>CM075067.1:16476094-19223031 GCA_037428765.1 Rubia yunnanensis | reverse complement strand
AGCCCTACCTAATCCCGCATGCCCTAAGAGGGCCGTCATATATGAGGTGGTAGGTAACACTATTCACTCAACTAAGAAAATACTATTTCTTGCTTTGGGAGAGAATATGACTTTATCATCAGAGCGTCTCCCCCCCCGGACACCTTTGGGGCCTTTGTCTTGTAGATCCCGACCAAGCGAGCTCACGGCTTACTGGTGGCGGTTTCAAGATGCATCTGCTACAGTATAATGCCATATTTGGCATGCACTGTACCAACTCCATTCACTATTTGGTTGCTTATTTTACTATTTTTTTAAATTTCCTTTCCTTTCCTCTCTTTTCTTCATACTTTATTTTCTTTGTTTTGTTATTTCTTATTCCTTGTAATTAATATTTAATATAATTTGTTTTGTTTTCTTCATTTTAAATATTCAATTATGTATGTATAAAATATCATATTGGAAATTAAGTTAATATCAATTTTTTTGATTTGATCACTCTCTCTCTCTCTCTCCTCGCTCTCCTCGCTCTCCCTTCTCTCTAACTTTACCTTTACTGAAAATGGCTAATCAACAGTACACTTTCACCTAAAGCTACTTAAAAACACCACCACCACCAACTGCCACTGGCTACGACTAACAGTGTCGCCATAGCGGCCCCCATAAGCTTCACACAAGCACTCAAGAACAAGAACCCACCCATATCAGATACCCTTCCAGTTCCAATTAATATCGAACCGACAACCCAATTCAAAGGAGAACCGGCGGTGCTCTATTCTTCAGAACAAATTCAATCAATGTCTAGCCATTATGCAAACGCTCTCATCGTCAACTTCCCAAGAGGCAGAACAACCATGGATCAAATTGAGGCAAAATTTAAAACAATCGGATTCAGTGGAAAGTACCAAATCAGAGCCATACATCACAGCAACATACTCATCCACTTTCAAGCTAAGGAGGACTTCCAAACATGCTGGATCAGGGCCATATGGTCTTTCAATGGAATCAATATGTGGATCTTACGATGGACGCCTGAATTCAAGTCGGAACTAGAATCATCTGTAGTACCAGTATGGGTAGGGCTAAAAAATATCCCACTCTACTATTTCAATACTCCCTTAATTGTTGCAATAGAAATTCATATTGGTACCCATATGAAAATGGATTTATCTATTGAGAATATTACTAAGCCATCTGCAATGAAACTCTGTGGTTAGATAGATCTTTTGAGCACCCTACCCAGCTTTCTTAGGCTAGGTTCAATTGCTAAAAATGAAAAATATAAGCTTGAGTAAAAGAACATGTCTTTGTATTGCTTCCACTGCTAAAAACTATGACATGAGAGAGCCAATTGTAGAGTCCTAAACCCAGAACTGAGAGCAAAAGCCAACCACAAAACAAAGCCTAGTCACAAACTGAAGCAAAATCAAAACAATGAAACATGGATACTTGCAAGAAAGTCACTGCCAAACACTTCTGGTTGCACTATATCCCAAAAACACTCAAAGCCAATGAACAGCAAGTTGAGGGGCTCATGCCAAAACACCATCCACTACACACTATCCCTATTATTAACCCAGGAATCTGACACACCAGGAGCCAAGAGCACACTAGAGGCAATAACTAATCAGGCATTGCCTGAAAAGGCCATCAACCTGGATTCTGGGACGGCAGTGGCATCAACTGATCAGGCTCTGCCTGAAAATGTCAAAACTAATGAAGCTCCTGCAGAAAGCAGCCTTCTATTATCAACTATCTTGGTTAAAGGAGCTTCACTGGATAACTCCATAGGTAAGATTCCTCACTCTCTACACAGAGACAATGATGCTAACGTTGAAATCCATCTTTCTCTCTGGAATAGCCCAGAAATGGAAAACATGTTCAACATCTTGCAAAATCTACAAGAAGGAGAAGAAGATATCAATTTAGAGGGTACTGGAGTGCTACGGTTGGATAAGGTAAGTCCTCTAAATTCAATATCTCTCACTGAGGACACACCAAAATTAAGGAAAAAGGCCCTTTTTAATAAGTTGAATCTTAGATCTAGTTCAAAAATATATATTTTTTAAAAAAGACTTGTTTAAATGATTAATAAGACCCAATTAGGGAAAGGACTAGTGTGGAACCTAAGAGGACTTGAAACATCAATTGATAGGCTTAAAAAATTGATCATGATTCATCACATTCAATTTTCAAGCATACTAGAACAAAACACAACCATAATGAAATTGATGCTTATAGGAGAAATTTTGGTTTTGACAACTTCTCTAACTCTACTTTAAACAATATCTGGCTTATGTTGAATAACTCCATTCAGTTAGCAGTAGAAGTTGAATCTTCACAATACACACTAACTAGGATTAACTCCTCAGCTTTTACTTAGGAAATGAGAATAATTGTGGATCATGCTACAACTAATGTGAGAGATAGGAAAACCTTGTGGCAAGAACTAAAAAACATCCATCACACACATAAGCTAATCATAGGAAACTTTAATGCCATGACTTCAATTACTGAGATCTTCAAACCCTAGTTCACAAAGCATTAAGGACTTTTCAGAGTTCATTGCTTCAGGGAAACTGACACACTTGCACACAATAAGCAACCACTTCACATGGACTAATGGTAGGAGGAAGCCAACACCAGAAAGACTGGACAGAGCACTTGCTGACATTGAATGGTTCAATGATTTCCCAAACAGCTCAGTTCATATTCTTAATAGACACGCCTCTGACCATAGCACACTTCTACTCACCATGGTAGTAAAATACCTTCGGCCCAAAAACCTTTTAGGTTCCTAGATGTTAGGCTAACTAGGAAAGATCTGGGAGACATAATCAAGGCCAACTGGAACCTACCTATACAGGTTGTAGGAATGGCCAAAATATTCCTCAAACTCAAGAGGCTTAAGTTAGTACTCAATAAGTGGAACAAAGACCACTTTGGAGACATAAATGCTAACAGTAAGATAGCAGAAGAAGCCCTTAGAACTCAGGAAATAGCATATGAAGCCACTAACTCAGATCAGGATTACATCCTGCTGAAGAAAAATAATGGTTTGCTTCTGAAGGCCTTAAATGAAGAAAAACCATATTGGAAATAGAAAGAAAAAATAAAATGCTAGTAGAGGGTGGTGAAAAAACCAAGTTTTTTCATGCCTCTGTTAAATAGAGAAGGGTCAGACAGAATATAGTCAAGGTTAGAGATAGAAATGGATCATGTATAGAGGACCTTGCACAGATTGAATCTAAAGCTATATCTTTCTACCAGGAACTTCTTAGTGAAGAACCTGATTCTAATTCATCATACCATAAGTTCCAGAGCCATCTCTTAAGCCAATTCCCACATGTTGTCTCCCCGCAAGATAACATGGCACTAATGGCTAAACCATCATTGGAGGAAATCAAGTCAGTTTTATTCTCAATGAATAGCAATAGTTCACCAGATTTGGATGGATACACCTCCAATTTCTTATCTTTTAACTGGGAAACCATAGGACCAGACCTACTGGAAGCTGTTAGTAATTTCTTGTCAGTTAAACAGATACCAGCTAGCATAGCTAGCTCTTGGATATGCCTTATACCTAAAATAGACACCCCTAACAGCTTCTCGGACTATAGACATATTAGCCTAACCAATTTTGTAAATAAGGTTTTTACTTAAGTGTTAGTAAACGAGCTAACTCATCTGCTACCTAAACTAATTTCAGAAAATCAATCTGCATTTATGAAAGTAAAAGAAATGGTTGATAATGTTATCCACTTGAAGGAGATGACAAGATTTCTAAATAATAAGAGGAAAAGCCCTAATTGTATTCTGAAGCTAGACTTAACCAAAGCCTTTGATAGAGTCAGATGGACTTTCCTATCTGCTATTCTCACTAGATTTGGTTTCCGTTCTAGTTTTTTTAAATGCATAATCTCTACATATCCTCAGCGTTCTTCTATATTATCATCAATGGAAAACCAACAAGTTTTTCCCAGCCTACAAGAGGCATAAAATAGGGAGACCCTTTATCTCTTATCCTTTTTAATTTGTTTTATGAATCTTTCAGTAGAAGCTTAAAATCTTTTTTTGATAGAGAAAAAATGAGACATTTCCAGTTACCAAATGGTATCATCCCCACCTCACACATTAGCTATGCTGATGACACTGTCCTCTTCTTCCAAGCCACCCCACTCACTTTCTCTAGACTAAAAGCTTTCCTAACTGTGTTTGAAGAGGTAAGTGGTCAAAAAATAATTGTAGCAAAAGCAACTTCTACCTGAGTGAATCAGCTGCTTACCGCCAGTTATGTGAGGATAAGAACAAACTAGGAATGAAGCAAGGCACTTTCCCCTTCACATACCTAGGCTGCCCAATTTATCCAGGAAGATTCAAGCATGTACACCTTCAGCTTTTACTTGAAAAATATGATAAAATGCTTCACAGCTAGAAAAAAAATTGGCTTAGCCAGGCAGGTAGGTAGGTTAACACTAATCAAGACTGTCATGTATTCCATTCATCAACACCTATGGGCTGTCCAGTCTCAGTTCTAAAAAAACTAAGGAGGAAAACAATAGACTTCTTGTGGGACAGAAATAAATCTAACACTAGGAAAGTTTGGATAAGCCTTAAAAAGCGTTGTTTTCCTATAGATCAAAATGGACTTGGCCTTAGAAGTTTAAAAATATAATAGACACTTTCTCACTGAAACTGTGGTGGAAATTCCAACATGGAATAAAACCTTGGTCACAATTCATATGGTCACTTCCTACAGCTCAAAGGAAATCTGAAACATGGAGGAGAATTGTTAAAATTACTCCCTTAGCTGAATAAAACTCCAGAGTACTACATGGAAATGGACTTGCCAAGTTTTACTCTTCTAACTGGACAGGCTTTGGGCATCTAAATGAGTTATGCAATCATCTTCATGACCTCTTACCACTGAATTCTACCATTGCAGATTTCATCAATTCAAAGGATGATCTGCTTCCACACCTCACTGGTCTCCCTTCATACCTCTAAGGATACTTGCAGAATGCTCAAATCCACCACACAAGACAAGATAAGCTCATTTGGAAGCCTTCCCTGAATGAAAAATTCACTTTCAAGGATGCATACAAATCCATAGTGGTGAGAAGAAACACAATCAGAAGCATGAAAAAATATGGCACGGGTATATCCCCAAAAAGATCAATTTCTTTATGTGGAAATTATCCATTTGATGACATCATTATATTCTCTAATATTAGCCTAGCATCAAAGTGTCATTTCTATGAAAATTATGATTCTCTGTCCCACTTTTTCAATGGTTGTGCATTTGCTGCATCCATTTGGCATCACTTTCATTTTATCTTATGCACTTTACCCCCCCGCCCCCTGCCAGTCCATATATGATAAACTCACTTATTATTGGACTAAACCTGGGGCTACCCTTGTGCACAAAAAGTTGCTAGCAATCTCCCCGTCCTTGATATGTTGGAACCTATGGAAGGCTAGAAATAGGTTCGTACATGATAACCAAAGGCCTAACCTGAATATGTGCATAGAACAAATCAAAAAATATATTTTTGATGCCTTCTATGCACATCTAACTTCTAGAAACAAAATGGATGACAAGATCTGGATAAATGTAGGTCTCATACCCTTCCTCACTCGGCCAAAAAATCCAAAAATCTCTGCTATACACTGGAATTAACCTTAGTGTGACTTTAAAATTAATGTTGATGCCTCCTGGCACTCCAGTGATGATTTCTGTGGTGCTGGCATAGTTCAAAGAGATAAGAATGGTTTTTTTTTTGTATATGTTGTAACCAAAACTGATAGAGCCTCATCAGCTCTATAGGTTGAACTGATGGCCATCAGAGAAGGATATAATTTAGCTCACGAACTTGGACTTTTTTCCCTCTCCATTGAAATTGATTGTCAGCAAGCTTTAGAAGTCATAAATCCCTCAGATAAAGCACCTTGGCTATTGTATAACGTGGTATGGGAGCTAAATCATATGATTAGACTCATCCATATCACTCATACCTTTAGACAAGGGAATTTAGTAGATGACTACCTATAAAAAAATGCTAAACCAGATACATATCTTACAACCACATCTCATATTGATCAGAAAATGAGAGGGCTTCTACACTTAGACAGAATGTCAGTTCCAGCTCTTAGGATCAATTAAGAATCAAACGATGTAGATATTTTATAATTTACAAGGATACAAGGAAGGACTAAGCAGTACACAACAGAGAAGAAAATATGGCACTGCATTGCTACACTGCTGCTATGCTACACTACTGTAAATCAACACTCTGCTGCACTGCTGCACTGCCATGACTACTAAAAAGAATTGGTGTGCCACTCTTTCAAAAGGAAATCCTAACTTTTGACACAAGGCTGCAAAGCCTTGGTAGGATTTTTTGTGCAAAAGTTGTAAAGCCTTTGTAATATTTTTGTACAAATCAAAAACCATTCTAACATGCACTTAGGGACACTTTGGAAGTCCGACCATTCTCCTATATTAACACATGGTATGGAGATATAGGGAATGGAAACACTTCCAACGTTCCCCTTTGTGCAAATTCCAAATGTAATATCTAATCATAGCTCTCTTCTAAGGTTCAATTTGATACTTGAACCATGTGTGTACCACAAATCATAATGTTTTAAAAGATTGGGGTCCCTAATACATAACCCCCCACCCCCTTCAAAAGGGTTTCTTTTATAAAAAAAAAAGGAAATTAAGATAATATCATATAAACTAAAATAAATTCTTTTTTATTCAATGATATGGTTTGTATTTTTAAATTTATTATATTTAATTTCAGTTACATTATAATATAATGAAAGATTACTTAATTGATAATATTAAGTTGTATATATAATTTTAAAAGGATATTATTTTTAAAAAAAATATTGAGAGTAAACCTTTGGAGTTAATACACTGTAGCAACTGTAAAAAAACTACTGTAGAAACTGAAAGATAGAGGAACCCATTGGAGTTGCTAAATGTTAAGGGAATTTAAAATCCTAAAAGTAGAGTATAGATCTCATACGAAACAAACAAAGAAAAAAATGGCAGATCTGATTTCAGCAACCAATAACACTCCTCCAAATAAACAAAGGTCAAAGTTAGAAGAGAAAGGAACTTATTTGGTGATCTCAACATCGATGGCAGACTTGGTGACATTCCACAGGAGATCCAATCTGGTCGTGGCAATACGAGGTCGTTCACCTAAAATTAAAATCCACATGGTCGATGGAGCTGGAGATCGTCAAATCAACTTCTTCATATTGAAGGTTCAGAATAGGTGGAAAAGTTGAACGCACGGTGCTTCCTGACCCTTGATTGCATTTCAATCAACACCACACCACCGGATGGCACCATAACAGTTGCATCACCACAATCATGAATTCGAGTTAGGGTTTTTAGGATTCTTGAAAATGGGCTTTCCAATGAAGAAGAAGAAGAAAATCAAAGTTGCGGGTTTGAATCCATGACTAAAAAAATGAAGTGTAAAAGGGCTAAATTGTGTAGATCTTTAAATAAGGCTGATCAAAACGGCGTCACTTTGAGCAGCCACCAGTTTGCACAGTCGAATAACATGGGCTGCGGAGAAAAAGAAAGAGTGAAACAACTATGAACGTGTAAAATACCCAACATACCCTTGACAACCATTTGTGTCTACCATGGAATGGGAGAATTTCATTTAAAGATTGTCGGGAGATTATGGCGTTAGAACATAAAAATACCCCATATTAGAAATTGGCATGTAACATTTTGTCCAAAACATTGCATTGATATTATTTTTCATTGTAAGTTTACATGAAGTCTCATGCACTGTATATTACTATATTCAATCATAAAAACTATGGAAATACAATCCAATTTAAAATGAATTTAAAAATTGTATTTAAAACTAAACGAAAAACATGTTTGGTTTGACATGCAAGAACACGTTAGAATATAAAACATTCAGTATTAAAAGTTGGCACTTAAAATTTTGTTCAAGGTATTGCACTAACATTAGTTTTGATAGTGAATAATGCCATATTCAATCAGAAAAATCTTGTGGTATACGTCCCATTTTAAAATGAATTAATGAGAACACACATTTTTTCTTCTAAATATAAGAAAAAAAATCTTTGTAAGAACTAGTTTGAATATAGAACATCTCAAACTAAGAGTTGGGATGTAACATATTGTTCAAGACATTTCCCTAACATTAATTAAATGGCAAAGCTTGTCGGGACAACCACAACAAAGGCCCGCCTGCCACAATCTGCCGAGCTGGAAAGCCGTACAAAATTCACTGCCGCTGGGTTCAACATCACTCCGGAAGCAATTGGAGAAGTCATTGGAGCAGGCTATGAAAATGTAGATAATCGGCAGTTCCTTCTCCCGTGCACATCAACGGAGGCGTAGAGCATGGCGGGAGGATACACAGTCTGATCCACTGGAGATCACAAAATAGACGATGTCGATAGGGATAAAATGTAGTCGGAAAAGGTTGGTTTGAAGGCAGCGCCGAAGTTGACATCAGTGACAGAGTCTACCTCGATCAGAATCCGGGATTACTACAACCCCAACCCATAGTCTCCTCCGACACATCACCAGCACGGTAGCATGATGAACTTGCGCCTAGATCCCAAGAGAAAGCCGGAATCAAATATCTGTAGATTTGTCACACCAAGCAAAATCTGGTTCATCTCTGCAGGCGGTTTTCTCCGAGCTGGCAATTTTCAACATTAAGGGGAGATAGTGCGATCTTGAAAAAAGTGTCTTGAGCCAGAAGAACCAACAAATAAAGGAAGGCGTGGAAGTTTTACAATTGAATGAATATGTAAGGGAATTGAGGAGCAAACACATGGAAAGTGAGCAAATAAAGGCCCAATGAGGGAAAAGAATGAGAGTGGGGTCCACTCCTTTTATTCTCCAAATTAATACTGTGACCAAAAAGAAGGAGATTTCATCGTTTCAGAATACAGTTTTGGGTTCAAAAATTTATGAAATCAATAACCAGGCGAGCTCAAGCAAGACAGGGGGTTACCCAGGAGGGTCAAGATGGGGTACCAGAGCAAGATTATCACCATTGAAATCGACCATAGCAACTAGAGCTATGATCGAAAGAAACATGTTGCGCCAAAAAAGACCTGCTTTTCTGTTTCCAAAAAAATGGTACAAATTGGGCCATATGAGGGGTCAACTAATTTAGCAAGCAGCAAAGAAGATGGAGCGATGAATTTCACCAAATATGAATCAGAAGCTCTATCTTGAGCAATGGAGGAATTCATGCCACTAGCAGGGAAGCTCGAAGACAAGAGGAAAAGGAACCTTGAAGTAGAACTGGGATACATCGCGTTTCATAAAAGATCCAGGCATAATGCAGATGATGAGGTATTCCTTATTCAGGCAATTGAGAAATTCCTTGAAATGGAGGAAAATGTAGCGATTGAGCAAGGGAAAATGGTAATTGTGGGAGCTCGAACCTACGAGGAGGTCGTCAGAGTGGTAATGAATTCATGTGCAGAAGTTGACTGGGGTACTTTGGCGGTTGGTCCAAAACAACCGCCCAGAGGTACATAAATCTACTTAGCTGGAACTGCAGAGGGCAGACACACCCTTTGACAGTAAACACACTAAACAACCTCATTTCACAGTATAAAACCAATATCACTTTTCTGATGGAAACTAAATGTAATAGTAGTAAGTTGAATAGCTAGTTAGAGAAGTCTTACTTTACTAGATGGGAAGTAGTGGATGTTGTCGGTGCTAGTGGCGGTTTGTGTGTTGCCTGGACAACGGACATCCAACTATTCGTAGCAAAAAACTGCCTAAATTTTGTATCTTGTATTATAACCTCCCAAAATGGAGATGAATGGATTCTCGTGTTGCTATACGGTCACCCCGACAGAAGAGACAGGGAACAAGTATGTGATGATCAAAATGAGGAGATTTGGAGATGCTCAATGCCTCTATTGGTCATAGGGGGCTATAATCAAGTAACTGGAAATGAAGACAAAAAAGGAGGGAACTTAGTAACGGACCAGGAGACATCCGTTCTAGCCAACGTATTACAAATGGATGGCCTAGCAGAACTACTGAACCACGGAAAGTGGTTTACATGGTCAAATGGACGAAAAGGAAACCAATTGATAATAGAAAGGCTAAACAGAGGATTTGCCAAGTGCTTACAAATCATGGTTCAACCACTTTCCAACGTATATGCTGAGGAATGTACCAATTACGAGGTCAGGCCATGGTCCAATAGTACTAAATACCCACCACCAGACTAACGGTGGTAGGACTCAGTCGATGCAGAAGTTTGAAGCATTCTGGACTAGAAGGGAGGAAGTAAAGCAAATTATCAGGGATACATGGCATAATACACCAAGGAAAATGGACACATGTCCACAATGATCAACAAACTAAATGTCATGATGCACAGACAGAGCAACTGGAGCAGAGAAAATGTAGGTTGTTTAGAAAGAATGATCCACATAAAAGTAGGGGAAATTAACAAGCTTCAATCGAGGAACGAGTTCGAAGCTACAAGTGTAAGGGCAGATGAGTTGGATGGTATACTAACACAACAAAATGATTACTGGAAACAGAGAGCGAAGACAAATTGGTATATGGAAGGCAACAAAAACATGAGTTTCTTCCATAATTGGGCAAGGAAAAAACAAGGAAGAAACAAAATCATACAAATGAGGAACAATTCGGGGATTTTGATCACCGAACCAACTCAACTGAGGAACATGGTGGTAAAGCATATCAGTATGGTGTTCGTTGAAGAATCAGTCATGTCACATGATGCTTTTGGAGAATCAACCATTACCGACGTTTTGCGAGTTATCGAACCCTCAGTCAACAACGAACAAAGCAACAAACTATTGGCAAGAGTGACAACGGAAGAGATAAAAAGAGCAGTATTCCAGATGGGGAAATGGAAAGCACCAGGCCCAGACGGCATCCCAGCAGGATTCTATCAACACTAATGGAATGAAGTGGGTGATGAACTTACAAGATCAGTGCAGGAATTTTTCACAGCGGAGAGAATGCTCAGTGAATGGAATGCGACCAACATAGTACTCATCCCCAAAACAAAGGTACCATCTAAACCTGCTGACTTAAGGCCAATTAGCTTGTGCAACATTACATATAAAGTCATTTCCAAAGTATTAGCAAATAGATTAAAACATATTATGGGGTATCTTATCTCGGGGAACCAAGCGGCATTCGTGCAAGGGATATTAATGGTAGAAAACTCATTCACCGCGCACGAATTGATAGAAAAGGTAAGGAAGCAGAAGACATGGAAGGCAGCAATTGCTGCAATAAAGATCGATATGAGTAAAGCCTATGATCGAGTGTCCTCGGACTTCCTTAGGAATGTCATGGGATGGATAGGGTTTCCAATTAAGTGGATTAACTGGATAATGGAATGTGTCACAACTGTCACCTACTTCTTCAAACTCAATGAAGAGCTCTCAACACCATTCAAACCCATACAAGGACTATGTCAAGGATGTCCATTATCACCTTTCCTCTTCATTCTTTGCCAGGAAGCTCTGCCATCTATGATAGCATTGGCACCATTCCAACAAGTATGTAGAGGCATACAATGTGGTATAGAGGTCCTAAGAATCTCAAACCTCATGTTTGCAAACAACTGTCTCATGTTCTTCGAAGTAACAGAAAGTGGCATGAGGAAATTAGCATCCACGCTAAACCTCTTTGCAGCATACTCAAGTCAATGCCTCAATTTTGAGAAATCATCTTTTCTCATTAGCCCAAATGCGAATGACTATACCATAAACCTGATCAAGTTAAGGTTCAACATCAAACATAATCTCCTGCAAGGAAAATACTTAGGTCATGATATCAATTTCGAAGGGTCGAAGGTCAGAATATTCAAAGTTTTGCAAAGGAAGGTTACCGCCAAAACATCTTTGGGAAGGATCACACTGTGCAAACATGTTCTCTGCACGTTATCACAATACTCCATAGGGACTTTTAGAATACCAAAGAAGTAGCGTAGGAGGTGGACAGACAGATGGCAAGGTTCATCTGGGCAGGAGATACAGAGGGAAGGGGGATCCACTGGAAATCTTGGTCAAAAATATGTACATCAAAATGGCGAGGTGGACTTGGTATGAGATTAACGTCAGAAATGAATCAAGCATTGCTAGGGAAGCGTGCATGGTCACTTTTGGAAAACAAAAACTCTTTCTTCTCAAAATTCTTCCTGGCTAAGTACTGTAGGAATCAAGAAATATTGAAGACAAGACAGAAGCAGGGCGACTCGTGGGGATGGAAGGGGATGGAAGGGGATATTCTGGGGGATGGAGCTAATCAAACCACACCTAAAGTGGAAAATTGTGACAGGGAAGACTGTGAACATCCAGCAAAACTGGATTCCAAATCAGCTGAACCCAATCCGCTTCAACACAGACACACTTCCAACCCTCGGCTTTAAGGTAGCTGACCTAATTGATGCAAATAAATGCTGGAGGATGCCGTTACTCAGATTGTTGTACCCGTGCCAATCGGTTAAGGAAATTGTAAAAATCCATGTCACAGCACACAGTTTCGGGGAAGAAGATTACTTAGTCTGGGAGAAAGAATTACTAGGGAAATACATAGTCAAGTCAGGATATCATTTTGCATGGGAGGATAGGAAAAGAGCGAAAGCATCATCCTCTACACCACAAACTATCGACTTTGAGGAATCAAATATGTGGAATTCCCTATGGAACAGCAACATCCCTGAACATATTAAATTTCTCATTTGGAGAATGATCCAAGGAGCCTGCCCAACCAACCCTAACCTAAGGAGAAGAGGCATGAATATATCATCTAAGTACCAAATGTGCTTTACAGCAGACGAGTCGATACAACATATGATCTTTGAATGCGACATCGCAAAAAAAAGTTTGGAAACAGAGCAGATTAGGACTAGACTTCAACTTAGGTAATCCTATCTCACTTAAGAACTGGCCACAACAGTGGTTCAGAGTAGCACCCAAGAAGGAGGATAAAAAGCTAGCATGCTTCATAATATGGTCAATATGGTGCTCTAGGAATACAACCACTTTTGATCTGACCTCCACACCATCTTTTCATCACATTAGGGTTGAAATTGCATCACTAACATACATGGATAGAGAAAGGGAACTCAATCGAGGACCATCCAATCAAGACCCAGACACTGTCCCACAAACAACAGATCAACAAACGGACAGCGAGGATGACCCAATCAAGGAAATGATCAAGGCGGGTGACATCACCCTATTGTGGCTTAAGAAAGAGAAGAGCGTGGACCACCTATTTCAGGATCAAACCATAATAACCACTGATGCGGATTTCTGTAATAACAAGGGTGAAGGAGTTGCGGCCTGGTGCACAAAAACTACGGATACGGAAGAAAGCTGTGAAGGTACAATGCCACTACAGGCACTGTCAGCTGTCCAAGCGGAATTAATGGCTATCCTACAGGCCCTGAAGCAAGCAAGTGTCAGAGGGAAAATGCGCCTCCTGGTCAAGACTGATTGTGAAAATGCACTACGTTATATCACCAAGTACCCTGAGATCCCGCCAGATGTGAGACAACTAGTTAAGGAGATCCTAGTCTTAGGTATGATATTTTGCAACTTGTCTATCGTTAAGGTGGATAGAGTAGAAGTAGTAGAAGCACATAACTTGGCACATGCCAATAGAATATGTAATATGATCCCTACTTATTAATGAAAGTTAATATCGTTCCAAAAAAATTTCTAATTGTAAAGTCACATGAAGTCTCGCATTGTATATTACTATATTTAATCAGGCAAATCATGTGGTATATGTCCCGATTTAAAAGAAATTTAAAAAAAGTTGCATTAAACACTAAAAGACAAATATCTTTGATTTGGATTGTAAAACTAAAATGAGTTGTGCAAACTTGAAGCTCTAATATCAAGTCCGTTGTGTATACTGGAAGCTCTAAAATCAAGTCCCATGCGCATACTCGAAGCTCTAAACCTAAGTCCCCTATGCATATTACATCTAAAATCAAGTTCCCTGCATATACTCAAATCTCTAAAATGAAGTCCCTCGCGCATAAAACAAGCTCTCAAATCAAGGCCCCTGTGCATAATGGAAGCTTTAAACCTAAATCCCCTAGGAATATTATGAGATCCAAACCTCTCTATTAAGGAATATAAATATTACTTGTAATTGTAATTAGATTATATTTTATTTTCCTCGCATGTATAGGTATTTTGTACTACTACATAATGGACCTTAAGGTCATAAATAAAAATATAGATCATTGCCCTTATTTTCTACATGGTATCAGAGCCTAAAATCCAGAGTTTGAGAACCTAAATTTTCCATCTTAAATTTCCTAGCTTTCCTCTTAAAAAAAAGTCTCTCCGTCGCCGATCCGAGTTCCTGCCGCCATCAAATTACGCCTCTGTCTCCGGTGGCACCTCAGTCGCCTCTGTCTCTGGTGGCGCCATCCTCTGTCTCCACCGACATCTCCGGCAAGCCGAATTTGTCTCCGCCGTTGGTCTCTGCCCGCCACCATCCTTATCGCCTCTGTTTCCACTGTCGATCTCTGCCCGCCTTCGATCTCTGCCAGGCCGACGAGCTAGCCATCACCCACCGTCCGTCGATACCACCGTTTGTCGTTGCCATTTTGGGAGCCTCGTTACAGAACGGTGACTGGTATCTGTTGTCTTTGCCGTTTCAAGCTGGGAAAGAAGGAGCATGTGAGATTCACGCGCGTGACCATCACAGGCGCGTGAACTCACGTGCGGTTGAGCCACACGCGGCCTCCCATCTAGCAGTGCGTGTTTCCACACGCCACAAGGACGTGCGTCGTCTTGGTTGTTTCCATGCGTATTGTGCAGCTTGCTTGGTTGCTATATCCTCTTGACACTATTTACTTGGACACTATTTATTTTGTTTGTTTATTAAACAAAATAAATTGTGTTATGGCTATTTTTGCCGGTGTAGTGACGTCCTCTGCCGCCCCTCTGGCGTCCCTACCCGATCTGATTTCGGTCCTGCTCTGTCTGATGACCAATGGAGTACGATCATACATTTATTTAATCAGTTTAATTCATTATCTGACCATGGGTCAGGTAAGGCTACTTTACCTTGGATTCTTGATTCGGGAGCCTCCTATCATGTGACTGGTGATAAGGGTTCTCTTACTGATATTATTATTGCTACCAATTTTGTGAATGTCGTACTGCCTGATGGATCTGTGTCGTCTGCCACACAATATGGTTCTATTTATTTTGGAGATGTCACACTCACTCATGTGCTCTACATACCTACTTTGCGATGCAATTTATTATCATGCTCTAGATTGTTATCTGCTTTAAAATGTCTAGCCTTGTTTACCAAAAATTATTGCATTTTACAAAAAAAATCAGTACGAGGACTGTGATTGGCGTGGGTGAACAGCAAGGGGGTGTTTATTGGCTTCGTCTGTTGGATACTCGCGTTCGTCCTCATATCCTGCAGTCTATTCCGACAGTTGCTTCGGTTTCTTCATCTGATTTATGGCATCAACGCTTTGGTCATCCATCATCTACGGTGTTGTCTTCTATTACTACTCTTGATTTTAGCACAAACAATACTACTATACCTTGCTATGTATGTTATAGAGCAAAAAAATACTAGACATAGTTTTCCATTGAGTTCTACAAATGCTACTGCATTATTTGAATTAGTACATTGTGATGTTTGGGGTCCTTACAGAACACCATCTTCTAGTGGTGCATTTTATTTTTTTACAATAGTTTATGATTATTCCCGAGCTATTTGGGTTCATTTATTAGTGGTTAAGTCAGAAGTAGCTTCTAGATTTTTGGAATTTTGTGCTCTGCTCAAGAATCAATGGGGTCGAACTATACTGCGTGTCCGGGCTGGCAACGAGACTGATTTTTGCCTTTGAGATCTCATTTTGCTGCATCTAGGATCATTTTTGAGACATTTATGGTTGATACATCATAGCAGAATGGTAGAGTTGAATGAAAGCATCGCCTTTTACTCAACGCGGCATGTGCCTTACGGTTTCAAGCCAGTCTTCCGATTGAGTTTTAGGGAGAATGTGTTCTTACTGCTGCTTATCTGATTAACCGGACACCGACGAAACATCTCAATGGCCGCACTCCCTTTGAGATGCTATATGGACACACTCCAAATTACTCATCTTTAAAGGTGTTTGGATGCTTGTGTTTTGTTGCTCACGTTCCCGAATACTGCGACAAGTTTGCACCAAGAAGTTGGCGATGTTTGTTTATTGGTTATCCTGCTGGAAAGAGAGGCTATCGCCTTTTTTGACCTGGAATCATGCATCATCTTTAACAGTCGGGATGCTAATTTTTTTGAAGACCAATTTCCGTATACAGCAACTTCGATATCAGCCTTTTCCGTAGATCCCGAGGGCACCACTACCTCACCACCGGCATCACTTCCACCACCACCAGAGTCACATGCCCAGATCACGGCACCACCAGTCCCGCTGACCCTATGCCGCCGGTTGCCGTTGCTCCTGTCCCGCGAGCTGTATTCGTATCCTTACCGTCGGATGCAACCGCGCCTATACCACCGGCTGCTTATCCAGTTCCGGTGACCGACCCAGATCACCGACAACCCTTGACATTCCGGCCTGACGATGCACCTCCCGGGATGCCACCGGCGATCATGCGCCTCACGCACCTCTAGCTCCGATGACTCTTTATGCTCCGCCGCCCAGTGCGTTGTCTCTGGCCCCGACTAATTTCGCTTGCAATTTGCGTTTGTCAGCTCCGCCACCTATTTTTCCGGTTGTTTTGACATCTCCTCCCGCCGCTGAGTTGCTACCTATCCGACAGAGTGTTCGCACTCGCCGACCTCCTCCTTATTTGGAAGATTATGATTGTGATAATTACGCATGTGCTCTTACTACTGAAGACCCCCCTCCTACTGCTACGTTCACTCTTGCGCCATCACGATCCTCAGGTGTTCTCTATCCTCTTACTGATTATGTAAATTGTGATAATTTTTCTAGCATGCATTCTAGATTTTTGGGTGCGGTAACGTCTAGTGCAGATCCCACCACTTATTCTGAGGCATCCCAGCATGCTCATTGGCGAGATGCTATAACTGAAGAGATTACTGCGCTTGAGCGCAATCAGACTTGGACTTTTGCCCCTCTACCTTTGGATAAGAAGGCGATTAGTTGCAAATGGGTTTACCGGACGAAGTTCAAGTCAGATGGTACTATTGAACGTCATAGGGCGTGCCTAGTGATTCTCGGGAATCGCCAGGTTGAGGGGATTGATTATACAGAGACATTTTCTCCGGTTGCGAAGATGAGTTTGTTCGCATATTCTTATTTGTTACGGTCATTCGTGGTTGGGAACTGCATCAGATGAATGTCCATAATGCTTTCCTGCATGGTGATTTTCATGAAGAGGATTTTATGTGACCCCCACCAGGCTATGTCGCGCCCCATGGTCAGGTATGTCGCCTTCAGAAATCTCTTTACGGTCTTCGCCAGGCTCCTAGAAATTGGTTTGCCAAATTGGCTCAGGCTTTACGAGCATTTAGTTTTGTTCGGAGTAAGGCAGATTACTCTTTGTTTGTCTTTTCCCGCGGATCAGTTTCTTTGCATGTTCTAGTTTATGTGGATGATTTGGTCATTGCTGGAAGCTCTTCCGCGCTCATCTCTGAGTTCAAGAAATACTTGAGTTCTTGTTTCCATATGAAAGATCTTAGTTTACTTAAGTATTTCTTGGGAATAGAGATTGCTAGAAGACCGGAGGGGATGTTTCTTTCGCAAAGGAAATGTGCCTTGGACATTTTATCTGATACAGGTTTGTCTGCCTCTAAACCGACTAACTTTTCGATGGAGCAGCAACATAATCTAGTGCATGTTGATGGCCCGCTTAACAATGATCATGAGCAGTACATGCGACTGGTTGGGCGCCTGATATACCTTACCATCACACGTCCTGAGCTTATTTATTCGGTTCACACACAGGCTTAATTCATGAAGTCCCCTTGTGTTCCTCACTAGCAAGCTGCAGTTCGTGTGTTGCACTACTTGAAGAGTCATCCTAGTCAGGGTTTATTTCTCTCTTCCCGTAGTGCGTTACAATTGACTGCTTACGGTGATTCTGACTGGGTTGCTTGCCTTATTACACAACGTTCTCTTTCCGGTTATTTTGTGATGATTGGTGATTCTCCGATTTCTTGGAAGACAAAGAAGCAACCTACAGTTTCTCGGTCTTCTGTTGAAGCAGAGTATCGTGCTATGGTAGTTACCTGTTGTGAGTTGTTATGGCTTAGGTCTTTATTGAAAGAATTAGGGGTTGCGCATACTGCTCCTATGCTTTTGTTTTGTGACGTCAATCTGCTTTTCATATTGCAGCAAATCCAGTGTTTCATGAACGTGTGAAGCATATTGAAGTTGATTATCATTTTGTCCGGGATCTTATGCTGTCTGGTACTATAGTTACTCATCATATCCGCACTACAGATCAATCTGCAGACTTGTTTACCAAACCTCTCGAACGTAACCACTTTCATTTATTACTTGGTAAGTTGGGCATTTCTGATCTCCATGCTCCAACTTGAGGGAGGGTGTTAAGGAATATAAATATTACTTTTAATTGTAATTAGATTATATTTCATTTTTCTCGGTTGTATAGGTATTTTGTACTACTATATAATGGACCTTAAGATCATAAATAAAAATACAGATCATTACCCTTATTTTCTACCCTCTCCAATTGCATATTCGGAGATCTATGTTGTAATAATAAATTTTGTTTGTCTTTTAGTTGTGTGATGATAATGCTTGTCTTGGCGTTCCAAGTGCAGGAAACTCGAAGTTTGCTACACATATTAGAGTTGGAAGGTCCAAAGTACTCCCCCAATTTCTGAACATGGGCCTTCTTTCCCATTTGGGTCGTTTTTTTTATAGAGAAAAGTGTATATATGGCATTATATAATTTATATAAGTGTAAATATAATTTGATAATTGAATGTGCAAATATATTCTTCTGATAATTGAAAATGCAAATATAACCCTTTTCAATAACTTTTAGCCGGAATTTTAAGAAAAGACATTTTTGCCCTTCTAAAAAATAATCAAAAAACTAAAAAATAGGAAATGACTTTATTGATCTTACCATCATTAAAACCCAAATATTATCGTCGGACCGCCGTCAAATCAGTACCGAACGACCGTCATAACAGGTAGGGTTATATCAACACATTATGAAAAATGATAGGGTTAAACAGCACATTTCTAAATTTTATTGGGTTATATCAGCTCATTCCTAAAACTTATAGTGTTATATACTTCTTTGGAACTCCTAGTGTAATTAGCATTTGCTGCTGCAGAATAAACTAATTTAAAAATGGGAAAACATGCTCGATAGGGCATCAACTCCAGTATCAGAAGTGTTTCTTCATAGGAACGTCTACAAATTTGATCAATAACTCTTCGTGCTTTGTCAGCAGACATAGATATATGTTTACCTAAAGCACACACAGAACTATATTTGTAAACATTATAGGGTTATATCAGCACATACTATACAAACAAAATGTCAAATTAGTGCAAAATCAATGCCATCAGCACACAACTGCCATTTCAATTTTCCTACCAATTGTCGACGTTTCAGAGTGTGATTCTAGTGGTGAACAAAGAGCTTTGTCAAGGTCGACGCAACGGACGTTGAAGTGGATGTGCGGGAACATTTCAAAAATTGTATCTTCATCCAAAATTCCCCTTAATTCACTAGATTAATGCGATACTGAGTTTGATTCTGGGATTTTTTGTTTCTCGTCACATGAATAGAGATATGTAATATATATGGTATAGAATATAAGGATTTTGATGATATTTTGTTTATTTTGTTGAGTTTAGTCTGAATTGATGATTGGATGACCTTTGGTGTTGTGCGTGTAATTTTTATTTTGTTGTGTTCTTAGACCTAGGATTTTTAATGTTTATGTGTTTTGCTTTTATAATGTGTTGAACCCAACATTTTTTTCTTTACGAATGTTCTAATATAACCCTATAAATTTTAGAAATGTGTTGATATAACCTTAAAAGTTTTCATAATGTGTTGATATACCCTACCTGGTCTTATGGCGGTTCATCGGCAGGTAAGGGTATAATTGTCCACCCAATTTTCACTTTTGGTCTGAGGGTATTTTATCATTTTTAGGGTGGTCAACTCTGGAAAAATACGGTCGACGTCAGATTTCTCACCAGAGAGTTATATTTGCACTTTCATCAACTAGTTAGGATTATTTTTATAGTTATTTATCTGAGGAATATATTTGCGTTTACCTCAAGTATATAGGGTTATATTTGTATAGGGTTATGTTTGTATATACCTTTCTGTTTTTGTCAATGGCCTTTTACACATTTTTATTATAAATCTATATATCACGCCCTGTATTTTACTATATCACGCCATGTATTTATATTATTGAAACACTATACTTCATCCGTCCCAAATTAAACTGCACACTTTACTATTTGACATTATTCACTGTCAAACTTTGACCACATATTTAAATAGGTCTATAAGTAATAATATTATCACATGTGATATTGTTGGATTTGCCATAACAAATAATTTTTAAAAGGTAACTTTTTATTTGCTGATATTATACGTAATTAAATACATTAACAGTCAAACATGATTTTTGATAACTGTGAAAAAAAATTCCTTGTAATTTAATATGGGATGGAGGTTGTATGTATTTTGAATTTAATTTAAAGACTAAAAAAAGGGAAAAAAGGGAATAATTAATAATAATTAAATTTTACTTTTAAATCTAATTTAATACCACAGCCGCTGGAGGTGTTCTTCGACGGTAGAGGTGGCCGCTGGCGGTCGGCAGCGGTGGAGGTGGTCATCCATAGGGCTTCTCTGGCATCTTCTCCAGCATCTTCTCGGCGTGGCTCGCCATCCCCGTCCAAAGGGTTTCAGATCCCCGTCGGATTTGTCTCTCGGACAGCACCGTTCTCGCCATCCCCGTCCCCAGCCGTTCTCGTCGCCCTACCTCCACCCTGGTTCTCGTCGATCCGCTCCGACCCGGTTCTTCTCACCCGCCCTGCTCTCATTCCTGACGACTCTCGTTTCCCCGCCGCCTGGCTCTTGATTCCTCCCGCTCCCCGGCTCTCACTTTCTCTACTCGGTTCTCGCTCTGCCCCGATTCTCATTTCCCCCACCGCCCCGGTTCTTATTTCCTTCCCAACCTTGGTTCTCCTTTGCCCAGCCTTGGTTCTTCTCCAGAGGAATTCTTCGCTGGAAAAATGAGGCGGGAGAAGAAGAGTTGGGGTGAGGGTGTGGCTGGGTTTTCGAGTTGTCACCGACGGGTATCTGGGTTTTCAAGCTAGGAGGTGGGAGTGAGGTTTTGGGTTGGGCTGCGGGACTATTTTCGGCAGAGTGCCGCCGACGGAGAAAGGGCAGCGGTGGCACAGCAAGGGAAAGGTGGGAGTTTGTTTTTATTTTTTAAAATTAATATTATATACTGTACATATTAATATGTAAACTACTCCCTCCGTCCCAGGCGAATCTGCACACTTTCCTTAAATGGGTGTCCCAGGCAAATCTGCACTCTTTTTATTTCTTTCCATATTTGGCAAAAAAAATGATTTGAAATTCCAAAATTATCCCCACAATATTTGAACAATTACCAAAATATAACAAGTAGTTATTCAGATTTGGGCCCAAATCTAAACCCTAACCCAAAATTAACCTAACTCATGGATCCAATTCAGCTTAACCCATTTGATTCCATTATTACATCTCCCAACTGTTTCCCTTCCTCACAAGATAAGATCTTCGTGATCTTATCTCTTCCACGCCGAAAGCAGCACTAATGAATGCTCCTTGGGTAGATGAAAAGTTAGCTCGACTTTATATGGCTCCACAATCTTCAACGTTGGTGCCATTTCACCTTCTTCCTTCCCAGACGCTCCTCTCCATCTTCCTCTTCCTCATCCTGAAACCCTAGCTCCTCGATTTTCCGCATCTTCCCCCAGTTCCCGCTGCTGTTTTCATCTATTTTTGTTAGATCCGGTCTATTTGTGTCATCTTCCCCCCATTGACCCGGTTATTTGGTGCGTTTCGCATGTCTTTCGCTTCGAACTCCACCGGTCAATCATGTCGGAGGTGTTCGTTGTGCTACATGTCGGATTCATACAGTAGGTCGGAGTTCGTCCCCGAGACGGAGGCGGATGATGCCACCTCCGCCTGGAGGTCTGACGCAGCCCTCGGGGAAACTGTGGTCGCCGGCCACGGCGAACCGACCTCCACTCCAGTCCCAGGGGAATCTGCTTCGACCGAGCCACGGGCTGATGTTAAATCCCCCGTGGGGGACTTGCATGGTGGAGAAGAAGTTCATCCTTGCCACGGTGAGCACGGTTTGGTTCCTCCCAGCCGTGAAATCTCCGGTGGAGAAGGCACGGGGGCCGTTGCAGAACCAACGCGGTTCCCCTGGGACACCAATGTGCCGGATGACCCAGAGGACACCATGTATGGCAGCAACCAGGTCCTCTACCTGTTATGCCCTTGGTTGCGGGAGGAGCGTGACGCCCGTCGGCGCAAACCCTAGCTCCGTTTTGGTCTCATTGCAAACTGGCCCCAAAAAGATAAGTCTTTCGTTGCTCATATTAATCTGGTTAGTTCCCTTTCCGTAGAGTTTCGTGTGCTAACTTTCCTGTGCCTAATCGGACTTCTATGTTCTTCACGCTAACGACTGTTTGATAAATATGCAGGATCCATTCATTGGATGCTGCTTTCGGTGGGGAAGAGATAAGATCAAACCGGGGGTATTACAGAATTGGAAACAGATGAGGTGAAATCGTTCCTGCCTTCGAACTAACCTTTTATGTGTTATGTGCGAGAGCGACTGTGTTATGCAGTTGCTCGATGATATATGTGCGATATAAATGTCCCATTTCTTTGTAGGAAATTTTTGGTACTACTGCATGCATATTTAATTGCGAGAACACCTGACTTGGTTCAGGTGTTCGATGATATACTTGAAAATGTACCGAGTTTTTATGATGTGTTGGAACCTCAGTTCATGTGTCTTGCTGGAACTGCTCTGAGTTGAAACTGTTCTGAGTTTCTGGGACAGCCTTGAAACTGTTCTGTGTGTGTATTTGAACATGACTACATTTTTAAGCATCGTCCCTGATTGTTGCCTTCACACTGTGCATTTAGCATGTTCCCTTCATATGGAACATACTGCGTGCATATTGAATCTGTTCTGAGTTTATGTGTCAGCATTGAAACTGTTCTGAGTATACGTGTATTTGAACCTGACAACAGTTTTAAGCATCGTCCCTGATTGTTGCCTTCACACTGTGACGTTAAGCATGTTCCCTTTATATGCAAAATATGAGAGTGTTTGTTCTGAAAAAAAAGGGTTAAACTTCGTTAACTAAAGGAACATTTGCTCGGGGTTGGTGTCAGAACATCCCATGAACACCAAAAGTGGGATGTTCTTGGGTTGCAAAAAATGCCATGTAACCAACCCCCAAAATGTTTACAATTCTGCATCTAAGGCCTATAACCTAATGCATGCATAAGTGGTAACACAGTTTCATCTACTGCACCCTTGCTGATTAGATGCTCAATGCTGCCCCTCACAACCTCCTCACTTACTTGTAGTGATCTTGGTAGAGTTCCCTCCCTTATGTGTTTGTCCTTGTTCATGTGAGGGATCTTGTAGTTGTTTGACCCGCGTGCTTTCAGTATTTCGATCATTGACAGTTGATGTGTAAGAAATACCTTGTTCAAAGTGATTGCATCTTCTGCTTCGTACGCTGACTGCACCGCTGCCATTAACTCCACAACATTAGACGATGTATATTCTTGTTGTAAGCTTTGAATTGAGTTGAAAAACCCCAAGTCTAGGATGTTACAGTCGGGTGAGTTTGCTGGTTGGTTGACTAAGTGTATGTTAAAACCATCTGCATCAGCTACTTTCCTGAATTCTGGATCATTGTTGAAAATGTGTGGCTTTGCATTGTCCTGTTGAATATGAATAAATTTTCCCAGGATGTGAGATGGCCACCGTGACTTAATTGCTGGGATGACTTCTTTGATTAGCTTCTCCTTTGTGACATTTCTTGTGATTTTTGGTACTGCTGCCTTCTGAACTGTCCCTGCTAGCCTGTTCTTGCTGTTTTTTTTCGCTACTTGATCTTGCACGAATGGAAAAATGTCAAGCTTACCATCAAAAAGCAGTTCACCATCAACTCCCCATATTGGTCTGCTCACTGCACATAAAAACATTAACTTTGGGATATGTGACTTGTGTTTAGCTGTGCGATATGGCTCCGGTTCGTCCGGGGCCAGTAGGTACCTTACTGATTCCTGGCTTAAATAAAACCATTTCTCATCCAAGTGTATGACATGGTCCATTGATCGAAATCTTAGTTCGGGATCAAGCTTTTCTAAAACGAACCATATACGTGATACCTTGTTGTGTTCTGTGAGAGCTGGTTTGATGCTATTTGTGTGGCTTTTTATTACCTTGGCTGCCACTGCCCGTTGCACACTATTCTTCCCTATTCCGAGTGCTTTTGCTGTACCCTAATAGTGCGCTGCTTCACTGCAGGCAATGATTTCAGTTCTTCCAGGTTGATTTCCCTCTTGTTCTTCGGAGGATGGCCTGTCATCCAATGACGCAAGTCCAGAGGTCTTCCTTGTGACATTTGAGCCGAGTAAGAGCCCAGATGGTGCTCACTGTTCGTATAGAACAGTCGAACATTACTGCTGCCAGCAACCGTGTCGAATGCAACAGCTTCCCATCCTTGTGCTGCTCCAGCATAAATTCCAAAGATGCTGCCTCTCCTCGTTCGTCAGGTTCTTGCGCATTGACCCTAAAAAAAACCCAATGAGGAATGGGAAGATGCAAAACACGGAGAGCAACCACCACCCTCGGGTGAGTCGGGACGGCTCAAGGAAGTGTAAAACCATACCTGAGGGTTCACCAAATACCCAAACTGTTATCGGGTTTGGGGTTCCAAGTCTTGAAGAATCCTTCTTTTCTTTTCAGTTTTCTTCCAAGTAGTTTTTCAACATTGAAGATGTCTGAAATGTACATGTATTTATAGAGTAGTTGTAAAAGTTGTGGGTACTGTTCACGGACCTGTAGAAGTTAGACTTGTAAAAATTGTGGGAACTGTTCACAGACCCTTTGGCGCCTTCCAGAGGGGCCAAAAAAGCGGGAAATAAATACAGGAAATGGGTAGGAGGGAAAAATTATCCCTCCTCCACATCCCTTAATTTTTCTGTTATCATCCCTAATGCATGACCACGTGGGGGGCAGAGTGCAGTGGGGCCCAGGGGAAAAATTCTGCAGAGAATTCTCTCTCTGCAGATTCCCCTGGGACGGAGGGAGTAGCAAAATTCGCTGCGTGGTTTAGCATCCCCTTTTTAGTTTTAGGGGGGACAATAAATATGCTTTCCTGATGTGCCCCTTCTCAACTTATTTTATTACAACTTTTCAATCCACTTGTGTAGTCCAAATGAAATCTCTAATCTTCTCGGGCCACATCCAAATTTTTCACCCGACCTATAAAATCCAATCCCATAAATTTTCCCTCATTTTTTCGAATTGGATCTCTTTGAACAGAGCCCACTTCAAATTTGAAGACCCAAAAAGGAGTCATGTTACAATCCAGGGACTACTTTTGCAATAACGCAAAAGTATTGGCCAAATTTGATATTAACAGAATTCAGTTAGTTCAGTTATGCCTCATTATTTTTGAGCTAGCTACAGTTCAGTTAGGAATGATTCTGTTAAATAGCAGAAGGAAGGGAGAGATTAGCATTCGGTTAGAACCATCTTGATATATTCTTTTCTCATCCCCAACTCTTATTCTCTCTCATCTAAAGTTGTATGTTACTTTGCTGATTTTAAAATGGAAAACCATTAGCAGAAGTGTTATTCTGTTGAATTGCAATCTGAATATCTGATCCTGCTGGATCATAACAATTTGGTACCAAAGCAGCTCGGTCTTCCGATTTCTATGGCGGACAGCACCAGACATCGAACTTTGGAGAATCAGCTGAAAGAGATGGACATCAAGCTTGCGGATTCAGTGCAAGATTTTTGTGTCAAACCAGAGAACTTCGAGAGCAGATGGAGGCACTGACTGTTAAAGTTAGTGATTTTTTGGATTCGAATCTCAGGATTCAAATTGATCTGAGTGAATACAAATTTGAGTAAACCGCAAGAAGATTCAAATAAGAAATACGAGCAGTTAATGGAGATGATGCAATCTTGGGGACAACCGGGAAGGATAAAAGGAAAAGATGTCGCGGAGAATTCAAATCATCATTCCCAAGCCGAGAATGCAATTCCAGGTATTAAACCAGCTCAAGAACATATATTTGTGATCAGTAATAGTAGATTTGAGAATACTCTTTAGTGAATAATTCTCCTATTCTGATCAATCCAAAAGTTATGCCTAATGATAACATGCATATGTATGGATGGAGAGATAAGAATGACAATCATGCTAGGGTAGCTTTATCTGGTTTTTTCTGGTCATAATCCCTCTGGATGGTTAAGAAAATGTTGAAAATTCTTTTCATATTACAATGTGCCTAAGGTGAAGAAAGTAGAAACTGTGGAATTGTATTTGGAAGGGAAGGCTGAGATTTGGTTTCAAGGAGAGAAATTCCTTAAAGTATATATGAGTTGGACAGAATTTAAGAGGCCTTAACTAAGAGATTTACTGAAGTTGGGGGTATGGATGCAGTAGAAGAATTTACTAAGCTTTACCAAAGGAATTCTGTGAAACTGTATCAGGAATCCTTTGAGGAGTTAAAATCTCTAGTGCTGATGACTAATCCTACACTGATTGAAAACTTCTTCATTTCCAGCTTCATTAGTGGATTAAAGGATGAGATTAAACCAATTTTTAAAATGTTCAAACCATCCAGCTTAGAAAAGACTATGGAGATTGCTTCACTTCAGGAAATGAACCATGGTATGTTTAATAAAAGAGGAAGACCTGGGCAGAATATTGTGGAATCACAAGGAGGTGTTAGACCTGGTTATGGTGGACAAGGGATAAAAACTGGAAATGCTTATCAGAGGAAACCACTGAGTGGAGATTTTAAAAGGATATCACAACAGGAACAACAATATAGGAGTGAGAACCATCTCTGCTATAAATGTGGAGAGAAATACAATGCTGGTCATGTCTGTAAGTTTAAACATATTCACTATATTTCTAGTCCAGTGGATGATTCTGAAGATATTCTGGTAATTGAAGAAGATTCCAAGGAGTTAAAAATGTTAGAGAACTCTGAGGAAGCTACTTTGAATGTTGTCCATAAGTCTGGAAGAGTTGACACTATTTCTGTGTTGGGATATATTCAAGACCAACCAGTTAAGATGTTGTTGGACACTGGAAGTACAGGCAGTTTCATTAATCCTAGTGTGATCAAGAGGGTGGGACTTAGAGAAGTTTTCATAAAGCCTTTTATGGTCAATATTGCAGATGGTAGCAGAGTGGCATGATTCACTGCCCACAGGTTACTTGTAGAGTTCAGCATCATAAGTTCACTTTTGATTTGAAAGTTCTGAAGAGGGGAGGTACTGATGTAGTGCTTGGAGTGGGCTGGATGAGAAGTTTCAGTCCAATAGCCTTTGATTTCCATGCTCAAAATGTACAGATCAGTGATGATGGCTTGCAGTGGTTATTGAGAGGAAACATGGAAGAACGGAAAGTGCGGCTTATGAGATATTCTTAATCTGAGAATATCAGAAGTGACAGGGGTGGAGAGAGAGTTTACTGGGAGCGGCATGAATCTGAGATAAAAGGGAACAAGAGATATGATTCATCTGAGAATGATGATCAGGTTTATGATGATAGAAAGGGAATCAGAAGAAACTTAATATCAGAGTTTGAAGATGATCAGAAGAAGTATTATGAGCAGAAATATCATGAGAAGAAAGTCAAACAAGGCCTTTATAATGAGGGAAAGTATGGGTATAAGAAAAGGAGGGTGTGGTTACCTAACCAGTTTAGAGGATCAGGATATGAGCTCAAACAAGGTTGCTGCCCACAGTCATGAAGACATGAGTCCAGAACAAATGAAGGAATTTCAGAAGCTTTCTGAAACTTAGGTTCCTAATATGATGAAACATGTGCTACTTGAATATGCTGGTGTCTTTTCCATTCCATCTTCATTACCTCCTTCTAGAAGTGTTGATCATAGTATAAATTTGAAAGCCAACACTGATCCTTTCAAATTGAAACCTTACAGATATGCACAGTCTCAAAAAATGAAATTGAGAAGCAAGTTCGAGAGATGCTTAAACAAGGTTTTATACAGAGAATTTCAAGTCCATTTGCATCTCCTGTACTGTTGGTCAAGAAGAAGGATGCCTGCTGGAGATTGTGCATCGACTATAGAAGATTAAATAAGAATACAATTAAGGATAAATTTCCAATACCAGTTATATATGAGCTGCTAGTGAACTTCATGGTGCAAAGTTTTTCACTAAACTGGATTTGAGATCAGGCTATTATTGTATTAGGGTGAAACCTTGTGATGTTTATAAAACTGCATTTCAGACTCATCACGGCCACTATGAGTTTTTAGTGATGCCATTTGGTATAAGCAATGCACCAGCAACTTCTCTGTCCTTGATGAATAAGATTTTCCAAAATTTCCTCAGAAAATCAGTTCTTGTATTCTTTGATGATATTCTAGTTTACAGTTCATCTTTTAAAGAGCATTTGCAGCATGTTAAAGAGGTATTGCAGGCGATGAGATTGAATACACTCTATGCCAAACTTAGTAAATGTGTTCTTGCTAAGTCAAAAGTGGAATACTTAGGACATGTGATATCATTTGACGGAGTTGAAATGGACAAAAGCAAGGTCAGCAACATTATGAATTAGCCTGAACCTAAAAGTGTGAAAGAGCTCAGAAGTTTCTTAGGGTTGGCAGGGTATTACATGAGATTTATATTAAACTATGGTGTGATATGTAGACCATTGCAGGATCTACTCAAGAAGGACAAGTTTTGTTGGAATGAAAAAGCTGCATAAGCTTTTGAAACTCTTAAAAGGGCTGTAACCACAACACTTGTCCTTAAAATGCCCAAGTTTGACAAAACCTTTACAATTGAAACTGATGCTAGTGGTTATGGAATGGGATCAATGCTCTTACAAGAGGGCAGACCTATAGATTTCCTTAGTAAAGCATTTTGTGAAAGGAATAGGAGATTATCTACTCATGAGAAAGAAATGCTAACCTTGGTCTTAGCTGTGGATAAATGGAGACATTACTTGATGGGAGGGCATTTTATTATAAAAACTGACCATCAAAGTCTGAAATGCATGTTTGATCAGAAGATTAATGTTATTCAGCATAAATGGATTACCAAATTACTTGGAATGGACTTTGAAATACAATACAAGTAGGGAATAGAAAATGGAGTAGCTGATGCCCTCTCTAGATTGAAAACAGATTCAGGAAATGTTTCAACAGATTTGATGGGATATGGAGAGTCAGTACAGTGGGATGAAGATGGTACTTCTGTACAAGGTATTCCTGAAGAAACTAGAGAAATGTTGGAACAGCATTTTTAAAACACATCAAGGTGATCATCAAGAGGATTTGCAACTTAAAGAAAAACATCAGATTCAGACTTTAGCCATTTCTGATAAGGTGGAAACTCAATCAGACTTGCTCTCAAATCCTACAGTACTTGCAGTAACATCAACATCAGTTTTGCCTATTTGGATGGCACAAATTGAATCCGGTTAAGAAAATGATGATGCTGCACAAGCTCTTATAACTACAACATTGCTACAAAATGATCAGCCCCCAGAGTACATTTATGTAAATGGAATCTTAAAAGGGGCAGAAAGGTCTACATTGGCAATGGGGGAGAAATTAAACAGCAAATCTTAGCAACTATGCACTCCTCACCAGTTGGAGGACATTCTGGACGTACTGCCACTATAAGAAGGATATTGACTTTCTTTCATTGGCCTGGCATGAAACAAGAAATTACTGAGTATATTAGGAGCTGTGGAGTTTGTCAAAGACATAAATCTTAACATTGCAAAGTTCCAGGGTTGTTACAGCCTCTTCCTATACCTAACCATGTTTGGAGATAGATTTCCATGGACTTTATTGACAGAATGCCTGAATCTCATGGTTATGATACTATTCTTGTGGTGGTGGACAGATTAACTAAATACTGCCATTTTATGGCATTATCTCATCCTTTATCTGCTAAACAAGTGGCTCAGGTGTTCTTTGATAATATTAACAGATTACGTGGAATTCCTGAAACCCTTGTTTCTAATAGAGACAAGATATTCACCAACCATTTTTGGATTGAGTTTTTCAATAAAATGGGGGTTAAACTACAGCTAAGCACTGCCTATCATACTGAATCAGATAGGAAGACGGAAAGAGTGAATCAAATATTGGAATCATACTTAAGGTGTTTCTGCAGTCATATGCCTTCTTCTTGGCAAGAGTGGTTGAGTACTTCTGAGTGGTGGTACATAATAGGATATCTTGATATATCTTGATTGATATCAAGATATCATTGTACATATTTAGAATAGGTTAGGTTCATTGTATCTCCTATACCTGTACTCTATTTATTGTTAATATGACAGACACACCATTACGGCAAATTACATTTTCATGGTATCAGACAGGAAGAATTAAAAAAAATCCATTTCCGATTAGGTGATTGCTGTAAACCCTAATCTCCGGTCAAAGTCTAGCCTAATTTTTATCCCAAATCTTGAATCTTTCTTTTCTGCTTCTTCATCAAGATGGCAGCAACTCCATTGAGTTATACCACTCTCATTCATATGTTACCCATAAAACTCCATTCGGGCAATTATATGATGTGGAAATCACAGGTTCAAGTGCTTCTCGAATCGGAAAACTTATTTGGCTATTTAGACGGATCGATCCCCCAACCTCCTGCTTCCGCCAAGGATTCAGCTTCGCCGGAATCCTCTGTTTCTGGCGACTCTGCCACTGCTCTCACACCAGCAACCTGGACTGCCCAAGACAAGCGGCTTCAAGCGTTGCTTCGATCGTCGCTCACGGAGGAGAGCATGCTCGAGACGATCGGCTGCGCCACGGTGATGGAGATGTGGAATGCTCTCGCAGCGGCGTTCGACAACACCTCGGCATCCCGCGAATTGCAGCTTCGCGATGAACTCCACCATGTCCGCCGTGGCTCCTCCTCCGTTCTGGAGTTCCACCGCCGGTTCAAGAGCATCACCGACGGGCTCGCTTCACTCGGTGCTCCGGTCACTGCTAGAGATCGCACTATGATCTTTCTGCGCGGTCTCGGCCCTGGCTTCACTGAATTCACGAGTGTGCAACTCGCTCAACACCCGCTGCCATCCTACACCGACGTCGTCGCCCGGGCAAGATCTCACGAAATTTTTCATCAAACGGGAACAGCAGCTACGGTTTCAGACGTTTCTCCGGCTGTGTTTGCAGTTTCCTCTGGTTTTTCTGGATTTTCTGGGCAGCAACGTTCAGCGCGTGACTCACACGCGCGTGACTCACACGCGCCCTCAGCTGGCGCGTCAACCACCACGCGCGGCCGTGGTGGTGGTTCCGGCCGTTCTGGACAGCAATCTGGTGGCAGCTCCTCTGGTGGTTCTGGTTCTCGTCGCAAGAAAAGATGGAACCCTAAATGCCAGCTCTGTTTTGAGTACGGTCACACTGCCCGGAATTGTTCAAATCCAAATTCTGAGTCTGCAAATTTGGCTGATGCATTCCAATCCTCTGCCTCGATTAATGACATTGGTTCTGATTGGTACTTGGACTCTGGAGCGACAAATCACATGACTGCCTCAGCCTCTGGTCTTGACAGCGTTGTTCCGTATAATGGTAACCGCTCTGTTGTTCTTGCTAATGGTCATCCTGTCTCTATTACTCATATTGGTCATCGTCGATTTTCTCGTAATTTATCCTTATCTAATGTGTTGGTAGTTCCTGACGTTACTAAAAATCTTCTGTCTATTAGTAAGCTGACACGGGACTTAAATGCTATGATTTCTTTTGATGAGCATTCATTTGTCATTCAGAAAAAGGCCACAAAGGAGGTCGTGGGCCGAGGTCGATGTGATCATGGTCTTTATGTGTTGGAGCAAAGAGGTGCTGCTTTTGTTGCTTATGTTCAAAATAATAAACATAGAGCTTCTTTTGATGTATGGCATGCTAGACTTGGTCATACGTCTTTCTCTGTTATTTCATTGATGCATAAATTGAACCTTGTTAAAGTCATTTCTCTGTCTCCTAGACCTACTCTTTGTTCACCATGTGAAAGGGCTAAGGGAAAGAAACTTGCTTTTGTGGACAATCCTAGAAAGGCAAAGTCTGTTCTTGATTTGATACATTGTGACCTGTGGGGTCCTGCTCCAGTTATTTCTGAAAGTGAATTTTCTTACTATGCCATCTTTGTTGATGATTTCTCGCGCTTTACCTGGTATTATCCGTTGAAGCGAAAATCGGACTTTGTTGAGACATTTTTGCAGTTTCAGAACTTAGTTGAAAATCAGTTCTCCTGCTCGATTAAGACATTTCAAAGCGATGGTGGCACAGAATTCACGAATACCTCCTTACTGTCTCATTTCGCAGAAAAAGGAATTTTTCACCAAATTTCTTGTCCAGCTACGCCTGAACAGAATGGTAGGGCAGAACGGAAACACCGTCATATTACGGAAATGGGGTTGTCTATGCTGTTTCACTCTCAATTGCCACTGTCTTACTGGGATGCCGCTTTTGCCACTGCTACCTATACCATTAATAGATTGCCCACACCTGTGCTTGGAAATGTCTCACCTTACTTTCTGATTTATGGCCGCCATCCGGATTACTCCAACTTCCACCCGTTTGGTTGTAGGGTGTATCCCTATATTAGGCCATTTGCTCCGCACAAACTAGCTCCTCGCAGTGCTCCTTGCATATTCTTGGGCTATAGTTCGCAGTACAAGGGTTTTCGTTGTCTTGATCCGGAATCTCGGAAAGTCTATCTTACTCGCCATGCCCGTTTTGATGAGACCTCATTTCCATCGGCCATTGATACCCCCACTGCTCCTTCGGAATCCCTGGATGTCTCGACCTTCCTTGATCTGGACATGGATACTAATTCTGGTTCTCCTGTGTCTCAGTCGCCGTCTCGTGTTTCTGCACCAGATACTCCGACTTCATCATCTTCTGCTAGTCCTCTACAGTTATCTCCCAGTCTTTCGCCTACTGTGTCCACTGCTCCGTCTGCTGACTCTTCTCCGGATAGCTCTTCGTCTGCTTCCCCATTGCCTTCCCCACCCAGGCCTATACATCGCATGACGACTCGTTCACAGACAGGTAGTCTCACGACGAATCAGAAGTTTGCAGATTATGAGATGACTGGTCTTCTTGCATCCTTACTGGCACAGACTGAGCCTCGAGGATTCCGTACTGCTCTCAAGGATCCTTGCTGGGTTGCGGCTATGGATGAGGAGATGGGTGCTCTTCGTCGGCAACACACTTGGGATCTTGTTCCTCGTCCTTCCGGTGTGAATGTTGTTGGCTCAAAATGGGTTTACCGTATCAAGCGTCTTCAGGATGGCAGCATTGATCGTTACAAAGCACGCCTTGTTGCCCAAGGCTTCTCCCAGCTACCCGGTTTTGACTTTACCCATACCTTTAGCCCTGTCATTAAAGCCTCCACTGTTCGTATCATTTTGTCCCTCGCCACCATTTTCTCATGGCCGCTCCATCAGTTGGATGTTAAGAATGCATTTCTTAACGGTTTTCTTGATACTCCCGTCTACATGGAACAACCAGCTGGTTTTTCTGATCCTGCTCATCCAGATTATGTTTGTTGTCTTCGCAAGGCCATCTACGGCCTTAAGCAGGCTCCGCGAGCATGGTTTCAACGTTTCAGCTCTTATCTTCTCCGTCTGGGATTCCGGTGTAGTTCTGCTGATACATCACTGTTCGTCTTCTCTCAGGGATCGAAGATTCTATATCTATTGGTGTATGTGGATGACATCATTCTTACCGGTAATGACTCCAGTCTTCTTCGTCGATTCATTGATCGCACTGACCGTGAGTTTTCCGTCAAGGATCTTGGGGCTCTACATTATTTTTTGGGTTTGGAGGTTTCTCGCTCACCTTCTGGTCTTTTTCTTGGGCAAGCCAAGTATGCCATGGAGATTCTTCAGCGTGCGGGTATGACGGATGCTGCTCCAGTCTCTACCCCTTTTGTCCCGGGTTCGCAGCTTCTTGGCTCTTCGGGCTCTGAGTTCTCTAACCCTAAGCTCTACCGCTCTCTTGTTGGTGCATTGCAGTACTTAACTATTACTCGGCCGGATCTGTCTTATGCAGTTAACTCTGTTAGTCAGTTTCTACAGTCACCTCGTGATGTTCATTTTGAGGCTGTCACTCGCATTCTGCGCTATGTTCGCAGCACGCTTCACTATGGTCTCATTTTTCGCCCGTCTTCCGGACGTCTCTCTATTTTGGGATATTCCGATGCGGACTGGGCTCGCTGCCTTGAGACTCGTCGTTCTACCTATGGCTATGCCATTTTTCTTGGCGGGAATCTCGTCTCTTGGAGTGCCAAGAAGCAACCTACCGTTTCTCGGTCCAGCTGTGAGGCTGAATATCGTGCTATGGCAAACTCTGCTGCTGAACTTGCTTGGTTGTGCAATCTGCTAAAAGAACTTCGTGTTCCTCTGTCCTCGTCGCCCCTTCTGCTTTGCGACAACAGCAGTGCCATCTTCCTTGCTCAGAATCCGGTTGCTCACAAGCGGGCCAAGCATATTGACATTGACTACCACTTTGTTCGTGAGCTCGTCACCTCTGGCAAGCTTCGTGTTAGTCATGTCCCGTCATCCTTGCAGGTTGCTGATATTTTTACTAAGGGTCTGTCTAGTACATTATTTAATCTGTTTCGTTCCAAGCTTTGCGTATCTAGTCATCCTACGCTTAGCTTGAAGGGGGGTAATAGGATATCTTGATATATCTTGATTGATATCAAGATATCATTGTACATATTTAGAATAGGTTAGGTTCATTGTATCTCCTATACCTGTACTCTATTTATTGTTAATATGACAGACACACCATTACGGCAAATTACATTTTCAGTACAACACAACTCACCAGTCCAGTACTAATATGACACCATTTGAAGCTTTATATGGTGTTAAACCTCTGCAACTTCCTATGGGCATTTTGACAGATTCCTTCATTCCTGCCTGCTCAGGACATGTTACAGCAAAGAATGAGAGTTTATCAACTCCTGAGAGATCAACTACATAAGGCTGTGGAGAGGATGAAGTCTACTGCTAATCAGAGAAGAAATGATAGATCCTTTAATGTTGGTGAATGGGTTTATTTGAAGCTCCAGAAGTACAGACAACAATCCATTCAGTTCAGAAGTAATGCTAAGCTTGCTGCTAAATACTTTGGTCCTTATGAAATCGAAAAAAGAATTGGATTAGTAGCTTATAAGTTGAAGATGCCAGTTTCCAGCAAGGTACATCCAGCTTTCCATGTTTCTTTATTAAAGAAACATATTGGTCCCATACCAGAAGTTAGGACTGATGTTCCTGAGGCTGGGGAGGAAGACTTTGAAACTTTAATACCAAAACAGATTTTGCAAAGGAGAATTGTGGAGAAAGGTGGCAATCAGGAAACTCAATGGCTTATTGAATGGCAAGGTTTACCAACTGAAGAAGCGTCTTGGGAATCTGATGTACTGATCAGAAATCAATTTCCAAGCTTTGAAGCTTGAGGACAAGGTTCAGCTATGTTGCACGGGTACGGCATTTAGGGGGAAGACCCGGTACCCGTACTGTTCCGGGGACGGGTACGCCGACTGGTACGGCCTGTCGGCGTACCAGTCGGCGTACCCGGGTCTTCCCCCTAAATGCCGTACCCGTGCATTTAGGGGGGAAGCATTCGTTGACCACTATCCTGGTAATTTGCCTCTCGTTCATGTCCCAGGTTTCCTTTTTCTTACATGATAAGTGTTATTGTTGAGTTGTGAAACTGATCAACTCTCCAAGTTTCTTATTCATTTTAACAGTTCCTCTCCAAGTTTTTTTATTTTGACATTTGTTCACACTCAACTGCTAGCATTCTATGTGAGACATAGCTGGATTAGTTTGATGATGCTTGTGTTTTACTCGGAATTTTCGTTAGTAATTTCGTTGAATTTATTAGATAGAGAAAGTACATGCTTGAGCTAATCTGGCTGGAGGGGTAACTCCTTAAGATATAGAAAATTCTTCCTATCTTATTTTAGGTGCAGTAAGTATCCTAGTGGTTTCATCTTTGCAGATCTTAGACAGAAGCTCAGAACAAATGACAGCCTGCAAAAGTTGAACTTGTTACGTGGATTTTTCTTCTGGATACAGGTTAGTGATTGCCGGCTGTTAAATCTTTTTCGTTTGCTTGTCATCTTAGAATCTCTTTACATTGCATCCTCTCAACTTCATTAATTTTGACCTAACAAATGATTTGTCACGGATAGATGTCGTATTCTTTGATATCTGAACTAGCTTCGACAACATGGCAAGCAGAAGTCCACCTTGGAATATATCCTCTTTCTGAGTCACTGTTTGTAGCTCAGTTTGACTCTCTGTCTGCTCTAATTTATAATCTTAAACATACATTGGTTGATTTAATTTCTCAAATCTTTCTGTTACACACTAGATTCATTTCCTTAAATTTCTCTTGTCATGTTTGCTTGGGTTTTAAGCAGTGTTTTCTTGCTGTCTTACATATTCTTCCTTCTTTTATGTATGATTCTTCTGAATAAAAATTAGGGATTTGAATAAGATTTACCATCCAAGTAATTGTGGTCCATAAATCTTCATACTTTTCATTGAGCTATATGCTGATATGCAAAATAGAGCTATATTACAACTAGGATTCACAATAGTGAGATAGATGTGAGGCACTATATGTAATTCACAGCATAAAAATATACCTTGACGTCTCCTCTTAACCTCCCATTGACATCAGTCAAGCCCAGATTTTCAGTCCCTTATTCATGTTGACATCAATTAGGACAAAATGTTATTTTAACTAGTTATCCATAGATGTGCTTGGTTAGGTACTTAAAGGATCAATTAAGAGATGAAAAACACCAGTAGTTGTAAGGATTTGCTTTCCAAGATTAACTAAATTTTGTTTTTCTATTGAGGTTCTGTAATTGAATGAGCATTTCCTCATTAAGGTTCTATAATTGAATGTATTGAAATAGTTTCATGCTTAGGTATAACTAAATTCTAGACAGATGGTGGAGTGATTGCCTCACTCGCCTGATCGAATTCAAACACATTGTGATACACAATGAATAAGCATGTCTAGCATTCAGATCCGACTAGTTTCTTGCTAAATCTGCCACTGCATTGAACAAAGATTTGTTTCTGCTGGAGCATTGTGCATCAAGATCGCCTTTAATTGCTTATTTTCATCTTCTTTGGTGGCATCCACGGATTCTGTCATTTGGCTCTCTGTTCTCGCAGTGTTTAACCCAGGATGGAGCATTCAAACCTTGGGAACATGGGAGATGCCATGATATGCTGCCTCCTCATGCCTAAGATGAGAGATGCCAAGGCTAAGAGTGACCTTCTTTTACTGTTTAGGACTTCAACAAGCATAGAATATTAAACCTTGCCAGCCTCTGTTGAATTATGTAGAAGTTGTAGCATGTCATCTCTCCCACTGTTTGTTAGAGAGGGTTTTATTAGTTCTAGCTTATGTTGTAGCTCAATTTAGCAGGCTATTCTTGATATGTGCTACTGATTACCTTGGATTTGAACGTATAAGCTAGTCTATTGTAGCCAAATATATGAAGCAGTAAACGCTTTGCGACTTTGCCTGTGTACTGAGAACAGTACTGTAGCAAGAGGAAAGCGCCCCATGTTACACGAAAACACACATAACATAAAACTTCCATTTCTACCTTCATGGTTGCAAGTTTTCGTCTGGGATTTGCCCCTCATTGTAAACAAAACCAACTCTTGGTTTCCCCATGCTAAAGTTGAGCACCCTTGCATTCATGTTGTATTGTATTTCCCCCTGATAAAGCATCTTCCTTATGTAATGCTCTATGTCTGAACCGATGAGGCGAAGCGTATATTCTGTAAGATCAGCTCCCTGTTCGATCAAAGTAAAACTAATCAAAATTTGGAATTCCAATGGCAAGAGCAGAAGGTTGAGAAACAGAGATGCTACCTCATAGTGATCCACAAGCTCTTGGAAATAAGAGTAGACCTTGTTGCAGCTCTCGTCGGTCCAAACAAACTCATCAGTGGGATCAAGTATGAGCGTAAGTTTATCCGTCTGAGTTTGATCGAATTCACATGTTTCAGGATCGATGTAAGCAAGGAAGATCCTAACATGTCTTGTTGTAGAGATAAGCCATTGTGATCCATATTCTAACCCCATGTGCTTGCTCTTCTCATTCATTTGAGGTTCAACTGGTCTGAGTGGCTTGGTCACTAGTTGATTTTGTTCTTGTGCTTCTTTTTGTTCATCTTGTGCTATTTTAGCTTCACCTTGAATATCGGCTTGCTGAGCTAAAACTGGGAAAGACCTCTGATTGAGGGCCTTCTTAACTTCACAACCGAAGTACGACATGGACAAGTTTGTTGATGAAGCTGTTGCCCATGACTTCTACCTTTCACTTGGAAACCATACCCTTTATCCTCTCTTCATCTTTTTGTATTGTATATGGACACAAATTTTGAAACTTACTGTGTGTGTGTGTATTGTCTTTGCCTTTGGTTTTGCGGCCATAAGCTTCTTGTCAGGATGAGGTCTGGGTTGGCTTTATTTGTAGGGATCAAACTAGATTCTTATATGGCCAATTAGTTTCAACAATTACTGAACCAAATATATTTGATCCCTTGTTTTCTGGTTTTTAACAAACAGCCATTTCTTCTTTCTTTCACTTGAACTGAATTATTTGGATATCACTTTTACCCCTAATGACATTTGCAGAAGCAAATAAGATGCCAAAGCTGAAAATGGCGAGCTTAATTCTGAAATAAAATGCCAAAGCCGAAAATGACAAGCATATAATTTCAATGAAAGCTCGCATCTCATTGCTCAACTAGTTTCTACGATGTTTTTCTTACAACATACATAGTAACAAACCTATATAGTGTACATCATTAGAATTATATACTGTAATCGTATACTATTAAACGAGTATAACCTAATCAAGGAAGGGTAAAAAACAAGAAAAAAAGTCATGATGATGTAGTACTAGGGGTGAATCAACATTGTCTTGTTCATCAACTTCACAGGTTTTGTGAATTCATCAGCTTCAGCCATTTCCATATCTGATAAAGTTTCTTCATGATCATAAACGGGCTCCCTCCTCGGTTCAAAAACTAGTTCCATTTCATCAATACTAGTATCTAAGCCAATATAAGCGCCAAAAACCTCCTCGCTGTACATACTTCTATCACCCTTTCCACTAAATGTTTCAGAAGTCCTTGTTATTCCATCACCCTTTCCACTGATTGTTTCATAAACCCTTGATAGGCCAGGACCAACATTTATAAGCGGAGATCCAAAGTAGCGTCCTCTAGCATTCCTCTGCAGATTTGAAACCCTACGTTTCTTTCCTATCACCTTCTTTTTGGGATGATGAAGCTTGCAATCAGGAACTTGACAACTTCCGGTAGCTTCAAACTCAGGGCATACATGTGTATGTTTCTTCAGGCACTGCAAATAGAAATTAATAGTCCATTTTCCAGGGTTGAGCATTAGTACACTGATTGCTTCTCATGCTTCTTTTCTATGTTGGAGTGTGTTAAGTGTGTATATACACTGCTACGATGCATCAGATAGCGACGAACACGTAAATTTGACATTTTAACTACGGTTATATAACAAGGAGGAGGAGTATGATTAAAGGTTATAGAAAAGTTAATATAGGAACCCTTAAAATTTTCCCAATAACAAAGAGAGTAGTATGGACAACATTTTCATGATCACCTGAAACATGACAGTGAAAATATATCCTAAAAGGCCAAGCTAGAGAGGAACTTTGGGTGGGGGGAGGGGGATTTATATTCCAGTAAGTTAACCAGAAAAATATATCATGAAAACAAGATCACAAAATATCAGCTTGACAGAATTAGGATGAACTGACAGTGTGGGACACCAAAGCCAAAATACCTCATCTCCATCAGCACAATATCCCCTGAGGAAACCTTCACAGACAGGGGCCTTCTTGTTCACGTTAACGTGTCTGTATGGACAACTCCCATTAGAGCATAATCCTGTAAACTTAACAAGTTAGAACCAGCCAATATTAATAATAAATTTGAGAACATGATTTAGACGAACCTTGCAGAAAATAAGAACAATCTTGCATCCTCTCAGGAATGACCTGCATGCACAAAATTATACACAGCAGTGGAAACAGTATGTAAAAACGAAGCTACTAAGGACCATATCTTTCAAAGATATTACAATAGCAGCATACCTTGTGAGTTAATTTGCAATCAAGATTGACGCAAGAACCATGCAAAAATTTAGTGCAGACAGCAATCTTAGAGGGATCGTGAATGTACGGGCATTTTCCGTCATCCTTGTGACATTTTCCAAACCTTGTAAAAAACTGACAATATTGCTTCTTTTTAGCCAACCGTAGTCTAGCAGTGTGCAAGCTCCAGCGGACCTTTTCATTTGCCAATATGCGAGTTCTTCGCTTTGGATCTCTGACCAATTTATTACCATTGCCAACTCGAACATATCTACAATTCACTTTACTAAGTCAAAAACTTTTTTATAAGAAACAGTATATTGAAAATCATGTCCGCTCAAACATATGCTTATAGCAACTTATTTCCAACTTACTCGTTATTTCCAATCAGCAGCCTGCTTGGGACATATACTTTCTTTTCCTTCTTCTCAGATTGGTCAGAGCATGAACTTTGCTCATCTGCCAACAAGGTTTTCTTAATTTAATAAAACAGAAAATAAGACGAAAAGAAGGAAAATTATGAATTAGCTTCAAAATCAAGCACTAGACTAGAGCAAGACAACAATATAGTTATGTTAGCAGATCAAACAGGCACAAATAAGGGAGCTATAACTTTTGTGACGGTTAATTGCACTGTTCATATTTCAGATAACCTGGCTTAGCAATACTCCAGATTTTGCATAAGTTACAACCCATGAATCCATTGATGCACAAATGGAACTTAGCCTCTAAAGCCTCCAAATGTCCACGGATTTTCCCAACACCCAGGGTTATATCTAAGTCACAACCCATGAATCCATTCACTTCCTTATATCTTGATTAGGCAAATAAAATCAAGAGAAACCAAACTACAATTGCACAAGCAAAAACTTATTTGTTTGTCAGAAATAATCCACTGAAACCACAGGAAATGAATGGGGATGCATTATTCTATTTTACTTTATAATGGGAAAAAATCCAACAGCATAATGGTAAGTAACCTGAGATCCTTTGCAATGTTCTTCGAGTTGGATCCATTTTGTATCTTTCTGAACCAATTCGGAAGATCCGCTCCCCTGCAAATCCCAGAGAAAAAATATACGAAATGGCATCCCTCAATATTCTCAATAATGAACTCCAATCAGCAAAAACTCAACATGAGTACAGCATGAACATAATTTGCAAATTCATATTCAAACCACAACAGAAAAAAAAATCTTTAAAAACTGCACCAGGAAACCTAACTGGCCTACCTGGGTGCAGATTAATGCTATGACCTGACTTACGAGAAACATAATTTCTGCTCTTATAAAGTGTAAATGAAGCAAGATTTTGTGCTTTCTTCTGTTTCTCTGCTGCAGCAACAGCTAGTGTAGCTTCCTGAAATTTTACGAATTTGATGTGTATAAACAAAACTGACCATGCAATTAACCAAAGCTCAAACTACCAGATAAAAAATATAGTAAAGCGAACCGTATTAGCTTTTCTTGAATTCTTCTCCATGGATTTTGACCACTTCAAATTAGAGCCCCCAACACCAAGTACCTTGGATCGACAAAGTGAAAATCCATTTAGTGATCTTTTATAGATTGCTTCTCTCTTTCTTGTAAGCCGCAGTTTTTGGCTGCAAGAAGACGCAAAGATACTTGATGCATTGTTTTTCCTACATAACTAAAAAGTAATGCATGGTAACAGAACCATAAAATGAAAGAGCTGATGGCACCATTCATACCTAATTACAGAGCTGTCATTTGAAAAGGAACTCAGACAATGCATGTGATTTGTCCAGCTTGAAGCTCTTTTCCAAGGAAAAAAATTTGGAAGCACTCTCTGCAATCTTCCAGAGCTACCATCTTTTCTTGCTGACAGAGTACCATTTAGAGTCCAGACCAATGAAAACTTTTTCTTGATAGAACCTGCAACCGTTAATATATAGAGGCAAATAGAAGCTCAGAGTCACAAGGAGGAAACATTATGTAGACCTCAGACCTCCTGAAACCTAGTGATTATTTGCTCTTACCACTACTAAATTAACTTAAACCAATTCCCCGCTATATGTGATGCTATGAATCAGATAGAGCCCCCATATTTCAGCATATTTTGTAATGTTCTTATAAAAAGCCAATCATCATGAACACGAGCACTGGAATCTCAGTTGTATCAAGGTGATTATCATTCTTTGTACTCACTCTCACACAAATACTAACACCCAAGTCAGTGACATCTTCAATAACACTTATGAAAAAATTAGTTGACAATATTCATATAGTAGTGAACAGGTACAGACACTTATATTAGCAAACAAACTAAAATAAAATGAAGTAAGCTGAAATGAGAACCGTACCAGACAATCTCTTACTAGAATTTCTGACTTGGACATGATTCTGAGAATCCTGCTGCAAGCACGAACTCTTACCATCAATGACAGCCCCATGCTTAACATTTCCATTCAATGATGTCCTGATAAGTTGATTCTTCCTCCTCTTAACATAGTTATCAGATGAAAATACGTGGGGTAACTCTCTACTTTGGAGCAAAACATCACTAGTATTGGAAGCTGCAACCAACTGGTTTGACTTTCTCTTCAGGTAAAAGATCTTCTTCCCAGAATCCCCCCCATCTCCATTACTGCTACAATCCAAGTAATTCCTAGAAACAGTTTCACACTGATTGGCTTCAGAAAATCTCATATCCTCCTCCAAGGACCTCTTGGTATCCACATCCTGTGCAGATTTGCATGGATCGCTTGTTTCACCAGGACAATAGTTACTGACTGGATTTGCCTGTGGTGTAACTGCCAAATCCAATGGATTGGAGCTAGTGCAGCTGGATGATCTTATGCTACCAACAAGTGGTGAGGTCTTGAGTTTCTCCAAACAGCTATTTGATCCAGCCAATGTTGCTGCAGTCTGTTGTTTACCAGTATCAATATCCAATCTTCCAGATTGGGAAGTCAGCACCTTGTTGCTATCATTAACTAGAGGCGACTTCCTTACCAAAGTATTACCCCGTCGAACATAAGAGCCTTGAACCTTACTGACATCTTTGTTTGAATTTATCCGATTATGAATGAACTTATTCTGTGATTTTGGTTCAGAAACAAGAGGTTGAGCATTAAGAGTCCGAAGCCATGTCCGTGGTTTTGCAATATGGCTAGAAGGAGCCACTTTTATTGCTGCAGAGTATTTGGACTTAACTACAGAAGAGTTCAGCCTATTACTAACAGAACTTGAGGTCTTCAGCAGAGGATCTATCTTCCGGCTTACTTTACTGGGATTCCATATTGATGATGTGGCAGCCTTGCTATTCAACGCTGGATCTGGGATGACTATAACACCTGATTGTGAAACAACCTTGGAACTATGTAGAGGAGGTTCCACACAAATGGACATATCATCCCCTGCCAAAATAGGATCAGTAGACATATTTCCCTTCCCTTGGCAACTATGGGATACTTGGTTCATTCTCAGTGAGTTACTGAACACATCCGAGACAAAGTCAGATAAATCGTCAGGAGAACCCATATTGGACAGCATATCAGGAAGAGAGTCGATTTGTCCATCTGTTGAACTGGTAGGACATTGACTGTCAGAAGAAGCAGCCGAATCATCCATAGGCAAAAAGTCCGCGCAACTGACACCCCCAAGGGATGGTTTCTGATTATCATCAGACCCAGTAGAATTTCCCTGATAACCTTCAATAGGCAAACAACTATTTGACTTTAGATCCGAAGAGGAGACAACTACAGATATTTTTTCCTCATTCAATTGATAAGAGGTCTCACGGTCATGTTTTGAAACACCTGTTAAACTACCATCATACGATCCCCCAGCAACACTATTCTCTTGCAGAAGGATGACTGGAGCCTCAAAATGGGAAGACAAACCATTAAAAATTGTTTCATCTCGCCATGAATGAGTAACACTATCTGCAGTTAGATTTAGATCTTGTTCAATAATTGACGAAGGTTCAGCAGATGGTTTGGATACTTCAGGAGTTGGGATGAGTTCAGAAAAAACTGGAGAAGTTTGTATCGAAGAAAATTCCCCTCTTGTCTTACTTCCTTTAACCTGATGATCAAGTACAGTTAATCCTTCTTTGATAGAACATTTTCCAGAATGTTTTTGCTCATTGTCTCGTCCGTCTTCAATTTCAACAGAAACAGGAATTTTTCCAGGCAGTATAAAGCTTTCATCTTGGCCGTCTTCGGAATCAACCAAAGCCCTGGCTAATTTACTTGCCTTTACAACATGCACGTCCAGTTGGCCCTCTGTAACTTTCCTCTTCTTTCCAACTTCTGCTAAATCAAAGAATAACGAGGTCTCTCCATCAACAATTGACTGCTCATTGCTATGATCTAAGAAACCTAAGCCAGTTAAAGTTCTATTTTCCAGGGAATTTGAAAAGTTGGTAGGACAGCTTGCAACAGAACCACTAGACAAATGATTTCCAGCATCTTCATGAACAAGCAATTTTTCCAACTTGGGTGGAGAGTGAGTACCAACAAGACTTACTGACAAATTTCCATCTGGACAATCATTAATGTTGACATTCCCATTTGATAAATTACTGACCAAATGCTGAGGAGATTCCTTGGGCATTGCATCCGTAGAGGCCATCTCTATATCAGTAACATTCCCAGAACTTATACAGAATCCTTGATCAAAATTTGAAGCAATCAACACATCATCATGATTTGGGGTGGAAATCTCCATCTGAGTATCATGAGCTTCATATTCCTTCAGGCTTGATGGGCCATCATTGCTATCCACAGAAATTCTGGCCTCTCGAACGAGGCTAGTCTCAGCCAGAAAACATTCATTTAGACCAGGATGCTTACTGCCATCATCTACATAATGACTCTGAAAAGTAGCAGATGTACCTTTAGACACCAGGATTTCAGATAAATTCTGCACTTGAACAAGACCTCCATCTGAACTCAACCTGGATTGTTCATTATCAATCAATTTATCGACATGACTAGGATCTCCATGTGGTAATTTATTTACCGGCGTGGACAATGCAGACACTGAAACAGAATGTTCCAATGATACTGGTACACTAGAGCTGAAATCTTCCTTTGCATCTGAATGTACACCTTCTGAAGCAATATTCACATACTGTGATGAAATGACAACATTGGTTGCACATTTCTCACCTGAAGAGATTTTGTCTCTCAGATGTCTAACACCCTCAACCTTCTCCAGCTGAGAAGTCGTGGAGAGGCTACCTGTAGAAGAGTTATCTAGATCACTGAGTTTATCATGAACATCCAGTGGTCTAAGAGAATTTGCATCACAGTTCTGCTTTCCAGGCCCTTGCAGATCTACTACATCGGGCGCAGTGAGATCACCATCTTGATCGTGAGCTATACCCCTCATAGAATCCATACCTCCAGTACTTCCATCAACAAAATGTGCCCCACGGTCAGACACAGACATTTTCCCTGCCAACTGTCCAACATCTTTGTCAGAAGCTGAAGGAAAAGCTTGAGTGAAGGTGTCATCATTGCTTTCACTATTAATAACCTTCCCTACAGAAGATTTAGATGGAGAATACAAACCATCTTCATAACTACCAGCCTTGAAGCAAGTGGCTTTCTCTTTCAGCTTCTCATGAGATCTCTCAGAAGAAAGTGGTGGAAGACTGGGACCAGAAGCTTTAACAGAATAATCATTCAATTTCTTCCTTGGAGAATCAGTTGTACCAACTTTCTTGGACCTATTTCCAATTCCTACAAATGCATCAGACTCGGGCACAGAGCATGAGGGAGGATTGATAGCTTTGGCTACAAGTGCATTTGATTTAAATGAAACATCAAGCTCCATAGGGCTTTTCTCCCTTTTAACATCCATTTGCAACTCATGCCCCACAAAATCATACTCTACCTTACCCCTAAAGTTACCATCTACGCACAAATCTGACTCCTCGTCATCATAATAACCTCTCGAGTACCGGCTATCCTCATGGCCTCTATTCCAATGCTGGTTCTTGGTATTAGTCTTCCCTATCCTAAGAAGAGCACTCTTCTTCTGCACCACTTGTGGCTTCATAGGAGACCTATTGAAGAACTCCTGAGAATGTCCCACGATCTTACTCTTCAGCCTACCCACATAGTTGTAACCACTCTCCACCAGCTCCCGGCGCAGCCCAACATCACCATCCATGTACTCTTTCCCATTCCCCGGCCTTGAATAACCCCGTCTGGGATCATCATTCAGATCATTGTATGAATCGTAACTTCTCACCCTACCAACTCCTTGAGAATCAGCAATTCCAACATCCCTTTCAAACCTAGAGCTAGAATTCCTCTCAAAATCAAACCTAGAACTTCTGTACCTATATTTCTCGTCATCAACATAATCAGTAGTACGGAATTCCCTGTCTTTATATCCGCCCTCACCCCTGAATCTAAAATCACGGCCATAGTCATCGACATAATTACCTACTGGGGAAGGCGGCCGAAGCTGGTGGTGGGCCCGCGGCGGCGGCGGAGGAGGCGGCAAGTCCGACCAGCGGCTGGAGTTTTGGTCGTAAAAGGGTAAAGAACGGGACGCGGGATCCCTAGCGGGAGAATGCCTGAAGCTGTGGGGCGGAGGATAAACGGAGGGAGGGTAGGGGTGGGGCCGGAAGGAGAACTGGGAGGGAGTGGGGCTGAGGAGAGGCAGAGGGAGGGGAGGGCGGGGGTGTGATGGCGGCGGCGGGGGCGGAGGAGGAAGGCGGTGGTGGTGGTGGTGGTGGTGATTGTAGAAATTAGGGTTTTCAGAGGAGGGAGGAGAAGCGTACCTGCGGTGGTGGTAGAACGGAGGCGGCTCCATCCAATCCAATAACTGGTTTTGGTAAGTTTCTGAGTGTGAGCGTTTGCAAGTGGATGAATGCTGAGTTTGGATTTGGGGTTTGAGATATCTACTTCTTCAAGTTTGAGGGGTTGAAATTGGAGGAGGATGAATCATAGGTGTCATGGACGACAAGTCAACTTCTCAAGATCTTAGGTTTGGTTTTTTGTTTTTACAATTGTGTTTTTCCAAATTTTTCTAGTACAAGAAAAAAAAAAGGGTAAATTCTTGAAAAATACTGTATTTCGATAGGTTATGGAAAGATCAAAGATTACATTGCAATTTAAGGATAATTGGCGAGGAAAAATTCGTGGGTCACAAGATAGTATAATCGGGTCGAATTCGGTCATAACAATCCATGCGCATGTATAAGCTAAAACTCATCCTTCCATTTTTCTTCAAATCCTTACCGGCGATTTTCCCCAAACCCAGCTCTGCTCTACATCACGTCAGATCGAGATCCAATTCTGCCGATCTCATATTCTACCTTTCAAATCTTAAAACGTTGCAGATCTCACCGGAAAACGTTGCTTATTTGCCTCATAGATCGCCGAAAAACTCTGCAGCATCATGAATTCAGGCGAGGTAATTGTACAATTTTTTATGACCAGAATTGTATGATTTTTGTTTGCAATTTAAGTTTGAAGTGCAATATAATCGTAATGCTTTATTAATTTGATGAATCTTATTCTTTAGATGATCGAAACTGAAGAATCGGCGAACATCTTGTTGTTGCTGCTATTATGCCTACTGAGTGTATGTCTCCCTTTCAATCCATACAGATTCATTAAAAATTGAATGATGCACATACACACTTATACCTTTTAAATCATAAGTAGTATATTTTTTTAACAAATATGAAGTTCTTCTGTTCATGAAATCGAAGAACATCTTGTTGTTGCTACTATTATGTCTACTGAGTGTATGTCTCCCTTTCAATCCATACAGAATTAGATTCATTAAAAATTTAATGTTGCGCATACACAATGATACCTTTTAAATTATAGTAGTATGTTTTTGCTTAACAAATATGAAGTTCTCATGTTCATGAAATCGAAGAACATCTTATTGTTGTTGTTATTATGCCTACTGAGCGTATGTCTCCCTTTTAATCCATACAGAATTAGATTCATTAAAAACTGAATGTTACACATACACAATGATACCTTTTAAATCATAAGTAGTATGCTTTTGCTTAACAAATATGAAGTTCTTCTGTTCATGAAATCGAAGAACATCTTGTTGTTGCTGCTAACATATTGTTGTTAGCTGAATCTCAATTTCATTATTGTTTCAAGACTTAAAGTCCAAGTTTCAATATAAAGCTTTAGTGTTTATACTGAACATATTTAAGAGTCTTGGATTAGAGAAGAAAAACCAAAAAGAAAAGTTAACTAAAATTACGAATGAGTAAAGTAACTCTATATTTTTAATATATATAAAATATATGATTTAAATTATATATCAAGTGTTTCGGTCAGAAACTCTAATGTTTTATTTGAAATTACTCCAGTGTATGACCATCTACCAAACTTAGCAGAAATTGATGTGACTGGATGCTTTGTTGGGCTTCAAGCAAGAACGCTGCAAGAATTGGAGGACTTCTACAAACGTCATGCTAACAAATTAAGATTCGGCTATAAAAAAACCACGCAAAGGAAGAACAATGAAGGAGTCATTATTGAAAAGTACTTTTCATGCTCATGTCAAGGGAAAACTTGAGAGAAAAAAGCAACATCAGCCCCACCAATGCCAATCTGTGATGGATCGAACGAATCAATCTCGGAAAGGAGAAAGACAAAGGAATTTTCTGTAGCCAGAACAGGTTGTAAGGCTGAAATATGAATCAAGTAGATGGACAACCTTTATAAAGTGATGCACCATATCTTGCAGCACCACCACGACTTTACAAGACCAGCTTGGCAATATCTACAACGTAGTGAGGGAGAAATCACAACGGAGAAGGCCAAGATCATAGAGGGGATGGAAGCCACTGGATTAAAGTCATCAATTGGCTTCAATTACTTGGTCCATGAAACTGGAGGTGAAGAGAATTTAGGGCATACCATGAGGGACCATATAAACTACATTGAAAGGCTGAGAATAAAGGTGATTGAAAGTGGGGATGCACAAACTGCTATAGAGCAGGTTCAACAAAAAAATGAAGAAGATGCGAATTTTTTCTTTTGAGTGAAGATGGATGATGAAAGCAGGTTATCGGCCTTATTTTGGAGAGACTCGATGATGAAAAAGGATAGCACATTGTTTGGAGATGTATTGGTGTTCGACACAACCTTTAGAACAAACAAATACAACTTAATATGTGCTCCATTTGTAGGCATCAACAATCATTGGAAGAACGTCATGTTTGCATGTGCTTTCATATCTGATGAAAAGGTACCAACATTTGAATTTTTGCTTGAAACCTTCATAAAATGCATGGGAGGGAAAAACCCCATAACCATATTCACTAATCAAGACCAACCAATGACGACTGCAATAGAAAAGGTATTGTTTACCTTACAAATCCTGATCTTCTCATAAACAATTGAGGTTTCTTTATAAACAATTAATGTTTTAATATATGACTCATTTGTTTCAACATTACATACTGGAACAGGTTTTACCAACAAAAAGACACCAATTATGCATATGGCACCTTCAGCAAAATGCTTGTACGCACTATGGAAAATTGAAGAAAAATGGTCCATTCAAAAATGCATTTGATCGTTGCTTAACAGGGTGTGTTAATCATGAAGAATTTGAAGACGGTTGGTAGGCCATGATCATAACATATAGCTTGGAAGACTACACTTGGTTTCAACCTCTATATAATATCCGCGATAAATGGTGCCCAGCTTTGAACAAGGATTTTTTTCTCAGCCGGAATTCTTGCATCACAAAGGAGTGAGAGTACCAACAGTGCCATCATGTTCAATGCTAGTAAAACAACATCTCTCACTCAATTCTTGAAGATATTTGAGAAAATTGTCAAGAAATAAGGAAGCATAGAAAGCACAGCCGAACACAACTGCGCTCAATCCATCCCAAAATCAGCACATGATAGTCATGCTGGGCTTCTAAAACATGCAGGCAAGGTCTACACTTTGGGAAAAATTCTATATCTATGGCTACGGTGTCTAGCCTTGGATACAAGTGTGTAGGACGCATTGTTCTAATGCGTCCTCTAGGTTTTCCATTTTTTTCTGAATTCATGAGGACGCATTTGCCAAATGCGTCCTCGATGCATTAATATTTTTTTTCGCCAGGGGAAGAAGAGGATTCATTGCCGGAATGCGTCCTCGGTTTAGTTTTTTTTTAAATTCCACGTTGCATGAGGACGCATTCTTGCAATGCGTCCTCCCTGAGCAGTCAAACAAAAATTTTGCAGAGATTCCCTGCATCTGCATGTATGCACAGTGACTGATTTTGCAGAAAATCCCGTGACCTTGAGGACGCATTCTTGCAATGCGTCCTCGGTTTCTATATAATGCACCAAATCCTTTTGTTTCTTCATTCTGAACATCTGTTTCTTCATCTTCATCCAAACCCGTTTCTTCATCTTGCTCCATCATTGGCCGAGTTTCGTCGTCGGCCTTCGTTTCCAAAGTTGTCGGGTAATTTTTCTAGCTTTCCTATTGTTGTTTTGGTTGTATGTTTTTTTATTTATCGTGAAATGTTTTCGAATCTCGCAGCCCGAGCATTCTCGAACCGTCGTTGACCGCCATTGACTGTCGTTGACCCCTCTGTGAAATTTTGTAATCTTCTAAAGGTATTTAAAGAATTCATTATCATACGAATGTGTTGATTGATTATGTGCGATTTGGTCTCTTATTTTTTTGATCGAATTAGGCGTAAAATTATTATTTTTGAAGTACTTGTAAAGTTCTTGTTGATGAAAATGTTTTTAAAGATTGTACGCTGTTTGAGTGATTATGTATCTTAATTCTACAAAATTGTTGAAAGAGAGGATGCGTGAATATATGTGAATTGATTATGTGTGATTTGTTTACTATTGTTTGCATTAAAGTTGTAGTAATAGTTTAATTAGTGTGGTACTATTGTTTGGAAAATGAAAAAAGCATAATAGTGTATTGTCGTTATGAATATCGAATTAAATGTTATTTATTTGTATAATGCAGTAGTTCAATATTTTTTATTGTGTACCTGTATAGAGGGGGTTAAATTAAGTTTGATTTGACTGCGGGTGTGTATTATGACCCTCTCATACTGGAGTGGAACGTGACTCTCGAAAGGAGGTTAAGCCACTCCGAGCTAATTCATTTAATTTTTATAAGGCTTGGTATTGCTAGTGGAGGGTTTCAGTTGAAATTATATTACCGTTGTCCTGAGCTGATTGGTTCGGCCATATACTATCGGTGTTACAATGTGGAAAATGACGAGTCTACTGTGACATTCTTCAATATTATTGAGCGAATGTCCTTATCCTCAGCAGAGTTGTACATCGTTCTGTAGAATGTGACAAGCACTACTAACCGTGCGGGTGTTCTTAGTTCGGGCACTTTCGTGTCGTTGTTGAGGAACATGCAGAACTGTACACCTTTGCCAACCTTACCATCCCATGTTGATTGCCAAGGTTTTGTCGTTGGTGAGTCCAGCCAACCCAATGCGTATGTTCACATCAATTGCGCTCAGCCGTCCATAAGTGGTGGTATATATAGTGGCCATAATGGGGACCTGAATGAGTTCGATGATGATTATGTGGGTGAAATTGGCGAGTATGTTGTCGGTCATGTTGGGAGCAATGAGGATGGTAAGGAAGGGGAACTTGGTCAAGGCAGTGACGATGATCGTTCGTTATCAATTTATTCGAATCCAGGGGACGAAGATGAAGAAGTGGTGTGCACGAACATTGTAGCCCCGTCATTTCGTAATTTGGCGAATCCTGATACGGATGGCTACTTTAGGGATTATGGGGGCCCTAATGAGGATGGCTATGACCCAACAAATTGTGGTGATGAATTTACTCGTTAGGTTCAAGCGATTGGCGAAGTGGAATTGGGTATGCGATTTCGGACAAAGCCAGAATTGGTAGAAGCTATTTCGAGGTGGAGTTCCATGATGAATAGGGAACACAGAGTCATGGAGAGCCGGTCACGCACATGGTATGCGAAATGTAAGGATGTCATTGAAGGAACCGGAATTTGTCAATGGGTTGCTAGAGCCAGCAAAAAGGCTTCGCATGGCATGTGGGAGATCACCAAATGGGCAAGTAGTCATGCTTGTGTTGGGGCTGGTCGATCGACGGGTAACACTAACCTGACATCGTTGATGATCGCCCGTGCAATTCGCCACCACATTGACGTTAACCCTTCTTACACGGTGAAAGATGTACAAGCGCATGTGAAAACAGATTTTAATGTGACCCTTTCCTATGACAAGGCGTGGTATGCTCGACAGAAGGCTATTGATTTGGTGTTCGAAACTTGGGAGGAATCCTTTGAACAGTTTCCAACATATATGGATGAGCTAGTCAGGGCAAATCCGAGCACCGTTGTTGAGTGGGCAGATGTACCCGATAGAATACATGGGCGTGGGTGCCGAAAATTCAAGTTCGTTTTCTGGGTATTTGGTCAGGCTATCGATGCATTTCGCCACTGCAGGGCGGTGATTAACTTGGATGACACTCATTTGAGAGGTGCATATAAGGCCACAATGCTAGTTGACGTGATGCGTGACTCGAACAACTACATACTCCTCATTGCTTATGCCATTGTTGACGGTGAAACAAATGAGAGTTGGGACTGATTCATGCGGAGACTACGTATCCACGTGGTAGGTGGCGATAATAGGCCAATCTGTGTTATATCTGATGCCATGATGGAATTTTAAATGCAATGAGACAGACAGACGAATGGAGGGAGCCAGCTGGATACCACCGATTTTGCTTGCATCATTTTCAATCAAGCTTCCTTAGTGCTGACAGTGGGAAGTTCAAGAATGCGCTTCTGAAGACTCTAGTTTGGAAGCTTGGTGGTGCCAGACGAGAGAGCAGATGGAGGGAGTACAAGGAGGAGTTGGAGAGCATCAAACCGTCTGCTTGGGAATGGTTGGTAAAACATGATACCAGTAAATGGTGCCTTGCATTTGATGAGGGTGATCGACGTTGGGGAATTCTAACAACTAATTTGTCAGAGAGCTTCGACAACTGTTTAAGGCGTGCACGATATCTCCCAAAAACTGCGTGTGTCAAAGCGACCTTCGAGCAAACAGTTGAAATGTTTGCTAAAAGGGTAATGTATGCCACGAATTGGAGGTACTTTCTAGATTCATTACAGTTCTTTATGGATTCATGTCCTAGTTTCTTGACTCTAAAATGATGTTCAAAGTTTTAGGTCTGCGTTCCCTTCTAGGATTTGGAAAAAAATTACAGAAGCAAGACACGTTGGCACAGGGACATATTGTCACTGTTTTTGGGATTGCATCACAGACCTATAGGGTTGTGACAAGGACCATTAATGGCAGCATTGGTGAGAGCCAGTGCACGGTCAAATACCGGAGAAAGTTGTGTACTTTTCGTGAATGGAAAATTTATCGGTTCCCATGTTCACATGCATTGGCCATCTGTAGGTATAGGCGTGACGACCCAGCTACTCTATGTGACAAGGTATATCACACGACCACTTACTTGCAGTAATATAGTCAGGGTTTCATACCTCTACGAGATCCATCACTATGGCAATGTGCTAGTTGAAGGCTGATTCCCGATATTGAAAAGTTTCGCAATAGGAGGCGTGGACAGTATGCAGAGAGAAGGAGAAAGAATCAAATGGATGAGAGGGTGCCGGGTGATTCCAAGGGCCGCCGTAGGCAAAGGCGTGATTAGTGTCAGTTGTTTGTATTTGGTATTTGTTACTTTGTATTTGGTATTTGTGTATTCGGCTATTTTGAATATTTACGATTATGTGTACTTGTCTAAATTGAAGCTATTGTACGATTTGGTTTGAATATCAGTGCACTTGTAATTATTTGGAAAGCTTGATTGTGCTTTTTTGCCAGGTGATTCTTATTATCAGCAGGGATACACCATGTATCATCCGGGTCCCATTGATGATGAATTACTGTACATGCACCAGGAGCACCGTGCACGTGCTCTGTACAATGGTCAGTTAGAGGATGAGGCACTGTAGGTGAGGTGGTGCGATGGGGCTTATGGGACTGGTAAAATCCCTGATCCAGTCATGCGCTACGTGTGTGAAGCTGGATTCCAAGGACTTTTGGATATCGCACCGATGCACATTGATCATTCTCTAGTCACAGCCTTAGTGGAGCGTTGGAGACCTGAGACTCACACATTTCACCTGCTAATTGGGGAGGCTACGATAACTTTGCAGGATATGGGCATGCTATGGGGTCTACCAATTGATGGCATGCCAATTACTGGAGTGGACACTAGCCAACACATAGAGGACTGGCAGACAATATGCGGAGACTACCTATGGGCTACATCGAACGCGAGTGTTATTAGAGGAGGTCGTATAAGGGCTAGTTGGTTGGGAGACTTGGTACACAGTCCATTCCCTATTGATGCTACTGAGGTAGATTGTCAACAACGGGCTAGGGTTTTCATTCTACTGCTGGTTGGTGGAATGCTATTGTCAGACACATCCGGACACCTTATCCTTTTGCTTTATTTGTCTTTACTGATGGACCTGAGTGCAACACATTAGTACAGTTGGGGTAGTGCCATTTTGGCACTCTTGTACAGGTGTTTATGTGACGCTGTCATCCCACAAGTGAAATCCATATCTGGACCACTAGTCTTGCTACATGTAACATTGTTGGTTAATCTTGTCAGTTGTACATACTGTCGATAGTGACCTCGTATATTATATTAAATTATATTTAATTTTTTGTTAGCTGTGGGCATGGGAGCGAATCCCATCCATCCGTCCGGCCGGACGACTACCAGTGATTGTCACAATGAGTGCTGTTGGATCCAGGTACGTATTGAATTCATCGGGAGTCAATTTTTTAACTGCAAGGAAATTAATAGGAATGACTAATAGTATTCACTCTGTTCCTAACAGGTGGAGAGCGCAGCTCGATTTATCCCAATACCCTATGCATGTACTTAAAGTGTACCGTGATCAGCTAACATCTCTCCATGACAGACAGGTATATTGAAATTCGGATTTCTTGAACTTCAACTAATGGTTATAAAGGTTTCTCAGAGCTAACCACAAGACCTACCTATTATTGCAGTTTATTTGGCAGCCGTACACAGAGGATGTCGTGCAACAACTCTCACATTATTGTACGGCTGGTAGCAACAACTGGCTATTGTCTGTTGACCTCATTAGCTGGCATGTCGTGGAGTACCATCACTTACATCGTGTTCTCAAGCAGTTTGGCCTCATCCAGCCAATACCCATCTAGTTGGTCAGTAAGGATGAACAAAAACTACTTCATACTAGAGACCGTCAAGGGAGGTCAGGATTGGATTGCATGTGGAACTGAGAATATATATCGATGCTTGGGAACATCGAGGACAACGACATGTTTATGTGCAAGGGTCAGCAGATCCGTACACACACAGTCGAGAATACATGGAGTGGTATTTTTGGAGAACAGTGACCCTGATTGATCAGCCAGGTAGGGCCGAAACAATTACGGAGGGTTTTCATGGAGATGGGGCTGCTCTGGAGTATACGATATTTCCTTAATGTCTACTAGTTTTCACAATTAATAATATACGTTTCCTCAATATTATTTAACTAACATATTCACCTCATTGTTGTATTTGCAAGCAATGTCTCAGATGAGAATCATGTTGGATACGAATTTGGACGACTGTCCCCCATGTATCACGAACATGATCAGGGAGGTACGCGATGTTGCCACCTGTACTCTACAGTATACACATGAGCCCTCCAGACTGCAGTTTCACCAGCCATTTGTGCACTGTGACGAACCTCCACCGGGTGTGAGATACACTAGCATTAAAAGCCACCGTCCAGCTCCACCTGGTCGACAGGGTGGTCGGCGACCGCGTGCTCGTGCCCATACATACCACATTGGTTCATCACAAGCTGGAACCTCAAATGCGTGTCCGACAGACACTGGAGCATCACACGGTGGACCATCATAGTATGACACTACTACGACTGATTTCAATGCATATCTTACACCCCTTCCTAGTCATGCCGGACCGTCACATGGTGGATCCTCACAGTTTGACATGGCTACAACAGATTTCACGGCATATGTTACTCCCACTGCGAGTCATCAATACATGTCGCATGCTGCTCCATTAGATACTGGTGGTGTTGCACATGTCCAGCATGGTTCATGCCAGAACACAGAAGATGATATGGAGGAGGATTTTACAGAGGGAGCGCCAGATGACGCCATCCATTTTTCTCCTGAGATGGTCGTCCCACGACGCACATCTCTCACCATACGTCCTCCACCATGTGGAACAAGTGGAAAGCTTTGCAGAGGCTGTCGTTAGTAAATTACATGATAACAATTAGCACTCATTTATTTACGTTTGACACGTCTTCTCCACATATTGTACATTTATGTTTAATTATATTCATTCCTACTATATATTACTGTTATTTTTAGAATAACATAAAACAAACACAAGTCTACGAATGCACTATATTTACCCAAAAAAAATAAAGAATAATTTACAAATTATATATTTTACTGATTAAAATTACAAATTATATATTTTACTAATAAAATGTGGGACTAAAAAAATTGTGTACATATACATGTCAAATTCAATACCCATTTTTAATAACACCAATTTAAAAAAAGGTATAATTCAAACAGTATTTAAAAAATATAACAATATAAAATAAACACATTTGTTTATTTTAAAAAATAAATGCATGAGGACGCATTCATGCAATACGTCCTCTAAACAATTCGGTTTTAAAAATTTTTTAAAAAAATTGATGACGCATTCATGGAATGCGTCCTCTAAACAAAATTGTTTAAAAACAACCGAGGACGCATTCATGGAATGCATCCTCTAAACAGAATGCAGAAAAAAAATTCTAAAAGGCTGAGGACGCATTCTGTGAATGCGTCCTCCACAATTGTTTCCATATATAATACCATGCCCAATCGCATCCAGTTTTTATTTACCATGCATTAAAGAATCAAGTTCTCCTACACTTTGAAACTATATAATGACTTCAAGAAGGAATTCGACATCGCAATGGCAACAACAATAGCGGAAAGCTACAACGGTGACAATTTGAAATTGTTTGAAGTAAGTTGGGAGAAGCAGCCAACGGTAATAGAATCAATAATGTTCAATAAAACACAAGAATCAGTTGAGCTCAACTGTTCTTGCAAGGCGTTTGAAGAAATAGGTATGTAGTTGATCAACAATTCTTCTTATGAACAATTACGGTTTTAGAATAAACAATTAATGTTTTAACAAAATTGTACACCCTTCACTGCTTGAAACATGTATGTTAAGCTTTCATTCCATTCGAGTTTTGCACCTCCATTCCATCTCCAGGATACCCCTGCAGTACATTTCTACAAGATGGACAAAGAATGTGAAGAAACAAGTCTGGGATAAATACCTCAAGCAAGATATAAACCCAACAACAAAGAAATTGAAGGACACTATTCCACGGTGTCATGAAATGGCAAGGAAATTCTAAAACATGATCTTGAAGAGTGAAGACAGTGTAAATGCTAGAGGAGTTCTCGAAGATGCACTAGGTAAACAAACAATCGAAATTCAGCAAATCTTGTCTACAGAATCAAGCACCACATAACAAAACGAGGCTATCATCGCATTAAGTTTAGTCACAACAAACATACTCGATCCAAAGTATGCAAGACAAAAGGAAGGCGTGCAAGATTCAAGTCGGCATTAGAGAAAGGTAAACGATCTACAAATGAGTTTGGTACCAAAACACCAAAATAGCATATCATTTGAAGCACTTCAGCTACTTATTTCAAGTGTAATTCAGAAACTGAATGTTCCTTTTAGGTGAAATTATAGACTACATTCATTACAATGTTTATTCTAAAGTATTTATGTTTTTTTATAAAGCCTTCATTACAATCGCAGAATTGACATTATAGACTGCATGCATTACAAGAAGTAATCTTTCAAACACCATAACTAAAATTGTAAACTTATGAATTATGCATTTCATAATGAGCATCTATCACTATAAAGTCTCAATGTTTTAACCTAAATATCAAATCTGCCAAAATTAAAATCAGGTTGATAACATGCTAAACTTTTGACTAATGCAACTTATAGTGAATATGTATCACTACAAACATGCAATGTTTTAACATAAAACCCAACCTGGCAGACAAATAAGCAGGTAACTTTGAAATTTTAAGAGAAATCACTAAACGAAATAAACTTCTGAAATGAAAATTTTAGAGTGAGCATGTATCACAATAAACCATCAATGTTTTAACATACAACATCCATATTGTCATGCTTAAAGTCATAGAACTTGTCATAACAAAAGTTCAAATTTTGTTTTCATCCAAAAGATTCAATTTTTGGCCCTATCTAAATCCACCACAGTCTAGTACAAATATTTTCAAAATAATGCGAAGGTCAATCATCAATGTGAAGGTCAAAACTAGGCATGAAATCAACTACTTTCTTCTTAAAACCATCGCACAAATCATCAATTTTCTTCAAGATTGCAGGATCTTCAAAAAATATTAAGAGTCAAGTTGCAGGTCAGAATCAGTATCAGGTTCATCCCGAGGGGCCACTAGTTGTGTTGCTTTCAACAAACGCTATGATAATTTGGCACTAACCACTTCCATGTCCCTTCGAAACAAGGCAAATGCCTCACTAGCATCCTGTAAAACAACAAATAATTAAACTAAAATACAAATAAACCAACGTAAACCAAAAAACAAATGAAACACCATACTCACATTCATTTTAAGGGCTGCAATATCTAAATCTGTTAGAACTCCAAGAGAAATATCAAAATGAAGGACTCAACTATCAGAAGCAGGAACTTTACGAGAGCCACTCGTACTACCTTTCGAACCACCAGCTCTCAATCTACCACACTCAGTCAAAGGATACACTTCCTTCAGTAACACAGCTCGCTCATACCCACATTTCTTCAGCCACTCACACCTTTTTTTCATCTTTTCCTCACTCTAATTCTGAGGAAGGGGTACAACCAAAGAATCCTTCATACCATGATAAGGTACACACTGCAAAAACTGAATTAAGAGAAAGTACACACAGCCACCCACAACCTAACAAAAAGGAACATTCTTAAATATCTCCACACCCTCACACAATTTATTAAGAATTTCTTAATTCTACTCACATCTTCAACAACTCTTAAGAGCTTCATATCAATACCCTTGCTCCTTGAGCAAGGAAGTGCCCAACACAATACAGGACAAAACAACATTGAAAGTCCTCGCCTCCTTCCTTCAACCCAATCATATAATAAAAACTAGCTCTAAAGGAATCTCATATTTGTCTCCAATCTTAAACATTTCCTTCCATTGTCCCCTCAATTCTAAATCTCTCTTTTCACCCTTGCCCGCATGACTAATCTCAACAACTTCCTCATCAGAAATAGGCAATCCAAGCACATCAAAAACATCATCCGGACACAAGGTATACTTATCATCACCAATATATTGCACACAAAAACCCGGACCAAAATTTTGAACCAGAAAAGGAACAATTTTAGGGGCAACTTATGGATATCAATCTCCAACAAACTACCAAAACCAAGAGAGAGAATATCAGTCACTTGATTCTCAGACAAAAAGCCATTCAACTCCTTAATCAAGTCAAGTCTGCAAGAAGACTTGAAAACCTTCTCAATTCCATAATTGCAAATAACAACACATCAATAAAATGATATATTATAACTAAAAATTTAACCTTATTTAAATAAGGTGAACGGCTTTATAGAATAATAACTTCACTCACTAAAAGCAACAAATAATAACATCATGAATAAACAGCAAGTACTTTAATACAAACAGTAAACCCTTTAAACTAAACTATGACACGTATTTAGAAAACTAAAACAGAAATTGTACAAGACAAAAATCACATGTTTCACCATAAAAAACATCAAGTTGAAAAATACATATAAGTTAGATTCTTAAATTATCATTCAATGGCACTATTTTCAGTTCATCAATTTTCAGCAATTTTTCAATCATATAGTTATCACTGCATCAGCAAGAAACGAAGTCCTTTCAGCAATGCATCACAATCACAAAAAGTTAACAAGGAAAGAGTAAACCCTTTAAACTAAACTATGACATGTATTTAGAAAACTAAAATAGAAAATGTTCAAGACAAAAATCTCATGTTTCACCATAAAAAATATCATGTTGAAAAATACATATAAGTTAGATTCTTAAATGATCATTCAATGACACTATTTTCAGTTCATCATTTTTCAGCAAATTTTCAATCATACAGTTATCACTGCATTAGCAAGAAGCGAAATCCTTTCAACAATGCATTACAATCACAGAACGTCAACAAGGAAAGACTAAACCCTTTAAACTAAACTATGACACGTATTTAGAAAACTAAAACAGAAAATGTTCAAGACAAAAATCACATGTTTCACCATAAAAAACATCATGTTGAAAAATACATAAAAGTTAGATTCTTAAATGATCATTCAATGGCATTATTTTCAGTTCATCATTTTTCAGCAAATTTTCAATCATACAGTTATCACTGCATTAGCAAGAAGCGAAGTCCTTTCAACAATGAATTACGATCACATAACGTCAACAAGGAAACAACAAAACCTTTAAAATAAACTATGACACGTATTTATAAAACTAAAACAAAAATTGGTTAAGACAAAAATCACATGTTTCACCATAAAATATCATGTTGAAAAATACTTATAAGTTAGATTCTTAAATGATCATTCAATGGCACTATTTTTAGTTCATCATTTTTCAGCAATTTTTCAATTATGCAGTTATCAATACATCAGCAAGAAATGAAGGTCTTTCAACAATGCATCACAATTACAGAATGTCAGCAAGGAAATAGTAAACCCTTTAAACTAAACTATGACATATATTTAGAAAAATAAAACAGAAATGTTCAAGACAAAAATCACATGTTTCACCATTAAAAAGTCATGTTGAAAAATGAAAAACTTAATTTACTCCATCGCTGCCCACCAACATCACAACTTGTTGAACCTCCCGATCTCTCTTCTTGACCCCTGCATCACCATCAACTAGGGGTGGGCAAAAAAACCGAAAACCGAACTAAAAATTGAATTATCCGAATTCGAATAACCCGAACCAAATTTAATATACGGTTTTTGGATATCCGAATTGAATGAACCAATTTCTGAATACGGTTTTTGGTTTGGTTTTGGATATTAAAACTCAAACCGAAACCCGAACCGAATACCGAATTGTAATTAATTAAATTAATTAAATATATATAATAATAAATAAAATTTAAAAATACAAAACTAAATTTATAAGTAAATACAAGTGGGAGGACTAATCTATAAATTTTAAAAAATTACCCCAAACATCTTAACATGAAAATGTGAATTGGATCAAATAGACAAAAGACTGTTATTCAAGTGTTTTACAATCCATATTCATTATAAACAAGTTTAATAGATTAGTTCGTTTAAATTTCTTATAAATTTTAAAAAACAAGTATATATATTCTTATAAATTCTTATTGGAATGAACGTAAACGACAAGTATTAACTATAATCAATAAATATCCATATCTAAACTACAGTGATCTTAATAATCACAGTGATAAGGTGCACGAATGATTAATTCTTCAACAGTAATCTTTCACTAGACTAAAGCATTCCTCGAACAATGGACATTTTCCTCTGCTATAAAAAATTAACAAACTACAATGGACTCAGAATAGATTACTTGGTGAAGAGATGAAGACAGTGATTAGCCAACCGAGAAGCATAAACAAGTGAGGATGTGGATCGTTGTGTAATGGTTATTCTTCTGGTAGCATGAAAATTGGCCTATTTCAATCTGATTCGTAATCTCCAGTCTCCACTTCCCATATTCACTAAAACAGAAGAAGAAAATATGCCAGTTCAAAGTCAAAACCAACGTTTAAATCTACTCGTATAGAACCTAAAGCAACTAGCCTGGTACAACCTTTATCTAACCGCAGTCCGCAGACAGTGGCAGAACTAGAGCTGATTTTAAGGAGGGGCGGGATGATAATAGTAGAAAAATAATTTAACATAATACACGATCTAGAATGTATAAAATATCATATTTTACATAAACATAAAGATGTAAGAGATAAAATGTATGAAAATTTAGATTTTATATTTGAACTAAAATATAATACATTTTAATACATTAACTCTTAGTTTTAAAAAAATACAATTCCTAATAATTTTAATGAATACATCTACTAAAATATGTGATTTTTAACTTAAAAAAACTGTAAAACTGTAATATATAAATATCATAGTTAATTTAGGAGAAAGTCTCATATTAGACCATCTAAATGTTAGACTAATCATGAAAAAATCTCGTTTCAATAACTATTAGGGTCAAATTATAATTTTTTGTACATTACTATACATTTTAAAAGTTATAAGAAATTTGTTGCAATAAATAAAAACAAATATCAAATCAACTTATTAGTTATATCAGTTATAAAATAACCTCGTATAATGATTTGTCAGTGTAAAACAAGACGTTGTGTTAATTTAATAGTGGAATTTTTGTTTCACCCTCTAAATGTATTTAAATTACTTATATAAATAGAAGAGAAAGAAATCATAAAATATACTATAAACACATTCATCATGTATGGAAATGGTAAAACATAAGTCAAATTAATAGGGTAATAATAATAATAAAAAGGATTTGAGATCAAACGACATTTAATACTCCTCAGTCACAAAATACTCCTCAAATTAAATAATGTAATAATAAATGGCAAAATCTTGGGAAGTAAAAGGTCTTAGTTGCAATATTAAAAAATTATTATGCAACGTGTAGTAGTTACAAAGTTTATAACCCGATTCATTCAACTCAAAAATTTTATCTTCATTTCTTCACCACCTTTCAAGAGACAGACTCATAATAAATTCAACTAAGAAAAAGGTAATAATCATTAAAGGAAAAGTTGGAGAAGGAGTATGGAAAATAAAAAATGGGAAATGAAAAATGGAATCTCACTTGACCAAGTCACCATGCAGCAACTAGAGCAAACATGCCATATTTCCATTGCCCAGCAAGTCTTTAAGGTTTAGCCTTTGTCCAATTGTCCCACATCGAAAGTTATGGAGACTCTCATGTATATCTCAACTATAAATAGGCATCACTTCCTTCCTTCATCAAAGCATCAAACGCAATTGCCAATTGGGGCCATAAGTGACTATACACTTGGTCTTGGACAATTGAATTGAAAGTGATTAATTTTAGTTTAAATTATGATATCCTTATGGTTTTTATGATTTGGCTCATAATTATTGTGGGCAAAAAAATTGGATGAAATGAATTCAAATTAATTAGAATTGGATCAATTCGGTTAATTTGGGTTAAATTCAGTTTTAAACCGAAACCGAATTTTGAATTCGGTTCGGATGTTTTGGATTATTTGGGTTAATTGGGTCGGTTTCGGTTTTTAGTGTTTTAGGAGAAAAATTGAATAACCCAAATTGAATAAACCGAAAATTGAATAAACCGACCCGACGCCCACCCCTACCATCAACCTTCTTTTTTGTTGTCTTCTCAACAGCCGCCTTCTTCGCATCACCACCAACCTTTTTCTTTGTTGTCTTCTCAACAACCTTCTTCTTTGCATCACCATCAGCCTTGTCTTTCTCAGCTTGAAGAGCCTTGTTCTTCTTAGCTTCAATTGCCTTCTTGTTCGCATCACAATCAACCTTGTCTTTCTCAGCTTGAAGAGCCTTGTTCTTCTCAGCTTCAATTTCATTCTTCTTTGCACCACCATTGACCTTGTTTTTCTCATCTTGAAGAGTCTTGTTCTTCTCAGCTGCAACTTTCTTCTTAGTCGCAACCTTTTCAGCCACTTCAGACTTTCCACTACCAACTCTTTTCCTCACACCAAACTTGACCTTCTTAGGCCGCTCATTAAGGACAACATCCTCAACAAAATCAGAATCATCAGCACCAGCAAAGTCAGCACCCCCAGCATCCACAACCTTAGTTCTAATCGTGCATTTTTTGTAACCTTCTTAAAAGTGCAGAGAGAAGCAGTTTCTGGTTCCTCAATGACCACATTAATAGCATTTCCCCCTCATTGGGAAGATCCAATGGAACAGTCGATAAATTCCTAATGCGTGATGATTTGCGCAATCATATTTGTACAAAACCAAACTGATCAGTATAATTAAAAAGCAACATTACAAATATAATAATGAACCTTATAAGATAAACTGATAATGTAACATACTAATGTAACAACCTTTTAAAATAAAATAATTTGAGACTAATATGAATTTAAACACAAAAAAATAAATAGAAACCTAAGTCAGTTCTTAGCCTCAAAAGCACGTGAATGCAAATCATGAATCAACTCCAGAAGATTCCTATGAAAACCAGGGTTTACATTGCATCAACAACTTTTACAAAAATAATGTTAAGACCAAAACAAGCATCCAACATTAAAGGGAGACAATAACATTCTTGAAAAGAGAAACAACAGAGAAGCCATGAGTACATTATACAAGCCAAATGACTTGAAAGGCACGCAATGTAGTCAACCAACAAGGACTTTAAATGTAAACCTCTGTTCAATAAGAGCAAATAGTTTTAATACAGTAAAACTTCACAATTGAAAGTTGAAACATTAATTATATATTTCTATACTTTCAGACTTTCAGTCCTTATGTACATTGTGCACTATCAGTGTGGAATGAATTCATTTAGTAGCAAAAAATCCATATTCTTAGAATTTACTTATCACTCTTGAAGGGGGAAAAAGAAGGGAAAAGAAACAGCAACAAGGTGTTCTGAAATCATGAAAATGGACTTAAATTATTTTTGAGGTGTTTTAGAAGAGGAAATCATAGAACATGAATCCCCATACTCCAGTAAAAAAAACTTCGGAAAATCAATTATAGAGAATGCTCTGGAAAAGTTGCCAAAAACCAAGAAGTATGCACAAAGTAAGAAGACAAGCTCAAATGTATACAGTGCAAATGTATACTAAACCAACTAAGCTTCCAACTAAACCAACTATACAGTGCAAATGTATACTAAACCAACTAAGCTACCAACTAAACCAACTATACAGTGCAAATGTATACTCTGAATATATACATCGATTGATCTAATGGCCGTTAGCTAGGTAACAAAACAAGTTTCCATGCTTCATAAGATCAAGTAAAAATTGCAAGATGTCACTTCTGTTTAAAATAAGAATTTACTTGAATCACTTCCTTTGGAAAGCCAGAATGCCGAGGAAGGCAACAATACAAGTAGCTAAGCCAGTGAGAATGACAGTAGTTATGCAAAGTATAGCATCATGCAGACCATGAAGGGATACTTTACAACAAAATTACAGTAACCTTTACAAATTCATGTAAACACCAAAGCTATAAACACAAAATCTTCATGTAAACACCAAAGCTATAAACACAAAATCTTCATGTAAACACCAAAGCTATTAATAATTCTTGTAATAGTAAAAACCAAAGCTATTACCAAATTTTCTAAACCCTAAACCTAGTAAATTAGGGATAACATAAAAAACACTAAAATTATCTCACAAATATAATTAAAAAAACTGGTTAAAAGGAAAAATAAAGCAAAGCATTCAATAATAAAAACATACAATAAGAGCAAAAATCGAGAAACAAATATCATCTTCTTAATTCTAAACACTATCGATGGGAACTTCCTTCCTCTTCACCATTCCGCTGCAATAACACACAACAAACATCATATCCAAAACAAAACCCTAAATACGAATTTAAAAGAAACAATAAATCAGCTCAAAAGTAGAATATAACCTATGGAAAACACAAAGGAACACCAATTTGGCAAAACGCACGGTGAAATTCTGGTGGAAACCGCGATCGGAAAACCCTAATGGAGAAGAAGAATATGGACGAAGAAGAAGAGAGAGAATTTATGGGATTTAAAATGAAAATTAAACGAAATGAAAAAAACCTTATATATTCAGCGCGGGAAGTGCAGATTCTTGAAATTTGCTACTTAATCCCTTATTTTCTATATTTCGAATTAGACCCCATCTTTCTATAAGCCTATGGATATACGGTCTTTCCCAAGACTTTGTATATGGAAAGACGAGGTTTAATTAAACTAATAAAATGTCTTAGTTTCAATGTTAAAATTTTATTATGCAACATGTAGTAGTCATAAAGTTCATGGCGAACGACTTGCCAGGTCCTCAAACTCTTGCCATTTGACCCTTTTGCCCCCCCATTTTTTTTTGTTTCGTCCCTGAACTAACAAAAGTGTTAAATCGTAACCCTTCAATTTGGTAAAAGTGTTAATTTCAGACAACATCAATTTTGAGGGCAAAATGGTCATTTCCCTTTTTGTTTTCCTTTTTTGTTTTGTTTTCCTTTTTTCTCTTTCGTCCTCCTCGACCTCTCCGAAATGTCTTCCTGCACCACCGCCTGGATCAAACAGGGCTTTCTAATGGTTTACTTCAACCTTTTCTTTTTCGAGAATATTTTAACGGTAGAATTCCAGTTCGGGTGCGGAACGTCAGAGATTTGATACTTCCTCAATCTCCCCAGCATATACATCAGTGAAGCCATTATATAGAATTGTGATTTCCCCGTCGGATCAGGAACTGGGCCGGGTTGTGGGCGGGTATGGTTGATCCAATTTGTGGCCCTTGTCTGACGGGGAAGATCTGGTTGGGGATTCCGACGGGAGAGGAGCTAGCTGAAATTGTCGTTGCGCTCGATTGAAGTGAGATTAGTTTGTGTTTCATTGCGGATGGAATTCTGTTCTCGAAAGCATATGGAATAGGGTGCCTATTGCGACATGGCCTATATATGCCGAACAGCTGCCGAATGCATTTGAATTGGTGAAGGAACTGAAGATTGTTGTTGAATTGAGTCGATACTACATCTTTGCAAGTCCTGATAAAATTGTGAAGGCAGGTGAGATTGAAAAAAGTTTGAGGTCGGTGATGGACCTCAAGAATCCGGTGAGACTGAGAGTAAAAGAGACAGGGGAGAAGAGCAGGAAAGCAGTTGCCGATCTCAAAAAAATAAAAAATAAAAGGAAAGATAAAAAGAAATAAGAAAACAAAAAAAGAAATGGCTATTTTGCCCTTAAAATTAACGATTTTGACCAAAGTTGATGTTTTGACCGGACGGAAAGGTTACGATTCAACACTTTTGTTAGTTCAGGGACGAAAGTGATCGGAAAAAATGGGGGCCAAAAGGGTCAAATGGCAAGAGTTGGAGGGTCTGGCAAGTCGTTCGCCCTAAAGTTTATAATCCGATTCATGCAACCCAAAATTTTTATCTTTAGTTGTTCTTATTTGCACTTTAAACCGTGGTCGTTCCATGGCTTATGGAAAGACTGTCTTTCAGGAGACGAACTCAAAAAAAGAAGGGATATATACAATAAGTGCATATACAACTCTGAAATAATTTTAGTGCAAAAACAACCCTAAGTACTTTACGTAAGTGCAAATATGACCCTAAAGACTATGACTTTGTTTGACAGAACTGTGCTTATGAGCAAAGCTGGCTTATTTTGAAAGCAGGGGGAGACCAACTTCTGCTTTTCCCCCAAAAATAGCTTATGCTTTCAAAATAATCAGTTTCTTAGCACTTTACCAAGCACTAAAAAGTGTTTTGCTTATAAGCACAACAACTTAAAAGCTCTGCCAAACAGAGCCTATATTCCGACATTGATTGGTCATTTTCAGCCATTGACCAGCATAAAATGATCAGAATTCCCTTTCAGCCTAGTACAATATTTGAAAGACAAAAATGCCCTTTACTTCTGCCGCCGTGCCTCCACCACCTTTGTCATTGTGCCTCCAATACTACCGCGCCTCCGCTTCTGCCGCTGCCACCTTTCCCCGCCACCACCAGTCACCTATCCCGCTAGGGCTTTCCCCTGCCACAGCCAAACCCTTACTCCTCTCCCCTGCTACCACCATCTTCGCCCTGCCACCCAACCCCCCTAAAACCCTAGCCCGCTACCCTTCTCAGCCCACCGCCCCCTCCACCAACCACCACCAACACCCCCTCTACCAAACCACCCCCACCCATTCATTCGTCCACCACAACCAACTCCACCAGTGTTCCGTCACTTTCCAATCCTACCTCACCTTCAGATCTCAGCCCATGCGTACGACTTTGTCTCTTCCATCTCGACCCTTTTGTTAGTCGACTCAGCCCAACCCTGGAGCTCCACCTCTTCCATCTCCGTCACCCCGCTCAAGCCCGGAGTACTACTATTTTATTGTTGATGTCGAATTCCAAAAACTAGTGGGAGGTCAAAATTCAAGCCGCCATCTTCAGTGAGTTTTGATGGCTGCTGAAACAACGAGGTTTATCAGCTCGAAATCTTGGTGAGTGCCTGAGAGATAGAGAGAGGAAAATAAGTTATGAGGAATTAGAGATTGGATAAAATTGGATGGCCAAATCATTTGAGAAGAAGAATGGAGATGTAGGCGGTAGAAAAGAAGGATATAAAAGATGAATATGTTAGGGTTGAGGGGGGTATAATGGTAATTTTATTTTTTTTGTTTTTCAAAAAAATTAGAGGGGCAAAAATGTCTTTTAATAAAATTCCAATATCAAACTGCTAGAAATGGTTATATTTGCACATGCACTAATTATAATTGTACTTTAAAATATCATAGAGTCATATTTGCACTTATGTGAATTCTGTAGGGTTATATGTGCATTTCACTCAAAAAAGAATTAATGTTTGTGTTTGTTTCCATGTTTAAAGTAATTAGGGATTGAAGCCTACTATGGTGTTTAGGAAATTGAAACTTCTAAAATTTTACAAGTAAATTTGTGCGATAAAGGCATAAGTAACTCTCAATTTCTTGATATTTTGAGTATGTGCATATATGATCCCAACTTTTTTGAAAGTGCACATATAACATTTGACCGACGTTGACTTAAAAAAATTAAATCCTCATATAAGCTTTTCAATTTGAAAGGGATTTTCCGGCTGAAACATAAGATGTTATAACATAAATAATCCTGCTTATTTTTTTAAAAAACACCTTGCACCCCTCTAAATACCACCATCGCCCTGTCGACGTTGCACCACCTAACCACAACCAAACACCATTTCAACACCTAAATATCCAACCACCACCACCACCACATCACACCAGCTTCAACTTCCTAGTAGGTTCATGATAAAGGAAAACAAATAGTAAGCATCTAAAACAAACTTAACAACATCATCAACCAAACATGAAGGCCACTCTTACAATTAGTCACTACTTTTTAGTCTCCAACGATGGATTAGAGCGGGAGCATTCAACTGCGAATCAAAGGTAGAAATTTTTCTCTCCCCGGGAGGATTTCTCCTACCAAAGCATAAACCATCTGCTATCCAAGAGACGTTTTAATCTCATTTAAAGCTTTAACTGCAATAATACCTTAAGAATGATAACTTTGTCATAACTATCCATATAGTCACCTTCAACTTATAAATCTTCAGAGTTCCTACGATACCTTCACAATCAACAATTTTCAAATTATTACTTGAACTCCCACTATCGCACCACCATGCCACACCACCACACCACATCATATTGCACCAGCAGATCCACATACACCACCATCGCATCATCGGGTCTTTCTCAATCACCGCCACAACATCAAATCCAACGCTCTTCAATTAGATCTGAAAAATCGATTTAGGGTGATGTGTGTGGGGAGGAGGGTGGAATTTGAGGGTCCTTTTTATATAGTAGCACCGATGGTGGGCGAAGGACAAAGAAGGGTTGACGATGGCAAGTGGAGGATTAAAAGGGGGAAGATGACGAAGAAGAAGAGTGTGCAAAGGGGAAAGAAAATTTTGGGGGGAAAATCCTTTATTTTTATTTTTTACAGATTTAAAATGAGTTTTATTTTTGTCTTTTCAACTTCAACTGGTTCTGACTGACACTGACTTAATCTTTGGGCTAACCAAGAGTTATATCTACACTTTAAAAATACGGAGTTGTATGTGCAAGTACTAAAGAATATGGGGTTACGAGAGCACATTTTTGTAAAATTATTTACATACTTTTAAATATAAATTAGAAGTTACTATTTTCGATAAGTTTTCGCGTGTTCCATCATAAGTTCCACAAAGAGGAAGGAAAACAAAAACATGCAATTCAGTGTATGGGGAGAATGTAGATAATAGCAGTTGGGGAAAATTAAACATAAATTAAAAAAAGTGTTGATTACCAAATAATGATTCACCAAAGTTTCCCTACCACCGGTACATTAATTCCAGCAGCAACCACCAAGGATTTCAGAGACATCATTCGTCTAGCCCCTTTATCCTCAAAACAACATATCTACATAATCAAACAAAATATGCACCTCTAAGCCGCGAACAGTCTCTATGATGGTACATTTGGGTTTTAACAACAGAGTTGCAAGCGAAATTGTCCCGACAACAACCACACGTAACATCATAAGTAGTACATAAATCTAAGAAGAAAATTGCAAGTTTAGCAAAAGAAATCAAGTGAAAGAATGAGAATGTCCCAAAAAGATAGCTGATGGAGAACAAAAGTGAGAGACCATCCAATCATAGCTAAGGAGGAGGATGAGAAAGAACAATGATGAAAGCAAGATTGAGAGAAAAAAATGGCGGAATGTGACGGGTGGTTCAATTTATTTATGATGAAGTGATTTAGGTTTGAGTGGGTTAAATGGTAGAATTATTTTTTAGGAATAATTTTGGGATAGTTAGGTTTCAAATCTAATTTAAATTGGTGACACATCTTATAATATTTTTCTAAGGGTAAGACATTCTTCTTAGAAGCAATACTTTTGTTGGTTCTACATCAGCACATACTTAGAGAAGGACATCGAGTTTAAGTTACTTTTCTCTAATATTTTTTGTGTTGATTAATGTTTAGCTTGATTGACTTAATTACTTTTTTTTGCAAGTATAGAATCTCGAGGCAATCTAACATGTGATCCGGAAAGAGATATGAGTGGTGGAATGTAAAGTGGTTAAGTTGTGCCTCTGTTACTCACCATCAGAGGAGGTTGAGGAGAGAAATTCTAGCATATTTGATGACCAATAAAGCGAGAGCTTGGAAAGGGACCAACATGCCATCCACAAAGAATAACATAAGGGAACTAGTCAACAACATGGGCAATAATACACTAGGCGACCTTCTGACTTTAAGTGAAGTTACTTTGTGAACATGCCGACTTGGGAGCCCGACTGAAATGTGACGTTCAGAAGGCCCCACCCTTTTGCGCTTTGTACTCTTGAATTGGCATTCACCAATGATTGTGAGTTTCACAATTTTATTGCAATTAATTATTTTTATCAACCCATCTCTTGAGCATATGACTCTTTATGACACATACATGAGTGGTTGGGATGTCAAAAGTCGGGACAGTCCGTACAATGAAGATATCATTGACTAACTAGCTAGTCAAGTGTGGAAGATGATGAAGTTGGTGTGGGCTTCCACTTCAACTACTTCACATAGTCCTCCTATTAGGATGGGTATGCATGTAGTTTTAGGGAATGTGCCTCTTATTCACTACCATGTGATAGCTCTTAATGTTGGCGTTGCTTATGTTAAAGTGGCTAATGATAGAGTTGAAGTTATTGAAACAAATTTCCAAGATAGCCTAGCAAGTATGCCTGGTTAGAGATTAGAATATGAGCTTAATAACAAATAATTTTTCACAGGACTCCTCGAGTTTCAACTCTATTGCTCTTCATGAGGCAAGGAACTCGAGGAGTCATGAGTTAAGGAATCCAAATTGGTTACTCACTTTCTTAAGTCATCATTAAACTAACATTGATACTCTGTTTATTACTTTCAAGATTCTGTTGGAGGATTTTCGGTGAAGATGATGTTGGGATTCTTCACTGGTTAGTGGCACTTCCACCCTTTCATTATGAGAGTCGAGCAGAGGTGGACCCATGAATTATTTTTTTGGGGTGAGGGGGTGGGGGGTGGGTGGGGTGAGGGAGCGCTATAATTTTTCAAGTCCCGTATGTTTTAGCTTTGAATTGTGCACGTGCCAAGTTAAGAGAAAAAAAAGTGAATATACTTTTGAAAATTTTATAATAAGATGAGAAACAAGATAAATTATATGGTATCCCAGGGGCATCATGTGCACCGTATCCCCGAAAATATGGTAAAATTGAAACTTTTGCATTTTCGGTAAAATTGAAACTTTTTCAATTTTTTATGAAAATATTATTTTTAATTGAAAATGTTTTAAATTAGTAAAATTACTAAAATGCATTTTCTTATATGATATTGTGCATTGTAATAATTTAATTTTAATTACTATATAAATATTGAATGCACAACTAATAATATTAAAATATACATTCTAAATATTTATGATGCACATACGTGGTACCCCAAGTATACAATATAATAATTGAGAAACAAAATATACAAACGATACGGTGTAATGAGAAAACATAGGAAACACGTTGGTCAATTACACCTAATTTTAAGGTTTAAAGCTTCCACTTATAATCCATCCATTATTTTCGATATGTTTACCCCTTTCCCATTTTCTCCTATTTTATGGGGACTAACTATACTACCTGATGGGCACGAAAATGTCGTCTAACTATTATCCAAATTAAAGATAAGATTTATATGTTGTTAGAATATTATTATTAACCACCAGAAAGTAATTGGTGGTAAATTGGAGTTGTCCACAGGGAAAATGGATTTGGAAGTTAGTTTCAAGTAGCAACAACCCACACAAGCGTCACCAAGTGTGTGCTTATACACAAGTGGGGGATTTTGTTTGAGTATTAAGCTACCGATTGAAAGTATAGAATAACAAAGTAAGACTGATTTTTTTTTGGTCATCGACATAACATCTTATAATTTGTTTTGTCCCAAAGGCTAATACCGCATTTGTTTAGCAACCAACAAATACAAAATGATTTGTTTGATCCCAAAGGGGGGTTTTAAGTAAGACTAAATGATTTTTCGGTATAGTCAAATGTATTTTAGTAATTTTACTAATTTAAAACATTTTCAATTAAAAATAATATTTTCCCTTTCTTTCCCCTTGGTTGCATTTTCTCTGGGGAGCTCAACAATCGTCGCCAGAAACAAATGCAGTAGCGAGGTGTAGTTTCCGATGGGGGTTCCAGACTAGAGCTTTGTGGAACGGATGATGCTAGGAGCCTATTCGGGCTTGTGCTTCGCCGAACTGATGATACGCGCTTAGGGCTGCTCAGCCTGAACATGGTGGCATATGGTGCAACTTCCTCTCAGTCGGGTGGAGCTAAACGGCGGCGTAGGAGTGGACTCACAGAGGGCTCAGGCTCTAGCGGCGGATCTGGACGGTGCCCATTTTTCGATTCCGACGAGCGATGAAGAAAACGAGACGCTGCACTTTTTTATTTCTTATTTTTTTTGTTTCTTCATTAAATAAAACGACGTCGTTTCACTTACTAAAAAATAACGTAGTTTTGTTTAATGAAAAAACTAAAGACTTTGTTCAAGTTAGGAGATTAATTATTAGTTTTATTGCTTTATTACTTTATCTTTTTATCTTCTGAAAGATATAACTAAAGACTTTAATCAAGTTCGGAGATTAAATATTACTCCATTCGTCCCAACAATTTTTGCACTATTTTCTTTTTGGGACGTTGCAACTATTTTTGCACTCGTCGTTTTATTTTTTTTTTGTCAACTTTATTCATTTTTTATGTTGAAAATGGTGAAATCAAATAAAAAAAAAAGAAAAAGAATGTACCCCCACCAGGAAAAAGAAAATATATAATAATAAATCTTTAAAAATAAATTCTTCTTTCTCTCTGCGTAAAAATAGCGGGATAAGAGGGGTAGTTTTATTGCTTTACGCATTCTTTTTTTGAACCAATTGCTTTATTATATTTCTCATTGACTTTCCACACTTTACCCTAGTCTGTCGTTAAAAACACATGGTGAATACCTTAAAAGAAATAATGTTGAGAATGAGAATGAGAATGAGAATGAGAATGAGAAGGAATTTTTACAGCCCACCAATGTTGAGAATGAGAATGAGAATGATGATGGTAACTTGGGACATAAATAAAATAGGAAAGCAACAAACATCACTTTCCAAAACTGGTCTGCCATACTTTGATACAATGCTTTTGCCTAATCAGTAATCACAATTACCATGAGATTAGGCCATTACCAAGCGACGGTTAGCTTAAAAACTTGCACGTGAAACCCCGCCCATAAAAGTAGTGTGCAGTTTCTTCCTTTTCTATGCTCTTTTTCGTGTGTGCGCCTCATTTTTTTTAGGACTCCATGGCTCGGGCTGCGGTTGCCGGAGACGACGACAATCCCGGCGGCAGGGATGGCCGGACGGTACTGGTCGGAGTGAAGCTGGACGCTCAGAGTCGGGAGCTTCTCACTTGGGCTCTCGTCAAAGTGGCTCAGCCTGGGGATCGTGTCATTGCTCTCCACGTTCTCGACACTAGAGGTAATCGCACGCTCCCATGCTGCCTTCATTTCTGAAGACTTTATCTTTGTGGAATTCTGCGGGAGCCCTTTACTGGAGTGTTTAATTTTGGTAATTATTTTGATGGGATTGTGCAGAAACGGTGGATCGTGAGGGGAAATCGTGTCTGCTCTCTCTTGTGAAAGCTTTTGACTCCGTTCTTGCAGTCTATGAAGGCTTCTGCAACCTCAGACAGGTTCTATTTGCTTTCCTTTTTCTTTTTCCTTTTCCTTTTTAAGAGTTGTCGGTGGCGTTTGCCTTTTTTTTTTCCTTTGGAATTTTGTATTTGTGAACACTTTTATGTGTGCTGGGAGAACTAGGAAAGGCTGCAGAAAATAAGGATAGTTTGTTGTGATAATGTAGGTGGATCTGAAACTGAAAATATGTCGAGGTTCATCCACTAGGAAGATTCTGGTTCGCGAAGCTCAGACCTACTTTGCAACTGAGCTTATAGTTGGAACTTCTAGGGCTCATCATACCATTAGGTCATCTGCATCTGTTGCTAAATACTGTGCTAAGAAGTTGGCAAAGGAGTGCTCAACTTTAGCTGTGAACAATGGCAAGGTTGTCTTTCATAAGGAAGCTGCGTCTACTTCCCGTTTCAGCATAAAAGGTTTCAGATGAAACTTCAGTTGATTATTTCCTTGAGGGATTTGTTTTTTATGCAAAAGTTTCAATTTTTATAGTATGTGTTCTCTCTGGCTGCAGAACTTGAACACCATCATAGGAATGGTCTACTCAGTGCAATTCAGAGGTCTTTGACTAAAAGTGTGAAAGCAAACTCTGATGGTAATGATAAGGGACTTGCAACATCTCAGCCAGCTTGTTCTGGGAATGCTACCTCTACCTGTCCGGATGTTGCCCAGAAACAACTTTGTTCTGTTTGTTCGGTTGGTGCGTTACCTGAAAATGATAACTGTACACAACCAATGGAAGAATCTTCTGACAATGGCAGCAATGATACCTCAATGGTTGTCGTGCCATTAGAGAAGACAGAGGTTGCTTCTAGTTCAGTTTCGGTGTTGATAAAGGAGTTGCCTGAAGTTATACCTGGTTGGCCACTTCTTCAGCGTACAATATTGTCAAATAAGCGAGCTGCTGACAGCTCTTCAGTTCGACAGATCTCTGTGGTTCAGTGGGCATTGCGCTTGCCCAGTCGGCAGTTTTTGTCCATTGAATCTAGTGATTGTGATAACAGCCGATCAGCTAAATTAGATGGAGAATCTGGTGCCATTATTCCTGTTGGTGGTGAGTCTATGCATCTGCCAGATTCTCCACACAGAATCTCGAATGCCTTACCAAAGGTATTGGAAGGTCTTCATGAAAAATACTCTGCAATGTGTCGATTGTTTACGTACAAGGAACTTCGTTCTGCAACTTCAAATTTTACGCCTGGTATGTACCTGGCTTCCGCCGCTTTCCTCTGATCTTTCTAAATTTTTAATCACTTCACTTACGCCGTTACGCGTATCTGTTACTTGAATTCCTAGATAGTATGGTTGGTAAAGGTGGCAGCAGCAGGGTTTATCGAGGTTGCCTGCCAGACAGCAAGGAGCTTGCTGTAAAGATCTTGAAACCATCTGATGATGCTTTGACAGAATTTCTTCTAGAAATCGAGATTATTACGGCCTTGAATCACAAAAATATCATCTCTCTCTTTGGTTTTTGTTTTGAGGACAATCAACTTCTGCTGGTTTATGATTTCCTTTCAAGAGGAAGCCTCGAAGACAATCTTAATGGTATTCACTTTGTTTGCATTTTCCAGTTTAGGCACTTTCAGTTAATTGGAGATTTCGTTGCTCTCAATGTAGTTTTATCCCTATTTGAAATCTTGAATCAGGTATCAAGAAGGATCCACTTGCATTTGGGTGGAAACATAGATATAGGGTGGCTATTGGTGTTGCTGAGGCATTGGAATATCTTCATAATAGAGAGGGTCAGCCTGTGATTCACAGGGATGTGAAATCGTCAAATATACTACTCACAGATGATTTTGAGCCACAGGTATAATTGTACTTCTATCCTGATTTAGAGCTCAGTTTTCATGTCTCATTCATATATCTCACATTTGTTAATTTCTGAACCAGCTTTCTGACTTTGGACTAGCAAAATGGGCTTCAACCACCTCATCTCATACAACATGCAGTGATGTCGCTGGAACTTTCGGGTGTGTGGACAATATATAGCTTACTGCTTCTATTTGAGATTTATATATAGTAAAATTGCTAGTAAGCTGGAGACACTGCACTTTTGTGTGTTGCAGAAGAAGTTGTGCATTTGATCAAAGTGAAATTTCTGACGGAACCTTTGTGAATATTGTCTAACTGCAGAAGAAGAATATATCAGAAGATGAAAGCCTAGATAATTTTTTTTTCTCAAATTGCTATTTTGCTGATGCTTATCTTGTTAATGTTTCTTTATGACAGTTACTTGGCTCCGGAATATTTTATGTATGGGAAAGTCAATGAGAAGATCGATGTGTATGCATTTGGCGTAGTCCTCCTTGAGCTTCTTTCTGGAAGAAAGCCTATTAGCAATGACTATCCAAAGGGTCAAGAAAGCCTTGTTTTGTGGGTATGTTCTTGAACATTCTGATTTTGGTTTCAATCCACTTAACATTTTCTTACGCATTCTGATATACTGATGCACATTTTCTCTGATCTTGAATGATATTGACGGTTTCAATCTACTAACGTCCAGGCGAAACCAATTTTAAACTCTGGAAAGTTCACACAACTACTTGATCCGAGTTTGGGTGGTAACTACGACGCTGATGAATTGGAGAGAGTGGTTTTAGCTTCATCACTATGTATCAGACGTGCTCCAAGAGCCAGGCCTCAAATGAGCCTTGTGCGTATATTCTCAGTTTGTTTTTCTTTTGGTGGCTTTTTTGCCATTCTCTAGGCTCACAGACATATATTTTTTTATATATTATATATATAATATATTTATAAATTAAAAATTCTCTTTTTAAACCACATTCTCAGTCTGCTTTCTTTTGGCGGCTAAACGCGCGTGTTTTTTGCCATTCTCTAGGGCTCAGACATTCTCTTTTTAAACTACATCCTTGGTGTTGCAGATTGTAAAGCTTCTCCAGGGAGATGTTGAGGTGACCAAGTGGGCAAGACTACAAGTGACTGCTGCAGAAGGGATGGATGTTGTTACTAGTTTGGAAGGGGGTGATGCTGTAGATGACGAAACTTTCTCGCAGTCCAATCTCCAATCCCATCTTAACCTCGCGCTGCTTGGCGTGGAGGACTCGATTTCGAGCATCGAGCAAAGCATCTCACTGGAAGACTATTTACAGGGAAGGTGGAGTAGGTCATCAAGCTTCGACTAAGTCTTTTCGATTCTTTCTGTGCATTGTATTCAGTGGGTACGGGATGTGAGGTGGTTTGCTGGTGTGCCCTCCTCCTAGCCATTGAAATATAGATAATTGGATGATGCTGTGGTGATAGGGTTGTGAGAATTTTGTTCAGTTCCCTCGTAAAAGCTGACTGATGAACTGAACCTACTTTGGTTACTCATCTTAATTGTCCACAAATGAGTATCAATAGATATGGTGGTTCTGCATGGGAGAAGTCTCTCTCAGCGCTTCGCTAACTGTGCAAAATCGGTGTATGCTAAAATGCGAGTGACCAAAGGATTTTAGTAGAGGCTGGGGGAGTTTTACCGCACATTTGTATACATTTTGCATCTCGCGATTAAATTTAAAATAAACAATTTTGCTAAAATTTAAACTAGCCTAGTCATTTAAGAAGAAGTGTGCATACTACGGGGTGCGGTTTATTAAATTTTGGTTGCTGGTAACTAATCAAGATTGAATGATTAAACCATTTTAAAATGAAATTTGATACATTTAAAGTTTAACACGGGGCCGAAGTATATATAACTGTTTCGTATAAATGCAATCAATGCGGATGAATAAGGTGGGATTATCAGTTGAAAAACTTGTGGAGGAGGAACTCGTTAACTGAGTTCGGGTGGAAAGGTGCAGCAGCCACCTGTTTTTCACATGACCTGGATTGCCCAAAACATTCACTAGTTAGAAGTTGTATGCGGCCTCTCATTGGATCACGCCTTCAATTGTTATGGACCGGTAATCTTGAGCAGGCTTAACTTCATTGATTCCAATAAGAGCTGAATAGCAATTTGGTGCTCAATTTGGAAAGATAGTCAGTTTAATCGGAGATCTTCTAATAATTAACGTAGGAGTCAAGGGATTATTATTCCCAATACTACAAGTAGCGGTTTTGTTTTATGAATAACATTAGCAAATAAGTTCATGTACATTAACAAGTGGTTTTGTTTAATTAATAGCATTAGCAAATAAGTTCATGTACCCCATTCCAATGGGAAATTCATCAACTGCTTGTAAAAATTGAAAATAGACGATGCAAGAACTAGACATTCCTTTGGTGGAATGGATGCATGTAGCAACATCATTTTCATTTGTGCGCCAGACACGTAATTGTGTGCAGAGGAAAAAGAAGACACATAATACTCCTCTTTTCTAATATTGGCTCCATTTAAATTTAAAAATTTTAAGACATATTTTACTATCAATAACTTTAATTGTATATAATAACGGACGTCATGTGAAATGTATTTGAATTCTCCATAACATGTAGTTTCTAAAAAGTAAAATTTTATATTCCATTATTGTATGAAATTAAAGTTATCGATGGTCAAACATGTCTTGAAAATTTTTCAGATTAAAGGGAGCCATTGTTTTTCTTTGAAAAATCAACCATTCCAACATGTTGGAAAAAATGTCCAATGCCGATTACAATAAGTGAGATTGATATCCAACCTAACTAGCCTCTAGCACAAACCAAATCTATTGCAAGGATATTCAAGTTACATGTCAAACAAACTAATCGTCTGTACTATTACAGATCAGAGATCCAATAAAACAGTGTAACATCGCCCCAGGGATAATAACTCGCTTCCGCAAAAATCATGACCACTTAATCTTGATAAGAGACCTAAGACCAGTGGAAGTCATTGCTAAGAGACCAGAGGAGAATAAAGGTAACGACAACCTCCCAAAAACATGCCCATTTAACAATTAACAGGCTTTTATTCCAGCAGAGATTGATAAAAGGAAAATAATGGAATTTAAATTTTGAAATTGAACTAGATAACACATGTGCCTTTCACATACGTGAATTTGAATATTTTTTATATATTTTAAATATAATTTAATTGGTTGATAAAATACATTATTAAATATCACTTTAGCAAACCAATGTTATCGTTATCAATATTGCATGCATATGGATTCCATAGAATGTGAAAAATGATCAAAGTTTAAAGATTTGCACGGTTTATGATAAACACATATATTTATTTATTACCATACAAAATTTTTTTTATAAAATATTTAAATTAAAAGATAACTTTTACTAATTAAAATGTGTGCAATTGAGTTATAGATGCCCATTTTCTTCGTCTTCCAATAATTCATTTTAATACATTGAGATTGATTGATAACATTGTGCTCTTTTCCCTACCATGGTCAATGAATCATTTCTGACCCAAAAAAGACATTCTAAAGAAGGTCAATATTTTTAAACATTATAGGGAAGACTTAAAAAATAATTCGTGGTCAACGAATACTGTATTCCGTACATCATTTACAGATAAAACCTACATTAAAAGGTTGGACATTTTTGCCAGCACCAGTGGCAAAATCAGAATCAAATATAAGGAGGAACTCATTTATAATGATAAATAAAATTTATGTACGTTAGATCTAAAAGTTTGAAATTAGGATACCGTCAGCAATTCATAATTTTTTGATTTGAATAGAAAATATATAACACGCAATTTTAGTTTTTGAACCAAAAAAATCTAAAATCACCATCTTAGAAAAATAAATAAAAATTAGTTAGTCTCAAAATGTCAACATTTATAATTATTAATTATACAATTAAAGAAAGTTAAATTTATTTAATAACAAAACCAAAACATTTTTCTCTCTCTCCAACTAAGTGCAATTACCCTGCAACTATGTCTTCTTCACTGATTTCTTTGTCTTCTAGATCAGGTGTGCACTTAGCATCGCCGCCATGGGAAAATTTGGAGGAAAGAAGTTAGTGAAGAAAACCATAGCTCGATTGAGCAAAAATCAGAGGGGAGAAAAAACAGATTAAATTGGAGGATTAGAAGGCTTGAAAAGTGTTCTGGATGAGGAAATTGTGAAAACACCGGGAGGTTTTGGGGTTAACGTAAAATGCAATAGAAGATTTGGAAAACCTGGGCTTATCGACGCCATCCAAAAAATTGACTAAGGTGGATGAAAGAGAATGTTCAAAGGAAGGAGATCTAATGGATAACAAAAGGCTGCCATGGTGGGGGGGGAGACACAGTAGAGGTTGAGAATGATAAGAAGTGGAGTGGGCTCTTTGAAAACGAAGCTGAGGAGGTTAAATTTCACGAACCACTGAAAATCAATGGAATGAAAATGGAAAAATCTCAATGGAAGAGGGGGAGGAAAGCTCAAAACAGTGGGAATCTACCATGGTGTGAGAATTCTGGGTAATAGTCCACCATTCAAAGTAGCAGAGGGATTTTTCTTCCAAATTCGCGGAAGAAACATCAGCAAAATCAGACAATTGAAGAAAGGTACTTTTATGGTGAAACCTTGATATGCCAGTTATCATGATGAAGCTATTGAATCTGGGAATATTTTCTTTGATGGGAAATCCCTCATTATAAAACAGAGGTCAACTGATTTGAATTTTGATAAGCCAAGTAAAATCTTGGGTCGGGTACAACTTCCTAACCTATCTATAACATATTGGCAACCTATGCTAATTAGTAAAATAGTTAGCCCATTAGGTAAACCAGTATGCTTAGATAGAGCAACACTTGATAAGGAGAGATTGTCATATGCCAGATTTAAAATTGAAATGGAACTGATTCAGTCCCAGACAAAGTACTTTTCCTGAATGAGCATAAAATGATAGTGCAACAAAAAATTGTATATGAATGGAGGCTAGTGAGATGTAAAAATTGTATGTAGTTAGGATATACTGGAGAGGATTGTAGAAGGAAAGAATTGATGAATGAAACATGGAAGAAATGGAAAGTTTATTTGCTAGTTAAAAAATCTGAAAACTGGAGATAGTACTAAATCTGTTGTGCAGAGTACTGTTAATCAGGGAAAGGAAAAGGGTAAAGAAAAAATAGATATAAACTCTAAATTGAGATCCGCGGGGGTGAAAACAGAAGTGTCTTTGTATACAAAATCTGGGAAATCAAGAGTTACAAGATTGGAGAGAATAGTGATACAACTAGAAGATAAACCCCCAAATGGAAATTAATTGGGCCAGCTGGAACATAAGGAGATTGAATAAGCTTATTCAGCATAGAACAGTAAGAAACTTTTGTTTTAATAAGAAAGCGGGATTGTTGTTCTTGCTTGAAACTAAGGTTAAAATTGAAAAATAAAAAAGAAATGTGGAGTAAACTGGGATTGGGCTGGGAACTAGTAACAAATGGAGATATGGTGTCAGGAGGAAGGATATGGATGATGTAGAGATATGATTTGTTTGAGGTTAAGATATTGAATAAAAGAGATTAATGGATGGATACTGAAATCGGGATGAAAAGGAATAATATGATATGTTTATGCACTGTGGTATAAGGTTTCAACATCAGAGTTAAAAGAATGAGCTTATGGCAGTTTCTAAAGAGTCTGGGAAAAAGCGACAAACCATGGATGCTGGTTGGTAATTTTAATTCCTCTTGGAAAATGTAGATAGAATTGGGGGTCAAGCTGTTGAGAAAAAAGAATGTTTTGATTATCATGAGACAATAGATGAACTTGAGCTTGTATGCATTAAAACCACTAGAAACAAATTTTCCTGGTGCAACAGGAGGATGGGAAATAACAGAATCCAAAGCAGAATAGATAGAGGATTGATAAATGAGATTTTGCTGGAAAAAGTGAAATCACTTGTGGAAAAGCCTTGATTAAAGGAACAATCAAATGTGATTCATGAAGAACCACCTTTGATGGACATCAATTGAAGGTGGTTCTATTTTAGAATCACCTTAAATGAGGTGTCTTTATGGGTCACTATATAAACAAACCCTAAATTATTTTTTCCTCACTCATTTTTTGCTCTCCTCTCCCAGACCCAAATCCCTCGCCTCACTCATTTTGTATTCTCCTCTCCAGACCTAAAACCCAAGTCCCAATCAACTCTCTCCTTCACTCCAGCCGCCACCAGTATTCTACCACATGCCTCTCTCTCTCTCTCTCCCCCTCTCTTAGTTTTCCTCTCCGCCAAAGCCCCTCCATCGAGACGTCACCAGCCGTGAAGCCCCCTCCGACGAGAAGTCTTACCCACAGTGGCCCTCCACCACCGCGAAGCCCCCCACCAAGATGTTCCTCCCGGCCGTGAAGCTCCCCCCGACGAGAAGTTTCCCCTTTGCCGACGCGAAGACGCCACTGTAAATACCCCTCCTCCCCACCATGTCGGAGCCCCCTCTTCTCCGTTAAATTCTTGTTTTTTTTATTTTATCTATTTATAGATCTGGTTGGTGATTGTTAATTTGGTCCAATATTTCTGTTTTCATATATGTTGTCTCTGGATCGTTGCCGGAAACTGATTGGTTTTCAGAGCTTTTTTTTGGGACCTCAAAAATAGGTTCCGAATTTGGAACCTATTTCGGACCCAATAGAAGGTGGTCCGATAAAATCACCTTTAATAGGCCCTTTCTCCACCAGTGAAGGTGTGTTATGTGAAGTTAGGAGTGAATTGATTTCAGACCATTTTCCCTTGTTAATCAAATTTGATGGCTTGGGCAGAAAGGTCAAAAACTCTTTCAAATACTATAACATGTTATCTCTTTCCCCATTGTATAAGAACACTGTGGAGCGGGTTTGGACTAGCAGAGAGGTCAATAACATGCACAGCTTGGCAGTTGAATTGAAAGCATTGGAAAAACCTTTAGCAATGTTAAATAGAAATGAATTTGGGAATATAAGGGTGAAGGTGGATGACAACTTACATAAATGGAGAGTTGCTCATGAGGAATTAAATACAGATCCTTTTTTTCAAGATTAGCAGAAAATTAAGAAGGAAGCAACGCTATCAGCTGACCTTTATCATGAAGCTGTATACATATTTGTGCAGCAAAAATCGCAGATGGAGTGGTTGAATGAAAATGATAGATCAACAAAATTGTTCTATTCTACTATTAAAACTAAGCAGTACATAAACAATATTGTTAATTTGAAAGTGGGGGATCATGTAATTATCACTCAGGGGGAAATTGATGATCAACTGGTTTTACATTTTAAAACACCGTTAAATAAAAATTATGAAGCTGTGAACATTGATAAAGAGATTGTGAAGTATGGAAAAGTACTAGAAGTGCAGCAACAAGTGGATCTAATCAAACATGTTAAACCTAATGAAATTTTAGAGGCTCTCAGAAGCATTCACTCTTCAAAGAGTCTAGGGAGGGATGTCTACACCAGCCCTTTTTTCAAGGAGAATTGGCAATCAATAGGGGAAGAAGTTACAAAGGCTGTGATGAAAATCTTTTAATGAGAAAAGATCCCAACCAGGTTGAGTAATGCAATAATATACTTGATACCTGAAAAAGAGCTGCCACAGGTATCATCTAACTTTAGACTACTGATCACAAAATTTCTTTGTGCTAGATTGAGCAATGTATTACTTGACATAATTAGAACTAATCAAAGTGCATGTATTAAAGGCAGGCATATATCTCACAATCTGCTTCTAGCTCATGAATTATTGCATGGGTATAATAATGTAACCATGAGGCCTAGTTGTGTTCTACAGCTTGACATAAGCAAGGCTTTTGATAGTGCAGGATGTGATTTTTTATTGAATTGGATGGGGAAGTTGAAATTTCCTAAAATGATGATTGGATGGATTGAGAGATGTATTAAGGGTTAATCTTTCTGTCTAGTTGTGAATGGTAATTATACTGTGGATTTTAAAGGTGGAAAAGGAGTAAAGCAATGAGATCCCATGTCTCCCTTGTTATTTGCCTTATGCATGGAATTCTTGATCAGAATGTTGAGCAAGGCTTATATTCAAGCACATGTGGATTTCCACCAAAGGTGTGGTAGAATAGGAATACATTCACTGATGTTTTCAAATGATCTCTTTTTATTCCAAACTACAAATTAGAGATCTCTACAGGCTGTAAAAAGAATCTTGCTGATTTTCAGTTGGCATCAGGATTGGAGATTAATGTCAGTAAATCAAATATCTTCTTTTCAAGTATGGATATGGATGTTCAAGAGAATCTGGCAAATATGCTGAAAGTTAAAAGGTGTGAACTTCCAATGAAATATTTGGGTCTGCCCCCCTCTTCAGTGAAATGGGATAAGCATGATTGTGAAGTACTGTTGGAAAAGATAAGAAGAATGATAAATAGCCGGGGATCTAAAAGTTTATCTCATGCTGGAAAGTTGTAGCTTAAAAATTATGTGTTATTAAGCATTACTGGATGCTGGGGAAGCATAATGAAGCTGCCTAAAAACATTAATGTAAGAATGGTGAAAATTTGTACAAGTTATTTTGTGGGGAAGAGAAGAAAACCAAACAGGATTCACAACTGCTTCTTGGTTAGCACTCAGTAGAGGAAAGAAATATAGTGGAATGACTATAAGGGATCCAACGGTATGGAATCAAGCTACAATGTGTAAATGTTGTGGGATATTGACATAAAGAAGGTCATTCTATGGATACAGTGGTTACAAGCCTACTACATGAAAGGGGGAAAACTAGAAGACTGTAAGGTACAAGATTCTCATAGTAGCTTCTGGAAACTGCTCCTGAATCTCTATCTCTCAGTCTCAGATCTGTAAAATGCACAAGAAAAGAAGGTAAGATCATAACATCAAACGTTTATAATTTTATGAAAGGATTTAATAAGGTAATAGCTGCAGGGACCATTATCTGGCAGAAGGAAATTCAACCTATACACAGATTTTTCCTTTGGTTGCTCATTAATAGGAAACTGGCTAATGCAGATAGACTGATTGAATTTGGTATTTTGGGAGGTGAAGCTGATAAGTGTAGTTTATGTGAAGAAGAAAATGAGTCAGCATAACACTTGTTTTGTGAGTGCAAGTATTCAGTACATGTGCTCAATGAATTACAAGTGAAGAAATTTGAAAAAAAATAAGAATATTGAAAAAGATGGTATCAGCAGGCTAAGAGAAGAGGAAACAAAAAATTCTTGCTGGGATTTAATGCTTTTTATCAGATATGGATGGAAAGGAATTGTAGAGTGCTCTCAAAATAGGAATAAAAGGTAGAATTATTGGCTTATCAAACAGAGACTGAATGGGTGGCTAAAAATTACAAACTTGATTTGTTCAATTTGATGGAGGAAGAAATGGTGATCTTGATATGATTGTGAAGGGGAATGGAGGAAGGATACAAAAATGGAAAAGATGTAATAGTTTTAAAAGTTTTGGGTTATAGTTAGATAATAACAATTGGGTTGAAAAGGTAATGTAAATGGCTCGGAGAGATGGTTAAAACTTCTTCTTTTGGGGTTGTTTTGATATATATACAAAAAACTTTTATTAAAAAATTAAAATTAAAAATTATGATAATCCAAATTTAATATTTAAATTAAAATTTAGTATAATATGTTTAAATGCATTAACTCTTAGAGGTTAATATATATATATATATATTATAATATTATCATTAATCACATATTGATATGTACTAAAATATAACAATAAGACTTTCAAGATTACCAAATAATATAGCTTTCTCTCTCTCTCTCTCCTCTCTTTCTTCTCTCCTACTTTTCATTTATCAGAACGGCTGAAAACAGTAACTTCCACCACACGGATACCACCATACACCACTTCTGCCATCGCAAATGATTGCAACGCTTCCATTGCCATGGCGGCTACGCGTATCTTCGCCTAGTCACTTCAACAGTGAAACCCCCCAATCTCCAACACTATCCCATCCACCCCAAATCTTTTCCCCAATCACAAATTTCATAGGGGAACTTGCAGTTTTGTACTCCCCAGAGGAAATTCATCAATTGTCTTCACACTATAAAAATGACCTTATTGGAAATTTCCCGAAAGGAATGCTAGCTATGGAAAAAAAGTGGAAGCAGATTTCTAAACCATTGGATTTTCTAGAAAGTACCAATTGAGCACAATCGCCTTCGAGAATGTTTTAATCAGATTTGAAAACATAGAAGATTATCAGCACTGCCGGAATAGGGTTGTTTGGTCCTTGAACAATATCACCTTGAGATTCCTTAGATGGACACTAGACTTCAAAACCAGCTCATAATCCTCCATTATTCCTGTCTGAACAACAATCAAAAGTATGCCGTTGTACTACTACAATACTCCGTCCTTTGACGCTATAGGCAGTCAGATAGGGATATACATTAGAATGGACATGTTGGACATATATTGATTATATCATACGGAAAATCAAATAACAAAATTGAACGAGCAATTAATATATGCAAGAATAATATAATTTTATTAATTATTCAAGCATACAATCGAAAAAATTAAATTATAAATAATCAAAGCATAAATCATGTTTCAAGTAATGATGGAGTCACGAGTAACACTCGCTGCCCTTGAAACGAATGAGTCCCGTCGTGGACATCGTTCCCTAGGATAAAACCATCGAAGGTAACAATTAACACGTAAGAGTTACCTCGGATTCACGCAAGGCCCGAAGGACTATCACCTTGACAGAGCATCAACTGGAAACTTCGAGAAAGACAGAAAGAAGACTCAAGTTTAGACTATGGAGGGACTTGAGAAATGGTCTGTTTTTCTGAATGACTTAGAGGCTCTATTTATACTGCTCTAAGAGACCCTAATCATGGAAACATGATATTCTGATTTTCTGTAATTAGAGAAGAATATTCTCCAATCACCAACTCACCAAATCCGAGACATTCCACGAATACTCGAATAAAATCTGCTGGAAATGGAAGAAATATTGGCACAAATATTCTTCATCGTATTAAATATGGTAAACCGCATATTTATTTAAGACAAGATATCTCACAAAATATGGAAATATTTTGTTCTTATCTCTTAAGAATTACACACAAGCAATTCCATATATACTATGCGGTTGGGCCTTCCAGAGACTTCCATGCGGTCCATACGCATTTTGGACAGTCCAGAGAAAATTACCCAGGCCAATTTCGCCTATTTTTTTCCTCTTTCAAGAGTGATATTTAAAACATTCATATCTCATTCACCCTTGATCCGTTTTGAGAGTTTAAATAGTCGATTTTATAGTACTCGCGGAGGAGAACCCAAAAATGACATCCACCGACCCAAAATCCATTTGGGTCCCACTCAAACGAAGCCCAAAAAGTTGACGAATTTCAACCTTTAACCATTATTTTCCAACAGGACATTGGCACCAAGCGCCTCACACGCCCCTCTGCAATGAAAATATGTATAAAAGCTGACCTGCAATCCCAGCTACTGCCACACATCGGGTCAGGCTAACCTACAGACAATGAAAAATTTCCTGTAGAGTATGACATGCTGCTCAGTTATATAACTTAGCTAAATGCATATTTGCTTACCCGAATCGATACCTATCCCCAAACCAAAGCCACAAGCAAAAATAAACAATCCTCCAACACAAACCATGGATATCCCTCCCCCAATACTTAACTCGTCTGGTATTACAGTGTTTCAAAAACAACAAGAAGTAGAATGACAAGTCATTAAGGGTAAACAAAAATAGGTACCTCCTCCAGTTTCCGAAATCCCTCTAACCTATCAAGCCCCCCCCTCCCCACCCCACGCAGGTTATAATGGACTTAAAAAATTAACCGCTTGAGATAGCTAATGAGATATCACCACAGGAAAGAGTACCAACAGAAAATAACCCTATCCTGATTACTGAATCTCAGCAAGACAAAATGCAGATGATCAATCTGGACCACAATGATAACACAGAAACACCTGAACTTTTGGTCTCACAGTTTGAGAATAATAAGCTCTCCATTTCACAAACAAAAAAACCAAGTCAAGGATGACTTATCAGGTATGATTCCTAACTCCCCCATTGGCAATCATACTAACATATTGCATTCTCCATTTCTCAGCTCCAACAAGTTTAACATTCTGCAAGAAGATGAAGAAACGGGAGAAAATAACAAAGCAAGCTTTAAAGAGCTTTTGCATGAGGAGGTAAGTCATTATAGCCTCGTTAATGTCAATATGAGCAAAGTAAAAACTAGTAAAATGACCTTATTCAATAAGCTTAGTAAAATGAATTTAAAGTTCACATCAAAAAGCTCAATTGACCAGTTATTATGATTGACAAAAACATATGCAAGTCTAAACTTGGAATCTTAGGGGCCTACACATCATTTGAAAGGCTTAAAAGACTAATCATGATCCATAAAATTCAATTTTTTTTAAATTTTTGTTGGAACCTAAACACAAATTGACTGAAATACATTTCATATAGACTCAACTTGCAGTTTAATCATGCTTTCAACTCTCATATCAACAATATATGGTTGTTCTGGCACAACAATAATTCTATTGATATTGTCACTGAGACCTCACAATGCTTACACACTAGGATCACTAACCCTAATCTGCTTCCTGACATGTTTGTAACTCTTACCCATGCTCTACTAATAGAATTATTAGAAGATCACCGTGGAAAGATTTTAAATCCTTCCATGGTCAGAATAAACAGTTAATTGGAGACTTTAATGCCTAGATTTCCACTGATGAATATAAGGGCCTAAAAGTCCTAATATGAAAGGCATTAAAGACTTCTCACAGTTTATCATGGTAAATCAGCTCTCCTACCTATTTATTGTAAAAAAATACCCTAATATGGACTAATGGTAGAGCTAAACCTACTATGGAAAGACTAGATAAAGGTTTAGTATACTAGGATTGGTTTAGAAACTTTCCAAATAGTTCTATTAACACCCTGAATAGACATACCTCAGACCATTCACCCATGTTGCTTACTATAGGTACAAACTTACCCTCAAGTCCCAAGCCTTTTAGATTCTTAGATGTGCAGCTATCCATACCGGATTTATACAATCTGATCAAAGATAACTGGAATCAGCCTATTCAGGGTACAACCATGTACAAAATTTTCACCAAACTAACAAGCTGAAATAGGTGTTAAAAACATGGAACAAAGAGGTGTTTGGGGACGTTAAAATTAACTTGGAAAAAAAAAGCAGAAGAAGCCTTAAAGCTGCATGAAATAAAATACTAGGATAGTGAATCAACTGAGGACTTAATTGAACTAAAACACAAGAATGCCCTCCTACTTAAAGATCTTAAGGAAGAAAATCTTTCTGGAAACAAAAAGTAAGGATTAAATGGTTGAAACATGGTGATATCAGTTAAGTAGAGAAGGAAAACCCGTACCATAAAATAAATTAATATTCAGAGGAAATTCGGATGGAGAATCCTAATCTAATAGAACAAGAAGCGGTTCAGTTCTATAAAACCCTTTAGACTGATGAAATTTGCCCCGAATCTACAAAATTCTTACACCATTTTACCTGTCAAAATCCCCCCCGTCCTGACCTCAGAGGATAATGTTTTGCTACTGAAACCACCTGACCTACAAGAAATCCATGATATAGTATCCTCCAGTAACTCAACTAGCACTCCTGGACCAAATGGATACACATCCACATTTTATAAACAACACTGGGACATATTTTGCCCAGATATACATGAAGCCATCATTGAATTTATGTCTGGAAAGAAAATCCTACATAGAATATGAAGCACTTGAATTTGCTTGATACCCCAAAAGGAAGTCCCTGTAACTTTTTCTGATTACATGCATATATCCTTGTCCAACTGTATAAATAATTTTTTTAAAGACTTAACAGCATGATTCCCAGACTCATTCCAACACAACAGTCTGCTTTTATGAAAGATAATGAAATGACTGATAATGCCATTTACGTAAAGAAGTGGTGAAATTTTTAAATAATTATCAGGGAACACCTAATTGCATAATCAAACTTGACCTTACAAAGGCCTTTGATAGGGTTAGATGGAGTTTTCTTTTTTGCAATACTACTGAAATTTGGTTTCAACAGTAAATTCATTAACATTATCATATCAAATATTGCTTCTTCTTGGCATTCTGTTATCATCACTGGTAAACCAACTGGTTTTTTTTAGCCTACAATAGGCATCAAGCATGGAGATCCCCTCTCCCCTTTGCCTTTCAATTTATTTATTGAAGCATTCTCTAGATGTGTTCAGTTTCTCTTCCAAACAAGTAAATTTAAATACTTTTCATTACCTAATTGTGCAATTCCTACCTCTTATCTCAACTATGCCGATGATACAATGCTATTTATAAAGCCCCCTAGATCTAGTTTGATAAACCCGAAAGCTTTCCTCAGTGTTTTTGAGTTAACAAGTGGACATCCAATTAATTATGAGGAAAGTAACTTCTTTCTCAGTAAACTTGCATCCATAGCTCAAACAATTCATTAAATCTACTGCAAATGTCATCTGACTTTTTGCTTTTTTTTTATCTATCTAGGTCGTTCTTTAACATTTGTGAGTTGGAATTACTCCCCCACTTTCAGTTTTAAAAACACTAAAAAAAGAAAGTTAATAAATTTTTCTGGGTGAAAATGAAAAAGTGGAAAAAAAGTTCAAATTTATTTTTGAACCTTTTTTTTTGTAAATTGTTCAATTTTCAAAGTCTCGTGGACAAGATTTAGGAACCTTATATAAATCCCTCCCATTAATAAGAGGTTTAATAAAAAAATAGGATATGTACTAAAATATGCTATTTCTAAAGATTAATTAACAAAAAGTAAATAAAGCCCTACAAGAAAAATTGCAAATAAAATTTACAGAGTATTAAATAAACATTTGAAAGGATTTACAAATAAAATATTTCATTAATATATTTAATATTGATATAAAACATTTCAATCTGATTTTTTTCTCAAAATTAATATTTATTAGAAATACTTATATAAATACAAAAAAGTACTCCATCTATTATTCTATATGAATTATAAAAAAAATTTCAAGGCACTAATTGTGTGGAAAGAATTAATTTCATAGAGTTTAAAAAAAGAATAAGTAGATTAAAATAATTCACTTATTAGCATGAAATGAAGTTTGCTTATCTTAAAAATGGAAAATAATGGAATTTGAAATTTGAAATTGAATGGGTATAGAGCCGTTAAACATGAGACGGACCATTACGACAACGTTTCATAGTTTTAGTAACTACGTATAAGTAAACTGCCATTGCCGCTTCCGCCATTACACGAATCCTACGAACCCTATTCTTCTGAAATTGCCGTTCGAATTTTCCCCTCTTGAGAGCTTCTCGCTTTCTTCCTCCATTCTTCGTTCCCCCAATTTCCACCGTTCAAGAAATTGTGAATTGGGTTTCTAAAGCTGACCTACCATTGCTGTGTTCACTCTTCGTTCCCCCAATTTCCACCGTTCAAGAAATTGGTGAATTGGGGTTTCCGAAGCTGTACCTACCGTTGTCGTGTACTCGTGTTCCTCCTCCGAGCACTCCCCATTTTTGCTTTGAGGACAATCAACTTCTGTTGGTTTTTGTTTTGAGGACAATCAACTTCTGTTGGTTTATGATTTCACCATTTTTTGCTTTTTTTGTTTACCTCTGAACTCATAAAAACCCTAGATTTGATTTTTCCGGGGTTGAGATTTAATGGGTTTGGGGGAACTAAAATTGTGGTGGCAGTCCCACCCTGTGATTCCAGTGGTTGGTTTGGAGATGCAACCCCATTTCACCATTGATGATGAGAATTTTATTCCTACAAATTCTAATATGGTTTTTTCTTGGTTTAGGTGCACAGCTGTAGAAAGGGTGGAGGTGGGATCATCATCAGCTTATGTCCCCTCATTTCAGGATGTTGGGCACGGTCTGATGATGGAATGCTATGCTGTTGATGATCAAGGAGTCATCAAGTCCAACCTGGTTAGAGGTATGTTTGGTCAGGTAAGGCTACATTTCCCTTTACTTCGTCGTCGCCTTATTTTTACCCAACACGGTTTGAAGAGATCAGTCAAAGCCCCATCGCCCGTGATAATAAATTCTGCTTTTAGGGTTATTTCGTACAACTTGTTGGCAGATGTGTATGTTAATTCAGGTAAGCATAACTATGACCACTGTCCCAGTCAAACACTATTGTGGGAGTATCGTAGAAACAATTTGTTAAGGGAAATGTTATCTTATAATGCTGATATTATATGCCTGCAAGAAGTACAAAGTAACCACTTTTACGACTTTTTTGTACCCCAGTTGGCTAGAGTTGGTTACTTGGCAATTTACAAGAAAAAGGAGAGAAAATTTTATACTAGTGAAGGATGTATCAGTGAGGGATGTGCCACTTTCTACCAGTCTCGTAGGTTTAGATTAGTGAAAAAGTATGATATTGAATACAAAAACATGGCTTTGCCTGTTATCAATAAGCTCACACCTGAACAAAGAAATGAAGCTTTTAGTCGTCTTATGAAAGACAATGTTGCAACCGTGAATATCTTTGAAAATAACTGCAGTCAATCTAGAATATGTGTTGCAAATACACATTTAGTGAGTGGTAGGGGTCTAGGAGACATTAGAGCATTTCAAGTGGCCTGTCTTGTTCAGGGAATCCAAAAGATTGATTCTTTGGGGATACCTGTTTTGATTTGTGGGGATATGAATTCCGGGCCAGAGAGTGATACATATAGATATCTTACTGAAGGCAAGGTGAGCAGTTTGAAGCAAGACACTCTAGGCTTCTCTAGATTTGTGAGACTTGACCATTCTATGCATCTTTCTAATGCATATTTAGGGGCCCTTAATGAGCATAGAGACGAAGTTTTGGATTATATTATGTATTCAAGTAATAAATTGAAGGTTGATGGGGTGGTTGAGTTTCCATTTTATGAGACCATAAGCGGGAAGAGACAACTTCCCACTCCTCAATTGTCATCTGACCATATTGCATTAGTAGCGGACTTGAGAGTGAGAAAAGGCTACCGAAGCCAAAATTGTTCAGATCTTCCTATAGATCCTTGGAAAGAATTAAAGAAGGTAGAAGTAGATGTGAAGGGGAATTTAGGAGTATGGATTGGGAGTGCACAGATTATATGTAGTCATTAGGAGTATACAGCTCGTATATATTCATTAGGAGAATGTGGTGGTACTCACTGTATAGTGGTAGTAGAATCCAGTTTTGTGATCAACATGTACAAATTTTCATTTTGTTGAATTGTGCTTAGTTTTCATTTATATATTGTATCCTATTGCCTCTTTTTTCATTTGTAGTTGTTCTGTTGTATCTGCAGTTGTTTAGAATGACATTAACTTTTTGCATGTTAAACAAGATTCTCTAATATCATGTGTACACAAATACACAAATACATGACTTATCTTGTAGGTGTTTGGCTGGTCACTAAAACTGTTGTTATTTGCACTCAATCAAAACCATTGTCACGTGTTCTAGTCCTTGAGTCCATGTTACCCAAACTGCTATAATTAACATCTCACTCATGCTGAAGCTTTTCGGTTATTTTGGTTTGTTTCGTTAGTTACAATGTCGAAAAGGGTTCTTGGGAATTCCTAAGTTTGGTGCTCAAGAGGGATTTGTATGGCTGGATTTAAGTGATTTTTTCTTCCATATTGTGCATCCATTGTAATGGTTTTATATGATTTTCATGGTAATGCTTTATTGAGTTCTCTGATACTGCACCAACAGGTAATACTTTGTTACCGTTCTGCATTTTTCTTCTTTCTGATGCACTATTATGGAGAAATCTGTGGATGGCGACTCTATAAGCACCAGATTCGATCTGTTTTATGTGGTTGATGTGCATTCTTTTATTACTTCTTGCCGTTCTTGAGTTACACTGCTGTTTTTCATAAGCATTCCTTTGAATATTTGCTCTCTGATTTTGTTGAAAATTGAATGGATTGGTTTCCTGGCCATTATTTTCGTTTGTTATTACTTTTAATATGCATAAAATCGTGAGTCATTGTAAATTCTTTTGAAATGACTTGTGTTAAAGCTGTAGTTTTACATTTTGGGTTTCTTTTAGCTGTTCAGGTTCTACTTTTTAACTGAAACAGAAGCTAAAAAGTAAGATCCTTTCTCAGCAGAATATCAAACCTAAAATTTTATTGCTGGAATATCAAAATCATGTACAGTATTAGTTTTACCTGTGGAAAGGCATTTCTTTTCAATTTACATCCTTGGTATTGCAGATTGTAAAGCTTCTTCAGGGAGTGGAGTGGGTAGGGCTACAAGTGACTGCTGCAGAAGGGATGAATGTTGTTGCTAGTTTGGAAGGGGGTGATGCTGTAGATGACGAAACTTTCTCGCAGTCCAATCTCCAATCCCATCTGAACCTCGCACTGCTTGGGGTGGAGGACTGGATTTCAAGCATCGAGCAAAGCATCTCACTGGAAGAATATTTACAGGGAAGGTGGAGTAGGTCATCAAGCTTCGACTAAGAAACGGTCAAGTCTTCTCAATTCTCTCTGTACATTGTGTTCAGTGGGTATTGGATGTGAGGTTGTTTCTAACTTTTCATGGCAGGCTTGGATTTTCAAGGTGGGGAGAAGAAAGAGTGTACAGTGGAGTAACTGGCCAAATGTGCGAGTCTCTTATCTTCATGGGACCAACATGCTATCACCGCCTTACTCATATGGCTGAAGACATGGTGAAGTTCCGGAACACTGGACCCGTCCACCCTCTCACTCGTCAGCTGTGGCAGACAGGAAGCGCTTTGGCGGGATTAAGTTTGGTAAGATGGCGGGATTAACTTTGGCGGGATTAAGTCCGCCAATCTGCACGGATTGCTCAGAAATGCTCAGAGATGGAGAGGGATTGCTCAGAAATGCATATTTGCCACAAATGCAAAACCATGGCAAATGTGTACAAGAGACAAGAGTCAGTTCAAGGCGCACATTGCTGGATTTGTGATTCAGTGGAGCAGATTGTTAAACTGCAAAGCTTCTCTGTCAGGAACTCGTCAGCATGGGAATATCCTTCAAGTTCAACACTGAATTGGCCTGACTTTTCTTGCATAGTCTGTGTCTTTTTACAGTTGTATTTCTTTTGCTATTGTGCACTAGGCTGCAGTGCATTTGTTGTTCAAGTACTTGTTAGCTTAGAATGGATTTTAATGGGTCAATACAACTTGTAGTATGGTTTATTTAAGAATGAGTTGGTCTATATTAAGCTATTAACTATGAATATGAGCATCTTCGTATTTGGTTAGGAGTATATCTAATCATAAACACACCTGTGTTTAGTCCTTGCAACATCAAATAGGCAAACGTTTTGTCATATATACCCTGCAGCATAAAACTATTGCACGATCAAAGAATGGCATGGATAAGGGATCAAAGTCCCACAGAGATTGGAGAGGCGTCATTGGGACTACTATAACAAATCCGAAATTATAAAAGACTAACGAAGCAAGTCTATCTAAAATATACAAGTATTTAAAATAATTTTTCTTTAGTTTCCCTTTAAAACAAACCAGAATTGAAATTTAGGACCTGTCTAGGTTGAGGTAATACTGAATAAATCAAGATTGAAAATGAAAAGGGAGGGGTGATTCGGGTGTTGCTAAATCACATCTTCTATTTTACTATTACACGCCCTATTACGTATAATATTAATATAAAATTTTGAAAAAAACAATCTTTCCATAGACATGTAGGAAAATAGGATTTAATTATAATAATATAAATTTAGAGGTTTATACCGTAACTGCAATCGAAACATTTAAGTTTTGATTAGAAACACTACCAGGTAAAATAAAATTATACTCTAAATATGTAATGTTTCTAACTAAAAATAATACGAATAATATGTAATGTTCTAACTAAATATGTATTGTTTCCCCAACTAATACGTATAATATTAAGACAAAAATTTGGAAAAAACAATCTTTCAATAAGCATGTGGAGAGATGGATTTAATTAGAAGGGATATATATCAATATAATCCTATCTACTTGATTAAGTGTCAATATAATCCTCAAATAATTTTTAATGCAAAAATGACCCTAACTACTTAACAGGAGTGCTAATATAACCCTCCGAAGTATATTCCAATATTGACTTGTCATTTCCGGCCATTAACCAAATAAAAATGACTAAAATGGCCTTTCAACCAAATACAAAATTTTGAAAGACTATTTTACCCCTGTTGCTGTTCCACAACCACCATTGCCCCACCACCTCTAGCGAGGATCCGCTGCTCCACCGCTACTCTGCCGCAACTATATTGCCGCTCCAAACCCCCAGCCCTGCCGCCACCGTTTCTCCATCCCATCACCGGCGAACCCAGCCCAGCTCCCACCACCAGCTCACCCAGCCCAGCTCCCACAAAAACCCCAACGCCTCCAGTCTAGACCCCACTGTCGACGCCCCCACTGAAAACCTAGCGCCGGGGATCCCAGACCAGCCCCCACAATCGTCAATCCCAAACCAGCCCCCACCGTCGAACCTAATCCAGCTCCTACCGCCGGCGCCCAACCCCCCACCGAAACCCTAATGCCTCTTTTCAAACCTTCAGACTGTAAATCGCACCGAAAGCTTACCTGCGACGCCAATCTATGCCAGGACCTCCACCAAGGAACCTGCGACGACACAAACCACCGCCAGTATCGGAGATATCGCCGGCGTCAAGGTATTACCGATGCCATTCAGCCTCATAAGGTTAATCAAGGCTTTCACAGATGCCACCAGCCCCGTGCCACCATAAAACCTTAGCTTACCCCGTCCAACACCACTGCAATTGTATCTCCCCACCGATGATGGTGGAGATGATGGTCCACCCGCCGATGCCACTCTTCCCAATGCCTCCCAAGCTCGATGCCACCCCACCGATCCTCCCTATTAAACCCTATCCCACCCCGCCCTAATGCCATCCACCCGCCGCCGCCGTAATACCCCTGATGGTGGGTTCAAACAAAGATGGCGGAAGAAATGCCATTTTTAATTTGGGAGAAACGGGGGAAGAAACAAAGTTTGGGAGTTTCCCTAAATCGGAGAAGAAACAAATGAAGGCGGCATAAGAAAAATAAGGGGTATGATAGTAATTTTACTTTATTTTCAAAATTTTCATGGGGGAAAACATTTATTTTTATAATATTCGGTTAAAAGTTACTGGAATGGGTACGTTTGCACTTAAATTAACTATCTAGGATTATATTTAACTTTCAATCATCAAAAGATATATTGACAATTATGTGAATTATGTTGGATTATAAAAGCACTTTTTACACGGATCCACTACACCAGCACCAATCGAGCCACCAACCAACACCACCAAACGAGCCACCAACCAACACCACCTCCTAACCCAACACCCAATGCCACCACCCAACCCACCTTGACCAGATCTGCTAGAAATTGGTGCTGGAATTCAGGGTGACGGGAGCGAAGCGTCTTGAGACAAGGACGAGAGCGGAGGAGCTTGTCGTGGAGGAGCTTTCCACGACGATGATGAAATGAGGGAGAAGAAAACAATTGGGAGAGAGGAAGGGTTTTCTGACGGATGAGGAATATAATCCACTTGATGAGGGAGAAGGAAGCAATTGGAAGAGCTTGCCACTTGATCAAGGGATCGGATAATCCACTTGATCATGGGCGGAACCAGTGGTACGCAAAGTAGGGTTCCAACCCTACCTGAGTCGCCGGTTGTAAGTAGTAGTGGTGGAAGGAATAGGTTTCCGGGGAGTTTGTGCGTCTTTCGGTGAGTTTCCGCATCTTTCAGTGAGACTGCTCCGAGAAATGATGTCGCTTTCACGTATGTGAAACGACGTCGTTTCACTTGTACTGAAGACAAAAATAAAAATAAAAATGAAAAATCAAATTTAAGGCTTAAAATGGATTGGGCCATTTTCCCAATCAAATTTGAGATTGGGAAAACTTCAAAACGGGGAAGAGAAAGGCAGTGGCCGAATCCCAGCTCCAGCAACACCTTCGCCTCTTGACGTCGGATTCCGCCACAGCTGATGCCAATGCCACAGCCCACCACCGTCCAGCCCTCCACTCTCCACTGAACCATTGGTTCTCTTTATGCTAAGGTAATTTAATTTTAGAGTTTGTTGTCTATTTTATTTTTTCTTTCAAAAATTATATTTATGTGAACATGATTTTTAGATTGAATGTCGAATAGAATTTATTTGGTTGTATAATTGCTGAACTTCAGTTGAATTGCATACGTATAAATTATAATTGTTTGTATGTGAAATTGTCATAATCGAATTATGGAATTAGGGATATTTGTTGAATTGAATTTAGATGAATATGCTTTTATAAATTATTTGTTATCTCAATTTGTTATTGTTCCATGACTCTTTTAGATTTTATAAGAATGAATCAATTTACACATTTTCCCTATTTGATATTTAATAGGTTATGGATAAATTTTTAATTCGAAATAGTGGATCTCCATCTTTAAAGAGATCGAATGAACCTAATGAACAAAGGCACAATGAAGAGGATAGTAGTAGAAAACAATCTCGTGTAGAATTCAATAGGAATGATGTTATAAGTGATCCCGGACTACGTAAACCTATTGAAGAGATTGATGTTTCTATTAGAGATGAAGTGCTAAGTGAATATATATTAAGAGGTCCTTGCCAACCTAAGAATCATACTTTTCCCAAGACAATGTTCAATGATGAATTTAGAAGTTTTCAAAAGGGTTGATTTGATGAATTTAATTGGTTGGAGTATAGCGTTTCAAAGGATGTTTCCTTTTGTTATCTTGCTATCTTTTTAAGAATTCAGCAAAGGGGACAACATATACTATGGATAGGGTGATGAATTGGAAGAATACCCTTAAAGTATTTAGGAAACATGCTATGAATGTGGATGGAATTCATCATGGTGCAACAATCAAATTGAAAAAATTTAGCCTTCAAAAGCAAAGTATCTCACACTGTTTCGACGGGCATTTTATTGAAGCAAAGAAGGCATATCGCACACGTTTGAATGCGGTTTTGGATGTGACAAGATACTTGTTAAATCAAGGTTTGGATTTTCATGGTCATGATGAGGGTGGAATTCCATCAACAAGGGTAATTATCTTGAATTAGTTGACTGGTATTGCAAGCGAAGTGATGATGTTGCTAAGGTAATGAATGGAAATGCTCCCGGAAATTGCAAGTTGACATCCCCTAGAGTTCAGAAACAACTCTCAAGTGTTTGTGTTGGCGAGGTAACTGATTCTATTGTTAATGACATTGGAGATAGTGTATTTTCTCTGCTTGTTGACGAGGCTAGAGATGCATCAATAAAAGAGCAAATGGGGGTTGTTTTGAGATGTGTCAACAAGCAAGGATGTATTCTTGAGCATTTTTTTGCTCGTGTGCATGTTTCCAATACTAAAGCTATTACTTTGATGGAGGCTCTTAAGCAACTGTTTGTAGATAAGAAATTGTCCTTGTCAAAGTTGAGAGGTCAAGGATATGATGGGGCTTCAAATATGTGAGGGGAGTTTAATGGATTGCATGCTTTGATATTGAAAGAAAACTCTTCTGCAAGGTATATTCATTGCTTCTCTCACCAACTTCAATTGGTTGTTGTTTCTGTTGCATACAGTACTCTATCCGTGGGTGAATTTTTTTGGTATCTTGTTAAAACTGTGAATCTAGTTGGAGGTTCATGTGTTAGAAAAGATATGCTTGTGCAATTAGAACATGCTAGACTTGTAGAGGCATTGAAGAGTGGGGAGAATGTTAGTGGAAGAGGCAAAATCAGGAAATGAGTTTGAGACGGCCTGGGTGCTACCCGTTGGGGATCGCATTACACTACTATTCTTCGTTTTGAGGCTATGTGGTCTTCCATTATTCAAGTGTTTCTTAATATCTGTGAGCATAGCAATTTAGATGAAAACGTCTCTACAACAAAGGGCTTGATTAATAGAATGGAGAGCTATGAATTTGTATTTTGTATGTTTTTTATGAAGCATTTGTGGGGAACTACAAGTCAATTGTCCCCTGTCTTGCAACAAAGAGATCAAAATATTTCGATGGTTGTGCGAATGATGAATAGAATGAAGACTGAATTGCAAGAATTCAGAGATGGTGTTTTAATAAATTATTGGATGGAGTCAACACATTTTGTGTGAAGCATGAGATCACATTAGACGTGATGGAAGCACAACGGAACATTCATCACCGTTCTAGATGACGTGGAGAAATGTTGACCAATCATGACTTCTACCGTGGTGATATTTTTCTTCAGGTACCACTTTAATATTTACATAGTTTAATTTATTTTGTTTATATTATTTTATATGTATTTTTTATCTTATCGTTATATTTTTTTATTATTTCAATGCTAGACCGTTGATAGGATGATTCTTGAAATGAATCATCGATTTTGCGAAGCAAACTCGGAATTACTCACTTGTATTACCTGCCTTGATCCGAGAGAAAGATTTTTCATGTTTGATGTTGGTAAGTTATTTCGCCTTGCTGAACTCTATCTGAATGACTTCTCCCTGCTTGATCGTTTAGAACTTGAGCAACAACTTGATTTCTTCATTCATGATGTGAGAGATGATGATGCCTATTCAGTCATCAATGATCTTGGAAGTATTGCTCAACATATGGTTCGATCACGTAGGTTGAGCGGATTTTTTCTGCCATGAAGAATATCAAGACCGATCTTCGTAATAGAATGAGAGATGAATAGTTGAATGATGTTATGACGGTGTATATTGAAAAAAATATTTTTGGTAAGATTGAGAATGAACCGATTATGCAATGTTATCAAGCCATAGAGTCTCGTAGATATTTGTTGCCCCTACTTGTTCCTAGTCCTACTTCTAATAATTCGAGCATTAGAAAGTAGTTATTTTAGTAGTTTAGTGAACTTGTAAAAATGTTATTGTATCGTACTCAATTTATTATATTACGTGGTATTTTTCATTATTTTCGAGTTGAGTTTATAAAATTAAAATTTAAATTTGAGTAATATTTATCAGTCTTCCCTAAAATATTTTTTTGATTTTTCCACTGCACTTGATGATGGATGATGATGCTATCTATCTTTCTTCGGACAAAACTTCCACGTCTAAATGCACTATTCTACCTAGTTTTTCACAGCGGCGAAGAAATGAGAGAGAAGAAAGCAATTGGGAGAAAGGAAGGATTTTTTGAAATGGGGAGAGAGTGTGTGTGGGTGAGGAGGGTAGGATATGTTAGGTTTGAGGATAATTGTTAGTTAGGTTAAGGGTATATTTGTCTTCTTACGTATCTAAAGTTTGCCAAATAAAAAAATGTGAAGATGAATGGGACATCCTCAAAGGAATTTGTGAAAGAAATGGTTGGGAAGGAGGGAGAATGAGAATTGCCCCAAATGCAATTAAAAGCGTACATGAGCGAAAAATAGTCGGTGAGTTACATGGTGATTGGACGGCCACCACATTATGGAGAATACGGACAACATTGACCAAGACCCGAGGAACGAGTTAACCGAGTTCGCCTTAATTTTATTTGAATTGGATGAATAAATTTAGAATAAGGAAGTTTCTTGGTAGGCATATTCATATTCTAAGCTCTTTACCTACAAATATAGTTACACACAGAACAGAAGAGGTCAGTTTCAGTTACTATTTTTATTGATGGACTTTACAGAAAACCCTTTCGGTGTAGCATAGTTGTAAAATTCTTTTCTCCGAATCCCCCTTTATGCTTCATCACCATCCACATAACTGGAAAAAAAGAGGTTCCTTTTCTTGGCTTTCTTGGTTCAACTTTCAGCGGGACTGATCATAATTCTTTTGGGTACGCCTCTTTGTAATTTACTTGCTGTTTGTGTGCATGATCACGGGAATAGTCTCTGATTTCTTATTGTCCGATTCTGATTTGTTTTTACTGTGAATGATACATGCGTCCGAATTTGGTTAGTTTGGTGCGAAGACCGACTGTGATTGTTGTGAGATGGGTTTTTTGTTTTTGCTGATGAAATGATGTTTTCTTGGTCTTCTATTTGTAAGCAATCTAATAGTAACATCTCATGTTGTCAGACAAGAACCCTGCATCCTTCTAGTAGATTTTGTTTACCAGTAATGAGAATTGGAAAAGGGAGCTCCTAATTATGACCTGTGCTTTCTTACCTACCATTGACCAATTTGGGTTTTCTCATTTTGGAACTAAGGTCATGTTCTTTTTAAGACTTGAAAAGACCTGATTACTCCGGTTCAGTTGATAGTAATACTCGGTACAAAGTTCAATTGAGTAAAGAAGAGCATGGCCTATGTATGCTGTTGTAAAACTAGTGATGTTCTAGGTGCAGGTACTGTATGTTTTGTGATTTGGAACAGTTGATGACACAAAATGCAGCTATATCATCATCCGTATTGTTTGGACAGCCAGAAAGTGAGGATTGCTTTGGAAGAGAGGGAAGTTGACTACACTTCGCACCGTCTCAATCCCATCACAGGCAAGAATTTGGACTCCTTTTACTTCAGGCTCAATCCTACTGCCAAACTTCCCTTCTTCCAGAATGGTGCACATACCATCTTCGACACCACTGAGATTATCAAGTATGCATTGTTACTGTGATTGTTATGATTTGTTCATTACATAGCACAAATTTAAAGAGGTTCTCTTCAGGTATATAGATAGAATTGCCTCGGTGTCCTCAGGTGGCGATAGCCACACACTTGCAAGCCCGGAGGTAATGGAGTGGATGGCCAAAATTCAGGAGTGGGATCCTAAGTATTTCACCCTCTCACATGTCCCTGTGAAATACCGCGTATTTGTCTCCAAGTTTCTGAGGCGGGTGATAATTGCAAGGATGGCCGAGTCTCCTGATCTGGCGAGTGCATACCATCGAAAACTCAGGGAGGCGTACGAGACAGAAGAGAAGCTCAAAGATACGGAAGTCATGAGACGGAGTGAGGAACACCTAGTGAGGCTCCTGGATGAAGTAGAGGCTACGCTAGGTGAAAGCACTTATTTAGTTGGAGATGAGTTCACATTGGCAGATGTGATGCTTATTCCAGTCCTGGCTAGACTCCAACTATTAAAGTTGGAGGAAGCTTACATCCACGGGAGACCCAACATCTGGGAATATTGGCACATGGTGAAGCAGAGGCCGAGCTACAAGAAGGTGATCGGAAGATACTTTGACGGGTGGAGACAGCATAACACAGTGACTAGAACCTGGTGCTACCTTCACATTAGAAGTATGCTCCGAAGATATTAACTACCGTCAAGGTGGTGATTTTCACAGAAACATATCATCCTGTACTCCTTTGTTACCAAAACAGTCCGATGGTGGTTAGCATAAAATTCCCTCGTACAAGAGGGTCTATATCCAAAGATTGGTTGCGTTATGACAATATCTACAAGAAGCAAATTGTGCCTCTCTTAGCCGAGTATATCCTGAAATCTAACTTCAAACTGAGCAGTGCTAAATAAGGTTTAACCAGAGAAGTCTATATCAAAGACGATGTAAAATTCCATCTCAGATCCATGTGAAAAGTCTGAAGTCTGTTCCATTTTTACTGCATTTGCCTGCTTGTTATCAAAAGCGACAAGGCACAAAAAGGTTAAGTAAATCTTATTGAAAAAATGTTTATCTTCAATTAATGGTAATTCCAAGATGAAGAATACGCACCTCTTTGAGGTAATCAGCTAGTTATTCCATATGGTGAACTGAAATTTTGTAACCTAATCTCTAGTGCTAGTAATCTTGACAAAGAATTGATAGTACATGGAAGAAGCTCGGAAGTAATTTCAGTGACCCCTCCAAAACTAATAAATCTAGAGCTAATTTAATTGGTTTGCATGCTTTTGAAAAGTAGCCCCACTTGGCATACTGGAGCTAATATCCTCCGACCTATATGAACCATTATAGTTACTAGAACCATTGCCTATATTACCTTGACACATTTCATTCCTAGAATCATACCCATTAGGCCCCCAAGCATTTTTTGTTGGACCCCGATGTTCAGCAATCATTGAATTGTTCCACTTTTGTTGCCGAAAGAACTTCCTCGACAAATTCTCAGGACTCCTGACTCTTTGAAAATTCAATTGATTTAGTGCATCCAGATCCATTCCTACTGCTGACCCTGATGTGGTTGGAGGATTTTGACTCGAATCAGGAGCTACCCAACTATGAGAATCCTGTTCAGCTTTTTGGACAACTTGATCTGTTGGATGCTTACTCTTGTCGCGTGGATACGAAGGCAATGGGGGGAAAGGTTGGAAAGGCAAACCTGGAGCAACAATCCAATTCTCAGATGTTTCACTTTGACGAATCCCAAACTGTTGAACAATTGGAATAGGCACTCCATAAGCTACAGATAAGCGTGAATTAAATCGCTGTTGTGGATGACCAATTGCCACTTCATACGGGTTATTTGCATGACCAGATCTTTCCTTCTTGTAATCAATGTCATTTAAAGAAGTATCAGGTTGAAGTAGAGGGTGTTTCATTGGGGAAGCGAATCCTGGAGGACCATCAACATCCATTTGTACTCCATCAACTTGCCTGGTTTCAGTCCCCAGGCCTGAGATTTCCTTGCCTGGCTGGTCCCACCTACTCTTGCGTTTACGTGTGCCTCGTGACACGGTGGATCCTATTGGGATTTTGCTATCAACCACAGGTTTCGCAACACATTCAGTGGTTTCTGAAGGTACTCCAGCATAATCATTCCGACTAGAAAGCAAAGTTGATGTCCGGTCGTGGCTTGAATTATTGTAAAATTCCACCCTTGAATCATCTCTTTTCCGAAAACATCGTGGAATCCATCTATCCCGGAAATTTCGGGCAATTTGATGGACCTAATGGTAATCAGAGATACAGAGAGTTAAATACTCAAGAAACAGCAACAATTACATATTTGCATAAACATAACCATCGTGACAAATAAGGCAGGAGATTAGCAGCCACTTCAATTTCTCAAGAATGCAAGGGCAAGAAGCACATAAGGGGTGTCTCACTATTCTAACTTTTAATTACTTGCCGAGAAATTTCACAACAATCTCAGAGTTTCTTACCTTCCTTCATCTTGTTTTCTGAACAGTAGACTATAATGATAATCTTATCTCAGCCAATGGGCAATTCAAAAGGTTAAAAAAAGGCCAGAATATAATCTTTACATGTAATTAGCATGACCAAGTCAGTATTTTAAACTTCTTGTGTGTAACCAAGAAACAAAAATCTAACATTTGTTAACATTATATATAAATTCATAACACTACTATCAAAGGGAGAAAAAAAAACTGCTACAATAAATACATAAATGATTTCAATTAGATCATAAGTAACCTAGCTTTCCAGATAAGACTGCCTGGTAAATTTTGGGACATCTTTTACCAAGCATTCCTTTCAGGTGCATAATAACATCTCAATCAAGTTGTAATTTCTGATCTCTTCACAAACTCACATTGTTTTAAGAACTTATGATATGCAAAAGCCGAAAATAATACATCATCATTGGTCAACATTATGCAAGAGACCCAGAGAGATTTTCAAGAAATAACAAGAGACAAACAGAAGGAAAAAAAACACAAAAAGATATAAAAAATAACAAGAATGTAATAGAAATCAAAGAAATACCTGTTTATCACCATGCTCTGTCAACTTCAATATTGAGACTTTCAAACTGTACAGTGGACAAAAAACACAAATAAATGTCTTCAACATCAAGGCATGACATTTCATTATATAAATAGAAAATCTCTCACACATTAGTTGAGCTAAAATACCAGCGAAAGCAAACACAACTGATCTGGGACAATTTACAACATGAAAACAGAATTTCTTATTTAAGTGAAAGAAAACACAATTTGTAGCCCTCAGTTCACTTATGGTTATAGTCACTTAGCCTCACAAACTCAAGTCTTGAACTTCTAAAATATGACACAACGAAACCTCAGGGAAGGCCACACATGTCATCGGAGGCAACAATTTAACAAACATCATTTGAAAATACACAATATATTTTTAATACATGCCAAGCAAGCCTAAATCAATTCAGAATAAAAGAGAAGCTTTTGGCTGCAGTTTAGTTTATCAGTCATCTCTTCCCTTCTCCTTATAATGGATCAAATCATCAGAATGTAGCCCATGTGAGGACTAGATAAAGGAAAAGGCACCACTCATTTGTCACTAAATCGAGGGCATTTATCAATTGTAAATGCGGGGAAGAAAATTGAGGAAAATCAGAATAAAAATATTTTCAAAAGACTTTTTACTAGCTCAAACCTCTCTACTCCAGGTCGTGGACCCCAATTTATGTGCTCGGATGTAATTATCTCCCTTGTAGCCAGATACTCTAATACCTGCAATAAATAGAAAGTAAGGAACTGTTAACTCTCTTTTTTATCACCCAGACCACTTCCACTACATAGTTCTAGATAGATAGTAACCACTTAAAATAGAAAAGAATAAGATAGCATGTGCTTTATCCAAAAATTAACTAATCATAAGTGTCAGGCTATCCATAGCATGAAACACAGAGTATATCAGTCAGTACACCTTAAAATGCTAATTGAGAAGTAGCACATGCAGTCTATATTTCTCAAAGGTATATCTATCACACCCATAACTTAACCTCAGAATGAAAGAAAGTGAGGTAACAGTCAAAGATCCACCGCAGATGAACCCCAATAAAAATACAGTCCTATTCAAGTTTGTATTTTGGACTTCCAGTTCATTTAACTTTCCAATTTTCATCCATTTAATTAAAAAGAGGATAACCACTCACTACAATGCATACAAGAAAACTATACACATGTAAATGCTGCAGTAATCAAATTATACTCTGAATAGATGCAAATATAAACAACCAGAGCCAAGAATTCTATAAAAACTTCATACTATACCTTGAGAAGCTTGCGGAGGATCGGTATCTTAGCAAATTCCTTTCTGTACCTTTTCAACATATTGTGCAACATCTGCAACCCTACAAGATCAAAGAACATGTCAACTCTAGCAATATTAAAAGATAAAGATTGGGAACAAAAATATAGATAAAAATTCAGTGGCAACTGAAAAGAAGAAAATAGGAAGCCCTAGAAGCCATCAAAACAAAACAAAAACCAATACCATTTTTGTTAATTATATCAACCAAAACTGTCTTGGATCTTGTCTTTAACAGAGCATCCAAGATCATGGAAAGATCCCTATTACTGCACAAAAGAAACAGCTTAACAACGTCAATTAGGCACACAAGCTATATGCAAGTCTTTAGAATTTACACAGAACTAAATAGACCTCTCTATTGCTCCACCATGTCCACTGCCATCTGAAGAAGCAGTCAGAAGCAGCAGCTTCAAATATCCTCTGGAAGCATCCTGTTTCAAAACCAGTCAAAATTAGATGCATTAATACTGTCTCTTCTGCCACAAAAGTGATCCCTATGCATATAGTAGAGTATATTTACAATGACAATTATTAATAGGGATATATTCATAAAGATACGAACAGTCCAGGCCTGGTAGTAAAGCTTTCCAAATTTAAAGGTACATTAAAATGCTTTCCCCATCCATTCTACATATTTCTCCTCTTCCAAAGTAATGCACACTTTTAAACTTTCCTTCCAATGTACAGCTAGAACATTTTGCTTCATAAGAATTTAGGCAGTAAGGGAAAAAAAAACTTATGCCCCAAACCACAAAAGCACTATCACAAAAAAAGTAACAAGAGAGATATACATCCAAGCTGCAGTATCATATTTAGTATAGCATATACAAATAGCTTACTTTTCGTTTGCTTATTCCCCCATCGTGATCAAGCAACTGGTTGAGTTTCTCTTGAACTGCAAGAAGGAAATTTGTCATTGTTCTTTCTGATGGTGATCCCAAGAGAAACTCAAGATTTACCTGCTTCAAAACGACCACTTGATATTGCTTCCAGAAGCCTTTTAGGACTAAAGGGTGGAATACGCACTTTGTTGACAGTTTCTGAAGCTCTTTTATCATCCGTGGCATCAGTTTTCGGTTTACTCTTCTTGACTGAAGTAGACTCCTTTGGAATTTTAGTGCTCGTATGGAACTTGATGGGTACTTCTCCATCTTCTCTAACATCTGATTTAGATTTCCATTTTAGCATTTGTTAGAGCAGAAGATAACTTGCATAGAGAATTTGAATCTGATAATTGATTAAAAAAAAAGCTTACTTTTTTCAACCATTGAGCATTCTTCAGGAGCTGCAGACATGCTACCGCTCGTTACATCATCTGATGGTGAGGAAGCATCTGCTAGTTGAACAGTTTGCTGCCCATCTGAATACCTGTCTGAGTCTCTACTCTCCTTTGTGATATCCGAGGACAAGATAACAGCACTTGAGCATTCAGTGTTGACTTTAACTTTATGTGACATATCTGTAGCATATTTTTCAGTGGAGACTTTCAGCTGTTGACTAATAGATTCAGTACCAACCATCTGATCATCACCTTCGGCTACATCCTTCACAGGTTTAATGTCTCTGTCACTTGAGATACTTGCCCTAGATGTCACTTTGCCTGGATTCTTGTTCATGTTACTATTTCTTCGTATCATTACAGGTTCTGGATAATCATCATCTGAGTCACCCTGAACAATGTCTTCAGCATTTAGTGGATCACCACCAATATAACCCCGACACTGAGATGATCCACAAACACATTTTTTGGCAGCAGCACCAAACACTCGAACATAATTATAATCAAAGGTCACCTCTTCACCCTGGCGGAGCAGTAAAGTCAACATAAAAATGAGTACATTGTCTACAAAAACTTGTATCCAAGGATATGCTGCTTTCTAACCAGTATTACACAAGAAAAATAGCTCCAACATCAATCATTTCGTTGAATAGTCAAAAGGAAAGAGAAGTATATATGTCGGACTATTATAGTAATTGATACATATCATTCTGTTTTATTGAAAGATGATAGAGTGGTGGGTGCAGGAATATTAAATCTCTCCCGGACTCTCAGGTATTGAGTCTGAGACCTGGGGAATTAATGTGATGCCTGAGAGGATAACAATGTCCCTATTTAATTACTGATTCATCAGAAGAATAGAGCTATGCCAGGTCGCTCCTTGGGTTGGACACAGTACATAAATTAAACAAGAAGACTTCAAAAAACAGATTATATAGCAACAACTTTAGAGAGCATTAAGTAGCCAAGACTGTACCTTTTTAATGTCCCTTAAAGCAAAAATCCCAATGCAAACTTCTCCATTTACCATCCACTGTGTCAAACAATCAAAAACAGCAGGAATTAGTCTTAACAACTCGATTGTGACTTCTTCAGATGCTTCATCCCAAACAAGTGTGCTTATTTCAGCTAAGTTCAGCGTAACAAAAACAAGTACTCTCATTTAAGCAAGGATTATAGAACCTCTTAATGGTAAATTGCACGTAAAGTTCAGGAACACTGCAGCATCAGTAATAACATTACTAACTAGTGTTACGGACAGAACAAGATTTAGCATACATATGAAGTCAGACTTCCTTTATGACGCAATTCAAGTACATAAAAGAAATACTTAATATTTCCTCTATCAATGAAAAGTTCCATACGAAAGCACTATCAATATGGCTTATTAATTCTCAAACAAGCAGCAGAAACCACAAGAGTAAAGCCATCAAGATTCTGCAAAATTTTCACCCACAATTACTACAATAACATATAGATCACGCAGGCTTCTAAATACAGTTGGCGGTAGCTATGTTTACAGAGATGCAACAAGCATAAGGTAGAGCAAAATGCAGAAACATAAAATGAGTCAAGCATGAAAGTGTCGAGACGGAGACAGTGAATTAACTTGAAGTGTAGAGTTAAGAGTAAACTAACCTTTTCAGTACGGCAATTTGGTTCACAACTATGATTTATAAAGCGGCCCAAATTTCCCTTAGCACATGCATCAATTACCTAAATAAAGGCCATGCAAACACTTCCAAAGAATTAGATACATATAAATAAAAGCAAGAAAATAAATATAAATTAAATTAAATCTCCTATGACAAAGTAATAAAGTATATGACGGAAGAGTTGCTAAGAGATTCGAGTTCTGTTGCACTGAAGATTTAATTATCTCATCCACACTTTGATGAACCCAATATATAACCATGCAAATAGCGTGATACCAATAATGCTGCAACCTCTGACACCAACAACTACTAAAAGATGCTACCACTAATATTAAAATATCAATTTCCAAGAGCATGATATCATAGGCCAAATATAGGAAACTACAAACATGGGGAAAAAAATGGAATAGCTGCAAATTAATCAAGGTCAAGATATATGTGTCACTTGTACCATATATCATAATTCAACAGTAATATCAGTAGTATTACTAACGATAAAAGCTTTCAAAAGCATGACAAAGAAACATATCCAGACCTCACTGCCATTTAGTGTCATGAAGTAAAAATGTTTGTGACCCAGTAATGCATATTCCTTTTGACGCGCTTCATAGGCATGCATATCAAGAACCTGTAAGGGATGACAAAGCAAACTTTGTGAAGTTCGCCATATATGAATAAACTCATTTCATGTGGGATTAAATAAGCTCGGAGAACATGATATATATGGAAAGCCTGATAAGACAATAGCACAAAATCAATCCATCAATTAGTAGGTAAAATTACATGACATTTGTAGTTACAATAAGATAATGATAGGCATGCATATCAAGAACCTGTAAGAGATGACAAAGCAGACCTCAGTGAAGTTCAACAAATATGTACGAACTCAATTTATATGGGTTTAAATATGTTCAAATATCATGATATATGAGGAGCATGAAATGATATATGAGGAGCATGAAATGACACTAGCACAAAATCAATCCATCAATTACTAGGTAAAAATATCATGATATTTTACAGGGGCATAAAGTCATCACTAGTAACAAACAGCATCTTCCAGTTCACAAATACAATCTTAAGCTCGTATAACTTCTAATTTTTATTTCTATATTCCTAACAGCTGTTGTGGTGAGTGTGTGTATGTGTGTATTTCACCGGTGCGGGAAAGCAAGATGATGGTTACCTCTCCAACATATTCTATAAGAAACTGCCCTTCAGAAACATCGTGAAGCAATTGTAAGCCAAAGCCTTTCTTTCCACATCTAAGTGACTTCAACTTAGCATACTTGCGCTTTTGGAACTGTAGATATATAATTTCAGATAATAATTACTTGCATAATAAACAAAGGGTTACATAGAGTCGTGAACAAATTTAACGACTTAGACCCACCTTTTGATTTGAACAAGAGTCACTACAAGGACAGGATCCATGTATGCATTCAATATTTAGCATTCGATTTAAGCATCCGTCCCCACACCCTGGTCGTCCATCTGGAGGCAGCTTACAATGGCACACCATTATCTGTTTAAGATAAAATCAAAATAAAAATGATGAAAAGTGAGTGAGAAAGCACCAAGAAAATCAAATATATTTCTTCAGTTCGACGGCAATTACGAACTGATAACCCTAAATACATCGTTATATCCTTCACCTTCAACTTTCAAAAAACAATCTAGAACTACAGATTTGGTGGACCTGGTACCTCATCAATTGGCTGGTTTTTACGGCGGCGATGCAGAAACGCGTTTGACTTAATAAGCGTAAAAGCTGGCTGTTGAGTTACTGCAACAAACAATTACTTAACTCAAGGCCCATACGAACAAAGATAAAATCATACAAGCAGGCAAGCACAAGGTGGTCAAACAAGAAAAATACTATAATCAGGCGGGCATATACCAGTCAATTGCTTCTGTCTTGATTTACTAGAGTCCAAGGGTAAATCACAAGCACCCTCCTCACCAGAGGCATCAGATATTTCCAGCTCAGCATTAATTTCTGCATTTGACTTCTCTTGCGGAATTGAGCAATCAGCAAAATCTTTATCCATATTATCCTTGCAAACCCTTCCATGTGAACGAACAGATATGATTTTAGCAATATACAATGGAAATCATGCAGGTCCAAACTGCCAAAAGTATACATTACCACTTAAGTCCAAGAGATTGTGCACAATAAGTGGTAGGTTTATCTGCTCTTGTAACCTTTGAAAGATATTTTTGGTCTCAATATTTCTTTACAGTTTGTGAAAAGAGTGCTTGCCTACTTTTAACATTTGTATTTCTTTATTTTACTTTTTAAGGTAAGTGGGGGTCCCTTCCCCAAGAGGAATTAAACAAAATTATAGGAAAAGAAAATATTTCAACATAAGTGAAAGATAATGTCTTGATGGAACAGAATGGAAAGAGATGAGGATTTAGTTTTTTTTTTTGCATTGTAGGGTTACATTCCCATCCTCAATTTTATAAAGCCTTTCATAGGGAAGCCAACTACAAGTCTATAACTAAAAAGACCTCCCAGAGGAATTTAAAACTAACCCAGTACCTTTAAACTTCTAAACTAAGCAATCAGGACCAACTAGGACAGCAAATTGCAATTAGGCCTATTAAAGTTTAAAGTCACTGAAAACAATAGCTTACCATTTACATTTAGTTTCATTAATCCGGTCAGCAAGTATGACAGGAATACGCCTCCATTTCTCACAATCATCACAGCTTGCCCAGGCACTGGGTGATGGGCGTTCTTGCATAACCTCGGGAATTTCAATATCTTTCTGGATAGTATTGTTTGTCACACTTTTGTTTTTGGTACCAGCTTCCTCAGCCTCTTTGACACCAGACATGGCATAAATTCCTAAATTGCTTTTAAAGTTAGATTCCAGGTACTATTGATCAAAATCAACATTCAGAAAACTGAACAAAATCATGATAGACAAGCTTATTCCAAGGAACTAGTAAAATCTATGGTGCATTAATATAGAATGATGATCAAATGCAAACAATTTATGGCATCAAGATGTAAATATATTACTGGCACAATCAAGATGTAAAACTATTCTTACCTGGTTCTGGCTCATTGTCCCGTTTATTAGGGATCTGAGGAACATCTTTTTCATCCTTACGGCTCTTCCCCGAAGATTTTCCTTCACTGCACTTAGATTTGGATGTTTTGTCTCTCTTGCTTGATGAATTAGGAGTTCCTGAACTGCTGCTCTTCCTTTCTTTGCTTACTCTGTAACTTTTGGATAACTTCTTCCCCTCGGAGGATGGACGCACTGCCGAATATGAGTTTGACTCAAGGGATTCCTGCTTAAGAGCCCTTGGAGAAAGATTCGCTTCAGATTGACTTTCGGCTTTTGTTGTTTCACAAGAGATTGCTTGCGCTGCCACATCAGAACCATGCATGGGGTCTTCAAAAGGTCCCTTCATGTTAGATCTGCTAAGAGACTCATTTTCAGCTGTTGAAGTAGAAGCATCACTGTAATAAGACGCGTCGCCAACAATATCTTTCGGCACTACTTCAGGGAATTCTCGGACTGCAGTCAAATTTTCAAGACAAGGAACTTCACGATTCACATATCCATCACTAGTCTGATAGTGCTCAGTTTCTCTTTTCTCTTCACCAGCACTTATGCATGGCAGAGTTAGAGACAACACATTTTGAGAGCCAACATACATATCACATGAGTTCAGAGAATGACAAAGGATTTCAGGATCCTTTTCACTGTTTTGTGCATCTGGAGTTTGGTTGATGACTTCTGAATCAGGTGAAGTTCCTAAATCTGATTCCCTAGTTTCAATTGTCACTACCCCCATGTCGACCTCCCCTCCAGTTAGAGATTCCCCCAGATCAGTAAAGCTCTTCACATTTGTCCCACTAATTTCTGCATTCGCAAGGAGCAATCCTGCTTCTCTCTCTAAATATCCACAAGGCTGGAAGCTCAAAATTCCAGGCAACTTTTCCCGGGACAAATCTTTTTCAGCTTGGGAGTTCAATTTGATGCCATGAATTACATTACCCTTCACTGGGCTGATAGTTTCGTTGCCGATTTTGACCTTCAATGAGATTGGGCCAGTTGGAGTGTACTGTTTATGAATTAACTTTATAGAGTTATGTTTCCTGTTCTTTCCTAGCTTCCCTTTATCAGTTACTCCTTTAGATTTTCTTGACCTTCTAGGTTTTTCTGGACTGATGTCAGTAGTGGTATCCAGATCTAACGATTGTGCAACAAATCCGAGACAACCCCACTGAGTAGAACGAGCCTGTTTCCTCAAAGAACTTCGTTTCCTTTTAGCAAACTGCAAAGAGCTCAAATCTATCAGCACTTTCTTGCTAGCTGCTTTAGCACAGCTCTTTGCATGCCTTCCAATACTAGTTTCCTTCCCTGCTTTACTTTTAGCATCACTCCCTTGAAAAGAGGCTGAGTGTGTAACATTATCAAAAGTTGTTTTACGACAGTCACCCCCTTTAGGCCTTACTTCTTCATCTCCAAGTGGAGACAACTCTAAACTATCATTCGCAAAGGTGTGTGCTCTTTTGTCATTCCATGGTAGAGACGCCTCTTCAATATTAACAACTCTTGTGGTTTCTCCCTCATTTCTTGCTTTAGTTACATTATGTACTCCAAAAGACTCAAAATTATCAACAGCTGTACCAGCCTCTAAAAATTCTCCAGCATCCACACTTTTAAATGGATCATCATCTCTCAGGCAATACATCTCAGCTGAGTCCTCAGCAACGGACAACTTCCCAACACTACAAGTTGAATCGAGTGCAGAGGAGTTCTCAATGAAGTCATTCACATTCCCCCCGGGTGCAATCCTTGAAAGCATATTGAACCAACAACTGGTATATCAACAATTATTAATGCATGCACCAGATAAATAACTAGAAGCCATATAATGATGTTGAAGGAAGTTGAAGGAGCTCAAATCTGAAAGCAACACGAAACATACTTCATAAGCAACAGATCAATACAGGTTCAAGAAAAAGGGGGAAGGAAAGAAAACTGTAATCATCAAAATATCAAGTATACATGCCAATTCAGATCTCAAGGATACCAATTATTGTTGGATAAACTTTCAGGAATCTGCTCCAAAGAATGGATAGTTACTATCACCATATAGCGGATATTCGATTTTTAAAGGTAACTTAGCATAGCAGTAACAGAATAGTCAACAGCATACAAATTGGCCCCCCTTCCGCCAAGAGAAACACACTTCCGGGAAAGCAGTTGTACCTTGTAAGGTTTATTATAGAGCCGAACCAGGGAGAGTAAAAAAAGGGTTACAAAGATCAGGAAATCCCCTGTTGTTCTGACTGAGAGATAGGAAGTTCACGTCACAATTGAATTCATACAATTATAGATGAAAAAGTAAAAAACAAATCCTCGCCCGAATCTGGATAACTATATCGAAAGCACTAAACTCAGCTTAAGCTCAAGCCTGGGCGTGTAGTGGATATAGCATTATCAAATCTACCCCTCACAATAATAATAATAATGACAAAACAAATGATGTGTGCACCGGCTACATACATATACAGAGAGTACAATGGTAGCAATGCCCCTATACATTCATCCGTGACCCAAACCCCGACCTAGGAGTGAGCAAAAGTCAATATGATCCTCATGATGAGATCACATAATTCCTCAACATTACAATGCAACCTACAAATCGTTTCATAGATTTTAGAGCACAAACGCTCATCTTCACGAACAGAAGTTTGAAAAATTAAATGACGAATGCAATTACTTCTCAAATTCTGCTAAGCAAGTAAAGAACAAATCCATACAATAGTACAATCCAAAATCTATCCATTGAGCTAAACCACAAAAGCTATAAAAACATACACAAACTTGCAATTTGAAGATTTGATAGCAATGCAGCAAAAGGAGCAGCATCACCTACAGCTTGCAATGTCGGTGGAACAAACTAAATAACATCATTCAATAATTAAACAAAAACACCAGAGCATAACGAGAGAACGCAAACACACACAAACCCAACCCGAAACCCCCAAAAAAGCCCTAATTCGCGGGAAAAATCGCCAATGCAGATATACGCAGACACACAGTAGCGGAGCGGAAAACAAACAATAATCGAGGGAGGGAGGGAGGGGTATACCTTGGTAGATAAAACTGAAGAGAAAAACCCTCGACGGAAGAAAAGGTCGCGAAATCAATCAACAATTGGTGGGAAAACGGCGCCGGAGGTTGGAATCGGCGGAGGAAGGAGAAGCGAGTGGCGGTGTCAACAGACGGTTTTCTTCGTCCTTTTTTTTTAAAGGGAAAAAAAACCAGAAAAAGAGAAAGCGGTCTTTCTCTCCTCTACGAACCCATTCATAGACTTCTTCTATGTCTATGCTATCTCTTCCTTTTCCGGACTTTACTTTTTCTTTCATTTTTTTAATTACAGGACAAATACTAATTAATTGTCTTCATCCAATTTTTTAAAAATTAAAGGTAAAGTATTGAGAAACACTGTCTATTCATATGTCTTTCTATTGGTGTATGGAAAGATGAGATATAATTAAAATTATAGAGAGGTAAAAAAATTTTGTTACAATACTGAAAATTTATTATTCAACTAGTTATAAATTTATGATCAAATTAATACAATTTTTTAAAAAAATCTTAATTTCTTTTAATTTATAGTTTAAATATTAATTTTTCCGTAACTTAGGAAAATATTTATAGTTTAAATATTGGTCTTTCCATAATTTATGAAAATATTGTCTTTCACGAATTTAAAATTAAATACAGTATGAATAATGATGGATAAATTTCATCAACTAGCACATACTAGTAATGGAGTATAAAATTGTCTTATTTCATGCAACAACCTCTTAATCAACCATATTAGAGTATGAACGCAAGTTTTCAACAGCCTTTTCTTTCACATCTTTTTATACCCATGTGGTAATGAAAATGACCATGAGGGTCAAAGAATCTAGTGGGACAAAATATACTTTTGAGATTAATTGTCTCTTATATCATAGATAATGCTCGATCAATAGTGTAAAGTCAATAGATTTGCAAGTGAATATTTAATTGGTAATTTTGTGTGAACTTATTTTGAACCGAAAACCTTTCCATGTTGGAACATGCTGTGTTTAGAATATTTACGCCAAGGAGATATGGAAATCGAAGTCAGAATATTGTAGTATTTTGTAATATATGAAATTCGTATATTTGACTAAGTATATCAGGCGTATGAAGCATAATTGATTTATGAAAAATCCCTACTTATATGGAGGTGATATATTCGAATATATGGGATAGATTAATATAAGGTAAATCTCTTTATTTATGGGATTTGGATATGCTTCAAGAAGCAGATTTGGAATAGGAATATTGTGAAGATAATCAAAGAGTATTCCAATCTGTTCGTGGATATAAACTGGGACCAGCGCGACTGCATAACTCACGGATTTAATTCAGCAAAAATCTGCATACAGATTTTTGGAGATTTTCGAGATTTGCAAAGAGACAGAATATTGTGTTCCAACATACCTGACCTGCTGCACAAAGTTCAGAATCATAAACCTTAATTCCTCGGGAGGAGGAGATCCTGCGTCGATGGAGTTCGAGATCAGAGGGAGTCTGATCAAAGCGGATCGGTAGCTAGGGGAGCTAGCAGAATTCACACATTATAGTTAGTAAAGATAAGTATTTTGTAACCTGTACTCTGTACTGTATCTTTCTAATTAGTGAATTCATTCTGAACTGGGCCAGGCCCCGCAGATGTCGGTGGATTACACCGAACTGCGTAACCAAGTCATGTGTTCTTTACGTTTTACGTTATTATGCACTTGGTTAAATTAGTCATGTTGGAACACACTAGTAAGGACTAGAAAAAGTGGTAAAACTAAATTTCAAATAGGTGTGGGGAAGAAATTAAAAATTGAAAAATGAAAATTTCAATTTCTGTAATTCAAACCAAATTTAATAAATAATTTTAAATATTTAAATTGATTAAAACAAATTTTGAATAGAATTTTGAATTGATTTTGAATATTAAAACTCAAATTAAAATTCGATTCAAAAATTGAATTGTAATTAATTGATTAAATAAATAGAGTACTTTGGTATATGTAAGACTTACAAAATCCTAGTATAGGAGCTACTTCACTAAGATCAGTCGTTAACCATTAATAGATGAACCTACGTCGCTTTGCCAATATGCCATGGATCCCAGAAAAGGTGCAGGAGCACCACTCGCCACGATGCCCTCTGCTAGGCCATTACCTAGCCAAGGTAAACACGTCACACAAGTTACGATCAAATGATCAAAGGCCTTATATATGTGTGTGTGACAAGCATTATGTGATTGTAAGAAAATCTTCCTTATCATAACATAACAAAACAATCACACTTACTTGAATGCCAGGGCTTCCTCTCTGAACACCAACTACGAGGTACTCTCTTTTCAGGTGCTCGAAGAGATTGGACTCATCGGACCAATCTCGGGGAGTGTCATTGGGAGGACGTCATTGTACCTCTCAAAGATAGTATTTATAGGTCATAATTGCGACAAACTAATATAAAGTAGCTAGTGGCAAGTCGGGGTTGTCCACGAAAAAATGGAATTTTATCGAGTGTTGAACGTAGTTAAAAACACACAAAAATGCCATCTAAGTGTGTGGTGCAAAGTGGGGGTTTTAAGTTTGGAAAAACACTACGACTACTTTAATTAAGTAAATCAGCAAACAACTAGCACACTTGATGTAAATACGATTATATCGAGTTTTGGGCGCAATTGATTTACAATTCTACTTATCCGTTGATCATTGATCAATTGTCCTATTATCATTTATCAACCACATATTGTGGAGAACTTGTGAACACCTTTCGAGTGAAGACATTTCTCACATTTCCTCGGTTATAGCTAGAATGGGTGATCGACGCCACAAAATAGCCCTTACCCTCGGGTCACTCTAGACGATCGGCATAATAGAATGCTCCGAGTATAGATTTAAGAAAAAATTATTTTTATAACCCTACCTAGTTGACATAAGTGCCAATATAACCTTTCAATATTCGAAAGTGCCAATATAACCCTATATAGTTAGTTAAAGTGCCAATATAACCCTATAAGTTTTAAGGATGTGCTGATATAACCTTACAAACATTAGAAATGTGCTGATATAACACTACAAACATTAGGAATGTGTTGATATAACCCAATAAGACTGCATAATGTGCTGATATAACCCTACCTAATTTCAGTGAACTATGGTGATCCGGCGAACTATAAGGGTAAAATTATCCACCTAATTTCCGAGTTAGCCCAAAGGATATTTTGGTCAATTTACATAGAGTTAACACTGAAAAATTGAGGTCAATGCAAAAAATGGGGTAGGAGGGTTATATTGGCACTTTCATTAACTAGTTAGGGTTATATTTGCACTAAAAATTATCATAGGGTTATATTGACACTTATTCAATTAGATAAGGTTATATTGACACTTATCCCTAAATTTAAACATGAGGACCTAATACACACGGTTTATTTTTCCTAAAACTAAGTACTGAAGGCCGCCGCTTATTCTTTTGTTCTTCCCTTGGTTTATTTTACCTCCAAATCCCAATTTTCCGAACTTTTCTCTCCGTCTCACCCCACAACCCTCACGGCTCCTCCTCCAATTTCACTCCTCCACCACTATCTACCCGTTGAGCCTGCATTCACCACCTTCAGCACACCTTGAGTTGCCTCTGTAAGCCCCCTTTGAGATGCCACTGTTAAGACGCCGTTAAAGCCCCTTGAGACGATGCCCCCACTGCCTCCACTTATGAGGCGCCTTCGTCGGGCCTGGTCTCCGCCGCGCCTCAGCACCCGTGAGGCACCACCCTGAAGCTATAGAGACTCCACCACCGTTGTCCTTCCACCGCCGGGCTTCCACCACCTCAGTTCTCCACCGCCGAAGCCCCCTCCGTCGCATCCGCGTTGCTTGCCTCTGCAGCGTTGGTCACTTCCATCATCTTCGTTGGGCCGCCGCTGGCTCGTATCCGCCGAAACAGACCCAGATTTGTGTATTTATTTTTGTTGAATCTTTTCCCGTCCTGTTTATTTGTGTTACCGATTTGTGTATTTGTTGTGTTGCCGGTTTTTATTGTTGTTGTTATATTTCTTTTGTTTAGATCTTTTATTCCCGTCGCAGATCTGGGTTTGTTTAGCTGCCAGAAGCATGAGGTTTCCGATAGTTTTTTTTTGTTGGGACCGAATTCGGAACCTATTTTGATCCACATAAAGGTGATTTTTTAATGACATTGAATCGATCAAAGACTTTTTCAGTAAGGTTCTTCTCTGACCCAATAAAATCGCCTTTGATTAACCTTTTCTCCCCTAGTAAACTATAAAACTAACACAATGTCCTATAAAAAAGAAAAGTTGAGACAATACAATTATATTTTTGATCTTTGCTATTTTGTGTTCGTATTTTGTGAAATTATTATAGTTTTATTGAGATATTATTTTCACTTTATGTGTTTTTGGTGCAGAGATGCATAATATTGCTACTTTAGTTTTTAAGGATTTTGCAACTTATTAAATTTTTAAAAAATCAGTCTTGTTGTTGTATTCTGGATGACATGAATTGCTGGATTTAGATATGGTTGTGTTGGAATCAATTAGGTTTTGTGGAAATAAGTATGTTTAGTTTCATTGTTGTAAATGAGAAGGTGTCAAAAAATGGTTTAATAGACCAATCCGACATCTGGTTCATTGCAATTTAAAAAGAACTTGAATAATTTCGACCTTAAAAATCGACGTCAACAACATTTTGTTGTGTAATCATGCTGATATCAGTCATCCAATATCTTTTTATAATCAAATGTTCAAACAACGTCGACATCTTCATCACTTCATGTGATTGAAATTTAGAATGGATCGAATTCGATATCGCCTAAAGTTATAATGACCGATATCAGATGTATCTTCAAAATGCTTCTGATCCAGATTAAATTACACAAAATTATTTTCACAATTTCTAACACACATAGTCTCCAACACACATGCTTGATCATTAATATATTTAACTATGCATAATAACGGTAAACAAAAAGTTACTTTCTAGAAACTATTTGTTATGGCAAATCCAATGATATCACATACAACAATATTATTGTTTATAAATCTTTTCAAATATGTAGTCAAAGTTTTCTTAGTTTGACTGAATCTTTGATCTTGTGTAAGGTACGTCTAATGCCGACATGTCATTAGTGTCGGCTGTGATCATCTATTACCCTCTGTCCTTAACAAAATTAATTTTGATGTCGGCTCCTTGGTTTGGGTTATGTTGATGGTCTGTCAAAATAATGTCAGCGTCGTTAGTATCCCGTAACATGTTGGCAGTTTCACTAAATGAAATTAATAGTTTCAGACACTATCGCGTATAACAAACCATATACTGATAAAAAAATATTATATTATTGAAGTTAGGATCCATACCAACAATAGTAAATGACATTAAATAGTTAAAAGATAAAAATCAAGTGGTCGTTCTCCTCCTCGTCTCACTTGTTTTATTGTCGTCAATACAAAATCCATCACTATGGTCCTTTCCCACGCAAACTACGACAGATTGGCTACCATCATCAAAGTCATTTGCATTGCAACTTAGAGTGACTTGATCAGTGTCAACAAGTCCATTAGACCAACATCGCCATTACTAGTGAATGTCTCTTTAAATGACGACTGTTTAGTCTTATCCATTGGGTCATCAACATAAAATACTTGCTCTGCATGTGAACACAAGGATGTATGGATCGGCCTTCGAACCCACCTTGCTAAAATCTACAATTGTGAAGCTGAGCTTATCAGTTGATTCACCATTTTTTATCGACCAACTTGCATTTGAAGATTGAAACTTTGAAACCGGTTTAGCCAAGTTCTCATATTTCTTCTACAACTTCAAAGTACGACATGGGACCCAAAATTGGATTCTTATCCTTTGCACTCGACACATGTAAGGCCTCAGACACGAGGCTGACACCACAGTTCTGTGTAGCACTATTTTCATCCCAAGCTTTAGTTGAGAAAGTAAAATCATTCATGTCATAATTGGTGTATGATAAAAGAGTTGAAATGGGCGTAACCGCCAACACTTGTGCGCTCGTCGGCTTAACAATTAGTTCTATCCATGACAAAACCTACTCCCCCTGTCACATTTCAAACCGCAATTTAACCATTCATTTAGTTAAAATCTCTTAACTCTGACCATAAAATTGAATTGGTTTATAATTGTAAATAATGTTGTGTGAGACCTTATTAGATTCGTTATAACATATATTCTCAAATATCAACTTTTTACAAGTTTTAATTATCTTTAATGAAAAATAATAAGGATAAAATATTTTTTTAAATAACCGCTGAAGGTCAAAATGTACAGTTTAAAATGACGCAGAGGGAGTATAATCAAAGTATACTATTAATAATTTATATCTCTATTAATTTTTTCCTCAACCTAACCACTAAATGCATTTATACATACATTCAACATTTAAACTATGTCAATGAAACATTTTAACACTTAAAGATGCTACCATATCATGGATTTGTATACAAAAATGTCATCTATAATAAAATAGAAAAAATCCAATGATAAAATGTGAGAAATCAAACTATTACCTTTGAAACTCTCTGAAGCTCCAATTTGTGTTAGAACATAACTTGGCTACCAATTAGGTGAATGGAATTTGAAAATTATAATTTTCTTTATCCTTACAAGAAATTTGAAGGCTTTGTTTGATAAGAAAAATGGTCAAAATTGGAGCATGATCTCACATCTCGTGAAGACCCACAAATAAGAATTGGCTTTCCAGCGATGACACCGAGCGGGTGGAGAAGAACGCTATAAAGAAAAGAAGCTCGAGAGGACAATTGAGGACACGTTGGGGCAATGTCACAAAAACTTACACCACCAAGACTACAACTGGTACGATTAACCCTGCAACTTAAAGTAAGAGGAAACAATATGACCCAGAACACTACAATATTGGCACTGTGGTCGATCAAAACGAGCCATCATTACAATAAGTAGGTTGGGCATAATTTTTTTTTATTTTTAAACAATTACAGACGTAAGAAAAAAAATTAGGGGGTGACTAGGCACTGACTATACAAGAACCTTTTCAGCTCGTAATAAATTGGGCAGCTCGTAAGAATTCGAGCCACTCGCGATAATTTGGTTCGATCGAGAGACTTTGGGTCGCTCGTGATATAAACTCGCAGCGTGGCCATGGTGCATGGATCTCATGTGCGCTTCAGACGGGAATAACTTAAGAGAAAACAGAGACAAAGTGAACACATTGTGACTAGGGTAATGTGTAGATGTAATCCTCTATAAGTGAGAAAGTGCAGATATAACCATAAGATAATTTTTAGTGCAAATATAACCCTAAAGTCATTATTTCGGCATTAAATGGCCATTTTCGGCCATTGACAGACCGCAAATAACCAAAATGCCCTTATAACCTAATACAAAATTTTAAAAGACAAAAATGCCCCCATCACCCAGCTTTGCCACGAGCCCCGCCATCCCACCACCAATCCACCACTACCCACCACCCAGCTTTGCCACCAGCCAATCCACTACCCGTCATCCCACCACCAATCTACCACCACCAACTACCCAGCTCTGCCACCAGCCTCGCCATCCCTTTAATCTTCTCCCAAAACCCATCGGCAAGAACTTCATCTTTTCCCAAAACCCACCATCCCCGCTACTCCTTTAATCCCTCCCAAAAACTTCATCTTCCTCCTCTTAGCCCTGAAAAAAAACCTCCCAAAAACCTATCCAAAACGCCTAACAAAATCCCTCTCCCAAACCCTCTCCAGACTACCAACGAGCTCAAAAACTTCTGTCTCATCATCAACGACCGTCCGATCAAATCTTGGGACAGAATCATGACATAGACGGAGGTGGTGGAGGACGCCATCGCCTTCTTCAGAAATGGGAACATCGGTGTAGTGTCGAACGTCGCGAGGGTTAAGGATGGTCGACATCGTGTGGTGGTCTAGGCAAGGCTGATGAGCCGCGATGGCGACCTGGTTGGCTCGGCCGTAGAGGCAATGCGTGCCTAGATCGGGGAAATATGCTAATACTGGCGGAGGTGCTGGGGGTGGTGGTAGGGCAGGGCTGGGCATCGGCAGAGGTGGCCACGATGGTGAGACTAGGCATCTGCGGTGAACGACGCAGATCTGCACCTCTAGAATCTAACTTTGGTGGTCGTCTTTGCGAGGCTAAACATAGACTCGATGACGAGACAAACTCATGAGAGTAGCTTTGCATCCTCGCCGGCGGTGGTGGCAGTGGAAGGGGTGGAGTGTCAGCGGCGTCTGCCACCACCTGGCTGGAGGGATTTCAGAGAGGTTAAAAGTACTCCCTCTGATCGCCACCAATAGAGGATTTCAGAGATTAGGAGTTTAGGGATAAAAAGTACTCCATCTCTAGGAAGCTTTCCTCTGTTCGCCACCAACAGAGGGATTTCAATTGACCAAAAGCTTTTTAAGAGATTAGAAGTTTAGGGATTAGGGGTTAGAGGGTTAAAATAGTAAATTTATTTATCTTTTTTTTTTCAAAGGGGTAAAATTGACTTTTCATCCAATTCCAATCTAAATCCACTGGAAAAGGTTATATTTTCACATAACCTATATGTCTGGGGTTATATTTGCACTTTCAATTATCGCACAGTTATATCTGCACTTTCGTCAATTATGTAGAGTTATATATGCACTTTGCTCTTGTGATTAAGAACACATCTTGACAGACGGATCCAAGACTAAGAACGCACCGTGACAAACTTAACACTCGGGACTCAGCTGTGAAGAATGCACCGTGACAAACTTAACACTTGGGATTCAGCTGTGAAGACGCCGGGAAACAGTATTTGGGAAGACATCAAGAAGAAAATGCCGGTAAGTAGTAGCCTAGAAGAGGCAAAACTGAGGTTGGCAAAAATTGAAGTTGAGAATAATGCAATCGAATTAAGGGAGGAGATTGGCGGAAATTTGGTGAAGAGGAAAGAGCATGATCGGATATATACATACATTGTGAAGTTTAGAATTTGATGTATTTTTAGGATTCATTCAAATTTATTTGATACTATAATAATATATAAAACCCAAATTGATTAAGACTATTTGTATTTAATACATAAATATGAGTACAAAGGGTATTATGTCATTAAGGAAATACAAAATTGTAATGGAAATTTAAATGAATTAGCTTTCTTATCCGATTTTACTAGATTTAGGTCCTTATATGTAAAAGTATTCACTATTCTTCAACATTACAAACTGATAATTCACCATTGTGAATCCACACGTACATTATATATGATCATGGTGTCGTGCCATTTGAAAGACCCAAGAGCTGGAATTATAGTCTTTTAAATTTATTTTGATAAGTATACGATTCTCTCTTAAAAGATAATCTTTTTATAATCTATAGAAAAATTAAGTGCAATTTTAAGACAAAGGGCTAAAAATTAACGGGAGCAAAACAATGAAAATTTGGATTGAATTGGGGTTCTAACGTATTTTGGGTAAACTCACACATTTATTTTAGGTAAAACCTCAATTTTCTTTCCTTTTCCCCAAACCTTCCATCAACTCAATTTCATTGTTTTTATGATTTAATTTTAATGTTCAACTTAAGGTTATAACGTTTAAACTGAACAATTTTAGAAGGTATTAAGAAATTACAGATCAAAGATAAAGAGTGCAAAAAACATTAACTGGAGACACAAGTAAGTAACATATAACTTATTATATGTTTTACTTGAAATAAGTAATGTATATAACCAAAACGCAGTACCAGTTATTGCAGAATATAAACTTATAACTTTTATATTATTCTAATTAAACACACATTTTCATATGCTCATGGAAATACGATCTTTCCCAAAACTTTGTTTAAGTATATAACATATATTCACAACCACGAGTATATAGCAATTTATAAGCACTATAAAAGTATAAATGCTCATTACTTTTCCTTCATTCTTTGTCCTTTTTTTAATATACTGTGTCTAGTACGAGGGTTTATAGGGTTTTCATCCATTTTCTATTAAACTCAATTAGCACAATGTGCGATTACTACATATGATCTGAGATAAACCCATTTATACTGAAGCTCTATCTAAATATTCAATCGAAAACCTTGGTGGCTAAAAGAGAGATACACAAAGACACTAGCCGATATTACAATACTAAACAAAGGCCTATGTGGCAATGAGACAGGCACACTAACGATACATGATTCTCACTGTGTAGGCATAGTGTATCCATAATAGTATTGACCCCAACACTACCATCAGAACCAATCACAGTGAAGTATCAAATGAAATGCACACAAAATATTTCTTCCACACCTCTAATCAAATATCTAAGGCAATAAAAACAAGGAAAATAAATCTTCCCAACAAACGATCTGGTAAGTCTTCATCAGACGTTAAGACCATTTCCCTAAACTAGGAGACTAAAATCAGTAACTTTTATTGCAAAAAATATTTTTCGCCAGTGCATAGAAATCACTTATTGATGAGACAAGAAATGTATGTTTTCTTAGAGCATTGAGCGCCACATTTTAGATGCTTTTGTTGGTGGATAGCTAGATTATTAGGTGTTTAATCAAACAGGGGGTTAGAGCCACCTTGTGCGGTTTCCATCCCCAATTTCCCTATTTTGTAAGCATTTAGTAGCTAGTGTATTTTACCTCTATGACTTGGTTGATATCTACTTGTTTTGTGAGCTTATTTAGCGACCATCATGGAGAAGGCCATATCAAAAGAATGGTATAAATTTTAGGAAGGTCATTTGCAAGAGTGGTAGAAGAATGAAGGTCACTTACAAGTGGTAGAAGATAGATTGAAGAAGGAAAGCAAGGTAGCGGAAGAAGAATGATCCGGGAGTTGGAAGCAAGTTATGAGAAATATCTGAGACAAATTGGCACATAAGAACATCATCATTGGATTTGTCTTCGCGAGCACCATAAAATCAACTACAAGAACTCCAAAAAATAACCAATGGTTCACATGTAGCGACTGAAGCAAGTTGGGACCAAAACTGAAGAACGACCCATGCAAATTCACACGGCCGTGTCCCGTGAACCATTGAACCAAGCATTTCCATCCTTATGAGAATTTCCATGGATCGCATCCTATGAACCATACAACCACACGGTTCATTAGTATAGACAGTGCCAATCTGCACAGCATGTGCACTGCATCAATGAAACACGTGTTTCTTTATAAAAAACCTCCTTCTTCCACCTTATCTTCTTGAGCCCAACTTGGGCCTCCAAAACTAGGGGTGGGAAAAAATGGAAAACCAAAAACCAAACCAAAAATCAAATTATCCAAATTTGAATAACCCGAATCGAATAAAAAAATACGATTTTTGGATAACCAAATCGAACAAACTGAATTTTGAATATGGTGTTTGGTTTGGTTTTGGATATTGAAACTCAATCTGAAAACCAACCCGAATACCGAATTGTAAATAAATATCATATATATATTAATATAATACAAAAAAATTCTGAATAGAGAATTTAAGAGTAATGATAAAAAGAGTGAAAATGTATAGTGAAACTATACAGTGACTTCAAACCCTCATAAACTACTGTAAAAGGCTACATATTAATAGTTTAATACTTCTCAAGAGTAAGAAAAAGAAAGTTGTGCCTATTATTGAGTGATTTCAACAAAACCCTAGGCTGGTGGTGACCTTTTCGTTCTCCCCTATTCACTTTCTTCATAAATATCGCCGCCTCACCATCGCCACCCACCACCGCCTCCCACCACTGCTACAATCACCTCACCATCGTGCTTTCCTTCACCTCACAATTTGTGCCACCATTAGATCTCTCCCCGCACCACCACCTATCCACCATCAGTGTATATATCTCTCATCGTTGTCCATTCTCAATGTGCCGTCGGCATTCTCTATGCTCCACCACCTTACCGCCACCACCGCCTCCCTTGCACTCAAGTTTAGTCCAGATTTGTAGGTTAGAGTATAGGTTTTAAAAGTTAGTTTTGTTGTGATGTAATATTTTATTGTTTGTGTATGAATTTTCTAGATTTTCTTGCGAAGAAATGAATCTGAATTTTTGTTTTCTGTGTTGATAAGATTCGAATCAAATGATTTGGTTCGGTTTCAAACCAAAATCAAAATTTCAAATTTGGGTCGGGTAATTCGGGTTTATTAGTTATATGAGTCAGTTTTGTTTTTTGGGTTTTTGGAGATCAACCCTATTAACCCAACCTGAAAAACCCGAAACCCCGATTAAACTGACCCGGCGCCCACCCCTATCCAAAAACCTAGTTTTTTCTTAGGTTTTCTTAGTTTCTTCATTTTTCTCATGGGTTCTTATAGATCTATATATGGTGGGTTTCTATTACCTAGCATAGATTTGTGCTTAGAAGCTTGGATTGATGAGCCATATAATTGGTGCTTTTCACTTCTCTATATCTTCATTCCATATCATTTGTGTATTTTGAACCCATGGGTTTTATTGTGGTAGCTTAATTTATAACTTGGAGATATTTGTAAGCATGATTTGACTTTACATGTGTGATACTTTCAGACCCATGTCTATTTATTTTGCTACAAATTATCATGCTTAATTTTTTCTTTGTTCTTGTTATAATCCATGCATTGAATGCGATTAGGATGTACACCTAGTTTAAATCATGCATTATTTAGCTCTTGGTTTTGAATTTAGCTTGGGAATGTTGGATTATCAAACTTGCTTGTAGCCTTATGAGTATCGGGGGGGGGAGGGGTAACACTAACCTTGTGAGCTATCAAGGTGGTAATAGGGTGATAACGGTAATTGAATTAGTCATGCTCGATGTTTAGGAGCATCCGATTAAATTCCATAAATAGGCCAGGATGACTGAAATAGGCCGGGTGTTGTAAAAATCCTAAATAGGGGTATCACAACTAATACTTCAGATCTAGATTCCTAGTTTATAGCAACTAAGCGTTAGGCCTTTTAGCTATAGACCATAGAGTTAAGCCGAGGTACAAATGTCCTAAGTTACAGGCCTAGGATGGGTATTCACGGTGGAGTTCCCAAGGATCCATGCTACTATAGGGTTTAACATGCCATCGATGCAAGGTTTTGACCTTTAAGCACAGACTTATTAACCCCGGTATTGAGGGTTGGAGGTGGTATCAGGTAGCGCACCTCTAGCTATATGTGGGGGAGGTGAGATGTTAAGGAGGGGGCTGAACCGACATGGTGTGACAGACCGAGGGAGTTCATGGGGGAATTAACATCTCAACATTGTGTGGTATACCACTAAATAGAATTATAGTTCTTTATTGTGGATATAAGTTTATGATCAAACCTTCTCAGAGAACTGTGCGTTAAACTTCCATCTCATACGGCTCCGTCCCGAGCTTACTCCGTCAGCCTTGGCATTAGACCACTATCGATGGTTATATTTTAAGGCTGGACTCTCGAATCTTTTACGTTTTGGGTGGTGGAGAATAATGGTGCTTGCATTGCAGGAGATGCCCACCCCTAGAGATTGATTCACTGCGCCGCCTCCTTCTTAGAATTGGAACATATTGAGGGGGGCCTCAGCCCGGGATGAGGGGAGTGTAGGCTCGCAGCTTCGCTAGAAGCGACGAAATCGTTTATGTCAATCATGTGATGCAAATACTCCCAAGGCTAGTTAATCATTGTCTTAATCTCATTTTAGTTATATGCTTATAGCTAGCAGTTTAATCTCAACACAAACCCCCCATGTATGATATTCCCAACACAGACTTGGGCTTTGGGGTGACGCTCGAGGGTGAACTTAGTGACGCTATCCTTTAAACCTCTTTATCATTGTGGACGACACCCGGACTTGCCACTATTTACCTTATTGTAGATAGGAGTAAGAACAAGAGCAACACTACAAATCTTTATCACTAGAGGAGAGGCCTTAATTAATGGCATTCCAATCAAAGGCGGTGGTTCTTGAGGAACGGCCTTTGATTAGGACCCAAGTCATGCCAAAATTTTAAATATGGTTATAATTTGTTTAAAGGTGGTTCTTGAAGAACCGTCTTTAATGGACATCAATTAAATGCGGTTCTATTGAATAACCTCTTTTAATTGGGTGTCTTTATGAGCCTCTATATAAAGAAAAGCCCTACTTTCCACGCATTAGTAATTTTTTCTAACCCTCTCATGTGAAGACCCACCTCTCTTCCTCCCTCTCACTCCCGCCTCTCTCTCTCTCTCACTCAGTCGCTACCTATCTCCCTCTCTCAGTCGGCCGCTACCTCTCTCCCTCTCTCACTCAGCTGCTACCTCTCTCCCCCTCTCACTTAGCCACCCTCTCTCCCTTTATCCCAGTCTTGACAGCGTCCCTCACTCAGCCACTCAGCCACCGGCCGACGGCTTCCCTCAATCAGCCACCGCTGACTACCACGGCCCCCTACATTGGAGCCCTATCCACCGCTGCCCTCTCCGCCTCGTTGCCCTCACCACTGCGTAGCCACGTCCGCCGTATCGTCTCCACCTAGCATTTTCATTTCTCCTCACAACTTTCCTCCACCGTCTTTGTTTCTTCTCACAGCTTCTGCTGCCGAGACCGAGTTCCGCTATTGGGTCTCCTCCACCGATGAAGCCCTTGGCCACAACTGTGTTTTAGGGTTTCCGGCGTCGATGTTCCTCTGTTGTGTTTTAGGTTCCAGATCTATTGTTGTTGGATGTTGTTTTCCCATCTATACTTTATTGTTGTTGTGTTGTTTTAGGTTTCCAGATTTGGGATTGATTCGTTGCCGGAAACCTGTAGCCTTTTTTTGGGACCTCAGAAATAGGTTCTGTGTTCAGAACCTATTTCGAACCCCAATAGATGGCGATTTTCAAACCTTGTTTCCTCGAATCGATCAAAGTCAGGACTAGAGCGATATAATCGCCTTTAATCAAGGGTATATCTCTGAACCACGATCCTGCGATCTGGCTTGACTCAGCCTTGAGACCGCTGCGGCTAGGGCTGGTCATGCTGCCCCGTGGGTCGGGGTGGATCAACTGTCCCAGCCCAAATCGACCCAAATCATATAAAAGGTAAGGAGGGATCGAGGGTAGAGAGAGGAGAAAAAAGATTGTCAGACTTGACTAATTTGTCCTTCATTCTTTGTCGCTTAAAGTTTTGTTCTAATCATTATGTTAATTTCTACATAAAAATCCTGTTGGAAAATAAAATACCCATATGGTAGAATATTATAAATTAGTGTTGTACATTTAATAATTTTAAAGAATTTATTTTAAAAAAGAAGTAAAATACTAGATGATTTTTCAATCTTTTTGTTTATTTACAAAAGTAACTAAATTTATAAAGAGTAGGTCTCCTGACAGGCGGCCTGTCCATAAGCTTATGAACATGCCACTTATTTCTTACCTTATATACTGCATTTGTTAAATTACATACAATTTTTTTATATCATATATTTTTATATTTTCACCTTCAAATACATATTATTACTTGTTTTAACTTATAAAATACAATATTTAAATTTTATAAAAAATTACAACATTTAAGGTAAATGCCTCTGTGGACTGTCCATAAACTTATGGAAAGGCCGCATTTCCTGAGACTTTCCCATTTATAAATAGTACATTGGAAAAATGCGCATCTCCCCAATTTTACCCGCTAAATAGACATAGAAATGAATTCGTCTCTTGAAAGATGGTCTTTCCATAAATTTTGGAAACACCAAGGTTTAAAGTGTAAATTAGAAGAAGTAAAGATAAAATCCTCAGGTTGCATGAACTGGGTTATAAGTTTTATAACTACTATATGTTGCATACTAAATTTTAATATTGCAACTAAGGCCTTTTACCTTTTATTATTCTAATCAAACCCCGTCTTTCCATAAGCCGTATTTCCCAATACTTTGCCTAGAATGAGAGTTGCATAATATACTTCAATAATTAGGATTTAGGGTGTTGAGTTAAAAGCAAAATTACAAGGGTGCACAAATACATAGAATGGGAAAAGTTCAACCGTGGTGAATGTGAGATTATTACAATCTTTAACGAGATCATGTCTAGAAAGATTGTTAAAGTCCTTAATAATTAATTAAGGGTCTAAATGCGCTCATGCAGATTAGGCTGCATTGGCTGCACACGGAACGCAAAAGGCATCTGGGACTGGTAGTCTCTCACCCCCGCTCCCCTCTGGTAAACCTCCTCCTCGTTCTGATCACCCATGCTCCCCTTCATGCTCGCCATCTCCTGCTGCTGCTGCAAATCCATCCAACAACAAATCAACCTTTCGTTTATGAGCTCTGGGCAGCGCTGCTTATAAGCAAAACTGACTTGTTTTGAAAGCCAGTATCTTTGGCTTTGCCCAAAAAATAGCTTTGGAATTTCAAATTTCAAGCTGCTTTTTAGCACGGGACCAGACACTAAAAAGTGTTAATGTTATAAAAAAAACAACTTATGAGCTCCGCCAAACACACATGCATTGTAAACATATACCTAGCTAGCTAGTTCAGTGCAAATAAAAACATACTCACCCACATGTACTGAAGCTGTTTATGCTCCTCCTCCAGCATTTGATCCTGCATAGCATCAAATTGTCCACCAAAATATATGTAATTACAACTGCTGATCCTGTTAAATCCTATGGAGTAGCTTTTAATAACAACGTTGAATAACCACAGCAGATAACATGGAAATGGAAGTTTAACTGGATTAAAAAAAGATGAGACAAAGTACACGTTTACATCTGGGTTTACCAACTTACATTTTTCCTCATCATCTTGATGATTTCACTCTGTCAAAATGAAGAAAGAAAAAGGGAAAATTATGGTCATTGAACTATATGTGCAACTAAAATAAGAGTTACTAATCTAGACATTCAAAGAGAATGTTTGACATGCCTGTTTGTCTCGCAAACTGACTAGCCCATTGTCAAGGGCATCTTCCAAAACCATGAGTTCTTTGTGGTTAAGGGATGAAATGTCCTCCCCCTTCAGATGCCTTGAAAAAATAAAAAAACAAAAACCCTCAAGAGTAATTCGAATGAAATGAAGTCCCTAAAAGAAAAAAAATCAATTTACCAAAGTATATATACTGCAAACTCTATTTAATTTACCTGAGCTCAATCTGCATGCTGTCATTCTCTTTCTTGATTCGATCAATCTCATTGCTTAAGTTCTGTTAAATTGAACAATTGGTATATGAAATTAATTTCAATTGACAGATCCAAGAACCAAATGTAACACTTTGCACATAGATCTGCGAGTACCAACCGAAATATGAATGAAAAAAAGAGAGTGTGTTTCATAAAATTATATAAGATGATAATCGCACAAATATGCAAACATGGATCTGAGAATGCTTGAGCTTTTCTGTGCTAACGGGTGAGGAAACCAAAGTGGAAACAATACAAAAACGTTGATGTTGCAAGAAAAAGGGAAGGGAGAGAGGGAATACACAGCATGTTTTTGCCAGATCTGCTGGTAAGATGGAACGTTTGATACAAGTCAATAGCTTTCCATTTTTGTGTCAAAAATCTTGACATCAAAAACAGCAAATCTCACGTTCAAAAAAGGAGTGCAGCCCTAGTAGCTATATGTAGATCTGATCCTAGAATCCTTGTTTCCAGTTACTTAGCGTATTTTTAGCAAAATCCGATGTCCTATCACAGAAATACCCAAACAACAAGCGACGGTGCCGTATTCAAATGACCAGTACCTCATGCTTAGCATCCCACAGCTTCTTCCCGGTAGATCTCTGGTAAGCATCCAGCATATCAATCAAGCTTCAAGAAAACCCAGATTGATCATCATATACACAAGAAAAAAACTCATGAAAAAAGCAAATTCATTGATTAACCTACTTTGTTGAGGGACTGATGTACTCATGCATCTTCCCAGAAGTGCCGAAGATGATGAGGGAAACCTTAGCATCACACAAAACAGTGATTTCCTTGGCCTTTTTCATGATCCCAGTTCTTCTTTTCGAGTATGTCACCTGTCTGTTACTCGAGTTCTCGATCCTCTTGATCTCGATCTTGCCTCTCCCCATGTTTTTTATATCTCTCTCCTCTGTCTTGTGGATATGGTAGACGAAGAGGGAGAATATAAAGAGAGATGGTGGGTGAAATAAAGAGAGCGAGGGGGAAAAGGGGTTTCCATTCTAGGTTTGACAGACATGCAACTTTCTTGATGCTCAGAAAATATGGTTCGTTTATGGGGTTATGACAGTGCCAACCCATCAGTAATTTTTTTGACTGTTTTAACGTTGATTTTGTGATCTTAGCTTCACATCTTAACCCTTACCGCACCCTAATGTCCTTTGGTTTCTCTTATCCCTTTTGTTGGCCATTTCTCCGATGCATTCCATTAAGAGCTACGCCTAGCTAAATGACGCGACTTCATTCATAATTACTTGTTCAGTGATCAAATGGTTGTCTTTAACCATTGCATAAGGGAAATCTTGACAATTTCAGCTGGGATTTATATGGGCTGTGTGTCACGCGTACACTGTACACACAATCAAAGAAAAACAATTGATTTTCATAATTTAAAATTATGTACTCCCTCCGTTTCACTGGCTTTGATACACTTATTATTATTATTATTTTACTTATATTGATTCAATTTTTTTATGTACCCTGCAAGGCAAGCTAAACTTAATTTAGATAGGGACCTTTCCACGAAATCAACACAAAACTTCATTTTCTCCAATTCTTCCCCCATTCTTCTTCACATCTCCACTCCGGCCCGACCTATCCAACTTGACCCATTTGACTCGGCCCATTTGGGTCGGGTCGAGTCAATGAATAATTTGGGTCAAGTGGGTCAATTCCATTTGGGCCAGGTTGGGTATGGACCGGGTGAGACTCATTTTGGCTCATTTGCAATTTTGTCTCATTTTCTTAAAAAATCCAATCTTAAAAAATCATAAAAAAATAGTTTAATACAACATATTAAACATTAATTTACTTTAAAAAGGTTTAACATTCTTGAACAATAACATAAATTTCTAAATAATAACATTAATTCTCCATCGGGACACTTAGTAATATTACAACTAAAATGACCACTTCACTACCATAAATTCTCCCCCTCTCGGTGATTTGGGTCTGGTGTTGTGATAAACCACACTCTCTATAACTGAGAGGTCAAGGGTTTAAAACACACCCCATCAAGAATTGTGAATATTAGAACAATTTTATGATGGGGATTACCCAGTGTCATGGGATCGTGATGGTGGTCCCTGCTGTGGTTCCTCAACCTGCGGGTGGTCGATGATGATGAGACCGTGATGGTTTCAATTTTGGTGGCGGCGGTTCGTTGGTGATGCAGCGTTTGGGTGTCGCTGTGGTTTCCCAACCTGCAGGTGTGGTTTCCCAACCTGCAGGTGGTCGCCGATGGTAAGATCGTGGTAGTACCAATTTCAGTGGCGGCGGTCGGTTGGTGATGCAGCATTTGGGTGTTCTCAGGAGAGCATCCCTAACTATTCAAATGGATGGAGTTTCAGGCTCTACCGACCTTCAACACATTCAATGGTGGTGTCTCCTAGTTAGGTCATAGATTAGGAAGTTAATTTGCAATTTGGTTGCTTGTTTGTAATCTTTCATAAAAAAATTCTCCCCCTCTTGCCGTCTAGATGCGCAAAAATTAATCACTTAGCCTTCACAACTTGGTGGGCTCGACTCAATTTTGCTGCTCACTCTTTGTGTTCTTCTCACTAATCCCCTGTTAATTTAAGAAAGCATGTTATTCATCATACAAGCCATATTTAATAAATTCATAATAAGATAAAAATAAATAAGTAAGTGCAAATATTTCTTTTGTTCCAATCGTATTAACATGTATAATTTAATAATATGCAAATAAATAATAAATCATACATAAGACATTTTCTCAATTATATAAATTATACCTAACTCAAATATTCTCCAAACTACTCATCAATGTTTATAATCCAATGCTTACTTCAGTGAACAACCACACAAAAAGTTGGTAAAAATCAAATAAAGTCAATATATTGAATTGATATTACAATATGCACAGTGCATTAACTGGTTCAAGGTTCTCAAGTTCTTCAATGTAATCTTCCATACAAAGAGGTTTGTGGTTTTTTCGCAACCAATCTTTTGCACATGTGATAGTCTCTACCATCCTCGTGGACAAAGAGCTACAGAAAGAATCAAGCACACAACCTCCTGTGCTGAAAGCAGACTCTGAAACCACTGTAGATACATGAATAACTAATATATCTCTAGCTATCGATCAAAGGATATGAAATCGACTTGCATTTGCCCTCCACCAACACTGTATATCAAAAGATGGTTCATGCTTATCTGCTTTCAATCTGCTAGATATAAATCCAACTTTGGTCTATTTGGAATCCTACTCAAGGCATCATGTTCCTCGAAATACAATGTGTTCATATAAGCAACTCCTCCAATCACACTAGTGGTCATAGTATCCAAAATATTTTGACTCGAAGATGTAGTAGGATTTCTACTTTGTGCAGAAGAACTATAGGCCTCAAATAGTGCAAGTAATATGAAATGGCATATATACCACCATAAAACCATGAAGTGGCATGCTCTACTACCACCATATACTATATAAAGTGATAATATAATGTGTTAGGAGTAAGCATATTGTCTTCCTCTAATATGTCAACTGTGTAAAACATCCCATTCCGACCGTGCCCTGCTACTAGAGCATCTCCGCTGATGTTTGTTAGCCCTATATGGTTGGGATTAGGGTTGGGATGGTTACTAGAGCTTGGTGTGAGCTAAAATTTTCCTCTCGGATTATTTTACGACCTATCTCAGTGATAAAAACAAGCAACAAGTGATAGCAACAACAAATATGCTCAACCGATTAAAAGATTTAACAAAAGATCAAATTCTACCACTAATAGGTTTTTCACTTAAGTCATAAAACTACCTCACTATTCCCCACATTTATACTAAAAAATCTATGAAATAATGTCCAACACCACCCTTATTCAATCACACATTATAGTCACTCTAAAAAAGAATGCCAAGAATCTTATAATTGTGGGACCTGTAAGATGAATCTTGGAAAGCTGAATATCAGTGAGAAATATGAAGTTACTCTTCCAATTAATTCGTATGAGAGAGAATGGCCACTCTAAATAAATGAAGGCAAGATTCCAAAAATCTAAGGCTCTTGGCTATTAGGTGATTGGTGATGATTCTTGGTATTCTTGGAGTTAGGTTGATGGGATTCTTGTGGAAAAAGGATGAATGAGTAGTTTTAGTGGAAATATTATGATGTTTTTAGCGATTTGGGTGGTGTTGGTTGAGAGAGATTGATGGTGGCTGTGGTGTGGAGAAAGAAGAAAGGAGAAAGAAGAAAGGAGAAAGAAGAAAGCAGAAAGAGGAAAGGAGAAAGGAGAAAGAAGAAAGGAGATTGATGGTGGCTTCCCTCTGGATAAGATATATATATATATATATATATATATATATATATATATATATGTGTGTGTGTGTGTGTGTGTGTGTATGTGTGTGTGTATGTGTGTGTGTATGTGTGTATATGTGTGTGTGTGTGTCAACTGGAATGAACCTGATATGGATAAGAGAATAACAGTTCTGACGTGGCGGTCGTGCCAGGTGGCATATACCTATTAGGTTGAAGACTACTGATTTGGCTAATAGGTAACAGACTGTGCCACTTGGCACATGCCATGTTTCTAGACTTATGTGGCATGGTCTATGTCAGTTGGCACGAACCGTGTGAGATAAATTTAGCCTTTTGGGCTTTACAACCCATTTCCCCAATTTTCAGTTCTTAACTCCTCCCATATTCACCAAAAACAAGCAAAATTGGTGTAATTCTATTCTAGTTATTGAAATCAACAAAAGCAACTTCCAAAACACGCCAAAAGAAATCAAACATACTAATAAAAACATGATACAAATTGGAAATTGTATATTTATTGTTGTCATCATAACTTATTTTTCAAATTTCTCAAGATTAATCAAGCCTCACCTTAGGGCCTCTGGAATCACCATCCGTGGTTCCACCCTTAGTTACCTTCTTGTGGAGAGGTCTCCACATTTTCCTAGCCTTGAACTTTACCTTTGAGGTTGAGTAGCAAACTTTCCCACCCCTTACAATGGTTGAAGCTTTTGAGTGTTTCTTGGGACGAGGAGGGCGAGAAGGCGGTTTTAGCTCCTTCAATTGCTCCTCAAACTGTTGTATGCTAGTGTTCATAAATATAGCACAAGAATCATCCTTAAAAAAAGTTACACTAACATCATGCATGGCATTTTAATACCAGTTTCAACATTTTCAATCAATTCAACGGCACTGCAAGATTCAACATGCTCACATGCTTCATTCATCTCATATTATATACTAAGTTTGGTTCATTCAAATAGAATGCTAAACTCATACCATTACAAGAAATATATGAAATGGAAGCACGCTTGGGCTTATAAATATCAAATCCAACCTTTTCCTCTTCATGCTCTAAAGTCAAGGTACCAATGTGGACATCAATCTTTGGCCTTGTCGTTTTAAGAAGCGGTATCCACAATAGGATTGGGGGTGTATCTCCATTATGTAGCATGTTAAACAAGCCAGGAACACAAGTTTGTCTACTCAAACATTTAGGAATGGTCGGCCAATTGGATTGTGACTCTAGTTTCTTGTAATCCCCCTAGGTTAAGACTTTTGAAGAGAGAAAATGGGATGAATTTTATTGAAGCCACTAGATCAATCATAGTTTCCTTCACTAAATTAAGTACCTCTTAGGGTAATGGGAATGGAAAACACACCGAGGTCACTACATTTCTTAGGCAATTTCCTATGGATCATTGTAGACACATGACCTCATTTCCCCCCCCCATTTTTCCATCTTCCAAAGGGTCTTTTTTATTTTTGTAAAGTCCTCGGGAGTTGGACTTAGTTGTGGCATATTGTGTGAACTAGTGATGTGGTGTTTTAACACCATCTCAATCCAGTTTTTCCAGACAGCAAGTTTCTAGCCACGATTTATGGAGCGAATTATGGAGTATAATCATGCGATCAGAACAGAATATTGTGAAGATCAATGTGTGATTTCGTGGCAATCTAATTCTGGTAAACAAATATTCCTTGTAATAGTTAGGAATTAATTAAGTAGTTTATTTATGGTACAAGTCCTATTGATAAAGGATTGTCCATTTAAATACCAGATTAGAATTAGATATTTCCTTAGTCTAGAAGTCTATTCTTGGTAGAGTTAGACAAGGAAAGAGTCGTGCACAAGGAAGGAGTGAGAAGGGGATAAAAAGAAAGAAGATACAACGAAAACTAATGTAACCCAAGTTTTCATCTCTACGTTGAGATACATTATGGAAGCTGTTTGTCTAGAGTTTTGGAGGTCTGGAAAATCAATCAATCAAGTCCGTAAAGATCAGAAACAAGGAAGTCTTAATTCCTCGGGAGGAGGAGATCCAGGAAGACGTGTTGATCGTGGGGGTTCAACGACGTAGGATCGGTAGTGAGGGGATCTCACAACATTCACTCAATAGGTTAGCAATGGATTAGTATTTAAGTTAAGCTTCTTGTACTAAAGACTGCTTTCTAGTGAATGGTTTCTGATCTGGGCAAGGCCCGCAGACGTAGGTGTATTTGCACCGAACTGCGTAAACAAGTTGTGTGTGCACTGCGTATTTTACTTTGTGTTTTAATATCAAACAGTTAAACAACTTGTCATAAAAGTATAGACTTTAGGTGGAACTGAATTTCAATTGGTATCAGAGCACGGCACTTGCTGACCCCTATACAGGGAGAGTGAGATCAGGTTTCACCATGGCACCAAAGGAGGGGGCTTCAATCACGCGACCACTATTACTGGAACAAGGAAATTATGCCTATTGGAAGACACGTATGAAGGAGTTCATTGGAGCACTAGATGATCAAGCTTGGAACTATGTCATAAAATAATTACACTCCAGCTACAAGTGACAAAGCTGGAGGATCAAGCTCACTGAAGGCTAAACCATTTTCCAAATACTCTACCGAGGAGCACAAAGTATACGTGTCCAACTCAAAGGCATTGAATACCATCTTTACGGCAGTGGATGAAGATCAGTTTAAGATGATTTCAATCTGTGAGACTGCTAAGGAAGCGTGGGATGTGTTACAAACTTATCATGAGGGGACAAGCTCCGTCAGAGAATCAAAGCTGCAGTATTACACGTCAAAATTTGAAGAACTAAAGATGCGCGAAGATGAGACTATTTCTGAGTTTAATGGACGGGTCTGAGATATTACAAACAAAGCTTTTCAGTTTGGCAAAAAGTACAAAGATCAAAAGCTTGTCAGGAAGGTGTTGAGAGCATTACCTCCACGTTTCAACATGATGGTCACAACGATTAATGAAAATGGAAGGATAGGGACAATGACACTGGATGAACTTATGGGATCACTGGAATCTTATGAGATGGAAATGCTGCAAACAAAAGCAGGAAAGAAAGAAATGGCTTTTTCAAGCATAACCTCTGGAAAGTCAGAAGACCATTCAGATAATGAAGAGTCCCATGAAATTGCAAACATAACCAGGAACTTCTCTAGATTTATGAAGAAGATGGGCAGGAAGCCACAAGAGAAGTCAAGTGGGAACAAAAATCCAAATGCAAACTCCACTCCAAGATTTGGCCAAGCAATTGGTGTTGAAACACCAAAGTTTAAGTCAACAAATCCAAACCTGAACAGGAAAATCCAGTGTAGAGAATGTGAAGGTTTCGGGCACATACAAGCTGAGTGTGTCAATACTCTTAAAAGGCAAGGAAAATCGTATGCCACAACCTGGAGTGATGATGACGTAGGAGATGATTGTAAGGATGGAGAGGAGTATACCAATCATGTTGCTTTCGGTGTGTCAGTGGTGGAGTTAGAAGACTCTTTCGAGGAAGGTCTCAGTGGGCTGAATGAAGATGAGAGTGGTAGCTCAGATGAAGAGACTAGGAGCATGAGTGATGATGACATTCGCAAGGAAAGCATGGAAATGTACAAGATGTGGTTAAAAGTGGCGGATGAAAACAAAGTGCTCAAATCTGAGAACAAGAGATTGAGTGAAGAAGCTAAAATGAAGGAACTTGAAAAGGAAAATGCAATCGGCGAACTGGAAATATTCAAGAAGGAATTTGCTAAAATGGTGCAACTAGCAGAGGCAGCAGAACAATCTATTAGACGACTCAATACAGGAAAAGCTAAGCTCGAAGATTGTCTAAGAATGGGACAGACGACCAAGTACGAAATTGGTTATGAAGGATCCTCACCGGTAAATTTATGGAGTAACAAGGCAGATCACGGTGCGGCATCTCCAAGAGCAATCGAAAGAAACTGCCCTACCAAAAGGATTAAACGATGCGAATACTGTGGAGCTCAAGGGCATGTAAGAAATAGATGTTTTAAGCTACTTAGGACACTGTCTTTTAATTCAGCAGATCGAAGATTCAACACCGTGTCAGGATATGATACAAGGCACCGTTTCAACACTGGAGGATATAGAACCGGATTTCTGAACACACGTGTCAACCAAAGTCCGCATCACATCACTCGACCAGTGAGCCAGGTATGGGTTCGAAAATCTCCAGATGTTTGTTTTTCAAGTTTTGTATGTTTTGGGGCACATACAGGAAATTCTTGGTATTTCGATAGTGCGTGTTCAAGGAACATGACTGGAGTTCCTGAATTTCTGCAAAAATTAAAACCGGAATTTGGCGGACATATTAGATTTGGTGATGGGAAACGTAGCAGAATAATCGGCAAGGGTGAGTTAGCCATCAAAGGGCTTCCAGTGTTCCAAGGTGTGTTGCTAGTGGAAGGTCTGAAGGCAAACTTGTTGAGCATCAGCCATATATGTGACAATGAAATGACAGTGTTTTTTGACAAAGAGAAATGTGTAGTAAACCATGGGACTGGAGTATTCACCGGATCAAGATCAATGGATAATTGTTATCTGCTCGATCAAGTTGTCACCTGCTTGAGTTCAAAGAAGGAAGTCAGTACTTTGTGGCACAGAAAATTGGGGCACATAAAGTATAAATCCTTAGCACGTATTTCCAGACTGAATGCAGTCAGAGGTATTCCTGAAATCAGTGACAACAAGGAGGTTGTTTGCGGGTCGTGTAAAGAAGGAAAGCAAATCTGGATACCACACCACGCCGTACATGATGTTTCAACGTCAAGACTTTTGGAGCTCCTGCATATGGACTTAATGGGGCCGGTCAACACCCCTAGTGTGGCGGGGAAGAAGTATATTTTCGTCTGTGTAGATGACTTCTCGAGGTATACGTGGTTATCATTTCTCAAAGAGAAGTCAGAGGCAGCTGATGTTTTCAAAAACTTGGCGCACAGGCTACATGTAGAAAAAGGAACCGCTCAAGTAAGATTTGCACGTATCAGGAGTGATCATGGAAAAGAATTTGAAAATTCTAAGTTTCATGACATTTGCGAGACACTTGGTATACACCATGAGTTCTCTGCCCCCATAACTCCTCAACAAAATGGTATAGCTGAAAGGAAGAACCGGACGCTGCAGGAAATGACATGAGCAATGTTAGCCGAGAAAAAAAATGCATGCTAGATATTGGGCTGAGGCGGTACACACAGCATGCTACACTATCAACAGAGTATATCTGCGTCCGTTTACTGAGAAGACACCATATGAGATCTGGAAAGGGAAGAAACTAGATGTGTCGTATTTTCATGTCTTTGGGAGTAAGTGCAATACTCTGAAGGACCGAGAGCCCTTAGCTAAATTCGAGTCTAGAAGTGATATCGGTATATTCTTGGGTTATTCCCCTACTAGTCGAGCTTTCCGAGTTCTTAACCAGTGCTCTGGAGCAGTCATGGAGTCTATTAATGTGGTTGTTGATGATTCAGAAGAAGAAGCTTTGGGTGAAAGTGATATTCTCGATCCAGTAAATCCTACTGGTGTTGAAACACCAACACAGTCAACCGGTGTTGAAACTCCGGAAACAGTAGCACATGAATCTGAACAAAGTTCGGCCAGACACATGCAGTTACGGGAACAGTCACGGGTAAATTACAGAGAATTGGCAGGATTATCATGTTTTATCTCTCTTACTGAGCCCAAGAATTACAAAGAAGCCTTGCTTGATGAGTATTGGATTTCGGCGATGCAAGAAGAGTTGCAGCAATTTGAAAGAAATAATGTTTGGTACCTCACCCTGCGGCCTGCTGATGTAAATATGATCGGAACCAAGTGGATCTTTAAGAACAAATTTGATGCAGTTGGTAACGTCACAAGAAATAAAGCTCAACTTGTCGCTCAAGGTTACACACAAGTAGAAGGGGTTGATTTTGATGAAACTTTTGCACCCGTAGCCAGATTGGAGTCAATTAGGCTGATGTTGGCGGTATCTTGTATTCTGGACTTTACTCTTCATCAAATGGATGTCAAGAGTGCATTCCTGAATGGTCTAGTGAAGGAGGAAGTTTACGTGGAGCAGCCCAAGGGATTTGAAGACCCACATTTTCCTGACCATGTCTATCGGTTGAATAAAGCTTTGTATGGCCTCAAGCAGGCACCCCGTGCATGGTATGAGCGACTGACAACCTTTCTGATTCAGAAGGGATATCGTCGAGGGTGAGTGGACCGTACACTGTTTGTGCTGCATAAGGGGACAAATATTCTAATCGCACAGATTTATGTTGATGATATTGTCTTTGGATCTACCTCTTCAGCATTAGTGAAGGAGTTTGTTGACCTAATGACTAAAGAGTTCGAAATGAGTATGGTAGGAAAATTATCATATTTTCTGGGGTTGCAGGTTACTTAGGAGAAGAATGGTATGTTCATCAACCAACAGAAATATGCTGAGAATTTGATCAAAAGATTTGGACTTGCAAGTGCAAAGGCAGTACGCACCCCAATGGCTACCACCGATAAGTTCACAAAAGATGAACTGGGTCAAAGTGTTGACCAAACATTGTACAGGAGTATGATTGGCAGCCTATTATATTTAACTGCAAGTAGACCAGACATCTGTTTGAGTGTTGGGATCTGTGCCCGCTACTAGGCTAATCCAAAGGAATCACATATGTCAGCTGTAAAGAGAATTATTCGATATATAAGTGGAACAGTGGAGTATGGAGTATGGTTTTCTAGGAATAAGGATTCACAGTTGGTAGGATTCAGTGACTCTGACTGGGCAGGGAATGCTGATGATCGTAAGAGTACCACTGGTGGATGCTTCTTTGCTGGATCAAATCTTGTCAGCTGGTACAGTAAAAAGCAGAACTCTATATCATTGTCTACGGCTGAGGCAGAATATTTGGCTGCAGGAAGTTGTTGTGCGCAGCTATTATGGATGAAGCAGATGATGAGAGACTATGGATTCAATGATGTAAGTTTGACAGTCTTATGTGAATAAAAGTGCCATTGATATCTCCAAGAATCCCGTGCAACACTCTAGGACAAAACACATCGATATCCGACATCACTTTATTAGAGATTTGGTCGAAAAAGGAGAAGTCACAGTTCATTATGTACCAACATCAGAACAACTTGCTGATATCTTTACAAAGCCTCTGGATGGTGAGACTTTTGAAGGCCTCAGACAGCACTTGGGTGTGTGTCGAATGTAAGGTACCCAGATTTGTTCATTCTATTGTATTATTTACTATTTTGTCTTCTTTTAAATATAGTAAAAAAAAATAGGAAAATCGAAAATACCAAAAATATGTGAAGTGGTGTTTAAACACCGAGGGATAAAGTTACTGGAAAAATGACTTAAGTGGGAAGTAGACCAGACGGGCTGAACTTGGGCCAGAAATTTGTGATGATGGGCTTAAATGTGCGCATGATGGTTGTCTGAAGGAAGAAAAAGTGGGGTGGTTTTTGGTTTTCTAAAAAGGACCGTGAAAGCAACTGGTTTGTAATCCCCACACAAATTCAATTTCTTCCCAACTGTTCATCTTCCTAGAACAGAGCTCGCGCGAGTGCCTCTCCAGCAACAGCAAATTTTCAAAACCCTCAGATTTTGTAGCCTACTCAAAACCCCTCGACAATGGTGAACTCCACTTTTAAGAAACTGGTTCGAGATTTCATCACTGTGCGCGTCCCAGAAAATCCGCGAATTGAAGAACTTGACTCCGATGTAGACTTGGATAATTACTGTGGAGGTCGAGAACAGAGGCTGACCAAGTGGGACGGAGTAAATCGTCGACGACCTAAGGTCAGGTTTGATCATTCTTTTGTGTATGATGGAGTTTATTTTTGTTCGGTTCTCGAGTTTATTGAATGGATGGTTCAGAACAGAGATTATGTTGACCTCCAGAAATTTAAGAATTTGCATGGAAAGGTTAATGGGTTTGAGTTAAAGGAACTTTTAACTGGTGGTATTGGGGACATTAGTGAGATTAGTGATTTTGATGCCACTCTAGTTGGAGTTGATTTTGGTGAACATTACAAAGTGGGGGATGAAATAGATCAGTTTTTTACAATCTATACGAGGATAGCCTCGTTGCACAGGCCTGTTATTAGGAACATTGGGGATGATGTTGTTTTGCAACCCTGGGGCAAAGTGGTTAAGTCCACTGATTTTGCTAGAGCAAGTGGCAAAGAGGTGGAGTGCTTTAATGGTTCTATGTTCCTGCTTCAAGAATCTTTAAGACGATTGCCCATTTCGGTGGTGGAAATCAGTGATAGTGAAGAGGAGACGGTGTGTACAGGGGGAGCTGGTGAAGCTGAAACAGTATCGATGATGAAGGAACCTGAGAATGCCTCTGTGCTGAGTGAGGCTCTGTCAGAATTTTTGAAGTCAGCTTCTGAGAATGGAGAAGATGAGGACATAACTGTGAAAAGTTTAGAGAGTGCTGAAGTGCCTGGTTCTGGTATTCAAACACCAGTTGTGAACTCAAATGATGATAATCAGGTACCTGTGAATCAAGCACAGGATGAGAATTTGGTTGAGGAAACTGGTGTTGGTATTGAAATACCACTAGAAACCAGACAGACACGTGGATCAAAGAGGAAGTGCATGGAGGTGGGTGTTGAAACACCACCAGAGTCTGGGGGGATTCATGTTACTCAGAGGACAAAGAAGGCCAGGGAGAGTGCGGCCTCATCTTCCAAGGGTGTTCGAAAATACAAGCGGTGCAGAGATAAGACTATGGGCTCTGGTGAGGACAGCGATGAGCCGATTGGGATGAAGCTAAAGAAGTTACGTGCTGACAGGCAGCAGAGACAAGTTGAATCTCGTGCACAACCTGCACCTGAAGCTAGTGAAGCAATTAGCACTAAATTCTTTGATGATGCAATCCGAGACAAGTGGGAGTTTATCTGTGGCAGAAAGATACTGGCGGAAAGGCCTGCTGATTTCGAGAAATATAGGGATTGTGGGTTCACAGATTATCTGCACTATCTCAAAGTGTTTAAGGCTGCTACATGTTTCGGTGATTATAACAAGCAACTTGTGCTAGAATTCTACTCAAATCTGAAAGCTGAATGTGAAGATGAAGAATCTGCGTGGTTTCATAGGATTTTTGTGCGCGGGAAGATTATTGATTTCTCACCAGAGACATTGAACAAATGTCTGAAGCGTGGCACGTCAAGAAATGACCAATCGGTGTTCAAACACCAGATGCCAGAAAATTATGATGAGGTAGCTATGGAGCTTACTGGTGGAGTGGAGAGCACATGGCCTTTGACTGGTCGACAGCAAATAACTGCATCCAACCTCACCTCCAGGTATTACTGCTTGTATATGGTAGCCGTGCACAATTGGATTCCCTCTGTCAATAACACAAGTGTCACCAAAGAGATGGCTACACTTCTATATAGTTTGGGGGCCCGACATAAGGTCAATATGGGTAGACTGGTGTTTAATGATATCATGGACTGTGCTCGCAAGACCAGGAAAGAAGCTTTGGTACATCCGTGTGTAATCACCACGGTGCTGCAAAAAGGGGAGCAACTATGAAGGACGCTGAAGAGTGGATTTCTCCTCAAGTCTTAAACCGACACTCAGAACATTGAGTGGTCGAATAATCAAAGACTTACCTTGGATACCTCCGGAAAAAGCTTGCTCGGATGCTGGTGCGGCGAGGTTGAGTGCTATTGAGGCACGAGCTGTAGTGTGTCTGGAATTGCTTGAACGTCATCAAGCTGCTGTTGCAAAGCTTCAGGGGGAGTTGGCTGCATTGAATGCTGAGCGAGAAGAATTGTCCCACCTAAAGTCTATACTTTTATGACAATTTGTTTAACTATTTGGTGTTAAAACACAAAGTAAAATACGCAGTGCACACACAACTTGTTTACGCAGTTCGGTGCAAATACACCTACGTCTGCGGGGCCTTGCCCAGATCAGAAACCATTCACTAGAAAGCAGTCTTTAGTACAAGAAGCTTAACTTAAATACTAATCCATTGCTAACCTATTGAGTGAATGTTGTGAGATCCCCTCACTACCGATCCTACGTCGTTGAACCCCCACGATCAACACGTCTTCCTGGATCTCCTCCTCCCGAGGAATTAAGGCTTCCTTGTTTCTGATCTTTACGGACTTGATTGATTGATTTTCCAGACCTCCAAAACTCCAGACAAACAGCTCCCAGAATGTATCTCAACGTAGAGATGAAAACTTGGGTTACATTCATTTTTGTTGTATCTTCTTTCTTTTTATCCCCTTCGCACTCCTTCCTTGTGCACGACTCTTTCCTTGTCTAACTCTACCAAGAATAGACTTCTAGACTAAGGAAAGATCTAATTCTAATCTGGTATTTAAATGGACAATCCTTTATCAATAGGACTTGTACCATAAATAAACTACTTAATTAATTCCTAACTATAACAAGGAATATTTTTTTACCAGAATTAGATTGCCACGAAATCACACATTGATCTTCACAATATTCTGTTCTGATCGCATGATTATACTCCATAATTCGCTCCATAAATCGTTGCTAGAAACTTGCTGTCTGGAAAAACTGGATTGAGATGGTGTTAAAACACCACATCACTAGTTCACACAATATGCCACAACAAAGTCCAACTCCCGAGGACTTTACAATCTCCCCCTTGACATATTTGTGAATTCATCAGCACTGACAACATAAACAACCAGAAAACACAATTATCCAAACGTCCAAACTGATTCAAAAATCAATCAAAATCCGAACAACTAATCAAATCAAAATCTCCAAGCTTCTCCCCCTGAATTCATTAATATGTCAAGAATGCTGTTCATTCCAAATTGTCATCAGAATCATCCGAACCGCCATCCTCTGAAACATCAGCATCCTGCTCCTCTGAAGCATCCTGCGTTGCTGCAGCCAACAATTCTTCTCGCTCAGCATTCAATGCAGCCAACTCCCCCTGAAGCTTTGCAACAGCAGCTTGATGACGTTCAAGCAATTCCTGACACACTACAGCTCGTGCCTCAATAGCACTCAACCTCGCCGAACCAGCATCCTAGCAAGCTTTTTCCGGAGGTATCCAAGGGAAGTCTTTGATTATTCAACCACTCAATGTTCTGAGTGTCGGTCTTAAGACTTGAGGAGAAATCCACTCATCAGAGTCCTTCATAGCTGCTCCCCCTTTTTGCAGCACCGTGCTGATTACACACGGATGTACCAAAGCTTCTTTCCTGGTCTTGCGAGCACAGTCCATAATATCATTAAACACCAGTCTACCCATATTGACCTTATGTCGGGCCCCCAAACTATATAGAAGTGTAGCCATCTCTTTGGTGACACTTGTGTTATTGATAGTGGGAATCCAATTGTGCACGGCTACCATATACAAGCAGTAATACCTGGAGGTGAGGTTGGATGCAGTTATTTGCTGTCGACCAGTCAAAGGCCATGTGCTCTCCACTCCACCAGTAAGCTCCACAGCTACCTCATCATAATTTTCTGGCATCTGGTGTTTGAACACCGATTGGTCATTTCTTGACGTGCCACGCTTCAGACATTTGTTCACTAGCTCTGGTGAGAAATCAACAATCTTCCCGCGCACAAAAATCCTATGAAACCACGCAGATTCTTCATCTTCACATTCAACTTTCAGATTTGAGTAGAATTCTAGCACAAGTTGCTTGTTATAATCACCGAAACATGTAGCAGCCTTAAACACTTTGAGATAGTGCAGATAATCTGTGAACCCACAATCCCTATATTTCTCGGAATCAGCAGGCCTTTCCGCCAGTATCTTTCTGCCACAGATAAACTCCCACTTGTCTCGGCTTGCATCATCAAAGAATTCAGTGATAATTGCTTCACTAGCTTCAGGTGCAGGTTGTGCACGAGATTCAGCTTGTCTCTGCTGCCTGTCAGCACGTAACTTCTTCAGCTTCATCCCAATCGGCTCATCGCTGTCCTCACTTGAGTCCATAGTCTTATCTCTGCACCGCTTGGATTTTCGAACACCCTTGGAAGATGAGGCCGCACTCCCCCTGGCCTTCTTTGTCCTCTGAGTAACATGAATTCCCCCAGACTCTGGTGGTGTTTCAACACCCACCTCCATGCACTTCCTCTTTGATCCACGTGTCGGTCTGGTTTCTGGTGGTATTTCAATACCAACACCAGTTTCCTCTACCAAATTCTCATCCTGTGCTTGATTCACAGGTACCTGATCATCGTCATTTGAGTTCACAACTGGTGTTTGAATACCAGAACCAGGCACTTCAGCACTCTCTAAACTTTTCACAGTTATGTCCTCATCTTCTCCATTCTCAGAAGCTGACTTCAAAAATTCTGACAGAGCCTCACTCAGCACAGAGGCATTCTCAGGTTCCTTCATCATCGATACTGTTTCAGCTTCACCAGCTCCCCCTGCACACACCGTCTCCTCTTCAGTATCACTGATTTCCACCATCGAGATGGGCAATCGTCTTAAAGATTCTTGAAGCAGGAACATAAAACCATTAAAGCACTCCACCTCTTTGCCACTTGCTCTAGCAAAATCAGTGGACTTAACCACTTTGACCCAGGGTTGCAAAACAGCATCATCCCCTATGCTCCTAATAACAGGCCTGTGCAACGAGGCTATCCTCGTATAGATTGTAAAAAAACTGATCTATTTCATCCCCCACTTTGTAATGTTCACCAAAATCAACTCCAACTAGAGTGGCATCAAAATCACTAATCTCACTAATGTCCCCAATACCACCAGTTAAAAGTTCCTTTAACTCAAACCCATTAACCTTTCCATGCAAATTCTTAAAATTCTGGAGATCAACATAATCTCTGTTCTGAACCATCCATTCAATAAACTTGAGAACCGAACAAAAATAAACTCCATCATACACAAAAGAATGATCAAACCTGACCTTAGGTCGTCGACGATTTACTCCGTCCCACTTGGTCAGCCTCTGTTCTCGACCTCCACAGTAATTATCCAAGTCTACATCGGAGTCAAGTTCTTCAATTCGCGGATTTTCTGGGACGCACACAGTGATAAAATCTCGAACCAGTTTCTTAAAAGTGGAGTTCACCATTGTCGAGGGGTTTTGAGTAGGCTACAAAATCCGAGGGTTTTGAAAATTTGCTGTTGCTGGAGAGGCACTCGCGCGAGCTCTGTTCTAGGAAGATGAACAGTTGGGAAGAAATTGAATTTGTGTGGGAATTACAAACCAGTTGCTTTCACGGTCCTTTTTAGAAAACCAAAAATCACACCTACTTTTTCTTCCTTCAGACAACAATCATGCGCACATTTAAGCCCATCATCACAAATTTCTGGCCCAAGTTCAGCCCGTCTGGTCTACTTCCCACTTAAGTCATTTTTCCAGTAACTTTATCCCTCGGTGTTTAAACACCACTTCACATATTTTTGGTATTTTCGATTTTCCTATTTTTTTTGACTATATTTAAAAGAAGACAAAACAGTAAATAATACAACAGAATGAACAAATCTGGGTACCTTACATTCGACACACACCCAAGTGCTGTCTGAGGCCTTCAAAAGTCTCACCATCCAGAGGCTTTGTAAAGATATCAGCAAGTTGTTCTGATGTTGGTACATAATGAACTGTGACTTCTCCTTTTTCGACCAAATCTCTAATAAAGTGATGTCGGATATCGATGTGTTTTGTCCTAGAGTGTTGTACAGGATTCTTGGAGATATCAATGGCGCTTTTATTATCACATAAGACTGTCAAACTTACATCATTGAATCCATAGTCTCTCTTCATCTGCTTCATCCATAATAGATGCGCACAACAACTTCTTGCAGCCAAATATTCTGCCTCAGCCGTAGACAATGATATTGAGTTATGCTTTTTACTGTACCAGCTGACAAGATTTGATCCAGCAAAGAAGCATCCACCAGTGGTACTCTTACGATCATCAGCATTCCCTGCCCAGTCAGAGTCACTGAATCCTACCAACTGTGAATCCTTGTTCCTAGAAAACCATACTCCATACTCCACTGTTCCACTTATATATCGAATAATTCTCTTCACAGCTGACATATGTGATTCCTTTGGATTAGCCTGGTAATGGGCACAGATCCCAACACTCAAACAGATGTCTGGTCTACTTGCAGTTAAATATAATAGGCTGCCAATCATACTCCTGTACAATGTTTGGTCAACACTTTGACCAAGTTCATCTTTTGTGAGCTTATCGGTGGTAGCCATTGGGGTGCGTACTGCCTTTGCACTTGCAAGTCCAAATCTTTTGATCAAATTCTCAGCATATTTCTGTTGGTTGATGAACAGACCATTCTTCTCCTGAGTAACATGCAACCCCAGAAAATATGATAATTTTCCTACCATACTCATTTCGAACTCTTTAGTCATTAGGTCAACAAACTCCTTCACTAATGCTGAAGAGGTAGATCCAAAGACAATATCATCAACGTAAATCTGTGCGATTAGAATATTTGTCCCCTTATGCAGCACAAACAGTGTACGGTCCACTCCCCCTCGACGATCTCCCTTCTGAATCAGCAAGGTTGTCAGTTGCTCATACCATGCACGGGGTGCCTGCTTGAGGCCATACAAAGCTTTATTCAACCGATAGACATGGTCAGGAAAATGTGGGTCTTCAAATCCCTTGGGCTACTCCACGTAAACTTCCTCCTTCACTAGACCATTCAGGAATGCACTCTTGACATCCATTTGATGAAGAGTAAAGTCAAGAATACAGGATACCGCCAACATCAGCCTAATTGACTCCAATCTGGCTACAGGTGCAAAAGTTTCATCAAAATCAACCCCTTCTACTTGTGTGTAACCTTGAGCGACAAGTCGAGCTTTATTTCTTGTGACGTTACCATCTGCATCAGATTTGTTCTTAAAGATCCACTTGGTTCTGATCACATTTACATCAGCAGGCCGCAGGGTGAGGTACCAAACATTATTTCTTTCAAATTGCTGCAACTCTTCTTGCATCACCGAAATCCAATACTCATCAAGCAAGGCTTCTTTGTAATTCTTGGGCTCAGTAAGAGAGATAAAACATGATAATCCTGCCAATTCTCTGTAATTTACCCATGGCTGATCCCGTAACTGCATGTGTCTGGCCGAACTTTGTTCAGATTCATGTGCTACTGTTTCCGGAGTTTCAACACCGGTTGACTGTGTTGGTGTTTCAACACCAGTAGGATTTACTGGATCGAGAATATCACTTTCACCCAAAGTTTCTTCTTCTGAATCATCAACAACCACATTAATAGACTCCATGACTGCTCCAGAGCACTGGTTAAGAACTCAGAAAGCTCGACTAGTAGGGGAATAACCCAAGAATATACCGATATCACTTCTAGACTCGAATTTAGATAAGGGCTCTCGGTCCTTCAGAGTATAGCACTTACTCCCAAAGACATGAAAATACGACACATCTGGTTTCTTCCCTTTCCAGATCTCATTTGGTGTCTTCTCAGTAAACGGACGCAGATATACTTTGTTGATAGTGTAGCATGCTGTGTGTACCGCCTCAGCCCAATATCTAGCATGCATTTTTTTCTCGACTAACATTGCTCGTGCCTTTTCCTGTAGCGTCCGGTTCTTCCTTTCAACTATACCATTTTGTTGAGGAGTTATGGGGGCAGAGAACTCATGGTATACACCAAGTGTCTCACAAATTTCATGAAACTTAGAATTTTTGAATGTTTTTCCATGATCACTCCTGATACGTGCAATTCTTACTTGAGCGGTTCCTTTTTCTACATGTAGCCTGTGCGCCAAGTTTTTGAAAACATCAGCAGCCTCTGACTTCTCTTTGAGAAATGATACCCACGTATACCTCAAGAAGTTGTCTACACAGACGAAAATATACTTCTTCCCCGCCACACTAGGGGTGTTGACCGGCCCCATTAAGTCCATATGCAGGAGCTCCAAAAGTCTTGACGTTGAAACATCATGTACGACGTGGTGTGGTATCCGGATTTGCTTTCCTTCTTTACATGACCCGCAAACAACCTCCTTGTTGTCACTGATTTCAGGAATACCTCTGACTGCATTCAGTCTGGAAATACGTGCTAAGGATTTATAATTTATGTGCCCCAATTTTCCGTACCACAAAGTACTGACTTCCTTCTTTGAACTCAAGCAGGTGACAACTTGATCGAGCAGATAACAATTATCCATTGATCTTGATCCGGTGAATACTCCAGTCCCATGGTTTACTACACATTTCTCTTTGTCGAAAAACACTGTCATTTCATTGTCACATATATGGCTGATGCTCAACAAGTTTACCTTCAGACCTTCCACTAGTAGTACATCATGGAACACTGGAAGCTCTTTGATGGCTAACTCACCCTTGCCGATTATTCTGCTACATTTCCGATTACCAAATCTAACATGTCCGCCAAATTCAGGTTTGAATTTTTGCAGAAATTCAGGAACTCTAGTCATGTTCCTTGAACACGCACTATCAAAATACCAAGAATTTCCTGTATGTGCCCCAAAACATACAAAACTTGAAAAACAAACATCTTGAGATTTTCGAACCCATACCTGGCTCACTGGTCGAGTGATGTGATGCGGACTTTGGTTGACACGTGTGTTCAGAAATCCGGTTCTGTATCCTCCAGTGTTGAAACGGTGCCTTGTATCATATCCTGACACGGTGTTGAATCTTCGATCTGCTGAATTAAAAGACAGTGTCCTAAGCAGCTTAAAACATCTATTTCTTACATGCCCTTGAGCTCCACAGTATCCGCATCGTCTAATCCTTTTGGTAGGGCAGTTTCTTTCGATTGTTCTTGGAGATGCCGCACCATGATCTGCCTTGTTACTCCATGAATTTACCGGTGAGGATCCTTCATAACCAATTCCGTACTTGGTCGTCTATCCCATTCTTAGACAATCTTCGAGCTTAGCTTTTCCTGTATTGAGTCGTCTAATAGATTGTTCTGCTGCCTCTGCTCGTTGCACCATTTCAGCAAATTCCTTCTTGAATATTTCCAGTTCGCCGATTGCATTTTCCTTTTCAAGTTCCTTCATTTTAGCTTCTTCACTCAATCTCTTGTTCTCAGATTTGAGCACTTTGTTTTCATCCGCCACTTTTAACCACATCTTGTACATTTCCATGCTTTCCTTGCGAATGTCATCATCACTCATGCTCCTAGTCTCTTCATCTGAGCTACCACTCTCATCTTCATTCAGCCCACTGAGACCTTCCTCGAAAGAGTCTTCTAACTCCACCACTGACACACCGAAAGCAACATGATTGGTATACTCCTCTCCATCCTTACAATCATCTCCTATGTCATCATCACTCCAGGTTGTGGCATACGATTTTCCTTGCCTTTTAAGAGTATTGGCACACTCAGCTTGTATGTGCCCGAAACCTTCACATTCTCTACACTGGATTTTCCTGTTCAGGTTTGGATTTGTTGACTTAAACTTTGATGTTTCAACACCAATTGCTTGGCCAAATCTTGGAGTGGAGTTTGCGTTTGGATTTTTGTTCCCACTTGACTTCTCTTGTGGCTTCCTGCCCATCTTCTTCATAAATCTGGAGAAGTTCCTGGTTATGTTTGCAATTTCATTGGACTCTTCATTATCTGAATGGTCTTCTGACTTTCCAGAGGTTATGCTTGAAAAAGCTATTTCTTTCTTTCCTGCTTTTGTTTGCAGCATTTCCATCTCATAAGATTCCAGTGATCCCATAAGTTCATCCAGTGTCATTGTCCCTATCCTTCCATTTTCATTAATCGCTGTGACCTTCATGTTGAAACGTGGAGGTAATACTCTCAACACCTTCCTGACAAGCTTTTGATCTTTGTACTTTTTGCCGAACTGAAAAGCTTTGTTTACAATATCTCGGACCCGTCCATTGAACTCAGAAATAGTCTCATCTTCGCGCATCTTTAGTTCTTCAAATTTTGACGTGTAATACTGCAGCTTTAATTCTCTGGTGGAGCTTGTCCCCTCATGATAAGTTTGTAACACATCCCACGCTTCCTTAGCAGTCTCACAGTTTGAAATCATCTTAAAATGATCTTCATCCACTGCCGTAAAGATGGCATTCAATGCCTTTGAGTTGGACACGTGTGCTTTGTGCTCCTCGGTAGAGTATTTGGAAAATGGTTTAGCCGTCAGTGAGCTTGATCCTCCAGCTTCGTCACTTATAGGTAGAGTGTATTGATTTATGACATAGTTCCAAGCTTGATCATCTAGTGCTCCAATGAACACCTTCATACGTGCCTTCCAATAGGCATAATTTCCTTGTTCCAGCAACGGTGGTCGCGTGACTGAAGCCCCCTCCTTTGGTGCCATGGTGAAACTTGATCTCACTCTCCCTGTGTAGGGGTCAGCAAGTGCCATGCTCTGATACCAATTGAAATTCAGTTCCACCTAGAGTCTATACTTTTATGACAAGTTGTTTAACTGTTTGGTGTTAAAACACAAAGTAAAATACGCAGTACACACACAACTTGTTTACGCAGTTCGGTGCAAATACACCTACGTCTGCGGGGCCTTGCCCAAATCTGAAACCATTCACTAGAAAGCAGTCTTTAGTACAAGAAGCTTAACTTAAATACTAATCCATTGCTAACCTATTGAGTGAATGTTGTGAGATCCCCTCACTACCGATCCTACGTCGTTGAACCCCCACAATCAACACGTCTTCCTGGATCTCCTCCTCCCGAGGAATTAAGGCTTCCTTGTTTCTGATCTTTACGGACTTGATTGATTGATTTTCCAGACCTCCAAAACTCCAGACAAACAGCTCCCAGAATGTATCTCAACGTAGAGATGAAAACTTGGGTTACATTAGTTTTTGTTGTATCTTCTTTCTTTTTATCCCCTTCACACTCCTTCCTTGTGCACGACTCTTTCCTTGTCTAACTCTACCAAGAATAGACTTCTAGACTAAGGAAAGATCTAATTCTAATCTGGTATTTAAATGGACAATCCTTTATCAATAGGACTTGTACCATAAATAAACTACTTAATTAATTCCTAACTATTACAAGAATATTTGTTTACCAGAATTAGATTGCCACGAAATTACACATTGATCTTCACAATATTCTGTTCTGATCGCATGATTATACTCCATAATTCGCTCCATAAATCGTGGCTAGAAACTTGCTGTCTGGAAAAACTGGATTGAGATGGTGTTAAAACACCACATCACTAGTTCACACAATATGCCACAACTAAGTCCAGCTCCCGAGGACTTTACAATTGGTATCAGAGCAACTCTCACTTTAGGTGGAACTAAATTTCAATTTTTACAATCCTCTTTCAAAACCTTAGCATATCAAGGAATTTGATAAATTTCATCGAGTAAGGAAACATTTACCTCGCATCACCAGAAAACTTTAATGAGGTTCTCATTGTTAACTTCCTTGCTTCTCGTCACCTTAAATTCTGACGAAAATAGCGATGGGTTTGGCTTGATGGTGGTGCAAGTCTGGATTACATCTCTTGAATGATGTCCTGAAAATCTCCGTGCTTGTCGTAAGTTATTTTTATTTTAGAAGTCTTTGAATTTTTCCAGAACTGGCATTATCTAATGCTTATGTTTATACGATTCTTGACAATATCAGCGGGAATGATTGCCGAACATGGGGCTAGGTGGAGAATGATGTAGAATCTCCACCTGCAGGGCACTTGGGCATAGGCTCAGGAAAATCATCGTGAGGAGATTTCCCAGCTCGCAGTGGCTAAGCCAAAAGCAAAAGATGGGCTACACTCGTGACGAAAAAGTGGTTTTGCAAGTTTATCGACTGAGTTATGGGGTAGAGTAGGTGTACTAGCAAAGCGAGTGGTCGCTGCTGCTAGTATTCCCTCTCTATTTGAAGAGTAGGATGGTGCCTCTTCATGGGGGCATTCATGGAAGCGGAGGGGAGAAAATGGGTGACCATTTTTTAACTTTAACCCTTTGGGCCTTTTTTGGCCTTACTAGCACACAATTAGGGACTTAAGCACCTATTTATTTATGTAATATGTTTGCAAATAATATGTTGTAATTCTTCCTAGGGGAAGCTTCGTAATTTAGGTAAGCAATTGTGCTGTAATCTTTAGTTTTTGTATGGATCTAAGATTTAATGAAATACTTATTTTATATATTAGGATTTCTCTTGAATCTTTAACATTAGTGTTGTTTAAGTGATGCTAGTATTGCTTCATTTTTTACTAAGTTTGCTTGGGTTTTATTCCCTTGTCTTAGTCGGCCAATATTCTTGGGTTATCACGAAACTATTTTCTAGTATATCGCATTATGAGGCTATTGCGCGAGCTGGGTGTTCCTGATTAGCGATCCTAACCGGGGTGTATATTGCGAACCACGACCCTTTAACTAGTAACACCTTGATGTGTTACCCTTGTACCAGTGTTTTACCGTCCGTGTGTGTAACTTTAGCTTTTAGCTTCTTTTTTTGTTTTGTTTTTGGCATCTTATGTAATTATCTAATTAGATCGTTCCTGAGTTTACTAACATAGTCATTTATCTATCTATTCTTGGTGCACCTATTTTTATGGCTAATCGATCTATATGATGTCAGCCTATATGTAAAATTTTCTTAGTCTCGCCACTTATTGTCATGTGTCTAATCATCACATGGAACTAGTTGGGTTATGGAAGCGTACCTCTATTGTAGGCTGTCTTTAGCATTGTGAGTTTACAATTATGCATACAAACAGTTTCTATAAGTTATACTTGGCTTGGTGAGCTATTTTCTGCTCGGTGGCTTTATTGAGTGTAAGAATTGTCCATTCCCGTTGTGTCTCTTGTTGAACAAGAGGTAACTCCAGCAAGGGCTCTAGCCTATCCTAAGGACTACTGAATGACTAAGATTAGATTGGATGGATGGTTTGGTGGTTGAGATTACACCAAATCCTAACCATCCATCTAATCATAACTAACCATCCACCTAAAAGGATTTGGTGGTTGGTCTACTGAAGATATGATATCCCGACATCGAAAGCATGCAGGGAAATATTTGAACATTGTTTTCTGCCTTACCAGCGACTAGCAGCAAAATCAGGGGCAAGGCACATAAATTTCCAAAAACAGTTGGAGGGAGTAGACCAACCACCTACCCACCTTTTCGCAACTAGCAAACCACTATGACCAAACTGCTAAAACCTTCATCCCCATGTTACACATTCTGATTTGTTAAATTCACTAGGAAAAAAGGCTGGAAAAAATATCAGTAACAGAAAAGGAAAGGTGGGAAGTGCAGAAAATCAGACGTGATTATACCTGACTGGGGGACGGTAAGATGAATATTAAACAACGAGTTTTCCGACGATAATACTAGAAATTTAAGGAGAAAATCCATCAATCCTTGCAACATGCCTATCCTCATGTCGGTAAGCACACTATTTTTCATCAACAATACTGCCAAAAACTGGAAGAAAAATATGAGTGCTTCCTCGAAGAATAAGCTACAGAGATGATAAAAGAGTAAAGCATGTTTGAAACTTTCTGCAGAATAATAAAGAACAATTTTCAACAAATAAACTCCCAGATACAGGCTTTTCATAGCATTCAAGAAGCAAAAAAAAATTCCTCGAAAAATGGAGTAAGCCATAAAAACTATGAAAAATAGGTGAAAAGATAGCCATAATGTAAGGTAATTTCCACTTGCTCAAGACTATTGAGGCGGCTCGCCTTAATTAGGGAAATTAAGTCAGTTAATGACCATATTAAATGAACAACCACAATGGAAATCAAGGGCTTCTTAGATTACCTATAAATATTTCTACAAGAGAAAACTAAAATATTTCTACAAGAGAAAACTAAAATATTTCTACAAGAGAAAACTAATGGTCATCGCCGAAGCTCAAACCCTTGGATCTGCCGAGGGCTATTGATAAGAATCAGAGTCGAAACTCCCCCTCTTACCGAAGACCATGCCATTATTCTCCACTTGGGTCAATTTCCACATCATCACATTTTGTTGGGCCAAAGACCAATACTTAAAAGGAAGATTTCCAAATCTATTTCTACCTTTCGAATACACTTCTTTCTAGGTACAATTATTGTATACATAATACGTGGTAATTATAATATGGTAAGACACCTATTCCTACATGGAAAGTGCATATTTATCCCAAAGTTATTGGGAGATATCTCGGGGATCAACACCTATAGATACCAAGATATCCATCCATTCTATTATTTAAATTCTCAATTCTCATACTGAATACTTTTGGTTTGATTTAGACACTAGAGCTTCTTCCCCCAACCACCCCGAGAGAGTTTGTTTTTCATGTTGGTGTCGAAGAAATTTTGGATATTAGATCACAGTTTCACATGCATTATCCACCAAACTCCATTGTAAATATACCCCTATATATTGTGCATGCAGTTTTTATGAATAGTCTCTCTAACAATTAGGGTGCAGATTGACTATTATGATACATATGTATTACAAAGAAATTTGCAGGAAATATTAAGTTAATGAACATCACCAAAACATCTCGCACTATCACTATTGGATAAATACATCCATCAGCAAGTTCAATAATAGTGTGAGTTTCAAGAATTGGAATAAGTTATAGAGTCTTTTACACTAAATGTGGCATGCCATATATAGATGCATCTAAATATAGCTTGTCACTTTTAAATTTTCATGTCACGAATAACACATAGGATATAAAACGTACATGGATCCCAACACTTCTTAGGCATATGCTTTTGAATCACGACAGACACATAATCACTTAACTTTACTTCCTTCGTCTCCTTTGCCTTTTGATTCATCTTGTTCGTGCAAAGATCCTTCAAGAATTTAGCATATCAAGGAAATATTTTATTATATTGAGCAAAGAGACATTCACTTCACGCTCACTGGAGGTTTCGAATAGTTCACTGTCGTCCACGACATTCTTCTTTTCCTTCAAAGCGATAAGAAATGGTGTTGGTGGCTTTGAAACTAGATCAGACTGACCCTTTTCTTTTGAAAAATGGGACAGAAAGGCCAAGTTCATAATCAAAGGAATATCCAATGATTAGATCGTGGTTGGGTTGTCAGCCCTATACCACGGCTCCTCAGGATTTTCACCAAGAGTCTTGGTTTCATCCTTCATCCTTCAACCATCAATATTCCTTTTCTTTGTCCTTTTTCTCTTATATTGGAATGAGATGGATCTTTCTTCCACTACTTAGCATAAAAGTAATCACACTCTTCTTGGGATTTACCATTGTCAAAGAAGGAAGTTTTCCAGAATTTTGAGCCGCGAGTCTTGCGATTGCCTGATCAATTTAGTTTACTTAAGTTTCATGGTTTTGGAGGCTCTCCTTGTTGAGCCTAGTGTGGTTTTAAGCAATGGATTTCACCATATCTTCCAAAGAAATTTCTTAACCTCGATACTAATTTGGAGGTCTTGAATTAAACTATCGTCCTGACCATAGTTGTAATGCGTTAGAGGCATTCTCTAAATTTCCACACCACAATTTAGGATGATTCATCCATGGCTATTCATATTGATCGTATCTTTGACATTGAGGTTGTCCATAAACAACTTTGAATTTAGCATTGGAATCTTTGACTTGAGGGCATGCGTCAGTGGGATGAGTTGAATCACCGCACATTCCACAAGCATGAACAAGTGCAGTGCCAATATTTTTCAACATTTGCTTCACCATGTCCTTTAATTTTTCTATTTAAGTCTCTAATACCGATGGTGTGTTCGAGATGGTATTGACACCTCGTGTATTGGCCTTTCTTCCAAATTGCCTTGAGCTTTCCACCATTTCTAAGAACATCTCATACACTTCTCTAGTGTCTTGTTCAAAATACAACCTTTGCATGTGGTGTTTATGAAGCAATGTTCATCTTCATGTAAACCACCATGCAACTAGAGAAGCAGATCTTGATATGAGTAGCCATGGTACAATTTTCATAGTCGTAGATATTCTCCCCTAGTTGTTGCTCGATATTGTTGATGCTCTACTTCATGATATTCAATTTTCGTGGGCAGGGAATTACTGATCAAGGCATGATTGATTCATCTTCGCCAAGTTGTAATGTTGTATGGTTTAAGAAAATAAAACCATTCCCCACTCAATCTTTCAATGAAAAAGGAAAGCTCTCAGATATTGATATGATCCTCCCTAACTCCTTTTAGGCTTGTGAAGAAGGCATGAAACCCGTAAAGATGCTTATTTGAGTCTTCCCCTGCCAAACCATGGAAACCTGGCATTAAGGGAATAAGACCAGACTTCAATTTAAAATCCCCTTCTTCATACATCTCTGGCAGTGCAATTGTAGAGGGTTGTTGGTTAAAGTTTGGGCAAGTTAGCTGCCTCGGTGTTCGATCTCTCATCTTAACTTGTTGAATCTTCTCGCAAACTCTTATCCTTAATTTTGAAACTGTCATTTCAATTTCTGGGTTAAAACTCATGAAAATTTAATTAATAGCACGGGTGTGAAGGATACAAGGTTTAAAATAGAAGAATTGGTAAATAGTAAACTAAACTAGAAATAAAGTATTTTTCTTCGGTAACGGTGCCAAATTTGACAGAGGGTAAGAGCAGGTCGTCAAGCTACTCAACCATATCAAGTTATATTGAAACATGATCCACCTACAATATTGTGGAATATAGCAAATAAGTAAGGGTCGAACCTAAGAGAAAAATATATTCCTAATTTAGTAATATTATTTTCGGCCAACTTTAGTTATCGGGTTTGGGATTTTTGAAATTTTATTCACTCAAAAATAATTAAAAAAAGAAAAGAAAATTAAGGATTTAAATAAGATAATAAAGATTGTTTATCCAAAAATTTCCACACCTTAACTTCATACAATATTCAAGGGTTCTAAATTCATTCAATTCCTAATATTGTTCTAGTTCCCTTATAGACACATGGTTGTAAACATACACCCTATTTACAGTATCACTTTTTCTTTGACACGACTCTAATTAATTAATGAAGTCGTGTAAAATAGTCACAACTAGATTAATTAACAACTTTAAGACCAAGAATGATATGAGACACATGACCCAACAAAACAAACTATCAGTGTCCATGCAATCTGTATTACCAATTATCATCCAATAGAAGGTTGTTAATATTCAACAAACTAATGACATGCTTACTCATTAGCAATTAGAAAGATGAAATATGTCTAGATGATAAGCCAAAACATATCACATATATCAATCAAATACAACCACAAGATAATTCAGTACAATATAAATAGAAATCAATATAACCTAATAAACAACTTTTTGTACCTCACATTGTATTCAACAATGATTTCAATTATCATATGAAACTAAACATGTAGTTCCCCATTACTTGCAAATCTCGAAAACACATTGTACAAAGGTAAATATGATTTTTAAGTGAGTATATCTATTCTATTGTCTCGTATGAGCTTCTATCCTTTATTAAATATCACCTTTCTTATTTATACTAATAGAAAACTAACTAGAAAATGAATAAAATTATTCTTCTAATCTAAACCTAGTTAATAGAAGAATACTAACATATTCTTGAATAGATGGGAACTCTACTTAAAATAGAAAAGAAAAAAGATTACTCTTATAATAAGAATTCTCCATAAAATAAATAGGAAATAAAATATTCTCCTATTAACAATTGGAAACTAATTATAATCCTAATAGATGGTTTAAAAATATAATATTTAAATGACAAAATGAAGCTAATTGTTCTTCTAAAAAGAGTAAGAAATATAATCTAAGCAAGAAAGAAAGTCCTAATCAGACTAAACAATAACCAAAATACAAAAGTCAACCTACAAAAGTTAATGAGCTTAATCCTATTACAGATTGGAAAAGCCTAAGAAGTCATCGGCCATCCTGGCAGCTCGCACATGCGCATCCACCTTCCGATTCACAAGCCGTCGTGTGTGGCCACGCACAACCACACACGGTGCTGGATTGAATTTCCCTTTGTCTTCCCCTATTCTTCTACTTGTAATCTTTAATTCTTTATTACGGGTCCAATGGTAAGTCTTCAAGTCTTCGAAACCTTGTAATTCTTGTAAATTTTCAAATATGTGTAGAATCTCCAGATCACATTTTTACACCAAGATGTGTGTTGATAAACACTCTAAACTATACGAATAATTACCAGATATGCTGTAAAAATTATAGCTTATCAGTTTGCATATATAACGTATTTGATTAAAAATAATAATTAAGAGTGAGTTATATTTTGGGTCACCATAATTTTAATAAATGGTGATTTCAGTCTCTACACTCTAAAAAGCAGATTTTTTAAATCACCGCACTAATAAAAATGCACATATGGGTCACTCCATCAATTTTTGCTAATAAAACTTTGACGGTCAGGGTATTTTTGGTCTTTCACAACTGAACACTGCTACTACCACACTATTGACCACCACAACTACAACACTACCATCAAGGACACCACATAATTGCCATCAGCAACAAATTCCACCTTTAGCAAGAGTTTATCAACTAATATGAACATACAATCCCTAATTTAAACATCAATTAGAGTTCAACCAAAATAAACCTTCAACATTAAAGATTCAACGTTCAAAATCAAATTTGCACAATCAACAACATTTGAAACGACTGTCCCTATATACCTCTCAACCCTAGAATTATTGAGATGTATGCCCAACCCACAACTAATCCGCCAGTAGTTCCAGTTATGGGTCACCACATGCACTTTGGATATTTTCCTCCTCATCAGGACCCCTCTCTTAAAAACCCTAGGCTCCACAAACATGTCATTGGGGCCTAGTTGCATCATTAAAATGTGTACTTCAGAGACCATAGGGAGCCGTCCCAGCCGCTTCATCTGCATAAATATATCGTACGACACCTGAATGTTCTTCACGAAAGTAAACACCTCAACATTGTCCATATTGTGAAGCATTCAGATGTGCTGCACAACCTTTATGATGTTCCAGGTATCAGTTTCTTCGTCCGTGCAAATCATAGTGGTGTCATACACTAAATTGGGGTTTACTATTGAATCTGGGGGCTATGATTGAAGAAAATACAATTGAGGTGAGAGGTGGTGAGGAGGCATAAAAAGGACGAATGAGGGGAGGCTAAAAAGGTGGTGAGACGGCTAAAGGGGAGCGGTCGGAGATTGGGGAACTTGGAAATATTGGTTCTTATCCGACAAAAGGAGAGGAAAAAGGAGAAAAAATACAATTAAAATAAAGGAAAAAAGAGGTATAATTATATTAAAATTGGGTGAAATACCCTTTCAAAGAGGGGATAAATGCTGATCATTAGAGGTTTAACTATGAAGGTTGAAAGAGTGATCCAAAATTTGCATGTCTATTAGTATGATGACTAAAAATATGCTTTTCAAGGTATATTGACTGAAAGCACAATTATTAAAAGAATGGTGAATCAAATATAATCACTAAAACACAACACTACTGGAAAACAGCCCCTTTAGCAGCTATTTTTCGATTTGCCAACTTGGGTGCCTAAGTGTACGCTAAAACATTAATTTAACGTAGCGACTATTAAATAATAGCTTCTACATGAAGCATTTATAATTTTGCAGCGGTATGTTTAATTGCTGCTTTACGTAGCATATATTGTTTCCCCATGTAGCAACTATTTTTCAATTTTCCAACCAAGGTGCCTAAGTGGTTGGTAAAACGTTAATTAACGTAGCAGCTATTGTATTAACAGCTTCTACACATAACGTAGAAGCTATTTAAAAAAATAGTTGCTAAATATTGCATCTGTTTGAAAAACATAGCTGCTACATATTGCAGTTGTTTAAAAAAAAATAGCGGCTATATATAGTAGTTGTTTAAAAAATATTTTGGGCGGCTTTAAAACAGTATACGCCATCTGCACAGATCCACCTCTAAGAGCAATGGTTCCAACTGTCGCCGAATATGGGTTGCCTGTATTTCTCAGTAAATAATTGATCGCAACCTGCGAATATAATAATAGTATTCAGTTATGCTTTTATAAAAAGGCCTAAATAGATTAATTTAGGAGAAAAACTCACCCAAAAATAGGAACCTTCTTGAAAACCTTCAAGCACACCATTTGGGGGTGGTTTTCACTTTTGTTGAGATGGGGCTTCTAATTGCGGTAAGAATGGAAACATTAAAATACACTATAGCTAATTCATTTTCAAAGGCATATGATCATTTTACTTTTCCCGGCTAAAATACAAATGTATATAACGAAAACCATGCATTTGCTCATATTAGCAACAAACTATTCTTTTTTAAATCGGTCACAAAAATACAAACTAGAGGCCTTCATAAATTAGAAACAAAATGAACATAGAAAGAGAGAAACAATTGAAGTTGGTTTAGAAAAAGGCGTAGGATGTCTAGAGAAACGGATAAAGGTTATTCGAAAGCATGTGCTTCATCAAAAGGGGATCGAAAAACATTAGCATCTTGTTCGTAAACCATCTTTACATTATTTTCAGATAATAGATTATTATGGTATCACATTGTTAGTAATATACACCATCAATACAGAGCACATCAAACACCATTTATAAAGATAGAAGAGCACCACCACATCACAATGCAGTATACCCACGAATACAAGGCACAAAAATCACTACTAACAAAATGCTTAATAGTTGATGCTAAACATGATGCAATGAAATCTAACATTACAAGAAGCATAAACAGAGAAACCAATGAACATGCTCAAATTTTTAACAAGATTTAACACTCTCCTTTCAATACATCGAGACACAACATAACTACAACAATATAACAAAAATTCCATCGTACAAAAAGAAAATCAAGGCAACTTATGGATGCCAAGAACGTACGCCTGAGTACTTCGAGTAAGATATGAGTCAATTTACCTAAGGAAAATGCTTTCTTTGCACTAACTTCTTGTCAAGACCCCAGAAAACCTGTCCAATAGCAAGAAAGTATGAGTTATCTAGCATATTAAAATAGATCGATTGTTCTATTACTTGATGGAATTGGTGAAAGAACTGATAGCTTTTTTACCTCCAGATACTAAGGGTAACAGACGTAGCATGATCCGAAAAGTCTCTTCCTGGAGGAGAAACAACCTTAACAATGAAAAATGGTCACACTTCCAATTCAGCTAAAACAGTAAAAAGTAGGATCAATCCAATTACCTAAACTACAACTACAAAAGCAGGAAATAAACCATAATCGGAAGTGCCATCAGCATAAGGCGACACCACGGATTAGCTCTGGCGCAGTCGGCTTGAGCTTAACCTTCCTTCTTGCGCACTTTCTAACCAGAACTGTTGACATCAACATTCACCGCCACAATAATTCTATGTCTCTTAGTATACCTGAACATAATTTTGTACCTCACCCTAGTCGCCAGCCTCACCTGGAAAGTCATCGGTGACCCACTCAAAAAATTCGCGTACGTCGCCGCCCACAGCACACCACGGGCCTCCACCGCATCCTTCCGGTGAGCCTTCTTGCCGTGGCCCTGGTAGGACCTCGGCACCGTGTAATTCACTACCAAAAAGCTTCAGTAGAAGAAGGTGAGGTTGATGTCATCGTAGCCTATTCCTTTGTCCCTGAGGTGGAGGTCGAAGTAGAGCGAGTGGTTGCCTCTGGCTGCGATGGAGTTTTCGGTGGCATTGAGGGTGCAGACATAGAAGTCTTCAATGGAGCATGAGATGAGTGAGTTTGGCAATGGCCACGTAGGATCTGACCAGTGGGATTGGTGAGGTTGCCGACGACGGGAAGGATTCGGTCGGGTATGTTGCCCAAAAAAATAGGGTGGCGGTTAGGCTTGAGAGAAAATGACAAGTGAGGTTGAATCTATTGTTAGATGGATTAGGATTTTAGCTATATATAGGAGAAGATTTCAAGGGTTATGATTCAATCCACCAAAAGCAAACAATGGTTCGGATTTATTTGAATTAACTAATTTAAATTGAATTATTTTCTTTCAAAATTATATAGTTATTGAAATATTATAATTTATAATTTATATTTAGCAAAGTCTTGGAAAAGACTATTTTTCCGTAGGCTTATGGAAAAATGGGTTTAATTATAATAATAAAAAGGTAAAATGTTTTAATTGTAATATTAAAATTTATGGAAAGACCTTCTTTTAGGAGACAATCTTATTTTAATGTTAATTCCTTTATAGAATTATATGTTGAATAAATATTTTAAAAGTCAAATATTTTCTTCCATATTTATATATATGAAGTCAAGTAATGGTTAACTGCTCGAACATGATTCTACCCTATACACCCCAATGTATTTTTCAAGTCCGTAATAGAATGTTTATTAGCAATCGGGCTCAAGAACATATATGTAATCCTTTCTAATTTCTCTTTCTTTACCTCTAAGTAATCAACTCTAAATTACTCTAGAACATGTATTAGAACTTTTCAACATATCACACCATTTTTTAAAATTTTCCATTTCTATATTTATGCAAGAATAACAAAAATCATGTATTTTGGAGCAATGGATGATAGGGTAATACAATTTTGGGTCATAGTGTAATTTTCCAAGATTGTGTAGAAGTAATCAATGTTGACTTTAGAAGCCCTTTTGTTCATCCATACATGCCCAAATCACAAATTTGCAAACGTATAATATTGAATTGTATTTTGGTGTCGCCAACTTCGTGATTCGACAACTCCAACTTTCTTGGAGGGACCTAAGTGAAAAAGTAAAAACTTTACTCGTTACTCAAAATTCATATCCGCTCGAACATGATGTAATCCTATACAACCCCATTGTATTTTCCAAGTTTTTAACATAATATTTATCAACAATCGGGCTCAAGAACATATCTGTAATCCTTTCTGATTTCCCTTTCTTTACCTCTAAGTAATTAACTCTAAGTTACTCTAGAACATGTACTAGTTCTTTTCAACATATCACACAAAAAAAATATTTATTTTCTATTTCTATAATTATGCAAGAATAACAAAAATTATGTATATTTGAAAGAAGGATAATGTCGTAACAAACTTTTTGATCGTAGCATATTTTTTTATTAAATATTGTTAGAGGCGCTTCCGTTCACCCATTATTGCCCAAAACTTAAACATGCAGTCATCTGTAATTTTATTTTTCTACATTCTTCACTCAATTCAACCGGTTCCTCATCATAATTTATGAAATGAAAAAATATTTAATTACTGAAGAAAAAATAAATTGTAACTATATATTTCAAATTTTGGATAAGTTTAACTAAATTTATATACTCACACATTGAAGATAAATTTAATAATATTTCACACGATATTTTAATTATTTTCACACACATATATAATGATTATATTTAACTATAAATTATTTATTACAAATTGATTGAATTTGGCTTCAAGGCAGAATAGCCCATTTACCAAAAACGTGGGCATATCAACCCAAGTTTTAAATACCCACCTTATAACCTAATGTGTCTAATTCGGAAGGTTTTAACCTATTACTACTTAAATTCTTTTTTATACATGGCCGAGGCCAATGTTCTTTTGAAACATGTAAGATTTTTTAACACCGAACCAGCTATTTACTAATTTGTCATTGGAAAAATCACCTAAAACTTTTGATGTATGTTATTGCTCAAGGTGGATCGATGAATGTTGTTTGAATGTTTAGAATTTTGCATTTTGTTGTAGTTGGGCTTGATATAAGTGTCAAAGATGATAACGGGGTGGTTATGTTGTGCTTAAAATAAATATTGATATGTTCTAATGTAAAAATTAGGGTGTATGGTCATTCTGAATTTCTGGTTTCAATAGAAACAATATTAAGGAATGTAGATATTACTTGTAATTGTAACTAGATCCTATTACCTTTTCTAAACTTGTATATGTATTCAGTATCACTATATAATGTATCCCGAGTTCATGAATAAAAACACACATTATTAACCTTATTTTCTACATGGTATAAAGGCATAATATCCTAAAGCCCTAAAGAAAATTTTCCCAGCTTTCGTTGAGCTCCAGCCTCCAACTCCGCCGATCAGCCGCGCGTCAACCTCACTCACTGCCGTTCTGCGGCCGCGGCTCGTTTAATCTCTGTCCACCGTTCGCCACCATGCTCTGCAAGATTTCTGCGATCAAAAGACGTCATCCCTGCCCAGATCCATCCGCACGTCATCTTTCACGCGCCGACACCGAAGCTCACACGCCGTCACGTCCAGTTTACGCACCGCTGCACCCGAATCTCCGATTTGCCGCCATCTCTATTCTGGTTTGCCACTGATCAGTACCTGATTTTGCACCATGTCTGCCTCTTGAAGTGATCCCGAAAAATAGATACGTATTGCTGCTGAATATAAGGTTATTAAGCTATTGGACATGAACGGCTATGAGGTGATTGCAACTTTACTGAAACAGTTGTAGTTACAATCTAGCCCTCGTTCACCTGTACTTGTCGGTTACCTACCGAATGATCCCTACTTTATTGGCCTTTCTGACGGACATGGTTTTGTTATTGCATCCACCATCCTGAAAGGTCAAGAGAATTACCTTGAATGGTATAAGGGAATTTTCCGTGCTATGCTCGCGAAGCATAATATTGGATTCATTGATGGATCTATTACCAAACCCCAGGATGATTATCTTGATGCTACCGATTGTCTGGGGTTAATGCTACACTTGTTTGCTAGGTCTTGATAACTATGGATCTGGCATTGCGATCTTCTACAAGTTGTTTTGCCACAGTTAAGGAATTGTGGGATGACCTGAAGGTCCATTTTACTTTTGGTGATGGTATGAAAATTCTGCAGATGCGCAAAGATATTCAGAACTGTAAGTAGAATGGTCAACACATCGCCACCTACTTTGGCAAGCTGAAGAAGCTATTTGGAGACTACAATTTCGTACGACATCCTTTAGTTTGCGACAGTGAAGCTAGTAAATTATTGTGCACTTGTAATCTTGCTGCACGTGTCTCTCTAGAGAGAGAGAATGATTTAGTTTATCAATTCTTCTCTGGTCTCGATGAAGGTTATCACACCTTGCGATCCGATATCATGAGCATTGATCCATTGCTATTAGTCAATTGTTTGTATGCGCTTGTTGTCCAGGAGGAGAATCACTGAGCTGTCATCTGGTCTTACGAGCCTTCTTTTGTATCCATTGCATATGCCGCATGATGCCAACCACCAATGGGTTCTTCAACAGCTGTCCTCACTTCAGCTGATCGCAAGAATCTCATATGTACGCATTGTCATTGCAAGGTTCATGACAGGCATTCCATAATGGTTCAAGGAGTTGAGGGAGAAAGCCAATGCCACCAAGAAGATAGTGCCAGCTCGACCGAACGCTGCCGCTGGCCTTAGGGTTCCCGCTATCGTAACCCATCCACTTCCGCCACCATTTTCCGGTGCTACCTTGTTGCCGCTAGGGTTTACGGTGATGACTTCCAACGGTAGTTCCCCTACCCATTCTGATTTTGGCCCTGCTATGTCTGATGACCAATGGAGCATGACCATGAATTTATTTAATCAGTTTAACTCTCTTTTTGACCATAGGTCAGGTAAGTCTACTATGCCTTGGATCCTTGATTCGGGAGCCTCATATCACATGACTGGTGACTTGGGTTCTCTTACTGATATTACTACTGCAATCGATGTTGTGCATGTTGTACTGCTTGATAGATCTGTGCCATCTACTACATAATATGGTTCTATCTGCATTGGTGATGTCACCCTTAATCATGTGTTCTACATACTTGCTTTGCGTTGCAACTTATTATCTTGCTCTAGATTGTTATCTGCATTAAATTTTCTAGCTTTATTTACTTGTCTAGCTTTATTTATAGGAAGTTATTGCATTTTACAAAAAATTAGTACGAGGACTGTGATTAGCATGGGTGAACAACAAGGGGGATTATTGGTTTCGTTTGCTGGATATTCGTGTTCGTCCTCCTATCCTGCAGTCTTTTCGATAGTTGCTTCGGTGTCTTCTTATGATTTTATGGCATCATCATCTTGGACATCCTTCCTCTATGGTGTTGTCTTCTATTTGTTCAATTGATTTTAGCATAAATAAGACTTTTGTTCCTTGCTCTGTGTGTTATAGGGCAAAATAGATTATAAATAATTTTTCCTTGAGTTCTTCAAATGCTACTTCATTACTTGAATTAATACATTGTTATGTTTGGAGTCCTTATAGAACACCATATTCTAGTGGTGAATTTTAATTTTTAACAATAGTTAATTATTATTCCCGGGCTATTTGGATTTATTTGTTAGTAGCTAAGTCAGAAGTAGCGATGCTTGTTTCTTGGTTATCCTGTTGGAAAGAAAGGCTATCGTCTTTATGACCTGGAATCCCATACTTTCTTCAGCAGTCAGGATGCCAATTTTTTTTAGACCAGTTCCCATATGCAGAAGCTCTGACATCGGCCTCATCAGTAGATCCCGGTGGCTCCACCACCTCACTGCCAGCACCACCTCCATCGTCGTCGGAGCCATTCATGCGCTGCTGGCGCCCGGCGACCACGCGTCTCACGCACTACTAGCGCCTACCTCACCTTCTACTCTACCTCTTTATGCAGTGTTTCCGGCTCCAGATATTTCTGACTGCCGCCTACTGATGTCCACTCCACCACCTGATTCACTGGTTACTCCAACGTAGCCTCCCGCCGCCGAGCTGCCTCCTCTCCGACAAAGTGTCCGCAATCACTGACCTCGTCCATACCTAGAAGACTATGAATGTGAGAATTATGTCTGTACTCTTACTACTGAAGAACCCCTACTACTACAATCACTTATGCACCATCATTATCATTTTATTGATTATGTAGATTGTGATAAATTTTCTAATACGCATTCTAGATTTTTGGGTGCAGTAATTTCGAGTGCAGATCCCACTACTTATTCTGAGTCGTCAAAGCATGCTCATTGGAGAGATGATATAACTGAAGAGCTTGCTGCGCTTGAGCACAATTAAACTTGGACAATGGCTTCTCTACCTCTGGACAAGACTGCTATTGGTTGCAAATGGGTCTATTGTACAAAATTTAAATCGGATGGCACCATTGAGCATCGTAAGGCGCACCTAGTGGTTCTTACGAATCACTAGGTTGAAGGGGTTGACTATATTGAGACATTTGCTCCTGTTACAAAGATGAGTTTAGTTCGTCTATTCTTGTCAGTTGCAGTTATTCGTGGTTGGAAATTGCATCAGATGGATGTGCATAATGCTTTCCAGCATGATGATCTGCATGAAGAGGTTTTCATGCAACCTCCACCAGGCTATCCTGCGCCCCCTAGACAGGTATGTCACCTTCAGATATCTTTTTATGGTCTTTGTCAGGCTCATCACAATTGGTTTGCGAAACTAGCTCAGGCTTTACATGCATTTGGCTTTGTCCAGAGTAAAGCAGTTTACTCTTTATTTGCCTTTTCCCTTTGTTTGGTATATTTGCATGTACTGGTTTATGTGGATGATTTGGTTATTGCTTGTAGTTCTTCGTCGCTTATCTCTGAATTCAAGAAATACTTGAACTCTTGTTTTCATATGAAATATCTTGGTATGCTTAAGTATTTCTTGGGAATAGAGATTGCTAGAAAATCGGATGTGATGTTCCTTTCACAACGGAAATATGCCCTGGACATTTTGTCTGACACATGTTTATCTGCTTCTAAACCGACTGGTTTTCCAATGGAAAAAAACACGATCTGGTATGTGTTGAAGGTCCCCTTTATCATGATATTGAGCAATACCGGCATCTGGTTGGGCGCCTGCTCTATCTCACCATCACTCATACCGAGCTAAGTTATTTGGTTCATACACTTGCACAGTTTATGAAGTCTCCTTGTGTTCCTCATTGGCAAGCTGCTGTCTGCGTTTTACACTACCTAAAGAGTCATCCTGGTCAAGGTTTATTTCTCTCTTCGCGTAGTGCATTGCAATTGACTGCTTACTGTGATTCTGATTGGGCTGCTTGCCCTATTACTCGACGTTCTCTTTCTGGATATTTTGTGATTATTGGCAATTCTCCGGTCTCTTGGAAGACTAAGAAGCAACCTACGGTTTCTCGGTCTTCTGCTGAAGTGGAGTATCGCGCTATGGCCGTTACCTGTTGTGAACTATTATGGCTTAAGTCTTTACTGAAAGACTTGGGGGCTGCACATTCTACTCCTATGCGTTTATTTTGTGACAGTCAATTTGCTCTTCATACTGCGGCAAATCCAGTATTCCATGAACGTACAAAGCATATTGAAGTTGATTGTCATTTTGTCCGGGATCTTGTGCAATATAGCACAATTGTTACTCATCATATCCGCACTACAGATCAACCTACAGACTTGTTTACCAAAAGCTCTCGGATGTAACTAGTTCCATTCCTTACTTGGCAAGTTGGGCATGTCTGATCTCCATGCTTCAACCTGAGGAGGAGTGTTAAGGAATGTAGATATTACTTGTAATTGTAATTAGATCATATTACCTTTTCCTAGCTTATATAGGTATTCTGTACCACTATATAATGTATCGTGAGAGAATGAATACAAATCACACATTATTACCATTATTTTCTGCCAATAGAGAGCCCAAATTATTTGATTAATTTATGAGGCCAACTTTTGTCGAAATTCAATAAACTAACGTTTGAATGCAAATCCAAGTTTTAAATTGCTTATATATGGGAACATGCATTGGGAGTTAATTAACCGACATTTGAATGCAGTTTTGAGTTCAAAACTGCTTATAAGGCGAGTTAAAAAAGTGTTGTGTATTGCCACCGTCGATGCACAATGCAGCTTTTTTATTTATTTAAAACCATCCTTAGATGGGGGGTATATATTGGCTCCCCAGACCAATAAATCAGACCAATAAATCAGCCTGTAATTCGTAAAGTGCAACAAAAATTTACAAAAGGTCATCCTGTAAGATGAATCCGGAGCTAAGTATAGCCCCCGAAGCAAGACAGATTGCTTCCAAAAGCAAGTGATCAACCAGCCAGAGTTTCTAATCTATCTTAACCAAGAGCATCTAACCGAACGCATCGCGAACAGGGAGAAGAAACGTAAATACGAGACTCCTATTTGTCAACGATGTGTCCGTTGAGATGTTAGTTATCTCCCATATGTGGAGTATCTACCAAGTGTTAGCTTCGAACCAAAGAGACCGTGTGTAGCCGTAGTATTCTGCAATTCCCACAGATCCCAGAAAGCAAGCCTGAAGGGATTCCTCAGTCTGTTCTAGAATCAGTTATCCTATGTTGGTGAGATGCACCTTACCTGCATGAAATATAAAGAAAACCAGCAGTATCCATAGCAAATGATAAAAAACAAGAAGTAGCAGCAGATGGTAGCATCCATAAGAAATCAGGAAACTACACGAATTCCTTGCATTCCAATTTTATCCAACACAATGAGGCCTTTGAAAAATGGTGGAGCCATATCCATGTTTATATCGCCATTCAAATTATTTTCATTAGCATATTTTGCCAAAAAGTCGGCTGCTGTATTAGTCTCCCTTGGGATGAATGTGATTGGATTAACTTATGCAACTCATGCAAGGAACTACAAATTGAAAAAACTGTCCAAGGACTAACCATAGGTGCCTGGATTCCTTTCACAGCTGAAAGGCAATCAGATTCAATCACACAGCCTTGTAAATTAGGTTCAGTACATAACTGATATGCCTTTTGAATGCCTACCAGTTCTGCATGTAGTGGGGATTCTGAGTGAAAAACATGAACTCTTAGTTTAATCACATCACCATTCCTATCCCTCACTATCACTGCAGAGGAAGACAAACCTCCAGTTTTCCATGTGGCATCAGTGCTCTAAACCGCTGTCAACGGGATTTAAAAACCACCATGAATGATGTCGTCATGCATTAGTAAAATATACATTTTTGAGGTGAGAAGCTTAAAAACATATTGGGAAAAATTACAACTTACTTTTTCTTCTTTTACTAGTTTTTGTTTGTCACTCTACCATCGAAATAAATAAAGAAATATTGGCTATGTTTAACAAAGTTGTGCTTATAAGCAAATCTTGCTTATTTTAAAAGTAGGGGGAGACTAACTTATACTTTCCCCCCAAAAATAGCTCTTACATTTAAAATAAACTACTTTTTAGAATTTTATCAAATACTAAAAAGTGAGTTGCTTCAACTTATAAGATCTGTCAGTACTCTCACCCTTCAGTTAATTATGGCACACTTCTTTTAGAGACGTTAATTTATTTTGGCACTTTTCATGTAAGGTATAATTTAAGATTTTCTCAACTATTCATTCTGCTTTTTTAACTTTCAATCCAGTTTACACCACATATATATCTTCTAAAACATTGTGCTACATATTGAAGTGACAAATATAGTTGAACAAAAGGAGTATTAATTAACAATAATTTAATTATATTCTACTCCATTAATCCCAAAATGAACTTTTACATATGACTTTTGTTGAACAAGTTAACTTATTCAACCAAATATTTTAATTAACATATAAATATTAATACTATTATTATGTGAAATATTATAAAATTCATATTTTAATGTATATTTTATAATATTTTGTTATACATTTTTAAATATATATAATTCGAGATATTAATAATAAAATAGGTACATCGAAGAGTGATAAGAAAAGAAAAAAAAGTGAGAATCTTAATTTGATACGAAGGGAGTATAGTAAGAAAAGAATGATAATTACAATTGTTGGAATAATTAGGAATTGTTTTTGTTTGGATTTTGAGGATAATAGCATTTTTAAAAGTTTCACAATATTATTAACCCTACGTTTACTTACAGATTTAAAGTGGGGTATTAACCCTACGTTTACCTCCTACTTTTAATTTTTAATATTCCCTCTAATTTATTATTATTGAGTCATTTATTTTTAACATTTAAATTTTAAAAAAATGTATTTTAGTGGGTGAAAAGAAAGATTGGTTGGAATAACAGTGAGTCGTGAGTCGAAGGGGTATTATAGAATTTTAAGACAATAATACAAAGTTTAAAGGTGGTATAATAATACGAAGTTAATGGCATTATTGGATTTTAAATTTTTTATCCCCTTCAAAAATTAGGAAACATTATAAGAAAGCAAATGTTAAAGAATTAGACCTATATAGAAAGTGAATCAATATTAGTGAATCAATATAATTTTTTTAATGTTTTTTATATTTAGTTGTACATGTGCCTTCATTGTCTTCTGTAAATTTCTAGTAACATTAAAGAGCTTTATTAGTAGTACAACTTTATCCCTTAACCATCTCAAATTCTCAATTAATATTCTAAATTTTAGGCCTATCAATTTTCTATATATATATATATATATTTTTTTTTTTAAAGAAAAGTTTATCAATTTTTTTGCTTAAACTCTTTATCTCGTATTACGAGTACAAAACGATTTTTGATATTTATAAATGAGTGCGTCTCTTGAAAGACGGTCTTTCCATAAGTCATGGAAAGACGAAAGTTTAAAGTGTAAATTAGAAGAAATGAAGATAAAATTTTCGGGTTACATGAACTGAGTTATAAATTTTATAACTACTACAGTTGCAACTAAGACCTTTTATCTTTTAGTATTCAAATTAAACCTCGTCTTTTCATAAGCCTATGGAAAGACAGTATTTCCCAATACTTTTCCATGGATAGTAAACTTTGGCAAATTATCCTTTCATGCATTCATTATGAAGAAAAAAATTACCCGCATGACTACTTGCATTAAAAAGTCGCCTGCAACCTTCTCGTTTTAATCAATTTCTTAAAATAATTTGCAAGAAGTTTATTGGTAGCAGAGATCTACAGATATAACCTATACTATTCTCTCCATTACAGAAATAACTTACCACTTTTCTTTTTAATCCGTCCCACAAATAACTTCCATATATATGTAAATTTTTTTATATGTAGCCATTCTACCAACTCCCCCTTGTCACATTTCAAACTGCACAATTTGACTTTAAACAATTGACTCAAAAATATTTGAATCTTAATATATTTATTAAAGATATTTAAAAATTGTAAAAAATTGTAAAAAATTGATAGTTTGAAAATATATGTTATAATGAATCTATCAAATTACTGCTCAATAGTATTTACATTTAAACATCAATTCAATTTTATGGTTGAAATTAAGAAGTTTTGATTAAATAAATAGTCAAATTGCAGTTTGAAATGAGATATCGGAAGTACCAAATTTACCACCATTAAACCCCAAATTTATCATTTTTCGCTACTCCCCCGTCCCAGCCATATATGCAATGACTCTTTTTTTTAGTCAAAGTTGTCAAACTTTGACCACTTATTTAAATAGATATATGAAAAAAATTATTATCGTATGAGATATTGTTAGATTCCTCGTAACATATAATTTCTAAATATTAACTTTTTATGTGCCGTTATTATAAGTAGTTGCATATATTTAAACAAGTTTATTGGAGATTGTGAAAATACTTGTGTGCAAATTTGGCTAGGATGAAGGGAGACTTTTTTATACTATTCGTGATATCACTAATGTAAAAGATTACACAAGCTTATTTTTTTAAAGGGAAAATGACAGTTTAGGTGCCCACTTTTAGGCAAAATTACATGTTTAGTTGCTCATTTTGCACCATGTTCCTAAAAGGTTCCTAGATTATTACAAAATGTTCTCAATTGATTCCTTTATCAGACATAAAAAATTTTAATTACACAAATCCGTCACAATTACTAAATTTGAAAAATATATAGTTTAACAACTTTTGAGGTTAATTTTTTTTCCAGTTTCTTCTCCACTGTCTTCTCCACCACGTTCCAAACACCACCAATCCAATTATATACACTGTCTTTTATATCGTCCTTACATTCCATATTTCTTACTTCCCTCTTTCGGATCGCAACTTCATCATCTATACCGGTTTTTGCTTGGATAGTTGTTTCAAAAATACTAGATATAGAATTGGTAGGACTTTTGGAGGCAACTATGTTGCTTCATCTCATATTAGGATCAAACTGCACTCTATGTATATTCTATTCACCATTGAAGAAGGCTTGGGGAACCTCTAATATATTTTTCCTCACCCTCGGGTGTTCTCATTAAAAAAAAATATTTCTTACTTCCCAATAGCAACATTATCATCATTAGAAAGGCCAGTTTAATTTTACCTCACTTAACCAGGCTAATAGTATGTGAGAATAAATTGAGAATATTTTATACCAATGTGGGAACTTATTGAGAATAATTTACAAAAGAATGAACGAAATTTGCAATTTCACCTAAAAGTTAATACCAAAATTGTCATTTTCTCTTATTTTTTAGCATCAAAAGATTCTGCTACGTTAGCTTGGAAAAAAATTGACGCAAAAGAAAAAAGAAAGTCAATTATAGGACGAAGAGAGTACTTAATTATGTAATGGATTAATCATGATTCACTTAATATATCCCGTTGAGTACATGCAGAAATAGTTATCAAGCATTACTAAAAATATGAAAGATCATTGAGAAATATTATACAATTAGATCAATTCATTTTATTTATACTGAGATTATTTTAAGTTTCATTAATATCTCTTTAACCTATATTTTCATTTTCTAGTATACCATTAATTATTAATTGAGATGACCTCCTATTTTTTTTAAACCATCGTAGGTGGAGTTTGGAAGGCATTTTCCCCTTTTCATTAAACTTATATGTTGCCAAAAATTAGCTTACATTGCCCGAAGGCTTACATCGAGTTGCCCGAATGCTTGCATAGTTGCCCCAAAAGGGTATCATAAAGGCACTAAAAATAAAATTACAAATTTGTAGCCTTCATGTATAAACAAATAGAAATAAAAAAGGACACCCACGGGTGTACCCCAGTGGTTGGGACATGGGTGGGTAAGCCAATAATCCCAGGTTCGATCCTCGGCAGCGGCAGTGTGGGGAGTTCTTGCTTTGCAAGGCTCCCTTGTGCGCACAGAGGCAATGCCAAGCCCATGGGTCCTGGTGCTGGGCTACCGTGATTTACCTCTCATACGATGGCCTGGGTGTGGGCTGGTATGGGCCGCTGAGGGCGAGCGGATTGATAGCCAATAGAAATAAAAAAGGGTTACATCATAAGATAAATGGTCAAAAACTGCGTACACTTCCGACTAGCTCGGCTCGAACCACTAGAAGCTGATCACAACATTCAAATATCAGTCACCTTCTCCCAAGTTTCCAAAATATTGTACTACTCAATTTAAAGTAACCAAAACAAAAATGAACAGCTCAAGAAGTGAAAGATCCAATTCATCTCCATTAAATTAAAGTCCTTTATAGAAAGTAGGAATGACCCCGGTCATTTTGGTTCCAAAAATCTTTTGTAAATGTAAGTGAACTCGAAAGAAAGTACAAAAGTCTCTAACATGGCATAAGATGATCAATCAAAGATTATTCAATTTGCTCGGGCTGTAAACTATAATCGGCATCGCCAACGGTAAGTAGTTATAACTACCTTGACTTGAATTTCTCTTGTGCCAACATATAAATTAGACCAGATCAGAAGCCAGCTAGTTCACTATAAGAAACTGAACCTATTACTTCACCCTATTTACCTCGGCTTTTTGGCTTAGCTAAAAAAAATGAGTCAAAAAGTTCTTTTACCTCGGTTTTTTCCAAAGTAAATAATATTATTTACCTCAGTTTTATAAAAACTGAGGTAAATAATAGGTTTTTTTACCGCAGTTCTACAATAACCGGAGTAAATAATACAGGAAATTGAAGTAAAAGTTATTATTGACGTAACTGTGACATCAGCAATAAGGGTACGACCTAGAGGTAACAGTCATTGATGAGAAAATAAATTTCGCACCATCAGTCGATGTGACCGACTTCTACCCGACGTATGGAGCGACGTCGAATTTTCCACTAGGCAAAATCACACATGCCCCTCAATCCAAACCTGTGCCTAAATCCATTCAAATAAATTAATTTATGCTACGTCGCATCTAAATTGGTGACATATTGGTAAATGCAAAATTATGCTATGTGAATGGAGTGCAAGGATGCACGTATCTATCATACCTAATAAATTAAGGATACTTAACCAATACAACCGTAAATTGGGATGTACCATCTAAAGGTTTCATTCCTAGTTCACCACTGCCAGTCTCAAATTTTATCAAGTTACATCTGTTAGGCTAAAGCTAGGTACGTATGTATATCCAAAACACATAATGCTACCATGTAACGTCCTAGTAAAATCAAAATTAAACAAAAGACATAGAATCTTAATAAAATCCAAACAAATACTCTTTATCTTCTATGAAAAGCAAACATATGATCCATGGTAATCAATGGGGTGGTGACTCGGGTGGGATAATATCCTCTGCCAACAAACTGCTTCCATTTTCTTGAGAATTATTCTTCGACTCTTTAGTGGAAGACTCATTATCGCCGGTGCTAGACCCTCCTTCATCATTAGTGGTATCCATCCCATCCTCGTCAACCCCAAGCCGCTCATTCCCATGCCACTCATCCCCCGCAGGTTCATTGATTGCATTAGCAATCATAGGCTTTAGCACCTCCAATTCTTCCATAAGATTACGCACATCGTGTTCCATGCGCAACGCCATGGCCTTGGTCTCAGCCATGTCTTTTAAGAGGATGCCCCAAGAATTTTTTTAAAGTCCCGTGGGATAAGAAATTAGTTACACTAAATTAAAATGTTTAAATTATAATTAATGATAATTTGGAATAAACAAAAAAACTCAAAATTTTGTTACCCATTAGAGGGGAAGGAATAATGGTAGGGTGAACGTCTATAGCTGTGGAAGCCGATGGAGTCACCTCGGCCCTGAGTGTGGGAGGCACATCCATATCCCCTTTAGGAACATTGCGATCAATCCACACCCCCGCCTCCCAAAACCTAATGCTTCAGCCCGAAGTTGTTTGCATCGTACTTATACTGGATCTTCGCTTTTGATTTGATGGGAACCTTCTTCTTCTCCAGAATGTCGGTGATAACATTTCCGTAGGGGAGTGCCCAAGTCTTCGAGGAGAGGGTCACTTGATGCATCTCTTATATGATGGTGTACATGGGGTCGGCTACCTTCTTCTCCGCAAGGTGGTAGTACATGAAGGTCCTGCTGATCGTGCACTTCTTAGGATGTCTAGCTGGGATAAGTACTTGTACAATTATATTGAACATCATTCTCTCCTGAAGGTTGAGAACACCAAGCTTGATCTGCTTTATTGGGATGAGTCTATTCCCAACTTTAATTTTGAAGTACTTCTCCACCATTCGGTTGGGGTTGAGTGCCCTAGATGGGTCATTCTTGTCGACCCGTGGATGCCAATTGTCCTGGTAGTAAAGTTGTAGAGGCTCAACCTTCAGTTGATCCTACCCACTGATCGTGCACCCAATCACCTGATTGATGAACTATGTCGGTATCTCCACATCTATCCCGTTCACTCTTGTCTTGTGGATGGTGTTCAATTCCCTAGCAAAACTGGCGTAGAACTCCTTGACCTCCGTATCATACGCCAGTTTATCAAAAAATATCAAACCCTCCATTCCTGATGGTTTGAAGGGTTCGAGGAAAACATTGAGGTGTAGTCGTTCCATATCCTCGGGCTTCATCACCCTGACCCCTTTTATCTTTCGGTCCTGGATCTTTTTGAAATGCTTCTCTACCTCCTCCTTGACGAAGTGTATATGTCAAATGTTGGCAATGAAAGGGTGGTTGTTGTCTTCATTTTCTTCGTGCGCGATAAACCTACTCCACCAGTGTCTTCCCTTTTCCTTCTGGTTGTCTATTTCATTTGAGCTATCTGATAATGAAAGGGACGTATAATAGTAAGTGCAACAGTCAAGAACTCAATGATGTCAATGCATTTTAGCTGTGTTTGTATTCGTGTTGCACACACTTTGTCTAGACCGACATGACTTATGCAAAGTTGCAGATTCATGTGTTTGAATGTGTGACGTTGCAGGCTAATCGACTAAGCCAAAACAGTATGCGAATAGAAAACAAATGGTCTTAAAACACCTATAATCTCAACTAACAACATCACAAAGTAAAAAACTAACATGCCACAATTAAATAACCAAGCAATGATCAACAAAAGAAGTATATTAAACCCAAAAAACCAACATCAAACTTCATTCGAAAATCCTTACCTTGTTAGGGTTTATTGCTCTTCCCCTTTGGAGAAATCCACCAATGTACTACGTCCAAAGCAATTGCATGTGGGTTTTGGTGCTATGGTGATATGAGACAAATGTTTTCCATTGGGATTTGAATATTTTCCAACCATTTTATTTAGGTGAGAGGTTTTGGAGCGATGTCGTCGATTGGGAATGCAAAGGGGAAAGGTGTTAGGGTATTTATATACCGGCAGTGAAACGTTGCCATTTGGTGCGACTTCGCAGGTTGTGTTGCAGAGGAAGAATAAGATAGAGAATGTAGTGCGACGTCGCATGTCGTAGGTTTGGGCCCATGATAAGGGCCAAACATTATAAATTTGGGCTTGGACTATATAGGTAATCGAATTGACATATAGTGATATCGCGAGAATAATTGATCTATACGAGATAAAACCGAAGCATGCCAAACATCGCACATAATAAACACTGGACCATATTAGAAGAGCGGCCCAATCCAAAAATAACTACGGTCATGGTCAGTGGTTGACTAAACCATAAAAGCCCAATTTTGCTTCAATGTCTTCGTCACCGAGTTTGGACCGATGCAAGAGCGACGTTGCATTACTGGATTGCGGGCCGAACAACCCAAATTGAATAGTCTACGTTTCTCATGTAATATAAAAGTAATAAAATTACGTTCATCAAATTTTGACCGCCAAGTTCGAATATGGCCATAAATGCGTCACCGGAACGGGCCTAAATTATTCACAAACAGTACATTACGAAACTCTGGGGAAATTACACTGTGGCCCAAACTTTATTGCTTGTCACTACGGGTAATAGACATTCACCTGAACAAAACTACAAATATTTCATATGGAAATTATACGTACTGTCTTACAGACACGCGAACCTGGGTAATCTTCCGGGTTTTTTTTCCCCATATTATTCCATTAGTACTGTAATGATAAGCGTTATGGGAACAAAAATCTCCACCACATAGAATCACAAGAAATTTCATATTCTAGAATTTTTAAAAAATATTAGAGTTATAAAATTCATTCCTTCAAAATTTTATAGAGCCCCAGTGCGTGATTTAGAGTAAATTGTAGATAATTACTTAAAAGTATACAAGTGTCAGTTGTATGATCTTGTGGAAGTATATTGGGAAATATAAGACCAGTATCTTTATTACTCTCGGTTATTATAAGTTCAACTATATATGGATGACAAAGCTTCTTTTAGGGACGATCAGAATCGAGTTTGGGACAACATGTTCTCTTTTTATTTATTTATTTTTGCACTTAGGTCCCTCCAAGAAAGTGGGAGATGTCGAAATGAAAAATTGGATATACGCTTATGTAATTCACATTGTCACAACCACCATGTTCGAATTTGGCCATGAACGCATCACCGGAACGGGCCCAAATTATTCACAGACAGTGCCTTACAAAGCTCTGGGGAAATTACACTACGGCCCAAACTTCCTTGCTTGTCACTACGGGTAGTAGACATTCACCCGCAAAGCGAAAAATGTTTCATATGGAAATTATGCGTACTGTCTTACATGCAAGCGAACTTGGGTAATCTTCTGGGTTTTTACCTTAACGATAAGCATTGTGGGAATGAAAATTTCTGCCATATAGAATCACATGAAATTTCATATTCTAGGTTTTTTTTTGAAATATAATAGTAATGAAATTTTATCCTTCAACAGAGCGCCATTACGTGGTCTAGAGTAAATTGTAGATGATTACTTAAAAGGATACGAGTGTCGGCCGTATGATTTTGTGGAAGTCTATGGGGAAATATAAGACCAGTTTCTTTATTACTCTCGGTTATTATAAGTTCGGCTATATATGGATGATAAAGCTTCTTTTCAGGACGACCAGAATCGAGTTTGGGACAACACGTTCTCTTTTTTTTTGCACTCAGGTCCCTCCAAGAAAGTGGAAGATGTTGAAATGCAAAATTGGATGTAACATTATTTTATTCAAATTTTGACTAAAATGTTGTTCCGATTTAGGCATAAACGGGTCGACAGAAGGGCCCGGAACCTTTAAACGAAGATTTTTACGACAAATTTTGATTATTAGATTATGGCCACATATCTGGTGTCGCACACATGTCGCATGTAACAATAAATATACCAAATAGCTAGCGACATCGATCATTCTGAAATTTCTAGCCGGAATCGAATATTTTAGACTAAAATTTGAAAAATATTTTCCCCCAAACCTATTTTTCAAGCCAATAACTATTAGAACTAACACTCATTTCCATCTTTAATACATATCTAACAAACCCACCCTATCCGTTCACACCATTACAACAATGAAATCACTCATTCAAATTGATTCCTTCAACCATCAACAAGTATCCAAGGATGGATCATTTCTAGGTTCAAATTTATTGAGGTACTTTTCCATCTCTTACATGCTCCTTTAGCAATTTGTTACCATCAATATGTTTTTTTTGTCATTCTTGAAAGATCAAAGAATTTCAGGAAGGGTGAATCATTGTGTCACATGTTATGTACTGTATGTTGTTTTTGTTACCAATGAGATGACATGTTTGTAAAGAGTGAGAAAAAGGGCTTAGATTAGGATGAACACAGTATGAATATGCGACATTGGTCAGAGTTAATCGCTCGGTACGATATGATACCGAGTAAGAATCGATGCCGCAGAGGTGAATGAATTATTGAGTTTAGCATTAATATCCATGAAATATCCAAAGTCGGTTTTACATCGCTCTCTGCGACGTTGGTTTTTATGAGTGCGACGTCGCTTTGATACTGATCATTTACTATTGCCATATTGCGAATAATTTCATCTACGTATGAATGTATTACGTGTATTTTTGGGTATTGCCCAACTGTAACATAATTTTTGTGTCTTGTATATTGGCTGTAATAGGATCCAAGGGAGTTATCAATGGATTCTAGCCTATCAGATAGACGTAGTTGTCTTCACACCAGTCGCCCTAGAAATATGAATGTCGTACAACGTAGACAATGGAGGTTAAATACAATTATTGTTTCAATTGTATATCAACCTTATGTATTTTAATATATTGTTACATTTATTTGTAATTTATGTCATAATTTTGTTGGTTTGAATTAATGAACATGTCAATTAATAATTCCCACAATAATTGAACAACAATTGAGTGTTGTATAATGTTCAACCATTACATGATTTATCACATTATTTATAACATGTAACGGCTATCGAAGACTGATTGTTTGCGTCATCGAATATTTAATATTATAATATTTTATGAGAAATGAGAGCTGACCGACTAAATTGCGGCGTCACAATAACTAGCTCCAAAATGACATATTAGCATCGTCGCATAAGTCGGCGTCACTTTTTTTTTGCGACGTTGGACAAACAAAACGATGTCATTTTGGCAATGTTCCACTTCAACAGGCACACAATGTAGGTCCCTCACTATGTGTGATATCGCTTCTCAGTGCCTCCGACATTGCTCGTATTATGAACGACATCATCTTGTGAGACATTGATGCACTTCCTCTCCCATCGGTTGCTATATTCCTTTCACCAATGTAGCATGCTTTATGATATCGATGTCATAACCAATGATGTTGCACCCGGGGTATCATACCGTTGGCCTCCTACCATGGTGCGACGTCGGTCTCAATTCATGCTGACGTCGGTTCAAAACCGAGGTAAAAGGTACTATCTGCCTCGATTTTGAACCGAGGTAAAAGTATACTTTTTACTTCATCCACATTTATCTCAGTTTTTTTGGGCTGAAAATTGAGGTAAAAAGCACTAAAACTGAGGTAATATGTGTTGTCTCTTATAGTGGTTTATCCAAGCAAAAGGACTCGTCAGAAAAATCAGGGGTTGTAGTGAACAAACGGGACTAAATATTTCAGCAAAAAAAGACCCAGTTTGATCCACTACCCCAATAATGTTAAAATGAAAAATTAATAAAATATTGAAATAATTAAAAGCCTCCCACCTGAAAAGAGAAATTAAAAAGTAGATAAAAAAATTGGAGAATTACCCTTCATAACCTTACTACCGCCAGAATAAGATGTAGTTATTGACTGATCCGATTTGGACCATACAGACTGATTCAACCCATTCTTGACTTGTTTCTGAGTTGAGTCGACCAGAAACCCTATTTGACCCAAGTTGGCCACTACCAAATCTGAGTTGGCTAGCTCAAATCCAAATAGACTCAGGAAAAATAGATATGGTCACGCAGGTTTCAAATTTGAAGTTGAGAATGATTGATACTCCTCCGCATTGGTCTTGGATAGCCGAAGGCTTGTTGTCACCACTGGAATTCTCGGCCATGTCTCTAGTCTGCAGACACTGTTGCAGGAGTCTTCTCGCCGCTGTAGGGGTTGCGACAACCTGTCTCCGCCATTTGAACATCTGTTTTCACAGGGAATCTAACCTTAAAACCCAAGACCTCCACCTCTATAAGGAAGCTCTGTCATCTCGAGGAACCCATGCGCTCCGATTTGATGCGAGCTTCGGTCGGGTCCGATGCCAAGAGCTCCACTGCCATAAGGGTGGATCTGCCGCCTGAGACCACTCATCTCCACTGCCACAAACACAAGCTCCGGTTGATATTGTGACCTAGAAATTGTCGTTGAAATCGATGGGAGCTCCGGTGGAAAACAAGATGGGCTTCTTCTCTTATTTCTTTAGATTCGCCGAATAAACTCTAGGGTGATGAGGATACTGGGGTAGAGGTGATGTGAGGGTGGGATTGGGGTGGAGGGGACTGCCAGAGTAGGCTATTTCTGACAAAGGCATGATTAGGGTTTTGACTTAGAGAGATGGTCTTTTGTTAGGCAGTTTAAACTTAAGTCAAGGACCTATGTGCAATGCTATCTAATATATATATATAATAAAAATTAATAAAAAATTGTAAAACATCAACATAAACGCCAATATGAAAATCATAATCATCAACTCACTACCAGAAAAATGATATATTACTTTGCCCCTTTCACCTCAATTTTTTGGCTTTATTAAAATAACCGAAATAACAAGTTCTTTTACCTCGGTTAATTTTTTTGATAAAAGTGCATTTTTAACCTCATATTTTGGTTAAAATTGCCAATATAACCTTGCAAAATCTAAAAGTACAAATCTAATCCTATGGCTTGGTCAAAAGTGCCTATCTAACCCCGGTAACCAAAATCTGGGTGGAATTATTTAAAATGACCATTGTACCCCTTTGAAAAAGAAATTTTTTGAAAATGGAAAAAGACGATATTACCCTTTCCAAAAAGTGCTCAAACCCTTATAAGGAGTGGGCTCTCATCAAAAATATTTTTTTTATAATAGTACTGATATGACCCTATCTTTTTTACACGAGTGCTAATTTAATCCTATATTTTTTATTGGGAAAGTCTTGAGAAATGCCATATTTCCATAAGTTTATAGAAAGACAAGGTTTGATTATAATAATAAAAAGGTAAAAGGTTTTAGTTGCAATATTAAAAATTTATTATGCAATGTGTAGTAGTTATAAAGTTTATGACCTGATTAATGCAACCCAAAAGTTTTATCTTCATTTCTTCTAATTTGCAGTTTAAACTTTGGTCTTTCCATAGTTTATGGTAAGACCATCTTTCAAGAGATAGACTCTTTTTTAATAAAAGTGTTGATCTAACCATGTCTTATTAATAAAATTATTGATCTTGATCTAACCCGGCCACTTTCAGCGGGCGGCAGCGACTAGCGGTGGTCCAGCGTTGAGCATCATTGACCGTGTTGACCACCATTGACCGAAGTTGACCAAGGTTGACCTGAGGCAGAGCCTAGAGATTTTTTAATTTTAAACCTAAAGTTATTTTTGTCTTCTTAGATTAGGTCAACGTTTGAATTCATTTAGTCAACACTGGAATATTGCAATTTGGGTATATCTACACCATTCAAAAACTTAGGGTTAGTTTTGCATTTTCAAATTTTACAGGGTTATATCTGCACTTTCAAAATTTAATAGGGTTATTCATGCACTTTTTCCCATTTTTTTCAACGAAAAATATTTTTTTTTACCTTGGTTTAAAAATAACTGAGGTAGATAATATGTTTTTTTACCACGATTATTATATTAACAGAAGTCAAAGGTTTAAAAGATGAAGTAAATAATCTTACCATATAGTGTGTGACGTTGCATATAATGTTTGATAAGGCCAGCATAATTCGCATTATATATCGCTTTTACCGACATGTAATGCGATGGATGATCGGCGTCGCAGGTATGTTACTAAGAACTTTTAGAGGTTAAAGTTGTTTGAAAATGATTGACTTTGGTCTACAAAAGTATTTGTTCAATCAGGCAATGTTGATGCATATAACATGGTGTTGAATGGTACGTTTTGAAAATGGTTTTTGAAATCATCCACAGATCAAATTGCATATACATTCAATTATATAATGCTCAAATAAGGTAGCTAAATTATTAGGAAAATGGTAGTTAAGAAAAATATCCTTACAATTATTACATTTTTGATTTTATCTTAGTTCCAACCGAACAAAAATTTAAATAAACTCAATCAGCTTGCATTATGATGACCTTGAAGACAATCGTCCCCCAGCTTCTATGACCTCGAAGAACAAAGTGTCCCCAATGCGTAGGCAGTTGCTGGAAAGGAAATCACCAAAACCCTTGAGGGACTAGGGCTTGATCTTCCCACCCCCAAGTAGTTCATGTGCCATTCTCTCCCGTAGCACCTCAGCACAACGGGGGTCTTTCCATTTGACATGAGTAATACAATGTCCTTAGGGATGTACTAAATCAAAAAATAAGATTTATTATATATATACATATAAATATAAGTAATTAACAACATATAATATTTATTTAATATCAAATAATTACATACATTTAATTAGCTAGCTATAGGCTTTACTAAAGTGAGGTTTGTCTCGAAGTTTTGCTGCTTCAGAGTGCAGTGGAAATGTGGGCTATTATTAGCCATTTGATGTTGTTCAAGGTCGAATGGAAAAGGCTATGGGTTTCTCCATTGTGCGGAGAACTGTATAAAAATAAAAAAAAATATATTAATTGTCATAAACTGTGAAGATGTATAAGTAAATATATATGTAAAATGGTAAAAGACCTGAAAAAAAGGCAACTGGAGGATCCTTCACTAGCCATTGGTCATGAATAATATATGAAAATGTTAGGGCATACAAGGCTTGGAAATGAAGTGTGAGTTGTTGGCCATGCTTCACATGTACATGTCGATCCAAAATAGTAGCATGATTGACATGTACCGGTGACGTCGGTAATTAACTGGTTATACCGACAGACAAACCGACAAAGGTGCGACGTCTCATTCAAAAGAACATATCACATAAAATAAGAATGTACGACGTTGCACTCTATTTGCATAGACCAAAGGTTAACTGATAGGCTCGCAACGTCGCATATAACCCTAGCAGCTACAACCAAAATCACAGAAAACTAGAAAAAAATTCTTTACAAAAAGAAAATTACACAAAAACATCCAAAAACATACCAAAACATAGTACCTAGGTTGGCATTTAAATAACTTCACACTATAACAAATCCATAAGAACTAGAAAACCAAAAACAACACATTCACACTCCATGGATTGAAAAAATGTCAAGGAAAATTTTTAAAAAGAAGGCGTTGGAAGAATAGAAAGACCATACCTTTAACAAGAGAGAACAGAAGAGGGATGCGAGACTGTTGAAATTTGTGGGATACTTGAGAACACAAAGCTAAGCTTGAACTAATTCCGAGGGACCCCATATTTATAGACATTTTAAAATGACGTCGTTTTGGACCCTTATGATGTCCGCCTCACAAGCAGCGACGTCGCACATATATCGGTTTAGTCGACAAGCTACCGAACCATGACCGGCGTCACACATGTATGTGGGCCTTATAATTTTAGCCTGCTAGCATAACAAATGAGCCTGCCAAGGACCAAAACGAATAAAAGCACTTTCATACCAACAAATAACACATTATTCCAACAACACTTAATTTTTTGGTTACTGCAACAACACAATCATTGATTGCAACAAGACAATCAACATAAATTTTGAATTGGAAGAATGTGGTAATTGGATTATAATCTTGAATGGTAAAACCCTTCGTAATTTACATGAAATAGAAAACATTCCACTCATTTATTTTTTTGGCCCCACTTCCTATGTAAAATAGTATAAACTACACTGAGCTAATAATTGCAGTTTCTTTTTGTGTGTGAATTGTCCTTTGCCTGGGAAAAAGTCGGTCAACATTTTGAATTTGTTTAAACAAATGCGGTAAAAAAAATATTTGCTTGTTTGAGAATGATTGAAACAAAATATTTATTACACAAAAATCTTTTCTAGCTTTGTGTACGATCGTAATATTAAAACTTTGTTTCATATGGTAGGTTAAAGATTTAAGATTAAATAACATTAAAATAATATTCAACAAATAGATTAAAAATTAAAGATTAAATAACATTAAAGCGACATTCAACAAGCAGTCTTAATGAAACAAATGTTCCAAATTCAAATAATGTTTTTAATATTGTTTCCAAATTCTAAGCAGTAAATCTAAATTCGGGACCCAATAATGATGACATTGAACACTATTAGCCTAGAATCATCTAACAACTTGAAGTAGAGCGTGTCCCCAATCCCATGTTCGTGGGCACCAAGAAACTCACCAAAACCCCCTTTGGGGTCAGGGTCTTGAGCCTCCTGTTCTCTGAGTAGTTTATGTGCCACTCTATTCCACCGCACCTTAAGACAATAGGTGTCTACACTTTTGGTAAGAGTGGAACGATTTGGCTTTGGATGTACTAAATTATATATAGAAAACCACAGTCAGTATATATAAAGTAATCTAGAGAAATTGAATATTGAAAATAAAATACATATGTAACAAGTAGGTATTACCAATATTGGAACTTGACCGAAGTTTGTCTAGCTCAAGGTATAGATGAAATGTGAATAGTATCCCCGAATGAATCCTGTGCACTTTCCTCATTCGAATCGCTAAAGATATACATTGGTCAATGATATTGTGACTACTTAAATAAGAATATAAGTAATCAAATAAAAGGAATGTATCAAACTAAACAAAATATCGCTCACCTATATTGGGGAACGACTACTGGAAAATTCATTGTCAGCCATGATTATAGAAATTCATATTTTCGTGGATGAAATATATATGGATAGAAATTGGTTTGATATAAATCATTTCAATTAATCACTTAAGTCAGCCAGATGTCACACTTACATGTTGGTCTACAATAATGGCACGACCGACATGTTCGTGCGACATCGCTCATCAGTTCTTTAGAGTGAACATGGTGACCGACAGACAAATGAGTTCGCATTTGAAAGCCCAGTATAGGTACTAGTAATCGGCGTTGTTCACCTATCAGTTGAACCGATAGGTTAACCGAGAAGGGTGCGATGTCTCATATAAGAAAAAAACAACACAACTATGACTGAGCAACTTCGCACAACGATCGCAGAAAATGAAGGTGGACCAAAGTGTCAGCGACGTCACATTCAAAACTAGCAAATACATCAATAACCGCAAAAACCCAGAAAAAATCAAGCTCTTAAACCAAAAAAAGAGACACAAAATCATACAAAAACATGGAAACAAAATTTGTGCACCTTAAAACCCTAATCCATTGGAACTACAAAACAAAAAACATACAACGCATTCATACACCATATACATAAAAAATTGTGGAAAATAAAAACAAAAATGAATGATTTTATAGAATCTAAAAACCATACCTTTTAGAGGAGAGGTTGGGGAACTGCTGAAATTCGAGGGAAAGTTGAATGTTTAAACTGATTTATGAGGTGGGCTCCATATATATAGTCCTTTCGAACTCTTGTGAATTCTGCCTCGACATATGCGACGTCGCACTTCAGTTGGCCTTACTGACATATGACCAAAGTATGAACAACATCAGCTAACTTGAATGTGGGTCTAAGAATTTCAGCCCCTAGCATATCAAATGAGCCTGCATTGGACCAAAACGAATATAACTGAACTTCATAATGGTTAATAATATATTAGAAACTACTAATTAAAATTTATAAGTGTCCATGAACTTTATTAATGTTTGGTTTGATCGGAATCGATTTAGCACAACCGGTGAACTTTTTAGTTTTACACTTAGGCCCTTCCAAGAAAGTGGGCGACAATGAAAAATTGGAGTTACCCTTATCTAATTCACATAGTCACGATCACGTTGTTCCGATTTAGGCATCAACGGGTTAATGGAATGACCCAAAATCTTCAGAAGGAGTATTTGACAGCACTTTACAAAAAGTATACTTTGGATGAAACTTCCTCGCATGTTCCCTACGCTTAAGAACTCAGCGTCCGAACATAAGGAAATTATTTTGATATGGAGATCATGCGTAATGTCTAAGAGGGACGCAAATCGGGGTAATTGTCCCTCATGTTTATTAGTATTCCATAATACCCGTACGATGAGTGTTATTAGAACGATAATTTCTACCACATAGAATCACATGAAACTTACATATTATTGAATTTTTATGAATTATAAAGATAATAAATTCCGTCTATGAATTTTTATAAAGCATTAGTATGTGGTCTAAAATAAATTATAGATAATTACTCATAAGTATCCATGGGTTAATCGAAAGATCTTGTGGAAGTCTTTGTGGGATCTTGCCAGTTTCTTTATCACTTTTGGGGATTATAAGTTTGATTGGGATGGCAAAGGTCCCTTCCGGGATGATCGTAATCAATTTTGGGACAACCAGTGAACTTTTTACTTTTTTCACTTAGGTCCCTCCAAGAAAGTGAGAGAAGTTAAAATACAAAATTGGAGATACCCTTATCTAATTGACATTGTCATTGCCACAATGTTCTGATTTGGGCATGAATGGGTCAATGAAAGGGTCTATAATCTTGACACAGAGTATTTTAAGACAATTTTTTTGGAAATTATACTATGGCCCATGTGTGCGATGTCTCATGAGTATCGACGAGAACGAACCCAAAACCAACCCGCGATCAACGTCGGTCAACCTGAAATTCCAGTGGGAACCGAAATTTTGAGCTGAAATTTTGAGCTAAAATTCCCCCCCCCCCAACCTTATTTCATCTCATTATTGTTCAACACCAACATCCATTTCACATCTCCAACACACTTCCTACAAACCCAACTCCACAACATCCTTTCCATTCACACCATTAGAAAAAGTAAAGTGCTCAATCAAATTGATTCTATATCAACAATTATCCGGGTTCAAATTAATGGAGGTAGTTTTCCATCCATTCCATGTTTATTTAGCAATTTTAGTAGTGATTTTGTATATGTTTTTTTTCTCATGGAACAAAGATTGAATATTTTCATGAAGTATGATGATTCTGTTACATGTATGTTTGTGTTGCGAAAATAATTCAATGTTTGTAAGGAGTGAGAAAAAAGGCTTATATTAGGGCTGATTGTGGACAATAGTTACATTTTTCGTATGAACACACTTTGAATGTGCGATGTCGGTCACTGTTAATCGGCCCTTGCAATATCGTACCACACAAAGACCGACATCGCACAAGTCTAGGAAACACTTAGGTGTTCGATGAATGTCCAACGTCACTCAGAAGTCGGCCCGTGCGACGTAGATGATGCATGTATGCGACGTTGGATTAAAGCACATCAGTTACTTTTTCCTGGTTGAGATTAATGTCACCTACATATGACTATATTATGTGTATTTCATTTGGGGACTGCCTAATTATAACATAAATTTTGTTTCCTTTGGAATTTTTGTAATAGGACAATGACAATTATCGATGGACTTTAGGCATTTACATGGATGGACTTTAGGCATTTACATGGATGGACTTTAGGCATTTACATGGATGGACTTTAGGCATTTACATGGATGGACTTTAGGCATTTACATGGATGTACTTTTGATTTCACTAGTGGCGCTAACAGTGTTAAAGCCGTATTACGTATACAATGGAGGTTCAATACAATTTATATTTCAATTTCATATCAGCCTTATGTATTTTATAGATTGGAACATTTATTTGTAATATATGTTATAGTTTTGTGGGGTTTTAGCATGACATTTGTTTCTACTCTAATTGAACAGCAATTGATTGTTGTATGATGTTTAACCATTTCACTAGTTATTGATTGTTGTATGATGTTTAACCATTTCACTAGTTATGGAATATTAAATAACATGTAACAGCTATCGACAAACGATTGTTTGTGTCATAAAATATTAAATATTAAAATATTGTACGAGAATCCATGTCTCTATGATAAACCCGCGACGTCGCACAAACTGGTACAACAACGACACCTTACCGACATCGCAAAAACTACCATTGATTTTTTGCAACATCGGCCCATCAAAACAACTTCGTATTGGTCATCGTTCCACTTCACCATACACACAACATGGGTGCCCCACATCATGCGATGTTGCTTACAAGCGTCAGCGACGTTGCTGTTATTAAGATGAACAATAGCCTGCACGAAGTCGCAACATTTCCTCTCTCATCGTCTGCCTTCTTGCTCTGCCTGACGTCGGTCACTATACATGTTGACGTCAGCCTGAACAAAGTCGCAGCTATGGTGTTCTATCGTCGGCCTTCTTGCTTGGACTGATGTTGGTCTCAAAACTTCCCGACGCCGATCCAAAATTGAGGTAAAAATGTACTTTTTACTATGCCAATATTTTCCTCGGTTTTTTGGGACTAAAAACTGAGTTAAAAAGTCTTGTAGAACCGAGGTAAAAGGTCATTTTTCTTGCAGTGACTACAACTAAAAATCATAAAACAACAACTTTCCTCTCTTTAATCATATAAAAGGTATCGATGATTGAATCATTGTAAGAAGTGATATTTAGAATAGACCTACACAAGGAACAATTATGAAGTCAAAATTTTAAAGTTAGAGAATATAAACAATCTAAATTACGTAAGTAACTAATGAAAGAAAATATGAAAAATAAATACCTTTCGTTGATTTGTTTTTGCCTTATTTCTTGATATCTTATATCTATTTATAATATCTTGGTATTAAGGAAATAAAACAAATCTTAATTGGAATCATACTATTTCTGTTGAATAATAAAACTTGCGTATACCTTTAAAAATTCAGGTTTTACCTTTATGAAAATTATTAAGGATTATTAGAAATAAATGGAATCAAAATAATACATATAAATAGATATTAAATGGAATCCAATTATTTTTTACCTTTAGTATTAAACTATTAATATGTATAAGTTGGAAAGTACAAAAACTTTGGTATACCTGGATAAAATCAAATCTTAATTTGTCTACTTAAAACATTTTTCAATTTAATTTGGATAAATATTAAAGGTAAATAGCTAGGAATGAATTCTATTTGTTGTTGGATGGGAGACCTTTGCCGTGCCTCTCAAAGTTAATATTTATAAGCCCTAAATGCTTAGTATCTACAACTAAGTATATAGCGGTAAGTCGGGGTCGTCCACGAAGAAGGGGGATTTTCTCAAGCATTTCAGCAAAAATGGTTCATATTAGGCTAGTGATCTATATATATATATATATATATATATATATATATATATATAAATGTACACATATAAAAGCATGTAAATGGGGGGGGGGTTGGTTGTTTGGTGATCCTAAGTTATGAAAATTAAAAGACAAGACAACTAGCAAAGTTAAGCAACTATGGTAAATCATCAAACAAAACTAAGAAAAAGGGTTTAAAACTACAAAAGATAAAACCTTGGGGACAATCGATATCCACTTCCAAATCTAATGTAGATCATTGAACCATTCACTCATCCTATCAGAATTGTTATCTATGGGGAATGCCATTGGAAGATCAACATTCATTCCTTCTTAAGAGCAAATACAAACAACGACCATTTGCAAACCTCATTGATGATCACCCTAGACAAACAACGACCATAGGTGTATTTCATCAATGGCATTATACACGAAGGACCAGAGATTTGATAATGACAAGCCTTCTACCAAAGACATAGCCATTTAACCAAACATAGCATTCATTAGGCTAAACCTAGAACAAAACACATTCAAGATTTAACCTTTCATTGCATCTATAGGATAAATATGAGAACAATCCACATTAACATACTTATGTAGCAAGAATCACAACACATTACAAGAAGCTCTAAGTTCATGTTCCTAGATTTTCATGCAAAGGAGCTAAGGAATTCATCACTTTCCTAACACCCTAACACTTCAATCATACAAACACTTCCTATTCTCAAACAACACATGGCATAAATGAAGTGAAACATAGCATTAAGAACACATGAAAGCTAAATAACAAAGACTTCAAGAACGAATGGCAAAATCTATTCACTACTTCCACTAATCACGCATTTACACAAGATTAGCCAAGAACAATCGACATTCATTGACTTCTCTCATTTTCTACCTAAAACAAACACGACAACGAATTCAACATCATCACATTAATCTAGCATAATCAACACATCAACAGCATTAAGAAGCTCTAACTCATGCTCTTGAATTCCACATTAAAAGAGGGGGATAATTAGGTACTTTCTCCCAACCCTAACAAGTAATCATACAAGCAATTCATATACTCAAGCTTCCAACAACATCAATGTCATTAACAATTCACATTCAAAGCTTAATAAATGCACAATAGCAAAAACACCAAATATATATATATATATATATATATATATATATATATATGGTTTTTACTACATAGATATGGAAGCTTCAATCCAATGCTCCCAAGATAAAACTAAGCTAGACAATTAAAAGACATGATTAACCTACAAAAACTAAGAAAAGAAAGAAAGAAAAACTACGGTTTGAACCCTGAAAAATGAAGGAAGAAGAAGGTGTCAAAAATTGTTGAAGAGGAGAGGATATGGTGAGTATTTATAGTACAAAAAAACAAGAAGAGCTTCTGACCACTCGTCCATCGCGAGTTGCAACGTGCTCGCGATGACCTCGCGACGGACTCCAAGTCTAGCACTATTTCTTCTTTCTCCTTTTTGTTTCATACCCTCATTTTCTCTTCACTTCTTCAATTCTTCAAATCTTCAATAGCTCAAATACAAGTCTTCAAATCTTCAAATGTATTCTTCAAAGTCTTCAAACAAATTACCTTGTCACACAAAATTCTCTAGAAAAGTAATAAAAGCGTAAAAGTTGCTTTTAACCCTCCTTAGAGAACTTCAAGGAAAAATATCACATTTAGAGCACAAAAGTGTAAAAAAGTGAATCCTAAAAGTCCTAATATAACCGTATAAAATGGGCACATCATTGGACTCTAAAAATAAAACAAAGAAATACCGTGCCTGTTCTTTAATTCAACCTATATAATGCTGTAAAAATTATTTTGGGGGGGGGGGGGGGGAACCACATCATTATTTTACTATACAAAAACAAAGAAAACCTAATAAAAATACAAAATGCTAATGGTAAAAAAAAAGTTGGCAGGGACCAGGCACCTCCTTGTCCCCCCTATGTTTCACCATTGTATATGGACCAAAAATTCTTATATTTACAACAAAAAAAAACCTCCAGTTTTTTTAGCTTATTTAAAAAAGAACCTCATTACAAAACTTACAGATCTCTGCATAAAGTTTAGTCATCCTAAAACAAAACTTTGTGTTATTATTAATAAGCCCCATAAAATATATTTTCTAAATCCACTTCTTCTTACGTGCTAATTTTGAGTTGTACATGTATAAAGAAAAGAGCAAATGACTTCTGTGGCCTTCGAACTATTATCATCGTTCACCTTTGGCCCTCTAATTTTTTCCCAATACTTTTGGCCACTGAACTTACAATGCTGGAGAATTGTAACCCTCCCGCCAGGTCAAACCATTAAACTTGGTCAACACATTAATTTTAAGGGGTAAAATTGATATTTTTTATTTTTCATTTTTAATTATCCTTTTGGGGTTTCCCTTCCCCGGTTCTTCTTTCTTCTTTGACAAGACCCTCTCGCTCTCCGGCTTCTTCTTCAACCAGACCCACCGTCTCTCCGGCACCATTCTTGTCGCTATTGACTTCATAATTTCTGTCTATCCACCAACGAGCAAGCGTCGTGCACTTTTCATCTACCACTCCCTTGAACAGCCATCTCTCCGGTGGATGGACCTCGCCACCCGCCCCGACGGCGACGAGCTCCACACTCTCCACTCTGATTACCGCCTCTTGAAGGAATCTTGCCAAAAATAGAAAGTGTGCCATTTTAAAACACAATTAGGTAAGTGTGCCACTAATAGAGAAACAGGGGTAGTATTATCATATGAGATATTGTTAGATTCATTGTAACATGTAGTACTCATATGCATAAATGACCATTACTACAAATTAGAATTATCGCACTCCCTCCGTTCCAGCCGAATTTGTGCACTTTTTCCCCCAACTTTCTCAAGAAATGTTTGACCATAAATTTCATTTAGTATATAAGTACCAATATCATCATGTGAGATATTGTTAGATTTTCTGATTCATGTACATTTTTTTTCTAAATATCAAGTTTTAATGTACCACTAATTTACGTAAATAAAGTTATCGGTGGTCAAACATGACATGAGAAAGTTGACCAAAAAGTGTGCAGATTCAATTGGGATGGAGGGAGTAACACTTTTGACAACACTTATTATAATGTTAAAATACCTTATAAAGTGTTACCTAAATCTTGAAAAGTGTTGTGTTAGATTTAGTGAAATATCACCTCATGTAATACTTGCAAAAGTGTTGCAATAAGTTCAACTAAATATTATTAGGACTTAAAGCAATACTAGAAAAATGCTCTGAGGCGATTTCCTCTTCCAAAAATTTTGCGCCACTGATAACGTCTCTAGGGTTCTCACCGGGAAACGACTGGTGTCGTCGCTATGGCAGAGCCAGAGCCTCCCCCTTCTACCTATGCCAATATAATCTCTCAATCCACCATCTATGAATCCTTCCCGACACCTATTGAATTAATAATCACCGGATCTCCCTTCAATCCAAAGCAACGAATTGACCATCTAGGCGAACCTGGGTTAATCTTTGACGATGCTGAATGTGACAGGTTAGAAGTGCCACTTAAATGGACTTGGGTGGGCAAGTTTTCAAAAGGAAGAACTACGATGGAAAAACTGAGAAAAACCTTTCACACAGCCAAATTCACGGGTTTAACTGAGATCCATTTGCTGGATTGGAGGCAGGTCTTTATCCGATTTGCACTGCTGGAGGATTACTCACTACTACAGAAAACACCTATTACCTCAATTTTTTGGGCCTTTTTACCTCGGTTTTTCCCTGAAAACCCAAAGTAAATGTGGGTGAAGTAAACAGGTTACCTTTTACCTCAGTTATGGACCGGCATTGACAGATTTTATGTGCGATGTTGGCTATGGTATTCAGACCAAAGACAAGATACTGTATCTGCAACATCGTTCCTATCGATGTTGAGATGTCAGATGATCAACGTTGGCCATACCAAGAAGACATGAGGTCAGATAGGAATGTTACGAAGTCGTTCCAGTCGGCGTTGATCTAAATAACTGTAACATTGCAAATTGGGAGGGATGGCGATGTGTCCATGCTGATGTGGAATAACAAACATTATGACACCATTTAGCCTCGGCGATGTTGCAAAAAAAAAACTACACACCGGTTTCATATGCGAAATTGCATTAGCGTCGAATGTGTACCGGTATGTGCAATGTCGCGAATGATTCGTGATGTGGACGTTTTCATAAAATAATATAATATTTAATGTTTGATAACAAAAATAGTGTTAGCCGGTATCCATTACATGTTATTTAGTATTGGAGTGCTCATTTAATGGTTAAATATCATACAACAATCTACTGTCATTAAAAATACATGGGAAAATTAACAATGACACCCTAAACCCTAGCTATAAGATATATTTCAAATACGTGTTACAATATATAATAATACATAAGTTTTCTCATAAACACTAAATGTATTGAACCTCCAAATTGACTACTTTGTAAGGCATAAACCCCGTCAAATCGACTAGTGAAATGACAAGTCATCCATCTACATTCCATCCATAAATCTCGTTGTCCTCTTACACCGAATACACAACAAACAAAATTTAAGTTAGAATTGGGCAAGCACCATATTAAAATACAAATAATATAGTCAGACTTAGATGGCATGAATGTCATCTTGGAAAAGAATGGATATGGGTAGAAGCGACGTCACATATGACAGTAATTGATATCGTAGAGGCCGACTTAAGTGCGAAGTCGCACATTCAAATAATCTCACGGGTTTTATTAACATGTGAAACGTCTGTTTGAATTTGGATTTACATCGTGAAGGCCAACAGACTGATACCGACGTCGCACATTCATATCGTATTCATATGAATAAGTAAGTATTGTACACAATCAGCCCTAATCTAAGCATTGTTTGTCATTCCCTACATGGCATCTGTGGAAACAAAAACAATATACAGTTTATAGCATGTAACACAATCATCATAAATTATGAAAATATACAAGCTTTGATCCATGTGAAAAATAACATGTAGAAGGTATGGTAATTAAATTGCTAAACTAACATTGAATGTTTGGAAAACTACCTCAACTATTTTGAACCCGGAGGTGCTCCATCATCAAGCAATTGTTCATATGTGGGAAAAAAAATTGATTGAGCTCTTGAACTGTTGTATTAAATGCATGGTTAGAGAAGATGGTGTGCTGTAGCTAGGGTTTGGAGAAAGTGTCGTATAGATGAAAAATGGGTAATTGTGCTGGTTTTATTGACTTGAAATTTGGCGGGTATGGGGGGTGGGAATTTTGCTTCAAAATTTTGCCTGAAAATTTGGTTTCCCGCTGGAAATTTCATTATGACCGACGTCGGTATCTATTCGTTCATGGATCAGGTTTGGGTGAAATATCCACGACTTTGCAAATGGGGGCAAATTGGTATTTTTTGAAAAGTTTCGTATATTTCATAAGAACCGTCGAGTATGGAATTTCATTTGATTCTATGTGGTGGAAATCATCGTTCCGATAACGTTTATCCTAAGTGTCTGATTGGAATACTAATAGAAATGAATTTCAACATCCCGTTCCATTCATCCGGGCATGCCCAAATCGAAACATCTTGGTCATGACATTGTAATTTACATTAGGGCATCTCCAAATTTGTATTTCCACATCTACCACATTCATGGAGGGACCTAATTAAGTTCAAAAATTAAAAACTTGACCCGTGGAGGTAAAATCGTGAACTGTGGAGGTAAAATCGATTCGAAACATCCCGGAAGGGACCTTACTTCCCATCCCCAGTCAAACTTATAATAATCATTGAGAGTGACTACATCACAGGTATGAGCCCATGGAGACTTCTCCCAGTCAACATCTACCAAATAATCTCTGTCTACTTATAAGTAACCATGCATCTATGATTTACTCTAAACCCCGTACTAGCGCATTTTAAAATTTGATGGATGAGATTTTATTATATTTTATTTTCATAAGAACCATTGAATATGGAATTTCATTTGATCCTATGTGGTGGAAGTTATCGTTCCGATAACGCTTATCCTAAGTGTCTGATTGGAAATACTGATAGAAATGAATTTCAATGCCTCGTTCCATTCATCCGATCATGCCCAAATCAAAACATCTTGGTAATGACATTGTGAATTATATTAGGGTATCTCCAAATTTTTATTTCCACATCTCCTACATTCGCGGAGGGACCTAATTAAGTTCACAAATTTAAAAGTTAACCCGTGGAGGTAAAATCATGAATTGTGGAGGTAAAATTGATTCGAAACATCCCAGAAGGGACCTTACTTCCCATCCCTAGTCAAACTTATAATAAGCATCGAGAATGATTACATAACATGCACAATCCCATGGAGACTTCTCCCAGTCAACATTTACCAAATAACCTTTGTCTACTTATAAGTAACCATGCATCTTTGGTTTACTCTAGACCACGTACTAGTGCATTTTTAATTTTGATGGACGGGATTTTATTATATTTTATTTTTATAAGAACCGTTGAATATGGAATTTCATTTGATTCGATGTGGTGGAAGTCATCGTTCTGATAACGCTCATCCAAAGTGTCTGATTGGAAATACTAACAGAAATGAATTTCAATACCCCGTTCCATTCATCCGGTCATGCCTAAATCGAAACATCTTGATCATGACATTGTGAATAACATTAGGGGATCTCCAAATTTTCATTTCCACATCTCACACATTCGCGGAGGGACCTAACTGTGTTCAAAAATGAAAAAAAACTTAACCCGTATTTGGAGGTAAAATTGTTTACGATCGAAACAAACATTAATCATATTCATGGACAATTATAAAATTCAATAAGTAATTCTAATATACTATAGAACGTTTCTTAAGGTCAATTATATATTTTTCAGACAAATGCAGACTCATCAGAAATAATAGTGGGCTAAAATGGTTGTGGGCTATAGTCGTATTTGCCGATATGGGTTCCTTGTCGCTAACAATATCGGCTATGGCGACCACACAACGATATCGCAATTGCCTAGTTATACATTATTTATATAGCCCATCTATAATACATAGAGCTTATCTATGGAGCCTATTTATTATACATTATGTATGGAGCACATTTGTAATACTGCGATGTCGCAATGGTGCCAGAGGTCTATCGACTTCACCGACAATGGTACGAATTAGCACTTACCACGACGGACAATACAAGGTCTCAAAAAAACATTGTTTCAAAACGGCTACAAATAAATAGTCCCTCGGAATCTGTTTAAGCTCCTCATTTCCAGGTTTCCCACGAATACCTAGAGTCTCTCCTCCCCTTTCCTCTTCTCCTTTGACAAATGTATGGATTTCCACTCATGTAGTGCCTAGGTTTTTGTAATTGTTACCTCACCATGCTAAATTAATATATACTTTTTGTATGTGTTGTATTTTTGATTATCTAGTTCTTACTTAGATTTGTTAGAGTGATAAGTTTTCGCACATGTGAACCTAGGTTACGTTGTTCTTGTTTGTGTTAGGACATTTCAGTGTAATTTTGTCTCCTAAATGCATGTTTTGTTGCTGGGTTTCTGTATTTTTCCTTTTGCTGTCTTCGACCCACGCGAACTCGATCTCCTGTCACACATCATTCTTACAGCCTCGATTTACCGTCGGTTAAGATATTGGTCTTTCCAAGTAAGTAGCAATCTCAGTAGGTCAAGTCGAGGTTGCCACTAGTTTGAACCAATTTGTTCATACAACACAGTGCCAACTTCGCAATTTTTTCTTATATATTGTGCACTTTATATACAGGTCTGGTGAAGGATCCTCTAGGCGCCCATTTTTTGAAGTATTTTACCATTTCACATAATATATTTACTAGGACATATGCACAATACTGTATCTAAGTTAATTTTAATTTTTATTAATTATACAGTTCTCCGCACAAAGGAGAAACCCTGAACCGGTTGTCTTCAACATTGAAGACCATATAATGGCACCGGAAAAATCTGCGATTCCACTGCACCTTGAAGCAGCAAAACTTTAGGAAGAACCCAACTTTGGTAAGGATTGAAACTTGCCAATAATTAAAATTGTTACATTATTTTATTTTCAATTAATACTATTTGTTTATAATTGCATATCTTTGTTCATAATGAATTCTTTTTTCTAGATTAGTACATCCCGATTCAAATTGTGCCCCTTCTGCCGAAGGCAAAGACCCTTGTCGTGTTAAGGTGCTACGGGAGAGAGTGGCGCGTGACCTACTTGAGGCAAGGGAAGATCAAGGACCTGCCCTCAAAGGGTTTTTCCGAGTTCCTTTCCAGTAACAACCTGCACATTGGGACACCTTGTTCTTCGAGATCATAGAAGTTGGGGGTCCGATTGTCTTCAAGATTATCATAATTCAAGAGGATTGATTTTCTTGTCACCTGTATTCTAATAATGGTACTCAGACATGTATTATTGATATTCGAAGGAGGTTTATTTTGTACTAGTTGAATTGTAAGGAGGTTAGTGAATAAGATTTTTCTAATAATTCAACTACCTTTTTTGTACAAGGTCTTAGTCTTACGGATGTAACTTGATGAAATTTGAGACTGGATGTGGTAAACTTGGAATGAAACCTTTAGATCCTACATTCCAAGTTCTGTGAAGTTGAACTGGGAATGTGCGATCTCACGCTCTATTCACACAGTGTTATTTTTCCTTAACCGACATAACACTAATTTGGGTGCGACATCGCGTAAATTAATTTATTTGAAAGGATTTTAGGCATGAGTTTTGGCCGATGAGCATGTGTGACTTTGCAGTGTGAAAACAATAACATCGCTGTTTACGTCAAATTATAGTCGGTCACACCGACTGATGGCGTGGAGTCGATCTTGTCATCAACGACTTTTACTACTAGGTTGTATCCTTATTGTCGATATCACACGTACATCGGTAACAAATTTTACTCCAATTTCATAGCCTATTTACTACAGTTATTGTTGAATTGTGGTAAAAAACCTATTATTTACCTCAGTTTTTTTAAAACCAAGGTTAATAATATTATTTACTTCTATAAAAAAAACCGAGGTAAGAGAACTTTTTACCTTGGTTTTTTGAGCTAAGCCAAAAAACTGAGGTTAATAGGGCAAAGTAATAAGTTCTTTTTCTTGCAGTAACTATAGGTGTTGGATGCACAAGATTTGGAAGTTTGGGTCCTATTCACTCATAATCACAAAGTGGTCTCATACTTTCAGTCCGGAGGAAGATTCTCCAATAGTTCTGATTTGGGTGGCTTGCTATAGATTACCTCAACAATTTTTTTGACCATGGCGCTATGATACACATTGGTAACCTAGTTAGAGCACTGATTAAAGATAACAAGGGCACTCTGAATTGGACTCGGCCACATGTGGGAAGAGTATGCGTTGAGTTGGATGTCACACAACCCAGGCCTAAAAGAATTTCGATCAAGGGTAGAGGTTTAGGTTTCTGGCAGCATCTAGATATGAAGGTGTTCCAGAATACTGCTCAAAGTGTCTGAAACTAGGCCATCATCAGGTTTCCTGTAAGTTTTTAGAGCATAATGTCAAGACTGATGCTTGGAGACCCAATCAGATTCCAAACATGTAAGTAACCACACTGAAAAAGATAAAACATTTCCTGCTAAGCCTGAAAAGGAGAAAATTACTCAAATTTATAGGCCAGTGGTTAAACCAACTGTTACTGCTCAGAAGGATAAAGACTTAACTGTTATAGCTGATAATGCAAAAATGCATGCTAATGCTTCTTCCAGTGATTGTGATAAAAAATTTGCAATACTGATGGTACTACTTTGGCTCAATTTGATCCTAAAGAAATCAGTAACAATCATGTTAATGTGGATGACTCTAATCAGAGTATGCCAGATATGATATATAGCAATAAGGTTATGTCTGGACACACCAGTGGATATAATTCCCCTGGTGTGAATGCTTCTAACAATTTTCAGTCAAGAGAAAATGCACAATCAGGTGCAAGTGATAAGCCGTCAATGCAATCTACCCCCAAATCAAAAGGAAAAGCAACAAGAAGATAACAATCTTGGGGCCAATAAGGAGTAGTAACATATTCTACTAAGAGCTCCATTAATCAGGAAGATCAATTGCCAGAAAATTCAGGTAAGTTTTCACAGATAAGGGATGATTCGTCTCCTGAAGATCTTGACTTGATTCATAATATCCATGATAAGCCTACAATTCAATGGTCTGTAGAAAAATCCACTAGAGACACTCAAGGAGATATCATCTTAGATACTAAATTAATATATCAGAACAAATTCAACATGATTTTAAAAAAGGTTGAAGATAAAGAAGATGATTTAAAATCCAACCAAGTCACTCAGAACAACAAGAAAAGCAAAAGAAAAGACTACACTGGAATGATGAAAACTGTTTTGACTAGATCTCAAGTTGACTCTAAATTTTTAGTTTAATCCATGACATGTTTTAAAATTTGTGTTTGGAATGTAAGAGGGATTAAAAAATAATAGAACACATGATAGGGTTTTGAACATTAAAAGGAAAAATAACATTGGTTTCTTTGTAGTTATAGAACCATTCATAGATAGTGGCCATATTCAATCCATAGCCTTCAAGTTAGGTTATAATTACTTCCATGCTGAACCAAGAGAAAAAATTTGGTGGGTTTGGAATGATGATCTTAGTGTCTCAGTCACTGCTATTCATGATTGGTTTATCATGGCTCAGATAGTTCATTTCTCCAGTCCAGTTCCATGGAATGCAGCTTTGGTTTATGCCAAACATAACACTACTGATTTATGAGAATTATGGTCTACCTTGGCTAATCATTGTACTCGTGCTACCATTCTAATTGGGGATTTAAATGCTATAAGAGATTCATCTGAATATATAGGCCAATAAACAGCTAGTCTTAATTCTATGGTGGATTTTTATGATTTTATTGATGATAATGGTTTGATAGAAATACCAGCATCTAGCAACTAAAGAGTTCTTAAACCTTTTTCCAAACACAAGCATACATGTAAAGTATAGATGGCCTTCAAATCACTCTCCACTCTTGGTAAAATTTGATAATCAAGCTTCTAATTTAGGATTCAAATCTTTTAAGTTTCAGCATTGCTGGACAACACGTGAATAGTTTCTAAGCATTGTTAATGAAAATTGGTCAGAAGTAATTAATACAAGAGGAATGCTTAAATTCTCAATGAAACTGAGAAGATTGAAGCTGAAGTTAAAAGAATGGAATAAATTAACCTTTGGCGATGTACATAACAATGTTAAGCAGAATTCTTTCATGCTTCAGTTAAAGTTAAACACTCAAAGCAAAAAATTGTTGCAATAAAAAACTCTGATAATGAATGGATAACTGAACCTGAAGCTATTGGAAATGAAGCAGTGAACTTATTCTCTAATCTTTTAACTGATGAATTGTTGTAATATGATGAAAACTTTTCAGACACAGATGCTAGAAAATATTCCAACACTAAATGAGAACACAACCAATCACATGCTTCTGAAACCTGTTCATCTAACTGAGCTTAAACATACTGTTTTCCAAATGGATAAAGATTCAACTCCTGGCCCTGATGGATACAGAGGAACCTTTTATACACATTGCTGGGATATCATTGCTACTGATCTTGTAGAGGCTGTTAAGGATTTCTTATCAGGAACTACAGTACCAGTAGCCATAGCTGCCTCTTTTATAACTCTAATTCCTAAGAAGCAAGTAAACTCCAGATTTTCTAATGTTAGGCCCATCGGTCTCACCAATTTCTTAAACAAAATCTTTTCTAGAGTTTACACAGAAAGATTTAAACACTTAATTCCTAATCTCATATCACAAGAGCAATCATTCTTTGTTCAAGGCAGAGAGTTGGCAGATAGTGTGCTTCTGATGTATGAACTTGCTGACCATTTAAACAATAAAAAAGGTGGCTTCAATGTCTTTTTCAAATTAGACATGATGAAAGCCTTTGTTAGAGTGTGATGGTAATTTTAAAGAAATCTGCTATTGAAACTTGGGCTTCCATGAATCTGTAGTAGGCAACATATTAGGTAATCTATCAGTTGCACAATTTATCACCCTTTGGTTTCTTTAAAAATTCTAGGGGGATTAAACAAGGAGATCTACTATTTCCTTATTTGTTTATGCTCCTCACTGAAGCCTTTACAAGAAATCTAAAGATTCTATTTGAAAAAACAAGAATTGATTACTATAACCTAACTAATTCTGCCACTCCAGTAACTCACATAAGCTTTGCAGATGATACTGCAGTTTTTCCAAGAGCTAACAAGAAAAATATGAAAAAATTTATGAGTTTTTTAGCAAAATTTGAACAAGTGACAGGGCAAAAGGTTAATTTGGAGAAATCTGCTTATTAATTATCTAAAATTTCCCCACAATGTTATCATAGAATGCTGTCACAAATCACTCATATCCCTCAAGGAAGCTTCCCATTTAGATACATGGGATGCCCTATATTTATAGGAAGAGCAAAACACTCGTATTTCCAACCACTTTTTGATAGCATTACAACCATATTAAATTTATGGCAAAATAAGTGGTTAAGTCAGGCTGGAAGGCTAATCCTCATCAAACATGTATTATCTGCTATTCCTTTACATATTTTAATAGTTGTAAAGCCTACTAAAGGAGTAATAGATAGATTACATGTCAATTTTGCCAAATTTATTTGGGGAACTCTGATTATGGACAATATAAAATATGGAGATCATGGAGGCATATAATGAAAATGGATTAGTAGTTAAAGATCACCATACCATAATAAAATGTTTCTCCCTGAAGGGTGCAGTCTCTGGGCTTCCTTTATGTGGTTATTTCCTGATAACAAGAAAACCTCAAAAACCTGGAAGAGGTATAGAGAAGTAGATGACTTAGCCAAAGAGAATACTAGATTACAGATAGGATCAGGAGACATATCTTTCTGGTATTCCAATTGGACATGCATTGGAGCTTTAGAACAATTTTGGGATCCAGAATCTGACATTGAATCTCCTAACCTAACTGTGAAAGATTTATTTTAGAATCAGTAAAATCTAAGACTAAGACTCAGTCATGGTTTCTCTTCTGAGATTAATGAACTACTGGCTAAGGACATTACTAATTTTGAAGGCTATCGGGACTTAATAATTTGGAAACCAGAACAGAATGGTCAGTTTAGCCTTTCTTCTACTTATGAGATACTGACACCAAAAATATTAGAAGTTATTTCATTTAAGCACCTATGGTCTAAGTATCTCCCTAGAAAGATGGCCATTTTTAATTGGAGACTCTTAAATAGGCCGATCCCTTTAGCAGACGTCATGTAGGAGTAGTCTTTCAATATGGCATATAAATGTTGTTTCTGTCTGAATTCCAATGATCATCTGCAACATGTATTTCATGAGTGTACTCTAGTGTTAAATCTTTGGAATTTTTCACATAACTTGTGTGACCTAACATCAGAAAATTTCACAAATATATGGGATAGAATGTTCTATTAGTGGAATATCAATATGAAATCTAAACCGTAGAGTGTGTGTGTGAGATTGCTCCCTGCTGTGGCTACTTGGGTCTTATGGTGTTGCTCCCTGCTGTGGCTACTTGGGTCTTATGGTGTTGCTCCCTGCTGTGGCTACTTAGGTCTTATGGTGTGCTATAAATAGCTTCATATATGATAACATTCTTCCTAGGCTACAGACAATGAAGGAAATGACATATCTTATGATTCAGGAATTACTTAGGGCACACAATTTAACTTGGTGCAACTTTGATACTAATATTTTGCATTATAAGATTTTGAGTTTAACACCAACCCAATTAATGAGCAGACAATCATCTGTTAAGCTAGTGTTCTGGAAACTACCTTTGCAAGATTTTAAACTAAACACAGAAGGATTATCAGAAGGAAGAGCAGTTGGAGCAGGTCTGGTACTTTCTCTTCAGAACAAGGACAATTTGGAAGCAAGAACTCAAACACTCATATTAGGACTACAAATGGTTTTTACCATAGAGTGGACAGTTTGGAAGTTGAGGTAAACTCACTGATCTTGCTGCAGATGATAAAAAAGGAATGTAAGATTCCTTGGAAGCTCATTCCACATTTGAGAGCCATATGGGATTTGCAAGATGAGTTTTCTAGCATTTCCACATAGCTATCGTGAATCTAACTCTCTTGCAGATGCATTGGCCAAATTGGTAAGTGAAACAAAAAGGGAATATGAGTTTAGTCACTCAACACTACCCCGACACATTCGAGGGCTTGTGGATCTAGACAGTAGGGAGTTTCCCTATATAAGATTGCATTGATGTAAATTCATAATTTTTTCACTTTTCACGTTTTGTAAAATATGAACCTTGTTTTTTATTTTGCTTCTTGTTTTCTAGCACCATATATTTGAATAGGAAAATGTATTTGGTGTAAGAAACTTTTCTGAGGTCAGGCATTAAGCCATCCTCTTTATTTGTACTTGTATTTTATTTTAATAAACGGGTAGGGATCCATACCAAACCCCCCACCATAACAGGTAACTTTAATTAAAAAAACACTTAAAGCATTACTTTTAAAATGTTATACAATATAAGCTTTAATTTATAGTAGTGGTCCGTGGATGAGTTTGCCATATAAAAAAACTAAAAATACTCATTAAATATGTTAAATAGAATGAAACAGTAGTATTAGCATGAATTATGTGGCCCAAATTGTGCTGTTTCAATAGTAGTACAAACAAGGCCAAATCGGTTCAAGAACGAATTTGGATCCATTTGAAACTATTTTCCCCCACAATGGGGGTTTCAAAGCCCCCAACCGGTCATCAATTGAAAGCTATCAGGTGGCCATGTCTTTTGTAATTCTTCTGCCTCGCCAATGCTAGTTTGTTTCTTTTTTTTAATGGAAACACCCTAAGGTGGGGGTTATATATTGGTGCCCCAAACCATGAAAAGTAGCCCTCAAAGGTGGCTTGAGTTTGTACAAAAGGTAAGAGACTTACCCCGAGCTACGTTAGGCTATAACAGTGAATATCCATGAGTTGCGATTCCAAAGTGACGAATCTCCACACCCCGTGTTAATTCGTTCTTTGGCCAGGCAACTCAATAGATATCCTAGCCAATACTAGTAAAGAAAGAGAAGTTAGTTTACAGACATAGTAAGTACTCCAGCCGGGAAATATGCAAGTAGTTGGAGACTGAAGCAAACTTAGAGGATTGACTAGTTGCAAGAGGGAGCAGTTGCAGAAGTCCATGCACATCGGATCAGTAGCCAAAAAACATTGCAGCCAGGTTACCACATTAGTAAATGCAGCAGTACTCAGTAGAAACGAGTTAGACTTCGGCTTGGAGTGGGAGAGATCCATAATCAGGTAGATGGCAATTCGGCTACCCAAAACAAAGTCCACCAAGTTTGTTTATCCAAACAGCAGATCAATAACCTGCAGGAATAGAAAACATCTATCAGCAGTATCAATCCTATCATGAATCCTGAGCAGAAGTTCTAATTTGAGGTGTATGGGATCTATCCAGGGCAATGAGACCCTGAATATGCAGAGGCAGGTTATTAAGGTCCCATGATATGTTATCTGAAGTATGATGATGTTTTGCAACTGCATCCGCCACCAAATTTCCCTCCCTAGGAACATATAGAAGAGTAGCACCACACAGGAGCATATTAATTTTGTAAACCACATCAAAATATGTCCAATGAGCAGAATATGGTTCACAAATCATCTTAACAGCAAGGTAAGAGTCAGACTCAATTATCACCAGATCATTCATAGTACAGGATTGACAAGCAAACTTAATTGCAAGTATTTCAGCATATAAGGATGAATCGGCTGAGACAGACATCGAATTAACCAGTGAAGGTGTTCCCATGCAATTCCTAATAATTATCCCAACAGAAGCTCTATCTGGGAACCATGATGCATCAGTGTTAATCTTCTTGTGATATTGTGGTGGTCTATCCCAGGAGATTAGTCTAATGATAGGTTTGGGGGGAGGTCGTGATTGTGGGCAAAGGTTTCTTAGAAACTGAGGCGTGGTACATGAAGATTTCAGACAGGAATGATTAGCAAGCATAGCAAGCTTGATAGTGTCTATAGACTCCTTAATGATATAGTCAGCAGATATAGGGATCTGATCATAGAGGAATCTGTTCCTGGATTTCCAAAGACACCAGCAAGTGATGGTGGGGATGATATGACAAAGTAGCTGACTGGCCTTTGGCAGGTCACTAGTATTCCAAAAGGTGAAGAATGTTCGGATTAAAGTATGGGGTTCAGGTAGCTGAAACTTTACTAGAGAGGACATATTCCTCCAAACAGTTTTTAGCCAGAGAACACTGTATAAAGAAATGTTCAATGGAGTCTATATGGCAGCAGCATGGACATTTGGAGGCAATACTAACACCCCATTTCATGAGAACATTATCAAAAGGGAGGAGAGATTGAAGCATCCTCCAAACAAAAATATATATCTTTTTGGGTAGAACTCTATGCCATATCAGTTTAACAATCAGAGAGTTACCTGTTGGACCAGTTATAGCATGGTATGCAGATTTCGAAGTAAAATTACCAATTGGGTCTGGTTTCCAAATGAGTCTGTCCTCCCTTGATTCTTCAATTTGTGCTTCCTGTAAAAAGGAAAGAGTATCATTTTCTAAATAAGGAGCAATCAGAGGCAGAAAATTAGACTTATTAGAGATGAACTCGGTCACAGAGAGCTGCATAATTGGATCAGAAATATGTTGAGGGACATGACCAACCAGTGGTCCAATCTTGCACCAGTTTGCAGTCCAAAAATTACATAGCCCTTTACCATGAATTACTAAGGAATTTTGTTCAGCAAAATGATTAACTGCACAAATCCTTTTCCAAGTACTAGATTTTTTATATGACTCCGGAAGGGACCACAACAGTTTTGCCCATAAAGTATTACCAATTTGACATTTCCACCACAACTTAAGAGAGCATACCTCTAGAATATCACGGATTGATCTGAAGCCTAAACCACATCTTGAAGTAGGAGAAGCTAAGAAGGACCATTTTTTCCAGACTTTATTCCTTTTTCCATCTGTCTCACCCCACATAAACCTAGAGAATCTTTTTTCTAGGTTCTTGATTACTGATTTAGGTGGTTTAGTTACATTCCAAAGATGCTGAGGCATGGAGTACAAACAGAATTGAATCAGTACTAATTTACCTCCAGGACTGAGCCATTGATTTTTCCAGTTATGAAGTTTATTATCAATTTTCTCCATTAATGGTTGGAAGTATCTATTAAGGGTTCTTCCTATAAAGATTGGACATCCTAGGTACTGGAAAGGGAAAGAGCCCTGCTTCATTTTCAGAATGTTCCTCATCTGATTTATTTTTCCAAGTGAAGCCCTATTACTAATATAGAAGTCAGACTTATTAAAATTAGTTTTCTGACCAGAAGTAAATTCAAACACATCTAGGAAAGCCTTAATTCTGACTAAATTAGATTTAGAAGCCTGCAAAAGAATGATGGTGTCATCTGCATAACTAAGGTGAGTCACTGCAGAAACAGAAGAAGGGATCTGATAATATGAAAGTTTCTGATTCTGAAAAATGAATGCTAAAGACCTGGAGAATGCTTCAGAAAATATATTAAACAGTGAGGGAGATAGAGGATCACCTTGCTTAATCCCTCTAGTAGCCCTAAAAAAACCAACCGGATTTCCATTGATGAGTATGGAAAAATAAGCTTGGGAAAGGTTAGACATAACAGCATGAAGAAATTTACCTTGAAAACCAAATTTCAGTAAAATGCTTCTCAAAAAATGCCAGTTCACTCTATCAAATGCTTTCTGCAAGTCTAATTTGAGAATACAATTTGGAATCCTGTTTTTCTTATTTAAAAAACGAATCATTTCCTGCAGATAAATGATATTGTCTGATATATCCCTATTTTTCATGAAAGCAGATTGGTTAGGGGAAATCAGTTTATCCATATATGGCCTAAGTCTTTCCATTAACACCTTGGAGCATATTTTATTAAGAACATTGGACAAACTTATAGGCCTGAAGTCATTAAAAGAACTAGGAGTGGGTTTTTTGGGAATTAGTGTAATCCAAGTACTAGATATTCCTTTGGGCAGAGGGGTTCCATCTAAAAAATCATTTACAGCCAAAATTAAATCAGTTTTAATGATAGGCCAGCACTTCTGATAAAATTTAGATGAGAAGCCATCTGGGCCCGGACTGCTATTTTTATTCAAGCCTTTTATAACAGCTTCAACTTCAGATTCAGTAACAGTCTTAGCTAGATCCTTATTATCAGCTTCTGAGATCATTAGGGGTATGTGATTCAGAAAATGTGGGTAATATGTATCATTGGGTTCAGCATTAGGTTCCTGTAACAGATTTGTAAAGAAAGAAATGGCTTCAGAGTTTATTCCAGTTTGAGAGTTAAGCCATTGACCTTATGAATTTTTAATCTTACTTATCTGCAGTCTACAATTTTTCTCTTGAACCACTCTGTGAAAATACTGCGTATTATTATCCCCCATTTTGTACCATTTTAGCCTAGCTTTTTGTTTCCACAACTTTTCTTTTCCTTTTTGAGCTCGTAACAATAAATCTCTAGGTCTATTTAACTCCATGAGTTCAGTGTCCGAGGGATTAAAATCAAATCTAGCTTCCTGGAGTCTAAGGGATTCTTCAGCATTTAACAAATTAATGTCTATGTTCCCGAAACACTCCCTATTCCAAATTTTTATCTCTTTTTTAAGCCTGATCAGTTTGAGGTAGAAACGGAGCAAACTCTTAGCATTCAATTGTTTATCCCAATTAGCCTGGATTAGGGGGATAAAGTCCTGTCGATTAAACCAGACATTTATAAACCTAAAAGGTTTAGGATTTGTGATGATTAAGTCAGATATTTGCAGCAACAGTGGTGAATGATCAGAGGTTTGCCTGTTCAGAATCTGAATTGATGAGGAGGGGAATTTGAGATTCCAGGAAATAGTAGCTAAACCCCTATCTAACCTTTTGGATGTGGAATTCCTAAGTCTAGAGTTGCACCAAGAGAATAAGTTGCCAACCGTATTAATTTCCTGCAAACCCGAGGAATTTATCCATGCATTGAAATCCCTGATACTACCTAAAGATGGTGTACATGGACCCCTATACTCAGAAATGGAGGTGATGGTATTGAAATCACCAATGAAAATAGTATCTCCATTGGAGATGGGGGCCAGATCTTCCCATAAAATTTTCCTACCTTCTCTACTCCTAAGAGCATAAACAAAGACCGCATTCATCTGAAAATTGAAGGAAAGATGCTCTATATGCACATACAAAAATTGTTCATGTGAGGCCAGTAAAGAGACTGAGATAGAGTTAGACCACATGATCCATATCTTACTATTAAACAAAGTCATGCCATTTTGGTAATTCAGTTTTTCCTTATAAGAGTGAAATGTAGTGAGATCATGCATAGGCTCGATAATACAGAGCAATTGAATCTTTTTCAGTGAAATAAGATTAATTAATCTTAACATCGAAGTTTCCATGCCCCTGATATTCCAAACTAAAAAATTTACTGAGGGAGGACTATTCATTGTTCACCAGACTTACTACTTTTATTAGATGATCTAAGCATCATTTTGTTAATTTGAGAGAAATAGTTAGTCTTTTTACCTTTGGACTTACCTTGCAAAGTATCTTGACTGAGGCTGGATGAAGTAACAGATATGGCCTGAGCAGGGGATTGATGAGCCTCCGCCACATTATCCTGAGGAGATGATCTAACAGATATGCTCACATTATCCTGAAAATCAGTAGAGTCCTCCTGTTGATCTTGATCCTGTAAAATAGCAAATCTATTTCCCTCTAGACCATGGGGAGAGTTAGTAGTAAAACTCTGTAAGTTCAAAGGTAGATTATGTTTCCCCAACTGAATATCATCTCTAGCATAAATCTTAGGATTAAAATTAACGAGAGCAGTATCATTAAGCAGCTTCTTCAATGAGTTATCTAAACTGTCATTAGGACTAGGAGCTGAGGTTTTTTCTGGTGTGATGGGAATCTGTGAATGAGATAAATCAATGTTAGGTGTAGACTGAGGATTTTGGGATGAGGATGGTATTACCACAGGCACAAAGATCGTATCCATCTCCGTGGGGATTGGATCAAGCTGTTCTTCCGTAGATATCAGAGGAGGAGTATCAAATATTTTTCCAGTTGGCTTCCACATAGCCTGATTAGCTATACTAACTTCTTCTTGAAGTATAACAGAATTGTTAGGGGGAAAAGATCTACATTGGGCCATAGAATGGCCTAGTTTCGAGTAGTGGTCACAGTACATTGGGATGTCCTCGTATTCAATTAGGAATTTCTTATTGTTAGTGACAGATCCCAAGCGGATATGATGACATAATGGTTTTTGCAAATCAATTTCGACACATAACTTAATGGCCGAAGGCCTTGTGAGCATGTCAGTAGCCATGTCAGTTTTTATAAAACTACCAATACTGTTGCCTATTGATTCAATTGAGGCAGAATTATAGTAGTATAGGGGAACCTCTCTAATGATGCACCAAACAGGAACGATTGGTGATTCCTTATGAATTGAGAATTCGGGGGTCCATTTTAGGAGTTTTAGCAAAATGCCACTAAAATTCCATACTCCTTTCATCCAGCAACGCTGGTAGTCATTCAGCAATTCAAATCGAATAAGAACATGCTTGTAATCTAAAGAACCGAGTTGGTACTTACCTGAGAAACCAACAGTTCTGAAGAAGTGTTCAAGCTGTTCCATGGAGCATCTACCTTTCGTGAATTTACCGACTAGTGCGTTTGCATAGTGTGAAGATAGTGTAGCGATCTGATCATCAGAGTATAGACATGCTACATCTCCGAGGTGTTGGGATTTGGGTATTATCTCAGGATTGCTAGGAAGGATCTTGTTCAAGGGAGGTGATTTGTTCTGAAGAGCAGCGGCAAAGGTTTGCTGGATTGGAGGAGTTTGGATTGGGTTATTACTGTCGAGGATGGGTGGAAAAGGAGCAGCCATGGCTACCCCCCAATGCTAGTTTGTTTCATTTGTTTATTTTGTTTTTATTTTTTTGTTGTATTTTTATTTATTTTAAATTTCATTCTTAATCTTTTTTATTACTCTACAATCATTTTTTACTAATAATTTTGTCCATTAAAAAAAATTGTAATCCATTTTTCTTAAGTTAATTGTATTTCATTTTTTTAATAATTGGACACTAATTTTTATTATTTGTAATTTATTTCGTATATGTAACAATGGATTAGACTAAATCAATATTTTAATTTTTGATTTGTAATAATTCGACATGTTAGATCAATAATTTAGTATTTGGATGTTTATTGTAATTTGTCTAATTGTAATAATAGGTCTTTCAAATGTAAGTTTTTTTAATCTTGAATATTTTAAATCAATTTATCTTATTATTAAATTTTAGATAAAAAATATTGAATATTTTTTCTGAAAAAAAAGAGTGCGTCTCTTGAAAGACGGTCTTTCCATAAGTTGTGGAAAGACCAAGGTTTAAAGTGCAAATTAGAAGAAATGAAGATAAAATTTTTGGGTTGCATGAACCGGGTTATAAATTTTATAACTACTACATGTTGCATACTAAATGTTTAATATTGCAACTAACACCTTTCACTTTTTAATATTCTAATTATATCACATCTTTCCATAAGCCTATGAAAAGACAGTCTTTCCCAAGATTTTGCCAAATTTTTTTTAAAAAAATTAAAATATATTATTAAATTTCACATTTTAATTTATTTTAATTAGAACATTTATTTTAAAGATATAACTAATGAGTAGGATATAGAAAATTAAGTGGGGTGCACAAATGGTTGTAAAATGGTTTCACTCATTATAGAAAGGAAAGTAAAATGATATTTTTATAATTTTAGTTGCTAAGGTAAAAAAGAAATTAAATATTTAATAAATTAAAACTACAAAAATAATTGCAAAGAGATTTTCCATTTCATATGCTCCGAGGGCCGAGGAGGAAAATGAACACCTTTTATGGTCAGTCTAAAGCCGAAGCTCCGTACTTGATGTTAGTGAAACAAGCTCTTGTCCACGAGTTTGCCGGTTTACACGGTACAAGTATTTGCTTTTCTATGAAAAGAAGATCAAAACCATCAAATATCAAAATCATGCACATTTTAGGTCATGGCACATCTTGATTGATCTATCCATGAACGGTCAAAGTCGCGCTTCCTTGATTTTGCAATGCTTCAAATTAATATAGATGCTTGGATTTAACGATCTTAAGGGATATAAATATTATTTATAGTTATAATTAGATAATATTTTTTTTTCTTAGCTTGTATAGGTATTTTATACTATTATATAATGTACTATGATGTCATGAATAAAGATAGATCATTACCCTTATTTTCTTTTGGTATCAGAGCCTAAAATCCTGAATACTAAGTACCTAAATTTTTCGTCTTAAATTTCCCGTAAACACTGCTGCCATCGTCCGCTCGTGACGCACTGCCGATCCGATTTGTTTTCCTTCTTCCCAAAACAAACTCTCCTGCTTCATTCCCTACTGAGCCTCAGCTTTCCGGTTTAGCTTCGTTCCCAATCAGCCTTCAGGCCAGCATACCGACTCCTCCAAGCATACTAAACTTCGTTCCCGCTTCGTTCTGCACTCCCGATTCGTCCGCCGAGCATATCCGAGCTCCGACCGCCCGCTGAGCATACTGACTCCTCTGGCGCATATCTGACTCCTCCTCCGCCGAGCAGACCGACTCCTCCGCTTTGCGCCATTCGTCCATTGCGCGACTGTCACTCCGACCGACCGTTCGTCCGTTGCTTGACCAGGTATGTTGCCACTCCGACCGGCGTGCGTGAATCTTCCTCAGCGTGTGTAATCACGCGCCATTATAAGGACGCGCAGGTCACTCCTCAGCTCATGTAAACACGAGCCTGCTCCCTTGGTGTAACAGGGACGCGCTTGATAGTTTGGAAGTTGTATTCCATTGCCAAAATTATTATTATTTTATTTAGTTATTAAACACAATATATAAGTTGTGTTAAGTCTCTTTTCTTTGGCGTAGTGACATCGCCGCAATGGTGTGCGGCGACCGCCTCCTCTGGCATACCTATACAATCTGATTTCGGTCCTACTCTGTCTAACGATCAATTGACCACGACCATACATTTCTTTAATCAGTTTAATTCGTTATCTGACCATGGGTCAGGTAAGTCTACTTTACCCTGGATTCTTGATTCATGAGCCTCATATCACATGACTAGTGACAAGGGTTCTCTTACTGATATTACTATTGCTACCAATTCTGTGAATGTCATACTGCCTGATGGATCTGTGCCGTCTGCCACACAATATGGTTCTATTTGTTTTGGTGATGTCACACTTACTCATGTGCTCTATATACCTACTTTGCGATGCAATTTATTATCACGCTCTAGATTGTTATCTGCCTTAAAATGTCTAGCCTTGTTTACTGAAAATTATTGCATTTTACAGAAAATCAGTACAAGTATTGTGATTGGCGTGGGTGAACAACAAGGGGGGGGGTTATTGGCTTCGTATGTTGGATACTCGCGTTCGTCCTCATATCCTGCAGTCTATTCTGACAGTTGCTTCAGTTTCTTCATCTGATTTATGGCATCAACGTTTCGGTCATCCATCATCTACGGTGTTGTCTTCTATTCCTACTCTTGATTTTAACACAAATAATACTACAATATCTTACTCTGTATGTTATAGATCAAAATAGACTAGACATAGTTTTCCATTGAGTTCTACAAATGTTACTGCATTATTTGAATTAATCCATTGTGATGTTTAGGGCCCTTATAGAACACCATCTTCTAGTGGTGTATTTTATTTTTAAACAATAGTTGATGATTATTCCCGAGTTGTTTGGGTTTATTTATTAGTGGCTAAGTCAGAAGTAGCTTCTAGATTTTTGGAATTTTGTGCTCTGATCAAGAATCGACGGGGACGAACTATACTGCGTGTCCAGGCTGACAGTGGGACTGAATTTTTTCCTTTAAGATCTCATTTTGCTGCATCTGGGATCATTTTTGAGACATCTATGGTTGTTACACCACATCAGAATGGTCGAGTTGAACGAAAGCATCACCATTTACTCAACGTGGCGCGTGCTTTACAGTTACAAGCCAGTTTTCAATTTAGTTTTGGGGAGAATGGGTTCTTACTGTTGCTTAACAGATTAACCGGACACCGACGAAACATCTCAATGGTCGCACTCCCTTTGAGATTCTATATGGACGAGCTCCAAATTACTCATCTTTAAAGGTATTTGGATGCTTGTGTTTCGCTGCTCACGTTCCCACATACTGCGACAAGTTTGCACCAAGAAGTAGGCCCAAGACCCCACTTTTTGCTCCGTTCGTGGAGTAAAAAGTTTTTTTCTTAGTTATCCTGCTGGAAAGAGAGGCTGTCACTTTTTTTACTTGGAATCCTGCATCATCTTTAACAGTCGGGATGCCGATTTATTTTGAAGACCAGTTCCCGTATGCAGCAACTCAGACATCGGCTTCTTCTGTAGATCCCGGTAGCACCACAACCTCACCACCAGTCCCGCCGTTCACCGCCGACCCTATGCCGTCGATCGCCGTAGCTCCTGCCCCACCGGCAGTCGTCGTACACTTACCGTCGGATGCTGCTGTGCCTATACCGCTGGCCGCTACTCCAATTCTGGCAACCAACCCAGATCACCAGCAGTCCTTGTTGGACCAGCTTGATGATGCACCGCCCAGGATGCTACTGCCTCATGCACTTCACGCGCCACCGGTGAACGGCAATCACGAGTCTCACACGCCACCAGCTCTGGTGACTCCTTCTGCTCCATCACCCGACGTGGTATCTCCGACCCCAACTACTTTCATTCACTGTCTAGTTCTGTCAGCTCCACCGCCTGTTTCGCCAGTTGTTCCAACATCTCATCCTGTCACTGAGTTGCCTCCTATCAGAGTGTTTGTGCTCACCGACCTCCTTCTTATTTGTAATATTATGCTTGTGATGATTATGCATGTGCTCTTACTACTGAAGATCCCCTATACTGCTACATTCACTCATGCGCTATCACTATCCTCAGGTGTTCTCTATCCTCTTACTAATTATATAAATTGTGATAGTTTTTCTAGTATGCATTCTAGATTTTTGGGAGCAATAATATCTAGTGCAGATCCCACCACTTATTCCGAAGCATCACAACAAGCTCATTGGAGAGATGTTATGACTAAAGTGCTTACTGCATTTGAGCGCAATCAGACTTGGACTTTTCCCCTCTGCCTCTGGTTAAGAAGGCGATTGGTTGCAAATGGGTTTACCAGAAAAATTTTAAGTCAGATGGTACTATTGAAGATCATAAGGCGGGCCCAGTGGTTCTCAGGAATCACCAAGTTGAAGGGATTGATTATACTGAGACATTTGCTTCGGTTGCAAAGATATGTTTTGTTCGCCTATTCTTATCTGTTACAATCATTCGTGGTTGGGAACTGCATCAGATGGATGGCCATAATGCTTTCCTGCATGGTGATTTGCTTGAAGAGGTTTTTATGTGCCTCTACCAGGCTATGCCGCGCCCTTTCGTCAGGTAGTTCGCCTTCAGAAATCTCTTTATGGTCTTTGCCAGATTCTTAGATTTTGGTTTGCCAAATTGGCTCAGGCTTTATGAGCATTTGGTTTCGTTCAGAGTAAGGCAGATTACTCTTTGTTTTTTTCCCATGGATCGGTTTCTTTGCATGTTCTGGTTTATGTGGATGATTTAGTCATTGTTGGCAACTCTTCTGCGCTCATCTCTGAGTTCAAGAAATAATTGAGTTCTTGTTTCCATATGAAAGATCTTGGTTTACTTAAGTATTTCTTGGGCATAGAGATTGTTAGAAGACCGGAGTGGATGTTTCTTTTGCAAAGGAAATATGCCTTGGACATTTGATCTGATACAAGTTTATCTGCCTCTAAACCGACTAATTTTCCAATGGAGCAGCAACACGATCTGGCGTGTGTTGATGGCTCGCTTTATCATAATCCTGAGCAGTACAGGCGATTGGTTGGGCACCTGATATCCTTACCATCACACATCCTGGGCTTAGTTATCCAGTCATGAAGTCTCCATATGTTCCTCACTGGTAAGGTGCAGTCCGTGTGTTGCACTACTTGAAGAACCATCCTGGTCAAGGTTTATTTCTCTCTTCCCGTAGTGCCTTACAACTGACTGCTTACTGTGATCCTAATTGGGCTACTTTCCCTATTACTCGGTGTTCTCTTTCCAGTTACTTTGTGATGATTGGTGATTCTCTGGTTTCTTGGAAGACCAAGAAGCAACCTACAGTTTCTCGGTCTTTTACTGAAGCGGAGTATCGTGCTATGGCTGTTACCTGTTGTGAGTTATTATGGCTTAGGTCTTTATTAAAAGACTTATGGGTTGCACATACTAATCCTATGCATTTGTTTTGTGACAGTCAATATACTCTTCATATTGCAGCAATTCCAGTGTTCCATGAACGTAGGAAGTATATTGAAGTCAATTGTTATTTTGTCCGGGATCTTGTGCAGTCTGGCACTATAGTTACTCATCATATCCACACTGCAAATCAACCCACGGACTTGTTTACCAAAGCTCCCAGACGTAACAAGTTTCATTTATTACTTGGAAAGTTGGCCATTTATGATCCTCATGCTCCAACTTGAGGGAGGGTGTTAAGGAATATAAATATTACTTGTAATTATAATTAGATTCTATTTTCTTTTCCTAGCTTGTATATGTATTTTGTACTACTGTATAATGTACCCTGAGGTCATGAATAAAGACAGATCATTACCCTTATTTTCTTCAAGCTAGAAAAAAATAAGTATATGAAATTGAATATAGAAAGTAAAATGTAAAATTAGTGGATGAAATTGAATGAATCTTTCCAAAAATGGAAAGTGTGCCAATATAAAAGAAGGAACAACCCAAAAAAAGTGTGTCGATAATAGAGGAACGAAGGGAGTGTGTAATCTATTTTACTTGCTAAAATTTGTATTTATATACTCCATTCTTCCAACGAAAACTAGCATATTTACAGTTGATACAACATTTTAGGAGAGGTGATGTGACATGGAATAATTATGAAAAATGTAGGATATTTTGGAAAAGCTGGGGGTCAAGTCTTAAAGTTGTTAATTTAAAGATTACATTGTGGAAACTTTACAGAATAACTTTGCCATTTTGAGGAATTTTTGAAATATTCCATTTTAGACGAGACAGGTGATAGAAAATATGTCATTTTTCGTGGGATGAAGTTAGTATATTTTATGTTTTTATTTTTATTCTTTTCACTCTTTTTATTCATCTATCAAGTCCTTACATTGTAGTCATTTCTTCCAACCATATTCCCAGTCATTAGCCTGAACCACTAGCCTTCGAGCCACCAATGTCAAGGACACAAAATCTCCAAATTTCCCCGCCCACACGACCCTCCTGTCTTCCCATGTAAACAACCGGCATCAGAAAACCAAGCCCCAACCTCCTTGAGCCACCACTTTTGACAGACCTAAAACTCTAACCCCCTTGTGAGCTATCGGTTCCAACGGGAACCTAATGCGGGGGATTTGTTCTGGGTGATGAGATGCCTTAAATTGGCTTGATGAGTTCCACTCCTTCGAACACTTTCAAAGAAGTCCTTGGGGAAGAAACTCGAATGCCCTAATCAGTGTGTGTGTGTGCGCATGTGTTTGTTTTTCTCCGATATAGTGTCAAGAGTTACTTACCTTCATCCAGTCTTCTACGTCTTTATTTACAGGCCTCTTTATGATGCAATTGTGTCTCGTGTAACGTGTTCTTCTCCTTTATATCGTGGTCTAGTAGAGGGTGTCGTGGTGAGTGGTGCTTTTGCACCTTTTCCGAGATAAGTTATTTGCTAACAAGGTGGACTTGGTTCTCTCTGAGTGGTTAGTAAAGTGGTTGTAGCGAGGTTGTTCTTATGCTAGGGTGTCGCATGTTTAGTATATACATAAGCCCCCCAACCATGAAGTATTGAAGTGTATAGTGCAAATAGATTTTTTAGTCCAAAAAATGTATATTTTTCCTGGGTGGGAGGTAAAATATATATTGTTTGGGGCTACTAAAAATTGTTTGGTGTTAGCGCAAATCTATGCATGACTTCGTGGGTAGAAAGAAAATGATTAACTAGATTTAGGGTGTATTTTGTGCATGTCAATTACTATCCCTTTATCTTCAGAAGATGGGATATCTTATTTGGAAGATCTAGGGGAATATTGATACACAAATGAATCGATGATGATGATTAAACCTAGTAAGCCCAAATAAGTCAATGAGCCTATTTCATTAAGATCAATCGAAAATAGTCTACAATTTGACCACATTAATTGGCATTAATAGTATTTGGAAAGAAGTTGAGTTATACACAAACATGGATAGGATTATTAAGGTATAATTACAAGGTAAGTATACAGTTTAGTATTATTCATTCTCATATGGTTTTCATATGGTTGGCTGACTTAAGCATCATAGAGTTTTCCTTGGGACTTCCTAGGGCTTGTTTCTTGCAAATCATAACAAAGGAATTGGAGGTGCGGTTTAATCGGATTCTAGATACATCAATCGACATGTGTTGTAATTATTTTAGGGCACATTTAATGACTGCCGACCCCTATTCATAACTGACACGAGCTACTTATTGCCTTGAAAAGGTAGGTTTTAAAAAATGGACTTTATTGGGATGTCTTTGTTGACCTTATATATATTAGCCAAGAGCGTATTAATAGGATTTAATATCTTTAATTTAGCTAGCAGAGGCATTAGCAGATATTGCATGATTGTTCACTAGAGTTGTCTTATACTGGAGGTATTTTTTTTTAACTTTGTCTTTTTTTTTCTAATATGGTGATTGTACGTTCTGAAATCGTTGTTCTCCGATGCCCAACCTAACATGGATGTTGGTGGGGTGACACATAATGACACACCTTGCGGGGATGAGGTGATCTCGGGAATGAAGAAGTAATAATTGAGAGCGCTTCAACGGATGAGATGGGGAGGGGGATAGTTTTAATGTAGATGATAAGGATAATGTAATGATTGAGAGTGCTTCAACGACCCTGGAGAAGCAAAATCTTCCCTTGGATGATTGTAAAATAAGGATACTTATTTATGGCAAAAGAGTGTGGAACCCTTTCGCTAGTTATTTTGTTGTATACGAGCATTATTTCCTGTACGGGTTGACTTTACCAGTCTTGGATTTTGTGATTAGCGAGAGGCTTACGAGTTTGCTCTTGCCCAGCTCCATCCAAGGGGTGTGACCATGATGAGTGTATATGTAGAGGTGTGTAAACATGCAGATAAGCTGGTAAAGGTGGATAATTTTACCGAATTTTTTCAACTACGGAGTGCGGGGAAGTAAGGGTTTTTACGTTGTATCCCAGTGTTTGTGGGGTTTATCTTGTGAAAGGTTTTCCTAGAAAGTGTGGGACATGGAAGGATAGGTATTTTAATGTCAAGGGTGTAGAGAGCAAGCCTATGCCTTTATCAAATTTGGTTGTCCCCATGGATAAGCAATCCGAAAAGTTAGGGAAACTAATGAAGGAGAGCAAGATTGTGGTAGACTTGTCTCTGCTTTCCATAAAGATAAGTATGTCTAAGGGGAAATATGAGGTTGTCACATTTAACATTATTACAAAATTTGTGTGTTCAATTCTATTGGGTTTGTGAGTAGATGTGGTAACGGGGCATGACGAGTGCAGATTATGGGACCTCCATACCCATGGCCACCTGAAATTTTCATACCCATACACCCATGACGGGTATAACATTTAAATCCACTCCTGCCTCATCGGGTATTATATAATATCCATTCCCACACCATATTCAACTTGGGTTTCCTTACTCACTTCAAATTCATTATACACACCCCATCGGTCGTGGCAATTGATGTTGGGTGAACACCGACTTAATGAGTCGAAGAATGAACCTTGCTAGTAAGCTCCAAGCTTGCAAGATAGAGTCCTCGAGGTTCCAGAGGGAAAACGTGGTGATGCTTAAGTCATACCAAAAGTGTTTGCTTTGAGGATTGAGAATATATTGAATATAATCGAGACATACCGCGGTATTTATATGGTTGATCCCTACAAGGTCTCCCAATCAAGTTGGGATAAATATGAACACTCCATATATAAAATAGGTGTCTTACCACAATGGAGTTACCATATATTTAGTATTCCACAAATATATGTGAAGAATGAGTATGTTTTCGCTGATAGATCGGAAATTTGAGATCTTCATTTCGTATTGGGCTTCAACATAGTGGTAATAGTAGAATATAGCTATATGGCCTTTTTGTCCATGATCTGCACCTAAAAGCATGCATTAACTAATGCATTTGACACATTTGTTATTATGTTTTGGTTGGTTAATTTCTAGTTTTAGTTAGGTTTACATTACAAAGGGTTTAGATGACCATTGTTGGTTTTCTTATCCAAATCCCTGGTTTTATAGATTTAATTGGATCTGATGGACACTTTGTCCTCACGAGCGCCTAGATCTTCTTTGTGAGCTTATTAGTAGGTTTCTCATGAGAACTTTGGCATTATTTGTAGAAGGCAATCCGCAAGGGTGGCATAGATAGTAGAAGGTCATTTGCAAGGATGGTAGTAGACAGAAGGCCACGAGTCTAAATGTGGTAGTAGATATAATCATGCCGAAAGAAGAAGGGAATCGAGTCCAATACTTGAAGACCTGGAACAGCCGTGTGAATCAACACGGGTTGTGCCAACTAACACGATAGTGCCAAGTTGCTTTGGCATAGGCCGTGACCTACCTTCACTCGGGGTCGTTAATTGTTGCTAATTAACCTGAGCAAAGGCTGAGTAAGGTCAAAGATAAAATTTATAGTTCTGCACCCAACTCACTACTATGCTACCGATAGGGTAGTTAGCGGTAAGCCCTGGGTATGTCCACAGATATGCTAGAGCCTAAAAATTAATTGAACACAACCTCGTCCGGGTTGTCAATCTACACGAGTTGCTAGGAATAGATAGTATAGCAAACACAGGGGGTTTGGATTTTTTACTAACAACTACAAAACATGAAAGTAAAAAGCAAGTAATCTATATAGCTAAACACTTGGGGAATGATTTCGTAATATGGTTGATTTAATGCTTCGATCCTCGATTCATTCACATGTGATATTTTGGACAAACCTAATATAGTACTCATAACACGTGGTGTGGTCAATGGCATACACTTCCCTGTACCTGTCATGTTGGGTGCGCTCGCAACCCTCCATTTGACACCACCTTCGTAATTAGGGGAGTAAAACTAGGTCTGATAATTGTTTTAGGTCTATTTCTCCCCCGTGTAATTACGTCCCGGGCTTCCACCATGAATGCTCTACTTCCTAGGCCTATAAATGAGGCAAAGGGAAGTAGGCACCTTATCTATGAAACTAGGACCTCTTACAACCCTAGCTTGCCACTTTTTGCTATCTCTATCCGCAACCCATTGGACTAATTTTCATAATCAGCTAAGACTGGTGTGCAAGGACATAACAGACACAATACTCGGAAAAGACCTCTGTGCACACACCCACGAGGACCCGTACCCTATTACCCATAACACATCAGAGGTGTCTCTTCACCGGGGGGCATCAATATTTGCACCAACATGAATATAGACTAGAGTGTGTGCTAATGGAGTGTACTATTCATGCAAGTCTAACATCCAAAAACAAGTCACAATAATATCACAAACACAATAATTAGGATAAAGTAAGAATCTCACAAAAGCATAAATCAACACATGAATACAATTATCCCCAAGCAATGAATCTACTCCCTATAAATTAGATCCATGACAAATATTAAGTTAGATGCCATGGATCTAGGAAAATAAGAAGAAGAAAATATGAAGAAAAGAGAAGAAGAACTCTAGAGAGAGAGATCTCTCCTCTTCCTTCTATCTAAACTAGAAAGAGAAAAAAACTACATCATACCTACTTAGATTTTCCTAGAAGACTAAAGGCTCATATAAATAGTAGTAGGAGATTAGGCCTGAAGATAGGCCCAAAATAGGCCAAAATTTTGTCAAAACCCTAGTAAGCCGCCATCTAGCCGAATATTTCTTGAATAAACTGCTCATATTTGTGGACTTTCTGGGTCTTAGGTTTAGTGGGTTGGATAGAGCTCGGAAAGATGAAAATTTTGATATATGGTAGAGGGAAATCGGATAAATATTGAGAGAGTTATGACTAAAATAGTGAGAGAGGGAGGGGCTGTGAATAGTGGTCCGCACCGTGAATAGTACTCTGTGCCAAAGATTTGGCACGGACCTGTGAATTGTGCCTCTGTGCCAAACCCCTTGGCACGGACAGTGAATAGTACAACGCAGGGCGCCAGATATGGCTGGCCCATTTAGGGCGTGATCCACTTTGTTTGGCATGGCCCGTCTTCTAAAAGGGCATTTTGCTCAGTATATTGGTGCGGCCCACTCAATTCTTCACGTCCCACCGGCTGGTCTTGACATTTTGCACTTGAAACGGCATGGGCCATAAAAAATGGGACGATCCGCGCCCATACTTAAGCCTTTTTGAGTGAAACTTGGAACTTGCCCGTGCGGCCTGTCGGGTTTGGTGAGGTCCATGTCGAGCCTTAGCACGATCTGTGCCAAAGACCCTTGGTGCTAACCGTGTCATCTGGTGCAAACCGTTGGTGCCTCCTTTGGTGCGAACCATGAACGGTCTGCGCCTCTCGTTTGTGCTTCACTAGCTGAACTTCTTTCCTTCGTTACGGTCTAACTTGTAGTCAATTTTATGGATCTCGAGGAGAAAAATCCAATCGAACCAAATTTTAAGGCTTATTCTTCTTGTATTGTTTCCATAATTTGGCACAACTCTCGGACCACGATTCTCCGTTTCTCCCTTGGCCGTTTTGAACTCCAATGCCGTCTATCTTTGGCTCCATCCTTCTACCACCACGATTTGATGTCTATGGCCTTCATCTATTACCATTCTAATGTGAATGACATTCAACCTCTTCTACCATCCTTGCGAACGGCCTTCAATATCTTCTACCGTCCTTGCAAACGGCCTTCACATAGAATGTAACAAAAAGTACCCACGAGCGACCTACTAAGGATGATAAAAAAGGAAGATCTAGGTGCCAGTGGATACCAGATGCCCACTAATACCAATTAAGTCTATAAAAAGCGGGATTTAGACAAGAAAACCAAACATGGTCGTCTAAACCTCTTGTCACGTAAACTCAACTAATACTGACTATCTAACATATAAAACAAGCCAATTATTATACCAAATGAAATGGTTAATGTATGCACAATGGAGCACATCAAGTCGCATGGAACAGCACGTCCCATGCAATCCAAGGATGCCTCGTGCGGCTAAGTATGGGCACGGGCCGTGCCATTTTACGCAGCCCGTGTTGTGTCGCTCAAAGTTTAACACTCAAAGACCAGCCCACAGGGTGTGAAGTTTTTCACACCTACACTACTAGTTTGCTCAAAAATTGACTCCCGGCGAATGGCCCACAAGGATTGACACAACCCACGACGTTGAGAATAAGAAATCACGCACCTTGCCATCGGCCCGTGTAGATCTACACTGCATGAGTAGTCCAAATGCTCAAGAAGGAGTCACAAGCGGCGGCCCATGACAAATGGCGCGATCGCATGCTCAGAATGGTTGAGACTGGTGCCTAGTTGGTGGCTCGTGCTGAATGACATGGCACGTGCTACGTTACGTCTGCGTGGGTGTGTGCCTGGGAGACCCGAGTATTGATCTGACTTATTTTCCATCACGCCAATCTTAGCTGATTATGTTAACTTTTTCCGATAGGTTGCAGGTTGTGATAGTGAAAAAGTAGCAAGCTAGTGTTGTAAGAGGTCATAGTATTATAGATAAGGTGCCAACGACCCCTTGGCCTAATTGATAGGACTAGGGGGAAGTAGTGAATTTATGGTGAAAGCTTGGGACATAATTGCACGAGGGAGAAACGGAACTTCAACAATGATCGGACCTTGTTGTACTCCCCTAATTACGATGATGGTATTGATGGAGGGTTGCGAGTGCACCCGACGTGATAGGTACGGGGAAGTGTATGACATTGGCCACACCACATGTTATGAACACTCTATTATGTTGTCTAGTAAATATTACATGTGAATGAATCGAGGATCAAAATATTAGATTAACCATGTTGGGCAACGACTCCCCAAGTGCTTAGCTTAATTAGATTACTTGCTTTTACATTTCATATTTTGTAGTTGTTAATTTAAAAAACTGAAACCCCCCTCCTTTTTGTTTGCACTTATTAGTTTTTCCTTTCACTCGTACGGATTGATGACCTGTACGAGATTGTGTTTAGTTGATACTTGAGCCCTAGCATCCCTGTGGACAAATCCATGACTTATCGCTAACTACCCTTTAGGTAGCGTAGCAGTGAGAATGGGTGCAGAACTATAAATCTTATCTTTGACCTTTCCCATAGGAAAGCCTCTACTCAGGTTAATTAGCTACAACTAATGACCCCGGGCGAAGGTGGGTCTAATTTTGGCACCGTTGCCGAGGGTGCTATCTAGCTTAAGTATTAATTAGCACAACGTGTTAGTAGAGTAGCTAGTATTGCTTTTATCTGTTTCTTGTTTGGCTTGCATGATGATTGAAACAGAAAATTTTGAAAACTCTCGAAAAGAGATATTTCCAGAAATTGAGACTCTATATGCCTTATCTTGTGTGAATGATCTGTGATACTGTTCTTGTTGAGCATGTTTCTTCTAATTTGAACGAGGATATTTCACCTCGGTATCTCATATCTAAAGTGAAGCGATGAAAGAAGCAGGCTAAGGAATTAAAAACTCCTAAGCCCCTTCCAATCCCCAAACTTAACAAGAATATATCCACACTTGAGAAGAATGGGTTCCCTTGGTTCATCGTTCCAAAGGTAAAAGGTAAACCTAGCCACTCTCTTTAGTTCATCGTGATGTGGCACTGATGGTGTCAAGGATGTGACTACGGTGACCCACCAAGGCACTCTCTTTAGTTCCTAAAATTGAGGGAAAAATAAGTTGTGAAAATGACAATAAACAAACGTTGCTTTTATTTCAAGTAGGAGGTTTCTTTCGAATGTTTTTAAAATTTTGGGGGCGAGTTTGATTTTTGGTGGAAATCTTTTAGGAAATTTTAATCATCAATTGTTTGTGTGGAACAGTACTACTCTAATTTTTATTGTTTTTGGATGCAGGAGCAACAGAAAAATTCACAGGGGAGAGAAGGGGCTGGTGATCCTTGCCGAGATTTGGGACAGAAAAATGGTTCGCGCACCGGGACTCGTGAAGGGATGGTACCTCGTGCCACAGCCAGTCAGTACAGAGCTAATGTGGCTTCCACGTGTCCTCATATCGTGGATTGTACGTACGTGGCACGGGCTTGGCACGAACCTAACGTGAGTGCGGTATGGATCAACACACGCTCGACACGGACGCCAAGTGTTGGCGCAAGGCCCACCTAGGATCTGTGCTGTCGCCCACCTTAGCCAATCCTAGCCTAACCTACCTCCTATTTATACCCCTCGGTCCATAACCCTTTCCCACACCAGTCTTCATCCATTTTCTCTTCCTCACGAATACAACCCTTCCCTCCCCCTCACATAAAAACACAAGCCAACCCTCTTTCACTAAATTGTCCATAACATTCTCATTTTTCATCCATTATTTCCCTACCATATATCAAAATTTTCCTCTTTCCAAGCTTTATCCAACCTACTAAGCCTAAACCCCAGAAAGTACGTGAGTTTGAGCAGATTATTGAAGAAATCTTCGGCCGCAGATTGGTAATTTCTCTGGGGAGCTGAATTTTTTTATTCCTTTTGGAGTGTTGGAGTTGCATTGGTTTACCCTAGGAGAGGTGCTGTGAAATCCTTGAGTGGAGATTCCACCACACTCGCCGTTTAAGGTAATCTCAGCCAAACTTATTCTTAATTGGAGGCCTCGAACTGGCATATTTACTATGGACTGTGCTTGCATGCTTGAGAATTTAGGTGATTAGTGCTATTGGTAGATTTACTTGGGAATTATTATTCTGTGTTGGGAGTAGTTGGAGGGAAGTTTTTTCCATACTCTGTTTATTTTACTTGCTATATCTTTGGACATTATGCCTCGTGTACCGAGAGAGAGAGAGAGAGAGGAGTCTAATATGCAATCCTATATGGGCTTGACTACTTTGACTTGGGTCATAAGGAAAGGTGAGGGTGAGGGTGGCCCATAGGGCGCCCCATTTTAGAGACAAAGTTTGTAGACGAAGAGACCATCAAGGGTCTCAAACTCTACAAGCCTATCCAATTGCTACTAGGTAGGGTAAGTATGAAGAAGTTTACTACCCTATCCACCCCCACCTACACTAGATATACATTGGAGTTTTTTTCCACTGTCGAGAAGTTTCAAGATGAACAGGGAAGGCAATGTATTAGATTCCATTTGGGTGATGAGCCCCACACCTTGACTTACAAGGAGTTGGGGAAAATCTTCAAATGGAAGGAGCTGAGAAAGATGTCAGGGTTCAGGGAGCCAAACACATGTGATTTTTTCACATTCTGGGGCGCCATCACCAGGCGATTGAGGAGTAAGAATACCAAGAACATTGACATAGTGCACCCGACACTCAGATATGTAGCTAGGCTGTTGACTGTGATAGTTAGTTTCCATAGGGAGGCCATCGCCTCCACTGATGAAGACTGCATGATACTTCTATGGTCTGTATGCATGGGGAAAGCTTGCCCCAACTTTGTAAAAGATTTTTTTTCTCTGGGAGTATGGATCTCACCTTCTCAGGAGCCTGCACTGGCAAGATCTCGATGAGAGGAATGGTCACATTTCTGGCTAGACATTTTCACCTCCCGAAGAGTGAAGATATGAGGGCCAACCCAATCTCACTCTTTAAACTCACTCTTTTGATCATGACAGAGGCGGCTTATAAACATAGAGCATGGTACTGTCTTCTGGTTGTACAAGGGGAGAGATTTATGAGGCTGCTATAGAGTGAGAGAACCAAGTTGAGCACATCCTTCAGTTTATCAGATCTTATCATTAAGCCCTATGCAGGTTTGGAAGCAGTCTTGGGGGAGCACGACCCGGAAAGTAAGGATTATGAGTCTGAGGAGGAGCATGAGCAGCCTGAGCAACAGATTCCCACTGGCGTCATCATAGAGTAGCCACCTCCACTTCATGCTATGCCACCACCTATGGAGCACTCTATAGCACCACCGCCACCTTTCCAGTAAGTATCAGGAGGACCAACCCCTTTTCCGAGGCCGGTTAGCATGCACGAGAGTTCTTACCATTCTACAGGGCATGGTGCCTTGAGTGAACATAGACATAGCATTTCATCTCACCACCAGGATTTCTCGAAATTAGTATGCACAACATCCATGGTCCCCCTCCACCATTTGAGCCTCACGGACATAGCATTTCTAGCCACTCTCATCATGGAGCTCATTCATGGCAACACCCGCAGTACAACCCTTTTCGAGTTCACATGTCGCCGGGTTTTCAGTCTACTTCTTTTCATCCCATGTGGACCGAGCCACCTTAGCACCCCCAGCCAGATTGGGCACGATATTTAGAGTACTCCATCTTTGGGATAAGGCAGGACTTAGTCACCGCCACTAGGATATGGTTGCCAGATTTGATAGAGTTGATGGTCAGTTGCAGTATCCGAAAGATGGTATGAGGGCTCTCCACAAGAGGCTTATTGGTACTAGTGATAGGTCAAGGAGTGCAGGCATAGGTGAGCGCTACATGGATCCTCCACACGGGCAGGGGCCCGGAGCCAGATGTTGCAGTAGGGAGTGATTTTTCTTGTGATTCCAACCTTTCCTTCACCTTAGTCACTTGCTTTGGAAACAACACAAGAAACTAAGTGTGGGGAGGGGTTGGAATATCATCTATTATGGTATCCCCTTTGCTAGTATCTCTTCTAACCTATGTTCTACTGCTTTGAACTTCTGGATGACAATCTTTTCCATGTTTTTATTTCTTTCCCTCATTGAACTCTTTTGTTGTTTTGGTGTGAGGGCACCTTTTTAAAGTTGTTTTTGGGAAGCTATTAGTGGTGTATTTTTGCGATTGATCTTATCTTTTGTAGTATGAAGCCCACTATTGGGACGATTTGTGCTACACCAAAAAATTGAAAAAACTTGAAAAATGAAAAAAATATAAAAATCTGGACAAGTTGAAAACTCGAAAGGACGACTTGGGTAACATTGGGAAAAGTCTGAATAGGTTAAAAGACCTAGGTAAAAATGAGATGCTAGGCCCGGTTAGGCTTTTGAGGTAGGCCCAACTAAGCTTAAGAGGTGGGCCCGACTAGGCTTATGAGCCTAGATAAAAATGAGAGGCCACGTGGAAAAGGGTGAGAAGTGAGTACCCTTCGTATGTTAAAGTTAGGATGAAAACATGAAAAGGCTCCTAGGAAAAATGAGAGAAATTGAGAGAAAACAAAAAACTAGGCTGACGAAACATTTAGCTCCTTGGTTGTACCTAGGTTGAGAATCACGAATTATCCCTATGTTACAACCAAGTCGACGGCTCTTGGATTTCTTTAGTGGATTTTTTTTTAAAGAATACCCTTAGATTGCTTTTAGGGATCATTTTGGGAAAAGTAAGTTAGCTTTACACTTATCTTCTTGGCTTACCTTTTTCCACATTTTACTTTTGGGTGGTTAGATTGCTTATGTTCTTTGGGGATTGTGAGAGTTGTGAGATTCTTACTCTTTTAGGGGTAAATAGGGTAATCTAGGAATAAGTTGGATGCCATTGTTAATTTATGCTTGCATGCTACATTTCGCTTAATTCTTTGTCTTGTCTTTATTTACTCGAAGATGGGTAAAGTGTGAAGTGTGGGGAGTCTGATGTGCTTCATTTTATGTGTGTTAACCGTTGCATTCGGCATAGCTTTTAGCTTGTTTTATTTGGTTGATTGCTAGTATTAGTTAAGGGGTTTAGGCGGCCATGTTTGGTTTTCTTATCAAAATCCTGCATTTTGTAAATTTAATTAGTAGTTTAGTACTAATGGAAATCTTGTACCTATGGGCTCCTAGATCTTCCATTTGATCATCATTAGTGGGTCGCCCGTGGGTACTTTTTGGTTACATTCTATGTGAAGGCTATTCGAAAGGACAGTAGAAGATACTGAAGGTCGTTTGCAAGAACGGTATAAGAGATCGAAGGCTATTCACCTCTATAATCATAGTAGATGAAGGCCATGAACATCAATTTATGGTATAAGGAGATTGGAGTCAAAGATAGGCGGCAACAAAGATCAAAGTGGCCTATGAAGAAACGTGGAATCATGGTCCGATGAATTGTGCCAAAGTCTGAGAATGATCTGAGAATAACTAGCATTCAAGCCCTATTTCATTGGATTTTTCTTCTTGAGCACTACAAAATTAACTACTAGAACTCTAAATTTGGACTAATGGTTCACCCGTAGCGAAGGAAACAAGTTCATTCGGCCAAGGTACCACGAGTTGGTGCTAGCCGTTCATGGTTAGGAACCAACGGACCACGCCAAAGGAGTTGGCCCATACCAATAGTGTTTAGCATGAGGCTATGGTGTAGAACATGCCAAATCTCACAGGCCGCATGCACAGGTTCAAAACTTCACTCGGAATTTATGGGCGCATTCTGCAGACAGTCCCATTTACGGCGGCCCGCGCCATTCCAACTCCAAGATGCCAAGACCAGCCGACAGCTCATGCCAAAATTCACACCCCGTGCCAAGTTTCTGAGCAGACTAAGCCTACAAACGATAGCCCGTGCCAGATCATGCAGCCTGTGACAAGTACATGGCGCGGCCCGCACCAAGCGGCTGCTGAACTAGGGTTTAGTCATTTTTTGCCTATTTTGGGCCTATTTTTAGGACCAATCCCTTTCTCCTAAAAATATATCCTTATTTTACCAGGTTAAAAAAAGAGGAGAATAGAGAGTAGATGGTTTTATTTCATTCTTAGGCTATTAGGAGGGCAACTTTAGAGAGAGAATCACTTTCTCCCTTTCTTTTCTTTTCTTTCCATTTACTTTTGTTTTGATTATAAATGTGGAAGTCAAATCCATATTTGAATTCCTATCTATGGAGTAGTTTCCATAGCTTGGGGATAAATTGTAGGCGCATGGTTTGATCTTTGTTTTGTGAGATTCTATCGTTCATCCTAATTTTGTGTTCATGATATTATTGTGATTGTTCTTGAATGTTTGAATTGCATGAATAGTACACCACATTAGCAGACACTTTGGGCTATATTCATGTATGGTGCAAATATTTATGCCCCATTGGGAAGAGAAACCTGGATGTTAGACTGGGAAAGGGAGTACGTTGCGTCTGTGTGGGTGTATGCATAGGAGGCCCGAGTATTGCTCTGACTTATTTGCCATAGCACTATTCTTAGCTAATTATGTCAAGTTTTCTGATAGGTTGTGGGTAGAGATAGTGAAAAAGTAGCAAGCTAGGGTTGTAAGAGGCCCTAGTATCATAGATAAGGTGCCAACGACCCCTTGACCTAATTGATAGGACCAGAGGAAAGTAGTGCATTTGTGGTGAAAGCCCGTGACGTAATAGCATAAGGTAGAAACAGACCTACAATAATGGTCGAATCTTTTTGCACTCCCTTAATTAAGATAGCGGTGTCGATGAATGGTTACGAGTATACCTGAAGTGACATGTACGGGGGAGTATATACCATTGGCCACACCATGTGTTTTGACCACTCTATTAGGTTGTCTAGTAAATCTTACATGTGAATGAATCGAGGATCGAAACATTAGATTAACCATGTTGGGCAATGACTCCCCAAGTGCTTAGCTTAATTAGAATACTAGCCTTTTAATTTCATGTTTTGTAGTTGTTAATTTGAAAAACCAACCCCCCTTTTGTTTGCATTTACTAGTTATTCCTTTCACTCGTACGGATTGATGACCCGTATGAGGTTGTGTTTTTAGTTGATACCTGAGCCCTAGCATCTTTGTGGACAAATCCAGGGTTTACCGCTAACTACCCTTTAGGTAGCGTAGCAGTGAGAATGGGTGCTGAACTATAAATCTTATCTTTGACTTTCCCATAAGAAAGTCTCTGCTCAGGTTTATTAGTTACAATTAACAACCCCGGGTGGAGGCATGTCAAGTTCGTTGTTGATGATGAGGGTAGGAAAGCTTGATACCTTGAAACAGATGCTTGTGATTGAACCTATCATCCAATCCCCAAATAGTTCCATCCCTGTTGAAATAATGTGTGATGCAAGTGTTTATGCTAAAGAGGTTTTATTAGGCCAAAGAGTAGGGAAGGTGCCACACGTTATCTATTACGCGTCAGTAACTCTTAATGATGCTCAACGCAATTACTCCACTACGGAGAAAGAGTTATTGGTTGTGGTATTTGCCCTTGAGAAATTCAGGCAATATTTGCTAGGAAATAAGGTCATGGTTTACATGGATCATGCTGCACTTCGCCACTTGATTACAAAGAAAGAAGTGAAACCTAGGCTCATTAGGTGGATACTTATTTTGAGTGAAGACCTTGAAGTGAGAGATAAGAAGGATAGTGATAATGTGGTGGCCAACCATCTAAGTAGATGGACACCCCTTGAGAGCCTAGATCCCACCACGGGGAAGCCTAATTTGGAACCCATTCGGGAAGAATTTCTCGACGAATAGTTGTTCGTGGTAACGACTAGCCAGGCTTAGTATGTCGATATAGTGAACTACCTTACCACGTGAGAGTTGCATCCCTCCTACGATCAAATAAGGAAGGATAGGTTGGAAAATGAGGCTAAAGAGTATTTTTGGGATGACCTTTACTTGTGGAAGAACTGCCCCGACCAAGAGATTACGAGGCAAAGATGAAATAGAGACTATCCTTACACTTTGTCATTCCTCCGATATTCGTCGACATTTTGGGTATAAGGGGACCACTAACAAAGTAGAGGAATGTGGCCTTTATTGGCCCAACATGTTGAAACATACCCAATATTTCATCTTATCATGTGATCAATGCCAATAGATGGGCAACATCTCATTTAAATATAAGATGACCTAAGTTCTCTCAATGCCAATTGAGGTTTTTGATGTGCGGGGGATGGATTTCATGGGTCATTCCCCGAGTCCAGTGGTCACTAATATATCCTAGTGGTGATGGACTACATGTCCAAATGGGTCAAAGCCAAAGCGACAAGAAAAAATAATGTGGCAACAATTATCAATTTCCTAAAATCCAGTATCTTCTCTCGATTCGGTGTCCCCCAAACCCTAATTAGCTATAGGGTAACACATTTTTGCAACAAAGCCATGGAAACTTTTCTTAGGAGATATCGAGTGACCCATAAAACATTGACTGCATACCACCCATAAACAAATGGCCAAGCAGAGATATATAATCGACAGACCAATGCCAACCTTGAAAAGATGGTAAACACATCTAGAAAGGATTGGAGTACCCGTTTGGATGATGCGCTTTTGGCCTACCGTACTGCATACAAAACTCTCATTTACATGTCACCCTTCCGGATCCTCTTTGGAAAGAGATGCCACCTCCTGGTCAAATTCGAGTTCAAGATACAATGTGCCGTTAAACGCGTGAATATGAACTTGAGTGAAGCCGTGAAACATAGGAAGTTGCAACTACAAGAACTTGAAGAATTTAGGTGCGACTCATATGACACCGCACTAATTTATAAGGAAAGGATGAAAGTACGGCATGATGAGAAGATAGTGAAGGACTTTTTTGTGGGACAAAAAGTCCTTTTCTTCCAATCTTGGCTACGTCTTTTTTTGGGTAAATTGCGGTCAAGGTGGGCGGGTCCATATGTGGTGACCAAGGTATATGATCAAGGAGCGATAGAGGTGAAAGATGAAAAACATGGCATAAAGTGGTTAGTCAATGGGCAAAGGTTAAAACCTTATTTTGAGTGCGAAAATTTGGGAGGAGACAAGGAGGGCAATCCCCTCTTTGGTGAGAAAATCCATGCATGAACTATTCTAATGCAAATAAGCCGTGAGGATGACAATAAAGTAACGGTGCTTTTATCTTTGTTTCAGTATATTTTGAAAACTTATTTTTTGTGATTTTTGGGAAATGTTTAATTGTTGATAGTGTTTTTAGGGATATGTAGTCATCAGATATTCTGGCTGGAACAGTATTACACTTGGTTTTCGTGTTTTTGAATGCAGGAATTTGCGACAAATATTGATGTAGCAGATGCAGGGCACAGGTTGTTCCAAGCCTCGTGCTGAAAGGATGATCCCAGGAAGTTAAAATACGTAGTTGAATCGGTGTTTTCAACCTTTCTTTTCACCCTGGTCACATGCATTAGGGATAATGCATGAACTAAGTGTGGGGGAGGGGTTGGAACACCTTCATGGGGGCATCTCATTTGTTTCCCTATTTATCTATTTCTGCTTTGATTTGGATGAGGTTGATGACTATTTTTTCCCTTTGTTTTCCCCTTATTTGTATTTTCAAACCTTTTGTTGTTGGTTTGTTCTTGGGTGTGAGGGCACCTTTTTGTAGTTTATTTGGGGATGTTTTGGAACACCTTGGTGGTGTCAATTTTTTGTTTTAATTATCTTCAAGTAGTATGAAGCCCATCTTTGGGGAATTTTGTGCTACACAAAAAAAAATGAAGACTTTTTAAAAAATGAAAAAATATAGACCTGGCTAGGTCAAAAACCTGGAAGGGTGACTTAGGAAACAATAGGGAAAAAATGAGAGGCCATGGTGTGGAAAAATGTGAGAAGTGAGTTCAGTTTGTGTGTTAAGGTAGGATGAAAACCCAAAAGGGCTCCTAGGCAAAATGAGAGAAATTGAGAGGAATTGAAAACTATGTTAAGCATCTCTTGGATTTTCTTTGGCGGCTTATTCAGTGGAGTAAGTTAGTTTTGCACATATCATGTATACCTTGCCTTTTTCTTGGTATGATCGGTTGGATTGATTACTTTAGCTTCTTTGGGGAGAGTGAGAGTTGTGAGATTCTTAAATCTTTGGGGGAACTAGGGTAGTCTAGGAATAAGGTTGAATGTATTGGTTAACTTATCCTTGCATGCTACTTTCCTCTTAGATATTTGCTCATTTTTGTTTACTCGAGGACGAGTAAATGTTTAATTGTGGGGGAATTGATATGCACCTAAAAGCACACATTAACTGATGCATTTAACACATTTATTATTATGTTTTGATTGGTTAATTTCTACTTTTATTTTTGTTTACATTACAAAGGGTTTAGATGACCGTTATTGGTTTTCTTATCTAAATCCTTATTTTAGAAGAATTAATTGGATCTAATGGACACTTTGTTCAAACGAGTGCCTAGATCTTATTTTGTGAGCTCATTAGTAGGTTACTCGTGAGCACTTCATCGTAGTTTGTAGAAGGCCATTTGCAAAGGTGGTAGTAGATAGTAGAAGGGCATTCGCAAGCATGGTAGTAGGCAGAAGACCACGAGTCAAAACGTGGTAGTAGATGAAATCAAGCCGGAAGAAGAAGGGAGTCGAGTCCAATACTCGAAGACCTGGCACAGCAGTGTGAACCAACATGGGTCATGCCAACCAACATGATGGTGCTAGGTTTCTTAAGCACGGGCTGCGTGGAATAGCACGACTCGTGCCATCCAAGGACGCCTCGGTGGCTAAGTATGGGTACGGGTTGTGCCATTTTACACGGCCAGTGTCGCTCAAAGTTCAACACTCGAAGACCAGCCCATGGGGTGTGAAGTTTTTCACACTTGCGCCATTAGTTTGCTCAGAAATTAACTCCCAGCAGACAGCCCGCAAGGATTTACACGGCCCACACCGTTCATAATAAGAAAGCGCGCACCCGGCCAGCGGTTCGTGAAGATCTACACAGTCCAAGTTATCTAAATGCTTAAGAAGGAGTCCCAGCCGGCGGCCCGTGCTGAACAACACGAGTCGTGCCAAGCCAAGCCAACGCTGGTCATGTGCTATAGCACGACCCGTGCCAACAACGGCTGCTAGAGTTTCTTGCCTATTTTTGGGGGCTTTTTCAAGGCCCAATTCCCCACTATTATATATAGGAGCCTATGTTTACTAGGTTTTAAGTTTGGTATTCATTAGTTTCATTCTCCTATGAATAGGTAGAGAGAGAAAGGGGCTACCCCTTCCATCTAATTTATTTCTCCATGTTTTTGTCCAGGGGCATTGAATCCAATGAAATATTTAGGTTCAATGCTTAGGGAGTAGTTATTTAGATTTGGGATCTATATTTGTAAACATGACTTTGTAGTTATTTTGTGAGATTCTAAGATCTACCTATCTTTATGTGCTTATGAACATTATGTTGACTTGTGCTTTACATTCTTGTTAATTTTGTGATTGTCACACCATGTTGGCATACACCTTAGTCTACTTTCATGTTGGCACATTTAATGATATCTCCTGGGGAGTTAAACCTAGATGTAATAGGGGTAGCGATAGTCTGGGACTGTATGCGTGTATACATATGGGTCACTGAGTCAACGTTATGATCATCGTACACTAGTTTTAGCTGGACTTGAGCCCGAAGGGTTACATGTAGAGATAGCATAGCAGCAAACTAGGGTTAGCATAGTTTGCAACCTTAGAGTCAATCATGAGGTGTCTATTTATTTTCCCATGTAGGCCTAGGGAGAAGCATTCATAGTGGAGTTCCCGTGATGTAACTGTATGTGGGAGAATTAGATTTTCACAGCAAGAAGGGTCATTGTTACACTCCCCATTATGGAGGCTATGCCGATGGAAGAATACAACACCACCCTTATGTGACAAATAGGGGGAAGTGTTGACCATCGACCACACTATGTGGCATAAGCATTAGGATAGGTTTGTATGTCTTGAATATGATTGAATCTAGCATCAAAATATACTATCGGTCATGTTACGCAAATATTCCCCAAGTGCTAGAGATATATAGTTTTACTCTCTTGTTCTTGCATGCTTGTAGTTGTTACATAAACCCCCCCCCCCCCCCCTAAAAAAACCAGTTTTGCAACATTTAGGTATTCCTAACACATGATCGGATTGACGACCCAATTGCGGCTGTGTGTAGTTAACTTTTAGATTCCTAGCATCTATGTGGAAGACCCTAGTCTTGCCATTCTCTGCCCCTTATGTAGTTTAGTAGTAAGAACGGGAGCAACAAACAAATATTTTATCTTTGTGAAGCCACTCTGCGACTTAATTAACAACCCTGCAGGGAGGCGGATCAAACTTTGGTGCCACTGACGGGGATGCTAGTTTACTGATTTAAATTTTAACTTGCATAGCTTGTTGGTAGAGTAGTTGGTGTTGTGTTTTCTTGTGCATATTTCCTATTTTCCGGAGTATGTATTGCTTGAATTCTTGGTGTGAACCGAGGATTCTTGCTAGATCTGGGACATAGAGAGAGAGAGAGAGAGAGAGAGAGAAGTGCCAAGCCTCCCAAAGTTCAGAAGTTGGATATGCACATTTACAGTGAGGCAAAATATTTAACCGTTGTGGTCATGCTCGACCTGCCTGACATGGTATTGAATGATGAAAATAACCTCACCTCTTTGTTTGACTCAGCAATTGAGGTATGATGAAGATGTGTGAGTTGTTGGTATATCTAATGTAAGCTTTTTGACATGATGTGTTCGTGATTTCAAGATGAGAGGTGATTTGATATCTATAGGGCGTGTCTTGTCGGCTACGCAAGGGAGGTGAGAGCTTTTCCCAAGAGGGTGGTGGAGATGGAGGCAGAATTGAAGCAAAGTGAAGAAGCTCAGGAACAACTTGAATTGGAGTTGGAAAATGCACAAAGCATTCATCAAGAAGAAGTTAATATTAATGATGTATTGCGAGTGAAACTCCAGAATATAAGGAAGGGGGGACATGCACATCCCGTTTATCCTTGCATTCTTATCCTTGCAATTTTTCCACATGATGGCACTTGCATTTTGCCTCGGATTCACCTCATGTTGAGATGGAATCCTCCGGACTCTCTCGCCTCTAAGCGGCTCACGAAAGTAGCTAGTTGGCTTACTTGAACCTCCAAGTTCTTGATACTTGATAAGGCTCTAGTACCCAACTCTTCGATGTCCCTTCTTTTTCGGGCCACGAAGATGTCCCTCTTCGATGTCCCTTCCATAAGCTCCTCTCTCTCGGACTTGATGTTGCTTGTTTGTAGGTTAGAAGTCCCTTCACCTCTTGGGTAGGGTTGTTGAGGACCTCGGTTATAACCTTGACCATTTCCATAGCTGGGATGTTCATCTTGATCATCCCTCATCGAAAGTTTGGATGGTCACTATACCTCGGGTTGAAGCTCTTGGCGTAGGGGTCGTAGTTCTTCTTAAGTCCTTGGTTCCATTGGAACCCTTTTCTTTGACCTTCTCCGTAGGGCTTGTTGCCTCCAAACCATTTTACTTAAAATCCCATAGTGTTGACCTCTTTAAGGTCATTCTCTTTCAATTGTGGACATGTGTCGGTCGGGTTATTAAGTGAGCATAACCTGCAAGCTTTGACTTGTTGTACCCTACCTTTCATAAATCCTCTCATCATCGAATCAAGAGCTTAGAATTGCTCCTCTAGATTGGGGGGAGTGTGAATTCACATCATTGTTAGTTTTCACCCTTAACCGAGTCCCAAATTGTCTAGCCCTACCGGCCATCTCCTCAAAGAGAGCCATTGCATCCTTTAGACTCCTGTTGGACATTGATCCATTGCAAGTTGCATTGACTATTCTCATATCCTCATCTGACAAGCCCTCAAAGAAGTAGCACACCGAATCCCCATCCTTGAACGGGTGATATGGGAAACTCGCAAGTAGCCTCTTAAATCTCTCCCACTAATCGTACAAGGTCTCATTGGGATCTTGGGAGATATTAGAGAGTTTCTTATTCAATCCGACCGACTTGGATGTTGGGAAGAATTTCTCGAGGAATTTCTGCTTCATGTCCATCCATATCGTGATGCACCCCGGTGGAAGATAATAAAGATAATATTTGGTTGCGTCCTTCAATGAGAACGGGAAGACCCTAAAATTCTAATCTTCTTACGATACTCTGTGTGGCTTCATATTGGTATACACCAAATAGAACTCGGAAAACTTCTTGTTCGGATCCTCTCTGCTCATACCATAGAACGTTGAAAGACAGTGGATCATTTCAGACTTAAGTTCACAAATCACATTCACGGGTAGCAGTGGAAAGATGCAGAGTGGTTGATTCTCCAAATTTGGAGCCATCAACTCCCTCAAAGTGCATGTGTCTTCGACCATTGTGTTCTCCTCAACTATGGGTGACGATTGTAGAAATTTTGTGTTTGTTCTTGGTCTCCTCCTCGGTCTCCCATAAATACCTAAGAGGTCTGGTGTGTAGTGTAATGGTTCCAAGTTATTTGCACAAGTGTGTACCTTAAACAACAACAAAAAAAATCCACCGTCGACAAGCCACAAATACAAGGCAAGTGATAGCAAAAAGCAAAACCAACCAACAAATAACTCAAACAAAAAAATAAAAAATCAAAGACTTAAACATAGGGCTGACATTTTGCGCCAAAATATCGTACCAACCAACTTATCAACCGAACTGCATACCATGTGTACTGAATATTTTGGTAACCGATGACGTGGTACGGTAGTACCGTACCACACACTTAAGATGGGATGGTAATGGTATTGAGAAAATATTACCATAGCACACGTACCACACAACTCTCTTTCTCTCTCTCTCTCTCTCTCTCTCTCTCTCTCTATATATATATATATATAACTAATATTATGAAAAATATGAAAAAAATTAGTTAAGATTTAGCCATTCATTAGCATTAAAACCAATAGTAATAATTTGAAATATGTCATCTATATTTTGGTTCCAATATGTTGGATATTGGAAAGAGTTTAAATTATTTTTCTTAAATAGGATTTCTTTACAACTTATATTTTTATATTAAGTCTTACAAAAATAAATTTAAATCATAATTGTATTTTATATTTTATAACTTACTACTATAGTTTTTAATGTCATATTATCTTACTTTATTGTTATTACTAGAGAACATTCGATTTTCTAAAATTATACTTATGCAATAGTTTGTAGTTTTAATGAATAAAAAAATATTATTTCATTATATTTTAAATTTGGTGGTATTTTACCATACCATACGATACCAACCAACTTTTTGGTATAGCGACGTGTTGGTATATCGAGAATTTGGTACGGTATTGGTTTTAAAAAATAATATACCGACATTGTTGGCATGGTACATGGTATTAGTAAAAAAAATGATGGTAACGGTACCGAATCCACCCCTATTTAAACAAAAACTACTTTACAAACTAACTACGATAGGTATCAAATAAACGAACCCTAAGTTCCCAACAACAAAACCAAAATAACGTGCACTCGAGCATCGTAAAGTACTCGGGCGCATGCAAATCAAAGATAAAATTTAAATGTTGCTCCCTAATTACTCCTATCTACTAAAAGTAAGTAGATAGCAGTAAGTTACGTATCATCCTCAGATACAAAGGGGTTTAAAAGATAGCTTTACATAGCCGCACACGCGAGCATTACCAAGTGTGTGTGTTCTTCACCAAAAATTTGGGGGGAGGGGGGGAGGTGGTTGTGTGAGTAGTTAATCTAACAACTATAAACATGCACATGTAATTAATAGTATGAATATGATACTAAAGGAATTTAGGGCATTTGCATTGTGTGTTTAGCATTTTGATTCAGTCTTTGATTCTTAATCACATAATCACATAATCACATATTTACTATTCTATGCTTTATCACACAATGTTGAGAGGTTGACTCACCAGTAACTCCCAGAGTGACTAATATCCCGGTTCTTCCCTCTCATCAAACTTTCACCTCTGCCCGATATAGCTAGAGATGCGTTATCATTGATCACCTCTAGCTCTCACTCTCGTGGTTAATTAAACTCGCTCCCAATGCAAAGTGAATTAAACACAAGAGTAGCATGACTCCCCGGGACCTCCACGGTGAACACACACTTTAACCTCATCCTGTGCCACTTGGATCATTAGTATCTCATTACCCCTAAGAGTTTATCCAACCTAGTTTACCACAAACATCGAGATATGACCTTCAGGACTAAGCTATAACCCTAACAAGATAACAAAGATTAACGATCCTATTGCCGAGTAACTCCTGTATTATCCATAGACTAACCCAATTAAGTATTCTAGCCTAATATAACCAAAGAACCAACAATCATGCATAGTTGTGACTCTTAAACACGACCTTCACATTGATCTTTGACCAAACCCAATAAAATGATGAAATACTCCCGGATTCATTCTAGAGCCTAGTGCTAAATCATGCAATAATCTCAATTAGTTGTACATCGTAATATTAATCATGCATAATCATAATCATTAAACACAAGTAATAATGATGATGTAGGCATAAAATAGATGAATATAAGAATCTCAAAATTTGCTAGTTAAACATGTTTGCAAATGCTCCAAAGTGATTAAACTACTCTAAACTAATCAAACCATAACAAATTTTGGTTTAAAAGACATAATTAAGATGAAATAAATGAAGGGAGAGGGTAAAGGTACAAAGGTTACTATTCAAATCTGTCTCTCTTCTTTTTTCCACTGGATAAAAGAGTTCTTTTATAGGTAGAAAGAGAGAGACATAGAGAGAGAGAACTCGCGGTCAAACCCTAGTCAACCCAGTTGACACGGTCCGTGCCTAATTTTTGGCACATGCTGTGTAAAATTACATGGTCTTTTTTTAGGGCATAGGCCTTGGACTTTGATGAACACTTCCGAGCACATGGACCATGTAAATTCACATGATAAGATTCCTGGGACGTTCAACTCCTGCATTTTGATCTTCAGAGGGGCACATACCGTGTAAAAATACAGAGTTCATTTCTTTGGACTACTTCCAAAGCCTCGAACCAACTTTTGAGTGGCACGGTCTATGCCATACGAACAGGTCCAACCATTGGCTTTAAAAATTGGTCCTTTTCCCTCCTTTCTTCCTTCCAATCAAACAAATCTTCTACCACTGTGTCTAATGGTCTTCAATCTACTACCCACATTTCAAATGACCTTTTATCTACTATCCACCTTTCGAATGACCTTTTATCTCCTACCATTCTTTTGAATGACTTCTTCGATGATGGTCTCCAATTAATCTCACAAAACAAGTAAAATTAACTCTAAATGCTCCACAAAATAGGCAAGTTGCTGCAAATAACCACAGTAGGTGATTTTAACCCCATGTCATATAAAACACCTAATAATCCAACTAACCACCAACAAAACCATACAAAATGGGTGCTAATTGTACTAAGAAAACATCAGATTCCTGCACGTCAGAGCCCCTGTCAGCTACAGTAATGAAAGTACAGCTAATAACAAAAAAATAGAAGATATAGTACATGGTTATGATCTCTAAATGTACCTTAGCAAACACGAGGGATGTTATTACTAAATCCCTATACACACAAGTCAAAGTACACATCAAAAAAATTTAATGAGAAATCACACTCCCTCCGTCCCAGACTAAATTTCTGACTCACTTTTTGACACTATTCTCTATCAAAGTTTGACCGCACATTTGAATAGATATATGAGAAACAGTATTATCGTATGTAATATTGTTAAATTCGTCATAACAAGTAGTTTGTAAATATCAAATTTTTATGTTCAGTTATTATACAAAGGTAAACATATTAATGGTCAAACATGTTTTGTGAAAAATGTGATAATAATGGTTGTGCAATTTAGTCTGGGGTGAAGGGAGTAGCAAAGTCGTAGTAAAATATTAACGGTTGATTTTATTGATGATACAAGGTACAATATAACACCTAATTGTTATCCACCATGTTGATCACCTGCGCTAATCACTGTCCTCGGGCTGATATCCTGTAATATGCACAATTTCTTGGTAAGCAAAACTAGACATTTAAAAGCAACAGTTAATTTGGCAAATGACAACAAGTTACAACGTAATTCTAGAATAAACAAAACATGAGAAACAATAATATCGCCAAAGTACAAGTTTCCATGTTGAGTAGCAGTAGAGATAGATCCATCAAGTAGAATGATATCGACATGATCAACAAGCTTAATATCATGTAGAAGATCCATGGCACCGGTCATATGATATGAAACTACGGTATCAAGAATCCAAGGTAAAGTAGGCTTACCTGACGTATTGTCAGTATTATCCAGGTTAGAGAAAATTTTAAGAATCGTACTCTATTGTCCCTTGGATAAGGCAGGACCAAAAGTTGTCCGATCAGCATCGAAAAGAACGACAACGGCATTTCCTGGAGGTGGAGGTGCGACGGTGGCAGGTTTGATGGCTCCGGCAAACAATGCGACTGCAGGGCCACAAGTTCACTGATTTTGAGCTCTTGTACCGAATATGGGAGGTTTGTTCTTGACAAACAAGTCAGGATAACCAATGATACAAAAACAGGTAGTAAAGTTGTGGCCCTTGCAATTGTAATGAGTACACAATGAGGATTTTTTTATCAACGCGTGCAGTGGGCGTATTACCTTGGGCAGTGATGGCTGGCTTCAGAGCACGTAACGATGCCGGTTAACGTGCGTCAAAGGCCATAGTATCCAGAGTGGATTCACGAGCATTGATAAAAGTCTTATGAAGCTTCTCCTAAATTACAAGCGAGTCAACACGGCCAATAGAAGGCAAGGGATCATGCGCCAGGATATGCGATCTGAGAGTATGATAGTCATCATCAAGACCAATGAGAAATTGATGAACCACGTCCATCTCACGCTCCTTAATGGCAATAGCAGCAGTAGGACAGACACATGTCTAAAATGGCAAGTAAGTAAACAGCCCATCCCACAACTTCTTGCACTTTCCATTATAATCATAAACAGAATGAGCGTTCTGACGATATGTACAATTACAACACAAATATCACACATGTGCGGACCATTCCCAACAGAAAAACTATGCTTAAGGTAATCTCAAATCTCCTTAGCAGATGCACAATAAATAATAACATAACGAATGAAAGAATCAAGAGTATGAGCAATCCAATCAATAAGCATATAATTCACACTATTCCAGTCATTATAAAATTTTTCATCGTGTAAAGGCTTGGAAGTAGAGCCATCAAGAAAGCCAAGCTTACATTTTGCAGAAAACACATTAAGCAAAGAGGTACTCCAATCATTAAAACTAGGGATACATACAAGTGTAACCCTACCTACTTGAGTAAGTGCCACTATAACCCTCAGATAATTTTTAGTACAAAAATAACCTTACTAGTCGTTGATCGACATTGACCGCACATAAAATGACTAAAATGTCCTTTGACCTAAAACCTATAAATGTTAGGACAATTTTGGCCTCATACCACTAGGCTACCACTACCCCCACCAGGCAGCCACCACCTCCCCTTCCGGCCAGCCACCAATATCGCCCTGCCTCCACCCGGCCATCCCCACCAACCCCTCTTGCCTCCACCTGACCACCACCACCATCACCCCTTCATGCCTCTACCCAGCTACCATCACCACCCCGCCCCCACCAGTTAGTCCGCCACCTAGGCATTGTCGTGATTGAACAAGCCAGCATCGGTGATTAAACGACGTTGCAAACAAGGCAACGTGAATAAGGCGAGTGTCGGCGAGGAACAAACAGCATCACATCATAGATTTGAGATGAAGATAAATGTCTCCTTCACGGGTCTATAACCCTAAACACTTCCAGACCCGAATTTCCATTCATGGGTCATATGACCCTGCCGCCACTGCCCGGTTCAAAAACTCTAGCCAACTCAAGATCTGATTCTCTCTTTTGGATTGGGAGATCCAATTGCCCAACCCAAATAATCTCGCCAATGTTAGATCAGTCGCCTATGATTAGAGGTCGGGAAATACCAATAGGGTTTTTGATTTTGGGGGAAACTATTTAACATAGGTGAAGTAAGTTCGTTGCCACAAAAAAACTAGGCGATTAGGATTCGCCGCCACCATAGAGTTGAAGTAAGTTTGCCGAAAATTGGTGAAGAAGAAGAAGAAAATAAGTTGCGGGGGAGAGAAGAAGAGGAAGAAGAAGATTATGGTTATTAGAGGGGTATAATAGTAAATTCAACAGTTGTCTTTTTCTATTTTTATGTTTTCTCATAGGGGTAGAATAGTCTTTTCATCAAATTACGGCCTAAATTTGTCAGAATGGGTATGTTTGCACTTTCACTTACTATCTAGGTTTATATTGGCAATTTCAATTATCAAAAAGTTATATTGGGACTTATATGAAGTATGTAGGGTTATGTAAGCACTCTTCTCTTAAAATTATCACCCTACAAGATCACCGGAGAAATAGTAAAACTTGGATAATCTGAAGGATAGACATAGTAGGAATGGGTAGCTGGCAGGGCATGAGAGGAATTGCTGGCATACTGGCGGAGAGCCTGAGCGGCAGTGACGGCAGCGGCTTGAACGATAACCTAGAATATGGCAGTTTCGGCGACTGCAACCTCGGGAAGGTGGAGGACGTCGACGACCTGGAGCAGTGGCGGAAGACCTCAGTGGGAAGGCCCTGAACTGCAACAACAGGTTGTCCAGCGAAGAGTTGGACATCGGGTACGGTGGTGACATCTCCGAGATTAAGATTTAGAGCATCGGCGCTAAAGGGAACAGGGTGATCGGCTAATCGGTGACACCCAAGTCTTCAACATCAACTTGATTGTAGAGATCCATGGCAACGGCGGCATCGGAGAAGCTTCAGCAGTGCCGCGTAATGAGTAGAGGCGGCGGCGCTTAAAGGTTGTCCAATCGGGCGGCGGTGGAAAGAAAAACATGGTGGAAAAATCAGGGTTTGGGAATTTTAGGTTTTCAAGAATGTAGCTCTAATACGATGTAAAACATGAACGATTGATTTTATTGATGATACAAGGGTATAATATATAGGTAGCATGTACAGAATCACAAGTAGAAACTAATTCTAACTAAGGTACAAGATATTCATAAAATACAACAAAATATCTCCTTAACAACTAGCACAAGTGAGTTTCAAATTTGCAAAACAGAATAAAAATCATCTTATAGTTCATTGATTGAACTGAAGAAGAGGAAGCCTAAGGTCTGGCCGAATTAGAGAAGGGGGAGTCCAAGGTCAAGCACGAAAAATGCCCCATTTGTCCTTTTGCGGATACGTTTTCGATTGTCTTGAAGTTCATCGGTCACAAACTTCATAGGAGCGTAAGGTTCGATGAAGATGAGAGTAAAAAATTCTCTGTCATCTTCTCTAATATCAGTGCTAATCATTTTCTCCGTGGTTGGCATAAGATATGAGAATATTGGGTTATGGAATCTTGATTTAGGGAAAAATAGCTAAATCTGTCCCTATATTTTACTTTAATTTTAAAAGTTATCCACCTATTTCCGATTTCTTTGTATAATTAACAGTAAATCAATGTAAAATTAGACTTTTTAACTTTTGAGTTGTAATGGCCTGATAAAAGATGTAGGTAAAGAAATTTTTTTTTTCAAAGTATACCTGCCAAAAGTTCAGAGAGAGAGAGAGAGAGAGAGATAGACCTGTTGCAGCAGTGGTATCAGTGGGTATATGTATGCAACGTTATCCGCTCGGAATTCAAAATCAGAGCAACGAAAACTACCCACCATGAACGCCACCGTCTTCCTCCTCCCGCCACAACCAAAACTCCCCATCTTCCCCCGAACACCCTCACCGCCACTCTTCACCACCTCTTCCAAGCTACCCATTTTCAACTCCTTCTACCACCACCCCATCTCTCCGCCCACCTATAACAGGCCCGACTTCCGGGCCTGGGCCGACGACGGGGACGGCGACCCGGAGGGCCCCGACGAATACGACATGGACGAAGAGGAAGTGGAGGAGCTGGACAACAAGAAAGACTTCGACGTCGAGTACGAGTTCGCCACCGCGATTACCACCGGCGCCCCCGGCGGAAGCAGAGACGGGGACATCGCCGCGGTGCAGAGTAAGAGCTTTGTCTCGACGCAGGGGTGGGATTCGGAGAAGATTGTGGATTATAGAATCAATGAAGATGAGTTCCACAAGATTTCCTTGTACGATTGTGATTTCTTTATCCGGAAACCTCCCGACCCGGACAACGACGTCTACGACTTCCGCGAGGTATGTTTCACCCACATTATTCATTTGGTCGAAACTGTATTTTGGCCGGAAAATGTTACTATTGCTTGGAACACATATTTATAAGGGAAAGTGTCCGGAATGACAGCCTCTCTGCAAGCTCATGGACCGTCCTCAGGTCATTTGCACTAAATGTTGTAATTTTTTATAAAATTTAAATATTGCATTTTATAAGTTAAAACGAGTAATAATATGTATTTGAACGTAAAAATATAAAAATACATAATATAAAAAAATATTTTCAAAAATAAGTGGCAACAAATAAGTCCATGACCTTATGGACAGGAGACCCACTCTAATAGTTGAACATGTTTTGACTGTGAAATATGAAAAAGTGAATCTTTAATTGGGACTACCTTCTAGGAATCGGCAGCCGATATTAGGAGTCTGAGGCTATGCTTTCGTAGAATGCTGGCTGAAATTGAATGTTTTTGTTTCATATGTCAGCTCTTGCCTCTTTTATATCCCTTGGTAATAAGAAGCCTTGCTGTATTATGTTTGCAATTTTGCAAGGGACTGATATTTCCCTGTGTTGTCTAGATGTATGTGACGCCTCCGGACACTGATATATATGCAATCCCGAAGGTTCTTGCTCCAATGCCTCAGAAGGTATGTACTTCTTTCTGTGCAGCCTACCACAGCTCGTGATCAAGTTACTTCTCCTCCAGAGTAAGACTGTTTCAAAATGTACTTTGACTCGTGATTTTTTTTCCACCTTACTTGATTTTACAGTACATTCGATGTGCAATGAGTGAATTTTCATCATTCAATGTTACGGAGCCACCGATTGATGCACCTAGAGAGCCAATGTATAAAGATGAGTCAGAGGTCTTAAAAGTAAGTGTCTACACTACACCATGTTCTTGTATTGTTCTTCTGAATTTCACAACAGCATTTAAGTTTCTGAGCTATACAGTTTCTATCCAATTTATATCAGAGAATGTCTAAGATATTCATTTCTGTAAGAGCTTGATCTCGGCTGTTGTCTGATGGTTAAAAAGTTCATTGAAGATCTTATAAAGTTGTATTACTGATTTAATCTGGTCTGGTTCTTTTGGCCTTTTCATTTACTTTTGAAATGAGGCTCGGTGTAGTTGCTGCTGCTTGGAAGAGCTATATTGCTCAGTCCTTATTTGATTTATTTGCATAATCTCTGGCTGTCTGTCTTTGGAACCCTCACATGTGTGGCGGATTGAGCTGATCCAAAGTTCTCGAAGACAACAAAGTGCTCTTGGCCATTGCACTTGGCAGAAACCAGCACTTAGCTTTAGTTTTATGAAAAGTGTATTAATCTAGATATTACCTGCATATGCAACATACGCTCTCTATATCCACTGATAGTGAACAATAAAATATGAAATGTGACACTGGTGACTTTATTTTCTTTATGCATAGACAAAATACTGGTTTATCTTGGTTGGACTTGTAACACTTTTAACATTGGCAAAGTTTTCGAGCAGAGAAATAAACTAGCGTTGATTAGTCCTCTCAAATATCTTTAGGTATACCTGTGGAAAAAATTAGTGTCTTTCCTGTATCTAGTAAATTACATTAACCATCCACACATATTATTGGAGTTAAGCCCTGTTCTCCCAAGCTTATTTTTGCTTAACTGAACTGAACTAAACTAAAATAAGTGTAATGAAAAATAGTAATCATTTGATTAAATTAATCTAAATTTCATCAAATCAAATTTCTGCCGAACAGAACTGAATTGAACTGAAGTGGAGATAAGATTGGGAGATTTTCATTTGGATTTTCAGTTTAGTGTAGGTATCAACTTTGTTTTGGTAATTTGAAAGCTACACAACTGTTGCTGACATGCTTAACTATGTCTGACTGGCTCCAAAAATTGTTGAGGATATATAACAATAAAACTGGCTGGAAAGTCCGGGTGCCAGAACAAGAAGTTAAAATGTTTCATGTCATCTAAAGTTGTACCTGCTTCAGGTTTTCTTGACAAAGCACTACAGAAACCGCAGAGCTGGTGATCCTGAGTTCATGCTTGATTTTGAGGAGATCTATGTAATTGATTCAAAGACAAAATCAATTACAAGGGCAAAAGTTGTGGTAAGGGATCATTCTAGCTTTTGGTGATAGTTTTTTGTTTTGAATATTATAGGCTAGACTGGCTTTCATTGAAATGGATTGGACTATAGACTTATTTTTTCACTCATTGATGTTCTCTTATATTACTGATTTTCAGTGGTTAATGAGTGGTCATTCTATTTTCTAGATCTCTTTGTAGTACAAAATACTTTCTGCAATTTTGCACATCTTAGTTCCTCTTTTTGCTGACAACACAAAATTGAGGTTTTACTTTTACTTTTTCAATGAGAAACTGCTTGCTCATGTCTAAAATTTTGAGATTCAGAATTTCTCTTGTTACTGTAATAAGGAAGTAGTTAAAGATGTTTTACTGTTATGGATAAATCCTGAATGATTGAGTTGTTGCCTTTTAGTCTGGAATACCACATTGATTAGTTTTGGGGTCTTTGAATCACTACTTGAGGCCTGAGGGTAGTATATAAGAGGATCAATTACTCAAGATAAGATCGAGAGGATTGGCATCAAATGCCCGTGAGATGATTAATATATAAGCTGAGAAAGTTCAGATCTCTTATATTGATTGAATTGGCGGGTAAATGTGTGTAGGAGCACATGAATAACTAAATGTTATTATAAAAAGCAGAACTTATTTTGGGGTTTGGCTAGAGAGCACCACTTGGGTAATGTATCTGGTTCTCGTAACAGTCTTTTTATGCTTCTAATGTCTTTCGTACTGGTCATGTTTCACTATTCGGAAAAGAGATCTCTGTCATTTGATTGCTCTGTGGGATGTTCAGCTCATGTAAATATTGTTTAAAAAAAAAAAAAAGCAATGCAAATCGCAAAACGTTTTTCTGATACTAGAGATGCTTCTGGTTATATAGTCGATATAATCATCTTCATCAATTATTTACTGCATCCCATCATAATCTTTTTAGATTCTTTGTTGGGAATATCTGCAATTTCATCCTCTTTTGCATTCTCTTTTGATAAGGTGACTGTGCCAGAAGGAAAAAATAGGGACAGAAAGAACGATCTGCTAGTCATCCGTGATGGTGGAAACTCCTTCAAGATAATTCCTTCGGTAACTTCCCATCCATCCTTAACGTTCAAATTGTTTTAGAGTCTTTAATTAAGCTCCAGTCCAGCTGTTAATCCTAAATCTTATTAACCTGTAGCAAGAGAGAGACAGTCCATCAACTGTGATAGAGGCCGAAGAATGGAAGAAGTCTAGGGAAGACATGGAAAGACACCTGAGGAAGTTAAGAGATTTCAGTACTTCAAATTGGTTTTAACATATTGATGTCCTGGCTTGTGGATTCTGGATTCTGGAATATGTTCCCCAAACAATCTCATCATGAAGATGCATGGCGAAGCAGGGCCTTGTTGAAGTGAGGCACTGGGTAACAGGCACTGAAGGGGTGAGGATATAATAAAACCTGGAAACGTTCGCTCCAGTACCTTATGAACTGGAAACGTTTTCATTTGCCTTAGCCAGTTCTGCTGTGGAGAAATGTAAGATGTGGTTTCAAGGAATCTTTAATCTTTATGTCCAGTTGTTATGATGGGAAGTTATTCAAGAAATTTATATAAAATTCCATTCGTCTTTGTCCATAATAAAATAAAATTTCCATCCAAATGAAAAATGTTCCATATATGGGCTTGGTGGTATTGTGATATAATTCCAAACATCTTTGGTATAGTGGTTTGGCGTGACATAATTTTTGACATTTGTAACCTATTTGATCTATGAAGATAATGATATTAGTATGTTATTAGTCTATGGAGTTAACCATTGTATTGCTTTACATATAAATCACTAAACAAGTGAATATTTCGCAGCTTCCATTTCTTACATCAAATTGACTGGAGTTTCTCTAATGGTGGTCCTTTTGGTTGTTTGATATTCACCCACTTGCCTTAGCCTCCACTAACTGAGTCCTTATGCCGTTCACGATCGTTATATTAGTGACTTCAACTTGGTTGTTGGCCTGGGGTGATAGACCAAAGTGAGTTTCTGTTGGATATCAAAGTGTTCACACCACTATTTGAAGAGGTTATGGGCAAACTGTATGCCATTATCTATTATGATCGTTCAGGGAATGTCGTACCTGCACAATATAAATGTGTAACAAAAGTCGATGCAACTCGTTCCCTTAAGATTAGTTAACGTATCGGCCTCGATCCACTCAGTAGTCAATGGGTATGGTCACGTACTTCACTACACATGCCTCTTCAAGGAATGGTCTCACTAGATCGATCCACCACCTCTTCATGGACCCACGGATTGTCATCATCTCTTCCTGAGGGACGTGTACCAACTAGGCATGCTTCTGACATGATGATGGCCGTGTCAAGATCTGTTTGAAAGCATCTTCAAACATTTTCGGCCAATAGTACTTTGCCTGAAGTAGCTATTTGGCAACCTGATTAGCTCCCTAGTGAGCATCAAACACTTCTTCGTGAACTTCCTTGATAAGATATCTTGCCTCTTCAAGCGCTACACACTGCAAAAAAGGCATTTAAGTAGCCTACTTTGTAGAAAGTATCATTATGTATCATGTATCTCGGTGTTTTCACCTTGATCTTCCTTGCTCTGGCCTCGTCTTTAGGAAGTGTACCATCTCTTAGTGGTATATATGCGGCCTAAACAATAGGCTCAGCCCACACTGAGCTTAACGAAGTACTCGCATAAGTGAAGAGCGAACAATGATCAATATGTTGATCGCAAACTCATATTGGACGTTATCCACAGGGAGAAGTATCTGTCCATGACCATGCAAGTGGCTACCACTCAGCCCATAATTGAAAGAACGTTGCCCATGACACATACGCCATAAAGCCACCACAATGCCCACGCTCAGCACATCCTGCACAGTTGATGACACCTCGACAATGTAGGATGATAAAGCCGATAAATGGAAGAATGACTAAGGAATCGGGATTGAGCAATGAAAAATATTAAACACAAATACTTAGTACTAACTTAAACATCAGAGATTTTACCCCAGATACAAACTGGGTTATTATTCTAGGATCAAAGTGCTCTTTGTTAGTTACCAACTGGAACTGTCGCTGTCATTTGAAGGGGACTCACCACAATAGTGGCACCGTCTGTGGGGACTTTAGTTTTGATTGTTCTCTTTAAATTATGGTGTCAAGGACCTAGAGGTTGACAAGCCAACCTGAGAATGTGACAGAGTCAAAACCAATATTGGCAAACTCCCCACCCGATTGGCTAAGACTGATCGCATTCGAAGAATACCAGGAATTTAGATATGATACGGAAGCGTAGTCCCCTCAAACAAATAAGGACAAACTGGTCTTCACGGCTTTCCTTGAAGCATATAGGGGGCAGCTTTACATGTAGTTCATCAACGCTAATGGGAGGGACTTGAAAAAGAATGGAAGAAAGGAAATCAGCCGCCAAGAAAAACTTAAGAACCTAGACGAGGCCACAAACTACAATGTCGAAGATGAGATGGAACACTCCCCCTATTGGAAGATTTTCAGAATTCTACAATGCCAAAGGACTTCAAGTTCCACACTCAGCTCAAAGCCTACGATGGAACAATAGATATGAAAGAATTCCTCACTCTTACTGGACAAACATGAGGTTTAGCGTCGCCTTATCCAACTAATGTGCAAAGTCTTTTCCATCTTCCTGGCAAGGACCGCAATAGTTTGGTATGCTAATCTGCCCAGGCGAAGCATCCGGACCTAGGCCCAACTCGCAGATCAATTCATGGGCAGATTCTATCAAAAGAAAAAGTTCACCCAGACATTCGCAACCTAATGAACATCGCACACCGAAGTGGTGAGAGCATCGTGGTATATCACGATCGCTTCATTTCAGAAAGCTTAGAGGTCAAAGATCTTATGTACGGAATGTTATTGGGGGCGTTCATGAACGGTATGAGATCAGGAGAGTTTTGCCAAAAAAAATCTCACAACGGACAAGAGATCTTTAGAAAATGGTGGAGAAATTTATCCACATGTAGGAAGCAAACAACAATAAACTAGAAAATGAGCGAGGCGAGAAAAGGTCCAAAGAGGGGGCTCAAGGAAGGGAAGAATTCAAATAGGAAAAATGAACCATGCTTTTAAGAGGAAAAGAAACAATGATCAGTAGTTCACCATTTCTCAAAACACCCCTGACTAAGTCAAGAAGGGATATCTGGTAGAATCATAAGGAACTGTCCTGGACTCAACGTCGATGAGAGCCCAAACAGGCTAAAGATCCAAGGACTATTATCATGAATTCCACGATGACCATGCCCATGGTACAACATTTGCAATGATCTCCGAAGGCAAACAAAAGAATTGGTCAGCCAAGGATGACTCACCTAGTAAAAGGAGGAATACTCATCAGTGAGGTTAGGAAATTATGGCACAAAAATAACATAAGCACAACCCAACCTCAAGCAAAACCAAAAGGCAACAACAACTGAGAAAGGAGAGGACGTAGAATATAGTGTCCTGAAAAGAAAAATATAATATATCCATGGATATACCAAACTCACTTCCAACAATACATGAAAAGCAAGGGCAAGATATTTTCCATCACATGAGTCCACATATAAAAGAATGCACGTAGACGAGACGATCACATTTAGCAAACATGACGTAGTCCAAAACATGTCACCACACACTAATCCCCCAGTCATAACATCGAAAATAAGAAGCTCCAAAGTGCACCAAGTCTTTGTTCGATGATTGCTTTGATAAGCTCGGATTCAAGAAGACAAACTTGAAGAAAGCAACATCACCAACTGTTGGTTTCGCAGGAAAATCATAATTGCCTCAGGGAAACATACAACTCCCAGTGACCATCTATGTAGCACCAAGTCACAGACGGGTACCTAAACGGAAACGGGGATGGAGACGGGAAACGACAAAAGTAAAAAATTATGGATTCAGGGACGACAAGGGTACAGATAATTTATAATAATAAAATTATTATATATGTATAAAGAAAATTATTGTAATATTTAAAAGTAAATAATAAATAAAAATAACAATAACAATTTAAACTCAATTTAATAAACATAAGAATAATAAAAATAACAATACATAATCAATTTAATATTTAAATAAGGTACTACTCCATAAAATGTACAGGTCTATTCACATTAAGATAACGTAGAGTAAACACCACATTGGAATTAAAAAACGAGAAAATAGAGTGAAGAAGAGTACCACGTCACTATCACTAGTCTAATAAAATAAATTAAAGTAAAACTTGGAAAATTGTACTGCACATTGAAATTCACAATAGAGAAACATCAAGAAGACGAGCAAAGAAGACGAGCGGGAAAGAATGAGTAGGATAGAGTTTTGCAGGGCTGATGTTAAGGAATTAGAATATTACTTGTAATTTTAATAATATTCTATTACCTTTTTCTAGCTTGTACAAGTGTCCTTACCTTTTCCTAGCTTGTACAGGTGTCCTTACCTTTTCCTAGTTTGTATAGGTATCATGTATCACTATATAATGTATCCTAGGTTCATTAATAAATACATACAATCATTATCCTTATTTTCTATATGGTATCAGAGCCTAAAATCCTGAAACCTTAATAGAAAATTTCCGCTGCCTTAAATTCCCGAGCTCCTGCCGTCGTCAGATCACCAGATGCACCGCCGCTGTTCCGCCACGCGCCGCCGATGCGCTCTCCACGCGCCGCAGCTGCTTCACGCCGTCGCTGCGCTCTCCACGCACCGCAGCTGCTTCACGCCGTCGATCAGTTCTATCGCAAGGGCTCTACTGCTATTACTACTACTGCTATTCTCCACAAGGGTTCTCTTACTGATATTACTACTGCTACCAATACTATGAATGTTATACTGGCTGATGGATCTGTGTCGTCTGCTACACAATATAGGTCTATTTGTTTTGGTGATGTCACCCTTACTCATGTGCTCTACATACCTACTTTGCGATGCAATTTATTATCATGCTCTAGATTGCTATCTACCTTAAAATGCCTAGCCTTGTTTACTGAAAATTATTGCATTTTACAGAAAATCGGTACGGGGATTGTGATTGGCGTGGGTGAACAGCAGGGGGGTTATTGGCTTCATCTATTGGATATTCGCGTTCATCCTTATATCCTGCAGTCTATTCCAACAGTTGCTTCGATTTCTTCATCTGATTTATGGCATCAACGTTTTGGTCATCCATCATCTACGATGTTGTCTTCTATTCTTACTCTTTATTTTAGCACAAACAATACTACTATACCTTGCTCTGTATGTTATAGAGCAAAATAGACTAGACATAGTTTTCCATTGAGTTCTACAAATGCTACTGCATTATTTGAATTAGTACATTGTGATGTTTGGGGTCCTTATAGAACTCCATCTTCTAGTGGTGCATTTTATTTTTTGACCATAGTCGATGATTATTCCCGAGTTATTTCGATTTATTTATTAGTGGCTAAGTCTGAAGTAGCCTCTAGATTTTTAGAATTTAGTGCCTTAGTGAAGAACCAGTGGGGCTTACAACGTGTTTGGGCTAATAATGGGACTGAATTTTTGCCTTAGCGATCTCATTTTGCTGCATCTGGGATCATCTTTGAGATATCTATGGTTTACACATCACAACAGAATGGTCGGGTTGAAAGAAAGTATCATCATTTACTCAATGTGGCGCGTGCTTTACGATTCCAAGCCAGTCTTCCTATTGAGTTTTGGGGAGAATATGTTCTTACTACTGCTTACTTAATTAACCGAACACCGACACAACATCTCAATGGTCGTACTCCCTTTAAGTTGCTCTATGGGCAAGCTCCAAATTACTCATCATTAAAAGTTTTTGGATGCTTGTGTTTTGCTGCTCATGTTCCCAGATATCGTGACAAGTTTTCCTTAAGAAGTCGGCGATGTCTATTTCTTGGTTATCCTGCCGGAAAGAAAGGCTATCGCCTTTTTTACTTAAATCCCGTGTGATCTTTATCAGTTGGGATGCCAATTTTTTTGAAGACCAGTTCCCGTATTCTGCTACTCCATCTTCGGCCCCTTCAGACGAACCCTGCGGTGCCACCACATCACCGCCGGTCTCCTCCAGCTCCCTACCGGAGTCGCACAAAATTTTCATTCCGCTGTTCACCGCCGGCCAGTCACCATCGGCCGACGCCGGCCCATTGCCGTCAATTGTCACCGGTCAGTTACTGCCAGCCACCGCCGGACGCCGTTGGTCAGTGGACGTCGGCCACCGTCATCTACTGCCGGTCAGTCACCATCGTCAATCACAGGTCGGTCATCGGCGGTTACCGTTAGTAAATCGTCGTCGGCCGCTGCCGAGCACTCATTGTCGGCATCTCCTTTTGCCATATCTCCGGCTCTGGATGGTTTCGCTGCTGAGTTTCCACCTGTCAGACAGATTATTCGTGCTCGCCGACCGCCTCCTTACATGGTAGATTACGATTGTGATGATCATGAATGAGCTCTTACAACTGAAGACCCTCCCCCCTTAAATCTTCGTTCACTCATGCATCGTCACTTTCCTCAATTGTTCTCTATCCACTTACTGATTATGTAAATTGTGATAATTTTTCTAGTATGCATTCTAGATTTTTAGGTGCAGTAACATCTAGTGAAGATCCCACTACTTATTTCGAGGCTTCTCGACATTCTTATTGGCGAGATGCTATGACTGAAGAACTTACTGCGCTAGAGCACAATCAGACATATACATTGGTTTCTCTACCTGTGAATAAGAAGGTGATTGTGTACAAATGGGTCTACCGGACGAAGTTCCGGTCAGATGGTACTATTGAACGTCATAAGGCGCACATCGTGGTTCTTGGGAATCGCCAGGTTGAAGGAATTGATTATACTGAGACCTTTGCTTCGGTTGCGAAGATGAGTTTTGTTCGCTTATTCTTGTCTGTTGCAGTCATTCGTGGTTGGGAACTACATCAGATGGATGCCCATAATGTCTCCTGCATGGTGATTTTCATGAAGAGGTTTTTATACGACCCCCACCTGGCTATGTTGTTCCCCATGGCCAGGTATGTTGTCTTCAGAAATCTCTTTATGGTCTTCGTCAGGCTCCTAGAAATTAGTTTGCTAAGTTGGCTCATGCTTTACGAGCATTTGGATTCATTCAGAGTAAGGCCGATTACTCTTTGTTTGTTTTTTCACGGGGATCAGTTTCTTTACATGTTCTGGTTTATGTGGATGATTTGGTCATTGCTGGTAGTTCTTCTGTGCTCATTTCTGAATTCAAGAAATACTTAAGTTCTTGTTTCCATATGAAAGAAATGGGTCTGCTTAAGTATTTTTTGGGCATAGAGATTGCTAGAAGACCAGAGGGGATGTTACTTTCGCAAAGGAAATATGCTTTGGACATTTTATCAGACACCGGTTTATCTGCCTCTAAACCATTGATTTTCCAATGGAGCAACAGCATGATTTGGCACATGTTGAAGGTCCAGCCTACCATAACCCGGAGCAGTATAGACGTCTGGTTGGGCACCTGATATATCTGACTATCACTCATCCTAAACTTAGTTATTAAGTTCATACTCTTGCACAATTCATGAAGTTTCCTTGTGTTCCGCACTGGCAAGCTATTGTTCGTGTGTTGCACTACCTGAAGAGTCATCCTAGTCAAGGTTTATTCTCTCTTCTCGTAGTATGTTACAATTGACTGCTTACTGTGATTCGGATTGGGCTGCTTGCCCGATTACTCGACTTTCGCTTTCTGGTTATTTTGTAATGATTGGTGATTCTCCGATTTCTTGGAAGACTAAGAAGCAACCTACTGTTTCTCGGTCTTCTGCTGAAGCTGAGTATCGTGCTATGGTTGTTACCTGTTGTGAGTTGTTATGGCTTATGTCTTTACTGAAGGTCTTAGGGGTTTTGCACTCTTCTCCTATGCGGTTGTTTTGTGACAGTCAATCTGCTCTTCATATTGCGGCCAATCCATTTTTCCATGAACACACAAAGCATATTGAAGTTGATTGTCATTTTGTCCGGGATCTTGTTCAATCGAGCACTATTGTTACTCAGCATATCTGCACGTCAGACCAAACTGCAGACTTGTTCACTAAGGCTCTCGGACGTACCCAATTTCATTCCTTACTTGACAAGTTGGGTATTTCAGATCCCCATGCTTCAACTTGAGGAGGAGTGTTAAGGAATTAGAATATTACTTGTAATTGTAATTATATTCTATTACCTTTTCCTAGCTTGTATATGTATCATTACCTTTTCCTAGCTTGTATAGGTGTCCTTACCTTTTCCTAGCTTGTATAGGTATCATGTATCACTATATAATGTATCATGGGTTCATGAATAAAAACATACAATCATTATCCTTATTTTCTATAGCCAAAAATACAAGCTAAGAAGAAGGCGAAGGAGAATTTTGCAGCATCGAATAAGTCTCCATTGTCGAGTCAACCCTTGTCCGATACGGCTGACCATTTCTGGCATATCGGGGACGTTTGAGGGACATTTCCAAAATGTCCCCGTGCCGGATTTTGTCCCTGTCACGTCTCCTACAGGAATCTCCAAGCCTGCAGCCGTCCTCATGCGACATAGGTGACCATTGGGCAGCAGGACAAAGCTTGCGTGGTCTTGTGTGATTTCTTCATAATGGACGCCCAAGACCTTTAAAAGTTATCATAGGAAGGCCTTGGTTGAGCGCAATGTCAATTATTTGTGGCTTTCCTCTTCTCGAGTGTGTGTATTGTTATGCATGTGCGTGTTGGGCATGGAAGCGTTGTCTACACACTATAAGCCATGACTAGCCACCACCAAAGAATTTGAGTCCGTCTCTACATGGTGCCGCTACATACTCTCGGTCTATAAAGATGATATTAGGAAACCTATTTTGGAATCCCAGGGAGGTTACGTGATTGATTCAAACAGGGTACTTCTGAAAAGAACATATGGAGATACATTAGGCGAGCACCCATTCCATGTTTTATCTTGATCACGAGCATTTTTTGTATATTTATTGCTATTAGAGGCCTTAATCTGGGAAAGAGGAGTGATTGTGTCCGTTTACTCAATAATGAGATTAGGGATGGCAATGGGCGGGTACGAATTATACTGCCTTCATACCTATGTTAGTCTAAAATTTATATACTCATACCCGTTCAATTACACATGACATATATAACTTTAAATTCATACCCCACCCCATTGGCTACTGTACAAAATTTATACCCGCCCCATCACCCATTTGGGTCTTCCTTCCCACTTCATACCCATTGTATTTATCCCACTTATATCTCCAAAAATAGCTATAATTCACTTTTTTATAGTAACTTTTATATTAAAATTAATAAATGCATTTTCATGAAAATATTATAAATAAGATATATGCAATATGGATAAATAATAACTTATCTTATATTAAATTAGCTGGCACAGAGCGGGGATGAAGCGGGTGTGAACTAATATTCATGCCCGATTCACTACCCATGGCGAGTATGATTTTTATACTCGGCCTTATAGCACACCATCTTCTAGTGGTGCAATTTATTTTTTAACTATAGCTGATGATTATTCTCGAGATGTTTGGGTTTATTTATTTGTGGATAAGTTAGATGTAGCTTCTAGATTTATAAAATTTTGTGGTTTGATCAAGAATAAGTTTGGGTGCTCCGTCGTGTCCGTGCTGATAATGGTACATAATTCATACTTTTGAGATCATACTTGGCTAAATGCGGCATTATTATTGAGACTTTTATGGTTGATACACCACATCAGAATGGTTGTGTAGAGCACAAGCATCGTCATTTGTTAAATGTTGCTCGTGCTTTGCGTTATCATGCTACTCTACCTATTAATTTTTGGGGAGAATGTGTTCTCACTGCTGCATATCTGATTAACCGAACACCGACGAAGCAACTCAATGGACGTACACCATTCGAGTTACTCTGCGGACGAACACCAAACTAGAAGCTTTTTGCGAGTTTTGGTTGCTTGTGTTTTGCCTCATATATTCCCAGATATCGTGACAAGTTTGCTCCAAGAAGCCGACGATGCATTTTTCTCAGGTATCCTGCTGGAAAGAAAGGCTATCACCTTTCACACACATTCTTCAATAGTAGAGATGCAGATTTTTATGAAGACCAGTTTCTGTTTGCGGTGTCATCCGTACATGTTCATGTTGCACAGCCACAAACCAACACTTGGTTTGATGACTCTCCGCCATTGGCTCCATCTATGACCACCAGCGGCTCCACCACCTCGTAATCACCTCTGCCGATGCTGGATGCCATTTTACCACCAGACCAGCGTCAGCCTGACGCAGCCTCCGACACCAGCGCTGCCGCCACCGCCACCAAATTCGACCTCTCCGCCGCCAGATTCTTCACCGATTCTATCTCCGGTGCCACCTCCTATGATCGACTTGCCTCCTTCTCGACAAAATGTTCGCGATCGTCGACCTCCTACTTATTTAGATGATTATGTCTGATACATGTTTGCTATTAATAACCCCCCTACTGCAACAGCGACTCATGCACCATCACCATTCTCAGGTTTTCTCTATCCTTTAACTGATTATGTAAATTGCAATAAATTTTATAGTATTCATTTTATATTCGTGAGTGTATTAACTTCTAGTGCAGATCCTACCACCTATTCTGAGGCATCAAAGTATGCTCATTAACGTGATGCTATGGCTAGTGAGATTAATGCTCTAGAGTGTAATGAGACTTGGACTATGGCTTCTCTTCCTCCGGATAAGATTGCAATTGGATGCATATGGGTTTCTCGTACCAAGTTTAAAGCTGATGGTATTATTGAATGTCACAAGGATCGTCTGGTGGTTCTGGGTAATCGTTAGATGGAGGGAACGGACTAAAATGAGACATTTTCTCCTATTGCAAAGATGAGTTCAGTTCGCCTATTTTTGTCTTTTACAGTCATTCATGGTTGGGAACTTTATCAGATGGATGTTCACAATGCTTTTCTACATAGTGATCCTCACAAAGAGGTGTTTATGCACTCTCCTCCTAGCTATATTACGCCCCTAGCTTGGTTTGTCAGCTTTAAAGTCTCTTTACGGGTTGCGACAAGCTCCTCGCAACTGGTTTGCCATGTTGTCTTAGGCTCTACGCGCTTTTGGATTTGTTCCGATTAAGGCTGATTACTCTCCTTTTATTTACTCTTAGGGTTCATTTTCTTTGCACGCGTTGGTTTATGTGGGCGACTTGGTGATCGTTGGTAGCTCTTCATCACTTATCTCTAAATTCAAGAAATACTTAAGCTTTTGTTTTCACATGAAGGATCTTGGTGCACTTAAGTATTCTTGGGTATAGAGATTGGTAGAAGACCGGATGTGATGTTTCTTTCACAAAGGAAATATGCCCTTGACATAATATCATATATTGGTTTGTTGGCTACAAAACCGACTGACTTTTCGATGGAGCAACAACATCACCTTGCGGGTGTGGAGGGGTCACTTTATAATGACCCTAAGCACTATCAGTGCCTAGTTAGTTGTCTCATTTTCCTTACAATTACCCGTCATGTTCTCAGTTATTTGGTTCATACGCTAGCTCAGTTTAGGAAGTCACTGTGTTCCTCACTGGCAATCTGCACTGCGAGTTCTACACTACTTGAAGAGTTATCTTGGTCAAAGTTTATTCCCCTCTTCACGTCGCTCTTTACAGTTGACCACTTTCTATGATTCTGATTGAGCTGCTTGCCCCATCATGCGGTGTTCACTTTCTCGTTATTTTGTGATAATCGATGATTCTCCAGTTTCATGGAAAACCAAGAAACAACCTACAGTTTCTCGTTCTTCCGCTGAAGCGGAGTATCGTGACATGGCAGTTGCTTGATGTGAGTTATAATGGCCTAAGCCTTTACTTAGGGACTTAGGTGTTGTGCATTCTGCTCCCATGCGATTGTCTTGCGACAGTCAATCTGCTCTTCATATTGCTGCAAATCCTGTCTTTCATGAATGTACGAATCATACCTAGGTTGATTGTCATTTCGTCATAGATCTTATACAGTCTGATACTTTTGTTACTCGTCATATTTTCACTTCTGATCAGCTTGCGAATTTGTTCACGAAATCTCTTGGGTGTACTCAGTTTCAGCTACTATTTGGTAAGTTGGGCATTCTTGATCTACATGCTTCACTTTGAGAAGAAGTATTGATGAATAGTAACATTATGTGAATATCACTTGTAATCGTAATTAGATTATATTACTTTTCCTTTTCTGTATAGGTCTCTGTACCTCTATATAATGTACCACAGATCATGAATACGAACACATAATTACACTCTTATTTTCTACATGCTCATACAGACCAAAATAACAGGTAGGTGGATTCCACACTCTCTCGTCGGCGAATGGTATCTTAATCTCACATCCATTCAAAAATGGATGAGGCCCTTTCAAGGCCACTAGATCAATCTCAAACATAATACTATTTCTACCATCAACTGTTTGACTACCACCCTCTCACCCCCCCCCCTTGTCCTCTACGGCGACAACTTCACCAAACATAATAAGATCATTATCAAACCTCCCACTACCTCCCAAATTAGGGTAGGAAGCAGATGATGAAGAGTCAGATCCCACAATCACCATGGTTAGAAATAGTAAAAGAGATAGAATAAGAACATCCACAATGGTAGTGGATTTAAGGAGCACATCTTAAGTGTCACATTATCAATTTTGATTAAAAAATATGTAAGAATTAACTACCAACAATAGAATGATATTTGAGAATCACTTATTTAACGCCACATCACCATCTCTAATAAAAATATATTTAAACTTTCATTTATATTTTATTAAATATCAATATCATGCAAATTTAAAATTATATTGTATTGACTATATAAATATAAAACAAACATGTTTATTCTTTCATCAATAATACTAAAATTATCAATATTAATCGATATCATAATATTTTTGAAGAAAAAAACTACAATTGATCCTTATTTCCAAAACGTTTGGAAATATATTCAACGACATTCACTCTAAGTTAATGATGGTGTGTCGATCCCGAATCTCCGAGCGTCGATGGATTGAAGTTTGAAGTTCTTGAATTAACCCTTTCGTGACTTGCATAGTTGGACTTTGATCTTTTACATTCCAATATAATAGATTCGTGATATAAAATTATATTAAATAAATAAAAAAGAAAATATTCAAATTTTAAAAAACAAATAATCTCATTTATGAAAAATGTATATAATCAAAATCAAACTTTGATTATTATCTAATCAAATTAAAAAATACAAAACAAGTCATGCCAATAATCCATCATTGATTGGTTGGTCCTTCACAAAAAAAGAAGTACCAACTCCTTAATTAAGGAGCAACTCCTTTTTTTTTATAACAAGGAGCAACTCCTTATTAAGGAGTGCTTCTTAAAACTTCACAATGGTCCTCTTTAAATAAGTAGTGCTCCTTATTAAGAAAAGTGAGGTGAAAAAGTGACAATTGTGGATGCTCTATGGACTTTACGCTAATTAGAGCTCTAACAGACGGTCTTCCAAAATTTGCTTATGCTCTTGAAAATAAAGGAAACAAGGTAAGTCCTTCTGACAAGCTTTAAGATTTTATAAAAATGTTGTAAAGACCCAAACGATAAAGATACCTTTCTGAAGATGCATTTTTCGAGCCAATCAATAACTTAGATTAGTTATGAATTGGAGCCGTCACTCATCAAACATGCTTCAAAATGATTACTATGCATTCGTTTCGCTTATACATAAAATCTCTCCTCAATCTTTAGGACAACACTACTCACTTCCCCGGAGATAAGGGAATGTTAATCGGTCATTGTAAAGTGACAATTTAAATCACGCTTATCATATACACTTTCCTTACCCACGAATTCATACCCAACTTAGCATAGACTCTTCTATTTTTCGACGAGCCTATGAAACATATATTTTTCCCCTCACGTAGCAAAAAAAAATACATTTCTCAGTTTGCCAAAATAACCACCCCTCACTTTGCTCAATATGACTTCACAACTGGGTACTTATGGTATATGTACCACCTACAAAACCAAAACCCGAATAGGAGAATTGCCTCACTAAAGCTGGTTTGCTAAACATCCATAAGCTAGCCACGTCACCTCACTGATAAGCCACCATTCCTGAAAAAGGGCGGAGAAGCATGGCCACCATAATACCCTCACTAAGCCATGATCTAGAAGAGGCAAGTCATGACCACAAAATCCATATATATATATATGTGTGTGTGTGTGTGTGTGTGTGTGTGTGTGTGTGTGTGTGTGTGTATATGGACAACAACAGATGAGGTAAGTCCCTTTCACTCTTAAAAATAGAGAAAGATAACTACACTAATTTGAGTGTGGGAGCTTCCTCCCTGTGGATCAACCTCGGGGACCTCTTTTGCAGGTACTCGAAGAAGCTGGACTCATCGGGCCAAGGTTCATCATCACATAGAAGGAGTTCCCCCGTATCATGCCTAATAAAATTAGAAAGAAACCAATCTCAAAATACACCATGATAAAGATTTTATACTCCCTTTGGTCCTCTATTTTTGGCCTCTTACAAGATGGCAAAAGGTTTTCTAAAAAGTGAAATGTATGGTAAAGATTGAATTGAGAAGATAAAAAGTAAATTGGGTGGATGAAAATAATCTAGAATGTACCAAAAATAGAAGTAGTCAAAATAAAAAACCATCCCAAAATGAAAAGGAATCAATTACTAGAGAACCAAAGGGAGTAATTTTGTTTGGTTATAAATCGATGACATTAATGAGTTTCCATATATCTGACTATTCTCCCTTTAACAAGATGTTAATATGCTTTTGTTTGGTCTTATTTTACTATCAATCGGGGGTATTAATGACTTTCTATACAAGTGACTATACTACCTTTGGCAAAACAACATCTATCGTTTGCTTTATTTACTGCAATTAATAATATATATATATTTTTGGTTATTTAGTTGTGTTAGATATCATTACATTATCTTATCAAATTTCAATAATTGTCGCTATAAACAGAACCTATAGTTGCATTTTTCAATGATTTATTTTTCAATACAAACATATAACTAGATAATACCCATGCCGATGCACGGATTTATAAACGAAAATGAAAAATGTATCATAATCTATAACTTTAATAGGTAATAATTTTTTATTATATGCATATGAGAATTACATACGATGCAATATTTAACACAAATTATTATTTATTAATATTATAGTATATTTATTTAAAAATAAAAAATATACTAATTTATATCATGCGATGTATGGTTTGTAATTATTAATATCTTATTATATTATAAATTATATGTACAATATAATTTAATCTACTACTATTATTTATTGATAAATAGTAAAATATTTTGATTAATACATGAAAATAATATGTATCTTTCTAAAGATGGAAAATAAATTTATATAAAAATACTATTAACAATAAATAATAAATTAATAAAAATATAAAGTATATATATCTTTAAAAATTAATTAGCTATAGGATACGGTACATATAGCGTACCACTATAGATACGCAAGCTTCCAAACGCAGTTTTACTGCACCACTGGAATGTCATTTTTCAAAATTTATCAATGTGGAACGTAAAGATATCAACCATTGAAGTTGATCTAAGCTCAACAATTTATATGCCATTTACACACCCATGTCAGCACACCGCAAACTCTTCGACGAAACGCTACTGAAGAAGATTTCAAGCTCAGAGAGATAAGAGGAAGAAGGGAAGGTTTTCATTCATCAAAAACACTGCATTCGTACCACTCTGATTATTATTGATCACAGCCTTATGGCTTTATACAACAAAGCAGAAAACAAAAAACAAAGTAAGCCAATCAGAGCACGACATGTGTCTTGGCTATATAACAAATCATAAAGAAAGCAAAACGCAGTCCCTTGTTGTCATTTTAAGCGTTTCAAACTTTAAACTGAAGATGGTGCCAACTTTGAGCTGCAAACTTGCCGTCATCAGTTTCACCATTGCTTCGTGCACTGCTTCATCACGCTTGCACTGCTTCATCACCTTTGCACTGCTTCACCACCCCCTCCTCAAGCTCAGATGGGAGAGAACAAAAACTGAGCTTGGACAAATTGGCAAGAAAAGAGATAACATGAAGGGATTTTGTAAGAACATCGGCCAGTTGCATCCGAGAGGAAACAAATGAAGGAAGGAGAAAGCCCTCAAGATAGTAGTCATGGACAAGGTGACAATCAATATCCATATGCTTGGTTCGTTCATGAAACACAGGATTGGCAGTGAGATGGAGAGCTGTCTGATTATCACAGAAGAGGGGAATTGGAAACTGCACCTGAAGATGGAGATCTCGAGCAATGTAACTGATCCATTTCAGCTCACATGAAGTCATGGAAAGACTCCTATATTCAGCCTCAGCAGAGGACTTGGATACAGTTGATTGTTTCTTAGATTTCCTGGAGATCAAAGCTGAACCTAAGAATACAACATAGCCCGTTACTGATCTTCTTGAAACTTTGCAAGTTGCCCAATCAGCATCGCAATAAGCATGAAGCTTGAGATCGTTAGCTGAAGAATAGAAAAGGCCATGATCTGGATGATGATGATGAAGGTAACGAACAATGTGCAAAGCTCCACTCAGGTGATGATGTGTGGGAGACTGCACAAACTGGCTTAGCTGATGAACATCAAAAGTTATATCTAGCCTGGTGTAATTGAGATACAATAGTCTGCCAATGAGTCTTCGAAAAACACTAGGATCAAAAAGAGGAACTGAGTCTTCATCATGAATAGTCCAAGAACTAGGAAATGGTGTAGCTGCAGGTTTACTGTGAAGAAGGCCACAATCAGTCACAATATCCTTGATATACTTTTGCTGATGAAGATGAATGCCAGAGGAGGATCTGTGTAACTCCAAGCCAAGAAAATAGTGAGCAGGACCAAGATCTTTGATGGTGAATGTCTGATGTAAAGATGCCTTTACTGCAGTAATGGCAGCAAGAGAATTTCCCATGATGAGAACATCATCAACATAAACAACCAGAGCCAGAAAGGAAGAAGATGTGAATTTCAAGAAAAGACAGTGATCATGATGAGATTGATTGAAGTTCAAGCTCAAAAGATGCTGTGTAAACTCCTTGTTCCACTGCCTGGAGGCTTGTTTCAGGCCATAGAGACTCTTAGTTAGCTTGCAAACCAGATTTGATTCAGTGGCATGATATCCATCAGGAAGTTTCATGTATACTTCCTCATCCAAATATCCATGCAGGAAAGCATTGTTGATGTCAAGTTGATGAATATGCCAGTGTGAAGATAAAGCTAGAGCAAGAAGAATTCTGATAGTGACTGCCTTAGCCACTGGTGAGAAAACTTCAAAGAAATCTATGCCTTCGATCTAATTGAAGCCTTTGGAAACTAGCCTAGCTTTGTGTTTATCTAAGCTCCCATCTGCATTATACTTCAATTTATACACCCATTTTGAACAAATGGCCTTCTTCCCTGGTGGAAGCTTCACCAAATCCCATGTATGATTTTGCTCAAGGGCAGTGAGCTCCTCAGTCATAGCCTTAACCCATTCATGAGAATGCTTTGCTTGATGATAAGTGAATGGTTCCTGTACCTGTGAAGCATCAAGAATATGTGCAGAAATACTTGACAGAAGTTGAATAGAAGAAGATACAAAATCTTTGGCCCAAACAGGTGGCCTGATAACTCTAGTGCTGTGTCTTGCACCAGTGTCAGAAGGTGGAGAAGGAATAGAGAGAGGAAGTGTAGGATTGGAAGACTCTGAGAGATCATAAGAAGCTGTGTCTGTGAATGAAAGAGGGAGAGAGAAAGGTAGTGATGATGAATATGGAGAGATAGACTCATGGAAAACCACATCCCTAGATATGATCATCCTGTGATTATGCAAATCAAATAGCTTATAAGCCTTTTGACCTGGTGGATAACCAAGGAATACACAAGGATATGCTCTCTCTGAAAACTTATCTTTGTGTGGAGATGTATTGGTTGCATAGACTAAACAACCAAAAGTTCTGAGCATTTGCAGATCAGGTTGTTCATGAAACAGCAGTTCAAAAGGTGTTTTCCATGAAAGAATGGGAGTTGGCAGTCTATTGATCAGAAAAGTAGCAGTCAAAACTGCATCTCCCCAGAATGTTTTGGGTAAATTTAATTGGAAAAGAATGGCTCTAGCTATTTGCAAAAGATGCTGATGTTTTCTCTCCACTACACCATTCTGTTGTGGAGTATAAGGACATGATTTTTTATGTAATATACCTGAATCAGCAAACAATTGTTCACACTCAAGATTAACAAACTCACTTCCATTATCTGTTCTTACTGATTTGACTGAGGTATGAAACTGATTCTGAACCATGGCAAGAAACAGTTTGAGAATTGAAAACACTTGATCTTTGGATTTTATCAGATAAGTCCATGTAGATCTAGTATAATCATCTACTACTGTTAAGAAATATTTGCAACCATTAATAGAACTGATCTTATAAGGCCCCCACAAATCCAAATTCAACAACATAAAGGCTGACTGAGTAAAACTAGTACTGAGTGAGAAAGGCAGTCTATGTTGTTTTTCCATAGGACAAACTGTACAAATACTATCAGTACTGGACAGTGTAGCAGTTTCAGAAACATGTTTCATTACATCATTAGAAGGATGACCTAATCTAAGATGCCAAGAATGAAGAGATGGTGAATTCTGATTAGTAACAGCTCCTATTACAGTGCTTTGGAATGGTTTTGAATGAAGTCTTTTCTTGATGATGTCTGGATGGAATGAATGACTGTCTAAAATGTATAGGCCATTTTCTTCTTTGATTGCTGCAAGGACTTTGTTAGTTCTGAGGTTCTGCATCACACAAAGACCAGAAGAGAATTTGAAGATGACAGGCATAGACTTAGTAAGCTTATTTACAGAAAGGAGATTATATCTGAAATCGGGAATGTGTAGGCAATCAATTAGGGTGACTGAGGGATTCAACTTGACTGATCCTATAGCTGTGACTTGCTTAATTGTGTGATCTGGTAAATAGACTGGTGTGGGACTTTGCATAGCAACAGCATTATGAAACATAGACAGATTTGCACATATATGACTTGATGCTCCGCTGTCAACAATCCACTTATTGTTAGTCAAAGTAAAAACATTAAGAGAAAATTTTGTGACCAGGCTACCTGCAAAATCATGATAATGTGCATAGTTCACTGTTCCATTCAAGCTCAGAGAGATAAGAGGAAGAAGGGAAGGTTTTCATTCATCAAAAACACTGCATTCGTACCACTCTGATTATTATTGATCACAGCCTTATGGCTTTATACAACAAAGCAGAAAACAAAAAACAAAGTAAGCCAATCAGAGCACGACATGTGTCTTGGCTATATAACAAATTAGAAAGAAAGCAAAACGCAGTCCCTTGTTGTCGTTTTAAGCGTTTCAAACTTAAAACTGAAGATGGCGCCAACTTTGAGCTGCAAACTTACCGCCATCAGTTTCACCATTGCTTCGTGCACTGCTTCATCACACTTGCACTGCTTCATCACCTTTGTACTGCTTTATCAGCTACAATGAACCACCGGTGCGTGGAACTCAATCCTCAAACGCTACCCCTGCGAAAGTACAGACAACTAGGAATGAAATGGCAGGAAGTAGTCCTGGAATCTCTTTGTCAAGGCACCCTTCTAATCAACGGGTAAAGAAACAGAGAGAATATCTACTATCTTTTGATGGGATTTGAGTTATCTAGCTTGCTTGAGAAAATTTGAAAAGACATGCCTGATGATTATTGTAAAACAGAGCTTTACATCCATTAACACTAAACATATTGTTGCATACCACAATCTTGTAAAATGATGAACATATTGGTTAATTATATTTATCATTGGTCGATATAATCTGCCCAATCAAGTTTTAGTTGATATAAATGGAGTCTGGTGTTTGGTCTCCATTCAGGACAAAGAGCATGCGGTCTCTTTGAAGTAGGACTTGTAGACGAAGTAAATGTTGAGGTTGTGTCATTATCCCCACTACATGATATTGAGTCCTGCAAAGTAAATAAATAAAATAATCAGGCCTAAGCCTCCATCGCACCTTAGTGAACAACATGAAACTAAGGTAGAAAATGCTTAACATACAAACCTTTCCAAAATCAACAGAACGGTGGATTGATGATGGTTCATCCATTGAGAGCCTTTCAACATTTCTTGGAAACACAAAACCAATATTAATTCCTTCACCAAAAATTAAGATCTAAATAAGATAATCCATATTATAGTACCTTATTTGAACTTGAAGAATTCATAAATGACTTTATCAAACACTCATCATTGCTCAGCCTTAGGACCGTGTAAACTTGCCAATTGTTTGTAAAATTATAATTCGAAACCTCAACTTTGAAGAGGTATCGCTTGCCACCAAATGCATTTAGCTCCGATGGGAAACAATCCAACTCGCCACTCTCATATTGAAAATTTAGCAGTTTATAATAGTTTCAGAAATATTATTAAAGCATTCAAATTTGTTGATATCTAGTTACACAACTTACCTCGACCAGAGATTCACGACTTCATAAGTTGATTTCTATAGGACTTGCATCACCTCTCTCAACTATATCTCTACTACCTCCCCCCCAAGTGAAGCATAGGAGTGGTCACAACGAAAAGCTTGGAATGCAGGAACTCAAACTGAGGATGAGGTAACCCATTTGTAAAGATGTCAGCAAGCTGCAAGTCCATAGAAAGATGAGCAACCCGGGGCTTGCCAGAAGACACCTCTCACGCACAAAATGATGGTCAATATCAATGTGCTTGTCTCTCTTATGCAAAACTGGATTCAGAGCAAGAGAGAGAGAACTATTATTACCACACAGCAAAACATGAGGCACACGAGTCGATACATATAAATCCTGAAGTAAATTCATCAATCCAGCTAGTTCTGCATCAGTATTGGCCAACGCCCGATATTCTGATTCTGAACTAGAACGAGAGACTGTAGGTTACTTCTTAGCACTCCATGAAACCAGGTTACCACCAAGGAAAATGACATAACCATATGTAGACCCACGAGTCTCAATATAACTAGCCCAATCAGCATCAGAATAACCCAAAAATGGTCAAGAGGATGAATTTGCATGAAACTGAAGACCATAGTGAAGAGTACCACGCACATAGAGCAAAATTCAAGTAACAGCCTGGTAATGGTTATCAGTAGGAGTTTGCATATACTAACTGACCGTGTTCACAGCATAATACAAGTCGGGATGTGTAATCGACAAATATTGTAGTGAACTAACCAAAGAGCAATAAAGTGTGGGATTTCTGAATGGCTTACCAGAAGAGATGGAAAGCAATGAAAAATTAACAAATGGTATAACAACAGGCGCTGAATCCTGTATCCCGGCGCGCAATAAATTTCCTTTCCATATCTGGCTTAACCAAGGAATAAACCATCAGAAGTACGAATAACCTACAAACCCAAAAAAATACTGTAATGTGCCAAGATCGGTAATCTTATATTCCTGATTTACCCGATCAATAAACTTTCGAATGAGATTACCATCATTCCCAGTAAGAATAATGCCATCAATATAAACCATCAAATAAAGTAAAGAGGCACCTTGTGAAAACACAAATAAGGAGGTATTGGCAGAACTACATACAAAACCTAGGGCAACCAAAGGAACTGAAATGTTAAAAGCAAGCACGAGGAGCTTGCTTCAAACCATAAATGGCCTTGCATAAATGACATACATAATCAGGACTCATCGGGTCTTTGTATCTAACTGGCTGCTCAATATAAACCAGGGAATCAAGAACGCCATTTTAAAAAATATTCTTAACATCAAGCTGTCGTAAAGGCCAATTTTGAGTTACAACAATAGATAAAATAGTACGAACAGTACATGCTTTCACCACCGGACTAAAATGTATGATCATAATCAAAACCAGGTAATTGTGAAAAACCTTGAGCAACTAACCTTGCCTTGTGCCAGTCAAGAGAGCCATCACCCCTACATTTTAAGTGGTACACCCTTTTTATCCAACAACATTACCATGTGGAGGACGTGGAACCAACTCTCACATCTATTAAGTGCGAAGAACATCCATCTCTGAGCCCATAGCAGCAACTCATTCAGGATCTTTGACAACTGAGCGATGACTACTAGGCTCGGTCTTAGAAAATAAAGCACTCAATAAACTAGTAATATCACAGTTTGAAAAACCCTTGTACCGTAGTGAACCATTGAGAGAATGAGTAGCATGGAAATTTAAATCTTCCAAAATAATGGGTGAATTTGCTGAAGAAGATGGCTCAAACACCTCTGATGGGACTAACGAAGGCTCCTAAAAAAGAAAAAACATCCAGTGATGATAAATCTATAACAGTACCAGTACGGGTAGCTGGAAAAAATAACTCATCAACCCAAGCAAGGCGAGTGATGTACTCCTTCTTCGTGAGAGGATCAAGACATTGATAGCCCTTGAACTGTGAACTGTAACCCAAAAATATACACGACATACTCTGAGGTGCTAATTTATATGCAGCATAGGGCCTCAAATACGGAAAAACTTAACAACCAAATGGATGAAAGTTGGAGTAGTCAGGCGTAGTACCAAAAATAACAGAGAGTGAAGACTGCCCAGATAAAATTGGAGTAGGCAGTCTGTTGATGATGTAGACTTTTTTAGAAAATGCATCATACCAAAATGAATGATGAAGCATAGAATGAAAGAGCATCGACAGACCTGTCTTAGTAATATGACGATGCTTCCTCTCTACGCGACCATTTTGCTCATGAGTGTAAGGATAAGAAAGCTGGTGGTGAATGCCCTTTGACGCAAAATGAGATAGCATGTGATAATTCAGAAACTCGGTTCCACCATCACTTTGAAATACTTTGATGCTAGTAGAAAACTGGTTCTCCACAAGTGCCTTAAAATTCATATAAGCCTCTACAAAATCATACTTTCGTTACAAAGGGTAGAACCAAGTGAACCAAGAAAAATCATCAACAAAAATGACATAATAAGAATACCCTGCATGAGATATGACAAGAGAGGGTCCCCCAAAGATCACAGTGAACTAAATCAAGTATGTGTGGTGCGAGTTTTAAATTATCTCTAAAAAAGAGACACTTGCCTTTAGCCATCTCACGAGAGGGACATAAATGAGGCTCATGCAACAAACTGGTAACTGATAAACATCCAGACTTGCTCAAAGAAGAAATGATGTTGTGGGAAACATAACTCAATCTACTATGACAAAGTTCAAAAGATGCTTTAGAAGCACTAGAGGCAACAAAAGCAGATAAAGCTGCAACACCAAAATCTAAAACATACAGACCCCCATCACGATGGCAGTTGCCAATAACATCTCTAGCAAACTTGTTCAAAATTGTGAAAGAGGAATCATCAAAACAAATAACAACATTCATATCCTGAGTCAACTTGCTAATAGGCAACCATTTTTTATTTATTTGTGGAACCACCAAAACATCAAAACATCAGACAAGGATAATGAATCAAAGACTCCAGAATGACCAATATGGGTAATGTTAAGAGCAGAACCATTACCAATAATAACACGCTTGTTACCAGAATAAGAAGTCACGCGATCAAGAGCGGACTAAGAAGAGGTCATATGGTTGGTCACGCCGGAATCAGCTATCCAGTGAGCATGCAATAAAGAGCCGGGAGAGGGAGCTCGAGAGACCAAGTGAGGACACTCTGAGGCAAAGTGACCAAAGTTCTTACACCACTAACACTGCATCTGGTACCATTCACCTTGCAACTTAAAGCAAGAAGAAGCAACATGGCCTGGAACATAACACCATTGACACCGTGATTGAACAAAATGAGCCAAAATACAAAAGAAAACCAATCTTTTTTAAAGCAGAGAACGATGTTGATTGGGCATTGATAAGGCATTGACTGGGCACTTGAATTTGAGAAGCTGACATGGTGCGAGAATTTGAATAACTCACGGTATGAAGAGCGCAATAAGATTGAGGCGAGAGAACTTGGATAGCTCGCGAAATAATGGAGCGCGTGTGGCTCACGCGAGTGATGGAACAAATGTAAAAGTGCGCACGCGGGCTAGATGGGGCATGTTCGACACGCGCTGGACGCAAGCCAGAGAATGGTGGTGCCTGGATCTGGTGGTGGATGGCAGAAAAAACTAGAGAATGCTAGTACAGTACTGGAGTCGATGTCGGAAGACAACACGAAGAAGAAAAACTAATGGCGGTGCAAGGCTGAAAACGGAGAAGATAGATGAAGAAGTCGCCAGAAACAATGGAGATTTGGTAGACATATTGGACCAATCACACGGGCTTGCAATTAACACTCGACGATCGTACAGCTGAGTAGGCGAAGATGTGAGCAGGCGGAGCAAGGAGACTCGCCGGAAAGCTGAAGAAGACTGGTGACTGAGCGGCAGTGAGAGACGCTGGCGGTGGGTGGCGGCCACTCGGGATGGACTAAATTTTTTTGATTATGATGGGAAAAGCAAGATGAAAGTCAAGAATTTTTTAGAAACCTTACTAATACCATGATAGAAGGTAAAACTCATAAATGATTGTGGTTGCGTGTATTGATATATAGTGACTACAAATGATAGACAAGAGCTAAACAAATATAAAACCAATCAAAAAGGGTGTTCATTTATTATTTTGATTCTAAATCAATTATATCTCTATAAATCTCAATCAAACATTAAAAAAAAGGCATTCGCAGTATCACCAATCACTCTAACTTGAACCTTAAACCTTTCTTTTAATAATAAAAACGAAAAGTGAGTAACATATAGCAGTAAACACATGAACCAAAATTAATATAAATAAGTAACAGTGAAAAATGGAAGGAATCATCGTACCTGGGACAACATGGTGTACAAAGGAGTTTCACTTTGCACAGTAGAACTTATCAACAAGTTTAGTGTCATTCTTGGTTTCATCCTAAGATATTTTGTTGATAAATTTTTTTATTACACTTCTTGCATGACAAATAGAACCAGTTATGTTCAACTTGGACACACAGAACTGTTACCATTGTAACACAGTTGATCACCTATCAGAATTTAACAATCAGGTCCAATATGTTGTTTATAGGGTTATGCATACACGTTTCAATAATATCTAAAAATGATGAATTTGTATGACAACCATGCTTCTATAGTACAATATACTAAGTACATGTAAAACTCAAAGACCAGATTAAAGCCCCATCTCATGTTGAAGACATTACAACCCTATTTTTGCCACTATACCAAAAGTTTTGTTAATTTTTAAGAACATACTAGAGTTTACACCCCTATATTAGTATAACATCTTGAAAAATGAAAAATATACTACAATTTACAGCTCTAAATCTTCACAGAGGTTTGTGAAGAATCCCCCGTTGTAGAACAAATGCATACAAAACAGCTAAAAAACTGCAGAATCGAGGATGTTAGGATTATACTAAACCAAATCACCTTTCAAATGACTACCTAACACTACAAGAAAAATGACCTATTACTTTGCCCCTTTGACCTCAGTTTTTTTTCTTAACCCCAAAAAATCGAGGTAAAAAGTTCTTTTACCTCGGTTGTTTTTTTTCGAAGTAAAAGGTAATATTTAAATCGATTAAAAATTGAGGTAAATAATTGGTTTTTTACCTCGGTTCTATGGATATTGGGGTAAATAATTTTTCTTAATAGAAGTAAATAGAATGATCAATGTATGTGCAATGTCGGTTATATTGGTCAGATAATGCAACATAACTTAATCTTGACATGACCGACCTTTCTATTTTCAACGTTTCGACCAATTTATTGTTGATATCATGCTGCAACGTCGCATACAACAGGATTTAGTCAGTGACTTTGGTTCCATTGACCAAATCCAATCATATGATACCCGAAAAAATTCTCCCCATTCCGAGTTGCCTCTTCGAAATTCAAATCCACATTCTTGGAGGTGGGCGTTAGGGTTGTTGATTGTGCTCAATTACCAAGTAAGTTTTCCAATACCACGAATTTGTAGTTTCATCTTCAAATTAGGTTGTAGGTTAGTTTATTTCATATGAGAGGATGTGCTTAATCATGGGTTGATTAGGCATTTCATCATTGTATATGGGTTTAGGCTACATGTATGTGTAAGCTAATATAACGAATGTTTTTGTTAACATTTATATATATGATTTGTGCATGTATGTCATGAATTGAATGAATGTAAGTGGATGTATTTTTTTCTAAGATAGGTCCATAAAGAGTGTGTACTTATTATTGTATTGTAGGTATGTCTATGGATAAAACTCATTGTTTTGATGAAGATCGAACAAGCGAGGGGTATCAATCTTTTTTAGCCAACTTCATTGAATATGCATTTGCGAATGCTACGAAGGAGAATTTGTCTTATGTATATTGTCCTTGCAAGAAGTGTCGGAACACCGCTATTTATGAACAAGAAATTCTTTGAAGGAAAACTTATTTATGTATGGTTTTGATCCAACATACAAAATTTGGTTTTGGCAAGGGGAGAATGTGGATGAGCATACTAGAAATGAAGGAGAGGCTAAGAAGGATGATATGATGGATGAGTTGGTTGAGGAGATTGTCAAGAACTATAGTGGAAATCCTAAAAGACTTTCAGACCTCCATGGACATAAAGAAACACTTCTATATGATGGATGGCCCAAAGGAATGACTGTATTGAAGGCTATGTTACAGTTGATGAATGTCAAAGCTAAGTATTCCTACAGTGATGTCAGTTTCTCTTCTTTGTTGAAAATGTTGAAAAAAATGCTTCCAGTGGGCAATAGACTGCCCGAAACGGTATATGAGTCAAAGAAGGTACTATGTCCGATGGACATGGATTATGAAAAGATACATGATTTCCTGAATGATTATATTTTGTATAGGGGAGATCACCTAAATGTGGAGGATTGCCCTAAATGCAATGCTCCAAGGTTCAAATTGAAGGAGGTCGATGTTGATGGAGAAATTGGAAATCGTCAGGCAAAGAAGGTCCCTATCAAGGTTGTTTGGTAACTACCTATTAATGTGCACCATTATGCATGTTTTAACAAATGCATTTGGCATAATAATTGGGGTTTTTTATATGGTTGATTACTAGTATTAGTTTAGTTTGCATGACAAGGAGTTTAGATGGCCATGTTTTGTTTTCTTGTCTAAATCCCGCATTCTGTAGACTTAATTATTACTAAAGGACATCTTGTATCCATGCACTCCTAGATCTTCCTTTGTGATCATCTTTAATAGGTCTCTTGTAGGTACTTTTCATTACATTCTATGTGAAGGCCATTTGCAAGGGCGGTAGAATATATTGAAGGCCGTTCGCAAGGACGTGGTAGAGATCAAAGGCCATTCGCACTATAAGAGTAGTATACGAAGGCCACAGACTTCAAATCGTGGTAGAAGGAGATTGGAGCCGAAGATGGGTGGCATTGGAGTTCAAGGAAGCCAATGAAGAAATAGAGAATCGTGGTTCGAGAGAGTGTTCCAACATCTGGGAACGCTCTGAGGCGAAAAAAGAAGAAAAAAGGAGAAGCCTTTCTTCCATCTCTTTGGAAGCTGATTTCTTCACTTTCACTAACCTTTCACCGATAGAATATGGTCTACTGGATTCCCCACTGGATTCCGCACAAAACCATAGGATATTTATGAAGGGTTTCTGATCGCATTCGACCGAGGAGTTAGGGTTTTCCTTTCCGATATTTGGAGCTCTATTGCGGACCGATCGTGGTACTTTTTCTTGGGATTTCGAATTTAGATTCTGACTTGGTTTCGAAACCGGACTCTGTTCTTGTTTTGGTTTCACGGCCAAGTTGGAGACTCTGTTCAAAAGTCCGATCTTTGGTGGGTTTGCATTTCTGAGAGGAGTTCAAGGGTCTCATTGTGGGTTTCCTCAGCCTTGAATCAGACCACTTGTATCTACATCTGAAGCGCTTGAAGGATTTGGCGGATTTGAAGCAACCTATTTGGAGGATCCTAACCCTTCAGCGGGAATTTGCGGCGCACTGATCTCCAGGTTATGCTATCCAAACTGAATATGGGTTATTTATTCTTGAGTTGATGCACTGCATGCATGGCTTGCTTGTCTCTTACTGGTTAATTTTCTGTTAGTGCATTGATTGTGGTTTGGTACGCTGTTCACTCTGTTTGGTACGCTGTTCACTCTGTTTCTTTTGGTTGGTAAGTCCGAACTGCTTTTCGGAACTTGTAATTGTGTTGGATTGATTCTGTGACTACAATGGTGGTGAAAGGAGTTTCCCCTTTGGGTATACATAGAGGGTTGTTTCGAACACCCCCACTCTTGCAGAGTTCACACAACTCAATCGCAGCCCAGAGAGAACAAATTAGTATTGTGATCATCACGGGGATTACAACCATGACAGAAACGATTACATGCGGTTAAGGATGGAGATCGATAGGTGTGAGCGGGAAGGATGGTTTCGAGGGCAAGGACACAGGAACCAGGCTACCCCCTCGAGGTCGTGAATGAACCAATGACATCCTTATAGAAGGAATAATCAAAATGGGGTAGAGGATATATAAGGCCCCGAGAATAGGCGGTTCAAGATAGGGGGCAGGAAGGAAGGCAGGATAGACCCCAGGAGCAACAGGGGGGAATCAAGATAACCAAAATAGAAAAAACCCACCCATGCGAAGGGTAATTAATATCATCAATGGCATGGTGGGTGAGAGATCTTGGAACACTGTGATAAGAGCAGAGGCTCAAAGTGTTCCTGCGAAAGAGCCCTGTCACAAAAGGTTTCAACCGAATGAGACGGTCACCTTCTCGGAAGCGGATGTCGTACCAAACCAAACACCTCATGCGGATCCTATGGTAATTTTAACCATTATTGGAACGTCTTTGATAAGAAGGGTATTCCTTGATATGAAGGGTATTCTTTGATGACGGAAGTGGGGAAGAAGTGATATTTGCAGAGTTTTTTGACCAGTTGGACATAGGGCACGGCAATTTGAAAAGGCCTGCCTCCCCTTTATCCAGATTCACAGGAACTTTGAGATTCCCCATAGGAGAGATAACATTGCTCATTAGGGTAGTAGATGGATACAAAGGGGTGACCATCGGGTGTAATTTCGCTATTGTGAATGCTCCTTCCCATTACAATGTTATTTTAGGAAGGCCATGGATGTGCCAGGCTCTGGCGGTCTGGTCATCCTATCACCTGATGATGAAGTTCCCAACTGAGAAGGGTGTGGCATCTATTCGAGATGATCACACTATGGCTTAAAAATGTAATCTTATAGCGGTACGGGAAGCAAGAAGGCAAAGGGATGTAGCGACGGTACACGCAGATGTGGGGTTAGCTGATACAATACAAATGCATGTTCGGGATACAGGGTCATTAGCTGTTGTGAAGCTAATTCTTGAAGATGTTAAGGGAGGACTGTGAGACTTGTTGGGAGAATATGGAGACGTATTCTCTTGAGATACCTCTGGCATTACTGGAGTACCTTCAAGTCTTGCACTACATAGGTTGAATATTGACCCCTCGGTTAAACCAGTGAAGCGGAAGAGAAGGGTGTTTGCTCCCAAAAGAGCTGAAGCAATTAAAAAGAAGGTGGAGAAGTTGTTGAAGGCACGTCATCGAGGTTGTCTACCCCGACTAGATTGCTAACCCAGTCATGGTTCCAAAGTATGATGGAGCATGGAGAATATGTATAGGCTTTATCGATTTAAATAAATGTTACCCCAAAGATAGTTACCCATTACAGCTAATTGACAAGCTGGTGGAAGCCATATCTGGATATCAGATTTTGGCATTCTTCGACGTGCATAAGGGGTATCACCAAATCCTCATGGCGAAGGAAGAGACAGAAAAAACATCATTTATTACCGATATATGCACATACTGCTATAAGAAGATGTCATTTGGCTTAAAAAATGCTGGGACTACCTACCAGAGGCTGGTTGATAGACTATTCAGGGGACAGATAGGGAAGAACATAGAAATATATGTGGATTACATGGTTTTCAAAAGCAAAGGTTATGAAGAATTCTTAAGAGACCTGGAGGAAATATTCAGTAGGCTTCGAGGGGCTAATCTGAAGTTGAACCTGTCTAAGTGTGTTATTGGTGTGGGGGCAGGGAAGTTTCTCGGATTCATGGTCTCAGAGAGGGGGATTGATGTAAACCCAGAAAAGATCAAATATTTGAGGACAATGAAAATCACACAATTAGTAAAGGATGTACAGAAGCTTACAAGGTCTCTGGAAGCATTGAGCAGGTTCCTATCGAAGGAGGCAGAGAAGCACTTACCCTTCTTCGATGTCCTTCAAAGGGAAAAGAAGTTTGAGTGGAATGGAAAGTGTGGAAAGGAATTCAAGAAGTTGAAGGAACACTTGGGGACATTACCGACCTCGATGAAACAAGACAAGGATGATATGCTATACTTGTATATTTCAGCGACGCCATTGGCAATCAGCGTGGCCCTGGTAAAAGAAAAAGGAAAGGTTCAGCATCCAATTTATTTTGTTAGTCGTTCCTTGCAGGGGTCAGAGACGAGGTATATTGTTCTCAAGAGGTTGATTCTATCCCTCGTACATGCAACCAAAAAATTGAGACCCTACTTCCAGGGACACAAAATAGTGGTGCTCACGAACCACCCCATTCGATAGATCCTGCTGAGGCCAGAGATTTCAGGAGGAATGATGAAGTGGGCAGTGGAATTGGGAGAGCATGATATCCAATATCAACCTCGAGTTGCAATTAAGGAACAGGCGCTGACAGACTTTATAGTGGAAACTACAAAGCCCGTCAAAGTTGTATGTGAATGGTTTGTCACATTCATGAGGAAGTGGAGTCAGGGTTCTGTTAACTAGACCCAATGGAAGAGATTACCCATATGCATTGAACTTTGTATTCAAAGCAACTAATAATGAGGCTGAGTATGAGGCACTGATCACTGGATTGCACCTCGTAGGGGAGCTGTAAGTGGCAAAACTAGAGGTTTTCAGTGACTCTCAAATTGTGGTTCAGCGGGTTAATGGAGAATACGAGGTCATAGAGCGTAACTTACAAAGATACCTTGAGGTAGTGAAGAACCTGTTTAAAATTTTCAAATCTTATACTTTAAGGTAGGTTCCAAGGGAAAGCAATCATAATGCAGACGCTCTAAGTTAGCTCGCTTCTTCGGAATTGGGAACCCAATCCTAGAAGCAACTACTCATGGAAACTTTGAGCGGACGAAGTTTTGAAGAACCTGTGGTTATGGCTGTAGAAGTGGAAGACTCTTGGATAACACCGTTCATGGCATATCTTCGAGAGGGTGTCCTACCGGAAGATGAAGTGGATTCCAGAAAGATAATGTTGAAAGCTCCGATGTATGTATTGCAAGAAGAAATGTTGTACAGAAATGGTTATTTGCAGCCATTGCTTTGATGCGTTAACACTCATGAGGTCAATTATCTCATAAGAGAGGTCCACGAATGGGTATACAGCAGCCACCAAGGAGCCAGGTCTGTGGCGAGGAGGCTCATTTGAACGGGATTTTACTGGTCGACTATGTTCAAGGGCGCGAATCAATATATTCAAGCTTCCCACCAGTGTCAGAGACATGCCCCTATAACACATATTCTACAGGAAGAGATGAGAAGCATCTATAGTTCATGGCCATTTGAAAAGTGGGGGATCGATCTGGCGGGCCCTTTTCCAGAAGTGCCAGGAAAATTCAGATACTTAATAGTGTCTGTTGATTATTTCACAAAGTGAGTAGAGGCTGAGCCCCTGACAAACATAAGAGGAAAAACAATCATCTCATTTTGCTAGAAGAACATTGTGTGCCATTTTGGAATCCCATTAACGATCATTACAGACAAAGGAACACAGTTTGTTCAGGATTCCTTAAAGAAGTGGTGCAAGGAATATCAGATTAAGCAAAAAGTGACATCAGTTTACCACCCCCAAGCCAATGGACAAGTGGAAGTGACCAATAGAATGATAGTAAATGGAATATGAGCACTCTCCGAGGGGGAGGAAGGTAACTGGATATGGGAATTACCTAAAATGTTGTGGGTATATTGAACAGCTGAGTCTTCCACTGCTGGGGAAATGACTTATAGTCTAGTATATGTCAGAGGCAGTAATCCCTGCAAAAATAGGTGTTCCTAGCCCATGGATGATAGCTGTTGCAGATGAGACAATCAATCAGCAGAAACGATGTCTGGATTTAGATATGGTGGAGGAGAAGAGAGAGTTAGCTTCTCTACATGAGGCTAAAGCCAAAGAACGGGTCAGAAGATACCATGACAGAAGGGTGAAAAGGTGTTATTTAATTAGGGGGACTTGGTAATGAGGGAAAATAAGAAAAATAGAAAGAAACCTAAAGGGAAGTTAGTTGCAAATTGGGAAGGACCTTATAAGATGATCGAATTGCACCCGGGAGGAAGTTATGTTCTCGAATAGATGAATGGTGTTCAAGTGCCAAGGAGGTGGAACATTACTAACCTGAGAAAATACTACTAGCTATGATGAATGGGTTGCTTTTAAGCGGCACTCTAGCTGATGTTCGAGCGGATTTCTTTAAAGCGGTGCTCTAGAAGTTATTTCCAGCCACGGATGATGTTCGAGTGGTTTTCTCTAAAGCAACACTCTAGATGATGTTCGAGTGGTTTGCTCTAAAGCGGCATTCTAGATGATGTTTGAGTGGTTTGCTCAAAAGTGGCACTAAAGATGCTATTAGAGTGGTTTGCTCTAAAGCAACACTGTAGATGATGTTCGAGTGGTTTGCTCTAAAGCGGCACTGTAGATGATGTTCGAGTGGTTTTCCTAAAGTAGCGCTGCAATTGATATTTGAGTGATTTGCTCTTAAGCGGCGCTCTAGATGATATTTCCAACTATGGCTGAGGTTCAGATGGTATGGCTTTAAGCGGCACTCGAAGGCTACTTTTGTACTCTTGGAATGATGAACTAGTGGATAAGATTGGCAGGATGTAGGTGAAAACATCGAACCTGGGTAAAATGCTTGTGTCTCTGAATTTTTCAATTTCTACTTATCAAAGATATTCATACTATGTTGTGCCTAGGGAAGTTGCACGTGGCGCTCATATTTAAGGGGTAAAATATTTGAGATAGAGTATAACAGGCTATTTGTTCAAACGTCGTCAATTATTAGAAGTACAATTTTGATACTAAAAAGTACATAAACTTATTCGTCTAAATGTATTCATCTAGTTGGAGGAAACCTCGCCCAAAACAAATATTTGGTAGAGATAGGTTTTCCCAGCCCTTTCACTTTTAATTTTATCTCTTCGAACTCTTCAAGCTTATACCAGCGGCTCTCCTGATGTCCTTCATTTGTTCTCCTACGGGATATTCGGAAGGATCAAGGGGAGCAACGGTCTTACACCGCTTCTTTGTGAAAGGTTTGAATGGGCCCTTTGAGGATGATCAAATGCTCTTGCGACGTTTTAAGGTAGATCATTCGGTAACTTTTCTTGAGGGGACAAGATGCTTGTCAGCTTCTTTAATGGTAGATTTTTGTGACCGAGAAGTAGAATGATAACTCGGGGGGTGAATCCTTTTACCTTTAGCTCCGCTAACCAATCAAGAATAAGGTTAAAGGCCTTTTTCTTCCGAGGAGTTCCATTCTCATTGATGTTAACTTCATCATCCAATATCGAGAAGCTTTGAGTAGAAATTTTGGGAGCTGATCATTACTGATTAAATATGATGAAGGAATGCTATGAGAAAGCATGTGGGCACGAAGGCTTACTTCGTGTGCAGCAATTTTTTCTTCGAAATCAACGTTACGCTGCTCCACTTCTTTGGCTTGTACCTCCAGGCCTCGATCTTCCCTGTGAGTCGTGCATTTTTGGACAAGAGGGATTCTACCGAAGAACTATCATCAGCCAGGGGGCTCCTTCGAGGGGGGATGAGGTTCGCTTGAAGAATGGGGATCCTCGCTAGCTATCTTCCAAGCGAGAAATTCCTCTTCAAGGCTAGCTACTTTGCACAGAGCTAGTAGATGTTGCTCGGAATGTAACTCCCTTTGGGCTACTAGCCTGCGATTTTTGCCCATGCAACCAATTAGGCACCCTTCCACTACTGGAAGCCTGAGAACCAAACTTTAAATAGATTTGACGCATCAGCTCTTCAAGGTCTTTATCTATGGAATCACGACCCTCGACCACCTCTAAAGAATATGTACCATTAAATTCTTTGCTCAAGAAATCCTTAACAAACCCCTTAAAGGTTGAATGGTCTTTAGACTGCCACAGCTTCATCTCAGCTTCGAGTTGGTGGAGCTTATCCTTCAAGGACTCCTTTTCTCGATCACAATTAGATAGATCCCGGGTGGCCTCAATAGCTATTTGTGTGTCTCACTCAAATATTTTTGGGCACTCGAAAGCTCATCACAAGCACCTTCTAACACTATCTTCAACGAGTTATACTACGAAAAGAAAACAAAGGCAAAATCAATAAGTCATGGAAAAAGACATATTCTTATATTGATACTCAAAAGAAAAAAAGATACAATTAGGGGCCCTAATTGGAAAAGTTACAATCAGGGATTTCTTCCACTCGGATGGCGGTTAAAGTCTGCTTGGGGGAGGCATCCGTAGCCTCTGGAAGGGGTATCGCTCGAATCCCCTCAGCAGTAAAGAGCTGCCCTTTGGACTTAATGAAATCCATCAGGGTAAAGCGAAGGTTGTCGTTCTTGATTGCCTCATCCCATTTTGCATCGAGAGTGGCTTCGAGCTCTGGTTTGACTAGATCGCCCACCTGTTTAGCAAGATCTTCAGACGAGGAGGTGGACACTTGTGGCTTCAGGAATTCCTTGGCTAATTCGCTACAGCCTAGATTTTTTGCCACCCTCAAGAGGTCTACAAACAGTTGAAGCAGCTCAAGGCTATTCAAAAGTTTGTGTTTTAAGGCTTCGAGTAGTTGAGCCTATGAGGTCGGATTCTCAACCGCCTGAACCCTCTTCTCAAGGGTATCCTTCTCCAGCATCCATTGATACCTCTCGGCTTCAACGCTTCACCTCTCCCCTTCTAGAGTTCTTTGTTTTTCCTTAAGGATTTTTTTTTTGTTTTTCCTCCAACACCATATCATTCTCCTCAATCACCCTATTATTCTCCTCGATCACCCTACCATTCTCCTCGATCACCCTATCCTTCTCCTTAAGGGCTTTCTTCAACTTGAAAATCTCAGCATCCTGTTTGATGAGCTTTTCCTGGAGGGAACCGCGGCCAGAGGTACAAGCGAAAGCCATTCATCTTCTCAGTGGTGGGAGGCCTAGGAAAACATTTCAACATAGATTGATGCTAGGAAAGATGACAATAAATAAATTTTGAAAAAAAAGCGGAGGAAAACCTCAGGGTCAGAGGTCATTCTCAAGAGATGATGCTCAATCCTGGATATGGATGCTGCATGATTCGAAGGGGGTAGAGACTGCTGATAGACATTCTCACTGCCATGTGCTCCTATTAATGGTGTTGAGGAGGTGTTACCAACATTGTTGCCACTCGCCCTTGTCTTTTAGCGAACATTCCTAGTGCGAGGAGGCTCTCCATCACCAATGGTCGGAGTAGGCCTTTTGCCACCTACTGTAAGAGGGGAAGCCTTGTTTGAGAGAGGGGAGGACTGATTCGATAGAGTGGAGGCCTGATTCGAAGAAGCAATGGTCCCTTTGGGATGAGCATGGCCCTACTTTGTAGGCTTCTGTTTCTTTAAGCCGCTAGCAAGACCCACTAAAAAAAAGAAGAAGATAGCATCAGTAACAGTAAACTCAACAATACAACAAACAGGAGAAGTAGAATTCTATTAAGGCACCTTCGGAGGCTTCTGAGTGCCTAAAATCACCAACGAGGATCTCGAAGGGAGGGTCTTCTTTGGGGCCCTCAAGTTCTCCACTCCTCTTCCTGATATTCTTCCAGAGTACTTTATACACATACTCGTCATAGATTGCGGGAGGGAATGCAAAGCCGCCAATCTAGGAATTAGGATTGTTGAAGCGGATGTAGTCAAGGGAGCTGGACAATAGCTTTTTCATGTCCCTCTCAAGGGCATCCAGACAGATATACTCCCCAGGTTTAGGAGACTCGACTCGCACAGCCTAATTCCATGGGGGAAATCGATACCTCCTACTGTCAAATGAAACCCCTTTCTTCTAGCTTCTCCAATCACCCGAATTACCAGGAACTCCAAAAACCTTGTGATGTGACTCTCCGTTGGTAAAAGTGACAATCATGTCGGTCGACCTCCCACTATAAGACACAAAGTATAACGAGCAAAGAAGCTTGTATCTGGGCTTGATACCAAACTCGTCACATCGAGTCAAGAACATCATGATAATTACCAAGACATTGGGATAGACTTATGCAGGGCTCACTTGGAATTGTTTAAGAAGTTTGGAAAAAAGGGACGGAAAGGTAAAGGTGAGCCCACAGTTGAGATGTCTGAGAGAAATGGATGATCTTCCTTTGGGGAGGTTATAAGAGGTATCTTCCTCTCGAAAGGGTTGAAAATCGGCATCTGGGGCTATTCGTTGGCCAAGAGGGATTGAATCCAAAATCTTTAAGATAGCAGTCCCCACTACGGGAACTGGGGTCTCCCTCCCTGAGTCCATTAGCCTTAACCTTCGATAAGTCCCTTTTTTCTTCTTTTGAGAGGCTTTAGCCAAAGAAGATACCTGAGGCACTCTGTAGGGTGATTCCTCCTCCTCGAGGGACGTCCTCTCTTTCAAAAGAGACGTGTTTTCCTCCTCCTCTATGGCCTCGAGAGGCGATTCCTTGCAGACCAGAGATGTATTTGACCCCCCCCCCCCCGGTTCCAATTTGAGCTATGGGTTTGGAGGAGGGTAGAAACCAATTTTTCCACTTTTAGGGATCTCCTTATATAGGGCTTGCGCATGCCTGGTGGCCAGTTCTCAACGGGCTCTCGAGGAGGCATATCAGTCACTAGAAAAACCCTCTCTTCCCCAGGACTGTTAGCAATCTTATCAGACATACCTTCTCCAGCATCTGAATCATATCATATTTCTCTGGAATGAGGGCAATCCAAGTCGCTAGTAGTATTTCCCAGCGTACTACCCCCCATCCCGCCTACCCTAATCTCACCGGGAAATTTCTCGAAAATGGAACCCTCATCAGAGCGGGGCATGATTGTAAGGTGAGGAAACAAAAAGATTAGAATAAGAATAGAGATTAAGGTACTTACTGATTTTCTGGGAAAGGTGATGAAAGTTAGATCGCTCGAGAGAGAAGTAGAGAAAAGATGCTTGCAAGAATGTTCCTACAAATGAGAAAAGTGAAAGAAGGGAGAGCGTTTAAGAGGTAATAATGGGGGCTAAACGACAGATAATAATTTCCTTGGAAATATAAAAAAGTTATGGAAAGACGCGATTTCTTTTCTCTCTTTTGACAACACACTATTTAGGGAGCAGTAACACGTGCGGTTGTACAGCACGCGTGCGCCTTTTGGAATCCTAATGCCAAAGTTGCTTAGAAAACCATGTTCCCTCCCTCGAAGGCGCGAGCATTGATTGCCGCATTAGGAGAACTTTAAGGAGAGGTATTAATCATTAAGGAGAACTTTTAATACCCTAACATAATTACCGCATTTGTGGGTAATTAAGGGCAATCATTAAGGAGAACTTTATTTAGGACATGGAAAATAAATACAATGTACGCATTTACTTATCATTCATTATGTCTTAATCATATCAAACGTTTGGGCTAACTTAGGCATCAGAGTGCTGACCCCTGGAACCCCTGGAGACAGTTTTATTGCAGGTTAGTTCAAGAAGAACTCAAGCCCACGAACCGGTCGATTGTTAAATCTGAAGATGCTCTAGAGTGGTAGAGCACTTTGAGTCATTTTTCAATATCAAACAAAAAATTGTATATCACTACAAAAAAATGTTAACTAAATAATTATAGAATCAAACTTTAAAGTAATTCAATTCTTGTAAATAATTATCCTCGTTCAAATTACCAAATATCCATGTTAGATTTTATATGAAAGAACATTGGTATGTACATTTGTCAATATCTAACCCAAACCGAGAATTCGATCTGGACCGACATGACCGAATAATATAATCTGGGAAATATTTACCCAAACCCAACCTGATCCGACCACACTCAACTCAAAATTTAATTTTGACCCGAGAAATATTGACTTGTACCCGAACCCAACATGACCATATTCAACCCAAAACCCAAATATGACCTGATAATATAGACCCAAACCTGACCTGAATACAAACCCGAGATCAACCCAAACCCAATCCAACCCAAACCCAATCCAACCCAAACCTCAATTTAACACGAACCTAATTCAACCCAATAAATCAACTATATAACTCTACGTGTAATCAACCCAAAACAGGTGTAGTTACAAAAGGTCAATTAACATTTAATATGGAACCAAGTCAACTTAGTTATGTGTCAAACTAGACATATGATTACTAGTACGTAAAGTCAACTCATAACAAATATGAATACACAAGGTTAGGTTAAAAATGCACACGACTAAATTAATAAATCTAATGAATAATAGTCAAATAAAGAGAGATGTCTCATTAAAATTATGATTTTGAATTAGTAAATATAGAGAGTCGACTAAATATTATTTTCAAAAATTAGTTTAAAAAGTATTTTAAAAATAATTATCAAAAATTCTTGTTATAGATCGAGTAACTGTTTTATGAGGGTATTTTATAATTAGTGGGACTAATAAGAATATTTGATATATAATTTTATTCAGTGATATATATATATATATAATTATGATAACCTTTAAAATGAGCTCAACATATAAATAATTATTTTTTAAAATAAATTGAATGAAATATTATGAAAATAATCATTTTTATTGTATTTAATATGTAACGATTTCTAACTAAACTAATTATTTCACTTCATTATTCATATAGTTTTCCTTAGATACTAAACTTCAAAATTGTAAATAAAATTCTTTATTTTCAATTTAAATGTAAGACACAAAATCACATAAAAGTGATCCTAATTTTTTAATTACTAATACCGCGCAACGCGCGGTGGGACTTTACTAGTTTGTTATTTTAAAAATTAGAATCCAAATATTTATTACAACACAAAATTGCACTAAAGTATTTTAAAAAGTGAATTGAATTCAATGAATATTCAACATTGTTATTCAACTAAGATAGTAGGCACAAAAGCGCCTCTAACATATTTATAGAAAATTACGCTATGGCCCAAAAAATGTTACAACATTATCCTTCTCTCCAAATTAAACAATTTTTATTATTCTTGCATAAATATAGAAATATAAAATCAATTGTTTTTTGGTGAAATGTTGGAAAGCGCTATTACATGTTCTAGAGTAACTTAAAGTTGATTACTTAGAAGTAAGAAAAAGAAATTGAAAAGGATTACAGATATGTTCTTGTGCCCAATTGTTGATAAATATTCCATTACAGACTTGAAAATTACAATGGGGTGTATAGGGTATCATCACGTTCGAGCAGATTTCAATTTGGAGTTACGAGTAAAGTTTTTGCTTTTTGCACTTAGATCCTTCCAAGATTGTTGGAATTGTCGAATCACGAAATTGGCGACACCAAAAAGTAATTCAATAATGTACTATTGCGACTTTGCGATTCGGGCATGTATGGGTGAACATACGGGCCTTGAAAGTCAACATTGAATACTTCTACACAGTCTTAAAAAATTACACTATGGCTCAAAATTGTGTTACCTCATAATCCGTTGCTCCAAAATACATTATATTTTGTTATTCTTGCCTAAATATAGAAATATTAAATTAATTAATTTTTTGGTGAAATGTTGGAAAGCACTAATACATGTTCTAAAGTCATTTAAAGTTGATTAATTAGAAGTAAGAAAGGGAAATCGAAAACAATTACGGATATATTTTTATGCTCGATTGTTGATAAATATTTTGTTACGTACTTGGAAAATACAATGGGGGTGTATAGGTTAGCATCACTTTCGAGCGGATTTTAATTTGGAGTTACGAGTCAAGTTTTTACATTTTGCCAGTTACAAGTTACAATGAAACAATAATTGATAATAGTGCAGTTATAACAATAATATTGTTGAAATATAACCTAAACTAACCAAAATTTAATCGGGTAGCATAGTAACCCAATCTAAAATGAACCAACCCAAAATATATCTGAAATTCAATATGAAACATTATAAAAAGACTAAATTATTATTTTGGTCCCCTACAAAGTATCTTTTACCATCTTTTGGTCCCCATTTGCAAAACAACCCTTAGACGGTACCCAACAAATTCAAAACATTTTTTGTTTGGTCCCCAAAGGTTGTTTTCAGGTAAGACTAAATGGTTTTCCGGTATAGTCAGGGGTATAATGGTAATTTTACTAATTACAAAACATTTTCAATTAAAACATCCTAATTTTAAAATTGTCAGATTTTCAACAACTTCAACCTGAGCCCTCGAGCCTCGAGCCTCAAAACCTTCTGCCTCGATCCCTCAAACCTCCTGCCTCGAGCCCTCGAGCCCTCAAACCTCCTGCCTCAAGCCCTAGAGCCCTCGAACCTTCCTACCTCGATCCCTCGAACCTCCAACCTCGAGCCCTTGAGCCCTCAAACCTCCTGCCTCGATCCCTTAAGCCCGAATGTGGGGATTTTTAACAACTTCATCCTGTGCCCTCGAGCCTCGAGCACGAGGAAACCGGCGGCGGAAGGAAACGCAAAGAAGACGAAGGAGGGGGAGGAAGAAGAAACCGTTCGAGGAAGAAGAAATCGTTCGAGGAAAATCAGTACCCGGCGGCCAGGGTACTGATTCATCGCCGATGAGCTCCGACGAGGAGGAGGAAGAAGAAATCGTTCCAGATTCCAACAACGGCGAGCTCCGGCGAGTTCTGGATTCAAACAACGGCGGCGACGAAGAAGACGCAAAGAAGATGAAGAGTTTTTGTTTTTATTTTTTGAAACTCGGTAGTATAATGGTTTTTTACATATTTTGACCAAATTTACCATTGACTTTCTCTGAAAACCACCTTTGGGGACCAAACAAATTGTTTTGAATTTGTTGGGTACCGTCTAAGGGTTGTTTTGCATATGGGAACCAAAAGATGGTATAAGATACTTTGTAGGGGACTAAAAAAATAATTTTTTCTTATAAAAAATAACTGATATGATCAGACCCAAACAGTACAAAAAATTACCTAGCAATAACCCGATCTGATCCAACCCGACAAGAATCTGACCCACCCGACGTAATCCAGGTACAAAAATTACATGATTGTAATCTGACCCGATATTAACTCGACCCGACACAACCCAACCCGAGAAAAAAAACTGACACATTTTAAACTCACACGATAGTAACCCAACCCGACCCGACCCAACACAATAAATTAAATCAACATGTTTCAACCCGGCCTATTTCAACACGACACGTTTCAACCCGGCCTATTTCAACACGACACATTTCTAATCCGATACGAACCTGACACGATAACTCGAATTTACACCTCTGTTGGCATATAATTTTCACCGTGTATACTTTGTGCAACCGTGCAAGTGTTTTGTTACCGGCCACAAAACTAAAGTTGTTTAGTTTTACCTTTAAAGTCAACTATATTAATCTTTAACTATTGATATTCTTGTTTGTGTATGTAAAATAATTTTAAAATATATGTTAAGATTAATCAAATAATTTATCATATAAGGATAATAGTATTACATATTTTAATAAAAATTGGATCAATTTGACTTCAAAAAATTAAGTTGCACAACTTTGGCACGTAATTTTCACAGTGCATATTTTGCACGATTATATTTTGTGTAACCGTTCATGTGTTTTGTTGCTGGCTACTTACAACAAAATTACTGCGTGTAATGTGATTGATTCTCCAAACTTTGTTTTATTTTAAAACATATCACTTTTGTACTACAAATGGATTTCCATGTCTTCATGAAATTGTGCTTCCAAATTGAAAGACAAAAAAAACATATGGGTTTGGCCTAATTACGAAAAACGAAAGAAAGAAATGACATTCATTATACGCCATATATCTCCTAAACTTCTCTTGAACATTATTCAAGCAGTCAAGATTATAGTACATCCTTCTAGTTTTCAGCTATTAATTCTGTCATTTCATCTGTTGAACATTATTCAAGCAGTCAAGATTATAGTACATCCTTCTAGTTTTCAACTATTAATTTTGTCATTTCATCTGTTCAAAATTTTCTACGAGAGACTCTGAAGCAAGCTTCTCATTTATTAATACTCGAACCAGAATCATTGTTTGTTCTCAACATAGACGGGCAAATTTCACTCGGACATATGCATGTACCGCTTTACAACAAAAACAGCCTCCAACAGAACCTACTTCTTTTTCGCCATCATCGCTATCATCATCCACTGGAGTCACCCAAAAGAGAGGCAAGAAAAATATTATTGATGGAGAAATTAATACTTTTAGTGTGATTTGACCTCTCATTGAATTCAGTTGTATGGACGTCGTCTCATCTTCTGTATCAATCTTTGTTGTGGATGAATCTAAATAAGAATTCGATAAGGACTAAAGTTCAATAATTAAAATTTGATTAGAATTAAAACTGCATGAAGGATAATATAGTAAATTAATCATTAAAATTACTTGCACTGATAATTTATGTACATGTATTTAGATTTTATGTTTATTTAATATGCAAAATATGTACAGAAAATGTGTAGATTATGGGCGAATTATCTATTCATGTAATGTCATATAAATATTTAGTAATTCATCACTTTATTTTGAACAATATTGTTGGAGAATATTGTTTACGGCAAAAACCAGAACTTCAAAAATTAAATAAAATAGATGAAGAACCTGAGTAAAAAATCACTCTTTCTTTAAGACGTTTCAGCAACTGTCAAATAATTTGTGCATACAGTTGGATGCTGATCACCCCCAAGATAAAACAGCCTTTTAAAACAAAATTTGCAACCACAGTGCACTTTGTGACTGCTCTGAAATCACCCTTTAAAATACTTCTCGACTCTTCTTCTTTTTTTTGGTATGGTTCTGTGTAGTCATATATTTTTCATCCGATTAAAACCTTGTATTTTAAGGGAAAAATCAAGGTTGATTTGGATGATTATCTATTAAGTGGGGGAGATATTTTGTGTTTCAAAATTGCACCAGAATGAACGTGGAGTATAAAACCGTTGTTGACTCAGTTTGATATATATATATATATATATATATATATATATATATATATATATGGAAGATATTGTTTACAGAATCATAGACTAAGTCTAGTTTTAGGGGGGGAGGAATTTGTGGCTTTTCTTAGAAGACTAAGTCTAATTTAGTTTAAATAGGTTTCTTTTCTTTCCTTAATTTTCCTTTTTGAAAATACATCTTTAGGTCGATGGCCTAACAATCCCCCACTTGTATTTTTAAAAACGTTTTATTGAGCGGACATAAGGTTTAGCATAAACAAAGGTGTTTGTCAACTTGAACCTTTGCGTAGTGTATACAATTTAGATTATACTAAAGTGACCCGTAATCTTGAACTCTATCTCTAACAATGTACCACGCCAAACCTTTTCAGGGTGTAATCACTTTGCCTGTGCTATTCATGGTCATGCACGTCTATCCCAGTTAAGTGAACGCTCTAGAAATTTTGACCAACAAATTCCATAGGAAGCGGCTCAACTCCACATTCACTCTGGTGAGTCTGTCAAGAGTATTACTGTAGCTGGATACTCTACTCCACTTGGAGTATAGAGTTTATTAAGATATTCTATTAACTCAACCTTAAACGCTTTAGATCATGCTTTGGAAAGAAAGTTTTATCGCCTATCACCTCATAACTTGTTATTACCTATTAATCCTATTTTTTGGGATCTCCAATCTATAGGTTAGGTTACCGTCATGAGTGATTCTCATTCTAAGGGCATAAGTTCCATCCTTATTGATGTATTAAAGGCTTTCTCTCTTGCAAGTCCTTTCATTAAAGGATCGACCATATTGTTCTCACTTCGAATATGATCCATTCTAACAGCTCCATTATTTAAATATTCTCTAATGGTGTTGTGCTTAAGACGTATTTGTCGTTTGTTACCATTGTAACTATTCTGTATTTTTCCTATATCTACAGTGCTATCACAGTGAATCAACACAGCTGGAATCAATTTTTTCCATAAAGGAATCTCAGCTAATAGGTCTCTTAGCCAGCTTGCTTCCTCACTACCAGACACTAGTGCTATCATCTCAGACTCTATCGCAGATTGTGCTAAAATAGTCTGTTTCTTAGACTTCCAGGAGATGGCCCCTCCAGCAAAAGTGAAAATGTATCTGTTGGTAGCCTTGGAGTCTTCCAAATGAGTGTTCTAGTCGGTATCGCTGTACCCCTCAATAACAGTCGGGAAGCTTTTATAGTGTAATCCGAGATTCATGGTTATTTTTAGATACCTCGTGACTCGTTCTATTGCATTTCAATGCTCTATACTAGGTATACTAGTAAACCTCCATAATAATCTAACGACTATGCAATGTTGGGTCTAGTACAATCAGTGGCATATCGAAGAATGCCAATGATACTCGCATACTCAGACTTCCGTACCCCTTCACCGTAATCTTTCTAAGTTCAGGTTCATTACCCCCCCCTATGGGTTTCATTCCTAGTCTCAGGCATATTACTAAATGATGATGCACCCCTATTGTTCCTCAATTTTAAAGGAAAACGATACTCATGAAAATCAACATCATTTGATTAATAAACAACGTGTGCATTTAAATCATAGAATTTATATGCCTTACTATTAATTGCATAACCAATAAAAACACATTCATATGCTCAACTAGCAAGCTTAATTCTCTTAGGATCGGGAATTCTAACATATGTTAAACAATCCCAAGTTCTAAAATAACTCAAGTTAGGTGCTCTTATATGTTGATACCCCCATCTTCCGCACATCTTGCTCATCCGACATGGCATGAATAACCGAACCTGCACTCAGGAATAGTAATGCGTTGAAAAGGGCATGATTCATTAAGTCGAAGACGCTAACCAAATAGTTAGAGATGCCGCAAGTAAAGATCATATAGCCTAAGCAAGTTGAATAAGTTATGTCTTAATTCCCGGCTTAGGAACCCTATTTAAAACATAGCATACATTAAGCAATATTTCCCCCCACCAATGTGATGCAGCCCATGAACTAAGTTTAATAGCGACTATAGCTTCATTAAATGTTCTATTCTTTCTCTCAGTTTTACCATTCATTTCAGGCAAATATGGTGCAGTGGTTTCATGTATGATTCCATGTAAATTATAAAATTCATTAAACATGCTTGAGTCATACTCAGTTCCTCTATCACTATGAAGTCGTTTAATTTTTCGACTAAATTGATTTCAATTTCATTCACAAACAATTTAAACATGTTGAATGCATCACTCTTATTTTTCATCAAATAAACATAAGTAAAATTTGAACAATCATCTATACATGTAATGAAATATCTCATGCCATTTCTAGTTAAAGATCCATTCATTTCACAAATATCAGAATGTATTAATCTAATGGTTCAATCACTTTATGTACAGATTTATAAGATGATTTTGTGATTTTAGCTTGACTACAAATTTCACATTTTTCAAAGTCATTTGTGGATAATTTTGGTTATTAATCCTAAATTGCACATATTTTTTATGATTCTTTTGTTAACATGGCAGAGTCTTGAATATCAAACATTAAACGAACACAAAGAATAAACTGAAGCATCATTCTTATTCATAGGAGCAGTGATTACATTGGTGTTCAACTTAAACATGTTATCTGTAGCATAACCCCTACCTGTGAAAATATTATTTCTATTTAAAGTCCACACATTAGCCCCTATCAACTGGGTAAAACCCGCCTTGTTGAGAAGATAGCCTGAGACCAAATTTTTACGCATCTGTGGAGTATGAAAAACATCCTTCAAAGTCACAGACTTTCTGAAGTAAACTTTAGGTCCATAGTTCCAACTCCAACAACCCTAGTGGTGTGGGAATCACCCAACAACCCTTTCTGATCATTATTTGCAGCAACAACATATGTCTTAAACATATTTTATCATAGAAAACATAGCAGCTAGCACAAGCATTGAGCCACCAATCATCTGAACTACCAGTCAAATTCACTTCAATGATCATTGCAACCAAATGTTGTTCTTCAATCATATTAGCACTGGAAGCCAAATTTTGTCGATGCCAACACTTCTTTGCTACATGGCCTGGTTTGTAGCAAAGGCAAATCAAGCCATTTTTTTGTGGTGGTTGTTGCATATTATTTTGGTTCCCAGAAGTGTTCCAAATATGATTTTGTCGAGCTTGGTGATTCATGGGTGCCTTCTTGTTCACCTCCTTGAGATCTTTCTTAACGGGTTTTAGAGCAGCATGCATTTTATTTTTTGTGTTCCTAGTGACAGCAAACAGCTCCTCCTTTCAGTCTTGCCTACAGGCTTCTTCCTCAATCCGAAGGCGCACCGTGAGGATTTCAAGAGAGAATTCATTTGTTTTGTGCCTCAGACTATTTTTGAAATGTCTCCAAGAAGAGGGGTTGTTTATCAATGAAAATAGAAATTTGAAACTGTTCATCTAGAGCCATACCTTTCTGAGATAATCTCATGAGTAATTTTCTGCAACTCGTTGGATTGTGCCTTCACGGAGCGTTCATCTGTCATTTGACACTTCAAGTACCTGCTCACATCATACTTCTTGATTCCAGCCTTTTCAGTGTTGTACTTCACCACCAGAGCATCCCAAATTTCCTTAGCAGACTTCTCAGCATTGTTGTATTGATCATACAACTCATCCACCAAGCCATTAAGCATATAGTTCTTGCAAAGAAAATCACCATCAATCCATGAGTTTTGGTCACGAGTTTGTTTTGCAGTTGGATTTTTTGGGAGTAAAGGCTTGGTTTTAGTCAAATAGGAGACCAACTTTTTGGTAGTTAAATAAAACAACATTTTCTGCTGCCAACGTTTAAAATTCTTTCCATCACAGCGAAAACGTTTGTTCAGGTCGACAGGGCCAGCAGGGATACCATGGATGGTAGCAGAAACAATAGACATAATTAAAATGTCTTAAAATTGTTGGAGAATATTGTCTACGGAAAAAATCATAACTTTAAAAACCAAATAAAATAGATGAAGAAGCTGAGTCAAGGATCATTCTTTCTTTAAGACGTTTCAGCAACTGTCAAACAATTTGTGCATACAGTTGGATGTTGATCGCTCCCAGGATAAAACAACCTTTTAAAACAAAATTTTGCAACCACAATGCACTCTGTGATTGCTCTAAAATCACCCTTTAAAATACTGTCCGACTCTTCTTTCTTTTTTTGGTTTTGGTATGGTTCTGTGTAGTCGTATATTTTTCATCCAATGAGAACCTTGTATTTATAAGGGGGGGGGGGGGGGGAATCAAGGCTGATTTGGATGATTATCTGTTAAGTGGGGGAGATATTATGTGCTTCAAAATCGCACTAGAATGAATGTGAAGTATAAAACCGTTGTTGACTTAGTTTGATAGAGATATATATATGAAACATATTGTTTACAAAATCATAGACTAAATCCAGTTTAATGAAAAAATAAACTCATAAATTTTTTAGACTAAGTCTAATTTAGTTAAAACATGTTTCTTTTTTTTCCCTTAATTTTCCTTTTTGGTGGATGGCCTAGAGGATGTTAACATAGTTATTCATTACGAAAGTTTGGATTAATAGCTAACTTAAATGTTTCTTTCAATTGTCGGCATTTTATGTTGGCAATATACTGTAGAAAAGGTTGCTTTTGATATTTAATGTCCGCCGACTTCTAGCACGAGCAAACGACATTAGTTTTCCATCTATAGTTTACTTGACTCTAAATATCTTAAATATCCAATTCGACACATTCATAGGGAGGCTAATTGTACTGCTGACTATCTTGCTAACTATGCCCTAGAAAACAATCTCCAAGGAGATATTGACATCCAGACTGCTCCCCTTTCCTTAAAGGACTATTAACACTTGACCGAATTGGTCTTCCTGTTATTAGAATTAGTTCTTGATTGGTTAATTCTCTGGACACTTGACTGAGCTCCCTAATCATATTAACAATTTGCATGCAATTTTTAGAATGGAAACTAATGTTTGCTATGTTTTACTTGCCTCAGGTTTGTCATACAAGTTTTTGGTTGGACAGAGGATTGATATCATTGCAATATTGCTCGATCACTAGCTCCGGTTACCACGTGATTACACTCAAGACCCAGCCTGCTTGAAGTCCTCCATGAGCTTTTGTTCGATTAACTAATCTCATTGTGTATTTGTAAAAGGTGTTGCCTGGCCGGAGGGAAGAATTAACACGGGGGGTGAAGATTCTTCTCTCCGGAATCGCAACTACTTTCCTTTTTAGGTTTAGATACACATTTTGGGGCAATTATGTTGCCATTTTGTATAACTGTTCTATTCAGATTTGGGGAACCTTTATAAATATCCCTCACGTAAGGGTGTTTAACTTTTTTAAAAAAAGTATATATTTATATGTTATTGTTGGATTAACAGTGTCTTTAACTAAATGATTAGTCTTTAAAAATTTTTACTGATTTGTATTTTTATCGTTAGTCATGAGTACATCATACTAATAATGTATACGCCCAAATGAAAGTCTTTATTACGAGTATACGACTTTAGAATTTTTTTATACAGATTCTAAAATTTAAAAAGAAACTTGTTTTAGCTAGAAAGCAGATGGCCAACTCAAAGTTCATTTTAAAAAAAATAAATTGAATAAAATCTAGCTCTAGCTTCAATAACTTTAGCAGCAATAATCAACCTAATTATACCAGAAACTGCATCACCTGTCGCATAATCTTAATTTGAGATTTTTTAAAAAGTTTCAATTTCAATAAAATTTCCTATTTATTTTTTAATTCCAAATACTATATAATAGAGATTGTTTGTTTTTGGATGGTGTTGTTAATCGGGGATATTAAAATTATTTTGACTAACCTAAACCCAAGTTGTTTAAATAACATACTAATATTATAATATGTTACTGATTTTAATTCTTTATTATATATAATCAATCATGTTAACATACTAATATTATAATTTGTTACTCATATTAATTCTTTACTATATATAATCAATCATAACTTGTTGACATACTACTAAACAGACTAATAGGACCGAACCCCAGCAAACAAATGCAACAGATAAACTAAAGCCTGGCAACAAACATAGCAAAGAACCAATAGAAGTTGCCCATACTGAAGTTCTAGCTAAATGGCAGTCAGTACACAAAAACATTGATCCACATACTTCAGGAATACCAATAAGCCAAAAACAAACAGAAGCTCAACACCAACCTCCACAAGAAACACCAAATAGAATAGAAAGCCCTCATATAGACATTGAGACACCACAGCTGGAAATCCAAGGGGAAGAAATTACCAACCAAGAGTCTTTACATACTCACAATGCTGGGGAGAAGTAACAGGATGTGACCCCACAACCTTACAATGCTGTCTTCAAAGGCAACAACAATGAGTCTGAACTGCAAAAAAGGGAAACCCAACAATTAATTGATCTTACAGAAGAAACAGGCAAACACAAGGAGTATGCCAAAGATGACCTATCAGGTATCATCCCAAACTCTCCTTTAAATGAACGAGGTGCTGATCCTTTTTACTCACCATCCTGCAGATCCAGCCCCAAAAGCTCAAACAAGTTCCATCTACTAGGAGAGGAACTTCAGTCTGACACAGCAATTGTAGCTCAAGTACTAAAGAATTTGGGCTGGATCAGGTAAGTACCCAAAAATTCTCTAGTATGTTGTCTGGTAGGACATCCAGGAAGAGGACATTCTTTAACAGGTTAAATAGGATGAATTTAAGGTCTAATTCAAAAAGAAACTCTGGAAAGTCTAAATGATAGATACACACCTTAATATTAGGGCCCTTTTCTGGAACCTTAGAGGAATTGGAACATCCCTGGATAGGTTAAAAAGAATAATTATGACTCATAATATACAGATACTTGGTATATTTGAACCTAAGCATCATTATCAGCAATGTGACATATACATTATTAAATTAAATTTTCAGTGTCACTATAACTCAGATAGAAATAACATTTGGCTAATGTGGAACTCATGTTGTAATGTTAACATCTTATCCAAGACTGATCAATATACAAAAAACTGTCATTTCTTCCCCCCTGCTTAGTGCTAAAATGTGTGCATATTTCATTCATGCATCAACCTTAAGAACAGACAGGAAAAAAAATATGGCAGCAGATCACCTCACATTTAGACAGCAATAAACTTTTAATTGGTGAATTTAATGCCATAAATTCCATAACATAATATAAGGGTCCCAATAAGCCTAATGTAAAAGGCATTAGAGACTTCTCTAATTTCATAGTAAGCCAAAAACTAACACATCTTTATACAGTGGGAAATACCTTCACTTGGTCAAACAAGAGAAAACCTCCTACATTAGAGAGACTTGACAGGGCTCTAATTGACCATGACTGGAATGAAAAATTTCCAAACAGCTCACTGCACATACTCAACAAACACACTTCTGATCACTGCCCATTACTACTGACCATAGGGAGTAAAATTGCTTCATCACCTAAGCCATTTAGATTCCTAGATGCTTGGATAAATAGACCTCAACTGAAACAGATCATTGAAACTAACTGGTCACAAACTATATCAGAAACTGACATGCTAAAATTCTTTCTGAAATTAAAAAGACTGAAGCTGGTTTTAAAAACATGGAATAAGGAAGTTTTTGGTAACATAAATGATAATGTCAAAAAGGTTGAAGAGGAACTCGGAATACAAGAAATTAACTATGAGACAACAAATTCAGAATCTGACCTCATAGAGCTTAATCATAAACATTGCTACTGAGAGCACTAACTGAAGAAAAAATGTTTTGGAAACAGAAAGCTAACATAAAATAGCTTAAAGAAGGAGATGAAAATACTAAGTATTTTCACTCAACTTTAAATAAGAGAAGACAAAAACAAAACATCTCAAAGATAAAAAAAAAACTCAGAAAGAGTATGGACAGAGAGTCCTTTGGAGATTGAAAAAGAAGCAATTCAGTTTTACCAAAACCTACTGACTGATGACTCTAACCCTAGAGATGACAAATTTCAAGGGAACTTTTTAAGCCAGATCCCTCAGATCCTTGATAGTAGTGACAATTCACAAATGCTCAAAAAGCCAACTTTGGATGAAATCGGGGAAATAATCTTCTCCTTGAATCAGAGTGGAGCCCCTGGCCCTGATGGATTCTCAGCCAACTTTTTTAGAACTTTCTGGGACATAATAGGGCCTGATCTGCTATCAGCAATCTCTGATTTCATGTCAGGCACAAAAATTTCTGCTAGAATTTCAAGTACATGGATATGTCTGATACCAAAAAAAGATATCTCTATATCCTTTGCTGATTTCAAACCCATATCACTTTCTAACTTCACTAACAAAATTTTCTCTAAACTTTTAGTTCAGAGAATAACTGATATCTTGCCAAAACTGATCTCACAAAATCAGTCGGCCTTTCTAAAAGGCAGAGAAATAGCTGACAATGTCATCTATGTCAAACAAATGGCAAGATACATAAATAATAAACAAGGAGCCCCTAAATGTATCCTAAAATTATATCTAACAAAGGCTTTTGACAGGGTTAAATGGTCTTTTCTTAGTCAATTTTTAAGGAAACTTGGATTTCATGACCAATTCATCAATTTCATCCTAAATAACTTATCTAGTGCATGGTTCTCTATTATTATCAATTCCAAACCTGCAGGTTTTTTCCAAGCTTCAAGGGGAATCAAACAGGTAGACCCATTATCCCCCTTACTATTCAATATTTTTTCATAATCCTTCTCTAGAAGCTTGACTTTTTGTTTCCAAAATAAGAAGATCAATCTTTTTAAAAATCCTGCATATGAAAACACCGTCTCACATCTATGCTATGCAGATGACACAATCATCTTCTTTCAGGCCACTAAAACTTCCATAAAAAGAATCAAAGCATTCTTACATGTTTTTGAGGAATTCAGTGGCCAACAGATTAACTATAGAAAAATTATTTTTTTTCATAAGTAAACACACCTCTTTAACACATCTAAGAATGATCAGAAATTCCTTAGGAATGTCCAAAGGTGTTTTCCCATTTACATATCTAGGGTGCCCTATCTACACTGGCATTACAAAAGATATACATTTTCAGCCCCTAATGGAAAAATATGAGATAAAACTGAAATCTTGGAAAAATAAATGACTTAGTACTGCTGGAAGACTCACACTCATAAAATCTGTCATTTTTACTCTCCCACGTCATCTATGGGCTGTCATGTCCCCAACACAATCAGTAATAAAGAAACTAAACAAGAAAATCTCCAATTTCTTCTGGGGAGAGCATGAATATGGTCCTAAAAAGTGTAGAGAAGCATTACAAAGATGAGTTATCCAGTAAACCAAAATGGTATTGGGATTAGAAACATCAAAGATATAATCAGGACTTTCTCCCTTAAACTGTGGTGGAAACTACAAAAAGGAGAGACACTATGGGCTAAATTCTTATGGTCCATCCCTGAAAATCAACGAAAATCCCAAATCTGAAAAAGGATTCAGAAAGTAAACCAGCTGGCTGAAAGTTAAACAAGGATAATACATGGCAATGGTTTAACAAATCTTTTCACTGCCAACTGGACTAGTATGGGACCACTGCAAGACTATGTAGACCCATCTATATATACAGTGGTTTCACCATACAATACAATCCAACATTTTGTAAACATGAAGTTAAGATTCCTAGATGCTTTTAATACATTACCTAATCACATCTTCCACATGATGATGGAGCTGCAGGTACACCCATTCAGACAGGACAGATTAATATGGAAGCTATCAAACAATGGAGAGTTCAGTTTCAAGTATGCATACAAGATAGTTGCCTCACAAAAATTAGTAATCAGAATTCTGAAGAAGGTATGGTTCTCAAAACTGCCAAAGAAAATTTCTATGTTTATGTGAAAACTTTCAAATGCAATTTTACCTTTTGATGATATACTCAATTTCAGCAATATTTCACTTGCATCTAAATGCCCACTTTGCAACAACACTGACACACTTAGTCACTACTTCAATTATTGTTCTCTAGCCATAGACCTGTGGATATTTTTTGACCAGATGATAGGACTGAGGCACCAACATTTCAACTCCATCTTTGATAGACTTTCACATTACTGGTCTTATAATGGAGAGACAAAAATACACTCCAAATTAATCACCATCTTTCCCTCTCTCATCTATTGGCAAATCTGGAAAGCTAGAAACAGTTTCATTTTTGATAATATTAGACCAAATAGGGAAAAATGATGGATAACATCAAAAGAGACATGTTCCTCATCTTCTATACCAAACTAGAGGTTAGTACAGAGATAAATGATCATCACTGGGTTTAAATTGGTCTAATCCCACCTATGAAAAAACCAACAGTACCCAAAATTAAATGCATCACATAGTCTAAACCTAAACTGGAATACAAAATCAACTTTGATGCATCATGGAAACAGGGGGTAGACTATGGTATTGGGATAGTTATCGGGAATAAATATGGAACATTTCTTAAGGCATGCCATAAATCAGTTAGAGCAAAAACTAGTTTCCAAGCTGCTGAACTCCTAAGCCTAAAAGAAGGACTAATTTTTGCAGTTGATCTAGGCCTAAATGCTTTTTCCCTTGAAACTGATTGTGCCAATATTCTGGAAGTAATGAAAGACCCTACCAAAGCTGCATGGGAACTGTATCATTTAGCATCTGAAATCAAACAAAGGATGGGAGACCTCATAATTATAGACACTCTAAGAGAAGGAAATATGGTTGCTGATAGATTAAGTAAACTAGGAAGGAATAAGGAACCAAAAGTTCTAAACTACCATGACCTTGATCAGAAAACCAAGGGACTTCTAGCTCTTGACAAACAACAGATACATTTCATTAGAATCTTGAATGGTAACTGCTGATTTTAAAATGAAAATGCAGGTTGGAACCATCGAGCACTCGAGCCCTCGAGCCATCAAGCCATCGAGCATTAAGCCATCGAGCATCAAGCCCTCGAGCCTACAAACCATCAAGCACTCGAGCCTCGACCACTAGAATCTCGAGCACTCGAATCAAGTGGCGGCAGCAAAGATAAAGAGACACAAGATGGAACACTTGTGGAATCCAGGTCTACCAGGGTGTGTCTACCATCTACCAGGGTGTGTCTACCAGGCACCAGGGTGTGTCTACCAGGCACCAGGGTGTGTCTACCAGGCACCAGGGTGTGTCTACCAGGCACCAGGGTGTGTCTATCAGGCCTCAAGGTTTGAACCATCAGACCCTCGAACCTCCAGGCTCGAGGACACTCGAGCTTAAGAACCTCCTGACTCGTGCCACGATCACTCAAGCACTCGACCCCCGAGCCATCGAGCCCCGAGCAATTGAGCCCCAATCCATTGACCCCTAGAATTTATGAGCCTCGAGCCCACGAGCACTCAAACCAGGTGGCAAAGAAGATGACGAGACACAAGATGGAAACCAGATTTCCAGCACTCGAATCGTTGTTTACTTAGAGCCTTTTTGGAGATCTGGCCATTTACCCATGTTAACACGAGGGGTGGAGACATGGAAAATAGAATCATCGACAAAAACGCCCTAAGTAGACTTTCGGTCAGAAATTTTGACAACTACATATTATCTTTTTGTACAAAGTCTATAAAATTATTTTGAAGCAAAGCTTTGTAAAAGAATCTTTTACCGTTTTTAGGTTTGGGAAATCTAATACATATCCCTCCCATTAATATGGGTTAATTATATATATATATATATATATATATATATATATATGTGTGTGTGAAATAACAAAATGTTCAAAAAATTTATACAATGATATAGTACTTTTGATAAAAAATTGTATACATATTATTTATTTATTAATGTATAACAACGTCTTGTTTTTTACCGACTAATTGTTAAATGAAGACATTTTATGATTAGTGAGATTAATGAGGTCATTTAACATTTACTTGTATTTATTGCAATGAGATACATGTAATTATGAGAACCTTTTAAAATGAATCTCAACATATAAATAATTATTTTTTTAAATAATTTGAATGAAATATTTTAATTCCAAGCACTATCTAATATAGATTGTTTGCTTTTGGATGGTGCTGTCAATCGGGATTATATTGTGCTTTTGGATGGTGAAATCATTTTGACTAACCTAAACCCAAATTGTCTAAAAATAATATAATAATATAATAATATTTTACTGATTTTAATTATTTATTATATATAATCAATCATATATAGTTAACATACTAATATTATAATTTGTTACAGATTTTAATTCCTTGCTATATATAATCAATCATAACTTGGGAACATAATAATTTAATAATTTGTTACTGGTTTTAATTATTTACTATATATAATCAATCATAACTTTTTAACATACTAATATTTTACTTTGTTAGTGGTTTTAATTCTTTACTATATATAAACAATCATAAATTGTTAAAATATATAACTTCTAAATATATATTTAAAACCAATAATATCTTATTGTACCGTATATATATATATATATGAAATAATAAAATTCAAATTTTTATATACAATAATATACTTTTGATAAAAATATGTATACATATTATTTATTTATTAATTTATAAGTCTTACTTTAGACCGACTAATTATTAAATAATGATATTTTACAATTAGTGAGGCTAATAAGGTCATTTAACATTTACTTTTATTTATTGCAATGAGATACATAAAATATAATTATGATAACCTTTTAAAATAAATCTCAACATATAGATAATTACTTTTTTACTAATTTGAATGAAATATTGTTAAAAAAATTAATTTTTATTGTATTCAATATTCAACGATTTCTAACTAAATTAATTATTTCATTTCATAACTCATATAATTTTCTTTGAAATTTTAAATAAAATTTAATTTCAATATTTTAATTAATGATATCGCCTAAAATTATGATGTTTTGAAACCTTAAGTGCGATCTCGAATGGCTGAAAAGGCCTATATTTTAAGTAAAGACTTCCCTTTCACAACAATCATTCAAACATCAAACACGAAATCTGCATTGAAACTGTCGAATTTTCATGATAAGACATTTCTTCCTTTAACCACCTGCTTAAAATATTATTGCAATTATCATGTAGTAAAACGAACTATTTATACAAAAATATGATAATTTCTTATAATGTTTATGAGATTTTAAATATGATTACACCTAACTAACTTGCCACCTTTTAATCTTTGCAAATTGTATAATAAAAATAATTGATGCTTTGGATACCTCTCCCAAATACTTAGAAATTTGTAGAGCAAAATTATCCCATAAATGCTCTGTTTGGCAGAGTTTCTAAGTTGTTGTACTTGTAAGCAAATCTTTTTTTAGTGTTTGGTAAAGTGCTAAAAAATAACTTATTTTGAAAGTAGAAACTATTTTTGAGGGAAAACCGAAGCTACCATTAATAGAAAACAACTTCACATACTAATGAAACACTTTGTAATACTCACTCAAGGTCAACTAACTGAACGAACAACCGTTTGTGCTCCTTTTCCATTTTGACTTGTAAGTTCAATAGAACCAACACCCTTCATGTGTCCCAATACATCTGCATGTGAAGATTTATATATAAATTAATTATCATAATATTCTACATCTATCATTTAAAAAAATTAAAGGAATGACATTCTAGTAGTAAGAATAAAGAAAATATACAAACCTACTGAATAGTCTTCATCCAGCTTCTTCAACAAACTATTACTAAATGATACGAAGTTGAACCCGTATAGGGGAATTTGAACACCATCGAATTGTTTCACAGATGTAGTGTTGAAGAAGATAATCTTATGAGATTGAGCAGATGTCTTGTAACTTCCTCCATTCTCACAAAAGGCAAAATTAGTAATGACATACAATCCCTTCTCCATAATTAATGAGCCAAATTTCTTCATTAGAGACTTCTTAATGGAAGCATGAATCTATCAGACTTATATAGTTGCTATCAAAATAAAATGCAGTCGAACTACTCCAACTCTGATATGCCACATTTCCCTAATTGCAGTTATATCACTTATAGTAGATAAAATTTTGGTCATAATATAAGCTTAACTAAATTGAAAATAGGGGTATAATCTGACTGCCTATACATCGTGGGAAAAGTCTTAGGAAATACCATCTTTCTATAGCTTATGGAAAGACGAGGTTTAATTGAAATAACAAAAGGTAAAGGGTCTTAGTTGTAATACTAAAATTTTATTATACAACGTGTAGTAGTTATAAAGTTTATAACCTGATTCATGCAACCCAAAAATTTTATTTTCATTTCTTCTAATTTGCACTTTAAACCTTGGTCTTCCATAACTTATGGAAAGACCGTATTTCAAGAGACAGACTCTATATCATGACTATATAGCCAAGAAGTTGAATGATAATAACAACATTAGACAGCACGATTAAGGAATTGATATGGTCGGATGTTGAAGGAGTTGATATGACTTAATTGATTCAGTTTTATGTGTAAAGAGATATACACCAGACAGTACAATTAAGGAATATATATTGTTTAATTGTTAGTAAATGTCCTTTGATTGCAATTTTATTGATACACGCTACATATGTATGAGTTAATTGAGACAGGCCATATAATTTCCTCTAAATAAAACAATCATCATTAATATATAGACTACAATATCAATCATCATTAATATATATTTACATTAACTAATGACTGAAACACTTCCATAAATGCATAGTAATTAGATTTTTACTATAATAATTTTTTAATATTGCAACTAAAATCTTTTACTTTTTATTATTCTAATTAAATCACATTTTTCTATAAACACATATAAAGACAATCTTTCCCTGGACTTTGCCATATCTTATTATTAAAAAATATGTGAAATATAGATAAATTGCAAAGAAGATGCTGATTTTGAAGAAAAAAGGACATGCTCCGTATGCCAAACATGGATTTCACCAGCAATGGAAAAAAAAAAGCATGAAAACTAGTCCAATATGTCACCCTCCAAAGTCCAAACCAAATCTAGAACTGAGAGATACGCAACGTCGGATCCGCTGATGGTAAAGAAAAAAGGAAAAAAGAAAAGGACTTTCAACACCCAGAAAATATATTTATGATGTACTGTGAAAAAAAGAAAAACCAAAAACGAAATCCTGAAGCTCACCGCCTCGTCATCGACTCACCGCACGCATTCCCCAGTCCCCGGCGTTCTCTCTGCCCAATTTTTTTTTACTAATTCTTCATCTTAATCATCGCCGTTCTGTAGCTTCTCTCACACTTCACACACACAGACACACAGTATCTGGAAGATCACATCAACCGCCTCCGTAGTCTGTACTCTCGCCGACGTAGATGCAGTATTGTTACACTGATTCACGCACGTTGCGTGCTTTCCCGGGAGCTGCAATTCTTCTCTCGCGGCTCAATAAGCCCTAGCTTTTTTTTTCTCTGTGTGTATTGCTCGTCAAGCGCGTTGATCCGGAGATCATCACCATCGTAATCTCCGGAGTTCGCTGCCACACGCATTGCAGTCGGTCTGCGGATGTTTTTGAGTGGTTTGGTGGATTGGAAATTTGGGGGATATGAAATCGAAGATTAAATGGGCCGCATTGGGTGGGCTCGTGTTGTCCTTCTTATCATTGTTGGTGCATTTGTTTCTTGCCAAGTCTAGTGCTAATTTAGTGCAGTATACTGCGAGTACGACCTTCACTGATGATTTGAACCATCTGAATGCTGCCGGGACTAAGGTACCGTTGTGGAACAATGATCTAATGCTGTGTTTGTGTATGTGTGTTAAAACTGGGATTTGCTCGTTATTGACTTTTGTTTTTTGGGACATTGTTTAGGGTGCTGTGAATAGGAGGTTGTGGGGGAAGGTGAAGGCATTGGAAGGATTGCATCCGTACGCTAACCCAAGAACTACATATCCTGGTAATGTGCGTCATACTTGTGAAGATTTACTTTGGATAGGATTAAGTTGAACTTTCTCCAATGTTGGTGGAAAATATATTGAGCAATCTTTTGTTAGTGAATCTTATGTAGTGCACTCACTTCTATATGTTAGGAACGAGTGTGAAAAAAGCCGCACCTTTTTAATCTTGATGTTATAGTGCTTCTGGCTGATAACGTTTTGATAATTCCTTGTTTATCTGAAATGTGAACATTTGTGCATAAGAGGTGTCCTGCCAAATGGAAAGCTGTGTATGTAGCACCTAAATGTAGCCCTACTAAGAGGTTCTCAATCAAATGGAAAGCTATGTTCTGATTCATGCATGAGCCTCACTATTACGCACTGATTTGTCTCTTGCTGTTGCCAGTTCCAAGTAAGAAGAACAATGGTTTCATCTACGCCAAAATATTTGGTGGCTTTGAGAAGATTAGGACTTCCGTAAGCTCTCATCTACTCTTAAATTGCATCATTTGTGTTATATTCGTGTATGTGGCTTTCAATTTTATCAGAGTATGTAATCTGTTAGAAATATTGTAGATTTGTGATCTTGTCGCTGTATCAAGGCTTCTCAATGCTACACTTATTGTTCCTGAAATTCAAGAAACTATCCACTCTACAGGAATCAGGTAATTTACCGTGCTCCATGAAAAAAGGCACTTGTACTGATGCCCTAGGTGTAGCTTATAAATTGTCGTAATTGCATTGCAGTTCCCAGTTCAAGAGCTTTTCGTACATATACAATGAGCAGCAGTTCATAGCAGCTTTAGCAAATGATGTCATCATTTTGAATGCTCTTCCCTCAAATTTCAAGGAGGCTAGGAAGCAGAAAAAGTTTCCTATCTTCAAACCCCAGCAGTCAGCTTCACCAAGTTTTTACACTACCAATGTTTTACCCAAACTGAAGAAATCCAAGGTGGTTGGGCTTATAATTACCGAGGGAGGATGCCTGCAGGTACCAGAGTCTGTGTATAAAAGAATAGCATTCTTGATACTGTATTGCTTCCTTGTCTCACTATTGAGTGTGTTTCAGTTTATTTTCTGATGGTAAAGTGTTACTATTCTATTGATATTGATCTCACAAGTCGGCTTTGTAAATGAGTGTAAAATTTACATGCTATTGAAGATTTTATCCTGCTCAAAAAGATCCAAAATACACTCTATGTGTGTTTATGCAATAAAGGTGTTTAAAGCTGTTGGACTATATTGAAAGGAAGTGAAGAATCCAATTTACAATGTGCTTTATTTTCTGCTTTTAATCTTTTGAGGATCCGATCTTGCCTTTATGGTGTCGATAGCTAGTCTACTTCTGGCAAGCTTCAAAGCATGGTTTTATCTGGTCGGTAATTTCTTTGTATCCCCATCTGGTACACTCAAGTATTATGGTTTTTTCTTACTTTTAAGTATCTATAGCAATCAGAGTACAGTTACTCATTTAATAGCAAGTACCTGAGAGGAAATATTTTGGTTTTGTAGACCTTCATATATTCTCTCTGTACTAAAGGATCTCGTTAGTTATCAGCTGTCTCACTATGAAGTTGTTAAAATTTTAGAAATTTGAGGGGTGGATTTTAGGAAGCATGGAAATGATGTGGGTTGGAGTACTTCTGTACCCTTTTCCTGTTTGGTGCCTACTCTTCGTATAGTGACAAGAACAATAAAAGTTGTTCTTTCTTGCCAACATTTTTGTAAGGCACCAGAAGTTGATAATATTTAAATATATACCATACTTGTAATTATTCCTTCAACTGGATTGCTAATGATGAACCCGAAGAAAATGTGTTTTGTCGATTCTTCCTTTGAATGAAGTTATATTCCTGACAAAGTATACTTTATGTGCTTACAATAATGGCTTTTCATTTGCAACTGGAACGTTTGCATTTTCATTTGCACTGTTATAATATTTCTCTCATATATGAGTCATTTTTTATTATGTTTGTTTGACAAATTTATGCCATTCATTAGTACAATTTTGTCTTGCGGCCTGTTACAGGTTGATATGTATCTTTCTTCTGGTTATCCAATTCCTAGGACAAGGGTATATTGTCCAACTCAAGTCATGGATTTTTGACCAGTTGCTTTACATTGACATTTTATGCAGCCCTTACTTCCCCATGGACTGGCTGAATTGCAGAGGCTTAGGTGCCGTGTTGCATTTCACGCTCTTCAGTTTCGATCTGAAATTGTCACACTTGCACACCATATGGTGGAAAGGTGAGGCACCTACCTTTTCTTGTAACTTATTTTATAGAAGAAATGTGCTGTGATTGCAGTTTTAATAATATGCTAATGATTTCAATATACAGCCATGATTTTTGGACTGTTTTTTTATCACTTATCAAGGTATTCCAATTCGAACCAGGGTTTAGTATCTTAGATTACATCTTTCTGCTTTAAGGCTTCATTCCTAGTAATTTCCTATTATAATTTGAAAGAGTACGAATTCCAGACCAATAAAAATGATGGATTATTCAGGCATTTCAATTTGTTGAGGACTTAATTGGAGATTTCTCGGTTTGCAACTTTGCATCCCCATCTTTTTTTTGCAGAAATCTTATTTCTGAATTTTGGAAGGTTCAGTCAAAATTTCTGATACAACACCAACTACAGCTAAACCTTTATCCACTATTTATAGTCGGCAATATGGATCATTTCTTGTCATATTGTTCAACAAGGCACATGATTTATTTTATATATATATATATATATATATATATATATATATATATATATCAAATATGACAAGTCTTCTTTCTATAGTTCTTTCGAGTCTTTTGAGGTCTTCCCTTTATTTTTGAACAGTTTGCAAATACTTTCCCAATAACTGGATAAATGTTTGTGTGTATTCTTATCACCTTTAGTTTGTCCAGAGGCTTCTACCACCAATGCTCAATTTCTCATGCCTATTAATTCAAATGCTCATGTGAATTAGATTTTGATTGACAAAAAAACAGGAGAATTTTGGTTTGTGATACTCTCTGTTATTGAATTTATTTATATGCAGGTTAAGAGCTTCAGGGCAACCTTACCTTGCTTATCATCCTGGGCTGAAGAGAGATACCCTGGCTTATCATGGTTGTGCAGAAATTTTTCAGGTTTTTGACAGCTCTCCTTTTGTCTGGTTGTCTTCCAAGTTATATAAAAAGTCGTTCTGGAATGTATGTTGTTTGTAGATGTAACTTTAACTGATGGTATGTTGAATTATAGTTAATAAGATGATAAAAAAGGTAATGCCTAGTTGAAACTTGGAGGGGGGCATTATAATTGAAAATTTTCACTGTTAAGCGAATGAAAAATGAAAATATGTAATCACTTTAGTAATCATAAAAGTAGCACTATGAGAAACATGAAACTTGATGGGTATGAATTAAATGCATTTAAAAGTTCTAAATATTTATGATCCTATTATTGAAGGAAAGGATGGTGACAATAAAGATATTATATGCATGACTCAAACAAGCTCGAAAAATAACAGAGGACAATCAAGATACTATATGCATGACTCAAACACCCACGAAAAATAGCAGAGGAGTGCACTCTCTATGTCTGTGATTGTATAATACCGTTAAAAATGCAGTGACAACTAAGCATTAGTCCCACATCTGGTAAAGGGCAGAACTTAATCACCCAAACTTGCACCCTGCGACTAAATATACATGAAAGAAAATGAGTTAGTTGAAATGGCCGTGCAGATACATTAGACTGAGAGAATAATATTGAATATATTAGATTAAAAGTAAGGTGTAACCCCATTTGAGGTGAAAACGAGAGACAATACATGTATGATAATCAAGACATGCAAGTATTAAACCTATAAATCCTAGTGCTATATAAGAAATATAGAGAATCGTTATCTCTTACGAGAAGGGATGATGAGTACCTAAAACTTTTTGGAAATAAATACTTACAGTGATTTGTTAAATTTGTAAATTGGAAGTACTTGAACTCAATTCTAGTTATTATCCATAATGATACAGCTGACCACAATACTGGCATAAATGATAAGTTGATGTCATGTGGCATTCAATGAAGGGAGCAATGGGTGTTGGTCCTTTTGGATTAATGGGGTCATATTTTCTGTTCCCAAATAAAGAGCTAAATAGGGTTAAATTTCATGGTGTAGTTCACCTTTTTCGTTTATTATATACAGACCAGTCCCTTACAATTGTATTTGTTTGTTAAGTAAATATGTCTGTTCAATCAGTAAACTTTCCTGTCATCAGGATAATTAAAACTGAATACTCATGTACGGTGTCTTTTTTCTTTTTGGGGTTTAGGATATTCATACTGAGCTAATACAGTATCGACGAAAGCAGTTGATTAAGCAAGGGATCATTACTGATGAACTAAGCATTGATTCATTTGCTCGAAAGGAAAATGGCTCATGCCCACTTATGCCAGAAGAGGTACATGTGGTTTTTGCTGCTTATTTTCTTGACATGTCTCCATTTGTATGGCACTCTTTATCGTACTTCCCCTGTCTGCTAAACCACGGACAGATGATTATTTTGCGATATATTTTGATGTAGGATAAACCATCTTGGCTGTCTATGATCAAGATCGTTGTTTCTTTTCCTTCAGATTTCATGTTTAACATTCCTGTTTCGGGTTCCCCGCCCCACCCCTATCCTAAACTTTTTCCAAGTTATATAAGATTAGTATTTCGTACCATTCAAAATGAGAGGTGATTTCCATTAGTCTAATAGATGCAACACATGGACTGGTTGGATATGATATTACAGTTTTTATTGGAAATGGGTGGAAACTATTGAAATCAATATTTTGAAATAACCATAATTTTTACAAGTCATGTTCAGCTTGATGCTTTTTAGAGTTTCCTTTGCGCTGGTAATCATGGCAAATAAAAACTGTTGTTTTCTTTGTTTAGAATGAAAACATCTTTGTCCTTAGTAATAAGTCATTTTTCGTTCTTTATTAGAAATATTTCTTCTTATTCTCACGCTACCAACTACTTTCGTTCTTTTGAACTCACTCCATGGTGGACATGGCCATTGGGGTACAAGATGTCTTGAACTTTTGTGGGAAGTTTATGTCATGCTGACTTCTCTCCATTGTCACTGTTTAGCCATTTGCATCCATTCCAATGGTGCGAAAAGTAAAGAAGGATAAGAAACACAGTTGTCATTATCTTGCACTAGCAATTACTTATTAATTTCCCCACCTAAAAGAAAGTGTTTGTTACCGGGTTGCAGTTTGATAAACGAGAGTAAATGCTAAATTCCTTTGGCAGAGAGAGGGATCATTTTTATTTCCTTGCCATTTAAAGGGACAAGTGAGGCAGTATTTTCTGGTTTTCTTCTACAGTAGAGCTTATGAAGATAATGATTATTGCTGTAAACTTTGTAGGTTGGAATTCTCCTTCGGGCTTTGGGCTATCCTGCTAGAACAAGAATCTTTCTTGCAGGTTCTGAAATCTTTGGTGGCCAAAGGCTGGTGATTCCTCTGCATGCCATGTTTGCCAATGTGGTCGACCGCACTTCTTTGTGCAGGAAAGAAGAGCTAGCCGATTTAATTGGTCCTGAAACTCCACTCCCACCAGATCCATTGGAAAGTTTGCCTGTAAAGAGTGTTAGGCAACAGAAAGAAGAATGGGACAAGGTTGGTCCACGTCCCAGGCCACTTCCACCTCCTCCTGATCGACCTATTTATCGACACGAGAAAGAAGGTTGGTATGGGTGGGTTGGTGAAAATGACACTGAGCCAAACCCTTCACCTTCTTATATAAGGGAGAAGGCACACCGGTTGTTGTGGGACGCTCTCGATTATATTGTTTCCTTGGAAGCTGATGCCTTTCTTCCTGGTTTTGATAATGATGGTAGTCAATGGCCAGATTTTTCAAGTTTGGTCATGGGACATCGGCTTTATGAGATGGCTTCTTCCAGAACATTTCGACCGAGCAGGTAAACTTTTCAGAATACACTCTGATACTTCACAAAATCATGTGAAGCCTCTGCATTTTGTACTTGGGTAGGTTGTTAACATGCAGAATTTAAATATGTCACTACAATTAAAATGGCAATTTCTTATTTGCTAAATGGTTGTATTTCATTTTCCTGAAATCATTTTATGGCATCAATGGGAATTTTTTGCTTTTAGAATGCTGCTACAGAGGATTGTGCCCATTTAAAAGTAATTGTCTGCTTTTTTTGAACCCATTGGAGCTTCTGAGAACTTGCACCTTGGAGTGTACTTACTGAATGTGCTTGATAATTTATCTTACTGCTGTTGTGCGTGAATCTTCATTTCGTAATCTCCACAATTCTGTTTCAGAACTGTGTTTTTGCTCTTTATGTTGGCTCCTCATGTGGGTAGCTGTGCATGCAGGAAATATCTAGCTGAACTCCTCAACAGTACGAGTGATCGTCGTTACTATCCGCCATATAAATGGACACTTGCTGTGAAAGAGCATTTTAACAAAAGCCTAGCTGAGGAGGGTCTTAATCAGGAACTTCGTGTATCAAAATCAATGTCTTTTCTTTCTCATCCAATCCCAGAATGCTCCTGCACAACTTTTAAGGCTAAAGACATTCTGCGCAATGGGAAGGACAGCGGTTTGCGGAAACTCTATGAAGGGCAGGACGAGTGCCCAAAGTGGATGCAAGAAAGTCTCTCCAAAACCACAGAGCTGGAGAACACTGGTGGAGATATTGAACAAGAGGAGGAGATGGATGCAGAAGGGCAGCTGGACTCGAATGGATATAACCAAACAAATGCAATGACATTGGAAGTGGACGAGGAAATGGACCCTGATGATTAGGAATACTTGTACAGATAGCACCTGATTGTCATTGTACAGTTCCTCTCCTGTCAACTTACTGTGTATTCTTGCCACTGAATTCGGAATATCAATTGCTTGGAGGAAATTTAGCAGTGGTAAGAACTCTCGGGATTTTTAGGAAATTTTGTTCAAAGAATATATTGCTGATACCACACATGAAAATATCTACACATACATTTTGGATGACTACGTCCAACGCTCTTGCTCGACACTTGGTCGTTGTCCAGGTAATGTCGATACTAACTTTTGGAAGTTATCAGGGATTCTTTCTGAGGGTGTTGGGATGTAAGAGTGGGCAGCACAGTGACCGATCTGTATTCCTTAAATTTATTAACTGCAGCTGCATACCTTTCCATTTCCCTGGAAAGTGAAAAATACTTCTGCATACCATTTTGCTTTGTGAATCAATTTTTAGCTTGTATGTCTCTCTACTACTCCCCTCTTTTATTTTTCGGCTCCAGTTGAGTTCCTGGCTTCTTTAAAGTGGTTCCTATACTTTTAGGATAAGTTGCTCTAACGACTTGGGCTAGGGCTTGGCACGACCCGGGTTGGTTGGCACGACTTGTGCCAAAGGCCTCTGACACAGGCCGTGTCTCATGATACGATCCGTGTTTGGTTTAGTCTCGTGTTGGCCATGAACGGTCCGTGCCCATGGCTGGTTCGTCCGTCTGACTTCTTTGCTCTACTATGGATGAACTGTTGGCCCAATTTGAGAATTCTTGTAATTGATTTCATAGCGCTTGAAAAGACTAATCCAATGGTGTCGCCCTCAAGGGCTGATTCTTCTCAGATCTTTCCCATAACTTTGTGAAACTCTTGGACAACAATTTCTCAGCTTCTTCCTTAAGCTCAAATTCACCTACTACCACCTTATAAGATCGTGGCTTTCGTGTCTACTATCGTTCTTGCGAATGGCCTTCGAGTGTCTTCTACCTTCCTTGCGGACGACCTTCTATACAAAAGTGTCGAAGTATCCATTAGTTCTAATTAAGCCTACAAAACTCAGGAATTAGACAAGAAAATCAAACATGACCGTCTAAACCCTTTGTCGTGTATACCTAACTAAAACTAGCAATCCAACAATTAAAACAGGCCAATTATTATGCGAACGCATTGGTTAACGCATGTGATACGGTGCACATCAACCCCCACACTTAAACCTTTACTCGTCCTCGAGTAAATAAAAATAAAAAAGGTCCAATAGCATGCAAAGATAAGTTAGCCAATGCATTTAACTTATTCCCAAGCTGCCCTAGTTCCCCCAAAGATGTAAGAATCTCACAACTCTCACACTCCCTGAAGATCCTGAAGTAACCTAACCACCCAAAATATAGTGAAGAAAGAGAGTAAGCAAGAATGATGTGTTAAACTAGCTTACTCTCCCAAATAGTTCTCTAAAAGCAATCCAAGAGTCATTGCCAAAAACAATCCACCAAAGAAATCCAAGAGGTCCTTGACTTGGTTGTAACCAAGGATAACTCTAGATTCTCAACTTAGTTACAACCAAGGATGATGCCAAAGAATCGTCAACCTAGTTTCCCTTGTCTCAATTTCTCTCATTTTGCCTAAGAACCATTTCGGATTTTCATCCTAGCTTTCACACATATTGAGCTCACATTCTCACATTTTTTCACACAGCCTCTCATTTTTGCCTAGGTTCGTAAACCTAGACGGGCCTTGCCTCTCATTTTTACCTAGGCATTTTGACCCATGCGGGATTTTTCCATTGTTGCCTAAGTTGCCCTTTCGGGTTTCCAACTTAGCCGGGTATACACACACACACACACACACACACACACACACACACACACATATATATATATATATATATGTCATTTAAAAAAAATTGGTGTAGTACAAAATGCCCCAAAGATGGGCTTCATACTACATGAAGAAAGGGAAAAAAAATTACACCACCAAAGTTTCCAAAACAACTACCCAAAGACAAACTGCAAATGCTACCAAATGAATCACACCACCAAATTTGCATCCAAAACATCCCCAAAAAAAAAATCAACACCAAAAACACCAAGGAATCTCAAGATGAAAACTCCTAAGTGCCCAATTACTCTCTCCCCCATACTTAAGTCATGCATTGTCCCCAATGCATCATGAAAAACAGAATTCATAATTGGAGTTGGAAAAATAGTGGCACCTACTCTTGTGGCCCCCCAAAGGGTCTTCCTTTTCTCGCCTTGTCATGCCTTTATTTATTTATTTTAGGAATCACCCATGAATCTGTGCTATTGGAAGTACCGTAATCCTGCATCCAAAAATATGAAAACCAAGTGTAATTCCATTCCAAGCCGGGAAAAAACTATCAGGATATTACAAGTAAACAAAATTCCAAAATCTATTAATAAAAAATATTCACAAAGCTTTTGTTTATTGTCGTCTTCACGACTTATTTGCACTCAATCAATTTATCACAAATTTTGCTCACCAAGGAGGGGATTGCTCTCCTTGTTCACTCCTAAAGCTCCCCGCTCAAAGTAGGGTTTTCAATCTTTGCCTATTCACCAACAACTTTGTGCCATCCTTTTCATTCTTAACTTCTATCGCTCCTTGATCATACACCTTTGTCACCTCATATGGTCCTTCCCACTTTGATCATAACTTTTTGGGATAGAGACGCAGCCTTGATTGGTAAACAAGAATTCTTTGTCCCACAAAGAAATCCTTCTTCATCATACTCTCGTCATGTTGGGCTTTCGTTCTTTTCTTATAGATCAAAGCGGTGTCATAGGAGTTGCATCTCATTTCTTCAAGTTCTTGCAATTGCAACTTCCCATGCTTCCCGGCTTCACTTAAGTCCAAGTTTAGGTGTTTAACGACCCAATGTGTTTTGAACTCTAGCTTAACGGGAAGAGGGCATCTCGTGCCAACAAGGATCTGGAAAGGTGACATGCCAATTGGAGTCTTGTATGTGGTTTGGTAGGCCCAAAGCGCGTCATCCAACCAGGCTCTCCAATCATTTCTATGCGTAATCACCATCTTTTCAAAGATGGCTTTGATCTCCCAATCAAATATCTTCGCTTGGCCTTTGATTTGCGGGTGGTATGCAGTGGATGTCCTATGGGTCACTCCGTATTTCTCAAGTAAGGTTCCTATGACTTTGTTACAAAAGTGAGCTCCCCTATCACTATTATAGTTCTAAGCACGCCGAAACATGAGAAAATGTTAGTTTTAAGGAAACTCACCACTGTCGTATCGTCTTTTTTCCTTGTTGCTTTTGCTTCGACCTATTTGGACATATAGTCCACTACCACTAGGATGAAGTAATGACCATTTGACTCCGGAAAGGAACCCATGAAGTCTATGCCGCAGACATTAAAGATCTCAACCGGCATGGAAAGGACATGGGGCATCTCATTCTTAAATGAGATGTTCCCTATCCTTTGGCATTGATTGTAGGACAACACAAAGTTTTGGGAATATTTCAACATATTGGGCCAATAAAGGCCGCAATCTGCTACTTTCCTAGCGGTTCTCTTGTAACCAAAATGCCCCCCAACATGGGAGGAATGGCACAATCTAAGCACATGTCCTACCTTATCATCGGGGATACATCTCCTAATCTCTTGGTTGGAGTAATGTTTCCACAAGGATCATCCCAAAAATAATCTCTTGCTTCTTTTACCAATCTATCATTTCTTGCTTGATCAAAGATGGGGAAAACTCTCTTGTGGCCAGATAGTTCACTATATCGACATACAAAGGTTGGCTCGTTGTTACCCCAAACAATTGTTCATCGAAACTATTCCCGAATAGGTTCCAACCTTGCCTTTACCTTGGTTGGTTCTGGGCTCTCGAGGTTGGTAGTCTACTCAGGTGATCTGTCACTACGTTTTCAGTTCCTTTCTTGTCTTGTACCTTAAGGTCAAACTCACTTAGAAGCAATATCCACCTAAGGATTCTAGGCTTTACTTCTTTCTTGGTCATCAAGTGGCAAAGCACTACATGATCTATGCATACTAGGACCTTGGTTCTTAATAGGTATTGTCTAAACTTCTCTAAGGCAAAAACTATGGCCAGTAACTCTTTCTCCGTGGTGGAGTAGTTGCATTGATCATCATTAGGGGTTACTGATGCGTAGTATATGACATGTGGTACTCTTCCTACCTTCTGACCTAGAACCGCTCCTATAGCATAGTCACTAGCATCACACATAATCTGAAATGGAAGAGACCAGTCTTGGGGTTGGATAATAGGTGCAGTTACAAGCATTGTTTTCAATGTATCAAAAGCTTTCCTACCCTCCTCATCTACTTTGAATTCTACATCTTTTTGTAAGAACTTACACAAAGGTGAGGAAATCTTAGAGAAATTCTTAATGAAATGCCAGTAGAACCCAGCGTGCCTAAGAATGACCTAACATCCCTAATATTAGTGGGGTAGGGTAAAGATTTGATAGTGTCTACTTTAGCCTTATTAACCTCTAAACCCTGAGCTGGCACCACATGACCTAGAACAATGCCCCTTTCCACCATAAAGTGGTATTTCTCAGAGTTTAAGACAAGGTTGGTCTCAATGCACCTATCTAGCACGAGTGCTAAATGGTGCAAGTAAGAATTGAAGGAATCCTCGTGAATGGTAAAATAATCCATAAATACTTCAACAAAATTTACCATAAACTCGAAGAAGATGCTAACCATTCATTCCTGAAAGCTGCCAGGGGTATTACAGAGACCAAAAGACATGTGCCTATAGGCAAAAGTGCCAAAGGGACATGTAAAGGTCATCTTCTTTTGGTCCTCAAGATCGATGTCTATTTGAAAATATCCCGAATAGCCATTGAGGAAGCAACAATGGGAGTGACCAGCTAATCTCTCAAGCATTTAATTGATAAAAGGTAAGGGAAAATGGTCTTTGCAAGTTACCGTATTTAAGCGGCGATAATCAATGCAAACGCGCCACCCATTTTGAATACGGGTGGGGACCATATCCCTATCCTTATTCTTCACTACGGTCACTCCACTCTTTTTGGGTATCACTTGTGGGGGACTTACCCACTTACTATTGGAGATAGGGTATATCACCCACACCTTAAGTAGTTTAAGAACTTCTCCTTTAACTACTTCCATCATTGGCGGGTGTAACTGCCATTGAGGTTGGCGTACAGGTTTTGCACCCTCCTCCAATAGCATATAATGCATGCAAGTGGAATGGCTTATACCTTTAATGTCCGCTAAGGTCCACCCTTTTGCTCCCTTGAACTTCCTAAGGACTTCGAGCAACCTACTCTCTTGATCACTAGATACCTTATTCGAGATAATCACAGGTAGTGTTTCACACTCTCCTAAAAATACATACTTCAAGTTCTCAAGTAAAGGTTTGAGTTCAACTACAAGTGATTCCTCTATTGAAGGTTTGGCTTCTGGTAACACTAACTCATCTAGGTTCTTGGGTAAGGCTTCAACAAAATTCTCGGCTTGAGGATCAACCTCTTCCACACTTCCAACTATGTTAGCATCTAGAGAAGCAAAGCATATATCATTCAAAGGGGTATTCTCTAAAGCTACCTTTTTTTAACATTGAACATATCTTGCACAATATTGTCATTATTCACAGTTTGATCTATAGCTCTATGTTCAAATTCATGCTTCAGTTCACATAATTCTTCCAACAAAGCCTTGCATTTATGCATAGAATCAATAGCATCAAAAGAAACGGAACTAACCTCATGATCATCGAAGACCTCAATTGGCTTCCTATTTCTCAAGCCATCCAAGCATAAAGGTGGCGGAGCTTCCTCATTCGTGAGCTTGCGCCTTCCTATCAATTGATTTACAATACCAATCAACTCACTCACCTTCCAACCTGTCATTTCAACACTAGAAGAAATTTGAACCCCCCACAATTCCTAATGCAAGTAAATACTTTTTTTGGAAGAGTTTCACTAGTTTTAGAAAAATCGGTTAAAGCTCCAAGTATCTCTTCGCACGCGGACTTGGGGGCTGAGATCAATCCGGGTGAGTTATGGTACATGCACCATTCTCGCTCCCTTTGATCTTGCAAAAGTGCAAGCTCCATTTTCTTCACGCAATCGCTCAACCGTGGGCAACATTCTGTAGGGTGGTCAAAATGACATAACCTGCAAAGTTTTATCTGTTGAGTGGTATTTCCCTACATCATTTCTTCTCTTTTTTTCGAATTAAAAAAAACAAAACAAACAAAAGACAACACTAACTACTCAACTAACGTGTTGTGCAAATTGATTATTAAACTTTTAAATTAGCATCCCGGCAACAACGCCAAAAATTTGATCCGCCTCCACTTGAGGTCGTCAAAGTCATAGCTAAATTAACCCGAGTGAAGGAGTCCAAAGATAAAATTTGTATTCTACTCCAAAACTCACTACTAAGCTACCTATGGGGTAGTTAGTGGCAAGACCGGGTTTGTCCACAGAGATGCTAGGGTCTAAGAGCTAACAAAACACAACCACGTACGGGTTGTCAATTCGTCTGTGTGCTTAGAATAGCTTACATTATAAAATGGGGGATTTTTGGGGTTTTCAATTAACAACCACGAACATAAAAGATAACACAAGATTAAATTATATAAACAGAAACTTGGGGGTATTTCCGTAAAATGATTGATAAATGGATTCTATCATCGATTCATTCACATATAGACATATAAATCTATCTTATGCATATGTCTCACACTGTGGAGATAGCCAAGTATTCCCCCCCCCCCCCGTCTATCACACATGGTACTTACCATAATGTCGCATCTCACCTTCCCAGTAAATTGGGGAATGCGCTCTAGTCCAGTGATGCCACAGATCATTCCCCGTCACCGCTTAGAGGAATACAAAGCCCACCTAAAAAGGCAATGCCTCATGTAGGTCGCAATCGTTAGATATGTAGTGAGTGATTTACATCCCGGACACTTGACTGTGGATCTCAATCCCTAGGCCTAGAGAGACAAAGGAAAAGACACCGTGTGATGACTCTAGAGTCGACACAACTCTAGTCGCTACAAACGATCATGCTAATCTATCGGGGTAAGCCAAGGAATTCTCCTCGTCGGGATTTAATGAATTGACCGCCCAACATGTGATTTCTCACACAAATAGCCAATTAGAATTATGGTATAACACACATAAGGATATTCTCTCAAAGGAAATGAATGCACTCATCTCCCCGACGTTCTTTACCTACTCCACAATTCTAACACTCTCAAGATAGAAATGAAGCCTAGCACGATTTTATACTACCACACATGCATGGGTGCATCATCATAATGACATAGTATAAATCTCACATTATTGGAAAGCACAAGTTCATGCACAAATATTCATAGGACATAAAGATAGGAAAATCTAAATCTCAAAAAGCCAAGTTCAAATCATGAATACAAATACAACCCCAAGCTTAATTAACTACTCCCTAAACATGGAATCCAAGTATTGCATTGGATTCTACATTTTTGGGCAAAAGCAAAATAAAGAAAAAGAACCTAGAGAGAAGGAAGAGTGTTTTTCTCTCTCTAAGCTACTCTTCAAATCCAAAATGTGATCTATCCTCCTAACCCTAGTAGAAAAAGGTCCCTATATATAGTAGTAGGGAATTTGGCCTAAAAATAGGCCCAAAAATAGGCCAAAAACTCTAGCAGTCGCAATTGACATAAGGGGTAGCATTTGGCACGACCCGTGCTAACTGACGTGGCCTCATGCTGGTGTGGGCCGTCGGTCCTTGCATCAGCCATATTGCTTGTACTGGCACAGGTCATTGGTCCAGGCATGGGCATGCTAGCACAGTCCGTGTCAATTGGCGTGGGTCGTCAACCAGATCTTCATTTTTCTCAGTATCTTGGCAAGGGTCGCATCATTCTTCACACCCCGTGGGCTTGTCTTGACATTTGTGACTTGAAACGATGCAGACCGTGTGAAACAGAATAGTTCGGGCCCATACTTAGTCAAATTTTGGAGTTAAAAGATGACTTGTGAACATGGCTGACTGGGATTGGCACAGCTCGTGCTGGGGCTTGGCACGGCCCTTGTTGGTTGGCATGGCTTGTGCCAAAGGCCCCTAACATGAGTTGTGTCTCATGGTATGAGTCGTGCTTGGTTTAGTCTCGTGCTGACTATGAACGGTTCGTGCTGCCCTTGGCTAGTTCATTCGGCTGACTTCTTTGCTCCACTACGGAAGAACCCTTGGTCCGATTTGAGAGTTCTTGTAATCTATTTCATATCGCTCAAGAAGACAAATTCAATGGTGCCACCCTCAAGGGCTGATTCTTTTCGGATCTTTCCCAGAACTTTGTTTAAATCTTGGAAAACAATTTCTTCGCTTCTTCCTTAAGCTCAAATTCACCTACTACCACCTTATCAGATCGTGGCCTTCGTGTCTACTATTGTTCTTCTGAATGGCCTTCGAGTGTTCTACCATCCTTGCAGATGACCTTCTATGCAGAAGTGTCGAAGTATCCATTAGTTCTAATTAAGTCTACAAAACTTGGGATTTAGACAATAAAACCAAATATGGCCGTCTAAACCTTTTGTCGTGTAAACCTAATTAAAACTAGAAATCCAAAAAGTAAAATATGCCAATTATTATATCGAATGCATTGGTTAACACATGCGATACGGTGTACATTATTGTTCTTCCTCCAAATTCCCCTAATGTAAGAGTACTCATATATTAAATTGGTTTCTGCTAGTTAATATTGTTGTAGCAATCAACTCTTGACTGACAGAGTCCCCATCACAGCTCTTCTTAATCTGAGTTATCCATGTAGTGATCGTTTTCTTGATAGCTTTTAAGCGACAATGATGGTTGCAAAAATCTCAGTATGCATTCTTATCGGTTACTTTACTGATCAGTTTGCTGCTCGACCTAGGCTGACTGGTATCTTGTAGCTCAGAAAAGAGTGCATGCTCTTCAGAGTTGATGTGAACTTAATCACGAGCCTTACTAATATGAAATTCTGATGCATTGTCTGAGTTGTCCTTAACTTCATTTTAAGCTTCACTAACACCATCTGATAATTCACAAGCAGTTCTTATGAAACTCCCATCTCTATCTCCTGGTTACAACAAAAATAATCTTCAAAAAAAAAATCTCTGATACTCTCTTGAGCCATAAGTTGATTAGTGTTTTGCTGAAAAGACTTGGTGTTCATCTGGTTCCCTGCAACATCAGTGATTCAATCTCATCAGTTTGGTTCAGTGAAAAAGCAATTAGTGGCTCAGTTTCCACAGTTTGAATACCTTGATCTTCCCTTCAATGAGGCATCCTAGATAGTGCATCAGCCACTCTATTCGTGCTACCATGTTTTTACTGAATATCAAAGCTCATATCTAAGAGCTTGGTCATCCATTTGTGTTGTAAAGCATTGGTTTTATTTTTTGCTCTATCAAGTATTTGAGACTCCTATGATCAATCCTAATTATAAAGTGGTTTCCCAATTAATAATGTCTTTATTTTTCCAGTGTTATGACCGATGATAAAAGCTCATTCTAATAGGCTGGATAGCCCCTTGTTAGTTTTGACAAAAAGCCTTGTTAAGGAAAGAAAAAGGTATGTGTTCTTGCATCAGAACAACTCTTGTTTCCTCATCATATGTATCTGTTATGATAATAAAAGGTTGGTGGAAATTGGACATCCTATGTGATGATAAGAATAATCTAACATAAAAGGAAAACACGTCTCCTAAAACTCTCTCTCTCTCTCTTCAAAAAGTTCTTTATACAAACCACTCCCAAAACCCTAGTTATAGGAGGTCGATGCTGCCACTAGATCGGTTGTCCAGTAGCCTCCCCCCCCTCTAGTGGTAGTGTAATAGTAGTGTAGTCTAATTTTCCATTCCTAGCTGCAAATCTGTAGCCATCCGACGGAGAGACAAGAAATCAGGTGTTCCGCTTATCCTCGTACGGAGAAGACATGCTTGACACCCTTCGGCATCTATGGAGAAGGATAACTAGGCCGCTCGTCTTGGCGTGGAGATGAGAAATACCGCTTGGAGTCGCCTAGACGACGTAGAACCAGGCCACGCCACTCACCTACGCCAAGAGAAGTTTGGAGAGGACAACATTGGCGCACACGTGTATGGTAGAGACAAGGTCGTGTCGATTCAAATGCTGGAGGATTAAGAGGGACAAGCAACTCACAACTTTACTTGGCATTTAATACGTGAAATTTTGGTAAATTTTTTATTTATTAGTGGCTGGCAGAAACGTCGCAGATGACAATAATAAATCAAGGGTGAGATCTATTCAAACAACTAAAATGGATGAACTTGGTCATCAAAATTAGGCTAAAGGGAATATGCGCTACTTTTTCCTACCTTAGTCAGGATGGTCTCTTTCGGTGATTTGTTTCTCTACCCCGCTTCATTTCGTATCCTTTATTTTAACTTTAGTTTTGTTCAATTAGGAAGATGATGTCAAAAAATTGATCTTTTGTCTAGAGAATTAAATTTGAAAGTCTTTGCCAACTATGATTTTCAGGGGACCTTTTTAAAAGGTAAAATCATGTTGGCTTCCAATCTACTTTTCAAAGAGTTTGGTGTAGGTGAAATCCGAGTCAAAAGTATTTTAAACAACTTACTTTGGGGAATCCATCTAAGGTTAAAGAGTAGATTTGTAAAGTACGGTTAGTTTGGACAATTTCAGTATACTTAAACCGGCTACAAGAGATTACTACCTTAGAGTGACATATCTCAAATATCCAAACCGGTTGGGGTTAGAGTCCTTCATTCTTATAAAATAGAGATGTCAAGTCTATGAATGTTACTGTGACTATTTGAGTTAGGACGTCGGCTTGAGCTGTTCCTATCTGGTGGGTTGAGGTTAAGATTGCTGGACATAATCAAGGTACATGTGGACAACCCCATCCTATGTACCACCATCTTGATGTAGTCGGAATAATCAAAGAGATCCGCAAACACGAATCTTAAAGAACAGTCAAGGGATGTAAGCACAAACCCTAGGTTTAGGTCTGGAATCCACTAGGAGAGAATAATTCTTGAAAACATTATTATGAAAGATTAAATCTCCAAAAAATAGAAGAAGTCCTTAAATACTATAACAAAACCCTGGAATGATAAAAAAGGAAATTCGAATTAAACACAAAATAAATGAAAATTGGAAAACCTAGAAAAACAATACATTGTCATTTTGAGGTCTTAAACGACCTCAAATGGCCCAAAAACCCTACAAACATCATAGCCAATATTATTGTAGTGCTCGGTGAGACGGTTCCAACGCCACTGGAATCGCCTGATTCCGAGTACGGGCACAGAAATTATGCTCAAAACCATATTGGACCTTTACGACGATCCATCTCTTCTTCAATCTTCGCCGCCATTCACCCTGCATCACTTCCATTCATCCACTAAGGCAAGCCAAGCATTGTGTTTAATTGACTAGGCGCAACTTGAGCTCTCTCCCTGAATAATTATGGTCTTAAGTCTCTATATACCATGTTGGTGTGGAGAAACTCTTTATATACCATGTTGGTGTTAGCGTGGAGTTCAAGTGGGTGGTTCACCCCACTCTGTGTGAGACATGTGGGAGTCTAACCCCACTTTGTAATAGGTAGGAAGTCCTCAGGATAGTGTTCTCTAGATCGGTTGTCCATTAGCCTCCCCCTCCACTAGCATTGTCGGTTGCACACACAATCGACCATGAATTGTAACCCCAATTCTATAATTTAATGAGAAGGAGCCTATTGTTTTGCCAAAAATATGAAAAATAAATTAGTCATCCTCAGTACTGGGATGTAGTCATAGTTTTCATGAGCTTTTGAAAAACATATGTAGTTGTTGCAGTCCATAAGAAAGAATCCTTCCTAAGCAGTTGGTGAAGTGGTTTACACAAAATCCCATAGTATGAGATAAACCTTCTATACTACCCTATGAGGAGGTCTCATGACAGGTTGCCTATCTTTAGGTTATTGACAACCCACTATATTTTTCACTTATACACTACATTTGTTAAATTACACACTATTTTTTTTCCAAAAAAATAAAAGTTAAATATTGAACTTTTTATAATATATCTCATTCAAATGCACATTATTACTTATTTTCACTTATAAAATATAATTTTTAAAGGAAATACAAATTTCAAGGTAAAAAGTAAAGTAGTCTACCCATAAGCTTATGGACATGCCACATTTCCTGAAACTTCCCCATACCCTACTAATCCCAGAAATCCTCCCAACTCTTTAATTTTCGTAGGGGTTGGCTAATTCAAGATGTATTCAATCTTGCCATTATCCACCTCAACCTATTTTTCAGATATCACATGTCCTAAGTACTCCACGGGTTCTTAGCAAAACACATTCAAAGAGTTCAACATACAATCTATGTTGCTGCAAAGTTGCTAAAACTGATCTCAAATTATCCTAATTCTCCTCTAAAGACCCGCTGTATACTAGTATAGCATCAAAGAAAACTAATACACACTTTCTAAGGTATGGTCCAAAAATCAGTATTATAAGACTTTGAAAATTGCAACATCCAGTGATAAACCTGGCTGCAGAAAGAAACATTTTGAGCCCCAAAATCATAAGTTATAGGGCTAAAACACTCCATCCAATCTACTCCTAGGATGATGTCCACCCATAACTCCATTATTTTTAGATCAAACAAAAACTCATGGTTCTTAACCTTCCAAATCACCTGAAGACATTAACCAGTCCCGTATACTTAACTGCCATCCACAATAGTGATTAGAAATGGTCTAGTCATGATCATATCCTATCATATATCCCTATTAGAGATGGATCAATAATAATTTTAGTTGATCATGTATCATGTAGTCATCTGAACCCAGTGGTGGAGGCGGGATTTTATATGGTGGGGGCTGGAAGGAAAATTTTAATTTTTTTGAAAAAAATCTATATAGTTTCATTACTTCACATCTCTGAATCTGGTGTACCTACATATACTTGCAAAAAAAGCCAGGAGAAAACTTACCCTCACACTTGAAACAAAGGTTGTGCAAATTGTAGTTATTGAGGAGAGATTATTTTCAATCTTTCATTCTAAGTTCTTATTATCTCAATATTAATTTTCATACACCTCCTATGCCCAATATTAAATTTATAGACAAGGTTGTCAACAGCATGTCTGACATCATTATCGTTGTCATTTCACTTAAATATGTCGCTTACTGATTTAGGCTCTGTCCAATAGAGATTATATCAGCTATTTTCACTACATTCTTCTCATATCACCATCTATCACAATCTCATATCATCTCTAATAATCTCTTATCATCACAAATAATCTCCAAACTACTTTAAACTCTTTTAAACTTTTTTTGAATTCTAATTGCTATGAAAATTATTTTAAATATTAATATTTTAGTAACTGTTTATTTTAAATTTTTATTTTAAATATTAATTTATTAAAATTTAGTAAATATAATAGTAAATATTTATTTTAAATATTTATTTGATATTTATTAAAATACTAATACTTAAGTAAATATTTATTTTAAATATTTATTTGATATTTATTAATATACTAATACTAATATTTATTTAAATATTTCTTAAGTAAATGTTTATTTAAAATAATAATATTTTAGTTTTAATTTAATATTTTAGTAAATTTTAATTTTAAATTTTGATTTTAAAATTAATATTTTAGTAAATTAATATTTTTAATATTTATTTTTAATATTATTATTTTAGTAAATATTTATTTAAAAAATATATATTACATATTTATTTGAAATATTAATATTTTAGCAAATATTTATTTTGAATATTCATTTTAAATATTAATATTTTAGTAAATATTTATTTTATATATTTATATAAAATAACTATTTTGAATGTTTTTATTTTAGTAAAGGTTTTTTTTAATAAAAGTGTTTGTATATTAATAAGGGCATGGGCAGTGGTGGTGTCTTAAAATTAAAAGACTGCTCAAGAGACCGAAAATCACCACAGTGGTGGTCTCTTGAGTGGTCACTTGTTAAGAGACCACTCACCAGGCTCTTGGTAAGGGCATGGGCAGTGGTGGTCTCTTAAAATTAAAAGACCGCTCAAGAGACCGAAAACCACCACAGTGGTGGTCTCTTCAGTGGTCTCTTGTTAAGAGACCACTCACCAGGCTCTTGGTAAGAGCCCGGTCAAGAAGCCGCACATGGGCCATCGCAACTGACGCCGCACATGGGCCTCTTTGCGCGTTGCTTTTTTTTCCACGAGTGGGACACATGTCGTCCCCTGAGTGGGCCACGTGTCCCACTCAGCCGCAATTTTTTTTTTGAAGTTTTGTTGCGGACACGTGTCACCCGTGGATTGGGCCACGTGTCGGTAATTTTTTGGAGAAATCCAAATTTGAAATCTGGGGGACACGTGGCCCAGTAAGGGGTCGACATGTGTCCCCCCAACGGCTGGATAACAACTATTTTTTTTAATGGGACACGTGTCCCATTCTGGTTGCGAGACGTGTCCCAGACGAAATTTTTTTAACTTATTTTATTTTTTTAATTTCTATTTAAATTTTATATTCCATTCTCCCAATTTTTTTGCCTATAAATATGGACCATTTCAACTCATTTCACCACACTACTTCCAATTCAAATTCTCTTACCTCACAAATTCATCTTCTATATTGTAATTCATTTTTTGTGATGGATCCACGAAGAACGTCGAAAGGCAAAGATCGGGTAATTCCAAATTCTTTCAATATGGAGAATTTTTCGCAAAATTCAAATTATCGTCCATTTCCAAATTAGAAATTTAGTGAAAATTCTCCGAACATCCCTCCCCACTTTTATTTCAATTCTCAACATTCATACATGAATTTTCAAAATCAATGCCACTCTTCCCGAAACGCATACATGAACCCTCCTTACCTAGTCCGGTTTCCCTTTCTCTGTTGCCGGCCAATATAGCGGCGACCTCTAGTGATCAAACCCCCCCCCCCAAAACCTTCACAGCTGCTTTACAGAACAAATCTCCGCCTCTTTCTAAAATCCTACCCAATAATCCAGAAATTATCCCTAAAACGCATCACTTGGGGGATCCTTCATGCTTATACTCTGACGACCAAATAGTCACTCTTTCTACCCATTATGCAAATGCTTTGGTGGGTAAGTTTACTAAAGGAAGAATTTCAATGGAACTTTTGGAGCAGGCTTTCAAAACGGTGGGTTTTGAAGGTAAGTATCAGCTTGGCTCCCTCGATTATAAACATGTTTTAATCAGGTTTGAGCTGATAAACGATTATCAAAGATGTTGGATGAAATGTGTGTGGAATTTTAATGGTATTTCTCTGAAGATTCTAAAATGGACCCCTGAATTTTCTACTCATATTGAATCACCAATAGTTCCTATTTGGTGCACTATTAGGGAAGTTCCCTTATATTATTATAACTCAGCCGCCATTGAGGCAATAGGGAATAACATAGGCAGCTTTATCAAAAATGATCTTGCCACTGATATGCTTACAAGGCCATCAGCTATAAAATGCTGTGTGGAAATAGATCTTCAAAAACCATTGAGTTATTTCATAAGGCTGGGCTCTGTGTCTAATAATAGGAAATACCAAGTTGAATATGAGGATGTACCTCTGTATTGTGATCACTGTGCAAAACTTGGTCATTCCCTGTCTCAATGTAAAGCTAATCCTTTGTCTAATAATGGTATAACTCGGGATACAAATCTAGCTCAAAGTTTACCCCAATCCCATTGGTAGCCTACTGGTAAGAAATTTGATAAGCCTCCTCTGATCTTAGACTCTTTGGAGGATCATTCCCTCCCTGTGATGGATAACACTGAAGGAACCTCTAATAGTTCTAACCAAAACTTACCACATAGCTCACCTTCCATGGTTATCATTAATACTGAGAGATCTCCTATTACTGATTCCCAAACTCAGGATAGCCCAGATAAGTCTATTATAAGGTTACTAAAAGATACGGCTACATCCAAACCAACTATTCTGACATATGCTAAAGATGATATTCATATAGGATCATTTTCAATACCTATGTATAGCCCAAATCACAAAACTGCACTTTCCCAGCCTGGAAAGATGGCAAACAGATTTTCTGTTTTGCAGGCTCAAGAGGATGGCTCTAAGGAACAAGAGGAAATGGCTGAGGCTGTGTTATCTATGGAGGCAAATTCTGGCCATCAAAATCCTACTACTTCTTCTCCTACAGGTAAGCAGCAAGGTAAGTCAAAATCAAAGAAAAATAACTATCTAAGTCAATTGAAAAGAATGATGCTTAGATCAGCCACGAAAAGTAATAAATCCTGTAAACAATGATAGTCAACTCTCATGTAAATTGCTTAGTGTGGAATCTTAGGGGCATGGACACCTCAATGCTTAGGTTGTCTAATTTATGCAAACTGAAGAAAATACAGCTACTATGTATCATCGAACCTATGCATGACAATAGTACTTGTCAAGCATATATGGAGAAACTTCCCTTTGCCCATAACATGACTTTGTATAATGGGAAAATTTGGTTAATGTGGACTAACTCACTTTCTGTCTCTCTGCTATCCTCTCATGAACAATTCATGCATGTTACTATTTTACATCATTATCTTAACTGGCATATGGATGCAGTTTTCATTTATGCTCTTAGAAATAGAGATGGTAGGAAGAATCTATGGAAAGAGCTGCAGTCTATCTCCAAAGGAGATACAATTTTTATTGGCGACTTTAACTCGATTACCTCTCTGTCTGAGTACAGAGGTCCTAGTTCTCCTGCTTTAGGAAGTATTAGGGACTTTAACTCTTGGATAAATTCGAATGGGATACAAGAAATTAATACGGTTGGTAACCTTTTCACTTGGTGTAATTCTAGGCTAAGGACAACTTCTAAAAGATTAGATAGAGGACTTAGTACTATCTCATGGAACTCCGAATTCTCATCCTCTTCCATTCAAATCCTGAATAGGAAGACTTCTGATCATGCACCTCTTCTTCTCCAAGTCTCCTCTCTGACCTCTTCCAATCCTAAGCCATTTAGATTTATTAATGCCTGGTTTCAGAGGAATGAGTTTAATGGTTTAATTAATGATTACTGGAATTTACCTTTAGCTTAAACAGGTATGCTTAGATTCTACCTAAAATTGATTAGACTTAAGAAAGTTCTTAAGATTTGGAATAGAGATAGTTTTGGCAATATAGATCTTAATGTCAAACAGGCAGAGGAGGCTTTAAGAACTCAGGAAATTATCTTTGATTTGACCCCCTCTACCTCGGAACGTGTAAAACTGAATGAGAAAAATGCTTTGCTGCTTAAAGCTTTAAAAGAAAAGGAAAAATTTTGGAAGCAGAAAGCAAGACTTAATTGGCATAAGTTAGGAGATAATAACACAAATTTCTTTCATAAAGTAGTGCAGGAAAGAAATTGTAAATTGCATATTACTAAAATAAAAAATGCTGCAGGCCAATGGATCAACTCTCAGTTGGGAATTCAAAATGCCGCAATTGATTATTTTTCTGAATTGCTTACTGAGCCCTCTCTGGTATCTGATGAGACTTACTATCCTCATTTTCTAAGCCAAATTCCCAGTATTATTAAGGATAGGGATAACCAAATTCTAGCCTCTCCAGTTACTGAATCTGAGCTAGATAAAGTGATTAAAGGGTTGAATAAGATGAGTAGTCCAGGTCCTGATGGATTTTCTCCCAAATTTTATGCTAAATGCTGGCCTATCATTAAAATGGATTTGATTTCTGTTGTTAATGAATTCATTGCTGGATCAGTAATGCCCAGGGGAATTTCTAGCACCTGGATTACCTTGATACCAAAAAAGCCCACCCCATGCTCATTTGATGATTTCAGGCCAATTAGCCTTTCTAATGTGTTGAATAAAATCTGTTCTAAAGTGTTAATGGAAAGGTTGAAACCTTATATGGAAAGCTTGATTTCACCTAACCAATCAGCCTTTATGAAAAACAGAGACATATCTGATAATATCATGTACTTACAGGAAATGATCAGATTTCTTGCTAAAAAATATGGAACTCCAAACTGCATTCTGAAATTGGATTTAAGAAAGGCTTTTGATAGAATCAATTGGAAGTTTCTTAGACATATCTTGTTAAAGTTTGGTTTTAATGGGAATTTTTTAAATGCTGTTATGAATAATTTGTCACAAGCCTATTTCTCTATACTTGTAAATAGCAATCCTGTAGGCTTTTTCAGGGCCTCAAGGGGTATTAAACAAGGTGATCCTCTTTCACCCTTCCTATTTAACATATTCTCATAAGCTTTCTCTAGGAGTTTGTCTTTCATATTCTATAATTGTAGCTTGGCTAGTTTTCATATTCCTGCTACTATTCCGTCGGTTTCTCATCTTATGTATGCGGATGACACGATTATTTTCATGCAAGCATCAAGGTCGAACCTAATTAAGATCAAAGCTTTCCTTGAAATATTTGAGTTCACCTCAGGCCAAAAGTTTAACTTTGATAAATCTTATTTTTATCTAAGTAAAAGAGCAACACCAGCTAAGCTTAACCAGGTCAGAGCTATTTTTAAAATGAAAAAAGGATCTTTTCCTTTCAAGTATTTAGGTTGTCCAGTTTTTAGAGGAAGAACTTTAATATGATACTATCATCCTTTGCTGGCTAACATTGACCATAAGCTTCAAAATTGGAAAAATAAATGGCTTAGTGGAGGAGGGAAAATGATCTTAACAAAATCTTGCCTATATTCTATTCCTCAACATATTTGGACTGTAACAAATCCCCCTAAAGGCATCATTAAATTAATTGAGAAAAAAATGTCTCACTTCTTCTGGGGTAAATCTGAGGATAAGAACAATAGAGTTTGGAAAAGATGGGCAGAACTAGCTAAGCCTACAAAACTGAATGGACTAGGTTTTAGATCTTTCAAAGCCATAATAGAGTCCTGTTCTGTTAAACTGTGGTGGAAGTGTCAACTAGGTACCTCTTTGTGGTCTAAATTGATATGGGCACTTCCTCCATCCCACAGAAAATCTGTGACATGGAAAAGAATTTGCTTTATTAACTCCTTTGCTGAAAATAATTCCACTATAATTCATGGCAAAGGCAGTTGTAATTTTTGGTCTGCCAACTGGTGTCCAAATGGCCCCCTTTTAAACCATGTTCCAGAGAGCATTTTTTCTCATATGCCTGATATCTCCGTGGCTGATTTTATCAGTAATAGAAACTTTATCTTAGATCAGATTTCGTCCTTTTTGGAGCATGATACGCTTTTGTTCTTGCAGGGGGCGGAAATAACAATGGATAGGGATGATAGACTGATTTGGAAACCGGAACTCTCAGGTAATTTTACTTTTAAGTCAACCTACAAGGCCTTAACCTCATCATCAGGTAACTACCCTGCAAGTACTTCTCTTTGGAACACTCCTTTGCAGAAAAAGATTATTATTTTTACATGGAAAATGCTACATTCATTTCTCCCATTCGACGACGTGTTCATTACTTGTGGATTTAGTTTAGCATCAAAATGTCTTGCTTGCTCTCATTTAGACTCGATCCAGCACTTTTTTTATATCTTGTCATGTGGCTCATGCTGTCTGGTCCAATTTGGCATCTTTGCTTCACTTTAATCTAAATGCTCTTCACTCCATTCCCCAAAGGTTTTATTTATTCTGGGACTGTAGTGATCTACCAAAATTTGAGCGCATTTACTGTAGAATACTGCCTTCTCTGGTATGTTGGGGTCTCTGGAAAGCTAGGAATTGCTTCCTATTTGATAATAAGCCCCTTTCAGTTAATTCTATCTGTAAAGAGGTGCAGGATCTGATCAAATTGACATTACATGTGTGCCTTCCTAAATTGTTTTCCTCTGGACCTATCCCAGCCCCCTTTAGGCATCTATCACCTCTGCTTAGACCTCCTCCTAAGCCAAACATATCGAAGATTCTGTGGGAAAGGCCTAAGCCTGGTTTCATAAAAATTAATGTGGATGCTTCTTGGTGTTATAACAAAGCTTCTGTTGGTATTATAGCTAGAGACTCCTTTGGATGCCCTATACAGATTAGTACTGCTACCTCTTCTGCTGTTTCACCACTACTTGCAGAAATTGATGCCATTTTTCATGCTTGTCATATTTTCCCGCAGCTTGATCACACTTTTATAATTGAATCTGATTCTAAACTTGCGGTCAATATGATAAATGGTCCCTATGCTGCACATTGGCAAATTTTTTATAGAGTTTATAAAGTGAAGTCTTTGCTTGGTAGAGCTGAACTTCATCATGGTTTCAGAGAATGTAATACTGTAGCTGATGCTCTAGCTAAGCACCATTCTAATTATGATCAAGGCATTCATATATCTAATATCCCTAGGTATATAAGAGGTCTCATTGCTTTAGACAAAGAATCCACACCTTATATTCGAGTTTCCAGAAGTACTAATGACTTTGAATAGATACTGCTAAGTTGTGATTTCTTTTATGCAGGATTTCTGATTAATTTGCTCTGCATAATGTTGGAAGGGAGCTGCTACCATGGATACCTTCTGGTTTTTTGCAGTTCATTTAAATCAAATTGAGGGACTTCTATGATGCTACTAAATTGGTGCAGCCCAATTTCTCTTATCTTACATTTGGATTTGGAACTTTAAGCTTATGTATTACCTACGGTCATTGAAGTTGCCTGGCCAAGGGAGAGAATTAACACAAGGGGTGGAGATTCTCTCTTTTGGATCGTAACTTCATTACAGATTATGTTTCCCTTGTATAGCTGTTCATATTGGCAGTTTAGGACTTTTGGAGGCAACAATGATGCCTCAATATCTAGGGATCTAGATACACTTCATGTACCAACTGTTTATCTTGCTATAAGGCCTGGGGAACCTTAATACATAACTCCCTCACCTAAGGGTGTTTTCATTTAAAAAAAGAACCCTCCTTACCTGAACCACTCCCAAAATGCGAACACCCAATCGCAAAATTCGTACCATAATTTATATGGTCAAAGCTTTCATGCTCCACATCCTGATGCTATAAACGAATCGGGAGCATTTTCACCCCGAGGAGGTCACGGCTCACCGGGTCAAAATTTTGGTGGTGAAGATGGGCGAAAATATGGAAGTCACGATGTTACGGACGGTAAGCCCTATTTTAATGTGTTTTATTTCAATTATGAAGATTCTAATTTATAATTCATTTATATTGCCTTCATTTCCCTTTGGTATATTTTGAAATAAGTATACTTGAACATGCAAAATATATGTAGCTAGTATATGCATTTAGTATATGCATTTTAATATGCAATCTAGTATTTCATTTGAACAATCAAGTACATCATCTAATATGTTCGTGTATTTTAAAATTTCATTAACATGATTTGAAAGTTAGTATATGTTTGAGATTTGTTTTGCTTTGAAAAAATGATTTATTCTTTTAGGAAATGATGTAGGTGAAGAAAATGATGAAGTTGCAATAGTGTCTGGGAGTAAGGTTACGAAGAAGAAAGGTAGCCGGGATAAATGGAGTGTAGAGGATGATAAAATCCTATGTGGCACGTGGTTCGATCATTCCACCGACTGTGTGGTGGGTACAGGTCAAAATGATGGTGTGTTTTGGTCTAAAATTATGCGCGATGTGAATCAGTATGCAAATTCCAACCGGTCAATGAAGTCGTGCAAGTGTCGGTGGTCAAAAATGGCTCACGATATTGGCAAATATGTGGGGTGTGAAAGTAAAGCCGCGCGTTACTTCAGTCGGGGCGGGAGTGGCTCTAGCCAAGGAGATATAAAGTCATGGACCCTGAACTTGTTTGCAGATGAAAATGATGGGCAACAATTTTTATTCTTCCATTGTTATGACGATTGCAGGAGGAACCCTAAATTCATAGCACAATATGGCCCAAAGGATGCTGATGGAGAAGAATATTCACCACGGGTGCCATCAACACCCCGTAGTGGCGATGATCCTCAAGCTATGCAATATCCATCCCGGCCTATTGGTGTTAAAGCCGCTAAATGCAAGGCAAGGGGGAAAGGAAAGGCCAGGGCAAGAACAACAAATGATGAACAATCAAAAGAATCCGCTAGAATGCAGTGTGCGGCCGCAATTGAAGCAGCTACAAAAAAGGTTGAAATACTTGCGGAGAGTGAAAGAGCTAAAATGGAGTACAACATAGCACAATGGGAGTTCGTTGAAAAACAATCAGAGCAGGATAAACTGATAGCTAACACTAAACTCCTTGATAGTTTGATTCAAAAGGGAGAGTTGTCTTCGGCAGAGGAAGCACTGCGAGATAAATTAATTGGGGTGGTCCACGGTGGAAATTTATTGTAATAGGTTGTTGGTAATAATTGGTCAGACTAGACCATACATTTGTCATTGGTTTTTCATTGTAATTGGTTTTCATCATTTCATTTTAATCGGTTCAATTCCCGGGTTCAATTCATCCTTCCAAAGCCACAAGACCAAAATAGTGGAGTTGTCATGGACACATCCCATCCATTCTCATGGGTTCAATTCATCATTTCAACGCACAAGACCAAAATAGTGGAGTTGTCATGGACACATCCCATCCATTCTCATGGGTTCAATTCATCATTTCAAAGCCACAAGACCAAAATAGTGGAGTTGTCATGGACACATCCCATCCATTCACATGGGTTCAATTCATCATTTCAAAGCCACAAGACCAAAATAGTGGAGTTGTCATGGACACATCCCATCCATTCTCATGGGTTCAATTCATCATTTCAAAGCCACAAGACCAAAATAGTGGAGTTGTCATGGACACATCTCATCCATTCACATGGGTTCAATTCATCATTTCAAAGCCACAAGACCAAAATAGTGGAGTTGTCATAGACATATCCCATCCATTCAAATGGGTTCAATTCATCATTTCAAAGCCACAAGACCAAATTAGTGGAGTTGTCATCTATATAAATGGGTCATTTGTTTACCTTTCATTCCAACCCCGAATTTCAATTCTTCTACCAATTCCCTTCTTCATCACAACCATGACCTCTTTTAATTCCCCTAACAATGATGATGAGCTTCACTTTGGAGAATCATCAAATCCATCAACCTATGATATTCCCGGTTTCCTACCTAATACCGATCCTGAGACAATGAACTTGTTCTTAAATTTGCCAGAAATGGCTAAACAATGGTACGCAGCCATTGAGGACGAGAGTGCTCAAACTTCTCCAACCTTACCAAAGAAAACCAGAAATCATATCAGAAGAGATCGTGTTCGAGCATAGGAATTACTCCAGAGGCAATATTTTGCTCAACCTCCTGAAAGAATGTACGACGACCAACACTTTCATCAAAGGTTTCGCATGCGGCAAACTGTATTCGAACGTATATTGGAAGATGTCACCAACCACTATCCTTATTTCAGACAAAGGCCTGATGCAACTGGTAATCAAGGATTTTTGCCACTTCACAAGTGCACGGTGGCAATGCGTCATTTGGCATATGGTTGTGGATACGACCAACTGGATGAATGCTTAAAGATGGGCAAAATGACGGTTAGAGAAATGGTGTCTCATTTTGTGAATGCAATTATTGCCGTATACCGTCCAACATACCTCAGACCAACAAATCAGAAGGATATTGCTCGCCTGATGCACGTAGCTCGTGGCCGTGGATTTCCAGGTATGCTTGGTAGTATTGATTGTATGCACTGGGAATGGAAAAATTGTCCTGTGGGTTGGAAGGGGCAATTTCAGGGTAGGAGTGGACGTGCCTCAATTATTTTGGAAGTAGTCGCCTCCTACGATACATGGATATGGCATGCATTTTTTGGTATGGCAGTGTCAAATAATGATATCAACGTCCTAGACAAGTCACCATTGTTTGATGACGTATGTGAGGGGAGAGCTCCACGTTTTCCTTACGAAGTCAATGGTCACAGCTACGATCAAGGGTTCTATCTTACAGATGGAATCTATCCTAAGTGGGCGACCTTCATGCCAGCATATACGGCTCCAAATGACCCCAAGAAACAACTCTTCACAAAGTGTCAAGAAAGTTACCGGAAAGACGTCGAACGTGCTTTCGGTATTTTACAAGATAGGTTTTTCGTGATTCGCAACCCAGCCCGATACTGGAATGTCGAAACGTTGGGCAATATTATGATAGCTTGTATCATACTGCACAACATGATAGTCGAATATGAAAGAGACACATATGGGTTGCAAGTTCAACCAAGTGATTATGACCAAATCGACGACTCTCCTTGGCATTATAATGTCGAGTGGCATGCTGATCTTCCGACTTTCAGGCAAAATTGGAGGGATGTGCGCAATAGAGCTAAACATGACCAGTTGAAAAATGACCTTACGGAACATCTTTACCAGCGTTTGGGTGGTCAAGATTAAGATGACGATATAGTTTCATCATCCATGTTTTTTTTGTCAGACTAGATCAATATTTATTTTTTACCTATTTTAATAATTGGTCGGATTAGACCAATATTTTGATTTTTAAATTATAATATTGGGTTGGAGTAGATCAATATTTTATTTAGTATTTAAAGTTAGTTTTATAGTTGTTATAATTGGTTTCGCGCACTTTTTATGTTTTCATATTATTTTATAGAAAAGATTAATTCTCATAGTATTATTCATTTATTTTTGTTTTAATAGTTTCTTCAAAAAAATTGAAATTCTTTTTTATTTTTTACACTGAAGCATCGTATTGACAAGAACGAGAAAAATAAATTATTTAACATATTTTTAAAAAATGAATTTAAATTTAAATATTTAAACATTATATTAAAATAATATGGAAACGAATTTAAATTTAAATTTAAAAATGAATTTAAATTTAAATATTTAAACTTATTTTTGGTGGACAAATTTATTTAAAATAATATGTAATGGTCAAATTAATGAGTAGGATAGAGAAAATCAAGTGGGTTCCATGAATAGTGTACAGTGGTCTCTTAACCATTGTGGAGAAAAAAAGGGGTTGTCTCTTAAGTGGTCTCTTAAGCTGAGGTGAAAGAGAGAGAGGGAGAAAAATAATATATTGAATTGGTAAGAGACCGGTAGTGGTCTCTACCACTGCCCATGGCCTAAAGCTCTAACCAACTCCTTTTGGCCATCTCCTGAAGCCCAGTACAAATACTATTTCAGTCCAAACTAGCTTTACAAAGTTCTACGCTACTCCTGCTCTTCTAAAAATAATTCGTTCATTTTTCTCCACAAATTCTTCTTCCAGCTTTTCTGATCCATCCACCCAGCTTCGGATTTTGTTTGGAAAGCTAATGTTTCTGCCTTCAGTTGTTGAGTTTTGAAAATCCTCCTGTTGCGTTTCATCCATATGTTGTATAAGCATGTGCACTCCAACACCAGCTTCTTCATTTTTTCTTTTCTGAGCCATCAGCATTAGTCTTCACTTCAACTGTCTAAGGCTGGTACTTCTGCTTGTTATCTTCAAGATGAGAAACAACTCTTTTGTGTGACTCTAGAGAACAAACAAGAGTTGCGCTGTTTCTTGCTCCTTCCCACAGAGACAACAGTTAACTTAATCCTTCAATATGCCAAACTTCTGCAATCTATCCACCATAGCCAATTTCCCATTGATGAGCATCCATAGGAAGAACCGATGTTTCGGGTGGATTTTTTTGTGCCATAACATATTTGCTTTTGTTTTTCTATCTTCCCCACCTTTTAACTTGTTTTAGATCGCCATAGTTTCCAACTTTCCCTTCTTTCACACAACTGTCCAGTGCATCATATATTTTATCTCTCAGCTTCAATAATACCTTCAATGTCCAACTATCAGCAGCTTAATTCCTGCACTCAGAAAACTCTTAGCCTTTTAGGTAGTAGGTCTGTACCCATCTGATCCACAGTATAACTTTTTTCTTGTTCAAATCCCACATGTGTTGACATAGAGTAGCCAGGTTCTAGATAGCTGGATCTCTGATCCCTATGCCTCCTTTTCTTTTTCCTCTACTTAGTGAGCTCCGAGATGCAACATTGAATCCTCGTTGTCCTTTTTCTCTCCCCCATAAGTAACAAGTGCGTATACTTACTATTTTACTATGTACTCCATCAGGTAGTTTCATTATGCTGCTCTAGTATCTAATGATGCTTAATAGTACTGAGTTTATGAGCTGCAACTTCCCTGCATTTGAAAGAGCCTTCGAATTCCAACCTTTGATTCTATTTCTCACCTTTTCTATCATACTTTCACAATCTCCCTTATCCATTTCACAGTTGACATTGGCAGGCCCACATTTTCCATAGGCAGGTTTCCCTTCATCACCTGTAAAATATCAGCCAACATTTCCTACTCCACCCTATCCATCTTAGAGAAGTAGATTTTTTGTTTGTTTGGCTTCATTTATGCCCAGGCCAACCGCCTTCTGAAACATCTTCAAATTTTCCTTCACACAATTAATAGTCTTCTTGTTTGGTGCACAGAACAGTAGCAGATCATATGCAAAAAGGATGGAGTGCACACCTACTTTCCCACATCTTTGATGATAATCAGCTTCTTTCTTTTTAAAACATTTATTCCGCATCCTTGTCAAATATTCCATGCATACCAAAAATAACAAGGGTGACATAGGGTCCCCTTGTTTGACTCCCTTTTTTGCTCTAAAAGAAACTGAGTGTTTACCATTTATAGCAAGACCAAGGAAGATCCAGTGATGCACTTCTTAATCCAATCTATCATTAGGCTGGGAAACTTCAACTCTTTCAGCCATCCCCATAGAAAACTCCAACTAATGCTATCAAAGGCTTTACTGACATCTAATTGCAAGACATGGCTAGGTCTTATACTATCATTCTTGTATCTATGCAGCAGTTCTTGTTCTAAAAGAAGGTTGTGTGCTATATGCCTTCCTCTAATAAATACACTTTGATGGACACTTTTTATGGATGGAAATACTTCACTTAACCTAGTGCATATGATCTTAGTAATCATTTTTATATATAACAGAGCGGCATGCAATAGGCCTAAAGTATGAGGATACCTGTGGCTGAGGTACTTTGGCAATAGTGTGATTACTGCATTGCTCAAAATCTAAGACCTGTCATCCCCATTGAAAAAACCTTGTATAGCTCTTATCAATTCCCCTCCTGTGGTCTTCCATGTCACTTTGAAAAAATGGCTAGAGAATCCATCTTTACGTGAACAAGGGGCTTTATAAGGCTGGCAATAGCTGGGTTTAAATCATTAATCAAAAACAGGGATGTGAAAGTGGAGGTCATTCCATTCAGAAGCATATCAGTAATAATCGTGTCAGCAGTGCAAACAGAAGAAGTAAACTGGATGACACCGTTAATAGATTACTTTCAAAAGGGAAAACTGCCAACAAACAAGGTACAAGCCAGAAAGTTAGAGCGATCTCACAACTATGTTTATGAAGAAGGGATCTTGTACAAGAAAGGATTCCCATCTCCATGGATAAAGTGTGTGAGACCATTTCAAGCAGACGAAATCTTGTAGGAAGTGCACGAAGGATTATGTGGAACGCACCAAGGGTCTCGAGCAATCGCGAAGAAGACCATTCGAGACGAATATTATTGGCCAACCATGCTTAATGATTCATACAAATTTTTCCTCAAATGCAAAAGTTTCCAGATTGACGCCCCCAATATCGCACAAGCCATGGGCTGCTTTGATGGGATATATGGAGCTTCGTCATTCGATAAATGGGGAATATATTTAGTCTGACCCTTTCCAAAAGGTGCTGGCAGTGCAAGATTTATAATTGTGGCAATTTATTACTTTACAAAGTGGGTGGAAGCAAAGCCATTAGGAAGAGTCACAACAAAAGTAACAAGAAAGTTTGTTTGGAAGAATGTAGTTTGTCGCTTCGGGGTGCCACAAACTATTGTCACCGATAATGACATACAACTCACAAGTGGAATCTTTACTGGATGGCATTTGAAGTTGGGAATTGCACATAATTTACATTTCTAGCTCACCCTCAACCAAATGGTCAGGTGTAGGTAACAAAAAGGACAACATTTCAAGGTATCCAAAAAAGATTGGAGGGAATGAGAATTGGCTAGTTTGATGAAATACCCAACACCTTGTGGTCATGGAGTACAACTGCTCGGCAAGCCACAGGAGAAACGCCATACAATCTTGCATATGGACACGAAGCGGTAATACCGGTGGAAATCATGAACTCAAGCCTTCGAGTAGAAGAATACAAGGAGGACAAAAATCCCAAAATGATGAGGTTAGATTCAGATAAACTTGAAGAAAAGAGACCAAGGGCAACGATCATAGAGGAAAAGTACAAGGAAATGGTGGCTAGAGCATACAATCAAAAAGTCAAAGAGATACAATTTCAAATTGGTGATCTCGTGTTGAGGAAGAATGAAGCCAGCCTGGCGGAAGAGAAATGAAAGTTGAGCCCAAAATGGGAAGGACCGTACAAGATAACGAAGACACACTGATCCAACTACTATGAGTTAAAGAGATTGGAGGGCAGCAACGTTCCCAATACTTGGCACGTAATCAGCATGAGAAAGTTTTATGTGTAGATCCAACGAAGAAGGAAGGAAAAATCTAGTTTTTGTATAGGAACCATGACATAATCATTGGTGATGCCCGTACCCATGTTTTGTTTTGAAGGCAATATTATCGCAATATAAATATTAAAAAAACATTTTTGGGGCAGATTCCTTTTTATCCTTTACTTACATACTATGCCTTGCAGTCGCAAATAATTTAGCATAACCAATGGCGATGAAAAAAATCTATGAAATTGTCCTTTAAGAAGATCTTAAAAGAAATTTTTTAAAGAACACATGATTACAACAATACAAAGGCAAGCTATAGATCTTCCAACTTCACATAGTGCAAATATTCAACTTTGCAAGCTATAGATCTCTCTATCAGGCAGATATACCTACAAAACAGCGACAAAAGCAAGTGATCGATCTTGCGGCTTCGGAAAATACAAAATTTTAATTAAGCAAGCTATAGATCTTTCTATAAGGATGATATGAAACAACGACAAAAGCAAGCAATAGATCTTGTGGCTTCGCTCAAAACAAACTTTTATTCAAGCAGGCTATAGATCTTGCAATAAGGCATATGTGCCTACAAAAAATGTGGGAAGCAGTCAATAAATCTGGTAGCTTCGCATTGAGAAAAATATCCGAGTTTGCGTAATATACGATACGCATGTCCACAACGAAGTTGACAAATGAAAAAGAGATAGATCTAGCGAACAAAAAAGGATCACGCGAGCAAAAACATGTAAAGCATGACGTGTGGTATTATTGAAAAGAAACTGCAACATCATCCAAAAGTTAGAACGAAAAGGAAATGGTACTTGAAGCATTCAAAGGGAAAATTATTACATCATAAATTATCTACGCTGTGAGGCACGAGAAGATCTAGAAGAAGAAGAAGAACCATCACAACAACGAGATTGTGAGGCTTGATGTTCTTCAGCTATCATATGATCATAAGGCCATTTCATATGCAAATAAGCAGGATGCCAAATTCAACCACTTCGCTCAATGCGATCAAGATACTTAGCATAATCAGCTTTAAAATTAGTTATAGGGCCAAACTCATCTCGATCAAGTTGCATTCTCATAAGGTCGACAGTTTCTTGATAGTTCTTATTTGCTTCCTTCAAATTGCGGATCTCATCCTGTAACTGGCAAATATGCGATCGAACAGCCTCAGATAAATTAACCCTCTGACCTCCAATACTCAAAGTCAGATCACCTCGACCAGTAGAACCACGATGACCAGCAGATATAGCCTTCAGCTCATCCTTATAATCAGAGCACGCTTGCTCAAGTTGATGAATGCTTGAATCAAGATGTTCACACTCAGCGCGAAGGCAATCATTATCAATACGCAATTGGATATTCAAAGCAACTTGTTCATCAAAATTGTTTTTCCACTCTATGGGACAACGTGAAAGATCATCACATTCGTCTTGCTTCTTCTTCAACTGATCAAATAATTCATCAATGCGAGAACACTGTTTGTCTATGATACCGGTCTTCTGATAAGCTTTGAGCGCTTTACAGGCAGAAAAATTCTCCGCCTCTCCTTGTTGACGAATCATCTTAACCAAATTGAGTTGCTGACGATGAATAAGATCATTTTACTCTGAACGTTACTGTTTCATTTCATAAATATGCTCTTGAGTCTCATTAAGAGCCTTCTTCCATAAAAGCTCTAAATTGTTCACACCAAGGATCCTAAATTTTAGACGAAGGCCCAATGACATTGCCCATTCTCCAACGAGTTCAATAAGCTTAAGAGAATGGACAAAGGTGCCAACAGATTCAAGGTTAGCTAAGGTCCGGACGATGTCTCGGCCTTATCAAGCTCCTTGTTCTTCCTAAACACTTTAAAAGTGATATTGGACAAGATAACCTCTTAACCAAACTTAACCCTTTCTTGAAAATACTTGAGAACAACAGGGACAATATCCGAATTAGACATATTATTCAGCACGAGAGCAGCATCCTGCTCTACAATGTTCTCTCCAAGAGTACTCAGAACTCGAAAAACATTAGATTCTGCAGGGCTACATTCGTCCAACTCTTGGGAAATTTTCACATAGAAGCATACATGTAGTCGTAGGACTTCTTCCTAAGATTCTTAGCCTTGGGCTTTTGGGGTTGACCTAGATATAGCTATTCGATGAAGTAAATGAAGAAGAGGTGGATTTTCCATATGGGGTCTGGGAAACCTAGGGTTCTTGCAATGAAACCTGGGACACGTAAAGATTGGGTTTTTTTAACTAGGTTTTTGGTTGGAAATTGAGGATTTGAAATTGGACCCTATTCATCTATTTATCTATTCTGATTGGAAGAATTGGACCCTTTTCACGAAAAATGGTGACTGCAAGTCCGATTCCAATTCATCTCTCTGATTCTGGGGATTGTGGAGGCGCTGTTGGAGGGGCGGATGATGGTGGCCAGGAGGTGGTATACTGATTGTTGGATGCGGGAAGTGGTGGCTGAACATGGAGGTGGACTGGAGGGTGAAGGCGAATTCGAGAACAAAAACACCGAGCATAATTTTTGAAAATAAAAGGAAATTTAACCAAGTTTTTTTGGGGCCCACAGTCATAAGGGCATAACTGTCAATCTAATGTAAGACTTTCAGTATAAGGGAATTTTAATCTTTGCAAATCAGTCAACGACCGAAATTTCTTAGTCAACGCCGAAAATATGGTTATAGTGTTATATTTGTAATTTCATTTAATAGTCAGGGTTATATTTCATTAAAATTTATCTCATGGTTATATCCGCACTTTCTTAATTATATAGGGTCATGTTTGCATATTTCCCAAGATTTTTTAGCTAATCAATATTCACAAATTTTCGTTTTAGACTGACTAATCATTAAACATGGTCATTTTATAATTGATATAACTAATGAGATGATTTGATGTATGCAATGAGGTTATTATGACTTTGATCTTCTTGTAAAATGTATCGCAATGTATAAATAGTTATAATTTAACCCTAAACATTATAAAAATAAAGTTTTTCATATTTGATCTAACTGTTAGTCGGTCTAATATGATACTTTCTTAATAGTATTTTACACCTTCCTTTAAATTAAATTTTTGCATAAAATTAAATAGATACACAAGAGAAAACAATAATTAAAAGGTCTTTTAACAAATTATAATAAAACTCTACAAACTTTATCAAAGTATGTAGACTCGTAAGATGCATTTGTCTCCATTTATTTTTAATTCTACTTCTAGTATTTTGATAGTAGTATTTTTCGCAATTCGCTATACTTGTAATATTATTATTTTTTCATACCCATTACATTATGTAAGCGTTTATAATTAAATATTTTTAAATTAAGTGTTCGATAAAAATAGCATCATAAATAAGCGCCCCCCCCCCCCCCCCCAACCCCAATATCCTACTATGGTTCCCCCACTAATTACGTCACACAGGACTATCCAAACCATATTACAAATATAGAAGGGATGATTTTGACACCAGAACAAAGACTAATCCTCCCTATTTATAATAGTTTAAGTTCAGCTCTTCAACTGCTCACCATTAAATCAGGCTCTTGAATAGAACATTAACCAGACTCATGAATTTCTCACCGTTACAGTATCTTGAATTTGAGGAAATTGTCAATCTTTATGTAACCCTTGAATGAATGTGATTGAGACGTTGGATTATATAACTTTAGTTATGAATTGACATTGATTGGAAAATGTTTCAAAATCCTAGATCCGATCTTAATTTTTTCTTTTAAAAGTGCTGATATAACCCTAAAAATAAAAATTAAGTGTTGATATAATTCTAGAATTCTTGTTAGATTTTGACAGTAAGGAGGGTATTTTCATCAACTTTTTGTAGAAAACTAACCCGGGTATTTTGGTCATTTCGGGAAGGTCTAACGTCAAATTTTCCATGGTCAACGTTGGAAATGAAAATTTTGGATATAAATGTGCAATTTGTGAACATAGGATTAGTTTGTCACTTTTTAATTTTACATAATTATATTAGCACTTTTTAATTTTACATAATTATATTAGCACTTTCATACAAAAGATAGTGTTATAAGTGTATTTTCTCCTACAATATTGCTAATCCTAATTAATTTCGGATTTGGTAAGGGGTTACCATATTAAAAAGAGGCAGCGGTACACCTACTGCTCCCTCATCAGAAAACTAAACTCAAAACTGAAAGTACGGTTAAACTTTTCTCATCTATTCTTAGTTATTCTCAGTTCTTTTCAATTTTTCTCAGCTTCAATAAATTAAACTCAACTCTTCTCACATCTTCTCACCTTCAATCAGCTCAGATTTAATAATTCAGCTCGTCTATCATCAATTTTAATTAAGAAAGTTCTTTAATTTATTTTGATTATAAAATTTATAGTAAATGTTGCTTATATTTGACGGCATGATTTATTATACTCCCTCCGTTTTTTTTTCATTGGCACACTTACTAAAAGTGGTGTTTTTTTTAATTGGCACTTGCTATTTTGGGCAAGTTTAAGGTTTTTACATCCATTCATTTTACTTTCTCTTCTTTCAATTCAATTTCATCCACTCATTTAGCATTTCCTCAATTCTAACACCAAAAGAGAGGTGCCAATGAAAAACAAAACGGAGGGAGTACATATTGTGATTATAAAAAGCATACATATTATAGATGTTTAATTTTAGTTCAACTAAATCATTTCCTTTTAGGTATTTCAACTTTATTAAGTTTAGTTCAATTTAGTTTAGTTCAATTGTATGTAGTTTAATCTAAAGTTAAACTAATTTCATAAAGATGTGCTTGTTTATGCCAATTATTAATATTTTTCACTATGTTAAATGTAGTCTAGTTCAATCCATTCATTCCATTTTTGTCGGATTCAGTTCTTTTCAATTTAATTAAGTTCCATCTTAATTCAGTTCAATAAAAATTAGTTTATTTAGGTTATTATTTAAGTTTAGGTGACTTTAGCATTTTAAATTATTTAAATAAAATTTAGTTATGTATATTTGTATTTATTTATTTAAATTTTGTTCAAATCACTTTATCTTCATTCATATTTTTTTTCAATTTTATTGAGTTTAGTTCAGTTCAATTGAATTTAGTTCTTGTAACGTTTTGGTTAGGTTAGTTGAGTTGAGTTGAATTAATTTTATAAAAATGTGATCGTTTAGGTCTATTATTATCTATGTTTTGATTTTGATTCAGTCCAGCTCATTTTGATTCAATCCAGTTCAATTTGATTTGGTTCATTTTGATTCAGTTCAGATCAATTTGATTTTTTCCAATACAATTTGACTCAATTCACTTGAGTTTAATTTAGTTCAGTTCATTTTGATTGAGTTTTATTCATTTGATTTAATTTAGTTCAGCTACCATTAATTCAGTTTAGTTCAACTTCTATTAATTCAACTATACTCCAATCTAACAACTGAGCTCTTCTCAGTCATTCTCATACTTTCTCAACTCTTCTCAACTCTAATAAATTCACCTCAGGTCCAATCAACTCAACTCAACTCTTCTTAATTCCAATAAATACAGCTCATCTCAACTTAACTGAGCTATGTCTCAACTGAACTGAACATGACTGAGTCAAATCTAGCCCTTGTTTAGCAATCAGTTTTGGCAGTTGGCTATTGATTGTTTCATTTAGCTGGTTTAACTAGTTGTTTGTGTTAGTTGTTAAACCATTAGCTGTTTACAAAAGTGTTTGACAGATGTAACCGTTAAGTTTTAGCAATTGTATGCATAATGACATTTAAGAACATAACGATCATTCATTATTTATAAACTTATTTTACATATTTTATTTTATTTCATTAATATTAATATAATTTATTTTTAATTATTTAACATATTTACAAATGGCAAAGTCAGAAAGACCGTCTTTCCATAGGCTTATGGAAAGACGAGATTAAATTAGAATAATAAAAGGTAAAAGATCTTAGTTGCAATATTAAAAATTTATTATGCAACGTGTATTAGTTATAAAGTTTATGACCTGATTCATGCAACCCAAAAATTTTATCTTCATTTCCTCTAATTTAGACATTAAACCTTGGTCTTTCCATGGCTTATGAAAAGACCGTCTTTCAAGAGACGTACTCTTCACAAATACTGAAAACAATATAGTTATAAATTCATTTCAAATATTTTTTTAGTCATGAATTTAGATTCATCAATCTCTATCCCAACCTCGGTTCCGTGCCAGATTTCTCCAAAGTACTGAGTCCACCCTTCCTTCCCATTTCCCGAAAACCCTCTTTCCCGATTTGTTCTTTACGGGTGTTGCCACCCCGGGCACTCATTTCCTGTTAACCTTGTAATCCAAACTGCTCCCTTCTTTTCATTCCACCCCGGCTACGACCTATAACGATCTTTCGAACAAGGTAAGAATTAAGAAACAACAGTAACATTAGTCTCAAATTATACTGAATACGTTTATAAATCACTAACCTTCGGCAGAGGTGACGGTCTCCCCCTCTTGTTAAGGAAATAGAATACAATTATATCTACAATTATGGTAAGAATACAATTCCAATTCTAATTCCTTAACACTCCTCCTCAAGTTGGAGCACGGGGATCGAAAATGCCCAACTTGCCAAGTAAAGAATGGAACTGGTTACGTCCGAGAGCTTTAGTGAACAAATCCACAGGTTGGTCTGTAGTACGGATATGTTGAGTAATTAGTGCACCAGATTGAACAAAATCCTGGACAAAGAAACAATCAACTTCAATGTGCTTGGTGCGTTCATGAAAAATTGGATTGGCCGCTATGTGAAGAGCGGATTGACTGTCACAAAAAAATTGTATAGGAGAAGAGTGCCCCCCAAGTCCTTCAGTAAATACTTAAGACATAACAACTCACAGCAAGTAACTGTCATAGCATGATACTTCGCTTCAGCAGAAGACCGAGAAACAGTAGGTTGTTTCTTGGTTTTCCAGGAAACCAGAGAATCACCGACCATAACAAAGTAACCAGATAGCGAACGCCTAGTAATCAGACAGGCAGCCCAATCTGAATCACAATAAGCAGTCAATTGTAAAGAACTATGTGAAGAGAGAAATAAACCTTGACCAGGATGACTCTTCAGGTAATGCAACACACGAACTGCAGCTTGCCAGTGAGGAACACAAGGAGACTTCATGAATTGTGCAAGATTATGAATCGAATAACTAAGTTCAGGACGAGTGATAGTCAAGTATATCAGACGTCCAACCAAGCGTCGATACTGCTCCGGGTCATGGTAGGCTGGACCTTCAACACGTACCAAATCATGTTGTTGCTCCATCGGAAAATCAATTGGTTTAGAAGCAGATAAGCCTGTATCAGATAAGTTATCCAAAGCATATTTCCTTTGCGCGAGAAATATCCCCTCCGGTCTTCGAGCAATCTCTATGCCCAAAAAATACTTAAGCAAACCAAGGTCTTTCATGTGAAAACAAGAGCCCAAGTATTTCTTGAACTCAGAGATGAGCGAAGAAGAACTACCAGCAATAACCAAATCATCCACATAAACCAGAACATGTAGAGAAACTGATCCACAGGAATAGACAAATAAAGAGTAATCGGCCTTACTTTGAACAAAATCAAATGCCCGTAAAGCCTGAGACAGTTTAGCAAACCAATTTCTAGGAGCCTGACGAAGACCATAAAGAGATTTCTGAAGGCGACAAACCTGACCAGGCGGAACAGCGTAACCAGGAGGAGGACGCATGAACACTTCCTCATGCAAATCACCATGCAGGAAGGCATTATGAACATCCATCTGACAGAAATAATCGAACAGAACTCATCTTTGCAACCGGAGCAAAAGTCTCAGTGTAATCAATTCCTTCAACATGGCGATTACCAAGATCCACGAGGCGCGCCTTATGACGTTCAATAGTACCATCTATGACCTTTCCCACAAGGAAAGGTATTCTATTTCCTTAACACCTCTCCTACACTGGACATCGAGTTCAACTCTTGTCACCTCATCTAATTCACCTCCGCCTATTGTCGTAATGCCATCTCTTGTTGAGTTCTTTTGAGTAGGCTGGATTTCATGATTTCGGATGCAAATATACTCGTTTTGAAAAATGGCCTCATGTGTGGAGGATGCATTCTCACAGATTTTATTTTTTCAAAAAAATCTGGACTTGGAATGCGTCCTCAATTTGGACTTTTTTAAACTACACTATATTTTCGTAGGATATTGCATATACTAACATACATTTCATATGATTACATTAACATTTGTTTACGTATTGACAAAAAAAATGGAAGCTAACAATGCATATAATTTGTTTAAGAGTAAACATAAATTTTTTTATTAAATTTATAAGATATAGTTATCGAACAATTTTACTGTCGAGTCGTTCATAAATAATTACAAAACATTTAAAAAACTATATGTAAAATATGACATTTTCAATACTTATTAATACTTTAATATATAAATTTTTATTAGTATTAGTAAAAACTTTCAATAAATTTATCGATTTAAGAGTACAAATATTTTTTTTTTGTTAAACTTATACAATATGGCCATCGAACAATTTAATTTTTAGGTTATCGAAAAATTTTATTGTCGAGTGAAATTATTTCATTCATAAAATATTACATAGCATTTAAAAATTATATATAAAATATAATATTTTTGACATTTATTAATAATTTATTATAAATGTATACTCGTATTAGTAAAACCTAAGGTGAAAATTTATTTTTTTAAATGATATTTGGATAAATATTAAAACCATATTTTTTGTGCGAGATAAATTCGATAAACAAAATTGAAACAAACTAAAATTCAAACTCAAAATCAAAATAATGCATACATTAAAAAAATTTATATTCCAAAATACAATAAAACGATGTCGTAATATTTGTGGCGTACAAGAGGCATAGTAGAATAGCGTAGAGGATCCGAAATTATGCTAGCGTGTTAGAAGATTTGAGTACTAACTAATACGAGTATAATTTACATTAGTTCTAGGAAATGTATTTGACATGTTCGACACCACGTACACTATCTAAGTGTTGTTGGATGCAGAATGTTTGCAGTACTATGTATGCGTTTCGACTGTATACAAATATATGAGAAGGTGAGTGATTTCTTTGATGATGCTAGAAAAATTAAAGTCGGATGCAACTATGGGATTGAAAAATGACCACCTGTATGGTGCATCCTCTTGGTTTTATATATTTTTTTTACCTACATTTAGAATGCGTCCTCAATATATGTTGTTTTTAGTCTAATGTTGAATGCGTCCTCTCGATTTTTTATATATATAAAAAGTCGAGAGGACGCATTTACCAAACGCATCCTTAATTTTGCATGCAATAAAAAATATATAAATTGCAGAGAAAGCATTTAGCAAATGCGTTATCTAGTAGCTACCATTATAAAATTTCTCTCTTTTTTTTTTCCTCTTCAAAGAGTGCATAATAAACTCTTTTGTTTATGTTAGAAACAATAATGGATTTTAGGGGTTTATATAGGAGTGCAAACCGAGTGTCTGCATGCGGAGGATGCAAGGGAGCAGTACGAAGAACATTCATGGCCTTGGAGATAATGGACACGTGGCAAGTTATGAGGCCACCTCGGATAGAATCTTTGCATAGCTGGGAGACACGAAAGTGCTTAGTCACTTGCTCAGCCGACAGGCGTTCCCTAGAGTGGACACATCGTTGCCTCCTCTGAAACCTTTAATGCTTGTCTGTTCTGTTTTCTCCGCAACCCAACAACTTGCAGCTTTCAAAAAAAATTATAAACTAATCCATTTCCTCGTTGGTAGGGATACAAAACAAGAGATAAACATCACATTTATGCAAAAGTAAAATTTTGGGAAAGACGGTGTTTTCATAGGCTTATAGAAAAATGAGGTTTAATTATAATAATAAAGGATAAAGGATTTTAGTTGCAATATTAAAATTTTAGTATGAAATATGTAGTACTTATAAAATTTAATACCCGGTTTATACAACCCGAAAATTTTATCTTCATATTTTCTAATTTACACTTTAAACGTTGGTCTTCCATAACTTATAGAAAGACCGTCTTTCAATAGTCGGACTCCCAATTTTATTTGATTTAAATTAATCTAGCTATTACAACTAATACATTGTACTATCTCCACCTCATTTAAAGGTAACTCTGCTGCAAAAGTGGTGGATCATTGAAATGACTTGTATAACTTTCAAATACAAGAATTTTCGGATGGGAAAGATAACATGGAATTTCACTAATTGAAATGTGTGTGCCTTATCAAAATACACCTACGGGTGTACGCCAACGATTGGGATAAGTTAATTCAGGGGGAACCTCGAGTTTGAGGCTCGCAAGCGACTGTGTGGGATGTCCTTGCTCAAAGCATGGCCTTCTGGGCCATGTGATGGGTGGGCTTCTGGTGCGCGGTGAGTACGGGCTCCAGCTTGGGTCCTGGGCGTTGGGCTACCATGACTTACCTCTCACATGATGGATGTGGTGTCGACTGGTGTGGATGGCCCAGGGCTAGCCGAAATAGCTTTTTTGTGTGCCTTATCAATTACCGTTTTCAAAAAAAATTCTCAACTAAAATGTGTGCCTTATCTATTTTATTATTTTTGAAAAAAAATCTAAGGTTTTAGTTTTTCTCTTGCCACTCGTGTCACTGGACCACCAGTGACAATGGTTCTTCATCTTTTACATTGGGTAGCGGATATCGACTTCAGTTACTGTGATCTCATCTAACTCGGCTATCTTGATATTTCTTTCTTATTTTTCTCTTCAAGAGAGTACATAATAAAGAAAAAATTTTATGTTAGCTACGATGGTGGATTCAGAGATTTGTATAGGACTGAAAACCAATGTTTACATGCGATCAATGCAGGTATTAGGAAGAACATTCGTGGTTTTGGAGGTGAAGGACACGTGGCATGTTATGAAGCACATATTAATCGGTGACTTTCTACATTTTATTCATTTTACTAAGATACAGTATCTTGAAAGACGGTCTTTTCATAAGCCATGAAAAGACTAAGGTTCAAGTTGCAAATTAGAATAAATGAAAATATAAACTTATAACTACATCACATTGCATAATAAATTTTTATTGCAACTCAAACCTTTTACCTTTTATTATTCAAATTAAACCACATCTTTCCACAAACCAATAGAAATATAGTCTTTCTCAAAACTTTGCCCAATAAATAAAAGTAAATATTAAATAATCTTATTAATCTCACTACATTTATAAATACATATTTCTATTAAAAGTATTGTGAATCGCTATGTCACGCCCTGTATTTTACTTGATTACATCCTGTATTTATACTATTTAATATACAATATATATTTTTAATTTAATTTAAATAATTTAAATAATTTAAATTTATTTAATTAATATTAAATAAAATTTATTATTTATTTAATTAATGTCGTCATGCTCCGCCGCCGTCGTCGTGCACCACCGCCTTCTTCTCTTCTTCTTCGTCTTCTCCGGTGGTCTCCGCCGTGCGCCACCACCTTCTCCTCTTCTCTTCTTCTTCTTCTTCAGCTCATCATCATCTTCTTCTTTTTCTTCAGCTCTTCTTCTTCTCCAGCGACTCCTTCTCCTTCTCCTTCTCCTCCCGTTCTCCTTCTCCCGCTCTCCTCCTCCTTCTCCTCCCGCTCTCCTCTCCCCGCTCTCCTTCTCCTGCTCCTTCTCCTCCCGCTCTCCTCTCCCTGCTCTCCTGCTTCTTCTCCTCCCGCTCTCCTCTCCCTGCTCTCCTTCTCCTTCTCCTATCGTTCTCCTCTCCCCGCTCTCCTTCTCCTTCTCCTTCTCCTTCTCCTTCTCCTTCTCCTCTCGTTCTCCTCATCCGGTTCTTTGCGCCAATTCTCTGACCCAGTTCTCCTCCGCGCTCCGCCACTTCTCGCTTCTCTACCGCCGCTTCAGAAGCCTTTCTCCTCTCCCGCCTCTCCACCGTTCTCCGCTCGGGCTGGGTTTTTCTCGACCGGGACGAAGGAGAAGGAGAACGGCAGGGCTAGGGTTTCGCTTGACGGGGACGAAGGAGAAGGAGGGACGGCGGCAGGGGGTTTTGCTGGGGATGAGGGACGGCAGCGAGAGGAGCTAGGGAAGATGAGGGAAGGCGGGTAGAGCTGAGGAAGAAGGAGGCACGGTGGTGGCCGTGGCACAAATAAGGTGTTGGTGGCGCACGGCGGAGACCGCCGGAGAAGACGAAGAAGAAGGTGGTGGCGCACGTCCGACGATGGTGGCACACGGCGACGGCAGCGATGGCAGCGCACGGTGTCAGCGGCGGTGGCCTCAAATTTTTTTTTATTACTTTTGTTTTATTTTGAAAATTTTAAATTAGTATTATACATGTATATACGTATTACAGCGTAAACTAGTAAAATACAGGGCGTGATATAGCAACACCCAAAGTATTGTATCATTGTACATCCGGATCCTTATTTTTACACTATTTTTTACTCCAAATACTAACCTTGGATTTAGTCTAACCTAATCCATTGGTTAATCTAATTTAAGTTAGAGAGTCCCTATTGTGAAAGACGGTCTTTTCCCAAAAGATTAATATTTAAAGTGTAAAAAAGTTAAGGTAAAATATTTGTGTTGGAAAACGGTAAAGTTTGCCTAGGTTGAATAATTAATTAATAAATAAACAGTCCCTTTCATCTCCTGTTCTTACCCATCTTCTACACCCACGATGGTACTGTATGAGAAGTTTGCGGAATCCGAGGTTTTCAAGTGAAATTGGGGTTGTTCCTGATGAGGTTTTCAAGGTCAAGACAAATGAGCACCTGGACATGGGGCTACTGCAGAAGAGTGAATAGTCCATCAATATTGCAGAACAATTAAATAACAAACATGAGTTTCATTAGTTCCTCCTGCCTGCCGGAGAGAGCCTGAATCACCAAATATGGACTACTCCCGGACACCTTATTTTGCCCGCCCCAGAACAAACTAGCCGAACTTCCTCCCGTGACCAATGATTTCGGAGCCCGAACACCCGCACATCATCTTCCGCTTTGACATGCCGGATGCTTTGGATGACGTTGAGTCGGAGGATGCGGATTCCGATTGGGAGGATGAACTTGACATTGGACTCCACCATGATAAGGATCCGGATGGAGATGGCGTTCTGTATGAAGATGACATTGAAGAGGATGAGGATGATTCGCCCACTGGGGAGTTTCCCTTGTGGTAGAAAAAAGATAATCTAGATTGGAATTCTTACTGGCAATGACCTCCCGAATTATTTTTTCATTTGACAAGTGTAGATATGTTGCAACATGGCAATTTTTCCTGTTGCAGTAAGCATTGTTGTCATTTGTAGATGTGTTTATTGCCAATTGTCGTGAAGGTCGACATGATCATATCCGTTGCTGGGTGTTAATCTTATGATTTAGTTGATCATAGCATGCGAATGTTAAGCAATATATAACACTAATAACAGACCATCCGCATTCCTGTTTATTGAACTGGTTTTTCTCCATTTAAGAACATAACAAAATTTAGTGAAAGAGTTTATTTTTTTGCCATTTTTGCATTTTGGGATTGGTGATAGATTTCAGATTGTGCTTCAGTTTTGTTGTCTTTGGCAAAGGTATGAATTCTCTGTGTCCTCTATGCATTATTATCTTTACTGGCAAAGTTCTCTTCTCTTGCAATAAAAGTGATATAAGCTTTACCCATCATCCATCAGATTATTTTACTGAATTAGGTTCTTTGTTGCATTAAAATGATTAAGGTATGGTTTACCTGAAGTCGTCCACTGGCCATATGTCGGTGTCAGGAATGTTCCCAAAGTAGACTTACGGTCAATGTCAGGATGACTTGTAGTGCTTTTTCATTGATGCACTTGCAGAAAAATATACAAGCTCATCTCGATTGTATCCACATTCTACTGTTTCCAATCTCCATATTAATGTCACAGAATTGAATTCAGTACAGTTATCTGATACAGTTAGCTGGATGGCTAGAGCTTATGAGAGTTGGGAAAGGCTTGTCACTGCTGTTCTGCGAGACGAGGATCTCCGCCTTACTGCTCTAAGGACCCCTAGTGAAAATTCTTCTGCATCACCATCACCATCACCATCACCATCACCATTACGATCCTGGTTGTTTACAGGGAATTTGCAGTCATTTACTCACCATCACATTCTACGAGCCACACATGGCTTAAATGCTTCCAGCCTCATCAAGCATGGCCAGTCTGGGGATTTGTTTTGTGGTACTTTTGATGATGGAACACCAGTAGTAGTCAAGAAAATTGATCTTTCGTCGGCCAAGAAGCAATCCCTTTTCAGATCAGAACTGGAAGTTGCCGAAAAACTCTCATTCGAGATTAGTGTCTTTTCTAGGCCACTGCTCGGAGTTGAGAAATAAAAAGTTCTTGATTTATGATTACATGCCGAATAAGGACTTGTTGACTTGCTTGTTTGGAGGATCATCATCATTGCTAGACTGGAAAACAAGGTTGAAGATTGCAATTGGAGTAGCAGAGTGTTTGTGTTATCTACATCATGCGTGTGTTCCTCCCCTTGTTCACAGGTAGCCCCTACAATCTACGGCCTGAATTAGCTTCTTTCATCCATTTCTTATTTTTCACCGGACATTTATACAGGAACATTCAAGCTAGTAGCATACTTCTGGATGCTAATTTTGATGTGCGGTTGGGAAGCCTTTATAACCTTTGTGCTGAAGGCAAAGACACCAGTCAACATGGGATCTATAAACCCCTGCGGTTGCGAAAGCTATATCAAATGCTCTTGATCAAGTTAGTATTCGATCCGTTACATAAATTGTGGGGTTAATTTTTTTTTCTCCTCCTGGGATCTTCAACATTGGTTACTCTCTACTGTGTTCACGGTTGCACTACTTAATAAATTCTTAGAAATTTATTTGTTCTGATCTTGAAATACTCCCAAGCAATATTTTTATGCCTTGAAATTCTGTTCATATTTGTATACGGTCCTCTCTCTCCTGTACATCTTTTCCAACTTGTATAAAATGCAGGGGTAAAATGTCAAATGCAACGCGTGCCTTTGATGTTTATTGCTTTGGAAGGATTTTGCTTGAGCTGATTACTGGCAAGCGGAAGGATTGGACGGCACATTCGCTCGCTTTGATAGTTCCAGAAAATCACAAGCTAATTCTAGATATCACGGTGCCATCATTGATCATAGACAGCCATGTTTTGATAGAAGTATGGGGAGTTGCTTTAGTTTATAAGGCCTGTCTGCAACTGAATTCTTCAGAGCAACCCCAAATGTCTAATGTACTTTTGGCTTTACAATATATTGAATCAGCAAGGTTCAGATATAATTCGTGCGATGATGTCTCAGTTAATCCAGTGATCATCGCCGAAGTACTTGAGGGCTTCATGATTCTTGGTGAGTATGTAGCTTAACTTCTTAGCTGTAAGTGAAGACTAAGTACTGGGTATTTTGTAACAATAAGAGCGTCTCTTTGTAGGTATTTCATCAGGGGCTATTGCCAACTCGAAAGCTTTTGACAACACATTGACACACCAGAAATTGTTAGAACCTAGAGACGGTGCAGTTAATGAGGAGATGTTGCATCCCTCATTTTCAGAACTCATGGATACACAGTGGAATATCACGGCAGAAGTTGTCGAAAGACTTGGAGATGGGAACCGACATGAAATTTGTCTTGAGGAGGCAGTCTCGGTAAAGGTCAGCAGTGGATCAGTAATCTCCATTAGGATATATTCCTCCAGACATATGCAAAGGTTGAACGGGTGGAAGGTTATGTCCTCTTAATTATATTTTGGTATAGCCTTTTTAATTAGTTGCTTTAAAGGAATGTGCATTTTCTTGTTCCAGGCACAGGCAGGCTTGCTTAGAAGACTTTCTCACCCGAACCTAGTTAAGCTGGTAGGATACTCTTCCATGGATACAAGGCTAATCCTTATACATGAATTTGTACAAAATGGCAGCTTGAAAGACCAGTTTAATGGTGAGTTTTTCTTCTCTTTTACCTCATAATTGAGAGTAAATTTCTTAAATTTCTCAGGCATTTATATATCTTTTGAAGGGGATGCTGCCAAGCTACTTTCCATGGAAACAAGACTGAAGATATTAATTGGAGCCGCTCGTGGCTTGGCATTCTTACATGCTTAAGAGAGACGAGGTTTCTATGAATATTTTGAGACATCAGATATATATCTAGACAATGTAAGAGTCATCATTACCTTTCAAGTGTTATGTATGTCTGCTTATGCTTGAATCTTGATACATTTGATCATACACATAACAGTTTAAAAGCTAATCTACTTTGTCATATAAACCTTTCTGTTTACGGATAGGAATGATGAAAGGATTTTCATATGAACACTCGTTCCTTAAAAGTTTGTGAAATTTTCCGTTTTCAGTCTTATAATGCGATGTTGCTCGGATTTGGCACAGCAAAAGTTGATCATCCCAACGCCTATGATGACATAGCTTTGTCTAGGAGGAAATGTGTGTATGAGGCTCCCGGGTTCTGTAGATATGCTGCTCCTGAGGGTTTCACAACAGAGAAAATAATAAAAGGTAGTTGTGCCAACTCCACTGTTCTGATGATATGATTAAGTGTGCTTCTAACAAGGAACTCTCTCACATAACAGGCATGATTCCCACAGCAAATGACGTGTATGGATTTGGTGTAGTTGTGTTTGACGTGTTAACAGGTGTATTGACAGACCAAAGATTCGATACATTCAGTTTTACTGATGTTTCGGGACTCAGGTTTATTACAAACAAACTGATCGTGAGGATTATAAATGACCGATTAAAAGGAGAGCGTGATGCAATGACTGCTAGAAAATTATCTTCCCTTGCTCTGAAATGTACTGCAACTGATGTTGAAGCGAGACCATCGATGGGACAAGTTGCGGGGAAACTAGAGTTGATTAATCTGGGACACAAAGCCACAGTCTAGGAACTAAAATGGTAGATATTTGTATTAGCTGTTTGTGCATAGTACTTCAAACGCTTGAAATTTCCAATGCTAGCTTCGACTTGAAAGTTACATACATGTTGGTCTTACTATGCCTTCATGTCGGGCTTTGGCAAATACATAACAGTACCGGCTGAGCTTCTTTCTTTTTTTAACCGACACTGATAGGATATTTGAGAATTCAACCCTTCATATCAACCAGATTCGCCTAAAAGCCTGCATTCAATTCATCTTTACATCGAGTGATGGAATAGCATGTGCTGAGTATCAATCGACACTAATTTGCTACCAATTGACCGGAAGGGGAATGGCATGTGCCGAGTATCTACCTGGCTCGAACAAAACTGTGTTTGCTCAAATTCAGTAAAAGTATGCTACAAGCAAGGTGAATGCATTGTACAATGAATGGATGAGGATAGGAGACATGAGGCTCCCAGTCCAGCAATAGGAGCATCCAAGAACACAGCCAACAGCAAACAAAGGCAAGAAATTTTCAGCCGAGAAGTGAGCTGAACTGAACATTAAAGAACTTAGAAGCATGGCATGATACCATTTCATGGATCCGGAAAGCGATGTGAGCAGATACCCTCTGTACACAAGCTCCTCCAACAAAGGTGTGACAATGCAGTAGACTAATACACAAGCTGTGAGAGAAACTGGACCGCTGGAGAGAAGTTGTTGTAGCATTGATGGATCATTTACCTCCTCAGCTCCCAGCAAGTAGTCTCCAACAATGGATGTGGCAAACACGGAGCAAAGAATGCACGCGAGACCAGCGGTGGACGTGAGCAGCCAGCTTCTTGGATAAGTCGTTTGGAAGAATTCAATAACATTGTAGCGAGGCTTGATCAGCAGCAACAAAACCAGAATGAGCTCCAAGGTTTGCAGTGCGAGCAACGACGGGGCTACAAGCTCTGGCTGGATAGGGTGCTGGTGCATTACATTGGCAACTGCAGCTAATCCACCGAAACTCAGAGGTACGTGCAAAGAGAAGACATAAAGTGCCATTTTGGAGTAAATGGTCCCTCTATCAGATTGAATGTTATTGTATTTGTCCCTCGGGTTGAGCACTGAGAATCCCAACTTGGATTTGCTCGAGTCTTCATCCTTAAAAGAACAACATTTGAGGATCGGAGGTGGTCTGAAACTGGATACATTTCGAGAAAAGTGTTTTCTGAAATCGATGGGGTTCACACAAGGCCGACTAACTAGTATCATTGTGGAAGATTCTTATCATCCGACAGCACACACAGTTACCACAACTCAACTCACCAATAACAAGTTCAGAACAGATGTAGCATTGAATTGAACCGGGTTTCTAAAATGAAACTCGCCTTGAGAGCAACGGAAATGATTTGATTCGCAGGTCCCGTTTCATCTTCTATTCTCATCTTAGCCTTGAGAGCAACGGAGATAAAAATGATTGCCCACTTCTCCTTTTGTCCTAGTTTGCGAATGTCCTCTCAATCAATCCGGCGTCCTTCCATCTTCCCTTCTTCCTCCAAATTAACAATCCATAGGAAAAGATAACGAGTGATTCATCATCTTCTACGGTACTTGTATGAATAAATAAGTTGATGATTAGATAAAATTTTATTGGACAAAATGCTCCTAGGACCCTATGTTTTGCTCATATGTGTCAATATGACCCTGTAAGATTAGAAAGTGTTATTATAACCCTATATTTTGCATTAAAAGTGCCAATATAACCTTTTGGCACTATTTCAGCATTGACTAGGTAGTTTCCGGCATTGACCAAATATAAAAGGACTAAACTACCCCTAGTCTTAAAACAAAAGTTGTGTCTTAAAACAAAAGTTGTAATGACAAAAATATCCCTGAGCTCTTCTTCTTCATCTCCATAACCACTGCTGCTCCCACCACTGTTCCGCCACTTCCTAATCCGCCGGCGCCCGCCTCTCGACGCCTCTCCGTTGCCGCCTTGCTATTTTGTCTGCGTTTGTTGTTATATTTGCATAGCATCTTGCTTCCCTCTGTAGATTTGCACGTCTGTTACCCAAAACTTTCAATTTTTCTGCTAGGAAAGGATAGTCAATGGGTTTTATTTTCTTCAACGCCCGTCGCCGCCCTAGCACCACCAACCACCACCTCCCATCCTAGTACCACCACCACATGTCTTAGCCACCAGCCCCAGCACATCACTTTCACCACCGCCAGCCACCACATCCGCTACCGCCACTACTCTCCCCAGTCACCGCCACCACCCATCCCAGCCACCACCACCCGCCCTAGCACCACCACCACCTGCCCTAGCACCACCACCTGCACCACTGCCAGCCACCATTGCCACAATTATAGGTATAGTATGTCCAAAAAAAGCAAAGAAAAAAATAGCCACGATCTGAAAATAACCTTAAAATAACAGAGTGTATACATATCTAGAACATTTGAACACATGGATGAAACCTTCTTTACTAATGAGCTCAAAATGGTCGCCGGAATTCAGTGACCTTGTCGGACAACAGTGGCCTCGCCTGAGTCGCCCCGGCAAGCCAGCATCTTCCGCATGGCGTTATCAGTTCCGGTCTGTCGCCTATCGCTGGTAAGCTAGCCGTCTGGTCCATTGCGGCAAGCTCACGTCCTTCAGATCCCCGTCTACTCCCCACCGCCCACCACCACACCACACCACACCACCTCCAATTCTCGCTGTTCACACCACCACCACAGCCCCACGTCTACTCTTCACCACCTCTAATTCCCATCGTTCACCACACCCCCACAACCGGCTCCATATTGCAATCCCGCTCCATCCCGCCACACACCGAAAACCCTAGATTTCTAGCGGTGAAATTTCAAAGAAAGAAGCGGAGGAAACATCAGGGCTAGGGTGGAGAAGATGTAAACTGAGAAGATAGAGAGAATTTTTGGAGGCGGAGGCTTAATCTTTTTGAGAAAATGGTCTCGGCGGAAGTCAAAAAGTTTGGTGTGTGGCTTTGGTCGGTAAAAGGTTGGAAAACGAAGGAGTAGTGGGCGGTGGAAACCGGGGGTATCTATAATGTTCAACCCTATTATTTATTTATTTTAATTAAATTATGTTTTTCTTTTTTTAAAAAAAACTGGGGGTATAGTCATCTTTTCATGTATTTCTGGCCAAATTCAGGCATCCGGGGTTATATTAGCACATTTCAGCAAACCATAGGATTATAATAGCACTTTCTGATCTTGCAGGGTCATATGGACACTTAACTCAATTTTATTCTTGACTAGGATAGAGTTATATTTAGATTGGTCTACATTCCACTCTATTTATACTCTTCTTCATTAATCAAAATCATTACGGGAAATCATTCTTTCATGGTATCAGAGCAAGTTCTGATCACAAACCCTAAACCCAAGATTTTTCGACCACCTCCTTCTCTTTTCCGGCAAACTTCCAACCAACCCCATTTAACTTCAGGCTAATTTTCGACAACTCCGGTGGTCCTCTCCTGGTCAACTTCCGACAGTCATTTTCTTCCCGACAGTTCTTCGTTCAATCGGCCTTTACAGATCTCCAACCTTTCATCTGTATTCTCGGGATCTCCAATTCTCCGGCATCCGATTAATCTTCTCTGGTCGCATTCTTCCGCCGTCTCTTTTTGCGGTATTTTTATCCGACAACAGTGTTCTCAAATCTGATTGGTGTTCGATGTTTTTCTTCGTCTTCTTCGGCTGGCTTTGCATCTTCAACCAACGATGACCGGCTTCAGGTCTCCAGTGGCGGAAGCCACTTTCTCCAACTGTGGTCGTCTTTAGGTCGACGAAAACTGATTCTATGGCGAAGTTCAGCATTTCTCAGCTTGGCTTCCAGCGCTGAACCAGGCAAACCTTCTTGTGGCGTTCCATTCACACTCAGACTACCTCTATAATGCGTCAGATCCATGCCCAAAGCCACCTCTATAGCTCGTCGGTATCACACGCGGGCTCCCTTGCAGTGCGTCAGCATCAGGTGTATCAGTGTTCGAGAATTTTGTTGCTCAACTTGGTTTCTTTGAATTATAGCACATTGGATTTTATATTCTGGCGCAACAAAATGCATAGTATCGTCTCCCACTGTTATTGATCATGTGACACCTTATGATGGTTCTTATTGCGTATATGTTGGTAATGGTTCTAAACTCCCTATTACTCATGTTGGTAATTCTCGGATTTCGAAATCCCTACCTCTTTATGATGTGCTTATTGTACCCGATATCACTAAAAAGTTGCTTTCGATTATCAAGTTAACTCGGGATTTACATGATGTTGTCTGCTTTGATGATCGCTCATTTTTTATTCAGCATAAAATCACTAAAGAAATCTTGGGTCACGGTCATAGTGAATGTCGGCGTTATGTTGTTCATTGTGTTGATATTGGAGATTTCTCTGCTTTTTTGTGTTTTGTGAATTGTTATTACGAATTTGTGCTAATATTTGTGTTGCTGTTGTTGTTTCTTATATGTCTAAGAAGATTTGCATCACTGATGTTGTAATCAAGAAGGAAGGAGGATTTGTAAGTTTTTTTAAATTTTCAGCAGTGATGTTTTAGGTACAGGTATTGATGTTTCTCATTTGATGTTTGATGTTTCATATTTTAGGCTTCAAGTACTGTTATCTGTGTTGGTACGATGTTTAAATTTCAGTGTTTGATACTTGTGGTGTTTTCATGCTTAAGTATGCAATTTGTGTTCAGTTTTGATTGTGTGTGATATCTTAGGGTTATGTTATGATTTGTGCTAATTTTTGTGTTGTTGTTGTTTCTTAGATGTCTAAGAATGCTTTCTAATTGTTGTTGTTGTTTCTTAGATGTCTAAGAATGCTTTCTAATTGTTGTTGTTGTTTCTTAGATGTCTAAGAATGCTTTCTAATTGTTGTTGCAATCGAAGGAGAAGGGAGGATCTGTAAATTTTATTATTTTTCAGATGTGATGTTTTAGGTACTGTTGTTGATGTTTCTGGTTTTATGTTTGATATTTCATGTTTAGGTTTTAAGTACCGTTATCTGTGTCGGTGTGATGTTTTAATTTCGCTATTTAATGTTTATAGTGTTTTAAGTGTACAGTTGATATTCAGTTTTGTTGTTTTGATTGTTCATTTTTTATGTTGAACGTTTCATGCTTATGCTTATGTGTTTTAATTTTATTATTTGGTGCTTAAAGTGTTTTAAGTGTGCAATTGATGTTCAATTTTGTTGTTTTGTTTGTGCGTATGATATGTTAGGGTTTTGTTACTATTTGTGCTATGTTTTGTGTTATCATCGTTGTTTCTTAGATGTCTAGGAGCACTTATCCACTGTTGCTGCATTCGAGAAGGAAGTAGGAAGTGTGAGTTTTTTTTTTAGCTGTGATGTTTTAGATATTGTTGTTGATGTTTCTGGTTTTATATTTGAGCTTTCATGTTTAAGCTCGAAGTTTTTTTTATGTGTGTTGGTGTAATGTTATAATTCCATTGTTTGATGCTTGTGGTGTTTTCATATTTAAGTATGCAACTGATGTTCAGTTTTATTCTTTCAATATTTTTGTGTGCAATGTTTGATGTTTTTAAATCTTGAGATTGATGTTTTAAATACCGTATTTGACTTTTCTCAATGTTGTTGGCAATGATGTATGTGTGCTATTGTGATGTTTTAATTTTAGATATTTATGTTTTAATTACTGTATGTGATGTTTTATATTATTTCACAGGAATACTTTCCATGTTTAAGCTCTACGATGCAATTGATGAGTTAATAAAAAATAATATGAGAAACCATGCTCCTCAAGATGTTCCCTTAAACATAGAATTGTAGTCGACCTTTGATCTTTGCATTGATGGAGTATGAGAGTCATCCTCCTCAAAACCAGCAGAAGACGACAAGACTGTGAAAAAGCCAGCGGCAAAGCGAAACAAGTTGGGAAAAAATAGAATTTGATTGTTTAGAATGTATTGTTTGATATTGATTTTTCAGTTATGATGGTTGATTGTTAGTGTTAGTGTTGAGGCGCTTGATTTTTATTGATGTTCAAACATGATCTGAAACTTTTCAGTTTTTAGGTTAGCGATTTTTAGGGCATATGAACTCTTTTGTAATGAATATTGTTTGATGGTTCGATAGTTATGGTGATTAACATTATTACTTGTTAGCGTAAAACTTTAAATTAAAGTTTATGACTTTTATATTCTAATTTTATACTCCTTCCGTCACACTCTAAATTGTTTTTTAAGAGTTAAAATTTGTAAATTTTGAACCTAAATATAAATTAATATATAAATAATAAATTTAAAAGTAAATAAACAATTTAGAGTGGGATGGGGGGAGTGTGTATTTGTAGTGCCAGTAATGATTCAATGAATTCCTTTGATTTTGAGTTGTAAGTGTGTAATGTTTTATGTCTTGTTCATCTGTAATATACGTAAAGTGGTACGTCTCATTTTACATGTGTAAATTATCATGTAAAAAAAATAAGATCAATTGATAGAAGTGGAACGTCAAAATGGTTTTTACAAATGCTACAACAATGGAATGTATATTTTCATCTTATTTTAATAAGATGTTTTACAATGTTAGTTTGATGTTTTAATTTTCTAATATGATGTTTAACTATTTTGATTTGATGTCTATTTTAGTATAATTATTTAATTTGATGGTGTAGAGTTTTTATTTGATGTTATTTATTTTAAATTTGATGTGTTATCACTTAAATGTGATCTTAAGGCCAAAAATTTGGACCTAATTTCAGCCCAAACTTTTGGCCTCTACCACGCTTATTGCATTTGTGTATATTCACCGAGTCTGTGTGATTGTCAGACCTCTCTCTGTTACTCATCGGGATTTCAAATTGTTTTATGTTTCTCTGAATCGTGGCAAATTTTGCAGGGATGTGAAATTTTCAACCGTTAATGTCTATGTAACTTTTAGAGATGATTTGTATGCCTCTAGCACGGTGTTATCTGGTGAAATCAATGATTTTAAAATTATGTTGCTGGAACTCTAGTTCGTTTGATGATTAGAGAATTTTGACCTATTAATTTGTATGTTAGTGTTCCGAGTGCTTCTAGATGACTTCTTAGTTGTACCGCTAAGTTATTATCATAAGCTTTTGGAATTGATTGATGTTCAGAATATACTCTGCAATTGTGGCTGTAAATTTAGCCCGAAACTTGAAATGCAGGTGTTTAATTGTTTGATTTGGGTATTGAGTGATGACAAAGATGATTATAGTGATATGCTAGTCTGGTGGAGAGTTTGGTACGCACAAAGACAATGGTTCATTGTACTACTGTGGCGGGGAAGCTTATGCTCTGGATTTGGACCATAACATTCTCCTAAGCGATTTCAAGGACGAGACTTTCAAGCATGAGCTTTCCGTCACGGTTGAACTAGATCTGTCGGGAGGATGGCAAATGAGAAGCTCCAAGGCGGCGGCTATGGTAGAATTCGGCAGACGAGGGAAGAAGGAACTTGACGACGGTGAGAACAATGTTGGTTTGCCAGAGAAAAATTGGAGATACTAGAGTCGGCACGACTGAAAACATCGTCATTGCGGCCGGAGAAGGAGGGAAGGGAGAGGCGGAAGAGGGAGGTGGTAACTAGGGTTTGCAGAAGAGGGGGGAGGGAGACGAAAGATGTGGTTTCATTTATGAAATTGCATACCAACCAGTCCCTGAGTTTCAGTATTTTGTATAAATTATACCCCAAGTCCAAATAATTTGTAAATTGACCCTTGAATTTGATTTTCCATTTGCTTATTTTCACTCTAGTCTCTGGTCTTACAGTGAGACGGTCTCGCAGGAGACAGGCTCAAATTAATATATTTATGAGCAGGTATCCTGACAGGTGGTCAGTTATATTTTTAATCTTCTTCTTCTTTACTAGTAATCCCCCCGTTCCACAAATATTTTGGCATATTTACTTTTTTTCAAGTCAAAATCAATAAAGTTTGACCCTAAATATAAATTAATATATTTATGAGTATGTCTCCTGACAAGTGGTCTATCAATAACACTGTATTTTTTAGTCTTCTTTTCCTATACTAGTACTCTCTCCATCCTGTGAATATTTTGGCATATTCACTTTTTCCAAGTCAAACTCGATAAAGGTTAATCCTAAATATAAATTAGATCAAGGTGCGTTTTTAACCCTATGTTTTGGACGAAAGTGAAGAAATGACCTTATAAAATCTGAAAGTGCAAAAATAATCCTGGAAATTGTTGACCAAAATGTCAATAGCAGAAATGGCCAGAAATCATTGAAAAGATCATTTTACCCTTCTGTTAAATTTTTTATAGAAGCAAAAAAAGTAAACGAAATTAATTCCCTTTGTTTTTAACAAAACAAAAAAATTTCACTCCTTCTTTCTTTTCTCTCCCCCACCACCGCCACTCTCATTCCTTCGTCGTTCCTCCTCCTAATTCCCCCAATTTCCCTCGCCTCCACTTCTCACCTCTGCTCTGCTTAAAAATTATTCCTCCGTCGGATCTCTGCCTAAGCCATGTCATTTCTTCCTCTTTTTTCTTCCCCCCTTTCTTCCTCCCCTTTCTTCCCCCTAGAATTGGTCAACAACGGTGGCATTTAGGGTGGTGGTGTTTAGGGTCAGGGGTGGTATCTGGGGTATTTAGAGAACTAGGGTGGCGGGTCTGGGGTGGGTTTCAGAGGGTGTTACGGGGCTAGCATTGGGTGTGGAGGAGGCGTAGGGGAGGGGATCTGCAGAGGTGGTGGCGCAAGGTCTGAGCGGTGTCTAGGCGGGGTTAGTGGCGGTGGAGCTGGTGGGGCTACGGTCATGTGCTGGTGTAGATTCCCGAGAGAATGATCATTTGATTTTAATAAATGGTCATTTTGACTCCCCTCCTAGTTCTCTTGGAGCCGGTGATTGTGGCTCATGTGTCAGTAGGTTATTTTGAAGTTAAGTTAGGTTATTTTGATTATGAAGTTGGGTTATTTTGATGTTAAATTTAATTTCTCCTTTATGGTTTTCACTTCTGTGTATTGGAAACTCAGTAGAAAAAGTAGTGCCTTTTTTCCAATGTTTTGTGATCAAAGTTGGAATCTTGAACCTATACTTTAGAGATCAGCATAAAGGGTTCGTTTTACGAGTCATTGGATTGGCTATTTATTGAGTGGACAACTCTTTTTTTTAAACAAATATCCGGACTCCTTCTCATTAATACATCCAAGTTGCCCCACACAAAGGGGGTGAGGCTCCCCTGTGTCTCACACAAAGGTGGGGTGAGACTCCCACACAACTCACACAAAGTGAGGCTCCTACACCTAGCACGGTGTAATTGGAGACTGAACCCCAGAAACTGCCCCAGCCGGATTCAAACCTGGGGTGCTCCTGGGGCGGGCGTACGCCCTGGCCACTGGGCTATTCCCAGTTGGTTGACAACTTTATTAGAGTTAGGGCTATATGAACATTGACTGTAATGTTTCTTCCTTCAATAATGAAACAACTTTGATGCTTGAACTTCCTCAGTTCTCTGTTGATTCTGCTTGGATTCCCCGTCACTCCAGTTATATTTCTCTTTAATGGAGCTGAAGAACTGTTTTTGCTGGTAAGAAAAAGGAATAGGGGTATTTTTATCATTAATTTTTTTGTTTTAAGAATAGGGGTATTTTTATCTTTTCGGAAATGGCCAATGACTTATTTCGTTTGGTCAATGCTAGAATAGTGCAATTGGGTATAATTACACTATTTTCCAAAAAAATTAGTGTTAGTTTTGCACTTTCAAATTTTACAGGGTTATATCTGCACTTTCAAAATTTAATAGGGTTATTTTTTTCACTTTTCCCTATAAATTAATGTATTTATGAGGTCTCCTGACAGGTGATCTGTCCATAACACTGTATTTTTTAATTTATACACTGCACTTGTTAAATTACTAGTAAATTTAAACATTCTATAATGTATTTTTTATATATTATGTTTTTGGGATATATACAAATATAACCCTATATACTTCAGTGAGTGCACATATAACCCTGAGATATTTTTTAGTGCGAAAACAACCCTAACTACTTTACATAAGTGCAAATATAACCCTAAACACTATATTCCGGCATTGACTTGCGATTGTCGGTCATTAACCGACTGAAAATGACCAAAATGCTCTTTCAGCCTAATACAACATTTGAAAGGACTCGTAACTGTGCCTCCACCACATTCACTATCGTGCCTCCGCGACCGCCTCCCTCCGCCACCACCAGCCACCCCTCCCACCACTAGGGCTTTCCCCTGCCACCCCTACAGCCGCTAGGGCTTCCCTTCGCCACCACAGCCCACCCCTCCAGCCGCGAGGGCTTCCCCCCTCCACCCTCAGCCACCCCTCCAGTCGTTAAGGCTTCCCCACACTAGGGATTCCAAACCGGATCCGCTGCTGACACTCCCGCATGGCTTAACCCCATATCCAACACCTTCAATCTCTGGTTTCCGTTCTCCATCGAAGCTTTGCCCGCCGTCGGTGTAGCGTGAGGTGGTGTAGAACCTTCTTGGTCAACGTGTGGTGGCATAAAAGTGGATTAGAATGACGGTGTGGCATCATCTTCTCATCGGTGTGGACTCGACGGAGGTGATGCGCAGGACCTTCTCGATCGGAGTGTAGCAGCGGTAGTACCTTGGTCGGCAGTGGTGTAGGGTCAGAGTAGAATGGCGGTTGAACAGTGATTGGAGCTTTGGTCATGTTGTTGAAACAGTGGAGAATGAAAGAAAAGGAAAGAGGAAGGGTTTGGAAAATCGGGGGTAAATTTGTGTTTTTAACATAATCCGGCCTCAAAATGCCGGACAAGGTTATATATGCACATACACTAGCTATCTTGAGATATATTTGCTCTTTAATTTATCACAGGGTTATATTTGCACTTATGTGAATTATGTAGGGTTATATATGCACTTCACTCTATGTTTTTTTTTTCACATTCAAATACACATTATTACTTGCTTTAACTTATACAATACAATATTAAATATTTTTAAAAAAATTATAATTTTGAGGTAAATAGTCAGGCATGAGCTCATAGGCAGGCCACCTTTCTTGAGACTTTCTCTATATTTATGATAAAAATATCATGTGAGATATTGTAAAATTTTTCTAAATATCATTTTTTTGTGAAATTGTTGTATGTAGATAGAGATATTAACAGTCAAACATGATCATTAAAGACCGTGAAAAAATATGTCAATACTCACAGGCGGGAGGGAGTGTATAATAAGGTATGGGTCTGATTGGCAGAAGATCAAATTAGCGCAAGAAAATAAAGGTCGCTCATATGACCAAAAGATCAACGGACAAGGCATGATGTGATAAGACCAATCACATCAGCCACTAATGAACATAACATGAGCAAAAGACATATTCACATTTTTGGAGTTTACACATTACAAAACTTGATGTGCTCAATCTGTATCCAAATTTTAGCACATTAGAAATCTAATTCTGTAATAGATTAGGGACATAATTGAGAAGAAACTGCATTTTATCAATTAAGGGGCTAGGATGAATTCATATATTTTATATCCTAATTCTTTCATTTATGAAGTGTTCTATATCTTGTTAGAGTGTTCGGGGTTTGGAAGAGTTAAAGTGTTGAAGGGAAAAAATGAAGTAATTAGAAGATGGGAAGAAGAAGGTCAAATTCTCTTTGGTAGAGGATTGAAAGAAAGCCAAAATTTCATTTTGGTAGAAGCTGAAGTCCAGTAGGACCATTGCGGCCCGTTACAGAAGGCAACAAGGCAGTAGGCGGGCAGCGGGGGTCTTGTGGGCCGCAGCCTCACTTGTGGTCTACAACGATGTCAACAAGCTAGGAGATACGGTCAGCAGGGTTCTCGCAGACCCTAGCCCACATTGTAGCCCACAGCAAGCACTTTTCAGTCCAGTTATAAAAGCTTAAACCAGCCTTTATTTTTACCTCCTCTCTTTTTTTCCTTAGACCCATTTGCGAAAAACACTCTCCAAAACCCTAGTTTTCATTTATTGTCCATCTTTAACTCCATGCTTACCACGAATTGTTGTTTTTTTGTTATGGGTTTAGCTAATCTAGGTTAAATACCTTCTTGGGAGCAATTGGTAAGTATTTTTAGTATGCATTTGTGAGATTCAATTTATCCTATTTTGTGCTTTAATTATCAAGTATACTTGATGTTTTCTTGTGTGACTAATGCATGATTTAGATTAGGGTGATCAACTAGTTGAAGATTGTTGGTTAGTTATGTGTTAGGTTTTTTGTCAAACCCGAAAGACTTTGACTTTTAGTCAACGTGATTATCGTTGATCCATGATAGGTTGTAATTATGAGTGACAACTAATTATGATTGTTGGTTAATGAAATTGCTTATATTTGAGATGAATTCAAATGGGTTTGATTAATTATCATTGTGGCTCACTAATAACAATTAGTATGGAGGCCGATCCTCGTAGTCGTTATTAGTAGATATACTTGTGCTATCTATATATTTCTCGCGTGTAAGACATTGTGGTAGTTATGTTGGGTCTCCAAGTGTATTGCTATCCTCGGGGAAGTCTATGACGCCAATCGTCTAGGGTGACTCGAGGGTAAGGGTTATTGTGTAGCGTCGATTGCTCACTCTAACTATAACCGATGAGAGACGAGAAATATCAACACTTGAAAGGTGTTGATAAGCTCTCCACAAGATGTGGTTGATGCATAAACTTAGGATAATTAATCTATGATCAAAGGATAACTAAAATTGTAAACCAATTGCGCCCAAGACTCGTTATCACATAAATTACATCTTTCGTGCTAGTGTAATCGCATTTGTATTTTTTGTTCTAATTGTTGGCAAATTTAGTTATTAAAGTAGCTGTAGTGTTTTTCCAACTCAAAATCCACCCAACTTTGTTACCACACACTTAGAGTGACATCTTCGTGTGCTTTTAACTACGCTTTAACACTTGATAAAAGCCATTTTTCCTCGTGGACGACCCTATCTTACCACTAGCTACTATTTAGTAGTTAGCCATAATTTGGGCATATGAGTACTAGCTTTGAGAGGCACGGCGATGACCTCCCAAAACCCTAGAGAATACTCTGATCTGACAAGATCGTTGGAATAGATACAGTGCAAAGTCAGCCTGACTAGCCTTAGGTTTCCCCTGTTTTACAGGAATCAGATTATTTCTGGGCTGAAAAATGACGTAGCCCACATCACACATAGCTTTCTTGTTCAAAAACGAGAACTGAAAATTCATATTTTCTTTAAACCAGCAAGTTAATTAACCTGACTAAATTTAGTTCGCTGCCTACCTTCGTACTCTTATAGTCACTACTAATTGTTAAATTGGTTATGTATTTTTTAATAATATTGGAAATTATGGTTTCATGTTTCAATTGGATTTTGGGTTTTGAGTATTATTTTTTAGAGATATGGTAAGAAAGTATAAAACGTAATCGGTTCAAAAAGTACAAGTGCTATGGGGCATATCCTCGTTATAAATGTGAAACCCTAATGGTTTCGTGATAATAAAAAATAGTAAAACTACCAAATGAAACCACTATTACGTAAATCACCAAACTAGGCAACAACCCTACCTAGCTTTAGGGAAACACGCTGATACCGGTCTCCTTGTAGTGCTCGAAAGAACAATAGCTAATCGAGGATCCAAAATCCTCTTTGCCCCGAGTGGTGAGACAAAGTGGTACTCCAACTAAAGCGATGTTAGAGGAGGACCCCGTTGGGACATATACCTCACAACGCATGCTTTCCAACCTAAAAAAATGGTGCTCTATGCGTAGAAAAAGTATTCCACCACACTGACAAATAAGCCCATCCCAGAAAGCTGTAATATCTCCCTGAAATAAGAAATGCTTTAAAATAGCCCTCATTTTTCCTTAAATCAGCCCCAAAGATTAGGCATTTATTCCCCCACGTAGGTGGCCATTCTGGCAACTAAGGAAGAGCCAAGTTTTGTAGCTCCCAAAATGTTATAATTCGGCCTCCATAGAGACCACCTAATCAGCCCAAAGAGACCCTCTATTTCAGCCCTCTCGGTAGGTAATTCAGCTCCAAAGATAAACCCAAATTAATATCTCCATTTCAGCCCTTTGATAGAGGTCCTTTTGGCCCAAAAAATACTCCCAAGTCATTGTCAGGATCCGATTGGATCGAGACGGAAGAATCCTTCAATTTGGAAGGCAAAGAAGAGAAGAGATTCGGGAGTTACAGTTTTTACAATACTGATTTCATAGCTTCACCAGATTCTTCACCAGGTACCTCTCTTCTTCCCTTCACCATCTATATGTACTCCTTGCGCCTTCTTTAACAGAATGGATAACTGCTCCCTAACTGTTTCTTCTCCACCCTTTTGTTATTTTTTCTGTTGAGTTGTTTTTCCGCTGAGTTGCCCTTTAGAGGATATTAAATCCCTACTTTGCCCATAGCTTCGTGACATTCCCTTCCTGTTAAGGAAAAACTTGTCCTGAAGTATGAAAATCAGGAAACTGTTAGGTGATAAAAGAAACATCCTCCCACGATGCTTCCTCTAGAGGAAGGTTTTCCATGCTATAAGCCATTAGACCATAGAAACACCACCACATAAAATGAAGCGACGTTGGATAACTCTATCTGGATGTAGTTCTGGGACATTGCTTAACTCCATGTCCGGCACTTCTGTCCGTGATTGAGGAATGGGTCCGATGTGTTTCTTCAAGAGTGACACATGAAAAACAGCATGGATTCTGCTATGTGCCGGTAGCTTCAGTTTATAAGCTACTTCTCCAACTCTTTTAATGACCAGAAAAGGGCCAAAATACTTAGGTGCAAGTTTCATATTCTGTCTTTGGCTCAGGGATTGCTGTTTATATTTTTGCAACCTCAAGTATACCCAGTCTCCCACCTCTAGTCCCTTTTATGTTCTCTTCATATCTACAAACTGTTTCATACACTCTTGTGCACCTTTCAGATGTTTGTGCAGGAGCTGATTTACAGTATCCCTCTGTTATAGCATATCGTGTGTAGCTGGCAATACCGTGTCATTTAAAATTCCAAGGGGTAGAGTGATTGGTTTAACATCATATAATGCTTCGTGAGGGCTCATCTTGATACTAGAATGGTATGTATTGCCACAAAAGCACCGTAAGTAGTTCTCCAAAACTTGGTTAACTCGTTCAGTTGTCCATCCGTTTGAGGATGATATGCAGAGCTAAATTGCAATTGAACTTTAAGCATGGCCATGAGCTCTCTCCAGAAATTACTAGTAAAAACCGTATCTCTTTCTGAAGTAATTGTGTCTGGAATGCCATGTAGCTTGCATACTTCATTGAAGTAAATCCTTGCTACATCCACTACAGTAAAAGGATGTTTCAAGCTCACAAAATGAGCATATTTTGTGAGTCTGTCTACGACCACCAGTACCGTATCACATCCTTCAGATATTGGAAGTTTTTCCACAAAGTCCATAGTGACTTGGCGCCAAGCTTGAGAAGGAATAGGTAACGGTTTAAGTAACCCCGGGCTAGAACAATTTCCAGTTTTATTCCTCTGACATACTGAGCAAAGCCTCACAAATTTCATGATTTCCTCTTTCATTCCTGGCTAAAAGAAGAGAGAACGGACTCGTTTGGTAGTCGTTGTTTGTCCGAAATGACCTCCTATCGGGGAGGCATGCATTGCTGTCAATATGTCTTGCCTTATACCCCCAGCCGATCCCACCACAATTTTGTTTTGTCTTCTTAAAATCCCTTGAGCATAAGAATAAGTATGGTCTTCATTGGTTTTTAAAGCCACTCGTGTAATCAATTCTTGAGCCCAAGAATCTCCCACATAGCTTTCTTCGATTTGTTTTGCCCACAAAGGCAAGATGGAAGATGAAGTAGCTCTAATACTGACCTTGAATTGTGGCTGAGTCCGAGATGTATTGGCTGTAGACTCCTCAAAAGAGCTCCAGTTTTGCTTTGGTGTCAACTCAACGTCATTTTTCATGTTTTTCCCCCTCGTGATTTTCCAAGGAAGTTCATCTGTGGGGTTGCATGCATATTTCTTCTTTATCAAATTTGTCCTCTAGATCCCACATAATAGAAGCACCATTTCCTTCAAAATTTTCACAATATTGATCTGCTTGACTCAGCTTCAGATTGTTACCACTGAGTAACTCTAAGGGGGTAAGCAGGTCATGAATTTTGTGCCCATGAACTTCAAAATTCTGAATTTTCTGCTGAACCAACTTCACAGTGTTGCCACTGAGTAGTTCTAAAGGAGTGAGCTGCTTGTCATTTTTGTCTTCTTGAATTTCTAAATGAGAATTCTCCTCTGTTGTACTCTCATGAAGACTTCCTTGCTGCTCCACCTCTTTTGTTGTATTCTCGTGAAAATTCCCTTGCTACTTAACATCTCTTGGCCTGTGTATTGTCTGACCATCTTCCCTTGGTTTCCTGGACAAAGAATCTGCTGCTCACATAAACCTGGCTTGTATTGGATTTCGAAATCAAGCCCTAGGAGCTTTGTTATCCACTTTTGTTGCAATGCATTCATTAACTTTTGCTCGTTCAAATACTTCAAACTCTGGTGATCTGTTCAGATAATGAAGTGATTACCTATGAGGTAACGTTTCCATTTATCGACGGCCATCACAAGCGCTAACAGTTCCTTTTTGTAAGTTGATAGTCCTTTGTTTCTCGGACAGATTGCTTTGCTCAAGTACGCAATAGGTCGTTGGCCCTGCATAAGTATAGCTCCCATTCCGTTCTCAGAGGCATCTATTTCTATAACAAAATCTTTGTCAAATTCAGGCATCTTTAACACCGGTGCAGTGGTTATTATCCGCTTCAACTTTTGAAATGCATCGGCAGCAGCATAATTCCAAAGAAATGAATTCTTTTTTAATAACTGATGCAGCGGTTTGCAAATCACCCCGTATCCAACTATAAACCTCTGATAGTATCCGGTGAGGCCTAAAAATCATCTCAAGTCTTTAACTGTTGTTAGACGGGGACACTGTAAAACACAGTTTACCTTTTGTGAGTCCATTTCCACACCTTCGCCGGAGATTACGTGTCCCAAATATTCAACGTTAGGACTAGAGAACACGCACTTTGATATCTTTGCAAACAAATTATGCTTCCTGAGTAAGTTCAGTACTACTTTCAAATGAGTGATGTGATCCTCCAAGGTTCGACTATAAACCAAAATGTCGTCGAAGAACACCAAAACATACTTTCTTAAAAATTCAGCAAATTTTTTATTCATAAGAGCCTGGAAAGTCGCAGGAGCATGTTTGTTAATCTGAACGGCATTACAATAAACTCGAAATGACCACTATGCGTTTAGAACGCTGTCTTATGAACATCCTCCTTTCTAACTCTTATTTGATGATAACCGAATCTCAAATCTAGTTTAGATATATATCGGGGACCATGTAGTTCATATAAAAGTTCATCGATCACCGGAATGGGAAATCTATCTTTTACAGTTGCCTCATTAAGCTTCCTGTAGTCAATACAGAGTCTCCAACTTAAATCTTTCTTCTTCACCAAAATCACCGGAGAAGATTATGGACTTGTGCTCTGCTGGATGACTTTATTTTCTAACATTTCAGCCACCTCTCTATTTCTCTCTTGTGAGCATGAGGGTATTGGTATGGTTTGACTTTGATAGGCTGTGTATCTATTTTCAAGACAATTTGGTGATCAATCTCTCTTTCAGGAGGCAAATGCTTAGGAATAGAAAATATATCAGTAAATTGAAGAAGAACTTGTTTGATCCGATCAGGTATCTTCAAAGTAGCTATCTCTTTTTGTTCTTCTTGAGTCTCCTCATTTTTTTTGTATCTGCTTCTTTTGGTTTTCAACCTTTTTTTCGTCTATGTCAATATTGCATATATTCCCTGTTATCTCCTCTTCACATAGATCAAGATCAATCATATAAGTATGTCTCTTCCTTCCACCATAACTAGCCTAAATATGATCTTTGAGCGATCACTCTGTCTCTATTCTCGTATTCCCTTTAAGAATCCAATGATAGCCTTGATTATAGATAGAGACGTGTTGAGCATCAAAATCGAATGTAAGGGGACTAAAGTGCTTCATCCAGTCGACACCTAATAGCACGTCGATTCCCTCCAGATTCATGACCCTAAGATCAAACAGAAATGTTTGAGACTGCATTCCCCAAACCACTTGTGGGCATACAAATGCTCCATGTACCACACTTCCATCTGCAATGGTGATTGCAAATGGTCTGGTTTTCATAGTTCCTAGCCCAATATTCTGTACAACCACAGGATCGATGAAACTATCTGTTGAACCTGTATCCAATAAAATGGATATCCTTTCATCATACAGTCTTCCTTCAAAAACCATGGTATTGATTCTATCACCCCTTACTGATCTTACTGAGATATTTTCAGAAATGTCAGTATCATCCTTGCTCTCTCCAAATGTTACTTCGTCATCTTCTTCTAACTGTACAACCATGATCTCATCAGCATCTTTAGTTTCATTTATAGACATAAAATGGACCTGTTTGAACTTGCAAACATGGCCAGGACCGAACTTTTCTCCACATTTGAAACAAAGATTATTTGCTCGCCGATATGGCAATTCTTGAGGCGAAATTCTTTTAAAGGACTCATAATTTGTTTTTCTTTCACCAAAATCCTTTTCAGAGAACGTCCTTCTTTCACCCAACTCTCTCTTTCAGAATATCTTGTCTCCCTGAGGTCTGGAATTGGTTACAGGCTGCTGACTGGATTGTAGCCCCTTAAACTTCTTCTGTAACATTTCCAAATTTTGTTCCTGTAGGATAGCTAATTCTACAGTTTTGTTTCGTGAAGTTGGTTTGAACATCTTGATTGCTGGTTTCAAATCCTCTTTTAAACCACTAATGAAGCAAGATATGTAATACTGTTCACTGAATCTCATGTTTTTACTAGCCATAATGATCCTTAGTTCATCAAATTATTCTTGATACTCTCTAACACTGCTTCTCTGAAACAATTTTGTAAATTCTTCGACAACATCCCTCCCTCCTAATTCAGAGAGACTGTTCATCAACAACTCACAAAACTCATCCCAAAGCATAAACCTCCCAGAAACTTCAGTTTGGAACCATATCTCACCCTTTCCTTTCATAAACAGCTCCGTTGTCTCTACTTTCTGAATGTCCTGAATCTGGTAAAAATTGAAAAATCTCTGACACGTCCTAATCCATTCCTTTGGTTTCTCACCGTTGAATACATTCAATTCAGCCCTCGAATGAGTGATTCCCCCATTTCCTCCTACCTTAGTTCTCCAATTATCATCCTCGTTCATCACAACCCTAGGGTTATTGATTACTGCTATATCCCCTATCGCAGTACCAATAATTGGGGAAATGCTTCTCGCATTATTCCCTCTCATATAGCCTTCATTATGTACATGTTCTCTCACATTCTCTTGCAGACTAGAATACTTTGTATGTTGATCAATGACAGGAGTAATTCTAACATTACGATCATTCACCACATGATTTCTCATATTATGCTTAGCTTTTTCATAATTGAACTCAATTTGAGCGTTACCTCTCAGTTGCGAACTTCGCGAGTTGCAGTTTAAGCTCTCTATCGGTTCATCGACCTTCCTCTGCTCTACCCGCGGTCTGTTTCAATCTTGAATCAATAACAACATTGCATGTATGTTTTGCTTAATCTCCACCACATCTCTGATGTTCTTCTCGATTAATTCCTATAGTTTGTTCTATTTTTCCTCTATTTGTAATTTCAGATCTTGTATAGCCGCATTCAGCTTTCCCTCAAGCTCTTTAGCTTAAGAATCGACAGCTTTCGAGCTTGTATTCTCTGCCATTGGAAGCCGAGAATCTAAGGCTCTGATACCAATTGTCAGGATCTGATTGGATCGAAAGCTAATGATGGAAGAATCCTTCAATTTGGAAGGCAAAGAAGAGAAGAGATTCAGGAGTTATAGTTTTTACAATACTGATTTCATAGCTTCACCAGATTCTTCACCAGGTACCTCTCTTCTTCCCTTCACCATCGATATGTACTCCTTGCACCTTCTTTAACAGAATGGATAACTGCTCCCTAACTGTTTCTTCTCCACCCTTCTGTTATATTTCTGTTGAGTTGTTTTTCCGTTGAGTTGCCCTTTAGAGGATATTAAATCCCTACTTTGCCCATAACTTCGTGACAGCCATCAGCTTCAAAAAATATTAATATCAACCACTTAAGCAACTAATTCAGCCCCAAGAGTGAAGCCCAATCGATGCTTGCCTATTCAGCCCCTAAAAAGGCATTTTCAGCTCAATTAAAATCCTAAGGAAAGGCCCCATTTTAGCTCCAAATTTTGGTGAATTCGGCTTTCTACAGGTACCAAATTCCCAAAAGTTCTCAAAAATAGCCCTCCAAGTATGATAAATCAGGCCCCGAGAGTGATTATGCTTGTGAAAATTTTTTTAAGGAAAAGGCTCTAATTCGGCTCCAATAATTTGAAGAAATTTGGCCTGCTGTTCAGGTCTCAAATTCCTAAATAAAATCATTAAATCGCCCTCCATGCATGAGTAATCAGTCCCCCAAAATATCCAAAACTCAAGAAAAAGAATGCCATCGGAGAATAAAATAGAAGATAAAATCCAACCCCTAAGCCCAAAAACCAAGAAAAAAGCCATATGAAAGTTTTACCAGATGCAAAGATGTTTGCCCGAATTGCGCACTCCAATTCCGTCTAAGTCCAGCAGGGAAGATATACTGAGTAGACCCACAGCCTTAAAAATAGTACCCAGAGAAATCAGAAAAGACAGGTCAACTGGTGAGTTTCTGGATGGGCAAAGCACTTTTTTGCAGCAAGAATGATGACCCACTAGTCTTCTAGCGCCTCCTTGGTCGATGAACTCGGCAGCCGGTGATGAAGACCAGCCTCACTAGACTTCCGTGAGCTTAGGTTACCGATCTCGATTCCCCTACTTGAAAGCAGCTCCTCCATCTTCCTTTTTATAAATCAACCCAGTTCCACAATAGCAAAAAGCTATCCTTCTAAATTATTTTGGCGCAGGTATGTTTTAGTTCAAAGAGGTGGGCCGAAAATAAGGTGCAGTGGCCCACATCAAGGGTCTTAAAACTGATTTATCCCCCACTGTCCAGCCTAAAGAATGGTGAAGAATTTAGTAAATATGGTCAAAAATTTTGACCAGACCTAATTTCTTTCCAAAGTTCCACTAGACAATAGGTTTTCTTAAATGTTCCATCTCAGGCCGACAGTTTTGGCCCATGTTGTCTAAATCTGCCCCCTCCTTCGAGAATGGGAAAATGAAAAATGGCTCAAATTGTTTCACTCGGCCAAGCTTTGTAGACTCCACTCACAACCTTTGGTATCCCTTTTTCTTTCGGCCCAATGTGGTATGCAGCCCACCTGAAGCTCGAAAGAAAAAGCCTGAAAAACATATAACTTGTGCCTTTCCCGATCTTTTGCTGCCATTGTTCCCCCAGTTTTCAATAATTTCATACTAGCCCAAGTGTTTTTCCACCCAAAGTTGCAAGATTCAGCCCGCTCCACTATGGCTGACCACAAACTCTAACCCTACTTTCCTTTGACCCTAGAATGACCCAGCCCTTGCTCCATTTGACCAGCCATTCCTTTGACCGAAACCCTACCCAGATAGGCTTTTAACTCAACGGTGGATACTTCTAGAAGAAACCCTGCCCGGTTTAGCACATCATTTTCACCAATGACCCAGAGACCAGCCGGTCGTGGCCGGAAGATGATCGGAAGTTGGGCCTTGTTTGAACCGTGAAATTTCCTCCACTCTGGAATAAAAAGAGACCAAAAATCCTCCGGCAATCGATGCCCCCTTGAAACCCCGACAACATAGCCTTCCTCGAAGACGCTGAAATTATACTAACCTGATGCTGCATTCCCCGCGGGATTCTCCAACTCCGATGCCACCAAACAGACCAGACCCAAGCTCCTCCAATAAAGACCCCCAAATATTTTTAAAAATCCAATAAATAAGCTCAATCGCAGTCTTGACAACTAATCTCAAAATGGTGGGCCGACAGTTTCGGATGATGTTGGATGCAGCAGCCTCAAAGGTGTTAATCTGAAGCACAAATCCCCAGATCTATGTGTGTTTATACAACCCAACCCAAAGGTTCTTCAAAATGTCTGACCCCAACCTGACCCGAATCGTTTGGGGATGGCTAGGCTAGAGCTTGAATCAGGTTCTCAGTTAAAATTGAAAGGTATCTAAATAATAATAATAGTAAAACTTAAAACCCCAAAAATAAGACAATAAAGTAATAATCATAATATGTATCTTCACGACTATTTAATAACGGATACAATGAGATTAGGTCGTTAAATATGGTAATTCTAACCTCAATTCGTGTTGGCACTAATGGAAGGAGAACAAGGTAGAGGCTCAAACCCATCAATTGGACAGAGCTCTCCACCTAGCAGGGTGGAGTTGTTCGCAAGCCAAGTTATTGGAATACTGAGTCAAATGATAGAAAGGAAAAACCAATATCAATCCCTTTCTAGGGACCGAAGAGGCCAGAGGCGGAAGAGGTGGCCTTGGAGTGATTCCAAAAGTTTCATACCCCCCCGGGTTTAACGATGGACCCGACAATAAAGTAGCAGAATATTGGATTGAAATAATGACTCAACATTCCAAGCCCTAGGATACACAGATGAGCAGAAGGTGAGTTTTGCTATATTTCAGTTAGAATGAGTCGCTCAGGATTGGTGGAACATAATACAAAGAAAGTGGGTAATGGAAGAAACCCCACACACCTGGGAAAATTTTGAGGAGTTTAAGATGAAGTATATCCCACCCTTAGTTAAAGAGAGGAAAGAGGCAAAATTCATAAACTTGAAGTAGGGCGTAATGAGCATAGCAGAGTATGAAGCAAAGTTTGCTAGACTCTCTAAGTTTGTGAGAAGTTAGTCTCCACGGATAAAGAGAGGAAGAGAAGATTCGTCCAAGGTCTAAGGTTGGAATTGAGGGATGCCTTAGCCCTTACATATCAAAGTAACAATGCCTCGATCGCTAAATCAGCTTGCAGAGTGGAGGAAACCAATAAGGTCTTGCGTGTCATGCACTAGGCGAGACAAGCGAATGTGAGGTCTTAATCAATGTACAACTCAAGCACACATGGTTCAATATTTGTGAAAAACAAGACTCATATAAGGGATATACCCAAACCATGGGCCCTACCCTATAGCCCAAACCTTAGTGGTGGCCCAAAAGAAGCCTCTTGGGGTTGATGCACATTCTGTGGGAAGGGTAATTATGAGGAGAAAGATTTTTGGAGGAAGGAAAATAAATGTCTGTGATATGGGAGTTCAGAGCACAGGTTGTCAGAGTGCTCATTGCCCTCATATGAGGGCATCGTCTCAACCTTTTGGATCGTAGGTGTCAGTGACCAAACCTGCACAGAAAGAAGGACCTAGTGAGAGCAACAAACCGAATGTGCAAGCTCAGGTTTACGCTTTGGAGGATAATGAAGCCCCTGTTTCAACCAAGGTTATCGAAGATACCTTTCCTATCTTGGGTACATTAGCTAAAGTTTTGATTGATCCCGGTGTTTCTCATTCGTTTGCTAGATATTACTTTCTTGAAAACGTGAAAGACGGGATAGAAGGTTTACCTTATAAGTTAGAAGTTAGTACTCTCACAAACGAGGCTAAAATCCTAATTGGGCGTATTTGTAGAAGTTGTGGGGTAAATGTGGGGTGTTGGAAAAGGATATGAAGTAATACTTGGCATGGACTGGTTTACTAAAAACCATGCCAAGTTAAATTTTTATATGAAGGAAGTTAGGTTGTGTCGCGAGGAAACCCCCGATTGAAGTAGATGTAGGTTGAAAGAGGTCATTCTCATTACTGCTTGTTGGCATCAAGGCTCGAAAAATGGTTTACAAGAGGGCAACTGGAATATTGGCTTATATCCTGAATAAGCTAGCAAACCAATTGAAGGGATAAGATATACTTGTAGTTCAGGACTTCCCTGAGGTATTTCCGAAGGAACTTGTAAGTTTGCCTCTGTAAAGGGAAACTGAGTTTACCATTGATCAGGTATCATGAGTCACACCTATTTCTCAAACCCCTTATTGTATGGCGGAAATGGAACTATAAGAGTTGAAATTACAGCTTGAGGATTTGTTAACTCGGGGGTTCATCCAAACAAGTACATCACCATGGGGAGCCCCAATGCTATTTGTTAACAAGAAAGATAGCTCTCTAAGGATGCACATAGATTACCGATGCCTAAATAATGTGACTATTAGTAATAAATACCATTTTCCCATTATTGAGGAGTTGTTCGATCAACTTCAAGGAGCAGTCATATTTTCCAATCTGGATCTAAGACAAGGGTACTACCAGTTAGGAGTGAAAAGGGAGGACGTGCCAAAGACAACCTTCAATACTTGATATGGTCATTAAGAATTCCTGGTAATTCCCTTTGGAGTAACCAGTGTGTCAGCCGTCTTCATGGATCTCGCGCATTGAGTATTTCAACCACACTTATACGAGTTTGTCATCATCTTCATCAAAGACATCCTGGTCTATTCCAAGTCCCATCAGGAACATAAGGTACACCTGAGGAAAGTGTACACCTACGTAAGGAACATAAGTTGTACGGAAAGTTTAGCAAATGTGAATTCTGGAAAAACCAAGTAAAATATTTGGGGCACGTGATTAGTAAGAAAGGGATATCAGTGGACCCCTTTAAAGTAGAAACCATCCTAAATTGGAAGGTGCTGACCATAGTACGGAAGTTTGGAGTTTTCTAGGACTGGTGGGGTACTATAGGCACTTTATGAAAGACTTATCTAAACTAGCATCTCCTTTGTCAGGTCTAACCCAGAGGAGAGTCAAGTATAAATGGAATGAAAAGACGGAAGCCAGTTTTCAAGAACTAAGAAGCTTTTGATCGTGACCTCAATCCTTGTGCTCCCTGAGGGAAAGATGGATTTATTATATACCAATTCTTTGGGAGACGGACTAGGATGGATATTGATGCAAAAAGGTCACGTGATTGCTTATGCTTTGCGGAAGTTGAAACCTTATGAGAAGAATTACCCTACTTATGACCTTGAACTCGCCATAGTGGTGTTCGCCAAGAAGAAATGACGACACTACATATCTGGAGTTACATTTGAAGTAATGTCAGATGATAAGAACCTGAAGTACATGTTTTCTCAAAAGGACTTGAATATGCACCAACATCGGTGGATGGAATTTTTGGAAAACTACAATTATGTGATCAATTATCATCCTAGAAAGGCGAATGTTGTGGCAGAAGCTTTGAGTCAGAAGGTGAACGTGGCACATATCAAGATAAAGAAGACTAAGATGTTATCGCAGGCAGAAAGTTGGGACTGCGAGGTTAGACCTGACCGACTCGTATTCACCAATCTAAGGGTACAGTCTATTTTACCTACAAAGATTAAAATGGATAAAGAATCTGATGAATGATTATCAAGTAAGAGAAAGCTTCCACTAAAGGGAAGTTACCGGACTTTGAAGTTGATGGTGATGGAGTGCAGACCTGTAGAGGTAGGTTCTAGTTACCTCAAGATTTAGAGATAAAACAAAAGGACTCTAGAGAAAGTCTACAGGTTCAAATATATGGTACACCCAGGAGGGACCAAAATGTACAGGGCTTGAAACGGAAGTACCATTGGGATAACATGAAGAGGGATATAGCGGAATTTGTGGAGTTATGCTTGGTGTGTCAGCGAGTCATGGCTGAACACCAAAAGCCATCAGGGTTATTACAACCATTGGAAATACTATAATGGAAGTGGGATCACATCACAATGGTTTTCATAACAGGACTACCCCGGATACTGAAGGGCCACAATGCAATTTTGGTGGTAGTTGATAGGTTGCCCAAATCGGCTCTCTTTCTGTCGATCAGCATTAAGTACTCCGTAGAAAAGTTGACAACTATGTATTCCCGAGAATCATAGATTACAAGAGGTGTCGGTAACTATTTTGTAGGATGGGAACCCAAGGTTCACATCTCGATTCGGGAGGCAATTGCAACCAGAATTGGTAACAGAGTTGAATTTTAGTACCACTCCAAACACTAGAGAACATGCTTCAAAGCTATGTTATGGATTTTGGGGGAAGTTGGGATGCTCGCTTGCCTTTAGTAGAATTTTCTTATAACAACAGTTATCAGTCATCCATTGGTAGGATTCCCTATGAAGTGCTTTATGGTCGGAAATGCCAGACACCCATCTTTTGGGAATAAGTGGGAGAGAAAAAAATTCTCCCGGTTGCTAGTATACTTTGGATTGAGGAATCCATGGAAAAGGTGAAGATGATAAGGTAACGCCTAAAAATGGTCCAGAGTCGACAAAAGATTTAAGCAAACCATTGAATGAGTGACTTTGAGTTTGAAGTTAGTGACTGGGTATTTTTGAAGGTAACCCCTCAAAAGGGTCTCATTTTCATGGTAAGAAGGGAAAGCAAAAACCTAGGTACATTGGCCCTTTTGAGATTTCCAAACGAGTCAGACCAGTTGTGTACTGACTTGACCTGCCTAGCCAATTGGGGGGACTACTTGATGTCTTCCATGTATCACTTCTGAAGAAGTACCACCCTGACCCTGAGCACGTGGTACAACATGAGGATTTAGCATTGAATGAAATACTGATGTACGAGGAGATTCTCGTAAAGATAATGGATCTGAAAGCCAATATTTTGCATACCAGAGAGATCCCTATGGTTTTGATGTTGTGAAGAAACCATAAAGTTGAAGAAGCAAGGGGACTGGAAGCCGACATGAGATAAGTGCCAGAAGTTGTTCACAGAAAAGATGTAAATTTTAGGGACGAAATTCATTAAGGGGGGAGACTGTGAACTCTGGGCCTTAATGAATTCAGTACACATGTAATAGTTAAGAATTAACTGGAAACCATACCCTTTTTATTTATCTTCTTCAACTAATCTCTACTATAACTTTAAAATCAAACCTACAAGAAACTTTTACATAAGATAAAATGAAATTAAATAAATAAATGGATTTAATATAAATAATAATAATGTAAATTGTTGGCTTTAGTCTAGTGTTTGTTCAACGAATTATAATATAATAAAATAAGAGTGGGCATCCTGACAGACGACCTATCCTTAACCTTATTGATATGCCACTTGTTTTTTACCTTATACACTACATTTGTTAAATTACATACAAAATTTAGAACTTTTGAAAATATTTTTTTATAATATATTTTTATATTTCCACCTTCAAATACATATTATTACTAAATACAATATTTAAATTTTATAAAAAATTATAACATTTAAAGTAAAAGCCCATGAGGACTGTCCATAAACTTATGGAAAAACCGTCTTTCCTGAAACTTTCTCATAAAATAATAGGTAAGTAACCACAAGAAATAGGTAATGAATAGTAATAGAGATAGAGTAGGTCTCCTGACAGGCGGCATGTCCATAAGTTTATGGACAGGCCACTTATTTCTTACCTTATAAACTGCATTTGTTAAATTACATACAAAATTTAAAATTTTTGAAAATATTTTTTTATATCATATATTTTTATATTTTCACCTTCAAATACATATTATTACTTGTTTTAACTTATAAAATGCAATATTTAAATTTTATAAAAAATTACAACATTTAAGGTAAATGCCCCTGTGTCCATAAACTTATAGAAATGCCGCCTTTCCTGAGAATTTCCCATAGAGATATATATTTGATTTAGAATAAGGATAAGAAAAGAATACCCTTTAAGATCAGTTTTGTATATATCATATTCCATATTTGTTTCAAATTTGTATAACATTTGTACTTACTATATATCAATACACACAACCACAATAATATGTAGGTTTTACATTCTATTATGGTATATTCAGGTATCTCTAAAATTCCAGGTTTTTATCGCTTTTATGAAATTAAACAAAAAGGGAAAGTCTCAGGAAAGACGGCCGGTACATAAGCTTATGGACAGGCCAGGGACCAATTTGCAAATCGGGAAAAATTTAAGATATGTGCGGGCTGGGTCATAAGATCAAAAATGGCTCACCTGGGTTCGAAACCCCGTTCTTTCTTCTTTCCTCTCTAATGGAAGCTATGGAGCTCTAGCAATGGCGATTTCAATTTCCCTCACAATTTCCGTCCCCAATTTCAATTACTTCCTCCATATATTTCTCAGCGCCGCTTACAGTCTTGCCTGGAGTTCTAGCAATGGTGACTGGTGGTCCGACAGTGTTTTGATTCCTTTAAGCATCGGTAAATCTTCACGTTTCGTTTCTCTGATTTGAAAATGGTTGCATCGTTTAGATCTCCTCTTCTAGCTTTCTGTTCCTCATTCTCTCTGATTTTTATTTTTATTTTATTTTATTTCAGTTTAGCTGCTTTGTCTATATTTGTGAATTCTGATTTCTGTTATGGGATTTTGAGACTTATTCTGATTTCAATTAATAAAGGATGATTATTTGATGAATAAAAGAGAGTCGATAGAGATGAGGTCTAGGGATGATGCGTATGTCAGTTCTCAGTTCAGGTGGCCTGCTAAACTGTAAGTTTGTGGTGTTCTTTTGGTAGTATTTAATGTTGTTGCTGCCTTTTATTTCCTTATGCGATGTATGTTGGAGATGATGGCCTTGTCCTAGCTTCTGAGTTTGCTGACAGTGGAGATGCAAGGATATGTGCAATTCGTGATGTGCGGTTACCATTGTAAGCTTGATACATCTTGCGAGCTTTTATGTTCTCTGCTTTGATTGCAATGTTTAAGTTAATGAAAACTATTGTAAATGCTATATCAGGCACACAGTAGAACCTGAGTCCTGGCTAGACCTGAATTGCTTGATCAACTTCCCACATTGCAAGTGCTCCTGTTCCGCCTAGTTTGCTGCTAGGTAAGTTAAGCGAGCAATTCACCATCAACTCGTGTCAGTTTTTCTCCAATGTATAATTGCAGTAATTTTTCTAGCGTCTCTATGATTTTTCGTGAAGAAATCCAGGTGGTAATCATGCCAAATTGTACATTTTGCAGCTTGAAGGATTAGCTTGCCACAACTTTCTAATTCAGTATGCTCTGTCTCTGGTATGCACATGATTACCCTTCCCTAATATGAAATGTCTTATACCTTGATAGCAACTAAACCAACGTTTTCACATCAAGATAGGATGTTTAGGTTGTGTCAACGTTGCAGCAGAACATTCATTTACTTTGTACTTGTTCGAATACTTATCCATTGTTGCCATGCTTACTGCCATCCCCTTCTACCAATGCAAGCACCAGATCTCCACCGTCGACTGCCAGTCTGCCGATGGCATACTCGTCTTCGTCTCTGACATCCTCTAGCTCCCCAACGAATAACACCCCTCAAGTTCTGCCAGGTATACAATTAGTTTTTTATTATTTAGCCTTGGTTTGATTTTTGCTGTTTTGTGTGGTGGAATTTAGGATTTTTTGTTGTAATTGACAAGGCTTTAGTTGAATTATGTGTATTTGTTTAGTGAGATTGTGTATTCCTGATAAGTTATCTGGTGTGTGTTTTTTTGTTGTTAGATTTTTCTCTGTTTTGATGAGAAGATACAATGCTCCGCTCTATCTCACTTCTCTCGCCTACTTGATATATGAAATTTAGTTTTACCAATTTTTCTAGTCTTTACTAGTGTGTTCCAACATGCCTAATTTAACCAAGTGCATAATAACGTAATACGTAAAAGACACACGACTTGGTTACGCAGTTCGGTGTAATCCACCTACATCTGCGGGGCCTAGCCCAGTTCAGAATGAATCCACTAATTAGAAAGATACAGTACAAAGTACAGTTTACAAAATACTTATCTTTACTAACTATAACGTGTGGACTCTGCTAGCTCCCCTAGCTACCGATCCGCCTTGATCAGACTCCCTCTGATCTCGAACTCCGTCGACGCAGGATCTCCTCCTCCCGAGGAATTAAGGTTTGTGATTCTGAACTTTGTGCGGCAGGTCAGTGTGTTGGAACACAGTTGTTCTGACTCTTTGCAACTTCTCGAAAGTCTCAAACATCTGTATGCAGATTTTTGCTCTGTTAAATCCGTGAGTATACAGCCGTGTTTGTCCCCAATTTATATCCACGAATCATACTTGAATACTCCTTGATTATCTCCACAATATTCCTATTCCAAATCTGATTCTTGAAGCATATCCAAATCCCATAAATAAAGGGATTTACCTTATATCATTCTATCCCATATATTCGAATAAATCTTCTCCATATAAGTAGGGATTTTCCATAAACCAATTATGCTTCACACGCCTGATATATGTAGATATACGAATTCCATTTATACCAAACTACTGCAATATTCTGACTTTGATTTCCATAAAACCTTGGCGTAAATATTCTGCACCAGCATGTTCCAACATGGTCAGATTTTCTGTTCCAAAATTAATTCACACAAAATTGCCAATAAAATATTCTCTTGCAAATCTCTTGACTTTACAATATACACCAGAGAATGGCGAGGAGAAAGTATGTTGTGAGGATATGAACCCCTGGCACTTGGTATAGTATGTTTTGGTGTCGGGTTTACGGTTGAATTCATGTTATTTGTTCTTGCTCCATCACTTATCAGGCAAATTGCCTAATGAAATTAAAGGGGACTGTTTGATATGAAGCAAAAAATGAACAGAGTCCTATTTTCATGTTTTTGTTGTTGTAAATTTGAGGTATTTGAGGTGTTTGGTGTATAATATGAGAATAAAGGAATTAACTTATTCTCTATTGTTTATTTTGAGTCATGATACCAATTCTATGTTTTGTTTTTAGTGTTCTTGGGCAATCTCGATTGTGTTTGGACTCTACTCCGTGCTATGGGGGAAATACAATGAATACAAGGAGAAGGAAGCAAAGATGATGCGTATGTCAGTGAAGCAATCGGGTGTGAAGAGCATCGAAGATATTGAAGCAAACATGATTGAATTGCAAAAGACATTATATTATGCATGTGTTTAGTTATATGTTGCAATTGTTGATATTTAGTGTGTAATAGTTAGTTTATTGTGTAAGACATTTTCTTTTTATTTATTTTTTATTGTTCATCTTGAATTAGGAACTGCAATTGTTTAGTTATATGTTGCATTATTTAGTATTCAACGTGTACAACTTGTTTGTAATGAATATGACTTTTTCTTTTTCATTTGTAGTTGATTGTTCATTTTAAATTAAAAATGGCATTTGTTTAGCCTTATATTGCATTTGTAAAGATTCAGTGTGTACTAGTTTGTTGTACTGTGTATGACTTTTTGTTTTCATATGTTGTTGATTGTTCATTTTGAATTAGAAACAACATTCATTCACTTATGTGTTGCATTTGTTAGTATTTAGTGTGAACTTGTAGTCGTATAATGAATGACTTTTTTTTCATTTGTTGTTAGTTGTACGTTTTAAATAATGAGTTTCATCTGTTTACTTATATGTTGCATATGTTAGTATCTCATGTGCACTTGTTAGTTGTGTCTGTATGACTTTTTTTTATAAAAATTATGTTGTTGGTTGTTCATTTTGAATTAGGAACTGCATCTGTTTACTTATATATTGCATATGTTAGGATCCAATATGTACTTGTTAGTTTTATTACGAGGTGCATTAGTTTGCTTATATGTTATAGATGTTATTATCCAACACGTACTTGTTAGTTGTACTATAAATGACATTTTTTTTCCTTCTTTTATTGCTCTGCATCTGTTAGTATTTACTGTGTACTTGTTAGTTGTACTGTCTATGACCTTTTGTTTTCATTTGTTGTTAGTTGTACGTTTTGAATAATGAGTTGCATCTGTTGATATCTCATGTGTGCTTGTTAGTTGTGACTCTGTGACTTTTTGTATAAAAAAAATATTTTTGGTCGTTCATTTTGAATTAGGAATTGCATCTGTTTACTTATATATTGCATCTATTAGAATCCAGTATGTACTTGTTAGTTTATTACAAGGTGCATTAGTTTGCTTATATGTTTCATCTTAACCCATGTGCAAGATGAAATGATAGCAGAGGAAGGTTCAACAAATAAGAAATTAAAACATGAAAAGTTCGAGAATATTAGCCATCGCCTTCGTCTTTGTATTCTGAAGGGTGTCAAATTTCTTCAGGCCTCGGTGACCATCTGTGTACAACAATTGACACCAAATAGAAATGCATATACTTTCAAAGAAAAAGGAAATTGCACGAGATAGGACTGGAAAATCTAGTTTAAAATGAGGAAAGAATGGGTAGCATTTGGCACAATTTACACTGTCAAGTTGGTCAGTATAGAAAAAGAGTAGGACCAACTGTTACATTGTTAGAGGATGAAGCATTCTTCGCCTCTTTTTTCGTTCTAGTCTTACTTTCTTTGCAATTCTCATGCACAAAAGCAACAACAATAAGATGAAAGCAAGCCTCAGATGTCAAAAATATACTGAAATAGCTGAGAAAACCAGAAACACTAATATGACGAGCTCCCATATTACGAATACTACAACGTCCACCCTGTAGAAAAAAGGAAAGAAAGGGAGGTCATGTAAGGAAGTAGGGAAACCAAAAAAACAAACTATAACCGAAGCGATAACTTTCTACAGACACGGGAACTCAAGCACCAAGTAAAAGAAACACAATAACTTGACATACTGTTGTAAAACAAAGGCTATTTCAGAAGCCTTAAAAGAATGTCCTTTTACAAAATCACATCCTAATATAGTCCTAGAACAACATATATGCAGAAACACGTACACAGCTCTTCCCTAATCCTTAAAAGCTCACAAGATTGAAAACATATCACCTATGTCTAAAGAGTGTTTTCAACTGCTCAAACTGATCATCTACTAGTTTTTCCTTCACACAGAAAAGCTGAAACCAAAACCAAACACCCTCAGCAATGTGAAAGGAAGGTCACACACAAAACAAGCATCATAAGGAGGTGAAAGGAATCAAGTAATGTTCCCAAGGACAAAGAAGTGGCATCAAGTATCATCATGCAGTTACATCTCGAAGCCATCTATAGTATGAATGAGAATGAGAGACTTGAATTGTCCCAGAATCGTTAAAAATGCAAGTTTTCCAAATGCTCTCCGGGCTACAATTCTTCCGGAAACTTTGAGAAGGTATACCTTGTTCGGGATAACATCTTTGAGTATGGATGTGATACGAGATACCGTGTCAATCTTCTTTTCCATTTCACTCACATGTGTGAGATGAGTGACATTTCTATCCTCCTACAATGATCAAACAAATGCGTGAGTAGTATCACAATTTCTTCAACACGAGCTTCAGGTTTTCGCTTCAGGTTTTTGCAGTTTGATACCATATCTTAACAAGTCCATTAAATTCTCTATTGTTTACGTGAAATTCTAAGGAACAAAAAGGGGCAGGAAGCATAGCAGTGCTTGATACCTTTAGACATCTTCGAGTAATGCTGCAACAAAAAAGATTTCCTGATATTTGCAGCATGAGGAGGGATGCAAAGGTTTCTCATTAGCCCTTGTGTCACGGTTAAAAGCATGGAGATGAATCCTAGAAGCATTAATTCTGCAACAATTCAACCACTTATCATCAACATCAATGCATTCCAAATAAAATCACCATTTCAGATACTCCATACAAAATTACAAATCACGTTTTACAATACGAATTCGAACACTCAAAATGGGTAAGGTTCATTTGTTATCATCACACACCTGCCTTGACTTTCTCCAAGGTTTCATACAACACGTCTTGCTTCTTATGCTTGAACAACTAGTGAATGATCAGGTTCAACCATCCATAAAATAAATGGAAAACAGAAAGATCAGTACTTCATATAAAAGAGAACCCCTTGAATACTGCTTTTTTTTGGATTAGAAACAGAACCTGAGTGCTCGTACGGTGGAAACTCCAGAGAAGGGCGGTCGCGAATCAAATTGCGAGCAGAATTCCTCACCGCCATTACAACGCGGCCGCTGGCCTCGGCCAATTGGTGAGTGATTTCGTGACCAATGCCGCTGGTGGAGCCGGTGACTATAAAGGGCGGATTACATGAAATCGGTCGATTTGAGTACTTACCGGCATAGTGACCACGGACGAAGTTGTTGGCAGCGTTCTCTTTGTCAGAGATGAGCTGCTCAGGGTTGAAGAGCAAGTCCGGTACCACCACCTCCAACTGTTTCTGGGATTCAGCCTGCTCGCCGGACTAGCCACATAAGAGTTGGGTATGAATTGATTATTACCGGTATTTGCAATTAGACCCGTGATTGTTTTTAATTTCTGTTAATTGCAAATTAGCCACTGGCTTGTCCATAAGCTTATGGACAGGCCGCCTGTCAGGAGACCCACTCAAACAAAAAAACCCGTCCTCACTGGTTGGCCGCCGCCCATTACAAATTTCCGGCCACCTTCATAAGTTTTCCAGCGATCATCACTTCTCCGGCGAGTTTACATCTCGTCCGATATGCTCCTGCCTCTGCTTGCTCATGCCTCCGTCTACTTAGTTTCTTTTCCCTTCGATTGTCGACTACCGATTGAAAACCCGTGTTATGCGATCGGTCCGATTCGTCCAGCAACCTCCAATGTTTCCAGCGACCTTTCTCCAGTCGGCGTCTTCTTAAAGCTGTTCATCTATGTCTCTCTCCGGAGTCACATCTCCCATCATAATCGTTTCGACCGTCGTCCGTTCTGCCCATCGTCTGTGTTCAACTTCCGGCTTCAGCTCGAGAAATGCGTCGCCCGTTCTGAGATTTACGCGTCCGCAGCCTTCTCAAAAGCGCGTGTAATCACGCGCCAGTCAGTCTTTTCCAACAGCGCATGTTGTCACTCGCACCAACAACGTGTGTTATCACTCGCGCGTGGCTTGGCTCACGCAATCACTCTCCGGTGCGCGTGACTTCACGGGCCAGACTTTGGCCTGCTGCTCTTGCGCATCACACGCGGTCCTCCACAACAGATTTGATTTCTTTTACTCCCCGTCCCAAATTAAATGGTATGAGAGAGAATTTCACGTTCATCAAGAAATTTGTCTAATCGTTAATATGTTTAATTACGTATAATTATGACATACAAAAAGTTACTTTTCAGAAACTACGTGTTACGACGAATCAAACCATATAACATATGATAATATTATTATTTATATATCTATTCAAATATGTGGTCAAAGTTGGACAGTAAATAGTGACATTTTATGAAGTGTGCAGTTTAATTTGGGACGGAGGGAGTATTTCTATTATTGTTTATATATTTTATAGGTTCCATGGCTCTAATTGGCCCGCCCTGGTCCCAATGGTGTCATGTTCTGGGTCATGTTGTTTTTTCTTGTTCTAAATTACACGGCAAATGATACCAGTTGCATTGTTAGTGGTGTAAGAAATTTGGTCACTTTGCCTCGATATGTCCTCACTTGGTTTCTCGGGTTCTTCCCCTGGCTCTTTATCGCTTGATCGCTGGATAACTGATTTTGGCGCGACTAACCACATAAATTCTATTCAGTCCACTCTTGATTTGCGTGATGCCTTATTCTGATAACAATCGTGTTATTGTTGGTAATGGTTCTTCTCTTAACATTATTCATGTTGGTTATTCTCGAGCTCTGATTCATTATCCTTGTCTGATGTTTTGGTGGTTCCATAAATTACTAAGAATTTGCTATCTATTAGCAAGTTGACTCAAGATATGAATGTTTTTATTTTCTTTGATGATTCTTTTTTCACTATTTCGAACAGGTTTACTAGTGATGTCATTGGCAAAGATCATTGTGGTGGGGGTTTATATACTTTGAATTTTGGTGGTGCTGATTTATCTGCTTTTGTTGCATCTAGTGCTTCTAAAGTATCTTTTGAACTTTGGCATAGTAGATTGAGTCATGGTCCCCACAACATCATTTCTTCTTTGAGCAAGTCTGGATGTTTTTCAGTTACTAGTTTGCTGCCCCTCATTTATGTACCTCTTGTGAGATGGCTAAAGGCAAGTGTACTTATTTTAGAGATAATTTAAAACGCGCACAATGCATACTTGATTTAGCTCATTGTGATCTCTGGGGACCCTCTCATGTCGTCTCTCATGTCGGGTATTCTTATTATTTCATTTTTGTTGATGATTTTTCTCAGTTCACCTGGTTATATCCCCCACAACGAAAATTTGATTTTGTGGAGGCTTATATGCATTTGAGGCTCGTATTGAGAACCTGTTTTCAACCACCATTAAAGCATTTTAGAGTGATAGTGGAACCAAGTTTCTGAATCATCGCATGCGGTCACATTTTGTGTCTAAGGGAATTCATCATCATCTTTCATGTCCTTACACTCCGGAGCAAAGTGGTTGTGCAGAGCGGAAGCCTCGTCACATCACTGAGATAGGATTGTCGATGCTCGTTCATTCCGGCCTTCATTATTCATTTTGGTATGATGCTTTCTCTACAGCAGCCTACATTATCAATAGGCTACCTAATCCAATTTTATTTTGTCAGTCTTCGCTCTTTGTTATTTTTGGCACTACTCCTGATTACTCCAACTTTCATCCTTTTGGTTGTTAATTTTTTCTGTATTTGCACCCTTATGCTCCTCTTAAATTGTGCCTTGGAGTTTTTTCTTGGGATATAGTTCTCAGTATAAGGTTTATCGATGTATTGATCCTCTCACGAAGAAGGAGTACATCACTCGCCATGCTCGATTTGATGAGTTGTTTTTTTAGCTACCCGTACTGGTACTGTCACAGATTTATCATTATTGGATGTTTCTGTTTTTTTTTGGAGCCTTTGTCAGTTCCATCAGAGGTTTTTGAGCCATCTTCTTCAGCACATTCACCCATTATTTTGGAAATTTTAAATTTCCCAAATGTACAGGAAGCTCAGGGTTCTTCAGAAAATTGCATTTGTTTCCCACAGGGTGACCAGCAGCATGATCGACGACAGAAAGTACCGCCAGCAAAGCCAACGCTGCTGCCGCCGTCGACTCACGCATTAGCCACCCGACCGTGTGTGTGCTCCATGTGCCACTCCACCAGCCGTCGGCATCTTCTCCAACAACACCGGCTGACCCTGCTCTCCAATACCACCATTGCCACCGTCTGCCCAGTCACCAATGTCTGCTCGATTACTGTTGTCTATCTCGGGATCCGTGCTCAATGTATCGACATCTGTACTATCTTCGGGGTCTATGCCTTTACCGGTCGCAGGTCCCTCTTCGCGACATCCAATGCATACTCATTTACGCACTAGTTCTCTTCGATACAAGAAATTTTTTATTATGGTATTTTTGGTTTACAGAGTGCTTTATTTTCTTAGACCAAGCCCCGAAGTCATCGCTCGGCTGTCAAGGATCCTAAATGGCTTGCTGCTATGGACTTAGAGATGGATGCCTTACGCACTCAACTGTTTATCTATTATTGTTCATCACAATTGGCCATTGCGACAACTTGATGTCTAAAATGCATTTTTAAATGACATTCTTGACTCTCCAGTTTACATTGAGAAATCTGCTGGATACAAAGACCCAATGCGACCTGATTATGTTTTTCGCCTACACAAGGCCATTTATGGTTTGAAGCAAGCTCCTTGTGTTTGGTTTCAGCGTTTCAGTTATTTTTTTGATTGGTTTGGGCTTCGTATGCAGTTCCTCTAATACCTCCTTATTTGTTTTCTCACAGGGTGCCTCTTTGCTTTATTTGTTGGTTTATGTTGATAACATTATTCTTACTGGGAATTATGAGTGTCTTATTCAGAATTTTATTGATTGGATTAATCAGGAATTTAAGACCGATATTGGCACTCTACAATGTTTTTTTGGGGTTTGGAGGTTATTCGTACTTCCAACAGCTTATTTCTTGTTCAGGTCAGATATGCCAAGGACATTTTACTGCGAGAGGGCATGCAAGATTCTGCACCAGTTGCCATCCCATTTGTGGCTTTTTTGCAACTGTCGTGCTCTTCCGGTAAGCCATTCGAAAATCTCACTCATTATCGTTCTTTGGTTGGTGTGCTACAATATTGTTTGATTACACGTCCGGACTTGTCCTATACCGTGAATACAGTCAATCAGTATATGCAGGCTCCTACTAATGACCACTACCAAGATGTCACTCAGATTTTGCGCTATGTGTGTAGTACACTCCACCATGGTCTTCAGTTTTGCACGAATTCGTCCACTTTTCCAGTTCTGGGTTACTCTTATGCTAATTGGGCTCATTGTATAGAGACTCGTAGGTATACATATGGTTATGTCAGTTTCCTTGGTGAAAATATAGTTTCATGGAGTGCTAAGAAGCAACATATAGTTTCTCGTTCTAATTCAGAATCAGAGTACCATGCTATGGCTAATACTGCTGCGGAGCTAGCTTGGTTGATGAATCTTCTTCGGGATTTATGTGTGACGACACGTGCCTCACCTGTGTTGATGTGTGATAATAATAGTGTACTCTTCCTGGCACATAATCCATTTTCTCATAAGAGAGCCAAACACATTGATATTGACTATCATTTTGTGCGTGCAATGGTGTCTTCTGCCAAGCTCATGGTTGCTCATGTTTCTACAGACTTGTACCTTGTTGACATCTTTACGAAGGGTCTACCCCATCCTCAGTTTGAGTTTCTACGTTCCAAGCTTTGGTACGATCAGTCATACGCTTCGCTTGATGGGGGTAATAGAGATATAGTTGATTTAGAATCAGGATAAGAAATGAATACCCTTTATGATTAGTTTGTATATATCATGTTCCATATTTGTTTCTAATTTGTATACCTTTTGTACTCACTATATATATATCAATACACACAACCACTATGATCTGTGAGTTTTACATTCTATCAAGTAATAATACATCAAAATAGGAAGAAAGCATGAAATACAATTGGCACATTTATAATAATAATAATAATAATAATAATAAGCAATTAAGAAATAATAATTTTAGATTTTAATTAAATATCTAGGATTTTATAATAATTTTTTTAATATTGGAATGACAATTGAAATCAAAATATTAACAATTAATTTGAGTTATTAATTAAATATTTATATTATTAAAATTTTATAATAAACCTTGTAATATTGGAATTACAATCGAAACTAATATATTGACAATTGTCTATCCACTTCAAATTATTGAAAAGAAAAAAATTAATAGTAATAATAAAAATATGAATATTATAAATAAAATAATAATAAATTTAATAGGAATTGTTTAAAAAAAGTGAGATTAGAGAGAATTGGGGTGGGCAGCCAAACCCCACCTCAACGTGTCCCAATTACAATTTTTTTCTGGTTGAAGGTGTTCTCATTCTCTCTAATTACAAATGAATAAAGGATGAATTTGCCTTGTAAAATTTGTGAATCGCTATATCACATCGTGTATTTTACTAGGTATGCCCTGTATTTATACTATTAAAATATCAAACGTATTTTGAATTTATTTTAAAGACTAAAAAATTGAATATCTAATAAAATTCAAAAAAGCCAGAACCCTTTCTTGGTGGCGGCGGTATCGATTGCAGGCGGTAGTGGTGTTACTATTCACCGATCTCCGTCGCGTAGCTCCACCGGTAGTGATGTTCATCTGGTCTTCTCCGGCAAGGTCTATGCGTTCGCCGGTAGGGTGGAGAGGAATGGCCTCGTAGCCGGAGAGGAAAGAACCGGTGCGCGCCTTCTCCGGTGACTGGTTCGTCTTCTCCGGCTATTAGTTTGTCTTCTCCGGAGAGTGGCCCGTTCTCTTTTCCTCGCCCCAGCCCGGTTCTCATTGCCTTGATCTCCTCTCCCCGCTCTCCTTCTCCAGTCCCGATCTCCTTTACCTCTCCCCGTTTTCCTTCTCCTCTCCAGTTCTCGTTGCCCGGTTCTCCCACCCCGATTCTCCTTCACCCTGTCTGGTTCTCATTTCACACCAGGTTCTCGTTTCCAATCGGGGCACCGATGAGGGATGGTGGTTCTGGGAAGAGGCTGGGATGGCGCTGGATGTTTTCGGCGTTGGCGCCGGCCAATGAATGACAGTGGTGGCTGAGACGGGAAGGGGTATGTTTTTCTTAAGTTAAAATTAGTATTATACTTAAATATAAGTATTGGGGTGTAATCTAGTAAAATACAGGGTGTGATATAGCAACACCCTAAAATTTAGAGGGAGGGGCCCCATTCAGATAAAAAAAAGGCTTCAAGCCTTGATGAGTACTACAACTACGGAGGAGGGAACCTCGGTTTCTTCAGAAGTCATTCCGAAGAAATCACCCAATCCTTTTCAAATAAATACTACCAACTTTCGGTGTTCAGAATAATTTACGATAGAGTTGCGGTAATTATAAACGGGTCTTCAATTTGTTAAGGTGAGTGTTTTCATCGCTCTAGCGCAAATCGAATTAAAAGGGGATTATTGCATGCTATTTTAGGCTTGTTGATTTAAATGTGTTATTAGAAATTTTAAATTATGCATTAAAACTTGTGATTATTATCTTTAATTACTTGTTTTCATAATAATTAAGTACGGCGTGCACTTTATCACACCGTGCTTAATTATTTTTATGTTATATGAATTTAATAATTGTGATATTATATGTGAGTGACCGGCTTGTACTTTATCTTACCGTGTCAAATTTGCTAGCGTGCTACTTGATTACTTGTCTGTGTTTATCGGGGCCCTCGATGCGATGGGAGCTCGGTCTAGATCGGTGGGGAGCGGTATTGACCAAACTGTATGACTAGTTCGGCTACTCGTGGAGTTTCGGTATGCTAACATAACCAAATGGTTTTCTGATACGAGGTCGTAACTGAACATATTGGGCGTAGTTGACGAGTATGAATTTTTGGATCTGACTGCCTTCGGGCACCACTCTAGGGTTTGTACTCTGATGTCAGTCACAGTGGTCATATAAGAACTTGGCTACGTCTTGGCATAAACCACGTGTATCTTTTAACTATGTGCTAGGCTTTATGTGGCTATTTGCATTATATGATCACTAACTTTCACTTGGTAAAACTGACGATGGAACCTCACTAAGAAATGAACTTACCCTAGTTAATCAACCTTAAAAGGTGTAGCGGAACAGTTAGAGTGAAGTACGGGGACACCTTTACTTCTTTTGGGGAAGGGTCTTGGACGAACCTTTAGAACCTTTTGGTTTAGGTTTTGTTATAATCTTGAAAATATTTAACGTAGAACTAATCCTTGCTAGAGCTTTTAGAACTTTTGTCTGTATTTTCGTTAAAATCCCTTGTAAAATACTTTTGCAAAAACTTTCACCGTAATAGTAAGTTAGGTTTTGGATTTCTAAATTTGCTTCCATATAAATTGTATTTCTCGTTACTGCATGTAAGTAATCCGACTCATTGAATTCAATAATACACTCAAGTTTAACATGATACTTGCATAGAGCAAGTTAATCGTAGATCTGGTGTGTTACAGATAGGGTGCACAAACCGTAATTTTTCTGACAATAAGTAGCCTAAAGTTTTATTTGGGTGTTTCCCTTATGCTTTCAAGTCTAACACGTGGAAGTAACTAGTAAGCATCCTTTTCAGAAATAGTCACCTTTACTGTTCTGATAGTTTTGTGGTGAAATAAGTGGATTACTATTTCACGCCCTATATTTTACTTGATTACGCCCTGAATTTTATACTATATAAATACTCACCTTTTTTAACATTAATGTAAATGACATTGATTATCAAATTTAATTATGGATGTTATCATTAGCAATTAATTCACAATTAGTGAGAATTAAATGTGCAATCAATGTAATTGATTGATTTGGGATCTGGTTGCGCCGGTCAACGGTCAGTGCCCGGACGGTGGTGGTCAACGCCAGAGTAGTCGGAAGTCAACCGCATTTTCCGGCGAGTAAATTGAACGGAGAAGATGAACTCTGGCAGCGGTCGACCTTCTCCGGCGGTGGAGCACACGTTATTCCGGCGGCGGCGCGCTCGTCCTCTCCGCCGCGCACCTCGTCTTCTCCCCCGCGCACCTCGTCTTCTCCACCGTTCCTCTTCCCTCTCCGGTGACGCCGCGGGAGCTTTCGACTTCCGCTCTCCCACCTCGGTTCTCTTCTCTCCGGCGGCGGTCTTCTCCTCCAGCTCTCCGGCCTCCGTTCTCTCCACTCCGATCTCCGCCGCTCCCGCTCGTGATTTTCCAAGTCCCGTTCTCTCCGCTCTGTTCTCTCCTTCACTCTGGGCTCCCATTCTCCTCGGCCAGTCCGGCTCCCGTTCTCCTCGGTGAACCGTCCCTAGTTCTCCTCGCCAAACCGAGCTCCGTTCTCCTCGGCGAACCGTCCCCCGTTCTCCTCGCTGAACCGGGCTCGCTCCCATTCTCCTCGCCGGGCTCACTCCCGTTCTCCTCGCCGAACTGGGCTCGCTCCCGTTCTCCTCGGCCAATGGCGAACCGAGCTCTCTCCCCAAACCCGGTTCTCCCTTGAATTTTTCAGCTTTATCCCACAAAATTTTGGGTTCTCCTTTACCTAACTACCATCTACCCACATTTAATGTCATTTACTCCATTATACCCGAAAAAGTGTAATTTTTTTTCTATAAATTGTTCTGTAAATCTCATTGGGTAAAAATCTCCAAATTTTTACTCCAAACAAGGGTGTTGGAAATTCCATGTCTTTGGAGGTAATTTTTCTAATTATTTTTCTGTCTATAAGTAATAGTTAAATTTATGATTTATTAGTTTTTTAAGTAGAAATTTATGTTCATGTTAGTATTGTAATTTATTAATTGTAATCTAATAATTATTGCAATTTACTAAGTTATTCATCTTACTGTATTTGAGTACAGGAGGAATTTATTTAAATTTAAGTACTTTAATGTACTGTATGTATTTATTGTATTGTAGTGTATAAATTTATTTACTGTATGTATTTTCTGTATGTATTTATTTACTGTTTTTATTTACCGTATGTTAGGGTATAAAATTATTTCACGCCTCTTTTGACTGTATTTATTTACTCCAAATTTATGAATTTTTAGAGTTAAATTTTGCTTAATTGAACTACGTTAATTTGTTACTTTAATTTATAGAAATGTAATTACTTTGTTTTATTTTATATTATGTAAATGTAATTATTAAAAGTTAATCTGAAATGGTTTAATGCATTTTTATTTTCAAAAGTTAATTATTAAACATTAAATTTGTAATATTAATTTTATATTATTTTATTTAAACCTTAATTTAAAATGAATGAATGTAATTTTAGTTTTAGGAGTTAATTTATATACGTAAATTTTATAGAGTCCGTCTCTTGAAATACGGTCTTTCCATAAGTTATGGAAAGACCAAGGTTTAAAGTGTAAATTAGAAGAAATTAAGATAAAATTTATGGGTTGCATGAACCGGGTTATAAATTTTATAACTACTACATGTTTCATACTAAAACTTTAATATTGCAACTAAGACCTTTTACCTTTTATTATTCTAATCAAACCCCGTCTTTCCATAAGCCTATGGAAAGACCGTCTTTCCCAAGACTTTGCCAATTTTATAACTTTAATTTTACTTCATCTAATTTAATTTTAACTTTATTATTTTTTATATTTAAATCTATGTTTTAACCGTTAATTAAAAATGGAGCAATGCAATTTTATTTTCAAAAGTTAATTATTAAACATTAAATTTGTAACATTAATTTTATATTATTTTACTTGAACCTTAATGTAAAATGGATGAATGTAATTTTAGTTTTAGGAGTTAATTTATATATGTAAATTTTATAACTTTAATTTTATTTCATCTAAATATTATCAAAGAGTTCCGGTTACAGAAATGAACAAATCAAAGAAAAAAATTGTTTATACATAAGTGATCCAATCACCTAGGGAATGGGTTCATATCCGTGGCGTCTGCGATACTCCTCGCGACGACTGATCCAAGTAGTCAACAACTCCTTCATACACGGGTCGACAAGTCCATGAATGGTAGTAGAGTCAAACCGATCCAAGTCGCTCATCATGTCATTGAACAACTGATGCATAGGAAACACATATTATTATAACGAAACAATTAGATTTAATATAATTAAGCAAACAGTTAGAGAAAGCTTACCAGTAAATCAAGATGTGTCTTATCTGGTCTACAACTCGTGGCATCATGTACAGGATTTGTGATCAATGGGTGCGAATGATTCGTGAACCACTCCTCGTAATCCAAGGTTCACTCTGATGGACTGGTGGCAATAGGAAACTCGGCTAGCTGACCGTTGTGCCACGCGTGTGCCATGTCCCACAATGTCAACTGCATTATCCCTGAGTAGGTCACTGAATAGCCAGCAGGATCAGCGGGCCGGGAGCAGGGCTCTGGCACAATCCTAATGCTATACGGTATGCCCTGTACGAGACCTAACTGGCGCACAACACGATCTGGCATGTACGCCTCCATTGCTTCAAGGTATCGAATCACGTCCGGTCCATATGGCAACCAATCCACTTGCGCGTGTTTCGAAGAAATGTAACATTCATATAGAATCCAATCTACCTACTATTATTAGAATCCAATTGACGCCTGATAGTATCCTGCCTCTGAATACCCCTCTCCATTTTATCCTCTAAGTGCCACCGGTTGGCGTGTCCCGAAAGAGCTGGCAATGTACTCAGTCTCGGCCAAAACATTGGAAAGTACTCGTATATTCATGATTGCAGCAGCGTGCAACAGCCACATAGGCCACGGGCCTTAGCCCGAGATGCAATTCCCAACCGTAGATACAAACTGGCCAACGTCGCCGAGCCCCAGGACAACTGCGAATCAACTAGAGGGAGCAGGTTGGCTCTTACCTTAGTCCCAATTTTATCAACAAAAAGCATTGATGAAAACAGGGTCAGCATGTAGCACATAAATTGGAAGTTATCGCTCTGACCCGCCGCTAGACACCTCGCCATCAATGCTTGGCCATCAATATAACCCCCGTTTCAGTCTTCCCCGAGGAAGGACTCCACGTCTTTCCCAAACAGTTCAGCGCTTGATTCCTGAACAGCCTCCACCGAAATGGTACTAGCAACAAAGCCACCAACAGTAGGAATGCCAAGAATCATCTCTAATAAAAATATTCTCTCTCTAGCTCTGGGGCGAAAAAAAGAAGAAAAAAGGCGCAGCCTTTCTTCCATCTTCTGGAGGCCGATTTCTTCAATTTTATTAACAATCCACCGATGAATTATGGTTTAACGGATTCTACTCTGGATTCCGCATAAAACTATATGCAATTCGTGGTGAGTTTTTGATCTAAATCGGCTTTGGAGTAGGGTTTGAATTCGGCAAAGAGGGTTCTTGGTGGATCTTGAACGTGAATTGGATTTGGATTGAGGATATAGATTCGGATCTGGATTTGGGAGGGAGATCGCATTGGTCTCTCACCTAATTCCTTGTTCGAGAAGGAGATTTGATCAAAAAACTCAATCTTTCTTCGGTTTGGATTTGGATTTGGTTGCGCAAAGGAGTATAAAGGTTTTGATTAAAATTTCTAGCACAAATTTTAATCAAATTCCTACAATTTGGTTCGGATTTAGCACAAAGATTGGAGAACTTTGATCGGAATACAATTTTGGACGCAAGGCTTGAATTCGGATTGCTTGGTGATCAAGGTTTCCACGATTTCCAGGTTTATTCGATCCATCTTCTTGAGTTTTGTTTGTATTTCGATTTGGAGCATGATTCTATGTGTGTGTGCATCCGATCTAGTGCTTAAAAGAATTCGGTCTTAAGGTCATGTCTTGAATCCAACTTCACATAGGGTTTAATCGGTTTTGATTCAAGTTTTGTTCTCGCTTGATTTTGAATCCGGTTTGGTGATTGGTGGCTTACGGTTTTGTTATTGAGCTGTTCTTGATCCGATTTGATGCTTGGTGTAGTTTGATTTTGAGATCAAGTTTTTGCATGTTTTGCTTGTTCTTGAAATCGATTTAGTGATTGGTGATTTATTCCTCGTGTGTTTCTGATCGGTGTGTTTCCGATCGGATTGATATTTGTTTGTTTTGTGATCTGGTTGTTTTGGTGAATCCGATCTGTTTTATCGGAATTCATCCATAACAATGGTGATGAATATGGGGAATAATTCGGGTGAAAAGAACAACAATGGTAATGGTACCAAGGGGCCGAATCAGCAGGTGCACCCAAGGGATTGGAATGATCCGAAACTGGAAAGGAGAAGGAGATGGGATGACCCTAAATTCTCATGAATAAGTCAGACATCGAAGTTGTTGTAAACAATGGAGATTGTGTCAATTTTAAGCTCACTGATGAAGAGATTCATAAGGATCTACATAAGTCCTTCTTCGGATTTTTGGGTGTATTTCCGGGTTTCTTCCCTGGCATGTACACAATTCGGACTCTACTAGTGGCGAAGTGGAAGGTGCAGTGTAATGTTCAGACCAAGCAAAATGGATACGTTATGTTCAAGTTCAACAGTGCAGAGGATAGAGATAAGGTGATGAATGGTCCTGACCATTATCTCCATGGTAAGAAGTTGTTCATGATGTTAATTGATGAATCTGGGCAGTATGATGTGAATATCCAAGCCACTAAGCCAACTTGGATACGGATGGAACACTTGCCAAAGGCGTACTGGCACAAGAAGTCATTGGAAAAAATCGCTACCTCACTAGGAGAGCCTATCCTTATGGACAATGGTACTCTTGAGTTAAGGGGCTACTATGCACGCCTTTTGGTTTGGATTGATACATCTAAAAAGCTCAAGGAGGAGGTGAGCTTTCGTGTTCCGAATGGTGAAGTGTTTGTGCAAAGGATCATCTACGATTATTGTAGACCTTGGTGTGCTAACTGTGGTGAAAACACTCATCTTTTGGAGGAGTGTAATGACTATTGGAAAGCCAAGGAGATGGAGCAAAAGGACCTCACAGATTTGGTGGTTCCTATACCTAAGAATGGTAATGGAAGGAGAAATTGGAGATCAAGGTACAATGACCAAGTGTGGGTTCGGAAAATGCAAGAGGAAAACATAGGAGATACTCTAAGCTCAAACTCGGTTGGAGAGAGAGAACAGGTTACTATAGAGGATGCCTCTTCGGACATTGAGGAGGGAGAGAGGCTAAGAAAAGGGAAAGGAAAAATGGTTGAAAACATTGTCAAGACCATCGAGAAAGCAGTAAGTGCAAAAAAGGGGCATGGCATTACTATCGAAGACTCTCGGGATGAGGATACTCGGCCAATTGTTGCGCTGCCAGCGCAGCTGGGCACTTCACCAATGCCTGGAACAGCAAGCACTGGCGCGGGATTTGTAAGCACCGGTGCTGCAAAGGTAAGCACTGGCGCAGTTGGCCGTGGCATAGGATCCGGCAGTAAGGCAGCGCGCGAGAAGGGTGACCAGGCAGTGCGCGGCAGAAGTGCCGAACGCACGATTTCCAGCAAAGGCCGAGCCGCGCATTCAGCCATTCCAGCGCTAACTCAACAATTGGCATTTGGCGATGATGATAACCCAATAGAAGGTGCTGGAAAAATGCCCAAGCAAATGGTTCATCCTGATGCTAGAGGTTCGAAGATTCCAAGGGTGCATAGGAGCAAGAGTCAGAGTAGACCTCCCCCTACGCCAGGGGCTTTGACTAGGTCCAGAAGTAAGAGCAGGACTCGGATAAATGAGCAAAGGAAGGGTGTACTAAAACCCTTTCAACGTATGTTATCTACTGCAAGCAGTCACTCAGACAGTTCGGGAAGTAAATCACTGGAAGGCGGCGGTCCGAAGCCAAAAGGGACCTCTGTTTCCCAATGAATACATCCGCAATGAATGTCAGGGGTCTCTCGGCCCCTGTAAGGAGGAGGTGGGTGAAAACTATCATCTCCACAAATAGAGTTGGATTGTGTGGATTATTGGAAACGAAAATGGAGGACAAGGCGTTGCGTATTTTTTTAAAGAGTTTTAAGGGATGGAAGTTTACGCACAACTTTGAACTGTGGCAGAATTCGAGGATACTCATTATCTGGGACCCGAAAGGTTTCTGGGTTGACGTCCTTGGGAAGTCTCCGCAATGTATTCATCTGAATGTTCGTAATCTTGCTTCTGGTATTCAGTTTTACTGTACATTTGTATATGGCCATAGTGAAGGACGTCTGGCGCGTCTGCCACTTTGGGCGGAACTGAAGTCATTTGGTGCCGCTCTGAATGCTCCATGGATGGTACTTGGTGATTTTAATGCTATCCTTAGTGTTGAAGATCATTATGGAGCTACTGTGCCTAGCTTGTACCCAATGAAGGAGTTTCAGGATGCTTGTGTAAAGTGTGGATTACGGGATGCGCCAGCTTTAGGTGAGCACTTAACCTGGCATAGTGCGGACTGGAAGACTTGGAGGAAGCTAGATAGGGTGCTTTTGAATCACGGTTGGGATGATGCTGCGTGTCGTACAACTTTTCTCCCAATCTCGGCTCAATCTGACCACTCTCCTATGGTGGTAGATATGTCGCAGGAAATTGTTGGAAAGGGTAGGCCTTTTCGTTTTCAGAATATGTGGTTGAATCACCCGAATTGTGCGCAATTAGTAGAGGATTTTTGGAGTCCGTCGGTTGAAGGGACTAAACAATTTTCGGTGGCCAGGAAACTATTTCGGATGAAAAACCCATTTAGAGAGTTGGCTAAGCTTGATTTCGACCACATCTCGGAAAAGGCTAAGCGTGCGGATGCGGAGTACAATAAGGCTTTTGATGAATTTGATGCTAGGCTTGCTTCGGATCAGGAGATTTTGGATTTGCGAAAATTAAAGAAACAAGCTATGCTATATTATCTGGCGGAGTCTTCTTTCCTCGCTCAAAAGGGAAGGATAAATCATATCACGCAGGCGGATAAGGGATCACAGTATTTTCACACTATGGTCTCTGAAAGGAAAGGAGGAGGTATTCCAGCGATTACTGATGGTGAAAATAGGATTGTAACTTCTAAAAGTCGCAAGGGTGAACTATTTGCGGATTTTTACAAGGGTTTATTTGGGACCAGGAGAGATAGACTGATCACGGATCCGAATGTTTTTGGTGCGGGTCATAAGTTGTCGGACATGGAAAGAGCTTACCTAAATCAGGAAGTTGAGGGTATTGAGGTACAGCAGGCACTGTTTGCAATGGCGGATGATAAGTCCCCGGGACCTGATGGTTACACGGCCGGATTCTTTAAGAAGCAGTGGAATATTGTGGGTGAGGAAGTGATGGCTGCGGTTCTGGAATTCTTTCGGACAGGTGACATTTTAGCGCAGCTTAATCATACTTCGGTGGCATTGATACCGAAGAAGCCTGATAATCTGAAAGTCAGTGACTTTAGGCCAATAGCGTGCTGTAATGTGGTCTATAAAGTCATCACGAAAGTTATAGCAAACAGGCTTGAGGGTATTTTACCAGGGATCATCGACTGTTGTCAGGGCGCATTTGTAAAAGGAAGAAGTATTTCGGACAATGTAATGTTAGCACAGGAGTTTGTTAGGGGTTATGGAAGGGTGCGCAATTCTCCTCGTTGCATGATTATGGTGGATTTGCAGAAAGCTTTCGATACTGTCTCTTGGGACTTCCTGGAAGAAGTTCTGCTTGGACTGGGATTTCCTGAAAGACTAATTAATCGAATCATGCAGTGTGTGCGCACTTCTACATTCTCGATAGCAGTAAATGGTAAACTGTGTGATCACTTTCAGGGACAAAGGGGTATTCGTCAGGGAGACCCATTATCGCCTCATCTGTTTGTGATCTGCATGGAATATTTCTCAAGATTGTTGAAAAGGAGAACGGCCTCTAAGCACTTCATTTTCCATCCGAGATGTGAGACACTTCGGATCACGCATTTGGCTTTTACGGATGACCTCATGCTCTTCTCCAAGGCTAACACGAGTTCAGTACATATACTCATGGAAGCCCTGAACAAGTTTGAGCGCACTTCGGGCTTAGGAATCAATGCTGCAAAGTCGAAGTTCTTTGGAGTTGGTATAAAGGAGGATTTGAGCTTCACAGGTATTCCTTGGGTGACATTCCCGGTTCGATATCTAGGCGTGCCACTTGATTCCAGCAAGTTGAAGGTGACACAATTTGGTACTCTGCTGGGGAAGGTTGATTCGGAGATCGCAAAATGGAAGGGTCACACTCTTTCGTATGCAGGCAAGCTGGAACTTGTGAGATCAATTATGGGAGGTATTGCGGGATTCTGGATTTAGAATTTTATAATAGTCTACAGTCATGGATGCTCTCGAGCAGAAGTGTAAACACTTTCTATGGTGAGGTAAGCATAAGCTAAGGTGGCGTGGAAGAAGCTTTGCGCACCCAAATCTTTTGGCGGCCTCGGTTTGAGAGACTTCTTCACGTGGAATCGTGCTTCAATGGCTAAACGGCTATGGGATATTCACTTGAAGAAAGATTGTTTGTGGGTTAAATGGATCCACTCATTTTATCTTCATGACCAGGATTTCTGGGGATTAAATCCGAGAATTGCAAATGGTCGATTGGGAGAGAGATACTCGAGTTACTTTGGTGATCTTTGTAAGCTCAGGGATGAGTTGTACGTAATGTTTCAAGGTAATACGCAAGAGGTAATTACCTATCTTGGCTTATGGTCTAGTTCGGGGAAGTTCACTAGTGCGGCTTATCTCCATATGCATCGCCATAAATATCCGGGTGTTTATGATGTTGGCCGATCAAGTGAGAAGGTCTTTAATAGTATTTGGCGTGGTTTTGTTCCGCCTAAATTCTCATTCATCACTTGGTTGGCGGCAATAAAGAGATTACATACCAAGAACAAGCATCGATTGGAGGAAGGGGACAGTATGGAGAAGGTATGCTCTTTATGCCAACTGGAAGAGGAGACGAACGAACATTTGTTCTTCAAATGTGAGTTTTCTAAGGTTGTATGGGGGTGCATAAGAACTTGGATTGGTTTAAGGAGACGAACTAATTCAATCCCTAGTTCCATGACTTGGGTGAAGAGGCAAATTAAAGGCTCAAAGATGAGAAAGAAGTTTGGTATTTTAGCCTTGATCACCACGGTTTATCGCCTTTGGAGGGAAAGGAATAATGTGGTTATGGATGGTGCTCAACCAAGTTCGGAAAGAGTGGTGAAAATCATTATGAAGGATTGTTACATGGTGATGAATAGGCTATTTCCGGATGAGCACTTGTTTCACATTGAGGGTTGATGGGTGCTGGCTGCCTTGCGCTTGGTGCTTCATGTTGCGGGACTTTGTATTTGACGCACGGGTGCTTCATAACACGGGTCACGGTGCTTCATTTCAGGCGCGGTACTGGGCGTCAGGACTAGCGCTGGAGTTGGCCGATTGATGCGATGCAGGGCGCCAGGCAGGGCGACGGTTTGTGAGTTTGGCTGCTGGATCCCGCGCCACGGTTAGCTTCTCTTGGCGCGGGTGTTTGGAATTTTTGTGGGACGATTGATGCGGTTTTCAGCGATGGGAGCGTACTACTTTGCGCCCGATGGAGTCCAGGTTTGCTATGGATTTTTATTGGATTTCTAGTGGCAACACCAGCCCGTTTTTCTGGATGAGGCAATAGGTTTTAGAGTAAGGATTTACACTCCGATGCTCTTTCTCCTAAGCCTAGTTTTTACTATTGATTTAACGGTTATTTTTGTGCTTCATGCTTGTGCTACATTTTGTGTTAAACTAGCATTTAGCTGTCCATTTGCTCAAAATGGAGTGGGCGAGTACATACTCGCCACGCTTGGTGCACGCGGTACAAGTGCATCCATTCTCACATCCTCAGGAAGTTGCTTTTATTGGGAAACACAAAGGTTGGAGGCACGGCCTCATTAATCTTTGCCCATTGGATCAACTTCGGTGTAAACAGAGAATGTTAGAAGGCCAATAACATCCCTCTTTCTTCATCTTAGGGATGTAAATGGTAGAAGCTGTTGTTCATTTGGATCATCGGCTTCAACTTACTTGCGACATCCTCGGCTGCATTAGGATATTCTTATCATTCGACCTTGGATCTTAGTTTCTTCATCTACGTTCCATCAACTACATCAGTCAAGACCTGAGACTCTATCTCTCGGCTGCATTCTGGAATTGGAATGAAGAAGGCCCCATTTGTTCGGGGTAGAAGCGGATTGTTTTGTTTATGGGTAGTGAGTTTGTTCTCACCTCATTATTTCGTTTGTGTTATAGCCTGTGTTTTTCCAGGTTGTTTTGTGCTCCCTCTGCTCGTTTATCTTGCATTGGGTTGGTTGTTATTTTACTTAGACATAGGGGGGGATAGGAGAGTGTTGCCCTCCGGATTTACATTCTTCTATTCCCCCCTACCTCTTTTGGACTTTGCTCCTTAGGTCTACTACGTAGCCTAAGGTTGGATTCTTTTGTATTTGGTGGGGCCCTTTTCGGGCTCCACTGCAGGTTCCACCGTCTATACTATTTACCTATTTACGCCAAGAATCATCTCTACATCGTGCAACAGGATGGTCATCTCCCCAAAAGGCATGTGAAATGAGTTCGTGTCCGGCTTCCACCTCTCGACAAAAACAGATATCAATGCCATGTCAAGGAACTGGAACATAATCGCGGGAATGTGCGACAACCCGGTCACACGTATCCTGGCCTGCACAACATCGTTCTGTTTAGGGAGTATAGTGACTAGCTGCTTGCAGAGCATTGAACGAGCATGGCATTTAAGCACACCTCGCTCTATACCATTCCAAACATCAACTGCGACGTGGCCTCCAAAGCTTGGTATCACAAGGTCATCTTGCGGGCCACCACCCATCGGTCCCCGCACAACCCACGTTTCATCGGCTTGTCACTTTCTCTTGTTCCTCAATGCCCTTCCAATGCCAGTCTCACCGATATTACACGATCCACCGGAAGATTGCGCAAATCGACCAGTTCTATTCCTAACGGTATGCTTACCTCCTCCACCAGCATGCCTTTCGGTTCCAACCTCCACTTGCACACTCGTCGCAGGTTGGCCAGAAGGGGGGACATTGCATGTATCCTGTCCCTGCTACCATCGGCGTCGAGTGGTGGTTCTACACAACAACCATGACGTGGGCTGGATACCGGTTCTTGATCCCCAACCGGCAATTCATACATCGATTGCCAACTTTCATCGTCACAGATTGAATGCATTCTACCGGACGTGAGAATGTTGAGCTTCGGACCTTCCCATGTTGGCATGGGATCGAATACATCATTGCGCCTTGGAGAAGGCTGCTCAACTGGTACCTCGTGCTCTTGCGGAGGTACTGGCGATTGTTCCTCCTCGATCACACGGGCTCTCGCCTGTCTGGCCGAGGCACTAATACCTCTCTGTCGTATACAATGACCATTGTCATTGGGTTGGCCAGCAGTGCTCATCTACAATACAAGATATATAATTATTATCAGAACAATTGATTTATTGTAAGAGAAAATAAATTAACATACATTTTAATAAAATGTAAACTGACATGACGAAACAGTGCATAATTTCAAACAACTTATGGAAAATAATTACTTAGAGATAAAATACATTATCAACTTCCGCACCAAGTACATTTTTCAATTACTTACTTCCCATGCAAATTTTTACAAATAAACTACATATTCACTAATGCATAGAAAAAAAATAAATATAACGTAAAAAATCACACTCTAAACAAAACATTTAATTCTTTTCAAATCCCATACAACGAACTATTTATTTTTATTATTTACAAATTATAAAATAATTTATTAAATCATTATACAATAATTTAATTGTTTAACAAGTGAAATTATTATTATTATTCAATGAAATAATTATTAAAACATATCATAATCATTTACTACACAATTTTTTTATGAGATTAATAAACTAGATTTTCATAATATTAATTTAATTAATATTATATTCTATTATGTTATATATACTCTCCAAATTACTACAATAGTTATCATTTTGAAATTTAAACTAAACAATTTCTAAAAATAACAATTTCTTCATTTTAATTCCAAAGTTCATACAATTCATAATAATAGATTTTTCAAATTTAATTTACTATTTAATTTCCAATTTTCTGATTAAAGGATTTATTTTTCAATTAAACCTTTAAAGTTTTTAATATTTGCACCCAAACCCTCATCTCCCTCATCCCTCCAACTCCAACCTAAACCCTAAACCACCTACCGCCGCCGTCGTTCTCCTCCTCTGCCGGCCTTCTCCGCCATCGAACGCTGCTCCAGCTCCTCCGCCCGAAGCCACCTTCTCCTCTCTCCTTCTCCTCCTCCTCCTCCTCCTCTCCTTCTCCTTCTCCTCTACCTCTCCTTCTCCTCCTCTGCGATGCCACCTTCCCTCCACCGGCGTCCCCACTCTTCCTCACCAAGGCCCAATGCGCGACGCCCAACCGGCCAAGGGCCACCACCGGTCCATCCTGCTCCAGCCCAAAACCACCTCCGGTTCATCTCTTCCGACCATTTCGCACCACCAATCCGACGGGTAAGAACATTTCTAACATTTTCTAACAAACCCCAATTCTAACAATTCTAACAAGTTCATATAAATTCTAACAGATGGGCAACATTCAGGCAAGATTCTAACAAGATTCTACGAAATTGATTTTGGCAAGATTCAGGCAAGCTTCTACGAAATTGATTTTTTTCTGAAAAACTTGCATTTTTCGGCGAGATTCCGGCTTCGTACGGTGGCCGGAGGTGGTCGGCGTCGGGCGGTGGCTGTTGACAGCGACGGCGGGCGACGGAATCCGGCGAGAGGTGGTGGTTGCTGGTGGAAAGGAGGAGAAGCAATTTTGGGCTAATTATAAGTGGGGTGTTCTCACAAATGTGATTCAACCACTTTTATACCACCAACTATCTTCAAATAAAATTATTTATTCTAAAATATAAATACATGTATTTATACGTATTAAGGTGTAGATAGTAAAATACAGAGCGTGATATAGCAATACTGCATGTACTTAAAGTACAATTCATTTTATATTGTTCAGGATGTCATTCCTCAATACCCCATTACCTGTGATGTGTAGGAACTCTGTTGGAAAAAGGGAGCAGAGTGATTTGAATGTTAACAGAGAGACAATTATAAAACCTAGCTAAAATGGTCTATTTATCATTCTTTGGAGGGATTGTTTATTATTCTCAATCTATATTGAGCCATAATTTTTTTTATGAAAAAAGTGTTTTTATAACCCTACTTAATTGATATGAGTGTTAATATAACCTTTCAATATTCGAAAGTGCCAATATAACCCTATCTAGTTAGTGAAAATGCCAATATAACCATCTCCGACAACTTTTAGCCGGAATTTTATAAAATTACATATTTGTCCTTCGGAAAAAAATTAAAATACAAAAAAATAGGAAATGACATTATTACCATCGGACCGCTGCCGGGTTAGGTAAGGTTATATCAGCACATTTTAAAAAATTGGTAGGGTTAAATCAACACATTCCGAAAATTTATGGAGTTATATCAGCACATTAGTAAAAAAATGTAGGGTCACATCAGCACATACTATAGAATATAGGGGTTTTAATGATATTTTATTTATTTTGTTGTGTTTAGTCCGGATTGATGATTGGATGACCTTTGGTGTTGTGTGTGATTGTTATTTTACTGTGTTTTTCAACCTTGGATTTTTAATGTTGATAAGTTTTGAAATGAGGCTATGATATGTGATAATGGTGTTTAATATTAATGATGGTGTCATGATGCCAAATTTTATGTTGTATAAGATATTGTTATGATGTTATAATGGTGTATATAATGATGTGGTTGCCCGTTAAGGCCAGTCGGGTACCACACACTTAATATTTATAATATGTGCTGATATAACCCTATAAGTTTTAAGAATGTACTGATATAACCCTACAAACATTAGAAATGTGTTGATATAACCTACAAATATTAGGAATGTGATGATATAACCCAATAAGATTTCATAATGTGCTGATATAACCCTACCTTCCGGCGGCAGTCCGGCAAACTATGAGGGTAAAATTGTCCACCTAATTTCATAGTTAGCCCAAAGGGTATTTTGCTCAATTTACATAGAGTCAACGCCAGAAAATTGAGGTCAATGCCGGAAATGGGGTCTGAGGGTTATATTGGCACTTTCATTAACTAGTTAGGGTTGTATTTGCACTAAAAATTATTATAGGGTTATATTGACACTTACTCAAGTAGATAGGGTTATTGAAAGAATGATTTCCCATGATCAATTATTGTATTGCTGACAAGAATATATAGAGTACAATAAGGAAACATAAGATGAGTAGAACTCTTGCTTAGTCTATATGACTTATCCAGAATCAATCAAGATCTAATCATAAACATGATTTACTCTAATACCCCCCAAGCGAAGCGTCAGATGTTTAGAGATGCAAATCTTGGACCGAAAGAACTCAAACAGTGGACGAGAAAGTCCTTTGGTGAAGATGTCAGCAATTTGAAGACCAGTGGAGACATAGGCAACACGCAGCTTGCCAGAAGCCACCAACTCACGTATAAAGTGATAGTCGATGTCAATATGCTTAGCCCGCTTGTGAGCAACCGAATTCTGAGCTAAGAAAATGGCACTATTGTTGTCACATAATAGCAATGGGGAGCTCAAAAATGGAACACGTAGGTCGCGAAGCAAATGAGTCATCTAGGCCATCTCTGAGGCCGTGTTGGCAAGAGCTCAATACGCTGACTCAGTGCTGGAACGAGAGACGGTAGGATGCTTATTGGCACTCCAGGAAATAAGGTTTCCACCAAGAAATACTGTATAGCCATATGTAGATTGGCGAGTCTCGAGACAACGAGCCAATCAGCATTTGAATATCCCAAGACCTTAGGAGTACTGGCCGAGCGAAAGGTGAGGCCAAAATGGAGAGTGCCTCTGACGTAGAAAAAAATCTGAGTGACTGCAGCATAATGGTCATCACGAGGATCCTGAAGAAACTGACTGACGGTGTTAACCGTCAGATACTGTAGGGCACCAACAAGGGATCAATACAGTGTCAGATTCTGAAATGGCGGACTAGTGGAGCTGTGTAGCTGTGAACTAGGAACAACAGGGGTAGAGACCGGGGCCGCATCGAACATTTCGGCATGAATGAGAATATCCCGAGCATACTTAGCTTGACCGAGAAGCAGACCTGAAGAAGTTGGTGATACTTTTAAGCCAAGAAAGTAGTGAAGGGTGCCCAAATCCTTAATAGCAAACTCTCGATGTGTCCAATCAATAAACTGTCGAAGGATCCCAGAGTCATTGCATGTGAGGATGATATCATCGACATAGATCAAGAGATAGAGTAACGATGAGCCTCTCGAGAGAGAACAAAAAGGGAAATGTCAGCAGAACTGCACCAAACCCGAGCTGAGATAGATAGGTGCTAAACCGCTAAAACCATGCTCAAGGTGCTTACTTAAGACTATAGATGGCCTTTCGCAAGCGGCAAACATAATCTGGATGAAGAGAGTCGTTGTAACCAACTGGTTGCGCCATATAGTCCGGAGTATCAAGAATGCCGTTCAGAAAGGCATTATTGACATCCAACTGATGAAGAGGCCAGGAGCGCATAGTGGCAATGGAAAGAACGGTCTGGACAGTGGAGGCCTTGACCACCAGACTAAAAGTCTTGACCACCAGACTAAAGGTATGATCGAAATCGAAGCCCACAATGTGAGAGAACCCATGCGCAACAAGCCAAGCTTTGTGATGATTAACTGTACCATCAGGACGATACTTCAGCCGATAAACCCATTTGGATCTAACAATGTTGACACCAGACGGGCGTGGAACTAAAGCAGCAATCTCCTCATTATAGCAGCAACCCAAGATGGGTCCTTCAACACCAAACAATAATTGATGGGCTCCGACTAGGTGAGAAGGGTAGCAAGAAGACCTTGGGCCACAAGATCATAATAGTCTCGATGCTAAATAGCTCCAGTGGATGATCTAGTGGCCATGCGATGAGTACTATGATGTGGTGATGAGGTTGTAGGAGAAAGAGCCGGAGAGGATGCCAGGAACTGAATGACCGAGGTGGTCGGAGATGATGTCGTCGAGGGAGTAGGACTGGCCATCGGTGACCGTGGGGGGAGGGGGGGTTGACCGGTCAAGAGATGGTGGAATAGAGTCCGACAGCGGAACTAGAGGGCTGACAACCAATGTGGTAGACCGAGCAGAAGGAGATGCCACCGTGGAAGAGGTAGGAGTATTAACTGATGTATCAGCAGGATCCAAAAAGTAGAAAAATCCAAGGAGAATGGAGATACTTTAGTAGAACCATCGGCAAAAGGGAAGAAAGTATCATCAAAAGGGAAGAAAGTATCATCAAATCGAGCATGTCTGGTGACATATATCTTTCCAGACTTAGGATCCAAACATCGATAACCCTTGTACTGGGAGTCGTACCTAAGAAAGATGCAGGGCAAACTGCGAGGATCGAGTTTGTGAGCTACATATGGACGAAGATAAGGGTACACACGACAACCAAATACATGAAAGTTCGTGTATACGGGAACCCGACCATTAACAACCTCAAATGGTGATCGTTCGCCAAGAATCAGAGTGGGCAACCGATATATGGTATAAGCAGCTGCAGCAAAGGCGTGTGGCCAGTGGGAAAGAGGAACATGAGAGTGGTACAACATAGACAAACCCATCTCAGTAATGTGGCGGTGCTTGCACTTAGCCCGACCGTTCTGCTCAGGAGTATAGTGACAAGAAATTTGATGGAATGCCTTTTATCTGAAAGTGAGAGTGTAATCGATCATTTACGAACTTAGTCCCCCATCACTCCAAAACACTTTAATGGTGGAAGAAAACTGGTTCTCCACAAAGACCTCAAACTGGCGATAGGCATCCCAAAAATCATATTTACGACGAAGTGGGTAAAACCACAAGAGTTGAGAATGATCATCAAGGAAAATGGCAAAGTAGGAGAAACCATCAGCAGATATAATTGGAGAGGGCCCCATAAATCACAATGAACTATATCAAGTACCCTAGTAGCACGTTTATCATTTGTATGAAAAGATAAACGCTTCCCTTTAGTTTTTTCACATGCTTCACAAATGGTGGGTTTAGGCAAAATCGACGAGACAGTTAAGGATCCAGAAGCACGCAAACCAGAAATAACAGAATGCGGAACATGACCAAGTCTAGCATGCCAGATTTCAAAGGACGTACGCGACTTATTTGACTCCACAGTAGACATTAAAGTAGATGCACCATAGTCTAAAACATAAAGACTATCTTCAATATGACCGTGACCCAAGGTTTCCCTAGTGATTTTATGCTGAATAATAAAAGAACGATCATCAAGGCAGAAAACAACATTTAAATCTCAAGTTAATTTGTTAATAGAAAGAATTTTTTTAGTGATATCAGGCACAATAAGCACATCATAAATAGGCAGAGACTTAGAAATCCGAGATTCACCAACATGCATGATAGGGAGTTAAGAACCATTATCGACATAGGCGTGGGAAGAGCCATGGTAAGGTCTCATATAATCAATAGCAGCAGGAGATGATACCATGTGTTTTGTGGCACCAGAATCCAAAATCACTTAGAGTCATGGTGTTTAAACTTTGGGAGACCGCCATAATAATCCATATGGGTAAAAGGGAAAAAACGGTGATGGAGAGTCTGGGCGCGTGAATGGCATGCGCGTGCTGAACTGAGGGGGCATGTTTGTTACTAGCGAGGATACTGTTGGGTGCGTGTACCCCACGCGCGAGTGATTGGATGCACGGATATGGATGACGAGCGAGTGGATCTCACTTTTGTTGTTGAACGATGACAATGGACGTTGGCTTACAAAGACGGTGAACGCTGGATGTTTGCTGAAGATATGCTGCTAGAGAACTATGGCCGATGAATAGAAGCTATGTCGGATGCCGGAGAAGGAGACCTTGGGTGCCAAATTAGATGCCGGAGAAGAAGCCTCAATGGGACGCCAAAAGCTGTTGGAGGACGCCGGAGGATTTGAGTTGAAGAGAACCACTTCGGGAATACTTCCGGATGATACGAACGGGATGCCGAAAAATGGGAGACCTGGATATTTGGATAAAAGCTGCTGCCGATGGTTGATGGGATTTTGCTAGAATCAGGTGGTTTGGTCGGCCGGAAAAAGAGAGGGGGATGTGGCCGAACAAAAAAATGATTTAGGGTTTAGGATCAGAACTTGCTCTGATACCATGAAAGAATGATTTCCCATGATCAATTATTGTATTGCTGACAAGAATATATAGAGTACAATAAGGAAACATAAGATAGTAGAACTCTGGCTTAGTCAACATGACTTATCCAAAATTAAGATCTAATCATAAACGTGATCTACTCTAACAGTTATATTGGCACTTATCCCTTTTATTTTCTGGTCAGGGAGCTATCATAGCAGTGTCAACCGGAAAGTGTTCAATGACAATAAGGGCCAGTCCAAGCAGTGTCTAGAGTGCATCAAGAATAGGTTTGGGTCTTTGCCCTGGCTGCTATTGTTGAGGTACATGAATGGCTTTCGTGTGGTGTGGTGTGGTGTGGTGTGGTGTGGTGTGGTGTGTGTTTGTTTTGCATTATACTGATTCTCATCTTATCTTTGTATGTATGTGTATATATCAGTGTGAAATGTAATGTGATACTCCTATATGTGAATAGATACTAAGCAGCACATTCTCTGTGTCGCCGAACCGTATGTTGAACTTCAATTAGAAAATGTAGCATCATATCTTAGTATACTTTTGAATAAGCAAACAGCGTCATTTTATAAAGAGCAAGTTATTTCGATGGCCCCTTAACTATTACAATCGCCCCCATTTGACCCTTCAATTTTTTTTTGACACTATTGACCCCTCAACTTGTAGAATTGTTGAGTCATGGCCTTTTTTGAACACTTTTGACCCCTTGACTATCTAAAAAACCAGCCATTTGCTCATTGAAGGGCCAAAAGTGTTTGAAAAAAAAGTAGAGGACCAACGGTGGACGGTCATGGTAGTTAAGGGGCCACCGAAGTCATTTGCTCTTTTTTATATATTTAGGAAAGTCAAATGACATGAATATCCCCAATTGACGATAAAAAAGAAAGAATTTTACTGTAAATTGCTTTGGAATAACAGTAGTTAACTCATTACACATATAGTAAAACTGTATTTAAGTACAAGAGATTTTATTATGTGCCCTCATGATTATAATAATGTCTTTCGTTTTAAATGGTAAAAGATATAATTTATGATTTAACTAATTATCAAACATCTATGGCATGCTTTACATATTAAATTTTAACATTTACTATTGTGCACTTGTAAATGATGGTAATATTATCAATATTGTTACTAGTAGATTATCAATGTAATGGTTTTCTTTTGAATAATTATTAATTTAGAATTTGAGTTGTATTTGGGTAGGCCTCATTTAAAACCATACTAGGTAGGGTGTTTCTCACTTAATGAGGCCTTACTTAGGATCCAAATTGTCCTATTATGGTAAAATCGCACACCCAAAACTTAATCATCAATGACATCCTGCAAAACTATTTCAACTGTAAGGATCGAGCACATGAACAACGTTTTATTCAACAAGATCATTACAAATTTTTAACAATCAACATGAGCTTTAATGACTAGCAACTTGACTCTAAAGATTGACTCTTGATGATACATTGGCACAATGCCCAGTCGATTATTAATACTCGTGCATCGATGGACCTGCGATATCCACACTTAGAGAATATATGAAATCTTTCCAACATGAAGACTAAGATTAGTATTCTAATTGTAGTCAAACACTATTGTTTATTCTATAAAGAAAGAGGATGATAACCCTAGTCAATCATGAAGATCACGAACGGTCTCCTCATATAAATACAAAGGTATGATCTAGTTTAAATTCATTCATAATCATATACACTTCTTCATACACACTATCTAACTTAAGTATCAGAGGGTTTTACCCTCGGTACTCCTGAGGGTTTTGTTCTTGCAGATCAATGTTCGAGAAAGCGTTGGTGAAGAACTTCAATTACCATATCGAAAGGCTAAGACCAACAACAAAACAATGGTTGATCCTTAATCTTAACCTACGAGAGCGACCCCGATACCGACTAGCATCTCGACAAGTCAAGGTTTAACCATAAGTACAATTGGAGGTTCAAACCTCAGTGTAGCAAGATCATTGCGACAACCCAAAAACCAATTCTGGACCTCGGGCAATTGGCACTAGCATGACAAACCCCACATCAATCCACAAGTAGAAAACGATGGATAGTTTACTGAGGGATAGACTAATTTGCATATAGAGGCATACAAATGGGTGATCCAACAAAATAGCTTCCCAATGACCCAATGCTCAATTTACAGGTTGAGTTTTCACTAATGGTGCAAATCAATGATAAGGGTGGCATGCTATCGAATAATGGCTCCCCCAATATTGAACCAACCAATGAAAGGAGCTCCAGTTTCAATCCCCCACACGTTCCAAACAGCTCCTCTATTCTAGCTCATTCTGATGATATCCCAGTCAGGTTATCCAGGTTTTGGAGCACATCCTCCTTGTTCCTCGATGCATCTACCACAACCTTCCTTCCCACTATACAACCAAGGAGTGGCATCCTCAATGCCACCCTTCCTTGGTCAGGAATCATCACATGTGTTGGTGCATTTTATAGGATTTTTATCAAGGATATGAACCCATGGGTCAGCCGCAGTACCCACACCAATCGATGGCAGAATCTTGCCTTACCCTAGTTACACGATGCGGCCATTACACCAGTACTCATTACCAGTGGGTTCGCTACCACACTCTGGGTATATGACTGAACCGTTATACCAACATATGAACCTTTTCACAATATGACCTGACAATGATAACATCAATGCCTTAAGCGTGGAACTTGATAGGTTTATAGGCCCATTGGGGTAAGCTGCTAGCTCGCCTTTCACCACGACGATCATGCTTACTCGATGATCAAATAACACAAAGCCTCTAAAAGTACTCCCCACATATAACGGTGATTCAAACCCCGGGGAATTCATCCAGACCTTCTTAAGTTTGATGAATTCTCGACACTTCGATGAAAAGTTGACATGCAAACTAGTAGGAAGATACATTCGAGGAAAGGCTCAGGATTGGTTCAACAACTTGGGCCACGAGAAGCTGCACTCTTACGGAGATTTTAGCAAGGCTTTGTTGAGTTAATTCTTCCATAAAAAGAGGTTCAACAGAACCATAGATGAACTATATACCAACCAGGGAAACCACAGAAGCATTCTACCATCGATATGTACAAGAAAGTCTCACAGTTATTGAATGTACAGAGTCTGGCGTTATTTTGGGATACATGCAAGGTATGCGCGATGTTGATCTTTACATGTAGTTGATGGGAAAACCCCCAAAAATTCCGCAATAACTACAATAGGTTGTTAAGCAACACTCGAAGGTCAAAGATGCGGCCAAGCGGAAGAAGGACATAGACAATATGGTGGAAAGGCATGTAGGGCCAAATGATCAAAGGGGCAAGAATTCGGCCGAAGCTTTGAGATCTAATTTTGAGAGCTATACCACTTTGGCTATATCTGGTGCAAAGATCTTGACCATTAATCACAATCAGTTTAAAACGGCCCCTCTAATGAAACATTCTTCCTCGAGAAAATCATCAAACAAGTATTGCGACCACCACAAGGATAATGATTATGATACCGAGGTGTGCCACTACCTCAGAGCCGAGACTGAGACTTTTCGGTGTGGGTTCACCTTCTGTTTGCCCTTGTTGACTGCGTGCGCCCCTAGTTTTTTTGGTAAGCTCTGAAAATTGGTCTTGATTTCCAGTTTCCTGGTGTGTCAAATCTGCGCCTGGGCCTATTGCATCTCTAGTTACCATGACATAAACTGGATTTTTTCTGGTCCCTGTTCTGGTACAGTACATTCCTAGTCTCTTTTTTCTTGCAGTCGTCATTGTTGTATCACCCATCTGCTTGGTTGGAGAATTGGTGAATTGGATTCATAGCTGAGTAGCTTAGGACCCCAATCGGTAGGCATGAGTCTTTTCCTACAAGGAGTGTTCTTTGAAGGGCGGTTTATCTTTGTATGGTCGATATGGCCACACAATTCACAAAAATGGGTAAGCATTCACACTGCAAAAAGAATTTAAACATTTTACAACTTATGTAATCTTTGAACTTATGAGCAATTGGCTCCTTCATTGAAAAGAGTATCCTAATTTTTAAATCCGCTCCTAAACATGTGCCTATTTTTTTGTGATCCGCCTTTATTAATCCTCCGAGGTAATTTCCCACAATGGTGCCCGTGTCGATGTTGGTGAGAGCCAGTGGGACTAAGTGGACGTGGACCCAAAAGGGATACTTTGTGAATGACATGCTATGCACTGGCTCAGTTCTTTCCATCTCTTTGAGAATAAGCAGACAATGGAGAGTAGTCGAATACCTTCTTCCGGTCTTTTTCATAGTAAAATTAGAAAAGAGCTAAATTTTTACCCATGTTGAAGCCATCAACTCCACCCTTGCTTCCCCAGGCCTTACTTATGGTTTTGATCACTTTAGGTTTTTGTACATCATGGTAATTTCCTCTCTCAATGATCATTGTTGCTAGAATGTCTAATCTTAACGGGATAATGATTGGAAGGTTTCTGTTTTTGAAGAAAATGAACAAGTACATGCGTATGATATAGGTGATGATACAAGGATATTTCAATCTAAGGATGATTATGATGAAAATTTCAATCACTGTAGCTCCCTGATCCTTTCCAATCAATGGATATTCTTCCATCTTTAGAAAAGGTATGGTTATAGCATTCAAAATTTGAAATTCGAATGAGAGATTGATCAAAACTTCAAAATGATTTTGAAACTTGATAGATAGAAAATTTTCAAATCTTTAAAGTTTAAAATTGATATTAGAGAGAATAATTAGTGAGAAGGCAAAGAAAATTTTGGCATTAGTAAAGCTTATTTAGCTCATAAGCAAAACATTAATAAGACTTGCCAAACACATCCTTTGTCATTCATTAATTTCAATTGATTATCTATACTATATACTAAAAGAGCAACTTATTGATTAAATGTTACATTCACATTTAGCCACATCAACTTTCTCAAAATTTTGACAAGTGACACGTCCAAAGATTGACACACCAGCTAGCCTCATTTAATTGATTTCCACTACTTTGAAAATTGATCATGTCTTTATTAATCTACTAAATTGAAAACCTCTCTTCTTCTTCTTTAACTACCTTCTATCTTCCTCTCCCTCCGCCTTTTCGTATTCCATATAAACTTATTTATATATATATATATTTTACAGTATTTCTATATAAAATTTATCTTCCATCTTTACAAAAAATATTTTTTCCATGTAAATTAAATTAAATATTAAACTAATTATCAATAAAGAGTAAATTAAACAAATTTTACTTATAATTTATAAATAAAATAAAATATTAGGGTGAATGACTTGGGAGGGCCTTGAACTCCCTCCATCGTTCACCTTTGGCTTCTTATCTTTTTATGAACACTTTTGGTTCATAAACTAACAAAGTTGCTAAGTTGTGGCCCTTCCATCTAATCAAAGCATCAAATATTAGTCAAAATGTCAATTTTTAGGGCAGGTTAGTAATTTTGCATCTTTTCATTTACTTTTCTCATTTCTCATTTTTCTTTTCTCATTTCCCATTTTTCTTTTCTCATTTCCCATTTTTCTTTCTCGTTTCCCCTTTTTCTTTTTCCTTTTTTCTTTTTCCATTTTCCCGCTTCTACCGTCTTCACCTCCCCCGCCTTCTTCACCTCCAGTCGCATCACCCTCTACCTGTCATTTTCACTTCTGCCCGCCGTCTGTTTCTGACATCATACAACACTATTGTACTTTCATAGTCAGGTACCTTAGGAAGTTGATTAGATCTATAGCTCGTATGAAGCCTGTAAATGTTGTTGGTAGTTAGTTTTTTAGGAGCAGTTAGCAAAATTGTCATGCTACACTATTGTACATTCTCTAACTCTAATTTCCATAAATTGAATTGTTTTCCTTGAGAAAAGTGCAGATATAACCCTATACAATTGATGAAAGTGCAGATATAACCTTACGCTAATTGAAAGTGCAGATATAATCCTATCTATTCAGGTAATGTGCAAATATAACCTTTTTAGGTAGTTGGAGGCCAAAATACGATGAAAAGACTATTTTGCCCCTCTGTAAAAATTGAAAACACCAAAATTACATTCCAACCCCTAAAGCACTCTTCTTCGTTTCTCTCTTCTTCTCGTCTTTTCCCAGACCCTTTTCTTTCTCTCTGCCGTTTCTCTTCTCCTTCCCCTCTTTATCTTTCTCTTCTTTCCCAGTCTATTTCATTGATTTTGGGGTTTTGGATTCATCAATTTTAGGATTAGTGTCTTCGTTGGTGGCATTGTGGATTCATCAATTTTCCGGCGCTTGGCTGAGCGACACCGACAATGGTGGTGGTGGCTAAAGCTTGGGTTTTGGTGGAAGGCTGGGATGAGGATGTGCTGGGATCGTCAATGCCGGCGGAGCTGGGGATTTGGGGTGGTGGCAAAGTTATGTTAGGGTTTGGGGCAGGTGGTGGCGCTATAAAGGGGTTCGGGGCTGGAGATGACGCTATGGCGAGGTGGCGCTATGGCAAGGTGGCGCTAGGGATCGAGGCAGGTGGTGGAGCTAGGGTTTGCAGCGGGTGGCATTGAGCGGCAATGGAGGTTTGGTGACTGGTGGGGTGAGGTGGCGCAATGGCATGCATGTGCAGATAGGATTGTCCAAATGCTAGGGTTCCGATGAGGTGTTCGCAAAATTAACGTTGTTCCGACGTTATTTTTGATTCAGATGTTGTGACGAATTTGGATGTTTTTTGCTTGAATAGTTTCAATGATAGTGGGAAGTGGTTGTTGAATGCAGATAGTCTTGAATTTGTTGATCAGGAAAATAGGTTGGGATTGAGAAGCTAAAGTGATGTGATAAAGGGTGTGCATATGAGTTTGAACTTGGGCAGAACTTATTGGAGTTGATTGTATTTTGCAGGTTTATGGTGTCTGTACGTATAAATGACGAAGTTTGTGGAGGGAAATCAGTTCAAGTTTTGATGTTAAAGAACAAGAAGCTTCAAATCAAAGAAATTTTGAGGATTAATGCAGATGTAGCGGAGGGCATGAAATTCATGGTTTACTGGTCAAATTTTGTTACATAGTCATGGAAATGCATGCAAGGATGGACTCAAACTGATCAGTTCATCCTTTTATGTCTGCGACGTCTTGTCCTCATTGGGAAATCTTAATTCAAGTCCATACGATTGTGTTTGGCTATCACCGTCAACTAGGAATTCAGTTGTTGATTGCAACAAACAGTGTTTGATTGCAGGTAGTCTTGAAACTTATGGCGAGAATTTGGATGATTTATTTACTAATTTGACTGGTTTGCACCCGCTTAGTGTTCTTAGCTGTGCTCTTAGTTGTGTGGATGCGGCTGTGCTGGTGGTGGCTGGTGGAGGCGGTATTGATGGGGGCATTTTTGTCTTTTAAAATTTTGTATCAGGTTAGAAGGGCATTTTGGTTATTTTCGGTCAATCAATGGCCGAAAATGCCCAGTCAATGCTGGAATAATGACTTTATGGTTATATTTGCACTTATGTATAATAGTCAGGTTATATTTGCACTAAAAAATAACTAAGAGTTATACATGCACTTTCTCCAACATATAGGATTATATTTGCATATTACCCGTTTTCCTTTTTAGTTTTGCAACCAATTCTTGTGACTTCGGCAGTTTTCACCATCAATTAATTGCAGTTGTAGCGAAGTTTATGGACAGCTATGGCTGAAGTAGTAGTACACTCAAGCTTGAACGACGACCTTTCTCCTATCATTTTAACCTCACTGCCAGGCTCCCACTGTCATCGTAATCTCCGCTCACCACACACTCTAATTCTCGATCCCTACGCGTGTTCTGATAGCTCCAATTCTCCAAACCTGGACTCTACGCTGACTCAATTTTGCATCTCCCGTGGCAGCAGGGAAGGGCCTCTGACGTCAATTATGGAGGTATGTTGGGGCATACATGTAGTGTGTGAGTGTGTGAGAGAAACAGAGAGGTGAAGACGACGGGAAGATGTGGTGAGATGGAGGGAATTATTGATTGTAGGTGAAGACGGCGGGGGTGGCAACGGCGACGGAAGCTGGCTGGGGGTGGCAACGACAACGGGTGGCTAGACGACGGAAGCAGAACTAGGAAAAGGGGAGGGTAAATGGGAAATGAGGGAGAAAATAAAGGAAATAAGGAAAATGGAAAAAGAAAAGGAGACAAAAAAAGGGGAAAGGAGAAAGAAAAAGGGGAAAGGAGAAAAGAAAAACTAAACATGGGAAAAGAAAAAGGAAAAATGCAAAATTACTAATCTATCTTTGAAATTGATGGTTTGACTAATATTTGACACTTTGACCGGATGGAAACTTAGCAATTTTGTTAGTTGAGGCACCGAAAGTGTTAAAAAAAAGATAAGGGGCAAAGGTGAACAAGGCAAAGAGTTCAGGGGTCTCCCATGTCGTTCGCCCTTATAGTTACTTAGTTGAAATCATGCATTGCACGAGTATAAATTATGTAATATTTTTTTCCCATTTATATAAAATTTTTTTAGAAATTATTATAGTATTAATAAATATATTAATTTATTTTAAACAATGCATCGTGTGTAATTCTTATGTAGAAGTATTCGTCAACGAAAGGATCACTAAATATAACAACTAATTACTTATTTAAATTATAAATCATATTATATCTAAAAATTTCTTTCAAAATCGTGCATCGGCACGAGTGTTATCTAGTGATTCATTAAAAGTAAAATGAAAATCCAATTTTACTCTAAGAGCATCTCCAATAGCATCTCCAAGAGCATCTCCAGTAGTTTTGGGGTCTCCTTATTTTTAAATTCCAAGTGGCATGGTTTGATTGGAACCTTAATATGACATAAAAAGTAAGTTTGGTGACTTTATTTTTTATTGGAACCTCAATATGACATAGAAAGTAAGTTTAGTGACTTTATTTTTGGAATTTTAAATCTCCAATGGTACAGTCAAAACTATAATCAGTATGACGCGTCAACAAAATTCTGGTAACTTTTCATCCCGCCATTCATTCTCGCACGTGATTTTTGTTAACCTGGAAATTGATTTCTCGTGCATTATTTTTGTTAACCTGGAAATTGATTCGCCACAAAAGAAAAACTCCAAGCGAATGGATTATCTCTCAATAAGGAATGATTTAAAATGGAAAGTATTACTTGGCCATTGGGGGCAAATTGGACAAATTACATGATATTCTTGGGGTACCATGAGTACCGTATTCCAGAGATATTTTGTGCACTTCATATTGTAGGAATGTGTATTATATTACATAAAATTGTGCATTATATTACATAAAATTGTGCATTATATTACATAAAATTGTGCATTATCATAATTTGATGGTGATTACTACATAAATATTTTATACCCAAATAGTTATATTACAATACACATTGTACACATATGTACTATATACTCCCTTACTATATACTCCCTCCGTTTTTTTTTCATTGGCACACTTACTAAAATTGATGTTTTTTTTTAATTGGCACTTGCTATTTTGGGAAAGTTTAAGGTTTTTACATCCACTCATTTTACTTTCTCTTCTTTCAATTCAATTTCATTCACTCATTTAGCATCTCCTCAATTCTAACACCAAAAGAGAGGTGCCAATGAAAAAAAACTGGAGGGAGTACAATACTTATGATACCAAGGTCTACATTATAAGAATGGGCGGAAATGTACACTGAATTACTATTCGGTCAATAAAAATAGTCAAAAATATAAATTGAAACCAAAACCGAAAACAAACGTTCATTCCGTGTACAACCCCTCGGCCCTCTCCCTCTCTCTCTCTACTGTTTATTCTCTCTCGCATCAAAAATCCCTCTTTTTCATGTTGCGGGGTTCCGTTTAATTCACACACATACACAAAATTCAGAGTGATCATCGAGGTATTTTAGGTTTTCTGCTATCCCCATGGTCGAAGGAGTCGCCGCCCCAGGTGGTGGCGGAGCTGAGTCTAGTGGCGGTGGCAGAGGCAGAGGCAAAGGCGGATCGAAGCTGATCATGCACTCCGATGGAAGCTTCTGTTTCGATGTAGATTTGACGCCGGGGGAGACCACGATTGTTTCGTGGAAGAAGATGCTCAGGGAGCACGCCGCTGGGATTGCTGCCGGAACCTCCTCCGCCTCGAAGCCTAATGCAGTGGCAGCAGGTGGACAGTTTCCTGACCTCAATGCCCCCCCTGCTTCTTCTGCCGGTAATGCCGTCCCAAATCCTTCGCTGGACTCGCGGATTGCGCCGGTGAGTTTTCTGGACTTACTTTTTTTTTTGTCTCTTTTGAGGTATAGGTTTGATTTTGCATTTGTGAGTTTACTCTGCCGGGTTGGTAAACGTCAGGCTCTGGGGTCAGTTGGGGAAAATACTGGGAATGACGCTGCGCAGCCGCCCTCCAATCGATTGAATACTGTAATTGAGAAGATTGAACGGCTGTATGTGGTATGTATACTTTCGTGGATCTAGGGTTTTTGATTAACTTGTGCATTTACTGGCCTGAATGTGCTGAAATGTTTCTTCTGTTTGATTGAAGTTTTTGCCTTTTCTTTTGTAAATGGTCAAAAGAATGTCTTTTTGTATAGTTTTTTTTTTCTGGTTTTAAGTATTGAAATTTTTGTAGAAAGCTAGCAGTGACGAGGAGGATCTTAATGATGTGGTGCCGGATGATGATGAATATGACACTGAGGATTCATTCATTGATGATTCTGACTTGGTTAGTTTACACGTTGTTAAGAGCTATCATTTTTCTTGTTTCAAATAATTGATTTCAGGATTTTTATGCATCTTGTTCGTTGTTCGGTACAATGCCAGAATGACTATTTTCAGGTTGATAATTCAGCTATAAAACACGATGGCTATTTTGTGAACAGGGGGAAGTTGGAGAGACTGTAAGTAATTTTTTCTTAATTGCTCTTTCCACTAGTAATTTTATATGTTCTTAAATGATAGTTATAAGTGAGTGAGTGAGTGTGGAAGCCATGGCTCATCTTGTCCTTTTAAGGTTGTGGAGATTGTTCTGCTTTTAAATCTACTCTTTCACTTGTTGGTAGAATTGGGTTCCATATGGGTAAACTGTTCTAGTCACGTTGGTAACTCTTTTCTTCAGTTATCAACAATGCAAATTATTTGTAAGTTTTTTCCTCTTTTTAAATATTGGATGTTGGAGACCAATAAACCCCAAAAAATCAGAGATTGGGAAATGGTGTTGTCAGCATTCATTCAAGATACCTGCCAACTTTGGAATTTATTATGCAATGTCTATTTTGGGCTAAAAATGCTAGTGGTTTTATAATGTTTTCTCTGATCGAGCGCATAAATGTATTAATTACTTTTGATCCATAACTACTTGTGTTGCCATGATATGTTCTTTTCATATACTGTTAACTGGATTTCTTCTGCAGTTTGTGGGACTTCTGCTTTCCAATTCTGCCTCAACATGTGCCCTTTCTCAACATATGCTGTCTCCATCTTTTCTTTTATAGATTTAACTAGAATATACTCTGGAATCAACTTTTACATTCATCAATCTTTTATATTTCTTCTAGAATTTCTGGTCCTTGGCAGAGCTCTCTTCACTTTCTTTATTAACAAAATCTTCCTGTGTCTCTGTACTAATAGTGAGCCAAGCATGTTGCCAAATGAGCAGTCAAAGAAAAGGAGGAGAAAAGATCTTGGAAAAGATTTTGATGGTGGTGACAAAGATCCAAACCCAAGTAAGCATGCCAAGCCAGGAAAGAAGCCCAGAAAGCCTGCTCAATTGGTTGAGAAAAATATACCGGGCTTGTCTACTGTTATTGCTCTACCAAACATACATGGTGAAGATGGGAAACTTTATAACCAGGCAAACTCTTCCGCAGTTGCTTCCAGAAAGAAACATTCTGATTCGAAAACCAGAGAACAGCACTTATTAGGAGTTACAACTGGTGATGAGATGCTACCAGGGAAGGATTCTGACAGGAAGAAACTTGGAAACATCATTGTCAACAGTCACGGCAGCAGAGTCAAAGAGGGTTCCGAGGTCTTTGATACTTCAAATCAGAAGTTAGAGGACAAAAGTTTGTATTTACAAAGTAAACATGAAGCAGGAAATCCTATGTATAATGTTTCTGCAGGAATTGACCAATCTATTATGCAGAAAGAAAAAGCTAGTGTCTACGGAAGGCCTGAAGCCGCCAGTGTTGCTGATAATTCCTCCACTGTGGTGAGTCATTTCAATATGGGTAATGTGAACATGGAATTTCTATTTTATTATCTAGTCTCTGTTTACTAGGTTTATAACTTGGAACTAATTCTTACCTTTCCATCAAGTGTTTGTTTACTAGGAATGTAATTTGGAGCTGATTACAATGATCAAATAATGCTTGGATGTTTAAGCTTTACCTTTCCGTATTTGTGATCATTTTACCTTTCAATAAATTTCTATTTTAATTGCTATTGATTTTCTAACGCTGGAGATCAGAGGCAAAAAAGAAGATTTTTTTGGTATTGATTGGGAGTGAAATTTGCGTTCATATCATGTTTAAAGTCACCAACTCGAGCTAGTCAAAATCTAACAGAGTGTTTAGGTCGGTACTAGTTGAGAGTACAAGAACCAAGCTACATCCACCTTTTGTTCTACATTCTCCCTCCTTTGGACAGCTCTCTGTTTCTTAATCAAAAGTGAAACTATTGAATTTTAGGGAAAATTAGAATTAAAGAAAAATTGTAATTGTTTAATAATTATATAATAGTGATAAATGCACAAACATAGAACATTTTCTTTAGCTTTTACGGCTGCAATAGGTGAGCAGCTAGCTTGCATTTGTCTGGTCGTGAAATACTCTGTCGTAGAATCCCTTTCAAACTTCCAACTTTGATTGGAAGACCTGAACAAAGGATGCCTAGTTCAGTTTCTGTCTGATATATGATTGGAATGAGCAAGCTGGACTTACATGTATATTACCAAATAAAACAGTGTTGTAAATAAGTCACTCTGTAGGACAGTGAGCAAAGGACATGAGGTGTTGATATCCACAATTCTGCTTTTCCATAGGTAATTAGGTGGAACGGTATATACCAGTGTCTGTTGAGTAGTCCTTCAACATTTTGTACGTCCAGCCGTCTAGCATGGAATGTGGAATGAGCAGCTTTCGCTTGAGCTTTAATATCTTCCATTTGGATGATCAGAGCATTAAATTTGTTTGGGGAAGGATAAAAATTAGAATTGAAAGATAACATTTTTGTCACCAACCCCACCCCCCAATTGAATAATCATGTTTATTCGTTTTATTTTTAGCCAGGATTATTCCCACCCATAAGACGTGGTAAATAGTATCTCTCAATGTAGCATGTCTACAAAAGATGGAAAACTTAGTTGCTCAAAGTTCCCATGTTTTGTTGACCAAAAAAATTTTGAACTCCCCAACTCTACCTTGATTGACATGCACCAAGCCTAAGTTTGTAGAAGAGATAATTACAAATGATCATGACTAGGAAGTCACCTTAAAGGTTTTCTTTTGGGCTTGTCTTCACAAGGTTCAGCCTTGACCTGTTACTGATGAATATCATACTAAGATGAGCATAAAAAATGTGGTATTGTTGAAAGGAAAATCAAACAAGCATTTTTGTAAACTTTTGACGTGTTAGTAAATAGTTACCATAATACTTAGTAATGATGGGCTTAGTATGGGATTTTATGTTGTAAGTTACGGATGGATATTAAAGTATTAATTTTCTGACCTCGCATCAGAATTAGATCACATTTGAAGATTCTATTTCCTTATTGCTTTACATTTGGTCTCAGTGTACTAGTTATTTATTTTTTGTAATAGTACATTAATTGTACTTGTGTAGATGGTGGGATTGAGGGCGGTCCTGGCGTAACGGTAAGGTTGCTCCTTTTTGGTGTAACGGTAAGGTTGTTCCTTTTTGGGATTGAGGGCGGTCCTGGCGTAACGGTTAAGGTTTCAAAAAGGCTGTTCCTAGTCTTCGCAAAAAGGTTGTTCCTAGTCTTCGCGAAACGATAAGGTTGCTCCTTCGAAACTAGGAACAGCCTTTTTGCGAAGACTGCAAGGCTAAGGCTATGTACAATGCCCTTCTTCTGTACCCAGGCGAAAGGAGGAACCCTCGGCCACCAAACTACACCCTTCATATGTATTCTGGAGTTTAAAACTGATGACGCTCATTGATACGATTATCATATGGTCATATAGGATTTGCTGGTGTGGTGGTAATCTGGGATTTAAAAAGCGCGCTAAAATGCGCTGAGCGCTCCCCTGAGCGCTTTGTATGGAGAAGCGCTGACACCGACGAAAAGCGCGTGCTTTTTAGCGCTTTTGGCGAAGCGCTCAGAAAAGCACACTTTTCGTTTACGGGCTGAAATGGGGCTTTTTATTTATTTTTATAATGAATGAGTTGGGCTGAAAAGAGTTTGGGCTGAAATGGAATAGTATTAGAGTTAGAATAAGTTAGGAAATTAAACCAAAAAGAATTGGCTCAGTTACTCTCATCTTCACCGACGCGGCCTTATCTTCACTTCCTACGCCCTCGTCTTCACTTCCGCGGCTCAGTTTCCCTGCTCCCGTTTTCAAAAACCGGCGGCAACAACAACATATGAGGTACATCAAGAAGAGATCGAGGGAGATATGGGAAATGATATGGAAGATGACATGGAGTTTAGGGATGGAGATGAGGTCTGTAGGGATACTTTTAGTGAAGATTATGCTGATTTTTCCGATGACTAGAGATTAGAGCCTTAAATGATCTCATAGTAATTTAAGAATCCTTCGATCTTAGTTGTTTAGTTTTTCTTACCGCCCTTAAAGCTTTGAATTTAGTATTGTGTTGAAAGTTTTATTTGTCTTTTATGATATTGTGTTATTATTCTAAGTTCTATATTGAGTCTTTAATGAAATAATCCTAGTACATGTTTTGCAAGCGTTTTTTTTTTCGGAAAAGCGAGCGCTTGGGTAAATTTTAACATCAGCACTTAGCTGCACTTTGCGCTTTTTAGAACCCAGGTGGTAATCATATTCTAATTCAACTCATCTTTATTTATGAACCTTTTAAATCCCAAATATAATTTGATTTCCTTTTGGACATCCTTTGGACCACCAACCTGGTTGTCTTGAAGCTTTCTATCTATACCATTCCTCTTGAAAGGCCCAATGATACCGCAGGGATCTTGTCATTGAGCCTTTTAGTGATCACATGTAGCATATCACTCTTGCCATTTATCACACACAACAATAGTAGGTTCTCTGAGTAAATGCTGAAGTAGCATAAATCTGTTGTATATGATTAATACCCAACTTTGTACCACATTGATATGGATAGACTATGTTGAGGGCCGCAGATGGGCTGTCTGGCTTTGGAGGGGGAGATAGTGGGATAGGTGGATAATTAATGCTACTGACTTGCATTATTTAATTGTAGTCCAACTTCAGTTACTCCTTAGACTTGCTGATACGTTTTGTCCTTCTATAGAGAAGGTTTACCACCATGTAAAAAATTAGGTTTGAAGCCTTTTCAAGTCTAATATTGTCAGCTGAAGCTGTTCTCCTAACTGAAATCCGTGCTACAGATTTGGATTAAGTATTAATCTCTTGCTTTGGGTCTTTAAATCTGGGCTCACTGAAAAGGGCTGGCAATTTCTATGTTTAAATCTCTTGCTTTGGGTCTTTCCTTGAGCTATTTTTGTTTTGGATTGATTGAGCATTGACTAGTGGAGGAAATTGGAGGGATGAAATAGGTATGAAAGAAATGCCTAGATTCAGCACTCCCTGTTGTCCACAGTTGGGGCTCTTTATAAGGACTATCTGTGAATGCCAATTCTGCATGTCTGTTAAATTTTGACTTTAGATGTTTTCTTTGATTCAATCAAGTTATTTTGAAGCATATCTGTGATTTTTCCACCCGATATGACTTCCTATTTGAATGACAATAGTTTTTCATGCTCTATTTTGTTATGAGGGTCAGTTATATCTCTTTATTCAATTTAAGGTTGACTGTTATTTTCACTTTGCTTGTTAATACATGATTGGTGATTTCAGGAGTGTTTCTGTGTTTATAAGAGTCTGTTTGATTGATGTTAATTAGTTTAAAAACATTTGCAGAGAATCCCCCATATTCCTAAAAAGGAAGGTGCCAGTGCTAGAGCTAGAAGTACATTGCTCGAGAAGGCTATAAAGGACTTGGAGAAGCTAGTTGCAGAATGTAAGTTAAGCCTTAATTATAGTGATTTGGAACTTGAAATATTAAAAGAATTGCTTTTGCAAAAGTTGATTCTCTTACATGCTGTTTTACTGAAATTTACAGCTAGACCCCCAAGTGCAGAAATTCAGGATGCTGATAATTCATCCCAAGCAATCAAAAGGAGACTGCCTCAGGAAGTAAAGCATAAGCTAGCCAAAGTTGCCAGATATGCGGTATTTAACATGATTTTTGTATTTAGTACCCCATCTGTTCTTTTCAATGTATTTTGGGCTCCTATCAAATTCTGTCATTTCTCTTTTATTAGTTCTTGATAGGTGTTTTGCTCCATGTTTCTTATTTGCAGCAAGCAAGCCATGGAAAGATAACTAAGGAGTTGGTTAATCGCTTGATGAGTATTGTAGGGCACTTGGTACAGCTTAGAACCTTGAAGGTATTTATTCCTCAAGAAAACTCATAATTGATTGACTTTATCTGTGAACTGGGATACTCAATCAACCTAAGCAAATTATGTTTCCTAGTCATACTTTCAGAAAGTTATTAACTTTCAAATTATTAAATAGTTGGTCAAATGCAATTTTGGCTCGAGAAATTTTGGTAAACAGCTTAATGTTTATAATTAGCTTTATTATGTATGCTCATGGTGCTCCAGTACTTAAATGTGTTACTTTTTCCCCAAATTCTTTGTGCTATAAGCGAAATGATGCCCATTATGCCAGTCTGGTGATGGTTATCTCTATGTTGTTAGTTTGGGAGCTCATGGCCAATATTACTGTCCATCCTAACTGTAAATGATGATTTATATTTGTTTGCTCTGCAGAGGAATTTGAAGATTATGGTCAACACAGGATTGTCAGCAAAGCAGGAGAAAGACAGTAGGGTCCAGCAGGTAAAGAAAGAAGTAGCAGACATGGTTACGGCAAGAATTCCTCTAATGAAATCCAAGGTACTGTACTACTGTGTAATTTGCTACATCATGTTCTTGTGTCTTGCTTGAGCAATGATTTTGTTTTCATGTATCATCAGCACTTCATCTCATCTGTCATTGAAGGCAAATGAGTTGCATTACTATCACCACCTTGCAATATTCTGATTGTTACTTAGAATTTCCCTGGCAGTTCTTGTTGGCCATAATTCTGCTATTTGTCTTCCAGGCACTTGAGCAACAAGCAGGAGCTTCTGATGATTTTCAAGAAATAGGTGCTGCAGAGAAAGAAGCCTTGAAGAGGAAATATAGCATGGACGATATTCTGGAAGATAAAATATGCGATCTTTATGATCTTTATGTCGACGTATGAACTTTGCATGCCCAAAATTCATAAATTCTTGTTTAGTGTTTATACTTTCTTCAATAAATTTCTTTCATGTTGATACTTTTCTTGCAGTTTACTAATTGCTGCTGTTTTGGATCTTGTTGCAGGGTTTAGAAGAAGATGCTGGTCCACAGGTCAGAAAGCTGTATGCAGAGGTGATTATCGTGTTAATAATTTTAGTCAACCAGAAATTTTGAGAATTTGTTGGGGATTAGTTTCTTTGTCACTTTTTCATTTATCCTTTACCTTTTTTTAATGACTTTAATCCTTATTAATTTTTATTTAATGCTTGTTTGTCAATGTCTAATTTTGGCCCATCTAATCATATTTGAAAAGTCTAAAATACTGACATTAAACCTCTTTCAGTTTCGACAACTATAGAAAATGCATTCTTTGAACCATCCCATAATTCTAACTCTGTATCTATTGTCCTGAAGATGCTGATAAAAAATCTGAAGTCTGCACACCGTTTTGTTATACATCTCATATAAACTGTAGTTTTGTTCTGATGTAGCTAACTGCCCTGTGGCCGAATGGGTATATGGATAATCATGGGATCAAGCGTGCTATATGTAGAGCAAAAGATAGGAAAAAGGCATCAAACAGTCGTCACAAGGTATGTCACCGCATTCCTTTCTGTGATGGTTCTTCTTTACATTTACAACCTTCAGGTGACGTGTTTTTTTATCCTTGGTGAAAGAAAAAGTTAAAGCTGAACAATTTGAACTAAGATATAGAGATTACATAATTTTGAGGCCTCAAAGATTTATTTTTTAAAAGCTGTGAACATCCTGCCTGGGAGTGATTGACTAGTCTCTTTTTTCCAGCTGTATCTAAACTGTTTTTTCCAGTCTTTGATATGCTAATAAAATTCAATGAAAGGCTGTACAATAATTGTGCACTGAAGGAGGTCATATTATTGGAGTTCTGTTTACCCTGGTTGAATATTAAGGCCATTTGTTGGTTGAAATAAAGTGTGGTTAATGTATTGAATAGACAACTTTGTGTCATGAGAAGCATTTGTTCCTTCAGTGCTATGTATAGTTTTAGAGGCTTAGTAGATTTGGTTGTGTGTGTGTTGGCATTCCAAGATCTAGTCCGAGCTTGAGCTAGGTAGGACATATTTAGTTTAACAGAACTTTTTATGAAAAACAGGATCCTGAAAAAATGAAGAGGAAGAAGATATTGGCTCGAAAGTCTGAGGCTGCCCGAGAAGAAACTAATTCCTTAGCTCAGCCAGTATATCAACAGCAGAAGTTGGTTTCAGAGCCCAGTGATCATGGGATAATATTGGTAAACAAGTCTGCCTCCAGTAAAAGTGTCTCAGGTACTGCTGTAAGAATGCCGGTATCCTTCCCAAATGGTTCAAATGCTGACCATCCAACACAGGAGCAAATGAAGGGCAGCTCTAGCAATATTTTGGATACCAGGGCATCGGAAACATTGAAGAAGAAGAAAGTCAAAAGGAAATCCGAAGCAGGGCCCAGGAATGCTGATACTCAGGTTCCCCTCCTGGAGAGGCTTTTCTCTGTTCAAGCTCAAGGAGATAACAATGGTAAACCTCACAAGGGGCAGGTTACTGGTCCACTCCCGAAGTCAAATCCTCCGCCAGTAGCTTCATCAAACTTGCAACAAAATCTCGGCTAATTGAACAGGGAATGCATATCATACTTAGAAGGTTAAAATTAGAGTGAGGCTTACATTTCTTTCAGTCAGTTTTGAAATTGAATTTCATAGTGGACGCAGTTACGTATATTAGTTGTTTTAGAAACTAAGAACTTATTCAAGGTCTTGAAATACATGGAGTATAAGGGATGGCTATAATTGGAGTTGTTATTGGTAGTTTTGATGGATAGAAGGGAAAAGAGGTTTGAACTCACAAATCAGTGGTCCGCAGGTAAAGAGGTTAATGTACTGAAACTGGCAAAAGGATTTGGCGATAAAAAAAATTCTCTAATAGTCCCCGAGGTGTGAGAACTGAAGCGGCGATGGCAGTCAATGGAAAACACAACTACTGTACAGTAAAAATAAATCATACGCTAAAAAGATCAATTCTTATTAAACCGAACATATGGGGGCATTAGGAGATGAGTTTGTTATTTGAAAGATGCTCTTTTCATTAGCAATGAAAAGATTAAGATTTAAAGCGTAAATTTAAAAAATGAAAAAAATTTTGTGTTGCATAATTCAGGTTATAAATTTTAGAGTAAAATGCTCATATAACCCTTTGTTTTGATGGTTTGTGCTAATATGACCCTGTGAAGTTGAAAAGTTCTATTGTAACACTGTGTTTTGCTAGAATGTGCTAATATGACCCTGGATGCCTGAATTTTATCGGAAATACATGAAAGGACTATTATACCCTTATTTTTTAAAAAATAAAAATTTAGAACAAGTGAAAGGACAATTATGCCCTCATTCATGTATTTCCTTATTCTTTGTCGTGTTAGGATTAAGTGAGTGCATTTTTTTGTTCTGGTTTTTGATTGCTAAAGAGGGTTTCTTTCCTCCGCTCCGCCGCCGCCACCGCCACCTCTGCTCCAGCGCCGCCACCTAACTTCACACAACTCCGCTCCACCTAACCTCCGCTCCGTCTAACATTCGTTCCACCTAACCTCCGCTTCACTTCACCTAGCGATTTGACGGAGACGATGGCCAAGGCACAGTGGCGATCCTGATTCTAAGCCTCCACAGTGGAGATGGCAGCAACAAGCCTGATTCCATTTCAGTTTAGTCGTAAAGTTTGATTTCATTTCAGTTTAGGTTTTTGGGTTTTTGTTTGAGTTGGCCCGATTCAGCGGAGGATAGGGTGAGGGGTGGTGGTGGTGGTGGTTGGGCTGAGTGGTGGCGGGGCGAGGGACGAGTGGTGGCGGGACTAGTGTTGAGCGGTGGTGGTGGTGGTTGTGACGAGTGGTGGTGGTAGTGGTTGGGATGAGTGGTGGCGGTGGCGAAGCTGCGACGATGGAGGTGCTTCGAGAGGTGGCGTTCGAGAGTTGCGTTCGAGAGGTGGTGTTCGAGAGGTGGTGTTCTAGCAGCAGTAGCTAGTTCGAGAGGGGTGGCGTCGAGCTTCAGTGGGAGTATTCACCAGTGCTAGGGTTTGTTGGGGGTAGCGGAGGTGGTGAGGCGGCGAGGTGAGGCATCGGTGGTGGTGGCGGGACGAGGTGGTGGTGGACTCCAGTTTGCTATACTCCTCATTATTGTCTGGTGATGGTTCGTTTTCGTCGGCGGTGACGGCGGCGGCAGTGGCAGAGCGGCGGTGGCGGAGCAGTGGCTGTGTTGTAGAAAAGAAGAAGAGCTAGGGATAATTTTGTCTTTACATTTTTAGTTTTAATACAGGGATAGTTTTAGTTTTAATACTAAAGTCTTTTTAGTTATGGTCAATGCCGGAAAATGCCAAGTCAAATGCCGGAATAGTGCCACAGGGTTATATTGGCACTTTTGATGCAAAACACAGGGTTAGAAAAACACTTTCCAACTTTATAGGGTTATATCAGCACAAACCTTCAAAACATAGGGTCATATCAGTATTTTGCCCTAAACTTTATAACTACTACACGTTGCATAATAAATTTTTAATATTGCAACTAAGATCCTTTGTCTTTTATTATTCTAATTAAATCTCATCTTTCCATAAACCTATGGAAAGACAGTCTTTCCCAAGACTTTGCCTTAGGAGTGAATTCCTGCATAAAATAGCCAATCTACAAATAGGAAAACGAAAAGTGATTGTCGTATCCTGTTCTCTTTTTGCCTTCCAGTTGATTTTCTCCTGTTCTCTTTGGCTTCTCTTTGGAGGCACGCAGTACTGTCCTGCTTAAAAATAAAATGGACTTGTACTTGAAACTTCTCCAACAAACACTCTGCATCGCAGATGGAGAAATTCAGCTACGCCTATTCAAATCACAGAGTTAATGCAACCCGGCGAAGACAAAGTTTGGAAGCACAAAACGAGTAGCAAACTGCCGATGTGATATGTGGACTTCAATATGAAAATTGGATTGATTTGTTAATTTGTGGGAGGTTCACCCCACAGTGTATGAGCCTAACGATCTTAACTAATGAGAAGAATAACATCATTTTTTTCAAAAAAAAATGAAAAGAAAAGAAAAGAAAAAAAGCTTGTCTATTTTAAGTTGGTGTGCAAATTCTTCTATTGTTTGCAAATGTCTCCTCGAGATTCATGTATTGGCTCTGCTATAAGCTGCCTTGGTTATAAACAAATCACTTTTTAATGTTTGATAAAGTGTTAAAAAATAGTATAATTATTTTTTAGGGAACAAATCAGAAGTTGGTCTTCCCTACTTTTAAAATAATCCTACTTTATTTATAAGTACACGTCTGTCAAATGGAGCCATTATGTCCTCTATGTTTCTGTGCCATTGTTTAACTTGCACATTGTTTCTGTGCCAATAATGCATCCTCATATGATAGATCCCAGATTACTTCGGGATACTTAATTAATTTCTGCAATAGTCATAATTCTTGTTGAGCCATTTTGTAAAAAAAAATTTTGTTTAAAATTATGTTAAATTATTTTTGAAAGATTTCACATCAATCACTAGTGTAAAGCACCATTTGTTAATCACTTCATCACAAACTAATTACAAAATGTGAAGAACTCCAACCGTAAACATAAAAAACCCTAAGCCGCCGCACCTTACTTCTTTTTCAAAGTTTTCTTCCCTGATCTTCTTTTTTCCATCTTTCCATGATGGGGAGATGGGGAAACAATAATTATATCAATTGATTTTCTTTTGATGTTTATGTTATTGAATAAATGCGGATTTGTTTCCATACATTAGTATTGCTCTTCGATATAATAGATTAGATTGATGTGTTCATAATGATCATCAATTTAACTGTTCATGTCGATGTGTTTTGTTCAATACGGTTTTACAGATCGTGTAATCGTAATTTCGTTTACGTTTCTCTATCAGGAGTTTCGTTCTCGATTTGTGTTTTTAGGGTGTTTACAGTTTGGACAATATAGATTGAGCTTTAGATCAAGATTAAGTGGTGTTACAGCTGTTGTAGATCCTTGTTTGATGTCGTGATATTGATGCTGGTACGCTCCTCTTCGCCAAGTGGTTAAGATTTCTGCAGAAATCGAGTTAATATCCTCGATGGCAATGTTGCAATTTTTTTATTGGACCTCTGATCTGTAATAGTACAAACTATCAGTCTGGTTGACATGTAATTTGAATATCCTTACAATAGATTGGTTGTTACTAGAGGTTATTTAGGTTGAATGTCGATTCCACTTATTGTAATCGCCGATGGGCATTTTTTTCAACATGTTGGAATGATTGATTAAAAAAACCCACTAGTGTAAAACAGGACATTAACAACGCAAATGGGCGGCGTTAGTACATAATTGAGGTTACAAATTACGTGATTGATAGTTTGTTGATGTTGATCGATATTATTGATCAATTTTGTTGCGGTTGATCGACGATGATAAGCAGTGTGAAGGATTTGAGGATCACGACTGATTTTATGATGTATTTTGGGATGAATCACAAATGAAGGGAGTTGTTTCTTTGAGTGTGCTAGATTACCTAAATTCGGATACAACTATGCTAGTTTTGAAAAATGGCCACTTTTGTGGAGGACGCATTCTCTCTGTTTTTTATTTTTTTTATCTGGATTTAGAGGACGCATTCAGTGAATGCCTCCTCAATTTATGTAATGTTTTTAATCCAAAGCAGAGGACACATTCTCTGAATGCATTCTCGATTTGAGTTTGGTTTCCTGTCCGACTCATGAAGAGGACGCATTCGTTATGTCATTTAAAATTTTTTTTGAAAACCCCACTTTTTTTTTATTTTTTCTACTCAATTTGAATGGAGGATCCCAATTTCTACTCAATACATGAAGATGACCCTGATTTTTTTTAAAACCCCAATGTTTCTACTCAATTTAAAATTAATTTTTTAATCAGTCTTCTAACTAATTGTGCAATTTTATTTTTTATATTTTCGTTGTCCCCAATAGTGCATTAGTAGACATGTAAATTTTTTTATATATTTTTAAAAAAATTTTGGTAATGATAAATGCATCGGAAGAATTTGGAAGCCCGCTTTGAAATTTATGATAATAAAACATGAACATCACACTTTCCTGATTAAAGATAATGGAAAATTTTGATCGTGGGTATTGCAATTTTTTAAATAATCATGAATATAGAATAGGAATGAATTATTAAAAAATTTGGAAGTTACTACAGTATTTGAATCGTAATTTGGAAAATTCATTTTTTTGTTTAAATTTTACACTTTTTCCATTATTAAATAATATAAATAAACAAAAACATAAGAGTAGATGCATTAAATGTTTATGAAATTAGAGATAATAATGAAACCAAATAAACATGAATTGATTCAGAGATACAATATTCGAAGAACATGTGTCAAACGTAAAGCTTTCCACATGTTCCACATGCGGGAAGACGTATGGTACGGGATGTGCGCCATGGAACAACCTTTTGAGTAGAAACATGTACGTCGTCATGTGGAGCTCCCTCTGTAAAATCCTCCTCCATATCGTCTCCTGCGTCCTCATTCAAATCATACTGGACATGGGGAACACTACCTGTATCTAATGGAGCAGTAGGTGACATATACACATGAATAGTAGCGGGGGTAAGATATGCAGTGAAATCAGCTGGAGTAGTGTCATAGTGTGAGGGTCCACCATGTGATGGTCCGACGTTCGTTGGACTTGCACATGAGGGTCTGACTTCAAATGAACCATTGTGTTTTGTAGGGCCCCGAGCACGCGGTCGCCGACCACCCTGTCGACCAGGTGGAGCTGGACGGTGACTTCTGATTTCATTGTATCTCACACCAAGGGGAGGTTCCTCGGTGTACACATATGGCTGATAAAACTGCAATCTGGAGAGCTGATGCACATATTGTAGAGTACGTGTGGCAATACCATGTACCCCCCTAATAACGTCCGCGAAACTGGGGGACATTCATCCAAATTAATATCTGACATAAGGCGCATCTCGGACATTGGCTGCAACCACATAAAGTTGATAAATATGTTAGACATTAAAAATTGAGGGAATCTAAAGTATTATTTGTTGATACTATTAGAAATTAGGAAATACCATATACTCCATAGTAGCTCCATCTCCATGAAAACCCTCCGTAACCGTTTGGCGCCTTCCTAGATGATCAATTAGGGTAACTGTCCTACAAAAATATCACTCCATGTATTCTCGATCGGGTGTATATGGATCCGCTGACCCCAAGTGCATTAATTTGTTGCTATGCTCGATATTCCCACGCATCGAGATATCTTCTTAGTTCAACACGCCAATCCATGTCTGACCTTCCCTGACGGTCTCTAGTATGAAGCAATTTGAGTTCATCCTTAGTGACCAACGGCGTGGGTATTGGTTGGATAAGGAAAAACTGTCTGAGAACACGATGAACATGATGATACTCTACGACGTGTCAACAAATGAGGTCAACACACAATAGCCAGTTGTTTCCAGCTGGACAGTATTGTGGGAGTTGTTGCATGACATCCTCAGTGTATGGCTGCCAAATAAACTAACATAACAGACAAGTGTCGTGGTTAGGAAAGAAACACCCTTTTTCCAATTAGTTCAAAAAAGGTAATCCGAATTACATTATATCTGACTGTCGTGGAGAGATGTCAGCTGATCATGGTACACTTTCAGTACATGCATGGGTGATTGTGATAAATATTACTGGGCTCTCCACCTGTGAGGAACAAAATGAATAATTTAGCTTTTCCTAGTAATTTCAAAGGTTTAAAAATTGTGTCCTTACTATTTGAATACGAACTTGAACCCAAGAGCACTCATGATGACGGTCATTGGAAGTCGTCCGGTAGGATGGAAGGTTGATATTCGCTCCCATGCCCACAGCTGACAATAAATAAATAAAAATATAATATAATGTACAAGGTCATTATGGACAGTATGTACAACTAACAAGTTCCTGTAGTAAGACCAGTGGCCCAAATATGGATTTGACTAGTGGGATTGCAACATCACATAAGCACCTGTACAAGTGTGCCAAAATCGCACACCCCCAACTGTAGGTATTTGCTGCATCTAAGTCCATCAGTACCGACAAATAGAGCAGAGGGATCAGGTTCCCAGATATGTTTAACATGAGCATGCCTCCTACCAGTGGTAGAATGAAAACCCTAGCCCATTGTTGACAATCTACCTCAGTAACATCAAGAGGTAACGGACTGCGCAATAAGTTTCCCAACCAGCTGGCCCTTATGTGGCCCCTCTGATAGCACTCGTGTCTGGTGTAGCCCCCAGGTAGTCAGTGTACAATCTCTGCTAGTCATCTGTGCGCCTGCTAGTGTCTACACCAGTGATTTCCATGCCATCGATCGGTAGACCCCATAGGATGCCCACATCATGTAAAGTGACAGTAGTCTCCCCCATCGACAGGTGAAATGTGTGCGTCTCTGGTCTCCAACGCTCGACTAATGCAGTGATGAGGGAATGGTAAATGTGAATTGGTGCGGAATCCAACAGTCTCTGGAATCCAACTTCACGCACATAGAGCATCACTTGATCAGGGATACCACTAATCCAACAAGCTCCATCGCACCATCTCACCTGAAGTGCCCCATCCTCCAAATTACCGTTGTAAAGAGCACATGCATGATGCTCCCGGTGAAGGTAAAGCAAATCCTCATCAATGGGTCCTAGATGATACATGGCGTATCCCTGGTGAAAATCAAAATCACATGGAGAAATGATCAGTCCATATTTCCACAAAAATGAATACTATTACATGTAATACATATTCAAACCAAAAATCGTACATTAACTTCAATATAAACATATACACATAATACAAATTCACACAATCAATTACACTAAAAAAATGAGAGAATTTAGCATAACAAGGTGCATGGCTACATAATATCATGTAATACATATTGGTTTAAACAAAACATAAGGATCTCTAGAAACTCCATATTACAAACACGGCCCTAAGCACACCCTCACCTACGGACACCTCTGCAATCACCCGACACTCTCTCATCCATTTGATTCCTTATCCATCTCTCCGAAAACTAACCACGCCTCCTATTACGAAACTTTTCAATATTGGGAATCAACCTCCAATTGGCATGTTACCATAGTGATGGATCTCGTAGAGGCACGAAACCCTCACTATATTGTTGTACATAGGTGGTCATTTGATATACCCTGTCACATAGAGTAGATGGATCATCACGCCTATACCTACAAATAGCCAATGCATGTGAACAAGGGAAAAGGAAAATTTTCCATTTGTGACAACTACACTTCTTTCTCCGGTATTTCACAGTGTATTGTCTCTCACAAATGTTGCCATCAATGGTCCTCGTCACAACCTTATAAGTTTGCAATGTCTAACTATACACGGTGACAGCATGTCCCCGTCCCCAAGTGTCTTGCTTCTGAAACCTTTTCCAAATCTTGCTAGGGAACTTGGATCTACACAATTCTATATCAATTTAGAATACATAAACTAGTCCACAAACACATAATGATATATAATGAATCATGAAAGTACCTTGAATTTGTGGCGTCCATTAGCCTTTGTGCAAACATTTCAACTGTTCGTTCAAAAGTGGCTTTGACACATGCTGTTATCGAGATATGTCGTGCGCGTTGTAAACAATTGTTGTAACTCTCGGACAAATTAGTTGTAAGAATTTTTCGACAACGATCACCCTCATCAAAGGTAAGGCACCACTTACTACTATCATGTTGTCTCAGCCAATCCCAAGCAGATGGTTTGAGACTCTCCAACTTCTCCTTGTACTCCCTCCACCTACTCTCTTGTCTGGCATGACCAAGCTGCCAAACCAGAGTCTTCAGATGTGCATTTTTGAACTTCCCACGCTCAACACTAAGGAAGTTGGACTGAAAATTCCTCAAGAAAAACTGGTGGTATTCTACTGGCTCCATCCATTCATCCATTTGTGTCATTGCATTCAAAATCCCATCATGACGATCCGATATAATACATATTGGCCTACTGTCACCACCTACCACATTAAGTGGCAGTTTTAGCATGAACCAGTTCCAACTCTCAGTAGTCTCAGCATCAACTATTGCATAAGCAATGAGCAATATGTAATCATTTGCGTCGTGTGTCACCGCAACTAGCATTGTGGCCTTGTATGAAACTTTCAAATGAGTCCCATCCACATTAATCACCGGCCTGCAGTGGCGAAATACATCGATAGCCTGACCAAATGCCCAGAACAAAAACTTAAATCTCCTACACCCATGACCGTGTATTCTATCAGGTATGTCTGCCCAATCAACAACGGTGCTCCGATTGGCCCTGATTAGCTCATCCATAAATGTTGGTAACATTTCAAAGGATTACTCCTAAGTTCCGAATACCAAATCAATAGCCTTCTGGCAAGCATACCACATCTTCTTGTAGGAAAGGGTCACATTTAACTCCCCATTCACATGCCCTTGGACATCCTTCACCGTGTAAGATGGGTTCGCATCAATCTGATGGCAAATGAAAAGAGCGATCATCAACCATGTCAGGTTAGTGTTACCATTTGATCGACCAGCACAAATACAACCTGACTACTTGCCCATTTGGTGATCTCCCACATCCCATGGGAAGCCTTCTTGCTGGCTGTAACAATCCATTGACAATTGCCACTTCCTTCAAAAACATCCTTACATTTCGCATACCATGTACGTGACCTGCTCTCCATGACCCGGCATTCCCTGTTCATCATCGAAATCCACCTGGAAATAGCTTCTACCAATTCTGGCTTACTCCGGAATCGCATACCCCAATGCAACTTTACCAATCGCTTGAACATAACAAGGAAGTCTTTCGCCACAATTAGTTAGGTCATAGCCATCCTCATCAGGCCCCCCATAATCCCTAAACTAGGCCTCCGTATTAGGATTCTCCATAAGATAGAACGTCGTGGCTACATTGTTCGTGTACACCACTTGTTCATCATCGTCCCCTGGATTCGAATCAGTTGATAAGGAACGATCATTTTCATTTTCTTCTCCAAGTTCCCTTTCCTCACCTTCATCATCGCTACCAACATGTTCTCCAATTTTATCCACATAATCATCATCGAAGACATTCAGCTCCTCATGATGCACACCATATATACCAGCACTTGTGGACGGCTGAGTGCAATCGATGTGAACATACGAATTGGATTGACTCAACTCAACAATGACAGAAGGTTCTCCAAAACCTTGGCAATGGACAATGGGGTGGTAAGGTTGGCAAAGGTGTATAGTTCTGAATATTGCTCAACGACATGAATGTGCCCGGACTAACATCACCCGCACGGTCAATGGTGTTTGACATATTCTAGATATTAATATACGGATCAACTGAGTACAATGACATTCGATCAACAATGTTGAAGAAGGTCGCGGTAGACTCGTCATCTTCCACATTTTAACATCGATAGCATATAGATGAACCAATCAGCTCAGGACAATGATAATATATTTTCAACAGAAATCCCTCACTTGCAATGCCAAGCCTTCTGAAAATTAATTCAACTAACTCGGAGTGGGTTAACCTTCATTCGAGAGTCACGTTTTTCTCAGGTATGGGAGGATCATAATACACACCCACAGTCAAATCAAACTTAATCTGACCCCCTTTGTACAAGTACACCGTCAAAAATATCGTACAACTGCATTATACAAATATAGAACATATAATTCCATATTCAGAACATCGGTATTATTCAACAACATTTATTCAACTCTTCAAACCCTTAACCATACACTGTTCAATTGTCATCGAACAACCAAATCATACACTATTATCGATTATCCATCACAATTGACATACAACATTACAACAACAGTAATGACTCTTCACAATATTAATTTGAACCCAATTACACCACACAAATTAAATCATTACTACAATTTCAATACAAAAATTAGCGAACAAATCACACATAATCAATTCACACATAATCACGCATCCTCATTAAACACATTCATACAATCAAACCAAACATAATCATTCATACCACACATAATCATTCAACACATTCATATGAACAAGATTTTTTCAAGTACCTCACAAATTACACTATTACTACAAGTTCAATAAGAAAATTAGTGAACAAATCACACATAATCAAACCACACATAATCATTCAACACATTCATATAATCATGAATTTTTCAGGTACCTCTCAGAGACTCGGAAATTCCGCCGGCGCGTGACTAGCACTCGCAGAGCTGCTGGCGGCGCGTGAGCTCCATGCGCGGACCTTCCGACGATGAGTGCAACGTTACACCAGGTGCGCGAAGGTCTACAATAGTCGGCTGGAGGCTTCACCTACAAATCCAACAACAATTCATAACCAAACACAAAGAAACAAGCTAAAGGTGGCGGAGGCCCCGGAGATGGAGACGACGAAGGTCTGACCACGGGTAGAAGGGCGGATTCCTGCAGTGGAGAAAACAAGGATGGAAGATTCCAGTTGTAAGGTTTACGGGCGAAGGTATCCTGGGTATTAAAGCATGATGAGTGAATGCGTCCTCCAATTAACTGGAAAAAAAAATCCAACTTGAGAGGACGCAATTGCTAAATGCATCCTCCTATTTTCTGGCAAAAAAATAATAAAAATCCATGATGACACATTTACCAAATGCATTCTCATTTTTTCATGCAATAGAAAAATGAAAATCACAGAGAATGCATTTAGCAAATGCGTTCTCCTCCTTGCATCCAATGACAACTACTGTAGCCACCATAATAGAATTTTCTCCAAATGAAGGAGGGTTATGGGTGAGATGCGTGTTATTTTGGTATAGTGTCTTCAAATAGAAATACTTTTGTGCTTTTTTTTTCTTTAACAATTCAACCCTTACATTTGTTGTGCCTTATAAAAAAGAGCCCAAAGTGAAAGTAACTATGAATTGAACCCCAAAATTTATTTTCCATTTCTTTATATTTGCAGGAGACGAACTCTTCATAATTTAATTATATGACTCATTAGTGCAGTTTGAACGATTTGGTATAACTCTAGAAAATTTTGTATATTGTGATACATTCTATGTGTAGGTGAGAGGCCAATCAAATTTTGACACATGTCAAATTGGTTATTTAAAATGAGAAAAATCATGGGGTGAAATGGAGGAAAACAACAGTTAAACAATTCATTAGACAATTGTCAAAATTTGTCTGGCCCCTACCATCGAAAAGAGAACAAGCCCTTCGTCGAACAACACTTTCATGTCCACCCTATTAAATAGCAATTGATCTAAAAATTCCAGTAGAAGCAAAAGTCTAGCCTAGTATGAGAGTACTGGAAAAATAAAATTCTATGATGCTTTGCAATAAGTTGACATGGAAGAACCGCTACGACCCATAAAAATAAAAATAAAAAATTCCAAGGGATTCAAATTTTTTTTCTCCTGTCCAATAGAGTTTTTCCCAATATACAAAATTTTATAGTATAACTCCCTCATATGTATTTTTATAATACAATAAATTTAATACACTTTAATTTCCTTCCATCGTGGGCCTCATATTCTTGTATTAGACCGACTAATCTAAAGACGTGGCCATTTTTATAATTGAAAGGATGCAACAAAGGACAGAATGCTCCCAGCCACCCCTTGCTCCGATCTTCACCACTTCCAACTGGGTTAACCTGCCTCTCACTGACACGGGATTGGTGGTACAATATCTGAAGCACATCAAATCCAAGTACTTGGTGCATTCCCTCGACACCAAGGCTGGATAATCCTCTTCTTTCACAGTCCGCAATCTAGCTAAACAATATAGCCAGGCTGCAAAATTTGTTTCATGGCCCCGTACCTGTAAATACCAAATTAGAGCACCAGGGGAATTCAATTGTTTGCTCTAACCCTATACATTACAAGCTATAAAGGGTAACTAAACTGACAGGGCAAAAGCGCTAAACAGATAAAAGGGAAAATGAATGGTGTATGTACAACAAGCAAAGCTCATTTACCACAGTCAATTCTGCTAGCATTGCCGAAGCTGTCAGTGAAATAGGGCACCAATGCCACCGCCGCCTCGTGGAGATTCAGAGGGAGCAGCATAAGCATGAATTACTCCACCTCGGCGATCATCCTCTCGCGCCGCCGCTAACTAGACGCCACCGGAGCTGGAGATCTCCAGAGCCTCCGCTAACATGACCCCGCGCCACCGCTAACAAGACAACGCCAGAACGATTTTCTATTTGGCGACCCAAAATCCGGCCGTGACCCGCCGCCCTCCGACATCAGATTCACCACCTCGGGCAACGCTGCCGTCGTCGGCGCCGGCCCATTTAAAATATCCTCCTCGAAACTCTTCATGAACGAATCCAACCCGGGGCTCGCCGTGAAAACCACCTCATCGTCGAAGCCCCCTATGAGGAGATCCTCACTCAGGCGCTTCACCTCCGGCGAGTCAAAGGTTGGATCGGCCGAGTCAGAACGTCCCCTTTTCTTGCTTCTGAAATCGGCCATTGACACAGAAAGAATGAAATGAGTTTGAGAAAGAGAGAAAAATGTAGTGAACATAGAGTTCTTGATTTTAGTATAGCAAAAATTTGAAAGTTGACATCAAATACCGTGGTTTGTGAAATTGGCCAACAATATAGAGGACGCATTTACAAAATGCGTCCTCTCGAAAATGATTTTTTTTTCGATTTGAGCTGGTTGAAATTTTTTTTTGGCAGAATAATTAGAGGACGCATTTACACTCTTGGAAAATAATTTTTTTTCGGTAGAATAAATAGAGGACGCATTTACAAAATGCGTCCTCTTGGAAACTAATTTTTTTCATAATTAGAGGACGCATTTACAAAATGCGTCCTCTTGGATATTAATTTTTTTTCCCGTTTTCGGACAGGTTTTATTTTAGACAGAGCCGGTCAATGTGTGGATGTACACACACGTCAATGTGTGGATGTACACACACGTAAATGTGTATAAATATATACATAAATATAAATATAAATATATACACATATATAAATATAAATAAAGACATATATATAAATATAAACATATATATAAACATAAATGAAGATATACATATATATATATAAATATATATAAATATAAAAAATATATATAAATATAAAAATATACATACATATAAATATAAAAATAAATATAAATATAAATAAAGATATATAAATATGCACACACGTAAATGTGTGGATGTACACACACGTCAATGTGTGGATGTACACACACGTCAATGTGTGGATGTACACACACGTCAATGTGTGGATGTACACACACGTCAATGTGTGGATGTACACACACGTAAATGTGTATAAATATATACATAAATATAAATATAAATATATACACATATATAAATATAAACAAAGACACATATATAAATATAAACATATATATAAACATAAATGAAGATATACATATATATATAAATATATATAAATATAAAAATATATATATAAATATAAAAATATACATACATATAAATATAAAAATAAAAATAAATATAAATATAAATAAAGATATATAAATATGCACACACGTAAATGTGTGGATGTACACACACGTAAATGTGTGGATGTACACACACGTCAATGTGTGGATGTACACACGTCAATGTGTGGATGTACACACACGTCAATGTGTGGATGTACACACACGTAAATGTGTATAAATATATACATAAATATAAATATAAATATATACACATATATAAATATAAATAAAGACACATATATAAATATAAACATATATATAAACATAAATGAAGATATACATATATATAAATATATATAAATATAAAAAAATATATAAATATAAAAATATACATACATATAAATATAAAAATAAAAATAAAAATAAAAATAAATAAAGATATATAAATATGCACACACGTAAATGTGTGGATGTACACACACGTAAATGTGTGGATGTACACACACGTAAATGTGTGGATGTACACACACGTCAATGTGTGGATGTACACACACGTAAATGTGTGGATGTACACACACGTCAATGTGTGGATGTACACACACGTCAATGTGTGGATGTACACACACGTAAATGTGTATAAATATATACATAAATATAAATATAAATATATACACATATATAAATATAAATAAAGATATATATATATATATAAACATATATATAAACATAAATGAAGATATACATATATATATATATATAAATATATATATATATAAAATATATATATAAATATATATAAATATAAAAAATATATATAAATATAAAAATATACATACATATAAATATAAAAATAAAAATAAATATAAATAAAGATATATAAATATGCACACACGTCAATGTGTGGATGTACACACACGTAAATGTGTGGATGTACACACACGTCAATGTGTGGATGTACACACACGTCAATGTGTGGATGTACACACACGTCAATGTGTGGATGTACACACACGTAAATATGTATAAATATATACATAAATATAAATATATACACATATATAAATATAAATAAAGATATATATATATATATATATAAACATATATATAAACATAAATGAAGATATACATATATATATATATAAATATGCGGCCTTCATTGACCGAGAGACCGCATTTGCTAAATGCGGCCTCGTCCACATGCGTTGTCAGAGACGCTGCTCCCCCAGCTTGACCGAGAGGACGCATTTGCTAAATGCGTCCTCTCCGCCACGTCAACTTCGCACCATGCACCACAAAACTGGAGAAAAATTTTAAAAAAAAGACAGAGAAGAGGACGCATTTAGCAAATGCGTCCTCCGTATTGTGGTCCACTGTGTAACACTGTTGCAACAGAAATAGAAATTTCTCGTGAACATAAGGTATTCATCGGGTGACGACAATTGAGAGGAAGAACAGAAAAATGAGGAGGAAGAGTTAGGGTGTTAGGGGTAGGAATGTACTATCCATGCTCTTTGTATTTTTTATATTTTTTTACAAAGGGGTAAAATTGTCTTTTCACTTAATTCCATTCTTAAACTGTCGAAAAATGTTATATTTGCACATACACTAACTATTTAGGGTTATATTTGCAGTTTCAATTATCACAAGGTTATATGTCCACTTTCGTGAATTATGTAGGGTTATATATGCACTTCGCTCTTGTTTTTATTCATTGAAACTTTTGAAATGTATCGCATTTTAAAAATAATTATAATTTGACCCTAAAAGTTATTGTAAAATTATTTTTTATGATTGGCCTAACCATTAATCGGTGTAACGAAAACTTTCTCTTTTTTTATTGTAAAGTCGCGTGATTGAAAATAAAAAGAATTTGTGCAAATATGCCCCCATTTTTTTTTAAAAATGCACATATGCCCTTAATCAACAATGACTAAAAAACTCATGCGTTTATAGCCGGAGATTGCGGTTAACCGGTCAAAGTTCTGCGTTGATCATACTAAAAGTGATCAAAATATCCCTATTCTATGTTCAATATAATTCCGAACAATTTTACCCATGAAGTGGGCCTTGCCGTTAGAAAATGAACAGGAACTCTAGGGTTATCTCAGCACTTAGTTTAAAAAGTTAAGTGCTAAAATAACCTAAGTCTTGGTCGAAACTACCAATTTAAACCTATAAAATCTGAAAGTGTAAATCTAACCCCAAGTTTTGGACGAAAATGCCAATCTAACCCTGACAATCTGAATTGAGCTGAAAATCTATAATGATTATTATACCTTTATTTTTTAAAAAAATGAAAAACAAAAAAGAGAATAGACAACTTTACCCCCAAAAAACCATCTGCTTCCCCTAATAAGAAAACACAGTCAAGCTGCTCTAACCTCATATGCTTCGAAAACACAGTCACGTCGCCGTGAGAAACTCATCTCCAGTGGCTGGTGGCGATCCGGGGAAGATCAAGCAGATTGCAGGCTGAAAAAGCTCAAATCCGCCTCTGGTAGCAGGTGGTGGGTTGGGGAAGCTCAAGCACATGCGGGCCGGGGAAGCTAAGATCCGCCGCCACTGAAAGGCAAGGTCTCCGGTGGCTGGTGGCGGGTGAGGCTGGGTGAGGAGGGGGAGATGGCGGTGGGCAGCTTGGATGAGAAGGGAGAAAGTGTGGTAGGCGTCGCAACTGAGTGAGGAGGATGGGGAGATAGTGGTGGTGGTGCTAGGGTGGCGGTCGGTGGTGAGGCGGTGGTGGATGAGGCGGTGGTGGATGAGACGGAGGCGGCAGATTGTCACTTGGGCTACATGGAGAAGGATGAGATACGCCGGCATGATTCTTTTTAGGAATTTGAAGATGTAAAGTCAAGAGATTTGCAGTGCATATTTAATTGGCAGTTTGTGTGAACTTATTTTGAACCGAAAATCTTTCCATGTTGGAACATGCTGAATGCAGCATATTGAAATCGAAGTTAGAATATTGTAGTATTTTGTAACTTATGGAATTTGTATATTCGGCTAAGTATATCAGGCGTGTGAAGCACAATTGATTTATGAAAAATCCCTACTTATAAGGAGGTGATATATTCAAATATATGGGAAAGATTATTATAGGGTAAATCCCTTTATTTATGAGATTTGGATATGCTTCAAAAAGTAGATTTGGAATATGAATATTGTGGAAATAATCAAGGAGTATTCCAATCTGTTCGTGATATAATTTGGGACCAACGCGACTGCATACTCACAGATTTAATAGAGCAAAAATCTGCATACAGATTTTTGAGACTTTCGAGAATTGCAAAGAGTCAGATTACCGTGTTCCAACATACCTGACCTGCTGCACAAAGTTCAGAATCATATGCCTTAATTCCTCGGGAGGAAGACATCCAGCGTCGACAAGTTTCGAGGTCAGAGGGAGTCTGATCAAGGCGGATCGGTAGCTAGGGAAGCTAGCAGAAATCACGTAATATAGTTAGTAAAGATAAGTATTTAGTAAACTGCACTCTGTACTGTATCTTTCTAATTAGTGGATTCATTCTGAACTGGGCCAGACCCCGCAGATGTAGGTGGATTACACCGAACTGCGTAACCAAGTCGTGTGTTCTTTATACTTTACATTATTAAGCACTTGGTTAAATTAGTCATGTTGGAACATACTAGTAAGGACTAGAAAAATTGGTAAAACCAAATTTCAATTGGTATCAGAGCTTGGTCACTTATTATTCCATTGGTTGTGTCAAGGAAAGTGAGATCCGGTTTTACCATGACGACGAGAGAATGTGCTTAAGTCTCTCGACCACCCCTTCTAGAAGGCAACACCTACAACTATTGGAAGACACGCATGAGAGTTTTTATCAATTCACTGGACGAACTCGCATGGTTCTATGTTGAGAATGAATGGAATCACCCTACAGAAGATGCTGATACAAGTTCTAAGGAAGTAGAAGGAGAGTCAAGTCGAAGGGAGCATAAACTCAAAGACAAAGCTAGATGGACTCCAGATGACCTCAAAGAGTCTTTGGCAAACTCAAAGGCACTCAATGCAATCTTCACTGCAGTTGACGAAAATCAGTTTAAACTTATCTCTACATGTCATCAAGCGAAGAAAGCATGGGATATTCTTCAAACTGTTCACGAAGAAACCAGTTGAGTTCGTGAATCTAAACTACAGATGCTGGCTACTAAGTTCGAGGAACTCAAAATGGAGGAGGATGACACTATTGCTGTATTCAACGGAAAACTCAGGGACATATCCAACATGGCATATCAACTTGGAAAGGTTTACAAAGAAACAAAGTTGGTAAAAAAGACCTTGAGATCACTTCCCAAGAGATTTGCAATGAAAGTAGTAGCAATAGAGGAAGCAAGAGATCACGAGTCTAACAGTGATGATGAGATTGAAAAACTTGCACTGATCACAAAGAATTTCTTGAGAATGCTAAAGAAGGTGGTCAACAAGAAATCTCAGGAAAGGTTGGGCGGAAATAAACAAAGACAACAAGACCCAGGCAATAATCGTGGAATGAGGTTTGAGCAAGGAAATCAGCAGTTCGTGAGAAATCAAAACAACGAACCAAAACAGTCTGGACGAATTCAATGCAGAGAATGTGAAGGGTATGGTCATATTCAGGCTGAATGTGCTAACACCCGTAAGAAGCAAGGAAAATCATATGTCACCTCCTGGAGTGAAGATGAAGAAGATGAGAAGGACGAGGAGGAACTTAACAGTAACTATGTAGCATTTGGAGCAAAGGTTCATGATACATCGGAGGATGGATGTTCCAACACACTGAACAAAGGTAAAGCTGTGTGTTCCAACAAAGATCTGGATGATGTATGCAGCAATGAAGATGATGATCTCTCTGTAAATGATGAAGAAATCTACAGTACCTATGAAAAAATGTATGCTATGTGGGTCCAAGTAGCCGACACAAAAAAATAATTGAACGAAGAAAAAAGGAAGTTAATAGAAAGTGAAAGAGAATTACGATTCACGATTGCAAAACTTGAAAAGATTAATGAAGAACTGAGTGGAAAACTTACGGCAGCAGACAAAAGGGCCGAGATGTCTGAAGCAACGATCTCTAAATTAAATTCTGGAAAGGCAAAGCTTGATGATATTCTGGATATGGGAAGAAACTTTGGTGATCGATATGGGATCGGATATGGGAATGTATACAAGACTGAATCACCTAAAAATTCAGTAACCCTTAAGACCAAGATTCAAGAAGTGAAACGGAAGTTTGGTATGCCTTATCAGATACTCATTTGTAGATACTGTACTTATCAAGGTCATTCTAAAAGCAGTGCAGAAGACTGATCAGAGACCAAATGACAGGACAACAACCTCTGGCATGTTCCAACATAAGCAATATCCAGAAAGTAAGATCGATCAGAAAGGTATGGATTGTTAAACGATCTAGCACGTGTCTGGTGGCACACACTTCTCTCACAGCTTATTCCAGAGATTCATGGTACTTTAATAGTGGATGTTCCCGCCACATGACTGGCACTCCAAAATATCTCACGAATCTTACTCCATATGATGGCGGATATATAACCTTTGGTGATGGGAAGAAAAGCAGAGTAATTGGAAAAGGCGAATTGAGAATGGAAGGTTTTCTAGTATTCACAAGTGTATTATTTGTTGAAGATCTAAAGGCAAACTTGTTAAGTATAAGCCAGCTATGTGACGACAATATGGTACTCCCTCCGTCCCAAATTAAATGGTATGAGAGAGAATTTCACGCTCATCAAGAAACTTGTCTAATCGTTAATATTTTTAATTACGTATAATTATGGCATACAAAAAGTTACTTTTCAGAAACTACGTGTTACGACGAATCAAACCATATAACATATGATAATATTATTGTTTATATATCTATTCAAATATGTAGTCAAAGTTGGACAGTGAATAGTGACATTTTATGAAGTGTGCATTTTAATTTGGGATGGAGGGAGTAGTAGAATTTCAGAAGGACAAATGTATAGTGAAGTATGGAGAAAACAAGGTGAAATATAGGCCTGCCTGCCAACCACACTAGAATAAATAGAGTTTTCCGAAAAAACCTGCTAGTGGAGGAAGACCTCCTACAGGAATAAGATCATCAGACAATTGTTATCTGCTAGAACAAGGAGTACGGTGTATGATTTCGAAGCAAGATGAAGGCGTTCTGTGGCACAGGAAGCTCGGTCACATCAATTATAAAACACTGGTGAAAATTGTGAATGTGAAAGCTGTACGAGGAATGCCTACCCTAACCAGCAATGAAGGAATTGTATGTGGCCCATGTCAACAAGGGAAGCAAATTCGATCTCCACACTCATCAGTTCAGTATATTACTACATCTAGAAATCTAGAACTATTGCATATGGATTTGATGGGTCCGGTCAATACGCCTAGTATAGGAGGAAAGAAATATATCTTTGTTTGTGTTGATGATTTCTCCAGATTTACATGGGTAACCTTTTTAAAAGAGAAATCTGATACGTTAGAAGTATTTAGAAGCCTGGTAGTGAAGTTAAAAACTGAAAAGGGGAGTCCAGTTAGGAAGATAATTCGAATTCGAAGTGATCATGGTAGAGAATTTGAGAATGCACAATTCAGTGACTTTTGTGATGAGTTTAGAATCCAACATGAATTCTCGGCATCCATCACCCCTCAGCAGAATGGTATTGTAGAACGTAAGAACAGAACCTTGCAGGAGATGGCTCGTGTTATGTTGGCTGAGAAAGATATTCACAAGAAATGGTGGGCAGAAGCAGTCAATACAGCATGCTATACAATCAATCCAGTGTACCTTCAACCATTCACCAGCAAGACATCCTACGAGATTTGGAAGGGCAGGAAACCAAATGTCTCATATTTTCATGTGTTCGGAAGCAAACGTTACATTCTCAGAGATAGAGAACAGTTGGCAAAGTTTGACAATCGAAGTGATACAGGAATTTTTCTTGGGTATTCTATCAACAGTCATGCTTATAGAGTGTTTAATCATCGAACCAACACCCTCATGGAATCCATACATGTTATTGTGGATGATTCAGAGAAGGAACAACAACCAAAAGGTGTAGAGGAAGAACCCAGCAACACTCATGTTCCAACACAGTCTAAAAAAACTGGCGAGGCAGATCCATCAGTCGAATTTGAACTCCACTTACGTGCTGAAAAATTGAGCAGAGTAGTCCTAACCCCGCCGAAGCTGACCATGTAGGAACATTGCCCCCCGCTACTGACCCCCATGTTCCAACACAGGACCAATCGGAATCCATCATGAGAAGTACTCGATCAGTTCCTCGAGTGGATTATCGTAGGCTAGCTAGACTGCACTGTTTTGTGTCTCTCATTGAACCTAAGAACTACAAATAAGACTTGCTTGATGAGTATTGGATTGCTGCTATGCAAGACGAATTGGGTCAATTTGCATGGAACGATGTGTGGTACCTTACCTCTCCCCCCAAAGGCATTAATGTCATTGGTACGAAGTGGATTTTCAAAAATAAGTCTGATGCTGATGGCCAGGTTACTCGAAATAAGGCCAGATTAGTAGCCCAATGATACACACAATTGGAAGGAGTTGACTTTGATGAGACATTCGCACCAGTTGCCAGGTTAGAGTCTATTCGAATTTTACTTGCTATTGCCTGCTCTATGAATTTTATGCTGTATCAAATGGATGTCAAAAGTGCGTTTCTAAATGGAGTGGTGAATGAAGAGGTATATGCTGAACAACCAAACGGATTTGAGGATCCTCATCATCCACATCATGTGTATCGTCTCAAGGGGGCTCTATACGGTCTGAAACAAGCACCCAGAGCATGGTATGAACGACTTACTAACTTTCTTCTGAAGAAAGGTTATCGTCGAGGGGGAGTAGATCGCACTTTATTTGTGCACGAAAAGGCTTCAACATTTTTAATTGCTCAAATTTATGTTGATGATATTGTATTTGGCTCTACTTCATCTGCTATGGTACAGGATTTTGTCACCACTATGCAATCTGAATTTGAGATGAGCATGGTTGGAAAGCTCACTTACTTTCTAGGATTGCAAGTCAAGTAAGGAGGAATGGTCTATTCATAAATCAAAGTAAGTATGCTTTGAATCTGGTTAAGAAGTTCGGTCTGAGTAGTGCTCGAGCAGTTTGAACTCCTATGGGTGTTTCTGATAAATTGGTGAATGATGAAAAAGGAGTTGCGGTCGATAAAAAATTATACAGAGGCATGATTGGAAGCTTATTGTATTTAACTGCAAGCAGACCAGATATATGTTTCAGTGTTGGGATATGTGCAAGATTTCAAGCTGATCCTAAGGAGTCTCATCTCACTGCAGTTAAAAGAGTTATTCGATATGTAAGTGGGACTTCTGAGTATGGTGTTTGGTATTCTAAGAGTCAAGATTCAGGTTGATTGGGTACAGTGATTCTGATTGGGCTGGTAATGCTGATGATTGAAAAAGTACTACAGGTGGATGTTTCTTTATTGGAACAAATTTGGTGTCTTGGTATAGCAAGAAACAGAACTCGATTTCTCTATCTACTGCAGAAGCTGAGTATCTTGCAGCAGGGAGTTGTTGTGCACAATTATTATGGATGAAACAAATGTTGAAAGACTATGGAATTCATCAACGCCCCCTTAAAGATTCTATGTGACAACACAAGTGCTATTGATATTTCAAAGAATCCAGTTCAGCACTCGAGAACCAAACATATTGACATACGGCATCACTTTATTAGAGATCTGGTTGAAAGGAAGGAAGTGGAAGTAGTCTATGTTCCAGCACATGAACAATTTGCTGATATATTTACAAAGCCGTTTGATGCCACCTCTTTTGAAAGCCTTCGACAACACTTAGGTGTTTGTCAAATCTGAGGTAATTTTTATCATAATTTTTTACTTTGTATATATTTTGGTTATTTTTGTTTAGAATTTTTTTTAAAAAAATGGAAGGAAGAAAAGTTGTACAAAAATAGGAGATGGTGTGTATGGTATGTTGGAAGTTAATTCGGGTATGAAAACTTGATTTGACAAGAGGAGAAAATATCATCATTATAAGCTTGGGAAATCTAAAAAGTGTTTCGCGGGAAAAGAGGTGAAAAGTTGAAGAGTTAAAGTTGGATTCAAATTGCCCAAAATCCTTTCGTATCTCTCTACAATCGGTCTTTCTCTCAAACACTTTGGTATTCTTAGACTCTCTGCCGAAAAATTCTTTCTCTCCACGATCCTTCTCCACCACAACAGCGTGCTAGAGAATGTCAATTCCAAACTCTCCCACACGTGAAGCAGAGGTTCCAGAAATTAACCAATCATTAGAAGATATGGAAGAAGACCAATGTTCAACCAATTTGGAATTGGTAGTACTTGATGGGAATAAATAATGTGATGACCGAGCTAGAAGAGAATCTGTATTGAAAGAAAATCAAGATCAGGTTGGAGTAAGCATGTATCAAGTTGAGGTCGAAGAGGCATCTGAAGTAGAATCTGGTCAAGCTAAAGAACAAGGGAAAGAGGAAGAGGCGCCTGGCAATGGTAAAAAGAATGGGGACTCTGATGTTGAACCTGATAAACAAGAACAGGTCACTGGTGCCAAGAAGAAGAATCGTACGGTAACTGGTCCTGATCCTTCTCCCTTAAAATTCATGGGTATAGAATGTAAGAGTTTTGATGAAATCTTTGAATGGCTGGAGGCAAACAGAGTTGCCATAGATTTAACAAAGATTAAAAGCATAACAGGAGAATATCTGAATGTTAAGGTTAAGGAGCTAGTGACGGGAAACATAGGTGGAATAAGGAGGCTTGAGAATTATAATGTGCAATTTTTGTTGGGAAAATATGCTGAATTCAGAGAAAAAGACAGATTCTATGTGTATTGCCATATTCCCCTGCCGAGTTATGTTTCTTTGAGAGAGATAAATGAAAGAGAAGTGGCTGGAAGTGAAGTTGTGAAGTATGGAGACAAACTGCAGGTTGGATTCTATGACTTGAATTCTGCCAAAAGGATGGAAGAATTAAGAAAGCCTGTTTTAATTGAGCTGTCAGACAGTGATGAGGAGGACAGTGTTCCAACACTGAAGTGTGAACATGATGATTATATGGATTTGGATTCTGATGCTGATCTTGGGGGTGAAGATCATGGTGATATGCATGGTAATATGAATGATGAGGCACCTGATGAAGATTTTTCTAACCAGAATAATGTAGCTGAGTGTGATGAGGAAACTGATAAGGACTTGGATCAAGATGATCAGTCTGAAAGGGAATTTGAGAAGAAGAATGAAGCTGAAGGTTCAGGGAATGTTCCAACACAAGACATCCCTGATTTGGCATACTCGAGTGATGAGGTGCTTGACGAATTTTATCAGCTAGCTAAAGGCAAGAGGAAGGCTGTGAAAGCTAAGGCTTCTGCTCAAGCAAAAAGGAGCAAGAAAAGCCAGGAATGCAAGGAGAAGAAGATACTACCTCCCCTCGCTGTAAGGCAGTTTCCTTCTTGTATTTTGATTCAAAAGGAGACGAAATGGGAAGATTTTTCTCTGAAAGGAAGTTTACACCTGAAAGACCTGTGGACTTAAAAGCTTACAAGTCTCGGTCTATTTGAAAGTAATTGGGATGACAACTGCAGCCACGATCCAACTACAGTACAATAGGCAGGTTGTACTTGAGGTATATTCTAACCTCATGACTGGAAATCTGGAGATTAGTTCCCCATGGTATGGAAGGGTTTACGTGTGGGGGAAGATTAGATGTGTCTGTTGCTAGGATTAACAAAGTGCTTGGTCTTAAGACACCTGAGATAGGGGGAGTTTATCCTGAAGATTTGGGAGTTTCTGATAATCAAATATTAACCACTATCTCGGGTGGGTATAAGGTTGAGTGGCCAGCAACGGGGTATTCACAAGCATCTTGCTTGACCTCGAGATTCTTTGGTTTATATCAGGTTGTTGTACATTGTTGGTTGCCCTCAACTAATACCACTGTATTGACAAGAGAGATGGCCAAATTGCTGTACTGTGTTGGAACACAGAAGCCTGTCAATCTTGGGCTCCTCATTCAGCAACATTTGGTCAGACAAGCTACTGCCCCAAAGGTCAATGATGCCATTATTTATCCTGCACTGATATCTGCACTAGCCAAAAGTGCTAAAGTGAAAGGAAAAGCTTCGGATGTGATTATTGACACAGAATTTCTGAGGCCAAACAAGAAGACATTCGGGTTAAGGCATGTGCATGATCTCCCTTGGAGTCCTTTTGGATTGACTTCTACATCAGCAGCAGTAGAAAAGGAGGCTAGGCTGATTGTTCTGAATGCTAGGCTTGGTGCTTTGGTCATTCAAATGGCTGCGATGGAGGCAGAAAAAACTAGTCTGGAAGAAGAGAAGGCCCGGTTGGAAGCCTGAATTTTATTCTTTCTTTTGTATCTTGATGTCTGATGCAGGGGGAGCATATTGTTTTGCTGATTTTGTTGCCTTCTCTGTGTGGTCCCAGGGGGAGTACTTTTGGATTTTGAATGTTTTTGTTAAATTTGGATGTAATGACATTTAGGTTTTGGATTTCTTGGATTTCTGGTTTTCGGACTTCGGCATTCATGTTTATGGGAATTCTGATAATTTTTTGTTTAGTATTATGATGAAAGCCTATGTGTATGATGCTGAAAGTTTTTCGTTGTGAATTACATGTCCAAAATGTTATGGGTCCACAAAAATGCCAAAGGAGGAGATTGTAAAGTCAAGAGATTTGCAGTGCATATTTAATTGGCAGTTTGTGTGAACTTATTTTGAACCGAAAATCTTTCCATGTTGGAACATGCTGAATGCAGCATAACGACGCCAAGGAATTATGGAAACGAAGTCAGAATATTGTAGTATTTTGTAACTTATGGAATTTGTATATTCGGCTAAGTATATCAGGCGTGTGAAGCATAATTGATTTATAGAAAATCCCTACTTATAAGGAGGTGATATATTCGAATATATGGGAAAGATTAATATAAGGTAAATCCCTTTATTTATGCGATTTGGATATACTTCATGAAGCAGATTTGGAATAGGAATATTGTGGAGATAATCAAGGAGTATTCCAATCTGTTCGTGATATAAATTGGGACAAACGCGACTGCATACTCACGGATTTAATAGAGCAAAAATATGCATACAGATTTTTTAGACTTTCGAGAATTGCAAAGAGTCAGATTACTGTGTTCCAACATACCTGACCTGCTGCACAAAATTCAGAATCATATGCCTTAATTCCTCGGGAGGAGGAGATCCAGCGTCGACGAGTTTCGAGATCAGAGGGAGTCTGATCAAGGCGGATCGGTAGCTAGGGGAGCTACCAGAATTCACGTGTTATAGTTAGTAAAGATAAGTATTTAGTAAACTGCACTCTGTACTGTATCTTTCTAATTAGTGGATTCATTCTGAATTGGGCCAGGCCCCGCAGATGTAGGTGGATTACACCAAACTGCGTAACCAAGTCGTGTGTTCTTTATGCTTTACGCTATTAAGCACTTGGTTAAATTAGTCATGTTGGAACATACTAGTAAAGACTAGAAAAATTGGTAAAACCAAATTTCAGAAGAGATATACTCCATTACTATGCAAAAGCATGTGTTACAGTTAGGAATTTTTGAATGTATGGTTTGGTTGAATTTATCACTGGAGTTTCACCGCAGAGGCGGAGGCGGTGGCCGCGTAAATATAGAGTTGGGTCATGAGATTAGCGCATTGTGTCTTTGGAATTTGGATACTAATTTAGTAATTTATGCATTAATTTGTGGGCAAAGTATTCGCTTCAGGGGCGGCGGCACAATGGTGGCGGAGATGGAGATGAAGAAGAAGAACCCTACAAGTATTTTTGTCATTAAATTCTTAGTTTTAAGAATATGGGTATTTTAGTCTTTTAAGGTTTGGTTAATGCTGGAAAATACTAAGTCAACGCTGGAATAGTGCGAAAAGGTTATATCGGCACATTTGCTGAAAAATTAGGGTTAGAATCGCACTTTAAATTTTATAGGGTTAGATTGACTCTTTTAGAAAATAATAGGGTTAATTTTGTGTTTTGCCCTATTTTAAATTTTAGGATTATATCAATACTTTTTAAAAAATATAAGGGTTATATTATACACTTAGATTACTTCATACCGTTACTATTAACATCCAAATAAAATTACAAAAGAAGTTTGGACGATCAAAATTCAAGAACAAACTCGCATCTTTGCTAACAAATTCGAATCTACGCATAAAATTTGTTTAACACATAAAATTTGGACTAACAACATGCTAAACTTTGATACCAATGATCAAAATACCCTCTTTCTTGTGTTTCTTTTCTTATATGTTCAAAGAGTGGGACAACAAAGACAAGAGTACTAATTGATAAAAAAAATAAGTGGGAGCTCTAACTAGACCTCTCTAATAGCCCGAGCACCGGCATTTTTCATAGCATCAGGTAACTATATAGCTTGAGTTATCGTCACAAATCTACTCTTGCTGGGTCTGGTGGGAATATAGTTAAAGCACCTTTTTTGCCTTCCGACCTCTCAAATCGCTCTACGAATAACAACATTAAAACACTCAAATTTCAACACAAAAAACATCAAAAACCGGTAGAAGGATGAGGTTGAGTGATAGATAACCTACTTGGAGGTAGAAGCGAGAATTGTAACAGTAGAAATGACGTTTGCAGAAGTCATTTTGGGTGTGGATAAGGAAGGAATGTTTGGTGAGAGGAAAAACAATGTACTAGGGCTTAAGAGATAAAGTAAAAGAAAGGCTTATGAAGATGAAATGGGAAAAATTAAGATGGAGAGAAACACATGTAATATGCGAAAAAATACAGTACCTCTCAATGTTACCTAGTGCAATACTGTTCAAGCAAGCAACTCCGTTTGAACTGAGAGCGGAAGTTCATTTTCTTTGTTGACCTCTTCACAACACAAGGTCCCAATCTTTAGAAGTGGAACTATTGTTGAAATAGTGTCCTTCAGTCAATGTGCATTTTCCATGTATAGTTGGAGGATTAATTACGGAGATAATTAATTCAGTTATTTTGAGTAATCAAAATGTTTAGCTGGAAACCGCTTTTGATTAGCTAGCATCAATCACATAAGACTTGCGGCTTATTAAGACTGAATCTATAAGGTCAGACACAATGCATGAAATTGGATTAAAAAATGACTAATGGGCTAGGAGCCCAGATGGTATTTATATAAGAATTGAGTTTAGAACTCATTATGTCTGATTGGGCTAGGCCTAAATTGACTTGGGTTATGGTTTCTTGGATTAATGATCATTATATATAAATGGATATTTTTACAGAAATGTTCAGTATGACAACATTAGAACCCTAACCGTTGCAGATGGCAGAAATCAGAAACCAATCCAACCATTCTCGGAAAATAAACCTCACCGTAAAGAGAAGAAGAAAGACTGGGTCTTTGCTTGTTGAGGCGATCCGATCGTGCTGTGTGGATATGAATAGAGGAATCACATCTCGGATTCTTGTCTCTGTAGTTGATTGAATTCGACGGTAAAACACACTTCAAAGGTAATCAAAACTCTTAGATAGATTTCAATTAAATACATGCATGAGATCCGGAATTAGATAATTTATTTTTCACTAAATTGGATTTAATCAATTCCCAACAGTGGTATCAGAGCCTCTTGCATGTTTAGTTTTAGCTAGACAACATGTGAATTGGATTTACATATTATGGTGTTTAGATTTGTGTTCATGTTTTAATCAAATTAATTATTGGATGATTTGATTTTATTAAAACCCGCTCAGATTTTTTTTAATTATAAAATTTAAAACTGGCACTATTCACCTACCAAAATTATTGTTCACCGGCGGATACTGTAGTGATGCCGCCATGGGAGGGGCAACACTAGGCGCTGAAGCCGACTGCTGTTGCAGTGAAGCCGACTGCTGTTGCAGTGAACCCTAGGTCATAATTAATTGAATCCGGGCCTATTATTCAACAAAGCCCAAAGACTTAATTTTGGTTTCTAATATGGTGTTGGGCGCTGGGCCACTTGAGGCTGAGCATGGTTTTGACTAAGCCGGGTTTTCTGGTCTGGTATGGGTTGGATCGGTCCGGGTAGGTTAAAATATTTTATTTTTTTGTAAAAAGAAAATATTAGTTAATTAAAATTATTTTTTTTAAAGTCTGAACTGGGCTTGGTTGGGCTGGGATCAGTGGGCCAATTTTTTATTAATTTAATTTTTGAGTGAGAGCAATTTTAATTTTAGAAATTAAAATTAAATATGAACAAAAGTTTTATTAATTAAGGCATTGGATGTGCTTGATTATTAAATTATAATTATTTTATTTATTTAAAATGATTAATATTAGGTGATAATGATTAAAGTTAATAATTTTATAATTTAGTTACCTTAATTATTTTTTGATATACGGATTGCCGAATATACCTACTTTCTTTAATAATTTAGAATTATTAAATAAGGCAAATAATAATTATTAAGGTTAATAATGTTACAAATTTGTTAACTTAATTATTATTGGTATATGGACTGCCTAATATATTAAGTTCTTTAATAATTTAGAATTATTAAATATGTCAAAAGAAAACAATTAAGGTTAATAATTTTAGAAATTAGTTAACTTAATTATTTTTGTATGGTTAATTATGTGATTTTATCCCAATTTATTTTTATGTGAGGTGCACTGGGTCATTCATTTTAGAAATGAATGTTTGCATATATGAATTGGATTCAAAGTGCAGGGTTATCAGTGACTACTATGGCTCTATTAGATATTTAAATACAGTCTGCGTACCGTTTATTGAGTATTGTAATTAAATACGGTATGCGTACCATTTATTGCTATGTTGTAAATTTATTTTAAGTTTTACTATTTAAATTGAAATAAATTGTAAGCTCGATGACAAGATTGAAGGATGGGATCCAGCAAACAAGATGAAGATTTTGTCAAGATTAAGGGGATCATACTAGGATCACTTTAGATGCATGTATTTATCACATTTATTTATTGCTTTATATTATAAATGCATGCGATTGGTTTTACGTGTGTAGGATGAGTATGAAATTCGTTCACTAGTGATCAAACCAACATAACAAACCACGACCCCAAAAGAAATAATGAGCAAAAATCTGTCTTTCCGAAGCAAGAACACCCATTAAGCCCCCGATTACTAGTAACAAATTTTTCCAAAGCAATAGTGGCACTTCTAATCTTGGGACAAATGCGGGTAGACCTAGTGAAAGGGTTTGGTTTGCTCGTCAATGTCAGTGAGGGGTCCTCGGATGTTAAAGGAGATAGGTAGTACATTGGATGTACTCTATCTACCAAGAGTAGTATTGGATACTATTAGCAATGAGATTGATTACCTAAAATCAAAGGAATTGAGACAAGGCAAAGCATGCTTAAGACAAGTGATTTTGAGGATCTTGGTATCATTTTATTCATGGGACCAACTTGGATAGGATAAAACGATGAATAACTTCTAATAATGCTAGTATGCTTTTCTTTAATTTACTATGTTTAAATGGTTTTTTATTGCATTTATTTATATTGTAGTAATCATGTATAACAACAAACAACAACTCTTCTAATCTGTGTTCGATCCTTTGGAAGGATGAATTGAACGACAGTTACTTGGCAAAGGAAATTGATTATAGTTCTAATGCAAGAAAAGAAGAAGTATGTCATTGATATTCAAATCCCCAATGTCAAGTGTCTTATGTTAAATAGTATGAGTACAGAATTGCAAGGCAAGTTTTGAACCCAGATAGTTACAACATCAACCTGCTGCTCTGAGATATAATTCAGGAGTAGGCTAGGGTTAATAGGTTTGAGACCTTTAAGACTATTCTTGATTGTAACATCGAGAAAGGGAAACTAGTGAGATCTCATGTTTTGAAAATGATTGGATCATTTAATAACATGGAGTACTTGGTTTTACCTGTGGCTGAGAATTGTCCCCTAACATTTATCTCTATTCACTTTATGATGGTTTGGAACCATTTAAGTGAAAGGAAAAGAATTTGACTTAGCTGCATGTGATGTTTAAAATTAGCCGAGTCAAGTGTCAAGATTGAGACCATGAACAAGGTTCTATTGGCGCAGAAGCGAAAGAGATCTTAATCATAAATGGAAGAATGAAGAAGTGGGATAGGGGAAGGATAACCATAGAACCCATACGCCGAAGACACAACATACTGCTAGGAAGCAGAAAGTTGTCAAGTTTGATATGTCTGAATACTTCTACTACAATGAAACATGCCATTAGAAAGGATACTGCCCCTAGTTCTTAAAGGACAAATAATGGGTGAGTAGGTGACATTGCAGTTATATACGTCATAGACAGTCTCTGTCGTTAATAACTCTACTCATCGGTATTGGATACCGTATGTGTTTCTCACAATTTCAAAAATGTGGAGAGAACAAAGTAGAAGTTAAGATTGATGAGAGTTCAACCTACATGAGGGAAATGAAGCAAGGGTTGCTCCATTAACTATAGGAACTTATAGTTTATTTATGCCTTATGGGCTTACACTGGGTCATATAATAGTTATTTTGATCTAAGTGTTACTACAACACAATTATCATTTCTGTGTTGGACACGAGAGGTTTTCATTGTAATAGGAGCAATGATTGTTCCATTTTAGATGGATGTGTTGTGGTTTTGCAAAATTAGACAATTGTAATAGTGTCCTTCAGTAAATGTACATTTTCCATATATAGTTGGATGATTAATTACGGAGATAATTAATTCAGTTATGTTGAGTGATCAGAATGTTTAACTGGAAACCGCTTTCGATCAGCTAGCATCAATTACATTGGGCTTGCAGCTTATTATGACTAAACTTGTAGTGTCACACACAAGACATGAAATTTGATCAAAGAAATGACTATTGGGCTAGGAGCCCAGATAGTATTTATATGAAAATTGAGTTTAGAACTCATTAAGTCTAATTGGGCTAGGCTCAGATTGACTTGGATTAGGGTTTCTTGGATTAATGACCATTCTGTATAAATAGATATTTTCACAACATTAGAACCCTGGCTATCGCAGACGACAGAAAACAGAAAACAATCCAACCATTCTTAGAAAATAAACCTCACCGTAAGGAGAAGAAGAAAGACCGAGTCTTTTCTTACAGTGTTCTAAGCTGTCTGCAGTGTAGGCGATCCGATTGTGCTGTGTGGATACGTTTAGAGGGATCACATCTGGGATTCTTGTCTCCGTAGTTGATTGAATTCGACGGTAAAACACGCTTCAAAGGTAATATAAACTCTTAGGTAGATTCGAATTAAATACATGCATGAGATCCGGCATTAGATAATTTATTTTCTGCTAAATTAGATTTAATCAATTCCCAACCGAACTCAACCCTCAAAATCGCACAATGAAATGAGATTGAATTGCGATTTGGGATTTGGGAGAACAAAATGATCAATATACATTTTAATTTTTACTAGTGGAGTACCATCGTGCGTTGCGCGATATCATTACTTAATATTGAGATTAAATTTTATTTAAAATTTTAAAGTTTAGTCATCTAAGGAAAATTATATGAGTTATGAAGTGAAATAATTAATTTAGTTAGAAACCGTTAAATATTGAATGCAATAAGAATTGATTATTTTTATAATATTTCATTCAAATTATTTAAAAAGTGATTATTTAAATTTTGAGATTTATTTTAAAAGGTTATCATATTTATATGTATCTCATTGCAATAAATAAACGTAAATATCAAATGACCTTATTAGCCTCACTAATTATAAAATGACCTCATTTAACAATTATTCGGTCTACAACAAGACTTTGTCTTACATTAATAAATAAATAATATGTGCATATTTCTATCAAAGTATAAAAAAATCCGAACATTTTATTATTTAAGATTACGTGAGAACACCCATTTTACCCCCCAACCAGCTGCTGACGAGCTTCTCCTCACCACGGAGGAAGATGACTACGAAGAAAAGGTCCCCCTTTTATCTTCTTTATATTACTTCCACCATGGCTTGATCCTTCTTCAATGGTGTTTGATCATTTGTGATACATAAGGTTGGTGTTTGTTATTGCCCTTTATGTCGAATTTGACTGAACTCTTGGCTCCGTTGATTGGAGATATCTTATCTAGTTAAGAATTTGTTGAGGTTGATTTAGTTTAGTACTCTTCACATTCTGTCTATTAGAGAACAGAGCCACATCGGAATCAGCAGCCAATCAGCTAGACCAGAGCATGCAATATATGAGAAAATTCTTATACTATGGCTCCAATAGCCGCCAATGGATACAAATATGGAGAACGCATGTACTAAATGTGTTCTCTGCATTTTTTCTTTTTTTGATATACGAAAAAACGAGGATGCATTGGCCAAAAGTGTCCTCTATATTTTATGCATATTTGAAATTCTGGAAAGAGGGGGACGCATATGCTAAATGCGCCCTCTATTTTTGCATTTTTTTTATAAAAAAACTGAAAACGAGGATGTATTCAGTGAATGCGTCCTCAATGTCTGTTTCTTTTAAACCCCAGAACCAGAAACCCACTTCCCAGAAACATCCTTCCACCTTGTTTTCTTTGCCCGCCAGATTCCTCCATCCTCGCCGTCATGCTCAGGCCGCCTTCGTCATCGTCCGCGTGCTCACACAGTGTGTCTCCCTCCCAGCCTTCATTTTTTTGCCATTGTCATCGCCGAGAACGTATCTCTCCCATCCTTCTTTGGTATTTGTTTTCTTTTTTGTTAGATATGCTAGTTGTATTCAGTGATTGTGAATAAATAGTTGTTTGGTTTGTAGTTGAAGCCAAAAACCGGTCAGTACTGACTGTTTTGCCGCCACTGGACTCGAGCGTGCGACGCACACGCCACAGCAAGCTCCGCACGTGGAATTCACGGGTCTCCAGAAACTCCGAGTCTCCGAGAGCCTCTCTGCCACTGCTGAGACGATAGGTACATAAAAAATCTTGATCTTATGAATGTGTTGAATGATTATGTGTGGTTTGATTATATGAATGTGTTGAATGAGGATGTGTGATTATCGGTGAATTGATTATGTGTGATTTGTTCACTAATGTTTTTTAATTTTTGTCGTAATAAAAATTTAATTCGTGTGCTATTATTTAGTTCAAATTTTATATTATGAAGAGACATTACCGAAGTTGAAATGTTGTATGTCAATTAGTAAGAGAATCGATAATAGTGTATGATTTTGTTGCCCGGTGACAATGGAACAGTGTATGGTTTAGGGTTTGAGGAGTTGAATATATGTTGCTGAATAATACCATCTTTCTAAATATGGAATTATATGTTCTATATTTGTATAATGCAGTTCTACGATGTTTTTGATGGTGTACTTGTACAAAGGGAGTCAGATTAAGTTTGATTTGAATGTGGGTGTGTATTATGATCCTCTCATACCTGACAAAAATGTGACTCTAGAAAGGAGGTTAAGCCACTCCGAGTTAGTTGAATTAATTTTTAGAAGGCTTGGTATTGTAAGTGAGGGGTTTATGTTGAAAATCTATTGTTGTTGTCCTGAGCTGATTGGTTCGTCTATATATTATCAATGTCATAATGTGGAAGATAGCGAGTCCACCGCGACCTTCTTCAATATTGTTGATCGAATGTCCTTGTCCTCTGCTGATATTTACATTAATATGGAGAAGATGTTAAACACCGTTGACCGTGCGGGTGATTTTAGCTCGGGCATCGTTGTTGAGCAATGTTCAGAACTATACAGCTTTGCCAACCTTCCCACCCCATGTACACTGCCAAGGTTTAGGAGAACCTTTTTTCATTGGTGAGTCAAGTCAACCCAGTGGGTATGTCCATCTCGTTTTCACTTAGCCGTCCACAAGTGCTGGTATATATGGTGTGCATCATGAAGATTTGAATGTTTTCAATGATGATTATGTAGGTGAAATTGGAGAGTATGTTTTTGGTGATGGTGAGCATGTTGTTAGCAATGATGAAGGTGAGGGAAGGGAACTTGAAGAAGAAAGTGAAGATGGTCGATCCTTATCAACTGATTTGAATCTGGGGACGATGATGAATAAGTGGTGTACACGAACAATGTAGCCACGATGTTCCATCTTATGGCGAATCCTAATACAAAGGACTACTTTAAGAATTATGAGGGGGGCCTAATGAGGATGGGTATGACCCAACTAATTGTGGTGAAAGACTTCCTAGTTATGTTCAAGCGATCAGTGTAGTTGAATTGGGTATGCGATTCCCGAGTAAGCCAGAATTGGTAGAAGCTATTTCCAGGAGGAGTTCGATGAACCAGATCATGGAGAGAAGGTCGCATACATGGTATGCGAAATGTAAGGACGTTGTTAAAGGAAGTGGCAATTGTCATTGGATTGTTAGAGCAAGCAAGAAGGCTACCAATGGGATGTGGGAGATCACCAAATGAGCAAGTAGTCATAGTTTTATTGGTTTTGGTCGATCAAATGGTAACACTAACCTAACATCGTTGATGATCGCTCATTCCATTCCCCATTAGATTGATTCGAACCCTTCCTACACGGTGAAGGATGTCCAAGCGCATGTGAAGAAGGAGTTAAATGTGACACTTTCCTACAAGAATGCGTGGTATGCTCTCCAGAACTATTGATTTGATATATGGAACTTGCGAGGAATCCTTTGAAATCTTGCCAACATTTATGGATGAGCTAATCAGGGCCAATCCGAGCACCATTGTTGATTGGGTAGACGTACCTGATAGAATACACGGCCATGGGTGTAGGAAATTTAAGTTTGTGTTCTGGGCATTTGGTCAGGCTATCGAAGCTTTTGCCACTGCAGGCCAGTGATTAATGTGGATGGGACTCACTTGAGAGGCGCATACAAGGCCACAGTGCTAGTTGTTGTGCACACGATGCGAATGATTACATTATGCCCATTGCTTATACAGTAGTTGATGCAGAGACTAATGAGAGCTAGAACTGGTTCATGCTCAAACTGTGACTCCCTGTGGTATGTGGTGATACTAGGGCAATATGTATTATATCGGATCGTCATGATGGGATTTTGAATGCAATGAGACATATGGATGAATGTATGGAGCCATCATGATACCATCGATTTTGCTTGAGGCATTTTCAGTCCAATTTCCTTAGTGCGGAGCGTGGGAAGTTTAAAAATGTGCATCTAAAGACTCTGGTTTGGTAGCTTGGTCATGCCAGACAAGAAAGTAGGTAGAGGGAGTATAAGGAGGAATTGGAGAGTCTTGAACCATCTGCTTGGGATTGGCTAAAACGTCATGATAGCAGTAAGTGGTGCCTTACTTTTGATGAGGGAGATCTTCGCTGGGGAATTCTTACAACTAATTTTTTAAAGAGTTACAACAATTGTTTAAGGATACACGACATCTCCCGATAACATGTTTTAAAGCCACTTTTGAATGAACAGTTGAAATGTTTGCACGAAGGCTAATGGACGCCACAAATTGGAGGTACTTTCTTGATACATTATATTTCATTATGTTTTTGTGGATTAGGTGATGTATTCAAAATTGATGTAGAATTGTGTAGGTCTGAGTTCCCAACCAGGATTCGGAATCAGAAGCAAGACACTCGGTGACAGGTATCGCAGACTTATAAGGTTGTGACAAGGACTATTGATGGTAGCATTGGTAAGATCTAATACACAGTGAAATACCGTAGAAAGGATTGTAGTTGTCGCGAATGGAAAATTTTCCATTTTCCTTGTTCCCATGCATTGGCTCTGTGACAAGGTATATGACACGACCACCTATGTGCAACAATATAGTGAGGGTTTCGTGCCTCTCTGAGATCTATTGCTATGGAAACATGCCAACTGGAAATATTGAAAAGTTTTGTAATATGAGGCATGGTTAGTTTGCGTAGAGAAGGATAAGGAATCAAATGAATGAGAGACTTCCGGGTGATTGAAGAGGCATCCGTGAGAAAGGGCGTGCTTGTAATATGGAGTTTCTAGAGATCCTTATGTTTTGTTTAGACCAATATATATTACATGATATTATGTAGCTATGTAGCTTGTTATGTCAAATTCTCTCGTTAAATAGGTGTAATTTATTGTGTGGATTTGTAGTATGTGTATTTGTTTAAATTGAAGCTAATGTTCGATTTTGTTTGAATATGTATTACATGTAGTAGTATTCATTTTCGTGGAAATCTAAACTAATCATTTCTCCATGTGATTATGATTTTCACCAGGGATACACCATGTATCATCCAGGACCCATTGATGAGGAATTTCTTTATCTTCATTGGGAGTATAATGCACGTGCTCTGTACAATGGGAATTTGGAGGATGAGGTATTACAGGTAAGGCGGTGCGATGGGGCTTGTTGGATTGATGGGATACCTGATTGAGTGATGCAATGTGTGCATGAGGCTGAATTCCAGGGACTATTAGATTCTGCACCAATTCACATCGACCATTTGCTCATCACTGTGTTAGTTGAGCATTGGAGACCATAGACGCACACATTTCACCTATCGATGGGGGAGGATACCGTCACTTTACAGGATGTGGGCATCCTTTGGGGCCTACCAATAGATGGCATGGAAATCAATGGTGTAGACACAAGCAGGCGCACGAATGACTGACATATATTATGCACTGACTACCTTGGGACTACACCAGGCACAAGTGACATCAGAGGGGGTCGCTAAGGGCCAGCTGGTTGGGAAACTTGTTACGCAATCCATTTCCTCTTAATGCTACTGAGGTAGATTGTCAGTAGTGGACAAGGGTTTTTATTCTACTATTGGTCAGAGGATTGCTCATGTCAGACACATCTGGGCACCTGATCCCCCTGCTCTATTTGTCGGTACTCATGGACTTAGATGCAGCACATCAGTACAGTTGGGGGAGTGCAATTTTGGCACAGTTGTACAGGAGCTTATGTGACACTGCAATTCCATAAGTCAAATCCATATATGGACCACTAGTCCTACTACAGGTAACATTGTTGGTTAAACTTGTTAGTTGGACACGTGTCTATAATCACCTCTTACATTATATTATATTTTTTTAATTTACTGTCAGTTGTGGGCATGGGAGCGTATACCAACCATCCGTCCTGCTGGGCGACTTCCAGTGACCGTCACCATGAGTGCTCTTGGGTCCAGGTTTGTATTCAATTAGTATGACATAATTTTAAACCTTTTTAATTACTAGGAATAGCTAATATTATTCATTCTATTCCTCACAGGTGGAGAGCCCGATACGATTTATCACAATCACCCATACATGTACTAAAAGTGCAGCGCGATCAGCTGACATCTCTCCATGACAGTCAGGTATAATGTAATTTGGATCTCCTTTTTTTGAACTAATGGAAAAAGGTGTTTCTTTTCTAACCACAACACTTTTCTGTTATGTCACTTTAGTTGGCAGCCATACACTGGGGTTGTCATGCAACATCTCTCCTAATGTTGTACAGCTAGTAGCAACAACTAGCTATTGCGTGTTGGCCTCATTTGTTGGCACGTCGTGGAGTACCATTATGTTCATCGTGTTCTCAGGAAATTTGGCCTTATCCAAACAATACCCATGCAGTTGGTCACTAAGGATGAACACAAACTGCTTCATACTAGATACAATCAGGGGAGGTCGGGCATGGATTGGCGTGTTGAACTGAAGATATCTTGATGCGTGGGAACATAGAGAAGAGAAACAAATTAATGCTCTTGGGTCAGTGGATCCATATACACCCGATCGAGAATACATAGAGTGGTATTTTAGCTGGACAGTGACCCCGATTGATCAGCAGGACGATGCCAAACGGTTACAGAGGGTTTTTATAGAGACATAGCTACTATGGAGCATATGGTATTTACTAAATTTCTAATAGTTTAAAAAAAATAATACTTCAGATTTCCTCATTTTTTAATATCTAACATATTTATCAAATTTATATAGTTGCAGGCAATGTCCGAGATGTGCCTTATGTTAGATATTCATTTGGACGAATGTCCCCCACCTTTCGCGGATGTTATTAGGGGGGTACATGGTGTTACCGCACGTACTCTAGAATATGTGCATGATCCCTCCAGAATGCAGTATTATCAGCCACATGTGCACACCAAGGAACCTCCCCCTGGTGTGAGATACAATGAAATCAGAAGCCACCGTACAGCTCCTCCTGGTCGACAGGGTGGTCGGCGACTGCGTGCTCACGGCCCTACAACACACATTGGTTCATCTCAAGCCGGACCCTCACATGCGAGTCCAACCTACGACAGACCATCACATGGTGGACCCTCACACTCTAACACTACTCCAGCTGATTTTACTGCATACCTTACTTCCACTGCTAGTCATGCGTATATGTCGCCTACTACTCCATTTGATACAAGTAGTGTTTCCCATGTCCAGTATGATTTGAATGAGGACGCATAAGACGATATGGAGGAGGATTTTATAGAGGAAGTTTCGCATGACGACGTACATGTTTCTACTCAGATGGTTGTTCCACGACGCACATCCCGCACCATACGTCCGCCCCCATGTGGAACAGGTGGAAAGCTTTGCAGAGGGCGTCATTAGTACATTACATGTCGTTGGGAATTCATTTCATTACGTTTCTACCTATCTGTTTAACACGTGCTCTTCGAATATTGTATCTCTGAAACAATTCATGAATACTTTGTTTTCATTATCATCTCTAATTTCATAAACATCAAATGCATCTACTCTTATATTTTTGTTTATTTATATTAGTTAATAGTGGAAAAAGTGAAAATTTTAAAAAAAAACAATTTTTTTTGTTTATTTACATCTCTAATTCATTTAAACTACAAAAAAGCTGAAATTTTACAATTACAATTCCAATACAGTAGTAACTACTGAATTTGTTTATAATTCATTCATTTTCTATATTTCAGAATATTGAAAATTTTGAAATACCCACGATCAAAATTTTTCATTATCTTTAATCAGGTAAGTAGGATGTTCAAGTTTTATTATCATAAATTTCAAAGCGGACTGTCAAATTCTTCCGATGTATTTATCAATATGGAAATTTTAAAAAAATATATAAAATAATTAGATGTCTATTGATGCGCTATTGGGGACAACAAAAATATTTTTAAAAAATTAGGAAAATCAGTTAGAGGACTAATCCAAAAAAATTTAATTGAGGACGCCTTCAGATAGAATGCGTCCTCTGCATGGGTTTTAAAAAAATGGAAACTTAATAGATGAATGTATCCTCTTCATGCATTCGAGAAAAAAATATATAAATTACAGTCCTATGCATTCGTTTTTAAAAAAAATCAATAGAGGACGGCAAGCAGCTAAAAAAAAAGAAATACATAGAACGTCCTCCACATATGTGTCCAGTTTTCAAAATCAAAATGGTTGCAGCCGAATTTAGGTCAACTTACACACTCCAAGAAACAACTCTAAGCATATAGCATTCATTCTAGAATATGTTCCAACCAGATGCAAATACAAAATAAATCAACCAAAACACAAAATGACGAATTACATATGAAACATGAAAATTGTAGGCAAGCCTAGTCATCATGTTTAGAAAAAAAAATAGTATTATGAGGTTTGAGAGCTGTAGGACGGAGGTTCTTTCATTTCAGTGAATAAAAAAATTGATTTAGAAAGCAATTCTTTGGTTATGTGATTTGCATTCATTGGCTCAGGGATCGATTTTATGTTCCATTGTTTCCCAGTTTTGCCTAACTGTTTGCATTTCCTACGCAGATGTTCCACTTGATGCTTACACCGCCGGGTAGCTTCTACGTGTTCAATGACATTTCCTGGCTGAATTATGCTTGAAGATCCCTCTGCTAGCAAACAGAGAAGAATGAGGAAGGAGGATAAACTGGAAGGTCTTCCATTGGAGACCAGCCCATACACTCAGTATAAGGACTTGGAAGATTGCATCAGGGCTACGGCATGGAGGCAGGCCCGTCAAATGGGTTAATTGGATAAATTCATTATCTAAATTCAATGGGGCATTATCCAATAAGGCATTATCCAATTAACCCAGTTATTAAATGGGTCATAAATGGGTTGTGTCATTAAATGGATAACCCATTGGATAACCCATGAGATATTCACATGACCCAATGGGTTAAAATATATTATCCAATAAGTCGTTATATAATTAACCCAATAAGTTATCATTAAACATTTTCTATCGATTTGGGTTACAAGTTGTCATTATCCAATGAGATCATGTATTAAATGCTCATTATTTTTTAGGATTTGAGATTAGAATAATTATGTTAATGGGAAATTTTGATCTCAATGGGTCCCATATTATGTTAGCTCAATGGGAACATAATAAATACCCAATAAATATCCAAAATTACCCAATTAAATGCATGCGTAATATTTAACATAAATATTCACTATAATTCACAAATTATACAAATTATAATTCACAAATTATTCGAATTCAATCTCGTACAATATTTGAGTTCGTACAGTATTCGAGCTCGTACAGTATTCGAATTCAATCTCGTACAGTATTCGAGCTCGTACAGTATTCGAATTCAATCTCGTACAGTATTCGAGTTCGTACAAAATTCGCACTCAATCTCGTACAATATTTGAGTTCGTACAATATTTGAGTTCAATCTCGTACAGTATTCGAGCTCAATCTCGTACAATATTCGAGTTCAATCTCGTACAGTATTCGAGTTCGTACAATATTCGAGCTCAATCTCATACAGTATTCGAGCTCAATCTCGTACAGTATTCGAGTTCAATCTCATACAGTATTCGAGTTCGTACAGTATTCGAGCTCAATCTCGTACAGTATTCGAGTTCGTACAATATTCGAGCTCATACAGTATTTGAGCCCGAGCTCAATCCCAACTAATATTGTTCGTTAATTTCGTCGAGTTTACAAAAGCCAATATATTATATATATTTTGTTTTTATTAAATATAATATAATGTACATAATATTATGTTACATAATATAATAAATGATTATATATTAGGGAAAAATTAAATCATTCGTAATCAAACTTATAAAAATTTAGTTATCTTGTGATATGAAATTATCCACGGGTCACCTATTACCCAACCCAACTCAACCCACCCAAAATTATCCAACGGGTAACCCATTATCCAACCCAACTAAACCCAATAAATACAATCCAATTATATCCATTAACCCAATGGGTCATTATCCAATAAGTTAAAATAGTATATGGATAACGGTTATCCAACGGGTGACCCAATCCGTTTGACGAGTTTACATGGAGGGCCACCTCCAGCCTCAGTCCGGCAGTAGCACCACGCCTCCGTCGTTCCTCTTGCAGCGGAGATGCCTTGGAAAAATTTTATATATAAGGTGTGTATGTCTTGAAGGGGTTTGAAGTATAGAATATATGTATTTCGCGTATAACTTGTAGGTGCTTGAAGTATTGTTAATAGGTGCTTTAGTTTTAGGTGCTTGAAGCTATTACTTATAGGTGCTCCAATTTAGAGTTGTAAGTGTTTTGTTTTAAGAGTGTAGGTGCTTTAATTGTAATTTCTATGTGTTTGAATTATTACTAGTCATAATAGTAGGTGCTTCATGTTATGACTGTAGGTGCTTTAGCTGTAATTTCGAGGTGCGTGAAGTATTGCTCGTAGATGCTTCAAGTTATAGTTGTTGGCGCTTCATGATATAACTGTATGTGCTTTATTATTTTCTAGGTGCTTGAAGTATTTCATGTAAGTGCTTCAAGTTATGGTTGTTGGTGCTTCATAGTATGGCGATAGGTGTTTTAACTGTAATTTCTAGGTGCTTGAAGTATTACTTGTAGGTGCTTCAATTTATCATTGTAGAGGTTTCATGTTGCACCTGTAGGTGCTTTAGATTATGCTCGTAGGTGCTTTAAATTTTAGTCGTTGCTGCTTCATGTTATATTTGTAGGTGCTTTAATTGTAATTTCTAGGTGCTTGAAGTATTGCTTGTAGGTGCTTCAATTTATAGTTGTAGAGGTTTTCATGTTACACCTGCATGTGCTTTAAATTATAGTTGCTGGTGCTTCATGTTATGGTTGTAGGCGCTTTAATTGTAATTTCTAGGTACCCACGGGTGCTTTAAATTATGCTCATAGGTGCTTCAAGTACAAGCTTGAAGGTGCTTTTAGTATGGTTCGTCGGCGTTTGAAGAATTGTAATACTTATAGGTGCTTCGATTTACTCTTGTAGGTGTTTCAATTGATACTCTATGTGCTTGCATGTGCTTCGATTAAAATTTTGAGAAATTATACATAAAATGTTCTTCTTATATGCTTTGAAGGTACTTCTTTTATTCAAAAACTGCTAACGGATGTAGATTCAGAAAATATTCACTCGATGGCCAATACCCAAACTCACAAATCCACCACCCTGTACAACTTCATAGGTACTAGAAGAGAAGAATTTACGACAAGAAGTAACAGACCTAATATACGAGATACTACATACCATAGTTCGATTGTAGCTTCAAGGACTGTGTCTTATTACTTGCTATCAGGATGCCAAGCATCATTGGCGGAACCAATGGTACGCTAGGTAGGGCTGGAGCCCTACCTAGATTGGCGGCCGGAGCTAGGAGGAGGCGGGAGCGCGTCTCCAGTGCGGCTGTGCGCATCTCCGGCGCGGCGGCAGCAAGGGCCAAGCCCTGCTCGCCGGAGAAGAAGGCCGCGTGCGGCCTTCTTTTTTTTTTAAATTCATACGTACTAAAACGACATCGTTTTATTTGGCCTTATTTTTTTAATACCTAAGTAGTAAAACGACGTCATTTCACTAAGTAATATGAAAAAAAATGAAATCAGAAATGGATTGGGCCAAAAACTGAGCCCAATCCAATAGCCAAACATTAATCCATTCTATAAGCTTGGAGGCGAGAAAGACAGCAACTCAGCACTCCTTCCTCTACCTCAGCTCACAGCCTCGCTCTCAGAAGTCGCCGTCGATCCGTCCGCCGCCGCCGTCCGCCACCGGCTGCTGCCTGCCTGCCTCGTCCCGCCGCCTCTCCAAACCACGGTAACTCGGTAAGTCTTCTCTTTATGCTAATATTTATTAATTTTAGGGTTTATAATTTATTGTCTTTTTAATTTATTTCTTCAAAACTTAAATATATGTATAATGTGAACATGATTTTTAGATTGGATGTTGAATTGAATTTATATGGTTGTATTATATATGATTGTTGAAGTTTAGTTGAATTGCATAAATTGATTTAGTTGAATTGCATATTTAGTTGGAATTTAGTTGGAGTTTAGTTGAAACTATAATTGTTTGATTTATTTTGTATAATTGTATGTGACAATGAAATTGTCAATTTGTCATAATCAGTTTATGGAATTATCAATTAGGGATATTTGTTAAATTGAATTTAGATGAATATGATTTTATAAACTTTTTATTTTCATTTGTTAATTATCAATTAGGGATATTTTATTAAATTGAATTTGAATCGATGAAAAATAAATCAATTTACATATTTTTCCTATTTGATAATTAATAGGTTATGGATAAATTTTTAATTCGACGTAGCGGATTAAAGAGATCGAATGAATCTAATGAACAAAGGCACAATGAAGAGGGTAGTAGTACAAAACAATCTCGTGTAGAATTCAATTAGAATGATGTTATAAGTGATCTCGGGCTACGTAAACCTATTGAAGAGATTGATGTTTCTATTAGAGATGAAGTGCTAAGAGAATATATATTAAGAGGTCCTTGCCAACCTAGGAATCATACTTTTCCAAAGACAGTGTTCAATGATGAATTTAGAAGTTTTCAAAAGGGTTGGTTTGATGAATTTAATTGGTTGGAGTATAGTGTTTCAAAGGATGCAGCCTTTTGTTTTCCTTGCTATCTTTTTAAGAATTCAGCAAAGGGGACGGCATATACTGTGGATGGGGTAATGAATTGGAAGAATGCCCTTAAAGTATTTAGGAAACATGCTAAGAATGTGGATGGAATTCATCATGGTGCAGCAATCAAATTGAGAAATTTTAGCCTTCAAAAGCAAAGTATCTCACATTGTTTGGATGGTCATTTCACCGAAGCAAAAAAGGCATATCGCACAAGTTTGAATGCGGTTTTGGATGTGACAAGATACTTGTTAAATCAAGGTTTGACTTTTCGTGGTCATGATGAAGGTTGGGATTCCCTCAACAAGGGTAATTATCTTGAATTGGTTGAATGGTATTGCAAGCGAAGTGAAGATGTTGCTAAGGTAATGAATGAAAATGCTCCCGGAAATTGCAAGTTGACATCCCCCAGAGTTCAGAAACAGCTCTCAAGTGCTTGTGCTGGCGAGGTAACTGATGCTATTGTTAATGACATTGGAGATAGTGTATTTTCTATTCTTGTTGATGAGGCTCGAGATGCATCAATAAAAGAGCAAATAGGGGTTGTTTTGAGATATGTCAACAAACAAGGATGTATTCTTGAGCGTTTTCTTGCTCTTGTGCATGTTTCCAATACTAAAGCTATTACTTTGATAGAGGCTCTTAAGCAACTGTTTGTAGATAAGAAATTGTCCTTGTCAAAGTTGAGAGGCCAAGGATATGATGGGGCTTCAAATATGCGAGGGGAGTTCAATGGATTGCAAGCTTTGATATTGAAAGAAAACTCTTCTGCGAGGTATATTCATTGCTTCTCTCACCAACTTCAATTGGTTGTTGTTTCTGTTGCATATTGTACTCTATCTGTGGGTGAATTTTTTGGGTATCTTGTTCAAACTGTGAATCTGGTTGGAGGTTCATGTGTTAGAAAAGAGATGCTTGTGCAATTAGAACATTTTAGACTTGTAGAGGCATTGGAGAGTGGGGACAAGGTTAGTGGAAGAGGCAAAAATCAAGAAATGAGTTTGAGAAGGCATGGTGATACACGTTGGGGATCACATTACAGTACTATTCTTCGCTTTGAGGCTATGTGGTCTTCAATTATTCAAGTGCTTCTTAATATCTGTGAGCATGGCAATTTAGTTGAAAATGCCTCTACAACAAAGGGTTTGATTGATAGAATGGAGAGCTATGAATTTGTGTTTTGTATGTTTTTGATGAAGCATTTGTTGGGAGCTACAAATCAATTGTCCCTTGCCTTGCAACAAAGAGATCAAAATATTTCGATGGCTGTGCGAATGATGAATAGAATGAAGACTGAATTGCAAGAATTCAGAGATTGTGGTTTTGATAAATTATTGGATGGAGTCAACACATTTTGTGTGAAGCATGAGATCACATTAGACGTGATGGAAGCACAACGGAAAATTCGTCACCGTTCTAGACGACGGGGAGAAATGTCAACCAATCATGATTTCTACCGTGTTGATATTTTTCTTCAGGTACTACTTTAATATTTACATAGTTTAATTTATTTTGTTTATAATATTTTATATGTATTTTTTATCTTACTGTTATATTTTTTATTGCTTCAATACTAGACCGTTGACAAGATGATTCTTGAAATGAATCATCGATTTTGCGAAGCAAGCTCGGAATTACTCACTTGTATTGCATGCCTTGATCCGAGAGAAAGATTTGCCATGTTTGATGTTGGTAAGTTGCTTCGCCTTGCTGAACTTTATCCGGATGACTTCTCCCTTGTTGAGCGTTTAGAACTAGAGCAACAACTTGATTTCTTCATTCATGATGTGAGAGATGATGATGCCTATTCGGTCATCAATGATCTTGGAAGCCTTGCTCAGCATATGGTTCGATCACGTAGCATAGTACTCTATCCATTGGTATATCGTCTGATTGAGTTAGCATTAGTTCTACCAGTTGCAACTGCTTCAGTTGAGCGAGTTTTTTCTGTCATGAAGAATATCAAGACCGATCTTCGTAATAGAATGGGAGATGAATGGTTGAACGATGTTATGACGGTATATATTGAAAAGGATATTTTTGTTAAGATTAAGAATGAACCGATTATGCAACGTTATCAAGCCATGGAGTCTCGTAGATATATGTTGCCCCCACCTTTTTCTAGTTCTACTTCTAGTAATTCGAGCGTTAGAAAGTAGTTATTTAGTAGTTTAGTGATCTTGTAAAAATATTATTGTATGCTACTTGATTTATTATATTATGTAGTATTTTTCATTATTGTTGAGTTGAATTTTTAAAATTTATATGTCATTAATATTTATCACCCTTTCTTCGCTCCGTCAATTCCCTCCTCAGCCGAGAGCCCTCCGCCACCAGGTCTCCGCCGCAACGCCACCGGAAGCTGCCTCGTCCCGACGCCTCGGCACGCCGACCCCGAAAATTTTTTAACCTCCTCTGAAAAAAAATTCTGATTCCACCCCTGCCAAGCATATTTAGCTCCTTCCCTCCACATTCCACATCTCCATCAAACTACACTTGGGCAAAGGGCCATACCTCTCTACAAAAAAGTGTAGGTGGCATTAATAACAACACCACAATGAATCAGCTGCTTCATGTCTGTCAATTTGGGAGTGGTCATGTAAGAGCACCCAGAACACCACTTTACGTGGTTATGGCTGCGCGTTGTTTTATTGCTACAAAACGCGGATTGGTTAGGAAAAATCCTGGAGCAAAGTAAACATATTTTAAAGCTTTATTTTTGTTTGTATATGCATAGGCCCCAGTATAGAAATCCAGAAGCTTCCATTTTTAATGAGGCTTAATATATTTGCATAACCTCAATGTATTTGCATAAGCTTCATGCAGATAATTCTTATGCAAATAATTATTTTTTATAAATAATTCTTATTATTTATTTTTATGTATATATTTTTTATAATCCAGTTCAGTTTTAACACATTTTTAAAAAGGATATATGTTTAAAATATTCACTCAATTAAATACTACAAGGTCCTATATTCCCTCCATTCTTTTTGTATATGACAACATAGGTTTATCTGAATAAAATGAATGAATGAAATTAAATTTAGAAAGTGAAAAGTAGCATGAGTTAATTTTTTTTAAAATATTGTGAAAAAGCATATTACCTTCGTAGTACTTAAAAGCAATTCGTAAGTATTTATTTGGGAAATATGCAGATATAACCCTATATAATTGAAAAAGTGCAGATATAACCCTGGGATAATTTTTAGTGTAAATATAACGCTAACTATTATATATAAGTGCAAATATCACTACTGGGAGAACCCCGTAGCAGTAGCGAAGATAATTTTTAGTGCAAATATATAACGCTAACTATTATAAACAAGTGCAAATATCACTACTGGGAGACATCACATCGCTTCTCTCTCGCGCTTCTCTCCTCCCTGTTACTATTCATCATCCCTACTGCTAGACACCGATGGCTAAATCACATATCCCTCACCGAACCCTCACTCACGTAAACACCTTTTAACCTTGTCGAGTCTATAAGGCGCCGCTATGGTGGCTTCAGCCGTCAAAAGCTTTGCCCAAGCACTCCAAACTCGAAACCCTTCTATCTCCACAAACCCCCCTTTCACTCAAAATCTGACACCAATTCTTCAATATAAGGGAGAATTGGCTGTGCTTTTCTCTCCTGAGCAAGTATCGAAGCTATCCACTCACTACGCAAATGCTCTAATTGGGAATTTTCCATGAGAAGGCCGACAATGGAAAAGCTAGAAGTTGATTTCAAGACTGTGGGTTTCAGTGGAAGTTACCAACTGAGCGCAATTGATTTCAAGAACATTCTAATCAGGTTCCAAGAGAAGGAAGACTTCCAATGTTGCTAGATCAAGGGGGTTTGGTCGCTTAATGGCACCACTATGAGGATCCTCAGATGGAACCCGGACTTCAAACCGAATGCAGAATCTTTGATTGTCCCGACCTAGGTCACCATCAGACAAGTACCTCTCTACTATTACAATGTCCCGACCATAGAAGCAATTGGAAATCAGATTGGAAAATTCATCAAGATGGATCATGCAACAGAAAGGCTAACAAGGTCATCTGCCCTCAAGATATGTGTGGAAATTGACCTTCAATCCCAACTGTTGAGCCACATCAGGTTAAGCACTTTTACTCATATGTACTGTTCTGGCTGTAAGAAGATTGGTCACCATGTGGATATGTGTAGAATAGTTAACCCTGAGCCGAGACTTCCTAAATCTACCGCCACACTGAATAGAGCCCCCAAACAGGTATCTACTAAACAGATTAGTAGGAACGAACCCCAGCAAACAAATGCAACAGATAAACTAAATCCTGGCAACAAACACAACAAAGAACCAATAGAAGTTGCCCATACTGAAGTTCTAGCAAAATGGCAGCCAGTACACAAAAACATTGATCCACATACTTCAGGGATACCAATAAGCCAGAAACAAAGAGAAGCTCAAAACCAACCTCAACAAGAAACACCAGATAGAATAGAAAGCCCTCAGATAGACATTGAGACACAACAACTGGAACTCCAAGGGGAAGAAATTACCAATCCAGATACTTTACATACTCACAATGTTGGGGAGAAGCAACAGGATGTGACCCCACAACCTCACAATGCTGTCTTCAAAGGCAACAACAATGAGGCTGAACTGCAAAAAGGGAAAACCCAACAATTAATTGATCTTACAGAAGAAACAGGCAAACACAAGAAGTATGCCAAAGACGACCTATTAGGTATCATCCCAAACTCTCTTTTAAATGAACGAGGTACTAATCCTTTTTACTCACCATCCTGCAGATCCAGCCCCAAAAGCTCAAACAGGTTCCATATACTAGGAGAGGAACTTCAGTCTGACACAGCAGACTGCAACTCAAGTACTAAAGAGCTTCGGCTGGATCAGGTAAGTACCCAAAAATTCTCTAGTATGTTGTCTGGTAAGACATCCAGGAAGAGGACATTCTTAAACAGGTTAAATAAGATGAATTTAAGGTTTACTTCAATAAGCAACTCTGGCAAGTCTAAATGATAGATACACACCTTAATATTAGGGCCCTTGTCTGGAACCTTAGAGGAATTGGAACATCCCTGGATAGGTTAAAAAGAATAATTAGGACTCATAATATACAGATACTTTGTATATTAGAACCTAAGCACCATTATCAGCAATGTGACACATACAAGATTAAATTAGATTTTCAGTGTCACTATAGCTCAGATAGAAATAACATTTGGCTAATGTGGAACTCATGTTGTAATGTTACCATCTTATCTGAACCAATATACAAAAACTGCCATTTCTTCCCCCCTGCTTAGTGCTGAAATGTGTGCATATTTCATTCATGCATCAACCTTAAGAACGGACATGAAAAAAATATGGCAGCAGATCACCTCACATTTAGACGGCAATAAAATTTAATTGGTGATTTTAATGCCATAAATTCCATAACAGGGATCCTGCATTAGAAAGACTTGACAGGGCTCTAATTGACCATGACTGGAATGAAAAATTTCCAAACAGCTCACTGCAGACACTCAACAAACACACCTATGATCACTGCCCATTATTACTAACCATAGGGAGTAAAAGTGCTTCATCACCTAAGTCATTTAGATTCCTAGATGCTTGGATAAATAGACCTCAACTGAAACAGATCATCGAATCTAACTGGTCACAAACCAAATCAGAAACTGGCATGCTAAAATTCTTTCTGAAATTAAAAGACTAAAACTGGTTTTCAAACCATGGAATAAGGAAGTTTTTGGTAACATAAATGATAATGTCAAAAAGGCTGAAGAGGAACTTAGAATACAGGAAATTAACTATGAGACAACAAATTCAGAATCTGACCTCATAGAGCTTAATCATAAAAATGCACTACTACTAAGAGCACTATCTGAAGAAATAATGTTTTGGAAACAGAAATATAACATAAAATGGCTTAAAGAAGGAGATGAAAATACTAAGTATTTTTACTCAACTGTAAATCAGAGAAGACAGAAACAAAACATCTCAAAGATTAAAAAAAACTCAGAAGGAGTATGGACAGACAATCCTTTGGAGATTGAAAAAGAAGCAATTATGTTTTACCAAAACCTACTGATTGATGACTCTAACCCTAGAGATGACAAATTTCATGGGCACTTTTTAAGCCAGATCCCTCAGATCTTTGATAGTAGTGACAATTCACAAATGCTCAGAAAGCCAACTTTGAATGAAATCAGGGAAATAGTCTTCTCCTTGAATCAGAGTGGAGCCCCTGGCCCTGATGGATTCTCTGCCAACTTTTTTAGAACTTTCTGGGACATATTAGGACCTGACCTGCTATCAGCAGTCTCTGATTTCATATCAGGCACAAAAATTCCTGCTGGAATTTCAAGTACCTGGATATGCCTGATACCAAAAAAAGGATATCCCTATATCCTTTGCTGATTTCAGACCCATATCACTTTCTAACTTTACTAACAAAATTTTCTCTAAACTCTTAGTTCAGAGAATAACTGATATCTTACCAAAACTGATCTCACAAAATCAGTCAGCCTTTCTAAAAGGCAAAGAAATAGCTGACAATGTCATATATGTCAAAGAAATAACAAGATACATAAATAATAAACAATGAGCCCCTAACTGTATCCTAAAATTAGATATAACAAAGGCTTTTGACAGAGTTAAATGGTCTTTTCTTAGTCAAATTTTAAGGAAATTTGACTTTCAGGACCAATTCATCAATTTGATCCTAAATAACTTATCTAGTGCATGGTTCTCTATTATTATCAATTCCAAGCCTGCAAGTTTTTTTCAAGCTTCAAGGGGAATCAAACAGGGAGACCCTTTATCCCCTTTACTATTCAATATTTTTTCAGAATCCTTCTCTAGAAGCTTGACTTTTTGTTTCCAAAATAATAAGATCAATCTTTTTAAAAATCCTGCACATGAAAATACTATCTCACACCTATGCTATGCAGATTACACAATCATATTCTTTCAGGCCACTAAGACATCCATAAAAAGAATCAAAGCATTCTTACATGTTTTTGAGGAATGCAGTGGCCAACAGATTAACTATGGAAAAAGTATTTTTTTTCATAAGTAAACATACCTCTTTAACACATCTAAGAATGATAAGAAACTCCTTAGGAATGTCCAGAGGTTTTTTTACATTTACATATCTAGGGTGCCCTATCTACACCGACATTACAAAAGAGATACATTTTTAGCCCCTAGTGGAAAATATGAGATAAAACGGAAATATTGGAAAAACAAATGGCTTAGTACTGTTGGAAGACTCACACTCATAAAATCTGTCCTTTTTGCTCTGCCACATCATCTATGGGTTGTTATGTCACCAACACAATCAGTAATAAAGAAACTAAACAAGAAAATCTCCAATTTCTTCTGGGGAGAGCATGAATATGGCCCTAAAAAAGTGTGGAGAAGCATTACAAAGATGAGTTATCCAGTAAACCAAAATGGTATTGGGATTAGAAACATTAAAGATATAATCGGGACTTTCTCCCTTAAACTGTGGTGGAAACTACAAAAAGGTGAGACACTATGGGCTAAATTCTTATGGTACATCCCTAAAAATCAAAGAAAATCCCAAATCTGGAAAAGGATTCAGAAAGTAAACCAGCTGGATGAAGGACAAACAAGGATAATACATGGTGGCAATGGCCTAGCAAATCTTTTCACTGCCAATTGGACTAGTATAGGACCACTGCAAGACTATGTAGACCCATCTATATATACAGTGGTTCCACCCTGCACTACAATTCAACATTTTGTAAACACGAAGTCAAGTTTCCTATATGCTTTTAATACATTACCTAATCATATCTTCCATATGATAATGGAGCTGCAGGTACACCCATTCAGACATGACAAATTAATATAGAAGCCATCAAACAATGGAGAGTTCAGTTTCAAGTCTGCATACAAGATAGTTGCCTCACAAAAATCAGAATTATGAAAAAGGTATGATTCTCAAAACTGCCGAAGAAAATTTCTATGTTCATGTGGAAACTTTTAAATGCAATTTTACCTTTTGATGACATACTCAATTTCAACAATATTTCACTTGCGTCTAAATGCCCTCTTTGCAACAACACTGACACACTTAGCCACTACGTCAATGATTGTTCTCTAGCCATAGACATGTGGATATTTTTAACCATATGATAGGATTGAGGCACCAACATTTCAACTCCATCTTTGACAGACTCACATTACTGGTCTTATAATGGAGAGACAAAAATACACTCCACATTAATCACCATCTTTCCCTCTCTCATCTGTTGGCAAATCTGGAAAGCTAGAAACAGTTTCATTTTTTATAATATTAGACCAGATAGGGAAAAATGATTGATAACATCAAAAGAGACATGTTCCTCATCTTCTATACCAAACCAGAGGTTAGTACAGAGATAAATGATCATCACTGGGTTCAAATTGGTCTAATCCCACCTATGAAAAAACCAACAGTACCCAAAATTAAATGCATCACATGGTCTAAACCTAAACTGGAATACAAAATCAACTTTGATGCATCGTGGAAGCAGAGGGTAGACTGTGGTATTGAAATAGTTATCAGGAATAAATATGGAACATTTCTTAAGGCATGCCATAAATCAGTTAGAGCAAAAACTAGTTTCCAAGCTGAACTCCTAAGTCTAAAAGAAGGACTAATTTTTGAAACTGATTGTGCCAATATTCTAGAAGTAATGAAAGACCCTACCAAAGCCTCGTGGGAATTGTATCATTTAGCATTTGAAATCAAACAAAGGATGGGGGGCCTTATAATTACTCACACTCAAAGAGAAGGAAATATGGTTGCTGATAGATTAAGTAAACTAGGGAGGAATAAGGAACCAAAAGTTCTAAACTACCATGACCTGGATCAGAAAACCAAGGGACTTCTAGCTCTTGACAAAGAATAGATACCTGCCATTAGAATCTTGAATGGATACTGCTGATTTTGAAATGAAAATGTAGGTTGGAACGATCATTAAATCCAAGGCGGAATCGTGCAACAGATGCAGAAATCAAGAAGCCTCGAGCCCTAGAGCCCTAGAACCCTCGAGCCATCGAGCCATCAAGCCTCGAGCCATCAAACCATCAAGCACTCAAGCCTCGAGCACTAGAACCTCAAGCACTCAAATCGAGTGGCGGCGGTAAAAATAACGAGACACATGATGGAACACTGTTGGAATCCAGGTCTCCCGCACACCAGCACTTGAACCATCGGGCCCTCGAACCTCCAGGCTCGAGGACCCTCGATCCCAAGAACCTCCTGACTCATGCCACGATCACCCGAGCACTCGAGCCCCGAGCCCCGAGCCCTGAGCCCCGAGCACCGAGCACTCGAGCCCCGAACCATCGACCCCTAGAGTCCTCGATCCTCGAGCACATGAGCACTCGATCCTCAAGCGCTCGAACTAGGTGGCGGAGAAGAAGACGAGACACAAGATGGAAACGAGTTTTCCAGCAAACCTTTTCTTGCTTAGAGCCTTTTTTGGAGATCTGGCTATTTACCCATGTTAACACGAGGGGTGGAGACATGGAAAATGGAATCATCGACAAAAATGCCCTAAGTAGAATTTCGCTCATGAATTTTGACAATCACATATTATCTTTTTGCACAAAGTCTTCAAAATTATTTTGAAACAAATGATTGTAAAAGAATCTTTTACCATTTTCAGGTTGGGGGAATCTAATACATATCACTCTCATTAAAATGGGTTATTTTTTTTTAAAAAAAAGGGAGAACCTCCCTCCCTAAGCAGCGGCGGAACAAGGGGGTGTCCCCCCCAAAAAAATCGACTGTTAAGGGGATATACAGATTATACTTCTTGTTTTCGTGCGCTCCAGCTGAAAAAAATTTAGTTTTCATGCGCCCCGGATCTGACTAGGAAAAGATACAGCTATTAGACTCTAGTTAACTGTCAGTCTTTTTTTTTTTTTTTTTGTAACTCTTAGTAATTTGATTGAAGTCATTTGAATGCAATAAGGAAATTGTTAACTTAACAATCAATAAATTTCATTCAATGCATACAGTTACACTTACATGAAGCCTTGAGTTTACGTAGAGTAATATTTTATATTTACTTCCTCTGGTCTACTTCATTTTTTCTAAAAAAATTTGAAGGAATGTTTGACTAGTGATAACTTTAATTTCATACAATAACCCACTATAAAATTTTATTTCTCAAAATTTACATATTAAGGAGAATCCAAAGACACATGATGTTTGTTATTGTATGCAATTAAAGTTATCGATGGTCAAACATGCCTTAAAAATTTTTCAGAAAAAATGAGTCATTGTTAAGAAACCAAAGAGTATATAATTTCTAAACAATTTCATTTAATGTTAGCAGTGCAATGGTTAAAAGCTATATTTTGCATATATTTACCTAATTTGAAAGTTATGAAGGAGTACTCTTAGTCTTTACACACTTAGTCTTTACACATTAAAGTGGAATATGAAGGAAAATATAGTCCGTAGAGAGGATGATGAATTCTACAAATAATGGTAATATCACACTACATTGGTACTTATATGCTTTGTAGATACTCTCTCCATCCCACTTTAAACTCCCTAATAACTTTTTGGAAGTCGAACTTTGTAAAATTTGATCCCAAATAAAAATTAATATATACATAATAAAAATAACATGTGGAATCTTGTTAGATTCGTCTTAATATCTATTTTCTAAATATCAATTTTATATGCGTAATTATTATATGTAACTAGAAATATTTACGGTAAAACATGCTCATTAAAGACCGTGAAAAAGTAATTAGAAAGTTTAAAGCGGGATGAGGGAGTATTTATTAAAAAATTTTAATTGGATTATTGGATATTGATATACATATCACATGCATAACAATACTTTTATAGTTGGACAATACATTTTTTTCCCACTGTACAATGCATTTGTAACTTCATTTTCATGTTGAAACTGTTTTCGTATTCCGAAACATCTTTATATCTTAAAAGCACCGATGGGTTCGATGAACAATAAATTTTTGTCGTAGGCATTCGAGGCAAAGTAAGTTCTCCTTCGTGGGTAATTCGTGTCCATTCCTTTTTTTTTTGTCCTGCATCTGAAGATGATGGTTCCTCAACTACCGCATGGTCCACATCTCCATGTTTGTCTACGTCGTGGCATGCCCTGCACCTTCATCTCAGCCACGGTCCCATCTCCGGATACTCCATTTTCTTGCAGATCACCAAGGTAGGTTGATTTCTCGCCATCTCTCTCCCTCACCCCCCTCCACCGCGTCTCTGATGGACTTTTAGACATTTGGTGGTGTTGGGTGCTGACTCGGTTGGTTGTGTCGAAGATTTGGTTCTGTTGGGCGGTGCGGTGGTGATGCCATCGCTGATTGTTCTTGATTTATAGGGTTTCACATTTAGTGATGATGTTAAGGATCTGCTTGATTTCGCAAAGAATGAGGGCCTATGAGGTTGAAGGGTGAACCTTAAGTGTTTGACGAAATGACCCTTACAGAGGTTTTCGTCATCCTGTTCTATTTTCCATTCTTGTAATTCCTATTCTGTAGTGTTGTTAAGATCTTCTTCTTGTTGTAGTATGCGAGAATGTGATTAGGTTTCAGTTATTTTTTCTGTTTGGTACATGCAATATGTAGTTTGTTAATGTTTTAAGTCGAGGTTGCATCCAGATATAGACATTTGCTTTGGTCTTTTTAATTAGGAAGTTTAGAAACAAAATATTGTAGCTATGTAGAATTTGGTAGTTAGTACTCTGTAATAAGGGAAAACGTTATCAACATAAGGGGCAAACCCCCAAAGTTAGTTGGGAGTGCACCTGATTGTAAGAATAGCTTGATTCTATAAATGATACCCACGAAATCTTTGCTAACTTATTTGTCATGGCCTATTTCTGTTAGCATTACTTGCAAAAATTTCAAAACTTGATGCTCTTCTATTTGTGGAGATTGCAGCCTGCCAAACTCTATACATATCATCTTTTGTTTGTCGTAACTCTATACCGAATCAGGATGAGCTCGGGACCGCCGGTGAGTTGCTCTGTCTATCTCTGTCGGTGTTGTAGCAGCGGTCTTTGCGAACAAGCCTCTTCGGCGGGGCTTGAGCAGAGTTCGCCATGCCTTTATCATTCTTAGCAGTGGCAGGGTTCGAGGGTTTTAGATTAGGGATGAAGAAGAAGATGGACATGGTTTGGAATCAGGTTCAAGTGCACGGTTTCTTCATTGGTCTTTCATTTTTTGAGGTTTGGCGGTCATAGTTGTTGCAAGTATTTTGTAAGCCAACATTGTGCACATAACATCATGATCCCTGTTAGAGTAAATCATATTTCTGATTAGATTATAATTGATTCTAGATAAGTCATGTTGACTAAGCTAGAGTTCTACTCATATTCTATCACCTTATTGTACTCTATATATTTCTGTCAGTAATACAATAATACTTACGCAAAATATATCTTCTCATGGTATCAAAGCAGAGTTCTGATTTACCTTCTAAACCCTAAAAAAATTTTCCGGCCGTTTCTTCTTCTTCTTCCTCTAGCGGCCGAACTCCTTCTTCCATTCTCATCATGGACAGTGAAAAATTATCATTTAATACTCTTCTCCAGATGCTACAAATTAAACTGAATAAGATCAATTTTCTTCTCTGGAAGCGCCAGATTGAATATGTTCTTCGCCCTCGGAATCTTTTCGGTTATCTCAACGGGTCGATTCCACGTCCTCCTCTGCCCACTCTGCCGACGGCTGGTTCAACGTCTTCCTCCTTTGCCACTGCCCTCCGCGGTCCTCCTCTTGATCGTGCTGCTGCTCAGGCGGTTTATAATATTGCCAAGGAAGCTTAAGATCTCTGGATGGATGAAGACCAGAGGGTCTATAGCTTAATATTCTCTTCTCTTTCTCCTGAGGCCCTCTCCGAACTTCCGACCTTGTGTGTGACTACCAAGGATATCTGGGACAGTTTTGTGCCACTTTTTAGACAAACAGCACTTCCACCATTCTTCGTCTTCAAGCTGATGCCCATGGTATACGTAAGAGTGGCTCTGTTCATAAACTTCATTTACAATTAAAGGATATTTTGGAGCAGTTGTCCCTTATGGGTTCCCTTGTTTCTAATGAGGATAAAATCATTTGGTTTTTATCTGATCTCGGGTCTAAGTTCAAGGATTTTTCTACTCCTCTAATTAATTCTTCTCCTACCCCGCTTTATGATGATGTTTTGTCTCGCGCCAAGAATCATGAGGCATTTCTGAAGAAACTTCAAGGCAATTCGATACCTGCCTCCGGTCCGGTGGCATTCTCTGCAAGGGAACAGCCTCCTTCTGGCCGTTCTTGGGATCATGCGCTAACCAGGAGCTGTGGCGAATGGGGTTCCCGTGCCCCTCGTGGTGGTCGTTCTGGTGGTTGCAGAGGCGGTCGGTTTGGCATTGGTCTTGGTCAGTTCACGGCTGGGGCTAGTTCTGGACATGGCCGTCCCCATTGTACCTGGTGTGGTAGTCCGGGCCACTATGCGGCTACCTGCTACAAGATGTTAGCACAGACTGACCGGTCTTGATTCCTCGAACCTAGCTAAAATTTGTCAAGCTTCGCTACAGATAGAGCCACACTCTCGTGCATCCGACTGGTACGTTGATTCTGGTGCCACCAGTCATATTGCGTCTTCTGCGTCTGGCCTTGACAGTGTCGCACCTTACTCTGGTAATTCCTATGTTTCTATTGGTAATGGTGCTTCTGTTCCAATTTCTCATATTGGTGATTCTTAGATTTCTGATTCTTTGACACTGTCTGATGTTATGGTTGTACCTGCCATCACTAAGAATTTACTGTCCATTAGTATACTAACCCGAGATTTAAATGTCTTTGTTACCTTTGATGATCGAAACTTTGTGATTCAGAACAAAGTTTCCAAGGAAGTCGTGGGCAAGGGCCACAGTGAAGACGGGATGTACATTTTGGACAAGGGTGGCGCAACACTTGTTTCCTTCTTGCAGCAGAATTCTGGACGGGCGTCTTTTGAGCTTTGGCATGCTCGGCTGGGGCATGTACCAGCCTCTATCATCTCTAGTTTACAGAAGTCTGGATTCTTTTCTGTTTCTTATTTATTACCCAAACCGCATACTTGTGCTCCATGTGTTGTGGCAAAGGGGCAGTGGTTAGCCTTTGTTGAGAATAACAAGCGTGTTGCGCACATCTTGGATTTGATTCATTGTGATTTGTGGGGGCCTTCCCCAGTTTTGTCACCAAATGGTTTTTCTTATTATGCCTTGTTTGTGGATGATTATTCTCGCTTTACATGGTTTTTCCCTTTGCGGTAAAAATCCGAGTTTGTCGACACTTACTTGCAGTTCGAGGCCTTAGTTGAGAAACAATTTACGTCCAAAATTAAGGTTTTTCATAGTGACGGTGGCACTGAGTTCTTAAATACGCGCTTATGCTCCCATTTTTCCTCCAAAGGCATTCATCATCAGGTTTCGTGTCCTTATACCCCACAGCAAAATAGTCGGGCCGAGCATAAGCATAGACATGTTGCTGAAATGGGATTCACTATCCTCTTTCATTCTCATCTGCCACTATCAAGATGGGATGATGCGTTTGCTACTGTGGTTTACACCATTACTCGGCTTCCAACTCCGGTGTTACAAGGTACTTCTCCGTATGGACTTCTTTGTCATCGTACTCCGACTTACTCGAACTTCCATCCCTTTGGTTGTCGAGTATTCCCTTATGTTTGCCATATGGCCCCTCACAAGTTATCTCCATGGAGCATTCCTTGTGTTTTCATCGGTTACAGCTGCCATTATAAGGGATTTCGATGTCTTGATCCTGCCACTGGCAAGATTTTTGTCACTCGTCATGCACGCTTCGATGAAGGCTGTTTTCCTTTTGCTTCATCTTCGACCTCGGCAACTGGCTCTCCTCTCTCGACTTTGGATGTTTTTATTTTTCTGGATACTGATGGCAGTTTTGGTCTCCCCATCTCGACTTCTGAACATCCGCCTCCTATGCCTGCCTCTATTTGCTCGACGGACTCTGTTCCGCCGACCGTTGACCTGTCCACCCCCTCCCAGTCAGCGGTGGCTAGTTCTCCTTCTTCTGCTGCATCATCTTCGGACACCTCTGATATTTCATCCATGGTGCCCTATTCGGTTCCTTCTTCTCCGGCTTCGTCTTCTCGGCGTCGTACTCATCTCATGGCCACTCGATTTTCATCTGGGGTTGTCCCGCATCGAGACTACTCTGGTCTTGTGGCTCATGGTCTACTTGCTGCCCTTCTCGTTCAGTCCGAGCCCACGGATTATCGTTCGGCGTTGAAGGATCCATCTTGGGTTACTGCGATGAACGAGGAGATTGCTGCCTTACGAGGACAGCATACTTGAGACCTTGTTCCACGTCCTTCTGGTGTCAACGTTAGCTCCAAATGGGTTTACCGACTGAAGTATTGTTCTGATGGTACGGTTGATCGTCACAAAGCTCGCCTTGTTGTGCAAGGGTTCTCTCAGCTTCTGGGCTTTGATTTTGATCATAGTTTTATTCCGGTTGTCAAGGCTTCCACTGTCCGAACTGTTCTTACCATTGCCACTATGCAGTCCTGGCCTCTTCATCAGTTGGATGTCAAGAACGCCTTCTTGAACGTTATTCTTGATACTCCGGTCTATATGGCGCAACCGGTTGGTTACAAGAATTATATTCATCCTGATTATGTCTGCCGCTTGCGAAAGCCCATTTATGGTCTTAAGAAAGTGCCTCGAGCATAGTTCCAGCGGTTCAGCACATTTTTATCTCACCTTGGGTTTCGGTGCAGTTCTGTCGACACTTCTCATTTGTTCTCTCTCGAGGCTCGTCCTTGCTCTATCTCCTGGTCTATGTTGATGATATTCTTCTCACAGGCAATGACTTTGAGCTTCTTCGAAAGTTTATTGATCGGACACATCGGGAGTTTGCTATTAAGGATTTGGGTGCTCTCCATTACTTACTTGGCTTAGAAGTATCACCCACTTCCTTGGATTTGCTTCTCGGTCGAGCTAAGTATGCTAGAGATATTCTCACTCGTGCAGGTATGTCCGATGCAGTCCCGGTCTCTACTCTCTTTGTTCCTGGTTCACAGTTGCACAGCTCCACCAGTCCGCCATTTCAGAATCTGACATTGTATCGATCTCTTGTTGGTGCCCTCCAATATCTGACGATTACTCATCCTGACCTGGCTTTTGGGGTCAACACAGTCAGTCAGTTTCTTCAGGATCCTCGCACTGACCATTATGCCGCAGTCACTCGGATTCTTCGCTACATCAGAGGCACTCTTCATTTCGGCCTCACTTTTGCGTGGCCAGTATTCCTGAGGTCTTGGGGTATTCGGATGCTGATTGGGCTCGTTGTCTTGAGACTCGCCGTTCTACGTATGGATATGTAGACTTTTTTTGGTGGAAATCTTGTTTCTTGGAATGCCAAGAAGCAACCTACCGTCTCTCGATCCAGCACTGAGTCCGAGTATCGAGCCCTTGCCAACACTGCCTCGGAGATGGTCTGGTTGACCATTTTCTTCGCGACCTTCATCTTTCGGTTTCGAGCTCCCAATTGTTGTTATGTGACAATAGTAGTGCCATATCTTGGCTCAAAATCTGGTTGCTCATAGCAGGCCAAGCATATTGATATCGACTATCATTTTGTTCATGAGTTGGTGGCATCTTGCAAGCTGTGTGTTGCACATGTCTCCACTGGTCTTCAAATTGCTGACATATTCACCAAAGGACTTTCTCGTCCCCTCTTTGAGTTCTTTCGATCCAAGTTGTGCGTCGCTGAACATCTGACACTTCGCTTGGGGGGTGTTAGGGTAAATCATAGTTCCGATTAGATTATAATTGATTCTAGATAAGTCATGTTGACTAAGCTAGAGTTCTACTCATATTCTATCACCTTATTGTACTCTATATATTTATGTCAGCAATACAATAATACTTACGCAAAATACATCTTCTCAACCCCACTATTCTTAATTTAGCTTTCAAGCCTTTTGGTGCTCAAATTCTGATTTATTCTTTGCTCGAGTTGTTCTTTTGTACTTTGAATGACCCGCAGAAAGCAAACGTTTTAATTTGTAGAGTTTTCTAGAGCTGAGATCTTGATGAAAATATGTATTTTGCAAATATTGATTGATTTTCCTGATTGTGTTTTCTATCCCCGTGGGGCACAAGACACCACCCCTTCGAGACCACAAGACACGCCCCCTTCAAGGGAATAGAAGACCACCCCTGGGAGGGAATAGAATAGGACATCACCCCTTTGAGGTTAGAATAAATGACCCCTTCGAGGTCAAAATAAACAACCCTTTCGAGGCCGGAATACGCCACCCCTTCGAGGCCTTTTTAAGCCACCCCTTCAAGGCCAGAATACACCACCCCTTCGAGGCCTGAATACACCACCCCATCAAGACCAGGATAGACCACCCCTTCAAGGCCACAAGACTACATCATTCCTTCGACAGCACAAGACACTACCCCTTCGAGGGCACAAGACACCACCCCTTCGAGGGCACAAGGTACTACCCCTTCGAGGGCACAAGACACCACCCCTTCGAGGCCAGAATGCGCCACCCCTTCGACACTCAAAAGGACATCACCCTCGAAGGTCCAAAATACACCATTCCTTTAAGGACAGAATACGCCACCCCTTCGAAGGCATAAGACACGCTCCTTCGACACCACAAGACACGCCCCTTCAAGACCACAAGACACTGCCCCTTCGAGGTCACAAGATAAGGCCCCTTCGAGTCCAAAATACAAGACCCCTTCGAGACCACAATACATTACCCCTTCGAGGGCACAAGGCATGGCCCCTTCAAGGCCAGAACACGCTACCCCTCCGAGGCCACAAGACATGCCCCCTTCGAGACCAGAATAAACAACCCCTTCGAGTCCAGAATACGCCACCCTTCGAGACCACAATACATGACTCCTTCGAGGTCACAATATATGACCCGCCTTCGAGGCCAGAACACACCACCCCTTCGAGATGCAAAAGTACATCACCCCTTCGAAGGCACAAAACACCACCCTTCAAGGTCACAATACGCGACCCCTTCAAGGCTAGAATACATCACCCCTTCGAGGACACAATACAGGACCCCCTCGAGGCCAGAATGAAACCCCCTCCTTCGAGACCAGAATACACCACCTCTTCGAGGACACAATACACAACCCCTTCGAAGCCACAATACATGACCCTTTCGAGGTTAGAATACATACACCACCCCTTCGAGACTAGAATAGACCGCACCTTGGAGGCAAGAATACATTACTCCTTCAACGGCACAAAACAATACCCCTTCGAAGGCACAAGACACCACCCCTTCGAGACCACAAGACACGAACCCTTCGAGGGCAGAGAAGACCACCCTTTCGAGGGCACAGGACATGACCCCTTCGACGGCACAAGACATGACCCCTTCGACGGCACAAGACATGACCCCTTTGAGGCCAGAATACACAACTCCTTTGAGGCCAGAACAAGCTACCATTCGAGGCCACAAGACATAGGGGTGGGTAAAAAAACTGAAAACTGAAATTCAAACCGAAAATCGAATTATCCGAATTTGAATAACCCGAACCGAATTTAATATACGATTTTCGGATATCCGAATTGAATAAACCGAATTCCGAATATGGTTTTTGGTTAAGTTTTGGATATTAAAACTCAAATTGAAATCTGAACCGAATACCGAATTGTAATTAAATAAATAAATATATATAATAATAATTAAATTTTAAAACAACAAAATTTAATTTAGAAATAAATTTAAGTTGGAGGACCAATCTTTAAATTAAAAAATTATCCCCAAACTCCAAAACCTTAGTAAGTTTGTGGAGTGCTTGAAGGTGAAGGTGAAGGTGAATGTGGATTGGTTGAAGGCTTAAAGAATGTGAAAGATTTGAAGATGAATATTAAAATGAACTATTTTTCTTTAATCTTAAATGTAATGCTAAAATTGTTATGGTTGAATTTGTATTATATTTGTTGGATTTTTATTTTGAAAACTTGAATTTGATGATATAGAAATTAGATTACATATTTTTATTTAATTTAAATTTAATTTATATGATTTTAGTAATAATTTTTTAAAATATAAAATCAATTCGGTTTATTCGGGTTGAATTCGGTTTCAAACCGAAACCGAATTCCGAATTCGGTTTCAAACCGAAACCGAATTCCGAATTCGGTTTCAAACCGAAACCGAATTCCGAATTCGGTTTCAAACCGAAACCGAATTCCGAATTCGGTTTCAAACCGAAACCGAATTCCGAATTCGGTTCGGATGATTCGGGTCGGATTTGGTTTTTGTTTTTTTAGGGGCAAAATCGAATAACCCGAACCGAAAAAACCAAAAACCAATTAAATCGAACTGACGCCAACCCCTAACAAAACATGCCCCCTTCGAAGCCAGAATAAACAACCCCTTCGAGTCCACAATATATGACTTCTTCGAGGTCACAATACATGCCCCCCCTGGAGGCCAGAACACTCCACCCCTTCGAGACTCAAAAGTACATCACCCCTTCGAAGGCACAAAACACCACCCCTTCGAGGTCACAATACGCGACCCCTTCGAGGCTAGAATACATCACCCCTTCGAGGACACAGTACATGACCCCCTCGAGGCCAGAATGAACAACCCCTTCGAGGCTAGAATACACCACCTCTTCGAGGACACAATACACAACCCCTTCGAGGCCACAATACATGACCCCTTCTAAGTCAGAATACATACACCACCACTTCGAGGCCAGGATAGACCACACCTTCAAGGGAAGAATACATTATTCCTTTAACAGCACAAGACACTACCCCTTCGAAGGCACAGGACACCACCCCTTCGAGACCACAAGACACGCCCCCTTCGAGGGCAGAGAAGACCACCCCTTCGAGGGCACAAGACATGACCCCTTCGAGGGCACAAGACATGACCCCTTCGATGACACAAGACATGACCCCTTCGATGGCACAACACGCTACCCCTTCGAGACCACAAGACATACCCCCTTCGAGGCCAGAATAAACAACCCCTTCGAGGCCAGAACACGCTACCCCTTCGAGACCACAAGACATGCCCCCTTCTAGGCCAGAATAAACAACCCCTTCGAGTTCATAATACGCCACCCCTTCGAGGCCACAATACATGACCCCTTCGAGGTCACAATACATTACCCCCCCCCTCAAGGCCAGAATACGCCACCCCTTCGAGGTCACAATACGCCACCCCTTCGAGGCTAGAATACATCACCCCTTCGAGGACACAATACATGACCCCCTTGAGGCCAGAATGAACAACCCCTTTGAGACCAGAATACACCACCTCTTTGAAGACACAATACACAACCCCTCCGAAGCCACAATACATGACCCCTTCGAGGTTAGAATACATACACCACCCCTTTGAGGCCAGAATAGACCACACCTTTGAGGCAAGAATACATCATTCCTTCGACAACACAAGACACTACCCCTTCGAAGGCACAAGACACCACCCCTTTGAGACACAAGACACGCCCCCTTCGAGGATAGAGAAGACCACCCTTTCGACGGCACAAGACATGACCCCTTCGACGGCACAAGACATGACCCCTTCGAGGCCAGAATACACAACCCATTCGAGGCCGGAACACGCTACCCCTTCAAGACCACAAGACATGCCCCATTCGAGGCCAGAATAAACAACCCCTTCGAGTCCAGAATACGCCACCCCTTCCAGGCCACAATACATGACTTCGTCGAGGTTACAATACATGAGCCCCCCTACGAGGCCAGAATACGCCACCCCTTCAAGGTCAGAATGCGCCACCCCTTTTAGACTCAAAAGTACATCACTTCTTCAACGACATAAAACACCACCCCTTATAGGCCACAAGACACCGCCCCTTCGAGGCTAGAATACATCACCCCTTCGAGGACACAATACAGGACCCCCTCGAGGCCAGAATGAACAACCCCTTCGAGGCCGGAATACGCCACTCCTTCGAGGGCAAAAAAGACCACCCCTTCGAGAGCACAAGACACTATGCCTTCAAGGGAACAAGATATGACCCCTCCGAGGGCACAAAACATGACCCCTTCGAGGCCAGAATACACAACCCCTTCGAGGCCAGAACACGCTACCCCATCGAGACACAAGACACGCCCCCATCGAGACCAGAATAAACAACCCCTTTGAGTCCAGAATACGCCGCCACCCCTTCGAGACCACAAGACACTACCCCTTCGAGGCCACAATACATGACTCCTTCGAGGTCACCATAAACAACCCCTTTGAGGCTAGAATACGCCACCCCTTCGATACTCAAAAGTACGTCACCCCCTTCGAGGCCATAATACACCACCCCTTCAAGGTCAGAATATACCACCCCTTCGAGGGCACAATACACAACCCCTTCGAGGCCAGAATAAACAACCCATTCGAGGTCTGAATACACCATCCCTTCGAGGCAAGAATACACCACCCCTTCGAGGGCACAATACACAACCTCTTCGAGGCCAGAATACACAACCTCTTCGAGGCCAGAGTACATACACCACACTTTCAAAGCTAGGATAGATCACCCCTTCAAGGCCAGAATGTGCCACCCCTTCGAGGCCAGAATACACAACCCCTTCGAGGGCACAAGACACTACCCCTTCAAGGATACAAGACACTACCCCTTCGAAGGCACAAGACATGACCCCTTCGTGGCCAGAATAAACAAACCCCTCTAGCCCAGAATACCCCACCCCTTCGAGGCCAGAATACGCCACCCCTTTGAGGACACAAGACACTACCCCTTCAAGGCCACAATACATAACCCCTTCGAGGCCAGAATAAACAACCCCTTCGAGGCCAGAATACACCACCCCTTCGAGGCCAGAATACGCCACCCCTTCGATACTCAAAAGTACACCACCCACGAATACGCCACCCACAATACATGACCCATTGGAGGATTTGTTCACAGCTCAGCCTGTCAAAGAGGTTCATGAGGATTTGCTTTACTATATACAAATTACAAATAAATGAAAATGCTCGGGCTTACTCCATAATCACTTACCACTCCACTCGAACCCCCTATTCGAACCTCTCCACTTCAACCCTCTCCACTCAAACTCATATTATGCTTCACTACTACTTTATTTTTTATTTAATTTTATTTTTTAATTAATGAAAAACTAAGAAATTTCATAACCCGTTGTCGACAGCCTGCGCTTTGCACAGGCTGGAGACCCCTAGTTTATAAGTAAATGCATCAAAGTTGGCTTCCTCTCTGTTGTATCTTTAGTCGTATTTTTTTATCTCGTGGTTTTCCTCATTTACAAAAAATTTTCATACATGTATCAAAAGAGGCAGACACCTAAAACACAACTTTCGACTTAATCTTGCTTCTGATTCTAGAGTCAAGAAGTAGCTATTTATGAACTTGTTTTGTATTGAACTATATTATTAGTTAGAGTTAATTTTGTAAAATGACATTGAATGAAAATTTTAGTGTACTCACTCGCCCCTTCTAAAATATTGGCCTGGTTCCACCACTGCCCTATAGACACAAGTATTTTCACTCCATAAGCATCGGTATTTTGAGAATTTTCATACCAGTGCCTAAGTGATCTAATGCAAAAAGTGTAGTGTCATAGGCACCGGTAAGTGGTACCGGTGCTAGAATCTATTCCAACACCGGTACATTTACCGGTGCCAATGCATGGAATATCGGTGCTAGTAAATATGCGATCAATAAAAAAAATTTGGCCGGTGAAAATAAACTCACTGGCCGGAATGTGAAACCCAGAACGAACAAAACACAAAAAAATAGAAGTTCAAGTAAGAAACTGGAAAATTCATACCACAACCCAGAACTTAAGTACATATAATTTCAAATACATAACACCTCTCAATTCATGAAACAAGCTATACCTAAACACAGATTAACAACATCAATCTACCTAAAAACTATAACCTAATTTCCAGAAACCCTAGATAATCTATGTTTTTAGGATGATTGATGTTGTTAATCTATGTTTAGGTATAGTTTGTTTTCATGAATTGAGAGGTGTTATGTGTTTTGGTGGATCTCGCAACTCCGGCAATTTTTGGTGCTCTAGTAGGATTAGGGTGCTCAAACTATTGTTTTATTCAAAAAGTTTGTGCACAATACGATTTGTCGAAGAAAACTATTTAAAATGTCGAAATGATGTAGCGTTTAAACACCGTGGAAACATGGTGTGTATAACTATGTATCAACAATGTATTTAACATTAACTATGTGTTAATGTTAAACACGCCATGTTAAACACTAACACACCATGTTTCAACGGTGCTTATAAACTGCAAAATTTCCACAATTAAAATTTTAGATTTCTGCAAATGTTACGGCACCTTCCATTTACTTTGTCAAAGAAAACAATTTCAAATGTCGAAAAGATGCATCATTTGAGCACACTGAGAGAGGAATGGTGTGTATGCATATGTTTTAACAATGTATTTAACATCAACGTTGTTTAATGTTAAACACTAGTTAACGATGAACACGTCATGCCTCCTCGGTGCCTATACACTACAAAAAAAATCTCCACATTTAAAGTTTAGGAGTGCTATAAAAGTTGTAGCTCCTTTAACTAATGCTTGTTAATTTACAATGTCGAAATGAAGCAGTTTCTCGGGGACTGCAATATCTCAACAGTTTAAACATCAACTAGAATTAATCAAATCAAAGGGTACTAATGTTAAAGGAAGAAACAATACATAGTCAGAGGGAAATACATAGGAAACTAATGCAGTGCCTTATAACTAATGCTTATTCATTTAAAATGTTGAAATGAAGCAGCTTTACAGGACCGAGAAATCATGGAGTGTTCATATAGACAAACTAGGTTTAACACTCTAGGTTTCCTCGGTGCTGTTAGGCTGCAACATCTCTGTAACACCCCAGACCCACGACCTACCTGCTCAACGCAAGTATTAGGTCGGATCCTGGCGCTCTACCGAGAATCCCACGGTTGGATTACTCAAAAGCAGTAACGAGCAAATAAAGTTTATGCAGAAGAACATTTAGAAAAAACTCAAAACCAAACTTACTATTAAAGTGAAAGTATTAATACAAGTGTTAAGCAAGAGTTTTAGCTAAAATTGAAGACAAAAGTTCTAAAGGATCCGGTAAGGATCAGTTCACATTAATATTTTTACATTACTATTTTACAACCTAACCCAAAATAATCTAAAGGTCTACCCATGATCCTTCCTCAAAAGAAGTAAAGACACCAGTGCACTTCTCTTTTACGGTTCAGCTACACCTAAGAGGTTTGTTTAAACTAGGGTTATCTTCTTGCTTAGTGAGATCTCATCGCCAATATTTACCAAGTTAAATTTAGTGACCGCATAAAGAAGATAGCCACATAAAACCTAACACATAGTAAAAGGATACGGGTGGGCTATGCCAAGATGCAGTCAAGTGCCTATATGGCCACTGTGACTGACACCGGGGCAAAACCCTCTCAATAATACCTGAAGGCTATCACAATCCAGAAACCCATACTCGTCAACCACGCTCAATATATTCAATGACGAGCTCATATCAGAAAATCAAATGGTTATGCTAGCATACCAAAAGCTCTACGTGTAGCCGATCTAATCAGACAATCCCGTTTATACCATTCCCCACCGACTTCAACCAAACTACAATTGAGATGGGAACCCCGAAAAGCACAGACAAGTAATCAGGTAGCACATAATCCATGTTTGACATGGCAAGATAAATTACAAGTCGGTCATCCACATAAAATATCATAGCAGTTAATTCACCCAGTTTCACAATAATTAAGCATAGTGTGATAAAGTACACAACGTGTTTAATTAGTATGAAACTAAATAATAGAAATAAATAGAACATAATATTTTTAAATATTTTATATAACATATAAAATTCTAAACCAACATATTTAAATTTAACATGCATAAAATAATACAAATAAAATTCTAAATCAACACATTTAAATTTAAGAGATATAATATATATATATATATATATATATATATATATATATATATTAGTAACTTTTAATTCAATTCGTGATTGGGTGATGAAAACACTACGTGGTTTTGTGGTTTGAACCTTACGTGATTACCGTTCCTATGCCACTGCTCGGTCTCTGTTCTTTATTTGGTAACGAAAATGGGTAGAGGCTTTTCTGTGGAATTTGGTGAAGGCTTAAGGTTTGAATGAACTAGCTCCCTATTTATACTTGTACTAAGTGGTTAAGGAATTATTTGGAAGAAACGCTTTGGGTGGAGAGACTTCTAGCAACCTTATCCGATTGGCCATATACTTTTAACGGCGCCTACTATTTGCTTCTCTTTGTTTTCCTTATTTACTATTTGCTTCTCTTTGTTTTCCTTATTTCTAAAAGGTGATCACTGCTTGCCCTCAGCATCCCACACTAGTTGATATTACAGTTATTATGTGGGAGGTAAGTCATGGTAGTTCAGCACCCGGACTATTGGGGCAAGCCATACTAGGTGTCCACAGGAAGCCCAAGCAGCCCCTTGACCCAAAGGCCAATGTTAACTCAGGACATTCCCACACGGTGGCGATCGAACGTCGAACCTGGGTCTCTCGCAAGACCCACCCAATTTCCAACCACTGCGGTACACCCGCGGGTGTTTTTGTTTTCCTTATTTCTAATACTTTAGCTTAGTGTTTTGTTTACTTTCCCTTCAATTTTCCATTTTATAATTTTTTTCCTCTCTCTTTTACAGAAAGAAGTCTACTATTTCTAATCTTCTAGTTATATAGCTTAGTCCATTACTTTTTAATGGTATCAATTTGTTTAGTTTAATTAGTTAGATGCGTAGATAATTATCAATATATTAATTTCAATTGTAGTTTTATTATTGTGAGCCTTTCCTATAAGAATTCTAGTAGTAATACAGATATTTTATTAGCTATTCAAATTGTTATTTATCACGCACTTATTATATTTATGGTTATTTTAAAAAGTGCAAATTGTATATCTCGCTTCCATTCTAATTCTGCGTATTATTATTCACTTCCTCTTTCTTAAATGAAACCTATAGTAAAACTAATATTGTAACACCCCCAAACCCAAACGCAAGTGTCGGGTCGGGTCTGGGCATGCTACCGAAAGTGCTAACAGTAGTGATCAGATAAATTTTATGCGAAAGCGATTCAAAAACCTAACTTTACTATTACAGTAACAGTATTATTACAAAGGTTAAAAGGAATTTTTACCTAACTGTTACAGAATCAAAGTTCACTTTAAAACTCCTAACAATTTACCCGGATCTTTATCCAACGAAGTAAAAACAACAAGCACTCTTCTCCTACTGTTCTTCTTCACCTAAAAAATGTTTGTTTAACTACGGTAAGCTTCTTGCTTAGTGAGGTTCCATCGCCAGTATTTACCCAGTTGAGTTTTAGTGATCACATAATAACAATCAACAATTAACAACTAGCCCCGTATGTCCTAGCACACAGTAAAAAGGATACGGGTGGTTAATAACGAGTTGCCGCCAAGTGCCTATATGGCAACTGTGACTAACATACATGACATAACTCAGTTAGTGATGCCCAAAGGCTATCAGTTCAAAATTCACTTTCCCATTCACGCCGGTGTTCAGTTACGAGCTCGTATCAGTCAGGTGGTTATGCTAGCATACCAAACTCCACGTGTAGCTTGTCTAATCAGACGGTCCAGTTAGTACCATTCCCCGCCGACTTTGACCAAACTACAATTGTGTCGGGGCCCCCGAAATTCACAGACAGGTAATCAGGTAGCATGTAATTCAAGTTTGACACGGCAAGATAAAGTACAAGCCGGTCATCAGAGCAGTATGTGATTCAAGTTTAACACGGTAAGATAAAGTACAAGCCGGTCTTTCACAGAAAATATCAGAGCAGTTCAGGAGTTCAGTTTCATGATAATCTAGTACAGTATGATTAAATACACTCTTAATTCAACAGTCAATAAATACCATCATTTGAGTGTAACTGTCATATCTCTCTCTCTCTCATGGCTTGAGTATCTAGTAAAAAGGTTCGAGTAAAAAGGTTAAAGTATCAGGTTTCGAGTACAGGGGTTCGAGTACTTACAGTTCGAGTAGTTGGGTAGGAGGTTCGAGCAAAGAATTCAAGTGGAGTAGGTTCTAGTGGTATGGGTATCAGGTGGTACTGGTTCGAGTGGTGAGGTTCAGTTGGAGAGATTCTAAAGGTATGGGTTCAGTTGGTAAGGTTCTAGTGGCACTAGTTCGAGAGGTAAGGTTCTAGAGGTACAGTTCGAGAGGTAACAATTTTAGTGATATTAGTTCGAGAGGTGAGTTCAAGAGGGATAGTTCGGGTGGTACAGTTCGAGGGATATAGTTTCGAGGGTATGATTCAGGAGGTACAATTCGAGAGGTAATGGTTTGGGAGAAGGTTTCGAGAGGTAAGGTTTCAGGGTACTAGTTCGAGGGGTAAAGGTTTCAGAGTACTAGTTCGCGGGGTAAAGGTTCCAGGGACAAATTTTTGAGGGGTAAAGGTTTTAGGGGACTAGTTCGAGGGGTAAAGGTTTCAATGTACTAGTTTGAGGGGTAAAGGTTTCAGGGACACATATTCGAGGGGTAAAGGTTTCAGAGTACTAGTTCGAGGGGTAAAGGTTGCAGGGACACATGTTCGAGGGGTAAAGGTTTTAGGGAACTAGTTTGAGGGGTAAAGGTTTCAGGGTACTAGTTTGAGGGGTAAAGGTTTCAGAGTACTAATTCGAGGGGGTTTTTAGGGACACATATTCGAGGGGTAAAGGTTTCAGGGACACATATTCAAGGGGTAGATTTCAAGGAACTAGTTCGAGGGGTAAATTTTTCAGTGTACTAGTTCGGAGGGTAAAGGTTTCAGGGAACTAGTTCGAGGGGTAAAGGTTTCATAGTACTAGTTCGAGGGGTAAAGGTTCCAGGGACACATGTTCGAGGGGTAAATGTTTCAGGGAATTAGTTTGAGGGGTAAAGGTTTCTGAGTACTAGTTCGAGGGGTAAAAGTTTCAGAGTACTGGTTCGAAGGGTAAAGGTTTCAATAGGGGTTCGAGAGGTGGGATTTTCAATAGGGGTTCGAGAGGTAGAGTTGTAGCAGGAATTCGAGAGGTTGAGTTTTGGCAGGGGTTCAAGAGGTAGTATTTTGGCAGGGGTTCGAGAGGTAGTATTTTGGCAGGGGTTCGAGAGATAGAGCTTCAATAGGGGGTTCGAGAGGTGAAGTTTCAGCAGGGGTTCGAGAGGTGGAGGGTTTAGCTCGAGAGAGTCAGGTTCTGATGACATTATATATATATATATATATATATATATTTATTTATTTATTTATTTAAACATAAACTCATATTTTAACTCAATTCATGCTAGGGTGATGCAACACTCACCTTAGTTAAACTTGGCTTGACAACCGCCGCCTCTATTTCACTGCTTAACCTCTGAATTTTTTGGTTCTCAAAGTATCTTAAGGCCGTGAGTTTTGGGGAGGATATCACTGGTATTTATACTACGTAAAATATAGGGTTTTGACACCTACTCAACCTAAAATTTTATCCTGTAAACCTCAAGCCTACTTGACCAAAATTACTTCTCACATCCGCCGTTCATTCCTTCCCAGTAATACCACTTGCCCAAAAAATTACTTTGGATAATTTTTCACATCCGCTGCTAGCTTTTCCCTTCATGGTAATTTCTTGCATTTATTTATACCTTGGCTCATTTACTTTCTTATTGTTACTATTGTCATATAATATATATATATATATATATATGATTATGTGTATTTTTTTCTTGGTAATTTCTCTTACTTACTTATTTATTTATTTATTGTTATTAGCATTATTATCATTATTATATATATAATTTAAAAATACATATACATATATATTTTTCGGAAAATTAAAGGAAAGATGGGAATTTTTTGATAAAATTTAATTATTACATGTACTCTAATTTCATTTCGGTAGGGGTTTTCACAAATATTTTTTCGGCATTTGATATTATTTACTTGCTCATTTATACATTTATTTTATTTTATGTTAAAATTTCTTGTAGGATTTTGAGTTATAGCTGGAAATAGTCGAAGAAAATTAATAAATGATTATGATTTTTGGTTAAAATCTAGCTATTACATGCATACTGGCTTTCATTAGGGTGGGGTTTCACAGTCTGAGCATTTTAAACTTCAACTAGAAATTATTAAATAAAATGCAGAACAAAACTTAATAAAAAGAACCTTAATCTAGTTCAAACATAGTTACATACAAAATCACAGATTATACCATATAGTACAGTCGTACAAATTATACAATTTAAAATCACATAGTACCAATCTACAATTTATACCACAGGCTACAGATTCTACAATTTAAAATCACATAGTACCAATCTACAATTTGAAATCTAATAATAACAAACCCCTAAACATGACACAATCATCTATATATCAAAATTATTTCACTAATAAAAAAATCCAACAATCAAACCATACACAAGGAACTATATGTGTGTACACACACAAACACATATATATACACACTAATACACTTTCAATTTTATCACAACAAGCAAAAAACATCTCACAACCCAAAAAGGAACAAGAGGTGGCTTATTACAAAAACATCAATGTAATCACAATAAAAAGATGTGGGTTTCAAAAGCACAAACATTTTACCTGCACAAGATGTCGACGAGCGGCTGCCCTCTATCAGTGGATGCGCCAGGTCATCGGCCTTGGCACCAGGTCATCGAAATTAGGGGGTTTCAGGGTTTTTATAGGTAACAAAAAAATTTAACAGTTTAGATTTAATGAAGGAGAAAAATAAATGGTTCAGATCTAGTCGTCACATTAGCACCGGTAATGAATGCACAATACTGGTGCCTATGGTATTTAACGCAACTGCTCCGGGCTGCTTTGAATTGAATTTTTTCGTAATTTTTGGAACCCGAGAGCAAAGCAAAATAAAAAATTTCTAAGTACCAAGCACCGGTATGGAAACCGGGGCTAAAATTAATCCAACAGGTGCTAATATACGTTAACGCAACTGCCTGACGCTGCTTTTCATTTTTTATAGAAATAGAGAGGAAGGGAGAAAAAGTTTTCTAAGTACCAAGCACTGGTACAAAAATCGGTGCTACAATCATTCGAACTAGTGCTAATAGACGTTAACGCAGCTACCTGAACATATATCTAAGTTTGTAGCACATGTATCTTTCATACTGGTGCTTGTTTAAAACTTTTTAAAATTCATAATTTCACTCCACATTTTTTATCCACTAACCAGTAATGTTGGATAGTTTTTTCGGTTTATGTATTTAAGTAATTGGACTGAAAGTAATCAATTGTACAGTTTGTCCTTTCCGTATTCACAAATTGTGTATGTTGGTCCCAGAAATGGATTTGTACGTAACTTTACTAAAATTGAACTATTGCCCAAATTGCGTTACACCGTCATTTTTTAATCAAATTTATTTCATATTCGGTATTCTTGGGTTAATTGAAGTTTAGAAATAGAAAAGTAACTTTTAGTGAAAATTTATAAAGCGCTAGTACGTGCATAGTATCTTACTATAGATTACTAAGAAGTTAGGAAGTTCTAACATGGAGGATTATTGGTAATGTTTTCTCAAGTAATATTAATGAAAAATTTTATTAAGTCTTAGCATATACTTTACAAGTTCAAAATGTAGCACTACATTCGAGCGAATTTTAATGTGGGCGTCCGAGTGAACTTTTTCCCTTTTGCACTTATATTCTTCTAAGAATCTTGGAATTGTCAAAAACCAAAAATGGCAATTCCATATTGAAATTTCATAATTCAAGTTCACAACTATGCGATTTGGACATGATTGGATAGATGGAACGTCCCCAAAAATGAAAAGAGAAATCTTGTACAACAAAATGCAGAAATTGCACTATTGCCCAAACTTTTCTACTTTCCGCATGATTTTTATCACCGGTGCTACAACGAAAAATCAAACTGGTGCTAAAAAATTTTCTACTTGCCGCGTTTCTCCATATAACAGATTATATGCACCGGTACATGCATTACCGATACTCAAAATTTTGGATACCGGTTCTATAAATAAAAAAGACACAGGTACTTCTTTGTTAAGATGTTTATACCAATGCTAATGACATTTTTAGCACCGGTATTTTAGCAGCGGTACAGCCGTACCGGTGCCTATGTACCTGTTTTCTAATAGTGTATAACCCTAAAGCCATTATTTTGGCATTGATTGGCCATTTCCGGCCGTTGTAAGACTAGAAACGGCCAAAATGTCCTTTGGGACAAATACAAAAAAATCTAAAAACAAAAATGACCCTTGAGCCCTATGAAACCACCGCCGCCTGAAAACACCACCATCGTCAAAAAAATGCCACCATGGCCGAAAACACCACCATCGCCACCACTACTGCCGCCACTGCCTCCTCTGCTCCCAATCTCATTTCTCCCGCTCGCCTCCTCTGCACCTGAAACCACCACCGTCGGAAAATGCCACCACCACCACCTCCTCTGCTCCCAATCTCTTATCTCCTGCTCGCCTCCTCTACTCTCTGAAACCACCACCGCTAGAAATTGCCACCTTCGCAGCCTCCTCTGCTCCCAATCTCTTTTCTTCCGCTCACATCCCGATCGCTACCACCCCCTCCCTAAAACCACCCCTCTATTTTCTTTTCTCCTCCATGGTTGCCTGCAACCCTAGCCACATCTTTTTCTCCGCCGTCGTGCCCTATCCCCTCCCTTTCCCCGCTGCCATCCTCCTTCCCTGACCACCACAACAAACAAAAACCCTAGCCACAGATATGTATCCATCGATTGAACACTCCACCCTCCCACCATCGTCGAACACCCCACTGACACAGTTGGAATAATTGAAAAATATTCGCAAGCACGAATCCTAGGGTTTGCATCTGGAATCCACCAGAGAGAAAATAAATCTCGAAAATATTATTATGAAAAGATGAAATCTCTTAAATACAAGAGGTCCTTAAATACTATAATTAATTTGGAAAAAAATACAAAAAGGAAATTTGGAATTTATAAATTCTGAAATCAAACGAAAATCGAAAAACACTCTAAAACAGTAAATTGTTGTTTTGAGGCTTTAAGGGACCTCAAATCTGAAAATGGATCGACTGCTCCCATCTTCTGCAGTAGTAACCTTGTAGTTCTCATCGAGATAGATCCAATGCATCTGGAATCGCCTGATTCCGAGTCCGGACGCAAAAGTTATACTCAAAACCATATTGGACCTTTGCGGCAATCCATTGCTTCTTCAATCTTGGCTGCCATTCGTCTTGCATCACCCACCCTCTTCCATGGCTGTTCAGCCTCATGCCCGCTTAGACCCCTGTGCCGATTAGCCAAGCGCCAAAAATCGAGAGCTTTGCCGCCGTCAAATCGATGCCTCCGTCACTGACCTCGGTCTTCGATTCCAGCCGGTGGATTTGCTTCATCAACCACACCTCTGATTCCAGCTCTGGCAAGGCCGCCTCCTTTGGTGACCAAATTGATGTCTTTCGCAAGGACTTGAGTCACCGTCGGGCCAATTGTTCTTCTCAAATGTTCTTCTCTTGCAAACATATTAACGACTGCGAACTCAGCAATTTCCAGTGTAGTGATGACCATGGCGATGGAGGTCAGAATAGCTCAGTTGAGGCGGTTTCTTTATCCAAAAAAATAAGGGAAATATGCAAATATAACCCTATATAATTGAGAAAGTGCATATATAACCCTGATATAATTTTGAGTGAAAATATAACCCTAACTATTTAACAAAAGTGCAAATATAAAAGGAGTGGTAGTGTATAGAGCATGGGTGAATCCTAAAATTAGGAGGCATTGTGCAACCCTTATGATAGGAGACTACTAGGTTTTGCCAGAGTTGTAAATTGTGGTTCTTAAGATGCATTGAAAGTCATTTATTCCAAAAACAAAAAGTGCAAATATAATCTTCTGGTGATATTTCCGGCATTGACCATGTTCTTCCAGCATTGACCCCCTTAAAATGACAAAAATTCCCTCGGACCAAAAGCTAAATTTGGATGGACAATTATACCCTTACCTGTGTCGGACCGCCGCCGGACTAGGTTATATCTGCACATTATAAAATTTGATGGGGTTATATTTGCACATTCTTAAAACTTATAGGGTTATATCAGCACATTCATAAAAAGTGTAAGGTTATATTAGCACATATTATAAACGCAAAACCCATCAACATTAAAAACCCTAAGTCGAAAAACACAATAAAACAACAAATACACACACAACGCCAAAGGTTGTCCAATCATTAATCCAGACTAAATTCAACAAAATTTTAAAATGTCATCAAAATACTTATATTCAATACCATATATACCGCTTATCTCTATTCATGTAACAAGAAGCAAAAGAAAATCACATAATCAAACTCAATATTGAATTAATCTAGTGAATTAAGAGAAATATCGGATGAAGATAACATTTTTTAAAGGTTCATGCACTTCCACTTCAACATCCGCTGCGTCGACCTCGCCAAATCTCATTCTTCAAACTAGAATCACACTCTGGAATGTCAGCAATCGGTAGAAGAGATTGAAATTACGGTTGCATGTTGTTGGCGTTGATTTTGTACTAATATGACTCTTTGTTTTATAGCAAAGTGCATGTATAACCCTACATAATTGACAAAAGTACAGATAAAACCCTATAAGTTTTAGGAATGTGCAGATATAACCCTATCAAATTTCATAATGTGTTGATATAACCCTACCAAGTCCGGCGGCAATATTTAGGTATAATGATGCTAAGGGCAATAACGTCATTTCTTATTCTTTAGGTTTTCTATTTTTTCAAGAAGGACAAAAAATGTCTTTTAACAAAATTCTGGCTAAAAATTATCGAAAAGGGTTATATTTGCACATAACCTAAATAGTTAGGGTTATATTTGCACTTTCAATTATTGCAGGGTTATATTTGCATTTTCGTTAATTATGTAGGGTTATATATGCACTTTGCACAAATAACAAAGAAGAACAATAGATGTCTAAGCCAGGCGGGACAGATCCACATAAATGAAGTTTGAGCAGGCGAACGGCAGAGAGAAACATGAAAGAAACGAAGGGGTTTGGACTGAAGTTTGAGCAGGCAATCACAAAAATGAAAGAAACGAAGGGTTTGGAATGAAGTTTGAACTGGAAAATCACAAAAATGAAAGAAACAAAGAAGATGAGATTGGAGAAAAATGAAAGAGAATGAATTAGGGCTTTAGGGGTATGCATGTAATTTAATATTTGTTATTTTTTTTTACTTTTTTACAAAGGGGCAAAATAGTCTTTTCAGTTTATTCCGGCCTCCAACTGCCGAAAAAGGTTATATTTGCATATAACCTAAATATCTAGGGTTATATTTGCACTTTTAATTATCACAGGGTTATATTTGCACTTTCATCAATTATGTAGGGTTATATATGCACTTTGCTCTATTTATTATATAGGCGGTTTGTCACACAATACCAATTCGTAGCAGCATTCACGAACAAGCAATAATTGAAGCACTTACATTTGAAGCACTTACAAGCAATAATTGAAGCACCTTTGAGTTATACTCTAGGCACCAAGTTGCTTTAGTAGCGCACGTAAGAATTAAAAGATTCTCCTATAAGTTACATTCACTTACGAACAATGATTGAAGCACTTTGGAGCTATACTTTGAGCACCATGTTGTTTTTGTAGCGCACATAAGAATTAAAGAAGCACCTATAAGTTACAATTGAAGCACTTACAGGTAATAATTGTTATACTCTAAGCACCAAGTTATTTTTTGTAGCGCACGTAAGAATTAAAAGAAGTACCTATAATTTCATTTGAAGCACTTACGGGAAATAATTGAAGCACCTTTGAGCTATACGATAAGTACCAAGTTATATTTGTAGCGCACGTAAGAATAAAAAGAAGCACATATAAGTTACATTTGAAGCACTTACAAGCAATGATTGAATCACTTACAAGCAATGATTGAAGCACCTTGAGTTATAATCTAAGCAACAAGTTAGTTTTTTAAGCTTACAGTTCTATCTTAAGTATTGGAATTGAGCGCCACATAATTTGAAAATTCTACTTGTGAAGTGCTCATTTTTAATGGGCTTTGGGCACAAGCAGAACACACGTACGTATAATCCATGGCATTACAAGGATTATGCCAAAGGAGCCATAGCATTCGAACATTTTTTTTCTAGATTAAATTAGAGCATTAAAAGGATTATATATGCGCGGACCATAATTAGAGTCACGGGATTCGAACATATTCTTTATGGGAAAAGTCTCAGGAAATGCAACATTTTCATAAGTTTATGTACAGTTCTCAGGGGCATTTGACTTAAATGTTGTAACTTTTTTATAAAATTTAAATATTGCATTTTATAAGTTAAAACAAGTAATAATATGTATTTGAATGTGAAAATATAAAAATATATGATATAAAAAATATTTAAAAATTTTTAAATTTTGTATGTAATTTAAGAAATGCAATGTATAATGGAAGAAATAAGTGGTCTGTCTACAAGTTTATGGACAAGCCGCCTATCAGGAGATCCACTCTTTTTTATGAGAACCATAGGATTCGCTCTCTTTTTTTATAAATTTAATTAGAACCATAGGATCAAATCATTGGATGCTCCAGATCTGTTCTCATATAAGTGAGCATTCTCACTAAATATAGGTATTCTCGCATATATATATATATATATATATATATATATATATATATATATATGTGTGTGATCCTAGTGAGAACATAGGTAAGAACACTCAATTACATAAGAATAAACCTAAGCAATTGAAAAAGTACAAATCAATTATTGAGATTTCATTGATGAGTTGCACGCAATTTACGACCTGGAAACCATACATTTTTAATTATGTTCAAAATCAATATTACTACGTCGAAGCTATACTCTTTTAATTTTTTATTTGAATATTCAATAATGATTTTCTTGAATTCAACTCGTTCAATTGGACTGTGAGTTTAGATACATTGTTGTTATTTGTTAGTCAAACCAACAAGCTTACTTGCCAAACGCCAAATTTTCTCAATTTACCACATTTTCTTTTTATCAAGTTACTTTGGCTAGCTATGATTACAATTTGTACGTGTTTCAACAGAAGTTTGAAAGTGCTTGAATCGTAGTATATAGGTGTTTCTTTCATAACTTGAGCGTGATACGAAAAGAGTTTGAATCATAAATAACTTCAAGGTGCTTTATTTACAATATGTGAGTGCTTCAATTAGTGTGTGTAAGTGCTTAAAACTTGGAAGCGATACGAAAGTAACTTGAAAAATAATAAGTTTAAAGTGTTTAAAGTTCAATTTTTACGTGTTTAAAGAGTGTTGGACATATATTGATTATATCATGCGCAAATTGAATAACAAAAATTGAATGAGCAATTAACATATGCAGGAATAATAAACTTTTATTAATTATTCAAGCATACAATCGAAAAGCTTAAATTACAAATAATCAAAGCATAAATCATGTTTCAAGTAATCACAAAGTGATGGAGTCACGAGTAACACTCGCTGCCCTTGAAACGAATGAGTCCCGTCGTGGACATCGTTCCCTAGGATAAAACCATCGAAGGTAATTTTAACGAGTAAAAATTACCTCGGAGTCACACAAAGCCCGAAGGACTATCACCGACAAAGACAGAGAAATAAGATAAGACTCAAGTTTAGAAGTAGGGAGGAACTTGAGAATGGTGCGAGTTTTCTGTCTGACATAAAGGCTCTATTTATAGAGATGTCTAAGAAACCCTATGGGAAGATACGTGAAAGATCTGATTCCCGTAATCAGAGAAAATATTCTCTAACCAACAGATTCTGGAAAGATAAGAATATCATATTCCTTATCATGATTAACCGCGTATCAAATCTCAGATATTCCATACGTGATTCTTAGAATATTTGTTACGCAGTTTGGGCTTTCTGGAGACTTCCACACGATCCAAACGCATTTTAGACAGTCAAAAAATTACAGAACACTTAGTACGTGCGAATGAATTTCCGCCTAAGTTTCCATTCTCAGAGTGACTCTTTGAGCATCCATATCTCATTCACCCTTTATCCGTTTTGAGAGTTTAAACAGTCGATTTTATAGTACTCGCAGAAGAGAATCCAAAAACGACATCCACTGACTCTAATTCAGTTTGAGCCCAACTCAAAACTAAGCCCAAAAGTTGACGAAATTCAACTTATTTTACAATCATTTTCCAACAATCCCCCACATGAATAGATATTGATGTGGAATCAGAACAATCACGCCAGACACGGAGTTTGACTTGGTGATAGATTCATTTCGACGGCATAGATGCTGCATAGGATAAGTAGGTGTCACCCTTTGAACTTTCCCTTGAGAAAGTACACTTAGCCCACTGGTTAGGAAGTAGACGCGATGTCCTTGAACTTCCCCGACCGCTTGTGTGAACGACAATGCACTTCCCACAGACATCTTTCCTAGCCTTTGTGCTTTCCTCGGTTGTGTCCATTAATCAGGCCATGGCACACGCCTAGTTCTGTAAGGTTTCTAAAGAATTGCGTCCCTACAATTCTCTTTCGAAGCGGCCACACTTCTCGCTTACATAGGTGATTCTTGGCGTAAGAGCAGTTCCGTAAACTATTGCACTCTTTCCAGTACTACACACTCGATGCCTTGAATCATTAAAAGCAATTTAATGCTTAACCTCCATTCACATCACTGTTTCTTCATCATAGGAATAAGACAGGAGGTATGAAACCCCTATAGTGATCGCGACGGGTCTTTGCAGTTTAGTTGTCCCTTTGAACCTAGATCTTGGGATCTCCAGTCACATAGGTTGGGTGTCCACGTACGTAACCCACCATTTATTGGACTTAGTCATATTCCTTTCGATGAGTTCTCAACTAACTCTCGATTCAATTTCTTCGTCAAGAAATTAATTCAATCCTTTCGTCAAAGAATCACAACTCTTATCATATTGACCTTACGTAGTCAACACCGATAATTCTCGTAGAGAGTAGTCATCCAATGGTAAAGTGTCTCTGTCAAGACACACCATCATCGATATGGCTTTACGCTACACCAATAAGCATACAAGTGCTTTGGTCATCCTAGGGTATATCTTTCCCAATTTTTGTCCAACACAATGGACAGAGATTCCTCTACGAATCTAGCAAGAGAGAATCATTTCTCTACACAACTCAAGCCATATCCACGAGTCTCACACACAGCTTGTTGCCAGCGATCATTTTTGGATAACTCGTGTATCATCTTACTATCCATTGTAAGAATTGTCTAATGTGCACTTTAATAAGTACAACAGACTATCAATGAATCTTGAGTTCTCTTCTTAAGAGACACCTCACCTTTACAAAAAGGTAACTCATAATGTTTAGAGTCATTCCATTGAATACGACATGTCTCCAAAAGACTCAATCATTGTATCAATTTGACTATCAATGAGAAAGTATCAATTCAAAGACATAAATGACATGATCATTTTCCGTGTCTCTTAGCGTATCTGCCTTCATCAAACTCATTGATTTAATATCACTGGCTACAACAATTAGTTTGGTCACATGATGGATCATTTAGGAGCATTGAGTTTTTCATTTTGCTCTATTCAGATTTTAATATCTAAATCTCCAAATAACCATTTAGGTCCATTAGATGTACTTCTAGCTTTCACAAAGCCTTGATAGCAAGTACCATCACCCTTGGACTCATTCTCACGTCTAGAGAACACCCATCAAGTACACAAATATACTTACTAATTGTTCAAATCTACTAGTACTCTAGTGATTTGCACTCATGGTAGATCAATCTCTCTATTGATCACCACTTTCCACAAAAATTATTTCATGGAATCTCGTTTCCTTCGTTGGTTTATCCTCGATCCTTAATGATTCCATCTATTGACTCTTAAGTCCATTTAAGATAAATCAGGATCTTTAACAGAAACTTCCACAAAATACACTTTCCATCAAGATATATTTCTAGTTTCTGCATATTATTTCTTGTGAATTTCAAGAAATTGATAGCACTTCAACATTGTGCATATCTAGTAAAGATACTGTTTAAGTATTCCTTTTACTACATTTGCAATATGCCAACCCACACATTCGAAAGAACTTTTAGGATGGCCCTATGAGGAGCTTTATTTTCCTCCTTCTTGGGGTATCTTATTTAAAAGATCGCCAGCCAACTTAAAGGCTCTCCCACAATGCTTGATCATTTCTAGCAATTTCCTTCAATCACCAAATGACCTTGCAAATGTCTACATTATGAATCACATCCCCCAAAGGATTCTATGTATTCACATCATGGTCACAGATAACCTCATATGTTTTCTGTGCATCACGTAAGTAGTTTCATTAATATACAAACCCAACTTACTAAAAGTCTGTGTGTTCAATAATGAATCAAACACTAGGTTCTTACCCATAAAGTTTCTTTTTAGGGCTAGATCCTTTCAACAATCAAAACACCTTCATGTATTGACCTTTTATCTTGAAAGTCTCTCTTATTCCTTCAACTCCCTTAGGATTAGAGATAACTAAACTTCCCGATCTCAATTAATCATTCTTCCTCGCATGACCAATACCACAACCGATGTAGTATCAATCAATCGAGGATTCGATTAACTCTCACTAGGGCGCAGTGTGAGTTTACCAACTCCACACAATTTCATGCCCATTTAAACCCAAGTTTCAGTACAACTGTACTTTACTTTCAAACTACTCAAATTAAATTTGAATGCCTTTATGCTCGAAACACATTCAAGTCCATTGCTCGACTCAAGTTTGAGTGCATTGCTTGACTCAATTACGGGTTTACCCTTTTTGGTTCGAGTTAAATTCCTCCCGACTTGAACAACTTGATTCAAGTCTCTCGTGACGACTTTTCATCTCAAGTACCTATCAAAATTCATATGGTCGTTGAATTTTTAGGTTTTTCGTCTACCCCCCACATTGGGCTGGTTTTATTAAACATCCCTACACATGTTAAGTTTCTCAAAACCTTGTGTCTTGGGGTTCCTAGACCAAATGTCTTAGGATTCCTCATCTCAGAATTCTAAGGCTTTCCAACCAAAAATCTAGAGAATTGACCAAATGTCTTGGGATTCCATATCTCATGATTCTTAGATTTTTCAACCATAAATCAAGAGATTTGACCAAAAGTCTCGGGATTCCCATTCTCAGGATTCTTAGTTTTCTCAACCAAATTCTTGAGATTTTCCCCTCAATTCTTTGATTACAAGCAATCAAAGGTTTTTAGCATAGTCATGATAACTCGTGCTTTAGGGTTTATACCATGATTCACAAGAACCAATACCCTAGACATAGTCGTAAACTAATGTCTTCATGTTCACATTTATCAGGTCATACAAAATAACCAGAATATGTCGAACTTCGAGCCCATATGCTCTATCTGTGCAATCTAACAATTGTCACTCGTGAGCCATATGCTCGTAAGCGATCAATCAAGATAGCCAATTATCGGGAATAGTCTTGTCAAATATTTCATTGCATCAAAAGGCACTTTCCCAAACAATTAATATAATCATAGCATATAAAAGCAACACAATTTTAGACACATCATAGATCTAAAATTTCCATTTATGCAGCTAAATCAAGTCCCTAAATGAACGAGAATACATCATGGATCAAATAACCCAATGTCACATACTTCATTCATGCACGAATATATTACACTCTTGCCGAGAGATGTCATGTTTAAGTGCAAATGAAGTTTACCATTTTATTGCATGCGATTCTCAGACCAAGCAGATAAAATTCATGAATCACTGGCAGCACATTCTCATACAAAATGTGGTTTTAAATCTTTTATCCAACATGAGCAGCCCACACAACCAAATTACTATACCATGCATAATAGGTATTTCAACATTTGATCAAGTATTTAAACAAATACTATAACATTTTGAGGGTTTAGGAAATTTAAATGTCTCATAATTTCCAAACACACATGCACTGCTTTCATGTAATTTCATAATTAAAAGGAATAGTAATGCTCGATTCAATATTCCAAACTCATGACATTTTTTTTTCTAACTTTAAGCTATTCATGCAAAGAATCAACTTTGATTTATTACCATATCAACATTTAATCTCATAAGCATGAATATCACGGATTAGAATATTTCCATAATTACGCCATGTAATTTAACATACATGCTCAACTCATTTTCCCACATAATCAAGTGATTAATATAACCAAATCCATTAACTATCAAATTAGATAGCCTTAGTGTACTGGACATATATGTGCACATATTATTCACATAACACTCTTTGTAACAAAGTCTTGTTCACGTCCAGATTCACGCAAATGGTTATCAAATATAATCCAAGCAATATATGTATATAAAGCATATGTCATGATTCACTTTAATTAACGTGTATACGTACCATAGTTTGCAAAACCGTGGTTTCAACTCTTAACTCTTTCATGTTGTCAAGCAAATCCTGTTGTATCTCCATGCCAAGTTTTTCTTCCACAAGAGATACCGCCGTATATACTCGGATTCACCAATGTGTACATACAAAAAATATTCATCGTTAAATATATGTACACATCAAATATTGTAGTATAATATTTTAAACAATTATACATAAGAAATTGCTCAATATGATTTTGTTCTAATCCTCCCCGAAAAATAAGAAAGTCCGCATATTTTGACCAATTCAAGGTAAAAAATGGAGTTGCCCCTTCGGCAAAACTCGGATAAAGTTGAGCCAAAAGATCCCGATTCAATATGATTTTGTTGTAAATAACCAAAACCATTAGCATGCATATTTACGCAATTAGCATGCGTATTAATCATTCCGACGAGCATATCAATATTTACGCAGACATGCACCTCAATTTCCAGCATGCAATCTCATATTTGGAATATATGTTTGGGAAATTCAGCATGCAAGCAAATCAATTTCGTGGAAAAATTACGTTACAATCATGCATGCAATTAGCATAACAATTTCAAACAAATTATGCATACTAGCAAATTTCGTTTGCAACATACAGTAACAATCATGCATCGCATACAGTTTCCGCATCAATATAAATCAACAGATATCATTCGTTTCAAGACTGTTGGACATATATTGATTATATCATGCGAAAATTAAATAACAAAAATTGAATGAGCAATTAACATATGCAGGAATAATAAACTTTTATTAATTATTCAAGCATACAATCGAAAAGCTTAAATTACAAATAATCAAAGCATAAATCATGTTTCAAGTAATCACAAAGTGATGGAGTCTCATGGGTCATAACATGATTATCAAGCTAGACATGATGAAAGCCTTTGATAGAGTCTCATGGACCTTCCTGACAAACACCCTAATAAAATTAGGCTTCTCCAGTACCCTGGTCAGTCTAATTATGAGAAACATCGAATCTGCACATTTCTCAATCCTGATTAACGGGAAGACAATAGGTTTCTTCCCGGCCTCCAGAGGTTTAAAACAAGGGGACCCCCTCTCCCCTATGCTATTTGTATTGATGGCAGAAGCTTTCTCCCACAACTTAAACTTCCTCTACCAGTTTGGTAACATTCACCCATACCAACTACCCAGAGGAATGAAATCCTGCACACACCTCTCCTATGCAGACGATACAGCAATTTTTATGAAATACACCAAGCAGGGTCTGCAAACCATCTTAAAATTTCTGAAATCATACGAAATGGCCTCCGGTCAGAAAGTTAATTTCAAAAAATCAACCTTCCTCATATCAAAACACACTCCTCACAGAATCATTAACTTAATCAAAGGGGAAACCAAAATGCTAGAGGGATCTACCCCTTTCAAATACCTAGGCAGCCCCATTTTCACAGGCAGAACCAAAAACGCATACTTCCATAACATGCTCCTCTCAGTACAGAACAAAATTAATCATTGGAACAATAAACTCCTAACTCCGGCGGGTAGGGCAACACTAATCAGGCATGTGCTGGCCTCCATGCCTATACATATCCTAACAGTTTTGAAGCCGACCTCACACATCATTAACCTGACCCATAAGACACTTGGAAAATTCTTCTGGAATAATAATTTAGACAAAACAAAAAAACACAGAATCTGGAGATCTTATACCAATCTCTGCTTCCCCTCCTTGGAAAATGGACTTAATTTCAAAAATTTGGCTACCATTGTTGAATCCTTTTCACTCAAACTCTGGTGGAAGCTGCAGAAAGGGACATCACTCTGGGCAACAGTAATGTGGTCCATGAGTGATAACCAAAAAAACTCCAAAACCTGGAAGAGAATCAAGGCTGTAAATCAGATTGCAGAGGACAATTCTAAAGTAATTCTGGGTGATGGCTCCATCTCCTTCTGGCACTCTAATTGGACATCCATGGGTGCCCTTTCGGACCACCTTATCAACCCTCTTGACTTCCCTCTCCAAAACCTCACAGTCGCTAACTTCCTCAAAAACAAAATCACCCTTTCACCACAGATCAAAAATGCATTACCAGAGCACATTTTACAGATTCTGGAATTTGATTATCATATATCTCCTGGCTACGCTGACTTTCTCATCTGGAAACCAACCCAATCAGGGGAATTCACAGTTAAATCAGCCTACGACCTAATCAGAACAAAAAGATCTAAGATCCCCTCCTTCACACATCTCTGGTCAAATCTTCTACCAAGAAAAATCAGCCTTTTCAACTGGAAACTCCTCAATAGGTTGATAGCTCTCCCTGATGTCCTTGTGGATTTCAATTTTCACCTACCATCAAGATGCTGCCTCTGTCTGTGTAAATCGGAATCCATACATCACTTCTTCAACTCCTGTGTGAAGGTAAATAAACTGTGGAAACTGGTGAACTCTACCTTCCATATGCCAAATAACAGTTTTCAACTACTTTGGGATAGATTTTTCTTTTACTGGAATGCTCAGTCACATGACGGACCTCTTACAAAACTAGTCCGTATTCTTCCATGTGTGGTCAACTGGCACCTGTGGTGCGCTCGATGCTCTTACATTTTCGAGGGCATAAAACCGGATATTATGTCCATCTTCAGGCGTATCCTCTACCATTTCAACGATATCTTTCTGGCCTTTAAACTGGATTTCAAGTGGGTACTATCACACATACCCCTTTTGATTGGCCAAAAATCTCCTACGCATAAGCCACCCAGAATTCTCAAATGGCTACTGCCCTCAACCTATAAACTGAACACGGATGGGTCCTATCTGAGTAACGGGGTAGCGGGGATCGGTTGCATCATCCGGGACCATCGAGGTCATGTAATTGTAGCTAGCTCGAAATCTGTTCCCGCAGATTCTACCTTGCAGGTTGAAACATTGGCTCTATTGCACGGCATTCACCTCCTGCTAGACACAGGCATACCAAGTGCTGATATAGAAACGGACTCAAAAATACTTCTTGGCATGATCCGACGACAGTTCAAAATCCCATGGAAGCTACTGCCCACGCTAAGGAAAATCTGGGAACTACTCAAAGGAAAGAACTACAATCTCCATCACATCTACCGGGAGGCAAATGGAGCGGCGGATTCTCTTGCAAAGCTGGCAAGCCGAAATCAGGTTAGTATCATATATGATTATGCAGGTCTTCCCCCATCAGTGGCTGGGCAAGTCAAGCTGGATGCTACGGGCACTCCATATATTAGAGCAGATTAATTTTAGACATGATGTAATCTATTTCTCAAGCTGTTTGCTGATGACCTTTAAGTTAGCTACAGTCAGGTATTTTGTTTAGGAAAAAGTGTCATCAGAAAAATCATTCGAGGTCAGGTATTACGCCCCCCTCTTTGTTTGTACCTTTTCTTCAATTAATAAACGGGTAGGGGTCTGCCAAACCCCCCACCATCACAGGTGGCTTTTTTTTTTTAAAAAAAAAAAAAAAAAAAATCACAAAGTGATGGAGTCACGAGTAACACTCGCTGCCCTTGAAACGAATGAGTCCCGTCGTGGACATCGTTCCCTAGGATAAAACCATCGAAGGTAATTTTAACGAGTAAAAATTACCTCGGAGTCACACAAAGCCCGAAGGACTATCACCGACAAAGACAGAGAAAGAAGATAAGACTCAAGTTTAGAAGTAGGGAGGAACTTGAGAATGGTGCGAGTTTTCTATCTGACATAAAGGCTCTATTTATAGAGATGTCTAAGAAACCCTATGGGAAGATACGTGAAAGATCTGATTCCCGTAATCAGAGAAAATATTCTCTAACTAACAGATTCTGGAAAGATAAGAATATCATATTCCTTATCATGATTAACCGCGTATCAAATCTCAGATATTCCATACGTGATTCTTAGAATATTTGTTACGCGGTTTGGGCTTTCTGGAGACTTCCACACGATCCAAACGCATTTTAGACAGTCAAAAAATTACAGAACACTTAGTACGTGCGAATGAATTTCCGCCTAAGTTTCCATTCTCAGAGTGACTCTTTGAGCATCCATATCTCATTCACCCTTTATCCGTTTTGAGAGTTTAAACAGTCGATTTTATAGTACTCGCAGAAGAGAATCCAAAAACGACATCCACTGACTCTAATTCAGTTCGAGCCCAACTCAAAACTAAGCCCAAAAGTTGACGAAATTCAACTTATTTTACAATCATTTTCCAACATAACTTGAGCGTGATACGAAAAGAGTTTGAATCATAAATAACTTCAAGGTGCTTTATTTACAATCTGTGAGTGCTTCAATTAGTGTGTGTAAGTGCTTAAAATTTGGAAGCGATACGAAAGTAACTTGAAAAATAATAAGTTTAAAGTGTTTAAAGTTCAATTTTTACGTGTTTAAAGAGAAGCTTGAAAGTGCTTCAATTGTAGTATGTAGGTGTTTATTTCATAATTTGAGTGTGATACAAAAAGAGCTTGTAAAATAAATAACTTTAAGGTGCTTTAATTACAATCTGTGGGTGCTTTAATTACAATCTGATGGTGCTTCAATTAGTGCTTGTAATTTCTTCAAATGTATCTCATAGGTGTTTTTTATTTTAAAAATTGAATGTGCTTCGAAAATAACTTGAAAAATATTAAGTTTAAAGCGTTTAAAGTTCAATTTTAAGTGTTTCAAGTAAAGCTTGAAAGTGCTTCAATTGTAGTATGTAGGTGTTTCATTCATAACTTGAGTGTGATACGAAAAGAGGTTGAAAATAAATAACTTCAAGGTGCTTTAATTACAATCCCGGGTGCCTCAGTTAGTGCTTGTAAGTGTTTCAAATGTATCCTATAGGTGTTTTTTATTTTAAAGCTTGGATGTGATACGAAAATAGTTTGAAAGATATTAGATTTAAAGTGCTTAAATTACAATTTGTACGTTTTTCAATAGAAGCTTGAAAGTGCTTGAATTGTAGTATATAGGTGTTTCTTTCATACCTTGAGTGTGACACGATAAGAGCTTGAAAAATGAATAACTTCAAGGTGCCTTAATTACAATCCGTGGGTGTTTCAATTTGTGCTTGTAAGTGCTTCAAGTGTGTCGCATATGTATTTTTTTTATTTTAAAACTTGGATGTGATACGAAAATAACTTGGATAATATTAAATTTAAAGTGTTTAAAGTACAATTTGAACATGTTTCAACGGAAGCTTGAAAGTGCTTGAATAGTAGTATGTAGGTGGTTCTTTCATAACTTGGGTGTGATACGATAAGAGGTTGAAAAATAAATAACTTCAAGGTGCTTTAATTACAATATGTGGGTGCTTCAATTAGTGCTTGTAAGGGCTTCAAATGTATCATGTAGGTATTTTTTATTTCAAAACTTGGATGTGATACAAAAATAACTTGAAAAATATTAAATTTAAAGTGCTTAAATTACAATGTTTAGGTGCTTCAACTGAAACTTGTAAGTATTTTATGTGGAGAATGTAGGTACTTCCTTTATACATTTGACCTACGAACACAAATTGGAAAAAAAAATAACTTCAGCGTTCTTAACTTACAACTCTTGAATACTTAATCTAACGAATGTAATGGCTTCAAATGTAGTAGGGTGGTAACTAAAGCAAAAATTAAACTAAAGTTATAAAAATATTAGGGATAAGGGCCAATATAACCCTATCTACTTGATTAAGTGCCAATATAACCCTATGATAATTTTTAGTGCAAATATAACCTATCTAGTTAATAAAGGTGCCACTATAACCCTCAAGCCTCATTTCCGGCATTGACCTCAGTTTTTCAGCGTTGACTCTATTAAATTGACCAAAATACCCTTTGGGCTAACTCTAAAATTATGTGGACAATTTTACCCTCATAGTTCGCGGACTATCGTAGAACCGCCACCGGGCCACCGCCGGACTGCCACAGGACCACCGCCAGATTAGGTAGGGTTATATCAGCACATTATAAACTAGTAGGGTTAAATCAGCACATTCCAAAAATTTATAGGGTTATGTCAGCACATTAGTAAAAAATGTAGGGTCATATCAGCACATTAGTAAAAAATGTAGGGCCATATCAGCACATACTATGGAATATAGGGTTTTAATGATATTTTGTTTATTTTATTGTGTTTAGTCCGGATTGATAATTTGATGACCTTTGGTGTTGTGCGTGATTGTTATTTTGTTGTATTCTTCGACCTACGGTTTTTAATGTTGATAAGTTTTGAAATGTGATAATGGTGTTTAATATTAATGATGGCGTCATGATGTCAAATTTTATGTTGTATATGATATTGTTATGATGTTATAATGATGTATATGATGATGTGGTCGTCCGTTAAGGCCAGCCGAGTACCACACACTTAATATTTATAATATGTCCTCGCCAAAATCTGGCCTGGTGCTCCGGTGTGATAGCTAGATCGAGAATCAGGTCCCTAAATCCAGAATGTTGGTGCGATAGGACACTCCTTCGTGATTTGCTCGTATTTTTTACCACATCAATTTCACCGTGATTCACTCGTAAGTCTGATCGCTTCGGAGCTTGAGTTCCGGGAGACAACCAAGCCTCATCCAGTGCTGAAGTCCCGTCTGAAGTGCCTCTTCGATTTGCCCTTCAACAGTATCCTGAAGGGCTCATCGGTGGACAAGCTGCCACCGGTTTCTGGTGAAGTTAAAGATGTCGCCGGCGTGCTGGAACTCGAGCCGAGCTCCGTCTGCAATGACGACCACAAGTTCATCGAATGAAATTTTCTTGATGACAACTCCATCTTTAACGGCAACAGCAATGACAGCTCCGACGGTGAGTTTGACTTTGAGTTCGTCGATTCCGGCAACAACAATTTCTCCTTTGGCGACTCTGCTGAAGATCTCAAAAAAATAAAAATGCATTCTTGGACTCGATTCATTCTTATTTTTTTTTATTAGCTTGCTGATAATCTTTGGTCTCTCTGTTATTACAAAGTTTGATTCCTTGTTCTTCAACCACAAAGAGGAATTTGCCAGATAATACTTCAAGAATCGTGGAAAGGAACATATCTTGCAAAAGGAAAGATGATTTGAGGAAGATTGTCACTGATGGGCTCTCTTCTCTAGGATTTAATGCCCCGATTAGTCGTTGTCCATGGGAATTAGGGTTCAGGGCTGGAGGTGACGGAATGGTGAAGGGGAAGGGGAAATTAGGGTTCATGGTTGGAGATGGCGGACAGGTGGAGGGGAAGGGGAAGAGAAAGGAAAAATGAAAAGAAAAGAGAAAAAAGAAAAAGAAAAATGTCAACTTTGCCCCTTAAAATTTACGTTTTGACCAAGTTTAACTGTTTGCCTGATGGAAGGATCGCAATTCACCAGTTTTGTAAGTTTAGGGGCCAAAAATGCTGAAAAAAATTGGAGGTCCAAAGGACAAATGGTGATAGTTTGAGGGCAACAAAAGTTGTTTGCTCTAAAAAAATATGTAGTAGATGCTTGTGATTTGTTAAGCGTAAAGGGTATGTTATGACCCGTTATTAGTCTTTCGGCCTGCAAAACTTAATTGCAATTACGACTCATCTAAATTTTAGTTTTAGTAATTAATGTTAACTGAGAACCATTAGAAAATTGTTTGAGAGTCCATCTCTTGAAAGACGGTCTTTCTATAAACTATAGAAAGACCAAGGTTTAAACTGCAAATTAGAAGAAATGAAGATAAAGTTTTCGAGTTGTGTGAATTGGGTTATAAATTTTATAACTATTATACGCTGCATAATAAAATTTTAATATTGCAACTAAAATCTTTTACCTTTTACTAGCGGGAGTCCCACCGCGCATATTTAATTTAATTAATATATAATATTTACATATCACATTGAATTGAAATAAATAAATAAATTATAAGTATATTCATCTAAGAATAACTATCTGAATTGTAAAATAAATAATAAATTTTGTTGGAACTTATTAAATAATCAATAAAATAAAAATATATTATTTTTATAACCTTTCAAGAAATAATATATTGCAAGTACGTGAAGTAAGTAAAATATAAAAAAGAAACGTTGAACTTGTGGAAAAACAAGGAATTGTGTGTATATGTTAACTAAACAATGAATTGGGTGGCATAAATGCAGACAAGTTTTTGTCACAATCATTGTCTATATGTTTGTTTTGGAGAATCGTTGTCTATATACCAATATAATCTTATATATTTGCGAAAGTGCCGATATAACCTTCAATCGTTTGAAAGTTAGAAAAAACTACCTAATTAATGAAAGTGTCAAAATATAATCCTCTGGTAGACTTTCCGGTGTTGACCGTGCTTTTCCAACTGTTGACCCACCTTAAAATGACAATAATGCCATCGGACCAGAAGCTGAATTCGGATGGACAATTATAACCTTACCTACAACCATCGAACCATCGTCGTTGTTGCCATAACATGTAGGGTTATATCAGGACATTATGAATTTGATAGGGTTCGGGTGGTACTGGGTTCGAGTGGAGAGGTTCGAGTGATACTGGGTTCGAGTAGAGAGGGTTTAAGTAGTAGTGGGTTCGAGTGGAGAGGTTTCGAGTAGTACTGGGTTCGAGTGGAAAGGATTCGAGTGGTATTGGGTTCAAGTGAAGAGGGTTCGGGTGGTGAGGTTCGAGTGGAGAGAGTTCGAGTCGAGAGGTTCGAGTGGTACTAGGTTTGAGTAGAGAGGGTTCGAGTGGTACTGGGTTCAAGTGGAGAGGGTTCGAGTGGTACTCGGTTCGAGTAGATAGGGTTCGAGTGGTACTGGGTTCAAGTGAAGAGGTTCAAGTGGTGAGGTTCGAGTGGAGAGAGTTAGGGTGGTGAGGTTCAAGTGGAGATATTTCGAGTCGAGATTCGAGTGGAGAGGTTCGAGTAGAGAGGTTCGAGTGGAGAGTTTTGAGTGGAAAAGGTTCGAGTGGTAATGGGGTTCGAGCGGAGAGGTTCGAGTGGTACTGGGTTCGAGTGAAGAGGTTTGAGTCGAGGTGGATGGTTGATGTTCGAGGGGTGGTGAGGCAGATGGTTGATGAATCGAGGGGTGATGCCTCGAGGAGGATGGTTAATGGTTCCAGGACCTCGAGGGTTAATGAATCAATAGAGAGGTCCGAGTGGTACTAGGTCCGAGTGGTAATGAGTTAGAGTAAAGAGGTTCGAGTTCCAGGACCTCGAGGGTTAATGAATTGATAGAGAGGTCCGAGTGGTACTGGGTTCGAGTGGTAATGGGTTACAGTAAAGAGGTTCGAGTGGTACTGGGTTCGAGTGGAGAGGGTTCGAGTCTAGCGGTTCGAGTAATAGGAGTTCGAGTAGTAGGAGTTTGAGTGGTACTGGGTTTGAGTAGAGAGGGTTCGAATAGAGGGTTCGAATAGAGGGTTCGAGTGGAGAGGGTTCGAGTGATACTGGGTTCAAGTAGAGAGGTTTGAGTGGTGGCGTGGTGGATGTTCAAGAACTGATGGTTCGAGGGGTGATGGTTCTAGGAATGAATGGTTGGCGTTCGAGGGATAGGTGGTTCAAATGGTGGTGTCGTGGATTGTTCGAGGGGTATATGCCTCGAGTGGGTCATGGTTCGAAAGCTAATGTGGATGGTTCGACGTTCTCAGTGGTATACTCTCTCGAGGGGTGGTGTACCCTCGAGGGCTGGTGTACTCTAAAGGGGTGGATGTGTGACCTCTTGAGATGTAGTGTACCCTCGAGGGCTGGTACACCTCTCTCGAGACGTTGATGGCGTACCCTCTAGTGGTGGATGGTTTACCCTCTCGAGAGTAGATGGTGTTCCCTCGAAGGATGTTTGACAAACTTCTTGAGGGGTGGATAATACTCTCTCCCGTGGTGGATGGTATACCCCTCTCGAGGGGTGGATAGTACTCTCTCCAATGGTGGATGGTACCCTCACCACTCGACTCTCACCACTTGAACCCTCACCACTCGAACCCTCGAACCTCCTCTACTCAAACTCATTCCACACGAACCCAGTGCCACTCGAACATAGTATCACTCGAACCTCTCTACTAGAACCTCTCCACTCGAACCTCTCCACTCGAACCTATCCACTCGATTCCTCATCACTTGAACCTCACCACTAAAACCTCTTCGCTCGAACCTCTCCACTCAAACCCTCTCCACTCAAACCCAGTATCACTTGAACCTCTCCACTCGAACCCAGTATCACTCGAACCCTCTCAGGAGCTTAGACATTTATATGAAAAGTATTTGATTTCGTACACAAACCATGCACAAGAACTCTTAATGCACGGTTGTTTCTACCACCCCGATTACTTGAATTTTTTGTTTATTCTATATGCCTTGACTTGAAACCCCAACATCTGGAAAGAAGTACTAAATTCCTACAGTCTGCAAACACAAGTCACTAACCAAAAGATAGAAAGTAACAGGAAATGAGGCATACTGATGTCAAAGAGACAACATTCAACTATAAAATAAACAAATAGAAGTCCTTCAAGGACACCTACTCTGATTATACAGAAGACGCTATTTAAATGTAATTCCTTCAGCTCAAAAAGACCATCACAAAGTCTCATCACATAATGATAAATACACACAAATTGGGGCATTAATTTTCTTCATCACCTGACACAAATCTATTGCAAGTAAGAGTATTATTACAAGAAAACACAACAGTAGAATAAACAAAAAATTCAAGTAATCGGGGTGGTAGAAATAACCATACATTAAGAGTTCTCGTGCATGGTTTGTGTACAAAATCAAATAGTTTTCATATAAATGTCCAAGCTCCTGGTAGTATTAACTAAATAGGAGGTATGCAACACATGTATAATACCAAAAGGTTAATAATTAGACCTCCACAAAAGCAGTTGACTTACAACAAGTATCAAACTCTTAAGTTGCAACTCTTGAGAGTCAGAAATAGAAGTGAAAAATAGGAAATAAAAGGCAAGGACAAGTCAAGTGGCACACAAATATGCAGAACAGTCAGAAATAGACAAAAACACATAACAATACACAAACCAAACACCATAATTTCATCTTATGGAAGCTCGTACAAGTAAGAAAGCCAAAAGGGCTTTCAGGAGAAAAGGAAAACAAGAAATAAAAGTTAACGTTAAGTAAGTAGCTCTAGAAAAAATGTAAGTTGATGTTAAGTAGTTGTTAATGTTGTTCACTTCATGTTTGAATCATTCGAGTGAGTCGATATAATTACAATCTGGGGGTGCTTCAATTAATGCTTGTAAGGGCTTCAAATGTATCGCGTAGGTGTTTTTTTATTTCAAAATTTGAATGTGATACAAAAATAACTTGAAAATTATTAAGTTTAAAGTGCTTAAATTACAATGTTTAGGTGCTTCAACTGAAACTTGTAAGTATTTTAAGTGGAGAATGTAGGTACTTCCTTTATACATTTGACCTACAGAAACGAATTGAAAAAATATATATATAACTTCAGCGTTCTTAATTTACAACTCTTGAATACTTAATCTAAAGAATGTAATTGCTTCAAATGTAGTATGGTGGTAACTAAAGCAAAAATAAAACTAAAGTTATAAAAATATTAAGATATAAATGAATTATCCGGTTGGTGTTCTACTACACTTGTGTGAATGAACAAAGAATACTTTTTTAAAAATTGAAAAAAAAACAACAAAGAAGACCTAAAAGCAGTCAATTTGATACCATTAAAAAATAGAGCAAACGTTTCTGTGGCCCTCGAATTATCACCATCGTTTACTTTTGGCCCTCCAATTATTTTTCCACACTTTTGACCTTATAAAAGTGATGAATCGTACCCCTCCTTCCAGGTCAAACCGTTAGAAAATGGTCAAAGCTTTAATTTTAGGGGTAAAACCGACATTTTTCATTTTTCATTTTCTTTTCATTTTGATTTCCTTTTCCCTTTTATTCTTCATCCCACTTTCCTTCAGCTCACCTCCTCACCCCCCGACTCATTTTCGACCAACCCCTTTCCTCCAGCGAGTTATCCGTCGCTGCTTTCCGAGCACTCGTCTTTGCCAGAATCTGAAGAATTTAGTGGTTAAGCTGAAATGCAGAAAAGAAAGAAAACGAAATGCAGAAAAGAAAGAAAACGAAGAACAGAGGCATGCCATTCATATTGCTCAGAAGAAAGGAATCATTCAGTACATATACTCAGAGTGAGCTGTATTGTTTGTTATAACAGAAAGCTAATACATGTTCATCCACACAATTCAAGACACGTGTACAACCAATTGCTAAAACAAGCTGAAAGAAATGAAACGACAGGAGTTGCTGCGTTTAAGCAATTGAAGAATCTGGCGCCAAAATTTAAAATGAAGAACACCCGCCAACTGCCATCTCCTTCTTCATTTCGTCATCCCATGAATGCTGCAACTTCTCCAGAACCAGTGCAGCAGATTCTTGAGATGATGAGGAGCTTTGCTTCAGTTTCAACAGCCCCTCCTCAAGATCAGCAGCAGTGGAACAAAAGCTGAGCTTGAACAAATTAGAGTTGAAAGGACCAGGTGGCAATGACTTAGTGAAAACATCAGCAAGCTGCAACCTGGAATTGACAAAAGAGGGAAGCAGAAAACCCTCAAGATAATAATCTCTTACCAGATGACAGTCAATCTCCAAGTGCTTAGTTCTTTCATGAAAAACCGGATTGGCAGTAAGATGCAAGGCTGCCTTGTTATCACAAAAAAGTGGAATAGGATAAAGAACTTGCAGATGAAGATCCCTGGCAATATAACTGATCCATTTAAGCTCACAAGATGTCATAGAGAGACTTCTGTATTCAGCTTCTGCAGAAGATTTTGATACTGTGGATTGTTTCTTAGATTTCCAGGAGATGAGAGCTGATCCTAAGAAAATAGCATAACCAGTTACTGATCTCCTAGTGATCTTGCAAGTTGCCCAGTCAGCATCACAGTAGGCATGAAGCCTAAGATCATTTGTGGAGGCATAAAACAGGCCATGATCTGAGTGATGGTGAAGATATCTGACAATATATAGAGCTCCAGTCATATGATGAAGAGTAGGATTCTGCACAAACTGACTCAGCTGATGAACTGCAAAAGTAACATCTGGTCTGGTGTAATTTAAGTAAAGTAACCTGCCAATCAACCTTCTGAATACACTTGGATCAGTCATGAGAGGAGAAGCCTCATCATGCACAGGCCAAGAAGAAGGAAAGGGAGTTGAGGATGATTTACAGTGTGTCATTCCACAATCTGACACAATGTCTTGAATGTATTTCTTCTGATGTATATGCAATCCTGAGCCAGATCTGATCAGTTCCAGGCCTAGAAAATAGTGAGCAGCTCCCAAGTCTTTAATGGTAAACTTTTGATGCAAAGAATCTTTGATCATTTGGATTGCAGGAAGTGAGTTCCCCATGATCAAGACATCATCTACATATACAACAAGAGCTAAAGTATAACTGGCAGTATATTTCAGGAAGAGGCAGTGATCATGATGAGACTGATCGAAGCCTAAACTGAGCAAATGCTGAGTGAATTCTTTGTTCCATTGCCTAGAAGCCTGTTTGAGACCATATAAACTCTTAGTAAGCTTACAAACCATATGTGGATCAGAAACTGAATATCCATCTGGCAGCTTCATGTAGAAATCTTCATCAAGATGGCCATGCAAGAATGCATTATTAATATCCAATTGATGAATGTGCCATTTAGAGGCTGAACTGATAGCTAACAACATTCTGATGGTTACAGCCTTGGCAACAGGTGAGAAAACTTCAAAGAAGTCTATCCCTTCAATCTGATTAAAACCCTTTGCTACCAGCCTTGCCTTGTATTTGGAGAGGGATCTATCAGCATTATATTTGATCCTGTGTACCCACTTGGATCCTATAGCCTTCTTGCCAGGTGGCAGCTTGACTAAGTCCCAAGTGTGATTCTGCTCAAGAGCCACTAACTCCTCTCTCATAGCCTGGATCCAGTCAGGTGAATACTTTGCTTGATGATAATTGGAAGGTTCTTGAATATGTGAAGAATAAACCAAATGTGCAGGAATAATGGACTGAGGCTGTGAAGTGGAATGGAAAACAGAAGACACATAATCTTTTGTCCAAACAGGTGCTCTTATCACTCTAGTGCTGTGTCTGACTGATGATTCAAGTGGAGGTGAAGGGATAGCAGGGGGTGGTGAACTGAAGGATGGTGGTGTGACAGAAGATGTGTGATCATCAAGAAATGGAAGTGGAAAGGAAAATTGATCAGAAGAAGAATAGGGAAAGATAGACTCATGGAAGATGACATCTCTGGAGATCAGAAGTCTGTGGTTTTGTAAATCAAACATTTTGTATGATTTCTGACCTGAAGGATACCCTATGAAGATACAAGAAAATGCTCTTTCAGCAAACTTGTCTTTGTGAGGTTGAGTATTTGTGACATAGCCTAAACAACCAAAAGTTTTGAGATGATTAAGATCAGGCAGTTTCTGAAACAAGATTTCATAGGGTGATTTCCAAGATAGCACAGGTGTAGGAAATCTATTAATCAAGAAGGTAGCTGTAAGCAATGCATCTCCCCAGAAAGTATCAGGAAGATTTGACTGAAAAAATGGCTCTAGCAACCTGAAGCAAGTGTTTGTGTTTTCTCTCCACAACACCATTTTGTTGTGGAGTGTAGGAGCATGATTTTTTATGTAAGATGCCTAAATCTGAAAACAGTTTTGAGCAATCTTTATTGACAAACTCGGAACCATTATCTGATCTGACAAACTTAACTGATGTACTGAAATGATTTTTGACCATAGAAAAAAAACTTCAACAGAGAAGCAACTTGATCTTTGAATTTCACAAGATAAGTCCATGTGCATCTTGTGAAATCATCAACAATTGTAAGAAAGTATTTGCATCCTGTAACAGAATTGACCTTGTATGGCCCCCAAAGATCAACATGAATCAGGAAGAAAGGAGATTCAGTAACAGTACTACTTATTGAGAATGGCAGTCTATGTTGTTTAGCCAAAGGACAAACAGAACAAAAATTATCATCAACAGAAAAAGACTTAGTTACATCAATGTGTTTCTGAACATCCAAGGATGGATGTCCCAATCTGAGATGCCAAAGTTTAAGAGATATAACTGTCTGACTATTACAAGCAAAAGTGTGTCTAGGCATAGAATTTGCTGAAGCTGAGTGAATCCTTTGCTATATCACATCAGATTTGAAAGACTGATTATCAAGTATGTAAAGGCCATTGGTTTCATTGATTGCTGCAAGGACTTTCTTAGTCTTGAGGTCCTGCAGCAAATAAAGCTGGGATGAAAAACTGAAGTATAATGGCAAGGTTTTCACTAATTTGCTCACAGATAGCAAATTTTACTTGAAATCAAGAACATGTAAGCAGTCTAGAAGAGTGAGTGAAGGACTGAGGATGACTGAACCTATGGCTTTTACAAATTTGGTTGTATGATCTGGCATGTATACAGGTGTAATGTCATGGACTGGAGATATGGAAGAAAAAACTGACATATTACTGCACATGTGACTTGAAGCTCCACTATCAATTATCCAATTATCAACATTCAAAGTCATAACATTGAGAGAGATATTAGTAATCACACTACCTGCAAAATCATGGTAGTGTTCATAATTGATTCCTGCATGTGATTCCTGCATCTGCTCTTTTCCTCTTTGTTTCTTGTCTAACTGAGCATCCACTAGCTTAGCAATGAGTGCATGCAGCTTAGCATCTCCATCACTGAGTGGTGTCTCTTCATTCTCACAAACTGCATATGCATTATGTTTCTGAAACTTCTGAGCAGGCTGAACTTGTTGCTGGCCTTGAAAAGTCTGAGGAGCAAACTGTGGTTTTAGAACCTGCTGTGCCTTTGATCCAAAATCTCTGTTATGATCCCACCATTCTGGATATCCTTTTATCTTGAAGCAATTCTCCTTCACATGCCCTATCTTCCCACAGTGATCACACTTCAAATCAGTTCTTCTGACATTCTTCATTCTGATTCCATAATTTTCATACTGATCAGCTGCATTTTCCTTCATCTGATAAGGAATTTTAGTGTCTCTATACACCCTTACTGCCATAGCTGCATTGTTGGAGGATTCTTGATATCCACCATGAATCACCTCCTGTCTTTCAATCCTAGAAATCATAGAACATGCTTTACTGACACTAGGAAAGGGATCCATCAATAAGATCTGATGACTGATAGCATCATATTCTTCATTCAATCCCATCAAGAACTGACTGAGTTTATCATCCTCTTCCTCAGTCGGCAAACAATCATAATTCACACAATCAGGTCTACATCTCCTTCTAGGTCTCAAACAAGAAAACTCATCCCAAAGACTTTTCAATTGAGTAAAATAAACTGCAACCGAATCATTCCCTTGTTTCAATTCACATATATCTCTTCTCAATTTGTGTAGCAAAGGACCATTACTTTCACCAAATCTTTCCTTAAGTTCATTCCATAACAGATAGGCATCATCATAAAACATAAAACCTCTTGCTATCTTAGTACTGATTGAATTCAGAATCCAAGAGATTATGGTAGAATTCACCTTATCCCACTGCTCATACATTTGATCATCAACTTCTGGTGCTGGAATTTCACCTAGCAAAAACTTCAGTTTACCTTTAGATCTGATTGCTCTCACCATTGCTTTGCTCCATGTTATGTAGTTGAACTCATTTAACGGCTCTGCAACAAGCACAAGACTGGAGCTATCTGCGCCCTGCGGATGAAAAGGATCGTTTGCTTCATTTTTCTTATGATAGCTTCGACTAGAACTGGATCTAGCAGGATTTCCAGCCGAATTAACAGATTCATTATCTGATGCCATGATAAATGGATCTCAAAATTTATCTAGAAACGTATTGATGAAGATTATAACAATGATTGGATCATTTGCTCTGATACCATGAAGAATTTAGTGGTTAAGCTGAAATGCAAAAAAGAAAGAAAACGAAGAACAGAGGCATGCCATTCATATTGCTCAGAAGAAAGGAATCATTCAGTACATATACTCAGAGTGAGCTGTATTGTTTGTTATAACAGAAAGCTAATACACGTTCATCCACACAATTCAAGACACGTGTACAACCAATTGCTAAAACAAGCTGAAAGAAATGAAACGACAGGAGTTGCTGTGTTTAAGCAATTGAAGAATCTGGCGCCAAAATTTAAAATGAAGAACACCCGCCAACTGCCATCTCCTTCTTCATTTCGTCATCCCATGAATGCTGCAACTTCTCCAGAACCAGTGCAGCAGATTCTTGAGATGATGAGGAGCTTTGCTTCTGTTTCAACAGAATCTAGTCTGGTGCTCCGGTGCAAAAGGTAGACCGAGAATATGGTCCCCAAATCCAGAATCCTGGTGCGGTAGGACACTCCTTCGTGATTCACTCTTATTTCTAACCACCTCCATTTCTCTGTGATTCGCTCTGTAAGTCCGATTGCTTCGGAGCTTGAGTTCTGGGAGACAGCCAAGCCACATCCGGTGCTGAAATCTCATCTGAAGCGCCTCTTCGATCAGCCCTTCAACAGTGTCTTGAAGGGCTCGTCGGCGCACAAGCATCCGCCGGTTTCCGGCGAAGTTAAATATGTCGCTAGCATGCTGGAATTCGAGCCGAGCTCCGTCCGCAATGACGACCACGAGTTCATTGAGTGAAATTTTCTTGATGACAGCTCCATCTTCAACGGCAACAGCCATGACAGCTCTGACGACGAGTTCGACTTTGAGTTCGTCGATTCCGACAACAACAACAATTTCTCCTTCGGCGACTCTGCTGCAGCTCTCAAAGTAATAAAAATGCATTCTTGGACTCGATTCATTCCTATTTTTTCGATTAGTTTGCTGATTCTCTTTGGTCTCTTTGTTATTACGGAGTTTGATTCCTTGTTCTTCAACCACAGAGAGGAATTTGCCAGCTAATACTTCAAGAATCGTGGAAAAGAACAGATCTTGCAAAAAGGAAAGATGATTTGAGGAAGATTGTCACTGATGGGCTCTCTTCTCTTGGATTCAATGCCTCGATTGGTCATCGTCCATGGAAATTAAGGTTCAGGGTAGGCCCGTCAAATGGGTCGGATGACCCGTTGGATAACCATTACCCATATACTATTTTTACTTATTGGATAAGACTTATTGGATAATGACCCATTGGGTTAATGGATATAATTGGGTTGTAGTTATTGGGTTTAGTTGGGTTGGATAATGGATTATCCGTTGGATAATTTTGGGTGGATCGAGTTGGGTTGGGTAACGGGTGACCCGTGGATAATTTCATATCATAAGATAATAAAATTTTCACAAGTTTAATTACGAATGATTTAATTTTTCCCTAACACTTTTTTCCCCTTAAACCATCTAGATGAGATGGGGGAAATTGTATTAGGCCTCCCCAAGCTGTGTAATACCGAGCAACAGAAACATTAAAAGAGTTGAAGCCAAGGCTTAGTTGAGATTTACAGAAGGAAGCCCTAAGCTTTTGAAACAACATTCGTTGCCTCCAAAATAATGACTAATTATGGAAGTAATAGTTAGAGGATAACAAGAAAACTATTAGACTAAAGAAGAGGATCATCGAACTTGTTAGTGAATAGCAAAAACTAGATACAAAGCAGTCAGAATCACCCTCCATAGTCTAATAAGCATGTCCTACGGCTGTGGAGAGTCCCATCGTGAACAACAGCAGAGCGAGCCAATAACACCAAAAGTATCCAGCTAGTGAGAATTTGAAACCGTAATGGGGCCGTGCAATGGGCAGAGACAATTTATACCATATGTACCTACAAAGAATTCAATAGAAATCAGTAGCATCCGATCTAATGGCCCATCCTTAAGAAAGGAGTGCCAATCTGATCTAGCCTAATTAATCCTTGAACCGAGTTAGAAAGCATAGAAATTCTGCTAAAGGATGAGTCAATCTGAGATTGCAGACAAGCTTTTGCCAGAGAATCAGCAACAAGGTTAGCCTGTCTGTGAATGTGCACAAGTTCAATTACACCCAAAGATTGGTGAATATCATCAGATAGCTGGAACATTTTCCAATGTGCTTTAAGAGGATCATTAGCAAACTGTACAACATTAAGGTAATTAGATTCAATGCAAACAGGCAAGGATAATGCAGTACACTTTTTTATTGCAAACTGAATTGCCTTCAATTCAGCTTCAAGAGGGGAAAAGGCCTGAGTGTAAACAGTATGTGCACCCATGAAACTACCTCTACTGTCTCTAATTATCATTCCAAGTCCACACATATTAGAATGATAGCACCATGAGGCATCAACATTAATCTTAAGACCTGAGCAAGGTCTTCTCCAAGCAATTTTAAAAATTTTAGGCTTTGGAGAAGATTTAATCAGAGGCAAGAAAGAGTGTTCAGCAATACTTAAATCAATATGAGAGATTATGAACACAGGTTTAGCACTGAAAGTAAAAAAGATCTGATCCCTTATTTGATTAAGTACTAATTCTGGGAATGGCTTAACAGAGTCAAATATGAATCTATTTCTCATCTTCCACAGGTTCCAACATGTAATTGCAGTAGCAGTTCGAACTATAGTTGAATGTAATGAGCTTAGGGTAGGGTAAGTAATATAGCATAATATTCTTTCCCAGATAGATGGGAAGGATCTATCCCTGATTCCCATAAACTGATGAACTATTTTCCAAACTTTTACTGCAAAAGTACATGAATTGAAAAAATGGTCCAAAGAGTCTTCATGTACATTACACATAAAGCATTTGGAAGGTAAGCAAAATCTCAGCTTTTTCAGGATATTATCAAAAGGTAAGAAAGAGTTAGTCAACTTCCACATGAAAACAGAGATTTTCTTATCAATTCTAGCATTCCAGAGATGTTGAATAGAGGCAATAGAACCTCTACTGTTGCTAAGTAAGAGATAGGTGGATTTAAATGAGAAATCACCTTTGATTCCGGGTTTCCATATTAGCCTATCATCCCTAACACATATAATCATTTTAGAAACGATCAAATTCTCGATTCATCATATTTATCGATTTCGGTTCATGTCTTAATCAATTTTAATTTGAACCAATTAAAAATTGATAAAAGATCTTGACGAAAGAAGTAGAAGTAGTATTTAAGAAACTTTTACTAAATTTGAAAAATCTCCTCCATGAAATATGAAGATTTTTTAAAATATTTTCTTTTATTAAACATAAGAAAATAATAAATGAAATTTCCACATTTAGCCACTCGAATAAATATTTCCTCTTTTGTAGTTATGTACACGATTCAGCCTATATCAAAAAATGATTAGAGTTAATCGTAATTTTTCACTCCAAGTAAAATGTTGTGTGACTTATCCATTTAAAGTTTAAATGGTTGAAAAGACCAATTATCCATTAAGTATATACTGAATTATATATTGGGTATATACTAATTATCCATTGGGTCTATACTAATTATCCATTGGGTCTATACTAATTATCCATTGGGTCTATACTAATTATCCATTGGGTCGAACTAAATGACCCATTGGGTATAGGCCATTTATTTGGGTGAAACGTGAATTACCCATCAAGTCCATGTTCTTTCTCAGTTCTCAGTTCTCACTTCTCACTTCCCAGTCTGCGTTTTGTTTCATCAGTCTGTGTTTTGTTCATCAATCGGTCTGCATTTTGTTCATCAATCGGTCTGCATTTTGTTCATATTCGAGTTCATAATATTATATTATGTAATATAATATTATGTACATTATATTATATTATATTTAATAAAAAATATATATAATATGTTGGCTTTGTAAACTCAATGAAACTAATGAACAATATTACTTGGGATCGAGCTCGAGCTCGAGCTCGAGCTCAAATATTGTACGAACTCGAATATTGTACGAACTTGAATACTGTACGAGATTGAGCTTGAATACTGTACAAACTCGAATATTGTACGAGATTGAACTCGAATACTGTACGAACTCGAATACTGTATGAACTCGAATACTGTACGAGATTGAGCTTGAATACTGTATGAACTCGAATATTGTACGATATTAAGCTCGAATACTGTACGAGATTGGGCTCGAATACTGTACGAGATTGAGCTCGAATACTGTACAAAACTCGAATATTGTACGAGATTGAACTCGAATACTGTATGAACTCGAATACTGTACGAGATTAAGCTCGAATATTGTACGAGATTGAGCTTGAATATTGTACGAACTCGAATACTGTATGAACTCGAATATTGTACGAACTCGAATACTGTACGAGATTGAGTGCAAATTTTGTACAAACTCAAATACTGTACGAGATTGAGTTCGAATACTGTATGAGATCGAATACTGTACGAACTCGAATATTGTACGAGATTGAGCTTGAATAATTTGTGAATTATAATTTGTATAATTTGTGAATTATAGTAAATATTTATGTTAAATATTACACATGCATTTAATTGGGTAATTTTGGATATTTATTGGATATTTGTTACGTTCTCATTGAGTTAACATAATATGGGACCCATTGAGATCAAAATTTCCCATTAACACAATTATTCTCATCCCGCACAATCCCAAAAACTAATGAGTATTTAATACCCGATCTCATTGGATAATGACAATTTGTAACCCAAATCAGAAGAAAATATTGAATGACAACTTATTGGGTTAATTATATAATGACTTATTGGATAATAACTTATTGGATAATAACTTATTGGATAATAACTTATTGGATAATATATTTTAACTCATTGGGTCATATGAATATCTCATGGGTTATCCAATGGGTTATCCATTTAATGACCCAACCAATTATGACTCATTAATAAATGGGTTAATTGAATAATTACTCATTGGATAAAGATCCATTGGGTTTGGATAATGGATTTATCCAATTAACCCATTTGACGGGTCTAGTTCAGGGTCGGAGGTGGCAGAATAGTGAAGGGGAAGGGGAAATTAGGGTCCATAGCTGGAGATGGCGGACTAGGAAAGGGGAAGGGGAAGGAAAAATGAAAAATGAAAAAGAAAAGAGAAAGAGTAAAAAGAAAGAAAAATGTCAACTTTGCCCCTTAAAATTAACGTTTTGACCAAGTTCTTCCATGGTAGCTAGGAATGATTCGGGAGGCTGCAATTCAAGGTTTCAGAAAAATAAGAAACGCTAAACTAAACTAAATCGGGAGTATGCTAGAATGAATGGAGTAGAAAAGATGGTACTTGATCAATTTTAGTGTAGCTTTGTCCTCGTCCAAATTTAAGGGTCCTGCAGATCTCAAAGAACTCGAATAGCTATTCTGCCTTCACGCATTACAATTCTAGTTTAAAGTTGAGAATATTCAAACAAAGTTAGTATCCGTAGATGAAATCAGGAGCAATGATTAAACCTGTTTTCCCAACTTCTTTTAAATTTTGAGCGCTCTAACTGCATCATAGCTCTGCATCCCGAAGAACTGCCAAAGAATTACACCAGAAATACACTCTGTAGCGTGTAAAATGTACATACAAAGGAAATGATGTAATAACATATGATGTCTCTACCTTGTCAACCATATTTACAACTCCATCTGTAATCGCCACGCATAACCTCACATTCTTATCAGCATCACATTCTCATCAGCAACCTTGATCACTATGACTGTTATAAAGGAGAGTAAATTTGGACCAAATCAAGTACATTTCTTGCTTTTCTAAAGTATATATCAAATAAAGAACTTAACAATCACTTATTTTTGAAAAAACATGTTGAATCAAGAAATTGTTTGGTACTTCGGGAATTGGCTGTAAACTGGCAGAGAACATTTCTCTTAAGGTAGAAATGATATCTGATTGAAATATAAATAAGGCCTAACCTGATAATCGAGAAGACGAGAAAGAAGCTGTCGCAATCTAGGTAACTGTTTAAGCAAATCTGAAGTGTCGAGACCACACCAGCACAAGAAGTGTCGAGACCACACCAGCACAAGAAGTGTCACCAGAAAACTATATGATACCAAACTCGTTATGTACCTTCAATCTTCTGCTCCAATCATAATGTATACTAAGCATGGAGTTTAGACATGGGGTTCATATACTCCTTAATAGACATATAACAACAGCTAAACACGAGGTTCATATACTCCTTAATAGACATGCATCAACAGCTAAACATGGGGTTCATATACTCCTTAATAGATACATGTAGTACAGAAAAAAGTTACAGCTCTCCCTATTTGCATCTTCTACCAGCAGAACCTTAGCTGAAGTCCTGACCACCACATGCTTCTACGTCTAGAGCTGCGTCGGAATTTCCATTTTCGACACACCTACAAAATGATTAAAAAGATGGTTGCGACAATAAAATAGGCTACGGAAGAAGATAAGAGCAAAATGGAGTATAAGGTAAATGTGTTGTGAAGCAAATCACCACACCAACTTATTTGAGGCACAGTAGTTCACCGCCTCCGGCGAGTTTTATCTGAGCAGATCACAGTAGTACAGCTCAGAGTTTCAACAGGCTGAGAAAATTGCTCTCCCATCTTGACCCCTAACAAACCCTCTTCTTTCCATATTACAACAGTATGTTTAACTCATTACATATACTCTCAGATCAAGGGATTGCATCCAGTACAACTATATACTAATTGACTGCATATCAACACAAAAGTTCTATCAAACACAATGCGCAAAAGCACAAGTAGTATGAACAGAGAAACAACACAAAATAACACAAACATACCAATGTTTGTTGAAGATAAGGCAATGAGGCCAAAGCTTTCCCCGCTAATGGCATCCCATTCAATTGCGAACTCGAATGGGAAGAATACAACGACCTGAAAATCTTCGAAAGAATATAGTAACGGCCTGGAACTGGAAGAATTCCTCGAACTCTAACTTGAACCATACCAATAAGGGACTAAAAATCTCCTCCGCCACGTCGGAAACGACGTAGTTATCACAATACATAGAAAGAGACTAATTCGAACTCCTCATGCGTCGCCTGCTTCTGCAGTTGGATTGATGGAGAGCCGAGGCTGGAGACTATCTGGACGATGAATTCGTCGGAGGCTGCAGCTCTGGGATGAGGAATTTGTAGATATATCGAACGGGAGCGGAGGTGAGGAAGAAGGCGATGAAGAAGCGGAATATGGAAGAAGAGGGGGATTTTGAAGGCAAAACAGTGTCGTTTTCTCAAAGAAAGGAACTCAGAAAATTACTTAAATGAGTGGGTCTCCTGACAGGTGGCATGTCCATAAGCTTATGGACAAGCCACTTATTTCTTATCTTATACACTGCATTTCTTAAATTACATACAAAATTTAAAATTTTGAAAATATTTTTTATATCATATATTTTTATATTTTCACCTTCAAATACATATTATTACTTGTTTTAACTTATAAAATACAATATTTAAATTTTATAAAAAAATTACAACATTTAAGGCAAATGCCCTGAGGACTGTCCATAAGTTTATAGAAAGACCGTCTTTCCTGAGACTTTCCCTACTTAAATAGCCCCAGCTGGCAGACAGAAAGTAAACCATATCTATTATAGGGTGATTGGAATTGGAATTATTTTAATTCAAGCTCATTTTTCCATAAGCCTGTGAAAATACGTTCTTTCCCAAAACTTTATCATTTTTTGAAGGATTCAAATTTATTGGTCTTCTCTCGTACAAATGAGTATTCTCATATGATCCTTCCCCTGTAATTGGGATTAGGGAGAACACCTCCTTAATGTAATGTATAAGACGTGAGCCATTAAAAGATAGTTAATCTGTGGCCAATGTAAGACGTGAGCTATTAAAAGATAGTTAATCTGTGGCTAATGTAAGACGTGAGCCATTAGAAGATACTGTAGTTAATCTGTGGCTAATGTAAGACGTGAGCCATTAGAAGATACTGTAGTTAATCTGTGGCTAATGTAAGACGTGAGCCATTAGAAGATACTGTAGTTAATCTGTGGCTAATGTAAGACGTGAGCCATTAGAAGATACTGTAGTTAATCTGTGGCTAATTTAAGACGTGAGCCATTAAAAGATAGTTAATCTGTGGCTAATGTAAGAAATTCTTCACTTCTCGATAATTAATCATTGGCTCAGCCATGTCTACATTCGCTCTGAAGATCTCCGAAGGCGAGACCTTCGAGCCGGAGGAGGCGGTGGCGCAGGAGTTGCAGATCATCAAGCGCACGATCGCTCGAGGACAACTGCGCCGATAGTAGCATACCCCCAACGTCACCAAAAACATCCTGGCGAAGGTCATCGAGTTGTGCAAGCGTCACGTGAAGGCGCAGAAGATGAACGAGAGCGGCGAGAAGGTCTCCGACGACGATACGAAATTTTTTATACTGACTTCGTCACTTTGTCAAAGTGGATCAGGGGACCCTCTTCGACCTCATCTTGGTTCGATATTGATTAATCTCTTTGTTTGTTTCATTGTTTTTACTGTTTTGATTTCTCTAGGATTTTGAGATTTGGGGGTTTTTGTTTGATTTGTTTAATTTAGTCTCTGATGCAGTAGTTGTAGTTTGATTTCCCTGTGGCTGATTTTTTCTGCCAGAGATACATGATTCAATTGTTACTCTGATACGTAAGAAGTTGCAGTTTAAATTACTTGTAATTGGTTATTACTGCCAGGGATATATAAATCATATGTTACTCTGTGAGATGTAAGAAGTTGTTTGAACTCACTGAGTGATTGATTATTGCTTCCAGAGTTATATGATACATATGTTTCATTTGTACTCTAACTTCCATGTTATAGTTGCTTTGATTTGCTAGTTTGTTAAAAACAAACTAGCGTTTTGATGAATGTCTCGTATCAGATTTTGTGAGTGTCATGAGGTAAGTGATAGTTCTTTCCGTACACATGTTGATGTTTCTTCTCCTTTGTGTGCAGGTTACAGTCCAAACTAATGGCATTAATGGTGAAAATTTGTGTTCCTTTATCTTCGGTTGATAGCTTTCTACTTTTGTCATCCCTGTATTTCATGTTTCAGAGGTTCTCTTCCCTTTTTGATGAATTTGTACAGATGAGTGGTGATGCTGTGATATCTGCATGAATTAGAATTTGTTCATCAAAAGTGTCTGGTTTGCTGGTTTGTTTTCAGCTCGGAATTTGGGAAAGGGGCTCATGGGATGGTAGTGAAGTCAGAATATGCTAATGCAGTGGGGATAAAGCTGAGGATACAGCTGCAACATCTGGATTGGGTTACAACCATATTTGCTCGGTTTGTCAATTCCTTCCAAAGCTCGTAACTGATGAGTATCAGAGTGGCAATAATTAATATACATGGAGAAGAAATGCAACTGATAAATCGAAGGGGCTCGAGAGAAAAAATCATGAAAGAGCAGCCAGATTCTATCCTTATAACCACTAAGAGAGAGCAGCAGGATTGTATCGTCACAATCATGGAGAAAGTGCAGTCGGATTCTATTGCTACAATCGCTAAGAAAGAGCAGCCGGACCATATTGTTACAACCTCTAAGATAGAGCAGCTAGACTCTACTCCCAGTGTCCACCAGAAGGCCCAGAAAAGTTTTGCCCATACTGGGCTAATGACAGTTGTGTTCATGGTGACAATTGCAGTAATCCGCACACATGGTTTACTGGGTGTTCTCATTTGTGACAAAGTTATAGGGGCCTGGAAGGCGGCTCTCTACAACTCTAATCATTTTTTAATTCCTTACTTCTGAATATTGGCTAATAATCTAATATATGATAAATGTCGGATAGGCTGTTACTGGAGTGCCTCTCCCTTTTGGCTGACAAGCTCTTCTCTAGAAGCAATGATGAATCTATGTGTGCTTGGGATTGCAAGAGTGGCCAGTGTATTAGTACTGGTCAATTGGGCAGTGAAGGGATGTGTGATAAGTAAAGCACCATGGGTATTTGTTGACCTGCAGAATGGTAATTGGGCAGTGAAGGGATGTGTGATAAGTAAAGCTCCATGGGTATTTGTCGACCTGCCGAATGGTGTAAAGGTATGATTATTGAAGAATTTGTGTTAACATGTCCTCACATGCACACTTTGATCAGCTGCTGTGATAAGTTATCTCATCTCTCAGTTATGATGTTTTGAAATTAATACGGAAAGACACATCAAAGTCAAACTTTCAACTAACAAATACACTTCTATTATCTAGGGAGCTGGTCCAAGTGGGGCTTAGAATATATTTTGATCGAAATGGCTCATAAAATTTATTATTATTTTAATTGTAAAGTTAAATATTTGAATTTTGTGTAATTTGTAAAATACTCTGAGTGATTGTTGGATGAGATTCTTATGCAGTGCTTAGAGACTGAGGTTGCCGTCTTATTAGTTTTTGTCTTCTTAAATAGTGTCCTAATTTTTATTGTCTTTTTAAATTAGTTTCCTAAGTTGATTGTCAGTCAGGTTGACTGATTTCTTGTTAACATAGGAAGTGTGTTGAATAAACTGAACCAAATTTAATATTCAAATTATTGAACAGATTAAATCAAATTATGTATATGGTTTATGGTTTGGTTTTCGGTTTCTAAACACAAACCGAAATCCGACCCGAAAACATAATACAAGTATATAAATTAATTAAATGCGTGCCCATAAAATATAATAAATTTTAGGCAAAATCTTGGGAAAGACCGTATTTCCATAGACTTATGGAAGGATGGGGGTTTAATTGAAATAATAAAAGGTAAAAGGTCTTAGTTGCAATAGTAAAATTTTATTATGCAACGTGCAGTATTTATAAATTTTATAACCCGATTCATGCAACCCCAAAATTTTATCTTCATTTTTTCTAATTTGCACTTAAATCTTGGTCTTTCCTTGGCTTATGGAAAGACCGTCTTTCAAGAGATGGACTCCTAATTTTACACTAATACTTTTAAAATGTGTTTTTTATTTAAAATGGTGAAAATAAAGGGGCATCTTTAGAAAATTTAAGCCAATTTACCCTAATTGTATATTTTTATTTCTAATGGTTCTATTTCGTACTCCTTTCAAAACTATTCGATTGGATAATTTGGCTTTTTAATATGCATAGCTTGTGATTCATGTTTAGATTTTTATGGCCTTTTAGTTTTTATGTTCACTTTGTTTAAGTAGGAAATGTCATGTTTGTGCTTTCTTTTTAAAATGCACAAATTGTGATTGTACGTGTAAAGTAGTTTAGGTTGATAGTAGTGTACGTTTATTTATAGCCTTGTTTCAATTTGGTTTATTCAAATATATTTGAATTTAAACCGAGTTTGATTTTTCCAAATATGGTTCTGTTTTTGGTGTAGGATTTGTAAAAGGTCAACCTGAAAAAACCGAAACGATTGAACCAATACATTTGAAAAACTGTTGCCCACCCCTATCTACATGAAATCTTATTCATTGATTGTCTTGGCAATATGAAATAAATTAGCATTGCCTTATCTTGAATTCCCAGGGCTTTCATTTATTTTCTCAATGCAAATCTTATTCATTGATTGTCTTCACATTATGAAATAAATTTGCATTGCCTCATCTTGATTTCAAAGGTTCATTTATTTTCTAGATCTACTTATTTTTTTTAAAAAAACTAATATTTCGCATTTGTTAATTTTTACTTCTTTGCATTGAGTCACACACTACTAATTTCATTTCATAAATATAAATTATGATGTGTTATTTATGTATCATTTTATTGTTAATTACAATAAATCTGCAATTTGTAAGGTAAAAATATCCTTAATATATTTACCATTGAATTAAAATTTATAAGGGCCAAAAAAAAAAGTAGATGTAAATTATAAAAGCATACGGTCATATAAAATTATGGGAAATTCTCAGGAAAGGCGGTCTTTCCATAAGCTTTTGGACAGCCCACATGGGTTTTTACCTTAAATGTTGTAATTTTTTATAAAATTTAAATATTGTATTTTATAAGTTAAAACAAGTAATAATATGTATGTAAGGGTGAAAATATAAAACTGTATCATATAAAAAAATATTTTCGAAAATTCTAAATTTTGTATGTAATTTAACAAATGCAGTGTATAATGTAAAAAATAAGTGGTCTGTCCATAAGCTTATGGACATGCCGCCTGTCAGGAGATCCATTATAAAATTATTTATTGTATCATAAATACATTTGACTTGCACTGCCCCTTCTAACATGTGAAGTAGCTACCATTATTGTTATTGTTGACTGGTAATTTAAATGTGTATGACTGTCATGATAAATAGTAATTAATAGTAATTATCTTCATATAATGGTCAATGGCCAGTTACATGTGATTGATTTAATATTTGTAGTTATGGTCTATTCATAAATTATAATGATATTGATATTTTGTTTGTGAAAGCATAGCCTGACCAGCCAAAGTTGCTAAATGATAAACTAATATAGCATATGAGTTAAGATTTTCAGTAACTCCTATAATGGTTAATATATAGTCAAATCGTCCATTTATAAATTATAATGATATTGATGTAAATTTTCTTTTAAATAGCCCAGACTAACCAGTCAAAGTTGTTAAAGGAGAAACTTATAATTTATGGGCCAAGATTTTCAATTACATTTTTGGTGTCACACTTTACATACCATTTATAAGAGAGTGGTACATGTATACTAGTTCCCATTTTATGTTCTTGATTATCAAGTGGAGGTATGCATAGACCTTAGAGCATAAAAATATGAAATCTTATCTGAAAGGCCAAGAGTATATAATCATATAGTTTTTGATACGTTATCTCATATATGGAAATATTAATGATTTTAAATATATAATAAAACTGTTACTTACTTTAATAACTAAATGAATTCAAACCTTTTAATTACATGTGTATTTCAGTATGCATTTCACCATTTATTTTATTGTACTTATAACATATACGTTTTTATTTTATTAATTTAAATTGATTATCTTTAAAATGAAAGCCACACCCTAATGGATGCAAAACCAGTTTTATTTTAACACGTTTTGATTAGGAACAGTTTAAAAATGAAAAGTAACATATTCCTTGGTGGTGGAAATGTAATTAAATTAAGTAAATTAATAAAATTGTGTCAATAAAAAAGTCAAATATATATATTAAAGCGAATACCGGAAAAAAACGTTTTGTTTCCTGTATACCCCTTGGCCCTCTCCCTCTACTGCCTTTGTCTCTCGCATAAAAGAATTCCCTTTTTCATGTCGTGGGGTTCTGATTAATCCCCAAGTTAACCCACACAAAATTCAGAGTGATCATCAAGGCCTCTTAAGTTTTCTGCTATCCCCATGAATGAAGGAGGAGCCGCTGGTGGTGATGGAGCTGAGTCGAGTGGCGGTGGCATAAGCAAAGGCGAATCGAAACTGATCATGCATTCCGATGGAGAATTCTCTTTCGAAGTAGATTTGACACCTGGGGAGACCACAATTGTTTCGTTGAAGAAGCTGCTCAGGGACCATGCTGGTGAGATTGCTGCTGGAGCCTCCTCGGCCTCGAGGCCTAATGGGGTGGCAGGTGGACAGTTTCCTGACCTCAATGCTCCTCCTGCTGCTTCTGCCGGTAATGCTGCCCCTAGTCCTTCACTGGAAGCGCGGATTCCACCTGTGAGTTTTCTGGACTCTCTGTTTGTTTTTATTCTCTTTGTGATATAGGTTTGATTTTACATTTGTGAGTTTAATCTACTGGGTTGGGAAATGTCGGGCTCTGGGACCAGTTGGGGAAAATGCTTGGAATGACTCTGCTCAGCCGCCCTTTAATCGTTTGAATACTGTAATTAAGAACATTGAACAGCTGTATGCGGTATGTTCACTTTTGGGGCTCTAGGGTTTTTGATTAAGTTGTGCATTTATTGGACAGGATGTGCCGAAATGTTTCTTGAGCTAGATTGAAGTTATGGCTGTTTTTCATAAATCAAAAGAAAGCTTTTTAGTTTAGCTTATGGTTTGAAGTAATTATGAAATTTTGTAGAAAGCTAGCAGTGATGAGGATCTTAATGATGTGGTGTCGGGTGATGATGAATATGACACTGAAGATTCATTCATTGATGATTCTGACTTGGTTAGTTTATTTATGTTAAGAAACTTTGTCATCATTATTCTTTTGATTCTGGATGAAAAATGATATTGAGTAGAGTTCAAGATTTAATGCATCTTCTAACTTCTTTGTTCGGTACAATGCCCGAACGACTATTTTCAGGTTGATAACTCAGCTACAAAACACAAAGGCTATTTTATCAATAGGGGGGAGTTGGAGAGAATGTAAGTAATTTTTTTTCTTAAATGCTCTTTCAAGTCGGGTAACTTTAATTGTTCTTAGTTGATAGCTATAAGTGAGTGAGTGAGTGAGTGTGGGCTCCATGGCACATCTTGTCCTTTTAAGTCTGTGGAGATTGTTCTCCTTTTAAATCTGCTCGTTCACTTGTCGGTAGAATTAGATTCCATATGTGTAAACTGTCCTAGTCACGCTGGTAACTCTTTTCTTCAGGTATCAACGATGCAAATTATTTGTATATTTTTCCTGTATTTTAAAATTGGAGGTTGGAAACCAATAAGCCTTAAATAATCAGAAGAGTGGAAAATGGTGTTCGTCTTCCAGATGTCAGTTTTGGGGGTTTTTTTTATGTAATGTATATTTTGGGCTAAAAAATGCTAGTGGTTTTATTGTGTTTTCTCTCGTCGGGTGCTTAAATATATAAATTACTTTTGATCCACAACAACTTGTGTTACCATGAGATGTCTTTTCTGTATACTGTAAAATAAAGATTTTCTGCAGTGTCCGAGACTTCTGCTTTCCAATTCTGCCTGAACTTGTGCCTTTTCCCAGTCTTTTGGTCCAGTAATTTTGCCTCCATCTTTTTTAAATTGATATTAGTTAGAATATAACATAACATTTACATTCATCAATCTATTATAATTCTTCTAGAATTTCTGGTCCTTGGCAGAGTTCTCTTGACTTCCTTTATTGACAATTTCGCTTCCTGTGTGTCTGTACTAATAGTGAGCCAAGAACATTGTCAAATGAGCAGTCAAAGAAATTAAAGAGAAAATATCTTGGAAAAGGTTCTGATGGTGTTGACAATGATTCGAATCCAAGTAAGCATGCAAAACAAGGAGAGAAGTCCAGAAAGCCTGCTCAATTGGTTGAGAAAAATGCACCTGGCCTGTCTACTGTCATTACTCTGCCAAACGCACATGGTGAAGATGGGAAACTCCATAAGCAGGCAAACTCTTACGCAATTGCTTATAGAAAGAAACATTCTGATTCCAAAACCAGAGAAAAGCACTCATTTAGAGTTACCAACAGTGATGAGATGCTACCGGGGAAGGATTCTGAGTGGAAGAAACTTGGAACTCACCTTGTCAACAGTCACGGCAGCAGAATCAAAGAGGGCTCTGAGGTCTCCGACGCTTCAAAGCAGAAGTTAGAAGAGAAAAAATTGTACTTACAAACTAATCACGTGGTAGGGAGTTCTATAAATAATGTTTCTGCAGGAATTGACCAATCTACTCTGCAGAAAGAAAAAACTAATGTCCACGGAAGGTCTGATGCCGTTGTTGGTGATAGTTCCTCCAATGTGGTGAGTCATTTTAATATTGGTTAATCTGAATATGGTATTTTTTTATATTATTCGTGAAGTCTCTGTTTATTAGGTTGTAACTTGGAACTGGTTCTTATGATCAAATAAGCTTGGATGCTTAAACTTTACTTTTTCATCAAGTGTTTCTTTACGGGGAATGTAACTTAAAGATGACTCTAACCATGAATTAATGCTTGGATATTTAATCTTTACCTTCCCATATTTGCGATCATTATGTACCTTTCAGTAAATTTCTGTTATAATTACTATTGATTTGCTAACTCTAGAGAGAGAACAAAAAAAGAAGAAATTTATAAAGAAGAAATTTATTTAGAAGTATTAATTGGGAGTGAAATACATTCATATCATGTTTAAAGTCACTGATCCGAGCAAGTCAAAATCTAAGAGAGAGTTTAAGCTGGTACTAGTTGAGAGTACAAGAACCGAGCTACATTCACCTTTTGTTCTACATCCTCCCTTCTACGAGCAACTCTCTGTGTCTAAGTCAAAAGTGAAACTATATAATTTAAGGGAAAATTAGAATTAAAGGGAAATTAGTATTGTTTATTAATTATTAAATAATGATAAATGCACAAACAAAAAGCATCTTTTTGTGCTTTTACGGTTGCAATAGGTGAGCAGTTAGCTCACATTTGTCTGGTTGTGAAATACTTTGCCGTAGAATTCCTTTCTAATTTCTAATTTTGATTTGGAAGACTTGAACAAAGAATACATGGTTCATTCCTGTTCGATGATTGGAATAAGCAAGCTGGTAACTTGCATGTATATTGCCCAATAAAACGCAGTGTTGTAAATAATTCACCCTGCAGGACTTTCAATAGGACAGTGGGCAAAGGGTGATATCCACAGTTTTGCTAATGTCTGATCGACATTTTGTATGTCCAGCCGTGTAGTCATGGAATGAGCAGCTTCTGCTTGAGTTTTAATATCTTCCATACGGATGATCAGATCATTTGATTCGTTTGGGGGAGGATAAAATTGGAAATGAACCCCTCCTAAATTGAATAATCATGAATCTTTTTTTACATTTTGCCAGGATTTCAACTATTCCCGTCCCAATGAAATGGTAAAAAGTATCTCTCAATGTAGCTCAGTTCTTGTAGGCTTTTGCTCGCTTGTCTTCAAAAGATGGAAATTTAGTTGTTCAAAGTTCCCATGTTTTTCGTTTCCCTAAAAGGCTATGTACTCCCCTACTTTAACTTGATGAACATGCACCGAGCCCAAGTTTGTACAAATGATCATGTCTGAGAATTCACCCTAAAGGTTTTCATTTGGGCTTGTCTTTACATGATTCAGCCTTGACCTTTTTTTCTTGAAGAGAACGTAATACCTACCGTAGTGGTAGCCTTGAACTGGTTTACTAATGAATATAATGTTAAGAAGAGCATTAAAAATGTGGTATTGTTAAAAGGAAAATCAGACGAGCATTAAAAGGATAATCCGACGAGCATTTTTGTAAACTCTCTATGCGTTAGTAAATAGTTACCATAGCACTTAGTAATCATGGGCTTAGTATGTGATTTTGTGTTGGAAGTTACCGAAGGATATTTAAGTATTAATTTTCTGAACCTCACATCAGAATTAGATCACATGTATTAATATTGACTCTATTTCCTCATTCCTTACATTTTGTCTCAATGTACTAGTAATTTATATTTGGTCATAGTACATTAATATACTTATGTAAATTGTGGGATTTAGGGTGGATCTTGGCGCAATGGTAAGGTTGCTCCTTTGTAACCAGTTAGTCATGGGTTCGAAACTAGAACGGCCTTTTTTGCAAAGACTGCAAGGCGAAGTCTATGTACAATGCCCTTCTCCTGTACATAGGCAAAAGGAGGAACCTTCGGCCACCGGGCCGTGCCCTTCATAATTCATGTATAGTGGATTAGAAAACTGATGATACTCGTTGATATGGTTATCATATGGTCATGTATGACTTGTTGATATGGTGTATAACAGATATTATTCTACTTCAACTCACATATATTTATGAACCTTTTAAAATCCAAATATATTTTGATTTCCTTATGGAAATCTGTTGGACCACCAACCTGGTTGTCTTGAAGATTATCTACTTATACTGTTCCTCTCGAAAGGCCCAGTGAAAATACAGGGATCCATTCATTGGGCCTTTTAGTGATCAGATATAGCGTGTCACTCTTGTCATTTATGATTACGACAAGAGTAGGGTCTCTGAGTAAATGCTGGAGTAGCATAAATCTGTCGTATATGATTTAATACCCAACTTCGTACCACATTGATGTGGATAGATTATGTTCAGGGCCGTAGATGGGCTTTGAGGTTTTGGAGGGGACAATAGTGGGACAGGTGGAATTTAATGTGACTGACTTGCATTATTTAGTTGAAGTCCAACTTCAGGTACTCCTTAAACTCGCTGATACGTGTAATCTATCTATAGGAAGGTTACTACCATGTAAAAAATTAGGTTTGAAGCCTATCAAGTCCAATATTGTCAGCCGAAGCTGTCCTCCTAACTGAAATCTGGGCTACAGATTCGGATCAAGGCCCCAAATGGATGTATTAAATGGGCTGGCAATTTCTATGCTTAACCCTCTTCTCTGGGTCTTTCCTTGAGCTATTTTATGTTTTGGAGAGATTGAGCGGTGGCTAGTGGAGGAAAATGGAAGGATGAAATAGGTATGAAAGAAAAGCCTAGATTCAGCACTCCGTTGTTGTCCACATTTGAGGCTGTATATAAGGACTCTGTAAATGCCAATTCTGCATGTCTGTTAAATTTTGACTTTAGATGTTTTCTTTGATTCAATTGAGTTAGTTTGAAGCATACCTGTCATTTTCCCACTCGATATGACTTCCTGTTTGAATGACAATAGTTTTTCCTGCTCTATTTTAGTACGAGGAGTTAGTTTTACCTCTTTATTCAATTTAAGGTTGAATTTTATTTTCATTTTGCTTGTTAATATATGATTGGTGATATCAGGAGTGGTTTTGCATTTATAATACTCTCTTTGATTCTTGTTAATAGGTTTTAAAACATTTGCAGAACACCCCACATATTCCTGAGAAGGAAGGCGCCAGTGCTAGAGCTAGAAGTACATTGCTCGAGAAGGCTATAAATGATTTGGAGAATCTTGTTGCAGAATGTAAGTTAAGCCTCACATTTAGATTTTGAACTTGAAAATATTTAAAGAATTGCTCTTGCGAAAGTTGATCTCTTACACACGCTGTTTTACTGAGATTTACAGCTAGACCCCCAAGTGCAGTAACTCAGGATGCTAATAGTTCATCCCGTGCAATCAAAAGGAGACTGTCTCAGGCAATAAAGCAAAAGCTAGCTAAAGTTGCCAGATATGCGGTATTCAGCATAATTTTTGTATTTAGTACCCCATTTGTTTATTTCAATATATTCTATGCTCTTGTCAATTTCTGACATTTGCTTTTATTTGTTCTTGATACTCCCTCTGGTCCTCTAATAATGGCTCCCTTTCTACTTTGGGATGTTTGTTTAATTTTATTTTGGCTCCTTCCCTTTTTTTACAAATCCTAGATGGTTTTCATCCATCCAATTTACTTTTTACTCTCTCATTACAACCTCCACCATTCATTTTACTTTTCAAAAAACTTTGTGCCATTTCAAGGGGGGACAATTATAGAGGACTAGAGGGAGTAGATGTTTTGCAGCATTCAACATAATTTTTGTATTTAGTACCCCATTTGTTTATTTCAGTATATTCTATGGTCCTGTCAAATTCTGTAATTTTGTTTTATTTGTTCTTGATAGATGTTTTGGTCCGTGTTTCTTGTTTGCAGCAATCATGCCATGGAAAGATAACCAAGGAGGTGGTTGATCGCTTGATGAGTATTGTAGGGCACTTGGTACAGCTTAGAACCTTGAAGGTATTTATAGCTTAAGACAAGTCCATACTTGATTGACTGTGTGTAAACTGGGATACTCAATCAACCCAAGTAAATTATGCTACCTAGTCATACTTTCATGAAGTTATTAACTTTTAAATTATTAAATAGTTGGTAAAATGCAATTTTGGCTCTAGAAATCATGGTAAACAGCTTAATAGTTTTAATTTGCTCCATCATGTATGTTCGCCCATTGTGCTCCAGTGCTTAATTTTGTTTTATCTTTTCTGTAAATTCTCCGTCCTATAAGTGAAATTATGTTCATGAATTTGCCAGTCCGGTGATGGTTATCTAATTTGTTAGTTATGGAGCTCATAGCCAATATTTTGGTCCATCCTAACTGTAAATGATGATTTATATTTGGTTGCTCTGCAGAAGAATTTGAAAATTATGGTGAACACAGAATTGTCAGCAAAGCAGGAGAAAGACAGTAGGGTCCAACTGGTAAAGAAAGAAGTAGCAGACATGGTTACAGCAAGAATTCCTCTAATGAAATTCAAGGTACTGTTCTACTGTGTAATATGCTACATCATGTTCTTATGCTTTGCGCTTAGCAGGATTAATTTGTTCATTCTGCAACATGCAGTGTAATTACTTATCTATGGCTTGTTAGCCATGCTTTTGTTGGAAAACGGCTATTGCTTATTATCATTTGCTTGAGCATTGATGTTGCTTTCATGTATTCAGCACTTCATCTCATCTGTCATTGAGGGCAGATGAGTTGCATTAATATCACCATTTTGCATTCTTATTATTACGGGAGACTTAGAATTTTCCAGGCAGTTCTTATTGCCCCCAATTCCGCTATTTGTCTTCCAGGCACTTGAGAAACAAGCAGGAGCTTCTGATGATTTTCAAGAAATAGGTGCTGCAGAGAAAGAAGCATTGAAGAGAAAATATAGCATGGACGATATTCTGGAAGATAAAATATGCAACCTTTATGATCTTTATGTCGACGTATGAACTTTGCACGTCCCAATATTCATAAATCTTGCTTAGTTTCCATTTTTCCTTCAATAAATTTCTTTCATTTGTTTCTTTTCTTGCAGTTAACTAATTGCTGCTGTTTTGGATCTTGTTGCAGGGTTTAGAAGAAGATGTTGGTCCACAGGTCAGAGAGCTGTATGCAGAGGTGATTATTGTGTTAATAATTATAGTCAACCAGGAATAATGAGAATTTTTTGGTGCCTAGTTTCTCTGTGTCACTTTATCGTTTATCCTCTTCCATTTTTTGGTGTCTTTAGTCCCTGTCAAATTTTCTTATCCCTTGTTTGTCATTGTCTAATTTTGGCCCTTTTAATTATATTTGAAAAGTCAATAATGCTGCCATAAACTCTTACAGTTTCAACAAGAATAAAAAAGTGCATTTTTTGAGCTATCCCATACTAGTAAATGTAACTCTGTACCGATTGCCCTGAAGGTGCTGAATAAATCTGAAGTCTGCATGTGTTCTGTTATACATCTCATAATCTGTAGATTTGTTATGATGTAGCTAACTGCACTGTGGCCAAATGGGTATATGGATATTCATGGGATCAAGCGTGCTATACGTAGGGCAACAGATAGGAAAAATGCGTCAAGCAGTTGTCAAAAGGTATGTCATGACGTTCATTTCTGTAATGGTTCTTTATATTTAAAACCTTCAGGTGATATAGTTTTTGTTGTTTCCTCTGAACTTAGTGAATGAAAAAGTTAAAGCCGAATGATTTTAACTAATATAAAGATTACACAATTTTGAGGATTTAAAAGGATTAAATTGTTGGAAGTGATTAATCATCCTGCCTGATGTTTGATTGCCTAGTCTCTTTCTTCCAGTCGTATCTAAACCGTTTTTCCAGTCTGATTGTTATCATGCGGGGCTAATGAAAATCAATCAAAGGGTGTGCTCTACTTTGTTATTGAAGAAGGTTGTAATTAATGGAGTACTTTTGTTTACCCTTACTGAATATTAAGGCCATCTGTTGGTTGAAATAAATTGCGGTTGATTATTGAATAGATAACTTCGTGTCATGAGAAGCTTTCTATCCCCTCAGTGCTACGTATAGTTTTAGAGGCTCAGTGGATTTGGTTGTGTTGCATTCCTAGATCTAGTTCCGAGTTTGAGTTAGATGCTTCACATCTTTAGTTTAACAAATCTCTTTATGAACAGGATCCTGAAAAAATGAAGAGGAAGAAGACACTGCCTCGAAAGCCTGAGGCTGCTCGAGAAGAAACAAATTCTTTAGCTCAGCCAGTACATCAGCAACAGAAGTGTGTTTCAGAGCCCAGTGATCATGGGAAGATATTGGTAAACAAATCTGCGTCCAGTAAAAGTGTCACGGGTACTGCTGCAAGAATGCCGGTATCCTTCATAAGTGGCTCAAATGGAGGCCATCCAATGCATGAGAGAATGAAGGGGTGGTTATAATTATGCTGGCATACAAATACTTCCGCTGTTTGCAAATGATCTTGATGGCTGTTTGTGGTTGAGGTTTCTGCATTATGTCCGCTATGTCTGGACTTGGACATTCTTTTTTATTTTGAAAAGGAGACGCTAGATTTGAGAAGGATTAATTCCTTATTTAACTCTTATTTCTACTCTTCTATATTTTGTCTCAGATAGACCCAAACAATGTTACTATAATATTAATAATGCCAAAATATTTATTTTGCTTTATCTTATTTTGAAAATATTGAATTTTTTTTGAAAGATTTTATATCGTCTCAGTTTTCTTAATTTTTGTACACTTTTCATTTTTGTATGATGTGCTAAGATTGATACAATTTCTTTTATGGTAAATTTATTTTTAATCACTCATTAATCTTTTTACCTCTGCACTCAATTCTCTTCATACATTTCAGCTTGTAAAAATAACGACACTTAAAGGTATGACTAAATTATTATTTTTAGTTCAGTAGAAAGAAGCTTATACCATATTTTGGTAACCGTTTGCAAATCAATCCTTAGGCATTACCCCACAAATCCAGAACGATTTCTTTGGTCTCCAAAGGTGGTTTTTAGGTAAGACTAAATGATTTTCTGGTATAGATAGGGGTATAATGGTAATTTTACTAATTAAAAAATATTTTCAATTAAAACTTACTAATTTTTAAATTAGCTTTTTCTTTAGTCTTCGTTGCCGCCGCCTTCAATTTTCACCGGCTAGCCTCGCCTTCTTCGCGACTCTACAACGATTGCCACTGCTGCCTTCAATTTCCACCGCCGCCTTCAATTTCTAGAGGGAGTATCATTTCTATGAAGATGGTTGTAATCGTATTTATAAAGTTCCATTTGTATTATATGTATGTAAAATCTTGTTTTATGCTGATGTCTAACTGATGGTGATTTGATAATTTGTTTTATTAATTGTAATGAACTTTATATATATATTTTTAAAAAACTATATATATTCTGAAATATAAATAATTATAATCTTAAAAATTATTGTAACAGGATTTTCTATGAGTGGTCTAACTGTTAGGCGGAGACTTTTTCTCATGTATTTAACATAAATGAATAATTTCTTTGGAATTCATCCATTTATAATGAATACATGAAAGAAAGTCTTTAAACAATCCAAATCTAATTTTTCACTAATCTATGCCTACAAATAAGTGAGTGTGCTTTGTAATTTTATAGACTAAATTATTTGTTTAGTCCCCTACAAAATATCTTATACCATGTTTTGGTCCCCGTTTGCAAGTCAACCCTCAAACAGTACCAAACAAATTCAGAACGATTTGAATTCGCCAGAGATGCCTTGAGGTCATCAGGAGTCCAACTAGCTTTGTCTTTGAGTTTCTGCTCGCCTTTACTTGACTCTCCTTCTATCGCCTTAGAGTTTATATCAGCATCTTCCGCAGGGTGATTCCACTCATTCTCAACATAGAACCACGCAAGTTCATCCAGTGAGTTGATGAAAACTCTCATGTGTGCCTTCCAATAGTTGTAGTTGTTGCCTTCTAGCAGAGGTGGCCGAGACACCGAAACTCCTTCTTTAGTTGCCATGGTAAAACCGGATCACACTTTCTTTGACACAACCGATGGAAAAATAAGTGACTAAGCTCTGATACCAAATCAAATTTGGTTTTACCAAAATTTTCTAATTCTTATTCGTAAGTTCCAACATGACCAATCTAACCAAGTATGCAATAAATTAAAGCATTAACGACACAAGACTTTGTTACCCAGTTCGGTGAAATCCACCTACATCTGCGAGGCCTGACCCAGTTCAGAATGAATCCACTAATTAGAAAGATGCAGTACAAAGTACATCATACAAAATACTTATCTTCACTAACTATAACGTGTGAATTCTGCTAGCTCCCCTAGCTACCGATCCGCCTTGATCATACTCCCTCTGACCTCGAAACTCGTCGATGCTGGATCTCCTCCTCCCGAGGAATTAAGGCATATGATTCTGAACTTTGAACAGCAGGTCAAGTATGTTGGAACATAGAATTCCGGCTCTTTGCAATTCTCTCGAAAGATTGAAAATCTGTGTACAGATTTTCTCTGATTAAAACCGTAACAAATGCAGTTGTGGTTGTCCCCTTTTATATCCATGAACAGATCGGAATTCTCCATTATTATTTCCATAATATCCCTATTTCATAACTGCTTCTTGAAGCATACCCAAATCCCATAAATAAAGGGATTTTCCTTATCACAATATCTTCTATATATTTGATAATATCAACTCCATATTTGTAGGATTTTCCATAAATCAACTATGCTTCTATACGCCTAATATATAGCAGAATATTCAGATTTCCATAACTCACAAATACCAAAATATTCTGTCTTTTTTTTCGTAAACCTTCTTGGCGTAAATATGTTGTTTCGCATGTTCCAACATGGAAAGTTTTTCGTTTTCAAATATGTTCACAAAAACTGTCAATTAAAATATCAATGCATATCTCTTGACTTTACAATCTCCTCATTTGGCATTTTGTGGACCCAAAACTTTTTGGCAATTAATATCACAACGAAAAATTTGTCATCACACACATAGGTCTTCCCAACACCACCTATGTTGGAACATAAGCACAATGCTGAATCTGATAAAAAACTGAATACCAGAATTCCATCAAACACATGAATACCGAATGCCAGAAATCCATAAATACCATAAAAATATACTTCAGATTATAGCCAAATTTAATACAAAATCCAAAATTCTCCCCTTGGGGCCAGAAATATGCCTAAGGCAATTAAAAACAAAAAAAAACATAAGCAGCAAGTAGGCTCCCCCTGACTGTGACATCTATGTTAGAACATAGAGAAGAAATCCCGTTCAGGAGCAGGCCTCCAACCGCATTTTCTCTCCCTCCAGTTTTGTCTTTTCTTCCTCTAGCGCTACCATTTGAATGTCTATTGCACCCAGTCTCGCATTCGGAACCACCAGTTTAGCCTTATTTTCAGCCGATGAAGAAGTAGACCTTGACGGACTCCATGGTAGATCATGCACATGCCTCAACCCGAATGTTTCCTTGTTCGTCCTCAGGAATTCCGTGTCAATAACCATATCTTTTGCCTTCCCTTTTACCTTGGCGCTCTTAGCCAGTGTTGAAATCAAACCGGGATAGACAATGACATATTTTGCTTTGGGAGCTGTGGCTTGCCTTACCAGGTTCTGCTGAATAAACAGTCCAAAATTGACTGGCTTCTGTATTCCAACACAGAATAGTAACTTGGCCATTTCTCTCGTCAGGGCAGTCGTGTTTGAGAATGGCATCCAACAGTTAACTGCTATCTGATACAGGCCAAAGAACCTTGATGACAAGCATGAAGCTTGTGAATACCCTACTTCAGGACACTTAGCCTTGTACCCTCCTGAGATTGTCTCCAGTATTTGATCATCTGATACCCCTAAATCCTTAGGAAACACCCCCTCAAACTCTGGTGTTTGCAGCCCCAAAACATGATTGATTCTAGCAGCTGAGAGATCCATAATCTTCCCTCGCACATACACCCTTCCAAACTAAGGAGAGTCAACTTCCAGATTCTCAGCCATCAAGTTGGCATACACCTCAATAACCACTTGACTATTATACTGTAGCTGGATAATGACCGCCCTCTTCATCCCTATTAAATCCAGAAAATCCGAAAAACCACTCTTCCTGTATGCCTCCAAGTCTATAGGTCTCTCAGAAATAAACTTCCTCTCAGCAAAAACTTCCTCTCAGCAAAAAATTCTCCCATTTCTTCACATTTTAAATCAAAATATGAGAAATAAAGTGCATCGCTTACAGGGAGGAGAGGCAGCACTTTCCTCTTGGTAGATTCTTGGCTCTTCTTGGCCCTTTTTGTTGGTGAAGAAACTTCTGGTGAAGCCATCTTTCTCTTGCCCTTGACTGACTGTAAGAATTCATCCATCACTTCATCACTTGAATAATTCATCTCAGAGCGTTCCTGTGTTGGAACATACTGAGTACCCTCTGCTTCTTCAGTTTCAGTCGTCTGTGTTGGAACATACGGCACTTCTTCTGATTCACTTAGTTATGCAACTGGTTCTTCACTGTGAGCTCCTTCCTTGTAATCATGTGCATCTCCAGTTATATTAACCTGGTTTTCTCCTCCCATATCATCATCAACATCCATCTCTTCACTCTTTTCACCATCAACCTGCTGTGTTGGAACATAGGAAGCATGTTCCTTTTCCTCACTGTCAGAGAGGTCAACAATTATTGGTTTCCTCGGCTCTTCCATTCTCTGAGCTGCCCTTAAATCACAAAATCCAACAGGCAATCTGTCAGTAGACCGAATCACTTCTAGTCCTATAACATCCTCATCACTGATTTCTCTAAAAACAACACAGCTCGGACGAGGAATCGAAGAATAAATATGAAATTTGTCTTTCCCTTTGTATTCATCATATGTCCCCCTTGGGAACTTCACTTTATAGTTTTTGACATTCCAAAACTCTCCAATATTCCTGGTCACAAATTCCTTGACCTTGACACTCAGAAATTCACCCTTTACGCTCTTAATCTTTGTCAAGTCTATTGTCAATCTATCAACTTCTAACCATTCAAATATATCATCAATAGTCTTGAATTCCATCCCATGGAGTTTAATAGTTGGAGAATCAGGGTTAATTACCTTTTGAAACGGACCCTTTCCTTTGGTACTGGGGCGTCCATCCTGATCTCCATCACCCAAAACAGAGTCACGACCTTCTTCATTCTGCTCAACACCAATATCAGCCTCAACATTCTCTTCACATTGACTATTATCTTTGGGCAAGACTTCCTCAATATTATCCTCCATTTGTTCCTTGGTTGTATCTGCCCCGATGTTGCAGAGATTCTTGGTTTTCAGGTTTGGCCGAGGGAGAGTTTGTGGTTGAAGACATTTTTGACACGAAGTTGTTGTGGGAGAAGGATCGTGGGGAGAGTTTGCAGCTTAACTTTGAAGAATGCCAAGAAGAATGAGAGAGTGGTTGAAAAGAGAGGGATTCGAAAGGATTTGGACAATTTTGAATCCAACTCAAACTCTTCAACTCTTTTCCTCTTTTGCCGCAAAACCCCTTTTTGGTTTTCCAAGATGAGTAATGATGACTCTTTTCCCTCTTGTCAACTCGAGACATCACATCAAAAACAACTTCCAACATACCATAACTTCTAATTATCCAACTATTCTTTTTCTATTTTTTCACACCTTTTATTCTTTTCCTATTTTTTTTATTTTTTCTAAATTTTTGACAGAAAATAATAAAACAAAATAAAATATTTACATTTGACTAAAGGCAATGATTACCTCGAATTTGACAAACACCTAAGTGTTGTCTGAGACTTTCAAAAGTGGCAGTGTCTAACGGCTTAGTAAAGATATCAACAAATTGCTCGTGTGTTGGAACATAGACTACCTCCAGTTCCTTCCTTTCAACAAGATCTCTAATAAAGTGATGCCTTATGTCAATATGTTTGGTTCTCGAGTGCTGGACTGGATTTTTTGAGATATCAATAGCACTTGTGTTGTCATATAAAATCTTCAAGGGGCCTTGATGAATTCCATAATCGTTCATCATTTGTTTCATCCATAACAATTGCGCACAACAACTTCCAGCAGCAAGATATTCAGCCTCTGCGGTAGATAAGGAGATTGAATTCTATTTCTTACTATACCAAGAAACCAGATTTGTGCCAATAAAGAAACATCCACATGTAGTGCTTTTTCGATCATCATCATTACCAGCCCAATCAGAATCACTATACCCATTCAACTCAGAATCTTGATTATTAGAATGCCAAACACCATACGCAGAAGTCCCACTTACATATCGAATAACTCTTTTGACTGCCATGAGAAGAGACTCTTTTGGATCAACCTGAAATCTTACACATATCCCAACGCTGAGACATATATCTGGTCTACTTGCTGTTAAATACAATAGACTCCTAATCATTCCCCTGTATAACTTTTGATCAACTGCAACTCCTTTCTCATCCTTGACAAGTTTGTCAGAAACTCCCATAGGTGTCCGAACTGCTCGGGCATTGCTTAACCCAAATTTCTTCACGAGATTCAATGCATACTTGCTTTGATTTATGAACAAGCCATGTTTTCCTTGCTTAACTTGCAGTCCTAGAAAGTATGTGAGCTCTCCAACCATGCTCATTTCAAACTCAGCCTGCATAACCGTGACAAACTCCTGTACCATAGATGGTGAAGCAGAACCGAATACTATATCATCCACATAAATTTGAGCAATCAGAATTTTTGATGACTTATCAAGCACAAATAAAGTGTGATCTACTCCTCCTTGACATAGAGCAAGCAATAGCAAGTAAAATTTGAATTGACTCTAACCTGGCAACTGGTGCGAACTTCTCATCAAAATCAACACCTTCAACTTGTGTGTATCCTTGAGCAGCCAGTCTAGCTTTGTTTCGAGTAACATGGCCATCGACATCATATTTATTCTTGAAAATACATTTTGTGCCAATGACATTAACACCTTTAGGATGAGGAGTGAGATACCATACATCGTTTCACGCAAACTGACCTAGTTCTTCTTGCATTACAACAATCCAATATTCATCCAGTAATGCCTCCTTGTAATTCTTAGGTTCAATGAGGGAGATGAAGCATTGTAATCCAGCTAACTTCCTGTAATCCACCTGAGGAACTGGCCTGGTACTTCGTGCCATTGAATCAGGTTGATCCTGTGTTGGAACATAGGATCCGACAGTGGGGGGATGATATTCCAACATGCTCCGTGTCAACTGGTTCAGCATCAGTCTGCTCAGATGATCCAACATGTGATGAATCTTCCTTGTCAGGTTGACGAGGCTGTGTTGGAACATGAGTGTTACCAGGTTCTTCTTCTCCGACATCTGAGTTTTGTCATTCTTCAGAATCGTCCACAATAACATTGATAGACTCCATAAGTGTATTGGTCCAATTGTTATAAACATGATAAGCACGAATGTTGATAGAATACCCAAGAAAAATTCCAGTATCACTACGATTATCAAATTTTGCCGATTGCTCTGTCTCTGAGGATATAGCACTTGCTTCCGAACACATGAAAGTATGAGACATTTGGTTTCCTACCCTTCCAAATCTCGTAAGAAGTTTTACTAGTGAATGAACGCAAGTATACTCGATTAATCGTGTAGCAAGTTGTGTTAATAGCTCATGCCCACCATTTTTTGTGAATTTCTTTCTCGGCTAACATAACTCAAGCCATCTCCTGCAGGGTTCTGTTTTTCCGTTCTACTACACCATTTTGCTGAGGAGTTATTGGTGCAGAAAACTCATGCTGAATACTAAGCTCATCACAGAAATAACGAAATTGAGAATTTTCAAATTCTCTACCATGATCACTACGAATTCGAACAATCTTTCCAACTGGACTTCCTTTTTCAGTATGTAACTTTATCACCAGACTTCTGAATACTTTCACTGTATCAGATTTTTCTTAAAGCTACCCATGTATATCAGGAGAAATCATCAACACATATAAACATATATTTCTTTCCACCTATACTTGGTGTATTGACTGGACCCATCAAATCCATATGCAATAATTCCAGATTTCTTGAGGTGGTTATATATTGAACTGATGAGTGGGGAGATCAAATTTGTTTACCTTGTTGACATGGTCCACACACAATTCCGTCCTTGCTTGTTAAGATAGGCATACCTTGTACAGCTTTTGCATTTGCAATTTTCACCAAGGTTTTGTAGTTGATGTGACCGAGCTTCCTGTGCCACAGAATTCCTTCATCTTGCTTCGAGATCATACATCGTACTTCATGTTCCAGCAGATAGCATATATCTGATGATCGTATGCCTGAAAGAACCTTGACTTCTCCATGTTTCAGTAGGCATTTATCTTTATGAAATTCCACAATCATATTATCATCACACAATTGACTTATGCTCACTAGATTGACCTTCAGGTCTTCAACGAATAGTGCACTAGTGAATATTGGAAATCCTTCAATCTTAGTTCACCTTTTCCAACCACCTGACTCTTCTTTCCATCACCAAACGTAACATAACCACCATCGAAATGTGTGATATTTGTAAGGAATTCTTGAGTTCCAGTCATATAGCGAGAGCATTCACTATCAAAGTACCACGAATCTCTGGAATATGATATAAGTGACTTATGTGCAACAAAACATGTACTAGATCTTTTGACAACCCATACCTTCCGTACCATTCTGATTTTTTGGACTTCGCCTATGTTGGAACATACAACGAGTTGACATCCTGCCATTTGATCTCTAAATAGTTTCTGACATCTATCCTCAAAGTGATCTTGGTATGAACAGTAGCTGTAGATGAGAGGTTTCATTTGATAGGGCTTGCCAAACTTTCTCCTTACCTCTCAAAGCTTTGTCTTGAGATTCGCTGGATTCTGGAGTAACTCGAGTGCCTTAGACTTGAGTGTGCCTGTGTTATACCTAATTCCATGTCAATCTCCAAAATTCTTTCCCATATCCAGAATATCATCAAGCTTAGCTTTTCCAGAATTCAGTGTAGCAATTAATGCTTTAGAAGTCTCAGCTCTCTTGGTTGCTAAGATTAGTTTTTCATTTAATTCTTCAATTTCCTTTCTGAGTTCAGCAACTTTTACATGCATTTCTCTTTTTGTTTCCATCAACTGCATTTTTTCTTCCTTCAGTTCTTTGTTTGTATCAACCACTTGAAGCCACATAGTGTACATCTTTTCATAAGTGTTGTAGATTTCTTCATCACTAACATCAAGACCATCATCTTCATCACTGGATGTTTCACATGGATCGATGTTGGAACATACAGCTTCAACTTTATCCAGTGTGTTGGAACATCCATTCTCCGATGCATCATAAGTTTTTGCTCCAAATGCCACATAGTTGCTTACAAGTTCCTCTTCGTCTTTCTCTTCTTCTTCATCTTCACTCCACGAGGTGACATAAGATTTTCCCTATTTCTTCCGAGTGTTTGCACATTCAGCCTAAATATGACCATATACTTCACATTCCCTGCATTGAATTCGTCCAGGCTGTTTTGGTTCACTACTTTAAAATCTGAAGTACTGCGGGTTTCCTTGGTCAAATCTTGTTCTACGATTATTTCCAGTATCCTATGGCCTTGGTCTATTTCCTCCAAACCTCTCCTGAGATTTCTTGTTTACTACTTTCTTCAACATTCTTGAGAAATTCTTCATGATAAGTGCAAGCTTTTCAAATTCATCGTCACTATCAGAATTGTGATTGTCCTTTGACGAAGATGTGAATGCCAACTCCTTTTGGATCCTTTTTTTGCTGGTTGAAACGTCATCTCATATGTCTGTAATGATCCCATTAGTTCATCTAAGCTCATGGTGGCTACATCCCTTGCTTATTCTATTATCGCAACCTTCATCGCGAACCTTTTAGGAAGTGATCTCAAGGTCTTTTTCACCAGTTTTGCCTCTTTGTAGACTTTTCCAAGTTGGTATGCCATATTTGAGATGTCCCTGAGTTTTCTATTGAATATATCAATGGTGTCATCCTCCTCCATCTTGAGTTCCTCAAACTTAGTAGCCAACATTTGTAGTTTAGATTCTCGAACTCTACTGGTTCCTTCATGAACAGTTTGCAAAATATCCCATGCTTTCTTAGCTTGATGACATGTAGAGATGAGTTCGAACTGGTTTTCATCAACCACAGTGAAGATTGCATTCAGTGCCTTTGAATTCGCCAGAAATACCTTGAGGTCATTAGGAGTCCAACTAGCTTTGTCTTTGAGTTTTTGCTCTCCTTGACTTGACTCTCTTTCTATCGCCTTAGAGTTTGTATCAGTTTCTTCCGTAGGGTGATTCCACTCATTCTCAACATAGAACCACACAAATTCATCTAGTGAGTTGATGAAAACTCTCATGCGTGCCTTCCAATAGTTGTAGTTGTTGCCTTATAGCAGAGGTGGCCAAGACACCGAAGCTCCTTCTTTAGTTGCTATGGTAAAACCGGATCACACTTTCCTTGACACAACCAAGGGGAAAATAAGTGACCAAGCTCTGATACCAAATCGAATTTGGTTTTACCGAATTTTTCTAATTGTTATTAGTATGTTCCAACATGACCTATCTAACCAAGTATGCAATAAATTAAAGCATTAACGACACAAGACTTTGTTACGCAGTTTGGTGAAATCCACCTACATCTGCGAGGCCTGACCCAGTTCAGAATGAATCCACTAATTAGAAAGATACAGTACAAAGTACATCATACAAAATACTTATCTTCACTAACTATAACGTGTGAATTCTGCTAGCTCCCCTAGTTACCGATCAGCCTTGATCAGACTCCCTCTGACCTTGAAACTCGTCGACGCTGGATCTCCTCCTCCCGAGGAATTAAGGCATATGATTCTGAACTTTGAATAACAGGTCAAGTATGTTGGAACATAGAATTCTAGCTCTTTGCAATTCTCTCGAAAGATTGAAAATCTGTGTGCAGATTTTCTCCGATTAAAACCGTAACAAATGCAGTTGTGGTTGTCCCCTTTTATATCCATGAGCACATTGGAATTCTCCATGATTATCTCCATAATATCCCCATTCCATATCTGCTTCTTGAAGCATATCCAAATCCCATAAATAAAGGGATTTTCCTTATCACAATATCTCCTATATATTTGATAACATCAACTCCATATTTGTAGGAATTTCCATAAATCAACTATGCTTCTATACGCCTAATATATAGCAGAATATTCAGATTTCCATAACTCACAAATACCATAATATTTTATCTTTTTTCCCGTAAACCTGCTTGGCGTAAATATGCTGTTTCGCATGTTCCAACATGGAAAGTTTTTTGTTTCCAAATATGTTCACAAAAACTGTCAATTAAAATATCAATGCATATCTCTTGACTTTACAATCTCCCCCTTTGGCAATTTGTGGACCCAAAACTTTTTGGCAATTAATATCACAACGAAAAACTTGTCATCACACATATAGGTCTTCCCAACAGTACCTATGTTGGAACATAAGCACAATACTGAATCTGATAAAAAATTGAATACCAGAATTCCTTCAAAACATGAATACCGAAAACCGAATACCAGAAATCCAGAAATACCATCAAAATATACTTCAGATTACAGCCAAAGTCAATCCAAAATCCAAAATTTGAGAGGTGAAGTTTCAGGTGGAGGGGTTCCTTTGGATCCATGAGATGTACCCATTCGAGAGGTGTAGTTCCAGGTGAAGGGGTTCGATTGGATGGGTTCGAGAGGTACCCATTCGAGATGTGAACTTTTAGGTTGAGGAGTTCGATTGGATGGGTTCGAGAGGTGCCCATTCGAGAGGTGTCCATTCGAGAGGTGTCCATTCGAGAGGTACCTACTATAGAGGTAAAGTTTCAGGTGGAGGGGTTCCATTGGATGGGTTCGAGAGGTACCATTCCAGAGGTGCCCACTCGAGAGGTACCCATTCGTGAGGCATCCATTCGAGAGGTGAAGTTTCGGGTGGAGGGGTTCCGTTGGATCCACTCGAGAGGTACCCATTCGAGAGGTGAAGTTTCAGGTGGAGGGGTTCCGTTGGATCCGTTCGACATGTACCTATTCGAGAGGTGAAGTTCCAGGTGGAGGGGTTCGATTGGATGGGTTCGAGAGGTACCCATTCGAGAGGTGCCCATTCGAGAGGTACCCATTCGAGAGGTTCCCACTAGAAAGGTACCCACTCTAGAGGTGAAGTTTCAGGTGGAAGGGTTCCATTGGATGGGTTCGAGAGGTACCATTCGAGAGGTGCCCACTCGAGAGGTACCCATTCGTGAGGAATCCATTCGAGAGGTGCCATTCGAGAGGTTCCCATTCGATAGGTACCCATTCGAGAGGTGAAGTTTCAGGTGGAAGGGTTCCGTTGGATCCATTCGACATGTACCCATTCGAGGGGTGAAGTTCCAGGTGGAGGGGTTTGATTGGATGGGTTCGAGAGGTACCCATTCGAGATGTGAACTTTCAGGTGGAGAGGTTCGATTGGATGGGTTCCAGAGGTGCCCATTCGAGAGGTACCCACTCTAAAGGTGAAGTTTCAGTTGGAGGGGTTCCATTGGATGGGTTTGAGAAGTACCATTCGAGAGGTGCCCACTCGAGAGGTACCCATTCGAGAGGTGAAGTTTCAGGTGGAGGGGCTCCGTTGGATCTATTCGACATGTACCCATTCGAGAGGTGAAGTTCCAGGTGGAAGGGTTCGATTGGATGAATTCGAGAGGTACCCATTCAAGATGTGAACTTTCAGGTGGAGTGTTCGATTGGATGGGTTCGAGAGGTACGCATTCAATAGGTACGCATTCAAGAGGTACCCATTCGAGAGTTACCCACTCTAGACGTAAATAGGTAAATAATATAGACGGTGGAACCTGCAGCGGGGCCCAAAAAGGACCCTACCAAATACAAAAGAGTCCAACCTTAGGTAACCTAAGGAGTAAATCCGCAAAGAAGTAGAAGGGGTGGGGGGAATGAGAGAGTGCAAATCCAAAAGATAAACACTCCCCCACCCCCCCTAACTATGTAAAATAACTACCCACCCTAAGCAAGATAAACGAGCAAAGGGAGAACAAAGCAACCTGGAAAAACACAGGCTATAGAACAACCAAGAGAATGGGGTGAGAACAAACTCACTACCCATCAACAAAAATCCGCTTCTACCCCTAACAAATGGGGCCATCTTCATGTTGGCTCCAAAAATGCAGCCGAGAGTTGTGTGTCTCGGGTCTTGAAAGAATGCAGTTGCTGGAACGATGATGAAGTAACAAAAATCCAATGTCGAATGATTTGGAATCCTAGTGCAACCGAGAGTCTTTCTCGGGTCTTGGATGTCTCATAAAAGAGTTGAAGTCGGTGATTCAAGTGGCACCTTTCTGGTACGAATGAACATCAGTTTCTACCATATACATCCCTAAGATGAAGAAAGAGGGATGTTATTGGCCTTCTAGCATTCTCCGTTGGCACCGAAGTTGATCCTATGGGCAAAGATTAATGAGGCCATGCCTCCAACCTTTGTAACTCCCAATCAAATCAACCTCCTGAGGATGTGAGAATGGATGCACTTATACCGCGTGCACCAAGCGTGGCGAGTATGTACTCGCCCACTCCATTTTGAGCAAATGGACAGCTATATGCTAGTTTAACACATAGTGTAGCACGAGCATAAAACGCATAAATAACCGTTAAATCATTAGTAAAAAACTAGGCTTAGGAGAAAGAGCGTCGGAGTGTAAATCCTTACTCTAAAACCTATTGCCTCCTCCAGAAAACTGAACTGCTATCGCTAGAAGAAAACCGAGAAAAACCGTAGCTAATTCTTGATCCCAATGGGCTCAAAAAAGTCCCCTCCTGGCGCAGAAAATCATATCCATCGGCCTACAAGAAACCCCAATTCCCGCGCCAAGAGCACCCAAACCGTGATGCACAAGTTCAGCATCCAGTCGCCACAAACCGTCTCCATGCATGGCACCGTGCTGCTGCAAACCATCCCAGTATGTGACAAGTTCCAGCGCAACGCCTGACGCCCAGCACAGCGTCAGGAATGTAGCACCAAGACCCGCAGCGTGAAGCACCTAGTGCGAAGCAGCCAGCACCCATCAACCTCCAAGCAGGTTCTCCATCTAAAACAAGTGTTCATCCAGAAATAGCCTATTCATCACCATGTAGCAATCCTTCATGGTGATTTTCACCACTCTTACAGAACTTGGTTGAACACCATCCATAACCACATTGTTCCTTTCCCTCCAAAGGCGATAGACCGTGGTAATTAAGGCTAAAATACCAAACTTCTTTCGCATTTTTGAACCTTTAATTTGCCTCTTAACCCAAGTCATGGAACTTGGAATTGAATTCGTCCGTCTCCTTAATCCAATCCAAGTCCGTATACGCCCCCATACAACCTCAGAAAACTCACATTTGAAAAACAAATGTTCGTTCGTCTCCTCTTCCAGATGGCATAAAGAACATACCTTCTCCATACTCTCCCCTTCCTCCAATCTATGCTTATCCTTGGTATGTAGTCTCTTTATTGCCGCCAACCAGGTGATAAATGAGAATTTTGGCAGAACAAAACCACGCCAAATACTGTTAAAAACCTTTTCACTTGATCGGCCAACATCATAAACACTCGGATATTTATGACGATGCATATGGAGATAAGCTGCACTAGTAAACTTCCCCGAACTAGACCATAGACCGAGATGAGTAAGTACCTCTTGCGTATTACCTTGAAATATTGCGCACAATTCATCCCTGAGCTTACAAAGATCACCAAAGTAGCTCGAAAATCTCTCTCCCAATCTACCATTAGCAATCCTCGGATTTAATCTCCAAAAGTCTTCCCCCTGAAGGTAAAACGAGTGAATCCATTTGACCCATAGGCTATCTTTTTCCAAATGAATATCCCATAGCCTTTTAGCCATCGAAGCACTGTTCCACGTAATGAAGTCTCTCAAACCGAGGCCGCCAAAAGATTTAGGTGTGCAGAGTTTCTTCCACGCAACCTTTGCCTTATGCGTACCTTCCCACAGGAAGCGTTTACACTTCTGTTCAAGAGCATCCATGACCGTAGATTGTATAACAAAATTCTGAATCCAGAATCCCGCAATACCTCCCACAATTGATCTCACAAGCTCCAATTTTCCTGCATATGAAAGAGTATGTCCCTTCCATTTCGCTATTTCCGAATCAACTTTTCCCAGTAGAGTACCAAATTGTGTCACCTTCAACTTACTGGAATCAAGTGGCACGCCTAGATACCGAACAGGGAATGTCGCCCATGGAATACCTGTGAAACTCAAAAACTCCTTTATGCTAACTCCAAAGAACTTCGACTTTGCAGCATTGATTCCCAAACCTGAAGTGCGCTCAAATTCATTCAAGGCATCCATGAGTATGTGTACTGAACTCGTGTTAGCCTTAGAGAAGAGCATGAGATCATCTGCAAAAGCCAAATGCGTGATCCGAAGTGTCTCGCATCTCGGATGAAAGGTAAAATGTCTAGAGTCCATTCTCCTTTTCATCAATCTCGAGAAATATTCCATGCAAATCACAAACAGATGAGGCGACAATGGATCTCCCTGGCGAATACCCCTCTGTCCCTGAAAGTGATCACACAGTTTGCCATTAACTGCTATCGAGAATGTCGAAGTGCGCACACACGTCATGATTCTGTCAGTTAGTCTTTCAGGAAATCCCAGTCCAAGCAGAACTTCTTCCAGGAAATCCCAAGAGACTGTATCAAACTCTTTCTGTAAGTCCACCATGATCATGCATCTAGGCGAGTTACGAACCCTTCCGTATCCCCGAACGAACTCTTGCGCAAGCATTACATTGTCCGAGATATTTCTGCCCTTTACGAATGCTCCCTGACAAGGGTTAATGATCCCTGGAAAAATACCTTCAAGCCTATTCGCTATAATTTTTGTGATTACTTTATAGACCACATTGCAGCACGCTATTGGTCTAAAATCACCCACCTTTAGATTATCTGGCTTCTTCGGTATCAATGCCACCGAAGTGTGATTAAGCTGCGCCAAAATATCTCCTGTTTGAAAGAATTCAAGTACTGCAGCCGTAACTTCCTCACCCACGGTGTTCCACTGCTTCTTAAAAAATCCAGCCGTATAGCCATCCGGGCCTGGAGACTTCTCATCCGCCATTGCAAATAGAGCTTGCTTTACTTCAATACTTGCCACCTCCTGATTAAGATAAGCCCTATCCACATCCGTCAGCTTATTGCCTGCGTAAAAAATGCTCGGCTCAGTGGGAACTCTATCCCTCTTTGCACCAAACAAACCTTTGTAGAATTCTGCAAATAGCTCTCCCTTACGACTATTAGAAGTTACAATCCGATTGTCACTATCTATAATTGCTGGGATAGCTCCTCCTTTTCGTGCAGAGACCATAGAGTGAAAATACTGTGATTCCTTATCCGCCTGAGTAATATGATTTATCCTTCCCTTTTGTGCAAGAAAAGAAGATTCCGCCAGATAATACAACATAGCTTGCTTCTTCAACCTTCGCAGTGCCGCAACGTCATTGTCCGAAGCAACTTTAGCATCAAACTCATCAAACGCCATGTTATACTCCGAATCCGCATGCTTAGCCTTTTCGGAAATATGGTTAAAATCAAGCTTACCCAATTCCTTCAATGGGTTTTTCATCCTGAATAATTTCCTGGTCACCGAAAATTGTTTGGTCCCCTCAACCGACGGACTCCAATAATCCTCTACTATTTGCCCACATTTCGGATGATCTAACCACATATTCTGAAATCGAAAAGGCCTACCCTTTCCAACAATTTCCTGCGACATATCAACCACCATGGGGGAGTGATCTGATTGAGCCGAGATTGGTAGAAAGGTTGTGCGACAAGCAGCATCATCCCAACCACGATTCAAGAGCACCCTATCCAGCTTTCTCCAAATCTTCCAATCTGCGCTATGCCAGGTTAAGTGCTCACCCAAAGCAGGCGCATCTCTTAGTCCACACTTTACACAAACACCCTGAAACTCCTTCATTGGATACAAGCTAGGAACAGTAGCTCCATAATGATCATCAAAACTAAGAATAACATTAAAGTCACCAAGAACCATCCAAGGAAAATTCAGATTAGCACCGAATGACTTCAATTCCTCCCATAGTGGTAAACGCGCTAGACGTCCCTCACTATGCCCATACACAAATGTACAGAAAAACTCAATACCAGAAGCAAGATTGCGCACTTTCAGGTGAATACACTACGGAGATTTCCCAAGGACATCGACCAAGAAGCCTTTCGGATCCCAGATAATGAGTATCCTCGAGTTCTGCCACAGCTCAAAATTGTGCGTAAACTTCCATCCCTTAAAACCCTTTAAGAAAATTCGCAACACCTTATCCTCCATTTTCGTTTCCAACAACCCACACAGTCCAACCCTATTTGCGAAGATGATATTTTTCACCCACCTCCTCCTTACAGGGGCCGATAGACCCCTGACATTCATTGCTGATGTATTCATTGGGAAACAGAGGTCCCTTTTGGCTTCGGACCGCCGCCTTCCAGTGATTTACTTCCAGAACTATCTGAATGACTCCTCGTAGCTGATAGCATGCGCTGAAAAGGTTTCTGAACACCCTGCTTATTAATTTTCGAGTCCTGCTCTTACTTCTAGACCTAGTCAAAGCCCCTGGAGTGGGGGGAGGCCTACTCTTACTCTTGCTCCTATGCAGCCTTGGAATTTTTGAGCCTCGAGCATTCGGATGAATCATCTGCTTAGGCAATTTTCCAGCACCCTCAATCGGATTATCATCATCCCCAAACGGTTGATGTCGTTCAAAAACCGGTGGCGCTGGAATGGTCAAATTTTTAGCACGGCTGTTGCTGAGTATCGCGCGTTCAACACTCCTTCCGCGCGCTGCCTGGACACTCTTGCTGCGCGCTGCCTGGGCGCTACTGCCGCGCGCTAGTGCACGGCCTCCAGCGCCGGTGCTTGCAATTCCAGCGCCAGTGCTTGTAACTCCAGCGCCAGTGCTTGCAATTCCAGGCGCTGGCGATGAGCCCAGTTGTGCTGGCAGCGCAACAATAGGCCTATTAACCTCATCCTGCAAGACGCCAATGGTAATACCATGACCCTTTTTAGCACTTCCCGCTTTCTCAATACTGTTGACTATACCTTCAACCAATTTTCCCTTCCCTTTCCTTCATCTCTCTACCTCCTCATTGTCAGAAGAGGCATCCTGAATGTGCACATGATCTCTCCCTCCAACCGAATTTGAACTTAGAGTATCTCCTATGTTTTCAGTTTGCATCTTCCGAATCCATACTTGGTCGTTATATCGAGATCTTCAATTCTTCTTTCCCTTCCCCTTCCTAGTTTTGTTATCAACCAATTCCGTGGGGTCTTTGTGTTCCATCTCCTTAGCTTTCCAGTAATCATCACACTCTTCCATGAGATGAGTATTTTCACCACAATTCGCACACCAAGGTCTACAATAATCGTAGATGATCTTTTGCACAAACACTTCGCCATTTGGAACCCGAAAGCTCACCTCCTCCTTGAGCATTTTAGATGTGTCAACCCAGACCAATAGTCGTGCATAGTAGCCCCTTAACTCGAGAGTACCATTGTCCACAAGGATAGGTTCTCCCAGTGAAGTAGCAATTTTCTCTAATGCCTTCTTGTGCCAATATGCCTTTGGCAAGTGTTCCATCCTTAACCAAACTGGCTTAGTGGCTTGGATGGTCGCATCGTATTGCCCAGATTCGTCAATTAACATCATGAACAACTTCTTTCCATGGAGATAATGGTCAGGACCATTCATCACCATATCTCTATCTTCAGCATTGTTAAACCTGAACATGACATAACCATTCTGCTTGCTCTGAACATTACACTGCACCTTCCACTTGGCCACCAACAGAGTTCGAATTGCATACATTCCCGGGAAGAAGCCCGGAAACACACCCAAGAATCCGAAAAAAGGTTTATGGAGATCCTTGTGTATCTCTTCATCTGTGAGCACAAAATCGACACTATCTCCATTGTTTGCAACAACTTCAATAGTCGATTTATTCATGAGAATATCAGGGTCATCCCATCTCCTTCTTCTTTCAAGCTTCAGATCATTCCAATCTCTTGGATGCACTTGATGATTCTGCCTCTTATTGCCATCACCCTCAGCCGTGTCTTGCTTCCGAAGATTGTTATTATTCTTAGCACCCGTAGAGGCCATGGATGAAATCCGATAGACAGATCGGATTCACCAAACAACCGAGAGCACACCAAGCAAATATACACTAATCCGATCGGAATTAGCCCAAACCGATCGGAAACACACCAACAATACACAAAATTCGATCGGAATTAACCCAAACCGATCGGACTATACAATAAACACAAAATCACCCAAACCGAGTTCAACAAATAAGCAAGAACAAATCGCAAATCTTGTAATCAAAACCGAACTAACCCTAAGATCAATCGGAATTAACAACAAATTTGAACTCAAAACCGTAGACCTCCAAACACCAAATCGGATTCAAAAACACATAACATCATGCTCCAAATCGAAAAACAAGCAAACCGCAAGTAGTTGGATCGAAAAAACCTGGAAACCGTGGAAACCGTGATCTCCAAGCAATCCGATCAAAAACCTTGCGTCCGAATTTGTGATCCGATCAAAATCTCCAAAACCTTGTGCTAAATCCGATGAAGATGGTAGGAATTTGATTAAAAAGTGTGCTGAAAATTTTAATCAAACCCTTTATACACCTTTGCGCAACCAAGTCCAAACCAAAACCCAAAAAAGATTGGATTTTTCAACCAAATCTCCAACTCGGACAAGGACTTCAAGCAGGAAACCGATCCGATCTCCTACCCAACTCCCGATCCGAATCCGTATCCAAGATTAACACCAAAATCACGAACAAGATCCGCCAAGAACTCTCCTTTGCCGTACTCAAACCCTACTCCGGGGCCGATTAAGATCAAAAACTCGCCACAAATTGCATATGATTTTGTGCGGATCAAGAGTAGAATCCGTTAAACCATAATTCATCAGTGGAAAGTTAAAGAAATTTGAAGAAATCGGCCTCCAAAGGATGGAAGAAAGGTTGCGCCTTTTTTCTTCTTTTTTCGCACCAGAGCTAGAGAGAGAATATATTTTTTGAGAGCTCTTTGAGTTACCCACTCTAGAGGTGAAGTTTCAAGTGGAGGGGTTCCATTGGATGGGTTCGAGAGGTACCATTCGAGAGGTGCCCACTCGAGAGGTACCCATTCGAGAGGTGCCCATTCGATAGGTACCCATTTGAGAGGTACCCATTCGAGAGGTGAATTGTACCCCTCCCACCAGGTCAAACCGTTAGGATATGGTCAAAGCTTTAATTTTAGGGGTAAGACTGACATTTTTCATTTTAATTTCCTTTTCCCTTTCGTTCTTCATCCCACTTTCCTTCAGCCCACTTTGCTCAGCCCACTTTCCTTCAGCCCCCCGACTCATTTTTGACCAACCCCCTTTCCTCCAGCGAGTCAACCGCCGCTGCTTTCCGGGCACTCGTCCTTGCCAGAATCTGGTCCGGTGCTCCGGTGCGAAAGCTAGACCGAGAATATGGTCCCCAAATCTAGAATGCTGGTGCGGTAGGACACTCCTTCGTGATTCGCTCTTATTTCTAACCACCTCCATTTCTCTGTGATTCGCTCTGTAAGTCCGATTGCTCCGGGGCTTGAGGTTCGGGAGACAGCCAAGCCCCATCCGGTGCGGTGCGGTGCTGAAATCCCATCTGAAGCGACTCTTCGATCAGCCCTTCAACAGTGTCTTGAAGGGCTCGTCGGCGGACAAGCCGCCGGCGGTTACCGGCGAAGTTAAATATGTCGCCTGCATGCTGGAATTCAAGCCGAGCTCCGTCTGCAATGATGACCACGAGTTCATCGAGTGAAATTTTCTGATGACAACTCCATCTTCAACGGCAACAACCATGACAGCTCTGACGACGAGTTTGACTTTGAGTTCGTCGATTCCGGCAACAACAACAATTTATCCTTCGGCGACTCTGCTGGAGCTCTCGAAGTAATAAAAACGCATTCTTGGACTCGATTCATTCCTATTTTTTCGATTAGTTTGCTGATTCTCTTTGGTCTCTCTGTTATTACAGAGTTTGATTCCTTGTTCTTCAACCACGGAGAGGAATTTGCCAGCTAATACTTCAAGAATCGTGGAAAAGAACAAATCTTGCAAAAAGGAAAGATGATTTGAGGAAGATTGTCACTGATGGGCTCTCTTCTCTCGGATTCAATGCCTCGATTGGTCGTCGTCCATGGAAATTAGGGTTCAAGGCTAAAGGTGGCAGAATGATAAAGGGGAAAGGGAAATTAGGGTTCATAGCTGGAGATGGCGGATTGGTGAAAGGGAAGGGAAGGGGAAGGAAAAATGAAAAATGAAAAAGAAAATTAAAAGAAAAGCGAAAGGAAAAAAAGAAAGAAAAATGTCAAATTTGCCCCTTAAAATTAACATTTTGACCAAGTTTAACGGTTTAATCTGACGGAAGAGTCACAATTCACCAGTTTTGTAAGTTTAGGGGCAAAAAATGTTAGAAGAAAAATTAGAGGGCCAAAGGTGGAAAACGATGATAGGTTGAGGGGCACAAAAGTCGTTTGCTATAAAAAATATGTAGTAGATGCTTGTGATTTGTGAAGCGTAAAGGGTATGTTATGACCCGCTATTAATCTTTTAGCCCGCAAAACTGAATTGCAATTACTGGCCATCTAAATTTTAGTTTTAGTAATTCAATATTAACTGAGAACCCTTAGAAATCTTTTTGAGATCCCGTCTCTTGAAAGACGGTTTTTCCATAAACTATACAAAGACCAAGGTTTAAACTGCAAATTAGAAGAAATAAAAATAAAATTTTCGAGTTATATGAATTGGATTATAAATTTTATTACTAATGTACGTTGCATAATAAAATTTTAATATTTCAACTAAAAACCTTTTGCCTTTTATTATTTTAATAATTAAACCCTATCTTTCCATAATATTATGTAAATACAGTTTTTCCTAAAACTTTATGACCCGGGCCTCCTCACACAAATGAGTCATCTGATCCTCCCCTATGATTGGGATTAGGGAAAACACCTCCTTCCTTAATGTGTCCTTAATGTGAAATGACTCATTTGTGTGGCTAATGTAAGAAATCATTCAATTCTCGATAATTAATCATTGGCTCAGCCATGTCTACATTCGCTCTGAAGATCTCCGACGGCGAGACCTTCGAGGCGGAGGAGGCGGTGGCGCAGGAGTCGCAGATCATCAAGCGCACGATCGCGCGAGGACAACTGCGCCGACAGTAGCATCCCGCTACCCAACCCGCTACCCAACGTCACCAAAAACATCCTCGCGAAGGTCATCGAGTTGTGCAAGCGTCACGTGAAGGCGCATATGATGAACGAGAGTGGCGAGAAGGTCTCCGCCGACGATATGAAATTGTTTGATGCTGACTTTGTCACTTTGTCAAAGTGGATCAGGGGACCCTCTTCGATCTCATCTTGGTTCGATATTGATTAATCTCTTTGTTTCTTTCTTTTTTTTTACTGTTTTGATTTCTCTAGGGTTTTGAGATTTGGGGGTTTTTGTTTGATTTGTTTAATTTAGTCTCTGATGCAGTAGTTGTAGTTTGAATTCCCTGTGTGTCTGATTATTTCTGCCACAGATACCTGATACAATTGTTACTCTGATACGGAAGAAGTTACAGTTTAAATTACTTGTAATTGGTTATTACTGCCAGGGATATATGATTCATATGTTACTCTGTGAGATGTAAGAAGTTGTTTGAACTCACTGAGTGATTGATTATTGCTTCCACAGATATATGATACATATGTTTCATTTGTTAACATTCATGTTATAGTTGCTTTGATTTGCTTGTTTGTTAACAACAAACTAGCGTTTTGATGAATGTCTAATCAGATTTTGTGAGTGTCATGAGGTAAGTGATAGTTCTTTCCGTACACATGTTGATGTTTCTTCTCCTTTGTGTGCAGGTTACAGTCCAAACTAATGGCATTAATGGTGAAAATTTGTGTTCCTTTATATTCGGTTGATAGTTATCTACTTTTGTTACCCCTTTATATCTCATGTTTTAGAGGTTCTCTTCCCTTTTTGATGAGTGTGTACAGATGAGTGGTGATACTGGGATATCTGCATGAATTAGAATTTGTTCATCAAAAGCGTCTGGTTTGCTGGTTTGTTTTCAGCTCGGAATTTGGGAAAGGGGCTCATGGGATGGTAGTGAAGTCAGAATATGCTAATGCAGTGGGGATAAAGCCGAGGATACAGCTGCAACATCTGGATTGGGTTACAACCATATTTGCTCGGTTTGTCAATTCCTTCCAAAGCCCGTAACTGATGAGTATCAGAGTGGCAATAAGTAATATACACGGAGAAGAAATGCAACTGATAAATCGAAAGAGCGGAGAATCCTCGAGAGAAAAAATCACGAAAGAGCAGCCAGATTCTATCATTATAACCACTAAGAGAGAGCAGCAGGATTCTATCTTCACAATCAAGAAGAAGTGCAGTTGGATTCTATTGCTACAATCGCTAAGAAAGAGCAGCCGGACCATATTGTTACAACCTCTAAGATAGAGCAGCTAGACTCTACTCCCAGTGTCCACCAGAAGGCCCAGAAAAGTTTTGCCCATACTGGGCTTGATGGCAGTTGTGTTCATGGTGACAACTGCAGTAATCCGCACACATGGTTTACTGGGTCCATGTTCTCATTTGTGATAAAGTTATAGGGGCCCGGAGGGTGGCTCTCTACAACTCTAATAATTTTTAATTCCTTACTTCTGAATATTGGCCAATAATCTAATATATGATAAATGTCGGATAGGCTGTTACTGGAGTGCCTCTCCCTTTCGGCTGACAAGCTCTTCTCTAGAAGCAATGATGAATCTATGTGTGCTTGGGATTGCAAGAGTGGCCAGTGTATTAGTACTGGTCAATTGGGCAGTGAAGGGATGTGTGATAAGTAAAGCACCATGGGTATTTGTTGACCTGCAGAATGGTAATTGGGCAGTGAAGGGATTTGTGATAAGTAAAGCTCCATGGGTATTTGTCGACCTGCAGAATGGTGTAAAGGTATGATTATTGAGGAATTTGTGTTAACATGTCCTCACATGCACACTTTGATCAGCTACTGTGATAAGTTATCTCATCTCTCAGTTATGATGTTTTGAAATTAATACGGAAGACACATCAAAGCCAAAATTTCAACTAACAAATACACTTCTATTATCTAGGGAGCTGGTCCAAGTGGGACATAGAATATATTTTGGTCGAAATGGCTCATAAAATTACCTTTTTGTGTAACTTTTAAAATTATCCGGGTGATTGTTGGATGAGATTCTCATGCAGTGCTTAGAGACTGAGGTTGCCATCTCATTAATTTTTGTCTTCTTAAATAGTGTCCTAATTTTTATTGTCTTTTAAATTAGTTTCCTAAGTTGATTGTCAGTCAGGTTGACTGACTTCTTGTTAACATAGGAAGTGTGTTGAATAAACTGAACCAAATTTAATATTCAAATAATTAACCGATTAAATCAAATTATGTATATGGTTTATGGTTTCTAAACACAAATCGAAAACCGACCCGAAAACAGAATAAAAAAATATAAATTAATTTAATGCGTGCCAATAAAATATAACAAATTTTTGGCAAAGTCTTGGGAAAGACCGTCTTTCCATAGACTTATGGAAGGATGGGGTTTAATTGAAATAATAAAAGGTAAAAGGTCTTAGTTGCAATATTTAAATTTTATTATGCGGAGTGTAGTATTTATAAAATTTATAACCCGATTCATGCAACCCAAAAACGTTATCTTCATTTCTTCTAATTTGCACTTAAACCTTGGTATTTCCATGGCATATGGAAAGACCGTCTTTCAAGAGACGGATTCTTAATTTTACACAAACTTTAAAATGTGTTTTTTATTTAAAATGGTGACAATAAAGGGGCATCTTTAGAAAATTTAAGCTAATTTACCCTAATTGTATATCTTTATTTTTAACAGTTCTATTTCGTACCCCTTTCAAAACTATTCGATTGAATAATTTGGCCTTTTAATATGCATAGATTGTGATTCATGTTTAGATTTTTATGGCCTTTAGTTTTTATGTTCACGTTGTATAGGCAGGAAATCTCATGTTTGTGCTTTCTTTTTAAAATAGACGAATTGTGATTGTACGGATAAAGTAGTTTAGGTTGATAGTAGTGTACGTTTATTTACAGCCTTGTTTCAGTTTGGTTTGTTCAAATATATTTGAATTTAAACCGAAAGCCAAAAATCGGAATTTAAGTAAACCGAGTTTGATTTTTCCAAATATGGTTCTGTTTTTGGTGTTGGGTTTGTAAAAGGTCAACCCGAATTAACCGATGCATTTGAAAACTGAACTGTTGCCCACCCCTATCTACATGAAATCTTATTCATTGATTGTCTTGGCAATATGAAATAAATTTGCATTGCCTTATCTTGAATTCCAAGGGCTTTCATTTATTTTCTCAATGCAAATCTTATTCATTGATTGTCTTCGCAATATGAAATAAATTTGCATTGCCTCATCTTGATTTCCAAGGTCTTTCATTTATTTTCTCGAACTAGTTTTTTTAAAAAAAACTAATATTTGCATTTGTTAATTTTTACTTCTTTGCATTGAATTCACACTCCTAATTTCATTTCATAAATATAAATTTTGATGTGTTATTTATGTATCATTTTATTGTTAACTACAATAAATCTGCAATTTGTAAGGTAAAACTATCCTTCTTAAATATTTACTATTGAATTAAAATTTAATAAGGGCCAAAAAAAAAGTAGATGTAAATTATAAAAGCATACGGTCATATAAAATTATGGGAAAGTCTTGGGAAAGACGGCCTTTCCATAAGCTTATTGACAGCCCCCTTGGGCTTTTGCCTTAAATGTTGTAATTTTTTATAAAATTTAAATATTGTATTTTATAAGTTAAAACAAGTAATAATATGTATTTGAGGGTGAAAATATAAAAATGTATCATATAAAAAAATATTTTTGAAAATTTTAAATTTTGTATGCAATTTAACAAGTGCAATGTATAATGTAAAAAATAAGTGGCCTGTCCATAAGCTTATGGACAAGCGGCCTGTCAGGAGATCCATTATAAAATTATTTATTGTATCATAAATACATTTGACTTGCACTGCCCCTTCTAACATGTGAAGTAGCTATCATTATTGCTATTGTTGACTGGTAATTTAAATGTGTATGACTGTCATGATTAATAGCAATTAATAGTAATTATCTTCCTATAATGGTCAATGGCCAGTTAAATGTGAATGATTTAATATTTGTAGTTATGGTCTATTCATAAATTATAATGATATTGATATTTTGTTTGTGAAAGCATAGCCTGACCAGTCAAAGTTGCTAAATGATAAACTAATATAGCATACGAGTTAAGATTTTCGGTAACTCCTATAATGGTTAATATATAGTCAAATCGTCCATTTATAAATTATAATGATATTGATGTAAATTTTCTTTTAAATAGTCCAGACTAATCAGTCAAAGTTGTTCAAGGAGAAACTTATAATTTATGGGCCAAGATTTTCAATTACATTTTTGGTGTAACACTTTACATACCATTTCTAAGAGAGTGGTACATGTATACTAGTTCCCATTTTATGTTCTTGATTATCAAGTGGAGGTATGTATAGACATTAGAGCATAAAAATATGAATGCTTATCTGAAAGGCCAAGAGTATATAATCATATAGTTTTGCTACGTTATCATCTCATATGTGGAAATATTAATGATTTTAAATATATAATAAAACTGTTACTTACTTTAATAACTAAATGAATTCAAACCTTTGAAGTTACATGTGTATTTCAGTATGCATTTCACCATTTATTTTATTGTACTTATAACATATACTTATTTATTTCATTAATTTAAATCGATTATCTTTAAAATGAAAGCCACACCCTAATGGATGCAAAGCCAGTTTTATTTTAACACGTTTTATTAGGAACCCTTTAAAAATGAAAAGTAACATATTCCTTGGTGGTTGAAATGTTACTAAATTAATAAAATTGTGTCAATAACAAAGTCAAATATATAAATTAAAACCAATACCGAAAAAAAATGTTTTGTTTCCTGTATGCCCCTTGGCCCTCTCTCTCTACTGCCTTTGCCTCTCGCGTAAAAGATTCCCCCTTTTTCATGTCATGGGGTTTTGATTAATCCCCAAGTTAACACACGCAAAAATTAGAGTGATCATCAAGGGCCTAAGTTTTCTGCTATCCCCATGAATGAAGGAGGCGCCGCCGGTGGTGATGGAGTTGAGTCGAGTGGCGGTGGCAGGAGCAAAGGCGGATCGAAACTGATCATGCATCCCGATGGAGAATTCTCTTTCGAAGTAGATTTGACACCTGGGGAGACCACAATTGTTTCATTGAAGAAGCTGCTCAGGGACCATGCTGCTGAGATTGCTGCCGGAGCCTCCTCCGCCTCGAGGCCTAATGGGGTGGCAGGTGAACAGTTTCCTGACCTTAATGCTCCTCCTGCTTCTTCTGCCGGTAATGCTGCCCCTAGTCCTTCGCTGGAAGCGCGGATTGCACCTGTGAGTTTTCTGGACTTTCTGTTTTTTTTTTCCGTCTCTTTGAGATATAGGTTTGATTGTACATTTGTGAGCTTATTCTGCTGGGTTGGGAAATGTCAGGCTCTGGGACCAGTTGGGGAAAATGCTTGGAATGACTCTGCTCAGCCGCCCTTTAATCGTTTGAATACTGTAATTAAAAACATTGAACAGCTGTATGCGGTAAGTTCACTTTTGGGGCTCTAGGGTTTTTTATTAAGTTTTGCATTTATTGGACTGGATGTGCCGAAATGTTTCTTCAGCTAGGTTGAAGTTATTGCTGTTTTTCATAAATCAAAAGAAAGCTTTTTTGTTTAGTTTATGGTTTGAAGGAATTATGAAATTTTGTAGAAAGCTAGCAGTGATGAGGAGGATCTTAATGATGTGGTGCCGGGTGATGATGAATATGACACTGAAGATTCATTCGTTGATGATTCTGACTTGGTTAGTTTATTTATGTTGTTAAGAATTTTTGTCATTAATATTCTTTTGATTCTGGATAAAAAATGATATTGGGTAGTGTTCAAGATTTAATGCATCTTCTATCTTCTTTGTTCGGTACAATGCCAGAACGACTATTTTCAGGTTGATAACTCAGCTACAAAACACAATGGCTATTTTATCAACAAGGGGGAGTTGGAGAGAATGTAAGTAATTTTTTTTCTTAAATGCTGTTTCCTGTCTGGCAACTTTATTTGTTCTTAGTCGATAGCTATTAGTGAGTGAGGGAGTGTGGGCTCCCTGGCTCATCTTGTCCTTTTAATTCTGTGGAGATTGTTCTCTTTTTAAATCTGCTCGTTCACTTGTCGGTAGAATTAGATTCCATATGGATAAACTGTCCTAGTCACGCTGGTAACTCTTTTCTTCAGGTATCAACGATACAAATTATTTGTATATTTTTCCTGTATTTTAAAATTGGTGTTTGGAGACCAATAAGCCTTAAATAATCAGAAGAGTGTACAATGGTGTTCGTCTTCGAGATATGTCAGTTGTAGGACTTTTTTTTTTGTAATGTATATTTTGGGCTAAAAATGCTAGTGGTTTGATAGAGTTTTCTCTCGTCGGGTGCTTAAATATATTAATTACTTTTGATCCACAACAACTTGTGTTACCATGAGATGTCTTTTCCATATACTGTAAAATAAAGATTTTCTGCCGTGTCCGAGACTTCTGCTTTCCAATTCTGTCCGAGACTTCTGCTTTCCAATTCTGTCCGAGACTTCTGCTTTCCAATTCTGTCCGAGACTTCTGCTTTTCCCACTCTTTTGGTCCAATAATTTTGCCTCTTTTTTTAATTGATATTAGTAAGAATATAACATAACATTTATATTCATCAATCTATTATAATTCTTCTAGAATTTCTGGTCCTTGGCAGAGTTCTCTTGACTTCCTTTATTGACAATTTCGCTTCCTCTGTGTCTGTACTAATAGTGAGCCAAGAACATTGTCAAATGAGCAGTCAAAGAAATTAAAGAGAAAAGATCTTGGAAAAGGTTCTGATGGTGTTGACAATGATTCAAATCCAAGTAAGCATGCAAAACAAGGAGAGAAGCCCAGAAAGCCTGCTCAATTGGTTGAGAAAAATGCACCTGGCCTGTCTACTGTCATTGCTCTACCAAACGCACATGGTGAAGATGGGAAACTTTATAAGCAGGCAAACTCTTACGCAATTGCTTATAGAAAGAAACACACTGATTCCAAAACCATAGAAAAGCACTCATTTAGAGTTACCAACGGTGATGAGATGCTACCGGGGAAGTATTCTGAGCGGAAGAAACTTGGAGCTCACCTTGTCAACAGTCATGGCAGCAGAATCAAAGAGGGTTCTGAGGTCTCCAACGCTTCAAAGCAGAAGTTAGAAGAGAAAAAATTGTACTTACAAACTAATCACGAGGTAGGAAATTCTATAAATAATGTTTCTGCAGGAATTGACCAATCTACTCTACTGAAAGAAAAATCTAGTGTCCACGGAAGGTCTGACGCTGTTGTTGCTGATAGTTCCTCGAATGTGGTGAGTCATTTTAATATTGGTTAATGAGAACATGTAATATGATTTTTATTATTTGTGAAGTCCCTGTTTACTAGGTTGAAACTTGGAACTGGTTCTTATGATCAAATAAGCTTGGATGCTTAAACTTTACTTTTCCATCAAGTGTTTCTTTACTGGGAATGTAACTTGGAGGTGGCTCTAACCATCAATTAATGCTTGGATATTTAAGCTTTACCTTCCCATATTTGCGATCATTATGTACCTTTCAGTAAATTTCTGTTTTAATTACTATTGATTTGCTAACTCCAGAGAGAACCAAAAAAGAAGAAATTTATTATAGTAGTATTAATTGGGAGTGAGAAATGCATTCATATCATGTTTAAAGTCACTGACCCAAGCAAGTCAAAATCTAAGAGAGAGTTTAAGCTGGTGCTAGTTGAGAGTACAAGAACCGAGCTACATTCACCTTTTGTTCTATATCCTCACTTCTACTAGCAACTCTCTGTTTCTAAGTCAAAAGTGAAACTATATAATTTAAGGGCAAATTAGAAATAAAGAGAAATTATTATTGTGTAATAATTATTAAATAATGATAAAAGCACAAACAAAAAGCATCTTCTTGTGCTTTTACGGTTGCAATAGGTGAGCAGTTAGCTCACATTTGTCCGGTTTTTTTTTTTTTTAATGAAATCACCCGAAGGTGGGGGTATATATATAGGCACCCCAAACCATGAAGAGTAGCCATAATAAGTGGCAGAATTTAATACAAAAAGCAACAGCGTTGCCTCAAAATGAGTTAGTCTGTACAGGTTTGTGGTTATATCCGAGAGGAGTTGTGATTCCAAAGTAAAAATGAATCTCCACATCCTGTGTTAATTCGCACTTTGGCCAGGCCACTCTATGGATATAACCAACATGTAGGTAGATTGTTAGCTAAAAGGAAGCTAAGTACAACAATGGACAGGTGCAGATCCATCTTGTTTCCTTGAGCATGGCAGAAGTGAAGGAGTTAGGTGGTAGTACATTTTGAAGATCGAAAAATCCTGAATTTGGTCTTGGATCAATATAATTGCAGTTTCGCCATATTGGTCGTGGAACCAACAGAAATGCAGTGTCGCCGTATGGGTGTTGAAAACCTGGTTGCCTGTACCTGCATAACAACAATTTCCATCAGCAGTATCGAGTCCTAGTATGGCCCCGTTTGTAGGTTCTAACATGAGGAACCTGTTTCATATCCAAGGCAATAAGACCTTTGATATGAACCGGCAAATTATTCAGGGTAAGAGGCTGGTTATTAGATGAATGAAATTTGGCAATTGCATTTGCTACGGAGTTGCATTCTCTATAGACATGGTTAAGCACTGCTACGTTTAAAAGGCTTTTAATCTTATATGCCAAATTAAAAAGATTCCAGTTTGCTGAGTAAGGATCCTGAATCATATTGATGGCTAGAAGAGAATCAGATTCAATGATAACTGAATAATCACGATCGTGAAAGGATTGGCATGCAGCGAGAATTGCTAATATTTCAGCATGTAAAGGAGATATTGCTTCTATCGTAGATGAGCTTATGAACAGAGGAAAGCCAGAGCTATCTCTCGCAATAATCCCAACAGAAGCTGTGTGTGAGAGCCAAGAAGCATCAGTATTTATTTTTATGTAATTTCTACCCGGGTGTTCCCAGCAGACAGGACTTATAATTGGTTTCGGAGGTGGTCTAAGAAGAGGTATTAGGTGTCTGAGTGGGTTAGGGAAACCAGTAGAAGAACTCAAAGAAGCAGGGCATGAGTATAAAGAGAGGTTGATGAGGCCGAGTATCTCCCTACAGATGAGGTTAGCTGAAAAGGGAACCTGATCATAAATATACCTAGTTCTAGCTTTCCAAAGACACCAGCAAATAAGCGAAGGAAGTAGTTTACATATCATGAGGTAACCTTTGGGTAAATCTAGGCAGTTCCATAAAGAAAAAAAATCTCGGAGCGATAGATTGATGTTCAGGAAGATTAAAAAGAATCAGAGAAGCCAGATTGTTCCAAATAGTTTTTGCCAGAGTGCAAGATATGAAAAAGTGATCAATTGAGTCAGAATTACAACACACAGGACATTTGGAAGCCAAATTGAAACCACAGTTTATAAGTACATCATCGAAAGGGAGGAAAGCATGAAGCAATTTCCATGTGAAAATCGATACCTTTTTTTGCAACAAAACATTCCAAACATTTTTGGCAGCCGGGAAGTTACCTGTAGAGAAAGTGATAGTACGATATGCAGACTTGAATGAAAAATTCCCCGAGGTATCCGATTTCCATATGAGTCTGTCATCTCTGCTCGCCACCACTTCAACATCCTGCAAGAAAACTACAGTATCATTTTCCAGGTAAGGTGATATCATAGGTAAAATGTCCAATTTGTTATTAATGAAATCAGATATGGAGTACCCCTGGAAAGTATCATATATGTTACTTGGGATCTTATTGGTCAGTGGACCATTAGGGCACCAAGTAGATGTCCAAACATTACATGTCCCCTTACCATGAATAATAATGGAGTTTCCCTCGGCTAAGGAATTTATTGAGCAAATCCGTTTCCAAGTAACAGAGTTTCTGTGTGAGGGTGGTAAGGACCATAAAAGTTTAGACCACAGTGTGACTCCTAACTGACAATTCCACCAAAGCTTGAGGGAGCATGCATCTACTATACCTTGAATGGATCTAAAACCTAAGCCATTTAGGGATTTTGGTTTGGCCAAATGTAACCATTTTTTCCATATCTTATTTCTTTTCCCATCTGTTTCTCCCTAGAAAAACCTAGCCAGCTTCCTCTCAAAAGATTTAATAATGTGTTTAGGGGGTTTTGTTACTGCCCATAAATGTTGTGGCAGAGAATACAAGCAGCTATTGATCAGCACTAATTTCCCCCCAGTGCTAAACCACTTATTTTTCCAATTTTGCACTTTTTTATCCAACTTTTCCATAAGTGGTTGATAGTATCTATTTAAAGTTCGACCCTTGAATATAGGGCATCCTAGGTACTGAAAAGGAAAAGAACCTTGTTTCATTTTCAAAATCAGCTTCATCTGGTTAAGTTTAATGGTCGAAGCGCAAATGAAGAATTCAGATTTATGAAAGTTAAATTTTTTGCCCGAGCTGAATTCGAATATGTCCAAAAAAGCCTTAATTCTGATTAAATTTGATTTTGAGGCTTGCATCAATATAATAGTATCATCAGCATACATAAGATGAGAGATTGCAGAAAAAGAAGATGGAATCTGATAGTAAGAGAGTTTACTATTATGGAAAATAAAGGATAAACTCCTTGAAAAAGCCTCTGAAAAGATGTTGAAGAGAAAAGGGGAGAGAGGGTCACCTTGTTTAATACCTCGAGTGACTTTGAAAAAGCCAACGGGGTTACCATTGATCAGAACCAGGGGTACCATTGATCACATTTGTCCGGTTGTGAAATACTTTGCCGTAGAATTCCTTTCTAATTTCTAATTTTGATTTGGAAGATTTGAGCAAAGAATACATGGTTCATTCCTATCCGATGATTGGAATAAGCAAGCTGGTAACTTGCATGTATATTGCCCAATAAAATGCAGTGTTGTAAATAATTCACCCTGCAGGACTTTCAATAGGGCAGTGGGCAAAGGACATGAGGTGTTGATATCCACAGTTTTGCTGCTGTCTTATCGACATTTCGTTCGCCCAATCGTGTGGTCATGGAATGAGCTGCTTCTGCTTAGGCTTTAATATCTTCCATTCGGAGATCAGATCATTTGATTCGTTTGGGGGAGGATAAAATTGGAAATGAACCCCTCCTAAATTGAATAATCATGTCTATCTTTTTTTTACCTTTTGCCAGGATTTCAACTATTCCCATCCCTATGAAATGGTAAAAAGTATCTCTCAATGCAGCTCAGTTCTTGTAGGCTTTTGCTCGCTTGTCTTCAAAAGATGGAAATTTAGTTGTTCAAAGTTCCCATGTTTTTCGTCGTTTCCCTAAAAGGCTTTGAACTCCCTAACTTTACCTTGATGAACATGCACCGAGCCCAAGTTTGTACAAATGATCATGTCTACCCTAAAGGTTTTCATTTGGGCTTGTCTTTACAAGATTCAGCCTTGACTTTTTTTCTTGAAGAGACCGTAATACCTACCGTACCGTAGTGGTAGCCTTGAACTCGTTTATTAAGGGTGTTGCTATATCCCGCCCTGTATTTTACTATCCTCGCCCTAATACGCATAAATACACGTATTTTTAATTTAAAATTAACAAATAAAAATTGGGAGAAGTAGTATAAATTGGGAATTTCTCTCCTTCCTTCTCTCCTCCATTCTCTCTTTTTCTCTCCTTCTTCTTCTTCTTTCTCTCCATTTCTCTCCCCCTTCCCTCTCTCCATTTCTGCCGCCCAGCCAGCGCCGCCCGCCGCCTCCGCCGCCCGCCGCCGCCGGAAACCCGCCGGAAAACGTAAGTTTTGGAGGAATTTTTTTTACTTTTCGTGCGAATTGTTGCCCGATCTATTCGAATTTTGTTGAACTTGTCGGAATTGTTAGAATTGGGGTTTGTTAGAATTTTGTTAAATGTAGAATGGATGTTGGGTTGGTGGTTAGATGTTGGGTTGGTGGTTAGTATAGGAGATTAAGATGTAGAATAATTTGGAGAAATCTAATATTAGGAATTTAATGAATTTTGGAATTAAAACGAAGAAATTGTGTTTTTTAGAAATTATTTAGTTTAAATTTGGAAATGATTACTATTTCCGTAATTTGGAAAGTATATGTGACATAATAGAATATAGTTCTATTTAAATAAACTTTATTAATCCGATGTAAACAATTGTGTAGTAAATTATTATGATATGTTTTGACAATTGTTTCCTTGAATGTTAATAATAGTGTGATGTGGTAAAAAAAATAAGATTATTTAGTAATGTAATTTCCAATTTGTAACTTAAAAAAATGTGTAGTTCGTTGTATGGGATTGTACGAGAATTAAATTTGCTGTTTGTGGTGGGGTTTTTTTATGTTATATCCACTTTTTCCTATGCATTATAGAATATGTAGTTTCCATTAGTAAATTGAAATTATGCACTGTTCAAAAATATTAGTTCACACGTTGTTGAAATGTATGTTAATTTATCTTATCATATCAGTTTGATTCAATTGTTGTTATACTAATTACATATCTTGTGTTGTAGATGAGCACTGCTGGTCAACCTGACGGCCATGGTCGTTCCATACGACGAAGAGGTGTTAGTGCCTCGGCGAGACAGGCTAGAGGCCGCGTGGTCGAGGATTAACCGTCGCCTCGGCCGCAGGAGTGTGATGTAGGAGCGGAGCGGCCTTCTCCACCGAGCGTTCATGCATTCGATCCCATGCCAACATGGGACGGTCCGGAGATTAACATTCTCGCGTCTGGTGGAATCCGTCACGATAGTGACTGGCAGTTGAATTATGACTTGCCGGCAGATGTCCCCCTGATGGGCCAACCTGGGACGAGTGTGCCATTGGATGCTGGGATCGAACGTTATGCTGCTGGAGGAGCCAGGCACACCGTGAGGAATAGAGCTGGTCAATTCTCACAATCTTCTGGTGGATCGTGCAATGCCGGTGAGACTGGCACCGGAAGGGCACCGAGGAATAGGAGGAAGCGACCCGCCGATGAGACGTGGCTAGTGCGGGGACCGATGGCTGGTGGCCCGCAAGATGACCTCGTCATACCAAGCTTCGGAGGACACGTCGCTATTGACGTTTGGAATGGTATAGAGCGAGGTGTGCTGAGATGCCATGCTCGATCGCCGCTATGCAAGCAGCTAGTCGCCACGCTCCCCGAACTGAGCGATGTTGCACAGGCCCGGATACGTGCGACCGGGTTGGCCCACCTGCCTGCGATTATGTTCCAGTTCCTTGACATGGCACTGATATCCGCTTTTGTCGAGAGGTGGCAGCCGGACACGAACACGTTTCACATGCCTTTTGGGGAGATGACCATCCTGATGCACGACGTTGAGATGATTCTTGGCATTCCCATCGTTGGTGGCGCTGTTGCGAGTACCATTTCGGCGGAGACTATTCAGGAAGCGTGCACTGAACTGTTTGGGAAAGACGTGGAGTCCTTTGTCGCGGAAGACTGGAACGGGGGTAACATAGATGCCCAATCATTGATGGCGAGGTGTGTAGCGGCGGGGCAGAGCGAGAACTTCCAATTTATGTGCTACATGCTGACCCTGTTTTCATCCACGCTTTTTGTGGATAAAACTGGGAATAAGGTTAGAGCCAACCTTCTACCCCTACTTGATTCGCAGTTGTCGTGGGGCTCGGCGACGTTGGCCAGTTTGTATCTGCAGTTGGGAATTGCGTCCCGGTCCAAGGCGCGCGGCCTATGCGGATGTTGCACGCTCCTTCAAGCATGGATATACGAGTACTTTCCGATGTTTCGGCCGAGACCGAGTACATTGCCAGCTCTTCTGGGGCACGCCAACCGGTGGCACACAGGGGATAAAACAGGGAGGGATACTGGGAGGCTCAGTGCCATCAGGCGTCAGTTGGATGCCTTACAGCCCGACCAGGTATGAATTCCATGCTTTTACTCTTATTCTGACAGTAGTAGGTAGATCGGATTCCATAGAAACGTAACATGTCTGTGAAACTTTTTGCAGGTGGATTGGTTGCCATATGGAGTGGACGTGGTTAGGGCTGCGAGGGGGAGGACTCACTACCGCGGCGTGATTCGATACCTCGACGCAATGGAGGCGTACATGCCAGATCGCATTGTGCGCCAGTTCGATCTCGTACAGGGTATACCGCGGGGTCTTGCAATTGCGCCCGAGCCTTGTTCCCGCCCGGCTGATCCAGCCGGCTATTCAGTGACCTACCCAGGGAGGCTGCAGTTAACCCTATGGGAGATGGCACACACTTGGCACGACGGTCAGCTTGCGGCGTTCCCGATAGCCACGAGCCAATCAGAGTGTACCATGGATTACGAGGACTGGTACGTGACTCATTCGCACCCATTGATCGCAAATCCTGAACATGCTGCCACGAGTGGACCGGACAGGACACATTATCAGTTATCGGTAAGTTTTCTCGAACTGTTTGCTTCGAGTAATTATATTACATTTTACTATTTCGTTATTGTAAAATCTGTTTCCTGTGCAACAGATGCTGAGTGACATGATGAGCGCCTTGGATCCGTTTGACTCGGCGACCGTTGATGGACTCGCCGACCCCTGCATGAGGGAGTTGATGACGACTTTTGTCAGTCATCGCGATAAGTATCGCATGCTCGGTTATGGACCCATTCCTTAGTCGACTGTTTGCTTATGTATGAACCCACAGTATTGCCATAGTTTGCTCATTTATGTAATCGGTAACTGTTTGTGCATATCAAATTTATAAGTCATCGATTTTTGCAACAGTAACGCTTTCAAAATAATTGTGACGCTTCGATAATAACTGTAACGGTTGCGTACATGCCGAAATGTTTCGCTGGGTTACAACAGTTAATTACTCTCAGAGTATGCTCTTCTCCAAGCCCTTATCCTCCTACGAAAGGGTAACTCCTAACCTACGACATCAGCCTTCCTCAATGTGGTCCACATATTAACCACGGGGGGCATGGGACAGTTTTCCTTCACGTGTACCCGGACGAAATGGCTTGCACTGCGAACATATACAATGTGTAGCTCCCTACTTGTTCCATCCTCGCCCCCACCTGCCCTCAGTGGAAGGACTGTACAGCAATGGTCCGCCGACCCATTCTCTAAAATGTAATATAAAACTACAACCGTGTTGTAGTAGGTGGCGACAGGAAACATGTCTGCAATGACCGTAAACCAATGCTCTGGACCACATGGACTGCTGGTGTGGTGTATACGGGCTCTGGCGAATTCAACGTCATCTTGCGAATCGTATATGGGAACATAGTCAGGCCAATGAGTTGATATCTCGTTAAATACTGCCCGACGCGCTGTAGACCATTCACCTTCACCGTCTACGTGGAACGCATCAGCAACGCATCTGAAGCCACAGTTTCCATCACTCACGACATCGTTCCAGCCTTCGATGTAATGCCGGACAATGTGGGGGACACTTTCGAGGAACGGGAATGTCGCTGCAGGAGAACACATTAAGATAAATATCTTGTGCAGGCGGCGTTCATTAGGAAGAATGGTGCTTGTACTTACCGTGCCGGCGACCGCTCCCTGAAGCATGCCCCAGGGACCTTGAACTACTCCCGTATCGCCTGTTCACGTGCTCGTGGTAGCTCGGTGAACGTCGGGTTGATCTTGATCGGGGGACCTGCTCACTTGGTCTCCCACGTGCACTAGTACAATTGTCCGGCTCGCCAATGCCGCTCTCCTCCGGACGCAACTGCGCATCTATGTAGGATGAAACTCGTCGGCGGACCGAAGGGTCGCTGCGTGCCAGCTCCTCCAACAGAGTGTTGAACCGCGACTGATCTTGTTCGGCCCTCGCAATGTTTTCCGTGCTCCGCACGTGATCACCCAATGCCAGGCTCTTAAACAGCGGATGAATGTCGTCCAAGTACAAGGGGATTCCTTCAGCAACTGCCCCTGCCATGACGCATGCACACGTATTCCGTGTGTCGAGCGCAGCACACAGCCACAGTAAGCATATACCTGTGCTCCGAGTGCATCAATCCTCCCGGACTCGACCGTCAATTTATCCAGACAGTATTTGGACACATTGTTGATCAAGTTGCTGAAAAGGGCCCTATGGTGCAATCTTCCAATGCACGTTCTTGATTTCTCCAGGCCGGTCTTGATCATAGTAATCTGCTGGGCTATCTGCAGGTCGACACGCCTCCATACCGTGTCCAGTGAACCAGTCGACGTTTGTAACCACCCTTTCAATGACGAGTGTGCACTTTCGACCCTGCATGTAGTTGTGTTCCCGAAATGCAGAAATCTGTTCGTCCATGCCCTCACAAATTTCTCCTTATGGGGGGTGAGCCACGTCGTCTCAGCGTAACTAATAACAGCTTCGCTCCAAGACCATCCAGCCCTCATATCTACCAAGGCGGTTTCGTACTCTGAAACGGTGGACGCATTGCAAACCCAGAACCATGCACCATTCTTGAACGCTGCCCCGTTCCTCTTATTCCCTGTCAGCACAGTAACACGTGCCTCCACATCCTAGTTAATATGCCAGGTGCAGAGCAAATGATTCAATTCTGGAAACACAGTCCGAAGTGGCCTAATCAGTCCCATCTCCCGATCAGTGACCACAACCTCAGGGAACGGTCCATCCACAAGCAAGTTCTTCAGCGCGTTCAGCACCCACTCATAGGTATCTGCCGTTTCGTCAACAACAATTGCGTAGGCAATCAGGAAGTTTGTGTTGCAAGGGGACATCCCAACCATCTCAATGAATGGCATGCCGTAGGATTGGTCTTGTACGTTGAGTCGATGGCCACAACCCACGGAAACGTGCAAAATGCCACAACAGCATCGGGATTAGCCATGAATAAATGAGTCAAAGTACCATCACCTGCTGAGCGGTGACTAGTGACATACCCTTTCGCGGTGGCCAGATGCAAACAATTCTCCGCTGTGTTGCGCCCGCCTCGCCTTTCTGTTACATATGCCGATCTCTCATTTTACACCTGCTTAATGTTCTGATGCAGGTCTGGAAACGAATTACTGAGGCTGGCATTGATATGCCTTGGGGCTGTTTCTGAATCTGTCAAATCTCTGATCATTTGTTTCGCGTCCGCATGGAGCTTGCAGCTCTGTCTATGACCCTCGGGGTACACTGAGAAAGAGTGGTTGTGCATCCCTCGACTAGGATCCTTGCACGGCACTACATTCCAACCATCCCCCGTGATTCTCTGTTTCAAGACAATCGCGAATGGGCAGTCACAACTTCTGGTCGAGGTGCTACTCCGTCGGACTACATCAGATTCGCTCGTATCTACAACCTTATCCTTTCGGCCCCGATTGCAAATGCAATATAACCTCAGGGGACCATTCCTATTCTGTTTGTAGGACCCCGTGACAAGTTCAAATCCCACATGCAGAGCAATCCGTTGCAGGTAGGAATAAGCCTCGGCAACACCTGGAAACACAGCTGAGGTGGCAAATGGAGAGTATCCATTCCGCCCTGCAGCAGCTTCACATGACTGATTGTCATCCTTAAACAGCAATAAACATCAAGTAATTAGTTACACTCAACTGCTATACCAACGACAATGATGTCGTCAATTAACGTTTACATATGAACGAATAAAGATAAAATTACAGTCAAAACGTTAAAACATATACTTAAAGAAGAGAACATAAAGATAAAATTATAGTACATGAAATGCCATTACAGTTATAAAATTCCCGTACACAAATTAACTCCCTAAACTAAAATTACATTCATCCATTTCAAACTGTCCTCCTAATGGACTTAAGGGTGCACTCCGCCATTTCTCATTAACAGCTAAAACATACATGTAATGGAAAAAAATGAAATAACATTGTGACTAGAATTAATATTACATTCTTACATTTCACATTAAGGTTTAAAATTAATTAACGTAACGAATTTAATGTTTACTAATGAACTTTTGGAATCCAAAATGCAACCGGGTCGTTTCAGATTAACTTTTAATACTTGCATTTGAATAATGTAAAATGAAACAAAGTAATTACATTTCAACAAATTAAAATAACAAAATAACGTAAAAAAACGTAAATTAACGTTACAATAATTAACAAAATAACAAAATTAACAAAACAACAAAATTAACGTTACAATAATTAACAAAATAACAAAATTAACAAAACAACAACATTAACGTTACAATAATTAACAAAATAACAAAATTAACAAAACAACAAAATTAACGTTACAATAATTAAAATTAACGTTACAATAATTTTTACGTTACAATTAATAAATTAAAATACTAAGATGAGCATAAATTAAAAAACTAAGATGAGCATAAATTTCTACTTCAAAAAATAATAGATAATAAATTTAACTATTACTTATGGACAGAAAACTGATTAGTAAAATTACCTCCGAAGACATGGAATTTCTAACACCCTTGCTTGGAGTACAAATTTGGAGAGTAAAAATTTGGAGAGTAAAAATTTGGAGTTCCACATATTTTTACAGCAGAAATGATCTTTTTATAGCAGAAAATTCAACTTTTTCGGGTGTGTGATAGAGTAAATGACATTAAATGTGGGTAGTTGGGGAGAGGAAGCCGTCCGGCTCGCGGCAAGCCCATGGCGAGCTGAGCCTGTCCGGCTCGCGCCCAGACCGTGGCGAGCGGAGGCCGCTCCAGCTCGCGCCCAGGTCGTGGCGAGCGGACCGGCGGTGGCTCGCGCCCAGGAGGTGGCGAGCGGACCGGCGGCGGCTCGCGCCCAGACCGTGGCGAGCGGACCGGCGGCGGCTCGCGGCCAGGCGGTGGCGAGCGGACCGGCGGCGGCTCGCGGCCAGGCGGTGGCGAGCGGACCGACGGTGGCTCGCGCCCAGACCGTGGCGAGCGGAGACCGCTCCGGCTCGTGCCCAGGCCGTGGCGAGCGGACCGGCGGCGGCTCGCGGCCAGGCCGTGGCGAACCGGAGCAGGTGGCGGCGGACGGTGGTCCGGCGGCGGCAGAATTTCTTTTAAATTAATTCAGTTAATATTAACTAACTACAATTATCTAAATTAATTTTAATTCAGTTATTGAAATTAAATTACAAAAATATACTGTATACGTATTAGGGCGAGGATAGTAAAATACAGGGCGTGGTATAGCAATCCACTTTATTAATGAATATTATGTGAAGAAGAGCATAAAAAATGTGGTATTGTTAAAAGGAAAATCTGACGAGCATTAAAAGGATAATCAGACGAGCATTTTTGTAAACTCTCTATGCGTTAGTAAATAGTTACCATAGCACTTTGTAATCATGGGCTTAGTATGTGATTTTGTGTTGGAAGTTACCGAAGAATATTTAAGTATTAATTTTCTGGACCTCACATCAGGATTCGATCACATGTATTAATATCGATTCTATTTCCTCATTCTTTACATTTTGCCTCACTGTACTAGTTATTTATATTTGGTCATCGTACATTAATATACTTATGTAAATTGTGGGATTTAGGGTGGATCTTGTCGCAATGGTAAGGTTGCTCCTCTGTAACCAATTAGTCATGGGTTCGAAACTAGAACGGCCTTTTTTGCAAAGACTGCAAGGCGAAGGCTATGTACAATGGCCTTCTCCTGTACATAGGCAAAAGGAGGAACCTTCGGCCACCGGGCCGTGCCCTTCATAATTCATATATAGTGGATTAGAAACATTGATATGGTTATCATATGGTCATGTAGGACTTCTTGATATGGTGTATAACTGATATTATTCTACTTCAAGTCACATATATTTACGAACCTTTTAAAATCCAAATATATTTTGATTTCCTTATGGACATCTGTTGGACCTCCAACCTGGTAGTCTTGAAGATTATCTACTTGTACCGTTCCTCTCGAAAGGCCCAGTGAAAATACAGGGATCCATTTGTTAGGCCTTTTAGTGATCAGATATAGCGTGTCACTCTTGTCATTTATGATTACGACAAGAGTAGGGTCTCTGAGTAAAGGCTGTAGTAGCATAAATCTGTCGTATGTGAATTAATAACCAACTTCGTACCACATTGATGTGGATAGATTATGTTCAGGGCCGTGGATGGGCTTTGAGGTTTTGGAGGGGACAATAGTGTGGGACAGGTGGAATTTAATGTGACTAACTTGCATTATTTAGTAGAAGTCCAACTTCAGTTACTCCTAAAATTCGCTGATACGTGTGGTCTATCTATTGGAAGGTTTACTACCATGTAAAAAATTAGGTTTGAAGCCTATCAAGTCCAATATCGTCAGCCGAAGCTGTCCTCCTAACTGAAATCTGGGCTACAGATTCGGATCAAGGCCCCAAATGGATGTATTAAAAGGGCTGGCAATATCTATGTTTAACCCTCTTCTCTAGGTCTTTCCTTGAGCTATTTTATGTTTTGGAGAGATTGAGCAGTGGCTAGTGGAGGAAAATGGAAAGATGAAATAGTTTTGAAAGAAAAGCCTAGATTCAGCACTCCCTGTTGTTCACATTTGATGCTGTGTATAAGGACTTTGTAAATGCCAATTATGCATGTCTATTAAATTTTTTACTTTAGATGTTTTCTTTGTTTCAATTGAGTTAGTTTGAAGCATACCTGTCATTTTCCCACCCAATATGACTTCCTGTTTGAATGGCAATAGTTTTTCCTGCTCTATTTTAGTACGCGGTGTTGGTTTTACCTCTTTATTCAATTTAAGGTTGGATTTTATTTTCATTTTGCTTGTCAATATAAATATATGATTGGTGATATCAGGAGTGGTTTTGCATTTATAATAGTGTCTTTGATTCTTCTTAATTGGTTTTAAAACATTTGAAGCACATCCCCCATATTCCTGAGAAGGAAGGCGCCAGTGCTAGAGCTAGAAGTACATTGCTCGAGAAGGCTATAAATGACTTGGAGAAACTTGTTGCAGAATGTAAGTTAAGCCTCACTTTTAGATATTGAACTGGAAAATATTTAAAGAATTGCTCTTGTGAAACTTGATCTCTTACACATGCTGTTTTACTGAAATTTACAGCTAGACCCCCAAGTGCAGTAACTCAGGATGCTGATAGTTCATCCCGTGCAATCAAAAGGAGACTGTCTCAGGCAGTAAAGCAAAAGCTAGCTAAAGTTGCCAGATATGTGGTATTCAACAAAATTTTTGTGTTTAGTTCCCCATTTGTTTATTTCAATATATTCCATGCTCTTGTCAATATTTGGCTTTTGCTTTTATTTGTTCTTGATACTCCCCCCGGTCCTCTAATAATGGCACCTTTTCTAATTTGGGATGTTTATTTATATTTTGGCTCCTTCCCTTTTTTTACAAATCCTAGATTGTTTTCATCCATCCAATTTACTTTTTACTCTCTCATTACAACCTCAACCATTCATTTTACTTTTCAAAAAACTTTGTGCCATTTCAAAGGCGGACAATTATAGAGGACTAGAGGGAGTAGATGTTTTGCAGCATTCAACATAATTTTTGTATTTAGTACCCCATTTGTTTATTTCAGTATATTCTATGATCCTAGCACATTCTGTAATTTTTTTTATTTGTTCTTGATAGATGTTTTGGTTTGTGTTTCTTGTTTACAGCAATCATGCCATGGAAAGATAACCAAGGAGGTGGTTGATCGCTTGATGAGTATTGTAGGGCACTTGGTACAGCTTAGAACCTTGAAGGTATTTATAGCTTAAGACAAGTCCATACTTGATTGACTATGTGTGTAAACTGGGATACTCAATCAACCCAAGTAAATTATGTTTCCTAGTCATAATTTCATAAAGTTATTAACTTTTAAATTATTAAATAGGTGATAAAATGCAATTTTGGCTCTAGAAATCATAGTAAACAGCTTAATAGTTTTAATTAGCTCCATCATGTATGTTCGTTCATTGTGTTCCAGTGCTTAATTTTGTTTTATCTTTTCTGTAAATTCTCTGTCCTATAAGTGAAATTATGCTCTTGAATTTGCCAGTCTGGTGATGTTATCTAATTTGTTAGTTATGGAGCTCACAGCCAATATTTTGGTCCATCATAACTGTAAATGTTGATTTATATTTGGTTGCTCTGCAGAAGAATTTGAAAATTATGGTGAACACAGAATTGTCAGCAAAGCAGGAGAAAGACAGTAGGGTCCAGCTGGAAAAGAAAGAAGTAGCAGACATGGTTACAACAAGAATTCCTCTCATGAAATCCAAGGTACTGTTCTACTGTGTAATATGCTGCATGATGTTCTTATACTTTGCGCTTAGCTGGATTAATTTGTTCATTCTGCAACATGCAGTGTAATTACTTATCTATGGCTTGTTAGCCATTCTTTTGTTGGAAAATGGCTATTGCTTATTATCATTTGCTTGAGCATTGATGTTGCTTTCATGTATTCAGCACTTCATCTCATCTGTCATTGAAGGCAGATGAGTTGCATTAATATCACCATTTTGCATTCTGATTATTATGGAAGACTTAGAATTTTCCAGGCAGTTCTTATTGCCTCCAATTCTGCTATTTGTCTTCCAGGCACTTGAGAAACAAGTAGGAGCTTCTGATGATTTTCAAGAAATAGGTGCTGCAGAGAAAGAAGCCTTGACGAAGAAATATAGCATGGACGATATTCTGGAAGATAAAATATGCAACCTTTATGATCTTTATGTCGACGTATGAACTTTGCACGTCCCAATATTCATAAATTCTTGCTTACTTTCCATTTTTTCTTCAATAAATTTCTTTAATTTGTTTCTTTTCTTGCTGTTAACTAATTACTGTTGTTTTGGATCTTGTTGCAGGGTTTAGAAGAAGATGTTGGTCCACAGGTCAGAGAGCTGTATGCAGAGGTGATTATTGTGTTAATAATTTTAGTCAATCAGAAACAATGAGAATTTTTTGGTGCCTAGTTTCTATATGCAACTTTATCTTTTATCCTCTTCCTTTTTTAGGAGTCTTTAGTGCCTGTCAATTTTTCTTATCGCTTGTTTGTCATTGTCTAATTTTGGGCCTTTTAATCATATTTGAAAAGTCAATAATGCTGCCATAAACAGTTTCAACAAGAATAAAAAAGTGCATTCTTTGAACTATCCCATACAAGTAAATGTGACTCTGTACCGATTGTCCTGAAGGTGCTGAATCAAAATCTGAAGTCTGCATGTGTTCTGTTATAGATCTCATAATCTGTAGATTTGTTATGATGTAGCTAACTGCACTGTGGCCAAATGGGTATATGGATATTCATGGGATCAAGCGTGCTATACGTAGGGCAAAAGATAGGAAAAATGCGTCAAGCAGTTGTCAAAAGGTAATGTCCTCACGTTCATTTCTGTAATGGTTCTTTATATTTTAAAACCTTCAGGTGATATAGTTTTTGTTGTTTCCTCTGAACTTAGTGAATGAAAAAGTTAAAGCCGAATGATTTTAACTAATATAGAGATTACACAATTTTGAGGATTTAAAAGGATTAAATTGTTGAAAGTGATTAATCATCCTACCTGATGTTTGATTGCCTAGTCTCTTTCTTCCAGTTGTATCTAAACCGTTTTTCCAGTCTGATTGTTAGCATGCGGGGCTAATGAAAATCAATCAAAGGGTGTGCTCTACTTTGGTATTGAAGAAGGTTGTAATTAATGGAGTACTTTTGTTTACCCTTACTGAATATTAAGGCCATCTGTTGGTTGAAATAAATTGCGGTTGATTATTGAATAGATAACTTCGTGTCATGAGAAGCTTTCTATCCCCTCAGTGCTACGTATAGTTTTAGAGGCTCAGTGGATTTGGTTGTGTTGGCATTCCTAGATCTAGTTCCGAGTTTGAGTTAGATGCTTCACATCTTTAGTTTAACAAATCTCTTTATGAACAGGATCCTGAAAAAATGAAGAGGAAGAAAACATTGCCTCGAAAGCCTGAGGCTGCTCGAGAAGAAACAAATTCTTTAGCTCAACCAGTATATCAGCAACAGAAGTGTGTTTCAGAGCCCAGTGATCATGGGAAGATATTGGTAAAAAAATATGCGTCCAGTGAAAGTGTCACGGGTACTGCTGCAAGAATGCCGGTATCCTTCATAAGTGGCTCAAATGGAGGCCATCCAATGCATGAGAGAATGAAGGGGTGGTTATAATTACGCTGGCATACAAATACTTCTGCTGTTTGCAAATGATCTTGATGGCTGTTTGTGGTTGAGGTTTATGCATTATGTCCGCTATGTCTGGACTTGGACATTGTTTTTTTATTTTGAAAAAGAGACGCTAGATTTGAGAAGGATTAATTCCTTAAATAACTCTTATTTCTACTCTTCTATATTTTGGCTCAGATAGACCCAAACAGTGTTACTCCCTCTGTCCCAGGGGAACCTGCAGAGAGAGAAATCTCTCCTCAAGATTTCCCCCTGGGCCCCACCACGTCAGCAGCCATGTACTGCTGCTTAACCAATTTTTTTTGCAGTGGATATTCAAAATTAGGATAGAGTAAATCCTTCCCTCCTTTCTGTAATTGGCCCCCCTTCCAGCCAAATTAATGAGCTGGGAAGACGCCAAAACTGTACAATGTGGTACTGTTCATACAGTAACAAAATTCTCAAAAATGAAGAACACATTTCCTATTTATACACTCATTCCTACTACCATCAATGAACTAAAGCTGTGTAAATGAAGACAAAAAGCTGTGTAAAGATTCAACTTCATCCCAAAATTCCAAACCAATAAAAGTTTGGGTAATTTTGGGGAACCCTTAGGTAGAACATCACAAGTCATCGTGCCGTCTCGAGCCCCGTAGGTGCAGATTGCTCTCATTTGTGCATCTTCCCATCATCATGGGTTTTTTTACGGGCAATGCAGGTCAAGAATCTAACAAATGAAGAGAGGCAGCACATGGTAGAGTTTCTGTTGGAGCACCACAAAGATGGTAAGATCCAGCACTCAAAAAGGGAAGAGGCAGTTGCTATGTTCGATTGCAGCATTCGCACTGTCAGCACAATCTGGGCACTGATTAGAGCTCAATTGGCAGCTGGAGTCCCACTGGACGTGCGTCATCGGATGACGGGCCATCCCGATGCCTTGAGAATGTTGCCTGCAATACAAAGAACCATAAGGGGTACAACAAAAGCATTAGGCATAGGGAAGAGCAGCGTTCAATGTGCCGTCGCAGCCAAGGTCATAAGAAGTCATACAAATAGCATCAAACCTGCTCCACCGAACAGAATAAGGTATCTCGTATGTGGTTTGTTTTAGAAAAGTTAGATCCAGATCTTAGATTCAGGTCCATGGACCATGCCATTCACATAGATGAAAAATGGTTCTATTTGAGTAAACCCACTGTTAGGTACCTACTTGTCCCAGATGAACAGGAGCCGAACATGTAAACAGAAGTCCCACATACCAAAATTGATGTTCATGTGTGCAGTAAGTAGGCCAATTTGGGGGGAAGATGGTGAACTACTTTTTGATGGGAAACTAGGTATATTTCCATTTGTGCAAGATCAAGTTGCAGTCAATAACAGCAAAAATAGGCCAGCAGGTACAGTGGAAAAGGTGCCAATACCAAAGGCAACAAGAGATGTGACAAGAGCCAAGATAATAGAAGAAGTAATTCCAGCAATCAAAGCAAGGTGGCCAACACATTTATTGGGAAAGTTCATCCACATCCAACAAGACAATGCAAAGCCACATATTTCCAATCATGATCCAGATTTTAGGGCAGTGGCAGAAATGGATGATTTCTACATGAAACTTGTTAGTCAACCTGCAAATTCACCCAATTGCAACATACTCGACTTAGGTTTTTTTTAACTCAATTCAGATCTTAAAACAAGAACAAGCATTAGCAAATGTGGGGTAACTAATCGAAGCAGTGCAATCAACATATGAAAGGGAAGATGCAGTCACTTTGAACAAAGTGTTTGTCTCTCATCAGCAGTCAATGATAGAGATACTGAAAGCACGTGGATCAAATAAGTACAAGATGCCACACATGAACAAAGACATGCACATAAGGAATGAGACTCTACCAAGGTTACTGCAGGTAGATGAAGAGATGGTGAGGGGCATCATTGAACATCTGATCAACAAGAGGGCATTGGATGAAACCATCATACCATTGATGCATACCCTAGGTTATAGACCGTGGGTCCACTAGTGTAAAACATTTTGGGGGTTGGTCAATTGGCAAATTTTGAAAGCCAGGAACATCCCACTTTTGGTGAGAATGGGATGTTCCAAGACCAACACCGGATAAATGTACATTTTCTGCTAATGTCATTTACCCTTTTTTTTAAAAGCTATATGTTTGTGACTCTATTATCATGTTTTCATTTTCACAAAAATGCATGACATCTTCTGGGAACAAGAAAGCCTACTAAACATTGCAGCCACTAACAATATCCACACAAAAATGCACTGATCAAGTTTACCCACAGAGGGAAGATGCATACTGATCAACTTTAGTCTCACAATACTGAGCACACAGAATTAGTCATAGAATACTGATCAGGTTTAGTTAAAGAGTAGTGAGCACGCAAATACACAGCACCCAAGCAACTGACATGGGAGCACAGGTTCACCTGAAGACAGGGGAGCATATATAACAAAGGGAAGATGCAACAATCTGAGACAGGCACAACATTAACACAAGTACTGAGCACACAAATACACAGATAACAGAAGGAAGATGCAACTATCTGAGATAGGCACAACATTAACACAAGTACTGAGCACACAAATACACAGCACACAAGCAACTGACATGGGAGCACAGGGTCACCTGCAGACAGGGAAGCACAACTAAAAGAGGGAAGATGCTACTAACATCAACATAAGTACTGAGCACACAAGCAAATGCAAAGGGAAGATACGAAAATCAGCCATTGATCAGGAAGACACAGGAAGAACATGAACACAAGCCGGAACATTCATAATATCCCAGTGCTACCAAAAAACCTTCAGATCAAAATAATGAAGATAGACATGGAGCAAAATCACCTGATTTGCAGTCACGATTATATCTTTCGAACTTGTATCACAGTAAGAGGTTCGAGGGTTTCCCCCTTCACATAGTTCGTAGCATCTTCCCCAGCACATCGTTTCCATACTTCCAAAACTATAGTATTCAACAAGTAAATAAATCAGTTAGCCAAAAATAGAGTATAAATCACCTATAATCCGAAACCCTAATATACCAAAATCGTAAAGCCACTTATCTTTTTTCAGGCATTCATGGTAGTGGACAGAGCAAACATAACATTTTTTTACCGGGATTCATCACTTCCGGCACCGACGGTTCGTATTCCTGCCTTCCCTTATCCACAGACAGAGAAAATATAACATCTCATTGCTCTCGTGGTGGGTGTCGTCAGAGTCACTGCCGTCCATCTTCGGCTTCGATGGGGACTCTCATTTGAAGGCTTTTGGTCCACCACTGCCGACCCCAATGTTAGGGTTTTGCGACCCACCACCGGAACTAACATCACTGGGGTGAGGAAGGTTTTCAGGGTGAGCATGCCTCACCGGAGACGATGCCTTGACCTCTACAACATCGGCGATGTCGTCATACAGAACCAGATCTGACCTTTTATGACCGATACACAAGGCTTGGACACTGCCGCCTCCCGATGATAGCGTTAGGCCTCCAAATGGAGGTCGCATCATCCACCCCCGTCTCGGGGATGACCTTAAACAGACTGAAGGTGTCGGAAACATAACACAATGAACATCTCCGGCATGATTGACCAGAAGAACAGGGGGAAATTGACATTCTCAACGAAGCACAGGGACCAGGGAAGATGATGAGACAAAAAAATGGCCAGATCGGTTAACAAATTTGGACCGATTTGAGCATATATGAACTAGGGTTTAGAGGAGAACAGGGAGAGAATGCGAGAAGATGAGTAGGAAGATGAATAATGAATGAGAGCGGTGAGAAATCAAAGACTAAGGCATGTGAATTCACTGCCAAGAAATCATTGCCCAAGAAGCTTTAATTGGCCCCTTTTGTCGGTTGGGTGGAGTAAAACAGGAGAGAGTAAATTTGAAATGGGAGCAGATTATGAGATGTTTTAAAATCTGATATAGTGGGTATGGATTAATGGATTTGGGTTTGTTAATTGGGCTGATTTGTTTGTTAAATGAGTGACCTTTTCGTAATATGATAAATCTAGTAAGGGTAATGTGGGAAGTTATGATGAAATTCTTTTCCAAATGAGGAAAATTTTAAAAGTGTGCAGATTTGCCTGGGACAACCAAAAAAGGAAAGTGTTCAGATTCGGTTGGGACGGAGGGAGTACTATAATTGTAATAAGGCCAAAATATTTATTTTGCTTTATCTTATTTTAAAAATATTGAAAAACTATTTTTGAAAGATTTTATATCGTCTCCATTTTCTTAATTTTTGTACACTTTTCATTGTTGTATGTTGGTCTAAGATTGATATAATTTCTTTTATGGAAAATTTATTTTTAATTACTTTTAAACCTTTTACCTCTGCACTCAATTTTCTTCATACATTTCAACTTGTAAAAATAGCAACACTTAAAGATATGACTAAATTATTTTTTTAGTCCCGTACAAAGAAGCTTATACCATATTTTGGTTCCCGTTTGCGAATCAACCTTTAGACAGTACCCCACAAATTCAGAACAATTTCTTTGGTCCTAAAGGTGGTTTTAGGTAAGACTAAATGGTTTTCTGGTATAGCTAGGGGTATAATGGTAATTTTATTAATTTTAAAAATATTTTCAATTAAAAATTCCTAATTTTAAAATTAGCTTTTTCTTTAGTTTTCGCCGCCATCGCCTTCAATTTTCACCGGCGAGCCTCGCCTTCTTCGCGACTCTACAACGATTGCCATTGCTTCCTTCAATTTCCACCGCCGCCTTCAATATTTGGAAGGAGTATCATTTCTATGAAGATGATTTTAATCATATTTATAAAGTTTCATTTGTATCATATGTATGTAAAATCTTGTTTTGTACTGATGTCTAACTGATGGTGATTTGGTAATTTTTTTTATTAATTGTAATGAACTTTATATATATCTTATTTTTTTTTATATATATTCTGAAATATAAATAATTATAATCTTAAAAGTTATTGAAACAGGATTTTCTATCAGTGGTCTAAGTGTTAAGCAGAGACTTTTTCTCATGTATTTAACATAAATGAATAATTTCTTTGGAATTCATCCATTTATAATGGATACATGAAAGAAAGTCTTTAAACAATCCAAATCTATTTTTTCACTAATCTATGCCTACAATAAAGTGAGTGTGCTTTGTAATTTTATAGACTAAATTATTTTTCTAATCCCCTACAAAGTATCTTATACCATATTTTGGTCCCCGTTTGCAAATCAACCCTCAAACAGTACCAAACAAATTCAGAACGATTTGTTTGGTCCCCAAAGGTGATTTTCAGGGAAAGTTAACGGTAAAATTGGTCAAAATATGCAAATTATCATTATACCGTTGAGTTTAAAAAAATAAAAAATAAAACAAAAGGTCTTCGTCTTATTCGCCGGGATAGCAACCTATTACAAATAGTTTCAGCAATTTCAGAGCCTGAATTCTCATCTTCAACAACAATTTTAAAAACTGGTAAAAGCTTACCCTTTTCAATATCATCATCAATCATATTAGTAGTAAATTTGAACATGGTTGGCAAATCTCTATTGCTATTCTAAGCTTGTGCTTCGATGTTTAAATGCTCGAATTGGGCTCCAATTGTCATAAGACACCAACTCTGAAACAAGAACAACAACATATTCAGAAATGAAGAAGTAATTAATTTACCATGAATACAAGAATATAGCCAAACAAAAGTTAATTACCGGTCAATTCGCTTCTTAAGCTTTAACAAGAACTTCTCATTGTCTTCCTCAAAAATCTTGAGTAACCTCTCCATGAGGTTTCGCGCGAGTGGTGGCTCGTCAGGGCCCTGTTCGGCACGGTGGAGACAACAGCTGGGACGACAACGACTCACGACTGGTGGAGCTGCGAGGACAACAATGAGTCACGGTGGTAGAGAACTGCGGTGCGGAGAAGTTGTACCTCGGAGGAGTTGTGTCGTCTCGTGGCGCGGCTGGTGGTGTTGGGTGGCGCGGCTGATGGCGTCGGGTGGCATGGGGATTGAAGAAGGATAAGTCGAATGGTCTGTTGGTGAAGGTGGGAAGAAGGGGAAGCGATTAATCAGCCAGGGTTTGAGTGGGATTTGATATTTACAGTTAAGCCTCTCCCATTCTGTATGGTCTTTGAAAATGACCCCAAAATTTAATTGAAAATATTTTTTAATATGTAAAGTTACAAAAATACCCCTGGATATATTGGAAAGTAGTTCCGGTTTACCTGAAAACCCCCTTTGAGGGCCAAAACATATCGTTTTAAATTTGTGGACCGTCTGAGGGTTGATTTGCAAACGGGGACCAGAACATGGTACAAGATAGTTTGTAGGGGACTAAAAAAAAAAATTTAGTCTTATAATAAATACCTCTCAATTCAAACCGTATCAATAAATGCCAATTCATAGCTCAGTTATACTCCCCCCATTTCATGAGTTTTGACATATTTTGACTTTTAGATTCAAACTGACTCAACTTTGATCATTTTTTCTATTATTATATATACAAAACTATTAGAGTATAGTGCTAAAATAATCATACCTTTTGGCTGAACGTGCCAATATAACCCTGCAGTTTGAGAAAGTGCCAATCTAACCTTGGACTTGGCTGACTTTTAAGTCAATGGCTGTTTAGCCGGAATATGGTGAAATGACAATATTTCCCTTAATTTGTTTCAAAAAGAGAAAAATTCAAAAAACATGAAATGACTGAATTGTCCCTCCCCTTATTTCCCTTTTCTTCTTCTTCCAAAACCTCATTTCCACATTCTTCTTCGATGAAAAACACTACTGCTTCTAACCTCCATTCACCTTATTGTTCGATAGAAAACACCGCTACTGTTAACCCTCACTCACCCCTTCTTATATTCCCTTCCTCATTCACCTCTCCTTATTTTAGTGGCGGTGAATTTTAATGCAAGTAGGTAAGCGGGAAAATGATGGTGTTAGGCACAATGGTAGAGGTTGACCACCGGTGCGGGGCAAACCAATAAGGGCTTAGCGGCTAGGGTTTCATAGCGGAGTGTTGGTGGTGTTTAATCGAAGGTGGGGGAAGAGAGGTGGGGGAAGAAGTTCTGCGGCGGCGCTTCAGGCATAGCTTCGTCTTCATTTTGGGACTAGAGTTCTACAGCGGGCCAAGGGTTTAGCAACGGTGGGCTTTGGCTTCATCTTTGGTTGCGGCAGGGGTGGCGGTCTACAACTTTACCGCAGTGGGGGTGGCCTGCAGCAGGGAAAGGATTCCACAGCGGTGGGGGTGATGGTCCACGACTTTACCGCGGTGGGGGTGGCAGTCCACCACTCTACCTGTAGCGGGAGGGGGGGGGGGGTTAGGGTTTTGCAGCGAGGCAGGGTTCCGCAACGGTGGGTTTTGGCTTTGTCTTCGTCGGAGGAGGGAGTGACACTCAACCACTCTACCTTTTGTTTCGGGTCTAGGGTTTTGATGGCGGTGCTCCTGACGTAGCTTTTTCTTCGTCTTCGTTCTAGCGGGCAGGGATAGAGAGAGAGATTTGGGATGTGGTGGTGAATTTGGGTTTTTTTTAATGTCTTCATCTTCATTCTAGAGGTTTCCGACGGCAGAGGTTTCTGGCACGGCGGAGGTGGGTTGTGAAGAAGAAAGAAAATAGTGTTATAATGGGTATTAAATTTTCAGCTTTAGTTATTGGGATATTTGGTCATTTCAGTCTTTCATCAATGCCCGAATTCTTTGGATCAAGGTTGGAATTAGGTAGTTTGGTAATTAATTAGGGTTAGATTGACACAAATGGTAATAAGTTAGGTTAGATTGACACTTTCTCAGATTGAAGGGTTATATTGGTACTTTCAGCCAAAAGTTAGGGTTATAAATGTGCATATAATGTAATATAATGTTGAATTCATTATAACATATATTTTCAAATTATTATTTTTAAATATTTTTTTACACACATAAATAAAGATGTGAGTAGCTAAATATGAATGCAATTGACTCTAAAAGTTAAAATATGCCAAAACTCGTGAGAGAGATGTAGTATGTAGGCTCTGTTTGGTGGAGCTGTGTTTATAAGCAAAGCTGACTTGTTTTGAAAGAAGGGGGGGGGGAACTAGCTTCTGTTTTCCTCCAAAAATAGTTTCTGCTTTCAAAATAAAAAGTTTTTTTATACAAATGCACCGGTAAACTGCCAACCAGTGTAGATAAACCCTGACTTTGCACCCGTACTCAATGTGTAGGTTGTTATGATCGGTGCAGTTGCTCTCTATTACACTGGTACTGGATTACCAGTGTATACCAATTGTATTTTTTTAGTACTTTGGTGCCAAAATTAAAATTTTTACACCGGTGCATATATCCAAAAAACCCGCCAAAAAGCTAAAAATATACACCAGTCACTGTGTGTACCGGTGTATGAATTACAAATGCACTGGTATAATATTAATACCGGTGTATAAACTCGCGTTAAATGCTTACCTAACACCTTTTTTGGCGGGTTAAAAATGGGATTTTGGGAGGGGGAGTTCATTAATGGTGTTTTTTTTTGTTGATGAAGGCATTTAATGATCCTAAATGAAGACTCTTGAAGGTACCTTCTTTTGAATTATATTTATAGATAATAATGATTTCATATATGGTTTTGGTTGGTAGAGATATACTTGTTGTGTGTTTGATCATTTGATGGTGATTGAGGTAGAATTGTTGATATTAGTTTGTGATTTGTTCTCAAGGTTGATGTAGTTATAATGCTATGACTATTGATTTTTATGATGTTGGACATGTTGAGAATGTTGTAATTGTAATGTGGAATATTGGTGTATGTTGCGCATTTATGATGTTGCATGATTAGGATGTTCATGAAATTCTATTGTATTAAATGTGTTGCAGTTTGATCGTTGGATATTAATTGATATGTAGAGTTGTATCATGCCATCGAGGGGTGTAAGCATGTGTATACAACGTTAGTAAGGTGAGCGATGAATATATTATGTTTGTGGATGAGTTCTTGGAGCATGCATTTAGTCGTGAGAAGCGAATATTATGTCTCTGTCATTATTATAGAAATCAAACTCGTACTGATAAGAAGGACATGTTGAAACTCCATTTGTATAGCCGGGGGTTTGCGAAATGTTATGTGGACCTTTCATGGGGAAAAATCACCACTGGAAGTGAGAATTAGTAATGAGGGACAATGTTTTAGGGATGCTATGTTGGTTGACATGTGTGAGGAGGTTGTTAATGAATTCAGAGGGAGGCCCGTGGTTTTGGCTAACTTCCTAGGTAAGAAGGATAGACCATTATATCGCGGTTACAAGAATGACGACACAGCCATGTCATGTTTGATGGAGTTGTTCAATTTGAAAGGTGTTGTGTCATGGAGTGATGCTAGCATGAATAAAGTACTTAAGGTTTTGAATGATAAGCTTCCATCCGGAAATGGGGTTCCGGATAACCTTTATGAAGCTAAGAGAATTTTGTGTCCGATGGGATTGGAGTATGAAAGATACATGCTTGTCCGAACGATTGTGTTTTATATAGGGGTGACCTAAAGGATAAGATTGTTTGTCCGGTATGTAATGTGGCACATTATAAGAAGAAGATAAATGTGGGCGTTGGTGGAGAGCATGTTGTTGTGTCGGTGAGGAGGTGGGTGCCCACCAAATGTATGTGGTGCCGTCCGATTATTCCGAGGCTGAGAAGGTTGTTTAAGAATGATAAGGATGCAAAGAACTTGACATGGTACATAGATAAGGGAGGTTGTAAAGATGATGATATGATTCGACACCCGGCTGATGCGGACCAGTGGAAGAAATTTGATATGATGTATCCAAAGTTTGCACCAAAACCTAAGAATTTGATATTTTCTTTGTGTACTGATGGTATGAACCCATTTGGTAATATGTCATCGAAACACAGTTTATGGCTGGTTATGCTTGCCATTTACAATCTCCCCCTGTACTTGTGCATGAAGAGAAATATGTGCTGATGTCGATCAAGATTTTAGGCCCGAAACAACCTGGAAATGACATAGCTCCTCTGATAGAATATTTGAAGGTGTTATGGTCGGTTTGCGCCTTAATGTTTGATGGTTTTAGTGGTGAAGAGTTTACAGTGAAGGCGATGCTTTTTTGTACTATAAATGATTTCCCGGCATATGGTAACCGGGTATGTAGTCAAGGGTCACAAGGCTTTCCTAGTTTGTGAGAATAGGATAGATTACCATCAGTTAAAAATGGGCGTAAGACTATTTATTTGGGTCACCGTAAATTCCTTCCATTAAAGCACAAGTTGCAGGATAACATAGTTGCATTCATTGGTGGGAAGAAGAGGAGAGAGGCACCCAAACCATTGACTGGTGTAGCCATTCACAACAAGGTGAAGAAATTGACTGTTGTTCTTGGTAAAAATTTATCCAAGGGTGGTGGGATCGTAGACGGACTGTGGCAGAAAAGGTCAATTTTCTTTGATTTACCATACAAGGAGAATTTGGAGGTTCGCCATTGTTTAGATGTGATACATATCGAAATGAACGTTTGTGGGAGTCTGATTGGCACGCTTCTAAACATTCCTAGGAAGACTAAGAATATCTTGAATACGAGGAAAGATTTAGTAGACTTCGGTATTCAGTTGGATCTGGCATCGGAGGTAAGAGGGAAGCGAATGTACCTATTTCTCGCTCCTTACAATCTATCGGTTACTGAGAAGAGATCGGTATGTGAGAGCATCCAAGGAATGAAGGTACCATCCGGTTACTCCTCTAATGTTAGTCGGTTTGTGAATGGTGAATTGCGTCTTAATGCTTTGAAATCACACGATTATCAAGTCCTTATGCAACAACTTTTGCCTGTTGCGATCTGAGGGTGTTTGGATGAAGAAGTTAGATTTTCAATTATGCGCTTGTACTTCTTCTTCAACTCGATGCGCTTGTGCTTCTTCTTCAACTCAATTATGTGCTTGTGCTTCTTCTTCAACTCAATTATGCGCTTGTGCTTCTTCTTCAACTCGATGCACTTGTGCTGTTGTTTTATGCCTTTTGGAGAAGTATTTTCCCCCATCATTCTTTGACATCATAGTGCACCTAGTGGTACACTTGGTTAGAGAGATACGTATATGTGGGCCTGTCAGAATGCATTGGATGTACCTATTTGAGCGTCATATGGCTGTTTTCAAGGGATATATTCATAATCGTAGTCGCTTTGATCCTCCATTGTTCAGAGATACGTCACTCAGGAGATAATCGAGTATTTTACATCGAACTTGGTTGGAAAAAGAATGGTTGGTGTTCTAGGTGGACCCCACTGCGGAATGTGGAATGGGACTCCACGGTCTAAGGGTACGCTTCATACACCCTTTCATGCTGAGTTGATGACAGTTCACCTGTATGTATTGCGTAACATTAGTGAGACCGCAAAAAATGTTGAAGAGCATGTTTCCCTGTTGGAAGAGATTCATCCAGACTAGCCCTCGAATAAAATACAGGTAGAGCATTCTTCAAGGTTTGTTAGCTGGTTTTACAATCGTTTCAATGTAGAAGGGATGCCCAGTAAGCTAAGGGCATTTGCAAGGAAGCCAAACTGCACCGTAACACGGTACCTTGGTTATGATATTAATGGTTTAAGTTTCTCAACTTTAGAGAAGGATGAGAAGAGCATGGCGCAAAATAGTGGTGTATACATTGAATCTGAATCCATGTGGCAGGCAAGCAAGAGAGATAAACATCCGTTTGTTGTTGTGATCCGTTCTATGGGGTGATTGAGGAAATTTGGGAGTTGGATTGTATAGAGTTCAAGGTTTTTGTATTCAAGTGTCGTTGGGTGGAACTTGGTTCCAGTGTCGTAGTTGAGAAGCCCATGGGCTTCACATTGGTCGACTTGAATTGTGTAGGATATGAAGATCACAAATTCATCTTAGCTTCCCAGACACGCCAGGTTTTTTTATATGAATGACCCTTCAAATGAGGAGTATCATGTGGTGCTGCATGGGAAGAAGTTTTACTCTGAAGAGTAAATTGATCAACCAGTCATAATTCATAGTCCTGAGTTTCCATCAGTATTTCTTGGTTTGAAGGATGTTGGGGGACCTGTGGTGGGTCGACGTTCTGCTGGTGATAGTCTGTGGGTTGATAAGAGAGGTGGAATAGTAGGCGGTGACTATGTGTTGAAGCGGAAGCGATAGATTGTTCCACGCCATTTTCAGTTATTCTACAAATGTTTTGTGTAAAAATCATCTGATTATGAAATGAACTAGCGTGTAATGTATTTAGACCCCTCAATATTTTAGAATTGCTTGGTATGATCAGTGTTTTCATTTGGTATATGTTTTTGAATTGAATCGGTGAAAATGTGCTACAATATATACTACTTTTTTTAAAAGAGGCAGTGTTTCTACACCAGTAAAGTATTCAGATACCGGTGTAGAAAAATATAGGAGGTACTCTATTTTGTACATACACACTGGTACTCATACCGGTGCTGAATACTTAGAAAAATATTATGTTTTTTTACTCTCGGGTCTAAACATGGTAAGTTTTTTTTCCATTAAAAGCAGACAAAAGCAACTATTTTTTTGATTAATTTCACACCAGTATGGATACCAGTGCTGGACAGTTAGAAATTTTTTTATCGTGTTCCTCTCGGGTCTGAACATGGTAATTATTTGATCATTAAAAGCAACCTGACGCAGCTGCTTTTTATGAAATTTTCACCGGTAAGTATACCGGTACTGGACTGTTAGAAAAATTTTGATCATGCTATTCTCGGGTCTAAACATGGTAATTATTTTAACATTTAAAACAGCTTAGCACAGCTATTTTTTTGATGAATTTGCACTGGTAAAATACCGGTGCTAGATACTTAGAACTTTTTTTTCAATTTGTACTCTCGGGTGAATTGTTTATGCATTTAAAACAGCCTAGAGCAGTTGCTTTATTCCAAATCTTACACCGGTATATCTAGTTTACCGGTGTAAAAATGGTATTATTTTAAATCTCTTTTAGTTCCCCATTTCCAGAAAAGGAGTTTAGGATCTATCACTGCATACCATCTCCTTCAGTGGCCATATTTTTTGAAATCCAACGAGGGTGCCAATAGAGTCAAGTAAATCACTTCAATACCCTTTCCATATGATTAATAACATTGGGATCTTAACTACATTCATTTAGAATGTGACATGGTGAATAACTTGACTTGCATGTAGGGTGTTTGATAAAATGCTTCAATGTATTTTTAAGAAAATGCCTCCCAATGTCAATTTGAAAAGGATACGCTATTCACCGTCTCCTTCTATGCCAAAAGTGTTGTCACCCACTCACCCGGATGGTACCTTCTTCTCCGAGGAGGCTAGGTTGGTCCATGAATCATACAAATAATGCCATCATCACATTGAGAGAGGTCTTGAAGCATCTCCCCCATTTGAACAAACCATCTGCACGCTTGGGTGGGAAAAATTCCGTGAGACACCGTAGCCATTCAACCTGAGCATTGTAAGTGAGTTTTATGCAAACTTGATATGCAGCCCAAACTAAAGTCAGGTCTATTGTAGAGGTAAAACTTTCCCTCTCACACCAGAAGCTATAAATGGTTTGTTTGGGTTGCCCAATGTTCCAAATGATGAGGACGAGTTTCTAGCACTCCATAAATGAATGGGTGCTATCACTTCGTGGCTTATAGAATCCACCCAGTCACTGTGAACACAAAAGTCTGTAAACTTTGACTCACCTTCTTGTATGCAATATAGAATGAGCTTCAATGGAATGTTGGTTGTCAAATTTTTCTGATGTTGCAGAGGGAACGGGATCAGACGGGATCTTATGCCTATTGCAGTATCATCTCTGCCCTTTGTTCAAGAATGGGAGTTAAGTCCCATCCACATGACGTATTTAGGCAACCAATGGGTAAGATTTGTGTCGAATCCTTCTACAGACAAACATCTGACATGTTTGTCCCTACTATTGAATCCAGAGTCAGCGCCTTGGAGGTCGGTGTAGTAACCTTGCTTAAAGAATCAAAGTTTCAAAGATCCCGATTCAACCATATGGCTAAGTTATGATGCATCAATTTCCTAATGCCGTGGAAGCAGTTAGAATTTTCCCTACCTTCCACAGAGGTGATGTGGAGGATATGGATGTTGGTACAAGTATCCGTTATGGTGATGCAACAAGAGAAGATGACGATGTCGAACCATTTTCTCGTTATTACTTGTAGGAAACTTGTAGTGGTACCTAAGAAGGGAAGATTCTGTACCAAATAGTCACTTTGTTGCACTTAGACCGTGTGACACTTTTCATTTTGATAATAACTTGGCCAATGATGGGTTGACTTCAAAGTTTTTACTCTTTGTTGTTGTAATTTTTCGCACCGTATTACTCTCAACTGGTATAAATTGTAGACCGATTGCAGTTGGCCTTAATGCTTACACCAACCACATCTATGTGGTTTATTATATTTCATGAATGGTTAGAATAAGAAAAAATTGTAGGATTAGGAGCTATTGAGGTCCCCCATATAAATTTGTGCGCAATAGTGCAGTTTTGGGAATTATAGTGCAAAATTTCACTGTTGGTTTTACAGGTCCTTTCGTAACCCCGATGTGACTACAAATGCATGAAAATGATCGTAATGTATTGAATTTCTTATATGTGGAACCAATTTTTCTTTTTGACGCTTCCAAGATTCTTGGAGGGACTAAACTGTAAAAAGTAAAAGGTTTATTTGTTCATCGAAATTGAAATCCGATCGAACCGGATGGTACCCTGAACATCCATTTTGTATTTCCAAGTTTCACATGTGGGGACATGAATGGGTTTGGACCGTGTAGTTAGTCTGGAAGATATTCGAATTACACATTGATACTATGAAGTAAACCTTTGTTGTATAACTACAACACATACTAGCACTTTCGATCAAATCACCACCCAAACACAATTATGTTGCAAATACGATTAAAGCCTAAAATATTAAATTTAATAATTTATATAGTGTCCCAACATATCGTAATCGCATGTTACATTTGCAGGGACCTAATTGCATGAAACGTAGAAAGTCAATTATCGGGACCGTACTTCCTGAGGAACTACGGAAAAATTACTAATTAACTATGGTGTATCATAAAATAATTTTGTGGCCCATGTTATTGTGGTCGACGAGGTGAAACGAAATGTTTGGGGTCAAAATGCAAATGTCATAAAATAATACGATGCTTAGTATAGTCAACGTACGGGGCCATGCATAGTCAATTTTAGCATGAAACAACTAGTACAATGTCTAATTACATAAATTATTCGTCAATTTGAATAATTGGAGTTGCGACGGAAATATTGGGGTTGAAAATGAATAAATAAAAATATTGAATTCATTACAAGAAATAAACTTGTACACCGGTAAGTTCACAAATAACCGGTGTATAAATTCAATTTTTTTGCGCCATACACTAAATTTATTTAAAATTTTCATTATATTTGATGGCGGGAAATTTTTACACCAGTACAGATAATCTACATATCGGTGTACAAGAGTTAGAAATATTTTCAACAAGTTGCTCTCGGGTCTGGAAAAATATTATTTAAAGCAGTCCCGCACACCTATTTTTTTTTGCATACTTACACCGGTATCTATACCGGTGTACAACAGTTAGAAATTTTTTCAACAACATGCTCTCGGGTTAGGCAAAATATTATTTAAAGCAGTCCCGTGCAGCTGCTTTTCCCCTTTCTTACACCGGTAGGACAACTTTATACACCAGTTTCCATATTGATGTACAACAATTAGAAATTTTTTCAACCGGTTGGTCTCTGGTCAGGAAAATCTACACCTGTATTTGTCTTATTACCAGTGTAAAAAAGATGGGTTTGAATTTAAAACACCCGCTTCTTCCGCCCATAACCACCAGAACTCCACCTCTCCTCATCAAACCACCTTCAATTCCACTTCCAAAACCGCCATCCACCACATCCACCCTTCAATTTCCACTACATTCAACCACCATAACTCCTCATCAATCTTTAGAACTCCCCAACACATCCCCTCATTTGTCCTATAAAAGGTTGAACAACACACAACCCTTGAACAACACCGACGAGAAAAAAACTTCCAAAGGATCATCCAATTATTTTTTGGTAGACTTCAAGCGAAGGGAGAAGCAACACAATCGTTTCAACTGTGAAGGTAAGTGATACGTGTTTAGTTAAGCATGTATTTCAATATGATTTTCTCTTCAAACAACGACAAAATGCCTCTGTGAACAAAAAAACCTTTCATTTTGTAAAACTTGAAATGATGCCCTTGAATGAGATGATTATACAAATGTGGGAATATAAAATTTTGAGTTTTGATGGAAATACGTTGTAGTACTTGAGTTTGTCGGTTGGTGACAATGGTTATGGTCACATTAGGCAAGAGTGATACATGCTCGGTTGTAGGCAGAATTTTGGAAACCAATAATATTGTTATCAAATTCTATCAACTTCTACTGGTATTTTTGGAATCCAATAATAGTTGTATCAAGTTCCATGCCTTGTTCGTTCATCATGCTATATGAACTTCTATGGCATATGAAATGTAGTTTTATTTACGTTTTGTTCAATTTTCTATTCTGTTGTTGTAGATGCCACCAAAAAGGGGAAATTAGTCAACAAGAGGAAGCGACCAGTAGGAAAGAAGAAGTAGGAGGTCAACGTGGTTGATGATAAGGTTGATTTGGCGGAACAAGAACCTCCACCGAAAAGGATACCGTTGAAGATACAGTTTGAGGAAGGAGCAATGCAACAACATGATACGACTAGTGAAGAGAAAAGAACCCCCGCCACATGGTGATGAGATTGAAGGGGATGAGGGAGAAGATGCGGGTTAAATGGTGGCCATAGCACCAGTTGGCAAGGGGAAGAGAAAGAGAAAGAGCACTGTCAAATCAAGGCCAATTATTAATGAAGCGGAAAATGACTTGTCAATTGCTAGAGGCAAAAATGGAGAGGGATGGGACAAGTTAGAGACCAAAATTTATATGAGGAGACGAGGAACTAGCACATGCCAATCTGTGATGATTGCAAAGCATAACAAACCAGCTCCTGCTGCGTTTGAGTTCCGTGGAGATCAAGTAGCATGCATTAAGAATTGGTCAGCGTGGCATGCTTATGTCATTTACATTTTCTGGCGCCGCATCAGATTTGGCCATTGCGAACACTGGTGCGATGTCCCTAAAGATGTGAAGGACGAGTTATGGAAGGATGTTATGGTAAGACTCTCTATGATTGAAGTTTAAAAATATTTGTTTTAGTATTGTCATAGTGAAAACATGATTAAGGACATGCATGTTCATATGTTTCGTTTCAGGAGAGCTTCACAATTGAAGCCCCGATGATGGACGCGCAACTTCAAATACCCAAGAAGAATTGTACAAATAGGGCAAAAGGCCAACATAGGAACTGGAAGACAAAGGTAGTAAACAGGTTCATCCATGACGTGAACAAAGGTATCAACAAATCAGGAGTGCTAGCATAGGAGAAGTACAAGTGGATGGATGAAAACAAATGACACTTGTTTGAGAAGAGGTGGCGGCATCCGGATTTTCAGGTATGATAAAAATATAATACTTATTATGAACTATGTTGCCCATAAATTCTACTAAACTTATTTTTTTTATGCGATATCAGAAGCTTAGAGAGAAAAATATTAAGCGCAACGAGGGCAAGAATTACACCCACCACACTGGGAGAAAAGATAATTGGTACATCAGTGACAAATTAGCTGAGGAGCTAAAGGAAAAAGAGAGAATGAGGTTGACCGCTAAGGGATTTACTGAGGAGGAGATTGAGCAATAACTCAGTCAAAAGGAGTTCACACCGGACAGATCTTTTGTCTACCTTGAGGCAAACAAGGATAAGACAGGGTTATACACATCGAAAGAGTTTCAGAATATCGCACCGGACGTTGTAAGTTACGCCACATCGACAACTTAAATGAATTTTTATACCAATTGTCACAATATTCTTAAGGAAATTTGCTTACCTATGTGTTTTTCAGTTTAAATTGAATGAGTTGAAGGCAAAAGAAACATTGGTACTACAGGCGGGCAGACATCCTCATAAGAGCCACCAAGAAGAAGGATCACCCGGGCTGGTACAGGGGAACTCAGGTGAGTCTACCCACATCGGTGCCTATTCCACATCTTTCATGCAGTAAGTGAGGTAGTAGTTCCTTAAGCAAACAGACTGCCCAGAAAGGATCATCAAGTGATCAACCGGTCGTGAAAGCCATGGTATCCTACCTCGAGCAAATGGTGAAGGGCATTGCATCTGCAACCGGTGTTCAGATTCTACTAGGCCTTGACGATCCCAAGAAGTTTATCGAGAAGGCGATGGATGGCATTGCTGTAGCTGCTAAAAAGTCTATGAAGAGCCCAGCGACGGAGAAGGAGATGAGACGGTACGCCTTCATGAATATATGTTTTTTGTTTACATTGAATTACACATCTTAAAATAACGATAACCAAATTATCAATTTACTAAACTTCTTTACGAACATGATGGAGAACGTGTGACTCTCTGCATTAAAGAAATTTTTGGGAAGAAGAAAATGGTCGCCCATGGGTTGCGACAGGTATCTCATCGCCAGGATGCCCAACAAGGAAGTGTTGCTCGAGTGAGAGTATGCAAGACAGTTTACCGTCCTAGGGTGGGTTTGCCCTCAGTGGACCACCACTTCGATAATGTTGGAGAGGCCTTAAATAGCATTGTGGATTGGCCGGTGTGTTTGATAGGCAAGGAAGACGAGCAAGCAAGTGACATCAATGGCAACAATGCCGTCATGGATATGGACAACAAGGAGGAGGTTATGATTCTCACTACCAACGATGAGGTACATTCTTGTAACACATTATTTCCCAATCGAGGCTACCAAAAGTTTAAGAGGCTACCAAAACAGGTGCTTCACTTAAACGTGTACCTTTATTATTCATTGAATACGACAGTTCAATTCTACATACTTAAGTGATTAATTTGTATAATTTTACATCTGCTGATTAACAACAAACATGACCTGACAGATTGGCCATCATGGTGCAGTTCATACGGGAAGCAAATGCCGCTAATCTGGAAATGACAAAGAACAAAGACTGGATGTTCTTCCCATTCTTCAGACCATCAACGTTCGCATGCCATTACAAATGCGGTATTGGAATAGATGCGGTATTGGAAGGGACTTGGGAATTTGTGTTCAATGAACTAGATCAATAATGCACAAATCGATATGTGGATGAGGTGAGTTTCAGACCTCACAACATTATGTGAAATTTTAAATCAATTAGTATTTTATTTTCAGTATTATTAACGTTACAGGAACCACTGGGAGAAAATATGGGAAAGTAATGCACGACGCATCCAATTCTGCCTTTCCAACTGTTAGAACTTGTCCAACTTTGAGCAGGAGGTCGAACTTCGTTCCAACCTCACCTGGGATACAATGAAGGAAACGGATGTTGAGTTCTACATTGTCCCTTACATTAGAATGTAAGTATTTGTTCCTAGATTTAACATTTACACATCAAACCTATTCCATTTTAGTAAATCATTACCCTAATTTTTTGACAACGATTATTGGTACCTCATCATTATCCATCCTAGAACGAAGGAGGTTTCATGCTGGACACTTTGACGGGGGGTATCAAAGATATAAACTTGTGCGAACTCAGGGTTATTTCCAGGTATTTCAATCAATCAAATATTAAGTTCCAGTTTTGTTATACACGAGAAGAAGTAACTATTTTCATTTACTTTCTTTACAGGCTTGCATACATATACCAAAGGGAGAAGAGAAAGATAGAGCCAGAACCCGACTACACTTGGCAAATCAAGAACATTAAGGTGAGCCATACTGTCATTTCATCCTACCATTCATTTTGTTAAAAGGTTAGTAATGCCATTTACCTTTCATGTGCAGTACTGAACCCAGAATGGTTCATTGCAATGTGGGATCTCCATCATGCTCTTCATGGAAGAATCTATTAATCACCTGGAGAAAAGCAATATCTTGGAGGTAAAACTTACATCTCAAAATATGTTCTTATAAATTTCTATTACACGCAACATTCTTCACTAACATTGTAACTTTGAAATTGACAGGTCTTCCCATAGGGCAAAGGGCCGTACCATGTGAACGAAATTCAAGGTATTTCCGAGAGATGGTGTGGGCTTGGCTCAATGAGTACCAGCATCAGGCAAACACTATGTTGAAACTTCTGGATGATAAGAATGACATAATAGGTTGATGGTTGATTTTCTAGTGGTTGATGATATTAGATTTCTACTGTTGGTGTTTGGTTATATTATAGTTGTGTGGTTTTTTAGATTTTTTCCATTCATGTCTATTCATCGTGTTTCAGTAATGTTCCCGTGTTTTACGATCAATATTTTCTAAAGTTTCGCCATTAGGTGTTTAAAGTTTCTTACAATTTCAAAAGTTTTTAATTTATAATAGTTCTAATTCAAGTATTTATGGTTGTCGTTGCCCCGAAAATGATCTGGGAGGGACCACTGGAGAAAAAATTGGGCATTGTTATTTTTTCTCATCATATACACTGGTATAGACTATAAGTACCGGTGTAAATATCAAGTGCATACCAGTGTAGAAAATACCAGTGTAAAAATTACCGGTGCAAAATTAATACCAGTGCAATAAGATTCCCAATGCCAAAAAATATTCCTATTATTAAAAAATACCGGTGTTATAATTCTTACTGGTGTAAAATTTTTAGTGTTAAACCGGTTTACTTTAACCATACCGGTGCAAACATTTTACACCAGCGTATCTCACTGTATCAGTGCAATTACTATGTGTCTCCCCAACTTTCCAAAATTTTTACATCGATTGCAAATACCGGTGCAAAAATTACTTCTACACCGGTTCATTTTATCGGTGCAAAAAATTTTGCATTTTTACACCGCTATACATACGCACCAGTATTTTGGATGGCCAAAATACCGGTGCTATTGCCCCAAAATACCGGTGCTATTACCCTTGCCCTGCAGTAGTGTAACTAAAAAATTTACATATTTGATTGATAAAAGTTGTATTAAAAATCTCGGCCAACCAATTAATTATTAGGGTGAGTGAGAGAATTATTTTCCGTAAGTAATTGTATTATTGATGAATGAATATATAGAGAGTACAATAGAGGTAAAATAAGGAAAGAACTCTAATCATAATAAATCATAATCTAATCAGTAATATGATTTATTCTAACACCCCCCAAGCGAAGTGTCGGATTCTCAGAGACGCAAAGCTTCAACAAGGGACGAGAGAGACCCTTGGTGAAGATGTCCGCAATCTGTAGAGACATAGGAACATGAGCAACACGAAGCTTGCCCCAAGAAACCATCTCGCGAACAAAATGATAATCAATGTCGATGTGCTTAGCCCGCTTGTGCACCATCGGATTCTGAGCCAAGAAGATCGCATTGTTGTTGGCGCAAAGCAGGAGAGGGGCACCGGAAAGAAGAACATGAAGATCAAGAAGCAAATGTGTCATCCAGATGACCACAGAAGCAGTGTTGGCCAAAGCACGATACTCCAACTCAGTGCTAGACCTGGATACAGTGAGCTGTTTCTTCGCACTCCAAGAAACCAAGTTGCCGCCTAAGATGACAACATAGCCATAATTAGAACGACGAGTCTCCAAACACCTGGCTCAATCTGCATTAGAATAACCGAGCACCTCCGGAGAAGAGGCTGCATGAAAACTGAGGCCAAGATGTAGAGTCCCTCGAACATAGCGGAGAATCTGAGTAACAGCCAAAAAATGATCCTCCCGAGGGTCTTGAAGATACTGGCTGAGAGAACTAATTGCAAATGCTAAGTTCGGATGAGTGATGGTCAGATCCTAGAGAGTACCAACCAAAGAGCGGTACAACGTTGGATTCTTGAACTGTGGACTCGTACTACTGTGAAACTGAGAATTCGGCAGGAATGACGTAGAGACTGGAATCGTGCCTCACATACCAGCGCGAGAAAGAATATCCCGAGCATACTTCGCTTGACCTAAAAGAAGTCCCGAGGTAGTGGGCGTAACCTCCAAGCCAAGAAAGTAGTGTAAGGCACCCAAATCCTTGATAGCAAACTCCTGACGAGTGCGATCAATGAACTGTCGAATGAGTGTGGAATCATTCCCAGTCAAAATGATATCATCAACATAGACCAACAGATACAACAATGACGAGCCACGAGATGCCACAAATAAAGAAGTATTAAAAGAACTACAACAAAACCAAGCTTCAGGAGGTAGGCACTGAAATGCTAAAACCATACTCGATGTACCTGTTTCAGACCATAAATGGCCTTGCGAAGATGACAAACATAGTCCAAACGAGCGGGATCCTTATAGCCAACAAGTTGCGCCATAACGATTAGAGAATCAAGAACACAACTGAGGAAGGCATTCTTGACGTCTAACTGATGAAGAGACCAAGCACGCATTGTCACAATAGCAAGATCTATCCGAACTGTAGAAGCCTTAACCACGGGACTGAAAGTGTGGCCAAAGTTAAAATCGAGAATTTGAGAGAAACCCTGAGTTACCAAGCGCACCTTATGGCGATCAATCGAATCATCTGGTTTGTACTTCATTCGATAAACCCATTTGGACCCAATAATGTTAACGTCCGGATGGCATGGAACAAGATCCTAAGTATGCTGACCCCGAAGAGTTTCCATCTCCTCATTCATGGCAGATACCCAAGAAGAATCCTGAAGTGCAGAACTATAATCTGTCAGCTCTTCTAAGCAAGAAGAGCCACAAGAAGACCATGAGCATAAATATCTAAGTAATCTTATCACTGAATAACCCTTGTGGAAGAACGAGTAACCATGCGAGAAGCCCCTAGATGCGGAGGACCCAAAGCTTGGGGCGTGGCCGAGACAACAACATGAGCAGGGTCGATGACTGCAATGCTATCACGAGTGACCGGGGCTGTAGCTGGGACGCCATCACGAGGATAGCCTGGGGCTATGACCGTGGTGCCATCACAGCCCGTGGCCGTGGCGCCATCACGAGAGGGGATTAGGGCCGCTTGGATTTGGAAGAGGCGGCAGCGACCGAGAGGAAAAAAAGAAATGAAAAGAGAGGGAAGACTAGGGTTTTAGTTTTTGGATCAGAAGAGGCTCTGATACCATGAGAGAATGATTTGCCGTAAGTAATTGTATTATTGATGAATGAATATATAGAGAGTAAAATAGAGGTAAAATCAGAAAGGAACTCTAATCATAATATATTATAATCTAATCAGTAGTATGATTTATTCTAACACGGCCATACCCTAATTACAAATTCCAATCACAAACAGAATCTAAATCAACATATGGCAGTTTTAAGAAACTAAAACCATATCTAATTAAAATACCTAAAATAAGCATAGCTATGGCCGAATTATTCCAAGACACACCTTGGATGAATAGTGTCTTATCTAATCTTACAAAACTAATTCTAATCAGAATAAAACTCAATATTTTTGAAGCTCTAATGGACTGGTTCGAAAATCAGCTCTTCAAAGCCCACATGGCCGAGCTCAACAGATGAAAATCCAAAATGAAATAATTTTACAATAGCTTACAGCAATCACACTACCTCATGAAAAATTCGGTGGGAAAAAAGAGTATAGTGTTCTTCATGATGTCTTCAGTTCTTCGGCAATCTTGAACAATAAATCCAAGATGTCGATGATGACTCCTTCTTCAATTCTTCATCATAAAGTCGATCAATCAAAGCATTTAAAGCAGTATCTCTAAGCTCAGTCCTTGACCTAGTCATAGGTCCCACCATGTCACTTGGAGGATCCCGAACATAACCTTTAAATGTTTGATCAAGACGTAGAATGTCTCCATTTATTGTGGTAGTAGTCTTGGCATCTCCATCATTCACACTTTGAACACATGATCAAAGTTTTCATTCTTGGCTCAAAAGTAGTAGAAACTAAGTACAGAAAGATGAGGTGTTCGGAAGTTGTGACAGAGCTGGACAAACATAGGCAGCAAAATATGTGATCAGTATAGAATGTTTAGGACTTGGATAAAGGTAGGATATATAAATGGTTGAAATCTGGTTTGATGCAACAGCGGAATCTTTGGCAGGAAAGCTCGACAAGGGACTTATCTATCCACCCTTCACCAACATCAGAGAAATCTCAGCAAACATAACAGCTAATGTTGCAGCCAAGGCATATGAACTTGGTAAGTCCCTAGAGACTCTTTTTGAGATCAAGTTCTGAATGGTGCTGATTGTCAAAATTGCATACTTGGTCTTTTGTTTGATAAAATTGTTGTTATTGTCACACATCGAGTAGAGTTCTTGTCTTCTGCTGATCTAATTTTGGTAAGCCGTCATTCACGGTTTAATTCTTAATGGTGTAGCAAAGCTTCATGTCCTGTCATCATCATCTTTTTTTTTTCTTTGAACATTCTGTCTAAGATTCGGAGAGCTCAGTATTATCAGTGAATGATGCAATTAAGAGCAAGCATATATTGGCATAGCTTTCTGATACAACCTTTAATCTAGGAGTTTTGGTGGAAGCATTATAGTATTAATTAAAGCTGAACTTCCAATGCTGACAATGAGCACACAAAATTTGGGAGGATACATAGAAAGTATGTTTAGGTAGGTTCGCGAATGCTCAACTAGTCTCTCTTTTTTCACTGCAACAGGTACAACCTGGATGCTGTATGTTGTGCGGAATGGAGAAAGAACAGAAAATATGAACGAAAATAACAAGACACAAGATTTACGTGGTTCACCAATTTGGCTACATCCACGGGAGACGGATTCACTATATCAGAATTAATGTTTACAGAGAGAAGAGAGACACTTTATATGCTGTCTCCACTAAACCCTAACAAACTGAGCCAAAAACACAATTCGGCCCAAATCAACAGCAGTCCAATAAAGAGACAATCAACAGCGAGACCCCCGTTTGTTTCCCGGGGGCGACTGCCGCCCCCCCGGACCCCCAGGCCAGGGTCGCAGAAGCGGCTATTACAGTATTCAAGGCATACCAACAAATCTCCACCTTGACTTGAATCTTCAAAGTAGAAAATTCCAGATGCACCATTACAGTGCCGGATGAGTAGACTTCGCCCTCCACTCCCGGGACTGCCCACAAAGCACCTAATCAGCTCTGATGTTCAGCAAGTCCAAACAATGTTGAAACTTGCTATGTGGAACAGATTTGGTGAACATATCAGCGGGGTTATCTGCAGTTCCCACTTTCTTCACCCTGATTCTCCTCTCACTCCTCAAGAAATGATATCTGACATCAATATGCTTGGTCCTCTCATGATGGACCTGATCCTTGGCTAGGCAGATTGCACTCAAGCTGTCACAGTACACAGTAGCCTGATCATGATGTAGACCAAGATCACTAACTAGCCCTTTTAGCCATATTCCCTCCTTTGCAGCCTCTGTCAGAGCCATGTACTCTGCTTCCGTAGTAGACAACGTCACTGTAGGTTGCAAAGTCGCCTTCCAACTAACCACAGAACCTCCCAAAGTGAATACATAACCAGTCATCGATCTCCTCGTGTCAACATCACCAGCATAATCAGAATCAGAGTAGCCTGTAACTAAGCACTCCGTATCACCTCCATAAATGAGACCCACATCAGACGTACCTCTAAGATACCTGAAGATCCTCTTCACAGCTTGCCAATGTTCCTTTCCCGGTTGCCCCATGAACCTGCTCACAACACTGACTGCCTGTGCTAAATCTGGCCTCGTGCAAACCATAGCATACATCAAGCTCCCCACCGCGCTGGCATAAGGAACCCGAGACATATACTCCTTCTCCTCATCTGACTGAGGAGCAAACATAGTGGTGAGATGAATATTTGCAGCACTAGGAGTGTCTAGGCTTGGCTGTAGACATGCCAAACCTAGCCAACACTTTCTGAATGTAGCCTTTCTGTGACAAGAAAAGCTTCCGCTGACTTCGATCCCTAAGAATCTCCATTCCTAGTATCTTCCGAGCTGCACCCAGATCCTTCATCTCAAACTCAGCACTAAGAAGTCCTTTCAACTTCTGAACCTCATGCTTACTCTTTGCGGCTACCAGCATGTCATCTACATAAAGCACCAGATAGATGAATGACCCATCTCTCAACCTGCTGTAGTAGACACAACAGTCATAAGCACACCTCGTATATCCCAGCTGAAGCATGTAACTGTCAAACTTCTTGTACCACTGCCTCGGAGACTGCTTAAGTCCATACGAAGACTTCTTCAACTTGCAAACATACTTTTCCTTGCCAGGAACCTGGAAACTATCTGGCTGAGTCATGTACAACTCTTCCTCCAACTCTCCATGTAGAAAAGCGGTATTCACATCAAGTTGCTCGAGCTCCAAATCCTGATGTGTCACCAAGGCTAGCAACACTCTGATGGAAGTGTGTCTGACCACTGGTGAGAAAATCTCATTATAGTCTACCCCCTCCCTTTGACTGAAACCTCTTGCAACAACTCTTGCCTTGTACTTGACTCCCTCTGCAGGTGATATTCCTTCCTTCTTCTTGAAAATCCATTTGCAACTGATTACCTTTCTCCCTTGAGGCTGTTTGACCAATTCCCATGTCTGATTCTTCTGAAGAGACTCCATCTCATCTCCCATTGCAGCAAGCCATTTATCAGCATCAGTACATGAAGTAGCCTCTCTGAGGGTTGATGGCTCTTGAGTATCCACTTCCTCAGCAACTGACAGTGCATAACCCACCATATCCTCAAACCCATATCTCTTTGGCGCCCCAACTCCAACCCTCCTGGGTCGGTCCTGAGCTAAACTGCGGACTGTAGCTCCTGATGGTTGAGGATCTGGTGGTGGAGATTCCGGTATCTCAGATTCTGTCTGTGGCTCTTGATCCACCTCAAATTGTTCCAATCTATTTTCACCTTGAGTGACTTCAAGCTCCACCTGTTTATCAACTCCACTAGTTTCTGGCACAACTGTGGGCTTCACCATAGATCTAAGCAAAGAATTTTCATCAAAGACAACGTCCCTGCTCAGAATAACCCTCTTCTCAGATGGAGACCATATCCTGGAACCTTTAACTCCATCTCCATAACCCACAAAAACACCCTTCTTGGCTCGGGGCTCTAACTTACCATCACTAACATGATAATAAGATGTACAACCAAAAACTTTTAACTTGGAGTAATCAACAACTCTACCTGACCATAACTCCATAGGTATTTTGCACTCTATACCCGTGTGAGGCCCGCGGTTGATCAGGTAACAAGCTGTACTTACCGCCTCTGCCCAGAATCTCGTTTCCAAACTAGCATTAGAGAGCATGCACCTCGCTCTCGCCAGCAATGTCTGATTCATCCGCTCAGCTACGCCATTCTGCTGTGGCGTATTCCTGACTGTATGATGACGAGCAATCCCTTCATCCCTACAAAACTGATCAAACTCAGACGAGCAGAATTCCAGCCCATTATCAGTTCGAAGCCTCTTGATCTTCTTCCCGGTCTGATTCTCCACCAAAGCTTTCCACTCCTTGAACTTCGAGAAAGCTTCACTCTTATGTTTCATCATGATAACCCAAGTCATCCTTGAGTAATCATCAATCAGAGAAACAAAGTACCTGTGACCTCCCAGTGACTCAACTCGGGAAGGTCCCCAACAATCAGAATGAATGTAATCCAATGTTCCCTTTGTTCTATGAATCGCCTTAGGAAACTTGCTGCGGTGATGCTTCCCAAAAACGCAATGCTCACAGAAGTCCAAGCTCTTGATCTTGTGGCCACCAAGAAGATCATACTTCGACAGAATCTGCATCCCTCTTTCACCCATGTGACCAAGCCTCATATGTCATAACTTAGTCATATCATCCTGGTGAACCTCCGAAGATGCAACATTAACAGAATCCATAACCGTGGAACCTTGTAGAAAATACAAAGTACCATGCAGAACACCTTTCAGAACCAGCCTAGAACCTTTGCAGACACACAGAACTCCATCACTCCCTGAGTAGACGAAACCCTTTCTATCCAACGTAGGAAGAGAAATCAGATTCTTTGTCATCGATGGAACATGCCTGACATCGTTCAAAGTACAGAAACTACCATCATGCATCCTGATCTTGATTGAACCAGTCCCAACTACCTTGCACGCAACACCATTTGTCGTAGTAATGATGCCCTCAGCTTGCTCATAAGTTGAGAAATAATCTCTCCTTGGGCATATATGGTAAGATGCTCCAGAATCAAGAAACCACGCATTAGAATGATTATTTTGCCCAGTAACAGCTAGAGCAAAATCATCTTCAGAACTGAAATCCCCTTCAGCCACAGCAGCAGTACCAGATGTACTCCCAGATTTACTAGCCTTCTTCGGACACTCCTTTTTCTAATGCCCCTTCTCCTTACAGTAGTTACAAACATCATTGGCCTTGGGACCCTTTGAAGATGACTTCTTGCCCTTCTTCTTATTGCCGATTTCCTTGCCTTTTGTGTTTCCGTCACTAGCAAACAAGCCAGTGGCCTGACTTTCTGTACCTGTACTGTTTGCCTTATGTCGCAACTCTCTACTATGGAGAGAGGATCTTACTTCCTCCAGAGACACAGAATCTTTACCAACAATAAATGACTGAACAAAATTCTCATACGAAAGTGGTAAAGAAACTAGCAAAATCAAAGCAGCATCTTCATCTTCAATTTTCACATCTATATTTCGTAATTCTAATAACAAAGTATTCAATTGATCTAGATGGTCTCTGAGTTGCGTACCTTCCTGCATTCGAAGACCGAAGAGGCGTTGTTTCAGAAGCAACTTGTTGGTTAGAGATTTCGTCATATACAAACTCTCCAACTTCAGCCACAGTTGTGCAGCAGTCTCCTGATCTGAGACCTCAGTGATGATTTCGTCCGCGAGACACATCATAATTTTCGAGTGTGCCTTTTCTTCCAGACTCACAACATCGCCAGAATTGCTTGCGAAATCCTTCGTCAGCGGAGTCCACAAACCTTGCTGTTTCAGTAAAGCTCGCATCTTGATCTGCCATAAACTGAAACTGTTTCTCCCAGTAAACTTATCGATCTTCACGTTCAACCCAGACATCTTTCTCCCCGATCAGCCCCGATCTGATGAGCCCAGAATCCGATATACCCACTACGGATATCGCCGGAAAAAGAAACCGCTCTGATACCAGTTTGTTGTGCGGAATGGAGAAAGAACAGAAAATATGAACGAAAATAACAAGACACAAGATTTACGTGGTTCACCAATTTGGCTACATCCACGGGAGACAGATTCACTATATCAGAATTAATGTTTACAGAGAGAAGAGAGACACTTTATATGCTGTCTCCACTAAACCCTAACAAACTGAGCCAAAAACACAATTCGGCCCAAATCAACAGCAGTCCAATAAAGAGACAATCAACAGCGAGACCCCCGTTTGTTTCCCGGGGGCGACTGCCGCCCCCCGGACCCCCAGGCAAGGGTCGCAGAAGCGGCTATTACAGTATTCAAGGCATACCAACACTGTAACTCTCGAACATAATGTGCACACCTTCGATATTTCTTGAAGTTTTCTTGATCACGTACGAAATTGCATCAAATAATTAGACTATCATTTGACCGGAAAAAATGTCGAATGACTAATGAGAAGGGCCGTGGGTGGAACTAGTGGTACGCGAGGTAGGGCTCCAGCTCTACCTGAGTCGCCGGTCATAGGTAGAAGTGGCGGAAGAAATTGATTTCTAGCGAGATGCGCTTCTTTTGGCGAGTTTTCTGCTTCTTCCGGCGAGATTGTTTGGAGAAGAAGGCCGCGAAGCGGCCTTCTTTTTTTCTGCCCACGAACTATTAAAATGACGTCGTTTCCACGTAAGTGAAACGACGTCGTTTCATTTGTACTAAGGGCAAAAAAATATAAACGAAAAATCAGTTTTAAGATGGATTGGATTGGGCCATTTTTCCAATCAAATTTCAGATTGGGAAAAACTTCGGCATGGGGAAGAGAAAAGCAGTGGCCAAATCTCAGCTCCCTCCAGCCACGCCTCCGCCTCCTGACGCCGGACGCCACCACCGTCCCGCCGCCGCAGCTGATTCCAATGCCACGGCCCACCACCGTCCAACCCTCCACTCTCCACTGAACCACTGGTTCTATTTATGCTAAGGTAATTTAATTTTAGGGTTTATTATCTATTTTATTTTTTCCTTCAAAAATTAAATTTATGTGAACATGATTTTTAGATTGGATGTTTAATTGAAGTTATAGGGTTGTATGATTGTTGAAATCCAATTGAATTGCATATGTATAAATAATAAATTATAATTGTTTGATTTATTTTGTATGTGAAATTGTCATAATCGAATTATGGAATTAGGGATATTTGTTAAATTGAATTTAGATGAATATGATTTTATAAATTATTTGTTATCTCAATTCTTTATTGTTTCGTAACTCTTTTAGATTTTATAAGAATGAATCAATTTACACATTTTACCTATTTGATATTTAATAGGTTATGGATAATTTTTAATTCGAAGTAGCGGATCTCCATCTTTAAAGAGATCGAATGAAACTAATGAACAAAGGCACAATGAAGAGGGTAGTAGTAGAAAAAAATCTCGTGTATAATTTAATCGGAATAATGTTATAAGTGATCCCAGGCTACGTAAATCTATTGAAGAGATTGATGTTTCTATTAGAGATGAAGTGCTAAGAGAATATATATTAAGAGGTTCTTGCCAACCTAAGAATCATACTTTTCCCAAGACAATGTTCAATGATGGATTTAGAAGTTTTCAAAAAGGTTGGTTTGATGAATTTAATTGGTTGGAGTATAGTGTTTCAAACGATGCTGCCTTTTGTTTTCCTTGCTTTCTTTTTAAGAATTCAGCAAAGGGGACGACATGTAATGTGGATGGGGTGATGAATTGGAAGAATGCCCGTAAAGTATTTAGGAAACATGCTATGAATGTGTAACACCCCCAAACCCCAAGACAAGTTTCAGGTCAGGGTTGAGCGTGCTACCGAAAGGGCCAGTATTAGCGAGCAATTAAAGTTTATTCGGAAGCGTTTTAAGTAATTCAAAAACCTAATTTACTATTACAGTGAAAAGGATTTATTACGAATGTCAAACAAAAGTTTCTCCTAGCTGTTACAGTATCAAAGTTCACATTAAAATTCAAATAGCCCGGATCTTTCTCAAAAGAAGTAAAGACATCAAGCATTTTTCTCTTACTGTTCTTCTTCACCTGAAAAAGGGTTGTTTAACTAGGGTAAGCTCCTTGCTTAGTGAGGTTTCATCGCCAGTATTTACCCAGTTGAGTTTTAGTGATCACAGAAATAACAATTAACAATTAACAACTAGCCACGTATGTCCTAGCACACAGTAAAAGGATACGGGTGGTTAATGCCGAGTTGCTGCCAAGTGCCTATATGGAAACTATGACTAACATACACGACATAACCCAGTCAGTGATGCCCAAAGGCTATCAGTTTAGAATTCACATTCCCCATTCACGCCGGTGTTCAGTTACAAGCTCGTATCAGTCAGGTGATTATGCTAGCATACCAAACTCCACGTGTAGCCGGTCTAATCAGACGGTCCGGTCTGTACCATTCCCCACTGACTTAGACCAAACTACAATCGCGTCGGGGCCCCCGAAATCACATACATGTAATAAGGTAGCAGGAAATTCAAGTTTGACACGGCAAGATAAAGTACAAGCCGGTCATCAGAGCAGTATATGATTCAAGTTCGACACGGTAAGATAAAGTACAAGCCGATCTTTCACAGAAATTATCAGAGCAGTTTAGGAGTTCTGTTTCACGATAATCTAGTACAGTATAATAAAATACACACTTAATTTAACAGTCAGTAAATACCATCATTTGAGTGTAACCGTCATATCTCTCTCATGGTTCATGTATCGATTAAAAAAGGTTCGAGTATCAGGTTCAAGTACGGGGTTTGAGTAGATGAGTTTGAGTACATCGAGTACTCACAGTTCGAGTAGTCGGGTTCGAGTACAGGAGGTTCGAGTGCAGAATTAGAGTGGAGAAGGTTCAAGTGGTATGAGTGTCAGGTGGTACTGGTTCGAGTGGTAAGTGGTACTAGTTCGAGTGGTGAGGTTCAGTTGGAGAGATTCTAAAGGTACGGGTTCAGTTGGTGAGGTTCAGTTGGAGAGATTCTAAAGGTATGGGTTCAGTTGGTGAGGTTCGAGTGGTAAGGTTCGAGGGGTAAGTTTGAGAGGTAAAGGTTTCAGTAGTACTAGTTCGAGAGGTAAGGTTCGAGATGTGAGTTCGAGCGGTAAAGGTTTCAGTGGTACTAGTTCGAGGGGTACAATTCGAGAGGTAAAGGTTTTAGTAGTACTAGTTTGAGAGGTAAGGTTTGAGATGTGAGTTCGAGAGGTAAAGGTTTCAGTGGTACTAGTTTGAGGGGTAAGGTTCGAGGAGTATAGTTTGAGAGGTAACATTTTCAGTGATATTAGTTCGAGAGGAATAGGTTCAAGAGGTGAGTTCAGGAGAGACAGTTTGGGTGGTACAGTTCGAGAGATACAGTTTCGAGGGTACGGTTCGGGAGGTACAGTTTGAGAGGTAATGGTTCTGGAGAAGGTTCCAGGGTACTAGTTCGAGGGGTAAAGGTTTCATTGGCACGAGTTCGAGAGGTGAGCTCGAGAAGTAAAGGTTCAAGTAGTGAGGGTTCCAGTGAAAAGGTTTCTAGAGGTGAAGACATTGTTCGAGATATATTGTTCGACAAGTGAAGGTATCAGTGGTACTAATTCGAGACATTGGTTCGAGGTGTACTGTTCTATAGGTAAAGGTATTAGTAATACTAGTTCGAGAGATACAGGTTTCTAGTGGCGGTTCGAGAGGTGAAGTTTTCAGTAGAGGTTCGAGGGGTGGAGGTTTCGGTAGGGATTCGATAGGTGAGGTTTTAAGTGAGGTTCGAGAGGAGAAGTTTCTCAGTGGGGTTCGAGAGGTGATGGTTTCAGTAGGGGTTCGAGAGGTAAAGTTTCAACAGGGGTTCGAGAGGTGAAGTTTCAGCAGGGATTCGAGAGGTAGTGTTTTGGCAGGGGTTCGAGAGGTAGAGTTTCAATAGGTGTTCGAGAGGTGAAGTTTCAGCAGGGGTTCGAGGGTAGTGTTTTGGCAAGGGTTCAAGAGGTAGAGTTTTGGCAGGGGTTCGAGAGGTGAAGTTTGAGCAGGGGTTCGAGAGGTAGTGTTTTGGCAGGGGTTCGAGAGGTAGAGTTTCAACAGGGGTTTGAGAGGTGATGTTTCAGCAGGGGTTCGAGAGGTGAAGTTTCAGCAAGGGTTCGAGAGGTGGAGGGTTCAGTTCGAGAGAGTCAGGTTCTGATGGCATTATATATATATAAATGTAAACATAAACTCAGATTTTAACTCAATTCGTACTAGGGCAATGCAACACTCACCTTAGTTAAACTTAGCTTCACAACCTCCGCTTCTATTTCACTGCTTAACCTCTGAATTTTGGTACTCATAGTATCTTAAGGTTGAAGTTTTGGGGAGGATATCATTGATATTTATACAAAATGAGACATAGGCTTCCTGACACCTACTACCTAAAATTTTATCTCATTAACCATCAAGTGCCTATGTCCACTTGCCCAAAAATAACTTTGAATACTCTTTTCACATCCGCTACCAGCTTCTCCTTCCTGGTAATTTCTTGCATTTATTTATTCATTTGCTTATTTATTTATTTTCTTATTAGTACTATTATTATATTATATATATGTATAAATATGTATATTCTCTTCTCGGTAATTCTCTTATTTATTTATTTATTTATTTATTTCAATTCTTGTTTTGTTTTCTCTTGTACCTAAATATTTCCTTATGGTACCACATTCCAGCGTACTATTTGTTTTCCTTTTTTTGGTACATATTTTAATATGTTTGTTTACTTATTGTCTCATCTTGTTTTTTATCTGTTTCTTTCTTTATTTATTGGCTTTTCTTCTTTTTAATTTACAATACTTATAATCAATTATATATATATATATACACACACAGTTATATTCCTTGAAATAAAAACAATACTATAATTGATAACTTATTTATTTTATTCTTATTTGTAATTACGTATGAAAATTACTATTATATATAGTTGTGATAAGTATGAAAAATATTAGGAAGTTATAAAACTAGTTCCTCAATAAGTTAAAGGATTATTCGTTTTAGAGGAAGGTACAAGGTAAACTATTGAAGATGTTTTTATAAAAATCTAGATAATTATTTAACAACTCAATTTATCATTACTTAACTCTTTTAAAATGTGAAATTTGTATATTGCGTTTCTACTATTATTTCCTTCCTCTTTCTTAAGTGAAACCTATACTAAACACCAATACTTTATCATCATTTGATATTAACTACTATATAATTTTTCAAATTTATACTTTATAATTAGCACATCGTTCAAATTTTTTTTATATATATATATATATATATATATATATATTCCATTTAGGATGATATTTGGATACCATGATTTGTATCGGAGGTATTTATTTTATTTATTAATCTAATTGGGTTCGGGGTTTCACAGAATGTGGATGAAATTCATCATGGTGCAGCAATAAAATTGAGAAATTTTAGTCTTTAAAAGTAAAGTATCTCACATTATTTCGACGGTCATTTTACTGAAGAAAAAAAAGGCATATCACACGCATTTGAATGCGATTTTGAGTTGAGTTTTTAAAATTTAAATTTGAGTAATTTTTATCAGCCTTCTGTAAAATATTTTTCTGTTTCCGCCACTGGAAAAAAAACAGTGGGGAGGAGAAAAATGAGGACTAGAGATACTACCTTATGGGCATTTGCTGGGATGCGTTTGATGTGTAAATTCACATCGTTTGGAACACCTTAACCAATTTACAAAGAAGGATAGGTTATTGTAATTATAGTTCTCCCTCTATCTCACTCAAATCTACGCAGAATCTCTTTTTTAGTCAAAGGTATTGAACTTTGACCACATATTTGAATTCATATATGAACAATAATTTTATCGTGTTAGATATAATTAGATTCGTCGTAATATGTAATTTTTAAATATCTGTTTTTTATGTGTTGTTATTGTTCGTAGCTACACATATTTACAGTCAAACATGTTTACTGGATACCGTAAAAAAGATTATTTACAAATTTAGATGGCACAGAGGGAGTAGCCGAAATTCATTTTCGGTATCTTTTAGAGTAGCACTGTTTAACTTTTAGTAGTTTAAATAAATGGCAAATTCTATTGGCAGCAGTAAAGGATCCCGAACAAATATTAAGAATGTACTACTAATAATAAGGACCAATTTAATAATATATATGTAAAATTGTTGATCAATAAAATTTACAAATTTTAGAAACTTTCAAAATTGTATCACATGATTCTTGGCCGGAAAAAAAAAGAAAATAAAAAATTGATATGTTTTTATTAAGGCAAAGTCTTGGGAAAGACGGTCTTTCCATAGGCTTATGGAAAGACGGGGTTTGATTAGAATAATAAAAGGTAAAAGGTCTTAGTTGCAATATTAAAGTTTTAGTATGAAACATGTAGTAGTTATAAAATTTATAACCCGGTTCATGCAACCCGAAAATTTTATCTTAATTTCTTCTAATTTACACTTTAAACCTTGGTTTTTCCATAACTTATGGAAAGACCGTCTTTCAAGAGACGGACTCTATTATTAGTTTCTTGAAGATTTTTTTTTTTATGTGATCAACATTAATAATAAAATACATTGCTCCCGATTCATGCCAAAACTATGAATTGAAAGAATGTGTTAAAAGAAAACTAAATATTGAGTAATGAGAAATTTTTAAAGAAAACTTATAAAAATTTCAAATGAAAATTGTAAATTTTCTTTGGCTAAAGTGCTGCATGCCAGGTTTCAACGAACGTGCCCACCTGTCCATTCCTTAAATGAATTCGGTAATTTTTGTTTTTTATTTATTTGAACTTTTGGAATGGTGTTTGACAACTCAGTTAATTTCCTAATACAACTAGCTTTTACTTTTCCAAAAGCAACTTCGTCTTCCTCACACATTCTGTAGCATTTATGTAGCATTTTTTCCTCAACACATTCTGTAGCATTTATGTAGCATTTTTTCCTTCTCATTCCTATGTAGCATTTTTTCCTTCTCACTCCTGACTTGCTTTTATTTTGCCTACATTTGTTTGGTTAACTACACGGGCTCATGCCCATCCCAGGAACACCCCATGTTTGAATTCGGCCTGGAGTAAGTTTTTAGGATTCAGTCTTCAATTACACCATTTTGGGTGTAGGAGTCTAATTTCGTGTGAGTTGTGAGGGGGTCTTACCCCACCTTTGTGTGAGACACAGGGGAGCCTCACAACATTTGTGTGGGACACCGTAAATTTATTTAATGAGAGAGTACAAACATTTGTTTAAAAAAAAAATACACGAAATTGTTTCAACCTTTTGTACTTATGCTGTTTTATTTTGAGGTAATTGCGGCATGCCTTTTAAGAGTTGTCTAAACTTTATTAATTACTTGAACATAGAAAAGCTGAAAAAAACTATCCACCATTTTTTTCACTTATACAGTATATATTACTTATTAAAATTTTAAATTATATTACAATATACAGTAAGTATTATAAAATTTCATTCAGAATTTATATATCAGCACGGGCACGGGTATTATCTAGTAGTTTTACAAGGGACAAATTCTATATAATCTACTATAGTTTACATAGTACACTATAGTTTACTATTCCATGCAGATCACTAACATTGACTCGCTTTCCTTTTTTGGATGAGTTTTTAATATTGGCTTCTTCCTAAAAGAGTTTGCAGAAAATATGCTGCAAAGGTTGATTGTATTATATTCAAAGTGTTCTATTTATACACAGAATATGCTAACTAATCTCCTAAGCTGACTCCCGTATATTACTGCAACTGCTGCAACAGAGTTGCTATAGACTAGGAAACAAAAATATTCTAATTACAACAATCTGGACTAAGTCTAAAAGAAGGAAAGACTATATTTAGTTTAATACCCTCCCGCAAGCTCATGTTCGAGCACGAACAAGAAGCTTGGAACGCAAGTCTTTGAACCGGGCAGAACCAATGGCTTTAGTAAATATGTCCGCAACGTGCCTGACAAAGAGAGAGCCCTCCTGCACTTGCTCCCGAACGAAGTGAAAGTCCAGCTTAATGTGCTTCGAACGATGATGGAGGACAGGATTAGCCGTGAGGAATGTTGCACTCAGATTGTCACATAAGACCGTGGGAGGACCATGATGAGGGATGTTCATTTCTTTTAGAAGTTGCTGTAGTCAAATGAGTTCGGCAGCAGCGAAGGCGATGGCACGGTATTCAGCCTCCGTGCTGGAGCGAGCCACAACACCTTGCTTCTTCGAGGACCAGCTGATCAAGTATCCACCAAAATAAATGCAGAAACCGTGTTGAGAACGGCAGTCGTCCGGGTCAGAGATCCAGCCGGCATCAGTGTAGCACCGGAGGTAAGCACCCCGAGAAGGATGAAAATAGAGGCCAACAGCAATGGTGCCCTTGAGGTAGCGAAGGATGCGTTTTACCGCTAGCCAGTGAGCCTCAGTCGGGCGATGCATAAACTGACAGACCCGGTTTATAGCATAAGAGATCTCCGGCCGGGTAATCGTTGCATATTGAAGGGCACCTACAATACTCCGGTACAAGTGTTGATCAGCAAACGGAGCACCAGCAGCCGTGAGCCTGGAACCGGGAGTGGTTGGCGAGGAGATCGGCTTGGCTCCGGTCATGTGGCTACGGTCCAAGAGGTCCAAAATATATTTCTTTTGAGACAGAAGAAGACCGGAAGGAAGGTGCTGCACTTCAATGCCAAGGAAGAAGTTAAGGCGACCCAGATCCTTAAGAGAGAAAACCGAGTTCAGATACTGAACAAACTCATCAACGAACTTGGAATTGGAGCCGGTAATGATCAAGTCGTCAACATAAACAAGAACATAGATGACATCCTGGCCATGAGACTTAATGTAGAGCGAAGTGTCAGAGATACACTGCTTGAAACCATGGTGTAAGAGAGCTTGAGTGAGCTTTTGAAACCAAGACCGCAGAGCCTGTTTGAGGCCGTAGATAGCCTTCTTAAGTTTGCACACAAAATGAGGATGAGAAGGTGACACAAAGCCCGGTGGTTGTTGCATATAAACAGTCTCCGCCAGATCGCCATTAAGGAAAGCATTGTTGATGTCGACTTGACGAAAAGGCCATTGTCTCGTGACAGCAATGCTAAGGACGAGGCGAATGGTAGTAGGTTTGATAACTGGACTGAATGTGTCAAAATAGTCCACACCCTCCTCTTGGTTGAATCCCTTTGCCACCAAACAAGCTTTGTATCGATCAACAGTGCCATCCGCCTTCTTTTTGACCCTGAAAATCCACTTGCAACCAACAACATTAGCAGTATAGGGCTTTGGAACTAAGTCCCAAGTCCCATTATTCAATAAAGCATCATATTCTAGCCGCATTGCTTGTTGCCAAAGAGGGTTCTTGTTAGCTTGTGCATAAGATTTTGGTTTTGGATGGGAAAAGTCCCTAAGGAGGGGATATTTAGTGGTAAGAAGAACCTTCGGTTTGAGGGAGTTAGTAGCAGCACGAGTGACCATGGAATGGCGAGACGTTTCGGAAGGTCTGAAATATGAAGGTGTTGGTTGGTATGGAATAATGGCCGTGGAAGAGGAAGCAGGGGCTGACGAGGATGAAGGAGACTCAGGTGAGGACGGCACAGACTGAGCAAAGCTGCTGGGACCAGACCGAGAAGACGCGGACTGAGACGGAGACACCGACGCCGAATGGGACAGATCGGGTGACGAAGGCAAAGAAGATGGCGAGCTGCTGGAAGCGACCAAGCTGCTGGAGCCAGAGCGAGACGAATCGGAAGACTCAGACACTGGCTGGGACGGTACAGGCTGGGACTGAGCAGACCGAGAACGTGCATGGACAGACGGATCGTGCATGGAAAAAGGGGGAGCGGATTGGTCATGCATGGGAAAGGAGGGAGCTGATTGGGCATGCATGGGAAATGACGGAGCTGATTGGGTATGCATGGGAATGGACGGAGACAAAGCTGGAGCGGACCTAGGTTCTGGAGAATTGTGAGCCGAGTCCAACAAAGCTAGATCATAAACAGGAGGTGACCTATTCCCAGAAGATTGAGATTGAGAAATATGAGCAGGATACGGAAATTGGGACTCGTCAAAGACTACATGGCGAGCAATATAAGTACGAGAAGACGGAGCATGAAAACAAAGATAGCCTTTGTGTTTTGCACTGTAACCTAGAAAGATGCAAGCAACTGACCGAAACTCAAGTTTGGTTTTGTTGTATGGTCGTAAATAAGGATAACATAAACACCCAAAAGATTTTAAAAACTGATAATCTGGCTCTCGATGATAAAGACAAGAGTAGGGTGATTTATGCTGTAAAATGGGAGTGATGGTTCTGTTATTTAAGTAAATGGCAGTGTGAAAAGCATGTTCCCAAAATTCTATAGGAAGATGGGAATGAGCTAACAAAGCCAAGCCCTTTTCCACAACAATACGGTTTCGTCTTTCAGACGCACCATTTTGTTCTGGTGTGTGAGGACATGAAACTCGATGTAAAATCCCTTGGTTTTGAAGAAAAACAGAGGTGTTTCGATACTCACCACCCCAGTCAGATTGAAAAGCCTTGATTTTTGTAGAAAACTGAGTTTCGACCATAGCTTTGAAAAGTGTGAAGGCATTGAACACTTGAGATTTGGTTTGTAAGAAATAGATCCAGGCAAATTTAGTGCAATCATCAATGAATAACACAAAGTAGCGATTTCCATGCAAAGAAGGAACATAAGCAGGGCCTCAAACATCAGAATATATTAAATCAAAAGGTTCATGTGACGAAACATGTGAAGAGGATAAATGTAATCTATGACTTTTGCCTAATTGACAAGCACTACAAAGAGGCAAAGTTTTATTTGCAGAAATTGGTAAATTGAAATCAGACAACTGACGACGAAGAATTGTCTCATGAGGATGAGCGAACCGATGGTGCCAGCAAGCAACAGAAGCACGTTCACCAACGAAGACTCTAGGACTGGAAGATGATGGGACAGGCAACCGGTACAACCCATTTTCAACTATTCCCTTGAGGAGTTTCTAACCCTGAGGATTCTTAACAAAGCAGTGATTAGCATGTAATTTAACATATACATTATTATCTCTACACAACTTTGAAACACTGATGAGATTTTGTGAAACCTTAGGAACAACAAGAATCTCTTTTAGGGAAAGGTTTTTAGCAACATGCGATGAAGAAAGATTATGAGTGCCAACATGAGTAATGGGTAAGGACTCACCATTGCCGACAACTAAGTTGTCGTTGCCAGTGTAGGGAGATTGAAGACTGAGAGCACCGAGGTCTGCTGTGACATGATGAGAAGCGCCGGAGTCAACGATCCATGGGTCAGTGATAGCCGAGGGGCTAGTGTACGCCACATGAGCCGAGGGAGCCTTGCCTTGACGCTGGTTCTGCCTCTGTTTCTCCGCTGCCCGAGGATTGGATGCGGGAAAAGCCTCCGCATTGAAGCGTTGGTGACAGTTCAGGCCAGTGTGAAAAGGCTTGTAACAGATTTGACACAGAGAACGAGGACGATCACCAGTCACCGAGTTACTGCCAGTAGAGCGAGAGGTCCCTCCTTTGCGATGCGCAAAGTGAGCTGCTTCCACGGACGTGTTGGTGTAAGAGTCGAGGATACGTTGTTCCTCTTGAAGAAGCAACCCGAGAAGCTCATTTGAAGACACCGGCTCAGACCTCATGCTAAAGGCGGTTTTAAACGCGTGATGTGTCCATTTTAGGCGCATTATTTAGTAGTATTTAGGATCACTTTTGTGCTCTTTTATTATCGAGAGCTTGTGTTTTACCTTGAAATTCACTTAGGAGGGGTAAAAGCAACTTTGTACTCTTTTACCTCTTTTAAGTGGATTTTGTGTGACAAGGGAAGAACACGGAACCAACGAAAACCGGAAGACATTGAAGACTATACTTTCGAAGACTTTTGGATACTCACTTCGAAGACATGAAGACCGGAGGCCGTTGAAGACCATTTTGGAGCTATTGAAGACTTGAAGAGTGAGAGGGATGGCTATGAAGAAGACAAAGAAACAATGCAAAAATCTGGCCCGTCGCGACACCGTCGCGACACCATCGCGAGCCAGGGCATCATCGCGAGTCGCGACCATCGGGCGGCTAGAAATCAATTTTATTTTCTTTGCACTATAAATACCCTCTCTTTCCCTCTTCTTCTCCAGCCTTTTCCAGCGCGCGTTTTCTCTGGTTTTGGGCACCAATTTTAGGTTTTTCTTCTTCTTTCTTTTCTTAGCTTTCTCTTAGTTTGATTATGTCTTTTGTTGTTGTTTTAGAGTAGTTCTTGTTCTTGGGAGCAAAGGATTGAAGCTTCCACTATCTATGTAGCAAGAACTCATTTATATCTATCTATTTGATGTTTTTGCTATTGTGCATTTATTGTGCTTTGAATGTTAATTGTTGATTGCATTGATGTTGTTGAGAGATTGATGATATGAAATGCTTGGATTAATTGCTAGCTAGGGTTTGGGGGATTTGGGTTAATTTCCCCCCTGTTCTTGTTAGTAATGTGAGAGTATGAATTAGAGCTTTCGATTGTGTTAGTGTGTTGACAATGTGCTAGGCGAATGTGATTGATGTCGAACTCTTCGTCATGTTCGTTTGTGTAGCAAACGAGAGAGTTATATGCTCGCGGATGAATGTGCGTTGCACGTTCATCCAATCTCGTGTAATTGCATGAATTGGTTCAATGCCTAGTCACGGTGTAGTGGTCATAGGCATTGCCAAGCTTGTTGGTCCTTCGTGCTAAATGCCACCAATGACACCTTGAGTCGTGGTCGCGACTCGGGAGCCATTGGTGAGGTTTGACGAGAGATGTCGAACTCACTCTCGCAAACTACGAACTAAGAAGGATAGGAGTTTAGTCTCCACGACAAGTAGTTGAAGTATTGGATAGATGATTTAAATTCATTCCTGAAGCATTTGTTATTTGGCGTTTATGTATTCTTGACGGTGTGTTTCACTGCATGTGTGCCATGAGTGGTTTGAGCATAGGGAGTGCTTGTGTGGTTGAATTGCTTAGGTGTAGGAACGTGACGAATTCCGTAGTGCCTTTGCATGAAGATCCATGAGCTTGAACTTAGAACTCCTTGTGGTGTGTGTGTTGTGGTACTTGCTAGATGGGGTGTGTGAGCGTTGGGTCATGAATGCTATATGATAGAATGTGTGAATGATTCGATGAACTACATTAGATGTGGAAGTGGATATCCGTTGCCCCCAAGTCATTTTATCTTTGTAGTTTAAAACCCCTTTTCTTTAGTTTCGTTTGATGATTAGCATAGTCACTTGACGTTGCTAGTTATCTTTGTTAACTTAGGAAACCAACCAACCAACCCCCCCTCTTTACATTGCTTTTAAGTGTGTGTAAATATAGTTACTCCTAGCCTAGTATATCAACCATTTTGTGCTTAGACGCTTAGGAAGATCCCTCTTCTCATTGGACGACCCCGATTTGCCACTATCTACCTAGCTGTAGAAAGTAAGCATTGAGGGCTTATAAATTATCTTTTGGCGCACGGGCGCGACGACCGCCCGCGCCTGTCAAAATGGCGCCGTTGCCGGGGATACGACCGCCTTTTCCGAACTTCCCAAATTCACTTAGGAGAGGTAAAAGCAACTTTGTACTCTTTTACCTCTTTTAAGTGGATTTTGTGTGACAAGGGAAGAACACGGAACCAACGAAAACCGGAAGACATTGAAGACTATACTTTCGAAGACTTTTGGATACTCACTTCGAAGACATGAAGACCGGAGGCCGTTGAAGACCATTTTGGAGCTGTTGAAGACTTGAAGAGTGAGAGGGATGGCTATGAAGAAGACAAAGAAACAATGCAAAAATCTGGCCCGTCGCGACACCGTCGCGACACCATCGCGAGCCGGGGCATCGTCGCGAGTCGCGACGAACAACGTCGCGAGTCGCGACCATCGGGCGGCTAGAAATCAATTTTATTTTCTTTGCACTATAAATACCCTCTCTTTCCCTCTTCTTCTCCAGCCTTTTCCAGCGGGCGTTTTCTCTGGTTTTGGGCGCCAATTTTAGGTTTTTCTTCTTCTTTCTTTTCTTAGCTTTCTCTTAGTTTGATTATGTCTTTTGTTGTTGTTTTAGAGTAGTTCTTGTTCTTGGGAGCAAAGGATTGAAGCTTCCAATATCTATGTAGCAAGAACTCATTTATATCTATCTATTTGATGTTTTTGCTATTGTGCATTTATTGTGCTTTGAATGTTAATTGTTGATTGCATTGATGTTGTTGAGAGATTGATGATATGAAATGCTTGGATTAATTGCTAGCTAGGGTTTGGGGGATTTGGGTTAATTTCCCCCCTGTTCTTGTTAGTAATGTGAGAGTATGAATTAGAGCTTTCGATTGTGTTAGTGTGTTGACAATGTGCTAGGCGAATGTGATTGATGTCGAACTCTTCGTCATGTTCGTTTGTGTAGCAAACGAGAGAGTTATATGCTCGCGGATGAATGTGCGTTGCACGTTCATCCAATCTCGTGTAATTGCATGAATTGGTTCAATGCCTAGTCACGGTGTAGTGGTCATAGGCATTGCCAAGCTTGTTGGTCCTTCGTGCTAAATGCCACCAATGACACCTTGAGTCGTGGTCGCGACTCGGGAGCCATTGGTGAGGTTTGACGAGAGATGTCGAACTCACTCTCGCAAACTACGAACTAAGAAGGATAGGAGTTTAGTCTCCACGACAAGTAGTTGAAGTATTGGATAGATGATTTAAATTCATTCCTGAAGCATTTGTTATTTGGCGTTTATGTATTCTTGACGGTGTGTTTCACTGCATGTGTGCCATGAGTGGTTTGAGCATAGGGAGTGCTTGTGTGGTTGAATTGCTTAGGTGTAGGAACGTGACGAATTCCGTAGCGCCTTTGCATGAAGATCCATGAGCATGAACTTAGAACTCCTTGTGGTGTGTGTGTTGTGGTACTTGCTAGATGGGGTGTGTGAGCGTTGGGTCATGAATGCTATATGATAGAATGTGTGAATGATTCGATGAACTACATTAGATGTGGAAGTGGATATCCGTTGCCCCCAAGTCATTTTATCTTTGTAGTTTAAAACCCCTTTTCTTTAGTTTCGTTTGATGATTAGCATAGTCACTTGACGTTGCTAGTTATCTTTGTTAACTTAGGAAACCAACCAACCAACCCCCCCTCTTTACATTGCTTTTAAGTGTGTGTAAATATAGTTACTCCTAGCCTAGTATATCAACCATTTTGTGCTTAGACGCTTAGGAAGATCCCTCTTCTCATTGGACGACCCCGATTTGCCACTATCTACCTAGCTGTAGAAAGTAAGCATTGAGGGCTTATAAATTATCTTTTGGCGCGCGGGCGCGACGACCGCCCGCGCCTGTCAAAATGGCGCCGTTGCCGGGGAAGAGGCGTTTATTCTTAAGTATTTAGGTGTATTTGGTTGTGTATTAGCTAGTCGTTTTTATTTTCCACTACTTGGTGGTTGTTTTTGTTCGGAGTAGGTATTGCTCGAGTTCTTGGTAATTTATTTTATTGAGAATCCTTGCACTATGATTCCGAACTTTTGAAAAATAAAAAAATTTAAATTTTTTTTTCTTAATGGAGCGTCTCACCTTGAGGGAACTCATGATGAGAAGAGAGGCTCAACAAGCAAGGTTTTGTAGGATGTGTCATTTCGATCATCCTACCGAATCTTGCCCTTTGTTGTGGGAAGATCACTATGACCGAGAAAGAACCCTTGGTTTCCAAAACCATGGGTACTATGAAGAGTGCTATCAAGAGGTAGGAGATATTGGTTTTCAAGGGCAAGAAGCTCATGAATGCTATCCATACCACAAATCTTACAATCCGGAATGGAGTGGTAGTCCGGATTTGTGGTATGAGAATGAGCCAGAAAACCAATATTACGAGCAACCTAATTGGCCATCACCACCCTATACCATACCCCAAAACCAAGCCCAACAAGGAAGTTCAAGTTTGACACGTGAGGATGTCTTAAATACCATAGCAAACTTGAACTCCTTTACTAGTGAGGAGCCGGATACCCAGCTCTCCTCTAGTGTTGAGGCCATTGAGGGGCATGTGAGGAACATATTAGAGGTATTGGCCCGCATGGAAGCTCGTGATTCCGAAAACACACCATCCCAACTTGAACTCGATGATTCGGTGAGTGAAGTCACCAATAAAAATGATTTTGAGTTTGAAAGGGATGAGGAGTTGGTTGTAGAGGATAGAAAAATGGAGGAAGAGGTGATAGTGCTACATTATCCATTAGCATTGTCACCCCTTCTCCCACCAAGTGAACCAACTCTAATATTTTCGGAAGTTTTGAGGGAAACGAAAGAGGAGCCAAAAGGCTATCCCAAGCTCCCTAACCACTTAATTCCCTTTGAACCATCTCCACCTCCACAAGACTTTCCACTTGGAAGTTTTGTGCCCCCACCTCTCTTATTTTGGATGCTCATGGTGAAGAGCTTCAAGCCTTCACCATACGGATAACATTAGGGTCATGCCGACGACCTTAAAAATATGGAGCTTCGTCGGGCCGATGACGTTAAATAAATTCGGCATTTCTTTTAGTTTTTGTTTCTTAGTTTGTGTTTCTTAGTTTGTTTTTGTTGTTGTTTTGTTTTGTTTTGTTCTTTTTATGGCATGTTTTTCTATGATGTTGTAGCAACATGAAGTGCATTGCAATGAAGGAGATGAAGGAACGAGATCAATGAATGAGGGAAGCAAGCTTGGACAGTTGGTAAGAAAACGAAAAAATTTTAAGCCTGGGATACCCTGCCGTCGCGAGTCGCGATGGGTTTCGTCGCGAGTCGCGACGAACAGGGGAGCAAAATCCACTCCCAGCGCCAACTTTCCGCGAGTCGTCCTGACGTCGCGAGGCTCGTCGCGAGTCGCGACACCCTTCGTCGCGAGTCGCGACGAGCTCAGAAAATTTGGAGCTCTCGGACTCACCTTTCCGCGAGTCGCGATGACTTCGCGAGGCTCGTCGCGAGTCGCGACACCCTTCGTCGCGAGTCGCGACGAGCTCAGAACATTTTGAGCTCTCGGACTCCACTTTCCGCGAGTCGCCCTGACGTCGCGAGGCCCGTCGCGAGTCGCGACACCCTTCGTCGCGAGTCGCGACGAGCTCAGATCATTTTGAGCTCCCAGGCTCTACTTTCTGCGCGTCGCGATGACGTCGCGAGGCTCGTCGCGAGTCGCGACGAACCTCGTCGCGAGTCACGACGAGCTCAGTAACTTTTGAAAATTTTTTGAGCCCGGATTTCAAATTTCCAAGCTTCCAAGTTTCAAAATGATTTTAAACATTGCATGATCCTTCCTTCTTCTCCACCCAACACTCCCAAGAACATCACATACCTCTCATTTCTTCCACCATCCTACGTATATTGGCATATGAACATTCTTGCATCTTTATAGTACATTTGTTGATTGTAGTATGCCGACTACATCATTGTGACCGTAAGTTCTTAGCCTATAATGATGCTTGTATACCTGTCAATATATGTTGGATATTTTTCATGCATAATCTTATAGTGGTGATTGAGGGTTGATTGGTTGTTCTTTGACAATACTATGGTTATTAATTCTTGATGCTAAACCTAGTATTACATATCCTTATGTACTTGTGAGTTTAATGTGTTCTTCGTGGTGTAGTCTTGATCAAACGGCGCCATGGAGAAAATGCTTTCTCGAGGGGTGAGTTCTTCTACGGCATTTTTGCTCACCCTTCCGGTTCCGAAACCTATCTCGGGACCATCCAAGTACTTGAATATCGCCATATCACCGGCGAATTGCGGAGACACGGGTGTCACTCTAACTCCCTTACCTTGATTTTTTATTGTTCTTGCCTTACGTGTTTACATTTCGGGCAATGTAATGTTTTAAGTGTGGGGAGGAGTTAGAGGATTCACATGCATGCGACATTGTTTTGGAATGCTTTTTGCTACTTTTCATTGGAAAAACATGAGGGAAAAAAAATAGAAAAACAAAAAGAAAAAAAAATGGAAAAAGAAAAAGAAAAAAAAAGAAAAAGAAAAAGAAAACCCGCTAAGTTGAAAACCCGAGAGGGCAACTTAGGCAACATTGGGGGCCCGGATAGGTCGAAAACCCTTAAAGGGCGGTCTAGGCAAAAATGAGAGGCTAAAATGTGCGGAAAAAGGTGAGATGTGAGCTAAAGAAACATGATGTGTGGCTAGGATGAAAACTCGAAAGAGCTCCTAGGCAAAATGAGAGAAATTGAGGGAAATTGAAAAATGCTATGATTTTACTCATTTGCCGGCGTTGGAGTCATAAGGTTGCGGTTGTCACACGGATGAATCGGGTAGCTCAATATCTTTAGACCTCTTGGGATTGGGTAGCTTAGTGGGTTAGGAAACGGAGTATGGTTATGAAATTCTTGATCTCTTTCTACTTCGTTTTTGGTTGATATATTGGCATTAGGTGAAGCATGTGTTTAAAACTTCCTCTATGGTTTTAGCTTCATTTTGTGTCATTGGATTCTGGGAATATCAATTCTGGGCTACGAAATATTTTTATGGGTAGTGAATTGATAAGTGGTAGGTTTGGTTAGATTTAGGATTGGGGATGTGTGTGTGCAAAATTCTCATGTGAGCTTTTATTTTGGGATTTTTGAGATTGAGAGTTTTGGTGAGGCTTTGATTGGGGGATTAGTTTAGGTTTTGGGATATATCATTTACTCCGCATGCTTGAATCTTTTCTTACTCGAGGGCGAGTAAGGTTTAAGTGTGGGGAGGTTTGATATGTCCATTTTGTGTGGTTATTTTGGGGGTTTTAGGATGTGGATATGCCATTTCCTCCGTATGCTTAAATCTTTTCTTACTCGAGGGCGAGTAAGGTTTAAGTGTGGGGAGGTTTGATGTGTCCATTTTAGGCGCATTATTTAGTAGTATTTAGGATCACTTTTGTGCTCTTTTATTATCGAGAGCTTGTGTTTTACCTTGAAATTCACTTAGGAGAGGTAAAAGCAACTTTGTACTCTTTTACCTCTTTTAAGTGGATTTTGTGTGACAAGGGAAGAACACGGAACCAACGAAAACCGGAAGACATTGAAGACTATACTTTCGAAGACTTTTGGATACTCACTTCGAAGACATGAAGACCGGAGGCCGTTGAAGACCATTTTGGAGCTGTTGAAGACTTGAAGAGTGAGAGGGATGGCTATGAAGAAGACAAAGAAACAATGCAAAAATCTGGCCCGTCGCGACACCGTCGCGACACCATCGCGAGCCGGGGCATCGTCGCGAGTCGCGACGAACAACGTCGCGAGTCGCGACCATCGGGCGGCTAGAAATCAATTTTATTTTCTTTGCACTATAAATACCCTCTCTTTCCCTCTTCTTCTCCAGCCTTTTCCAGCGCGCGTTTTCTCTGGTTTTGGGCGCCAATTTTAGGTTTTTCTTCTTCTTTCTTTTCTTAGCTTTCTCTTAGTTTGATTATGTCTTTTGTTGTTGTTTTAGAGTAGTTCTTGTTCTTGGGAGCAAAGGATTGAAGCTTCCACTATCTATGTAGCAAGAACTCATTTATATCTATCTATTTGATGTTTTTGCTATTGTGCATTTATTGTGCTTTGAATGTTAATTGTTGATTGCATTGATGTTGTTGAGAGATTGATGATATGAAATGCTTGGATTAATTGCTAGCTAGGGTTTGGGGGATTTGGGTTAATTTCCCCCCTGTTCTTGTTAGTAATGTGAGAGTATGAATTAGAGCTTTCGATTGTGTTAGTGTGTTGACAATGTGCTAGGCGAATGTGATTGATGTCGAACTCTTCGTCATGTTCGTTTGTGTAGCAAACGAGAGAGTTATATGCTCGCGGATGAATGTGCGTTGCACGTTCATCCAATCTCGTGTAATTGCATGAATTGGTTCAATGCCTAGTCACGGTGTAGTGGTCATAGGCATTGCCAAGCTTGTTGGTCCTTCGTGCTAAATGCCACCAATGACACCTTGAGTCGTGGTCGCGACTCGGGAGCCATTGGTGAGGTTTGACGAGAGATGTCGAACTCACTCTCGCAAACTACGAACTAAGAAGGATAGGAGTTTAGTCTCCACGACAAGTAGTTGAAGTATTGGATAGATGATTTAAATTCATTCCTGAAGCATTTGTTATTTGGCGTTTATGTATTCTTGACGGTGTGTTTCACTGCATGTGTGCCATGAGTGGTTTGAGCATAGGGAGTGCTTGTGTGGTTGAATTGCTTAGGTGTAGGAACGTGACGAATTCCGTAGCGCCTTTGCATGAAGATCCATGAGCATGAACTTAGAACTCCTTGTGGTGTGTGTGTTGTGGTACTTGCTAGATGGGGTGTGTGAGCGTTGGGTCATGAATGCTATATGATAGAATGTGTGAATGATTCGATGAACTACATTAGATGTGGAAGTGGATATCCGTTGCCCCCAAGTCATTTTATCTTTGTAGTTTAAAACCCCTTTTCTTTAGTTTCGTTTGATGATTAGCATAGTCACTTGACGTTGCTAGTTATCTTTGTTAACTTAGGAAACCAACCAACCAACCCCCCCTCTTTACATTGCTTTTAAGTGTGTGTAAATATAGTTACTCCTAGCCTAGTATATCAACCATTTTGTGCTTAGACGCTTAGGAAGATCCCTCTTCTCATTGGACGACCCCGATTTGCCACTATCTACCTAGCTGTAGAAAGTAAGCATTGAGGGCTTATAAATTATCTTTTGGCGCGCGGGCGCGACGACCGCCCGCGCCTGTCAAAATGGCGCCGTTGCCGGGGAAGAGGCGTTTATTCTTAAGTATTTAGGTGTATTTGGTTGTGTATTAGCTAGTCGTTTTTATTTTCCACTACTTGGTGGTTGTTTTTGTTCGGAGTAGGTATTGCTCGAGTTCTTGGTAATTTATTTTATTGAGAATCCTTGCACTATGATTCCGAACTTTTGAAAAATAAAAAAATTTAAATTTTTTTTTCTTAATGGAGCGTCTCACCTTGAGGGAACTCATGATGAGAAGAGAGGCTCAACAAGCAAGGTTTTGTAGGATGTGTCATTTCGATCATCCTACCGAATCTTGCCCTTTGTTGTGGGAAGATCACTATGACCGAGAAAGAACCCTTGGTTTCCAAAACCATGGGTACTATGAAGAGTGCTATCAAGAGGTAGGAGATATTGGTTTTCAAGGGCAAGAAGCTCATGAATGCTATCCATACCACAAATCTTACAATCCGGAATGGAGTGGTAGTCCGGATTTGTGGTATGAGAATGAGCCAGAAAACCAATATTACGAGCAACCTAATTGGCCATCACCACCCTATACCATACCCCAAAACCAAGCCCAACAAGGAAGTTCAAGTTTGACACGTGAGGATGTCTTAAATACCATAGCAAACTTGAACTCCTTTACTAGTGAGGAGCCGGATACCCAGCTCTCCTCTAGTGTTGAGGCCATTGAGGGGCATGTGAGGAACATATTAGAGGTATTGGCCCGCATGGAAGCTCGTGATTCCGAAAACACACCATCCCAACTTGAACTCGATGATTCGGTGAGTGAAGTCACCAATAAAAATGATTTTGAGTTTGAAAGGGATGAGGAGTTGGTTGTAGAGGATAGAAAAATGGAGGAAGAGGTGATAGTGCTACATTATCCATTAGCATTGTCACCCCTTCTCCCACCAAGTGAACCAACTCTAATATTTTCGGAAGTTTTGAGGGAAACGAAAGAGGAGCCAAAAGGCTATCCCAAGCTCCCTAACCACTTAATTCCCTTTGAACCATCTCCACCTCCACAAGACTTTCCACTTGGAAGTTTTGTGCCCCCACCTCTCTTATTTTGGATGCTCATGGTGAAGAGCTTCAAGCCTTCACCATACGGATAACATTAGGGTCATGCCGACGACCTTAAAAATATGGAGCTTCGTCGGGCCGATGACGTTAAATAAATTCGGCATTTCTTTTAGTTTTTGTTTCTTAGTTTGTGTTTCTTAGTTTGTTTTTGTTGTTGTTTTGTTTTGTTTTGTTCTTTTTATGGCATGTTTTTCTATGATGTTGTAGCAACATGAAGTGCATTGCAATGAAGGAGATGAAGGAACGAGATCAATGAATGAGGGAAGCAAGCTTGGACAGTTGGTAAGAAAACGAAAAAATTTTAAGCCTGGGATACCCTGCCGTCGCGAGTCGCGATGGGTTTCGTCGCGAGTCGCGACGAACAGGGGAGCAAAATCCACTCCCAGCGCCAACTTTCCGCGAGTCGTCCTGACGTCGCGAGGCTCGTCGCGAGTCGCGACACCCTTCGTCGCGAGTCGCGACGAGCTCAGAAAATTTGGAGCTCTCGGACTCACCTTTCCGCGAGTCGCGATGACTTCGCGAGGCTCGTCGCGAGTCGCGACACCCTTCGTCGCGAGTCGCGACGAGCTCAGAACATTTTGAGCTCTCGGACTCCACTTTCCGCGAGTCGCCCTGACGTCGCGAGGCCCGTCGCGAGTCGCGACACCCTTCGTCGCGAGTCGCGACGAGCTCAGATCATTTTGAGCTCCCAGGCTCTACTTTCTGCGCGTCGCGATGACGTCGCGAGGCTCGTCGCGAGTCGCGACGAACCTCGTCGCGAGTCACGACGAGCTCAGTAACTTTTGAAAATTTTTTGAGCCCGGATTTCAAATTTCCAAGCTTCCAAGTTTCAAAATGATTTTAAACATTGCATGATCCTTCCTTCTTCTCCACCCAACACTCCCAAGAACATCACATACCTCTCATTTCTTCCACCATCCTACGTATATTGGCATATGAACATTCTTGCATCTTTATAGTACATTTGTTGATTGTAGTATGCCGACTACATCATTGTGACCGTAAGTTCTTAGCCTATAATGATGCTTGTATACCTGTCAATATATGTTGGATATTTTTCATGCATAATCTTATAGTGGTGATTGAGGGTTGATTGGTTGTTCTTTGACAATACTATGGTTATTAATTCTTGATGCTAAACCTAGTATTACATATCCTTATGTACTTGTGAGTTTAATGTGTTCTTCGTGGTGTAGTCTTGATCAAACGGCGCCATGGAGAAAATGCTTTCTCGAGGGGTGAGTTCTTCTACGGCATTTTTGCTCACCCTTCCGGTTCCGAAACCTATCTCGGGACCATCCAAGTACTTGAATATCGCCATATCACCGGCGAATTGCGGAGACACGGGTGTCACTCTAACTCCCTTACCTTGATTTTTTATTGTTCTTGCCTTACGTGTTTACATTTCGGGCAATGTAATGTTTTAAGTGTGGGGAGGAGTTAGAGGATTCACATGCATGCGACATTGTTTTGGAATGCTTTTTGCTACTTTTCATTGGAAAAACATGAGGGAAAAAAAATAGAAAAACAAAAAGAAAAAAAAATGGAAAAAGAAAAAGAAAAAAAAAGAAAAAGAAAAAGAAAACCCGCTAAGTTGAAAACCCGAGAGGGCAACTTAGGCAACATTGGGGGCCCGGATAGGTCGAAAACCCTTAAAGGGCGGTCTAGGCAAAAATGAGAGGCTAAAATGTGCGGAAAAAGGTGAGATGTGAGCTAAAGAAACATGATGTGTGGCTAGGATGAAAACTCGAAAGAGCTCCTAGGCAAAATGAGAGAAATTGAGGGAAATTGAAAAATGCTATGATTTTACTCATTTGCCGGCGTTGGAGTCATAAGGTTGCGGTTGTCACACGGATGAATCGGGTAGCTCAATATCTTTAGACCTCTTGGGATTGGGTAGCTTAGTGGGTTAGGAAACGGAGTATGGTTATGAAATTCTTGATCTCTTTCTACTTCGTTTTTGGTTGATATATTGGCATTAGGTGAAGCATGTGTTTAAAACTTCCTCTATGGTTTTAGCTTCATTTTGTGTCATTGGATTCTGGGAATATCAATTCTGGGCTACGAAATATTTTTATGGGTAGTGAATTGATAAGTGGTAGGTTTGGTTAGATTTAGGATTGGGGATGTGTGTGTGCAAAATTCTCATGTGAGCTTTTATTTTGGGATTTTTGAGATTGAGAGTTTTGGTGAGGCTTTGATTGGGGGATTAGTTTAGGTTTTGGGATATATCATTTACTCCGCATGCTTGAATCTTTTCTTACTCGAGGGCGAGTAAGGTTTAAGTGTGGGGAGGTTTGATATGTCCATTTTGTGTGGTTATTTTGGGGGTTTTAGGATGTGGATATGCCATTTCCTCCGTATGCTTAAATCTTTTCTTACTCGAGGGCGAGTAAGGTTTAAGTGTGGGGAGGTTTGATGTGTCCATTTTAGGCGCATTATTTAGTAGTATTTAGGATCACTTTTGTGCTCTTTTATTATCGAGAGCTTGTGTTTTACCTTGAAATTCACTTAGGAGAGGTAAAAGCAACTTTGTACTCTTTTACCTCTTTTAAGTGGATTTTGTGTGACAAGGGAAGAACACGGAACCAACGAAAACCGGAAGACATTGAAGACTATACTTTCGAAGACTTTTGGATACTCACTTCGAAGACATGAAGACCGGAGGCCGTTGAAGACCATTTTGGAGCTGTTGAAGACTTGAAGAGTGAGAGGGATGGCTATGAAGAAGACAAAGAAACAATGCAAAAATCTGGCCCGTCGCGACACCGTCGCGACACCATCGCGAGCCGGGGCATCGTCGCGAGTCGCGACGAACAACGTCGCGAGTCGCGACCATCGGGCGGCTAGAAATCAATTTTATTTTCTTTGCACTATAAATACCCTCTCTTTCCCTCTTCTTCTCCAGCCTTTTCCAGCGCGCGTTTTCTCTGGTTTTGGGCGCCAATTTTAGGTTTTTCTTCTTCTTTCTTTTCTTAGCTTTCTCTTAGTTTGATTATGTCTTTTGTTGTTGTTTTAGAGTAGTTCTTGTTCTTGGGAGCAAAGGATTGAAGCTTCCACTATCTATGTAGCAAGAACTCATTTATATCTATCTATTTGATGTTTTTGCTATTGTGCATTTATTGTGCTTTGAATGTTAATTGTTGATTGCATTGATGTTGTTGAGAGATTGATGATATGAAATGCTTGGATTAATTGCTAGCTAGGGTTTGGGGGATTTGGGTTAATTTCCCCCCTGTTCTTGTTAGTAATGTGAGAGTATGAATTAGAGCTTTCGATTGTGTTAGTGTGTTGACAATGTGCTAGGCGAATGTGATTGATGTCGAACTCTTCGTCATGTTCGTTTGTGTAGCAAACGAGAGAGTTATATGCTCGCGGATGAATGTGCGTTGCACGTTCATCCAATCTCGTGTAATTGCATGAATTGGTTCAATGCCTAGTCACGGTGTAGTGGTCATAGGCATTGCCAAGCTTGTTGGTCCTTCGTGCTAAATGCCACCAATGACACCTTGAGTCGTGGTCGCGACTCGGGAGCCATTGGTGAGGTTTGACGAGAGATGTCGAACTCACTCTCGCAAACTACGAACTAAGAAGGATAGGAGTTTAGTCTCCACGACAAGTAGTTGAAGTATTGGATAGATGATTTAAATTCATTCCTGAAGCATTTGTTATTTGGCGTTTATGTATTCTTGACGGTGTGTTTCACTGCATGTGTGCCATGAGTGGTTTGAGCATAGGGAGTGCTTGTGTGGTTGAATTGCTTAGGTGTAGGAACGTGACGAATTCCGTAGCGCCTTTGCATGAAGATCCATGAGCATGAACTTAGAACTCCTTGTGGTGTGTGTGTTGTGGTACTTGCTAGATGGGGTGTGTGAGCGTTGGGTCATGAATGCTATATGATAGAATGTGTGAATGATTCGATGAACTACATTAGATGTGGAAGTGGATATCCGTTGCCCCCAAGTCATTTTATCTTTGTAGTTTAAAACCCCTTTTCTTTAGTTTCGTTTGATGATTAGCATAGTCACTTGACGTTGCTAGTTATCTTTGTTAACTTAGGAAACCAACCAACCAACCCCCCCTCTTTACATTGCTTTTAAGTGTGTGTAAATATAGTTACTCCTAGCCTAGTATATCAACCATTTTGTGCTTAGACGCTTAGGAAGATCCCTCTTCTCATTGGACGACCCCGATTTGCCACTATCTACCTAGCTGTAGAAAGTAAGCATTGAGGGCTTATAAATTATCTTTTGGCACGCGGGCGCGACGACCGCCCGCGCCTGTCAACGCGCCATACTCGTTGCCGAGACCGAACAGGATGAATGACACGAAGTCATCATCAGACACAGGCATGAGGCACTCCGCGAGAGCATCGGCGATGGACCTCTTCTTCTCTACGTACTCCATAATCGACAGAGATTCCTTCCCGAGTGTCTGCAGCTGCTGCTTAAGATGCATCTGTCGAGCCCTTGTTTGCGACTGAAACATCTGCTGTAACATGGACCATGTCTCGGCGGTGGTGTATGCGCGAGCCACATGGCCTAGCATTGGAGTGGTCAGCGTCGAACGAAGCCAAAGAAGAACCAGTTTGTCCTTGCGCTTCCAGGCCGTGAAGGCTGGATTCGGACGACGCTCAGTGGAGCCTTCTTCCAGAGCTAGGGTTTCGTCGGGTACATTGCCGGTGATGAGAAACCCCTCGAGCTCGTACGCCTCTAGTGCAGATCGCACTGTGCTGCTCCACAGTGAGTAATTGGAGCGATCAAGACGGACGGCGAGCGCGGGAAATTGCAGGTTGGCTGCAGCGCCGCCAGAGGCCGTGAAGAGGATCGCAGATGCGGAAGGTGTAATCTGATTATTTTCGGAAGCCATGGTACGGCTCTGATACCATAAAAGAGTTTGCAGAAAATATGCTGCAAAGGTTGATTGTATTATATTCAAAGTGTTCTATTTATACACAGAATATGCTAACTAACCTCCTAAGCTGACTCCCGTATATTACTGGAACTGCTGCAACAGAGTTGCTATAGACTAGGAAACAAAAATATTCTAATTACAACAACCTGGACTAAGTCTAAAAGAAGGAAAGACTATATTTAGTTTAATACTTCCTTATTTGATAAATTCTAGATTGATTGCATCTACTCAATTTACCTTTTACTCTTTCAATACAATCTCCACCACTAATTCTATCTTTTCTAAATCAAAGTGTGAAAAACAAGTGAGTTAATCTCTGTGAACCAGAGGGAGTACTTACAACAAAGCACAACTAGAGATGGTGATGTAGAAAGAAACCAGAAAAATTAGGATAAATAAATCTTAGAAGCAAAAGTGTGGCTGTGTTATTGCTGAACAAGCTCTGGAATCAGCTTGTGTTCAAACGACAAGTCCTCGTCCGAAAACTGAGGCCCGCTTTCTTCAACCACATGATCCACCTTCAATGGCTTCACCAAAATGACCGCCTCTGTGGTGTGTTCCATCAACATTCACACCCTCAACTTGAAGCTTAAACAACAACGTTATCCAGATTCCAGTATATATGATCATATAAAGAAGAAATAGTTGTAAACATGATGATCGGAAATCACATTAAGATGCATAACCGATGCACATACACGAAGAGTGCAGTTAAAAGGCTAGCCCCATTGCTTTTCATTTGGGACCAAACCATCCAAAACCTCAAACCACTGCATTTAGAGAGATCAATCCAGAAATACTAATGTAAGAGCAAAAGGGGTCATATCGAACCTAAATAACATGGTTCTTGAAGCTGACGTTCTCCTTCTCCCTTCGGGTTCTGTACTCCACAGTCCATATAGAGAGTGCTGATGAGATAAGAAGTCCAGCTGCCCAAAAGACCATAGAAAATCTGAAAAATGACGCCTGAAAGCATTCTCAATTGAGAGAGTGTATGACAACCTCTGAAGAACCTGCAATGAAGATTTCCATATTTCTAGATTCCAAAGATACAGACCTTATTTTACCCCAAAACATCGTACGATTTTGCGGATTCGAACAAAACCTTGTTTTTCTTATAGAGTACACTAGCTAGGAAACACTACGCGTTGCGCGGTGAGCTTGATAACAAATTACAAAAATACTATAGAAATGTTGCTACAATATGGAAATGTTAAAAGAGCTGTAGTTGAAGCTACAAATATACCAAGTTTACATGTAATTGAAGCTCATAATTAACTCGGGCTATCAACTAAAGCAACGTGCCATTCTCATGTAGGAATAGCTAAAAATTTTACAGTAGAAGTTACTGATGACATTTTAATAAGCATTGTTTACATATCTTATTACATAATTAGAATATTCCAAACTATAAACGCATGCATGTTACCTACATGTTTTCAGCGATCCAGGTTTGCAAAAGAGATGTTACAAGAAAATGGAGGCAAAGTGAATTGTCCAATATACCCTAAACGACCATTGTGGCAACCAAGGGGTTTGGAGGATTTTTTTTTATATATTATATTATTATTATAGTTTACCAGGAGATAATATATTTAATAATAATATATAACAATATAAGATAAGAAGAAAGAGTAGAAGAAACTGTGCAAAAAGAGATGAAAGGAAAAAAGGAACCCAATAGAGTAAGGCTAATTTTAGAGTGAACAGTACCATTTCCAGATTTTTTGGAAAGGGTTTGGATGGAACCCTGTCCACTCGAACCCTGTCCATTCAAATCCTCTCCACTCAAACCATCTCCACTCGAACGTATCAACTTGAACCGTCTCCACTCGAACGTATCCACTTGAACCCTCTCCACTCGAACGTATCCACTTGAACCCTCTCCACTCGAACGTATCCACTTGAACCCTCTCCACTCGAACCTCTCCACTTGAACCTCTCCACCCGAACCTCTCAACTCGAACCTCTCCACTAAGGTGAGTGTTTGCATCGCCTTAACACAAATCGAATTAAAATGATTATATATATATTTATTTATTTATAATGCCACCAGAGAGTGCCCCTCGAACCCTCCTCTTAAACCTCACCTCTCGAACCAGTACCTATTGAACCCTTCACTGGGACCTTCACCTCTCGAACCAGAGAGTACCTCTCGAACCTTCCTCTCGAACCACAGAGTACCTCTCGAACCTCACCTCTCCAATCAATACCTCTCGAACCCTCCACTCGAACTCTCACCTTTCGAACCATCCACTGGAACCTTCACTTCTCGAACCCTCCACTGGAACCTTCACCTCTCGAAAACTAGTACCTCTCGAACCAGTAACACTCGAACTCTCACCTTTCGAACCCTCCACCAGAGCCTTCACCTCTGGAACCCTCCTCTCGAACCTCACCTCTCGAACCCCTCCACTGGAACCTTCATCTGTCAAACTAGAGAGTACCTCTCGAACCTTCCTCTCAACCCTCCTCTCGAACCTCACCTCTCCAACCAGTACCTCTCAAACCAGTACCATTCGAACCCTCCACTCGAACTCTCACCTTTCGAACCCTCCACTCGAACCTTTACCGCTCGAATCCTCCACTGGAAACTTCACCCCTCGAATCCTCCACTGGAACCTTCACCCCTTGAATCCTCCTCTTGAACCTCACCACTCGAATTGGAGACTACCTCTCAAACCCTCCCCTCAAACCTCACCTCTCAAATCCTCCTCTCCAACCAGAACCACTCGAACTCCTCAAACCATCTAATGGAACCCTTCACCTCTCGAACCCACCAATGGAACCTTCACCTATTGAACAAGTACTTCTCGAACTAGTACCACTCGAACCTCCACTCTAACCCTCCACTGGAACCTTCACCTCCCAAACCCTCCACTGGAACCTTCACCTCTCGAAACCTCCTCTTGAACCTCACACTCGAATCCTCCTCTTGAACCTCACCACTCGAACCAGAGAGTACCTCTCGAACCTTCTCTCGAACCTCACCTCTCCAACCCCTCGACTGGAACCTTCACCTCTCGAACCAGAGAGTACCTCTTGAACCCTCCTCTCGAACTTCACCTCTCCAACAAGTACCTCTCGAACTAGTACCACTGGAAACCTCCACTCGAACTCTCACCTTTCGAACCTCTACTCGAACCTTCATCTCTCGAACCCTCCAATGGAACCTTCACCTCTCGAATCCTCCTCTTGAATCTCACCACTCGAACCACAGAGTACCTCTCAAACCCTCCCTTCGAACCTCATCTCTCCAACCAGTACCTCTTGAACCAGTACCTCTTGAACCAGTACCACTGGAAACCTCAACTCAAACTCTCACCTTTCGAACCCTCCAATGGAACCTTCACCTCTCGAATCCTCCTCTTGAACCTCACCACTCGAACTAAAGAGTACCTCTCGAACCTCACCTATCCAACCAGAGCCTCTCGAGCCAATACCACTGGAACCCTCCACTCGAACTCTCACCTCTCGAACCCTCCACTAGAACCATCACCTCTCGAACAAGAGAGTACCTCTCTAACTAGTACCTCTCGAACCAGTACCACTCAAACCCTCCACTCGAGCTCTCACCTTTCGAACCTTCACCTCTCGAATCCTCCACTGGAACTTTACCCCTAAAATCCTCCTCTTGAACCTCACCACTCGAACCAGAGACTACCTCTGGAACCCTCCTCTCGAACCTCACCTCTGGAACCCTCCTCTCCAACCAGTACCACTCGAATTCTCACTTCTGAACCATCAAATGGAACCTTCACCTCTAGAACCCTCCAATGGAACCAGTACCTCTCAAACCAGTACCACTCGAACCTTCACTGGAACCCTCCACTGGAACCTTCACCTCTAGAACTCTCCACTAGAACCTTCACCTCTCGAATCCTCCTCTTCAACCTCACCACTCGAATCCTCCTCTTCAACCTCACCACTCGAACCAGAGAGTACCTCTCGAACCCTCCTCTTGAACCTCACCTCTCCAACCAATACCACTGGAACCCTCCACTCGAACTCTCACCTTTCGAACCCTCCACTGGAACCTTCACCTCTCGAACCCTCCAATGGAACCTTAACCTCTCAAACCCGTACCTCTTGAGCCAGACGGGAACATGATGGTGAGCCTCTCAAAAGACATCGTTTTGGGCAGCCACCTATCAACACCTGTAGAAGCACATGGAAGTTGGGACTTTGGAGCATATGTAAAAGTACAAAAATGCCGCTGACGACCATTTGTGTCAACATTCCTGTAGACGTACACTCAAACCTCACCTCTCCAACCCCTCCAGTGGAACCTTCACATTTCGAACTAGAGAGTATCTCTCGAACCCTTCTCTGGAACCTCACCTCTCCAACCAGTACCTCTCAAACCAGTACCACTGGAACCCTGCACTCGAACTTTCACCTTTCGAACCCTCCAATGAAACCTTCACCTCTCGAACCCGTACCTCTCGAGCCAGACTAGAATAGGATGGTGAGCCGCCTAAAATGACATCATTTTGGGCAGCCACTTGTCTGTACCTGTAGAAGCACATGGAAGTTGGGACTATTTGTATCAACATTCCTGTGCGTGCACATGGTTACGCAGCCATGTGTGTCTATAGGTGTCTGCAAAACTAACCTTCTACCCCTGATGACCATTTGTGTCAACCATGGGGTCGGGATGATTTCTTTTATATAGTACCCTGAGATGATTAGAGAGGCACAACTGAACCAGACATCACCAATAGAGCCCCCATGCCAAAAGAAGTTCTTGAATCCGATTATCGGCTCGCAATCATTTGAAATTTCCTCCACTCCTTGATCTCCTTAGATCCTAAATTGAAACACTTGGGATTCTTGGTTTTTGGACTGGAAAGCGAAATTCACGGCCAAGGACTCATCAGTTTCTATCCCCATCTTTTCGCGGCTCAAAATGTTAGAGCAGAGGCACCGCGGTGAATGTAAAACAGAGCATCCCCGATTGGCTCCCCTATATTCTAAAATGGTGATACTCCCGAGGCGATTAGGGTTGCCATACACTTTCTCTCAAATGGGAATGCTTTCGGGGAAGAAGAGGACGCTTATAGCAGAATGGGGTTTGAATATATATATATATATATATATATATATATATATATGAGTCTGTCTCTTGAAAGACGGTCTTTTCATAAGATATGGAAAGACCAATGTCTAAAGTGTAAATTAGAAGAAATGAAGATAAAATTTTGGGTTGCATAAATCAGGTTATAAATTTTATAACTACTACATGTTGCATACTAAATTTCTAATATTGCAACTAAGCTATTTTACCATTTATTATACAAATTAAACCCCGTCTTTTCATAAATGTATGGAAAGACCGTCTTTCTCAAAACTTTGCCTATATATGTGGAATGAGCAAGGGTAAATTAGACATTTTACAAGTTGAGTATTTTTTTGAAAAATAGTTAGAAAGACAAGTCGGTGTTTTTCTTCATTTTCGGCCAAAATTGTTGTCGATGAAAAAGTCAGATTGGTCCAGGGTTAATTTGACATTTTCGTGTAAAATATAGGGTTATTTAAGCACTTCACACTAAATAGAAAAACAAACAATATAACAAGAAGGGTGTGAATTAGCCCTAGTTTAGTGGTAATGCACACTCTCTATAACTGAGAGGTTCAGGGTTCAAAACACACCTCAACAAGAATTGTGATATTAGAGCAATTTGTTGATGGGGAATGCCTAGTGTCATGGGACCGTGTCGGTGGTCCTCGCTATGGTTTTTCAACCTACAGATGGTCGATGATGGTGAGATTGTGGTGGTTCCAATTTTGGTGACGGTGGTTCGTTGGTGATGTAGCATTTGAGTGTGTTCTTATGAGGGTATCTCTATCTATTCAAATGGATGAAGTTTCAGACTCCACTGATCTTCAACGGATTTAATGGTGGTGTCTCCTAGTTAGGTCCTAGATTAAGATGTTAATATATAATTTTGTTGCTTGTATGTAATCTTTCAAAAAATATAACAAGAAGGGTAGTTTTGATGTATGTGTCAATCTAACCTTGGGTGCTGTTGACTTCGATTGTCAACGGGAATTTTGATCGGAATGTAATGAAATAACTATTTTGCCTCCTTGATTTTAAAAAAATAAAAAACCAAAAAGATGGGAATGCCCTCATTTTCCCCTTATTTTCTCTTTCTTCCTGTCACCTGATTCTTCTCATTTCTTCTCACCTTAATTCCTCATTTCCACCATCATCATATCCAGTCCCTCATTCTCCATTTCCACCACAAAAAAACTAGACGCGACGTCGATGATGGGTGGTTATAAATAGACAAGCTACAATTTCTTCTCCGGGGCGGGGTTAGGGTTTGGAGCTTAGAAATGGTGGATTTGAGCAGCAGAAGGTTTGGAAGCAGGAGAAGAAAAGGGGTGGCCGGAGCGAGGTTAGATCAGTTAGACGTTGAGGGCTATTTTCCCTGCTAGGTGGCCCCAGCTCAGTTCCCCGGCGGGTATCCATTACAGTCGGCGGGCTGGAGATGGCGAGGGGAAGGGGAGGTGATGGCCATGGCGGGCTGGAGATGGTGGGTGGAAGAAGAGGTGTTGGCGATAGGGGTGGCACGGTGGTGGTGGGCTGTGGTGAGGGAGGGGGGGAGTTGGAGAAGAAGGAAATAGGGAAAATGAGGAATGAAAATTCAGCTTAAGGTATGTGGTACTTTCATCGTTTCATATCCGGCCAATGCCTAATCCCTTTACTTAATGCCAAAATAGTCTAAAAGGTTATAACTGTACACTTGGTCACAAAGTTAGGATAATTTTGGCAGTTTCTCATTTTGCAGGGTTTTATTGGCACTTTCAGCCTAAATTTGGGTTATAAGTGTAAAAGTTTGGAATTGCTAAATCATACCCTGTGTTTTACTTCCTTAGACCCTAATACACATATATATAATATTGTTTTGAATTATTTTCTTCCTCTCCCGTCACCAACACTGGCACCACCACCTGGAAAACCGATCCCCATTGTCGGAAAACCACCACAACGTCGGAAAACCACTCCTTCACGTCAACTCGCCCAGCTAAAACCTACCACCACCCATTCCCAATCGCCAGATCTCCCTCTCTATTGTCGAATCTCCGAATCACCACCACCCTTCTCTATCGTCATCCCAGTCCATTCTTGTCCGTCACCATTCATGATCACCTTTTCTTGTACCACCATGAAAACCCTCCATGCGACATAACCTTCGCTTGCACCAGGCCCACCACCTCCCCAACACCCTTCCAACAGCCCATCTCACCCGCTGGTGAACCTGGATCAGACACTCCACCTCCTTGCACCGCCAACCCACCCTCTTCCCGCTCACCACCAACTCTGTTACTCTGCAAACCTCAAGGCACTATCTCTTGCGATGAAACTCATGTCTCACTCTTGCGAATATCTACCCATGTTTGTCTCTCGCACACCAGGCAACTTATTTTTTAAAAAAAATTTGTTATAAAAGGGAAAAATACTAAAATGATCCTATATAGTTGTGAAAATGCTAATATAACCCTTAAGTATTTGAAAGTAAAAAGACAACCCTAAGTCGTTAATGAAAGTACTGAAATAACCCTCAGGTAACATTCTCAGCATTGAATTTAACGAGGGCGGAGTTGACTGGATGTGAAAAGACAAAATTGCTCCTTAACTGAAAACCTGAAATTTTAAGGACAATTTTTCCCTTACTAATGTGGGCCTTACAAAATTTGGCAAATTATTGGGAAAGATTATATTTCCATATGCTTATAGAAAGATGAAGTTTAACTACATTAATAAAAGGTAAAATATTTTAGTTGCAATATTAAAAATTTATAGTGCAATGTATAGTAGTTATAAAGTTTATAACCCGATTCATGCAACCCAAAAATTTTATCTTCATTTATTCTAATTTGCACTTTAAATCTTGGCATTTTCATGGCTTATGAAAATACCGTCTTTCAAGAGACGGACTCACAAAATTTTGATTTAAATCTAAAAATTACCAAATTTTTGCTTCGGATTGCTGGGTATGCTTAGCACCACTGTTGCTGCTCAACACCACCGATTTCATTGCCCCCACCACTCATCCCCCAGCCCAACCCTGCCACCATCCATCCCAGCCTAGTTCCTGCCCCTACCCTCCTCCACTAGAGCGAACTAGTGGCCCGAAATAGACAAAACTCTGACACATAAACCCGAATTGCTATCAATAGAAGTTGCAGAGTGCCGCATAAGCTTAGATTCCGCAAAATGGGAATGATCTCAAGAATAGAGACGAATGAGGGTTGCAGAGAAATTGGGGTTATTCATGAGGATGGTTGCCCTTCTCTGTGAATGCGCAATAATTCCCCCCTTATTCTAACCAACACCCTTGATAACAATAGCATCAGCAGATAACACCCACGGGTGTACCCCAACGGTTGGGACATGGGTGGAATTGCCATTACCCCAGGTTCGATTCTCGGCAGCGGCAGTGTGGGGAGTTCTTGATTTGCAAGGCTCCCTTGTGCGCACCGAGACAAGGCCAAGCCCATGGGTCCTGGCGCTGGGCTACCGTGATTTACCTCTCATACGATGGCCTGTGTGGGCTGGTATGGGCCCTGAGGGCGAGGGTATCGCCTTTTTCCAATAGCATCAGCAGATAAAGTTACTGGCTATGTGTGTGACTGTGTGTTTCTTGGTTTGTGTGATGTTTAAAGGCGCAGCGATTACGATTTCATCCGAAGGGTTTTAGAGAAATGAAGATAAAAAAGGAAATAGGGTATTAATCACGGGGTATAATAGGCATTCACTCTTTTTTAGGCTAGAGGGGCAAAAGAGTTATTTATTTGAGATCCGGCAAAAAAATTGGATTGGATAATTGGTACTTCCATGAATTATCTAGTGTCATTTTGGCCCTTTCGAAAACTACAGAGTTATATTGACACTTATCACAAGCACCCTATGATAGATATTGTTGGCTTTATGTCTGTCAATCGGGGGTATTTGAGTCATTTTGACTACCCTAAGCACAAAAAATCATCTAAAAATAACATATATACCAATATTATAATATGTTACTGGTTTTAATTCTCTACTATTTATAATCAATCATAACTTATTAACATGTAAATATTATAATATGTTACTCTTTTAATTCTTTACTATATATAATCAATCATAACTTGTTAAAATATATATAACTTCTAAAGATATATTTAAAACCATAGATATCTCATTATATATATAGATGTATATATATATATATATATATATATATTTGAAGAAAATCCAAAGAAACACATAATTTGAAAGAATAAAATGTTCAGATTTTTTATACAATGATAGAATACTTTTGATAGGAATATGTATACATATTTATTTATATACGAAAAAGTCTTATCTTTTACTGACTAACTGTTAAATGATGACATTTTATAATTAGTGAGACTAATAAGGTCATTTGATATTTATTTTTATTCATTGCAATGAGATATATACATATAATTATGATGATCTTTTAAAATGAATGTCAACATATAAATAATTACTTTTTAAATTATTTCAATGAAATAATATAAATTAATCAATTTTTATTGTATTCAATACTTAACGTTTTCAACTAAATTAATTATTTCACTTCATAACTAATTTAATTTTCCTTAAATGACTAAACTTTAACATTTTAAATAAAACTTAAGAGAAAAGTGCATATATAACCCTATATAATTGACGAAAGTGCAGATATAACCCTACGCTAATTGAAAGTGCAAACATAACCCTATCTATTCAGGTTATGTGCGAATATAATCTTTTCTAGCAATTTGATGTCAGAATTAGGTGAAAAGACAAATTTACCGTGGCCGGTTTACGCTTTTAAAAAATTGAAAATTCTAAATGATGTAATGACCATATTGCCCTTCACCATCTTCTTCTCTCTTTTCCCAGATCCCGTTTTCTTTCTCTCATCTTTGGAAAAGAATCGGTGACAACTGCCATGCAGACAACCGTCGAGCGCCGCTGCGGACAACCCAGAATCAGAAACCCATCGTAAATTCCGGCGCTGTAAGAAACCTCTTCGTGTTCCTCAGGGTCATTATGGCATGCGTTCTCGTCGTCTTCCTCCTCTTCATCGGCGTCTCCACCGTTGTCGTTGCTTACTTTTTCTTCGCCATCGCCTTCCGCCACCACCGCTTTGACCGGTAGCTCCTCTTTGACCCACCAATTATTGCTTCCTCCGCAACCGCATATTTCTTCGTCTTGATTTTCTAGTACTATAGTAGCTGTAGGTTTTTTTTGGGGGGGGGGGGGGGAAGAAAGTTATCTTTTTTAAAATTATTTAGTGAAGATTTTCCTATTGAGAAAAACAGAAATTTTGCCTTGTTTTTCTTGCTGTTGTAATTTCACCCCCTTTTTTGCTATCTTGTATGGATGAATATATGGTTAGGAAAAGGAGATAGAACTGATGAATTTTGGTGGCAATTGGATAACTGAGTTACTGATTCATTCATATTTTATTTTATGTTTCTTTTGTTGTTGCTATTGGATTGATCAGTTTCTTGATTGAGGATAACATTATTTGTGTCTGATTTATTGATTTATTGCATTGTGGTTTCTTTCTGTCTTCTTGGTGGGGCATGTTGTTTTTTTATGAATGAACATGGAATGAATTATGTGTAAAGTTGGCAAATTGTGTCTGTAATTCTATTCTGGGAAGCAAAGTTGGCGGTGGGCAAACGAAGGGTGTTGGGGGTGGTTCTGAGAGATATGGAGTTGGGAAGCAGGCGGGAAGAGGATGATCTGGTGACAACGCAAGGCCGGGAAGCGGTGGTGGGGGTGTAAAGCTTGGCAGGTGGTGGTGGTTGAAAGGTGGTGGTGGATTGGTGGGTGGTTGTGGTGGCCTGGCTGTGGAGGTGAAGCCAAGCGGGTGGGGGTGGGGGTGGTCATTGGCGGAGAGGGTAAAATTGTCCTTCTCATTTAAGGCTTGGGGAAGAAGGGTATTTTAGTCTTTTCAATGGCAGGAATTTATTAGTCAAACGCCGGAATCATGATCGGATGGTTATATTTGCACTTTCATTCAATAGTCAGTGTTATATTTGTACTAAAAAACCATTGATGGTTATATTTGCACTTTCCTCAACATATAGGGTTATATTTGCATATTACCCAAAACTTAATTTCAATATTTTAATTAATGATATCGCGCAACGTGATGGTACTCCACTAGTATCATAAATGTAGGATTATTTTATCACTTTTCTCTAATGAATATTATATAAGTACAGTGTATTAATTTACACTAATAAAATATATTAATCTACATTAATAAAATATATTTATCCAAATTAGTACAATATATTAATTTGCGCTCGTAGTGTACGTTTTGTGCATATTTACAGGATTTCATAACTGAGGGAAAATGTCCAGATATTTACAGATTTTCTATATGGACTGTCCTAAAGCCCCCTAAAAAGATAATTAAGACACTGGAAAGGAAAATGTCCAGATTCTTTTGGGGAGAAACTGAGGGAAAAATGAACAAAGTTTGGAGAAAGTGGTCTGACCTAGCTGCACATAGATTTCAGAATAGATTAGGGTTCAGATCAGTAGAGGCAATAATTGACTCATGTTCCCTCAAACTGTGGTGGAAAAGCCAACAGGGCACCACCATAGGGGCTAAACTGATATGGTCATTACCTCAAACACACAGAAAATCCCAAACATGGAAGAGAATATGCACTATAAACTCTTTTGCTGAAAATAACTCTATGGTTATTCATGGCCAAGGTAACTGTAATTTCTGGACTGCTAATTGGTGCCCAAATGGACCACTCATTAACCATGCCCCTTCCTCTACCCTTTCTACACTTTCCTCTTGCACAATAGCTGATTTCATCAATGATAAAAGATATATCTTAACTCAGATTTCTCCTTATTTAGAATATGATACTCTAATCTTCTTGCATGATGCATATATTAATAAGGAAAGAGAGGATAAACTGATCTGGAAACCATAGGAAACTGGAGTTTTTACATTCAGATCAGCATACAAGGCACTCACTCAATTACCAGGTACCTTTCCTGCTACTAAACTGATATGGAACCCCAGGTTGCAGAAAAAAATTTCAATTTTTACTTGGAAAATGCTAAACTCCTTTTTTCCTTTTGATGATGTTCTAATTAAATGTTGTTTTAGCTTAGCTTCTTAATGCCCAGCATACAACCAAGATGATTCTCTTGAACATTTTTTTCATTTCATGTCACCTGGCTCAAACTATGTGGAGTGATACTGCTGTTATTATGGGACATAACTTACATACCTTAGACAAATTAACTGATATATTCTTTGCATACTGGAACAACAATGACCTTCCTAGAGTGCATAGAGTTATTTGTAGATTGATGCCCTCTTTGATTTGTTGGTCTCTATGGAAAGCCAAAGGCATTCTATTTTTATAACATAAAATTTTCAACAGTACATATATGTAAAGAAGTAAGAGAGCTAATCTTTCTATCCTTTTCCGCTAAGCCTTGTTTCTCAAACAAACACCCTAATATGAGCCTTCCCATCTCTTCACTGATCCCACCCCTCAGACCATCTCCAAAACCTTCCATCTCCATTGTCTACTGGGAAAGGCCGGAACCTAATACTATAAAAGTCAATGTGGATGCTTCTTGGTCTTCTACTAACTCAACACCTGGCCTTATAGCCAGAGACAATAATGGAAATCCATGCCTAATCAAGTCCACAGACACCTCTGCCAAATCATCACTTGAAGCTGAAATGAAAGCCATCCTATTTGCTTGTCAGGTTTTTCCATCTCTGGATTGCAATTTCATAATCGAATCAGACTCACTGCTTGCAGTGAATATGATTAACAATCCAAATAGAGCTAAATGGTCCCTCTATACACTAGCTTTTCAAGTTCACTCCTTATAAAAAGATGCCACCCTCAAACATGTTTTCAGAGAGTGCAACTTTGTTGCTGATGCAATTGCTAAGCACAAATCCACTCACCTTGTGGAATTCAGCTTGAACCTTTCTAACACGCCTGCAAACATCAGAGGCCTTATTATTCTAGATAGGGATCATACCCCCTACATTAGAACTCATATGCATGCTACTAAGGACGATTGATACTGCTAATTTCTATTTTCCTCTTTCTTTTTATACTTTTTCTCAGGAACCACTGCAGTTTCTTCACACCTGGGATGCAAATATGGCATGGTATGCAATGCTCCAGTTCTCTAGTTCCTCTTGCTGATTTAAGCAAAAGGTTGTCCGGTTGCCGATTGCATTACTCCTCACACAGTATCATCCATTAGACTACCTTCTTTGTTTTCTTGGATTGTATGTCTATTTTGAAATGGCAGAATGGTAGTTGTCTGGCCAAAGTAAGGAATTAACACATGGGGTGGAGATTACTTCATTTAGAAGCGCAACTATTATCACATATGTAATTTTTAACTACAAACTATAGGCTCTAGATGCTAGCTATTCTTTTGGAGGCAACGAGGTTGCCTGAGTAGAAAGTCCGCAAAAATAACTCTATGTAACTAATTCTTCTTTTCAAAGGTTTGGGGATCCTTATACATAATCCCCCACCCTAGGGTGTTTTTAATTAAAAAAATAGGATTTCATAAATGTGACATATATTTTATAGACAACTAGCTGGAGTTACACAGCGCGTTGCGTGATATTTTTGAAAAACAAAATTGATTTGAATAAAATTTGTTTTTAGATTTCAGAGATTAAGTATAAACTAAAATTAAATTCTAAATGTAATGAGCTCATTTCTTGAAAGACGGTCTTTCCATAAGGTATGGAAAGACCAAGGCTTAAAGTGCAAATTAGAATAAATAAACTTTGTTAGTCAGTCTAATATGAAATATTATCTTTTATTATTATAATAATCCGTGTATGAATTTCTCAAATAAATCAAGTAGTACTTGATTAAGTTAAAAGAATGATAAAAAAGGTAAACATTATAGTAATTAAGAGGAAATTTATTCTCTAACTAATGCAATCAATACATATCTCATCATTCAGTTAGTAAAAAAAATATGTATATCATTATTCATTAAAAAAAGGAAACTAAAATTAAAAAGATAAATATGATTCAAATTAAACTCAAAAAAATAAACTAAAATGGAATAGAGAAACAGAAAAATATGAAATAGAGAAATATAATGGAATGAGGATCATCCTCGATAATGGATAAATTTTGAAATCTATGTCATCCTTCTTTTCTTTGAGTTTGGTTGCTCTTCATCTTTACTTTCAAGTTCATCTTCACTTTCAAGGCTTGACATCAAATTAAGTTGGACCTTTTTATTTCTTCCTCTTGAGTTTTTGAGTATGTAACAATAAAGAAACAAACTATTAGCTTATTAAAAAGAAATTTGTATAGCATATTGGTTTAAGAATTTACCTTTATAGATCCAACTAACATTAATCAATCAACTTACGTCTATCAAATCATACAAAAAACAATAGCTCGTGAAGTAAGGAAAGTGTTACGTGAGTAGGGAGGTTCGAGCTGAAAGGGTTAGAGTGGTAATGGGTTCAAGTGGAGAGGGTTCGAGTGGTACTGGTCCGAGTGGAGAGAGTTCGAGTGGAGAGGGTTTGAGTAGTACTGGATTCGAGTGGAGAGGTTTGAGTAGTACTGGATTCGAGTGGTACTGGGTTCGAGTGAAGAGGTACGGGTGGTACTGGGTTCGAGTGGAGAGGTTTGAGTGGTATTGGGTTCGAGTGAAGAGGGTTTGGGTGGTGAGGGTTCGAGTGGAGAGAGTTCGGGTGGTGAGGGTTCGAGTGGAGAGAGTTCGGGTGGTGAGGGTTCGAATGGAGAGAGTTCGAGTCAAGATTCGAGTGGAGAGGTTCGAGTGGTATTGGGTTCGAGTAGAGAGGGTTCGAGTGGAGAGTTTTGAGTGGAGAGGGTTCGAGTGATAGTGGGTTCGAGTGGAGAGGGTTTGAGTGGTACTGGGTTCGAGTAGAGAGGGTTCGAGTGGTATTGAGTTTGAGTGAACTGGGTTCGAGTGCTACTGGGTTCGAGCGGAGATGTTCGAGTTGTACTAGGTTCGAGTGGAGTGGTTTGAGTCGAGGTAGATGGTTGATGTTCGAGGGGTGGATGGTTTGAGTGGTGGCGAGGCGGATGGTTGATGGATCGAGAGTGATGCCTTGGGAGGATGGTTTATGGTTCCAGGACCTCAAGGGTTAATGAATCGATAGAGAGGTCCGAGTGGTACTGGGTTCGAGTGGTAATGGGTTTCGTATGGTACTGGGTTCGAGTGGAGAGGGTTCGAGTGGAGGGGGTTCGAGTGGAGAGGGTTCGAATAGAGGATTCGAATGGAAAAGGTTCGAGTGGTACTGGTTCGAGTGGTGAGGGTTAGAGTAGAGGTTAGAGTGAAGAGGTTTGGGTCGAGGGGTGATGCTTCGAGAGGGATGATTGATGGTTCCAGGGCTTCGAGGGTTAATGAATCGAGTGGAGATGCCTTGAATCCACACCCCTCAAGGTGGATGGTTGATGCTCAAAGGGTGGATGGTTCGAGTGGCAGGAAGACCTCGAGGCGAATGGTTAATGTTCGAGTGGTGGATGGTTCGAGTGGTGGCGTGGTGGATGTTCAAGAATTGATGGTTCGAGGGGTGATGGTTCCAGGAATGGATGGTTGGTGTTTGAGGGATAGGTGGTTCGAATGGGGGTGTCGTGGATAGTTTGAGGGGTATATGCCTCGAGTGGGTTATGGTTCGAGAGCTAATGTGGATGGTTCGATGCTCTCAGTGGTATACACTCTCGAGGGGTGGTGTACCCTCAAGGGCTGGTGTACTCTAAAGGGGTGGATGGTGTACTCTAAAGGGCCGGAAACTCATTGTTATGATGACGTTAAATAACACAAAGTACCATCCACCACTGGAGAGAGTACTATCCACCCCTCGAGAGGGGTATACAATCCACCACTGGAGAGAGTTTTATCCACCCCTCAAGAAGTTTGTCAACCACCCTTTGAGGGTACACCATCTACCCCTCGAGAGGGTAAACCATCCACCACTAGAGAGAGTACACATTCCACCCCTCGAGGGTACACCATCAACGTCTCGAGAGAGGTGTACCAGCCCTCGAGGGTACACCACCCCCAAGAGGTCACACATCCACCCCTTTAGAGAACACCGGCCCTCAAGGGTACACCAGCCCTCGAGAGAGTATACCACTGAGAGTGTCGAACCATCCACATTAGCTCTCGAACCATGACCCACTCGAGGTATATACCCCTCGAACCATCCACGACACCACCATACAAACCACCTATCCCTTGAACACCAACCATTCATTCCTGGAACCATCACCCCTTGAACCATCAGTTCTTGAACATCCACCACGCCACTACTCGAACCATCCACCTCTCGAACATCAACCATTCACCTCGAGGCCTCCAAACCACTCGAACTATCCACCATTTGAACATCAACCATCCACCTTGAGGGGTGTTGATTCGAGGTATCTCCACTCAATTCATTAACCCTCGAGGCTCTGGAACCATCAACCATCCCCCTCGAGGCATCACCCATCGACTCAAACCTCTTCACTCTAACCTCTACTCGAACCCTCACCACTCAAACCAGTACCACTTGAACCATTTCCATTCGAATCCTCTATTCAAACCCTCTCCACTCGACCCTCACCACTCGACCCTCACCACTCGACCCTCACCACTCGACCCCTCACCACTCGACCCCTCACCACTCGAACCCTCTCCAATCGAACCTCTTTACTCGAACACATTACCACTTGAACCCAGTACCACTCGGACCTCTCCATCGATTCACTAACCCTCGAGGTCCTGGAACCATCAACCATCCTCCTCGAGGCATCACCCCTCGATCCATCAACCATTCGCTTTTCCACCACTTAAACCATCCACCCCTCGAACATCAACCATCCACCTCGACTCAAACCTCTCCACTCGAACCCAGTACCACTCAAACCTCTCCGCTCAAACCCAGTACCACTCGAACCCAGTCCACTCAAACCTAGTAGCACTCGAACCCAGTCCACTCGAACCCTTTCTACTCGAACCCAGTACCACTCGAACCCTCTCCACTCGAACCCAGTACCACTCGAACCCTCTCCACTTGAAACTCTCCACTTGAACCTCTCTACTCAAAAATCTCCACTCGAACCCTATCTTTTTCCTCCCTCTATTGCTACTTTCATGATTCCCTCCATTTTCCAATATACCAGCCAAAACTTAAAGACCTCTTTTCACATCAGATTTGGCTTTCATAAGGCACACTTTTCTTGATTGAAACGAGACTCCTCCAATAAAACATCCCACTACCTAACAGAGCTCGCTATCAAGGCTCAACTATATAATGGTACACTATCTTAAAAAAAATTTAGCCCAAATCTTAGCATATGAGAAATAAGCGAACCTACATTCTCATCCTACATCGTTTTCATGACTTTACCATTCAATTCAAATAAAACACAGAACATTTCAGAATGCTACATGCAATCCAACCAAAAAATTTAGCTGTTAGCTGACTAAGAAGTGGCACATTACATCACAAATACTTTCTCATAGAACTTAACAAAGCGATCTAGACCACCCACATGTAACATAACTTGACAGAGTGGTTCAGGAGTAGATTGGCGCTGACTGAGCTCAAAGAGATAGCCGTCAGGATTCTTAGCAAAAGCTATAATGGTCGAACCACCTTTCACGGGTCCAGGCTCAAAATATATTAAAAAAATGCAATCATTGTATCTTTACTTGCTAGAAACAGAGCTAAATGCTAAGATCAATTCAAGTTTGAAACCAGCAAACCTTAACTGAAGCTGAAAAAATAACATGAGCAATTCAAAATGGTCCTATGTTCAACATACGAGGGACCCTTGATGATGTTCAGTGGTCCAAACACAAGTAGAAAATAAAATGATCATGGATGAACTTTAGTAACAGATGTAGATTCAATTCATATATATTTTGAGCATATTGCCCTTGGCCTTTATATCTTCAGCCAACTTGTAAACCTGGAAAATACGAGTAAACAACACAGTAATGAGTCAATCAACCTGATGACGTTAAATAACACAAAGTAATCCCATCAACTTTTTAGTGTTTACTCACATATGGGGTTGCAATAGCAAAATGGCCAAAAAAGCAAACAAAAACATACCCTCATTCTCTTGAACTTTTCAGGCTCCAAAAACTGGGTGAAAGGATCATCTAAAGTGGTAGTCATCTTCTTTATCGCCGCATATGAAATTATAAGAATTAATGAATAAAACATACCAAAGAAAATTTTGAAATAATGGAAAAAAAATCCTCACCTGAGACATGTAAGTCCTCTTCTTGAAGTAGAAATTATGAGCACAGAGCAGAGAGTCAAAATATACTTATTGTACTCTTCTTTGGAAGGGGAGGGATGAAAACCCCCTTGTACTTCTGAAAAATTCGATCCCGTAACCAGAGAAAATAACTGTATCTTCTGATAACAATCTTCTCCGGACCTTGATACTCAGGAAGATTAGTCTGCAAGACCAACTTCAAAATTATCACCCACCCAACTGCTTCACTCATTGAGATAATTAATGTAAATTCGAGAAGCAAAACATACAAATAAAATCAGTATTCGAACCAAAAAAATTCTGTATAAAAAAATGGCAATGGAAGTGGAGGAGACAATGGCAGAGAGGTCGAAGTTGGGTGAGGAGGAGACAATGGGAATAGCCGTGGAGGAAACAGAGGTCGGCCTTGGGTGTGGAGGAGATAAGGGGAATAGCCGATCGACGTAGATGTGATTGGGCAAAATGGTACGACCACGTGATTGGGCAAAACGGTACGGGCACGAGGCAATGCGGTGGAGAGGTTGAAACGGTGAGGCGCAAGAAGTGGAAGAAAGAATTGTGCGAAAGAAGAGGAAAGAATTGTGTGATAAAGAAGATGAACAAACAGTAAGTTAGAAGTTATCAAAACGGTGTCGTTTTTGCAAGGTAAGGAAGTCAAATAATTACTCAAATACCCCCGATTGACAGACAAAAAATAAATAATATCTATTATAAGGTGATTGGGAGAGGCTTTCTGATATATTGATTTCACTGAGTTGAGTACATAAATTACATGAGTATTTATACAAAAAAAAAGAGACTAACAGGATTCCCTAAATACATGGCACTATTCTAACGTGTTGTTTGAACACTTCAAAGTTGTTGTAGTGCCGTTAATTGTCGAACAAATACTGCTGGTTATTACCCCCCGACAAGCCTAAGGAAGGGATGAACTAGCAATACGATCTTTGGAAAGTGGTCACCTAGCTGATCAACTGAAGAGACATGACAAATCCTGAGATCGCCGGATTCAGCTTGTTCTCGTATGAAATGGAAATTCCAAGCTATGTGTTTAAACCTAGTACTAATGACATGATGAAAATAGCACCAACATTGTCACACAACAACAAAGAAGGATGATTAAGAGGAGCATGAAGATGAGACAGAAGCTGTTTAAGCCACAACAACTCGGCGGCAATGTAGGCTAGAGACCGATATTCCGCTGCGTGCAACAACTCTTTGTTTTCGACAAGTCCAGCTAATAAGATTGGAAAGTCATACTGAGATCTGGTATCATCACCATCCGAGGCCCACCCTGCATCGGAATAGGCGAGAAGAGATGCTGCTTCCGTTGGTGTAAAATGCAAACAATGATGTAAAGTTGAGTGCTTTATTTCACGGTGTATGAACTCAATAATTTGGATGAAAATGCAATTATTTTGAAAATTGGTGACCTTTGTGGAGGATGCATTGTAAAAAAAAATTTAGCAGCACATAGAGGATGCATTTGGCGAATGCGTCCTCATGAAAAATTTTAAAAAATTTTACGTAGCATCTAGAGGGCGCATTCGCTGAATGCGTCCTCATTACATGTATTTTTAAAATTTTGTTGTAGAGGACGCATTCTGGACGCATTCACAGAATGTGTCCTCAATATTGGCTAAAAATTTTTTTTCAGCTGATTTTATGAAATGAATTTTGACTTGCATGTTGTTAAAAACGCGTCAAAAATTTATCAAATATTATTTTTTAATCTTGCATTCGCTAAATGCGTCCAACATTTTAAATCAATATTTCAATCAGTCTAATTTTTTAATTTTTGAATTATCGTTTTTCATTTTTTTCGTCTTGGGTGAAATAACGCATAAGTAGACTTGTGATTGTTTTATGATTTTTTTTAAAAAAATTCAGTGATGATAAATTTTGATAGTGGGATTTGCAATTTTTAAACTAGTCTTGAATATAGAGTAGGAATGAATTATTTTATAGAGTAGGAATGAATAATTTGAATTGTAAATTGGGAGATTCTTATTTTTTGTTTGAATTGTGCACTTTTTCCACTGTTAACAAATATAAATAAATAGAAATGTACAATATCTAAAAAAGACGTGTTAAACAGACAGGTACAAACGTAAGGAAATGAGTGTTCAATGGCATGTAATGTACTAATGACGGCCTCTGCAAAGCTCTCCACCCGTTCCACATGGGGGAGGATGTATGGTGCGGGATGTGCGTCGTGGAACAGCCATCTCAGTAGAAACATGTACGTCCTCATGCGGAGCTCCCTCTGTTAAATCGTCCTCCATATCGTCTCCTGCGTTCTCATCCGAATCATACTAGACATGTGGAACACTACTTGTATCTAATGGAGTAGTAGGCGACGTGTATGCATGACTAGCAGTGGGAGTAACATATGCAGTGAAATCAGGTGTAGTCGTGTCATACTGTGAGGGTTCACCATGTGATGGTCCGGCATGACTAGCAGTGGGAGTAAGATATGAAGTGAAATCAGTTGTAGTAGTGTCATAGTGTGAGGGTCCACCATGTGATGGTCTGGGGTTCGTTGGACTCGCATATGAGGTCCGGCTTGTGATGAACCAAATGTGGTCTTTATGGCCCCGAGCACGCGGTCGCCGACCGCCTTGTCGACCAGGTGGAGCTGGACGGATGCTTTTGATGTCATTATATCTCACACCAGGGGGAGATTCCTCACAGTACACATATGGCTGATAAAATTGCAGTCTGGAGGGCTCATGCGCATATTGTAGAGTACGTGTGGCAACATCGTGTACCCCCTTGATAATGTCCGCGAAACGTGGGGGACATTCATCCAAATTAATATCTGACATGATATGCATCTCAGACATTGACTGCAACTACATAATTGAGGTAAGTATGTTAGATATTTAATATTGAGTAAATTTAAAGTATTATTTGGTAACAGTATTAGAAATTTAGGAAATACCATATGCTCCATAGTAGCCCCGTCTCTATGAAGACCCTCCTTAATTGTTTGGGGCCATTATGGATGATCAATTAGGGTCACTTTCCTGCGAAAATACCACTCCATGTATTCTCGACTGGTGTGTATGGATCCGCTGACCCAAGTGCATTAACTTGTTGCTCTGATCGATGTTTCCAAGCATCGAGATATCTTCTCAGTTCAACATGCCAATCCATACCTGACCTCCCGCGACGGTCTCTAGTATGAAGCAATTTATGTCCATCCCTAGTGACCAACTGGGTGGGTATTGGTTGGATAAGGCCAAACTGCCTGAGAGCACAATGAACATAATGGTACTCTATGACATGCCAGCAAATGAGGTCAAAACAAAGTAGCCAGTTGTTGCTACCGCCTGTACAGTACTATTGGAGTTGTTGCACAACATCCTTGGTGTATGGTTGCCAAATAAACTGATATAACATGTAGGTGTTGCGGTTAGGACAGAAAAACCTTTTTTCCATTTGTTCAATGAAAGGAAATCCGAATTGCAATATACCTGACTGTCATTGAGAGATGTCGGCTGATCGCGATACACTTTCAATACATGCACCGGTGATTGTGATAAATCATACTGGACTCTCCACCTATGAGGAACAAAATGAATAATATTAGCTATTTCTTGGAATTGTCAATGGTTTAACAATTGTCTCCTGACTAATTCTATATGTACCTGGACCTAAGAGCACTCATCGTGATGGTCACTGGTAGTCATCTGGCTGGTCGAATGGATGGTATTCGCTCACATGCCCACAACTGACAATAAAAAAAATAAAATTTAATATAATATAAGAGGTTATTATGGACAGTATGTACAACTGATAAGATTAACCAACAATGTTACTTGCAGCAAGACAAGTGGCCCAGATATGGATTTAACTTATGGGATTGCAGCATCACATAAGCACCTGTACAAGTGTGCCAAAATGACACTCCCCAAACTATACAGATGTGCTACACCTAGGTCCATCAGTACCGATAAATAGAGCAAAGGGTTAAGGTTCCCGGATGTGTCTGACATGAGCATTCCACCGACCAGAAGTAGAATGAAAACCCTAGCCCACTGTTGACAATGACCCTCAGTAGCATCAAGAGACAACAGACTGTGCAACAAGTTCCCCAACCAGCTGGCCCTAATGCGACCCAATCTGATAGCACTCGGGTCTGGTGTAGCCCCCAGGTAGTCTGTGCACAGTATCTGCCAGTCATCTGTACGCTTACTAGTGTCTACACCAGTGGTTGGCATGCCATCGATTGGAATACCCCATAGGTTGCAAAGTGATGGTAGCATCCCCTATCGGTAGGTGAAATGTGTGCATCTCCAGTCTCCAACGCTTGACTAAGGCAGTGATGAGGGAATGGTCAATGTGAATTGGTGCGGAATCCAATAGTCCCTAGAATCCAGCTTCACGCACATAGTGCATACCAGATCAGGCATTCGACCAATCCAGCAAGCCCTATCGCACCGCCTCACCTGCAGTGCCTCATTCTCTAAATAACCATTGTACAAAGCATGTGCACGATGCTCCTGGTAAAGGTACAGCAAATCCTCGTCATCACTGCTGACAATCAGAATCACATGGCAAAATGAATCAGTCCAGATTTCCACAAATACACATAATACTACAACATGTGATAAATATTCCAACATGTGGAAAAAAAAATACTACTATTATGTGATAAATATTGGAACCAAATCGTACAGTAGCTTCAATTTTAAAAAATACACGTAATATGAATGCGGACAATCAATTGCACTCGAAAAAAAGAATTTTCAAACACCATATTACAAACACGACCCTAAGGATGCTCTCGCCTACGGATGCCTCTACAATCACCTAGCACCCTCTCATCCATTTGATTCCTTATCCTTCTCTCCGCAAACTGACCACGCCTCCTATTGCGAAACTTTTCAATATTGGGAATCAACCTCCAACTAGCACATATCCATAGTGATGGATCTCGTACAGGCATGAAACCCTCACTATATTTTTCCATGTAGGTGGTCATGTGATATAATCTGTCACATAAAGTAGATGAATCGTCACGCCAATACCCACAGACAGCCAATGCATGGGAACAAGGGAAGAAAAAAATTTGTCATTCTCGACAGCTACACTCTTTTCTCCGATATTTTACTGTGTACTGCCTCTCACCAATACTGGCATCAATGGTTCTTGTCACAAACCTATATGTCTGTGACGCATGACCAAACACGGTGACAATATGTGCCTGACCCCAAGTGTCTTGCTTCCGAAACTTTTTCCAAATCCTACTAGGGAACTCAGACCAACACAATTCAACATCAATTTAGAATACATAAACTAGTCTGCGGACACAAAATAAACTTTAATGAATCATGAAAGTACCTCCAAAATGTAGCGTCCATTATCCTTCGTGCAAACATATCAACTGTTCGTTTAAAAGTGGCTTTGACACACGCAGTTATAGGGAGATGTCGGGCGCACCTTAAATAGTTGTTGTAACTCTCAAAAAATTTATTTGTAAGAATTCCCCAACGACAATCACCCTCATCAAAGGCAAGGCACCACTTACTGCTATCATGTTGTCTCAACCAATCCCAAATAGATAGTTCGATACTCTCCAACTCCTGCTTGTACTCCCTTCACCTGCTTTCTCGTCTAACACCACCAAGCTGCCAAACCAGAGTCTTCAAATGTGCATTCTTGAACTTCCCACCCTTAGCACTAAGGAAGTTGGACTGAAAATGACGCAAGCAAAATCAGTGGTATCCTACTGGCTCCATCCATTCCTCCATATGTTTCATTGTATTCAAATTTCCATCATGGCGATCTGATATAATACAAATTGGCCTACTATCACCACCTACCATGTGGACCCATAGTGTTTGCATGAACCAGTTCCATCTCTCGTTAGTTTCAGCATCAACTATTGCATAAGCAATGTGGAGTATGTAATCGTTTGCGTCGTGCGTCATGGAAACTAGCATTGTGGCCTTATATGCACCTCTCAAATGAGTCCCATCCACACTAATCACCGGCCTGCAGTGGTGAAATGCATCGATAGCCTGACCAAATGCCTAGAAAATGAACTTAAATTTCCTTTACCCATGACCGTGTATTCTATCATGTACGTCTGCCCAATCAACAACAGTTTTTGGATTGGCCCTGATTAGCTCATCCATATATGTTGGCAACTGTTCAAAGGATTCTTCTCAAGTTCCGAATACCAAATCAATAGCCCTCTAGCAAGCAGACCACGCCTTCTTGTAGTAAAGGATCACATTTAAATCCGTCTTCACATGCGCTTGGACATCTTTCACCGTGTAAGAAGGGTTCATGTCAATCTGGTGCATAATCGAACAGGCGATCATCAACGATGTCAGGTTAGTGTTACCAGTCGATCGACCAGCACCAACACAACCATGACTACTTGCCCATTTGGTGATCTCCCACATCCCATGCGAAGCCTTTATTCTGGCTCTAGGAACCCAATTACAATTACCAATTCCTTCAACAACGTCCTTACATTTTGCTTACCATGTGCGTGACTTGCTCTCCACGACCATTGTGTTCCCTGTTCATCATGGAACTCCACCTGGAATAGCTTTTACCAATTTTGGCTTCCTCCGGAATTGCATACCCAATGCCACTTCACTAGTCACTTGAACATAACTAGGAAGCCTATCACCACAATTAGTTGGGTCCTAGCCATTCTCATCAGAGCCCCATAATCCCTAAAGTAGGCCTCTGTATCAGGATTCACCAAAATATGGAACGACGTGGCTACATTGTTCGTGCCCATCACTTGTTCATCATCATCCCATTGATTTGAATCAGTTGATAAGGAATGATCATCTTCACTTTCTTCATTAAGTTCCTCTTCCTCACCTTCATCATCGCTACTAACACTACAAACAACATGCTCGCCAATTTCACCCACATAATCATCATCGAAAACATTCAGCTCCTTATGATGCACATCATATATACCACCACTTGTGGATGGCTGAGCGCAATCGACATGAACATACACACTGGGGTGGCTGGACTCACCAATGACAAAACCTTGGCAATAAATAAGGAGTGGTAAGGTTGACAAACGTGTATAGTTCTAGATATTACTCAACAACGACATGAACGTGCCCGAACTAACATCACTCGCACGGTCAATGGTGATTGACATCTTCTCCATAACAATGTACAGATCTACTAAGGACAACGAAATTCGATCAACAATGTCGAAGAAAGTTGCGGTAGAATCACCATCTTCCACATTATAACATTGATAGTATACGGTCGAACCAATAAGCTCAGGACAACGATAATATATTTTTAACAAAAACCCCTCAATTGCAATGTCAAGCCTTCTTAAAATTAAATCAACTAACTCGGAGTGGCTTAACCTCCGTTCGAGAGTCACGTTCCTCTCTGGTATAAGAGGATTATAGTACACACCCACAGTTAAATCAAACTTAATCTGACCCCCTTTGTACAAGTGCACTGTCAAAAATATCATAGAACTGCATATACAAATACATAACATATAATTCGATATTCGGAAATGTGGTATTATTCAGCAACTTATATTCAACTCCTCAAACCCTATACCGTACAGGCTTCCATTATCGTCGGTCAACCACATCATACACTATTATCGATTTTCAAAATATTACATTATCCTAAAATAGGTGATCACTTAAGCCACACTAATTAAACCATTACTGCAACTTCATTACAAAAATTAGTGAACAAATCACACATAATCAATTCACACATAGTCACGCATTCTCAATCAACACTTTTATAGAATCAGACCAAACATAATCATTCGAACTACACACATTCATATCAACAAGATTTGTTCAAGTACTAAATAAATTAAACAATTACTACAAATTCAATAAAAAATATTAGAGGACAAATCACACATAATCATTCAACACATTCATATAATCATAAACTGTTCAGGTACCTCTCGGATATTCAAAAATTCCCGTGGAGCATGTCTAAAACTCGCAGAGGTGGTGGCGGTGCGTGAAGTCCATGCACGGTCTTCAAAGCAGTGCGTGAGGTTTACGCACGGTCTTCTAGGCAGCGAGTGCGATGCGTGAGTGGTTCAGATGAATTCGAGAGACTCCAAAAAAGACCATAAGTTGGAACTAAAAAACTGGCAACAATTCAGACCAAAACAAATGGGAATAGAGCGGATCTGGAAAATACCAATAAAATAAAACTAAACCAACTGAGGGAGAAAGACGGCAGTGAGCTGAGTTATGGTGGCGGCCGGAGCAACGATGGAGATGGCAGCGGCCTGAAGAAACTGGCAGAGGAAGGCAGGAGTAAGCCGTGCGTGTGTGCTGCATTTCAGTGAACAAAATGGCAGAAAAAGCAAGGAGAAAGTGGATTAAAAGGAAAAAAAAGATGAGGTCGCATTCACTGAATGCGTCCTCTTAAAACGTTGAATAAAAAATGCAGGATTATTGGAGGACGCATTTTCCAAATGCGTCCCTATTGACAGAGGTTAAAAAATGGAAATTGGGAGAGGACGCTTTCACCAAATGTGTCCTCAAGATTTCTGCAAGAAAAAAAACTAAATTCATGAGAACACATTTTGTAAGTGCGTCCTCTCAAAGCCATGCAAAAAAATGGATAATCAAGTCCATCCCTGCAACCACCTCAACCTACTGTACTTACAACAGTAAAATTTTCTCTGTAAAGTCCCATTTAAGTACCTCAGAATACGTTTAACTGCTTGCCAATGAGAATGCATGAATTGGCAAACCCAATTAATGGTGGCATACTGACCTGCCGAAAGAGCTTTTGATCCAGAAAAGGGCCACCATGACGATTAAGTCGAGGTCGAGATAGGAGCAGATTGAGTGTGTTTGGCGAGAGAGCTGACTGTGGATTATTGATAGTGCGGAGATGGGGTTCAGTGTTGATCATTAGTAGGAAGAGGCGGTTTTGATAAAGTTGGCAGGGTAGCAGCATGTTCAAGTAGTAATAGAGAGCTAGATGGTGAGGAATAAGCACTGGGAGGAACATGGGGTGTGGATGAGATCAAAGGTGTCACACTATAGCCAATAAACACACATGGAAGAGATCAAAAATCGATTTTGCGGGTGTCGTAAGGCCTTAGAAATGGATAACAAAGACAACCAAAAGTTTTTAGAAAACCATAATCCTAGTCTTTGTTGTAAATTTTTTAATAAGGAGATTGATAATGGAGTAAAGGAGTGATGGCATGATTATGAAGATATGTAGCCGTTTTGAAAGTGGGTTCCCAAAATTCTTGAGAAAGAGACGACTGAGCTTAAAAGAGTGAGGCCTTTTTCAATGATGATTCGATTTCGTCTTTCAACCGCACTATTTTGTTCTTGGAAATTCTATGAAGAATGCCATGACTTTTAAGAAAGGATGAAACATTTCAAAATTCTCCACCCCAATCGAATTAAAGAGTTTTAATGTCACTATTAAATTAAGTTTTGATCATTTGACAAAATTTCAAAAATGTAGAAAACACTTAAGATTTTTGAGACAGGAAATAAATCCATACAAATTTAGTGCAATCATCAATGAACAAAACAAAATAGTGATTTCCATTCATAGAAAATAGAGGTGAAGGACCCCAAACATTCGAGTACACCAAGTCAAGCAGCTTCAGAGAAGAAACATGAGTTGTAGGGAGGGGAAAACGATGACTCTTTCTAAGTTGGCATGAATCATATATAGTTGGAAATTTATTCGAAGAAATTGGAAGCTGAAATGAAGAAATAAGATTCCGTAAGAAAGGATTGTGAGGATGAGCAAGGCGTTGATGCCATCCATGGAGCATCGTGCGAACACCAGTAAGTGCCATGGTTGAGGGCAATTTATTCTTGGAGAAAGGCAGCGATATATACCTTTAGTAACGTCCATCAGAGGATTGTTTGACCCTGAAAATTCTTAACATACAGTGAGAAGGCCAAAATTCCAAGAAGATATTATTATCATGGGTTAATTTTGACGCACTAAGAAGATTTCTGGTGAGTTAAGGGCCAAAAAACACACTAGGTGTTAATGCCAAAATTTGTCATGGGACTGGCCTGGAGCTATTTGTCCAGGGTCTATTAGAGCTATGGTGAGAGCTCCGATATAGCTTCTATTCGGGCCTTCTTTTAGGCATAATTCCGGCGTAGATATGGTACCTATAAAAGAACACGGGTCACTCAAGGTGGGCGGCCTGCGGCCGATCCCGCTCTGATGCCCAAGTCAAGTAGGATAATATGAGTGTGGAGAATGTGGAGCTACAATGTCGCGGAGGCTATAGTCACTTACCTTAAAATGAGGGCTTCCTCTTCATTTTATATATGTAGGGTTTCTTCATGGCTTGGGTTGGATGCTTGGCCTCTGAGCCTAGTTGATAGGGATGTGGGTTTCAAACACATACTTTGTCAAGTCCCCCTAGCCCGATGTCGCGTAGCTGAACAGCCAGGGCATTGGAGTAATATATGTCTGAGCGTCGTGGATGCTTGTCGGAATGTCGTTGCTGGCGGATGTCCCTGTTTATCAAGGTGAAATTCTTCATCTTGATTTTGTCTCTTTTGGTCGCTGATCTATGTCCCAACCCTTATGTTGTCAGCCTGGATCCTACCTGGCGACTTAGTAAATTATTTTTCCACGGCCTCATTCACTTTTGAGGCAGGACCTCACTTTGCTGCTTGATGCATCAACTCGGACTTTGCTGATAGCTTCATGAAATTCTGCCAGGGTCGCTCATGGCGACCCTTCTGGCGTTGGCATGGGCTTTGCGGCCCGGCCTTCAAAATTAAAACCGAACTCTCTCGTTCCAACCTCATTAATTTTTTTCAGGCTACGTCAACTTGGACTTTGCTGGCAGCTTCGTGAAGTTCTGCCTAGGTCGTTCATGGCGACTCTTCTAGCGTCAGCCTGGGCTCTGCGGCCAGGCCTTCTAAATTATGACCGAAATCTCTCATTTCAGCCTTATTAATTTTTTTCAAGCTGAACCGTACTTAGCAGCCTGCTGCGCCAACTTGGACTTTGCTGGAAGCTTCGTGTAATTCTTCCCAGGTCGCTCATGGCGATCCTTCTACCGTCGGCCTGGGCTCTGGAGTCAGGCCTTCTAAATTATAACCGAACTCTTTCGTTTTTGCCTTTATTAATTCTCTCAGGCAGAACCATGCTTTGCTACCTGATGTGTTAACTTGGACTTTGCTGGCAGCTTCGTGAAATTCTGCCTGGGTCGCTCATTGTGACCCTTCTGGCGTCGCCAGGCCTTCTAAATTATGACTGAACTCTCTCGTTTTGGATTTATTAAATCTTTCAGGCAGAACCATACTTTGCTGCCTGCTGCGTCAACTTGGACTTTGCTGGTAGCTTCGTGAAACTCTATCTGTGTTGCTCATGGCGACCCTTCTGGTGCCGGCCTGGGCTATGTGGCTATGCCTTCTAAATTATGATCGAGCTCTCTCGTTTTGGCCTCATTAATTCTTTCAGGCAGAACCGTACTTAGCTGCCTGCTACATTAACTTAGACTTTGGTGGCAGCTTCGTGAAGTTCTGCCTAGGTCATTCATGGAAACCCTTCTGGCATCGGCCTGGGTTCTGTGGCTAGGCCTTCTAAGTTATGACCGAACTCTCTCGTTTCGGCCTCATTAATTTTTTTAGGCAGAACCGTACTTAGCTGCCTGTTGCATTGATTTGGACTTTACTGGCAGCTTCGTGAAGTTCTGCCCAGGTCTTTCATGGCGACTCTTCTGGCGTCGGCCTGGGCTCTGCGGTTCTCTCATTTTGGCCTTATTAATTTTTTCAGGCAGAATCGTACGTAGCTGCCTGCTGCGTCAACTTGGACTTTGCTGGTAGTTCTGTGAAATTCTGTACGAGTCACTCATTGTGACCCTTCTAGCGTCGGTCTGGGCTCTGCAGCCAGGCCTTCTAATCTATAACCAAAAAATTTCATTTTTGGCTTTAATAATTCTCTAAGGTAGAACCATGCTTTGCTGCTTGCTGCGTCAACTTGAACTTTGCTGGCAGCTTCGTGAAATTCTGCTTGGGTCACTCATGGCGACCCTTCTGGCGTCGGCCTGGGCTCTATGATCATGTCTTCTAAATTATGACCAAACTCTTTTGGTTTTTGTTCTTTCAGGAAAAACCATGCTTTGCTGCCTACTGCGCCAACTTGGACTTTGCTACCAGCTTCGTGAAGTTCTGCCTGGGCTGTTCATGGTGACCCTTCTGGGGTCGGTCTGGGCTATGTGACTAGGCCTTCTAAATTATGATCGAACTCTTTCATTTTTTGATTTATTAATTCTTTCAGGCAGAGCCATACTTGGCTGCCTGCTACGTCAACTTGGACTTTGCTGGCAGCTTCGTGGAGTTCTGCCAGGGTCGCTCATGGCGACCCTTCTGGCATTGGTCTGGGCTCTGTGGCGAAGCATTCTAAATTATAACCGATTGGCTGTTTGAACATGCCGTGGCTAAACTTTCTTTACCTGAGCTAACTTATCTACCATGTTGTCATGCATATTTTTAAGTGACAAGAATGTAATTGACACTTGTATGAATTCTTCTCTCGAGTAGTCATACGTAGGGTTATTTTTGGATTTCATAACGATAATTGCGTATGTACTAGCCCGAATTCATTTGATCACTAGTACACACATAGCATTTATGGTCGTTCTATGCAAGGGAACAATTGTATGTTTCTTACCTTGGTGGTTGATGATGCAGCCTACCTTGTCAAGTAGTTGCTTCACCAGAGAGCCCTAAGGTTGGACCACAACGCATGTATGTTGTCAAGTCCCCCAGCCCGAGACTCGGCTGGCTGAGCCAAGCTTGAGGTGCTGGGCTGAGTCTCCCTACCTACGTGGGTTAAGTATGCGTTCCTGCATCTCCCTGCCTGCGTGGATCAGTTGTTCTTTTGTATTTACCTGCCTGCGTGGGTCAGGTGTGCTATCCGGCATCTCCCTGCCTGCGTGGGCCAGGTGTACCTTTCTGCATCTTCCTCTCTGTGTGGGTCAATTGTGCATTTTGTATTTACCTGCCTGCGTGGTTCAGGTGTACCTTTTTTTCGACGGCTTTGGCTGCGGCTGAAGTCTTTTTGTCTATTTACCCCAGGCTTGTCATTTTACCTGGCTTTCAGAGCCAGGTTCACAACTTTGAGCCAGGGTCGACTTATTAACTTCAACAGTGTTGGATGCAGCTGAAGTTTTTTTGCCTATTTGCCCATGGTTTGGCATTTTCCCAGGCTATCAGAGCCAGGTTCGCAACTTTGAGCCAAGGTCGGCTTATTAACTTCAACAGTGTTGGTTGCGGCTGGAGTCATTTTTGCCTATTTGCCCCTGGCTTGGCGTTTTCCCTGGCTATTAGAGTTATATTTGCAACTTTGTGCCAGGGTCGGCTTAATAACTTTAACTGTGCTGGCTGCGGCTGAAGTCTTTTTGCCTATTTTCCCCTGGCTTGGTGTTTTCTCTGGCTGTTAGAGCCAAGTTTGCAACTTTGAGCCATGGTAGGCATATTAACTTCAACGGTGCTGGCTGTGGCTGAAGTCTTTTTGCCTATTTTCCCCTAGCTTGGCATTTTCCCTGGCTGTTAGAGCCAGGTTCACTACTTTGAGCCATGGTCGGCTTATTAACTTCAACGGTGCTGGTTGCGGGTGAAGCTGTTGGATGTTGCATCTTTCATATTTGCGTGAATAACGTCAACATGTGTTAGTTTGGATGACAACGTAATACATCATCTCTTGCCTATGATACTTAGAATGTATTAAATAAATAATAAAGGCATGTAAACGTAAAAACATCTCTTTTATATATATCTTGAATGCATATGAGCGACATATATAGCGATACCGTTCCTTTGCTTTCTTCTCTTCTTTTTCTTTAAAGGGGTTTATTTCATGGCCCTACCTGAATAAGTGGAGAGGCTATTGGTGCCCTATCCACATAGGCTAACAGTTGATCGTTGCCCTGCCTAAACAAGCTGATGACTGAACTTTCTTTGTTGCGGCGTATCAGGTCATGATCTTGCCTTTCATGGGGCTGATGGTTCCTTTCTTATTTCTTTAACCATCAGACCTGCATAATCGAGCATTTCATGCTAACACAGTCCACCTTGGCGGGTATTTTTAAAAACCAACATAATACATCAGTTCTTCAATTTCACAGTGAGTGTCATTGTTTACCCACGCATTAGACAAAGGCATGTAGATGTAGACATCATTTGTATGCATAATTTCATAAATAATATGCATGATCATACAGCCTTTTCTTGAGGCTGTCTGTTATGGCCCTGCATGAACAAGTAGAAGTGGTTGAGTTTTACCCGACGGTAACCTCATAAAACATTACCCTGTTTGTGCGGGCTGAGGGTTGCTCACTGCTCTGCCTGAACATGCAGAGGGTTGGTCGTGCCCCTTGTGTCAGGCTGGTGGACAGGCTGATGGCTATGCTTTCTTTTCCTGTTATTTCCCCGGCTTGTACAACTACGCATTTCATGCTAACGTGTCTCAATTTAAATAGACCACACTAGCATGCATTAGTCCAACAGATGATATGATTTGTCGACTCTTTACTTTTATTTTCTTTAATAAACAGTAGTTACAAGAGTTTGACTTTATTAACCATGCTATCATTCATAAACTTAAATGACAAAGGCATGTAGAACATAACTGGCACTTGAGATTTCAACATGGCAGTCACATACATGATATCTGAAATTTATTTTCTTACCATCATGTACTAATAGATTATGTGATTCTACTCAAAACACTTTATGTAAGCTTATGCCAAGGTTATTGTTTAAGTGAACAATTAGATCTTTCTAACATTGGCGGCTGCTGCTGCAGCTAGCCTTGTCATGTTGATGCGGCCAACCTTGTCATGTGGGTGCTCCACTGTGTGGCTATTCTTTGCGCTCAAGCTGGCCTGCGGCGTTATGACTGTGTTCTATCTTGATGACTGGGCTCTGTTGAGTCTCGTTGCTGTGAAAATTTTTAACTCTTGGTGTCTCACCTGAAATAAGAAGAATGAATTGGAGCAGATCAATAGATATTATTGCCATTTTCCATTCTCTTCCTCTCTTTTTTTGAGAAAGGGATTTTCCCTTTCTTTTATTTTTCTCTCTCTCTTTTTCTTTCTCGTATTTTTCAGAATTTTCTTTCCGTTTTTGGGAGAGCTTGTTCAGCTCTTTCTGAAAGGAATTTTTTTCTTCTTCACTTTTCACATGATCGTGCTGGATATTGCTGTAATAATGCATTCTAATGGAATGACAAAATCACGCTTGGATGATTGTGGTAAAAATTTTCTTGGATATCAATGTGAGTCGCGTTACGTACGCTTTCCTTAAAGAGTAATTCAACCCTATTACAGCCTTGGGTTACACGAATTCCCTTCGAGGATAAAACAATCGAGAATCCCTCCTGTTCTAGGCTTGAATCAGAAGAATACTATTGAGTATCAGTGTTTTTGGTTATATATATGTCTGGGAAAATTCTTAGTTTTCTGTCACTATTCTGTGCATGCGTATGCTTCTATATATAGGAAACAAATGTCGGGAAAAGACACAACACTTCATCATTTCACACTAAACCATGTTCCGGTCAGAACTATAAATTCTGAAATGATGTAATTTTTCACACGATACAGATACATCTTTTCACATTGCAATGCCACATTCAATGTATCGTCCTTATCTTTTCCATCAAAGAGAAGTTGGGCAATACGCACCACCACATCAGAGTTATAATAAATTCTGAAATGATAAATCTTTCCACACTAGGACAAAACATGTTAGTCATCAATATTTAGACTAACACGAGTTTAATACTTATCCTAGAATTGTAAGCTCGTACATATTTATACAAGTGTGCACTCCGCACCACCGAACTTGTTATAACGTCCCAAACTCACAACTACTCAAATCCAATTATACTTAAATAGACTTGTGTTTCATAAAACACCAACATTGTTGACGTCGGCCTCACAGAATCAGCTTCGCCAGAAAAGGCCTTCGTCGAAGGAAGGCAAACGGTAAACACATCGACTCACCGGGAAAAGCCTCTTTGCTGGAGAAGATGGTTCGGCCTGCTCACCGGAGAGGAAGGCATCACAGTGCTTCATCTTTATTGTTGCTCGCCAGAGAAGCTTGGATTACTGCCGAAGATGGTCGCGGCGCACGTCGTACATCCTTGGTGGCGAGGTCGTTGATTCAACGGGCGGAGGTGTGGGATCAGAAGAAGTGTTAGAGCATTGATTTGAACGCTCATCGGATTGGCAACTATTGAGTTGATATGTTGCTGCTCGTCTGACCGCCGGTAATATTCTTAGGTGGACTCGACAAATTGGTGGGTTGACTAGGTCAATTTCTCTAACCTGGTTTCTAAGTCAACTCACTGAGTTGAGCCGAGTCGTTGGCCTGATCGGGCTAGTTTGCTTGTACCAGCCGGGTTGACTCGTTAGCTGGACTATATCTGCTCGCTGAGCCGGGCTGGGTCTGCTCTTCTTCCTTATGAGTTGACTCTCAATTTTGCTTCATTTTTTCCCTTCGGCTGAGTCACTCTGGCTGCCTGTTATCTTTTTTTCTTTAACATTTGAGTCTGGGAAATGGGTATGTTCTTTCTTTTAAGAAATGAAAATAAATGATGGTATGAGCAATAAGTTTGCTTAGCTTTGCAGATGCATTTGCTCTGGATGTTGTGCAGACAACATCTTTTAGGGTTGCGTGAGGGCCTTGACGTCGACTCCCCACAGATGGGTTGTAATGTTAATGCCAAAAGTTTTTGTGGGACTATCATGAAGCTGGCTGTCCAGGGTCTGTCGAAGGTGTGATGAAAACTCTGATATAGTCTCGCCTCCTTTCCGGAGTAGATAGGGTATCTGTAAAAGAACATGGGTCACTTAAGGCGGGCGGCTTGAGGCTGAGCCTGCTCCGATGCTCAAGTCAGGTAGGATAATATGAGTGTGAAGAAGTTGGAGCTACAGTGTCGTGGAGGTTGTAGTCACTTACTTTAAAATGAGGGCTTCCCCTTCATTTTATAGATGTAGGGTTTCTTCGTGACTTGGGTTGGATGCTGGGCTTTTGGACCTGGTTGATAGGGATATGGGTTCAAACCCATACTTTATCACTAGGCAAGCATAGATTACAAAGTAAAGATGAACCAACATGAGAAATATGCAAATGGTTACCATTTCCAACTTGAAGTTTATCATCTCCATTGCAGTCCTCAATAATAGATAGTTTGCGGATGTCGTGAGTGACATGGTTTGTGGTGCCAGTGTCGAAATACCATGCAGAATCAATTACCGTGGAGGAACTTCCATGTTGAACCACATGAGCCTAGCAAGAATGGTCCCTCAGATTAACACGACGAGAAGGAAAATCAATTTGGTTGGTTCTTTGGCAACAATTAATCTCCTCGTAGCCCGATCTATTGCATAGCTGACATATGACTTGACATTGATGAGAATCGGTGATGTGAGCCATAGTTGTTTGAGGATGGAGGTCGACTGTTGTACCGGCTAACAGCAAAAGCTGATGAGCCAGAAAGAGGTTGTGCCGGAGGTGGAAGACAACTGACTGGCGCAAATGTTCTTGTTCAAGTCAAGCCTCCTCTTGAAGTAGTAGTCCGACAAGGTCATCAATGGAAACAACATATGTCTGCATCATAAAGGCTGCAACAAAGGCACCATAAGAGGAATCAAGACCACTTAAAAGATGGCCAGTGAGATCTTCATCGGAAGTTAGATTAAGGTTCTCCGCAAGAGAGTTGGTAATTGAGCATTTGTGTTTGATGTATTCCAGCATAGTTTACTAATAGACCCTTTAGAAAGAGTCTGCAATTGAACCTTTACAGCCACTCAGCAAGCTTGAGTTTAAGCCTGAAAGGTTTTCTCGATAGCAGTCCAGGCCATCTGAGAAGAGTTAGCTAGAGCAACCAAGGAAAAAGCTCATTAAGATAAGGTTGATTTGAGCCATAAAAGAACAAAAAGATCATGCTTCTTCCAGGTAGCGAAATTAGGATTTGGACTGTTTTCAACGGTTTTTTGCATCTCTAGTGGTGGTGTCAGATCAAGAATGAAAGCTTCAAGGTCGAATGTTTCCAGGGCTAAAAAAAATAGTAGACCGCCATATAAAATAATTTTCTTGATCCAGTTTAATATTAATTGATGGAATTTATAGATTTAAGGAAGAGTTGGTTGCGTTGGTGATAAAGGTTAAGCCCAAGAAGGGCATTGGGCTATAGATTTGCGGTCCAATTAGGGTATTTTTTAATACTCTGAGATAATTACCATATCCGTGGGTAATTAAGGTCAATAATTAAAGAAGACATTATTCAGGACATAGAGTATAAATACAAGGTACGCATTTATTTATAATTCATTCGGTCTTAATCACATTGGACTCTTGGACTGACTTAGGCATTGGAGAGCTGACCCCTGGAACCCCCAGGGACAATTATATTGTAGGTTTATTCGAGAGGAGCTCAAGCCCAAGAACTGGTCGGTCGTTCGAGACGCATCAAGTGGAGCCGACTGTGGGGAAGACTAAGCCAGATCAAGGGTTTTGAGGGTTTATATCCACAGTTATTCGAAGGAGTGAAAGGTTAAGGCTGATAGGTATGAGGCTGGGTCTCCGTAAAGTTCAAGAACAGAGGATTCAGGGGCAGGAAACGAAGCATGTGTTGATGATATCGGCATGGCTAACCTTCAAACGTCAAGACCGAGTTGCGTGCAGAGCTTGTTACGGTGGTAGACCACGAAGGGAGAAAACTTCATTAGCATTCATTGTAAATACCTTGGCACCAATCCAGGATGATGCGCCAGGGTCCTTGAGGGGAGTGGAAATGATGAGAGAGCAGAAACAGAGAAACCATGATCCCTTGCTCGAGGGGACAGCTGACCCGAGGGACGGAAGGTTTACAGATGTTTCAAGAGATTCGTATATGGAAGCCTATGGCCAGCACATGCAAGGAAATCAGAATGGAGGGAGAGCAACCCCAAACTAAGATGTAGAATGGGTAGCTCAGGTTCTGGCTGCGGGAGGCTATCGAGTTTCCCCACCTCTGAGGGATGACAGGGTCACGCACAGAGTACTGCCGCCCTCACCTGTAGGAATAACTATGGGATAAGCCTTTTAGCCTACAATAGCCTACCTCATATGCTAGAGAGCCATTGCAAGCTAGGCCTCAGCCTTTCATTCCAGGTTACTCGTAAGGTCCAATATATTCGTTACCTTCATTACCCCTGTCTGTTCCTGCCCTCAACATGCCCGGGCCAGGGACATCATATGGGATGATGGCTTCTTCTGCCATACAAGGATATGAAAGTATGAGAATTCAAGGAATGATGATTAGTCAGGGGCCTCGCCAAATGCAAGGATTACAATCTCTATGGCCAACCACTATAACTTCCAGCATACCCGGGTTTTGGATAGCCTTGGATGAACACTGATTACAGAGCAACTCAACCTTCTTATCTACCACAGATGGGGGGTCACAATAGGGGGCTGAACCTGAAAGGGGGCAACAGGAAGCCCCCTCGGATGTAAGCGAATCGTTAAAAAGGGAGTTAGATATGTTGATTAGGCCCTTGGGCCAAGCTGCATGGTCTCCTTTCAACTCGGTGATATGGGGTTCAATGTCCAATAGAAGTGAAATCTCTGAAAGGGCTTCCTATGTACAGTGGTTAGATCGACCCTTGAGAATTCATCCAGACATTCAGGGGATTGATGAGTTTGAGGGATTTCAATTAGAAGTTGACATGTAAGCTGATAGGAAGCTACCTGTGAGGAAAGGCACAAGAGTGGTTCAATAAGTTGCCAAGAGGCTCATTCCGATCATACCGAGACTTCAATGGAGCGTTGTTGAGCCAGAATACGCAGAAGAAGAAGTTCATAAAAACTCTATTAGAACTCTATCAGATGAAGAAAAGGACATGAGAGAGCACGTAGGCTTTCTATCATCGGTATGTGGATGAGAGCTTGGGATTGATAGAAATAACTCGATAGTGGCCCAGAGAGAAACAAAATCGATATTGCAATCATCACAGGGATTACGGCCATGACACAAATGATTGCATGCAGTTGAGGATGGAGATTGATAGGTGTGAGCGGGAAGGATGATTTCGAGGGCAAGGACTCAGGAACCAGGCTTCTACCTCGAGGCCTTGAATTAACCAATGGCAACCTTATAGAAGGAACAATTAAAACAATGGGGGTAGAGGAGATAGAAGGCCTCGAGAGCAGGCGATTCGAGATAAGGTGCAAGAAGGAAGACAGGATAGACCCTAGGAGCAACAGGGGGTAATCAAGATAACCAAAATAGGGAAAACCCACGTGTTCAAAGAGTGATTAATGTCATCAATGGCATGGTGAGAGAGAGATCTATAAATGATGTGATAAAATCAGAGGCTCAAAGGGTCCCTGCGGAAGAACCCAGCCACAAAAGGTTTCGGCCGGACGAGACGGTCACTTTCTCAGAAGTGGATGCAGTGCCAGATCAAACACCTCATGCAGATCTATGGTAATTTTGGCCATTATTGGAACATCTTTGATAAGAAGAGTATTCATTGATGACGGAAGTTGGGTAGAAGAGATGTTTGCTAAGTGCTTTGATCACTTGGATATAGGGCGCAACAACTTGAAAAAGTCAGCCTCCCCTTTTTATCCGGATTCATGGGAAACCTTAAATTCCCCCTAGGAGAGATAACCATGTCTGTTTGCGTAGCAGATGGTGACAAAGGGGTGACTATCAGGTATAACTTTGCTATCGTGAATGCCCCTTCCCTTTACAATGTGATTTTAGGAAGGTCATGGATGTGCCAGACTCGAGCGGTCTAGTCACCCTATCACCTTATGATGAAGTTCCCGACTGAAAAAAGGAGTGGCATCCATTTGAAGAGATCATACAGAGGGTCAAAAATGTAACCTTACTGCGGTATGAGAAGCGAGAAAGCAAAGAGATGTAGCAGCGGTGCATATAGATGTGGGATCAGCCAATACAATATAAATGCCTATTCAAGATATGGGACCAGTAGCTGTGGGGAAGGTAATTCCTGAAAAAATTAAGGAAAGATTGAAAGACTTATTGGGAGAATATGGGGGCGTGTTCTCGTGGGATACTTCTGACCTAACGGGAGAACCTTAGAGTCTTGCACTGCACAGGCTGAATATTGACCCCTCGATAAAGCCAGTGAAGCAGAAGAGAAAGGTGTTTGCTCCTGAAAGTGTTGAAGCAATTGAAAAAGAGGTGGAAAATTTGTTGAAGGCATATGTGATCAAGGAGGTGTTCTATCCTGAATGGATTGCTAACCCAGTTATGGTTCCAAAGCATAATATGGTCTGGCGAATGTGTACAAACTTCACCGATTTGAATAAATGCTGCCCCAGAGACAGTTACCTGTTGCCACTAATTGACAAGTTGGTGGAAGCCATCACTGGATATCAAATTCTGGATTTCTTTGACGCGTATAAAGGGTATCACCAGATACTCATGGCAAAAGAAAACAAGGAAAAACATTTTTTATTACAGATGTGGGCACATATCGTTATAAGAAGATGTCGTTTGGGTTAAAAAAATGCTTGGGCTACTTACCATAGGCTGGTTGATAAGTTGTTCAGGGGGCAGATATGGAAGAATATGGAGATTTATGTAGATGATATGGTTGTCAAAAGCATAAGTCATGGAGAATTCTTAAAAGACGTGGAGGAGACATTTGTCAAGCTTCAAGGGGCTAACTTGAAGTTGAACCCATCCAAATGTGTTGTCGGTGTAGGAGCAAGGAAGTTCCTCGGATTCATGGTCTCTGAGAGGGGTATTATGTAAACCCATAGAAGGTCAAAATTTTGAAGAGAATGAAAACCACACAATTAATAAAATATGTACAAAATCTTACAGGGTCTCTAGCAGCATTGAGTAGGATCATATCAAAGGGGGCGGAGAAACCCCTACCTTTCTTCGATATCTTTCGAAGAGCAAAGAAATTTGAGTGGAATGGAAAATGTAACGAGGCATTCAAGCAGTTGAAGAAGCACTTAGGGGCACTACCTACTCTGATTAAGCCAGATAAGGATGAGACACTATATCTGTACATTTCTGCGTCTCCTTTGGCAATCAGTGTGGCCCTAGTAAAAGAGAAAGAAAAGGTGCAGCACCCAATTTACTTTGTCAGTCGTACATTGCAAGGGCCAGAGATGAGGTATACTGTCCTTGAGAGGTTGATTCTAGCCATCGTGCATGCAGCCAAAAGACTGAGACCCTGCTTCCAGGGGCACGAGATAGTGGTGCTAATGAACCACCCCATTTGTCATATTCTGTTGAATCCAGAGATTTTAGGAAGAATGATGAAGTGGGTAGTGTAATTGGGAGAACAGGATATCCAGTATCAACCTCAAGTCTCTGACAGACATCATAGTGGAAACTACAGAGCCCCTTGAGGTGTGTGTGGATCCCATTCGAAAAGTGGAAGCAAGCCAAAGAGAGGTATGGAAGTTGTATGTGGACGGTTCATCACATTCAGGAGGAAGTGGAGCCGAGGTTCTATTAACCACCCCCAATGGCAAGGATTACCCTTACGCATTGAACTTCACATTCAAAGAAACTAACAATGAGGCTGAGTACAAAGCACTGATCACCGGACTGCGCCTGGCAATGGAGCTGCGGGTGGAGGAATTAGAGGTTTCAGTGACTCTCAAATCGTGATTCAACAGGTGAACAAGGAATACGAGGCCAGAGAGCGTAACCTGCAAAGATACCTTGAGGTAGTGAAAAACCTGTTGAAAACTTTTAAATCTTACACTTTAATGTAGGTCCCAAGGGAAAGCAATCACAAGCAAATGCTCTAAACAAGCATGCTTCTTCGGATTTGGGAACCCAATCCCAGAAGCAATTATCCATGGAAACTTTGAACAAACGAAGTTTTGAAAAACTTCTAGTTATGGTTGTAGAAGCGGAAGACTCCTGGATGACACCGTTCGTGGCATATCTTCGAGAGGGTGTCCTACCGGAAGCACCATATGTGTTGCAGGAAGGGGTGTTATATAGAAGGGGTCATTTGCAACCATTGCTTCGGTGCGTTAACCCTCATGAGGCTGATTATCTCATAAGGGAAGTTCACAAGGTAGTATGCAGCAGCCACTTGAAAGCCAGATCCGTGGCGAGAAGGCTTATTCGAGTAGGATTTTACTGGCCGACAATGTTCAATGATGCGAATCAATACATTTAGGCTTGCCACCAGTGTCAGAGACATGCCCCTATAACACATGTCCCCCATGAGCAGATGAGAAGCATCTATAGTTCATGGTCATTTGATAAATGGGGGATCGACCCGGTGGGTCCTTTTCCAGAAGCACCAAGAAAATTCAGGTACCTAATAGTAACCATTGACTATTTCACAAAGAATATAAGGGGAAAGACGGTTATTTCCTTTTGCTGGAAGAATATTGTATGTCGTTTTGGAATTCCAAAGACGATCATCATGGATAACGGAACACGGTTTGCACAAGATCCTTTCAAGAAGTGGTGCGAAGAGTACCAGATTAAGAAAAATGTGCAGCATTTTATCACCCCCGAGCTAATAGGCATGTAGAGGTGACAACAGGACAATAGTAAATGGCATACGAGCACAGCTCGAGGGAGCAGAAGGTAATTGGATATGGGAATTACCTAATGTGTTGTAGGCATATCAAACAACTAAGTTTTCCACTGCTAGTGAAATGCCTTATGGCCTAGTATATGGCTCGGAGGCAAAAATCCCTGCAGAGATAGGTGTTCCTAGCCCAAGAATGATGGCTGCTGCAGATGAGATAAGTAGTCAGCAGAACCGATGTCTGGATTTTGACATGGTGGAAGAAAAGAGAGAGCTAGCTTCTTTACATGAGGCTAAAGGTAAAGAACGGGTCAGAAGGTACCATAATAGGAGGGTAAGAAGATGTTTTTTAACCTGGGAGACTTGGTAATGAGGAAAAATGAGAAAAGCATAAACGAACCTGAAGGGAAGTTAGATGCAAATTGGGAAGGACCCAATAGGGTGAACGAATCACACCCGAGAATAAGCTATATCCTCGAAGAGATGAATGGGATTCGAGTACCAAGGAGGTGGAACATCACCAACCTGAGAAAGTACCACCTGCTATGACGAGTGGGTTGCTTTTAAGCGGCACTCTAACCAATATTTCCAGCTACAACTAATGTTCAGGTGGTTTGCTCTTAAGAGACACTCTAGATGATGTTCGAGTGGTTTTCTCTTAAGTGGCACTCTAGATAATGTTTGAGTGGTTTGCTCTTAAGCAGCACTCGACACTCTAACCAATATTTCCAGCTACAGCTGATGTTCGAGTGGTTTGCTCTTAAGCGGCACTCTAGATGATGTTCGAGTGGTTTGCTCTTAAGTGGCACTCTAGATGATGTTTGAGTGGGTTACTCTTAAGTGGCACTCTAGATGATGTCCAAGTGGTTTTCTCTTAAGCGGCACTCTATATTATGTTTGAGCGGTTTGCTCTTAAGCGGCGCTCTAGATAATATTTCCAGCTACGGCTAATGTTCAAGTGGGTTGCTCTTAAGCGGTACTTGTGGGCTACTTTTGTAATCCTGAAATCATTAACTAGTGGGAAAGAATGGCAAGATGTAGGTGGAAACACTGAACCTGGGTAAAATGCTTGTGTCTTCAAACTTTTTAATTCCTACTTATCGAAGATGTTCATAATATCTTTACGTAAGAAAGTTGCGTGTGGCAGTATTATTTGGGGCGTAATATTTTTGAAGAAGTATATGCACATGCAACTCAAATCTTGTTATAATTTTTAAAACCTCACCGATGCTAATAATAGTGGTTTGAGAGACTCGACTTGCAAGAATTAAAAGGGCCTCAACTTCACCAATAAATAGAAGTACATTTTTGGTGCCAAGTGGTATAGAAATTAATTCATTAAATGGGGGGAAACCCCTCCCAAAAAAAATCTTCGGTGGAAGGAGCTAGCCCCTTCACCTTTGCCTCTAAATGTTTGAGCTCTACCAGCTTGATGCCAGCAGCTCTCCAAATATCTTTCATTTGTTCTTCCACGGGATACTCAAAAGGATCTAAGGGAGCAATGGTCTTACCCTACTTCTTCCTGGGGGGTTAACTGGTCCCTTCGAGGAGGATCCAACACTCTTACAACGCTTTGTGGAAGATGTATTAGTAGTTTTGCTCGAGGGTGCAAGATGATTTTCAGCTTCTTTAATAGCAGATTTCTGTAACCGAGGAACAGAATGATAACTTGAGGGGGTGAATCCCTTTAGCTTTAATTCCGCCAATTAATCAAGAATTAGGTCAAAGGCTATTTTCTGGCAAGGGGTTCCATTCTCATGGACGTTGACTTCCTACATCCAGTATTGAGCGACTCTGAGTAGAAATTTTGGATGCTGATCATTTCCGATTAAATATGAGGAAGGAATTCCGTGAGAAAGCATATGGGCACGGAGGCTTACTTCGTGGCAGCTATTTTTTCTTCAAAATCAGCAATGCACTCATTGACTTCTTTAGCATGTACCTTCCAGGCCTCGATCTCCCCCGCGAGTCGTGTATTCTCGGATAAGAGAGATTCTACCGGCTAGGGTGCTCCTCAAAGGGGGCTCGCTGGAAGAGAGGGGGTCTTCGCTAGCAATCTTTTTAGTGAACAGTTTCTCTTCAAGACTAGAAATTTGGCTTCGAGTCACCGAATGTTGTTTGGAAATTAACTCCCTTTGGGCCACTAGCCTGCGGTTTTTTCCCATGCAACCAATTAAGTGCCCTTCCACTACTGGAAGCCTAGTCATATTAGCAACGCATGACTTTAGAGAACCAAATTTTAGATAATTTTTGACGAATTAACCCTTCAAAACTTTTATCCGCGGGATCGTAATCTTTGACCACCTCTAAAGGATATGTACCGTTAAATTCTTTGGTCGAGAAATCACTGACAAACCCCTTAAAGGTTAGATGGTCTTTGGACTGCCACAGCTTCATCTCAACTTTGAGCTGATTAAGTTTGTCCTTCAAATATTTCTTCTCTTGGTTACAAATAGATAAATATTGTGTGGCTTTCAATAGTTATTTGTGTGTCTCATTCAATTCTTTTTGAGCACTCAAAAGCTCCTCACAAGTGCCTTCTAACACGCTTTTCAACGAGTTAAACTATGAAAAAAGAACAAAGGTAAAATTAATAAATAAGTCATAAAACTTATAAAAAGTGTTCTTGTATCGAAGCTTCAAAAAGCTACAACATGAGGCCCTAATTGGCAGAGTTTCAATCAAGAACGAACCTTATAGTTATCCTCTTTCGAGGTGGATGTGATCATTCCTTCTATTCTTGCATCAACTGAGTTCTGCTCGGGGGATGCATCTGTGGCCTTAGGTAGGGGGATTGCTCAAATTACCCTTAGCAGTGAAGAACTGCCCCCTTAGACTTCATGAAATCCATCGGGGGAAAACAAAGGCCTTCATTCTTGATCACCTCGTCCCATTTTTCATCCATAGTAGCCTCGAGCTCTGGCTTGACCAGCTCGTCTACCTGCTTAGCATGTTCTTTGGATAGGGTGGCGGACAGTTGAGGTTTTAGGAATTCCTCAACTAGATCGCTGCAACCGAGATGCTTTGTCACCTCGAAGAGGTCCACAAACAATTGAAGCTGCTCGGAGCTATTCAATAATTTACTTTTAAATGCCTCGAGCAGCTGAAATTGATCGGTTGGGTCCTCGGTAGCCTGAACCCTCTTCTCGAGGGTATCTCTCTCCAGCATCCACTGACGCTTCTCGGCATAAAAAATTACCATCTTTCGCCTTTCCTCTTCCAAGGTTTTCAGGTCCTCCTCGAGTTATTCTCTTCGAGCATCCTCTTCAAATCCAAAATCTCAACATCTTCCTAGCCTAACTTCTCTTGGAAGGAACCATGGCCAGAAGTACAAGCATAGGCGAAGGCCTCCATATTCTGAGTGGCCTCACTGAAAAGTTGGAAGACCTAGCAAAATAGTTAAACTTAGATCAATCACGGTCAAAGTATGCCTTCCGTCACCTGCTGAAGGTGTGGAAGCCTGGTTCGAGGTGGTAGGGGTCCCTTTAGGAGGACCCTAGCCATGCTTCGAGTGTGTTTTCTTGTTCCTTAAGCCGCTAGTGAGACCCACTAAAAAAGGAAGATAAGAACAACATCAATAAAGGTAAGTGCAACGGCACAAAAGATAGAAGAAATAGAATTCTATAAAGGCACCTTTGGAGGCTTCCAAGTGCTCCAAAGGTGCCTAAAACTACTAACGAGGGTCTCGAGGGGAGGGCCTTCTTTGGGGCCCTCAGGTTCTCTTCTCCTTTTCCTGATATTTATCCAGAGTACTTTATACATACTCCTCATAAATATCAGGAGGAAATACAAAGCTGCCAATCCTGGGGTTAAGATTGTTGAAGTGGCTATAGCCAAGGGAGCTAGACAACAACTTTTGCCTATCCTTCTCGAGGGCATCTGGAAAAATATACTCTCCTAGTTTAGGAGACTCTACTAGCACATCCCAGTTCCATTGGGGGACTTGATACCTCCTGCTGTCAAACAAAATCCCCTTCTTCCTACTTCTCCAGTCACTCAAATTACCAGGAACAACAAAGACCTTGTGATGTGCCTCCCGGGTGGTAGATGTGATAATCATGTTGGTGGATCACCCACTATAAGACACATAGTATAATGAGCGGAGCAGCTTATACCTTATCTTGATACCAAACTCGTCACATCGTGTTAAGAACATATAATAATTACCAAGATGTTGGGATGAACTTGTGTAGGGCTCACCTGGAATTGATTGAGAAGTTTGGAAAAGAGAGGCAGAAGGGGAAAGATGAGCCCACAACGAAGATGTCTAAGGGAAATAGCTGATCTTCCCTCGGGGAGGTTATGGGGGGTTTCTTCTTCTCGAAAGGGTTGAAAGTCCGCATCTGGGACTATTCGTTGGCTAAGAGGGATCGAGTCCAAAATATTTGAGATAATTTTCCCTACATCTAGAGCCGGGAGCTCATTCCCGGAAACCCTCAACCTTACCCCTCGAGATATCTGCTCTTTCTTTTTCTGAAAGGATTTAGCTCCAGAAGATGCCTTCAGTACTTTCGAGGGCATTTTCTTGTCCTCGAGGGATGTCCTCTCCCTCAAAGGAGATGCATTCTCCTCCACTCCTATAGCCTCGAGGGACACTTCCTCACCCTCTGGAGATGTATTTTCCTTCCCTAGGACCTCGAGTTCTAGATTTGGGGAAGGGTAGAAGCTATTTTTTCTACTAGTAGGGGATCTTCTTATATAAGGCTTGCCCATAGCTGGTGGCCAATTCTTAACGGGACCTTGAGGAGGCATATCAATTACCGCAAAAATCCTCCCTTTCCCAGGAGTGTTAGTAATATGGTCAGACACACCTCCTCTGGCATCAGAGTCACACAGGGATTATTCAGAATGAGTGCATTCCGAGTCAGTAATAGCCCTCTCTGGCGTACTAATCTCCGCCCCACCTACCCTAATCTCACCGGGAAATCCCTCAGAGGTGGAACCCTCATCAGAACGGGGCATGATTGTAAGGTGAGGAAAGAAAAAGAGTAGAATAAGGAGAGAAATGAAGTTACTGATTTTCGAGGAAAGGCGACGAAAATTAGATAGCTCGAGAGAGAAAAGGAAAAGAAGGGCTTGTGAGAATTTCTTTAAAATGAGAAAAAGTGAAATAAGGAAGAGAGGTTAAGGGAAAATAATGGGGGCTGAAATGGCGGAATGATTAGTTATCGTCTTGGAACTATAAAAAGTTGCTTACATACTTAACTGCTTTTTTGCCTTCTGACAACATACGTCGTTTGGGGGACGGTAACATGCATGGTTGTATAGTACGAGCACACCTTTTGAAATCCTAGCATTGAGAGTTGGTTAGAAAAAAAAATTATCTCCCTCAAAGGCAGGAGCAACAAAGTACAAAGTCCGTTTCAAGTCTTCGGAGTCCTCGAACTATCCCATGCATTCGAGATATCAAAGAACCCTTGTAATGTTCCACTCCTCCGAGGTCGAGAACCTACTCTTCTAGGGGCTCTTTGATATGAATCTCCTTGTGAAGACTCACGATTGCACAATTAATATCTTTGATCTAGTGAAGGGATCTGCAAACCCTTACTATCTCGCACGAAATTCAGGTGTCTAGCCCTCGGGGTACGCCTAATTTTGAATTTCTCTCTAACTAGCATTTAGGATCAGATCGCAAGGTTTATTGATACTTAACTAGCCCTCAGGGTTAAGCAACAGTGGAATCGCTCGCAAGCAACAAGAGTATGAACTCAAAAGTTTATATTTCTTAATGATGATAGAGGTACAAATCTCAAAACTTCAACCCCTATTTATAGGGCTGAATTTGTCCAAAACCCCAGTCCTAATCAAGACGGGATTTGGTAATTCCTGTCAGAAACTGAATAGAATTATGGCAGCTTTAAGAATCTAAAACCCTATTTAACTAAAATACCAAAAATAAACTATCTATGACCAAAATTCATCCAGATTACAACTTCGATGAATATTTCCTTATCTAATCTTACCAAAACTAATTCTAATCAGAATAAAACTCAATATTTTCGAAACCCTAATGGACTGGTTTGAAAATTAGCTTTTCAAAGCACACATGGTCAAGCTCTACAGTCTAAGATCCAAAATGAAATTATTTTACAATATTTTACAGTGATCACACAACCTCATTAAAAACTCAGTGAGAAAAAAGAGTATAGTGTTCTTCATGATGTCTTCAGTTTTTCAACAGTCTTGAACAATAAATCCAAGATGTCAATGATGACTCCTTCTTCAATTCTTCATCATAAAGGCGATCAATCAAAACATTTAAAACACCATCAAAGCATTTGATATTCATATCATTCCCTCCCGGATCGAAAAATTTTGTCCTCAAAATAGGAAGCTTATAACCTATAAAGACATCCTTGAATTCCTATAACAACTTAGCAAACCGTGAAATCATATCTACGGGAATATCTTCTTTGACATAGTAACTTTCTTTAAAGGGAATTATAAGAACAAAACAATGATTAGTGAAAGCTCGATTCACATCTCTTATTGAAGCATAAAACGATTTACCCGAGTCAATATTTAGTTTATGCCTCATCATATAAATAGAAGGCAAAGGACTAAGACGTAAAGAAAAGATTTTATGCAACTTATCATAATTATTTTGCAACTTACCTGTTTTACCTCCCTTAGGATCAACCTGAAACTTTTGTATGACAACATTTACTGTCTTTTTGGCGGAATTGACACTATTATGGTCTAAATTACTTGCTCCTTGCGGGGGATTAATTTCAGCAACTTCTGTGGAATACACCTCAAAAACTTCTTGTGTTTCAGGACCTTGCTCACCACTCTGAACAATGATGATTTCATCATCTATTTGTTCTTCTTCGGTGCCATACTGTGCGAGAATATAATCATCTTCTTCCTCCTCCAATGTTGTTTTAATTTTTTCATGGGGATAATTATTGTGGACATGTCCTCGTTTATTACAATGAAAACAAGTAGGAGTGTTAGAATAAATTGTATCTGACAAAGTGGAAATTGATTTACCTGTATCTTGGCCAAGTGACTGATTGGTTGCAATCATTCTTTGATAAATGGGTTCAAATGGTGGATTTGAGTAGGTTTTGGTTGAATTAGGGTTTCCTCGGCCACCTATGTTCGAAATGCTACTACCCCTGTTTAAATTTGGGCTTCTGAAATTGGAGACTTGCCTTTGACTATCATATCCAAAATTAGGGCTTTCTATAGGCATTAATGTCGATTCAACCAACCTGGCCTTGGACAATAAATATCGCATGGACACATAATGTTGGATCTTAACCGGAACTTTTAGATTTTCTCTTAAACCTTCAATAAATCGATTCTTATAAAGGCGGCATATTTTCTCTCATGCCAACTCTTCTCATAGCTAATTCAAGATCTTGCTAGTATTCATCTACATTGTGGTTTCCTTGCTTCATATTGCTGAGATACGAATGTTGCTCCATCAAATATGTTCGTGGAATATGATGTAATCGAAGCTTGGTTCTCAATCTCTCCCAGGTGGAGATAGGTTTCTTTCTGGCAAGATATCTTGATTCTTCAAATTCTCCCACCATTCTTTGGCATAATGGGTGAAAGAATACTCTGCGACCTTGATCTTCTCTTTCTCACGGTAGTTGTTAAGATCAAATATGTTCTCGATCTTTCTCTCCCAATCCAAGTATTTTGCAGGGTTGTGTCGACCATCAAATCTAGGAATATCATACTTCAAACCTTGGATGTCATTAGCATATTCAACTTGTCTTGCAAAAGGAGGTGTCGTTGGATTTTATAACTCATCTACCTTTCTAGAAAATCTCTGTACCTCACTCATTATGGAATTTCTGATATTCATGGAATTCATTTTAGGTTTATTGTTGGGATTGTCAACAAATGGCAGGACGAACGGACCGTCCGTCATCCCTTCTAAGAAGAATCAACTGATTAGCAACAAATCCCCCCCTACCCTTTGTTTAGTAAGGTTACTCACCAAGTGTATAACACTCAAAATCACAAGGAAAAGGCTAAGGCAAGGGCAATTGATCAATTCACCGCAATTCAAAGCAAAATATGGAGATGAGTACTGCAGAACTTATTTCAAAATTTAAAAATATATAAACTCAAAATTGGGCTCTACAACCTAAAATTCCATATTTTAAAAAGAATAAGGAACAAAATGTAATTTAAATGGCATGAATCATAGCTGTATTGAAGGAGTTATGATCAAAATAAGAAGGCATTATATAGGCGACAAATAGGTTCCAAAAATTCAAGTAACTCTTCCACAAACAAATTGGATTAGGGACTCAAATCCAAATCCTTTGTGGTAAATTATTTTAATGAATTACTTGTCCCCCAAGTCAAAAATTCATATCAAAACCCCTCTCTCAATTGACTTTTATTTCCTTTTCCGATTAGGATTTTTACTTTTCTTTTCCTTTTTCAAATCGAATTTCCTTTTTCTTTCTTTCTTTTTTAGCCACAATGTTTTTTGTACTATATAACGCTCACAACCAGAACTTATTCCCCAAGAAAATTTTTGATCACAATTCCCAAAATTCTTGGAAATTGTAAATCTACCCCCAAACTTTTGAAAATTACAAACCTGTCCCAACTTTCCGATTTCAAATCCTAAATTCCTATATTGAAACCCAAAAATATGTCACCTTTTTTTTGTTTTTAAAAAAGTTTTCAAACAAAAACCGCCTATACAAAACTTGGAATAAGAAATTGCGACAACTTTCTCTTGATTCAAATGAACTTTGAGGTATTCAAGATCGTAAGGATCATGAATATGACACTATATATATGGAAAATGACAAAAGACTTTTTTTTAATAAGGTGTAATCACGAATCAAAGAATAATTCAAGATCACGGAATCAAAGAACGATAAAGGAAACAAATAGGATTATAAGCATGAAATAATTTTCATAAGAGTGGAAGAAAAATACCACAAGCACATAAACTGTTTAAACTACCTAAAAACTACCAAACTAGCAGGGAGGTGAATGCGAATAATACTTTTTAATGCTCAGACCCTTCGACGTCTTCCTAACTCGATTGATGAAGGTGAAGGCGGATAGTAATACCAAAGTATTCTAACTCTCGGGCCCTTCAACGTACTTCGACTCTAGATTCAATCATCCTGATAAGAAATATCAAACAAACACAGGTAAAATATGACACGAAAGAGTTTATAAATTTGAAAAAATTAAAAATAAATTCAACAAAAACTCGAAACCCTTTTTTTCTTTTTTGTGGCCTCAGTAGATCTTTCGCTTCGCTTTGATACTAACTGATATGAATATCCTTGCGAAGACTCACGATTACGGATCTTTGATCTAGTGAAGGGATCTGCAAACCCTCACTATCTCGCACGAAATTCAGGTGTCTAGCCCTCGGGATACGCCTAACTTCGACTTGCTCTCTAACTAGCCTTCAAGATCAGATCACAAGGTTTATTGATATTTAACTAGCTCTCGCGGTTAAGCAACAGTGGAATCGCTCGCAAGCAATAAGAATATGAACTTAAAAGTTTATATTTCTGAATGATGATAGAGGTACAAATCTCAAAAATTCAACCCATATTTAAAGGGCTGAATTCGTCCAAAACCCAAGTCCTAATCAAGACGGGATTTGGTAATTCCTGTCAGAAACTGAATAGAATTATGACAGTTTTAAGAAGATAAAACCATATTTAACTAAAATACCTAAAATAAACTGTCTATGGCCGAAATTCATCCATATTGCAACTTGGATGAATATTTCATTATCTAATTTTACCAAAACTAATTCTAATCAGAATAAAATCAATATTTTTGAAACCCCAATGGACTGGTTCAAAAATTAGCTCTTCAAAGCCCACGTGGCCGAGCTCTACATTCTAAGATCCAAAGTGAAATAATTTTTACAATATTTTACAGTGATCACACTACCTCATTAAAAATCCAGTGGGAAAAAAGAGTATAGTGTTCTTCATGATGTCTTCAGTTCTTCAACAGTGTTGAACAATAAATCCAAGATGTCGATGATGACTCCTTCTTCAATTCTTCATCATAAAGGCAATCAATCAAAACATTTAAAACACCATCAAAACATTTGATATTCGTATCACTCTTGATAGAGGTTGAGCCAAAGAAGGGCATTGGGATGTAGATGTGGTGGCCCAATTAGGGTATTATTTAATACTATGAGATTACTATCATATTCGTGGGTAATTAAAAGTGATAATTAATGAAGACATTATTTAGGGCACAGAGTATAAATATAAGGTACGCATTTATTTATAATTCATTCGGTCTTAATGACATTGGACTCTTGGATTGAATTAGGCATCGGAAAATTCTTGGGAACAGTTTTATTGCATGTTGTCAAGAAAAACTCAAGTTCAAGAACTGATCGATCGTTTGGGACGCATCAGTCGGCAAGAGTCAGGATATTTGGATTTGTGTTAGCCATGAAGGCTCTGATACATATAGGCTAGAAGGCTTTATGATATACTGATTTCACTGACTTGAGTGCATAAATTACATGAGTATTTATACAGCAAACAGACTAACAGAATCCCTAAATACATGGCACTATTCCAACGTGTTGGTTGAACACTTAAAATCTATTGCAGTAGCTGTTGTAGTGGCGTTAATTGTGGAACAAATACAGATGGTTATTATATTTTACCATTCTTACTTAATATGGATTAATTTAAATTTTTATTAATTGTTATCGAAAAGTATTTATAAAAATATCCTCAGAAAAATAAATATAATGTCAAAAAATATTATCGCTTATAGTTTTATTTTATATTAAAATATGAAGTATATACTCCCGCCCCACTCTATATGGCATAAATACTTTTTTCAAGTCAAATTTTATAAATTTTGATCTTAAATTTAAATTAATCTCAAGCACCCTATAATAGATATTGTTTGTTTTTTGTCTGTCAACCGGGGGTATTACTTCCTTACTGATAAAATATAGAGAACTTTATTATGGTGCACTGATATTAATCAATGACACACCTCATCAATCACGATTATTACAATATATAGGGATACAACAAACCAAAATCTAACCGGAATAGAATTCTAAGTCTATAAGAAATTACCATCTATAGCTAATTCTATAAGGAAACTATTTCTACTACCATTTATAATCTTTCCTACAAGGAAAGGGTTTCTATTTCCTTAATAACATCCCTCAAGTTGGAGCATGATGACAAGAATGTCCAACTTGCAAAGAAGATTATGAAATTGCTGATCATTAAAAAAAATTCTCAGTAGTGGTAGAAGTAGCAGCAACAACAGTAACAGCAGCAGCTAGTAGAGCAATATTCAAATTCAGTAAGAGCAGTATTTGTAGGTAATTCTCTTAACACTTCAGGATGATGTGTGCAATAACCAAACCAGGTCCGTCAGAAGTGCCAATGAAGTAGGTCTCAGTCGACAAACGACCAACAAGTATAAGTATCTTATGGCCAGGTTGCAATTGCAACTGTTTCAGTAAAGTCGCAATTACCTCATATCCATTCAAGTTCTGAAGCACAGTAGCCTCAAAATCAACATCAGTACGGGCCTGTTCTTCGGGATTACTTCCGGAGGCAGACATAGTGTAAAATAAGGTACAGATCAGCAGCAGGTACAATAACCGGCAACAGATCGGATCGGCAAGACACACCGGCGCGTGGAGATCGACGGCGGCACGTGTGATTCGGTAAGGGCAACAGATGGTGACCGCTAGGTCACAACGGCCGTGGTCGATGAACGACGAGCTTCAGCGGTGGCACAGCAGCAGCGCGTGGAGGAACGCGCTATCGTTGGCGGCGGCAGGAGCTCGGGAAAAAGGCAGCGGAATTTTCTTTTCAAGTTTCAGAATTTTAGTCTCTGATACCATGATAAAATATAGAGAACTTTATTATGGTGCACTGATATTAATCAATGACACACCTCATTAATCACGAGGATTACAATATATAGGGATACAACAAACCAAAATCTAACAGGAATAGAATTCTAAGTCTATAAGAAATTATCATCTATAGCTAATTCTATAAGGAAACTAATTCTACTACCATTTATAATCTTTCCTACAAGGAAAGGGTTTCTATTTCCTTAATACTTACCTTGCAAAAACGACACCGTTTTGCCAACTTCTAGCATATTGTTTGTTCATCTTCTTCATTGCACAATTCTTTCCTCCACTTCTTGTGCCTCATCATTTCAACCTCTCCACCGCATTCCCTCGTGCCCGTACCGTTTTGCCCAATCATGTGGTTGTACCGTTTTGCCCAATCATATCTACGTCGATTGGCTATTCCCCTTATCTCCTCCACACCCAAGGCCGACCTCTGTTTCCTCCATGGCTATTCCCATTGTCTACTCACCCAACATCGACTTCCCTGCCATTGTCTCCTCCACTGCCATTGCCATTTTTTTATACAGAATTTTTTTGGTTCGAATACTGGTTTTATTTGTATGCTTTGTTTCTCGAATTTACATGAATTGGTTGGGAGGGTGATAATTTTGAAGTTGGTCTTGCAGACTAATGTTCCTGAGTATCAAGGTTCGGAGAAGATTGTTATTAGAAGATACAGTTATTTTCTCTGGTTACAGGATCAAATTTTTCGGAAGTACAAGGGGGTTTTCATCCCTCCTCTTCCAAAGAAGAGTACTATAATTATATTTTGAGACTCTGCTCTGTGCTCATAATTGCTCCTAATTACAAACTTGTTTTTCCGCTAGTGCATCACATACTGTTATGAGTTATTGGTTGCTTATAGATGAGATGATAAAAATATTCAAGTGTTCGAGCCCGGGATGGATCTGCATATGTTCATCTGAACAACTCATTAGCTTTTCTAAGATTTTCATTAAAACCCATTCAACTGCATTAGTTTTTTTTTGTTCTTTAATAGTTTTTAACAATAGTTGTTGCTCAAGTAGGTCATTCCCAGAGGAATGCCGTTAGCATTCAGTTTAGATGATCCATATTTTTTTTGTTCTTTAATAGTTTTTTGTCAATAGTTGTTGCTCAAGTAGGCCATTCCCAGAGGAATGCAGTTAGCATTCAATTTAGATGATCATTTTGGTTTCCAATTTGTGTCTGTTTAAAAGCATGGAACAACATTAAAAAATGCGCTTGTATGAATGATTGATTATCTTTTAAATTAATAATGCATCTAATTATGATCTTAGATGTTTCGTCGTTTATTGCCGCTCACTATTTCTGTCCGGTGTCATTTTTTACGCTCTCTATTTTCTCCGATGTCAGTGCTCCGCCTATTCACATTTAGGTAATAAAAGCATTTCTTTTCTCTCTATTGCTGGTGGATATTGTTAATATTGTTGATATTAGATCTTATTCAACTGTTTAATTCTCAGAGTTTAGAACGATCTGAATTTGGGTTAAGCTTGTATCTGAGTTTAGGTTATGTGTTCAAAATCCAAGTACAGATGTGTAGATATTCTATGATGACAGCCCACTCAAATAACCTTTTTCTTCATATCTATGATATCGATTTGTTCGAGTGGAGAGGGTTCGAGTGGTAATGGGTTCGAGTGGTACTGTTTCGAGTGGTACTGGTCCGAGTGGTGAGAGTTTGAGTGGAGAGGGTTCGAGTAATAATGGGTTCGAGTGGAGAGGGTTCAGTAGTACTGGATTCGAGTGGAACTAGGTTCGAGTGAAGAGGGTTTGGGTGGTACTGGGTTCGAGTGGAGAAGTTCGAGTTATACTGGGTTCGAGTGAAGAGGGTTCGGGTGGCGAGGGTTTGAGTGGAGAGAGTTCGATTCGAGATTCGAGTGGAGAGGTTCGAGTGGTACTGGGTTCGAGTAGAGAGGGTTCGAGTGGAGAGTTTCTAGTTGAGAGGCTTCGAGTGGAGAGTTTCAAGTGGAGAGTTTCGAGTAGAGAGGGTTCGAGTGGAGAGGGTTCGAGTGGAGAGGGTTCGAGTGGTATTGGGTTCGAGTAGAGAGGGTTCGAGTGCTACTAGGTTCGAGTGGACTGGGTTCGAGTGCTACAGGTTTTGAGCGGATAGGTTCGAGTGGTACTGGGTTCGAGTGGAGAAGTTTGAGTCAAGGCGGATGGTTGATGTTCGAGGGGTGGATGGTTTGAGTGGTGGCGAGGCGGATGGTTGATGGATTGAGGAGTGATGCCTCAAGGAGGATGGTTGATGGTTCCAGGACCTCGAAGGTTGATGAATCGATGGGGGTTCGACTGGTAATGGGTTCAAGTAAAGAGGTTCGAGTGGTACTGGGATCGAGTGGAGAAGGTTCGAGTGGTGAGGGGTCGAGTGGTGAGGGTCGAGCGGAGAGGGTTCAAATAGAGGATTCGAATGGAAAGGGTTCGAGTGTTACTGGTTCGAGTGGTGAGGGTTCGAGTAGAGGTTAGAGTGAAGAGGTTTAAGTCGAGGGGTGATGCCTCGAGGGGGATGGTTGATGGTTCTAGAGCCTCGAGGGTTAATGAATCAAGTAGAGATGCCTCAAATCAACACCCCTCAAGGCGGATGGTTGATGTTCAAATGGTGGATGGTTCGAGTCGTAGGGAGTCCTCGAGGCGAATGGTTGATGTTCGAGAGGTGGATGGTTCGAGTGGTGGCTTGGTGGATGTTCAAGAACTGATGGTTTGAGGGGTGATGGTTCCAAGAATGGATGGTTGGTGTTCGATGGATAGTTGGTTCGAATGATGGTTTCGTAGATGGTTCGAGGGGTATATGCCTCGAGTGGGTCATGGTTCGAGAGCTAATGGGGATGGTTCGACGCTCTCAGTGGTACTCTCTCGAGGGGTGGTGTACCCTCGAGATCTGGTACACCCCTCTCGAGACATTAATGGCGTACCCTCGAGGGGTGGAAGGTGTACTCTCTCCAGTGGTGGATGGTTTACCCTCTTGAGAGGTAGATGGTGTACCCTCGAAGGGTGGTTGACAAACTTCTTAAGGGGTGGATAATACTCTCTTCGGTGGTGGATGGTATACCCCTCTCGAGGGGTGGATAATACTCTCTCCAATGGTGGATGGTACCTTCACCACTCAACTCTCACCACTCGAACCCTCACCACTCGAACTTCTCCACTTGAACTTCTCCACTCGGACCTTTCCACTCGAACCCTCGAACCTCCTCTACTCGAACTCTTTCCACACGAACCCAGTACCACAAGAACCCAGTACCACTCGAACATAGTATCACTCGAACCTCTCTACTCAAACCTCTCTACTCAAACCCTCTCCACTTGATTCCTCATTACTCGAACCTCTCTATTGTTATTGTGCATTTCATCATCTTATTGTTTTAATTCCTAAAAATGTTTAACAGTTATAATTTAAAAAAAAAATCTAAAACATAGACTCTCTATTTCGAACTAAACAAGCATTCTTTACTTATTATTATATTGTTCCATATTCAACTTCACATTTTTCTTTGTTGGGGTGTGATATTTGTGTTGAAAACGTTTTTGTCCAAACTATCTTTCATTTCGACTTCAACTTAGGAAAATAACTTTGTAAATTTGTAACTACAAGTACCATTGATAATATATCATTGTACAAATTATCTATATATTGCAAACTTATTAAGTAGTAAAACAAGATCTTTTGAGCTACAATATCATCTGATCAGCAAACTATAAAGTCTCTGCTTGCAATGTTCACGACTGTCCTCAAAATATTTATTTAGCCTTTAATATGAACATTGCATTTTATTCTTCTTTTTATATCACGTACATGGCATATCTAATTATAGCGAATTTTCAAAATTAACATATATTGAATATTTTTTGTATATTGGTCTATACAATGGATATCATAACAAGTTAACTTTTATTGTTTGGTTGTCGATTTCAATCTCCCCTAACAGATGAGAGTGGAAAGATCACAGCTTCCTTTTTTGGTGAAAATGCAGAAAAATTATTGGATCTCACCGCTGAACAAGCAATGAACAATGTTACTAAGGTTTGATAAATTTTTAATAAATTTATACATTACATATGTAATATTTTTAAATCTACTTACCAACTGTATCTACACTTATTCATTTTTAATAGGATTATATAGAGAAACACAATAATGAAATTACAAATTTTGCTATGAGAGAGGGTGAAATTGAACCAAGATACAACCTTATATCTCTCGGAGACAGGGGTGAAATTGAAGAAGAAAATGACAAACTGGGGATAGAAGATGGAGTTCCAATTAAACAAGTTTATGATATACAAAAGGATTCTAAAGGTAAATTCTTAAACCAATATGCTATACAAATTTCTTTTTAATAAGCTAATAGTTTGTTTCTTTATTGTTACATAGTCAAAAACTCAAGAGGAAGAAATAAAAAGGTCCAACTTCATTTGATGTCAAGTCTTGAAAGTGAAGATGAGCTTGAAAGTGAAGATGAGCTTGAAAGTGAAGATGAGCTTGAAAGTAAAGATGAAGAGCAACCAAACTCAAAGACAAAAAGGATGACATAGGTTTCAAAATTTATCCATTATCGAGGATGATCCTTTTTCCATTATATTTCTCTATTTCTCTATTCCATTTTAGTATATTGTTTTGAGTTAATTTTGAATCATATTTATCTTTTTAATTTTAGTTTCCTTTTTTTTAATGAATAATGATATACATTTTTTTTAGTAACAGAATGATGAGATGTGTATTGATTGCATTAGTTAGAGAATAAATTTCCTCTTAATTACTATAATGTTTACCTTTTTTATCATTCTTTTAACTTAATCAAGTACTACTTGATTTATTTGAGAAATTTACACTGATTATTATAATAAAAATAAAAGATAATATTTCATATTAGACTGACTAACAAAGTTTATTTATTACAATTTACACTTTAAACATTGGTCTTTCCATACCTTATGGAAATACCGTCTTTCAAGAGATGGGCTCATTATATTTAGAATTTAATTTTAGTTTATACTTTATCTCTGAAATCTAAAAATAAATTTTATTCAAATAAAAAAATTATCAAAAATATCGTGCAACGCGCGGTGGGACTCCAACTAGTATTATATAATAAAAATATCATGTGAGACATTTTTATATTTATCTTAACATAAATTTTCTAAATATTAATTTTTGTGCGATATTATTATAAGTGAGTAGAGATATTTAAGGTTAAATATATTTATTGAACAACGTTAAAAAATAATTAGGCAAAACGGAGTATGATACATTATAAATTACTCCCTCTATCCTATTTAGATTTGCAGAGAGAAAGAGTTAGTCAAAATTTTAACTACGTGAAATGACATTTATACCCTTCATCTTCCTCCCACCTCATCTGCCCTCCACCACATACACCACCACCACCACTTTCACCACACCACCACTGCCATAATCTTACCCACCGCACCACTTTCACCTACACCCAGCAAAATCAAAACCCACAATCGAATCCAAAATCGAACCCTAAAACGAACCCTTAATCGATTCCAAAATCGAAACCCAGATCTATTTCAAAACCCAATCAAATTCAACCATCGAAATCAGCAAAGAAGTAATATTGTGATGAAATGAGATGGTGGTAGAAGAGATGTGGTGGAGAGAAGACGATGATGGAGGAGATGCGACAAAGAGGATAGAAGGGTTTGGAGGAGACAACGACGGAAATGGAGATGCAACAGCAGAAGGACGGGAGGAGAGATAGAGTGAGGCAAAAAGGGTTTTATTTGCATGGGTTATCGGGTAAATATTTAGAACCTCAAGGGTAAATAAGTCTTTTGTATTGCTAATATTTTCCCAAAATGACAAGTGTGCAAATTCAGCCGGTCGTCCATAAAAGGAAATTGTGCAAAAAGAGTTGGGACGGAGGTAGGGATGATCATGGGCCTAGAACCTGACCCAGACCCACAAGGTCTAGACTCGTTAGGTCAAGTACGGGTTCAAAAAATTAAACCTATCGGGTCCAGGTCCGAGTATGGGGTCTAGATTTTTAAAAATGGGTCTAGGTCCAAGTCTAAAATATTAAAATCCAGATCCAATCCAGACCCAACCCGTAGACCCATATTACCCTAACTATATATATATATATGTTATTTATCCTAATTTTTAAATTGTCTTTGTATTCTTTTTGTATTTTTATTTTAAAATTAAATAAACAATGTGGATTGTATTTTTTTTCTTAAAAAATAATTCATGTCTACGTTGAACTTAAATTATTTGTATTTAAAATTAACATATTTTATTTAGTGAAGAAAAAAATTAGAAAGTTTAGGACCTGTTTTAGACTCAAGACCCATTTAGACATCGAGTTTAAGTATGGGTTTAAAACTTTCAGATCCTACGGGTCGAGTTGAATCTAGGTCTAGCTAAATTTTTGTAAGGTCAATTCTGGGTCGGGTCATCCCTAGGAGGGAGTACTTTAGTAAAAAAGCAAGCATAAGTCTCAAGAAATGCGGTCTTTCCATAAGCTTATGAACAATCCACAGGAAGCTTTTACCTTAAATTTTGTAATTGTTTCCAAAATTTAAATATTGTATTTTACAAGTTAAAACAAATAGGGATGGTCTCCTATGAGACAGCCTAAATTTTGGGCAGAGACATTTCAACAATTCTAATAATATTCTAGACCCACAAATTTCTCTAATAATTTTACAGGGACATATCTCTAATAATTTTATAAAGACCTATCGCTATTAAATTTTCAGGGACTTTTTCGTCCAATTTCTTCCCATCATTTTCCCACCAGCTGCAATCTGCAAAAAAAAATCAAAAAATATTTTTAAATATTTTAAAATTGAAAAAAAAAATCAATAAAAAGCTGCATCTACCTCAAATGAAAATAGCAGAATATCAACGAAAAATCATAAAACATTAACTAAAAAACTGCAACCAAAAATATATTTAAAAATCAAATAAAACAACAAAAAATATTTTAAAAATCAATAATAAAATTGAAATAATTTTGACTGCTACTAACAAAATCATAAAAACATCAACAAAACTAAATTATCATTTTTTTTAAAAAAACTACAAACATCAACTCTCCTAACAAGCAACGATTGAAACACTTACAAGTTATAAAATATAAGCACATACAACCTACATTTGAAGCACTAACAAAAAATAAAAAACGTCAATGTAAGGTAAAAACACTACAAAAAATCAACTATATCATAAAAAAAATACAAAATCAACTTCTAACAAGCAACGATTGAATCACTTATTATAAAACAAACACCTACTGCCTACATTTGAAGCACTAACAAAAAGTGAAAAACGTCAACGTAAGGAAAAAAATACTACAAGAAATCAACCATATCATCAAAAAAGCTACAAACATCAACTCCTAAAAAGCAACAATTGAAACACTTACAAACAACAATTGAAGCACTTACAAGTTGTACTCTAAGCACCAATTTGTTTTCATAACACAAGTTATAAAATAAGCATCTACCACATACATTTGAAGCACTAACAAAAAATGAAAAATGTCAATGTAAGGGGAAAAAATAGTACAAAAAATCAATCATATCATCAAAAAAACTACAAACATCAACTTCTAACAAACAACGATTAAAGCACTTACAAGCACTGATTGAAACACTTACAAGCACTGATTGAAGCACTTACAAGCACTGATTGAAGCACTTACAAGCACTGATTGAAGCACTTACAAACACTGATTGAAGTACTTACAAGTTGTACTCTAAGCACCAATTGGTTCTCATAACACACAAGTTATAAAATAAACACCTACAACCTACATTTGAAGCACTAACAAAAAATAAAAAATGTCAACATAAGGAAAAAAATACTACAAAAAATCAACCATATCATAAAAAAAAAAAGCTACAAAATCAACCCTCATCACCTAAAACTTATCTAGAAAATAAAAAACATCAATATGAGAGAAAAAAAAACTAAAAACATCAACAAAAAAACTACGGTAGCTCAAGACTATAAATTATTCACTCTGAAAATCATAAAGCATCAACGTTTTTTTTAATTATTAAAAAAACTACAAACATCAACTCCTAACACCTGAACCTCATATGAAAAATGAAAAACATCAACATAAGAAAAAAGACACTATAAACATCAACTCATATTACCAAAACCTCAGCCGAAAAATGAAAAACATCAACATGAGAAATTTTTTTAAAAACTACAAATATCAATACATAACCCAAAAAAAATACAGAACTCAACTCATATCAATTAAATCTCACCCGAATAATGAAAAACATCAACATAAGGATTTGAACATCAACATAAGAAAAAATTACGTACTATAGCTTTTTATTGATGTTTTTAGCTTTTTGTTACATTCCCTGACCAATGACCAACCTGGTAAGACCATATCATATTGATTGCGTGAGCTTAGGATGTCTACTTCTTTGGCAATAGACTCCTGGTTGATCCTCCATTTTTTCTCTATACCCTCAGCTTCCAAATATCCCTCCTCACTTAGCATGAGTCACTGGTATAATAATGTATGCATGAGTGAAATGTATTTGAGGGATAGATAATATGTTCTGCTTTTTATCAGTTGATTAAGCAGAAATGCAAGATCAAAATACCATGCGTAAGAAAATTATATATTCCCATTTCCACATTCTGGGTTTTTTATTATCTTTGGGCCGAACTATGTCAATTATCAATATCAATATCCAATATAAACACAAAACTCCAATTCCATTCATGGTTTCATAGGTGGTAAAACAAATGTAAAATTAGGACAGACAAAATGATAATTGATAGTCCAGTTCTTTCTTTCTTTTGTACATACTGATAGGACTCTTGATTCTACATAAAGAGTCTTGTTTACAGTAATTTAAGGAAGCATGACCCTCTATGTGACGCGAAGGCAGTATAATCTAAGTATTATAGGGAAGTAGCTTGAAACAATAAATCACAGGGGAAAAAAAACATTTGGGAGACAACACTTACCTTCTCGATTTTGGCCGTCGCTTTTGCTGATTTTCCATATAGATCTTCTCTCACAGCAAGCTGACCCTTAAATTTTTTATCTCGCAAATTCTGCATGGATTCCAACTTTATAACTCAGCAGTTCACAATACACAAAAAACCCATTTCTTAAAAGTTCCAAATGAATAACATCACACCTGTAAATTGGCACCATCACCTTATAGGTACTTTTTTAACTTTCAAATCCATTTCCTCATCCACACCCTGCAAAGCCAAGGCAAACTTAACAATTGCAGACAACCAAAATGCAACCTCAGTTTGCAATGAACTCAAACACAAACATACTACAGCTAATTCTCATACGGCCACAACCAACCGCCAAATGACAAGGAGACCAAAAGAACAATACAGAAACAGTAAAATGAGATGAAAGGATTAGGGACATGGTCAGAGATTGACAGTCCACTCAGTTATCTTACTTCGAAAACAAAACTTTTACACTGCTGATTCGCCCTGCTCTCTTGTAACCCTACTCAGAGTAAGATGGTAAGGCCCCTACTGAAGGTCGTGTACCCATCGACCGGAACCCCTTTCGGGTTCCTTAGGAACCGATTCACTCAGCTTAAATGGACCATTAACACACAAACATCAACTCCTAACCCCTGAACCTCATCTGGAAAATGAAATACATCAACATAAGAAAAAAGACACTACAAACATTGTTAGACTAAATCAGACTGGCCTTTCTTCTCCGCCACGCTTCGCTTGGATTTCTGCTTCTCCGGCGAAGGAGCCGCTGGATGACGCCGGCTAAGTAGCCGCTGGATGACGCCGGCGAAGGAGCCGCTGGATGACGCCGGCGAAGGAGCCGCTGGATGACGCCGGAGGAGATCGCCGGAGGAGGTCGCTGGATGACGCTGGATCGATATGCAAAAGTCCGGCGAAGGAGCCGCTGGATGACGCCGGAGGAGGTCGCCGGAGGACGCTGGATCGATATGCAGAAGCACGGGACGACGATGAGGACGCCGACGCCGGAGTTTGGCCGGAGTTTGACCGGAAATTTGCCGGAAAAGAGAGAAGGAGGGAGGCACTAAATTAAAATTTTGGGGTTAGGATCAGAACTCGCTCTGATACCATGATAGAATGATTTGCCGTAATTAATTGTATTATTGATAACTGTATATATAGAGAATACAATAGAGGTATAATAAGAAAAGAACTCTACGCAGAATAAATCATAATCTAATCAGGAGTCTGATTTAGTCTAACAAACATCAACTCCTATTACCAAAACCTGAGCCAGAAAACGATAAACATCAACATGAGAAAATGAAAAAAAAACTACACATATCAATAAATATCACCCAAAACAAACTACGGAACTCAACTCATATCAATTAAATCTCACCCGAATAATGAAAAACATCAACATAAGAAAAAAAACACTAAAAACATCAACAAAAAGCTACATTACCTCTTATTACTCTAAGCTACAGTACATCAACATAAGGATTTGAAAAAATTCTTCAAAAAACAACCTAATAGGATTTGAACCTGGTCTCTAACCTCAAAGCCTAAATAATAACCACACAACAGACTCCTATTCAACATTCACTCTAAACCTCAGCATGTACATAAAAACATAATGTCTTCAAAATAAAAAGGTCATAGTGAGACTCAACCCCTGAACTTCAGCTCAACAAGAGGAGTACTAACCACTGGACCAATCAATCATCATTAATTAAGCTCAGTCAACAACATATTATACTTCAACAAAGTATTTGGCTAAAAACAAAAACAAAAATTAAAACACACTTCACCTCCGAGATGCGAAGCGAAGCTCTGTCGCCGCCTCAGGTTGCCCCTCCGCCGTCCGCCGTACGCTGTCGAAGTCGCATCCCCCGTCCGCCGTCGACAGAAGAGTCAGTAATCTCGCGCGCGAGATCGTCCTGTCCGTTCGATCGCGTGAATCTCATCTCCGTCAGCGTCCTTCTTCTGCAACTTCTAGTCGCGTGCAAATTCCTTGCCGCCGTCGTCAATCCTCGACGAGCCTCAGATGCCGTGGATTCACCGTCGATGTGCACCACCGTGGATGCGCCGCACTGTTGAATCGCCGTATAAGAATCATTCACCGTGGATGCGCCGCGTCGTCGCAGCAGAATCGCCGGAGAAGAATCGCTGGGAAGAACGCTGTTGAATCGCCGATGCGCTACCGCAGCAGCGCCTCTTGTGCGCGGAAGAGAAATAGCCGGCGGAAGTAGACGTATCTGAGCAGTTCTCGGCGGTGGTGGAGCGATTTACGTCGGCGCCGGAGCGGTTCGGCGACGGCTTCCGTGAACGAGGGAGGAAGACGGCGGGGAAATAAATGAGATTTTTAGAAGATTCTGATATTTACTCTATATAATATTTATCAGTATATTTTATAAAAAGATCATTTTAAATTTCAGATTTATATTAATTGTGTAATAGGGTCTGTCTACCGTTTAGCCTACCTAAAGTAAAACTTTGTGAAACGAGTAATAATATGTATTTGAAGTTGAAAATATAAAGGTAAAGTCTTGGGAATAATCGTCTTCCCATAAACTTATGGAAATACAGAGTCTAATTAAAAGTGGATTGCTATATCACGCCCTGTATTTTACTTGATTACGCCATGTATTTATATTAATTGTGTAATAGGGGATGTCTAAAGTTTAGCCTACCTAAAGTAAGACTTTGTGAAACGAGTAATAATATGTATTTGAAGTTGAAAATATAAAGGTAAAGTCTTGGGAATGATCGTTTTCCCATTAACTTATGGAAATACAGAGTCTAATTAAAAGTGGATTGTTATATTACGCCCTGCATTTTACTTGATTGCGCCCTGCATTTATACTATTTAATATACAATATATATTTTAATTTAATTTAAATAAGTAAATTAAATTAAAATTACTTTTTATTTAAATTAAAGAAGGCGCCGCCGCCGGCCCCACCGAGCGCCGCCGCCACTGCCGGGCCTCCTTCTCCTCCTCCTTCTTCTCCACCTTTTCCTCCTTCTCCCCGATTTTTCGGTCTCCTTCTCCGGCGAACTTCATCTTCTCCGGCGAAAACTTCATCTCCGGTTCTCCTCTCCCGCTCTCCTCTCCCGCTCTCCTCTCCGGTTCTCCTCTCCCGCTCTCGCACAGGCCCTCGCTCTCGAACCGGCTCCCATTCTCCTCGGTGAACCGGCCCCCGTTCTCCTCGGCGAACCGGCCCCGTTCTCCTCGCCGTACCGGGCTCCGTTCTCCTTTCTCCTCGCCGAACCGGGCTCCGTTCTCCTTGCCGAACCGGGCTCCGTTCTCCTCGTCGAACCGGGCTCGCTCCCGTTCTCCTCGGCCAAAGGCAAACCGGGCTCTCTCCCCAAACCCCGATTCGCCCTCCCGGTTCTCCGCCGCTTCAAGGAGGACGATGGGGCTAGGGTTTCGCTCGAGGGGACGAGGACGATGGAGGATGGCGGGCTATCTTCGCTAGACGGGACGAGGACGATGGAGGATGGTGGGGCTAGCTTCGCTCGACGGGACGAAGGAGGAGAGACGGAGGGGCTAGGGTTTTGCTCGATGGGGCGAAGGAGAAGAAGGGACGGCGGCGGGAGGAGCTGGGGAAGATGAGGACGGCGGGTGGAGCTGAGGAAGAAGGAGGCACGGTGGTGGCGGTGGCACACGGCAGAGACCGCCGGAGAAGACGAAGAAGAAGAGAAAAAGGTGCTGGCGCACGACGGCGGCGCTGGCGCACGACGGCGGCGCTGGCGCACGACGGCGGCGCTGGCGCACGACGGCGGCGCTGGCGCACGACGGCGGCGCTGGCGCACGACGGCGGCGCTGGCGCACGACGGCGGCGCTGGCGCACGACGGCGGCGCTGGCGCACGGTAGCGGCGGAGATCGTCGGCGAAGGCGGTGGTGGCGCACAGCTTCAGCGGCGGTGGTGGTTTTTTTTATTTTTTTATTTTGATTTTGATTTTGATTTTTTATTTTTGTTTTTAATTTTTGTTTTATTTTAAAATATCAATATTTGTATTATACATGTATATACGTACTATGGCGTAAACTAGTAAAATACAGGGTATGATATATCAATATTAAAAAGTTAAAGGTCTTAGTTATAATATTAAAATTTTACTATATAACGTGTAGTAGTTATAAAGTTTATAATCTGATTCATGTATAACAAAAAAATTATCTTAATTTCTTCTATTTTGCACTTTAAACATTGGTCTTTCCATGGTTTATGAAAATACCTTCTTTCAAGAGCATGACTCAAATATAAAATATATGATTAAAAAAATATTCTCAAAAATTTTAAGTTTTATATGTAATTTAACAAATGCATTGTATAAGATAAAAATAAGTGATATGTCCATAAACTTATAGACATGTCAAGAGACCCACTAATAAAGCAATTCACTATTTTTATTATTTCTTCCAAAAGTAAGCTTTTAAATAGGTAATATACAGATATAACTCTATATGTTGAGGAAAGTGCAAATATAACCATTAATTATTTTTTTAGTGTAAATATAGCTCTATCTATCACACATAAGTGCAAATATAACCCTAAAGTCATTATCCCGTCATTGACTGACTATTTCCAGCCATTGATCGATCGAAAATGGCCAAATTGCCCTTCTAACCTAATACAAAATTAAAAAGACAAAATTTTGCCCTTTGCTGCCACCACAACCATTGTTCCACCACCAGCTTGCCATCGCCGCCTCACCACCACCACCACCACCTGCCTTAGCAGAACCCAAAACCCACCACCTAATCCCTCCTCCGCCACCTAAACCCACCACCAGCCCCGCATAACCCTAAATATGGGGAAAAATAACCTAGCTCTGCCACCAGCCCTTCCATCCCACCACCAATTCACCAATCTGACACCACCAGCTAGGACTCATTGTCGGTCATATGGACCAGCTCTGCCAATCAGCTCTCCTCCGTGCCACCAGTCCCGTTGTTCGTTGTTCATCCAGCCTCTAATCGACACCACCTCACCTAGCCTTAGTCTCCCACAAAATTGAGGATTAAAGAAGAAAAACATGGCGTTATCAGACAAACATGTATGGAAATGGGAGCCTGATTCTACTTACCATCAAACAGTGCCCTCCGGTCCCCGCTGCACGTGCGCCGCTGTTGACACTATACCTAGCCACGTCGCTTCCCGTAGACCTAGCCCCACCGCCTCCTATCTCTCAAATTCTATACCTTCTCACCACTGCCAAAAGCCCCGCCGACTCCTTATGTTCCTTTGCCCGACCAATCCGATCACCTCCATCATCTCCTGCCGCCCTCGTCACCATCTTAACGCTGCTCCGTCCACCTCCATCATCCCCGCCGCTCCCTCTATCATCTCGCCGTCGCTGCCTTGCCATCATTCGCTGCTCTCTTGGTCTAAGGAGGAATCGCCGCCGAATTTGAGGAATCGCCACCACCGTAGTCTAAGTTTGACGTGAGATGATTTTTGACGCCGTCAAGAAAAAGCGAGAGAGGAAGAAGGGTAGGGGCATAAATGCAATGCATCTTTTTTGTTTATTTATTTTTTTCTAAGGGGTAAAATAGACTTTTCACTTACTTCCTTCCGACTTGAATCAGACGAAAAATATTATATTTGCATATAATCTGAATAGATAGGATTATATTTACACTTTTAATTAGCACAAACTGCACTTTAGTGAATTATAATTATATGGGTTATATCTTCACTTTTTCCTTTTAAATTCAACACGCGTAAAACCCTGGGGTCTTTCAATTAGGGTTCTTGAATTCCCTCGCATCGCTGCACCTCAAACGATTCTACACATTCGTGAGAAAATAAAATGTGGAGATTCACAAGGCTGGCGAGAAATGTTTTTCTCAGGGGAGGACCCAAACTGCGTGCGCCACACAACACTTGTAATTCTCAGGTACTCGAATCTCATGAACCTCTACTATCTTCGTCTCGTACACCACGGGTTTCTTTGAAATCGCCTTTTAGTGGAAACCCAAGATGTTTTTCAGCAAACCCGGATCCCTATGGCGAGGATATTTTCAACGAGAGTGCTGTTTCTGTTGATCCGGGATTAGAATCCGTTGTGAGTGAAAAGGCTGATGATTTACCTGGGAATTTTAACGGGTTGGATTCCGGAAATGGTGATAAAATAGAGGACATGGCAGAAAAAATGGAAAAGTTACTGTCTTTGCTTCAGGATGGTACTGGTAATGAGAAGTCATTAGAATCTAGACTTGAAGAATTGGATTTAGTTTTGGATGAAGAATTTGTTCTTAAGGTACTTCAAACTCCTTGCTTATTAGGAGAGAATTTAATTATGTTTGTGAGGTGGGTTTACAAGAAAAGTGTAGGTTTGGTGACTAAGAAGGCTGTAGATGCATTAGTCATTGCCATAAGCAATGAACTTAAGGTGAAGAATGTTTATGCTTTGTGGGATCTGATGAAGGATGCTGGAGGGAAGGACATTGGGATTGTGAGCACTGAAACTCTAAATGACTTGCTCTCCCTGTTTTCGAGTTTGGGTAAAGGAAAAGTTGCCTATGAGGTTTTCAACAAGTTTGAGGACTTTGGTTGTGAACCGAATGCAGATACTTATTTCTTCACAATTGATGCTCTTGGGAAGCGGAAGATTTATTATTGGGCATGGTCTGTTTGTGAGAAGATGGTTTGTGCGGATAAACTGCCTCGAAGCGAGCAGATTGGAAAGATTATTTCTCATCTTTGCAAAGGGAAGAAGTTGAAAGATGCGCACATGGTTTATATGTGGGCAAAAGATAAGAAAGTTTACCCATCACAGTCTTCTGTGAGTCTCTTGATAAACTCTCTGTGTGGCAAAAACAAAATGGATGTTGAGGGTAAGAAAGAAGCAGAGGATGTGACCCATTCACCATCACAAGTGGAAATTGTCTCACAAGAAGAAAAAGGAAATATATATTTGGCTTTGAGCATGCTCGAAGATTTCCCAGAAAAGGAACGTGTTCATGCCATAAAACCATTTTCTTCTATCGTTGAAGTGCTGTGCAGGATAAGAGATTTTGAAGGGGTGAAGAAGTTGCTTTTTCAGATGATAGAATCAGGCCCCCTTCCTGGAAATACGATCTTTAATACTATCATCACAGGTCTTTCCAAGGCTGGTGAAATGGAAGAGGCACTTAAGGTGTTGAAAATTATGGAAGGTCGGGGTCTAAAACCTGATGTATACAGCTACACCGTCATTATCAGTGGTTATGTTGCAGGTGGTGCAATGGAGCAGGCTTGCGAGGTCTTAGATGAAGCCAAAGAAAAGCATTCCAAGCTAAGTCCCGTTACTTATCATTCTATGATTCGTGGATATTGTAAACTTGAGCAGTTTGAGGAGGCTTTGAAGTTGGTGGAGGAGATGAAGAGCTCTGGTGTTAAGCGGAATGCCTACGTGTATGATAACCTGATAAAATCTCTTTGCACAAGGGCTTTAGATTGGAAAACATCATTAAAGCTACTGAAAGAGATGCAGGAGAATGGTCTACAGCTGAATGAGAAAACAATGAGTTTGATTAGGGCAGTTAAGGAGTTGCAAGAAGAGACGATAGAGAGCGGAGCAGTAGAAACAGCAATGTTAAACTAGGTCTCTATAAGTGAGTTGCTTTAATTTGTTTCGTTTTTCTTGTTTCTTTATCCGTTTTACATAAAGATGCATGGGATGCTACAGTTTTGCAGTCTTGTCAACTTAGAAATTCTAGCCAATTTGAAATTGTGTCTACTGTTGCAAGATTTGACTCAAAGTAGCTTGATGTACGAAACTGTAGCCTGTTATTGGATTTTACAGGGCTGTTGAGAGCAGTCAAATTTCCCTTGTATTTGCTTATTTGCAATTGAAACATTATTTGATTAGATCTCAGAACTCCAATCTTGCATTCTTGTTCGGCAATTGCTTAGTTAAAATCCGAAGTAGATGGGTTATGGGATCATTTCTGTGATGTAACGTTGAAATAATATGATGTTGAGGGTGTGAACCTCTTTAGTTTTTGGTGGAAAAGAGATTATTAAGCCAACTGTTGGAGTCAATGGCTGTGTTCATCCCAAATGCTACCGTCGGAACGTGGATATGCAGACTGAAAGCTTTGTTTTTAACATAATCGAAGCAGGCTGAAAGCTTGAAATCAGGCATTGCTTCTGATAAAATTGATGCAAACTTCTTGTGCCTGTGCTTGTGTTTTTGACTAAAAAAAAGTCATGTTCAGGAATGATGGAGGTAGGAAAAAGTAATGATTGTAGATTATCTGGAATTCCATATTGAGAAGGATGTGATGGACAACATTCTGGTTGTTAGGAAATGTGTGAGAAGCAAATGATAGCCTTTCTGAAGTGTTCTCAGAGAAGGGGAGAAGGTGGGCTGAACTTGATCCAATTTGCTAAAGCTCTATTTTAACTTGGTAGATTTACTGTGTCCTAATTTTCTCCATAGCTTTGGGACGAGTCTCCAGATTGCCCAAAATCTGCAAGTGTTGTGGCTGTTTCTTCTGTCATGATCTGGTTCCTTGTGTCAGTCAAGCAGCCCTTTTGCTTTGCCAAATGCCTGTATGACTGCATAGTAAGACTAAAATGTGTTCCAGTACTGATCGATACACCTGTTAGCATGCTAAATTCATACTCATCGTTCTGTTTGGGAATCATACCCGTTATATGTGAGAGGAGTTAGTTAGAAATGCTGTCATATGATATCATGTGAGCAATGCATTGGCAACATTAAGGGGGGCATTTGGATGATCCGGAGCCTTCTTCCATAAAATAGCTACAGTAAGTAATCAGATGCATTGGGATGAAAAACAAGGGATGAGTATTCGCTCGGAATTTTTGTTATCGGTTTCAAATACTCGGAAATTCTGGTATCAGCAGCTTTAAAATATTCCAGCTTGAGCATACAAAAAAAGAGTTGAATGTATACTCTGTTTGTCTAATGACCAAGTGCCAGCACTTCTTGTTCACCGTCACACCATCCCTCGGCTTAGTATTAAATAATGCGTTAATTTAATATGCATAGGCTTGTAGTACCCTTTTCTCTCTAAAATGTTGTACAAGAAACGTATTTTGGTGGGTTAGAATGTTCAGGGCTTTGGTAGAAACTAAATATTAATTAACAGTCGTGCGTGATACACGATTTAAAATAAATAATCAAATTAATGATTTTATATTTTAACTTTAACTTAAATGTAAAATCTTGGGAAAAACCGTCATTCCATACACTTATGGAAAGATGGGTTTAATCGAATAATATAAGGTAAAAAATCTTAGTTGTAATATCAAAAATTTATTATGCAACATATTATACTTATAAAATTCGTAACCCGATTCATGCAACATAAAATTTTTATCTTCATTTCTTCTAATTTGCACTGTAAACCCTGGTCTTTCTAAGAAAGATCGCTTATTAACAGATGTACTCTAACTTAAAATATTAAAATATAATAATTGACAAAATCTTGCGTGACACCGTCTCACAGCGAGATAGAAATATGTACATATTATTTCCTTATTAATGTATGACAAAGTCTTGTTTTAGACCGACTGATTATTAAATGGGGACATTTTATAATTAGTGAGACTAATAAGGCCATTTTACATTTACTTTTATTTATTGCAATAAGATATATATAATTATGACAACTTTTTAAAATGAATATCAACATATAATTACTTTTAAAATAATTCGAATGAAATATTATAAAAATGAGTCTGTCACTTGAAAGACGGTGTTTCCATAAGCCATGGAAAGACCACAGTTCAAAATACAAATTAAAAGAAATGAAGATAACCCAAGACTTTGCCTATAAAAATAATCAATTTTTATTGCATTCAGTATTAACGGCTTCTAACTAAATTAGTTATTCCAATTCATAACTCATATAATTTTCCTTAAATGACTAAACTTTAAAATTTTAAATAAAATTAAATCTCAATATTTTAATTAATGATATCGCGCAACGCGCGATGGTACTCCAATAGTATTTTTTAAAAGATATACGTGTGGTACGGTACTGTAATACCATGATAACATTTTCTCAATACCATTACCATACCAAATGTGGTATGTTAGTACCCTACCACATCATCGATTACCAACATATTCAGTACAAATGGTACGTGGTTCGTGGTTCGGTTGGTAAGTTAGTCGATATGGTATTTTGATTCAAAATGCCAGCCCTACTATTTAGAGGTAAAATTTTGATCTTCTAACGTTAATGTTGTGTTTATATGTTAACCTTTTCACATTCAATTTATTTTGACACTAGTTTGGGATATTTTACTATCATAATTTTGAAGTTTTAACTTATAGTATTTCTTTTGATTGTTGTGTTAACATTTCAGCATGTTTTAAAAATTAATACTAGTGATGTTTCTTATTTTGAAATATTATATTTTTATTTAATATATTATTGATATTTCAATAGTGTTAATGGGTTTTTAAAATTTTAATAATATTTTTTTTCCAATGTCAGCGTCAAATTTTAGTGCACACTTGATGTTTTAAAAGTAATTTGTTTTTTGCTTAATGTAAGCCATAGTGTTTTAATAGTGTGAATTAGTTTTTTAAAATTTTAGTAATGATGTTTCTTTTTTACGATATAAGTGTTACATTGATGCTAATTTAAAATTTGCGTGTGATTTACTTAATATTTAACTACTTTCTTTTAATATTGGATGTATATAATTTTTAACTATTATAATTTGATAGTATTTCGGTATTTTAGTTGATGTTTGACTAATTTAACGTGTGTTTTTTATGTCTAATTAGTTTTTTGATGGTTTAACTATTTAAATTTTAATGTGTATTTTTAGTATTTTTATTTGATACTTAACCCGTCTAACTTGATGTTTATATTTTTAGTATTTTTATTTTATGTTTCGACATTCTCATTATGTTTATATTTTGTATTTTTATTTTATGTTTTACCATTCTGATTTGATTTGTATTTTTATTTGATGTTTAACTAATTTTATTTTATGTTAGTGTTCTATTTGATGCTTTTGTAGTTTAACATAGTATATTTATTTAATTTGATATGTATTTTAGTATTTAAATAAGATGTTTTACTATAGTAGCTTGATATTTTAATATTTTTATTTGACATTTAGCAATTTTTATAGGGATGGTCTCCTGTGAGGCAATCTAAACTTTAGGCAGTGACCAAGGCAAACCACATTCCTATAGAATTTGGGGCCTGGGCATAATTACTTTATTTTCGGAGCCATATTTAAAGACATTAAAAAACAGAGGGACTGATGTGCAAAAAAGAATCAAAATATCTTATTCTGGTAAAAAAAGGTCTCTCTCTCTATCTTTCTCTCTCTAATCTCATCCTCCCCAAATTCCTTCCGAAAATCTCTGAATCTGAATCTCATCTCATCCAAACTGCGAATCAATCTGAAAGAACCGCTACCCAATCTTGACGATATCAGCTCTAATAGCGACGGTTTCATCCCAAACTCGACGAATTTGAAAGATGAACATAGACGAAGATTCAACCTGGTAAACAAATTTCTTCTGAAATCCAATTCAATGTGTTCATAAATGTGATAAAAATGATGTTCTAATCGACCGAATTAGCAGGAAAAATAAGAAACTTGAACCTCACCAAAAAAATCAGGAACTTGCTCCGATATCCGATCAAAATCAGAAAATTGTATAAGAAACTTACTCTGAGCAAACTGAGATTATGCAAATCACAGGTAATCTCGCGAAGAACTGAGGCTTACTATTAAAAATATGATGTCAATATACACATAATGAGGTTTACTGTTAATAAAATGATGTATGTATAGCAACACTAGTACATTGTGCTGTAATTAAGAATCCTTGATCAATATATTCATATCATTATATGAGTGATGTTCCCTGTTTTCTTTTAATGTGTAAAGAATATAACATGAGTTTCCTATCTTTCCTATTGATGTTTATGTTTATCTTGATGATATGTGAAGTTTGTAGCATGATAGTTTTATTTTTTTAAACTACTGTTGCCCAGTATATATGATGATGAAGTTCTTGTTTTATTGTTGAGCTATTCATAAAATATAATGAGGTTCCTGTTTTCTTTGTTGAGATTCACATATACAATTTGAGGTTCGTTGTTGCTCTTGTTTATTTTTAAATACTGTTGCTCAGTCATATGATGATGAGGTTCCTCTTTAATTTTTTGAGTTATTCATAATATATAATGAGGTTCCTATTATCTCTGTTAAGGTTTACATATAGAACTTGAGGTTGACTGCTGCTCCTGCTTAAAGTTTATAAAACATAAGCTGATAATGAAATACAAGAGGTAGGTGTTTACCAAAACTTAAGAGGGGTGATAACAAGAACATGTGAAGAGTTAGAAGACCTGTACCACAACCACTCAAAGGCATTAGGTTTCAGCATACGAAAATCAACAACACCCAGGACAAACGACAAGAAGCTGAAGGGTAGATACTATACTGAAGATGACATGTACACAGTCCATCAGCATGTTGTAATTCAAAATCATGAACTCAACCTTTCTCAGTGGCAACATCTGCACCAAAGTGAAAGGAAAATAGGCCTTGAAAAGGGAAAAACAATCGAACCAATGGAACAAGCTGGACTGACACCAGCAGATATATACAGGTACATGGTAAATGATGTTGCAGGTGAAGACTTAATTGGTCACACCATGAGAGATCACATCAACTGTGTAACTAGAATCAGAATGAAACAAATAGAAGCTGGAGATGCTCAAAAGTTGATCGATCTGCTCACATAACATAATGAAAAAGAAAAAGGTTTATGTTTTAGGGTTAAGCTCAACAATGAGGGAAGAATGTCAGCACTATGCTGGAGGGATTCCATGATGGCTGAAGATTTCAAGATATATGGTGATTTGCTGGTTTTCGATACGATGTATCGAACCAACAAATACAACCTCATATGCGCTCCTTTTGTTGGCCTTAACAATCACATAATGAATGTCATGTTTGAATGTGCCTTCATCAGCGATGAAACTGTAGAAACTTTTGTGTGGTTGCTGCAAACATTCACGAAATATATGGGAGAACTGGAACCTATCACTATTTTCACAGATTAGGACCAGGCCATGGCAAAAGCCATAAAGGAGGTACAATACACATAAATTTTTCTTCAAACTTATGTTCCAATAATCTCTAATGAGATTTCAATTTTTACTAATGATGTGTAACTAATAAAAAATGAAGTTGTTCTTTTACCAACTAATGTTTTGTAAACCTGAAATTGAAGTTGTTGTTTTCTTTTAACTGTCTTGATCATATGAACCGAGGTTTATGTTTTTGCTGCTGGTAAGTGAATAATGCCGAATGAGATTTCTTTTTCCTGCTACTGCTCTATAAATCTGAATATTATCAATTGAAGTATCCTTTTCCCCTGATTATGTTTGGTAAACTTCATCTGAGTTTACTCTATTTTTTTTAATTTACAGGCGTACCCCAACACAAGGCACAAACTTTGAATTTGGCATCTGAAACAAAATGCAATCAACCACTACGGCAATTTGAGGAGCGACTTTGAATTCAACAGAGCATTTGAGAAGTGCCTGATATTCTGCTCATATGAGGATGAATTCGAGAAAGAATGGGCATAAATGATCAACAAATATCAATTGAAAATCATACTTGGTTCAGGAGAGTATACACGTTGTGAGTGAAATGGTGCATTGCACTGAGTAAGGACTGCTTCTCAGCTAGGACACTGTCTTCACAAAGAATTGAGAGAACAAATGCTGCTGTCAGATTCAAAGCATCGAAGACTGCAACACTCGTCAAATTTTAGCAGGTTTACTGTGCCACAATCCATAACTGGAGAACCAAAGAAATAAAGAGTTCTATTGTTCCAAAGCAAGACCAAAAGAAGAAGAAGAAGGTCCAGCAATCCTCAAACATGAAGCAAGAATCTACTCACACAAAAACTACAAAGATTTCAAGCTACAATGGGATATGGGGATAGCATCAAGAGCATATCTCGGAATGAACGGAGGAACCATGTGCATTTATGAAGTTTTTCACGAAAGCAGTAACTCAAAACCAGAATCAGTTCAATGCACAAAGCCAACAGAAACTCAGCAAGCAAAAGTCAAATGCTCATGTAAACACTTTGTTGATGTCTGGTTCCTCTGCAGCCACAACCTACGTGTATTGTACATGCTGAATGAAACAAGAATCCAGGACGAGTATATAACCCCAAGATGGACTAAGATGGCAAAAATGAAAATTTGGAGCAACGAGACAAAGAGCACAGGCAAAAAGTAGGTAATAAAAATTCTCAATATTGTTAATGTTCTGAATGAGATTAATAGTTACATTAAAGTAGCATGATCAAATATCTGACCTACTTTGGTATTTCTACTGACGTTTCTATGATACTAAATGAGGTTTCCATGATTATCAGTAATGTTCCCTTTTTAAATGCTAACATTCTTCAACATTGCCTTGACCATATACTTATCTCTCCTTGATTGCTAGGAACCAGAACAGAGAGATATAATACCATGGCATCTACGGATGACAAGGAAATTCTACAATTTGGTATTAAAGAGCGAGGAAAACATGGAAGCAAGAAGAATATTGGAAGAAACCTTTGATAGCCAATAAATCACCATCAACGCCCTAACCTCACATGTCGAAGAGACTGAAGTTTCAGAAACCAGCACAACAACACAAACAAAAAGGATACTTGCACCAACTATCCTTAATCCAGAATACACAAAGACAAAGGGAAGAAGCAAAATCAGCACTCAAAAGGAAGAAGCCAAGTGCCAATGAATTTGGATCCAAGACATCAAACACACGTCTGTTCTAATATGTTTTAGAGTTTTTTTTATACTACTACATTGAACTACTGTGATTTTGTCCATTCAGCTGAAATTATTAGAACCTCATTTTTATTGTGAAAGAACCTCATATATTGTTGAGGAACATCAATACCATTTGGCATAACAATTTTTGAATCAAGCAAAGTCTGAATTATGATAAACATTTTTAATACTTCTACTGATGTTTAAATTCTACAAGTTGAGGTTACAGTTTTCAAAAATGATGTTTCATACGGCTGTTATGTTTGTGTAGTACTTGTATTTAAATTCATTTTTTAAACAAGTTCATTTCCAAAAAAAATAAAACTACACAAAGTCCATAGAGGAACAACAGTCTATAATAAATGAAACTCAATGCAATACAAATGAAACTCAATATATAAACTGAAACTTCTTCATAAAAAAGATTCGAATTACAGCGTAAGAATTGAAATACATAAAAACTAAGTAGAAGAAACAATAATCCACAACAGCTCAAATCCGTACGCTGGACAACTAAGACGAGTAGCATCCAAAATCTCTACTGCACCATCTTCAATCTCATAAGTAGACACAAACACCTCATCTCCATTTCTCAAAAAAAGGTTTACTATTTATTCACCAGTTAGGTAAATCGCATTCGACTTCAGAACACCATCGGGGGCAGTAGATGAATACAACAAAAAAGATGCATTATTACCTACAAAAAATGCATCTCTTCCCAAACTAGAGATCCTTCTCAACAGCCCATTGTCAACGTCTAATTCATAAATATCAATGGATGTATACAGTGAAACTCGGGCCCTAATTAAAAGAAGCCTCCCATCAGAAGACTCAGCCAAATGACACTCAGAATTATGAAAGTCAAAATAGTAGCCAGGAATGTCATCTACCAGTACATGAACCTTATCAAAATCTGCCCCATGTGGATCACAATACCAAAAAGTAGTGACACCTGACTCAACTTCAGAAACACAATAGAATCTCCCATCGAAGAAATTAACACCAATAAATTTCACCTCTTTAACACTAATTCCATTCCATGCATCAACAACTGATCTATATAATCCTAAACTTCCATCTTGACAAATAACCAAAAGATGGAATGTTGAAACAGAACTCGGATTAGCAGATTAAACACTTTTCCTAGTATATCCACTAATATCGGAAAAAAATCAAAAACTTCAGGAAGTTGAATTCGGGTAGAAGAAAATGGGTTGAACAAAAACGTGTCACGAAACCGATTTAACACGAACAACCACCCAAAATTTACCTCAATACACTTTCTATCTTCAAGCTCATGAAGAAGAAGCCTCATCAAATCCCTTCTCTTCATCAGACAAAGAAATGGTGATCAACACTGTCATGAACCCTCAGGTACATCAGCATGGGGAGCGAACGCCCATTGAATTCATTCCTCGCAATAGCAATGTGCCAAAACCGTCATACACCTCTCATTGAAAGAAAGTCACTCAAAAGGAGAAGATGCAACGAAATTTCAAACACCATTTCGACAGTCAACTCAGAAGCCATTTTCGCTCAATGAAGTTGAAAGAACTTGCTCAGTACAGTACGTAAAAGAAGAAGCTGGAATGCAAAGAGTTATACTTCCACCAAAAAAATAATGATTCAACTTATATAGAAGGAGGAATACTAAAGGTTGCTTGTTGAGAATACAAAAACTTGCATTAAAACAACTTTTTAGGGAAATGGAAGAAATGATTAATGATTATGAAAACTGTAAAAATGCATTAAAGCTATAAAATTGAAAAAGTCAAAAAGCTGAAAAGCAATAAGAGGACATTAAATACATGAAACGTCAATTACATTTAACCGCACCTCATTACCATCATCATAACCGTCAATTATTAAAAAAAACTGAAAGAATAATACAATTCAGCAACAAAAAAATAACCCCTATTTATTAGCATTACTAACACAACTCGTTGACTATTAAATAATATGGATTATCCCATGATTTCCATTGCCACATTCTACACTCCTCCACTACTTTCACAACTTCCAAAAATTATGGGAAGTGGGTTCCTTTTTATTTCATTTTCCATTTATTTTATTTTATAAATATAAACCTCAATAAACCAATAATAAACTTCGTGACAAAATACATCAGCCTCATACAATGTTAACCACTTATCTTAAATAAAATTTATTTGAAAAACAAGATGGAACTTGAAGAGGTTGGTTATTGGAAAGAAGAAAAATAACTAGCTAGGTGAAATCATTACAACACCTAGAAAAGTGCATAAAAAGAAACACTTGGACAGTTAAAACACTGAACAATAAATGTATAGAGCATTAAAATAAGACAACGTCATCTTAAAATGAATTAACCTCATTACCTAACACAAAAACGTAGCACTTAAAAAAGTACATAAAAAGAAACAAAATTGAACAATAAAAAAGCTGAACAGTAAAATCTACTGAGCATTAAAATAAAACAACGTCATCATGAAATTAATTAATCTCATTACCTAACACAAAAATATAGCACCTAAAAAAGTACATAAAACGAGACAAAATTGAACAATAAAAAGCTGAACAGTAAAATCTACTGAGCATTAAAATAAAACGACGTCATCATGAAATTAATTAGTCTCATTACCTGACACAAAAAACGTCAATAATTTGCAATAATCTGGTAATAGAAAAATCAAACTGAAAGCATGATTATAAAACGCACAACCTGGAAATCAAAATACATACTTCACTTCATCATTCTTCGAATTCAACTTCCAAAAGCAAATTCAACACATAACAATCTAAAAACTTTGGTTCATCAACTACGCATTACAAATCCCAAACCAAATGATCATTCTAGCTATTATTTGATAAATCTAAGGGATACATGCCAAAATAATCCTATCTTCCATAAGTGGCAATATAACTCTCAGTAAATTTTTAGCGCAAAAATAATTCTAAATAGTTAGTGTAAGTGCTAATATAGCCCTCAGAGCTTATTTTCGGCATTGACTCCAAATTTCCAATGTTGACCATATGTGAATTGACAAAGATATCCTTTGCACTAAAATATGAAATTAAGTTTACAAAATTACCCTTAATGTGCATGGGCCCCACATTAACTTTGTTTTAAACTATTATTTCTTTATAAGGTTTGGTCCGTCCGCTGACGGTAAGAGCTCTGCTGTCGACCACCAATTGCTACCCACCCGTTTGTTGTAGGTGCCGTCCATTCTGCTTGCCACCCATTTGGCATTCTTTACCACCCTAAAATCGCTTCCGTTATGCTCATCGTCTGTTTGACGTTCTCCAGCAATGTCACGACTGGAGTAGGTGCCTTCCATTCTGCTCGCTGCCCGTTTGGCTTTCACCACCACCTTAAACCCATTTTTGTTCTGCCCGCCATCCGTTTGGCATTCTCTGGTGACGTCACAGATGAAGTTGGTATCTTTCGTTCTGCTCGTAGCATGTATGGCTTTCGTTGCCACTTGCTTGGCTTTTGCCGCCACCTTAAACCTACTTCTGTTCTGCTCACCATATGTTTAGTGTTCTCCAGCAACGTCATGGTTGGAATAGGTGCCTCCACCGTAGCACGCAATCTCCTGCAGATTGCTCGTGGTGGTGTTGTGGCTGGAACTGGTTGTCTGGGCCCTTCCAGATTTGCGATAAAGGACTGAAGGAGACTAGAGAAAAAGGGTGGTGGTGGTGGGCTTGAAGCAGCAGCGGTGGATAGTGTTCAGTTGGGGGGAGAGTGGACGCAAGGGCGGAACCAATGGTACGAGAGGTAGGGCTCCAGCCCTACCTAGATCGCCAGCCGGAGGTAGAAGGAGTCGGTCCGGCCGTCGAGCGCGTCTTCCGGCAAGCTTGGCGCGTCTCCGGCGACTGGTAGGCATCTGCTCGGAGAAGAAGGCCGCGTCGCGGCCTTCTTTTTTTGATGCTTAAGTAATAAAATAATGTCGTTTTCACGTTAGTGAAACGATGTCGTTTCATTTGTAAAAAGAAAAAAATGAAATGGAGAAATGGATTGGGCCAAAACTGAACCCAAACCATGAAACCAATAATCCATTTCCGCAAAATATTAGAACGAGAGTAGAGCAACAGAGCATCCTCCTCAGCCGAGAGCAAAGCATCCATCCGCCACCGCCGCCAGGTCCGCCACCAAGTCTCCGCCGCGGTGCCGCCGGAAGCTGCCTCGTCCCACCGCCTCTGCACGTCGGAAGCCGCCTCTCCAAACCACTGGTAGACTACTTCTCTTTATGCTAAGATTTATTAATTTTAGGGTTTATTCTCTTTTTTATTTTTTGCTTCGAAACTTAAATTTATGTGAATATGATTTTTAGATTGGATGTCGAATTGAAGTTATATGGTTGTATGATTGTTGAAATTCAGTTGTATTGCATACGTATGAATAATAAATTATATATAGTATATATTATGTGTATAATTACATATAAATTGAGTATATATTAGGTAATAAATTTAAGAAAATATCAATTCTTAATTAGGTATATATATTTAACTCAAATTATTATATCAAGTTATTAGGTATATATTGATTTTAATTATGTTAATTTAAATTGATTGTAAATTATATATGGTTTTGATTGCAAATATATATATATATATACATATTATATGGTGATTTTTTTACAAAATCTTTTAAATTTACATTCTTCTTAATGTATTAATTAACATGATATAATATGTAATTATAAAATTATTTTAATTTGAATGATTATATATTGAATTAATAAGTGTTAGGAATTTTTTAAAGTGTTCAAAAAAAATTGTTTATTTAACTGACGAATTAAGTGTTCGAAAAAAAATTGCAGTACAATTCAGCCCCTCCTGAAATTGTATCCTAGTTCCGCCACTGAGTGGACGGGTGGTGAGGAGAGAGATGGGTGAGTTAGGAGGGAAGAAAGGAGATTGTAGGTTAGTTAGAGTTTAGGAAATTATAGAATTTGCTTCAAGGACCTTTGAATTTTTTGGGGTATAATTGCAATTTCTATTTTATTTAGTTTTTAAATATTTTTTAAGATGGGTAAATTCATCTTTTCAATCAAGTTCAGCCTTAAACTGGCGGAATGGGTAAAATTGCACTTACATCAACTATGTAGGGTTATATTTGCACTTTCAATTATCAAAAGGTTAAATTGGAACTTATGTGAAGTAGGTAGGGTTATAAAAACAATTTTCTCAAAATCTAAAAAGGTCAAATGAAGGCATATCAGCATCCCCAACAATCCCAGCAGCCCTTACCTTTTTCTCATATACTTCCTTGATCAATGCATCTATTTCAGCACATGTCGATACAGACCAAAAATCTTCTGGTAAAACATCAAATGCTGGAGAAACAACCTTAGAAGGAACAACCCCACCTTCAGTGGTTTTTTGGCTCCCTATTTCACTAGCCTTTTGGCTCCCAACTTCAGTGCCTTTTTGGGTGCCACTATCAGTCCCTTTTTGGTTGCCATTGTTAGTCTCTTTTTGGCTGCCTATTTCAGTCCCTTTTCGGCTATATTTTGCATTGTACTTATAAAAACATTCAGGAAACAGATCACTTGCAATGGAAACATGCCCTTGAACTTCTTCATGGCAACTTCCATAGGCTACAAAAACAAAAAAGAGAAAAAAAAATCATAAAACATCAGATCACCTAAGAGGACAGTTTTAAAACTCATATACATAACGAAAACCCACAACCATCAACAAAACCATATGAACATTGAATCTCAGCATGGAAACGGAAAACCTCATCACAAAAAATAATAACCTCAATAATCCAACTGTTTAGAATTTCTACTATTTCATTGACACAACATAAATGAAAGCTCATCATAAAACATTAAACTCAGCACCACCGGTAATTTGAACTGAAACTCAATGAAATAAGAAACTCAGCCAAAAAAAAGAGAACATCATCAAGAATCATACAAATTAAAAACCTCAACATACAAAACTAAACCTCATCACAAAAAATATGTACATCAACACATAAAAAAAAATCAGAAATAAGAAAACTTACACTTTTTGAAGTGTACTCAATTTTCTCATCATCCTCCACGCCAACAACAACTCTAGCTTAATGAAGCGGCGCTTGTTGCTCTTTGAAGATGATGCACTAGCAATAGAAGAAGGATTCTTTCTAATTGAAATACCACCAACCAACACTCCATTCTCACTCAATGGAAATTGATGACTAGTTTTAAGAAAACCAGTGTAACCCCCACGATGATATATATGGCAACGCTTCTTAACATTCTCAGCATTCCAATGTTGGTGCAAAGGAAGGGTGATGAGATCAGTAATTTTAGGAACATGATACCAGTAAAAGTAAGCCATTATTGGGATAATCAAACATACATTCACAGAATTGAATTTCTGTGAATTCTTAACCCTATAAATACTCCCACAAAATCTCTTCCACAAAAACCCACACTAGCCAAAGCTATAAATCTTATCCACGTCTTCAAATGAGCTCACTATCTACAAATCTGTAGTGCTTCGAGCAATAGGGGCTAAGAAATAGGCTAAGGAAAAAATCACAAACACACATTTAAACTCAGGTATATCTTATTCTCTCACCTAATCTGGAATAACAGTATACAAGTCCATAACAGTAATAATCCCATCCTTGATCGTATATTTTTCAATCGACCTAAGCCTAATAGAATTATCATTAGCTACAGTAGCCTTACCTAAACCCTTATGACTCACCTCAATAATAGCCTTATCATATAAAAGAAGTTGGAACATGTCAAATATGTCATTCTTATCCAAATAATACCTATCACTACCAACATCCTAAACTTGAACAGTAGAATTGAAGTTCTGTATCAAAATTTGAACGAGATCTTTAAGCACATACCTAATCCCAAACCTCAACAATCCACCAAACCCAATCTGTTCAACACCTTTAATCTGACATGGTTTCAATGAATCCAAAACCTCAACAAATTTCAAAACCATACAGGTAGTCTTAAATTTCAACCTGGATAGAAAATAATGAGAAAGAAGAACCCCAGTCAGTTGAACTAAATATGACTAAATCCAAACCTCATTATACATAATTTGGAAAGCAAAAAGCACCAACAAAATATTAAAAACAAATAGAGTACCTTCTTAAAAGATTCATTCCCAAGAACTTTGTAGAACATTTTGAAAACTCAGAAACATCGATAAACATATTCAGCATAAAACATCAGTATCCAAACAATGAACATCATAATAAAAACACATGAACCTCACCCCCCCCCCCAAAAGCTAAAATTAGATAATTCAACTATAAAACTGAAAACTCACATATCATCAAGCCCTGCATCAGCGACTCCAATTTTCACTCTCTTTTCCAACTTTTTCTCCACATTTGGAGACTTCTCAGCTCTTCGCTTCCCAACACCTTTCGTTACCACACCCTTCTTCAAACCAGTATTCTTTTCCTCAAAAAATTTTTGAACGACTTTACCCAAAGAAGCATCAACACTTGCAGGGTCTAGGTCTTTCGAAACTGAAGGACTCGTCATCACCTTTACATTCATTGAACCTGGATCAATCTTGGGAAGCTTACCCTTCAAAGAAACCTTCTTTTTACCCTTTGCAGACGTAACATTTGACTCATTCACTACTTCTATAGCTTTCAATACAGAATCAGGTTTCTTCTTTTTACGATGAAGCTGATAGGACTGAGACAAAGACTGCTTCAAAATATCAAAATTAGCTTCCTTTTCAGGAACATCTTCTACATCATCATTCCTAGTTTCTGGAAACTGAATGTCCTCTAAATGCACATCACTTGCAAAATTCATCGCAACTAAAAAACAAACAACATGAAAAAAAACATGATCAATAATGTAATAAGAGAAAAACAAAATAGTTTTAGAAAATAAAGAAAAACAATAAATCAAAAAGGGAAAACATAAGAAATCACCATCGACATCATCATTCAAAAAATTATCTCCTGGCTAGGGATTCATTTCATCAGATTTCTCAGCAGCCTCATTGGAATCCTTCGCAACATCATTGCAATTTGATTCTACATTTGCAGCACTAGACTCTATTCCTGAACCAACATTTAGCCCAACATCATTTTCCAGACCTGTATTTTTAAAAAACACCAAAAATAATATAACATAAAAAATGACATCATCCATAGAAAAAATATCACATGACAAGTAAAACACTTACTGGAAACAAAATCAGATTCATCTAGATCCCTATTGGCTACCATTTTCTTATTTAACAGAAAAAGACTCTTTTAACAGCTCCACAGTTATGACACATTTTTCGAGTAGCAGGAACAACATGTCCACTGCAATGAAAACAAATAACATAAACAAAACAATAAATTAACCAAATAATGAAGTAAGTAACAAAAAAACAGTACCCTTACAACTGAACAACTGAAGCATCAAAATTTTCAGAACCAGCCACAGTGGAACCTATAAGGAAACAAAAACACAATCAACCAATAGAAAAAAAACATCGACAAACAAAGAAAAAAAACTGAAACATAAAAGACTTACAACCATCTACAAAATTTCCAGAAACATCTTTCTCAAGAGCAACATCATCATTATTAGCTGCCACATGAACATCAGAAGCCACATCATGATTCTCATTACCAGGAACACTAGCATCAATAGCTTTACACCCATCCAGTTTATCCTTATTACAACTCACAACAATCTCAGAAACAATTGAAACTGTACAAAAACACAAAAAATAACAAAAAAGAAGAAGGTAACATCAACACATGAAAAAATGAAACCTAAAGTATGAAAAAAACCCATTCTCATCACCATCCTTGTCATGAGCAGTAAGGAAAACTTCATTCTTAGTATCAAAAACATCATCTTGATCTTTGATACGCCCTAATTTTCCACCACCGCCGCTGCACAGCCGTCCGTAGGTCAGAATTTGCAAGAAAAAGCCCCCAGAGATGTTCGGGGGAGGGGGGGAAGAGGCTCTGGAGGCCAAGTAAGCAAACAAATTACAAGAGTGTAGTTAGGGATTAATAGTTGAGTTGTATAGGGTTAACTTTGTCCTTTTTATAGGTACGCAAGTAGGGCAACTGTTTTGTTTGCTTGTGGAGCAAGTACTCTCACCTTGGGCCATCCCAAAAGGCTTTACCGAAAGGAAAAGATGTGGACTGCAAGTCAGACACATTGCTATTTAGGCCCATACGATTTTACACATTATCAAGATGCCCCTAGAAAGTTGAGGGGTTTGCCTTCGAATTCATCCTGGGATTGCGGGCTTGAATCCGCGCTTAAGTCCGCAGGTTCGTTGCTATTCCCTTTTGACAAAGATGCTTCGAACTAATGACTAAGAGAGGGTTTACCTTCTAAAATTGTTTAACACTTCCAGGAGTACGATGTTGGTGCCTTTGTCGATGCGTTGAATGTTTGTCCCAGGTTAAGGCTTCGAACGTGCCGTTCGAGCTGATTAATGTATCAGGGGTTCAACCCTTAGCTTCCTAGTCTGTGTTAGAGTTCAAGGGCCTAAATCTTGACTTTTTTTTTAATCTCTAGGAGCCTTTGGGCTCCTGATAATTCTTCATGAGAGGTTTGGTCTTTGGTCTTCTAATCTGTGTTAGTAAGCAACGAACCTTCGTACCCCAGGGACAGAAACATGATGTTTGGCTTCCTGCCTTCTAATCTGGGTTAGAAGGTGAGGCCCTCGAATTCTATCATGTCTATGTAAGAAAAGATAAGACGCCTTATAATCCAGAGCTTCTAATCTGCGCTAGAGCCCGAGATCATGCAAGTCTTACTTTTTTACCCATAGGGGGTACGACCTTCAGGTTTCTAATTATGTGTTAGAGTCCCTAGTCGTTCAAATTCCTAGAGTCCAGGATAGATTTGGACGTTGACCTTCCAATCCATGCTAGAATTTTGGTACGTTCAAATCTGAGCTTTTGGTCGTATAGGGTTCGAATTCCCACCTTTTGAACTGTGCCAAAATCCAAGGAATCCACATCCTTGGTTTAGTGCATTCATCCTTCGAGCATCCGATCTGTGCTAGAGTTTGAAGGATTCACATTTATGCGTTTAAGTGCAACGACTTTGGGCTTCTAGGGTTCCAAACTGTGCTAGCGTCCCTGGAGCTCAAATCCGTGTGTTTAAGCCTAGAGGCTCCGGGATTCCAAGGTTCTAATCTGTGCTATCATCCCTGGAGCTCAAATATGCTTATAAACAAGATTAGGGATTCGATCTTTAGCCTTCTAATCTGCATTAGAATTCCAAAGAGTTTAAATCTAAAGTGGGAAGAGGAAAAGACGCGTAGGGTTGATTTTAAAAATTCAACTTCTAGGCGGGAAGCAAGAGAGTCGCGAGCGTGGTGTTGACTTTATCCTTCTCAAGTGCATGAAGCTTTTGCTAGGTTTCACACAAACTTTTTTCCCCATAAATTCCTTGGGCTTTTCCCCCACATGGCCCACTTAACCACGCACTCACTTTTTGTGTGGTGGCTTGAGGTAATAATTACCTTTTAACACCCTCTATATATAACGGGGGTTTTCACCATTTCCTCTTAACTCTTTTCCCCAAATCACTCTCAACTTTCAAAAACCCTCTTCTTTGTCAGAACAATTTTTCGACGATCTTTTTCAGTGAGCTCATATCATTTTCTGGCCCGTTAACCAATACGTCTCCTCTCTTTTGGTCTTTCATTTTTTTTTATGATGTCTTAAACACCATAAATAGGGAAGAAATCCATTCCGGCCTATTTTCTGTCCATGCCCTCCGGAGAAGGCATAGAAAGATCCCACCTTGGGGATTCCAGCACCGTCTTTACTTTAGCCGCTAGTTCTTCTTTCAAAGATCTGTGGGCTGGAAGGAGTTCCATCTGTCCCGCACCACCTAAGGTTTTCCATTGAAAATGGGTTACCTCGAGATCTATGGATTCTGAAGGAGACCCAGGTTCAGGCATATAAGGAGGGTCGGAAATTCTACTTCAAACGGATCTTGGATGTGGAGCTTGAAGATTCCCAGCCGATTGCTTGGGAGGTCTCTGACTTGTTGTCTACTTTGCCTTCCTGGATTAAACTTCTGGCAAATTTGCAATTGGAGGTCCTTTAGGCCAGGCCTAATATCCACCAGTTTCAACTATGCTTGGCTAGAGGAGGTCTACGAGTTGATCTACAACCAGCCACCATTTTTGATAAGGCCAACTCCTCTGGCAGAAACTTTGAAGGCCCCTTTGGGCAAGAAGAAATGAAAAAAGAAGGTTGTGAAGGGCGCCAAGCCTAAAGAAATGAAGAGGAAAACTCATTTAGATGCTAATGATGGGGCTTCAAAAGAAACAAAGCCGAAGAAGAAGAAATTAAGGTTAACACTTCTAAGCCCACTGAAGTGGCTTTGAGGCCTCTCGAGGCTGCCTCAAAGCCCCTGCAAGTGTGCCCTGCTGAAGGGGCCAGCTTAAGGAGTTCCGCTCCACTCCTTGAAGGTGTTTGCGGCATCCTTATTTTTGTCTTTTTAACTTTTCTTCTTCATTTTACCCCCACCCCCGGCCTTCTCTTTGTTCTTTTTTCCTTACATGCATTTTTTATTTACTATTTTAGTGATTTTCTTTAACATGCTTGGTCTTGGCGGTGATGAGAATGTTGAAGTTGTTTACGAAGAAAGCGCTGTGTGGGTTCATCCCGGGCCCGTGGTAAAAAAAGTTGTTCGAATGGAAGAGGTTTTGGATTCCCATGCATAAGCCTTTGATGACTTTGTGAGAAAAAAATAGCCTAGGAATGAGGCTTTGCCCCCATGTCCTTCATCTCTAAGACAATGAACTGACAAGAACAGGCCTTCTTTGGACCCCCTCATCACCGCTCAAGCTGGTGGCTCCGGGAATGCTGACTCCGGGGTCAACCATCTTTTAAGAAGAGGTATTTTCACCCCTCCAGGTTTAATGGACTTCTCATTAGCGTCTATCCTAGAGGTGCCCAACTTTTTGGTCTTCTTGGATTCTTCCTTCCAGCTTTTTGTGGCCAAGGCCAAGGAGGCCCATGCAGGTGTCGCCAAATCAAAAAAGCTGGAGGATAAACTGAATGCACAACCTCCAAGTTTAAAGAAGACTTGGATATGGTGGCCTCCGATTACGAGGTCGAACGTACGAAGATAACCATTGAAAAAAAGGGAGATGGACTTGAAAGACCTCCATATAAAGGAGCTAAAGATGACCAACAAGACTCTAACCAGTGAAAATTCAAAACCGGCTGAGATTTACTCCCGTGCGCAACATGCTTGGGCATTCGAGGGGTTTCGGGGTCTGTTTTTGTCCCTCTCCTTGGTTTTGGTGGGGTTAACCCAGGACAACATGGCTCAAGTGGTTTGCAAGGACCTCCCCTCCAAATATGCAACCATGCTGGACGTGTATAAAAGTAACGCCGAACCGCAGCAGCTGGACCACCTTTGGTGGAAATCCGTCCTGGATGGGGGTGCAAATTTTCCCTTGCTTCACCATTTGAAGGCCTTCGGGAAGTATTTTCAGTGGAGGAAATCTGTTTCCTAAAGGTGGACGAAGACAAGGCATGGAGTGAGCCGGACCCCCTTACTATTCCGAAGCAACGGAGCCGCCTAGCTCCCTCGAGTTCTTCTCAAGTGACTCCTAGGGTAGGAAAGGTATGAAAACTTTTCCCCTTAGGGCTCTGGATGTACTTTTTAATTTTTGCGTATTATGAATTTTTTTTAATTTTCCTATACTTATGTTGTTCTTACTTCTTTTTGTCATTCGTAAACCCTAGATATGGTATCCTACAACCCCTTTCATCTACATATGGGCACTTCTTTCGAATTTTTCTTTCAAGTTATAAAAGAGTGATACCATTGGATTAAGGGATGGGCATGGGAGCATCGAATCGAAGCCTTTCAATTGTGGTACAAATCTATCCAGCTCAAACAGAAGCTTCAAGCAGCGCACAACAAACTTAGCTTATAGAGCAGCGGGCTCTATGAAAGACAGAAAGAACTCCTTGATGTCCTAAGTCGTTCAAGGGAAAAAATAGATTCCTTAGCTACTGCGAAGGACAAAGTTTTGGGTGATTACCATTATCTCGAAGCTCGGCATAATGAGGTTCTCAAAGAGATCACTACCAAAGCCGGCTTCACTTTGATGCATGAATGCATCACCTCTGCTAAGGCTTATAAAGCCACCGAGGAGGCTCGAGTGGCTTGAGAAAATGTGGAGGTAACTCGAGTGGCCTTGGTGATTGCCACTGCAAAAACTTAAGGAATGGAAAGAAGTGATCAGGAATACCGATGGGATCTAGTTCCTTCCTTAGAGCGGGCCATCAAGGAAAATCAGTCCATCATCGAGGTGGCCTATAGGGATAAGGAAAAATTCAATAAAGAACACACCAAATTATATGAGACATACGAAGCAACTGCCAACAGCCTTCGGGCATACATCCTCCAACTTGGGAAGGTCGAAGCCCCATTGGTTGAGGATTTTGAAGTGTTCCTTCAAGACACCATATACACATGGCTATTTAGGCCCATACGGTTTTACATATTATTAATCTTTATCAACCTCAGCTCCAACATTTGAACCTACATCAAAAGTAAAATAAGAGCATCAACAAAATATAAAAGGTAACGTCAACAAAACAAAAACCCAAAAATGAAAAATTAAATACTTACAACCAGCATCCAAAGTTGATGCAACATTCAACAACTTTTTCAAATCAGCACCTCCATCTTTAGAATTTCTCTGCATATTCAGAGACTTCAAAATTCTTGACATTGAACGCATGATTTCTATAGAACTTATTCTTCTACGACCAGCTGCATTTTGCTTCGACTGCCGACGCACAATCGGAACGTACTAATCAACATTCATAGGATCTAACGAACTAGTTTGAGGTAAATTCAATTTACCTAGACAACTTTTCATTGTGTCAATCTAAGTACGTGTAAGTGTAGAGCGCCGAGGAGTAGGAACAAGTGTAGAGCGCGGAGGTGTAGGAACAGGTGACTCAGAAGGTGTTGTAAATAAAACAACAAACATAAATGAGATGGAGAACATAAATAAATGTTAGCATAAACCTCATCATGAAAACATAAATGACAAACCATGAAAGATAAACCTCATCTAAAAATTATTATAAAAATCTCACCTCAAAAAATCAGGCATGAACCTCAAAATTAAATTCACATATATGAATCCTCAAAACTAATTAAATGAACCACAAATGACAAACATCAGTACAATAGTATGAACCTCAAAAAATACACATAAATTTCAAACAATAGAGGGTAAATATTATCAAAAAGTTACCAAAAAGCACACCTTAACATATTACACAAAAGCCTCAAAATTAAATTTACACAAATCAACTTCAGATGACAGACATCAATATATATAGGATGAACCTCAACAACTGAACATAAATGTCATACAGTAAAGAGTAAAACTCATCAAAAAAAACCAAATATAACACCTCATCATTCTGAACATGAACCTCAACAACAAATTCACATAAATCAATCCCTGAAGTCATTAGAATAAACCTCAGATTACATAACTCAATAATTTTACAAACCTCAATATATCTTCATACTGAAAACATGAAAATCAATAGCTTTACATGAATTTCAAACAATGAAGATAAACTTCACTAAACAATCACCAGAAAATGCACACCTTAGCATGTAAAACATTAACCTCATCACAAAATCACATGAGTCGAACCTCAAATCATTACAGGAACCTTAAAAGATTACAAAATATTGAAGAACATTCTAACTGCAAAGTAAAACCGCCCAAATTACACAGAAACAACACATAAACAGATGAAATTGAACACAATGGACACACCAAATCCAGAAAAAAAGTAGGAATGGAAAAATTGAGGAAAACTGAACTACAACATAACATGAAACATCAAAAACATCAGCGCACAAACATAAAATCCAAAAAAATAGAAAATAACCTGAAACATGTTTCAGCGGAGATTTGGAAGGAGAAACCGCATCACTCTTTGTGCGAGCTGATGCGCTCCAATTTACCGCTGCTGCTGCTCCACCGTGGGTGATCGTTATCTGCAAAGACAAAGCCCCCGGAGGGTTCTGGGGGGAAGAGGCTCCGACGGCCAAGTAAGCAAATAGGCTACCAAAATGTAATTAGGAATGAATAGTTGATTTGTGTAGGTTTACCTTTGGCCTTTATATAGGTAGACAAGTAGGGCAACTATTTTGTTTGCTTGTGGAGCAAGTACTCTCACCTTGGGCCAGCCCAAAAGGTTTTACCCAAAGGGAAAAGCCACAGACTTAAGGTTAGCCGCCATGGGTATTTAGGTCCGTACAAATTTACACATTATCAAGAAGCCCCTGGAAAGCTTAAGGTTCGGCTTTCAAATTCCTCCCAAAGTTGTGGGCTCGAATCTGTGGCTGAGTCCGCGGGTTTTTCATGACTCCCTCTTGATGGGGGTGCTTCAAAATGACATCTGAGTGAGGGTCTACCCTTTGAAATTCTTTAAGACATCCAGGGGTACGATGATAATACCTCTGGTGATGCATTTGAAGGTTCGTTCCAGGTTCAAGCTTCAAACTTACCGTTTGAACTGAACAATGTGTCAGGGGTTCGACCATTGGCTTTCTAGTCCGTGTTAGCACCGAAGGGCCTATATCCTGCCTATTTTATCTCCCTAGGGGCCTTTGGGCCCCTGATTATACTTCTCGAGGGATTCAGTTCTTGGGTCTTCTAATCTATTTTAGAGACCCTCAGACCTTCGAACCCTAAGGATGGAAACACAAAGTTTGATTTTCTGCCTTCTAATCTGAGCTAGGAGACATGGAACTTCAATATCTATTATTCGTAGGAAAAGATAAGGTACCTCAAGATCCGGGGCTTCTAATCTGTGCTAGTAACCCTAGGTCATGAAAGCCTTAACTTTTCACCCCTAGGGGGTACGACCTTCATGTCTCTAATTCTATGTCATAGTCCACAGTTGCTCGGATTCCTGGAGTCCAGGATAGATTTGGATGTCGACCTCCCAATCTGCTCTAGAAGTTTGGTACGTCTAAACATAAGCTTCTGGTTACATAGGGTTCGAGGTCCCTCCTTCTGAACTATGCCAAAATCCAAGGAATCCACCTCATTGGTCTAGTGCATTCATCCTTTGAGCGTCTAGTTTGTGCTAGAGTTTAAAGGGTGTGCACCTGTGCGTTTAGCGCAAACAAATTCGAGCTTCCCAGGTTCTAGTATGTGCTAGCGTCCCTGGAGCTCAAACTCGCGTGTTTAAACATAGAGGTTTCATGCTTCTAGGTTCTAATCCATGCTAGCATCCCCGAAGCTTGAATCCAATTATAAGACAAATGAGGGGTTTGGCCTTCGAGCTCCTAATCTGCGTCAGAACCTGAAGGGTTTGAACTCATAGCGAGAAGCGGGAAGGTTACGTGAGATTTCCTTGATTTTTGAAATTCAAACTCAAGGTGGGAAGTGGAGGAGTTGCAAGCGTAGATTTAACTCTCTGCTTTTGTGGCGCATGAAGCCCCTGTTATATTCCACCTGCACTCCCTTTTCCCCTTAAATGCCTTGGGTTTGCCCCCCCACACAACCCGTTTACCCATAAAGTTACTTTTTGTGTGGCGGATAAGTTAATGATTACCTTTTAATGTCCTCTATATATAGCAGAGGTCTTCACTATTCATGCTTTACTCTTTTCTCCCAAATTACTTCTCAACTCTCAGAAACCCTCTTTTCATTTCACCCAATTTTTCGGCGATCTTTCTCAGAAACGTTCAAGTCCCTTTTCTTGGCCACTCTACCAGTAAGTCCCCCTTTTCCTTAACCTTCGTCAGTGGCGGGTTCCCTTCCGACAGGTTCCAAGGCTAGGGAAAGTTCTACCAGCTGCTTGGCGCCACCATAGGGTTATCGCTGGAAGTGGGTCTCTTTTGAGGTCCAGGGTTCCGAGTTGGGCTAAAGTTCTGGAGGACAAGGATGGTTGTCCCAATTTATTCAAAAAGATTCTGATTCCCATCCTCAAAAGTCCTCCACACCCCGTGAATCTAGAGGTCACTGAGCTGTTGAAGACGCTGCTTTTGTGGGTCAGCTTCTGAAAGATTTACGATTGGAGGTGCTTCGCGAGGATGAAAATCTGAGGGATATAAGGCCCGGTCGATGCTTAGTCTACAACCTTCACCTTTGGTTTGGCTTGTGTTTCCCCTTACCCCTCATCCTCCCTCATCTTCTCGTGGAGCACTGGATAAGCCTGGCCCTAGTGAATTCGAACATTATTCTACTCATTATGTCTTTTCTGACTTGATGTGACAGCCTAGGAATTGAACCCTGCCATGAGGTTTTTTTATCACTGTACTATCTCTCATGGAGTAAAGCTGTAGTGCATTCTGAAGGGGGTTAAGATACGAAGCTTGGAGAGATTGTAACCGTGTGCAAGGGGTTTCCTGACCATTATGTGAACATTTCTTCTAATTGTAAAGGGTGGCCTCTATCCCCCATTTACAAGTTCAAGAAAGAGGCTGAGGAGTACTATGTACCCGATTGGAATATACAGCCCAAGTTTGGGAACCCTTCCGTCTATGTTGCTCCGGAGGATGTGATAGCTGATAGAGATTGGCTGCCAAGTGAGCCCCTGGACAATTTGAGAAATTTTAACTTCGTATGGCTGGAGGAGGTATATGACTAGATCTATCTCCAGAAGCAAGTCCTCAGGCAAAGACCGTGAAGCCTTCTTCTGGCAAAGGGAAGAAAAAGGGTAGTTCAAAGAATAAGAAGGGGGAAGGATCTGGAGGTGCTCAACCTAAGAAAAAAAAGGCAAAGAGGAAGGCCTCTTCGATTGATGGTGAAGAGGCTTCGAAAAAGCTGAAAAAATAGAAAAAGAAGACCGATAGCTTGTAAACTTCCGGGCCTGCCTCCAAGCCAATGGGAGCGGAACTGGAGCCCTCCGAGCAAGCAGGGGAGTCACACATTGGCATTTCTTCATCCCATTTCAAAGGTGTTTGTGGCACCCTTAGTTTTACCCTGCCCTTGCTTTTATCTAGTCTTCTTTTTGCTTTCTTTCTGCTGGCTAATTTTTGTTTTTCCCTTTTTTTCTTTTTTAGTGGGTTTTGCTGCGAATCTTGGCTTCGACGATGAGATGGAGGCCGAGACAGTTTTCATAGAGGCCTCTCCGGAGGCCCATCACAACCACCCCACTTCTAGACTTATTCGATCGGAAGCTCAACCTGAAGTTCAGTCGAAGCTCCACGGTGAAAATGGTAGGAGAAAATGGGGTCATGATAGTGTCTCGACACCCCAGCCTTCCCCTTCATGTCCAAGAACTAATACAGCCACCCCTCCGCTCAACCTACCGGCCGAACCTGGTCACCTGGGAACACCAGCTCAGAGACTGGCCCCCTCCCTGGGAGAAGCAACTTGCCCCCTCCGAGTGGGGATGGTCGTTTAACCCTTGTTCCAAAGGCATTTTTCTCGGTTTCCTTAGACTCTGCTGTCAAGGCCTATTTGGCCAAGGTTCAGGAGGCTGAGCTGATTATTGCTAAGTCTAAAGAGCTTGAAGGGGAGTTGCGCAAGGCTGCTTCCCATTACAAGGAAAACCTAGAGAAGGTGGCCTTCGACTATGAGGCCAAGCGTGCTATCACTATTGTTGCCCATCAGGCGGAGTTGGAGAAACAGGCTCTTGTTCACAAAGGGGAGCTCGAGAAGCAGGACGTTGAGAAAGATAATATTTTGAAAGGGCTCGAGCTGAAACTCTCAGAGGCTTAGGCAGAAATTTCCAGATTGTCTTGTCTTTGCTCTCCCGAGCAAAAGGTTTCCTCTTTTGAGGCCTACACCATAGAGTGGTGAAAACCTAGGGGTTTTGAGATTTCTCCTTCTTCCTATCCACGATTTTTGTTGGGGTTACCCGAAACAATTTGGCTCGTTCCATGTCCAAGGACCTCCGGGCTGATTACGCTACTATGCTGAATGTTTACAAGAAAAATCGTAGCCCAAATAGCTGAGCCATCTTTGGTGAAAGTCTATCCAAGATGGGGGGATCAAACTCCCCCTGCTAGACCATTTGAAGGCCTCCAGGAAGTATTTCTTGACGGAGGAGATTTGTAGCTTAGAGGTGGATGAAGACACCGAGTGGAAAGAGCCAGATCCCCTTATCACTCTGAGGTCTCGATGCAGGCCTGCCCCTTCGAGTTCTTCTCAGGAGACATCCAGCGTAGGAAAAAATGTATGAAATTTTTTCCCTTTGGGGATCCTGATGTACTTCTTTTCTTTTTACTAAGTAAAATAATAGAGGTTAGGCCCAAGAAGGCCACTGGGCCGCAGGTATGGCTGCCCGATTAGGGGAATATTTAATACTCTAACTTAATTACTGCATTCGTGGGTAATTAAGGGCAATAATTGAGGAGCACGTTATTTAGGATACATAGTATAAATACAAGGTACACATTTACTTATCATTCATTCTGTCTTAATCATATTAAACACTTGGACTAACTTAAGCATCAGAGCGCTAACCCTTGGAACCCCAGGGATAGTTTGATTACAGGTTAATTCGAGAGAACCCCAAGCCCACAAACCGGTCGGTGGTTGAAGACGCATCAAGTGGCACCGACTGTGGGGATGACTAATCTGGATGAAGACTTTGGAGAGTTTATGTCCATGGCAGTTCAAAGGAGTGAAAGTTTGAGGTCAATAGGTATGAGGGCTGGATCTCTAACAAGGTTAACATCAGAAAATCCAGAAGGATGAAACAATGCTCACATCGATATGGCTAATACTCAAACAATGGGAGTGGAGCTGCGAGTAGAACTCAGTACGGGCGTATGCCATGAGGGGGGACAAACCTCAGTGGCGATTGGTATAAACACCCTGGTTCCAATACAGCATGATGTGATGGGCCCTCAAGGACCCTGGAAGTTATGGGAGAGCAAAGACAGGGAAATACCGATCCCCTGCTCGAGAGTGTGGTCGATTCAAGGGATGAAAGGTTTACGAAGGTTTCAGGAGACTCGTATATGGAAGCCTATGGCCAGCCTGGGTAAGGAAATCAGAATGTAAAGAGGGAAACCTCAAGTTAAGAGGTGGAATGAGTAGCTCGGGTCCTGGCTGTGGCCGGTTACCGGATCACCTTTCCTCCGAGGGGTGATAGAGTCACAATGGGGGTAGTACTGCCCTCGTCTTTAGGAATAACTACAGGTTGGGCCTCTCAACCACAACCCCCAATAACCTATCCTTATTAGGGATATGTATGAGAGCCACTATAGACTAGGCCCCAACCTTCCATTCATTATTATTCCCAAGGTCCTGTATATGAGCTAGCTCGGCTAGCCCCATCTGCTCCTACCCTCGACATGGTCGATCCAAGAGCGGCATATGGAATGATAACTTTTTCTGGCACGCAAGGATATATGAGTATGGGAATCATCTAGGGGCTGTACAATCCTTATGTGCTACCGCTACTGCCACCAGCATACTCAAATCTTGGGCCGCATTGGATGAACCCAGGATACGGAGGAATCTAACCTCTCCATATACCACAGTTGGATGGTCATGATAGGGGGTTGAACCTGCCAGTGGGTCAGCATGAACCCTCCTCGAATGCAAGTGAATCGTTAAGAAAGGAATTGCATAGGTTGATCGGCCCCTTGGGCCAGGCAATGGGGTCTCCTTTCAGCTCAGTAATCACAGGGGTTCGATGGCTGATAGAAGTGAAACCCTCAGAAGGACTTCCCATATAAAGTGGTGAAACTAACCCTCGAGAGTTCATACAGACATTCCTGGGATTGATGAGTTCGAGGGACTTTGATGAGAAATTGACATGCAAACTGGTAGGCAGCTACTTACGGGGAAAGGCACAAGAGTGGTTTAATAAGTTTCCAAGGGGCTTGCTCCAATCATATCGGGACTTCAGCGGAGCATTGTTGAGCCAGTACGCGTAGAAGAAGAAGTTTACCAAAACTTTGTTAGAACTCTACCAGACGAAGCAAAAGCCAGGGGAAAGCATGAAAACCTTCTATCACTGATATGTGGATGAGATTTTGGGGGTGCTAGAAACGACGAAGAATGAGGTAATCCAGGGGTACCTGTTGGGGATGCTGGACATGGAACTATACAAGAAGCTGAGTACCAATACTCCTAAGACACTGCAAAAACTTCAGGATATCGTGGAGCAATATTCGAGAGTAGAGGAGGCAACTAGAAGGAAAAGAGATAGCCTTGCAGAGAAAGCAGGAAGAAATCTAGACCATAGAGAGAAGAAGCCGGTCGAACCCATAAGAACACCATTCGAGAGGTATAATCCGCTGCCCCCAATGCTCGGAGGAAGAACCCCTGCATAGATTTTAAGCATACATAGAGGTTTGTTTCAGACACCTCCACCCTTGCACTCAGTTGTAGCCCGGAGATCAATGAATTGGTACTGTGATCATCACAGGGATTACAGTCATGACATAAAAAAATTTATGCAGTTAAGGATGGAGTTTAACAGGTGTGAGCGGGAAGGACGGTTTCGAGAACAAGAACACAGGAACTAGGCTACCCCATTGAAGCCCCAGATGAATCAATGGCAGCCTTAGAGAAGAAACAATCAAAACAATGGAGGTAGAGGAGATAGAAGGCCTCGAGAACAAGTGGTTCGAGATAGGGGGCATGAAGGAAGGCAGGATAAACCCCAGGAACAACAAGGGGGAAATCAAGGAAAACAAAATGGAGAAAACCCACCCATCTGAAGGGTAATTAACGTTATCAATGGTATGGTGGGAGAGAGATCCTAGAACGATGTTTTAAAGGTTGAAGCTCTAAGGGTCCCCGCGGAAGAGCCCTGTCATAAGAAGTTTCGGCCGGATGAGACCGTCACTTTCTCGGAAGCGGATGCTGTGCCAGACCAAACGCCCCATGTAGACCCTATGGTAATTTCAGCCATTATTGGAATATCTTTGACCAAAAGGGTGTTAATTGGTGATGGAAGCGAGGTAGAAGTGATGTTTGCTGAGTGTTTTGACCAGTTAGACATAGAGTGTGAGAACTTGAAAAAATCTGCTTCCCATTTATCAGGATTCACGGGAAACCCGATATTTCCCATGGAAGAAATAACATTGCCTGTTCGAGTGGTGGATGGCGATAAGAGAGTGACTATCAAGTGTAGTTTCACTGTCGTTGATGCACTTTCCCCTTATAATGTGATCTTATGAAGGCCATGGATGTGCCAGGCTCGGGCAGTCTGGTCACCTTACCACTTGATGATGAGGTTCCCAACTGAAAAGGGGGTGGCATCCATTTGAGGGGATCAGACCGTGGCACAAAAATGTAACCTAACGGCAGTGCGAGAGGCAAGAAAATAGAGGGATGTAGCGGCAGTACACGTAGAAGCGAAACTAGCTGATATAATACAAATGCCCATTCAGATAAATGATCAGTAGCTGTTGAGAAAATTATTCTTGAAGATGTGAAAAGAGGATTGCAAGACTTGTTAGGAAGGTATGGAGATGTGTTCTCATGGGATACATCTGACCTAACTGGGGTCCATTCGAGTCTCGCACTGCATAGGCTAAGCATCAACCCTTCGATTAAGCTAGTGAAGCAGAAGAGAAGAGTTTTTGCTCCCGAACGAGTTGAGGCAATTAAAGAGGAGGTGTAAAAATTATTGAAGGCAAATGTCATCGAGGAGGTATTCTATCCCGATTGGATTGCCAACCCAGTTATGGTTCCAAAGCATGATAGAGCATGTAGGATGTGTATAGATTTTATGGACCTAAATAAATGCTGCCCCAAAGATAGTTACCCATTGCCACCAATCGATAATTTTGTGAAAGCTATCACTGGATACTGAATTTTAGCATTATTTGATGCACATAAGAGGTATCACCAAATTCTTATGGCAAAGGAAGATAGGGAAAATACATCGTTCATCACAGATGTGGGCATGTACTGCTATAAGAATATGCCCTTTGGGTTGAAGAATGTTGGGGCTACTTATTAGAGACTGGTCGATAGTCTGTTCAAGGAACATATAGGGAAAAACATGGAGATATATGTGGATGACATGGTGGTCAAAAGCAAGAGTTATGAAGATTTTTTAAAAGACCTGGAAGAAACATTCAGTAAGCTTGGGGGAAGCTAATTTGAAGTTAAACCCGTCTAAGTGTGTCATTGGTGTAGGAGCAGGGAAGTTTCTTGGATTCATAGTCTCAAAGAGGGGGTTCGATGTAAACCCGGAAAAGGTCAAAGCTCTGAGGATAATGAAAACCCCACAATAGATAAAGGATGTGCAGAAGCTTACAAGATCTTTGGCAGCATTAAGCAGGTTCTTATCGAAGGGGACAGAGAAGCAATTGCCTTTCTTTGATGTTCTTCGAAGGGCAAAGAAGTTCGAGTGGAATGGTAAGTGCAAAAAGGCATTCAAGAAGTTCAAAGAGCATTTGAAGACATTGCCTACTTTGATGAAGCCAGACAAGGATGAGACATTGTACTTGTATATTTCTACATCACCGCTAGCAATTAGCATGACTTTGGTTAAAGAAAAAGACAAGGTTCAGCAACCGATCTACTTTGTTAGCCGTGCCTTGCAGGAATCGAAGATGAGGTATACAGTTATCGAAAGGTTGATTCTAGCTCTTATGCATGCATCCCCGAAGGTTGAGAACCTACTTCCAGGGGCATAAGATAGTGATGCTCACGAACCACCCAACTTGGCAAATCCTGCTAAAGCCAGAGATTTCCAGAAGAATGATGAAGTGGGCAGTAGAGTTGGGAGATCATGATATCCAGTATCATTCTCGAGTTGCAATTAAGGGGTAGGCACTGGCATATTTTATAGTGGAAACTACAAAACCCCCTTGAAGTGTGTTTGGAGCCCATCCAGAATGAAGACAAAAGGCAAAGAAAGATATGGAAGTTGTATGTGGATAGTTCATCACATTCAGGAGGCAGTGGAGCGGGGGTCCTACTTACTAGCCCCGAGGGCAGAGATTATCCTTATGCATTGAACTTTGCATTTAAAGCAACTAACAATAAAGCTAAATATGAGGCATTGATCACTAGATTGCATCTCGCGAAGGAGCTTGAAGTGGAGGAAATGGAGGGTTTAAGTGATTCTCAAATTGTGGTTCAACAGGTGAATGGAGAATACGAGGCTAGAGAGAGTAATCTGCAGAGATACCTCAAGGTAGTAAAGAAATTGTTAAAAAATTTCAAATTTTATACATTAACACAGGTTCTGAGGGAAGGCAATCATAAAGCGGACACTCTAAGTAAGCTCGCTTCTTCGGATTTTGGAACCCAATCCCAATAGCAACTCCTCATGGAAACTTTGAGCAATCAAAGTTTTGAAGAGCCTTTAGTGATGGCAGTTGAAGTGGCAGACTCCTGGATGACACCGTTCGTGGCATATCATCGAGAGGGAGCCTTGCCAAAAAATGAAGTGGATGTCAAAAAGATAAGATTGAAGGCTCCAATGTATGTGTTGTAAGAGGAAGGGTTATATAGAAGCGGCCATTTGCAGCCATTTCTTCAATGTGTTGACTCTCATGAGGCAAATTACCTCATAAAAGAGGCTCACGAAGGGGTATGTGGCAGCCATCAGGGAGCCAGGGCATTCGAGCAGGATTTTACTGGCTGACAATGTTCGAGGATGCAAACTGATATATTCAGGATTGCCATCGGTGTCAGAGACATGCACCTATAAAACATGTTCCACAGGAAGAAATGAGAATCATCTATAGTTCATGGCCATTTGAAAAATGGGGAATTGATTTGGTGGGCCCTTTTCGGAAATGCCAGGAAAATTCAGATATCTAATAGTGGCTGTTAATTATTTCACCAAGTGGGTAGAGGCTGAGCCATTGACAAACTTAAGGGGGAAAATGGTCATCTCATTTTGCTGGAAGAACATTGTGTGCCATATTGGAATCCCAAGAACAATTATTACGGACAATGGAACACAGTTCGCTCAGGATCCCTTCAAGAAATGGTGTGAGGAGTATAAGATCAAGCAGAAGGTGACATCTATTTACCACCCCCAAGCCAACGGGTAAGTGGAAGTAACCAACAGAACAATAGTAAATGGAATACAAGTGTGCCTTGAGGGGACTGAAGGTAACTGGATATGGGAATTACCATATGTGTTGTGGGCATAGCAGATAGTTGAGTCTTCTGCTACTGGTGAAACGCCTTATAGTCTGGTATATGGTTTAGAAGCAGTAATTCCTGTGGAAATAGAAGTTCCTAGCCCAAGGATAATGACTGCTGCAAATGAGACAATGAATCAGCAAAACAGATATCTGGATTTGGATATGATGGAGGAAAAGAGAGAGTTAGGTTCTCTACACAAGGCTAAGGGCAAGGAACGTGTCAGAAGATATCATGACAGATGGGTAAAGAAGACGTTCTTTAACCCGGGAGACTTGGTAATGAGGAAAAACAAGAAAATTAGAAGGGAGCCTGAGGGGAAGTTAGCTGCGATTGGGAAGGACCTTATAAAGTTATCGAATCTCATCCAGGAGGAAGTTATGTTCTCGAACAGATGAACGGGATTCAAGTACCAAGAAGGTGGAACATTAGCAACTTGAGAAAATACTACCAGCTATGATGTTCGATTGGTTTTCTCTAAAGCGGCACTCTAGTTGGTATTCGAGCGGGTTGCTTTAAAGTGGTGCTCTAGATAATGTTTCGAGCTACGGCTGATGTTCGAGTAGTTTGTTCTAAAGTGGCACTCTAGTTGGTCTTCGAGTGGGCTGGTTTAAAGCGGCACTCTAGATAATGTTTCCATCTACGGCTGATGTTCGAGTGGTTAGCTCTAAAGCCACACTCTAGATGATGTTCGAGTGGTTGGCTCTAAAGCGGCACTCTAGATGATGTTCGAGTGGTTGGCTCTAAAGCGGCACTCTAGATGATGTTCGAGTGGTCGTCTCAAAAGTGGCACTCTAAATAATGTTCAAGTGGTTGGCCATGATGGAAAAGGGGGAAACGAGAAGATTATAAAGAGAATAGGGATGAAAGAACTTACTGATTCCTGGAAAAAGTGATGGAGGTTGGATCGCTCGCAACAGAAATATAGAAAAAAATCTTGTAAGAAGACGTCTGCAAACGAGAAAAGTAAATAAGGAAGCACAGATGAGGGGTAAATACGGGGGCTTAAGTGACGGGTAATTATTTTGGCAATGGAAATATAAAAGCTATAGAAAGACGTGATAACCTCTTCCTCTTCTGACGGCGCAATGTTTAGGGGGCAGTGACACACGCGATTGTATAGCACACACGTGCCCTTTCGAAATATTAAATGACGAAGTTGATAAGAAAACCAGGTTCTCATCCTTAAAGGTAGGAATGCAACGTGTAAGGTTCATTTATGGGAGGTCGTCACCGTATCTCTCAAAGTTATAATTTATAATCCCTTTATGCTTACTAAATACAATCAAGTAGATAGTGGAAAATCGAGGTCGTCCATGAAGAAGATGGATTTTCTTAAGCGTTTAAACATATACGGTTGATATTATACTCGAAGTAAATATATATATATAGATATATAAAAACAAGTAAAAGGGGGGTTTTGGTTGGTTTTGTTCCTAAGTTATGAAATTAAAAGACAATGCAACTAGCAAAGTTAAGTAACTACGCTAATAAAAAAAAAAGGGTAAAAATTACAAAGGACAAAGCCTTGGGGGCAATTAATATCCACTTCCAAACCTAATGTTGATCATTGAACCATTTACTCATTCTATCACATTCATTACCTATGGGGAATGCCAAAACTTCCCACTCGAAGATCAACATTCATTCCTTCTTAATAGTAATTTGCAAAGACAAACAACGACCATTTGCAAACCTCATTGATAATCGCTTTAGGAAAACCACACCATAAAGGTATTTCATCAATGGCATTATACACGAAGGACCATAGATTTGATAACAACAAGCCTTCTACCAAAGACAGCCATTTAACCAAACATAGCATTCATCAGGCTAAACCTAGAACAAACCACATTCAATATTCAACCTTTCATTTCATCTATAGGATAAACATGAGAACAATCCACATTAACATATTTATCTAGCAAGAATCACAACACATTATGCACAAGAAGTTCTAATTCCATGTTCTTGTATTCTCATGTCAAAGAGCTAAGAAATTTGCAATCTTCCTAACACCCTAACACTTCAATCATACAAACACTTCATATAATCAAACAACCCATAGCATAAATGAAGTAAAACATCACATTAAAACACATGAATGCTAAATAAAAAATGCTTCAAGAAAGAGTGAAATAGAGGTTCTTACTACATAGATATGGAAGCTTCAATCAATTGCTCCCAAGTACAAAACTAAGCTAGATAATCCAAACACATAACATAGAAAAAAGATCTACAAAGAAAGAAGAAGAAATGGAAGGAAATGGTGAAAATATAGGGTTTTGGAACCCCTCAAGTCGGGCTTAGAGAGTTGGGGAAGAAGGGGGTGAAAAACTATTTATAGTACAAGAAAAAAGGGAGTAAAAAGCAAGTTGCTTGGCAATTACTGTGAGTCGCAATGCCTCCGTTGCGAGTCATGACCGGATCAGGAAATTGTGAGCTCTCAGGTAAGCATTTTGCGAGTCGCGACACACTTGTCGCAAGTCACGACGGAAAAAAGTCCCATTTTGTTTTTTCTTCCTCCGGGTGAACCGTTGATCCATTTTGGGAGTTCTCGTAGTCAATTTTATAGTAATCAAGAAGAGGAATCCAATGGCACCACTCTTGGAGGCTTATTATTCTTGGAAAATTCCCAGAACTCTGCTTCAAAACATAGATCATTCTTCACCCTTTGCTTTGCTCTCATTTCTTCACTTTATCTTCTACCACTTTGTGAGTGGCCTTCCATATTCTACCATACTTTCAAACGGCCTTCACTTAACCACTCCTAAGTGCTCATGAGAAATCTACAAATTAAGCTTATAAAAAGGAATCTAGATGCTCGTAAGGACCAAAAGTCCATTAGACTAAACATAGGTTACAAAATGAAGGATTTAGATATAAAAACCAAAAAAGACTATCTAAACCCCTTATCATGTAAACCTAACTAAATCTAGCAATAATACAACAAAAATATGACAAAAGAGATGTTAAATGCTTTGGAAAATACATGCATTTGAAGCCTCATCAATTTTGACTCTTCCAAGTTCTCGAATTGTCCCATGCATTTGAGACCTCGAAGACCTTCGTGACGTTCCAGCTTTCTAAGGTTGAGAAGCTACTTTTCTGGGGGCTCTTGATAGAGGTTAGGCCCTAGAAGGCCATTGGGCTGCAGGTATGGCAGCCGTGTTAGGGGAATATTTAATACTCTAACTTAATTACCGCATTCGTGGGTAATTAAGGGCGATAATTAAGGAGTGTGTTATTTAGGACACAGAGTATATGTACAAGGTACACATTTACTTAGCATTCATTCTTTCTTAATTATATTAAACGTTTAGTCTAACTTAAGCATTAGAGTGTTGATCCCTGGAACCCCAGGGATAGTTTGATTGTAGGTTAATTCAAGAAAAACCGTAAGCCCACGAATAGGTCGGTGGTCAAAGACACATCAGAAAACTTTCATTTTCTCATACTTATCTATTTTTCCTTTTGTCTTTTGTAGGCTTTAGACTTGGTACCCTTCCACCCCTCCCCCCATCTACAAAGGGGTACTTCCTTTGATTTCTTCTTTCAAATAATGAAGGTGTGGTACCACCGGATCGAGGTGGTCTTCATGAAAGGCAACATGAACTCCTCGAAGTGTTGAGCCATTCAAGAGAGGAAAGGGATTCCTTTGCTGCCGCTAAGGATGAATTTTGGGAGATTTTTTTATCTCTCGAAGCTCAGCATAATGAAGGTTTTCAAAGAGATAACTACCAAGGTCGGGTTTACCTCGATGCATGAATGCAATTCGGCTGCTAAAGCCTACAAAGACACTGGGGGAGAATCAACTTCTCGACCGAACGAGTCCATTGAAAGTTACCATCATGTGGCTCAGGTGGACTGAGATAACGTTGAGGTGGCTTAAGCGGCCCTAATAACTGCTACCAAAAAACTTAATCAATGGAAAGAAGAAGTCTGAACCTATCTGTGAAACCTGATCTCTTCCTTGGAGCGAACCATTAAGGAAAATCAGGCCCTCATTGCTTCCGTTTGTAGGGACAAAGAAAAGGTTGATAAAGAGCTTGCCAAACTATATACAACATACGAGGTAATAACCAACAACCTTCGAGCGTACGGGATCCGACTCGGGACAGTTAAAGCTCCCCTGATTGAAGATTTTGAAGGCTTTCTTCAAGACACTATCAATATCATGGAGAAAAAATATATTACTCAGAATCTCAAGTATTGCGAAGCATATGCAGAGGCTAGGAGGTGGCTGGATAGAGTGCAGAAAGTAAAAGTGGGAGCTTCAAGTTCCCGTACCTCCCCTAGGAGAGGCAAGGCTTCTGGATCTGGTGAAGCCCTTCCTCATGTGGCTTTGAATCAAAGAAACATGACTTGAAGCCACTCCATCGCTAGCCAAGGAAGAGGTTATTCATCTGCCGCTAGTCGTAGTTGACCGTGGTCCTTTAACAATGAAGAAGATCCTTTAGCTAGGAAAGCCCGACACTAAGCCTTAAGGTTCCTATATTTTCCATCCGGAGGCCAATAACGTAGGTCCTCTGGAGGTCTCCCTACTTTGTAAAATAGTTTTAATTTATTTCTATGTACTTGTAAGCCGTGCTGGCCTAATAATAATACGTTCTTCTCTTCACCGTTATTAGAGCATTTTTTTAGGTGAGGCCAGTGCCCTCAAGCTAAATTTCTTTAACTTGTTTCTCTGAATTTTTTGAGCAAATTAAAAGGTCTAAGCCTTGTTTGGTTTATACGATTGGGTGGGGCTTTGTTAGCCATTCGTACATTATACAAGGTATGTTCCTTGTGCACTTGTTGCACGTTCGATAGCGTTTTATAGGCCTTTCAAATATTTTACAAGGTCTCTACCTTGTGCGCTTGTTGCGTGTTTGATAGGGCTTTGTTAGCCCTTCAAATATTTTACAAGGTCTATGCCTTGGGTACTTGTTACGCGTTCGATAGGGCTTTTTTGGCCCTTCAAATATTTTACAAGGTATGTGCCTTGGTCGCTTGTTGCACATTTGATAGGGCTTTGTTGGCCTTTCGAATGGTTTACAAGATCTTTGTCTTAAGCACTTGTTTTGCATGTTCGAGTATCAGTAACTATGATTTTAGGAGAGTGGGAATCAAGAACTTGTTTAAAGGTAACACGTTCCAATACAAGATTGTCAAAGGCAGATGAACCCTCTCAGCTTACAATGCTATTGGGCCGAGGGTGTCCTTCGACCCAAAGATACCTCTAAGCAGGCCTTTTCTTCGACCTTCCCAAGTCTATTTGGATTTTGGAGAATAACACCTCCTAAGGTGGGAGATGTTCTATCTATGTGGAATCGATTTGACTTGGAGGGTTTCTAACGCATTACTGCCCCCAGGCCGACTTCAACAACTCAGGTATTGTCCCTCCTATTTTTCTCACATCTTCCCCCTGGCTCTCTACAACTCTTCTCTTTTCTCCTTATTACGAGGTTTCCTAGTGAAAATTGGACCTTTCAAACCCTCCGGTCAAGATACTGCCCTGGCTTCGTGGAGGTTTGCTTTCTCCCTTCAAGGAGGTCCAGGTCAAAACGATGCTGCTCGTTATTGTCTTCCTGTTGTTCGTTGCTTATAGAAAACCTTCGAAAGGTGGGAAGTCTTATCTTAGCCAGAATGACTGCCTCCGAATCGTAAACTAGGCCATATGGGGTTTCTCCCATAGTAGAAGATTCCGTTGTTCAGAATGACCAAAGTACGCTAGGTAATTTGTTGATCCAGTTTCCGCCTACTCCGTCGAGTCTCGACCAAATACCATTGACAAAGGTTTGACTGGTGACCTCCACCTGCCCATTGGCTTAGGGGTGGTAAGTTAGTGACCCTTTAGTGGATTGTGTACTCCTTGCAGTAGTTTTTGAATGGGTCATTGACAAACTGAGCGCCACTGTAACTTATGATCGTTCGAGGGATCTGGAATCTGCATATGATATCTTCCAGCAAAACCCAATCACCACCTTCCCTTTTACACCTGTTAGGGATTTGTCCTTGACCCATTTCGTAAAGTAGTCTATGGCCACACTCAGGTACCGAAAGTGGCCATGGGCCTCCAAGAAAGGTCCCACCGAGTTGATCCCCCCACTTGTCAAATGGCCAAGAACTATTAATGTTCATAATTTATTCCTGGGAAACGTGGGTGATTGGTGCATGCCTTTGGCATTGGTAGTAGACTTGGATATGCTTGTTGACTTCTTCAAACATCTTTGGCCAGTAATATCCAGCCAGGAGAAGCTTCTTAGCTATCGATCAAGCCCCTGATGACTTCCACAGGCCTCTACATGGGTTTCGTGGATCAAGTAATCAGCTTAATGGGGGGGCTACGCATCAGAGGAGTGGTTGGAGATGGCCTCAGTGATTTAAGACATCTTCATGGATCACATATTTAGGTGCCTTTAACCTGACCTTCCTACATTTGATGGGGTCCTCTGGGAGGGTTCCATCTAGAAGGTGGCTTATGATAGGCGTCATCCACGACTTTTGTTACTCAACCACCATCACCGTTGCCTCATCCTCAAAGCTACGCTTACATAGCATCTCTACCATTAAATGCCACTGAGATTGCAAGTCGAAGTCTGACGAGGTCAATTTGCTTAAGGAATCAGTCTTGTTATTCTTTTCTCGAAGGACCTGATTGAGGGTACAATGGTAGAAATGTTCGAGGAGGGGTTTTACCACTTCCAAATAGAATTGTAAGCCTCTCTCCCTAGCCTCATATTCCCCCTTGACTTGAAGGACCACGATTTGGGAATCACTAAATATGTTGAATTTTCGATCTCCCAAATCTTTGGCAATTCGAAGGCCTGTGATTAGTGCTTTGTATTCTGCTTCATTATTCGTGCCCTTGAAGTCAAAGTGTAAGAAAGAGGGGTAATCTTTCTGATCAGGGCTCGTGAGTAGAACTCCCTCCCCACTACCTCCGGAGTGAGAGGACCCATCAATGTACAACTGCTATGTCTCGTGTATCACTATCAGTTCAGAGGCTTCGACAATGAAGTATGATAACGCTTGGCCCTTGATAGTTGTTCTTGGGCAGAATTGGATGTCGTGTTCACCCAGTTCAATGGCCCATTTCATCAGTCTTCTTGAGGCCTCCGGCTTTAGAAGCACCTGCCTGATTGGATGAATGGTTAGCCGGATTATCCCGTGGCTTTAGAAGTATGGCCGGAGGCATCTTGCAGCATGGACAAAGGCCAAGATCAGTTTCTCAAGGCCAGTGTAGCGGGTCTCTGGGCCATGCAGTGCCTTGCTTACGAAGTATATTGGGGATTGGGATTTTTCCTTCTCTTTTACCAGAATGGCGCTTATTGCCAGAGGGGATGAGTAGATGTATAAATACAAATCTCCCCTTTTTTATGGGTTCATGAGGGTGGGTAAACTTCATAAGTGCTCTTTCAACTCCTGGAAGGCTTTGTCACATTCATTTGTCCATTTGAATTTCTTTGTTTTTCGAAGCGCATCAAAGAATAACAGGTGTTTTTCTGCCCCCTTTGAGAGGAATCGAATGAGTGCCACCAGCAATCCTGTGAGCCTCTGGACATCTTTGACTGTTTAGGGAACTTTATGTTGACCACATCTTTGACTTTCTCAGGATTGGCATCGATTCCCCTCTCCAAAACCATAAATCCTAGGAATTTACCTGCTCTGACTCCGATGATGTACTTAGCGGGGTTTAGTTTCAAATTAGCTTCTTGGAGCTTTTGGAAGGTCTCTTCGAGGTCTAGAAGAAAATGGTCAAAGTCCCTACTTTTAACCACCATATCATCAACATATATCTCAATGTTTCTGCCATTTTTCTTTTCGAAGAGCTTATCGACCAACCTTTGATAAGTAGCCCTTGCGTTCTTCAATCTGAATGGCATTTTTTTGTAGCAGAATGTTCCCCTATCAATTATGATTTTTTTTTTGCTTGTCATCATCTGCCATGAGTATCTGGTGATAGCCCTCATAGGCATCAAAAAAAGCCAAGACATCATATCCTATTATAGCTTTGACCAGCACATCAATGGAAGGAAGGGCATAGCTGTCCTTGAGGAAACACTTGTTGAGATCTATGAAATTGATACACATCCTCCAAGTACCAACGTGCTTGGGGACCATCACAAGATTCGCTATCCATTCGAGGTAGAATACCTCTTCAATAACCTCAGCTTTCACCAACTTTTGGGTCTCTTCCTTTTTTTCCTAGGTCCTTTCGGGAGCAAAAGATCTACGCTTCTGTTTAATTGACTTTTGGGAGGGGTCCACATTTAGCATGTAAACCATCAATTGCTTAGGTACCCCTATGAGGTCAAAGGTGTCCCATGAAAACACATCAACAAAAATTGTCTAAGAGGTCCTTCAACTGTTGCTTTGTTACGGGTGGAATGATTTTTCCTACAGCACCATTCCCCTGTCCCGAACGGCCATTGGTTCGATGTTTGCAGGCTTAATCTCTCCCTCAATTGAAGCCACCATGTCCTCTTTTCTAGCCTATTTGAGAGCTAGAGCCAAATAGCTTCTGGCCGCCGGTTGATCCCCTCTAATAACTGCTATCGCCATTTTCATGGAAAACTTCATGGTCAAATGATAGGGGGACCATACCGCTCGCGCCTGGAACATCTAAGGCCTTTTGAGGATCACATTGTATGGGGACACATCATTCACTACTGCGAAGCTGCAATCGATTGTGATTTCCTTGTCCCCCTCAGTACTTTAACCGGGAGGGTAATCACCCCTAAGAATAGCACCATTTTCCCGTTAAAGCCGGACAAGGGAGAGGTTTTTCTCCTTAGGCTTACACGTCCGAGCCTTAACTGATCAAAAAAGTTGGCGAACACTATTTCGACCCCACTGCCATCGTCCATGAACACCCTTTTGACATAACAATCTCCTATGATTGCATGGATCACTAACAGATCCGTATGAGGGGTTCGAATGGGCACCAGGCCAGCCTCCAAGAAGGTAATTGCTTCTTTGGGTCGGAAAATTTTTTGACAAGGTTCTCCGGGGTGCACATATTGGGACAGGGCTCTGATGATTGTGTTCAAAGCTTGATTGCCTACAACTCCGTTGATGAAGTTGATCACCCGATTCACCCCATCCCTTCTGTTTCTGACTGGCCGAGCCTCCGCTTTAGCTCAGACCCCTACTTGGTTTCCAACTTGGTCTCTTTCATTCGCATGTTATTCTCTGCTATTTTGGTTGGCTCTCTTTTTTCCTTACCAACGGCATTTTGCTCGACCCTTCAAAAAGGATTCTCCTTTCAGACCCTTGACACAGTCAGGGAGTAAACCCTCTCTTTCACATCTTTCCACTTCATGTCTCAAATGGGTACACTCATTTGCATCATGGCCCTGTTCTTTGTGGTGATCACAAAATTTAGGGGATTCTTTCTTCCCATGGTAGTCTTTTCCGGGAAGGGGGCTTCGAAACATCCCTTTATGGATGAAGTGTATCTCTATCAGGGACTTGGTTAAGGGAATAAAGCTTTCAAACCCTTTTTTTGGGTGGTTGATCCTTTTTCACCTAGATTAAGAGTGTTTTGGTCCCTTTTAGAGCGATCTATCTCCCTCCTATTTTCTCTTTGTGGCCTCTTCAACTTTCAAATATTTCTCTACGATTTCCTGCAATTGTTGTAGGGTCTTCGATTTCTTTGAGACCAGTTTTTTGTACAGGTCAAGGTTTGACATTTCATTCATATATCCAAGAATTACCCTTTCCTTGGTCTGATTGATTATACTAAGACTATGATCCGCATATCGATGTAGAATGCCTCTGTTGACTTGCCCGACCTCTGCTTGTTTTGGTATAGCTCTATTAAGGTTTTTGTGAACCTCTTGGTTTGAAAAAACTGACTCAGAAAGGCCTTTCCAAAGTTTCTGTATGAGTTTAGCGTCCCTCTGCCCAGCTTGTTGAACCATTCATGGGCTTTCCCTCGAAGGTAACTTCCGACCAACTTGCATGTTACGTGTTCATTGAAGTCCCTCAAGTTCATTGGACTAAGGAACGTCTGTATGAACTCGCGAGGGTCCGAGTCTCTATTGTATGTGGGGAGCCATTCGGGTGGTTTCATTTCACTGGGATATCGAGCAGTCAATATTGCAGGACAGAAATGAGATGTTTCAGTCTGGCCCGAAGGCCCGATCAGCCTGCCAAGCTCTCTTTTCAAAGAGTCATTCGGTCCCCCCCTCCCATCTGCGGGTCTCCATATGGGTCGGACCAAACCGAGGCATTGAAGCTTAGGGGCGTGGGGAGGAGATGATTCGAAGCCAAGTACCCTGAGTGCGCCCTTCCCCTGCCGAACCATAATATAACCCTTGCCGGTAATGGTCGTATAGGGAGACCTCCTGAATATATTTGGCTTTCAAAACCCGAAAAAGATCCCATCGGCCCTACCATTGAATGTGGAATAGTCTGTCTCGGTACTGGGGGCATAGAGTTAGGCTTTGAAGTCGACACAGAGTATGCTATCATTTGCAGAATGCTCAGGAGTGTTGGTTGGGACCGTGTAATGGCACTAACGTTGGCTTGATAAGACACTCCCGGGGGGGTGTATGGTTGGAATCTTGGCTGCAACACTAGAAGCATCGAAGGTTGAGGCCTCATCTGCTGTTGTATCTCCCTATGGTAGAGCATAGGAGGCTCCATCTGATAGCCATCAGATCTGAGGGCCTAGGCCTACGATGCTAGATCTTGCTGTGACGGGGGCCCATCTTACTCGTACCTCTTAATGCTCGAGTAACCCTTCTCGATATTTCTATTTGTGAATCTGTCGTAGCCTCCGTAAACTGCGGTTCATTAGCCCTTTGTCGACGTGCCCGACTTTGCGAGGTAGAAGCTTCAGCTCCACCTACCCATGGCTCAATGCTGACCTCAATGGTCTATGTGGGTGCATCAGCTTCTTCGCAAAGAGCTTTCGGACCCCTGCCTTCTGGGACGTGGTCCTGGCCAACTTCCAGAGGCTCGATACCGGTGCTAGAGGGAGTGAGAACCGAAGGCACATTGGATCTAAGCCCTCTCATTTTTCGGTACGAGAATTGTACCTCTTCGCCGATGCCTAAAACTTTGCCTTTAACCGTTCACTCCTACGGAAGGGGCTTGTTGTAGATATAGACATAAACATCAAGTATTTGATCGCAGATCTGAATGATGGTTCCACTGGGAGTGCCACTTGATGCTCACCAATTTACCGACGCCGCTGCTCCACCGTGTGTGATTGGAATCTGCAAAGATAAAGCCTCCCGGAGGTTCCGGGGGAGGGGGGGGGGAGAGGCTCCAGATAGCTAAGTAAGCAAACAGGCAACCCAAATGTAATTAGGAATGAATAATTAAGTTGTGTAGGTTTACCTTTGACATTTATATAGGTAGGCAAGTAGGGCAACTATTTTGTTTGTTTGTGAAACAAGTACTCTCACCACGGGCCAGCCCAAAAGGCTTTACCTAAAGGGCAAAGCCACGGACTTAAGGTCAACCGTCATGGGTATTTAGGCCCGCATGGATTTACACATTATCACGAGCCATATTCTTCAGGAAATACACAAAAAACACAATAGTTAGGGCAAAACACACAATAAATACACACAGTGAAACGAAAAATTGGAAAATACAAAACAAAAATGCAAAAATTGAAATTTCTGCGTAATTACTCAATCACAATGCAGAGATTTTTACCAAAACGCGGAAATTTCTGGTAAAATTTGACGGTTTGCTGGCGGAAGCAGAGGTTGCGAGCTGTTTCTCGGCGGTTACTATATGTTACTGTGTGTTTCAGAAAATAAATAACGTGTGAAAAATAAATGAAATCCAGAATCACAATTTAATATATATATATATATATATATACACAAACACTAAACTTTGGTATTGCACAAGATACCCTCCAATTTCTAGGATTATTTTAAGAAGAACCCCACCATAATTTAAACTACCATTAATTGCATAAAAGACCCTGCCTAAACTTTAGGCTACCTAAAGTAAGACTTTGTCATTTTTATATAATGTGTATTGTTTAGGTTTGAGTTTTAAGTCCAAACCTAAATAAGTTGACCCAAAAAATTAGCCCTGACTTTAACCTGAATTATTGCTGGCCAGTCACCGGAAATCTCACAGGCAGTTAGGGCATGGGCAGTAGTGGTCTCTTAAAATTGGTCTCTAGAGTGGTCTCTTAATAAGAGACCACCCAATTGGCTCTTGCTAAGAGACCATTTAGGAGGCTGCATGTGGGGGCAAAAATCTGTCCATGTGCATGCTATGGAACATTTTTCTCTATCTGCATGGGACATGTGTCGCCCTCTGAGTGGGCCACATGTCCCACTTAAATCTATTTTTATTTTTCTTATATGAACACGTGTCACCCAGGGATTGGGCTACATGTTCGTAACGGCTAGTACCTGAATGGGTGGTTGAAATTTAAATCAGGGGACACGTAGACCAATCACAAGGCGACATGTGTCCCCTGCACCGGCTATTAATGGTAACTTTTTTAAATGGGACATGTGTCCCATTCTGGCGGCGACACGTGTCCTAAAAGTAATTTTTTGAAATTTTTTCCAATTTTTATTTTATTTTTTCAGAACTTCAATTTTAATTAAATATTCCATCTTCCTCCACTTTTTTACCTATAAATATAGATGATTTCAACACATTTCATCACACCAATTCCAATTTCAATACTTCTACCTCATAATTCATCTTCTACATTGCAATCCATATTTTGTGATGGATCCACGAAGAACATCGAAGGGCAAAGATAAGGTAATTCCAAATTCATTCAATTGGAAAATTCTTTGCAAAATCCGAATTATCGTCCATTTTCAAATTAAGAATTTAGTGAAAATTCTCCAAAAATCCCTCCCCACTTATATATGAATTCTCAACATTCATACATGAATTTTCAAAATCAATACCACTCTTACCAAAATGCATACTTTTTTTTAATTAACCCATATTAATGGGAGGGATATGTATTAGGTTCCCCAAACCTGAAATGGTATAAATCGTTTACAAAAAGTTTATCTTCAAAATAGTTTTGAAGACTTTGTACAAAAGGATAACTTGTGATTGTCAGAATATCTGAGCAAAAGTATACTTAGGGAATTTTTGGCGATGATTCCATTTTCCATGTCTCCACCCCTCGTGTTAACATGGTTAAATGACCAGATCTCCAAAAAGGCTCTAAGTAAGAAATGGTTTGAGTGATGGTAATTAAGTTTCGAAAATGTTTCTATCTTGTGTCTTCTCTTCTTGTTCCCCGCCTTGTTATAGGTGTCAAGGCTCATGGTATACGGAGTCATCCCTTCGAGCCCCAAGGGCTCTAAGGCTCGAGTATTGGATTCTGGATTCTGGAGAGTTCGATGTTCGAGTGCTCGACGGCTTGAGATCTCCGAGTCGAGTGCTCGAGTGCTCGAGGTTCTAGAGTTCGATGCTCTAGTGCTCGATGGCTGGAGGTCTCGAGTCGAATGCATGACTGATTGAGGGCTCGATGGGTCGAGTGGTCATTCCCTCGAGGGCTTGTGTGTTTGAGGCTCAAGTGGTCGATGGCTCGAGGCGTCTGGGTCGAGTGCTTCACAGTTCGAGGCCTTGAGGAATGATGGGTCGAGGGCTCGAGTTCCTTTTCTCCTTGTTGGAAAAACTTCTTCCAGCCTTCTCCTTGTGTATATATCCTGTTGAAAATTAACAACATGTCAGTAGCATCCATTCAAAACAAGTCTAATTGCTGGGAGTTTGATTTTATCCAAATGTATAAGGCCCTTTGTGCTCTGGTCTAGCTGTTGAAAACTGAGGTTTTTTTGTTGTGATTTGATTGCAAGTTTGCTTAGTCTATCAGCCACTAAGTTGCCCTCTCTGAGTGTGTGTGTGTGTGTGACTGTTATATTTCCAAGTTCCAGAATCAGTTGAGAGGCAATTTCAAAGGATTTCCATGGAGCTTTAAGTGGGTCATTAACAGCATGAACAACATTTATGCAATTAGTTTCTATTGATATGTTTTCCTGATTTAACTCTGTTGCATAAGTCAGTCCTTGTTGCATAGCTAACAATTCAGCTTGTAAACTAGAGGCACATTAGGTATTTCTAATAGCTACAGCTACAAAAGAACCTTCTGAGTTTCTAATTATAATGCCTATACCACATTTGTTGTTGTTTTTGTGCCAAGATGCATCAACATTTACTTTAAACCCCTCAGTTGGTTTATTCCACCTAATGCATTTAATAGTTGGTTTTGGTGGTGGTCTAAGTGTGTTGATTAGGCCCATTTTAACCCATTTATGGTCTTCCATGCTTTTAGAAAACATAGGTTTGGCAAGGAAAGTTAAGAAAATACCATTTTTTATGTCTGTGATGATTTTCTATACAGTGGTTTGATGTCATAAAAAATGATTCTATTTCTTGTTTTCCATAGATTCTAACAGATGAATGATGGTATTACAGTGATAAAGGTTCTGTGGATCTTGGTGGAACTTGTTAGGGACCAGTAATGGGTCAGTCTATCAAAAATAGTGCCAAATTCTAGTGATCTAGTCTCAAGTATAGTGTCAAAAAAATTCCAGATCTGGATAGCTAGATTGCATGAGTTAAACCAGTGAGATAGAGAGTCAGAGTTAAGGCAAAAGGGCATTTTGAGGCTAGACTGATGTTAGAGAAGATAAGGATGTCATCAAAAGGTAAAATAGTATTTGTCAATTTCCACATGAAAACATAGATCTTTTTTGGCAATTTATTAAACCAGACTTTATTCAGAATTCCTAATTTTTAGTTTTTGTTGCTTACCAAATCATGAGCAGACTTGAAAGTGAAGTTTCCCAAGCTGTCCGGTTTCCAAATGAGCCTATCTTCTCTGTGTTGATGAATATGTGCTCCCTGTATGAAAGAAATCATGATGTTAGGCAAATTTTGCAACATACTGATGAGGTTCATTTTTTCGGAGATGAAGGAGGCAATGGTCATATCAGAAGGGAAATTATCTGGTGGGATCCAGTGACACTGGATATGTCCAAAACCAGTCCAATTAGATGTTAAAAAATTTGCAGATCCTTTCCCATGAATTACTCTTGTGTTAGCTTCTGTAATGTGGTTAACCTCAGTTATTCTTTTCCAGTTTTGAGATTTTCTTTGGTTGGGATGAATAGACCATAGGAACTGCGTCCAAGGTGCCAATCCTAACTGGAATTCCACCATAGTTTGAGTGAAAAGGCCTTAATGATATCCTTAAAATATCTAAGACCAATTCCATTCTGTTCTTTTGGGAAGCGCATTTTAGGGAAACTTTTCCACACCTTCTTATCCCTATTTTCTACTGTACCCCAAAAGAAAGTGCTCAGCTTTCTTTTTAACTTAGTGATTACTAAGTTAGGAGGTTTCATTACAGCCCAAAGGTGTTGTGGGATTGAGAACATTACTGATTTAATGAGTGTTAATCTACCTCCAACACTTAGCCATTTGTTTTTCCATGAGTTAAGTTTCCCGTCGTACATTTCAATCAAAGGCTGGAAGTGTATAGCTTTTGTTCTTCCTATGTATATAGGACATCTGAGGTATGTGAAAGGGAAAGATCCCTTTTTACTCCAAGTAGGTTTCTGATCATGTTCTCATTTCCCTGGGTTGCATGTTTACTGGTGTAGTAATCTGTTTTCTCAAAATTTATTTTTTGACCACTGGTTAATTCAAACACCTCTAAAAATGATTTAAGTATTTTTACAGTTAATTTAGTGGCCTAGAAGAACAAAATCGTGTCATCTTCATAACTAAGGTGAGATATGTTTACAGCATTTGCAGGTAGTTTGAAATATCTAAGCTTCTTATATTGAAAACAAAATTGCAGGCTTCTTGAGAAAGATTCAGAGAATATGTTAAAGAGAATGGGTGAGAGAGGGTCTCCTTGTTTGATTCCCCTGGTGGCTCTGAAAAAATCTACAGGTTTGGCATTAATAATCACAGAGAAGAAAGCTGATGACAGATTCATAATAATCAGATTAATAATTTTTTTTGAGAAGCCAAATTTATGTAATACATTTCTTAGGATAGACCATTTGACCCTGTTAAAAGCCTTTGCTAAGTCTAATTTAAGTATGCAATTTGGAGCCCCTGATTTATTGTTTAAAAATCTTGTCATTTCTTTTAGGTAAATGACATTATCTGTCATTTCTCTACCTTGTAAGAAGGCTGACTGATTTTTAGAAATTAGGGTAGGTAGAAACTCAGATATTATCTGAACTAAGAATTTAGAGAATATCTTGTTTGTGAAGTTGGAGAGGGAGATTGGCCTATAATTTGAGAAAGTTATAGGTATGTCTCTCTTAGAAATTAAGCAGATACATGTGCTTGAAATTCCAGGTGGGATGGTGTTGCCTTTCATGAAGTCACAGGTTGCTTCAAGAAGATCAGTACCTATTATCTCCCAGCTTTCTCTGAAGAATGCAGATGTGTAGCCATCTGGACCTGGGGATCCACTGTGATTCACTGAGAAGACAATGGATTTGAGTTCATCCATGGTTGGTGATCGGGTTAGCTTCTGGTTATCTAAGTCATTAATGATACTAGGTATTTGGCTCATGAAGTGAGGAAGGAAAGAGTCAGAATGTTGATTTTCCTCACCAGTTAGGAGATTCTGGTAATAGTTAATAGCTTTCGTTTCTATCTGTGCTGGATCTTCAGTCCAAGAGCCATCAATTTTTTTTTTATCTTTGTTATGTTTTGCCTAACCTTTTATCTTTAACTGAAGCATGGAAGAATTTTTTGTTTTCATCCCCTTCTTTTAGCCACTTAAGGTTAGCTTTTTGCTTCCAGAACAGTTTCTCCTCATTTAAAGCTTTCTGAAGCTTTGCATTTTTGTGGTTTAGATCTATTAGGTCAGTTATCATATGCAATTTCTTGTAGTCTGACATCTTCTTCCGCCTTTTTAATGTTAGCATTAATATCTCCGAAGCCTTCTCTGGTCCAAGTTTTTAGTACAACTTTTAGTCTTTTTAATTTGAGGAAGAGTCTATTCATTCCTCTTTCTCTGATTTGTATAGACCAGTTTGACTGAATTAATTGTTTGATGTCAGCTCTAGTTAGCCATATGTCTAGGAATCTAAAAGGCTTTGGGGTAGAGGGAAGCCTGCTGCCTATGTTGAGTAACGGAGGGCAGTGATCTGAGGTGTTTCTATTCAGGACATGAATAGAACTATTAGGGTTGTTGTCAACCCATGTAGTATCAATGAGGGCCCTTTCAAGTCTCTCTACAATAGGTGGTTTTCTCATATTTGACCATGTAAAAGTATTACCTACTATTGAGATGTGTGTGAGTTGGTTTTTACTAATGAACTTATTAAAGTCTCTAATGCTATTTTTGTTAGGACAGCTTGGTCCCTTGTATTCTTTTATAGATTTTATAGAATTAAAATCACCAATCAGTAATTTATTATTATCCTAATGTGCTATATGTCCATAGTAAACTCCTAGTTATTCTATCTGTGGAAGCATGTATAAAGTATGCGCACATGTCAGATTGAAAAGAAGGGTTAGAGATACATGTCTTTGTGTACTGGCTAGTTTCAGATATAACTTGTAATCTGAAATTAGATTTCCACATTAGCCATATGCTATTATTTACAGAGCTGTGGTGACTATCAAAATTATGTCTTATTTTGTAACTTAAGCACAGTTCTGGATTATGTTTTGGTTCAAGGATACATAAAATATGGATTTTATGTATATTTAGCAATCTTTTGAGTCTATCAATAATGTATCAACGCCTCTAAGATTCCAAATCAGCATTTTATTAGTAGTGGCTTTATCATTCATGTTAACTGGCTGGTATTGCTTTTTGAGTTGTAACCTAGATTCATTTTGTTGAGTCTATTAAACAAGGTTCTTTTCCTTGTTTTGTGTGGTGTCAGATTTAGGAGATTGGGAATAGGTTTACTTACCTGCTCCAGCTGTAGCTCTCTAGTACTTGATTTACAGTTTTCCCCAATGTCAGATTCCTCCTCATTGCTCAGTATCTTGAATCTATTTGAGTTTTGAGGGCTAGACCTGCATGAATGCATGAACAAATTGTTATTCTCGTGATCTGAGACAGGGGAGTTTAGAGAGATACATGTGATGTCATCTTTGGCATGTTCCAAGCAGCTGGTTGGTATTTTATTGAGCCTGATGTAACCTCCTCAACAGTGTTAATATTGTCCAGAATGATACAACCTGGATTTGTAAGCATAATTTGTTGTGGGGTTTTTTCAGCTAGGATTATTTCAGGCTGAGCATCCTTATGTGTTTGCTTTTCTTCACTTATTTTGCTCGATCCCTAGCCAGTTCTATCATTTTTTCCTTACTACCACCAGATCCCTGAACAGCAGTTTCTACGTCTTTCCCTTTGTTACGACCCAAATCCTGACCAACAGTTTCTACATCTATCCCTTTGCTACTACCCAAATCCAGACCAGTAGATTCAACATTTATCACTTTGTTATTACCCAAATCCCGATGATTTGAAACAACCTTTTTTTTATTGGCTGGCATATGGTTTGCGCTTTATGTTCAGTAGGGTGTCTAGTGGCTAATTCTAGGTGCTTAATTCTACATTTCTCAATGGAGTGGCCTATCTTCTTACAGTGAGGGCAGTATGAAGGGAGATTATCATACTCGATTGCATATTTTTCATTTTCAACAGTTGAGCCTAACCTGATATGCGTGAGGAGCGGTGTTTGAAGGTCTACCTCAACACATATTTTCAGAGCAGATGGTCTTGTAAGCTTCTCTGCTGCCTGGCCCATCTTTATGTATTTCCCAATCTGGTTGCCAATTGCTTGAATCGCTGGGATGGTGTAGTAGTAGAGTGGGACATTTCTGATAATGAGCCAGGCTGGAACAATTGAGGATTCATGATAAGGCTTGAAATCAGGTGTCCAACGTAGTACCCTCATCATAACTCCATTGAAAGCCTAGACCCCCTTGATCTAGCATCTTTGGAAATCTTCCTTATCCTCGAAACGTATCAATACATTTTTGAAATCCACAATTCCTAGTTGATATCTGCCAGCGAAGCCCACAGTTTTGAAATCCGCTTCAATTTTTTCCATGGATGGCCTTCCTCTGGGGAAATTCCCAATTAGGGCATTCAATTAGTGGCTTGATAATTGTTGGATTTCATCTAGAGAGTAGAGTACTGAAGATTCCCCTTTGAATTAGAGGCTAGGGTTTAGGTTTAGTGTAGCGGGAAGGATTGTGGTGATTGGAGGGCTCTTAGCTAGCAATGCCTAGGCAAAGCTTCAGTTTTCCGCCATGACTCCGATGTGCTTGATAAAGCTCAGATCAAGGTGAGTATGGTGTAGGGAGTGGATGATTAACGGTGGTGGTGATGGTAGCGTTGTTACCATTGCGGTGAAGAAGTGGTGGTTGCGGAGGAGAGAGAAGAGAGTGTTTTAGAAAAATGAATTTTTTGATAAATTTTGACAAATACATTTTTTACCAAAATGCATACACAGAAGTTATAGATCAATATTTTATTATTTCAGTATTTTACGTAATTTTTCTAGTTGTTATAATTGGTTTTTGCAATTTTAATGTTTTTATATAATTTTAAAAAAAATGAAATTCACTTATTATTTGTTTTTTTCAATTTATTTTCAATAATTTCTTTTAAAAATGAAATTTATTTTATTTTTTTACACCGAATGATGATATTGACAAGAACGAGAAAAATAAATTATTTGACATATTTTGAAAAAAATGAAATTATATTTTAAATATTAAAAAATATTATTAAGTTTTACATTCAACTTATTTTTTGTGGATAAATTTATTTAAAATAAAATTTAATGATAAAATTAATGAGTAAGATCGAGAAAATCAAGTGGAGTTCATGAATAGTAAAGAGTGGTCTATTGCCTTTGTGAAGAAAAAAATAGGTTGTCTCTTAAGTGGTCACTTAAGGTAAGGTGGAAGAGAGAGATAAAAATAATATATTTAATTTGTAAGAGATTACCATATGTCTCTACCATTACCCATGACCTTAGTTACTGTCAAACTTAAGCATCCCAGCAACGAATCCTACACAATTGAACCAAATCAATGTGAAGTTGTAGAAAATAAGGGTAATAATTGTGTCTGTATTCATGAATTCAGGATACATTATATAGTAGTACAGGATACCTATACAAGCTAGGAAAATGTAATAGAATACAATTACATCTATAATTAAGGGAAGAATACAAATCTAATTCTAATTCCTTAACACTCCTCCTCAAGTTGGAGCATGGGGATCGGAAATGCCCAACTTGCCAAGTAAAGAATGAAACTGGTTACGTCCGAGAGCTTTAGTAAACAAATCCGCAGGTTGGTCTGTAGTACGGATATGTTGAGTAATTAGTGCACCAGAGTGAACAAGATCCCGGACAAAGTGACTCTCAACTTCAATGTGCTTGGTGTGTTCATGAAAAACTGGATTGGCCACTATGTGAAGAGCGTATTGACTGTCACAAAAAAATCTCATGGGAGAGGAGTGCGAAACCCCCAAGTCCTTCAGTAAATACTTAAACCATAACAACTCATAGCAAGTAACCGCCATAGCACGATACTCCGCTTCAGCAGAAGACCGAGAAACAGTAGGTTGTTTCTTGGTTTTCCAGGAAACAGGAGAATCACCGACCATAACAAAGTAACCAGATAGAGAACGCCTAGTAATCGGGCAAGTAGCCCAATCCGAATCACAATAAGCAGTCAATTGTAAAGAACTACGTGAAGAGAGAAATAAACCTTGACCAGGATGACTCTTCAGGTAATACAACACACGAACCGCAGCTTGCCAGTGAGGAACACAAGGAGACTTCATGAAATGCGCAGGAGTATGTACCGAATAACTAAGTTCAAGATGAGTGATAGTCAAGTATATCAAATGCCCAACCAAGCGGCGATACTGCTCCGGGTCATGGTAGGCTGGACCTTCAACACGTGCCAAATCATGTTGTTGCTCCATCGAAAAATCAATTAGTTTAGAAGCAGTTAAGCCTGTATAAGATAAGATGTCCAAAGCATATTTCCTTTGCGAGAGAAACATCCCCTCCGGTCTTCTAGCAATCTCTATGCCCAAAAAATACTTAAGAAAACCAAGGTCCTTCATGTGAAAACAAGAACCCAAGTATTTCTTGAACTCAGAGATAATCGAAGAAGAACTACCAGCAATAACCAAATCATCCACATAAACTAGAACATGTAAAGAAACTGATCCACGGGAATAGACAAATAAAGAGTAATCGGCCTTACTCTGAATAAAAAAAAATGCCCGTAAAGGCTGAGACAGTTTAGCAAACCAATTTCTAGGAGCCTGACGAAGACCATAAAGAGATTTCTGAAGGCGACAAACCTGGCCAGGAGGAACAATGTAGCCAGGCGGAGGACGCATGTACACCTCTTCATGTAAATCACCATGCAGGAAGGCATTATGAACATCCATCTGATGCAATTCCCAACCACGGATAACTGCAATGGATAGAAACAATCGAGCATAACTCATTTTTGCAACCGGAGCAAAAGTCTCAGTGTAATCAATTCCTTCAACCTGGCGATTACCAAGAACCACAAGGCGCGCCTTATGACATTCAATAGTACCATCTGAACGAAACTTTGTCCAGTATACCCATTTGCACCCAATTGCCTTCTTATGCGCAGGCAAAGGAGACAAAGTCCATGTCTGATTTCGCTCCAGTGCAGTAATTTCTTCTGCCATAGCATCCCGCCAATGAGAATGATGGGAAGCCTCGGAATAAGTAGTGGGATCTGCACTAGATGTTACAACACCCAAAAATCTATAATGCATACTAGAAAAATTATCACAATTTACATAATTAGTAAGAGGATAGAGAACACCTGAGGAAAGTGACGACGCATGAGGGAACGTAGGAGGGGGGGTCTTCAGTAGTAAGAGCACAAGCATGATCTTCACAGTCGTAATCTGCCAAGTATGATGGAGGACGACGAGATCGAACACTCTGTCTGGTAGGGGGGCAACTCAGCAGCGGAACTGTCTGGTACCAGAGAAGCCGGTAAAGTAGATATCGAGGATGTAGCATCGGCGGCGACTGGCGGAGAATAACTGGCAACGGACGGCGAAGGTTGACCGACAGCAGCCGGTGTGGCGGTACTTGCGTCGGGTGGCGGAGAACTCCCCGGCATTGACCTGTCGACGTTGACCGGTCGGCATTGACCGACGTTGACTGGTCGGCGACGACCGGTGTTGACTGGCCGGCATTGACTGGTATTGACAGGCAAGACAGCAGTCGGCAGCAGCTGGCCACCGGTGGACAGCGGAAGGCCAACGACGACCGGCGGCGGTGGATCGGCAGTGGAAGGCTGAACAAAAACTTTGTACGGCTCCGGCGAGAAGGAGGAGGAATTCGGTGGTGGTGTGGTGGCACCGCTAGGTTCATCGGATAAAGCAGATGCCGGAGTTGCAGAGTACGGGAACTGGTCTTCAAAGAAATCAGCATCCCGACTGTTAAAGATCACTCAGGATTCCAAGTCAAAAAGGCGATAGCCTTTCTTTTCGGCATGGTAACCAAGAAACAGACACCTCCGACTTCGTGGTGCAAACTTGTCACGATATCTGGGAACATGAGCAGCAAAACACAAGCATCCAAAAACCCTTAAGGATGAATAATTTGGAGCTTGCCCATAAAGCAACTCAAAGGGAGTACGACCGTTAAGATGCTGAGTCGGTGTTCGGTTGATCTAGTAGGCAGCAGTAAGAACACATTCTCCCCAAAATTTAATAGGAAGACTGGCGTGGAACCATAAAGCACGCGCCACTTTGAGTAAATGGCGATGCTTTCTTTCAACACGACCATTCTGTTGTGGTGTGTTAACCATAGATGTCTCAAAGATGATCCCAGATGCAGCAAAATAAGATCATAAAGGCAAAAATTCAGTCTCATTATCAGCCCGAACACGTTTTATGGTTCGGCCCCACTGGTTCTTCACTAAGGCACTAAATTCTAAAAATCTAGAGGCTACTTCACACTTAGCGACTAATAAATAAACCCAAACAGCTCGGGAATAATCATCGACTATCGTCAAAAAATAAAATGCACCACTAGAGGATGGAGTTCTATAAGGTCCCCAAACATCACAATGTACTAATTCAAATAATGTAGTAGCATTTGTAGAACTCAATGGAAAACTATGTCTAGTCTGTTTTGCTCTATAACATACAGAGCAAGGTATAGTAGTATTATTTGTGCTAAAATCAAGAGTTGGAATAGAAGACAACGGCATAGATGATGGATGACCAAAACGTTGATGCCATAAATCAGATGAAGAAACCGAAGCAACTGTCGAAATAGACTGCAGGATATGAGGACGAATGCGAGTATCCAATAGACGAAGCCAATAAACCCCTCCCCCTTTCTGTTCACCCACGCCAATCACAATCCCCGTACTGATTTTCTGTAAAATGCAATAATTTTCAGTAAACAATGCTAGACATTTTAAGGCAGATAACAATCTAGAGCATGATAATAAATTGCATCGCAAAGTAGGTATGTAGAGCACATGAGTAAGGGTGACATCACCAAAACAAATAGACCCATATTGTGTAGCAGACGACATAGATCCATCAGGCAGTATAACATTCACATTATTGGTAGCAGTAGTAATATCAGTAAGAGAACCTTTGTCACCAGTCATGTGATATGAGGCTCCCGAATCAAGAATCCAAGCTAAAGTAAACTTACCTGGCCCATGGTCAGATAACGAATCAAACTGATTAAATAAATGTATGGTCATACTCCATTGGTCATCAGACAGAGCAGGACCAAAATCAGATCGTGTAGGTAAGCCAGAGGAGGCGGCCACCGCAAATCCTTGCGACGACGTCACTACGTCGGCGAAAAGAGCCATAACACAGATGGCAAGTACAATTAAAATAAGAGAAGAGACAAAATATGCTGAACCAAAGCAAAAAACAGGAACTGACGCGCACCTCCTATGTGGCGCGTGCAAATCACGCGTTGGGAAGGGATGACCGCGCGTCTGGTGTACACGCGCATGGATTCACGCGCCTCTGGAAGGTCGCTCGCATGAATCTCACGCGCGTCTCACGGAGACGCTGGTCTGAATCCTTAACGCCGGTCTGATTTGGACGGATCCAATGAAACCCGACCGAGCTCGCTGGTCTGAGCGGAGCAGAGCTAGCCGGATTGATTCGGGAGCTTACCGGTCGAAGCGGAGCTAGCCAGACTGATTCAGGAGCTTCGCCAGTTGGAGCGGGAACGAACGGAGCCAGGAGCGGTTCAGGCCGGCGGACGGAGTCGGGAGCAAAAGCAGGTGCAGGCCGGCAGAGCGGGAGCTAAACTGGTGGCGGAAGAAGAACGGCGGCGTGGCGGAAGAAGAACGGCGGAAGAAGATGATCTGATTTGATTTTTTTTTGGCAAAAGAAAGGTAGTCCGAATCGGCGGCGCGTGGATGTCACGCACGGACAACGGCGGAAAATTTAGGACGGTATTTTAAGGTTTCAGGATTTTAAGCTCTGATACCATGTAGAAAATAAGGGTAATAATTGTGTCTGTATTCATGAATCATGATACATTATATAGTAGTACATGATACATTATATAGTAGTACATGATACATATACAAGTTAGGAAAAGGTAATAGAATACAATTACATATATAATTAAGGGAAGAATACAAATCTAATTCTAATTCTCTAACGGAAGTTAAACCTATGAAACCATTGCCAATGCCATACCAAAGTCTGCGAGTAAAAATGTCAATATGTTCGGAGTTCACACAGCATGTAGACTAGAATCGAACTTGTCCTCTTGGTAACGAACTGATTGGTTCTATCACAATGATTTTCCGGTCGTGCAGTTACAACGATTCAATTGCGACCTCTTACCCGTCCAACGAGGAGCTCCGTTGATGATTGCCATGGATTCGTCGTCGATCGATCGGGAAATTATGACAGCACCTGTCTTCTCCGTCGAAAGAAAGACATGTGAAATGACCGGAACTTTTGGTCTGGAATGCCTGAAACGGCTGGAGCAATGTCGTAGAAGGAGATGTGAGGGGACGACGAACACTCCGATTAGGTGTTCCCGGAGAAGAAAGGAATTTTTCCTTTTTGCAGTTCAGTCCATGGACTTCACTAGTTTTTTAAAAACTAACCCCGAGATTAAAATTATTATATTTTTAACCCTCAAATTAAACAGCTGCTATTTAATGATCCTATACTATCTATTCATCCTTTGGTATCAAGTTCTCGTAAGCCACCCCCCTTGGAAGAAAGATTATCCCATTCTTATTAGTGCACATATATTCCTTAATTTTTTAAAACTGCACATGTACTCCAGTTCCTTATTTAGTGCATGCATAAATTGTATGTATATTTTTGTAAAGATTTAATTACTAAATTTTCTATAAAAATACTATTAGTTATAAATATAATATTGATCAATCATCAGCGCAACATCAAGTTTCTCTCTTCCTAAAAAACACTATTCATTTTCTCTCTAACAATGCCTTTTGAAAATCTCAACGGCTAAATCTAACTCCAACCTCCTACCACCTCTTTACCAAGCTGGATCACTGAACTCATCTACTCTGCCCTAATGGCGGCTCCGCCCTCCGGCGTGAGTCCGCTATCTTACGCCCAAATATTAAATGGAAATAACATCCATTCAATGCTAACCCAAAATGTAACCTCAGCTCACATCTCTCAAAGCTTTAACCCAATCGATCAGCCATCCCAAGAACTCTATCCACTCCTCTCATACAAAGATGAACCGGTATGCCTTTTCCCTGAAGCGGAGATCCAAATCATTTCCGAACCCTACAGATCTGCTCTAATAGGAAAGTTCCCGGCAAGGAGACCGAATCCTGAATTCATCTGCAAAGAGATGGCTATGATTGGTTTCAAAGTAGGATTTCAAATCACAGCCATGGATTCCAGGCATATTCGTATCACTTTCTCTCTTTCTGAAGATTTTCATATAAGTTGGTCTAAATCTATTTAGAATATAGGATCTAGGCATATGTGTGTTGTCAAGTTGTCTACTGATTTTGATTTGGATAAAGAACCCCCATATGTACCAATATGGTTCACAATAGAGTACCCTCCGACCCACTTCTTCCACCCAAAAGCCCTAGAAGGAATAGGGAGCTCTATAGGAACCTTTATCCAAGATGACATCCCAACTAAGAACCTATCTAGACCTTCAACTATTAGACTGTGCGTATAATTTGATCTAAGGTAGCCATTATCCCAAAAGAAAAGGTTAGGATTCATTGCCAAAAACAAAGATTATCCAATTGCTTTTTACCACCAGCCACTGTACTGATTTACATGTTGCAAAATTGGGTATAAAGACTCACAATGTAGGAGAAACACTGAAGCCAACAAAGAGACCAAATCCCCATTCCTAACAAACAGTAAAGTCAAGCCTCCTACCAAGCTAAGAACATTTCCTGAGTCCAACCAAACCAACCAACCACATAGTAAGCCTAATAAACCATCCTCCTCCATGCTCTCTCCTGCCCCAATCCCAAACCCTTCATCTCAGCTATCCTCTGGTCCTCATGAAATTATAATCTGGAAAAAGAAACAACATAGCCCATGTCTCTCAGTCAGTCTAAAAAATTATGATATGGTTGCACAAAATGAACACTCTAATTCTTCAGGCTCAAAAGCCATTCCAAGCTTTGATGCAGGTTCAGCAGTCACGAAACTTACACAAGCACCAGCCGAGCATATCACCAAATCTGAAAAAGTGGACGGGGAACATGCCCATATTTTTTATCCGTCTAACTTAAAAAATCTAGCTCTAAATTCAATTCTTCTGATGATATGACTCTTCCTTGTGTGAAATCATATAAAAAATCTAATCCTTTAGCATTAATACCTTACTCTGAGCCTATAAACATTACTAATTGTTTTAGGGCTCTACATGTATCTGATCTCAACCAAGAAGGCTCCGCTGACATTTTGGTCAACATGCTAAATGGAGAACCACGTTTTAATGATCAAGAAAACTAGGATTATAATAAGGTCAGTGAATATGATACTACACCTAATGTAAGCGACCCCAACTCACCTCATAGTGCATTGACTGTTAAATCTAAAAACCAGATGAGAAACTACCTCTCTGGAGGTCTGAATATCATTCTGAGATCCTCTAAGCAGAATAAACAAAAACCTAACCGTTATAAATGAATACAATACATGTAAAATCTAACTGGTTAGTGTGGAATAGTATGGGACTTAACAAATCAAAAGAAAGAATTAAAAGACTGGTTAACGAAAAATAAATTAGCAGTTCTTTGTTTAATATAACACATGCATGATAATGCGCACATTCTAGCCTTAAGAGTTGAACTAGGTTTTCATGATTTTTTTGCGGCTCAGAATGATAGAATCTGGATTTTTTGGAATAATAAAATGAACCTTTCCCTGAAAATCCAACACACTCAATTTGTAGCTATGAATGTCACAAATATATCCTCTGGCATATCTTTTATATCTGTCTTCATATATGCAAAAACCACAAGAATGCTTAGACAAGAATTATGGGAGGAATTAAATAAAATACCCTCTGGTCCTACCCTCGTGATTGGAGATTTTAATGCGATACTCTCCTGCGCAGAGTAGGAATGAATTAGTTTCCCATGAGAAGAAGTATTCAGGATTTCCAAAACTTCATAAACAATTCTCAGATGGTCGAGATTAATATAGTAGGACCCCTTTCTACATGGGCTAATAAAAGAACACAACCTACATATAGGAGATTAGATAGATGCATAGCTAATGAACATTGGTTAGACTCATTCCCTAATAGCTCCATTCAGGTTTTAGCCAGATGTAACTCAGATCATTCCCCATTACTTCTTACCATTCAAAATAATGTAACCCGCACCCCCAAATCATTCAGAATTTCAGTCTATGTGGATTCACAGAGGACCATAATTTAGAAATTTGGTCAAATCTAACTGGGACCAACCTGTTGTGGGCACATGAATGGTTAAATTTGCTAACAAACTGAAAAGACTAAAAACGTGTCTAAAAAATGGAACAAAGAAGTTTTTGGTGATGTCTTTGTCAACATCAAGAAAGCTGAGATCAAGGTATCAAAATCTGAAAACCTATACTTGATTACTGGCTCGGATCTGGATCCAATAAACCTTAACAAATATAAAACCTATCTTGACAAGAGCCTTAAAGGCTTCAACTTGGAGAGCAAAATACAAAATACTTCCACTTATCAACTAAAGAGAAAAACTCAAAACAGTTGATAACTAAGATTAAAAATGTCCAAGGAAACTGGATCACTGATCCATCACAAATCACTGAAGCTGGGATTAAAATTTTAAAATATCTGTTGAATCAACAACAAACCGACAAAACTAGTACTTTATCAGTTTCTTCCTCTCACAGATATCATCAGTGATATCACAGGATGATAACCACCATCTATCCAAACACACTTCCATTTATGAGCTAAAAGATATTTTCTTCCATATGAAATCTGATAGCTCAGTGGGACCAGATGTCTTTTCATATTATTTTCCAGGATCTTTTAGAAGCTGCAAATGACTTCCTAGAAGGAAGTCCAATCCCCACAGCAGTTTTCTCCTCCTGGATCACCCCAATCCCTAAAAAACCTAACTCCTCATTCTTTGCCGAATTTAGACCAATCAGTTTATCCAATGTGATAAATGAGATCTTTTCAAATATCCTCACACAAAGAATGAAACCTTTAATACACAAGTTGATATATCATGAGCAGTTCGCATTTATGGAAGGTAGATACATCTCAGATAATGTCCTAATGCAACAAACTTTAACATTCCTAGATAAGAAACCCCCACAACACAACCTAATCATAAAGCTCGACATGCACAAAGCTTTTGACATGGTTTTGTGGGGTTTTCTCAACGCAATCCTACATAAATTTGGTTTTGGTGGCTCCTTCGTAAAAATCATCTTCAATAATATATCTTCTCCCTGGTTCTCAGTCCTCCTCAATGGATCACCATTTGGCTTTTTCAAAGCCTCTAGAGGTATAAAGCAGGGAGACCCGTTGTCCCCATTTCTATATAATCTTTTATCTGAAGCCTTCTTTACCTCTCTCAAAAAGTATTTTTAAATGGGCTATGTGGACTACTTCTACTGTGCTCCCTCCCCAATCAAACTTTCCCATCTTATGTATGCAGATGACACAGTCCTTTTTCTCAAAGCAGGTGTCAAAAACTTAAAAGCTATCAAAAAATTCCTTAATGCCAATCAACAAGATTCTAGTCAAATTATTAATTGCTCCAAAAGTGATATTTATATAGGAAAAAAGAATCCCGAATATGAAAAAAGGACAGGTTCCTTTTACCTATTTAGGAGTTCCAATCTATAAAGGAAGAGTATTGCCTATTTCCAACCTCTAATGGAGAAAGTGATAAGAGACTCAACAATTGGAAGAATCAGTGGTTGAGTCAAGCAGGGAAATTGATTCTGATCAAATCCTTTCTTTTATCAATCCTAATTAATATTTTGGCTGCAATCTGTCCCCCCCCCCCCCCAAAGGTCATAAAAAACATGGAAAAAATGCTTCCAACAAAGGATCCACAGAATCTCTCAAAAAGAGAAAGTGGAAATCATGGTTTAATATCTGCTTCCCATATTCAGAAAATGGGCCTGGCATTAAGAATTTAGATGTCTTTACACAAGCCAGTTCCCGTAAATTGTTGTGAAAACCCCAACTGTAATGGTTGAACCTTGTCTGCAAAACTAACAATTTATGTTACCGTATAATAGGGAAATAAAATAATTTATTAAATGTAATTAGAAATACAAAAAATCTATGATGATTGTAAAAAAATAAAAGGTAATAAATGAATCCAATCATTACTGAAGAGTAACAAAATTCTTCCGGCGTAAGATCTCCAGTGAGAATACTAACATGCAGTACCACGATAATTACTGCAACAAAGACTGAAATTAGTCTCGACATGTTATCAAGCGAAAATTGAAAAGGATATAAGATAGAAGAGGAAATATGATTTTGAAATGTCGGATAAATTCATATATATACACTATAAGATATAGCTATTTATAACTGTTATATTGCCGTTGGTAATATAGCCGTTAATAGCCGGTATATTACCACTATACATATATTTGACTAATTTTAGTTAAATGCTAAGAATTAATATTATTAAAGAAGATGTAAAAACACCTAGTAAGGATAGTGCGATAAAAAATTACTTCTTCTAAACTTTCTTTCTAAATTGAATAATTTATATATAAATATAATAAAGATAATAGATATGTATATATATAATAAGTAAATGGATAAATCAAAAGGAATTACCAGGAAGAAGAAATATGTTATGATATATATAATAATAGTAATAAATAAATAAATAAGTAAAAGAAATTAAGGGGAAGAAGAATGGACGGCTAATAGCAATGAATAAATAAACAAGTAAGGAAAATTAAGGGGGAAGAAGAAATGGACGGCGGATGTAAGAATTTGATCCAAAGTAATTTTGGCAAGTGAAATGACTGGGAGAAAGAAACGACAGACGTAAAGATTTTATCCGAAGTAATTTTGGGCAGATTGCTGGGAAGAGGAAATGAACGGCCGACGTGAGGGAGAGTTTTCTAAAGTAATTTTTTGGGCAAGTGGATGTAGGATTATAGGATAAAGTTTCAGGTTGGTAGGTGTCAGAACCTATGTTTTTATCCAGTATAAATATTAGGTCCCCAGTTCTTACCTCCTCACACAGCCTTAAGAAAACAATTTCTTGTCAAAAGAATAGTGGTGAGCAGTGATAGAGCAGGAGACGGAAGTTGCTTAGCCCAAGTCTAACCATAGTGAGTGTTTTCATTGCCTTAGCGTGAATTGAAGTAATATATATATATATATATATATATATATATATATTGTCTTGTATGCGTACAGAATGCCACTAGTGAACAGTACCCCTCGAACCCCTATCCTCGAATCCCTACTAAACCCCTACCCTCGAATCCCTGTCCTCGAACCCCTGTTAAACCTTGACCCCTCGAACCCCTGCTAAAAAGTACCCCTCGAACCCCTGTCCTTGAATCCCTACTAAACCCCTGCCCTCGAATCCCTGTCCTTGAACCCCTATTAAACCTTGACCCCTCGAACCCCTACTAAACAGTACCCCTCGAACCCCTGTCCACGAATCCCTACTAAACCCTGCCCTCGAATCCCTGTCATCGAAACCCTGTTAAACCTTGACCCCTCGAACCCCTGCTAAACAATACCCTCGAACCCCTACTAAACCCCTGCCCTCGAACCCCTACTGAAACTACATCTCGAACCCCTGTTAAACAGTATCCTCTCGAACCCCTGATGAACCCTTGCCCTCGAACCCCTACTAAATAGTACCTCTCGAACCCACTGGAAACCTTCACCCACTAAAAACCTTCACCTCTAGAACTACTAAAAATTTCATCCCTCGAACTACTAAAAATTTCACCTCTCGGACTACTGAAACACTTCACCCCTCAAACCCACTGAAAGACTTCACCCCTCGAACTAGTACCACTGGAACCTTACCTCTCGAATCACTTACCACTCGAACCTCACCACTCAAACTGACTTACCACTCAAACCTCACCACTCGAACTGGTAATACTTACCACTCGAACCTCACCACTCGAACTGGTACCACTTACCCCTCAAACCAATACCACCCGATACCCGTTCCACTTGAACCTTCTCCACTCGAATTCTTTACTCGAACCCCTTGAACTCGAACCCAACTACTCGAACCCCATGTACTCAAACCCAACTACTCGAACCCCTGTACTCGAAATATATACTCGAACCTGTACTTGAACTCCATTATAAAGGGACATACCTGTCCAACATAAATTGATAATATATATTGACTGCTAAACTGAATGTGTATATTACTGTGTTCAATTATCGTGAAACTGAGTTGTGAACTACTCCGATATTTTATAGTGAATGACCGGCTTATACTTTATCTTGTCGTGTCAAACTTGAATCATATACTGCTCTGATATGTTATGTGGGTGACCGGCTTGTACTTTATCTTGCCATGTCAAACTTGAAATATCTGCTACCTGATACCTGTCTATGATTTTAGAGCCCCCGATGCAATTGTAGTTCGGTCAAAGTTGGCGGGGAACGGTATTGACCAGACCGTTTGATTAGACCGGCTACTCGTGGAGTTTCTGGTATGCTAGCATTACCCACTGTACTGTACTGATACGAGCTCGTAACTAAACATCTGTTTGGGTGTGGTTGACGAGACTGAATACAGGACTGACTTGTATGTTAGTTAGAGTTGCCACATAGGCGCTTGACAGCAACTTGGCACTAACCACCTGTACATTTTACTATGTGCTAGGACATATGTGGCTATTTGTTATTTGATATTCTGTGATCACTAAAACTCAATTGGGTAAATACTGGCAATGAAACCTCACTAAGCAAGGAGCTTACCCTAGTTAAACAACCTTTTCAGGTGAAGGGGAACTGTAAGAGAAAAGCCCTTTACTGTCTTTACTTATTTTGAGAGAGATCCTAGATGAACCTTAACATGGATTTTGAATCTGTAATAGTTAGGTGAAACTTTCTTTAATACTTATACTAATACTTTCACTGTAATAGTAATTTAGGTTTTTGAATTTATCTAAATCGCTTCCGCATGAAATTTTTTTGCTCGTTACTGTTATCATTTTCAGTAGCACGACCAAACCCAACCTGACACTGTACGTTGGGTTTGGGGTGTTACAGATGTGGTATCAGAGCATTCTCAAACTAAGTAAAGGTAAACTCATACTTACCTTAATAAAAGATTCTAGAGGAAATTAAATGAATTATGAATAAAATAAGGAGAGTTAGTTGTGTATAAATTATCAAACTGACAACTTTGCTATTTCGATAGATGGACAATAATGTAGAAATCGCAAGTAATACTTTCAAGAGGTCATTGAGGTAAAAAGATATACCAGAGCCTTCCCGGAGGCATTCTTTCCTTGGGCAGAAATTGTTGACAATTCTCAGTGGGTGGAAACTCACGCTTATCCAAATTGGGTAGTACACGCTTTGATTATGGAACGAGTGAAATTAATTAACAAGGTCTTTAGCCTCAAGACCCATGGACAGTTGATGAATACTGCAATGTGGGAACAGCACCTGCGTGCAAATGCAGAAGAAGCGAGGGTAAACACAGCGGTTGCCGAAAACCATCGACTGAAGAACCAAAGATGTAGGGAGCTCTGACAATGGCATGCCGAATGACAGGAAACCATCCAAAAAGTAGGCTCGGTCCTGGTAAATACCCAGGAGCTACAGGGAGGTTTGACCGCCTATCGTCGACAACCAACGGAAGCACGTTGGAGGCATATTAGAGAGACTCGAGGCACGATGGAGCAATCTCTCACTACGTTGCGGGATTATTTAATGGACCAAGCATACCCTAGAGCTGAGCAAAAAGAAGGAGGTGACTCCACCAAGGATTCGAGAGTCGATTAAAAATTGGAAGCCAACTTTTGGGGGAAAACTTACAGCTAAGATACTAACAGTTTGCAAGATAGGTATTAGAACAAGAAGCAAGTCCCAAATTTTTTACGTCGAAAGACGACGCTAGAGGACTATAATATTATTGCAAATATCTTATGATGAAGCTATAACTATTGTAAAATTTCAGTGGTGTTATAAAAATATTTTGTGAATTATAATCTGTTGGTTAGAAAACTAAACGAGGATTGACTCAATCCATGGAACTAATTTTTTATGTATAGGACAATGGAAAAGGACCAAGGAGAAAGTTCAAACTCACCTGCAGGACAGAATTCCCCAACTGCTGGGATAGAATTTTTAGCAAGTCAAGTTACCAAAATTTTGAGCCGCATAATAGAGAGGGACAATTGAGCTCAATCTCCAGTCATGGATCAAAGTCATAAACCAGAGATGGAGGATGCGGCCTTGGAAAAATTCTAGAAGTTTCATCCACCCAGGTTCAACGGCGGCCTGGATGATGAAGTCACCGAAAATTGGATCAAAACGATGGCTTGAACCTTCCTTGCCTTGGGATATGTGGATGGACGGAAGGTGAATTTCGCTATATTCCAATTAAAAGGCGTTGCACTAGATTGGTGGAACATAATACAAAGGAAGTGGGACATGGAAGAAACTCCCAGAACCTGGGAGAATTTTGAAAGGGAGTTTAAGAAGAAGTTCATTCTACCTCTAGTTATCGAGAGGAAAGAAGTGGAGTTCATAAACCTGAAGCAAGGATTGATGAGTGTAACAGAGTACGAGGAAAAGTTTTCTCGACTCACTAAATTTGCAGAGAAGATGGTCTTGACTGACGAGGAACGCAAGAGGAGATTTATCCAAGGGTTAAGGCTGGAATTGAAGGATGCTCTAGCCCCGACCTATCAGAACAGTTATGCTACAGCCATCGAATCCGCGTTCAGAGTGGAGGAAACCAAAAATGTTTTACGAGCCATGCATCAATCAAGAAGAACAAGTGTGAAGTTCCAGTCGGTATACACTTCAGACCCACAGGGAATAAACTTTAAGAAAAACAAAGTCCCTAGAAGAGACATATCCCGACCCTCTGCCATGTCGAAGAACTCGAGCATCATTTTGAGAGGAACAACTTTTGTTCGTTGTACGCACCGTGGAAAGGGGAACCATGATGAGAAGGATTGCTGGAGGAAGGCAAACAAGTGTCTAAGGTGTGGAAATTCTGAACATAGAATATCATAATGCCCGCTAGCTCCGTCGAGTCACTCGTCTCAAACTATGGGGTCTCAGCCGTCAGTCGGCAAACTGGCTCAGAAAGGAGGAGTAAGTGGGAGAAGCCAACCAAGAGTGCAAGCTCGTGTCTATGCAATGGAAGATAATGAAGCTCCGGATTCGACTGAAGTCATTGAAGGTACCCTTTCTATTTTGGGTAAACTAGCTAAAGTTTTGATAGATCCTGGGGCTTCTCATTCTTTTGCTAGTTATTCCTTTCTTGAAAATGTGGAAGATAAGATAGAGAATTTACCTTATAAGTTGGAAGTTAGCACTCCCACAAACGATGGTAAAATCCTAACTGGACGAGTATGTAGAAACTGTAGGGTAAACGTGGGGCGTAGGGAATTACCCATAGACCTAATTGCTCTACCCTTAAAGGGCTATGCGGAATACTTGGAATGGATTGGCTTGCTAAAAATCATGGCCAGTTAAATTTTCATACGAAGGAAGTTAAGCTGTGTCGACCAGGGGAACATCTGATTGAAGTGGATGTGGGAGGGAAAAGATTCTCCTCATTATTAGTTGCTGGATTCAAGGCTCGACGAATGATTTGCAAAGGGGCGACTGGTATATTGGCTTAAATCTTAAATAAGCCAGTGGACCAGTTAAAAGGAGAAAATATAAATGTGGTCCAAGACTTCCCTAAGGTATTTCCAGAGGAACTCGTAAGTTTACCTCCTAAAAGGGAGACCAAGTTTACCATTGATCTGGTACCTGGGGCCGAACCTATTTCTCGAACCCCATATCGTATGGCGCCGTTAGAGGTACAGGAGTTGAAGTTTCAACTTGAAGACTTGTTGACTCGAGGATTCATTCAACCGAGTACCTCTCCCTGGGGAGCCCCAGTATTGTTTGTTAAAAAGAATGATGGCTCTTTTTGGATTTGTATTGATTATCGAGGCTTAAACAATGTGAAAATTAAGAATAAATACCCCCTTCCCATTATTGAGGAGTTGTTCGATTAACTCCAAGGAGCAGTTGTATTTTCCAAACTGGATTTACAACAAGGGTACTACCAGTTGCGAGTGAAGGGGGAAGACATACCCAAGACAGGTTTCAATACTCGATATGGTCATTATGAATTCCTAGAAATGCCAATTGGGGTGACTAATGCACCAGCTGCTTTTATGGACCTCATGCATCGAGTATTTCGGCCATACTTAGACGAGTTTGTTGTCATTTTCATCGATGACATCCTGTTCTATTCCAAATCTCAGCAGGAGCATGAAGGGCATCTAAGGAAAGTATTACAACTGCTTAAGGAGCACAAGTTGTACGCCAAGTTTAGCAAATGTGAATTCTGTCTAAACCAGGTGAACTTTTTAGGGCACGTGATTATCAAGGAAGGAATATCCGTGGATCCATCTAAAGTTGAGACGGTTCTAAACTGGAGAGTGCCAAACAATAGTACAAAAGTTCAAAGTTTTCTTGGTCTGGCAGGGTACTATAGGCATTCCATCAAGGACTTCTCTAAACTTGCATCCCCTTTATTCTGATTAACTCAGAAAGGAGTTAAGTACGAATTGAATGAGAAGACTGAATCCAGTTTTCAGGAATTGAAGAAGTGTCTGACCTCTGCCCCAATTCTTGCCCTACCTGATGGAAATGATGGATTCATATTGTATATCGATGCTTCAGGAGAAGGTCTAGGGTGTGTATTGATGCAAAGGGGCCACGTGATTTCTTATGCTTCCAGGAAGTTGAAACCTTATGAAAATAATTACCCCACCCATGACCTAGAACTAGATGCAGTGGTGTTTTCTTTAAAGAAATGACGACATTACTTATATGGTGTCACATTCGAAGTGATGTCAGATCATAAGAACCTGAAGTACCTTTTCTCCCGAAAGGACCTAAATATGCCCCAACGTCGGTGGATGGAATTTGGAGGATTATGACTGTGTGATCAATTATCATCCTGGCAAGGCAAATGTGGTGGCGGACGCACTAAGTCGAAAGGTGAATTTGGCGCATATCTGGATAAAGGAGACGGAGATGTTATCACAAGAAGAGAATTGGGAATGTGAGACCAAACCTGACCGACTTGTATTCTTCAATCTAAGGGTACAAGCTGAGTTGCCCATGGAGATTAAGAAGGAGTCAGATAAATCATTGGTAAAGAAGAAAAAGCTTGTTGTTGAAGGGAAATTGCCAGATTTTGAAGTAGACAGTGAAGAAGTGCTGACCTGTAAAGGTGGGTTTTGGCTACCCCGAAGTTTAGGAATCACCCAAAGAGTGTTGGAGTAAGCTCACCGATCCAAGCATACGGTGCACCCAGGAGGACCAAAATGTACCGAGACCTGAAACAAAGGTACTGCTGGGATAATATAAGGAGGGACATAGCGGAATACGTGGCATGTTGTTTGGTGTGCCAACAGGTTAAGGCCGAACATCAGAAACCATTAGGGTTGTTGCAACCATTGGAAGTTTCAGAGTGGAAATGGGATCACATCACGATGAACTTCATGACAAGACTGCCTCAAACATCGAAGATTTTTTATGCAATATGGGTGGTGGTTGATAGGTTGACCAAGTTGGCTCATTTCCTACCAATCAATGTTAAATACTCCTTGGAAAGACTGACTGCCCTATACATCTGGGAAATCGTAAGATTGCATGGGATGCCGATAATTATCGTGTCCGATAGGGATCCAAGATTCACTTCTCGTTTCTGGAGGCAACTGCAAGCCGCAGTGGGAACCAAATTGAACTTTAGTACAAGTGCCCATCCACAGACAGACGGCCAGTCAGAGAGAAAAATTCAAACTTTGGAGGACATGCTCCGAAGCTGTGTTATGGATTTTGGGGGAAGTTGGGATGCTCATTTACCTTTGGTAGAATTCGCTTATAACAACCGTTACCATTCGTCCATTGGTATAGCTCCATATGAAGTGCTCTATGGTAGAAAGTGTCGAACACCCCTCTTTTGGGATGAAGTGGGAGAGAAAAAAACTTTTCCAGTTACCAGTATATCTTGGGTTGATGAATCTATGGATAAGGTCAAACAGATAAAGCAGCTCTTACAGACGGCTCAAAGTCGACAAGGGTCTCGTTCGGCATAGTAAGAAAGGAAAACTGAGCCCTATGTACATTGGCCCTTTTGAAGTCGTACAACGAGTTGGGCCATTTGCATATCAACTTAACCTACCTAGCCAGTTGGGGAAATTACATGATGTTTTCCATGTGTCACTTCTGAAGAAATACCACCCTGATCCCGAACACGTGCTAAACCATGAAGACTTAGATGTGAATGAAAAACTGATGTACAAGGAAAATCCTGTAAAAATATTGGATCGAAAAATCAAGACATTGCGAACCAGGGAGATCCCTAGGGTTTTGGTATTGTGGAGAAATCATAAGGTCGAAAAGCAACTTGGGAGTTGGAAGATGACATGAGGAGTACTTACCCAGAGTTGTTCATGGGAAATGGGAATTTCAGGGACGAAATTCATTAAGGAGGGGAGATTGTGAAAAACCCCAACCGTAATGGTTGAATCTTGTCTACAAAACTAAAATTTTATGTTACTGTATAATAGGGAAATAAAATAATTTATTAAATGTAATTAGAAATACAAAAAAATCTATGATGATTGTTAAAAATAAAAGGTAATAAATTAATCCAATCATTACTAAAGAGTAACAAAATTCTTCCGGCGTAAGATCTCCAGTGAGAATACTAACATGCAGTACCACGATAATTATGGCAACAAAGACTAAAATTAGTCTCTACATGTTATCAAGCAAAAATTGAGAAGGATATAAGATAGAAGAGGAAATATGGTTTTGAAATGTTGGATAAATTCGTATATATATATACTATAAGATATAGCCGTTTATAACTGTTATATTGCCGTTAGGAATATAGCCATTTATAGTCGGTACATTACCACTATACATATATTTGACTAATTGTAGTTGAATGCTAAGAATTAATATTATTAAAGAAGATGTAAAAACACCTAGTAAGGATAGTGCCATAAAAAATTACTTCTTCTAAACTTACTTTCTAAATTGAATAATTTATGTATAAATATAATAATGATAATAGATATGTGTATATATAATAAGCAAATGGATAAATCATAAGGAATTACTCAGAAGAAGACATATGTTATGATATATATAATAATAGTAATAAATAAATAAATAAGTAAAAGAAATTAAGGGGAAGAAGAATGGATGGCTAATAGCAATGAATAAATAAACAAGTATGGAAAATTAAGGGGGAAGAAGAAATGGACGGCGGACGTAAGAATATGATCCAAAGTAATTTTGGCAAGTGAAATGACTGGGAGAAAGAAATAGCGGACGTAAAGATTTTATCCAAAGTAATTTTGTGCAAATGAGATTGCTAGGAAGAGGAAATGAACGGCGGACGTGAGAGAGAGTTTTCCAAAGTAATTTTTTGGGCAAGTGGATGTAGGATTACTGGACAAAATTTCAGGTTGGTAGGTGTCAGAACCTATGTTTTTATCCAGTATAAAGATTAGGTCCCCAGTTCTTACCTCCTCACACAGCCTTGAGAAACAAATTTCTTGCCAAAAGAATAGTGGTGAGCAGTGATAAAGCAAGAGATGGGAGTTGCTAAGCCCAAGTCTAACCACAGTGAGTGTTTTCATTGCCTTAGCATGAATTGAAGTCCCCACCAGTGAAGAGTACCCCTCAAACCCCTGTCCTCGAATCCCTACTAAACCCCTACCCTCGAATCCCTGTCCTCGAACCCCTGTTAAACCTTGACCCCTCGAACCCCTACTAAACAGTACCCCTCAAACCCCTGTCCTCGAATCCCTATTAAACCCCTGCCCTCGAACCCCTGTTAAACCTTGACCCCTCGAACCCCTGCTAAACAGTACCCCTCGAACCACTGTCCTCGAATCCCTACTAAACCCCTGCCCTCGAATCCCTGTCCTCGAACTCCTATTAAACCTTGACCCCTCGAACCCCTGCTAAACAATACCCCTCGAACCCCTGCTAAACAATACCCCTCGAACCACTGTCCTCGAACCCCTACTAAACCCCATCCTCGAACCCCTGTCCTCGAACCCCTATTGAAACTACATCTCGAACCCCTGTTAAACTGTAACCTCTCGAACCCCTGCTGAACCCTTTCCCTGGAACCCCTACTAAATAGTACCTCTCGAACCCACTGAATACCTTCACCTCTCGAACTACTGAAATTTTCACCCCTCGAACTACTGAAATTTTCACCTCTCGAACTACTGAAAGACTTCACCCCTCGAACCCTACCCCTCGAACCAATACCACTGGAACCTTACCTCTCGAACCACTTACCACTCGAACCTCACCACTCGAACTGACAATACTTACCACTCGAACCTCACCACTCGAACTGGTAATACTTACCACTCGAACCTCACCACTCGAACTGGTACCATTTACCCCTCAAACCAGTACCACCTGATACCCGTTCCACTTGAACCTTCTCCACTCGAATTCTTTACTCGAACCCCTTGTACTCAAACTCCTTGTACTCGAACCCCTTGTACTCGAACCCCTTGTACTTGAACCCAACCACTCGAACCCCCTGTACTCAAACCCAACTACTCGAACCCCTGTACTCGAAATACATACTCGAACCTATACTTGAACTCCATTATAAAGGGACATACCTGTCAAACATAAATTGATAATATATACTGACTGTTAAACTGAGTGTGTATATTACCGTGTTCAATTATCGCGAAACTGAGTTATGAACTACTCCGATATTTTTCTGTGAATGACTTGCTTGTACTTTATTTTGCCGTGTCAAACTTGAATCATATATTGCTCTGATATGTTATGTGGATGACCGGCTTGTACTTTATCTTGCCATGTCAAACTTGAAATATCTGCTACCTGATTACCTGTCTGTGATTTTAGGGCCCCCGACGCGATTGTAGTTCGGTCAAAGTTGGCGGGGAACTAAATTGACCGTACCATCTGATTAGACCGGCTACTCGTGGAGTTTCTGGTATGCTATCATTACCCACTGTACTGTAATGATACGAGCTCGTAACTGAACATCTGTTTGGGCGTGGTTGACGAGACTGAATACTGGACTGACAGATAGCCTTCGGGCACTACTGAAAGGTTGTGCCTTGTATGTTAGTCAGAGTTGCCGCATAGGCACTTGGCAGCAACTTGGCACTAACCACCCGTATCCTTTTACTGTGTGCTAGGACATTTGTGGCTATTTGTTATTTGATATTCTGTGATCACTAAAACTCAACTGGGTAAATACTGGCAATGAAACCTCATTAAGCAAGGAGCTTACCCTAGTTAAACAACCTTTTTCAGGTGAAGAGGAACTGTAAGAGAAAAGCCCTTTGATGTCTTTACTTATTTTGAGAGAGATCATGAATGAACCTTAACATGGATTTTGAGTCTGCAATAGTTAGGTGAAACTTTCGTTTAACACTTATACTAATACTTTCACTGTAATAGTAATTTGGGTTTTTGAATTTATCTAAATCGCTTCTGCATGAAATTTATCTGCTCGTTACTGTTATCATTTTCGGTAGCACGACCAAACCCACCCCGACACTGTACGTTGGGTTTGGGGTGTTACAATTGTGGTGGAAGCTACAATTAAATAAGACCCCTTGGTCCAAATTATTTTGGTCCGTAAACAATTCAGCCCAAAAAAGTACATTATGGGACATGATTTGCAATGTTTCAGAATGGGCCTCTGTAAACTCCAAACTGATAGTTTGAAAGGCCGACTCACATCACAAGACCAGCCCCAGATATTCCGGTGGCAGAGTTTTTATCTGGCAGGAACTCTATTTTACCATTACTGGAGCCACACCTACCTACCAATATTGTAAATATGTTGCAGGTACTCAACATCTCTGGCATACATGAAGACAGGCTGGTCTGGACACTTGAACACAATGGAGCATTCACAGTCAAATCGGCATATGAGGGACTAAGACCCAAAAGAGAACCTTGAAGAAACCGTGGGAAAAAATACCTAGTAAGATCTCAGTTTTCATCTGGAGGTTAATGAATAACCAACTTCCCATTGATAACAATCTTATGCATATAGGTTTTAACCTCTCGTCAAAATGTGTCAATTGCAAAAACCAGGACTCTCTCGACCATCATTTTAACCACTGCAGTACTTTGCTTCTTGTATGGTCTAGAATTCACCAGTTTATGATGATCCCAGATAGAGTTTTTAATAATGTGTGGGATAGATTATCATTCTATTTTTCCTTTACAGGATTAACAAAAAGTCATCACACTATTGTTATAACTGTGTCTGCGATAACCTTATGGTTTATGTGGAAGGTTAAAAATAAAATTTTGTATGAATCCGAGACACAATCCATAGAACAAACCATTACTCAGATTAGGAATTTCTGCTAAACTGCTTTCTATGCTTTCCCTATTTAGAAGTGTCGTTTAGATGATAACTACTGGATAGATGTTGGCCTGATACCTTTCTTTACTGTTAAGCCTAAGAAAAAGGTTAAAAAACATGTTGGATGAACCCTGATCATGGGCTGAAACTTAATGTCGATGCTGCATATAAATGTTCTAACATTAATGCAGTTGCTGGCCTTGTCTTTAGAGATAAAGAATGTGTGGTACATCATGTGTTTTACTTGTCCTTTCTTGTCCCTTCACCCTTATATGCTGAACAGATGGCTATAAAATCAGGCCTTCAAATTTGCACCAGTCTGAATCTCACCTCCATTCATATAGAGTGCCAGCAGGCTCTTAGAGCCATTCATGATCCTTGGTCTCAACATTTTAATGCTTTCAGCTTGGAATTTGAAATCAAAACATTGCTAGGATATTTTAATACGCAGTTGACATCTATTTTCAGAGAGGCTAATCTTGTTGCAGATTTCATTGAAAAAGCTGGGGATAAAATGAACCCTTTAGGACACTTTGGAAGGATAGATCACGTTAATTTCTCACACACACACGGGGTCTCATTCAGTTAGATAGATGAGGTATCCCTAATCTAAGAGTTTCAAGAAAGAGAGATTATCATTTTTTCCCTCCCTAACTCCTTCGGCAGTGAATTTGTTTTTGGAAAACGTTCTTCTACTTCTTGTTTGCATGTTTTACCTATCATGTGTAGGTATCGTGTTTTACTATCACGTGCTTCTATTTAGATTCGTTTTTTTTATCATGTTTTTGTTTTGCTTCTGTTTTTCCTATCATGTGCAGGTACTGAGGAACCGGTGCATCCCCTCTCATCATAATGGATTCAAAAGTTTGGAGAAAACTAGTCCATATATCTCTTACAACTGCTAATTTTTGCCTACAAGCTCTGGTTTATTTAGTCCTTAAACCATTTACTGCAAGGCTAACTACTCAATGCGCAATGGTTTCTCTAGTATTTTAAACATCTTGACATGTATCATATTTAGGAGTCTTTGTATTGAGATAATGGTTAATTCGGATATCTGGCCTCCAAATTGCTCACACAGGGAGGTGGAGGTAATTTAAGAGGAAACATATCCGATTCAACCATTTCTCCTTCATTTCATAGAATCTCATTCTGCTTGTAACCGCTATAGTTCTTCACTTATATTTTAAAGGTCTGGAATACCTAATAAACCATCCTCATCCGGATCCTGATTTCAATTCTATTCACGTGTTTGAACTTGCAAGAATGCCCTGGACCTAATCTCTCTCCACACTTAAAACACAGACTAATTTCTCTCCAGTATTGCATTTTCTGAGGTGTGACTCTTCTAAATCCATCCATACCAGGCCTCTTATCATTTCTAGAGTTAACATTGGCTACAAAATCTTTCCACACTCCCTTGTCTGCATAAGGCCTAGGCTTAACAACATTCATAGTATTACCAGACCAGTTTCTACCCCTCTTTTGAGACAATTCTAAGCTTTGCTCCTAAAGAATAGCAATCTCAACAGTTGATAATAGGCTAGTAGGTTTCATTATCTTAAGCATCAGCTTTAACTCTTCTTTTAATCCACTAAGAAAACTGCAAATTAAGTAAGAATCAGTGAGTGAAGGATTCTTATAGTCATAAGTGTTTTCAACCCTTCAAATTGCTCCTGATAAGATCTCACATATCCTCTTTGAAATAGTTTTTTGAACTCTTCCACCTCATTCTTAGCTCCAAGTTCTAAGCATCTTTTAAGCACCACATCAGTAAATTCATTCCATAACCAAAACTCCATGTCTTCTTTTCGCTTTGAAACCAAATCTCGGTCTTCCCTTCCCAGTAGATCTCGATTGTCTCCACCTTGAATGCATCCACTATCTAAAAATAGAGTAAAAAAACTTCTCACACATTCTCAGCCACTCTTTTGGTTTTTCTCTTGAGAACATTATCAGCTCAATCTTAGGCTTGTGTACGAACGTTCCCTTTGATACCAAATCCTTCACACATGTATGTAAGTCATCTGATCTATGGTAATTAGCCACAGATATTTGAAAAAGAGAATTCTCCCTGAATTTCTGATTAACTTGAGCTTGAGTTGGATTAGCTTCCTTCTCATCCTGAGAGTCTCCCATGCTCAATTGTGAAGTGGATCTCTGAATACTCTTAGCAAAGCGTTGTGACATTCATCACCTTCCCCAACGAACACAACATTCCACATTCCAAGATTCTATTGCAGAATTGTGAACATTCGGTCCTCCATTGCTTGAAACTTCACATCCATTACTGTATCCAGCCTCTTCTCCAATTGCGCTACCAAAAGAACTTCGATCTCTGATTGGATTGCATAGAATTTATCCTCCATTGCTTCGTACAACTGAGTGTTGTTTGTTTTCGATTGGTTCTTCACCTCCAGAGACAATTTGTTTATCCAATTGTCTTGATCTTTCACGAGTCCTTCCAAAGTCCTGAATCTGGTGTTGTTAGCCATGGTTTCTCAGGATTTAAGCTGCTCTGATACCAAATTGTTAAACAACAAGAACTTAAAAGGTGAAGAAGGTATTTATTAGGAAGAAAGGCAGAAACGAGGGAAAAGATAGAATATATACAGATTGTAAAAGAGAGAGAAACTGGGAAAATACATCATGAACAATATCAAAATCAACATGCCAAATCTGATGCCTAGCCCTTTTATTCTGCTTGCCAATGGAGTGGTCTTTCTCAACTGAATTCGATTACAACAACTTGCCACTTGCATCTTGAAAGCTGAAGCATTCCCGTGGCCATGACACAACTTACTGAGCTACTAAGCTAGCTGCTTACAGTTATAACCGTAGAGATGGTTTAGCCATTTATCATTATAGCCTTAGTTAATTGGGCTTATTGTGTAACAAAGGGATTGAGCAAATCAAACCTATTGGGGTTGGACCTTTTATTTTGGACAAATTTTTTTTTTAAATATATTTAAATTTTTAAATCCTAAATCAAATAATGTTCAAACGTCTAATAAAAACACTAAAAATACACATTAAACTACAAACTTCAAACATCAAATAAAATCACTAAACTAAAAAATATCAAATACCATTAAAATACATATCGAACTAAAACAGATAAATATTAAATACAAAACTCAAAAAAGTTAAATATCAAATCAAAATAGATAAATATCAAATAAAAACACTAAAGTACACATGAAAATTAAAATTAAAATAGTCTTACCTCAAATTAAAACACTAAAAAACTACAGTAAAATATTCAAATAATTTAACATCAAATGAAAAAACTAAAAATACACACCAATAGTAGTTAAACATAAAATAAAATATTAAATGCACATCAAATTAGAATAATTAAAAATTAAATATATGTAATAAAAATATATCAAATTAAAACAACTAAACATCATATAAAAACTTATATGAGTTCTAAAGTATCAATGTGACACTAATATCTAAAACAAAACACCAACATAATTAAAATTTTAAAAACCAATTCATAGTACTACTGAAACATCAAGCCATCAAGGATCAGAAAGGCTACTTCAATCGGAATTCCATATGAATTTAGGGTAATGGAATTCAGGTGGATTTCACGTTGGAATTTGGATTTTAAAATGGGTTGGGTCGAAACTAGATGTGTTTGAGTCTGGTCTTTCAAAGCACGGATTTAAATTTTTAAAAATGCAATTAGTTAAAAATAAACAGAACATTAAAATACATATCAAATAAAAATAATTAAACATCGTAACAAAACTCTAAAAATACACATCAATATATTTAAATATCAAATTAAAAATACACATTAAAAATACACATTAACTAATTTTGGAAATAAATTTACCCACTCGACAAGTGGTTCGTGTACAGACAGTAAGCATTAGAAATCTAAAACAATTAAAAGAACATCTATAACGTGACATACAATATGTTTTGAGGAATATAAAGTATATAGTTTCTACTTATATCTATTGATGTTCGTTTGATAGGTAATGCCTATAGATTTTCGCTCTACTGAGGGAATATGTTAGAACTAGTTCCATTTCTAGACTTGTGTTGTTTGAGTTGTAAAGACGGTTGGAATATAGTATTGTTGTTAATGCATCATATCCTTTGTTCCTGGTAATTTTCCAATTCATTTGTGGTATCAATAATGGAATTTGCATTCAGTATTTCCAAAGTCGGAAGGTTAGTCAAACGTAGTATACAGGATGTCGTCAAACAATTCGGCAATGTAACATGGCCTGTATTCTATGCTTCTTACCCAATGTTGGTTCAAAGTTGGAAACCAAACTTGGAATTCATAAATTAAGGTTGTGCTTATAGCATGGGATATGGGAAAGTTATAAAATTTCAAGTGTAAAAACACTAAATTATGAACTCAGAAACCATTTTAAACTTCGAAACTTGCCTCAAATTTCTGACATCCAAAGTCTGCATGTATTCCGATGCCAAAACCTCATCTACAACTATCGTACTTCCAACTTCAGAATAGTTGTCATCGTTGGGTTCTTAATAGTTTTTTTTGAGTTCTGAACCTAAAAACGGTGATTTTGCAGTGGACATAATGGCAGATTAAAACGTCTTTAAGCGCAACCAATAACGATGATTTTTTATGTGTCTTCAACGATAATGTTTGACAGCGCAACCAAAAAAGTCACTGAAATTTGGTTTTACCTAATTAATTCAATTATCACTACTGGTGTGTTCCAACATGACTAAATTAACCAAGTGCATAATAACGTAAAACGTAAAAGACACACGACTTGGTTACGCAGTTCGGTGAAATCCACCTACATCTGCGGGGCCTGGCCCAGTTCAGAATGAATTCACTAATCAGAAAGATACAGTACAAAGTACACCATACAATTATACTTATCTTATCTAACTATAACGTGAATCCTGCAAGCTCCCCTTGCTACCGATCCGCCTTGATCAGACTCCCTCTGACCTCGAAACTCGTCGACGCTGGATCTCCTCCTCCCGAGGAATTAAGGCATATGATTCTGAACTTTGTACAGCAGGTTCGTGTGTTGGAACACAGGATTCCGGCTCTTTGCAATTCTCGAAAGATAAAAAATCTGTGTGCAGATTTTTCTATTAAGTCTGTGAGTATTGCAGCCGTGTTTGTTCTCAATGTATAGTCCATGAGCAGATCTGAATTCTCCATGATTATCTCCATAATATTCCTATTCCAAATCTGCTTCTTGAAGCATATCCAAATCCCATAAATAAAGGGATTTACCTTATCTCATTCTATCTCATATATTCGAATAAATCTTCTCCATATAAGTTGGGATTTTCCATAAACCAATTATGCTTCACACGCCTAAACATATAGCAGAATATTTAGATTTCCATAACTCACAAATACCATAATATTCTGTCTTCTTTTTCCGTAAACATCTTTGCGTGAATATACTGCTAATTTGCATGTATATCTTGTGCAAATGTAATTCCTTCTCCACATAATTTTCTGATTACAATCAAATCTCTTGGAGATAAGAATTACCAAATCTAATCCCTTTAAGTAAGGAATTGATATATTCTCCAACTCAAATACAACTGGACAAGATGTATCCTTCTCGGATTCAGTCTTCAACATTTCCTTATTTCACCAAAATTCCTTCTTTGATGTTGCAACTCAATAATACCATATTTGCATAATTTCCACAAATTGCCAACTAGATAAATCTAGACGTTACAATCTCCCCCTTTGGCATTTTGTGGACCAATCACCTTTTGGCATTTCATCACAAAAGCTTATGCAAATAAAGACATCAACCTTGAAAACCACTCTAGATGTTGGAACATAGAAACATAGCGTCTCTCCCTGAATTCCGCATTCCTTCAACATCCAGGAATAATAAGCATGTTGGAACATCAACCCAACGGAGCCAATAAAGTCATCCAAGAAATCCAAAACATCCCTCCCTTGGGAACATAAACATGCCAAACATAATAGACACAGAAAACCAAAATCTCCATTAAACGCAGCTCCCCCTGAAGCAAATATCTGGCTTATGTTGGAACATAGCCATAGCAGAACCTTTAAACTTCTTCAAGAGCAACTATCTGTGCCTCATCTAATCTGGCATCTTCTACCTCCAAAGTTAACATCTGAATGGATTGAGCTCTCTACTTCACACCATTGTACCACTCAAAATCTGAATCAATGTTGCCTCCCTTATAATTCTTGTAAAATCTCCCGATTGTACTCCTTGTAGATTGAGGCGGCAGTCTTGAGACCCAAATAGTCCAGGTAAGCTGTAAATCCACACTCCTCATATACACCCAGATCAGTTGTCCTTTTGGCTAAAATTATATCTCTCATGGCAGTTTGATCAGAAGTGCCTTCAATAATCTGCTCACCTTGTGTTGGAACACCCAATGTTGGAACATAACAGCTCGCATTGCTTCAGAATCAACACATCTCCTACTCAGCTTCCTTCACTGCATCAGTACTTTCTCCCCCTATCTGGTGTTGGAACATAGACTTGTTTACCATCCAGATCATAATCTTCTCCAACCACAGTTACTGATGTTTGAACAGCTGAATCTCTAATCCATGTCCACGTCTTCTCAACTTGTCTCCAAACTCTGTGTTGGAACATGACCAGCATCACTGTCTTCCAACTCCTTATCATCATAAACCAGAATACCAGGAAGAACCACCTTTCTAATATATTCGACCATCATTTTTTTCACCTTTTTCTTCTTTCTAATTTTCTGTACACAAAATAAATAAACAAAACTTCTACTGCTAAATAAAAGCTTTAAAAAATACCTCAAATCTGACAAGCACCTAAGTGTTGTCTGAGGAGCTCAACCGTAGCAGTGTCCAACGACTTTGTGAAAATATCCGCAATTGGTCTCGATGTTGGAATATAGGCTACCACGACTTTTCTCTCAACCCGAATTCTTACAAATACTCCCACCACACTCATCTTCAATTCAGCTTGCATCAAAGTCACAAAATCTTGTTCTTGATAAACAAGCAAGGTGTGATCTTCTCCCCCTCGACGAGAACCTTTCTGAATAGGAAAGGTCGTGAGTTGCTTATACCACGCCTGTGGTGCTTGTCTTGATCCATACAAAGCCTTCTTGAGTCGATGCTATACTTCCTCATTAACCACATCATGTAGGGGAGCACTCTTGACAGCTTTTTGGTACATCGTAAAATTCATAGTGCAAACCATAACAAGGAGAATGCGAATATATTCTAACCTGTCAACTGAGGAAACAACAATGAGGGAGAGAAAATATTGTAGACCAGCAAGTTCCCTATAATTAACCCAAGGGATCGATCAAGTCATTCTTCCGCATGATTAAGCCTTTACCGATGTTGGAACATGGGAGAGTTCTGGAGAGGACGATGTTCCAACATTGTTGAAGATATAAGAATTGCCAGCTTTATCTTTAAGATCTATCTCATCCGATGTTCCAACATCATTACGTCCCTGATCTGAGAAATCAACCGGTGTTGGAACATGGTCAGCCGTACGATCTACTTCATCACATTTGACACTGTAGCAGTTCACTTCTTGTTCCAATAAGTAACATTTGTCTGATGACCGAATACCAGTAAGCACTTTGTTGTTGCCATGTTTCACTATGCACTTTTCTTTATGGAATTCCACGGTCATATTATCATCACATAGCTGGCTGATACTCAGGAGATTAGACTTTAGGTCTTCCACCAACAAAACACCAGTGAATACGGGGAATCCTTCAATATGCAGTTCACCTTTTCCAACCACTCGACTCTTCTTTCCATCGCCAAACGTAACAAAACCACCATCATATGGCTGGATGTTTGTTAGTAATTCTTGAGTTCCAGCCATGTGGCAAGAGCAACCAATATCAAAGTACCGCGAGTCTCTAGAATGTGCAATAGGAGACGTGTGAGCAATAAGGCAAGTACTCGTGCGTTTAACAACCCATACCTTTCTGACCATTCTTGATTGCTGCACATCGTCTATGTTGGAACATACTAAGAGTTGTTGCCCTGTCATGATATCTCTGAGCAGTTTTCGGCATTGTTCCCCTGTATGACCTTGATACATGCAGTAGCTACAGATGAGAGGTTTCCTTTGATGGGTCTTGATAAACTTTCTTTTTACCTCTTGAATCTTCGACTTGAGACCGACCTTGCTACCTGATGAATTTTCAAACCCGATTCCATGTCGATCTCCAAAGTTTTTCCCCATGGTCAGAATGTCATCAAGTTTCGCCTTTCCAGTGTTTAACTTGGTAATAGCTGCTTCGGTCATCTCAGCTCTCTTAGTTGTTGAGCTTAGATTCAAACTTAACTCTCAAATCTCTTTTCTGAGTTCACCAACTAAAACTCGCAACTCCTTCTCCTTTTCACCCAGATGATTTTTCTCTTCCTTCAACACTATATTTGTATCAACAACTTGAAGCCACATGGCTTACATCTGCTCATATGTACTGTAAATATCTTTATCATTCACAATGAGTCCGTCATCATCACCGGACGTGGCATCAGACCCTGTGCTGGAACATACAACTTCGTCTTTAACTGGCATATTGGAACATACCTCAACTGATCCACTGTGAAATTTTTGCTCCAAATGCCATATAATTGCTTGTAAGTTCCTCTTCGTCTTCTTCATCATCTTCACTCCATGAGGTGACATATGATTTTCCTTGCTTCTTTAGGGTATTAGCACATTCAGCCTGGATGTGGCCGTATCCTCCACATTCTCGACATTGAATTCTTTCAGACAGCTTTCCTTCACCACTTTGGTTTCTAGAGAATTGCTGACTTCCTTGTTCCATCCGAGTTCCACGATTACCAAAATCTTAAGGACGATTTTTATTCCCTCCAGATCTTTCTTGTGAATTCTTGTTTACCACCTTCTTCAGCATTCTTGATAAACTCTTGGTGATAGGAGCAAGTTCTTCAATTCCATCATCACTATCAGATTCATTGATGACCCTTGATGAAGAGGATTTGAAAGCTAACTCCTTCTGGACTTTCTTTGCAGGCTATTGTATTGTCATCTCATAGGTCTGTAGTGATCCCATTAGTTCATCCAAGGTAATGGTGGCTACATCTCTTGCTTCTTCTATTGCTGCTACTTTCATAGCAAATCTTTTAGGAAGATATCTCAAGGCCTTTTTTACCAATTTTGTTTCCTTGTAAACTTTCCCAAGTTGATACGCCATATTGGAGATGTCTCTGACTTTCCCATTGAATATAGAGATAGTATCATCCTCCTCCATCTTCAGTTCCTCAAACTTTGTAGCCAACATCTGTAGTTTGGATTCACGTACACGACTTGTCCCCTCATGTACAGTTTGTAGGATATCCCATGCTTTCTTTGCTTGTTGGCATGTAGAGATGAGTTTGAACTGATCTTCATCCACTGCAGTAAATATGGCATTTAATGCTCTGGAATTCGCCAAGCTTCCCATTCTTTCACCCGGTGTCCACGACTCTTTAGGCTTAGGTTTTCCTCCTTCAGAACTTCCAACAACAGGTTTCCATTCTGTTTCAACATAGTACCAAGCCAATTCATCCAGTGAATTTATGAACACCCGCATGCGAGCCTTCCAGTAGTTGTAATTTGTTCCTTTCAGCAGTGGTGGCCGAGACACAGAAGCTCCTTCTCTGGTTGCCATTGGTAAAACCGGATCTCACTTTCCTTGACACAACCAAGGGAATAATAAGTGACCAAGCTCTGATACCAATTGAAATTTGGTTTTACCTAATTAATTCAATTATCACTACTGGTGTGTTCCAACATGACTAAATTAACCAAGTGCATAATAACGTAAAACGTAAAAGACACACAACTTGGTTACGCAATTCGGTGAAATCCACCTACATCTGCGGGGCCTGGCCCAGTTCAGAATGAATCCACTAATCAGAAAAATACAGTACAAAGTACACCGTACAATTATACTTATCTTATCTAACTATAACGTGAATCCTGCAAGCTCCCCTTGCTACCGATCCACCTTGTTCAGACTCCCTCTGACCTCGAAACTCGTCGACGCTGGATCTTCTTCTCCCGAGGAATTAAGGCATATGATTCTGAACTTTGTGCAGCAGGTTCGTGTGTTGGAACACAGGATTCTGGCTCTTTGCAATTCTCGAAAGATAAAAAATCTGTGTGCAGATTTTTTTCTATTAAGTCCGTGAGTATTGCAGCCGTGTTTGTTCTCAATGTATAGTCCATGAGCAGATCTGAATTCTCCATGATTATCTCCATAATATTCCTATTCCAAATTTGCTTCTTGAAGCATATCCAAATCCCATAAATAAAGGGATTTACCTTATCTCATTCTATCCCATATATTCGAATAAATCTTCTCCATATAAGTAGGGATTTTCCATAAACCAATTATGCTTCACACGCCTAAACATATAGCAGAATATTTAGATTTCCATAACTCACAAATACCATAATATTTTGTCTTCTTTTTCCGTAAACATCTTTGCGTGAATATACTGCTAATTCGCATGTATGCCTTGTGAAAATGTAATTCCTTCTCCACATAATTTTCTGATTACAATCAAATCTCTTGGAGATAAGAATTACCAAATCTAATCCCTTTAAATAAGGAATTGATATATTCTCCAACTCAAATATAATTGGACAAGATGTATCCTTCTCGGATTCAGTCTTCAACCTTTCCTTATTTCACCAAAATTCCTTCTTTAATGTTGCAACTCAATAATACCATATTTGCATAATTTCCACAAATTGCCAACTAGATAAATCTAGACTTTACAGTCACCTTGCAACCACTTATTACGATCGTGCATAACTACCCTATTTAGGTGGTTCCTCCACTATAGCATAAATAATGATACCGATCTAACCAGCAACATAGCCAATTCAACATCCTTCATTTTCACATGTTGATGATAGTGGATTTTTACTGTGGTTTCACAACCCAGCTTCAGAGGGGATTCCCTGGTTCAGTTTTGAATACACTGAAGCTCGACTATACCATGTTCTCAGATTATAAGGATGAAATGGTTTGGAAATGTACTGAGAATGGTAAATTATTCAAAGGATCGCTTCTACATTAAACAACGGCTATTTCACTGTTACTGAGTGCGAATTTTAGTGCGATTGTGTGTGTGATTTCTGATCTCCACCTCTTTCATCTTAACCCAATTTCCTTCTTCCTCAATCGAAAGACCCTTCTTCTCCTGGGCCGAATCGAAAATTGCTCGCCGGTAACGGCTTCTCCGGCCGTTAACGGTTCTAGCTATGTCTGGATCCACAAATCTGGTCGCTCTGATACCTAACCGGGATGCTACATCCTTTGCTAACATCCTCAAAAACAAAGCTCCGCCACTATCCAACCTTCTCCCTAGTAACCCCGAACTAGTTCCCAAATCCCAACATCTAGGTGAAACAGCCTGTCTATATTCAGATGAACAAATAGCAATGCTGTCCTCACACTATGCAAACGCCTTGGTAGGTAAGTTCACCAAGGGCAGATGTTCGATGGAACAATTGGAACAGGTCTTCAAGACCGTGGGTTTCACAGGTAAGTACCAACTCGGCTCCCTTGATTTCAATCATGTACTTATCCATTTCAAATTGCTAAATGATTATCAGCGAGCATGGATGAAAGGTATATGGAATTTTAACGGAATTCTTTTGAAAATGCTAAAATGGACCCCTTATTTTTCAATTCATAAAGAATCTCCTATTGTTCCTGTTTGGTGTACGATTAGAGAAGTCCCATTATACTACTACAATTCTGCTGCTATAGAGTCCATTGGTAACAGCATTGGCAATTTTATTAAGACTGATCTGGCTACTGATAGTTTAACAAGACCATCGGCAATTAAACTATGTGTAGAAGTAGATCTTCTTAAACCTATCAGTACCTACATTAGGCTGGGATCTGTGACTAATAACAGAAGATATCCTATTGAATATGAGGACATCCCCCTCTATTGTGACCATTGCTCTAAACTAGGGCATTCCAAAACTCAGTGCAGAACTTTCCCCCCCAACTTTAATGTTCAAACTGATGTTCAAACGGATGTCCCCAGCATAACTCAAAAAGAACCAATATGGCAGGCCACAGGAAAAAAATTTACCATTCCTCCTTTGCTCTCCACAGATGAACAAATAGATATAGTTGAGCCTGGCCATACTGTTGAATTGATCCCTCGAACCCTATCTCCTAATCTGAAAGCTGGTAGTCAATTTATACCTACTAAGTCCCCTATAACTGCTAACAACAACACACCAGTTTCTTGTCCTAGACATACATCTCAGATCCCACTGGACAACTCCATCTCTAAATTGCTTGATGGTACCGCTTTAGGTAATTTTATTCCAGTGACTTATGCTACCGATGATTTACAGGTTGGGACCTCCCATCCTATTTTTAGTAAACAAATAAATGCATCCACCTCTCTTCAACATAGATTGGGGAACAGGTTCTCTGTTTTACAGGTGGACATGGATGAACCAGCCCTTGATCAGGAGGCTACCTCCAATTTGATTGACAGTTCAAGCTCTTCACCAATACTGGACCATAGCCTCTTACCAGGTAAGGCAAAAGGTAAAAAAATAAATTATTTTAGCCAAATTAACAAAATGATGCTTAGATCATCTACTAAGAGTCATAAGTCAAATGAACAATGACAGGTCCTCTTTCAATTAATTTCCTAGTATGGAACATCAGGGGTATGGAAACATCAATGCTCAGACTTAGTAACCTAGTTAAACTGAAAAAAAATTCAATTTTTATGCATAATTGAACCCATGCATGACAACTCTAAACTCCAATACTATATGGATATTCTTAAATTCTCCAATGGTCTCACTTTGTATAATGGAAAAATATGGATTATGTGGGCAAATTGTTTTTCAGTTAACCTCCTCTCTTCTCATGAACAGTTCCTCCATGTGCATATTTCCCATATTTCCTTTGACTTACATATGGATGCTGTTTTCATATATGCTCTTAGGGATAGGGAGGGTAGGAAAATCCTATGGAATGACCTATCTGCCCTTATTCCTGGGGACACTGTTTTCATAGGGGACTTTAACACTATTTCCTCCATTTCTGAATATAGAGGGCCTAGCACTCCATCCTTGGGTAGTATTAGGGACTTCAATACTTGGATAAACACCTCTGGTATTCAGGAAATTAGTACGGTTGGTAATCTTTTCACTTGGTGTAATTCAAGACTAAGAAATCCTACCTCCAAAAGACTTGATAGAGGATTAAGTACTATCTCTTGGAATCAAAAATACCCTTCCTCTTCCATTCAAATTTTAAATAGGCAGACTTCTGATCACTCTCCTTTGCTCCTTAACATAGCAAACTTATCTACTCTCTCTCCAAGACCATTTAGATTTCTTAATTTTTGGTTTAATCGTCCTGATTTTATCACTCTAATTCAAGAAAACTGGGATAAAAGACTGGGTCAGACTGGTTTACTAGGTTTCTACCTAAAATTGGTGAGGCTTAAAAAACAGATTAGAATTTGGAACAGGGAGTCCTTTGGGAACATTGACACTAACCTAATTAGGGCAGAGGAATCCCTAAGAGTCCAGGAATCTGTTTATGATTTGAACCCTTCCCAAGCTGAACTCATTAATTTAAATCTGAAAAGAGCATTACTGTTGAGAGCTCAGAAAGAAAAAGAGAAATTTTGGAAACAAAAGGCAAGATTAAAATGGAATAAGATGGGAGATAACAACACACAGTTCTTCCACAAGGTGGTTCAAGAAAAAAATTGTCGTCTACAGATCTCAAAAATAAAAAACAGCAATGGCCAATGGATTAATACTCAATCTGATATTCAAAATGAGGCCATATCTTACTATTCTGATCTGTTATCCGAGCCTCACCAGGTACCAAATGACACCTACTATTCTCATTTCCTGAGTCAAATCCCTTCTACAATTACTGCTCAAGATAACATAAATCTAGCTAAACCAGCCTCAGAATCTGAGGTTGAGGCAGTATTAAAAAGTTTAAGCAAGAATAGTAGTCCAGGGCCTGATGGATTTAGCAACAAATTCTACTCTAAATGCTGGTCCACAATAAAAAAGGATTTAGTTGAGGCAGTTAATGATTTTATTAGGGGCTCTCCTCTTCCTAAAGGTATATCTAGTACATGGATCACACTAATTCCTAAGAAAACTACTCCATGCTCATTTGATGATTTCAGGCCTATTAGTCTTTCTAATGCTCTTAATAAAATTTGCTCAAAAGTTTTAATGGAAAGGCTAAGGCCATACATGGACAGATTGATTTCCCAAAACCAGTCAGCATTCATGAAAAATAGAAACATTACTGATAATATCCTCTACCTTCAGGAAATGGTTAGATTCTTAGATATGAAGTCTAGGGTTCCAAATTGCATTCTAAAATTAGACTTACAAAAGGCATTTGATAAGGTAAATTGGGACTTTCTAAGATGTGTCTTGATGAAATTTGGTTTTCAGGGTTCTTTTTTAAATGCTGTTATGTCTAACCTTTCACAAGCTCACTTTTCGGTTTTGATAAATGGTAATCCTGTGGGTTTCTTCAAAGCAACTCGAGGTATCAAACAAGGTGACCCTCTTTCCCCTTTCCTTTTCAACATTTTTTCGAAGGCTTTCTCTAGGAGTTTATCTTTTATTTTTCATAATAGTAAACTATCTTACTACCAGATTCCATCTTCTTGTTCAGCAATCTCTCATCTTATGTATGCTGATGATACTATTATCTTGATGCAAGCCTCAAAAAAAATTTAATCAGAATTAAGGCCTTTCTAGATATATTTGAACTCAGTTCTGGTAAAAAATTTAACTTTCACAAATCCGAGTTCTTCATCAGCAAACGGGCTTCGATCATTAAACTTAACCAGATGAGACTGATCCTGAAAATGAAACAAGGTTCTTTTCCTTTCCAATATTTAGGATGTCCTATTTTTAAGGGTCGAACCTTAAATAAATATTACCAACCACTTATGGAAAAGCTGGATAAAAGGATTCAGAATTGGAAAAATAAGTGGTTGAGTACTGGAGGGAAATTAGTACTGATTAATAGTTGTTTATATTCCTTGCCTCAACACTTATGGGTTGTAACTAATCCCCCGAAACACATTATTAAATCTTTTGAAAAGAAGCTGGCTAGGTTTTTCTGGGGAGAAACTGATGGGAAAAGAAATAAGACATGGAAAAAATGGACAGATTTGGCAAAACCAAGATCTTTAAATGGCTTAGGCTTCAGATCTATCCAAGGAATAGTAGATGCATGCTCCCTTAAACTTTGGTGGAACTGTCAGTTAGGAGTAACACTGTGGTCCAAACTGTTGTGGTCTTTACCACCCTCACACAGGAACTCTGTTACTTGGAAACGTATCTGCTCAGTAAACTCCTTAGCCGAAGACAATTCCATTATTATTCATGGTAAGGGGACATGTAATGCCTGGACATCTACTTGGTGCCCCAATGGTCCACTGGTAAATAAGATCCCAAGCAACATAATTGACATTTTCCAGGGATACTCCGTATTAGATTTCATTAATAACAAATCACATATTTTACCTGTGATATCACTTTACCTGGAAAATGATACTGCCATTTTCTTACAGGAGGCTGAATTAGTGGAATGCAGAGATGACATACTTATATGGAAACCTGACACCTCCGGGAATTTTACTTTCAAATCTGCATATCGAACAATCACTTTTTCTCCAGGTAATTTCCCGGTTAACAAATATGTTTGGAATGTCGTATTGCAAAAAAAGGTTTCGATTTTCACTTGGAAATTGCTCCACTCTTTTCTACCCTTTGATGACATACTTATAAGCTGTGGTTTTAGTTTGGCTTCCAAATGCCCAGTTTGCTGTCATTCTGACTCAATTAACCATTTTTCATATCATGCACACTGGCAAAAGCTATTTGGAATAATCAAACTTCCCTGATTCTTTTCAAGCTGCCTGATCATCAATCTATTGCTCAGAGATTTTACTCTCTATGGAACTGCTATGATTTACCCAAAGGTTACCAATTGATTTGTAAAATACTCCCATCTATTATCTGCTGGTGCCTTTGGAAGGCTAGAACTAGGTATATTTATGATCAGGTTCCTTTCTCGGTTAACCTCATCTGTAGGGAGATTTCTGGCCTCATCAACCTCTCCCTCTACTCATGCCCTGCAGCTTTCAGTACTCATACTGGTCTCCCTAACCCACTCAGACACCTCACACCCATTCTCAGACCACCTCCGAAGCCAATTATAAAACCAGTTTCATGGGAAAAGCCAGGCAGAAATTGCATAAAAATAAATACCGATGCTTCTTGGCTCTCACACACAGCCTCTGTTGGGTTTATTGGGAGGGATAGCTCCGGCCATCCTCTTTTCATTAACTCATTTTCTATAGAAGCAATATCTCCTCTTCATGCTGAGATGTTAGCAATCCTTGCTGCATGCCAATCCTTGCACGACTATGATGGCTCGACCATAATTGAATCTGATTCTCTACTTGCCATTAATATGATTCATGATCCTTACTCAGCCAACTGGAAGCATTTCAATTTGGCTTATAAGATAAAGAACCTTTTACACGGAGTAGTGCTTCAACATGTATATAGAGAATGTAACTCTGTGGCAAATGCTATTGCAAAATTTCACTCATCTAATAACCAGCCTCTTACTCTTATTAATTTGCCGATCAATATCAAGGGCCTTATTGACTTGGATAGGAAGCAAGTTCCTAATCTCAGAACATACAGGTGTGGCCATACTAGGACATGATACTGCTGATGGTAATTTCTCCTTTGCAGGTACTAGCCACCAGTTTTCAACATCAAGACGATGATACTCGTACGGTCCATGACAAGCTTGACGGAAATACACTCATGTTCATCATCAGATCAGCCTCTGCTTACTCATGCTGCACTGTTGCCAGTGCCTACTTCTGGTTTGCTGATCTGCAGTTTTTCAGCAATCTCCTAGCTTAGATTTCTCCCTTTTGCTAGACCGATTAATAGCTCACTACAGCTTAGTTAGGTTGCCTGGCCAAAGTACGGATTAACACGGGGTGTGGAGATTCGTACATTTGGAATCGCAACTTACTAACTTTACCTGGTACTACTGATTCTGTATATCTATTAGCTTAGGCTATCCATTTTGCGGGCAACGCTGTTGCCTTCTGTAAAAATCTAACTACTCTACTATGGTTTTCTTGGCTTGGGGTACCAATACATCAACCCCCACCCTAGGGTGCCTTCCATTTAAAAAAAAGTACTGAGAATGGTAAGTTTAACATGAAATCTGCATAAAGTTGATTGCCTCTTTGCTACCTCAAAAATTTTGTTTGTGGAGACGGAGACTTCTTAATAGGCAAATTGTTGTGCCTGATGTGCTAGAGGATTTATGGTTCATTTACCTTCCAAATGTTGTTTTTGTAAAAGTTGTTATGCACCATGTTTTCAATAGTTGCTCCTTTGAAAAGGAAATATGGTCCTTCATGAATAGAACTTTTAAAATAAAACGATTAGAGACCAGCATGCTATGGAATAGATTCTACTTTTAGTGGACCACGTAAATCGCCAATAAACAAGCTGCTGAGCTAATTGGAATTAGACCCTACATTATTTCCTGGTCTATTTGGTGTGCTGGTCTATTTGGTGGGCCACAAACAAGTTCATATTTGAAATTTAATTTTACCTAATTAATTCAATTATTATTACTGTGTTCCAACATAATCTATCTAATTAAGTATGCAATAAAGTAAAGCATAAAGATACGAGATTTGGTTACGCAGTTTGGTGAAATCACCTACATCTGCGGGGCCTAGCCCAGTTCAGAATGAATCCACTAATCAGAAAGATACAGTACAAAGTACATCATACAATTATACTTATCTTAACTAACTATAACGTGAATCATACAAGCTCCCCTTGCTACCGATCCGCCTTGATCAGACTCCCTTTGACCTCGAAACTCGTCGACGTTAGATCTCCTCCTCCCAAGGAATCAAGGTATACAATTCTGAACTTTGAACAACATGTTACGTATGTTGGAACATAGAATTCTGGCTCTTTCAATATTCTCGAAAGATATGAAATATGTATGCAGATTTTTTCTATTAAGTCTGTGAGATTAATGCAGCCGTGATGCCTCTATTTATAGTCCATGAGCATATCGGAACTCTCATAATTATCGCCATAATATTCCTATTCTTTATCTATTTTTGAAGCATATCTCAATCTCATAAATAAAAGGATTTTCCTTAGGCAAAGTCTTGGGAAAGACGGTCTTTCCATAGGCGTATGGAAAGACGTGGTTTGATTAGAATATTAAAAGGTAAAAGGTGTTAGTTGCAATATTAGTATGCAACATGTAGTAGTTATAAAATTTATAACCCGGTTCATGCAACCCAAAAATTTTATCTTAATTTCTTCTAATTTACACTTTAAACCTTGGTCTTTCCATAACTTATAGAAAGACCGCCTTTCAAGGGACGGACTCTTTTCCTTATCTCAAATATCCCATAAATTCCTTTCCATAATTATTGGGATTTTCCATAAAACCAATATGCTTCTACCACACGCCTAAAATACCATATTGTGAAAACTTCTTTCTTCCATAAATAAATATCCACGCAATATTCAGTCAACGGCTAAACCTTTTAGGCTTCAGCTTTCCATATGCTCCAACATTGAAAGTCATTGCACACATGAAGTTTATTCCATCTCCAATTCTGATACGCATGAAGTCATGTGCAAATATAATTCCTTCCTGCTCCACATATATATTCTGATTACAATCAAATTCCTTGGAAATAAATGTTACCAAATCTAATCCCTTAAAGAAAGGAATTAATATATTCCGTCCAAATCCTTCACAAAGGATATTTATCAAATCAATTCAAATTTTCATAAATCCAATCTAATCCCATAGGAATTGATATATTCTGAATTTAAACTCCATGGACGAAATATTTCCTTCTCAGATTTCTTCGCAAACTTCCATAAATCTCAATCATTCCTTCTTTGATGTTTCAACACAACAATTCAAAATTTGCATAATTTCCACAAATTTCCAACTAGATAAATCTAGACTTTACAATCTCCCCCTTTGACATTTTGTGGATCAATCACCTTTTGGCATTTCATCACAAGAGCTTATGCAAATTCAAGACATCAACCTTGAAAACCACTCTGGATGTTGGAACATATAAACATAACATCTCCCCATAACTTCCAGATTCCCTCAACATCCAGAAATAATGATCATGTTGGAACATCAACCCAATAGAGCCAATAAAGTCATCCAAGAAATCCAAAACATCTCCCCTTTGGGACCATAAACATGCCAAATGCAATAGACACAGAAAACCAAAATATCTATTAAATGTAGCTCCTCCTGAAGTAAATATCTGGCCTATGTTGGAACATAACCATAAAAGAACCTTTAAATCTCTTCAGGAGCAGCTATTTGTGCCTCATCTAATCTGGCATTTTCTGCCTCCAAAACTACCATTTAAATGGCTAGAGCTCTCAACTTCACATTAATGGCCACACACTTGACCTTCTTCTCATCAACATCAGCAGTTGTAGCTTTTGAATTCCAAGGCAGATCATGCACTGGCTTAGATCAAATGTACTTTTGTCAGGCTGGTAGTCAAGCTAGATGCATTAGCTTTTCCTTGAGTGGCCACTGAGACTAAAATTCTCCAGTAATGTCTTGTTTCTCATGTAAAGTCTGTTGTACCATTCAAAATCTGGATCAATGTTGCCTTCAATAATCTGCTCACCTTGTGTTGGAACATCAGTCACCGATGTTGGAACATAGTAGCTCTCAGCTTCACCTGCTTTCTCTATGTTGGAACATAAGATCATTTCATTGCTTCAAAATCAACACCTCAAGTCTGTATTGATGTTGGAACATCACCTACTTAGCTTCCTTCATTTCATCAGTACTTTCTCCCCCTATCTCAATGTCTCGTGTTGGAACATAGGCTTGTTCACCATTCAGATCATGGATCTTCTCCATCCACATTTACTGATGTTTGAACATCAGAATATCTAATCACACCAGGCTCATCTATTTCCATGTCCACATCTTCTCTACCTGTCTCCATACTCTGTGTTGAAACATGGCCAACATCACTGTCTTCCAACTCCTCATCATAATAAACCAGAATACTGGGAAGAGTCATCTCTCTGATCTATGCATCTCATCAATCACCATAATATCTTTAACACCAACTTCCAACATGTCCAACTACGTCTCCATTTTTTTTCTTTTTTTTTCTTTTTCTCCGTTTCAATTTTTTTATTTTTCTAATATATGTACAAAAAAATCACACAAAACTTTAGAAAATAATAAATACCTCAAATCCGACAAACAATAAGTGTTGTCTAAGGAGCTCAAAAGTTGCAGAGTCCAACCAATTTAATTAATGCTTAAAAGTTTTCGTTTCTGATGTTGGAATATAGTCAACTACCACTTCTTTCCTCTCAACCAGTTCTCGAATAAAATGAATGCTTATATCAATGAGCTTTTCCCGAGAACGGTGTACTGTATTCTTTGAGATGTCAACAACACCTTTGTTGTCACATAGAATCTTCAGAGGCCCTTGATGAATTCCATAATATTTCAGTATTTGTTTTATCCATAATAATTGTGCACAACATCTTCCACCAATAAAGAAACATCCATATGTGGTGCTTTTATAATCATTTGCATTACCGCTCCTGTCAGAATCACTATAACCAACCATATGAGAGTCTTGATTCTTAGAATACAAGATTGCATACTAAGAAATCCCACTAACATATATAAATATCCTTTTGACTGCAATCATGTGAGATTCCTTAGGATTAACCTGAAATCTTGCAAATACTCCCACCATACTCATCTCAAATTTGGCCTGCATTAAAGTCACACTATCTTGTACCAATGATGGTGAAGTAGACCCAAAGAACATATCATCAATATAGATTTGAGCAATCGGTGTATTTGGTGATTCTTAAAAAACAAGCAAGGTGAGATCTTCTCCCCCTCGACGATAACCTTTTTGAATAGGAAAGGTAGTGAGTCGCTTATACCATGCCCCTGGTGCTTGTTTGATCCATACAAAACCTCCTTGAGTCGATGATATACTTCCTCATTAATTATACCATGTAGGGGAGCACTCTTGACAACTTTTTGGTACATCGTAAAATATATTGTGCAAGCCATAACAAGGAGAATGCGAATAGATTCTAACTTGGAAACTGATGCGAATGTCTCATCAAAATTAACTCCTTCATCCTGAGTGTAGTCCTGAGCAACTAATCTTGCTTTATTATCATTGGGTTCAAATTGGTCAAATTCTTCTTGCATTACCACATCCCGATACTCATCAAGCATAGTCTCTTTGTAATCTTTGGGTTCAATGAGGGAGAGAAAACATTGTAGGCCAGCAAGTTCCTTATAATTAATTTGAGGGATCAACCGAGTCATTCTTCTCCTTGATTCAGCCTGCACTTATGTTGGAACATGGGAGAGTTCTAGAGAGGACGATGTTCCAACATTGCTGAAGTTATAAGAGTCATCAGCTTCATCTTTAAGATCTACCTCATATGATGTTCTAACATCATTACGTCCCTGATCTGAGAAATCAACTGATATTGGAACATAGTCAGTCGTGCGATCTACTTCATCACATTTGACACTGAAGTAGTTCACTTCTTGTTCCGATAAGTAACATTTGTCTAATGGCCGAATACCAATAAGCACTTTGTTGTTGCCATGTTTCACTATGCACTTTTCCTTATGGAATTCCACGGTCATATTATTATCACATAGTTGGCTGATACTTAGAACATTAGCCTTTAGATCTTCCACCAACAAAACACCAGTGAATACGGGGAATCCTTCAATATGCAGTTCACCTTTTCCAACCACTCGACTCTTCTTTCCATCGCCAAACGTAACAAAACCACCATCATATGGCTAGATGTTTGTCAGTAATTCTTGAGTTCTAATCATGAGGCAAGAGCAACAACTATCAAAGTATCACGAGTCTCTATAATGTGCAATAAGAGACGTATGAGCAACAAGGTAAGTACTCGTGCATTTAACAACCCATACCTTTCTGACCATTCTTGATCGATGGACATCGTCTATGTTGGAATATGCAGACAGTTGACGTCCAATCATGCTATCCCTGATCAATTTCATGCATTATTCCTCAGCATGGCCTTGATAAATAGAGTAGCTAGAGATGAGAGGTTTGCGTTGACGAGTCTGGATCACCTTTTTCTTTATTTCTCGAATCTCTATCTTGAAATTAACTGTGCTACCCGGTGAGTTATAATACCCAATTCCTTGTCAATCTCCAAAGTTCTTTCTCATGGTCAGAATATCATCCAGTTTTGCTTTACCAGTGCTCAACTTCCTCTGCTCGTAGTTCCGAACTAGGAACCATTTTCGGTTCTTTATACTTTGTAGACATTTAGTTCCGCTATTAGAACTAATTAAAATGGGAAGTATATGTTTGGTCATTTGATGGAAAATAATATGAGAAGAATTTGTGAACTGGCATAACCAACACTTTGGGGTTTCTTGTGGAACTATTCGTGAAGGTATGTCCAAGTCTATCGGTTATTTTAATTCATTCAATTTACGTTAGAAATGGGTAGAGTTAGGGTTTATGTTTGGATTTTATTTTTGATTGGATATGTGTTGTGTGACCTAATAGTTTTAAACCACACTTCCATGCAGATTCGTATGTAGGCGCATTTCATGTATAGAATTGAACTCATCGGTAGTGATCTTAGTAACTCAACCGATTATATTCCCTTAGTAGAATCATTTGTTGTGTTGGCTTTCGAACACACCTTGAAGAACGGCACAGTGTGGGCACGTTGCCCATGTAAGGATTTTAAAAATGATGAATATGTGGGGAGAAAGAAGTTGTGTGAACATATTATAATGCGATGTTTTCAAACTAGTTATACTCATTGGGTATGGCACGGGGAGGTTGTCGCGGATATTGGTGAAGATGTTAAAACAAAAGAAGGGATTAATTTAGATAGGGATGATGGATTTAATGAGATGGTGGAGAATGTTGCTAGATAATTTCACAGTAAACCCAAGGCCCTAGAAGCTTTGATCAATAACAAGAAGACGACATTGTATGATGAGTCCAAACATTATGTTTTGAGCACTACCTTGATGATAATGAATTTGAAGGAAAATTTGGGTGGACCGACAGAGCGATGAGTGAGACACTTTATTTGCTAAGGTAATTGCTATGAGATGGTAATCTTATTCCCGATAGATCGTATGCTCAGAAAAGGATTCTCTGTCCAAAAGATTGTATGTTGTATATGGTGAGTCTTGATGCAAATTGAAGCAGGGAGAAATTTCCATGGGTGTTGAAGTTGGTTTCGTTTTGAAGAGGAAGACACTCATGCTAAAGTTTTATGGTATCTTCCGGTTATTCCACGTTTGAAGAAGTTGTTTGCTTGCAAAGAGGATGCCAAGTTAGTGCGTTGGCATGCAGATAGAATTAGACCCGGGGATGATGTGATTAGTCATATGTCAGGCAGTGAGCAGTAGAAGAAGCTTGCTACCTTTTACCTTGAGTTTGGATCAGAGCCTTGACATTTGAGGTTTGACCTGTCGACTGATGGAATGAATCCATTTGGTAATATGAGCAGCGCACATAGTTATCGCCTGTAATGTTGGTAATCTACAGTCTCCCCTCGTGGTTGACAATGAAATGAAAGTATGTCTTGTTATCGATGATGATTTCGAGCCCCAGGCAACCTAGTAATGATATAGATGATATAAATGGGTATTTTTTATATAGTCGCAACAGTTCCGAGTTTGTAACTCATTCGTGTAGACTTTCATGAAGAGACGACATACAGTTCCTAACTCAGAACTATAATCAAGTGCAATTATAAAACTTACTCGATTATTTGTTTCGAATCTGAAACAAGTTTTTGTGCTTTCATGAAAAAAAGCCCAAAAACAAATTCCAAACGTTTTTTGGGAAGATTGAATCTCGAAAAAACATCAGAGCTCAGTTCCAAACATTGTTTGGAACCTCAATTCTGAGCTCGTAATGCTAACTTCATGGTGTCTTTTTCGGAAAATAAACAATTATGAGTTCGTAAAGGATAATTTTGGGGTTTCATTTTTTTTTGGAAAGAAACAGTTATAAGCTAGTAAATGTAATTCATCAAGTGGCCGAAAAATCACTTTAAAATGATTTCTTAATAAGGACCCGGTTCAGTCCTGAAATGACATCAGAACTTGGAACCAGGGTTCCGAGCTCGTAACACTGAAAATTGGCATTCCCTATTTATGTTGGTCAGCCTTCCAAGCTCGTAACCAACTATGATTTGAATATACTAAAAAACCAATTTAAAAAAATGTTGGGGTTTTCAAACTAGGTTTCAGTCCTGAATTGACATCATAACTCATAACCTCAGTTCTGAGCTCATAATATGCCTCGTTTGGACAACTTGGTTATCTCATCAAGAAATGGTTCCAATTTTTGAACTATTCGGAGCCTATAAATCTAAAGAACTGAAAATTTTCCTCTATCGGTACCTCTTCGTTAACTTTTGTTATCTCATTTCAAACACCCATTCTGATTGAATAAATGTCCGGGCTTGTCATGCTAATTATGCTTTTTTTAAAAACAATTTAACCCATATTATTGGGAGAGATATGTATTAGGTTCCCCAAACCTAAAAACGGTAAAAGATTCTTTTACAAAGGTTTGCTTCAAAATAATTTTGAAGACTTTGTACAAAAAGATAAAACGTAGTTGTCAAAATTTCTGACCGAAATTCTACTTAGGGCGTTTTTGTAGATGATTCCATTTTTCATGTCTCCATCCCTCGTGTTAACATGGGTAAATGACCAGATTATGAAACTGTAGTTGTCATGCCAATTATGCAACTGTTCAATAGATATGAAGTTATTAAATTGACAAAATCTTAAATAGAAAGTAGTAATCATGATCATCCAACAAAATGGGATATAATTATCCAAAACATAACATGTTTTCATGTCCTAATTGTGACTTCCAAAATAAAATAAAAATTGTTCTTAGGCATCCAAATCCCCATCCTAACTTTATCTAGATATCGTCTCTATGGATCTTCGAAAAAAATTTGTCAATGTCGAAGTCGGTCTTCTCATGCTCCGCATCTTCATCCTCACCTTCTTTAACCTCGGTCCCATCATCCTCCGAATATTAAAGCTTAAATTTTGGCATACCCTCATCGTCACTAAGAAAAATGTGGAGTCTAGTGGATATGGTGATTTTTTCGTGCCTAGCATCGGCTGTTGCTAGCTCTACAATAGCGGGACTAACTTAACTTGGAAGGCACGACATGTACCTTTTGAATGTACTTATCCATGAACCTTGGCTACCTACAAAATACAACAAGTTAAGAAATGCATATTATGGAAAGTAAAAGAACTAAAATATACTGATAATTGAAACTCTTTCATCACTCACGAGATGAAGATGCATCTGACCTCCCGATTGTGACGTCCCTCCCTCTCTTTGCTACCGTAGCGGATAACCCAGGTATTGTGCGCTAGACATATCTATTGACATCATTTTAGACCAAATGTTTGTGGTCGAACCAAGCTCCATCATAGTACTCCAAACGCAATGGTTTGTCGATAGGCAAAACCCTCCACTTCTTGATCAACGTCGTGATCAAGCCACCATACGGAGGATCTTTCTTTTCACCCACTGCAGCCTTCAACATATACATTAAAGTGTATATCCTGGGTTAAGCTTAACACCTTCCATCAAGTAGTGGAATATCATAAGGTTCCCAATTGTAAGATCGCATGCATGGCCACCCGATGGTAGGACATTTTGACAAATCCACTCATAGACTAACCTATCCTCAACAGACAATGCCTCCACATCATAGCTTTCAGCCTGCCCTGGTGCCGAACCCGACCTATTCAAATACTTCTTAGCCATGGCAACAAGGCACAGCAGGGTTACCTCTGTAACCCCGTGTAATTCTATTGATGGAAATTTTCAATGGATTCATCATCATCAACATGCCTTAATTTAGTAGGGCCTGTGCACGATCAACCTAGGGCATCATTAATGGAATACTTAGTAATGGGTATTGTGACACCATTTACCATTGTTTTCTCCTTATTGTTACAACCCTGTCTTAAATTACGTAAAACCGTAGGACCTCATTGAATTGGACAGGTTCATCTAAAAAGATAAACTTATCGAAACCCGAGGGCTTGAATTTCTTAATCAAATTTCCTAGGGCTAGGGGCTCTATATACGTTGCATGAATAACCTTAGGGTTCATGAATTTTTTACGATGGAAGTTGACATACCTTTGTTTGGAATTTCCATTGAAGAATCGTTCTGACGCTTGCACCTCTTGGAGTGGTCGATGACTATGGGCCGACGCATTTCCCGCTCCACCTCCTGCTTTTGCATCGCAATACCTAGGATCCATAATCCGTTGAGCCTAGATTGGATTGAATTAAGTTTATGAATTCCAAATTTGGGCAAAAATGGATTTGGGGGATTAGGGCTATTGTCAGGTTATGAAAACCCATCGGCTAATTATATATATATATAAAATTATATATGTATTTACTAAGATAGGTTCTGAGATCGGAACCTACTCTATCATATTTAACAAAGAAATGATGAAGTTTCTTAATCAAAACTTGGTCACTGCCAGTGATTTCGAGCTCGAAACTCATTTGCAGGCTTTAGAAGAAACAAAGCATTAAAGGCGGTTTTCAAATGAGTACTTAATACCCATTTGTTTTGAGCGTGAGTTCCCTCCCCCCCCCAAAAAAAAACCCTCTCCAAACCTTCTTCCAATAAATTCTTCAAAAAATGCTCCTAAATTCTCACTTGCATTGCTAGACCACCCAAAACCCTAGATTTCATCATCTACATACCATACATTCTATTCTGAAGAATCAACACCAAAGAGTTTGGGTTTTGGTTAGGTTTTTTACATGGTGAAGAATACGGTTTACCTAGATCATTTAAACATCTAATCCTGATCTATTGTTCAAAAGGTAAATAATAAAGCCTCAGTGTTGTTGTGTACGGGGGGGGAGGGTTGTTCCTATGATGTAGGTAGATGGTGTGTGATACTATGATCCTTTTATGATATTTTTTAATGAAATGTCATCCATTGGGTTGTTGTAATTTGCAAGTGGAATATTGATTACCCATAGGTAGATTGACGTCACGTAAAAGGACTCGAGAAGACCCAACAAGTTCACACAAAGGAATTTCCGATACATTAGGCAATGAAGATGATGACGAAGAGGGGTCGGAGGAGGTTGTGATTTCCAGGACACATTGTAGGACTTTAGAACGTAGAATTGCAAGGAAGGAATCAACTTTTGTTAATATTCGATTGGGAAATTTTTTTTTGAATGAGCGTGCTAAGTGGTGAAGTTGGGTAGGGAAACTGGGTAGGACAAGGGTAGACATCAAGTATGATAATTGGCACAAGATCCCTAAAGAATACAAAGACATCCTTTGGATGGAGTGCAAGGTACCTACTATCATTTCTTATTTTATTTATGCTTCTACCATTTTCCTTTCATCTAAAGTTTAACTTAATTGAAGTAGATGTATGTGATCATGATTGGATTTTATTTTTATAGAGGCAGTTCGAGATCGATTGTCCGGATTTGGATGATTTGAAGAAGAAAGCAATGGCCATGATGTCAAAGAGTTGGATAGAACACAAGTACACCATGTCTAGAGATTACATATTCTCTAGTACAAAGGGTGATAGTCCATGGTTGACTTATACATATAGTCAATAGGAAAGTTGGGAAATTCATAAGAGAAGAATATTGGATAATGAGGAAAATATTAGTAATTTAAATTATATTTTATTAGTCTCTTATTATTGTATTCCTTTTAGTTCTTAGATGGTTAAGACATCATAGCCTAGGGTACGAGGGCGGAAAACCGAAGTAATGCATTGAAAAACAAAACACCCTATCGGAAGAGCCATAGTGAATATGGAATAGTTGCCCTTGAATTAGTGAAAGAACGTTTTGAAAAGGATGTTCAAATTTCCATTGAGGGGAATGGCCAAGGATGAGACAAGGTCGTCTGTCACACCAATTGATGTGGATGAGATCGATAAGTGTGATCTCTTCTTGAAGAGTCGACAAAACAAAAAGGGTGGATACGATAAAGCTCCGGTAATTGAAATCATAGAAAGAGTGGTAAGACCGTATTTATTACTTCTAATTTTAATTAGGCTTATTTTTTCTTTAATTATTTTCCATGGAACTATAATTTGTGCATAGGCGAAGTTGAAGAAAGAACAATTGGAGGGCCAATTCATTCCACCAGGTAAGCACGACATCTTTTGTGAGGCTACAAGTAAACCCAACCACCCTGGTCGTGCCAGAGGAGTGGGATCATTTTTCTCCAAAGAGAGACGTTTAAGATAGTGTGATCCTAAAACCGGGCTAAACTATCGAGAGTCAGCATGTTTCAAAAGGAAGACTTTGTTAAAGACAAGAGGATATAGCAATAAGAACTATTGATTCAAAAGTTGATCGAGCACACCGGGTTCCCGCTACCTGAGAATTTGGATAATCTGACACATGGTTGGATGCCACTGTCTAGAGGATCACGACACTCGCTGGGAGAAGTTGAGATAAACCGACAACCTATTCTTGATCTCCTAACAAATGAAGACAGTAACATTGTCAAAGCCATCGTGTCGTCCAAAAACAAGGTTGGTTGAATTAAATTATTTCATTGATGAGTATTTGGCTGCAGTTTATTATATATATGTCTGTTCTCCCTCACAATCTAGACATTACATTATGTGAGCTATACATTGATCAAGGTGAAAAGGATAGGTCACTACTCGTTGCCGACGAAATTCTACACGATTCGATGCAACATCATCATTCTGTTCCAATTGGTAATGACATTGAGAGCTAGACCCCTTCGAGGATAGAAGAGTCCATCCCTTTGAGGGCTGAGAGCTGGACCCCTTTGAGGAAAGAAGACTCCATCCCTTCGAGAGCTGAGAGCTGGACCCCTTCAAGGAAAGAAGACTCCATCCCTTCGAGGGCTAAGACCTCGACCCCTTCAAGGAAAGAAGACTCCATTCCTTCGAGGGCTGAGATCTCGACCCCTTAATGGAAAGAAGGCTCCATCCCTTTGAGGGCTGAGAGCTCGACCCCTTTGAGGAAAGAAGACTCCATCCCTTCGATGGCTGAGAGCTCGACCCCTTCGAGGATAGAAGAGTTCATCCCTTTGAGGGCTGAGACCTCACCCCTTCGAGAAAAGAAAACTCCATCCCTTCGAGGGCTGAGAGCTTGACCCCTTCGTGAAAAGAAGACTTCATCCCTTCGAGGTCTGAGAGCTAGACCCCTTCGATGAGAGAAGAGTCCATCCCTTCAAGGGCTGAGAGCTAGACCCCTTCGAGGATAGAAAACTCCATCCCTTTGAGGGCTGAGAGCTCGACCCCTTTGAGGAAAGAGGAGTCCATCCCTTCGAGGGCTGAGATCTTGACCCCTTCGAGGATAGAAGAGTCAATCCCTTCAAGGGCTAAGAGCTAGACCCTTTCGAGGATAGAAGATTCCATCCCTTCGAGGGCTGAGAACTAGACCCCTTCGAGTATAGAAGAGTCCATCCCTTCAAGGGCTGAGAGCTCGACCCCTTCGAGGACAGAAGCCTCCATCCCTTCAAGGGCTGAGAGCTAGACCCCTTCAAGGACAAGAGAGTCCATCCCTTCGAGGGCTGAGAGCTAGACCCCTTCGAGGATAGAAGAGTCAATCCCTTCGAGGGCTGAGAGCTAAACCCCTTCGAGGACACAAAAGAGCCCATCCCTTCGAGAGCTGAGAGCTAGACCCCTTCAAGGATAGAAGATTCCATCCCTTCGAGGGCTGAGAGCTTGACCCCTTCGAGGAAAAAAGCCTCCATCCCTTCGAGGGTTGAGAGCTAGACCCCTCGAATGGGTCCCCGAAATGACGTCATTTTAGTAGGCCACCTGGCAGCTGTGCCACAACTTTTGACAAATTGGGTGCACAAAATGATAAAAGTGGTGCCCAAAACGACATCATTTTGGGCAGCCACTTGAGAGCACATAGAAGGCCACACGTTCGGCTTTGCTGGGAAATAACCACTATGCCCCTGACGACGGTTGACACAAGCGTGTCGTTTCCAAGTATTCCTTTTATATAGTAACCATATTAAGATGATGGATCTTTAAAATAAAAATAAAAATATATCTTTTATAATTAGTTTATCTAAAGTTTATTAATATATAAATCAACATAAGTTTTACTTAAAATAGTTCTAAAGGTATATGTGCATGTGTGTGCATCACTGCTGCAGGACATGGGCAATAGCACTAATATGTTGCCTTAATACCACCGATATTTTGGCCCCCCAAAACATCCGTGTGTAAGTATATCAATGTAAAAGAGTAATTTTTTTTTGCACCGGTAATTTATACCGGTGTAAAAAAGTATTGTGCACTGGTATATCCGATCGGTATAGAAAATTTGAAAGGTGGGGGGCACATAGTAAGTGCACCGGTAGTTGTACTGGTGTACAAATTGTTATATGAACCGGTATGGCACAAAGTATATGCACATGTATTTGCAGCAAAACCGGTGTAAATTTTATGCATCGGTTATTAGAAATTTACACCGGTTTGAATGAAAAACCAACATAATTTTTGCACCGGTCTTTAAAATTGCACCGGTATGTTTAATTACACTAGTATTTAATCAATGTCGTGAAATGCTAGTGTAAATTTATTTTGGTTATTTTAAAAAATTATTTAATTAATATTTTTTTTACACTGGTAGGAATAATGTATACCAGTGTATGATGTGGGAAGAAATTTGAATGGCCAATTTTTTTTCCAGTGGTCCCTCTCGGATCATTTCTGTGGCAACAACAGCCAAAAATACTTTAATCGAAACTATTATAAAATAAAGACCTTGGAAATTGTAATAAACTCCAAACACCAGTGACAATATTGATCGAAAAACACAATAATTTATTGGAACGATGAAAAGCAATGAATGTTGATCTTCGAATGGGAAGTTTTAGCATTTTCCATAGGTAACGAATGTGATCGAATGAGTGAATGGTTCAATGATCTACATTAGGTTTGGAAGTGAATATCAATTACCCCCAAGGCTTTATCTTTGGTAGTTTTTACCCATTTTCTTAGTTTGTTTGATGATTAGCATAGTTGCTTAACTTTGCTAGTTATCTTGCCTTTTAATTTCATAACTTAGGAAAATCAACCAACCAAAACCCCCCATTTACTTACTTTTATATATATATATATATATATATATACTTCTAGCATAATATCAACCTTATATGTTTGTGAAAAGATGTATTTTACTTAAGTAAATATTGTATTGCTGACAGGAATATATAAAGTATAATAAGGTGATAGAATATGAGTAGAACTCTTGCTTAGTCAACATGACTTATCTAGAATAAATTATAATCTAATCAGAAATATGATTTACTCTAACACCCACCCTCAAGCAAAGTGTCGGATGTTCAGCGACGCAAAGCTTGGACCGGAAGAGCTCAAAGAGGGGGACGAGAGTCCTTTGGTGAAGATGTCAGCAATTTGAAGACCAGTGGAGACATGTGCAACATGCGGCTTGCCAGATGCCACCAACTCACGAACAAAATGCTAGTCGATATCAACATGCTTGGCCCGCTTATGAGTAACCAAATTTTGAGCCAAGAAATGGGCACTACTGTTGTCACATAACAGCAATGGGGAGCTCAAAAGCGGAAGGCAAAAGTCGCGAAGCAAATGAGTCAACCAGACCATCTCCGAGGCAGTGTTGGCAAGGGCTCAATACTCGGACTCAGTGCTAGATCGAGAGATGGTAGGTTGCTTCTTGGCACTCCAAGAAACAAGACTTCCACCAAGAAAGACTGCATATCCATATGTAGATCGGTGAGTCTCAAGACAACAAGCCCAATCAGCATCCGAATACCCAAAAACCTCAGGAGTACTAGCCGAGCAAAAGTGAGGCCGAAATGAAGAGTGCCTCTGACGTAGCAAAGAATCCGAGTGACTGCGGCATAATGGTCAGTGCGAGGATCCTGAAGAAACTGACTGACTGTGTTGACCGCAAATGCCAGATCAGGATGAGTAATCATCAGATACTGGAGGGAACCAACAAGAGATCGATACAATATCAAATTCTGAAATGACGGACTGGTTGATCTGTGCAACTGCGAACCAGGAACAAAAGGGGTAGAGACCGGGACCGCATCGAACATACCTGCACGAGTGAGAATATATCGAGCATACTTAGCTTGAATGAGAAACAGACCCGAGGAAGTGGGTGATACTTCTAAGCCGAGAAAGTAATGAAGAGCACCAAAATCCTTAATATCAAACTCCTGATGTGTCTGATCAATAAACTTTTGAAGAAGCTCAGAGTCATTGCCTATGAGAATAATATTATCAATATAGACCAGGGGATAGAGCAAGGACGAGCCTCGGGAGAGAACAAATAGAGAAGTGTAGGCAGAACTGCACCGAAACTCGAGTTGAGATAAATAGGTGCTGAACCACTGGAACCATGCTCGAGGTGCTTTCTTAAGACCATAAATGGCCTTTCGCAAGTGGAAGACATAATCAGGATGAAGAGAATCATTGTAACCAGTAGGTTGCGACATATAGACCGGAGTATCAAGAACACCATTCAAGAAGGCGTTCTTGACATCCAACTAATGAAGAGGCCAGGACCGCATAGTGGCAATGGCAAGAATGGTTCGGACAGTGGAAGCATTGATAACCGGACTAAAGGTATGATCAAAATCAAAGCTCGGAATCTGAGAGAACCCTTGTGTAACAAGGTGAGCTTTGTGACGATCAACCAAACCATCAGGACGATACTTCAGCCGGTAAACCCATTTGGAGCCAATAACGTTGACACCAGAAGGACATGGAACAAGGTCCCAAGTATGCTGTCCTCGTAAGGCAGTAATATCCTCGTTCATCGTAGCAACCTAAGATGGAACCTTCAACGCCGAACGATAATCCGTGGGCTCGAACTGAGCGATAAAGGCAGCAAGTAGGCCATGAGCCAAAAGACCAAAATAGTCTCAATGCGGGACAGCCCCAGTGTAAGATCGAGTGGCCATGGGATGAGTACAACACCACGAAGACGAAGACGAAGCCGGAGGAGAAGGAACTGGATAGGGTGCCAGGGAATGAATATCAAAGGTGTCTAAAGATGATGCAGTAGAGGAAGCAGAACTGGCCACCGGTGACTAGGATGGGGTGGACAGGTCAACAATCGGCGGAACAGAGTTCGTCGAGCAAATAGATTCAAGCATAGGAGATGGCTGATCAGAAGTCGAGAGGGGCAGACCAAAGCTGCCATCAGCATCCAGAAAAATAGCAGCGTTCAAAGTCGAGAGAGGAGAGCCAGTTGCTGAGGTCGAAGATGAGGCAAAAGGAAAACAGCCTTCAACGAAGCATGCATGACGAGTGACAAAAATCTTGCCAGTGGCAGGATCAAGACATCGAAAGCCCTTATAATGGCAGTTGTAACCGATGAAAACACAAGGAATGCTCCGTGAAGATAACTTGTGAGGGGCCATAGGACGAACATAAGGGAATACTCGACAACCAAAAGGATGGAAGTTCGAGTAGGTCGGAGTATGATGATAAAGAAGTCCATTGTAACACCGGATTTGGAAGCCGATTAATGGTGTAAACCGCAGTAGCAAAAGCATCATCCATCTCGACAGTGGCAGATGGGAATGAAAGAGCATAGTTAGCCCCATAGTGAGTCACATAGTGTGCATAGGGAGCATAGTGACCACACCAGGTACAATGAGGACGGCCGCGTCCAGAACTGGCCCCAGCCGTTAACTAACTAGGACCAGCGCTAAATCGACCGCCTCTGCGACCACTAGAACAACCACATCGAGGAGCACAAAACCCCATGTACCGCCACCCCTGGCTGGCGCGTGATCCCAAGAACGGCCGGAAGGAGGCTATTCCCCTGAAGAGAATGCCACTGGACCAAAAGCAGGTATCGAATTGCCTTAAAGATTCTTCAAAAGGGCCTCATGATTCTTAGCACGAGACAAAACATCAGCATAAAGCGGGGTAAGGGGAGAATTAATCAGAGGAGCAGAAAAATCCTTGAACTCAGACCCGAGAGCAGTTAAAAACCAAATGATTTTATCATCATTAGAAACAGGGGAAACCATAAGCTATAACTGCTCAAAAATATCCTTAAATTGAAAATAAAGTTCATGAACAGAGCCACTCTTACGTATACCATGGGCATCGGCTCAAAGACGAAGAAGGGTTGAAGTGTTGCTGGTCTGAAAAGTGGCACAAAAACTATCCCAGATATCCTTGGCAGTCACACACGAGGTCAGAAGTTTGGAGAGGGTCTCAGGAGAAAGAGAGGATAACAGTAAACTACAGACCCTCTGGTCTTCATCCATCCAGAGATCATAAGCATCCTCAGCCATATTGTAAACCGCCTGAGCAGCCGCACGATCAGGAGGAGGAGCGTAGAGGTGGCAAAAGAGGACGTGGAGGCCGTCGGCAGAGTGGGCAGAGGAGGACGTGGAATCGACCCATCGAGATATCCAAAAAGCTTCTAAGGGTGAAGAATGTATTCAATCTGGCATTTCCAGAGAAGAAAGTTGGTCTTATTCAGTTTAATTTGTAGCATCTGGAGAAGAATATTAAACAATAATTTTTCACCGGCCATAATGAGAATGGAAGAAGGAGTTCGGCCGCTAGAGGAAGAAGAAGTAGAAGAGGCGGCCGGAAAATAATTTAGGTTTTAGAAGGTAAATCAGAACTCTGCTCTGATACCATGAAAAGATGTATTTTGATTAAGTAAATATTGTATTGTTGACAGGAATATATAGAGTACAATAGGCGATAGAATATAAGTAGAACTCTAGCTTAGTCAACATGACTTATCTAGAATCAATCATAATCTAATCAGAAATATGATTTACTCTAACAGTTTAAACTTTGATAATTAGAAAATCCCTCTTCTTCGTGGACGACCCCGACTTGCCATTATCTACTTAGTTGTAGATAGGAAGCATTTGGGGATTATAAATTTAACTTTGAGAGGTACGGAGATGACCCCCCAGGAACATTTTTGATAAAGTCAAAATCTGTGAGGAAAACTTCCTAAAATGTGAACTGGACTTGCAAGATAAGGAAAATGATAGCAACCTGATTGCACATAATAAAGCTAAGGCGGAACTTACCCTGGCTTTAGCACAATGGGATAGTAATTGGAGGCAAAAATCAAGAATAAAGTGGCTTAAAAAGAGTGATGCCAACACGAGATTTTATCATTACAAATTCAAGACCAAGCATCATCGACAACACATTGCCTCATTAAAAAAACTCAAATGGGAACTGGTTGGATAATCTTAAAGATATCAGTCAAGAAGTAGTTTCCTTCTTTTCCAATCTTTTAACAGATGAAAATACTGACCCAACAGGTATTAACTCATTTGTGCTTCTTGAGAATATCTCCAAATTAGTCACTAAAGATATAAACCACACTCTAACACCTCCAATCACCATGGAAGAGCTTTTATAATTTAATCTCTTCCATGGAAAGTGATTCAACACATGGCCCTGATGAGTTCAATGGTAAATTCTTCAAAACCTGCTGGAATATCATTAAAACTGACCTTTTGCAAGCAGTTCAAGATTTTTAGATGGTAACAGAATCCCAAAAGAAATTTCCTCAACCCTAATTGTCATAATCCCCAAAAAAGAAGTCTTATCATCCTTTAAAGACTTCAGACCAATCAATTTATGTAACTTCATAAATAAGATCCTTTCTAAACAGATTGCTCACAGGTTGAAACCATTAATTCATGCCCTCATCTCCCCAGAAAAATCCGCATTTGTTCAGGGTAGGGAATTAGCTGATAATGTCTTGCTTATGCAGGATATCACTAATTTTCTGAACTCAAAATCAAGAAGTTATAACATCATTTTCAAGTTTGATATGATAGAGACATTTGAAAGAGTTTCCTGGCAATTTTTAACCAAAATCCTTTTAACTAAGGGCTTTTCTGAACATTTGGTAAAAATTATAATGGGAAATCTAAAAGACTCTTTCTTCTCAATCCTTATAAATGGCAGCCCGAGTGGTTTTTTACAACCACCAAGAGGGTTAAAACAGGGAGTTCCCTTTCTCCATATTTGTTTATCTCGATGGCTGAGGCTTTTACTAGAAATCTTAACTTCTTATTCCAATACGCCAATTTGGAATACTATAAAATGCCTCAATCAGTGATTAAAGTCACACACTTGTCATTTACAGATGACACTGCAATGTTCCTAAAATATTTAAAAAGTGGCATAAAAACATTAATCTGGTTTTTAAAATTTTATGAGAAAGCCACAGGATAAAAGATCAATTTTAAAAAATCCTCATTTATTCTGTCCAAGTATGCCACTCAAAGGATTAAAGGGATAATCTTATCTGAAACAGGCATAATAGAGGGATCTTTTCCTCTTAAGTATTTAGGGTGCCCAATTTATCTAGGAAGAAGCAAAAATATATATTTTTTCAAAACCTCCTAGATACAGTTTCTTCTAAGCTTAACTCTTGGAAAAACAAAACCCTAAATCAAGCAGAAAGAATTGTACTGATCAAGGATGTTTTATCTGTTATTCCTCTTCACCTTATTACTGTACTTAAACCTGCTAAAGGCATACTTGATAGGCTCCATGTATTTTTTGGAAAGTTTTCTGGAGAATTATCAATAATGAACATGGAAGCAAGAAAGTTTGGAAATCATACAGTAAAATGTGTTTTTTAAAATCAGAAAATGGACTGGATTTTAAAAACATTCACACTATGATATCTGGTTTCTCTTTCAAGTTGTGAAAACTTCAACTTGGAAAATCTCTATGGTTTCAGGTTATGTGGTCATCACTAGAAAGTCAAAGAACATAAAAAACTTGGAAAAGAATTATCCAAATCTCTGATTTGGCTATGGAAAATTCTTATCTCCAAGTTGGTTCAGGTGATGTTTCTTTTTGGTTCACTAACTGGAAAAATATAGGTACTCTAGCTTCTCTTTGGGATCCCATGAACCTCTTCCAAGTGAGAATGCTTCTATAAAGTATTACTTCTCTAATCAGAATCTCTTTCTGGAAAATATTCAACATGGTTTACCTGCATCAGTAATAACTAAGCTCCTAAATAGTAACCTAAACCATATTGATTATCCTGATACTCTTATTTGGAAGCATTCAGAGAATGGATCATTCTCTGTTAATTCTACATATGATCCGATTACAGAAAGAAGAAGTGTAATCCCTTCCTTCATATACATGTGGTATAAATTATTGCCAACAAAGATCAGTGTTTTCAGCAGGAAACTGCTAAACAGATTATTGGAAATGCCAGATTGTTCTGGAGAACTTCTCTTTTAATCTGCCATCAAAATGTCCATTCTATGAATGTGAATCTAATTCTATTCACCATATCTTTAATGCATGTGTAACAATACAGTCCATCTGGCATAGACTCCACATGCCTTTTTAACCTCCAAAGGATCAATTTTGATACCTTATAGGACAGTTTCTTTTACTACTGGAACCTTAAACATCCTAATGGAAACTTACTGAACCTGATTAGGATTCTACCTTGTATAGTGGTTTGGTCTGATTGGTGTGCAAGAACCAAGCATTTGTATGATTCAATCACACCTAACACAAAGCTTATTATACAGAAAATCTTACACCAATTTCAGGACATTTTTAAAGTTAACAAGTTGGATTTTAGGTTCACATTTACTGCTGGCATCACTTCTCTACTCTTTAATCAGAAAAAATCAGCTAAAAAAATAGTACATGAAAGCACAGTTGTCTGGCAGCTCCCAAGGCATCTTAAGTTAAACTCAGATGGCTCATCATTGAAAAATGGTGAATTAGGGGATGGGGTAGTCATCAAGGATGCCCAAGGTTTATTGCAGATTGCAGCTTCAAAATACCTTGGGCAAGGAACAAGCCTTATGGCTGAAATTAAGGCCTTACAATATGGTTTGCAATTGGCACATCAACAGGGGTACTCTAACTTATAGGTGGAATGTAATTCTCTACTTCTCGTGAAAATGATAAGAAGGGATTATAGAATTCCATGGAAGTATGCACATGAAACCATAGACATTTGGAAATTAATGACCTTAGTGCAAGGAACAATCTCCCATGTGTTCAGAGAAGGTATTAGTGTTGTCGATGCCTTAGCCAAAATTGCAAGTTCTGATCAGGTAAACTCTATTTTTAATTATAATAGTTTACCAAGAAACATCAAGGGTCTGATTAGATTAGATGAAACTCTAATGCCTTACATTAGATATGTGTAGTTGGACAAAATACTGATGTTTTCTCTTTGTTCATGATAGGTACACAAAGATTGAGGACTGCTGATGTTGAGCTGAGATCAAAGTGGATGAAGCTGATGGTGTGCTCACTGAGATCAAAGAGGATGAAGTTGTTGTTGCTGCCTATGCTGCTACTTAGCGCAAGGTTCAACAAATCTGCATTAGGTGCTGCTCTTCAAAGTTACCATTTGCAATTTGAGTTTCAAACTCAAAACCTGACCAGTGCTATGGAGCTAATTCTGAGCGAAGAACAAAAGCTCTAGCTGCCGTTGTTATACAGTGGAACACTTCTGGGGAAGTGATCTGCTAGGGGATACTATGGGAGGTCATCCCTTTATGTCGACACTAGGTGTGGAGGCATAAAAATGGTAGGCCATAATAGACTCTGGCATGGGTTTATGGCCGGCATTTTGTTTACACGGGGGTGTAAACAAAGAGACTAGATCAGCTCAAGATGTACATAGTTTTTCCACGAACTCCTGCTTGATGTACAATCTCTGATCTTAGTTCGCATTTATTTTAGGCTTGGTGAGCCTAATATACACCCCTCACTACAGTGAGTTTTAATTAAAAATTTTTATTTAAGATTACGTTTAAATTGTCTTGAATCCAATTTGAACAAGATATAATAATCAATAAATTTATTGTTTAACATTTTTTTAAATAGACAATTATTATATGATAAGAGAAGTGACTAAAATAAATGGTCAGATATATTATAAAAAAACAAATTGGAGTACTAGACGAAGTTGTGAGGAACTGAAGATCATAGTCATGTGGTTAGCATACTTCATCTCCTTAACAATGAAAATGCCGGCATTTTATACCAACTGGAAAAAAAATTTAAGTTAACCCATAAGAATGGGAGGAATATTATTAGGTTCCCCAAACCTGAAAACGCAAAAAGGATTCTTTTACAATATGTTGCTTCAAAATTTATTTTGAAGACTTTGTACAAAAGGTAAGTTGCTGCAATAAAAAATTGCCCGAACAAAAATCTACTTTGGGAGATTTTGTTGATGACTCCATTTTCCATGTCTCCACCCCTCGTGTTAACATGGGTAAATGGCCAGATCGATAAAAAAAACTCTAAGTATGAAAAAGGAACAAGCTTCCATCTGTTGTCTGGTTTTGTCTTCACCGCCACCTGATTGTAGGGTTCGACGTTCAAGACCTCCAGGCATGATGTAGGATCTTGTAGGACTGGAGGCATGAGGTAAGATGTTCGAGGCCTCAAGGATGTTGGAGACCTCGAGGCCTGAGGCAGGGTGTTGGAGGACTGGCAGCCTGTGACAGGATGTTGAAGGCCTCAAGGCCCAGAGGCTGTTCGATAGCTGGAGGCATGAGTCTCGAGGAAGGAGTCTCGAGGTTCAAGACTGGATTTTAAGAACTCGAGGCTGAAGGTTGAAGGCAAGTGTTCATTTACTGGAGCCTCAATGCTTGAGGCATTTTAGTGTTGCAGTTGGAGTGCTCGAGCATTCTAGAGTTGAAGTTCGAGGACTCGAGGGACCAGGTTCGAGGGCTCAAGGGACCACGTTCGAGGGCTCAAGGGACCACGTTCGTGTTATCGGGGTACCTGGGTTCAAGCTCGAGGTCTCTAATGTTCGAGTGCTCGAGGTCTCTAATGTTCGAGTGCTCGAGGCACCCAATATTCACCAATCTTTTAGTGGTAAACTCTAATGCTCGGCAGTCACATTTGATCTTCCGTGATTGCTGCTTTGACTCTCTGGTTGAAGTCCTGAGCTTGTAAGGTTGTGATCAGTTGAGTATCCAGAGTGATTGCCATATGTGCAAGTTCATGTGCAGCCTGATTCTGTTGTCTGAAGATGTGTTGAAACGTGGCTCCTATGTGTGCTGCATCATCATTGATCTGCCAACATAACTTCCTTATCTTCCATGGTGATATTTTCCTTCCTTGTAGTATATCTGCAGCCTGTATAGAATCAGTTTCAATTATCAATGGGTGGAAGTTATTTAGCCTACATAAGTGAAGGCCTGATCTAATGGCCAAAAGTTCTGCCTCTAATGGCGAGCGTGCTGATGGTATGCTATCTATTGCTGCCATTTTGACTATGCATTCCTTGTTTCTGGCAATTATTCCAGCTTTAGAGTAAGATAAATGGGAGTGTGTTGCATTTGTGTTCAATTTATACCCTAAGTCTGGTGGTTCCCATTTATAGGCTCTAATGATTTTAGATTTTGCTCGCTTCTGCACTGGTATTAGTTCTTTTAAAACCAAGGAATCACAATCTCTATATATAATATGAGGATGTATAGTACAAATATCTGCCAATATTCTGTTCAATTCAAAAATCATACTATCAGCCCTCACTTTCTTGTTATCATACACAGCTGAGCATCTATTTTTCCACACTATCCAACAAAGTAAAGATGGTAGGATCTGAGAAATTTTGTTTTTTGTTTTTGAGAAGGCTGTGTCCGACCAATACCAAGATAATTTGTCAAATATATGATCACATGTATGGTCATTTATTTCTAGCAAGTAAGCAGTATGTTTCCAAAGTTTCTCAGTGACCTGACATTTATTAAAAATATGATTAAGAGTTTCCTCATGGTTAAAACAAAGATGGCATCTTGAAGCAACATTAATCATCATAGTTTGCAATATATTATCTACTGGGAGCAGTTTATTAATCAGTTTCCAGACAAATATTGCAATCTTTTGGGGTAAAATTGAGCTCTATACCTTTTCCAGTCTTGACACATGTTGTTTCTTGTTCCTAAGCAATTGATAAGCAGTCTGTATAGAGAACTTACCTGTAGTAGATGGTGTTCACACCATGTGATCCTGTTTCTCAAAGAGCATAATAGAGTGTTCCAACTTTGACATAATCAATGAACTGAAACCTATGCTAAGTGACTGCATCAAGTGGTTCTTGTTTTCTGAGAAATCCTTAACTGTCATATAAGGGCTGGGGGGTTCAGAGTTATGGTTCCAGTTATCAATTAGTAGTCCTAGTCCAGTCCAATTAGCTGTCCAAAAATTACTAATTTCCCTACCTATTATGACTCTAGAGTTCTCTACAGCTTTAGGACTTACTGTTAGGACTCTTTTCCACGGATCAAATGTTCTGCTAGATTTTGGCAGTGACCGTATGAGCTGTGCCCATATACTTGACCTTTCATGTAGTTTCCACCATAGTTTCATTGAGAATGAATCTATGATTGTATGGAAATCCCTAAAATTGAGCCCATTTTCTAGCCTAGGGTAACACAATCTAGTCCAGGATCTCCAATGTCATTTAGATGTGTTAGTTTCATTTTTTTCCCATAGGAATTTAGAACAAATGGCTTCCATTTCAGTGATTATGTGACTTGTTGGGGCTGAGACACACCAGGTATGTTGTGGAATTGATGTAAGGACATGTCTAATGAGTATTGTCCTCCCTGCCTGGTTTAGTAACTTGGAATTCTAATTTGAGACTTTTTTGTTGAGTTCTCTATTAGGTACTGGTAGTAAACATTTAGTTTTCTACCTTTATAGCATGAAACTCCCAAGTATGTGAATGGGAATTTTCTCTGGCTCATCTTTGTGATGTGTTTCACCCTGTGAACTGTGATCGTGCTAGCCCATTTACCTATGTAAAAAGCACTTTTCTGGTAGTTTATAACTTGTCCAGTGGCTTTTTCATAATGGTGTAGGAATTTTACCAGATTTAGGATGGATTTTTTGGTGGCTTTTAAGAAAATCACCGTATCATCTGCATATGATAGGTGTGTTAGTTTAAATCCTCCTGGGATCTGGAAGTAATCCATCAGTTCAGAGTTGAAAATGATCTTCAGGCCTCTGTTAAGTATCTCAATTATGAGATTGAAAAGGATAGGGGATATGGGATCCCCTTGTTTCAATCCCCTGGTGGCCTGGAAAAAGCCATTGGGTTTACCATTAAGTAAAACTGAGAACTATGCATTTGATATATTTTGTAAGATCAGTTTCACAAAATGGCCATGGAACCCAAGTTTCAATAGCAATGAATTCAACATTGGCCAGGAGACTCTATCAAAGGCCTTGGACATGTCTATTTTTGCTATTAGGTTTAAGGCCTGGTTTTTCTTATCAAAAAATCTGACCATCTCCTACATGGTAAGTACATTATCACTTATCCCCCCCCCCCTTAATGAAGGCATATTGTTCTTTAGATATACATTTATCCACAACTAATGACAACCTATCTACCAGGATCTTTGAGCATATTTTATTAACAAAGTTGGACAGAGAAATAGGCCTAAAATCAGATAGTGTGTTTGGTCTCAATTTTTGAGATTAGGAAAATTAGTGTACTACTGATACTCCTAGGTTTACCAATACCACACATGAACTCCTACACACATGAAAGTAGATCTACATTTATAATTTCCCATGCATACCTGTAGAAGCTACCGGGAAAACCATCAGGCCCTGCAGAACTGTTAGGGTCAAGTCTAAAAATAATATTTTTCAGCTCTTGCATTTGAATTAGCTTGATCATTTCAGCATTTTCCTATTCTCACTACTGTGGGTATGAATTCTAAATATCTCAACATGAAATTTCCTGATTTATCATTATTAGTATCAGTTAGCATGTTTTTGAAGAATTTTGCAGCATGATCCCCCAATTCTTTTTGATCTGTAATCCAGCTTTCATTCTCATTCTTAATCTTGTTAATTCTGAGTCTGTTATGCTTTTGTTTGACAGAGTTATGGAAGTATTTATTCTTGAGGTCTCCCTCTTTTAGCCAGTTGAGTTTCGCTTTTTTTCCAGAAAAGATGTTCTTCTTTTAACTTTTTGGTTAACTCTGCATTGGCTTCTAAGAGGAGATTTAGATCATTGGGGTCTTAATCAGTGTCATATTTAGCTTCCAATTCTTGGACTCTTTTTTCTGCAATTTTCAGATTTTCAAAGACATTACCAAATGTGTTTTTGTTCCATGTTTTCAACTCCAATTTTAATCTCTTTAGCTTATGTGCAAATCCAATCATCCCCATGTGTGTGCATCATTGATTCCAGTTAGCTTGTATTAGTTGCGTTAATTCAAGTCTAACTATCCACATATTCTGAAATATAAAGGCCTTTGGAAATGTATTATCTTGTATGTTAGTGTCTAGGATTAGAGGTGAGTGATTAGAGGGCATCCTGGCTAAAGTATGAACTGATGTGTTTGGATATTTATTAAACCAGTGTGAGTTTCCTAATATCCTATCAATTCTTTTACATATTCTATCCGGGCCCCTCCTTGAGTTTGTCCATGTATAATAATTCCCAACCGTTGGTATGTCTTCTAGATTGTTTGACACTATAAAAGTGTCAAAATCTTGCATACTATTAGGATTCTGCGGATATCTCCCTCTATATTCAAGTAGGGTTCTACTAACATTAAAATCTCCTGCTACAATACATGGGGTGTTGATTTGTTTCAAGGCATCTTCTATATCTCTAAACATGGTTTGTCTCCGTGCTCTTGAGTGTTTTCCATAGACAGCTATTATATGAAACTCATTTAGTGTCTGTGTATTTTTCATGTTAATACTCATAAAATGTTCATTCAAAGTTGTGACAATTCCCCCATATCCATTTCTAGCCATTATCCATATCCTAGAGTCTTCTGTAGCATAGCATTCCTCAAATCCCAGTGTTTGTTTAAATCCCTTAAGTCTTTCTTTGTTCTGTTTAGGCACAATAATTATGAGTACATATATATTATGAACATGTAAAAGATGTCTAAGTCTTATCAAAGATCCGTCTATACCTCTCGGATTCTAAGTTAGGATTTTAACATTCATTGGATTTCTTTGATTTTAATTTCAAGCGAGTGCTTATAGCATTAGGAGATCTGAAGAAATTTTGACTTTTTTCCTTATCACGTGGTTTGATGTTACCTTGGGTGTGATTACGTATAGAGGTTTCTAGTTGTTCTCTTTGTTGAAGTCTCTTCCCATTATTGTTGTCCTGGTCTTGAATCTGAATTTTAATAGCACTGGTTGGGGTCTGTTGTTGTGCATCCATTTGTTGTTCCTCATTCCCCTCTTTGTGTTTTCCTTGCTTATCTTCAACCTCCTGTACCTAAGATGGAAATTTTTCAGTCAGATTTGCTTGAGAATTTCTAAGATCCTGAAAAGTAACCAATTTATTTGAGGTTTGAAGGATATGTTTTTTGGCATTGATATGAATGTCATCGAGAGACTGCCAGTTGTTCTGACTTCTTTTGATTGTATCCTTTGGTTCGGCACTGTGACAAATCCTTTTGCTTGCTTGCTTTTTCAGTGTTATTTCCTTAGTCGGGATGTCCTTCAAGTTTTCATCTTTCTTCTCTGTCGTTTCCTGCAATACGTTGTCGACAGCATCCTGAAATACTTCATCCTCCTCATTTTGCGTTTCGTTTGTTTTTCTCCATTGCTATTGTGTGTGTCCCCTTGAACCATGTTCAAGGTCAGGGATTGGGCATCATTGTTCTTTCACCTCTTTTGGGGCTTTTCTAACCCCCATAATCGGTTGTTTTGTGCCCAATCTTTAGACATTTGGTGCAATAGAAAGGATGGTCTTCATATCGGATATCGTACCACTTGCTATCTTTTGTAGAGCCCGGTCTTATTATCTTCGAGAAGTCGCCAGTGAGATCCATCTCTACACAGAGGCGTATTGTTGAAGGTCTTGTGTGGTTGATCGTTGGCTGATCTACAAATATGAGCTCTCCTAGGCGGCTGGCTATAAGGGGGATGCAATCTTTGTGTAGATAGTATGTCGGCGGGAACTCAACTGATAGCCAGATTGATACCACCGGTGGTTCCTCCTTTACATCAAAATTCCTTGTCCACTTAAGGACCTTCCATATCTATTTCCACTTAAGCTCGCTTCACTATTCCATATCTTGATTTTGACAACGGTTTAACTTTCGGTAAATTATCCTTAAATAATGAACTTGGTCTAACTAGTAACTAATTATAGTTCAACATATCTCATTTTCATGTTTGAATAAGTATGCGATTTAAGTGTACATGCACATGCACACATGGTTCTCACATTTTTCTGTTTTAAAAAGGAACTTTGGACAAAAAATATTATTAAAAAATATAAATAATTATATATATAAATTTAGTAGATAATTTGTATAATTGAAATTTCCAATACATTCTCTGAACAAAAACAAGCATATAATTCTAACAAGAATTACAACCCCTGCTTTCAATCGGGAAGTTGATTAATCGCTGGCGACGACGATGTCAACGGGCTCTGCAAGCTTGCCGACGTCGCTGCTCGAGCCTTGTCGAGCCACAACTTCAAAGCTAACTCTATGGAAATTCACCCAAAATCTAGGGCTCTGAGCACCACCAACGCCATCTTGCCGGAATTCGCTTTCGACATTGATGAACACCTCGACCGCAACCACTGCAGACGTTGATTTTTTTAGAGTGAGGATAGAATATTGCAAGCCTCATCCTAAATATAGCTTTGAGTGTGGTTATATAGAGCCCCATCCTAAATATAATTACTATAACTCAATACATATAAATGATCACATGTTTACTATAAATGCACACTTTTCACACATGTACATTTTTTTCTTTCAAATTACTTTATTTTAAAACACCAATCTTTAGAGAGAACCAATAAAAAATTTGAAATTTAATTATTTCATATGAATATCTTAAAATATCAATATAAAGTTTATTTTTATATAAAATGCTAGAGTCGTGCATTTGTGTGCATATGTAGTTTTTGTAAAATTATGTATGAGTATAAATGGATCCGTGCGTTCATTGTGCTGATTTTTTTTTGTTACATTTAAAATGCCTTGAATACAAGTTGTACAAGTTATATTAATAAATTAATCAAAAGTCTTTTACATATATTTATATACTTAAAAATCATCACTTATTAGATGATTAAAGAAGTGACTAAAATAACTAGTTAGAAAATATTTCACAACCAATTTGTTGAAGCCCTATACTAAGCCGTGGGGAATTGGAGATCATAGCCATGTTGTCAACATACTTTATCTTTTATAGACTATGTACATACCACCATTTTGTATCATCCAACTCGAAAAACCTATTTGCACAAGTCTATAATACTTGCCTTTTTTATACTCCCTCCGTCACACCCTATTATCCACAGAATCTTTTCATGATTTTCAATAAACAAGTTTGACTGTATATATATGTAGCTACAAATAATAATGACACAAAAAATTGACATTAAGAAAATACATGTAACGACGAATCTAACCATATCTCATACAACAAAATTAGACTAAATTATTTTTTTGGTCCCCTACAAAGTATCTTTTACTATCTTTTGGTCCCTACTTGCAAAACAATCCTTACACGGTACCCAACAAATTCAAAATGATATATTTCGGTCCCCAGAGGTGGTTTTCAGGGAAAGTCAACGGTAAAATTGGTTAAAATATATAAAATGACCATTATACCCCTGAATTTAAAAAAAATGTCAGGAGGCAGGATCTTCGAGGACTCAAGGCAGGAGGTTCGAGGGCTCGAGGTTCGAGGGATCATGGCAGGAGGTTCGAGAGCTCGAGGCATGATGTTCGAGGGCTCGAGGTATGAGGTTCGAGGGCTCGAGGAATGGGGTTCGAGGGCTCGAGGCATGGGGTTCGAGGGCTCAAGGCATGATGCTCGAGGGGAGAGGTTCGAGGGATTGAGGGATCGAGGGATTGAGGGATCGAGGGATCAAGGGGAGAGGCTCGAGGGCTCAGGATGAAGTCCACTGAAAATTATAAAATTAATATTTTAATTGGTAAAATTACCATTATACCCCTGGCCATACCGGAAAACCATTTAGTCTTGCTGGAAAACCACCTCTGGGGACCAAAACATATCATTTTGAATTTGTTGGGTACAGTCTAAGGGTTGTTTTGCAAATATGGACCAAAAGATAGTAAAAGATACTTTGTAGGGGACCAAAAAAATAATTTAGTCATAAAATTATTGTTCATATACCTATTCAAATATGTGGTCAAAGTTTCACATTTTTTACCAAAAATAATTCTGTGTAGAATAGACTGGGACGGATGGAGTAGGATTGTTTCACTATTTCATTAGTAACATGATTTTGACAAAGGTTTTGCTACCGACAAATTATCTATTGCTATAAAAATGTGTTGACACCTAAAAGTGTTGTGAAATTAGACATATAGTAACATCTTGTTAAAACGCCATCAACACCACTACAAAGAACGCTATTAACCCATCTAGATCCTTCGCCCAAACTCTCACCTAACATTCTCCCCTAATTGCCCCTGCTCTGCCCTCGATCCCTAACCTAATTCCAATTACCCTACATAATGGTAAACTCTCATGCTTGTACTGTGAAAGTTCGAACCCAATTAAATAAATAAAATTAATGAATAAAATTAATTAAAATTTTCTTATGCTACTCTATATTCTATGTTTAATTTTTCATTATATATGTGAGTATTTATGTTAATTTTATAATAAAATAAATTTTAAATATATATATATACCTATATGGACGTCGGACACTACAATATGGAAAATCAAATACTAGAAATTAATTAGTTAAAAGAAATAAGTTATCATTTCCGATATTGTTTTGATTTCAAGGAATATAATGGTATTTCGTATTTACATATATATATATATATCATGTATCATTAAAAGAAGAAAAACCAATAAACAAAGAATTAAAATAAAGGAACGGATAAAAACGAGATGAGACAATAAGTAAACAAACAAATTAAAACACCAAAAAGGGAAAACAAATGGTACGCTGAGATATGATACCATAAGGAAATAATTGGGTACAGGAGAAAACAAAGCAGTGATAAAAAAAATTAAAACCATGGAAATGAGGTTCCCTAACCTTGCAACTTGCAACCCTTTAATATCACGAAGAAAAAAAACTTCATCTCTCAAACCTACACTGAAAATTTCACCTCTTGACCCACTGAAACCTTTACCTCTCGAACCAGAAAATACCTCTCGAACTCACATCTCGAACCTTACCTCTCGAACTAGTACTACTGAAACCTTTACCTTTCGAACTCACCTCTCGCACATGTACCTCTCAAACTAGTATTACTGAAACCTTTACCTCTAGAACCTCACCAACTGAACCTTACCTCTAGAACCTCACCACCTGAACTCATACCTCTCGAACCTCATCAACTGAACCTCACCACTCGTCTCTCACCACTTGAACTGGTACCACTTACCACTCGAACCAATACAATTCGATACCCATACCACTTGAACCTTCTCCACTCGAATTCTTTACTCGAACCCCCTGTACTCGAACCCAACTACTCGGACCCTGTACTCGTCCACACATCTACTTGAAACCCTGTGCTGAACCTTATACTCGAACCTCTCTACACTTTACTCGAATCGTGAGTACTCGAACCCCATTAGAGAGGGATATGTCTGTTAAACTTAAAATAATAGTATATACTAACTGTTGAATTAAGTGTGTATTTTGTCATAATGTGCTCAATCATCGTGGAACTGATTTTATGAACTGCTCTGATATTTTTCTGTGAATGACCGGCTTGTACTTTATCTTGTCGTGTCAAACTTGATTCATATACCGCGCTGATATCTTATGTGGATGACCGGCTTGTACTTTATCTTTCCGGGTCAAAACTGAATTATTAGCTACCTAATTACTTGTCTCTGATTTTGGGATCCCTGACACGATTGTAGTTTGGTCAAAGTCGATGGGGAACGTTATAGACCAGATCGTCTGATTAGACCGGACCGTCTGATTAGACTGGCTACTCGTGGAGTGTCTGGTATGCTAGCATAACCATCTGTACTGATACGAGCTCATAACTGAACATCTGATTGGGTGTGATTGGCGAAACTGAATTCTGGACTGATAGCCTTCAAGCACTACTAAAAAGGTTATGCCTTGTATGTTAGTCAGAGTTGCCATATAGGCACTTGGCAGCAACTTGGCATTAACCACCCGTATCTTTTTACTGTGTTTTAGGACTTATGTGGTTATTTGTTATAAGTTATTCTGTGATCACTAAGATTCAATTGGGTAAATACTGGCGATGGAACCTCACTAAGAAATGAGTTTACCCTAGTTAAACAACCCTTTTCAGATGCAGAGGAACCGTGAGAGAAAAGTGCACTGGTACCTTTACTTCTTTTGAGAAAAGATCCTGGGTGGACTGTTAGAATCTTTTGGTTAGGATGTAAAATGTTAACGTGAAATGATCCTTATCGGATCATTTACAAATTTTGTCTGAAGAAATTTATTTGAAACTCTTGATTAACACTTGTATTAACACTTTCACTATAATAGTAATTTAGGTGTTGAATATTTTTTTCTAAATTTGCTTCCGCATAAACTCTATCTACTCGTTACTGCTGGTATTCCCGGAAGCACAACCGGGCCGGACCCGATACTAGCGTTAAGTTGGTAGGTCGTCTAATCCTTTCACTGTAATAGTAAAGCTAGGATTTGAATTATCCAAAATCGTTTCCGCATAAAATATATCTGCTCGTTATTGCTAATACTTTTGGTAGCACGCTCAGATCTAACTCGATACTGGTGTTGGTTTGGGGGTGTTATATGTATTCTTCTGGGGAAAAAATGACAGGTTTACTGCCCCGTACAAGAATGCTTTGATCAAGAACCTCCAAAAATGCAGGTCATCGATGGAGAAGATAGAAGCTGACTTCCGGACAATCGGTTTCACAGGTAAGTTTTAGGTGGGTGCTCTAGACTTCAAGAATATCCTGGTTAGATTTCAAAATATAGAATATTTTCAGAGATGTTGGATAAAGGTAGTGTGGTCCCTAAATGGTAATACAATGAGAATCCTTGGATGGACACTTGAATTTAAGCCTAACACAGAATCATCCATTGTTCCTGTCTGGGTTACCATTAGGAATGTACCTCTGTATTACTATAACACTAAATCTATTCAAGCTATAGGCAACCAGATAGGCATTTTCATGAAAATAGACTTAGCTACAGAAAAACTCACTAGGCCAGCAGCACTAAAAATCTGTGTGGAACTAGACCTTCAAGCCCCCTTTCCCTCCCCCATTAGACTGTGCTCAGTGCAGGATAATGAAAATTATAATATGGAATTTGATAATCTCCCTTCTTACTACAGCCATTGCAAAAAGATTGGACATGATCCTGCAACATGTAGAATAGTGCACCATAACAACATTACCTTGGCCAAAACCATGCCTAAACCAGTCATTAAGACTATCCTAGTTTCAGCCAAATGGACACAAACCAAGGAAACTGATAAGGTAGCCTCATCTGGTATTTCAGTCTCTCAGAAATAGCAAGAGGCAAAAAATCAAGATTGCAATGCAGCAACCAAGCTGAGAACAAACTCTCCCATAAGATCAAACCAAATACCACCAATGTAGACAACCTATACATTGACCCTGTGAAGCACAATGTCTCCCTAGACAATGTTTCAATGGAAGATGTTGTCTCTGAGCAAGTAATTCATGTCTCTAAACCTAACCAATCTCCTGATTTATCTGAAAACTCTTTACTATCATTAATGAAAGCTGACAGGCTGAAAACTCTTTACTATCATTAATGAAAGCTGACAGGCCTCTAAGCAGTCACCCATCCAAGGATGATTTATCAAGCATAGCTTTGATCTCAAGAGATGTAATTGACATTAACAGTCCACACAACCTCTCTCTCAGGAGCAATCCTATAGCAGAAAATAGATTCTCCATGTTGAGTGACCTGGAGAATGATCCCTGCTCTGATCAGGAGTTTGAAGAACCTTTGGATGACCAGGTAAGTAAACACCAGGTAAGTGAACTCATCATGGCCATAAACATCAACTCAGAGAAATCTAGGAAAATAACTCTGTTTAATAGGGTAAACACCATGAACTTGAGGTCTTCTTCAAAAAGTAAATCCACAGGTTTAGATGTCTAATAACACTCAGAATGTTAGATGGCTAGTGTGGAACATTAGAGGTATTGACACATCTTTGATTAGACTCAAAAAATTGATCAAAATCCATGCAATTTCCCTACTTTGTATTATTGAACCCAAACATGATGCCAACCAAGGTGATGCATACAGGATGAGAATAAACTTCCAGCATGTTTACTGCTCCCAAGTATATAATATTTGGCTATTTTTGAACTCTGGCCTTAAGATTGATATGATTACTGAATCTATACAATTAATTTATACCAAAATCTTGATCTCTTCTCTCCAAAAACAAATGACTGTTGTTTTCTTACATGCTTCAACTTCTATTGCAACTAGAAAAGCACTATATAATGCTTTGACTCCTAAAAATTATACTAACAGTCTGTTTATTGGAGACTTTAATGCTATGACTTCTATCTTAGAATTTAAAGGTCCTCATTCCCCTAACAGAAATAGCATCAGACACTACTCTAACTTCATCAATAAAAATCAATTGAATGAAATATTTACTATTAGAAATACCTTCACCTGGTCGAATTTCAGGAAAATTCCTACCCTAGAAAGACTTGATAGAGCCCTTTTTTGTAGTAACTGGTCCTCCAGTTTCCCTAATAGTTCTGTTCACACACTGAACAAACACACATCTGATCACTGTCCTTTACTTCTTTTTATAGGGAGCATCATACAGATTCAACCAAAACCTTTTAGATTCCTATATGTCTGGCTAACCAAACCTTGGATTAGGGACATAATTAAAGCAGATTGGGTAAAACCACTAAATGAGTCTGGAATGATTGATCTATTTCTAAAGCTTAAGAAACTAAAGATAGTCTTAAAAGCACGGAATAAAGAGGTCTTTGATGATATTAATGGAAACATTAAGAAAGCAGAGAAAGAAGTGCTAGATCAGGAACTGTTGTATGAAAGCTCTTACTCTACACCTGATCTTATTGAATTGAAAAAGAAGAAAGCCATACTGACTAAGGCTCTCCATGCAGAAAACCTCTTCTGGAAGCAGAAAGCTAACATTAAATGGCTTAAAGATGGAGATGAAAACACGAGGATTTTCATGCTTCTGTCAAGGAAAGACAAGCTAAACAATCCATTACAAAGATCAAGGCTTCTAATGGTAACTAGTTAAATAATAACCTGGAGATTGAGAAAGAAGCAGTCAACTTCTTCACCAATCTTCTAACTGATGACCTGGATCCCAATGAATAAACCTTTAGGAACCACTTCCTTAGTTAGATCCTTGAGTGCATAATAGACGAAGATAACATTAACCTACTTAGAGCCCCTGACCTTGAGGAAATCAGATTAGTTATTTTCTCTCTAAATGCCAACGGATCCCCTGGTCTGGATGCTTACACAACAAGTTTTTTCAGAGAATGCTGGGAATTTATTGGCCAAGATATTCTCGATGCTGTAATTGATTTCATGAGAGGTGGCATGATTCAACCTGTCATCTCAAGTACTTGGATTGTTCTCATCCCTAAAGAGGAAATACTAATTTCCTTTGCGGATTATAGACCAATCAGCTTATCAAATTTCATTGATAAGGTGTTTTCAAAACTGATTGATGAAAGAATCCTTGATTTTATGCCTAAAATCATCTCAGAGAATCAATCGGCCTTCATGAAAGATAGAGAGCTTGCAGATAATGTCATTTATTTGCAAGAGATGACCATATTTTTTAACACCAAACAAATTAACCCTAATTGCATCATTAAGTTAGATCTGGCAAAGGCTTTTAATAAAGTTAATTGGAACTTCCTAGCCTCCACTCTAGCTAAATTTGGATTTCATGCCAATTTAATCCAAATAATCTTGAGTAATCTGTCCTCTGCATACTTTTCCTTTCTCATCAATGGTAAACCAGCAGGTTTCTTTAGAGCTTCTAGAGGAATTAAGCAAGGAGACCCACTGTCCCCCTGTCTATTTAATATCTTCTCAGAAGCTTTTACTAGAAGCCTAAAATTCATTGTTGCTAATGGCAAACTTTCACAGTACAAGCTCCCCACTTGTGCTCCTCTGGTTTCACACTTAACATATGCCGATGATACAGTTCTATTTCTTCATATCAATAGACCTACTGTCATTAGGCTTAAAGCTTTCCTTTCTGTGTTTGAGGTTACTACTGGTCAAAAGATTAATTATGAGAAGAGAAGCTTTTACATCAGCAGTAAAAGCAAGACTTCTCATATACATTTGCTCAGATCTAAGCTAGGGATGATCCAAGGTAATACTCCCCTCACTTATCTAGGATGTCCCATCATCTCAGGTAGAACCAAAACCTCTCACTTTAGACACTTGTTTGAATTGTATGATAAGAGGCTTAAAAATTGGAAGAACATATGGATTAGCATGGCTGGAAAGATGACACTGATACAATCAGTAATGTTATCAGTTCCCCAACATCTTTGGGCAGGTATTAAGCCTACAGAGTAGGTGCTTAGAACACTTATGAACAAAATTAATAAATTATGTTGGGGTGAAAAAGAATCAAGGTTAAAGAAGGTTTGGAAAAGCTGGGATAGAATTTGTTGTCCTAAACTGGAAAATGGCTTAGGATTTAGGGATTTCAAAAAGACTATCATGGCATACTCCTTAAAGCTTTGGTGGAAATTTCAAATTGGAAAAACTCTTTGGTCACAGTTTCTATGGTCTTTCCCACAGACTAAAAGAAACTCACCCAATTGGAAGAGGATTATTTCAGTTAAGCAGTTTGCTGAATCAAACTCTAGATCCATGGCCTAGGCACTGCCAATGCTTTCTCCTTAAATTGGACAGGCTGTGGACCAATGCAAGATCACCGTGTTGATCATATTATCAAACCTGGACATATCTCTTTCTATAGCTGAATTCATTCAGTTGAAAGATATGATACTGCCACAGCTTCACTTTTTATCTTCTAACATTCTTCATTTTTTACAGCTTGCAAAAATTCATCAGCAAAAAGAGGACAGATTGATATGGATTCCATCAAACAACGGAGCTTTCACACTAAAGTCTGCCTACCAAGCAATAGATGATAAAAGGACTTCCTTGAGATCCTTAAGCATGGTTGTCACCTTAAACCCCCTAAGAAAATATATGTTTTCATGTGGAAACTATCAAACTCTATACCTCCTTGTGTTGATATCATAGTTTTCTCTAATATTGCCTTGACTTTTAAATGTCCATGTTGCTGTTCTTGTGACTCTATCACTCATTTCTTCAATGCTTGCATATTGGCTTCTGAGATTTGGAAACATTTTCAGTATCTATTGAACTTAAATTGGCCTCGTTTTTCATCAATATGGGATAGATTATCACACATCGGGACATCTGTAGGTTTTACCAAAATACATACTGAACTAATTAGAATTATCCCTTCTTATGTTTGATGGTATCTATGGAAAGCAAGGAACAAAATCTTGTTTGAGAAACTGAATCCACAGACAAATGTCATGATCTAGTTAATCAAACAAGACATTTACCTTGCTTTCTATAACAAACCTATTGGAAGCTCTAATCTTGAAGACAATCATTGGTTTAATTTAGGTTTAATCCCTAAACCCAAAGCCCCAAGGAAACCGAAAATCATGGTTGCTAACTGGTCTAAACCAGACCTAAGACTGAAAATGAATGTAGATGCCTCTTGGTCCAAACAAAATAACAAAGCTGGTCTTGGGTCATAATTAGAGATCAGAATGGGAACTTTATCAATGCCTCCATTACGAACGCCCTTGCTAAATCTAGCCTTCATGCTGTCTTCTAGCAATCCTCCACAGTCTTAACTTTGTCATGAATCTTGATATAGTCAACTTCATGTTGGAATCTGACCGTAAACTAGCCTTGGAGTGCATAAAGGATCCAAACAAAGCACCATGGTATTTGTCTAATCTGGCTCACTCAATCAAAGAGATGACTGAATCTATTTCACTCTCCCACACCTGGAGGCAGGCCAACCTGATTGCTGATCACTAGTCTAGAATTGCACTTAATTCTAGTTGGAGCAGTACCCTATCTTGAAATCTCTTAGATATCACGGAAATTGGCTTAATTAAACTTGATCAATGTGGAATACCTTCAATCCGTGTAAAAGTTTGAGGCGGATGCTACTCATAGTTCTTTTTGTCGCAGGTATACTCATGACGATCCAAAACGAAAGGAGGAGCAGCTGGACTACAACCCAAGTCGTAGCACTCTCGATGCATAATGCCAGCTCTGGAGTTCACTTTGCCAAGAACAAAACACTGCTAAACCGGCTTCTTTTTTGCCACAATTCTACTCAAGGGAAGAGTTCAAGCTACAAGGAACTTGATTCATACCTCTTACCATTTGTAATGGCTTGAACCATCCTTGTAATTCTGAGAATTTTATTAGGCTTGGGGATCATTAAAGAACCCCTCCACTGACCTTGGAAATTTATTTTAAAATTAAAAAAATCTCTGCAGATACAAATTTCTTTTAGAACTTTGACCCAAAAGTGCGAAAGAGAAATAGACCCGAAGCCGAGGGGTCTGTCTTTACAAATCACCTGCAATGTATAAAAGAAAGAAAAGAAAAGAAAAGAAAAAGTGCATCATTCCATTTATTTGGATTATTCCAGACCTAATTTCACTGATTTCACTATCACTGTCATTTGTTACACGCCATCTCCATCATCCATCAAGAAACACCAACAGATCTCTGATCGCCACCGTTGGATCTCCTCCCATCCCATCTTTCCCTTTTGCTTCCATTTTCCACAAAATTCTGCTCCTTTTTAGTGTTACTGTTTGCTTTCAGTATTGTCTTAACTCCATAGTTCGCACACACCCACACTCACCTTGGCTGCTTTTAAACAACTTGGAAGTCTTCTTCAGCGAATCACATTGCCATTTATGAAGCTCGTTTAGCTCACTTCGAAGTGAGTACTACCAGGTTGGCTTATTCTCCCAATCTCTATCTTTTTTAATTTTCTGCTAGTTTTCTGTTACTTTATGCCCGGATATTGCATGGAGCTTGAGTTTTACTTGCCTTTTGTTTGATTCGAAGTGAAATTCCAGATGGGTTTTGCATTATTTTGTGTAAAGTTGAGTTTTTTAGACACGTGAGCATGTGGGCTTGTGCGGAATTAGAGCAGAAATTCAGATCTTGAACATTGTTGGCTTAGATGAACTGATCTCATAAGGGTAGCTTTGTTTTCCGTTGCATATAGGTAGGACTTTCCAGTCATTTCTTTTCTATGGTGATTGTTTATGTTTACATTTTCTGCCTTCTTACTCCAGGTGCTGAAATCTGAGTTCTTTTTATCATTGGGTCTCTTAGCTGCTTCTACAGGGGAGGTTCACTAGCAATGGTATCATCATCCCTGTTTGAAGTTTTGTTTTTCTGCTAATAAATCTATCGTTTTGGTTTTGGCTTGTTGGAATTGAATTAGATTCTTGTACATTGCACCAATTAGATGAGTATCATTGCATTTGATTGCCTTGGTTTTATCTAATCTAATTTTATAGGAAGATTCTACTTTTAATTTTGCCTTAGATTCACCCGCTGACTTGAGTCCTTTTTAATTCAAAGTTGTTCGTGGAAAATGAAGAGGGTAGTTTAGCCAAAGAGTTCCAATTGACTAGTTTTCCTCTGAATGGACTTCAGACTGAATGGGCTCCAGAGGATCCTTTGGTTTCTATGTTGCTCGAGATTCTAATCCTCATGGCCTAGCTGGAGATATGGAAAGCTTTAAATGGTTCTCATATTATGTCCTTATGGAGGTCCACTTGCTTTGTATGTAATGGACAGAAAGGGGCTAATATAGAATGATATATCATAGTGTGGGCAACTAAATAATCTGTCTGTCATAATATTCAGGGCATATTGTTTTGTGTGTAAAATATAACACTGTTCTCATTTTTTCAGAAGCTTTTGATAACAAATCGTTTACATTTAGCTTGGTGCAGGTGACTTAAAAGTGATTACTTGCACCATCAACTGTTCTTTTCAATCTGTCTTTAATTTCTTGTGTCCCGTGGGAGTAATAATACGTGACACTAAAAGATGAACCTTATTCTTTATAATTTGGTGTTGTGATTACAGTCAGAGGGACGTCATCATGTTTTTCAATCTGTTGTCTTCTTTCTGTCAATTCTCAAAGATGTATGTGAAGTAATTGATCATATTTGTTGTGGTGATCTTGAGGATTGGTTTTGAATGTGATGCTTTAGGCACATCAGCCAGTGGAAGTTATTGTATCTTGGGAATCTTTTTCACTATTATTATTTATCTCTGTCTGTTGGGTAGTAGAGTCTTATGCTTCCTTTGGATGACAGCGCAAGAGATTGGGAGGATGTTTGGGTGGATTGTCTTGTTTTGGCAAGCAGAAAGGTGGAAAACGTATAGTACCGCATTCCCGCATTCCTGATGCAAATTCGATTCAAAATCAGCCTAATGGACAACAAGTTGGAGTGTTGAGCAATCAGAATGCAGCATTAATGGCTCCACCATCTTCACCTGCTTCATTCTCAAATTCCGCTCTCCCATCAACAGTTCAGTCTCCCAGTTGTTTTTTGTCTGCAAATTCTCCCGGGGGTCCTTCTTCAACCATGTATGCCACTGGTCCATATGCCCATGAAACTCAGCTGGTATCTCCTCCTGTTTTCTCAACTTTCACAACCGAGCCTTCAACTGCCCCTCGTACACCCCCTCCTGAGTTAGCACATCTTACTACTCCCTCTTCCCCTGATGTACCATTTGCGCAGTTTCTCTCATCGTCTGCTAATTTTAAAAATGGTGGGAGGACAAATTACACTGCTGGTAATGATCCTCAAGTGACCTATTCACTTTTCCCGGGAAGTCCTGCAAGTACTCTTAGATCGCCCGTTTCAGGGGCATCTAGAGATGGTTTGTCATCATCTTTTCCAGAGAGAGAGTTTTCACATCAATGGGATCCTTCTATTGCTTCTCAAAACACCACATATACCAGATCTGAATCTGGCAGGCTATTTGGGCTTGAAACAAATGGGGGCACGAAGAAACCTCAAGACTCAAATTTCTTCTGCCCAGCTACATTTGCTGAATATTATCTTGATCCTTCTTCAATTCCACAGTCTGGAGGTAGGTTAAGTGTCTCCAAAGAATCAGATGCTTACTCAAATGGAGGGAATGGGCATCAGAATAGGCAAACCAAGCCTCCTAAACAGGATGCTGAGGAACTAGAAGCTTATAGAGCATCTTTTGGTTTCAGTGCTGATGAGATTGTCACTACAACTCGTGAATATGTGGAAATTACTGATGTCATGGAGGACTCATTTACCATGCCATCATTTCCGAGTAAGCAAGTTGAGGTTGACAGGGAAGCAAAACTAGAGAAAAGACAGAAAGAGAGTCCAGAATATTTTAAACCCCTATTGAATCCAATTGTGGTTGAGCGTAAAGTTTCCAGCAATACTCATGAAGGTATAAATACTTAGAATACCCTTTGGTTCTGATTTTGAATGATAAAGATTATCATCATTATGTTCATATTGCAAGAATTCTGAATGTTATTGCTGATGTGTTTCGTTATAATAGCTGATGCACATCATGTTTCCATTTGGAGCCTTTTGCACATCTTCCTTTGTTACATTTTTCAAAGGCATTACCTACTCATTTTCTGTCTCAGCTCATTTCCCTGAGAAGCATTCTGGTGACTATTTAGTTCGAAGTGCATCCGGGAATCGCTTTATGAGTGATGATGAGGACGTCTTTGCTAAAATGGGAGCTTCCCGAATCAGTAGAAAATACCAGCTTGGCTTGTCAAGCTCTGATGCAGAAATTGAGTACAGGAGAGGGAGAAGCTTAAAGCAAGGAAAAGGTGACTTTGCATGGCGTGACTAACGGTAGAGACTACAGCAGAACTGAATTACGGTCTCATATTTTATCTGAGCTTGCATTTTGTATTTAACATGGGGTGTTCTTTAACAGGTAATCTAACCTTTGACCTAACCCCTTTCCCTCCCTCAGTCTGTTTCTAATGTCTCCGAGTCATGTTATATTATGGAGTGAATGTTATTTACATGGGGTGTAAGTTATCAAGGAATTCTTTTGTCTGTAAATGGTCATGTATGAATACTTCATCTTTCATCCGTCTCCTATGAAAAAGGGTTTTTGCCCTTTGGTTTCTTCCTTGTATCTATCACGTTTCCTTTATTTGTTCTTCAGCATCATGCTGAAACTGGTAGTTTATTGCACCATCTGCAGACTGCAGTTGCATTTTTTTTTTGAATCCCTGAAACTCTAGAAGTATGGAATGGTTGTAGCCATCAATTTGATTCCAAGAATTGGTCCTGCCTAGTATGAGAATACAGCATTATAGAATACAAGGTGTTGCCATGAGCCCTTTGGTCCAGGGTCAATGGATGTCTCTGAAGACTCTACTGAAGGTTCCATATTAGTTTTTCTTTTGACCTGTATCCTGTCCTGTTTTCTAACGAGGTTCCTTGCTAGTGGCCGAGGTTGGAGCTACGCGGTTTATCAATGATTTAGGGTGGTCTCATGCCGGAGATGGTTTAGGGCGGTATCATGCCAGAGTTGCAAGTTTGAACTCACGAAGTCGTCGTGCCATTTTAGTGATGTGTTTATGCTGCTGTCACTCAATTATCACCGTTGCTATGCATACCAGTTTATTACATCGCTGCTCAATTCATCAAGATAAGGTGGAAGAAAACCAACATTTCAAACTACAATAATACAACCGCGTTGTAATAATTACACTTTCGGCTGCAATTTCTTTAGTCCACTTCCACGCTGAACTGTCAAAGTCTTTTAGTTGGTCTCTTCCACATCAAAGCAGATATTTTTCTCCACTAAGATCCACACTTGACTGTCTCTGTAGACTTTGCACTGCACTGCCTTTCTAATGGCAACATAGTGCATCCTTTTTTTTCCTTATAAGGGAAAATTACCAGTTATTTGCTCACAGCTTCATTGAGAAGTCACAGGAAGGCAGCCATGGCTTCCCTCCTGCTGTACTCATTTTCACTGGTTTTATTTTTCCTGTTTCAAAATTCATGGTCCCAACAGAGCTATCTGGACAACAAGCAATTCGACTGTGACAAGAATTGGAGCATTGCATTGGGTTTTGTGTGCAATGGAGCAGCTCGATCTTGCAGGTCATATCATACTTTCAGGTCTATTTACCCTTACAACAGCCCTTTTGCCATTGCGTATTTGTTCAACACAAGTGCAGCTGAGATTGCGAGAATCAACCACGTTTCTGATGTCGGTACAATTCCCGATGATAATCTGGCTGTTGTTCCTGTTACCTGTTCTTGTTCTGGTCAGTACTATCAGCATAATGCTAGTTATGCTTTGAAAACAGCTGGTGAAACTTATTACAGTGTTGCTAATGAAACTTATCAAGGACTCACTACTTGCCAATCCTTAACAGCTCAGAATTCGTATAATTTTAGAAACTTACTGGTAGGTATGAATCTTCATGTTCCTGTGAGGTGTGCCTGTCCTACCCTGAATCAGACTAGGTCAGGATTCAAGTATCTCTTAGCTTATTATGCGAAATTCGGGGATACTGGTGAAGCCATTGCTGACACTTTTGATGTTGATGTGCAAAGTATATATGATGCTAATGAGTTGTTTTCTGAATCCATTATTTACCCCTTTACTCCCCTTCTGATCCCTCTAAAATCTGAGCCAACTCATATCAATACTTCGTTGATTTCATTGCCTCCTCCACCTTCGCCTCCACAGATCCTTATTACACCTGCTCCTCCTAGTAATAGCTCCTCCCACCAGTGGATTTATGTTGGGGTTGGAATTGGGGTTGGTGTTTTGCTCATTTGCTTCTTGATTCTCGTTGTTATATGGTTCTTTCGGTATAGAAACCGCAGGGGCGCTTCTTTTCCGGGGACCAACAGCTATGGGGATCCCGAGTTTGTTAAGGAGATTCAGCAAGGGGAAAGCCGGTCATGGTCTGACGGGGTCAAGCATGCGATTCAGGGTCTGATAACTTACAAGTATGATGACTTGCAGATGGCCACTGATGATTTTTCTGAAGCCAATAGAATCAAGGGATCCCTGTTGCTGGGCAACTTTAATGGAGACTATGCAGCTGTGAAGATGATCAAGGGGGAGGCGCTGGAGGAGATCACTGCAGTAAAACAGATAAACCATTCGAATATAATCAGGCTTTCTGGGTGCTGTTTGCACGATGGGTTCACGTACCTTGTCTATGAGTATGCCGAGGGAGGAAGTCTTCATGATTTGTTGCATACTCAGAATAAGGGTGGCTTGTTGAAAAACAGCAAATTGACTTGGAAACACAGGATTCAGATAGCTTGTGATATTGCTGATGGTTTGGACTACCTTCACAACTATGCCAACCCTCCTTACATTCACAAGAATTTGAAAAGCAGCAACGTTGTTTTGGATGGTAACATGAGGGCCAAGGTCTCCAATTTCAGCCTTGCAAGGACTTTAAATGCGGACAATCATCCAGAAGGCGAAGAGGGAAGAAGCCTGCAAATGACAAGGCACGTGGTTGGGACACACGGTTACATGGCTCCCGAGTACATAGAGAATGGATTGGTGACGCCAAAACTCGACGTGTTTGCAGTTGGTGTTGTGATTCTAGAGCTATTATCCGGGAGGGAAGTAGTTGGAAGCATAGGTGGAGTGGGAAAGGATGGTGGGGAGGAGATGCTGTCTGCAGCCATTGAGAAGGTGCTGGATGGGGAGAATGTAAGGGAAAAGCTACAACAGTTCATGGACCCTCAGCTCGGACACGAATACCCATTGGACTTGGCGTATCCAGTCGCTGAGCTTGCTAAGAACTGCGTGGCTCGTGATCTCAATACTCGGCCACGAATGCCGGAGGTTTATGTCACCTTGTCCAAGATACTTTCATCATCACTGGACTGGGATCCTTTGGCTTAACTTGGACATTCGAGATCCCCGTGCCGCAGAAGGCGCTGAATCAAATCAAAGATCACATGCAGTGCCTACAGAATTGTGTTTTATAAATACTAGCTGGTAATGAACTTTTCTCTGTTAACTGGGAAATCCAAGTATAATGTACTCTTGAAATAGATTTGATCTATGTGGCATGCACTCAGGCCAAAATCCTTGACTTTCTGATTGCTTAAGAACGGATGCGGATGGTTGAGTTATGTTTATCATTTGGTCCCAAAAAGTGTGATGAATTTTAGTTTGTTCGTAATAGCACGCAAATCATGAACATGACTATGAAACGAAGAATGGTATTTGCTTGTCTGAAAGTCAGCACTTATGGAGCAAAAAGCGAGGGCTCTGATATTTTGTGTGGTGTTCAAACAGATAAATATAGTCAATCAGTCAGTGTCAGGAAACTTTCCAACGTAGAACTATGGTCAGCGGACGTATTCAGTTAAACCATACAATTCAAAAATCCTTATGCTTCCTTTCAAACACTTTAATCACATCCACAATATACAGTTATCTACATTATGGCTAGAGCTTATGAGAGCTGGGAAAGGCTTTGTAAAGTCAAGGAATTATTTAATTGGCAATTTTGTGTTAAGTATTTGTGAACTACAGACCATGTTGGAACATGGTGCTGGAGCAGAACTGGAGCAGGTTTCACGCCATAGGGTTTAACGGATTCAAGCCGAAACATTGACGTGTTTTAGAATTTATGGTATCTGTATATTTGGCTATATATTGGGCGTGTGAAGCATATTTGGTTTATGGAAAAATCCCTACTTATATGGAGAAGATTTATTCGAATATATGGGAGAGTTTGAGATAATGTAAATTCCTTTATTTATGAGATTTGGATATGCTTCAACAATCAGATTTGGAATAGGAATATTGTGGAGATAATCATGGATATTCAGATCTGATTCGTGGATATAAATATGGGACAAACACGGCTGCAAAACTAACGATTTTACAGAGCAAAATCTGCACCCAGATTTTGAGATCTTACGAAACTTGCAAGAGCCAATATACTGTGTTCCAACACTGTCCTGCTGCACTAAGTTCAGAATCGTACACCTTAATTCCTCGGGAGGAGGAGATCTTGCGTCGACGGAGTTCGAGGTCAGAGGGAGTCTGATCAAGGCAGATCGGTAGCTAGGGGAGCTAGCAGAGTCCACACGTCATAGTTACTAAAGATAAGTATTTTGTAAACTGTACTCTGTACTATATCTTTCTAATTAGTGGATTCATTCTGAACTGGGCCAGGCCCCGCAGATGTAGGTGATTCACACCGAACTGCGTAACCAAGTTGTGTGTCTTTTACGTTTTACGTTATTTTACACTTGGTTAAATTAAGCATGTTGGAACACACTAGTAAGTACTAGAAAAAGTGGTAAAACCAAATTTCAATTGGTATCAGAGCTGAGTCACTTATTGTTCCCTTAGTTGTTTCAAGGAAAGTGAGATCCGGTTTTACCATGACGACAAGAGAAGGAGCTTCAGTCTCTCGACCACCACTGTTGGAAGGAAACAACTACAATTATTGAAGGCACGTATGAGGGTCTTTATCAATTCACTGGATGAACTGGCATGGTTCTATGTTGAGAATGAATGGAATCATCCTACAGAAGATGCTGACACAAGTTCTAAGGCTGTGGAAGGGGAGTCGAGTCAAAAACCCAAAGACAAAGCTAAATGGACCCCAGATGATCTTAAAGAATCACTGGAAAATTCGAAGGCCCTGAATGCAATCTTCACTGCTGTTGATGAAAATCAGTTCAATCTTATATCTACATGTCACCAGGCAAAGAAAGCATGGGATATTTTACAAACTGTTCATGAAGGAACCAATCGGGTGCGGGAATCCAAACTTCAGATGCTGGCTACCAAATTTGAAGAACTAAAAATGGAGGAGGATGACACCATTGCTTCATTCAATGGAAAGCTCAGAGATATATCCAACATGGCTTATCATCTGGGAAAGGTTTACAAGGAAACTAAGCTAGTGAAAAAGACATTGCGATCTCTTCCCAAAAGATTTGCAATGAAAGTAGCAGCAATAGAGGAAGCAAGAGACGTAGCCACCATGAGCCTAGATGAACTGATGGGTTCGTTACAAACTTATGAGATGACATTCCAGCAATCTACAAAAAGAATCTCCAAGGATCTAGCGTTCAAAGTTTCTCCGGTCAAGGCAAGTAATGAGTCTGATAGCGATGATGAGTTTGAAAAACTGGCACTTATTACAAAGAATTTCTCAAAGATGCTGAAGAAGGTGGTTAATAAGAAATCTCAGGAGAGGTTTGGTGGAAACAGACAAAAGCCACTAGATTCGAACAATAATCGTGGAATGAGATTTGAACAAGGAAACATGCAGTTCGGGAGGAATCAGAACAACGAACCAAAACAGGCTGGACGAATTCAATGCAGAGAATGTGAAGGATTTGGTCATATTCAGGCTGAATGTGCTAACACCCGCAAGAAACAAGGAAGATCATATGTCACTTCTTGGAGTGATGATGAAAATAATGAAAAGGATGAAGAAGAACTTACGAGTAATTATGTAGCTTTTGGAGCAAAGGTACATGAGACATCAGAAGGTCAGTGTTCCAACACACTGAACAAAGGTAAGGATGTATCTTCTAACAAGAATCTGAACGATGCTCGTAGTGATGAAGATGATCTATCTGTAAGTGATGAAGAGATCTATAGCACATACGAACAAATGTATGATATGTGGATTCAAGTAGCTGACAAAAACAGAGAATTGAATGAAGAAAAAGGAAAGCTAATTGAAAGTGGAAAGGAGCTACGATCCACTATTGCAGAACTTGAAAAGCAAAATAAAGAACTGAGTCAAAAATTGATAGCAGCAGTCAAGAGAGCCGAGATGTCTGAAGCAACTATCTCCAAATTAAATTCCGGGAAAGCAAAGCTTGATGACATTCTGGATATGGGCAGAACCGCTGGTGATAGACACGGGATTGGATACAAGGAAGAAATAAAGACTGAAGTCTTCGAAAAACCAGTTACTCTCAAAGCCAGGATTCGAGAAGTAAAACGGAAGTATGGAAAGCCTTATCAAAGAAATCCTCCAATCTGCGGATACTGTAAATACCAAGGTCATGATGAACATCAGTGCAAAAAACTGATCAGAGATCAAATGACTGGAAGACAACTGTGTTCCAACACAGTCGATATTCGTGCAAGAATCAGGAAGGTATGGGTTATTAAAAGGTCCAGTAAATGTCTGGTGGCACACACTTCCTTATCAGCATATTCTAGTGATTCTTGGTACTTTGACAGTGGTTGTTCTCGCCACATGACTGGGACTCCAAAATACCTTACAAACATTACTCCATATGATGGCGGATATGTAACTTTTGGTGATGGAAAAAGAAGCAGAGTAATTGGCAAAGGCGAATTAAAGATTGAAGGGTTTCCAGTTCTCACAAGTGTACTATGTGTTGAAGATCTAAAAGCAAACTTGCTTAGCATAAGTCAGCTATGTGACGACAACCTGATAGTGGAATTTCAGAAGGACAAGTGTGTAGTGAAGCATGGTGAAAATAAGGTTCTTTCTGGAATACGATCTTCAGACAATTGTTACTTGTTGGAACAAGAAGTTCGATGCATGCTTTCAAAGCAGGATGAAGGAATTCTCTGGCACAGGAAGCTTGGACACATCAACTATAAAACACTGGTGAAAATCGCTAATATGAGAGCTGTACGAGGAATGCCAATCTTGACGAGCAAGGATGAAATTGTGTGCGGACCATGTCAGCAAGGTAAACAAACTCGTTCTCCTCATTCTTCAGTTCAGTTTATTACTACTTCTAGAAATCTGGAATTGCTACATATAGATTTAATGGGGCCAGTTAATACGCCTAGCATAGGAGGAAAGAAATATATTTTTGTGTGTGTTGATGACTTCTCCAGATTCACTTGGGTAGCCTTCTTGAAAGAAAAATCTGATACGATTGAGGTATTTCGAAGCCTTGTAGTAAAGTTACAAACTGAAAAGGGAAGTCCTGTAGGGAAGATAATCCGAATTCGAAGTGATCACGGCAGAGAGTTTGAAAAAGAACAATTCAGTTCGTTCTGCAATGAGCTAGGAATCCAACATGAATTTCCGGCTCCTATCACTCCTCAACAGAATGGCATTGTTGAAAGAAAGAACAGAACTTTACAGGAGATGTCTCGAGTTATGTTGGCAGAAAAGGATGTTCATAAGAAATGGTGGGCAGAGGCGATCAATACAGCGTGCTATACGATCAACCGAGTGTATCTTCGACCATTCACTGACAAGACAGCCTATGAGATCTGGAAGGGCAGGAAACCAAACGTATCGTATTTTCATGTGTTTGGAAGTACATGCTATATTCTCAGAGATAGAGAACAGTTAGCTAAATTCGATAATTGGAGTGATCCAGGAATGTTTCTCGGGTATTCCATCAATAGCCGTGCCTACAGAGTATTTAATCATCGAACCAACACTCTCATGGAATCCATAAATGTTATTGTGGATGATTCAGAAAAGGAACAACCTCCAGAAGTTGTAGAGGAAGAATCTGCCAACACTCATGTTCCAACACAGTCTCAACCTTCAGACAAAGCAAAGTCTTCAGCCGATTCTACTGAACCAAGTGATCACCAGAACCCTAACTCTACTGAAGCTGACCATGTTCCAACACACGACCATGTTCCAACACAGTCCCCTCCTACTGACGAACATGTTCCAACACTAGATCAATCTGGATCCATCATGAGAAGTACTCGATCAGTGCCTCGAGTTGATTACCGACGACTGGCTGGTCTACACTGTTTCATTTCTCTGATTGAGCCCAAGAACTATAAAGAAGCCTTACTTGATGAATATTGGATTGCTGCAATGCAAGATGAACTCGGTCAGTTTACCAGGAATGATGTCTGGTATCTCACTCCCCGCCCCAAAGGCATTAATGTCATTGGTACGAAATGGATCTTCAAAAACAAGTCCGATGCAGATGGCCTAGTCACCAGAAACAAAGCCAGACTTGTTGCTCAAGGATATACTCAAGTGGAAGGTGTTGATTTTGATGAAACCTTTGCACCCGTTGCCAGGTTAGAATCTATCCATATTCTACTAGCTATTGCCTGCTCTTTGAACTTTACTTTGTATCAAATGGATGTTAAGAGTGCGTTTTTAAATGGAGTGGTGAATGAGGAAGTTTATGTGGAACAACCTAAAGGTTTTGAAGATCCCCATTATCCGCATCATGTATATCGTCTCAAGAAGGCCTTATACGGATTAAAGCAGGCACCTCGAGCATGGTATGAACGACTTACTACCTTTCTACTTCAGAAAGGTTATCGTCGAGGGGAAGTAGATCGCACTCTATTTGTGCTTGACAAGTCCTCAAAGTTTCTAATTACTCAAATATATGTTGATGACATAGTATTTGGCTCCACTTCACCATCTATGGTACAAGAGTTTGTCACCATAATGCAATCTGAATTTGAAATGAGCATGGTTGGAGAATTGACCTACTTTCTGGGATTACAAGTCAAACAAGGACGGAATGGTCTATTCATCAATCAAAGTAAGTATGCCTTGAACTTGATTAAGAAATTCGGACTCAGTAGTGCTCGTGCAGTTCGAACTCCTATGGGAGTTTCTGATAAACTAGTGAAAGATGAAAAAGGAGTTCCAGTCGATCAGAAGTTATATAGAGGCATGATTGGAAGCTTATTGTATTTAACCGCAAGCAGACCAGATATATGTTTCAGTGTTGGAATATGTGCGAGGTTTCAAGCTGATCCTAAGGAATCTCATCTTACTGCAGTGAAAAGGGTTATTCGATATGTAAGTGGAACTTCAGAATATGGTGTCTGGTATTCTAAGAATCAAGATTTAGAGTTGATTGGGTATAGTGATTCTGATTGGGCTGGTAATGCTGATGATCGAAAAAGTACTACAGGTGGATGTTTCTTTATTGGAACAAATTTGGTGTCTTGGTATAGCAAGAAACAGAATTCAATCTCTCTATCTACTGCGGAAGCAGAGTATCTTGCAGCAGGGAGCTGTTGTGCACAACTGCTATGGATGAAACAAATGTTGAAGGATTATGGAATACATCAAGAACCTTTGAAGATTTTATGTGACAATACAAGTGCCATTGATATTTCAAAGAATCCAGTTCAACACTCAAGAACCAAACATATTGACATAAGGCATCATTTTATTCGAGATTTGGTGGAAAAAAAAGAAGTGGAAGTGGTCTATGTTCCAACACACGAGCAGCTTGCTGATATATTTACAAAGCCACTTGATGCTACCACTTTCGAGAGCCTTCGACAACACTTAGGTGTTTGTCAAATCTGAGGTAACTTTTACCTTTGATTAGTTTTTCGTGTAAATAATTTTGCCTTCTGTTATTTACGTCAAAAATTTTAAAAAAAAAATCAAGGAAGTAAAAGACTTACCAAAATAGGAGTAGTTAAGTAAGGTGTGTTGGAAGTTAATGAAGGAAGACAAAGTGATGTGACAAGAAGAAAAAGAGATATCATTGCAATTTTTGGGAAATCTAAAAAGGGGACTTCGCGGGAAAAGAGGTAAGTTCATGAAGAGTTGAAATTTGTTTCAAACTCTAAAATCCCTTTCGCATTATGTTACCCTTGGCCCGATTTTTCCCCAAAACTCTTGCCAAAAAATCTCATACTCAAAAATCTCCTTTATCTCGGCATTGTTCCAAATAATGTCAAACTCAAATTCTCCGATAAAAGAAGCTTCAGTGCCGGAAATTATGGAAGAAGACCGGAGCTCAGTGAATTCGGAATTGGTAGTGTTTGATGAGCCGAGAAGATATGTTGAATTGGGTGAGTCAAAAACTCAAGATCAGAACAAAGTAAATGCTAACCATGAAGAGGATGAGGAGATAACTGAAGCAGAGCCTGATAAAGATGAAGAGGAAAAGGAAGTGGAAGAGGCTTCTGTCAAGAAACAGAGTGAAGATTCTGATGCTCAAGAGGAAGCGTCTGGAGGCAAGAAACAGGAAAAACCTAAGGTAACTTGTCCTGACCCTCGACCATTGAAATTCTTGGGTTTTGAAAGTAGAAGTGTGGATGATATTTTTGAGTGGTTACAAGCTAATAGATATTCTGTGGATCTAAGCAAAATCAAGAGTATAAGAAAGGATTTAGAAGTGTTGCATGTCAAAATTAAGGAGATTGTGTCTGGTCACTTTACTGATGTTTGGGATATTGAGTATAAGACTGTGAAGTATCTGAGAGGGATGTACGGTCAGCTGAATGGTAAAGGGAAAGATAAATTTCATGTTTTCTGTCGTATGACTGCTCATAGTTATGTGTGGATAAGAGAAATTAATGAGGAACAAGCTGTTGGGATGAAGACAGTAAGGTATGGAGACAAGCTACAGGTTGGATTTTATGATGAGGAGAATTCAAAGAGGATGGAGAAATTGAGAGAACCAGTGATTATTGAACTGTCTGATGATGATGACAGTGTTCCAACACAGGAGGAAGAATCTGTGTATATGGAGGAAGAATCTGATGCTGATCTGGGGGGTACACAGGGTGAAGAGGTTCAAGAAGAGATGAATGATGGAGTTCCTGATCAATCTGATGATGAAGGGAATCAGGAGAATGAAGAAGCTGAAGAAGATCTGCAGGATCAAGGTGTTGAGTCAGAAGAAGAACAGGTAGGAAGAGCTGACAGTGTTCCAACACAGGGTGCCCCAGACCTGACATACTCCAGTGACGAGGTCCTGGATGAATTTTTCAAAAAGGCAAAAGGAAAAAGGAAGGCTAGCTCTGCCTTGAATACTGAGGCAACAAAAAGAAGTAAGAAGAGACAGGATAGCAAGCCAAGGAAGGCTCTGCCACCCCCATCTGTCACTCAGGCTTTTTCTGCAGCTTATTTTGACAAGAAGGGAGCTGAGATGGAAGAATTCTTCTCTGAGAAGAAGTTTGTTGCTGAGAGACCCTTGGACTTGAAGGCTTATCAGGAGAGTGGGTTCACAACTTTCCTAAAGGCAATGGGGATGATGAAGGCGGCCACAATTCAAAGGCAATTCAATCGACAGGTGGTTCTCGAGGATATGCTAATCTCATGCCTGAGAATCTAGATATTACTTCTCAGTGGTTCGGTAGAGTATATGTTCGTGGAAAGATTGTAGAACTGTCTGCTACTAGAATCAATATGTTATTTGGGCTAAAAACTCCGGAGATAGGGGGAGTGTTTCCAGACGATTTGGAGATGACTGATGATGATATTTTGGATGTGATTTCTGGAGGATATAAGAAGCAGTGGCCGGCAGTAGGATATTCGCAAGCATCATGCTTGACCTCCAGATTCTTCGGGCTGTATCAGATAGCTGTTCACTGCTGGTTACCATCTAGCAATACTACTGCATTGACCAGGGAAATGGCCAAACTGCTCTACTGTGTTGGAACACAGCAGGAAATCAATCTCGGGTTATTAATTCAGCAACATCTGGTTCGACTGGCCACAGCGCCTAAAGTGAATGATGCAGTAATATATCCATGTCTGATCTCAGCGATAGCCAAAAGTGGAAAAGTGAAGGGGAAGGTCTCAGACGTGATAGTTGACACTGAGTTCCTGCGGCCGAACAAGAAAACTTTCGGACTCAGACATGTGAATGACCTTCCGTGGAAAGCTTCAAGCTCAACCTCATCATCAGCAGCAGCAGATCAGAAGGCTCGATTGTTGGTTGTCAATGCCAGACTAGGGGCTTTGGGTATCCAAATTGCAGCCTTACAAGCAGAGCAAGCACGGTTGGAAGAAGAAAAATCAAGTCTGGAAGGTTGATTATTTCAGGGGGAGTTTTAAAGACAATGTTTCATTTTTTATGATTTTGTGATGATGTTTCTTTGGCCTCTGTGTGGTCCCAGGGGGAGTAATTTTGGATCCTGGATATTTGGTTTTCAATTTGGTTGTATAATTTTTGGATTTCTGGCATTCTGGATTTCGGCTTTCACTATTTGAATTTTTCTGGTATTCTGCTCGTTGAAAGTAGTTGATTATGTGATTGCAGTCCAAAATATTATGGGTCCACAAAAATGCCAAAGGGGGAGATTGTAAAGTCAAGGAATTATTTAATTGGCAATTTTGTGTTAAGTATTTGTGAACTACAGACCATGTTGGAACATGGTGCTGGAGCAGAACTGGAGCAGGTTTCACGCCATAGGGTTTAACGGATTCAAGCCGAAACATTGACGTGTTTTAGAATTTATGGTATCTGTATATTTGGCTATATATTGGGCGTGTGAAGCATATTTGGTTTATGGAAAAATCCCTACTTATATGGAGAAGATTTATTCGAATATATGGGAGAGTTTGAGATAAGGTAAATTCCTTTATTTATGGGATTTGGATATGCTTCAACAATCAGATTTGGAATAGGAATATTGTGGAGATAATCATGGGTATTCAGATCTGATTCGTGGATATAAATATGGGACAAACACGGCTGCAAAACTAACGATTTTACAGAGCAAAATCTGCACCCAGATTTTGAGATCTTACGAAACTTGCAAGAGCCAATATATTGTGTTCCAACACTGTCCTGCTGCACTAAGTTCAGAATCGTACACCTTAATTCCTCGGGAGGAGGAGATCTTGCGTCGACGGAGTTCGAGGTCAGAGGGAGTCTGATCAAGGCAGATCGGTAGCTAGGGGAGCTAGCAGAGTCCACACGTCATAGTTAGTAAAGATAAGTATTTTGTAAACTGTACTCTGTACTATATCTTTCTAATTAGTGGATTCATTCTGAACTGGGCCAGGCCCCGCAGATGTAGGTGATTCACACCGAACTGCGTAACCAAGTTGTGTGTCTTTTACGTTTTACGTTATTTTACACTTGGTTAAATTAAGCATGTTGGAACACACTAGTAAGTACTAAAAAAAGTGGAAAAACCAAATTTCAGGCTTGTTTCTGCTGTTCTGCGAGACAAGGATCTTCGCCTTACTGCTCTAAGGACCCCCAGTGAAATTTCTTCATCCTCATCATCATCCCCGTCCCGGTTATTTGCAGAAAATTTGCAGTCGTTTACTTACCACCAGATTCTCCGAGCCACGGCTGGCTTAAATCCGTCCAATCTCATCAAGCATGGCCTATCTGGGGATCTCTTTTCGGGTACTTTGGATGACGGAACACCAGTAGTAGTTCAGAAAGTTGAGAGCTCCTCGGTCGAGAAGGAATCCCTTCTCATATCAGAACTGGAAGTTGCTGGGAAAGTTTCTCATTCTAGATTGGTCCCTTTGCTAGGCCACTGCTGGGAATTGATGAATAAAAAGTTCCTGGTTTATGATTACGTGTACAGCAAGGACTTATCTTTGTTTGGAGGATCATCATTGCTTGATTGGAAAAGGAGGTTGAATACTGCGATTGGAGTTGCAGAATCTTTGTCTTATCTACACCATGAATGTGTCCCTCCCCTTGTTCACAGGTATTCTAAGAGTACGATAAGCTCTCGAGCTTTCTGCGTATTTTGTTTTAAAAACTGGGAGTTTTCACTTGACTTTATAGGAATGTTGAAGCTAGCAGCATACTTCTTGTTGTGCGGAATGGAGAAAGAACAGAAAATATGAACGAAAATAACAAGACACAAGATTTACGTGGTTCACCAATTTGGCTACATCCACGGGAGACGAATTCACTAATTTTGTGCGGAATAGAATTAGAGTTGGTTTACAGAGAGAAGAGAGACACTTTATATGCTGTCTCCACTAAACCCTAACAAACTGAGCCAAAAACACAATTCGGCCCAAATCAACAGCAGTCCAATAAAGAGACAATCAACAGCGAGACCCCCGTTTGTTTCCCGGGGGCGACTGCCGCCCCCCCGGACCCCCAGGCAGGGTCGCAGAAGCGGCTATTACAGTATTCAAGGCATACCAACAAATCTCCACCTTGACTTGAATCCTCAAAGTAGAAAACTCCAGATGCACCATTATAGTGCCAGATGAGTAGACTTCGCCCTCCACTCCCGGGACTGCCCATAGAGCACCTAATCAGCTCTGATGTTCAGCAAGTCCAAACAATGTTGAAACTTGCTATGTGGAACAGATTTGGTGAACATATCAGCGGGGTTATCTGCAGTTCCCACTTTCTTCACCCTGATTCTCCTCTCACTCCTCAAGAAATGATATCTGACATCAATATGCTTGGTCCTCTCATGATGGACCTGATCTTTGGCTAGGCAGATTGCACTCAAGCTGTCACAGTACACAGTAGCCTGATCATGATGTAGACCAAGATCACTAACTAGCCCTTTCAGCCATATTCCCTCCTTTGCAGCCTCTGTCAGAGCCATGTACTCTGCTTCCATAGTAGACAACGTCACTGTAGGTTGCAAAGTCGTCTTCCAACTAACCACAGAACCTCCCAAAGTGAATACATAACCAGTCATCGATCTCCTCGTGTCAACATCACCAGTATAATCAGAATCAGAGTAGCCTGTAACTAAGCACTCGGTATCACCTCCATAAATGAGACCCACATCAGACGTACCTCTAAGATACCTGAAAATCCTCTTCACAGCTTGCCAATGTTCCTTTCCCGGTTGCCCCATGAACCTGCTCACAACACTGACTGCCTGTGCTAAATCTGGCCTCGTGCAAACCATAGCATACATCAAGCTCCCCACCGCGCTGGCATAAGGAACCCGAGACATATACTCCTTCTCCTCGTCTGACTGAGGAGCAAACATAGTGGTGAGATGAATATTTGCAGCACTAGGAGTGTCTATAGGCTTGGCTGTAGACATGCCAAACCTAGCCAACACTTTCTGAATGTAACCTTTCTGTGACAAGAAAATCTTCCGCTGACTTCGATCCCTAAGAATCTCCATTCCTAGTATCTTCCGAGCTGTACCCAGATCCTTCATCTCAAACTCAGCACTAAGAAGTCCTTTCAACTTCTGAACCTCGTGCTTACTCTTTGCGGCTACCAGCATGTCATCTACATAAAGCACCAGATAGATGAATGACCCATCTCTCAACCTGCTGTAGTAGACACAACAGTTATAAGCACACCTCGTATATCCCAGCTGAAGCATGTAACTATCAAACTTCTTGTACCACTGCCTCGGAGACTGCTTAAGTCCATACAAAGACTTCTTCAACTTGCAAACATACTTTTCCTTGCCAGGAACCTGGAAACCATCTGGTTGAGTCATGTACAACTCTTCCTCCAACTCTCCATGTAGAAAAGCGGTCTTCACATCAAGTTGCTCGAGCTCCAAATCCTAATGTGTCACCAAGGCTAGCAACACTCTGATGGAAGTGTGTCTGACCACTGGTGAGAAAATCTCATTATAGTCTACCCCCTCCCTTTGACTGAAACCTCTTGCAACAACTCTTGCCTTGTACTTGACTCCCTCTGCAGGTGATATTCCTTCCTTCTTCTTGAAAAACCCATTTGCAACTGATTACCTTTCTCCCTTGAGGCTGTTTGACCAATTCCCATGTCTGATTCTTCTGAAGAGACTCCATCTCATCTCCCATTGCAGCAAGCCATTTATCAGCATCAGTACATGAAGTAGCCTCTCTGAAGGTTGATGGCTCTTGAGTATCCACTTCCTCGGTAACTGAAAGTGCATAACCCACCATATCCTCAAACCCATATCTCTTTGGCGCCCCAACTCCAACCCTCCTGGGTCGGTCCTGAGCTAAACTGCGGACTGTAGCTCCTGATGGTTGAGGATCTGGTGGTGGAGATTCCGGTATCTCAGATTCTGTCAGTGGCTCTTGATCCACCTCAAATCGTTCCAATCTATTTTCACCTTGAGTGACTTCAAGCTCCACCTGTTTATCAACTCCACTAGTTTCTGGCACAACTGTGGGCTTCACCATAGATCTAAGCAAAGAATTTTCATCAAAGACAACGTCCCTGCTCAGAATAACCCTCTTCTCAGATGGAGACCATATCCTGGAGCCTTTAACTCCATCTCCATAACCCACAAAGACACCCTTCTTGGCTCGGGGCTCTAGCTTACCATCACTAACATGATAATAAGATGTACAACCAAAAACTTTTAACTTGGAGTAATCAACAACTTTACCTGACCACAACTCCATAGGTATTTTGCACTCTATACCCGTGTGAGGCCCGCGGTTGATCAGGTAACAAGCTGTACTCACCGCCTCTGCCCAGAATCTCGTTTCCAAACCAGCATTAGAGAGCATGCACCTCGCTCTCGCCAGCTATGTCTGATTCATCCGCTCAGCTATGCCATTCTGCTATGGCGTATTCCTAACTGTATGATGACGAGCAATCCCCTCATCCCTACAAAACTGATCAAACTCAGACGAGCAGAATTCCAGCCCATTATCAGTTCGAAGCCTCTTGATCTTCTTCCCGGTCTGATTCTCCACCAAAGCTTTCCACTCCTTGAACTTCGAGAAAGCTTCACTCTTATGTTTCATCATGATAACCCAAGTCATCCTTGAGTAATCATCAATCAGAGAAACAAAGTACCTGTGACCTCCCAGTGACTCAACTCGGGAAGGTCCCCAACAATCAGAATGGATGTAATCCAATGTGCCCTTTGTTCTATGAATCGCCTTAGGAAACTTGCTGCGATGATGCTTCCCAAAAACGCAATGCTCACAGAAGTCCAAGCTCTTGATCTTGTGGCCACCAAGAAGATCATACTTCGACAGAATCTGCATCCCTCTTTCACCCATGTGACCAAGCCTCATATGCCATAACTTAGTCATATCATCCTGGTGAACCTCCGAAGATGCAACATTAACAGAATCCATAACCGTGGAACCTTGTAGAAAATACAAGGTACCATGCAGAACACCTTTCAGAACCAGCTTAGAACCTTTGCAGACACACAGAACTCCATCACTCCCTGAGTAGACGAAACCCTTTCTATCCAACGTAGGAAGAGAAATCAGATTCTTTGTCATCGATGGAACATGCCTGACATCGTTCAAAGTACGGAAACTACCATCATGCGTCCTGATCTTGATTGAACCAATCCCAACTACCTTGCACGCAACACCATTTGCCATAGTAATGATGCCCTCAGCTTGCTCATAAGTTGAGAAATAATCTCTCCTTGGGCATACATGGTAAGATGACCCAGAATCAAGAAACCACGCATTAGAATGATTATTTTGCCCAGTAACAGCTAGAGCAAAATCATCTTCAGAACTGAAATCTCCTTCAGCCACAGCAGCAGTACCAGATGTACTCCCAGATTTACTCCCAGATTTACTAGCCTTCTTCGGACACTCCTTTTTCCAATGCCCCTTCTCCTTACAGTAGTTACAAACATCATTGGCCTTGGGACCCTTTGAAGATGACTTCTTGCCCTTCTTCTTATTGCCGGTTTCCTTGCCTTTTGTGTTTCCGTCACTAGCAAACAAGCCAGTGGCCTGACTTTCTGTACCTGTACTGTTTGCCTTATGTCGCAACTCTCTACTATGGAGAGAGGATCTTACTTCCTCCAGAGACACAGAATCTTTACCAACAATAAATGACTGAACAAAATTCTCATACGAAAGTGGTAAAGAAACTAGCAAAATCAAAGCAGCATCTTCATCTTCAATTTTCACATCTATATTTCGCAATTCTAATAACAAAGTATTCAATTGCTCTAGATGGTCTCTGAGTTGCGTACCTTCCTGCATTCGGAGACCGAAGAGGCGTTGTTTCAGAAGCAACTTGTTGGTTACAGATTTCGTCATATACAAACTCTCCAACTTCAGCCACAGTTGTGCAGCAGTCTCCTGATCTGAGACCTCAGTGATGATTTCGTCCGCGAGACACAGCATAATCGTCGAGTGTGCCTTTTCTTCCAGACTCACAACATCGCCAGAACTGCTCGCGAAATCCTTCGTCAGCGGAGTCCACAAACCTTGCTGTTTCAGCAAAGCTCGCATCTTGATCTGCCATAAACTGAAACTGTTTCTCCCAGGAAACTTGTCGATCTTCACGTTCAACCCAGACATCTTTCTCCCCGATCAGCCCCAATCTGATGAGCCCAGAATCCGATATACCCACTACGGATATCGCCGGAAAAAGAAACCGCTCTGATACCAGTTTGTTGTGCGGAATGGAGAAAGAACAGAAAATATGAACGAAAATAACAAGACGCAAGATTTACGTGGTTCACCAATTTGGCTACATCCACGGGAGACGAATTCACTAATTTTGTGCGGAATAGAATTAGAGTTGGTTTACAGAGAGAAGAGAGACACTTTATATGCTGTCTCCACTAAACCCTAACAAGCTGGGCCAAAAACACAATTCAACCCAAATCAACAGCAGTCCAATAAAGAGACCCCCGTTTGTTTCCCGGGGGTCGCCCCCGGACCCCCAGACAGAATCGCAGAAGCGGCTATTACAGTATTCAAGGCATACCAACACTTCTCGAGAACAAGTTTGAAGTGCGATTGGGAAGCCTTTGTGACCTCTGCGCTGAAGACACGGACATAAACCAAAGTGCAATATCCGAACCCCGGCAGTTGCACAAGAGGTTCTTCGAGAGGTTTCTACTTCTGATCATATATTTAATCTATATAAGTTGCATAAGATGCTTTTCATGAGGTAATCAACGTAGATTTATGCTTTTGCTCTTCTTTTTCATTATATCACTAGTTGCTCGACTCTTTTGTTTGAAAATTTGACCTTGTTCACTCCTTTCACTCTCTTTACAGGGGCTCTAAACAAGACAAATCTGGTATGCAAATTTTGGCTTTACATTGTCTGCAGTTTTGTAAGTTCCCAAAGTGTTGAATTTCTGCCAAGAGAAATGTTTGATGCATCCTTCATCATTATTAGATACTGTATATGTATAAGCTCCTCTCCCTCTCTTTGCTAATGTGTTGAGTTAAATGCACAGGTAAACTGAAAAATACAACGCGTGGCTTTGATGTTTACTGCTTCGGAAAAGTTTTGCTGGAGCTAGTTACTGGTAAGCTGGGTTTTAGCGCTGCGAGTCATTCTACTGTCACGGATTGGTTGGCACACTCGCTGGCTTTTATCGTTCCAGACAATCACAAACTAATGCTGGATATCATTGTCATGTTTTAACAGAAATATGGGGAGTTTCTTTGGTTGCCAAGGCCTGTCTCAGTCTCAACTCTCAAGTCCTCGAAGCAACCCCAAATGTCAAATGTACTCTTAGCTTTACGATACATCAAATCTGCAAGGTTCAGAAATGATGTCTCAATTAATCTGGCAACGATTACCAAAATACTTGAAGGCTTGAAGATGTTCGGTGAGTTTGTTGCTGTCTTTAATTAGCCGCACCGAGGTCCTTAAGCACCGGATTGTTTCAACTTCGAGTGTCTATTTGCAGGAAGTTTAGGCTGCATATTAAAGAACAAGAGAAATATCTCAGAAGCTAGAGGGAATGTAATGGACCTATACAGTCTATACCTTCATTTTGTTTTACACTTATAGCTTATGATATGATCACTACTACGTATATAGTTGAGATGGTCTGCAGATTCTTCAAACCTATTAACTAGTTCTAAAGGTTTCGTGCATTTTTCGCAGGCAAACATACTTCGAAGACTCTCTCACCCTAACCTAGTTAGATTGTTTATATACTCGGCTAAATACGAAAGGCTACTTATAGTCCATGAACATTTACGAAATGGAAGCTTGAAGAAGCATCTCTTCGAAGGTGACCAGTTTCTCCATTGCTGAATTGTTAAGTATCTGCAAACTTGATAAGTTATCCTATGCTTTGCATCTTTGAAGGCTCTGCTGCTCAACTTCTTTCCATGGAAATAAGGCTTAAGATACTAGTTGGAGCAGCTCGTGGCATGGCTTTCTTGCATGCTAATCAGAGGCGAGGATTCTACAAATATTTTGAGATCTCCGATATATTGCTTGACAAAGTAAGATTCATATTCACATGGAGCTGTATCTGTTAGATGCATATGATCATCATATGAATTTCTAGCAAGAGCATTGGATTTCATATTGCACATATATATCCATCTGTACCAAATTTGTTTTTCAGTCTTACAATGCGAAGATACGTGGATTTCGCATACCAAGAGTAACCCTTCGCAATCCCTATGCTGATGTTGATGCACCAGCTGTTTCAGGGAGAAGATGTGAGCATACGAGGCTCTTGCATTCCATGAGTTTTCTCCTCCTCAGCTCCTCGGAGCAAAGGAGGATGAATGTGGGGTAAAATATAACTGATGATATGGGTATATGTTTATGGACAGGTGCCCTTCACATGGAGAAGGACGTGTATGGCTTTGGCGTGGTAGTGTTTGACACGTTAACGGGTGTGTCGACTCATGAACAGTTAGCTGCACTTAGTTCCTTCAAAGGTGAAGCATACCAGGTGGTTGAAAATGGAGAGGTGGATAAGATTATGGATGACCGATTGGAAGGAAAATACGATGCAAGAGCTGCTAGGCTACTAGCCGCGCTTGCTCTCAGGTGTACTGCACATGATCTTAAAGCAAGACCAACAATGAGAGAAGTTGTGAAGGAACTAGAACGCATTGAATCTGCTATGCAGCACCAGAAAGCCTAGGAACTGAAGTGGTAGGCATGCAGTATGTTGAGGATAGATCCAATTTCAGATCAGTTGATCATTCTAAAGGCAGCTCTCAATTTGGAAAATAGACAGGTGGTAACATATATGATATTGTGTAACACGTTAGTTCGTGAATAGATATTCAAGAGTCTTTGTGTTTATGAATGAGAGATTCAAGAGTTTAGTTCATAAATGAGGAACTCGTTACTTATTTCATGATATTAGGGACTCAAGGGTTGGTTTGTGAATTGAGTGATTCAAGAGTTTAGTTCCTGAATTGGAAAATTCAAGAGTTGGATTTGAACTTTTATAAATAGCGGGAGAGTTAGGGAGTTCTTCAAGTAGTGTGAAAAGATGTAACCCCCTTTGAATCCGTACGCTGGTTGAGTGGTCATCTGTGACATAATCTTGACATCCCTAATTTGTTTGACTTTTTGAGTAATAGGATTAATCAATCTTTTGTTCGTGGAAATAGCTAACACGTTTGGTGAGCCACGTTAAAGTTGTATTATATTTTTCTTCCTTCCTTTTCTATTATTTTGAGTTGCGCAATGGGATTAATTTTTCAACAATTGATATGAGAGTTGATGGTCGATTGGGGCTTCCGTTTAAAGATGAAGAAAATAAGAAAACTGAGCTTGGATGATCCATTGGCAAGTTCGGAGAAGACGTCTTCATTGCCTCTGTAATGATTCATGGGTTGATGTGTTTGACAAGTTCATTCCTAGTCAAAGTGTTAAAAATCTGGTTGTCTGTTTAGTCACCTGTTTCACTAGCGTTGCTCTCTTAGCAAATCCTTTCATGCTGAGATTTACAAACACCCATAGTTTTTAAGTAGTTTTTAATGTAGTTTTTCTCTAGCACTATCCCATGCTAATGTAGATTTTAAGTCTCGAGTCTTAATCATTTATGAACAGAAAAAAGAAGGTAGAGCATTTTCGTCAATTTCTACAGATAGAAAATGGCATGAAAAATCCAGAAGTAGACTTATGATTAATGGACGACTTGAAGTCAATCATACCACTTTGAATTCCCATTCCGGAAAGCCATTCTTCAACGCTAAATTTGAATCATATGCAAGTGAAAGTGTTTTGGTTGATCCCATCCCATTACATGATGGCTAGAGCTTATGAAAGCTGGGAAAGGCTTGTCACTGCCGTTCTGCGAGACGAGGATCTCCGCCTTACTGCTCTAAGGACTCCCAGTGATGTTTCTGTAGCATCATCATCATCAGATTCATCACCGCCCCAGTTGCACTCATTTACTCACCATCAAATCCTCCGAGCCACGAAAGGCTTAAATGCTTCCAATCTCATCAAGCAAGGCCTATCTGGGGATTTGTTTCATGGCTGTTTAGATGATGGAACACCAGTGGTAGTCAAGAAAATTGACATTTCCTCGGCCAAGAAAAAATCCCGTCTCAGATCTGAACTGGAAATTGCAGAAAAACTCTCCCATTCAAGATTAGTCTCCTTTTTAGGCCACTGCTTGGAATTGAGAGGTATAAAGTTCTTGGTTTACGATTACATGTCGACTGGTGACTTGTCGAGTTGTTTGTCTGGAGTAGATTCACCATTGCTAGACTGGAAAACAAGGCTCAAGGTTGCGATTGGAGTGGCGGAGTCCTTGTGTTATCTGCACCATGAATGTGCTCCTCCTCTTGTTCATAGGTAGCACCTGCAGTATTGTTTATGGCCTGAATAAGCTTCTTTTGTCTGTCTTTCTTATTTTTCACTTGATTTTCATAGGAATGTTCAGTCCACTAGCATACTCCTGGATGTTAATTTCGATGTGCGGCTGGGAAGCCTTTATGACCTCTGTGATGAAGGCAAAGACATCCATCAACGTGCAATTTATGAACCCCTGTGGTTGCGAAAGCTGTATCAGAGGCCCTTGGTCAAGTTAGTATCTCATCTGCTATATGTATTCTCTCCTTTACTGAAAAGTGTGTAAAAATATGTGGTCATATTTCCAACCTGTTGTTTTATGTGTAGAGGTGCAATGTCAAATACAACGCGTGCCTTTGATGTTTATGGCTTTGGAAAGGTTTTGCTTGAGCTGATTACTGGCAAGCTTGGTTTTAGCGCCGCCAGTGATTCTACTTTCATGGATTGGATGGAACATTCGCTCGCCTTCATTGTACCAGACAATCACAAACTAATGGTAGATATTGTGGTGCCATCATTGATCGTAGACAAGCATGTACCGATAGAGGTATGGGGAGTTGCTTTAGTTGCCAAGGCCTGTCTCAGTCTCGGTTCTTCCGAGCAACCCCAAATGTCAAATGTTCTTTTGGCTTTACTACATATTGAATCAGCAAGGCTCAGATATTGTTCGCGCAACGATGTTTCAGTTAATCCAGTGATGATCCCCAAAGTACTAGAGGGCTTAATGATTCTTGGTATATCATCAGGGGCTACTACTTCAGGTAGCGCATTAACGAGCCACGAATTGTTACTGATTCCCTCATGTTCAGAACTCATGGATGCAGATTGGAGTTTCACATATGAGAGTGTAGAAATACCTAGAGATAGGGCATCGCGGCTTGTAGCATGTCTTGAGAAGGCAGCCGTGGTTAAGGTCCGTGGTGGATCACTAATTGGGATTCGGAAATATTATGCCGGAAATACGCTTAGGTTGAATGCATGGCAGGTAATGGACCTATTGATTATCAGTTGGAACTGATTCAATCTTCCTTGATAAGTTGTTTTGCATTGTGCAATTTCCTGATCAGGCACAAGCAGACATGCTTACAAGACTTTCTCACCCTAACTTACTTAAGCTGGTACACTACTTTTCCAAGGACACGAGGCTAGTTCTTATTCATGAATTTGGTCAAATTGGCAGCTTGAAGGACCAGTTTCACAGTGAGTTATTCTTTTCTTTTACCTCATAAAATGAGAGTTTTCAAACTTCTTAATTTTTCGGATATATTTGATATGTGTTTTTTTTAAAATATTCAACCGGCCCCAATGATCATGTTTTTTTAATAGAAGGGCTTAATCTAATAAAAGTTCCATACCTATAACTCAGAGGTCATAAGAAAAGTTACACTAACATCAATAATTTGGTGCAACACCTTACTTGCCAAAAAATACAAATAAGAAAGACCCAATCATCTAATGGCACCCCTCTTGAAGGAGAAATTAGAATTGCTTCGAGCTGTTGTCGTCACAAAGAAACCTTTCTTTCAAGTCACGGTTCCCAAACTTAGAAAGTTGAAAGTAGCACTACCAACAAAAATTCTCCTTACCAAAGTAAATATGTAGGATCTAGCTCATTATTTATGAGAAAATGATAGTTTAGATTCCCACTTTTAGGCGAAATTATTGTTCCTCTTTTTGCACCATATTTCTAAAAGGTTTCCAAATTATTATGAAATCTTCTCAATTGATTTCTTTGTCGAACATAACATGTTTTAATTAAGTTAACGGACGCATCAACAAGTAATTGAGATTTTAAAAAAATGATTTAACAAATTTTGAGATTTAGTTGATTTTTTTAGTCCTCTTCTTTCAGTTTTTTCTCCCATGCCTCCACCATCATGTCACAAACATCACCATTCAAACCATACTCATTGTTTCTTCTATCATCCTTACTTTTCATGTTCTGTGTTTCCCAATAGCGACACTATCATCATTAGAAAGGTTGACTCAATGTTGACTCAATTAATTAAGCTAACAGTATATGGGAATATATTGAGAACATTTTGTAATAATGTGGGAACGTTTCGGGAATAATTTATAAAAAGATGAACGAAACCTGTTATTTCACCTAAAAGTAAGTACCAAATTTGTCATTTTCTCTTTAATTTATTGTGTCACATACAAATAGTCCTTTTATGTCACATGCGGGTAAGTTCCTCAAAGATTGACTCCAAAATTTTCCAATCAATTAAACATGTTAAACCTCAAGAGGGGACTTATCCTTTAAATGAAAACAAGAAAAGAAAATAATTAGGGATTAAAAATAATGAGACTCCCCTGAGGGGGAGAAACTGATTTTTTTAATTTTTTGGAGCAAAATAAATGAAGATTTTAAAGATTTCTAGGGAGAAGTTTCCTCCTAAACATCGAAATATCTTTCTTGCTGACCCCATATTGAGACATTTGAATATCTTTTGAAGGGGCTGCGGCTAACCTACTTTCCATGGAAACAAGACTAAAGATATTAACTGGAGCAGCTCGTGGCTTAGCGTTTTTACATGCTAACGAAAAACGGGGTTTCTATGAGAATTTTGAGACATCAGATATATATCTAGACAATGTAAGAATCATGAAGTTATATAGTCATAGTGTGAATTTCATGCAAATCTTACATTTGTCTTCTTATGCTTGAATCTTGGTTCATCAGATCATACCAATTGTGACATGTATTGGATAACATTGATGGAACAATCACGGAAACTTTCATTTTCAGTCTTACAATGCAACGTTACTTGGATTTGGCATAGCAAAAGTACATCGTCCCAATGCCTATGATGACATTATTATTTCCACGGGAATTAGTGTGTACGAGGCTCCCGAGTTCAGAGAGTATGCTGCTCGTGATGGTTACACAACAGAGGAAGTAGTTAAAGGTAAATTATATCACTTCCTTGCTCATAGAATATTGAAATTTTGGTTTTACCAATTTTTTTATAATCCTAGTTAATATGTTCCAACATGACCTATTTAACCAAGTACGTAATAATTAAAAGCGTAAACGACACACGACTTGGTTACGCAGTTCGGTGAAATCCACCTACATTTGCAGGGTTTGGCCCAGTTCAGAATGAATTCACTAATTAGAAAGATACAGTACAATATAACAAAATACTTATCTTTACTAACTATAACGTGTGAATTCTGCAAGCTCCCCTTGCTACCGATCCGCCTTGATCAGACTCCCCCAGACCTCGAAACTCGTCGATGCTAGATCTTCTCCTCCCGAGAAATTAAGGTATATGATTCTGAACTTTTTGCAGCAGGTCAGGTATGTTGGAACATAGGAATCAGGCTCTTAGCAATTCTCGAAAGTCTCAAAAATCTGTATGCAGATTTTTGCTCTATTGAATCCGTATAGAACGCAGCCATGTTTGTTCCAATTTATATCCATGAGCAGATCATAATACTCCTTGATTATCTCTACAATATTCCTATTCCAAATCTGCTTCTTGAAGCATATCCAAATCTCATAAATAAAGGAATTTTCCTTATCACCATATATCCCATATATTCGACAATCTCATCTCCATATATGTAGGGATTTTCCATAAATCAACTATACTTCATACGCCTGATATATAACAGAATATAACGATTTTCATAATTCACAAATACCATAATATCCTATCTTCTTTTTTCAATAAAAATCCTTGGCGTAAACATGCTCCTTTCAAGTGTTCCAACATGGAAGGTTTTTCGTTTCCAAATATGTTCACAAAATTTGCAAATTAAATATTCAATGCAAATCTCTGACTTTACAATCTCCCCTTTGGCATTTTGTGAACCCATAATGTTTTGGCCATGAATCTCGCAATGAAAAACTTGTCACACGCATAGGTTTTCCAAACTTCACCTTATGTTGGAATCACACAACAATATACACACTACTGAATCTGAAAAAAAATGAATACCAGAATTTCCACATAACATGAATACCGGAAATCCAGAAATCCAAGAAATCCATCAAAAGATAAAATAAGTCAGATTACAGAGCCAAAAATAAAAATATCCAAAAATCTCCCCCTGGGATCACACATATGCCAAAGACAACAAAAAATAGCATATGCTGAAGGCAATAACCAAGCATCAGTATACTCCCCCTGAGTTTGACCTCTATGTTGGAACATAGAGCAGAAATCCAGATCAGGGTCAAGCCTCCAAACGTGCTTTCTCGTTTTTCAGACTTGTCTTCTCTGCCTCCAGCGCTGCTATTTGAATTGCAATGGCTCCCAATCTTGCATTCAGAAATACTATCTTGGCCTTCTTTTCTGCTGCTGCTGATGTAGAGCCTTTTGGTTTCCAAGGTAAATCATGAATGTGCCTCAACCTAAAAGTCTTCTTGTTTGGCCTCAAGAATTCAGTGTCAATCACCACATCCTTTGCTTTTCCTTTCACTTTGGCACTCTTGGCTAGTGCTGATATCAGCGCAGGATAGATAATCGCATCTTTGGCCTTAGGAGCAGTTGCTTGTTTGACCAGATTTTGCTGAATGAATAGCCCAAGATTTATAGGCTTCTATGTTCCAACACAGTATAGCAACTTGGCCATTTCTCTTGTCAATGCAGTGGTATTTGTTGAAGGCATCCAATAATGAACATCAATCTGATACAACCCGAAAAATATTGAGGATAAGCATGATGCTTGTGAATACCCCGTTGTAGGCCACTCTACCTTATATCCACCTGAGATAGTTGCTAGGATTTGATCATCAGAGACTTCCAACTCCTCAGGAAAAACTCCATCTATCTCTGGCGTTTGAAGACCCAACACCTGTTAATTCTGGCAGCAGACATGTCAATTATCTTTCCCCTCATGAATTCACTAATGAATTCATTCTGGCCCAGTTCAGAATGAATTCACTAATTAGAAAGATACAGTACAATATTACAAAATACTTATCTTTACTAACTATATAGTGTGAATTCGGAAAGCTCCTCTTGCTATCGATCCACCTTGATCAGACTCCCTCTGACCTCGAAATTCATCGACGCTGGATCTCCTCCTCCCGAGAAATTAAGGTATATGATTCTGAACTTTGTGCAGAAGGTCAGGTATGTTGGAACATAGGAATCAGTCTCTTAGCAATTCTCGAAAGTCTCAAAAATCTGTATGCATATTTTTGCTCTATTGAATCCATATAGAACGCATTCGTGTTTGTCCCATTTATATCCATGAGCAGATCAGATTACTCCTTGATTATCTCTACAATATTCCTATTCCAAATCTGCTTCTTGAAGAATATCCAAATCCCATAAATAAAGGGATTTTCCTTATCACCATATATCCCATATATTCGACAATCATCTCTATATATGTAGGAATTTTCCATAAATCAACTATGTTTCATACGCCTGATATATAACAGAATATAACGATTTCCATAATTCACAAATACCATAATATTCTATCTTCTTTTTTCAATAAAAATCCTTGGCGTAAACATGCTCCTTTCAAGTGTTCCAACATGGAAGGTTTTTCGTTTCCAAATATGTTCACAAAAACTGCCAATTAAATATTCAACGCAAATCTCCGACTTTACAAATATGATTTAAGTGCCAAGTTATAAGCAGTGTCGGCCCTAAACTTGTAGGGGCCCAAAACAAATTGAAATATTGGGTCCTACATATAATATTTAGGGTATGTGATATTAGTAAAATTGGGCCCCATATAAAAAAGATAAGAATATTATTGAGGCATCTAATTGAAAATTAATATAATTTAATTTTGTTTCTACACATACAACATATTTTCTTTAAAATAAATGAGGCCCCTATATAGCTAATGAGTTGGGGGTCTGAGGCGAACATTTCACTTGCCTCCTATATGGACCAACTCTGGTTATATGGTATCCCCGAGCACCGTATCCTCAGGAATATTTTATGCATTTCATATTGTAGGATGATACATCTTTTTGTGTAAAATTGTGCATTATCATAATCTGATTGTGGTTACTACGTAAATATTGTATGTGCAAATAAAACTATTGAAATGTACATTCTACATATATATAATACAAAACACGGATATGGTACCCGATGGGTACGATATAAGAATTGTGATTAAGTATGCTTCTAACAAGGAACTCTCTCATATAACAGGTATCATTCCCATAGGGAACGATGTGTATGGGTTTGGTGTTGTTATATATGACATGTTAACAGGTGTACTGGCAGACCAAAGATTTGGGTTTTTGGAAATTTCGGCATTGCAGTTTATTGATAACCGATTAAAAGGCAAACACAATGAAATGACCGCAAGCCAATTAGTTGCGCTTGCTCTCAAATGTACGAGAACTGATGTTGAAGCGAGACTGTCGATGAGACAAGTTGTGGAGGAACTGGAGTCCATTAATCTGCTACACAAAGCAGTATCTAAGATTTGAAATGGTAGGAAACTCATCAACATTATCAACCAACACTGCCATTAAATTCTTTAAATAATAGGTGTAGCCGGATTGCTAGCAATATGTATTCCGCATTTCCAAGATAATGTCACCCACCCTTTGCTTTATAGACATCCCTCTGCTAGGTTGACGTTTACATCCCTGCTGCATTTTATTTTAAAAATATTATATGGCTACATATTTGTATTTTAGCTCAATTAATGCAGAACTATGCATAGGATCACTGATGTGTCTAAGACATTGTCAAAGCGCACCGTCAATCCTTCACATTTGATTTGCAAGACCATGACCTCGGGGAAGTACCGAGGGGTAAACTCTGTGATGTTAAATTAGCTAGCAAGCGAGTGTGTATGAGTAATGAATAGGGAGGAAATTGGGCTCCGTATATGATTGTCTAGGGTTAGGATTCTCTTTAGTGTTCGACTATGATTATTGAAAGACTAAGTTACCGTAGTGATTTCAGTATTACTGCTCAGAATAAGTAGACTACAAAATAGATAAGGAATACTAGTCCTAGAATAACTCTAGTCTAGTCATCAAACTCTGTCAATATATAATCAGATATTTGACTGATTCTAACACCTCCTCCCCCAAGCGAAACGTCGGATGCTCAGCGATGTAAAGCTTGGATCTAAAGAACTCGAAAAAAGGACGAGAGAGCCTTTTGGTGAAGATGTCCACAATTTGAAGAGTAGTAGGAACATGAGCAACACGCACCTTGCCAGAAGCAACCAACTCTCGAACAAAGTAATAGTCGATGTTAAAGTGCTTCGCCCGCTTGTGAGCAACTGGATTCTGAGCCAAGAAGATGACACTAATGTTGTCGCATAACAGCAGTGGAGAACCAGAAAGTGGGACACAGTGAGTCAGCCAAACAACCTCTGAGGTGGTGTTGGCGAGAGCCCGATACTCAAACTCTGTGCTCGAACGAGAGACACTGGGTTATTTCTTGGCACTCCAGGAAACATGGTTTCCACCAAGAAAAACAACATAACCATATGTAGATCGGCAGGTCTCAAGACAGCGGGCTCAATCAGCAACAGAATAACCTAACACCTCAGGAGAACTGGCAGACCAAAAAACAAGGCCGAAATGCAGAGTACCTCAAATGAATCAAAGAATCCGAGTGACCGCAACAAACTGATCATCATGAGGGTCCTGAAGATACTGACTGGTTGTGTTGACCACAAAGGCCAAGTCAGGACGAGTAATCATTAGGTACTAAAGAGCCCAACAAGAGAGTGGTAAAGACTCGAATTCCAAAATGGAGGGCTGGTGGAGCTGTGAAGTTGCGAGCCTGGCACAAAAGAAGTAGAGACTGGGGCAGCATCAAACATCCCGACACGAGTGAGAATAGCCCTGGCATACTTTGCTTGGCCGAGAAGTAAACTTGATGAAGTGGGTGTAACTTCCGAACCAAGAAAGTAGTGAAGAGTGCCCAAATCCTTGATGGAAAACTTCGGATGCTTTCTATCAAAGAACTGTAGAAGAAACGTCAATTCGTTACATGTAAGAATGATGTCATCAACTTAAACTAGCAGGTATAGCAACGACGAGCCCCGAGACAGAACAAAAAGGGACTGTCAGCTGAACTGCATAGAAACCGAGCTGAATCAAATAGGTGTTAAATCGCTAAGACCAAGCCCACAGAGCTTGCTTAAGACCATAAATGGCCTTATGCAAACGACAAATATAATCTGAATGAAGCGGGTCCTTGTAACCAACGGGCTGCACCATATAGATTGAAGTATCAAGGACGTCGTTGAGGAAGGCGTTCTTAACATCCAGCTGATGAAGAGGCCAGGAGTGCATCGTAGCAATAGGCAAAACAGTACGAGCCATTGAGGCTTTGACCACCGGACTAAAAGTGTGATTAAAGTAAAATCCTGAAATATGCAAAAAAAACCCTACGCGACAAGCCTAGCCTTATGACACTCAACAGTTCCATATGGACGATACTTCAGTCGATAAACCCATTTGGAGCCAACAATGTTGACACCAATGGGTGTGGCACCATATCCTAGGTGCGCTTTCCATGAAGAGATGTTATCTCATCATCCATAGCAGAAACCCAAGATGGATCCTGAAGAGCAGTACAATCATCTGGGGGCTCAGATTAAGCAAGTAAGGCAGCATTAAGACCGTGAGCAACGATATCAGAATAATCTACGTTGAATAGCCCCAGTCACTGATTGAGTAGCCATCCAATGAGTGCAAGCAAATGTGGAGAGATCGAAGGAGCAGTCACGGCCGGCAACGTGGGCGGTGAAGAGGCCGGTGAGGTGGCTAACAAATTGGGTGGGCTGCTTGGCAAACCAGGCGAGCTGGTCGATGGCGAGACGGGCAGAGCAGGATCGGTTGAAGTGGTGACTGGATGGTCTGAATTGGCAGAGCAGACAGAAATGGTGTCATAGTCTGTGAAGATAATAACATCGATGAGCCAGGAGGGCTGGCAACCAAAGTGGCAAGCCGAGCAGGATGAGCTGCCACTATAGAAGAAGCAGGAATATCGGCTGATACATCAACGAGATCCAAAAAAAGTAGAGATATCCAGAGAGAACAAAGACACTGATGTAGAACCACGGCCATAAGGGAAGAAAGTGTCGACAAATTGAGCATGTTTGGTGACATATATCTTTCCATACGTAGGATCCAAGCATCGATATCCCTTGTACTGGGAGTTGTACCCAAGAAAGACACATGGAAAACTGCAAGGAGCAAGTTTTTGAGCTGCATATGGATGAAGATAAGGGTACACAAAACAACCAAATACATAGAAGTTTGTTTGTATAAGAACCTGGTCATTAATAACTTCATGGGGTGATCATCCTCCAAGAACATGAGTGGGAAACCAATTTATTGTATAAGCGGTTACAGCAAAGGTGTGAGGCCAGTGAGAGAGAGGGATGTGAGAGTGGTATAACATAGACATGCCCATCTTAGCAATGTGGCGGTGCTTGCGCTCAGCCCGACCGCTCTGCTCGGGAGTATACGGGCAAGAAATCTGATGATGAATATCCATTGTTTGAAAGTGAGAGTATAAGCGACCATTTACGAACTCAGTCCCCCCATCACTCTGAAACACCTTAATGGTGGAAGAGAAATGGTTCTCCACAAAAGCCTCAAACTGGCGATAAATATCCCAAAAATCAAATTTGTGGCACAGTGGGTAAAACCACAAGAGTCAGGAATGATCATCAAGGAAAATAGCATAGTAGGAGAAACCATCAGTAGATAAAATAGGAGATCTCCACATAAGTCACAATGAATTAGATCAAGTACCCTAGCAGCACGTTTATCATTTGTATAAAAAGGTAAACACTTCTCTTTATCTTTTTCACACACATCACAAAAAGTAAGTTTTTTTCAAAATGGATGAGATAGATAAAGATCCAGAAGCTCGTAAACCAGAAATAACAGAATGCAGAACATGACCAGATCTAGCATGCCAAATTTTATAAGACGCACATGTTTACTTATTTCCACAATAGACAACAAAACAGATGCTCCATATTCTAAAACACAAAGCCCATTTTCACTATGACTGTGACCCAAAGTTTCACTAGTAATTTTATGCCAAATAATAAATGAGCAATCATTAAAGCGGACAACAACATTTAACACCCGAGTTAATTTGCTAATCAAAAGTAAATTTTTGGTGATATCAGGCACAATAAGCACATCATAAAGATACAGAGATTTAGAAATCCGAGAATCACCAACATGAGTAATAGAGAGTTGAGAACCACTACCAACATGAACGCAAGCAGAACCATCATAAGGTATCATATGATCAACAGCAGTGGAGGATGATGCCATGTGTTTTGTGGCACAAGAATACATAATCCACTTGTATCCATGGTGCTTAAACTAAGAGATACCACCTAAATGAGTCACATGGACAAAAAATGGAGAAAATGATGCGCTTGAGCCTCTGAGCGCGTGAATGACACGCCCGTGGTAAACTGCGGGCACGTGAAGGTAACTCGCGAAGCCATTGCTCAGCGTGTGTACCTCACACGCGAGTGACGGGACGCGCGAATATGGCCTATGAGCGTGTGGATCTCACGCTTCTTGTTGAACGAGGACGGTGGATGTTGGCTTATTGCTAAACGGGGATGGCTGACGCTGGATGTTTGCTAGAGAAATGCCGTCGGAGAGCTATGGACAACAAAGAGAAGATTTATCAGTTGTCGGAGAAGAAGACCTTGGGTGCCGAATCAGATGCCGAAGAAGAAACCTCAATCATACGCCAAAAGTTGCTGGAAGACACCAAAATAAGACATCAGAGAAGAAGCTGCTGGAAAGCCCACCGATGATATGAAGCTGACATAAGTAGGGGTGTTCGTCAATCCAAAACTGGATTGGACCGGACCGGTACCGGTCCTAAACAATCACTAACCGGAATCACGAAAAAGCTAGGATCGATGACCGGACCGGTTGGTGATTGTTTAGGACTGGGACCAGACCAAAATTATTTCAGTTTTGGACCTGTATGGACTGGTTGGACAAATTTTAGTAAACTTTATTCTTTTATAAAAAAAGATTTGGTGTTGGAAAATTTTTAGTTGAAATTTTGCTTTCAAAAAATAGTAAACTAGAAGTTATTAGGAAAAAATATCTTAAAATATTGAAGAATACTAGCCCAACGGAATTAAATCTAAACTAGTACATAAATTTAAATTATAAATACATAAAAAATATACATGAGAGTAAGTTACCGGTCCATCCGGTCCGGACCAAAAAAGTCCGGTCTTAGACCAGGCCGGACCGGAAATCAAAATCCTAAAAAAAATTGTACCGAAGAACGGATTGGAATTCTATAAATCTGTTTCCAGTCTTTGTATTCTGGTTTGGTCCGGTCCAATTTACCAGTCCATGAACATCCCTGACTTAAGGAGGTCATCGGAGATCTAAAACTGACCGGAGATGAGGCCGCTGCGGGCCTGAAAACTGGAAAAAATACACACACACACACACACACACACACACACACATATATATATATATGTCCTGACAATGAAGGAGGCCGTCGGTGAATGGAGAAGACCTTAGATATCCGTCGGAGGTGAACACGGAGAAGACTGGAGAAATCTGCCGGAGGTGCGCCAGAGAAAGGAGAGAGGCACCGGAAGAAGAGATATATTCTATGGACGCCGAGATTTGCTGCACGGGTACAAGCCAGAAATTGACGAAGAGAGACACTAGAAATTTGTCAGAATTAAGCTAGAAGTTGGTTGTAGTTGACTGGAAAAAAAAGAAAGGGGAAAAAGAGAGGGGGAGAGAATTAGGTTCAGAATCAGACTTGCTCTAATACCATAAAAGAGTAATTTTCCATAGTGATTTCAATATTGTTGCTCATAATAAATAGACTACACAATATATAAGAAATACTAGTACTAGAATAACTCTAGTTTAGTCATCAAACTCTATGCATATCTAAGTATTTGACTGATTCTAACAATTATGATACTAATCATAGTTGTCATATTAGAGTGTATATTGAATATTTTCTTAGAGAGAATAAGGAAGACCCATCGATACACGAGTATTGGGCCTTGAGCCCAGGTATTATCAATAGCCCCAGAAAGGCAAAGGAGCCATTTCGATGCAGAGAGACCTTTCGAAGGGTCTTCATCGAATATGGCGTTTGGCTTTCTAAACTTTTCGATCATTGGGACCTTCGATGGGGCCTTCGATCTTGAAGTGACACGTGTCTAGGGAAGTTGCCGGTTCGCTTGCCAGGAGTAAGCCCTCTTTAAGTGGAGGGAGAAAAAGATTCCCCAAGTTTACACTCTTCCCCAAGTTGCAAGGCAACTTAAATTATTACTATCTTTGAAAAGTGCATTAATACTATGACTCCCTCTATATTGTCGTTTTTCTTTCTTTTTACTTTTTTTTAATTAACCCATATTAATGGGAGGGATATGTATTAGGTTTTCCAAATATGAAACGGTAGAAATCGTTTACAAAATGTTTATATTCAAAATAGTTTTGAAAACTTTGTACAAAAGGATAACTTTGTGCAAAATAGTTTTTCATCCATTTTACAGGTATTTGAAGAACTTTTCAGCAATCTCTCCAAATCACTTCATTCCTTATTTCAGCTTTCCACTATTCAAAAAACAGTATTTCTCTCCTCCTTCTTCCTCCCTTTCTTTTTTTTTTAAAAAAAATTATACCAAAATAGCAATGTCATCATCGGCCATGGAGGATAATGATTCTTCAAGAACTCTTTCAGGCACCCATTGGGGTGGGGTTAATTATAAGGAGGCTTTCAATTATTTGGAAGAGAGAGAGAGAGAGAGCGTGTAGAAGAAGAAGATTCAAAGGAAAGGGAGGCCCAGTGGGAGAGATGACCTGGAACCACGTCTCCTCTTGCTGACCATGGGGACTTAATATCTGAAGTCTCGGGCGACGCTCCCAAAAAGGTTTTGGAAGGCTCTAAGAAGAAGGAGAACCCAACGAGTGGTTAAAGTAGTACAAGTTTTCTGAGACCAAGTTGGCGACGGAACTATTTGGCCCAGAATGAGGTCGTTCCTGTCAATCATGTTGTCCACTATGATAGGTGCGAAAACATGTTTATCAGGGTTGAGATCGAAGCAGAGAACGAGGTGGAGCCTCGAGAATCTTATCGAATGATGCGGGACATCAAGGACTTCATTGAACATTTTCCATTCAAAGTGCCACACAATGCTTGTTGGTGATGATGCACGATAAAATCTGGTACTCATTTTCTCTTGGATGCTAGTAAGCTTACTCCTACAAGCAAGAAGAAGGCCAGTCAGACCGGGTGGCTCTTCTCCAGTACCCACTCTGATGCCTAAGGAGCTGAAGGCGAAAATGTGTGAGTAAATATTGAGTGATTAGTTTCTTGGATTAGGGTTTCTTGGATTAATGATTATTCTGAATAAATAGATATTTTTGCAAAAATATTTGGTATGACAATATTAGAACCTGTAAGTTTGAAACGATGGATATAATCCAATGATTCTCAGAAAATAAACCTCACCGTAAGGAGAAGCAGAAAGACCGAGTCTTTGCTTGCTGATCGATGTTCTGAGTTGACCACGGTGTAAACGATCCGATCATATTGTGTGGATACGTATAGAGGAATCATATATGGGATTCTCATTTCCTTAGTTGATCGAATTCAATGTAAAACACGCTTCATAGGTAATCTAAACTCTTAGATATATTCGAATTAAATCCATGCATAAGATCAGAGATTAGATGATTGATATTTTGCTAAATTAGATTTAATTAATTTCCAACAATTTCCTATCTGCGAAGAAATAACAACTATCAAGGGAGATGAGATGAATGCCACCAAATTTCTCGGGTGTTGCTATATCACGCCCTGTATTTTACTAGTTTATGCCCTAATACGTATATACATGCATAATACTACTTTTATATTTTCAAAATAAAATAAAAATCAAAAACAAAAAAATAATTTGAGGCCACCGCAGCCGTGCGCCACCACCATCGCCGCCGCCATGCACCACCAACGTCGCCGTCGTCGTGTGCCACCATTGTGCCTCCTTATTTACGCCACCACTGTGCTCCACCACCGTCCCTAACCGCCATCCCCGTCCTCAGCAAAACCCTAGCCCCGGCGCCGTCCATCCTTCTCCTTCGCCCCGTCGAGCGAAACCCTAGCCCGCCGTCCTCCTTCTCCTTCGTCCTTCGTCCTCGCTCGAGAGAAGAACGACGGAGAAGCGGGAGGGGAGAAAGGCTTCTGAAGCGGCGGAGGAGCGGCGATAGTGAAGCGGGAAGTGGCGGAGAGCGAAGGAGAACCGGGGCGGAAGAGAACCGGGTCAGGAGGAGAACCGGGTCAAAAGGAGAACTGGGGCAGAGAATTGGGGCAGATAACTAGGTAAGGAGAACGGGAGGAGAAGGAGAAGGAGAAGGAGAAGGAGAAGGAGAAGGAGAAAGAGAGCGGAGAAGGAGAAGGAGAGCGGGGAGAGGAGAGCGGGGAGAGGAGAAGGAGAAGGAGAAGGAGAGCGGAGAAGGAGAAGAAGAAGGAGAGCGGGGAGAGGAGAACCGGGAGGAGAAGGAGAAGGAGAGCGGAGAGAGGAGAACCGGGAGAAGAAGGAGAGCGGCGACGGTGGCGGTGACGGCTGTTAAAATAAATAATAAATTTTATTTAATATTATTTAATATTATTTAAATTATTTAAATTAAATTAAAATAAATATTATATATTAAATAATATAAATACATGATGTAATCAAATAAAATACATGGCGTAATATAGCCATTTATAATTTCTCTGACCAAGCTGAAGAGGGATGGAACAAGACCATCAAACCTCTAGACAAACCCACCGAAAGGTATATTGCTAGGGGGCCAGTGGCCAATGCACCTCGAGTACGACAAAATAGTGCAGTTTTAAAAATCTTTGCCATAAGGGCATAGGCAGTGGTGGTCTCTTAAAATTAAAAGACCGCTTAAGAGACCGAAAACCATCACAGTGGTGGTCTTTTAAGCGGTCTCTTGTTAAGAGACCGCTGACCGAGCTCTTACTAAGAGCCCGGCCTCTTGCCTCCAAATGGGCCATCACCTCTGACCAAGCACATGGGCTCAGCTGCGTTCCATTTTTTTTCAATGGGTGGGACACGTGTCGCCACCTGAGTGGGCCACGTGTCCCACTCAGCCACTCTTATTTTTTAAAAAAATTTTTGTTGCGGACACGTGTCACCCAGGGATTGGGCCACGTGTCCGCAACATTTTTTTAATGGAAGACGGGCGCTTCTAAAATTTTAATGGGACACGTGTCCCATTCTGGTGGCGACACGTGTCCCAAGCATATATTTTTTTTTAAAATCTAATTTTTTTATTTTTTAAGTATTTCAATTTTAATATTATTTTGATTTTTAAATTGTAATATTGGGCTGGAGTAGATGAATATTTTATTTAGTATTTAAAGTTATGTTCATAGTTGTTACAATTGGTTTCGCGCACTTTTTATGTTTTCCATATTATTTTATAGAAAAGATGAATTCTCATAGTATTCATTTATTTAATTTCGTTTCGGTAGCTTCTTCAAAAAAATTGAAATTCATTTTATTTTTTACACTGAAGCATCGTATTGACAAGAACGAAAAAAACAAATTATTTAAAATATTTTCAAAAAATGAATTTAAATTTAAATATTTAAACATTATATTAAAATAATATGGAAACAAATTTAAATTTAAATTTAAAAACAAATTTAAATTTAAATTTAAAAACGAATTTAAATTTAAAAATGAATTTAAATTTAAATATTTAAACTTATTTCTGGTGGACAAATTTATTTAAAATAATATGTAATTGTCAAATTAATGAGTAGGATAGAGAAAATCAAGTGGGTTCCATGAATAGTATATAGTGGTCTCTTAACCATTGTGGAGAAAAAAAGGGGTGGTCTCTTAAGTGGTCTCTTAAGCTGAGGTGGAAGAGAGAGATGAAGAAAAATAATATATTTAATTGGTAAGAGACCGGTAGCGGTCTCTACCACTGCCCATGGCCTAAGGTTTGAAGAAAACATGGTAGGAACATTGAGAAAAACATAATCTCTCTAGTCTCTTTATTGTGGCTCCAACTTTTGGGTATAAATATTTTTAAAAAGATAAATAAATGGTACAGATTATATTGGAAGTATAAAAAGTAAAATGTGTGAATAAAAATAATCTAACATTTACTAAAATGGAAAGAAGCGAACAAAAATAAACCATCCAAAAAAGGAAAGTGAGTTATTATTAGAGGATATGAAGAAGTGCATGTGTTTTTTTGGAAGCCTAGCATATGACGGGGATGTCCAAGGAAGTTGGATATCACGTACTAAAGTGACACCAAAATATAAGCCTATCAAGCAAAATAGGAGAATGTTATGCATGGAGCAGAACAAAGAGGTCAATAAAGCAGTGGATGAGTTGGTTGCAGCAGGGATACTGACAGAGGTAGTGTATCCAAATGACAAAGCACCCTGCCCTGAATAGAGTGATTGTGGGACTAATGTCATACTTTGCACCAGATTAGGACTCGAACAGAGTTAGGGAGAAGGTCAATGAGAGCTAGTTCAAAATATCCTAGTACAGATTGGACAGAGAGAAGTGGAGGCTACATTTTTTCTAAAGTATCTAAATAGACGACTATCATGCCAGCTCGCATATCTAAAACTGTGTTTGTAGCTCTTGATAGTAACACACGGTTGAGGAAACTCCTTGGTTCCTCTCCCTCGGTAGCCTCAAGGCGGCCATTACCTCACAACGCTGATGGACAGACGCACACTCATCAGCCAAAACTTCGCGGAATCCATAGGTCATGGGAACCCCCATCGTCACCACCATTTTTCTATTTTCAAGGGAAAAACGGAAAGAAGAAATAAATAAAAAATAGCACAAGTCTAGGAAGGATACATAGAGTATGGAAAGAGTAAAGGATGAGAGCATGAAGGAAGTTGTGATCATTAAGCAGAAAAGTGAAGAAGGACGAAGTGTTTTCAAAGGTGAAAAAGGACGAAACTAATGAAAGATCAGGTTGACGCACTGCATGAAGAGAAAATTCTATTGTCGTTGCTAGAGTATATATGATTGGATGCAAGGGTAGAAAACCCATTTGCTAAATGGGTTGTCATTAATTTTCTTTCTTTTTATTGCATGAATATACGAGGACTTGTGGTAAATGCGTCCTCATGAATTTACCCTTTTTTTGTAGAATTGTTGAGAATGCATTTGGAAAATTCGTCCTTTAAATTTGCCTTTTTTATATTCGCTATTTGGAGGACACATTCACCAAATGCGTCCCCATCATGTTCATCATTTAAAACCCAGCGGCTGTGAACGTTTGTCTTGTTTTCTTCACTGGTTTCTCCATTAAAATAACAAACACGCATGGTTGCCTTGTTTTCTCCATCGGCAGAATCTTCATTCTCACCCTTGCTCAGGCCACTACCGTCTCCATTTTCGAGACCGAGGTTTCATTTTTACCCATCTTTATTCCCTAGTTGGTACCTCCTCAAGCTTTAGTTGGTTTTTTCTTTTCCATTTTGTTCAGATCAGCTCTGTTTGTTTGTGTTTTGGTGTTAATTGTTGATGGATTTGTAGTTGAACCTTCCGGCTGGCTGTTGCTATCTCTCCTGCATCTGCTTGAACGTCGTACTCGCCACACGCCCCGCCAGTACGACTGCACATGGAGCTCACGCGCCGCCAGCAGCTCCGCGTTGTGGGCATGAGAGTGAATACCAACCATCTGCCCCGTCAGACGACTTCTAGTGACCGTCACCATGAGTGCTCTTGGGTCCAGGTTCGTATTCAATTAGTAAGGACACAAATTTTAAACCTTTAAAATGACTAGGAATAGCTAATATTATTCGTTCCATTCCTCACAGGTGGAGAGCATGGTACGATTTATCACAATCACCCATGATGTACTGAAAGTGTACCGCGATCAGCTGACATCTCTCCATGACAGTCGGGTATAATGTAATTCGGATTTCTTTTTTTTGAACTAATGGATAAAGGGTGTTTCTCTCCTAATCACAACACTTGTCTGTTATGTCAGTTTATTTGGCAGCCATATACTGAGGATGTCATGCAACAACTCCCACAGTACTGTACAATTGGTAGCAACAATTGGCTACTGTGTGTTGACCTCATTTGTTGGCACATCGTGGAGTACCATCATGTTCATCGCATTCTCAGGAAGTTTGGCCTTATCCAGCCAATACCCACATAGTTGGTCACTAAAAATGAACACAAACTGCTTCATACTAGAGACCGTCGGGGGAGGTCAAGCATGGATTGACGTGTTGAAGTGAGAAGATACTTTATGCGTGGGAACATCGAGCAGAGCAACAAGTTAATTTACTTGGGTCAGCGGATCCATATACACCCGATCGAGAATACATAGAGTGGTATTTTTGCAGGACAATGACCCTAATTGATCAGCCAGAACGGCCCCCAACGGTTACGCAGGGTTTTCATGGAGACGGAGCTACTATGGAGTATATGGTATTCCTAAATTTCTAATAGTATTAACAAATAATACTTTAGATTCCCTCAATTTTTTATATCTAACATATTTATCTCATTCATGTAATTGCAGGCAATGTCTGAGATGCGCCTTATGTCATATATTAATTTGAACGAATGTCCCCCACGTTTCATGGATGTTATCAGGGGGGTACATGGTGTTGCCACACGTACTCTACAATATGTGCATGAGCCCTCCAAACTGCAGCTGGACCTTGGGGCCCTACATAACACATTTGTTCATCTGCAGCCCTCCAAACGATAGGGTGGTCGGCAACCGCATGCTTGGGGCCCTACATAACACATTGGTTCATCTGAAGCTGGACCTTCACATGCAAGTCCAACGAATGCTGGACCATCACATGGTGGACCCTCACAGTATTACACTACTACAGCTGATTTCACTACATATCTTACTCTCACGGCTAGTCATGCATACATGTTGCCTACTGCTCCATTAGATACAGGTAGTGTTCCCCATGTCCAGTATGATTTGAATGAGGGTGCAGGAGACGATATAGAGGAGGATTTTACTGAGGGAGCTCTGCATGATGACGTACATGTTTCTACTCAGATGGCTGTTTCACGGCACACATCCCGTACCATACGTCATCCCCCACGTTGAATGGGTGGAAAGCTTTGCAGAGGGTATCATTAGTACATTACATGTCATTGTCCATTCATTGCATTACATTTGTACATATCTGTTTGACACGTGTTCTTCGAATATTGTATCTCTGAATCAATTCATGTTTATTTGGTTTTCATTTTCATCTCTAATTTCATAAACATTAAATGCATCTACATTTACATTTTTGTTTATTTATATAAGTTAATAGTGGAAAAAGTGTAAAATCCAAACAAAAAAAAGAATTTTCCAAATTACGATTAAAATATTGTAGTAACTTCTAAATATTTTAATAATTCATTCCTACTCTATATTCAAGATTATTTAAAATATTGCAAATAAACATGCAGGTAAAAAAAATTATAACCGAGAGGCAGAGAATGCCTCCTCAGCACTAGATTAAAATAAAAATATATATAAAACCAAGAGGGCGCATTCAGAGAATGCGTCCCCATCACTAGATTAAAAAAACATATATTGAGGACACATTCATTGAATGCATCATCTAAATGCAGGTTAAAATATATATATATATATATATGTATATATATATATAACCGAGAGGACGCATTCAGAAAGGTGGCCATTTTTCAAAACAAACATAGTTGCATCCGACTTTAATTTATATAGCACCATCAAAGAAAGCACTCCTACATTAATGCTCAAAAAAAGGAGTAACTGACAAAAATGATTAGAAGACACAGTTTTTTTAACAACTCGCACGTGCCATCCTAAAAAGGTGGGTACGTGGCAGTTACTAGAGACCGTTAACATAACCTCTCTGAATTAAAACACCGCTTTCTCAAAAAAGTCGCCTTTATTTCAAAAACTCATCAACATTTTTTCCCAAAAAACAGAGAAGCTAGAAAGATAGATTAGCTCGACAGGTCATGACCAAATATGGGCACGAATGGGCCCTAATGCAGGGACACATGACTACCCTTCTGCCCGCGTTGATCAGCGATATGACCTCGGGTTAGGGGGCTTTTTAAGGTATGGACCAAATGGCTCAACTCCAGCAATAATAATTAACCCAAAAAGGAATGATGTGATTGTCTTGGCCAATAAGCCGCCTGGCCCATATAACAAGGAGGAATGAACGTGCAAAAAGGCACGATACAATTTTTCTTCCTTCTCACAGTACCAATTTGCTTTACTTCTCCGACCTGATTTGAGCGTCAGAGCGGGCACAATGCAGCGTCGCCCCGCCTGACCTTAGCATGTCTATTCTTGTAGTAATTGAAGTAAGTAACAGAACGATGTAGTGACATTATAGTCCATTACAAATATTTTAAAATCAATGGACCCCTTAATCCAAAAGTGAATAAATTTTATAAGAAAAAAACTAATAATTAAAATGGAAAACTCTTTTGTGTATGCGCTGCTTGAGACATCAGTATGCGTACACATATTATATTGAGGAGGTCTCTTGACACGTGACCTATCCTTAATTTATGGACAATTCACTGCATTTTTTCATTTATACATTGCATTTATCAAATTACACACTAAATTTCAAAATGTTAAATGTTGTACTTCTTATATTTTATTTTTAAAAAATATTTCCACATTCAAATAGACAATATTGCTTTTTTTAAAAAAAAACTTATAAATTACAATGTTTAACTTTTTAAAAAATACAAATTTTAATGTAAAAAATAAAGAGATCGTTTCTTGAAAGACGATCTTTACATAAGTCATAGAAATACCAAGTTTAAACTACAAATTAGAAAAAATAAAAATAAAAAGTTTGGGTTGCATTAATCGAGTCATAAACTTTATAACTACTACACGTTGCATTATAAATTTTTAACATCGCAACTAAAAGCTTCACCTTTTTATTATTCTAATTAAACTCGATATTTTCATAAGTCTATGGGAAGACGATCTTTTCCAAGGTTTTTCCAAAAATAAAATAACATATATATCATTACCTCATGGATAGGCTTAGGGGAGGAAAAATATTATTACCTTATGAATAGGCCTAGAAGTGGCAAAATAGACGCGTAACCCGCAAAATAAAATAACATATATATTATAACATATATATTATAACATATATATATTGTTACTGATTCCCTCATGTTCAGAACTCATGAATACAGAGTGGAATTTCACATATGAGAGTGTAGAAATACCTACAGATAGGACATTGTAGCTTGTATCTTGTCTTGAGAAGGCAGTCGGGGTTAAGGTCATTGGTGGATCACTAATCGGGATTAGGAAATATTATGCCAAAAATACGCTTAGGTTGAATGTGTGGCATGTACTGGACCTGTTTATTATCAGTTGGAACTGATTCAAGTTTCCTTAATAAGTTGTTTTACATGTCTGTGCAATTTCTGTTCAGGTACAAGCAGACATGCTTACGAGACTTTCTCACCCTAAATTACTTAAGTTGGTACACTACTTCTCCAAGGACACAAGACTAGTCCTTATACATGAATTTGTTCAAAATGGCAGCTTGAAGGACCAGTTTAATAGTGAGTTTTTGTTTTCTTTTCATTTACCTCATAAATGAGAGTTTTCAAACTTCATAAATTTTAGGAGATATTTGATATCTTCTTACAAAAATATTCAACCGGCCCCATGATTAGGATTTTCTAATAGAAGTGCTTAAACTGTATGTAATCTTTATATAAAAAAAAAGAGCGGTTCCATATCTATTACTCATAGGTTATAAGAAAATTTACACTAACATAAAAAAAATTTTGTTGTAACACCTTACTTGTCAAAAATAGAAACAAGAAAGACCCAATGAGAAATTAGAATTGCTTTGAGACTCTTCGTTGCAAAGAAACTTTTTTTCCTGATCACATTCCAAAACATAAAAAGTTGAATGTATCATTACCAACAAACTCAGAAAAAATTTTATGTGGAAATATTGTACGTATGGAGGTGAGGGGCCAGTTAAATACTGAAATGTGGCAAGTGAGTGGGGTCAGAATTTATTCACTCACTTGTTACTATTTTTATATTTACTCACTTGCCACGTATCAGTATTTAACTGGTCCATCACTCCCCACATACAACTCCCCCACATAAAAAAAATCTGTCTTAAGAGGGGACTTATCCATTTGAATGAAAACCTAAAAAGAAAATAATGAGATATTAAAAATAAAGAGACTCTCCCGAGGGGGAGAAACTGAGGATTTTTTTTTGGAGCAAAAGAAAGGATTTTCTAGGGAGAACTTTCCACCTGTCTGTAGAAAGATCTCTCTCGTTGATCCCAAAGTGAGACATTTGAATATATTTTGAAGGGGCTGCTGCTAAGGCTCTTTCCATGGAAACAAGACTAAAGATACTAATTGGAGCAACTCATGGCTTAGCATTTTTACATACTAAAGAAAAATGAGGTTTCTATGAGTTTTTTGAGACATCAGATAGATGGACAATGTAAGAGCCACGAAATTATATTTTCATACTGAGGATTTCATGAAAATCGTATGCTTGTCTTGTTATGCTTGAATCTTGGTTCATAAGATCATACCAAGTTTGACATTTATTGGATAGCACTGATGGAAGAATTTCCATATCAACACTCATTCCTTTACCGATCACGAAAAATTTCATTTTCAGTCTTACAATGCGACGTTACTTGGATTTGGCATAACATAAATACTTCGCTTCAATGCCTTTAATGATATTGTTTTTTCTTCGAGAAGCATTAGTGTGTACGAGGCTCCCGAGTTCAAAGAATATGTTGCTCACGGTGGTTACATGACAGAGGAAGTAGTAAAAGGTAAATTACAGCACTTCCCTACTGATATGATATGATTAAGTAGCAAATTATATTGTATCCCTGGGTACCATGAGCACCGTATATCCAGTGATATTTTGTGCATTTCATATTGTAGGGAGATACATTATGTTATCAATGATTATGTATTATCCAAATTTGATTGTGATTACTACGTAAATATTGTATGCACAAATAATAGTATTAATATGCATATTCTACAAATATACAATACACAGTTATGATACTCCTGGGGTACATTATGAGAATTGTGATTAAGTATGCTTCTAACAAGGAACTCTCTCATATAATAGGTATCATTCCCATAGAGAACGATGTGTATGGGTTTGGTGTTGTAATATATGACATGTTAACAGGTGTACTGGCAGACCAAAGATTTGTCTCATTCAGGTTTTTGGAAGTTTCGGCATCACAGTTTATTGATAACTGATTAAAAGGCAAACACAATGAAATGACTGCTACCCAATTAGTTGTGCTTGCTCTCAAATGTACTGCAACTGATGTTAAAGCGAGACCATCAATGAGACAAGTTGCGGAGGAACTGGAGTCCATTAATCTACTACACACAGCAGCACCTATGATTTGAAATGGTAGGCAACTCGTCGACATTATTAACGAACTTTGCCTTTAAATTTCTGTAAATGATAGGTGTATCAGGATTACTAGCAATATGTATTCTGCATTTCCAATATAATAGTATCACTCTTTACTTTGCATACATGGCTCAGCTGGGTAGAAGTTTACATATTTCATTTTTATATAAAAAAATCGTATGGCTACACTATATTTGTATTTGAGCTCCATTAATAAAGAACTATGTGTAGGATCACTAATGTGTATAAGACACCGTCGAAGTGCACCATCAATCCTTTACCTTTGATCTGCAAGAATGATCTCGATGAGTCCCGAGGGGTAGACTCACTGATGCTTAAATTAACGAGCGTGTATGTGAATGAGTATTGGATAGCCCCCCTCTCAAAGTAAGTTATACCTATGTATTTATTAGAGTTGGCTTCGTTCCACACTCGTGTCATGTCAATGTCATGCCTTTGTGCTTATTGATATGAACCTAAAAACATGTGTTAACCAATGCACTTAGCACACTTATTAATATCTTTTATATGGTTGATTGTTAGGTTTTGTTGCGTTTACATCACAAGGGGTTTGGATAGCCTTTTTGGTTTTCTTGCCTAAATTCCTCGTTTTGTAGATTTATTTAGACCTAATAGATGTTATGTCCTTACGAGCATCTAGTTCCTATATTGTGAACTTCATTGTAGATCGCTTGTAAGCACTTCAGAATAGAAGGCCATTCGCAAGAATGGTAGTAGATATTAGAAGGTCATTCGTAAGGATGATAGTAGACCGAAGGCCATGTACTTAATCATGGTAGTAGATGAAAATGCGCCAAAGAGAAAGGAGTTGAAGCTCGGATGACATAGAAGATTGGCACAGCCGTGTCCTTCTACACGACCAGTGCCATTCAAAATGGTGGTACAAATAAGTAAGGGCACGGGCTGTGTACCTTTGCATGATTCGTTCACCTTGAAGATAAAAGAATCGAAGACCAGCCCGTGCACTGCAACTTTTTGCATGGCCGCGCCATCAGAAGGCTAAGTAATCAGCTTCATCCTGTGGCCCACGAGGTTTTGTACATGCAGCGCTGCTTAGATGATTAAAATAAGCTTCCACCCAGTGGCCTGTGAGGATTTGCACGGTTGTGCCACTCTGATGCACGAGAATGCCCTCCAGCTGATGGCCCGCATGGGCTATGCCACACAGGCTATATGCTATTGCACAACCCGTGCTGCTGTTCCAACTAGGGTTTCTCTAGTGTTTTGGGCCTTTTTAAAGCACATTCCCTACATACTATATAAAGAAGCCTATGTCTACTAAGGTTTAACAAGTTCAGTAGTTACAAAGAGAAACATTTCTATTCTCCTAGTTTTATAAGAGTAGGTAGAGAAAGAAAGAGAATGACCCTTTCTTATTTTAGTAACCTTCTGATTATAGGCCAAAATCTTTATGCAATGCCAAGTATAAAGTTATTGCTAAGATGTTAGCCATCAGAGTAAAAATCCACATAAATTCTCTTATATCAGAAAACCAAAATGGTTTTGTCCCTGGTAGATCCATCACAGAGAATGTGTTACTTGCTCATGAAGTTTTAAATTATATGAAGAAGTAGAAATCCACTAGAGGGCTGGGATATATGGCAGTTAGACTAGATATGAGTAAAGCATATGTCAGGGTATCTTGGCTATTCTTAGAAGAGGCACTGAGAGCTATGAACTTCCCACAGAACTGGATCAGTCTCATTATCTCCTCTTTTAATTCATTCTCTTATCAAGTACTTTTGAACGAAGAATCTTCAGGGTTCTTTGTACCAAATAAAGGAATTAGACAGGGGTGCCCTTTATCACTATACTAGTTCATTATCTACCAACATTATATTTCCTCCTGGTTAGAGCATAGAATCAACCAAAACAAATGATTAGGTCTACCGGTTTCAAGGGGTGGTCCAAAAGTAAGACACTTGATGTAAACATATGATTTTATCATGTCTACAACATGTACTACTTCAGCAGTGGATGACATAGCGAAAATGCTGGATCAATATGCAAGATTCTCATGGCAAAGGTTAAATTTTTAGAAGTGTGCGATGGTATTTAGTCCAAATACTTCTCACAGCCTTCAACAATATGCAAGATACACTTTGAATATTCATGGGAAGCAATTTGATGGGAAGTATCTAGGTGTAAATGCCAGCTTAGCATCCAACAAGGCTCGGGTTTTTTAAATGCTGGTTAATAAGTTTAATCAAAGATTCATCTCATGGAAGGAAAAAATTCTTTCTCTGTCTGGAAGAATAGCATTGGCAAAGCATGTCCCGACTTCAGTGACGATTTATCCTTTGGGTATTTTCAAAATACCAAAACAGTACCTATAAAAGCTAAACAAGATGGTGGCACAATTCATTTGGGAGGAATGCTGGAAGGGAGATCTGTACACTGGAAATCCTGGAACTTTGTATGCAAATCCAAACAAGAAGGAGGCTTAGGCATGAGATCAATGGAAGGAATGAACAAGACACTAATGGGCAAACATGCTTGGAATATGGCAAGAGATTCAGACTCCCTCTTAAGCAGGGTATACAAATCAAAGTACCTTAGAAATACAAGACTTTTCAATGCCAATTAAAAAGGGCATGAATCATGGGATTGGAAATCTATATTGTGGGCAAAAGATCTTATTTCTGATCATATGCCATGGAAAGTGAGATCAGGAAAAGATATAAAATTGTATGATCAATGGATTCCAAATCATGCAAATCCACTGGTTCAACAATCAACAGTAGCAGCTCATACAAATCACACTGTGAGATATTTGTTACAAGTTGGTGGGACATGGAGAATGCCTTTGGTTAGAGCTATATTCCCGGCTTAAACAATGCCACATATTATGTCCATCAAAGCTTCAGGAAATCCTTTAGAAAATGACATTTCTCTTTGGAGCCTAAACAAAAATGGAAACTACACAGTGAAGAAAGCTTATCACATGGCAATGAAATATATAGATCCAAAAACCAAACGATGCAACATTAGCAATCGAGCTCTTCACATAATCAAGATATGAAGAAATTCTGGAACTTGATTTGGAATATGAAAATACCTCATAAGCTAGCAGTATTCATATGGAGATTGAATAACAGGGCAGTGCCTGCGAAAGGTAATCTGCAGAAGAGGAAAATCATTACACAAAGTACTTGCTCAAGGTGTTCAGCCTTTGATGAAGATGAGACACATTTATTTCTTAGATGTGAAGACTCAAAGAGAAATCGGTGTTCTTCATCATTAGGTTTTGATTTTAATCAAAACCATACATTAGATATCAATTCCTAGCTTATATATTGGACAAAACATCACCGGACAAAGAAGCTATCAGACTTTCCATGTGCATTTTGAATCTTGTCTTGAGAAGGCAATCGCAGATAAGGTCAATGGTGGATCACTAATCGAGATTAGGAAACATTATGTCAGAAATATGCTAAGGTTGAATGTGTGGCAGGTAATAGACCTATTGATTATCAGTTGGAACTGGTTCAAGCTTCCTTAATCAGTTAGTTTACAAGTTTGTGGAAATTCCCGTTTAGGCATATGCAGACATGCTTAGAAGACTTTCTCACCCTGACTTGCTTAAGTTGGTATACTACTTTTCTAAGGACAAAGGGCTAGTCCTTGTACACGAATTTGTTCAACATGGCATCTTGAAGGACCAGTTCAATAGTGAGTTTTTCTTTTCTTTGGCCTCATAAAATAAATAGAGAAAAGTGCATATATAACCCTATATAATTGATGAAAGTGCAGATATAACCCTGTGATAATGAAGTGCAGATATAACCCTGCGATAATTGAAAGTGCAAATATAACCCTGATCAGTCAATGCCGGAATAATGACTTTAGGGTTATATTTGCACATATGTATAATAGTTAGGGTTATATTTGCACATATGTATAATAGTTAGGGTTATATTTGCACTAAAAAAACCCAGGGTTATATTTGCACTTTCTCCAATATATATGGTTATATTTGCATATTACCCAAATAAATAAGAGTTTTCAAACTTCATAAATTTTCAGAGATATTTGATATATTTTTTTATAAATATATTCAACTGGACCCATGATCAGGATCTTTTAATAGAAGTGCTTAAACTAATAAAAGTTCCATATCTAAAACTCAGAGGTCATAAGAAAAGTTGCACTAACATCAATAATTTTGTGTAACACCTTACTTGTCAAAAATAGAAATAAGAAAGACCCCATCATCTAATGGCACCCCCTCTTGAATGAGATATTATAATTTCTTTGAGCCGTTATTGTCACAAAGAAACCTTTCTTTCATGTCACAATTCCCAAACTTAGAAAGTTGAATGTAGCACAACCAACAAAGATTCTTCGTACCCAAGTAAATATGTAGGTTCTAGCTCTTTATTTATGAAAATAATGACATTTTTGGCTCCCACTTTTAAGCGAAATTACATGTTTCATTCTTCTTTTTGCACCATATTCCTAAAATGTTCCCAAATTATTATGAAATGTTCTCAATTGATTTCTTTATCGAACATAAAATTTTTTAATTAAGTTAACAGACACGTCAACAAGTTACTGCTATTTTTAAAAATATGTATAATTTAACAAATTTTGACATTTAATTTATTTTTTTATATTCTTTTTCTAGTTTTTTCTCCAATAGCTCCACCATCATGTTCCAAACAACACCATTCAAACCATACTCATTGTTTCTTCTATCATCCATACTTTACATGTTCCCAGTTTCCCAATAGCGACACTATCATCATTAGAAATGTTGACTCAATATTGACCCAATTAATTCAGCTAATAGTATATGGGAATAAATTGAGAACACTTCGTAATAATGTGGGAACGTTTTGGGAACAATTTATAAAAAGAGGAACAAAATCTGTAATTTTACCTAAAAGTGGGTACCAAATCTGTCATTTTCTCTTTTATTTATTGTGTCACATACAAATAGTCCTTTTATGTCACATGCAGATAAGTTCTTCAAAGATTAATTCCAAAATTTTCCAATCAATTCAACATGTTAAACCTCAATAGGGGAAATATCCCTTTCAATGAAAATAAGAAAAGATAATGAGGAATTAAAAATAATGAGACTCCCCCGAGAGGTAGAAACTGAGTACTTTGTTTTTTTGGAGCAAAAGAAAGAAAGATTTTAAAGATTCCTAGGGAGAAGTTTCCTTCTAAAAATAGAAGGATCTTTCTTGCTAACCCCGAATTGAGACATTGAATATCTTTTGAAGGGGCTGCTGCCAAGCTACTTTCCATGGAAACAAGACTGAAGATATTAACTAGAGTAACTCGTGGCTTAGCATTTTTACATGCTAACTGAAAATGAGGTTTCTATGAGTATTTTTGAGACATCAGATATATATATCTAGACAATGCAACAGTCATGAAGTTATATAGTCATGGTGTGAATTTCATGCAAATCTTACATTTGTCTTCTTATGCTTGAATCTTGGTTCATAAGATCATACCAATTTTGACATGTAATGGATATCATTGATGGATTAATCACAAAAATTTTCATTTTCAGTCTTACAATGTGACGTTACTTGGATTTGGTATAGCAAAAGTACATCGTCCCAATGCCTATGATGACATTATTATTTTCATGGGAAGTAGTGTGTATGAGGCTCCCGAGTTCAGAGAGTATGCTGCTCGTGATGGTTACACAACAAAGGAAGTAGTTAAAGGTAAATTATATCACTTCCCTGCTCATAGAATATAATTTAAGTTCCAAGTTATATGGTATCCCTAAGCACCGTCTCCCTGGGATATTGTGTATTTCATATTGTAGGATGATACATTATGTTATGTAAAATTGTGCATTATCGAAATCTGATTGTGGTTACTACGTAAATATTGTATGTAAAAATAAAAGTACTGAAATGCACATTCTACATACAATGCAAAACACATTTATGGTACCCAATGGGTACGGTATAAGAATTGTGATTAAGTAGGCTTCTAACAAGGAACTCTCTCATATAACATGTATCATTCCCATAGAGAACGATGTGTATAGGTTTGGTGTTGTTATATACTCGCTCTGCCCCACCGTTAATTGCTTAATTTGACTTTTGGAAGTCAAACAAACCCAACTTCAACAATTAAATTTTAGTATAATACATGTAAGACTATTATCATATTATATGTCATTGGATTTATTATAACATGTATTTTTATATTATAATTATTTTTGAAATTTATTTACACGCATAAATAAATATATTAATAGTTAAAAATTGATGCAGTTGACTTTTAAAAGTCAAATTAAGCAATTAATGGTGGGACGGAGGGAGTATGACATGTTAACACGTGTACTAGCAGACCAAAGATTTGTCTCATTCAGATTTTTGGAAGTTTTGGCATCGCAATTTATTGCTATTCGATTAAAAGGCAAACACAATGAAAGAATGCTACCCAATTACTTGTGTTTGCTCTCAAATGTATTGCAACTGAGTTGAAGCGAGGCCACCAATGAGATAAGTTGTGGAGGAACTGTAGTCCATTAATCTGCTACACAAAGCAGCATATATGATTTGAAATGGTAGGCAACTTGTCAACATTATCAAGGAACTTTTCCTTTAAATTTCTATAAATGATGGGTGTATCAGGATTACTAGCAATATGAATTATGCATTTCCAAGATAATAGTATCATTCTTTTCTTTGCAGGTATGCCTCGGCTAGGTAGAAGTTTACATCCTATATCTTTATATAATAAAGAAGTATACGGTTACATACTTGTATTTAAGTTCCATTAATACAAAACTATGCATAAGATCATTGATGCGTCTGAGACACTGCCGAATTGCACCGTAGATCCTTCACCTTCTATCTGTAAGAGCAAGCTCTCGGGGAGCCCCAAAGGCCAAACTCTCTGATGATTAAGTTAGCGTGTATGTGTATGAGAAATGAATAATATCCCTCTCAAATTAAGGCATACATGTGTATTTACAGGGCATAGATTATGTGAGATCTCCATGAATGTCTAGGGTTAAAATTTTCTTTCCTTGTTGAACACGTAGTGGTGTTCGACTATGATTATTATACTAATCACAGTTTCAATACTAGAGTGTATCTTGAATTTTCTCTTAGCGTGATTATCGCATGCCCATTAATGCATGAGTATTAATGATTGACTGGGCCATGCACCCAGGTGTCATCAATAGCCCCTAGAAAGGGAAATTATTCATTTTTTATGCAAAGAGACCTTTCGAAGGGTCTTCATTGAGGATGGCATTTGCATTTTCAACTTGTCGATCATTGAGGTCTTCAATGGGGTCTTCGTGCCTAAAGGCACACGTGTATGGGGAAGTTACAGAGTCGCTTGCCACGTGTAAGCCACCGTTAAGTGGGGAGATAAAAATATTCTCCATGTTCACACGCTTCCCTTCCAAGGCAACTCTAATGATTACTATTTTAAAAACTACCCCATTACTTCCATAACTCCCTCTTTATCCCCGTTTCTTATTCACTTTGCAGGTACTTGAAGAAATTTTAAAAATCTCTCCAAGGTATTTCATTACTTACTCCATCTGTCTACTCTTCACAAAACATCAAGTCTCTCCTCCTTCTTCCTCCCTTTCTTGTTTCTTTAATTTTACCAAAATAGAAATGTCATCATCGGCAAGGGATGATAGTGATTCTTCAAGAAATATTTCAGCCACCCAGGGAGGTTGGGTTAATTATGATCAGGCTCTCAATTATCTGGAAGAGAGAGCGTGCAGAAGAAGGAGAACCAAAGAAAGAAGAGGCCCAATTGGAGAGATGGCCTCGAGCGAAGTCTCATCTTGCTAGCCACAGGGAATTAATATTCAAAGCCTCGAGAGATGCTCCCAAATTTTTTGCAGAAGGCTCAAAGAAGAAGGAGAACAAGAACAAGAACAAGAACAAGAAGAACCCAACGAGTGGTTCAAGTAGTAGGAGTTTTCTAAGACCAGGTTGGAGACCGAAGTGCTTGGCCAAGAAGGGGGCCGTTCTCGTTGATCATGCTATCCATTATGGCAAGTGTGCAAACCCATTTATCTAGGTTGAGATCGAGGGAGAGAATGAGGTGGAGCCTCAAGAATCTTATCGAATGAAGCAGGACATCAAGGACTTCATCGAAGGTTAGCCATTCAAAGTGCCACACAATGGTTAGTTGAAGATACTCAAAGATGAGAAGGCGCCTAATCATCTGCCATTGGGAAAATCAGGCATTTATAGGCGGCACATTCAATTTGGGTTATGTTTCCCCTTTCTTCCTCTGTTTGTAGAGCAGCTCGAGGAGTTCAATGCAAACCCGGCTCAATTCCACCCAAATGTGATCTGCTTAGTCATGAATTTTATGACTAAATGCAAAGGACTTGGTATCCAACCTAGCTACAAGCTTCTTCGATCATTATACTGCTTGTAAAAGAGCAAAAAGGCCAGGGATGGTGAATGCGACCAAGTTTTTACCTTCAACATTCGCCACAAGGGACACAACTTATCAATACTCCCTCAAACACATTATCCCAGCGATCAAATACACTAACCTTCAACAATTTAGTGTACAGGGTTTCTCAATGGAACTCTTGTTTGGAGCCTAAATATGCTAGGACCTTCAAGACTCCTCTGGAATGCGTTACCAATGTGGCAAAACTGATAGCAAAAATGATGAAGATTATAAAATATGGTTCTCACTCCAACAGCTACAAGTGGCCAGAGGTGATTTACACCATGTGGGTGTTTAATTATCCCTTGAATACCGGTGGGGGAAATTTGGTCAAGTCCTAGGGAGTCAAAGGCTAGGAATCAGCGGGGAAATTGATGAATGGTTATAGAGTAGAGGAGTCTTCCTAGGTCCCTAATGGAAAGGAGATGAGGAAGGAAAATATGGGTGGTCAATCTTTAAAGTGGGTGTTCATATGGTTGTGATTTTTATTGGATAACCTCATTGAGTTTTTGGGGTGAGGTTCGGGTGTTGTTTGACGTAAGGATGGCAGTGAGTTGGGTTTTGGTGGAGGTCCGCCCCACATCCGCTCCAATAGGGGTGGGTATGGATGTAGTTTTCGTGGGTATAGGGCGGGTATTGGTATGAAAATTGATACCCGCCATGGGTAGTGGGTCGGGCATGAATATTAGTTCATACCTGCCCCGCCCCACTATACCCACTATGCACACACTAATTTATTATATAATAAGGTATTATTTATCCATAATGCACATGTTTTACTAATAATATTTTCATTTTAAAATTATTAAACTTTTAATATTAAAATTATTAATTTTAAAGTAAAATTTAGGTGTTTTTTGAAGATATAAATGGGGTGAGTAATATAGATTTGAAGTGGGGTATGAAGACCCAAGTGGGTGACAGGGCGGGGGTGAATTTTAGATAATACCCGATGGGGCGGACATGATGGATTTTAATGTTGTACCCGCCATGGGTGATAGGGCGGGTATGCGTATGAAAATTTTAGGTAGGGAATGGGTATGAAGGTACCATAATCTGTACCCACCCCGGTCCATTGCTATTCCCACTGTACTAGGATATGTTGATCAAGCATAATAATGGTGGTGTTAAGATTTAATGTCGTAATTCTTGTTAGGATTAGTTTTAAGACACTGTGGCTTGGGGATGGAGATTGTGCACTTGTGTCGCTAGTTGGTGACTTTTTTTACCTATGCAAAGTTGCATACAATTTCCCTACGACCTTGTTAATGTCGGGTTATCACACACATCCTGCAAAGTGTCTTACGCATCTTATAGCCCATGACTTTAGGGATTTGGGTTGGGTTAGTGATTTTTGCAAGATAATGGGGGAGTTGGGTTCAAGCTGAGCAATGCAAGAGAATTCTACTTATTTTGCTGGCTAGGATTTTCCCAGGCGTATGCGAAGCCTTGAGTTGTCTCCTCGTGCTCTTTGCAAGGTTGGGGTGTTACTGATAGAGCTTGCAGGTGCTTTGTTGTTCCGGATAACAAAGATGGCTAAGTTGTTATGTGATAAGGGGTTAATGTTTTGAGTTTTTATGGGCTGTTACTGAAGTTATTATTGGAAATGGGCTTTGTGCTGGGGATAAGAGTATCACGTGGGCTTTGTCCTCGAAAAAGAGTGATTTTCTTAAGAGTTTATGCATATAAGATAAGATAATGTGTGTGTGTGTGTGTATAGATAGATAGATAGAAAGATATATGGGGGTGGGGGGGATTGGTTGGTTTGGTTGACTAAGTTATACAAATGAAACACAAAACAACTAGAATATAAAAGGAAAGATATGCTAATCATGCAAACAAACTAAGAAGATAGATTAAGCAAAAAGATGCAAAACTTTGGAAGCAATTGATTTCCACTTCTAAACATCTTATCGATCAATTAACCAACAACTTATTTTAACCATCTTGGCTACATATTGTGGAAGTAAACCTCTGTGTCTTCTTAAGTTTAACTACAAGAGTGAATTCAACATCTCTTTATAGACCTCGCTGATGACCACATTAGACGACCAACGCCTAAAGTCATCCCATTAGTGCCACTATGCACGAAGAATCAATAAGCTTGATAATGCCTAAAACATATAACCAGTTCATATACTTCCTAAGGATTATAAAGAAATTTCAATATTCAAGACTTCTCATATATTTTCTAACTTAAGATAAACATGGCAAAGAGTTCAACATTATCACATTCACTAACAATTCATAACATCATCAGCCTAATTAGAAATCATAACTTCATGTTCTTGGATCACATGTCAACACACTTTTAATCAAGTTAATGAAGCTAACAACCACGTTCATGCATGGAAAGTACATGATAGCCAAGAGCATTAAATAGGCATACAACTATTCTCGCAACATGGGTTTGGAAGCCTTAATCAATTTCTCCTAAGAAAGGGTGTAGCCAATAACAATCATCAAACAATTATAAGAAATTTATACAAATAAAAGGAATAAAAGATGAAGGCAAAAGAGCAAACTAGGGTTTATCTGAAGAGAAATTCGGCATGGAGGATAAGATACAAAATTAATGGTTCAAAGTGTTATTTATAGTACAAAGAAAATGACGAAAAATGAGTAAAATATCAACTTGTAAATCAACCTTCGCGAGCAGTGACAAATTCCCACCCAAGGGCTACTTCCTGAGCAATGAAGGGATTCTACCCCTTATGAAGCAGGCCACCAGTAGCTCCTTTATCTTCTTTTTCCTTTGTTTCTTTACCTTCTACTCTTTAAGTCTTGAATTCTTCTTTCCTTCAATCTTCAATCCCTTTTGTTGATGCCAGTGTCTTCAACTTCTTGCCTTGATGATGAAAATTCCCTAGAAAAGTGATAAGAGCACAAATATCACTCCTAACTAAACTAAGAGAATTACAAGGCAAAATGAAAAATCTGAAGCATAAAAATGCATAAACATGAATAAAAAATACCTTATAAAAAGGGCTAGTATTGGAGTGTTTTAACAGATTGCTTTCGGGTGGTAGTATTTTGGGTAAGTAGTTGTTTAGAGGGTGTGCTAAGAGTTATCCGTGGGGAAGATGGTATAATATTTTTACACGGTTGTTTGAGATGTTAAGACTACCCCTAGTTTAGGTTGGGCACATCACCGGTTATGTGGTGGTCGGAGCTAGTTGGAGCATTTACTCCACTTAGAGATATACAGCTCTGTGATTTTCTTTTGCTTCTCGTATGAACAGAGATATGTGGTATGTATGATATAGAATGTATGGTATAGATATGTGGTATGTATGGTATAGAATATAGAAAAGTGCTTCTATAACCTTACCTAGTTGACATAAGTGCCAATATAGCCTTCCAGTATTCGAAAGTGCTAATATAACCCTAGATAGTTAGTGTAAGTGCCAATGTAGCCCTCTCCGAAAACTTTTAGCCTCAATTTTATTAAAATGCATTTTTGCCCTTCTGAAAAGAAATTAAAATACTAAAAAAAAGGAAATGATGTTATTTCCCTTAGAGTCATTAATACTTCAATATCGCCGGACCGCAGTTGGACCACTGCTGGAATAGGTAAGGCTATATTAGCACATTATGAAAACTGGTAGGGTTAAATCAGCACATTCCTAAAACTTATAGGGTTATATCATCACATTTGTACAACTTATAGGGTTATATCAGTACATTTACAAAAAGTGTAGGGCTATATTAGCACACACTATGAAATATAGACGTTTTAATGATATTTTATGTATTTTGTTGTGTTTAGTCCGGATTGATTATTGGATGACCTTTTGTGTTGTGTGTGGTTGTTATTGTACCGTGTTCTTTGACCTAGGGTTTTTAATGTTAATAAGTTTTGAAATAAGGCTATGATATGTGATAAGGGTGTTTAATATGAATGATGGTGTCATGATGTCGAATTTTATGGTGTATAAGATATTGTTATGGTGTGCTAATGGTGTATATGATGACGTGGTCGTCCGTTAAGGCCAGTCAAGTACCAGACACTTAACTTTTATAATATGTGCTGATATAACCCTCTAAGTTTTAGGAATGTGCTGATATAACCCTATAAGTTTTAGGATTGTGCTAATATAACCCTATATGTTTTCATAATGTGTCGATATAACCCTACCTGTTCCGGTGGTGGTACAACTGTGGTCCGGTGGTGATACAGTGGTGATCCGGGAAACTATGAGGATAAAATTGTCTACCTAATTTCAGATTTTATCCAGAGGGTATTTTGGTCAATTTACATAGAGTCAACGCCAAAAAATCAAAGTCAATACCGGAAATGGAGTCTGAGGGTTATATTGGCACTTTCATTAACTAGTTAGGATTATTTTTGCACTAAAAATTATCTTAGGGCTATTTGACACTTATTCAAGTATATAGGGTTAAATTGGCACTTAATGTCTTTAGTCCGGATTGATGATTGTATGACATTTCGTGCTGTGTGTAGTTATTATTTTGTTCTGTTCTTCAACCTAGGGTTTTTAATGTTGATGGGTTTTGAAATGAGGTTAGGTTATGTGATAAAGTGTTCAATATGAATGATGGTGTTATGATGTCGAATTTTATGGTGATAATGTTGTTGTTATGATGTGACAATGATGTATATGATGTTGCAGTTGCTCGTTAAGGCCAGCTGAGTGTATTACCATACACTTGCCTTTTTATAACCCTACACTTTTTACAAATGTATTGATGTAACCTTATAAGTTTTAGGACTGTGCTAATATAACCCTATCGATTTTTTATAATGTGCTAATATAACACTACTTGTTACGACGGCGGCGGGCGGTGGTCCGACGGCGGCATAACGACGTTCCTGGATTTGACAGCGGTAGGTAAGGGTACAATTGTCCACCCAAATTAAGCTTTTGGTCCGAGACTATTTTTGTCATTTTAGGAATGGCTGGAAAAGCACGACCAATGCCGGAATATCCACCAAAGGGTTATATTGGCACTTTTATCCACTAGGCGAGGGGTTTTTTTTAAAATTTTTGATTATTTGAAGGTTATATTGACACTTTTTCAAGTATATAGAGTTATAGCTAAAAATTACAAGTTACGACGAAACAAAATCCGATAATAATGCGACCGTAACAGTAATATTATTGAAACATAATCTAAACCAACCCAAATTTAATCGGATAGTATAATAACCCTATCCAAAATGAACCAACCCGAACTATAGATCCAATGTGAAGCATTATAAAAAATATAACTGACATGAACAAAACTCCAGTACAAAAAATGACACGACAGTAATACAACCCGAAAATAACACGACCCTATCAAACCCAACATTATTTCGACCCAACCCGGCCTAACCGAGTATAAAAATTACATGGCAGCAACTCGACACAACAATAATCCAACCTGAAATGAGTAGACCCGAGGAAAAAAACTACTCTCTCTGTCCAGCCAAATCTATAATTAACTATTCACTTAGTCAAGATTGCTTAATTTTGACCTCAAAATTGAATTGATAAATAAGTTAGGATATTGCCGGATATGATATTGTTAGATTCGTAATAGCATGTAATTTTAAAATACCATTTTTTCATAAATTGTATTTACATACAGTTATAAATATTAATGATCAATTTTTTTAAGTTAACTGATAAAAGTCAAAGTGTGCAGAATTATTTGGGATGGAGAACACGACCCAAAACCCAACAAATGAATATGGACACATTTTAAGATTGCCACTCAGCAAAATTCTAAACGCTACTGCAAATATATTCTCCACGCTTGAAAATTCGAGACCGACTTAGAAGTTATCGCACATACCGAAAGAAGCATTGTTCCTCACAGGCCCCAGCACCTTCTGTTTTTGCCCACCAGGTTTTCCAATTTTACTGTCGTTGAATTTGATTAGCTCTAATTGGTTTTTCGCTTAAGAGTTTTCATGAAAATAATTCATGGACTATGTATATGTATCTAGGACTCTGGTCATGTAACTGATTTGTTGCTTTTGCTTAATAGTTGAGAAACTTTGGAGCAAGGGACCTTCAAATTGCTACTTGAATGGAATCAACTGGTTCTCATTTGCAATCAGAAAAATTGAATGATATAGAAACCGCTGCGCAGAATGCAGTGCTACATGAGCAAGTATGTTCTTTGCTTACTACAATGTGCTTTTATTTTCCTGCATAATTTTTACAAGATCTCACAAGTTTTCCACATTCATTCAGGAAGTAGCTACTCAACAGATCATTCAGAGTCAGAGGTTGTTTTGCCTTTTCGCTTCTACAAGCTATTTTAGATGCTAGCGAGGTAGAACTTTGGCTCATGCTATTATGCATTTTCAGGGAATTGAATTTTGGAACCGGAACTTCTGATGAGCATGCAGACATCTTCTCAGGGCGTCATGACCCGAATGCTATAAAGGTGCTTTAAGCTCTAAGATTTGCTTTGTCTCTGTGAAATGTGTCTGGATCTTGTAATGTGATTGTGAAGGATTTTATTTTGCAGGAGCATTTACTGAAAATAACTAATGAGCATAGAACTCAATCAGCATATAGGCGTGGAAATTCTACCTCTCAAGAAGAAGGTTGGTTCAGTTGTATTTTTTTTTAAATTAAAACTGATCCTTATGAGCTGGTTATATTTGCCTCAGGTAGAGAGTTGTTGTGATTCTCATTTCTAACGTTCCTCCTTTATATCATAGTTAACATGGTTCAATAGATGATTAATAGTGCTTAGACTATAAAATAGGGCACTAAAGTAGAAATGTCAATTCAATGGAAGGGAAGATAAAGTTCACAGAAATTTTTAACAGTGCTTGGTCAGCCACAATGTTTGATTCTTCTTGGCTGGAACTGTTTGTCTAGCCTTCATGTCACAAGGAACAGTGTATAGAGCATCCATGGATTAGTTTCTAATACCGCAAGCATAATAAAATTGCTGACCAAAAAAGAAATAAAAATCCAAAGATTTCTTGGTTATTCAGCTTCTTGTTGTGTCTAGATTGTAGATCTCACAACTGGAAGTTAAAATCTTAAGATTAGTATCCGGACATGTTACAGCCTTTTGATGAATGATTTTAGATACTGTTATATTTGATTCATCAAATCTTTGAAATATACATGCACTTGAGTAATTCAGAGGAAACATAAACAACTATTTATTGTGAATTTGTGATGATATACTCATATCATGCAGATTGAGTTAGGTGCCTTACTGCCTAGTACAGCTTAACTATTATTCCATGGATATGGTTCCTATATTCACAGAGTCATGCGTTTTCTGTCTACCACATTTGGTATTAGAGTTTTGCTAGATGATCCATTTGCAATGATTTTTCTCTTAAGGTTGCTGGTTTTTCCTGTAGTAGGGAACCTTGAGATCGGAAATGGATATGGTGTGCCAGGAGGAGGTGCTTATTATGGTGCTTCTAAGCCCAACTTCTCAAGTAAGAGTAACTTCTATAATTTCTGTATAATATTGTAAAGCTTGAGTTTTGTACAATTTCTCGTTGTTTGATGTCTTACTATATATGGCAGCCGATGAAAATAATGGCTGTGAAACGATTCCAAGAGAAACCAGGCACGCTGGTGAGTCCCAGGAGTTGCCTGAGTATCTCAAGCAGAAGTTGAGAGCCAGGGGCATTTTAAAAGATGACCGGGATCCAAAAAACCAAGCCACATCCTACAATGCAAGTCAATTATGTTTTTTGTACAAGTTTTTGTTTCTTGATTTTGCCGTTATTTTCACATAATCTATGTGCACTCATAAGTCATAAAGTAAGAAAATTTCTTCTCACTACTTTCTGGTGGATTCAGAAATAGTTGTTTTTTAAGCCTTGATGATAACGTGATGAGCTTCCAGCCCTCTCTAGTGGGGTGTGTGTGCATGATGATTATTATATTTTGGAAGTTTCCCTCTTTTTTCCTTCTGATTTCTTGATTTGGAGATTCTTTGCTTTTTTTACTGAAGTTCTCCTTTAAAATTTTCATTGTAGATTGCAGAATCCGTGTCACCTCAGCCTACAGCCATTGGAAGGTTGCCTCCAGGATGGGTGAGGGTTAATGGGTTTCCCATGTTACCCTTAATTATGTAAACTCTTCATAAATTTTATGAAAAATTTAATAGAGCCGTGATGTATGATTTCAGTGAGTTGGATAGGCTTAATTTATCACCCCCAGAGGCATGATATGCTGTTCTAATCCCTCTTTCTTCCTTTTATTCAACGGTTAACATGGATAGTATTTGGGGTTGATGGAAGATATGATTATAAATTACTATTTCCTTTTTAGCTTTGGTCCTTTTTCCACATAACCTACTAAATTAGACATGATAATTGATTTGTGGAAAATGTATGTCCTACACATTGGCATGCCTGGGGTGGGTGTCTTTAGGAAAAAAAATTATTATTTTTAATCTTCTTATGTTTTATATTTTATCCTTTGGAAATGTCTTTATGGTTCTGGCAGTGTGTTTGTTACGTAGAAGTAAATATCTTCCTACTTTTTCAGATTCTCTTTGCAGATATATCATTTGAATTTTTATTAGAAATCTCAGGGGTGGACTGTGCATTTAGTGCTTGCAAAGTTTTCCTTTGTTGCTTATTACTAATAGCTGCATTTTCTAATCTTTCCTTAATGTTATTCATTAGATTGAGTCAAGAGATCCTGCAAGTGGTGTTTTATATTATTACAATCAACAATCTGGGAAAAGCCAGTGGGAAAGACCAACTAATGCTGTTTCAGACTTACTATCTCCTTCATTTATACAGCTTCCAGAATACTGGCAGGAGGCAGTTGATGAAACAACTGGTATGCATAAGCTCACTGGATATTGATGAATCTCTTTTCCTATGCTATATAACTACATGAAGTTTTATTTCTATTATGTTCTGTATCTTTTATTTTTTTATGGTGTCCTTTGCTTTGATTGCTAATGAATTAGCTAAGAGTAAGTCACTGGCCCCTTTTGTCAAGTTTAGGTATACTTGCTCATTATTTTTTATTTTGTTGATTTGCCATTCATAAATTATTTTCCACAAGGTCATCCACTTGCACAATTAGAAGAATTATGGGAAGCTTTTTTGTTTGTGATTTTTTGTGTGGTATTCCTCCCTTTCTTTGAGTGATGGGTCTGAGCTTTCTTTTAGTTAAATCAGTTTTTCTGTATGATGAATGAAGGTAATAGGTAATAGAACATCAGATGGATGTGGTGGAAATGTCGCCTTCTGTTTCTATGCATAAAAGATTCTGGATTTGCTTGAAGAAGAGAAAGAATGAGATAGCTGACAATATGGGAATTGTGAGGACTGGGGGTATTCTTCAACAATCTGTTTCTGGAAAAGCAAGTGGACTAAAATTCCAGTTACTACAACCTAATTGGGTGGAGTGGGGGAAGGGGGATGTTACGTGAAAATATTGAAATGCACAAGATACAAAAAAATTACTCTTGACTTATTCTGATATGTCTTTGAATTTGTACTGCCTTAAATACACGCATTAATCACATTAAATTTTCAAAAGCATGACATTTCTATTTGATTGCTCCAGAATGGACATTTTTTTACTGATATCATGGCTTGGTGGACCTCTTATGGGGTCTCTGTTTGTCACTGTTTCTCTGATATTAATTCTTGTATTTTCACAGGTAAAAAATATTATTACAATAGAAAGACCAATGTTTCACAGTGGGATCATCCTGGCACATTACCGCAATTTTCCTCTCAGTCCCAGTGTTATGATTTATCCATATCAAAGAGGTGCATGGAATGTGGTGGATGGGGCTTAGGCCTTGTTCAAACATGGGGCTATTGCAATCATTGCACACTGTATGCCTCGTTTCCCTTTCTGTCACTTTAATTTTATGTTTGTTTTGACAAATGAAGCAAGTGTTTGAGTGTCCATTAATACATTGGATCTTGGCCCCACATCTTACTGATAAGCAGTCCTTTCTTGGGGCATGGTTGAGTTGTCCTGTATAAAATGACCACTGCTGATAAAATATATGGCCAACAAGTATAGTTGGATAAGTACCCTTATCTTTACTTGTGAAGATTGCCAGCAATGGAGAGAAGAACATATGAGTGATTATTTGATCCATTTGTATCTGAGTGATTCGTTGTCTTTATATTATTATGATCTTATAAACAACCTCAAACTCCTATATTGATATTTGTGTAAACTATTGGTCATTGTGACATAGATTTCCTTGCCTGATACTTATTCTGAATTCTTATTCTTGTAGTTGATTCAGTATTTTAGCATGTAGAGCGGGTGATGTAAAGCTAATCTCTTGAGATTGTTGTGTATTTGAGAAGCAAGAGATACGAGACTTGGTTTATCAGCTTAAGTGTTTGCCACTATTCTAAAGGATCATAAAAGAAATTTTCTAAGAAGTGCAAGGAATTATATGCATTAAGGATACTGGATACTCTATTTTTCTCCTAATCTTTTCTGTTTCTGGAACTTTTTCAAGGCCTAGTCTCAGTACTAAAGGGCTTTATTCTCTCTTATCTTTCCGCTGTTGGATTATGGTTTTGATGCTTGCCTATGAATGCTACTCTTTTTTTTTATAATAAAAATGTATATATACATTACAGAATTCTGATTGTTATGTAGATTCAACATTAGTTCATTAGGTTTGTGCCTAGATGAACTGAATGATCCCATCACTGAATGCTGCAAACTGCAAACTGCAAAGGCAGCAATGAGAATGAGAATGCTGAGAGGAATGTGTGGACATAGTAGATTGGATGCAATACTTAGAGAGTTATTACAAACAGAGTTATAGTAACAATAACAGATGAAACAACGAGAGAAATACGCCCAGTATTGTTTGGACATGTATGTAGGTTCTAAATTTAGAGATACACTAACATGAATTAAAAGAAGAAAGGACTCCTGAAAGGCTTTTAAGGAGAGAATAAAGAAAAATTTGTTACATGCAAATATGAACTACACAATATCTTAATTGAGCATGGTGGCTCGATATTACTCATTTAGCTGACCGCACATAGTGGTCTAAAGTTTGGTTTTTGTGGTGATGATGAATGGATGTTTATTTCTTTTCCATTTGGAAGAATGGTTTAGGCAACTGGTAAGGAAATTGGTCCCAGTGACATCCCAATGTAGAATGGAAGTGTCTTGGTAATGCTGGGATTTGGCTTACAATCTTATGTAATTTATTAGTCAAAACAACATATTTTGTGTAGTAATAAAAACTAAAGATGCACAATGATTGGAGAAAATGAAGTCCTTACTTCCATTGGAGGCCTACAAAGTTGTACAACCCCAGGGTATTAAACTATTGAGCCTCTCGTATGAAATTAAATTAACTTATGGGAAGGACTAATTGAATCAAGAATAAGCAAGAAACAAGCAGAAAGATGATTAATTTGGATATATGCCAGGATGATCAACATTGGAACTTAAACAGTTATAAGTAAGATGATTGTGTGAAGATTATTAAGAGAGACAAGACTTACAAATGGTTTTTATCGACCTTGAAAGGGCGTATGATAGGGTATGGCAAATATTAGGAAAATAAAGGGTAAGCATAGGCTATATTGAAGTTATAGAAGACAAGTATTAAGACATAACACGTGTAAGAATAGAGATTGGGTGGTTGGGTGAATTTCTAAACCATATAGGCTCTCACCAAGGATACATTTCGAGACTGTACCTTTTTGCTTCAGTAATTTTGGAGATTACTAATCACTTGCAAAAAGTGATAATCAGGTGTCTGCTCTTTGCAGATGATATAGCTCATTGATGAACGATGGTGAAAGATGAAACAAGGGAGGGTATAAATGCCTAACTAGAAAATTGGAGGAAAACCTTAGAATTTGAATGTCAAGATTAGTAGAACTAAAATGGATTACATGCACCATCAATTTTATAAGTCACAATAGATTACAAGAACTTGGGAAGATGACATCGAAGAGACTGAAAGTTTAAAATATTTAGGGTGTGTAATAGAAGATAATAGAGAATTGATAGATATGTCACATGCAAGATAGTTGGATGGGATAAATGGAGAAGTACATCTTCTTTATCCTGTGATATTAAAGTTCTGCTCAAGTCGAAAAGAAATTTATGAAATGGCTGTAAGGTCAATGCTTTATAGTTCGGAGTGTTGGGTGACGAAGTGTGAACATAAAAAAAAAATGAGAGTAGCGGTGATGGAAATGTTAAGGTGGATGTGTTTAATACTAGGTTCGACAAAAGACATAACGAAATTATTAAAAACAGAGTAGGCGTGGCGCCAATAGATGAGAAAATGAGAGAAGGGCTTATCCATTGGAGACTATTAGAGCCCCATAAGACGTTTCGAACAAAGAGGACCACTAAAACAAAATAAACGGGCAAGACAACGATCTTAAAGACTTGGAAAGGGATAATAAAAGAAGGATATGCAATATTTAAAATATAAATGAAGCTATGTGTCCTAACCAAACACCACAGTGGGATATGATCCATAAAGCTGACTCCACATACTGAGAAAGAGGCTAAGTTACTGTTGGGAGAATGATAAATGGATGCTTAGTCATATGAGAGATGTTACTTTTCCACTGTTTATAAATTGTTCTTGGTGATTTGACATTTTGTCATAATGAGGGGGTTTAAAAGTGGTACATAGTTTTACAGCTGCTGACTGCTGTTCTTTGTGAAGAACTTTGAATCTTCCTCAAAGCCAGTATGTGGCAGTTCAGATGGAAAGAAAACTGCAGAACACAATCACTACAAATGCTGGAGAAATTTCAGACAAGAGTTTTTCCAATCAGAGGTAGAGTACCTTTTCTGCTAAAGCTTACTTTGTGTCCTGCCTCTAACAAGTGACTTCTTGGAGGTTTAGGGCACTAAAGTTGGTTTGTTTTCTCTTTCTTAAACAAATACATCAAAATGGGATTAATAACAGTCAGAGAGGGGCATGGTATCATTATGGGGTGTTTGGCAAACTAAAACACAAATGATAATGCACACAAATTAAATACTCTCATGGATAGATGGAGATGATTTTTTTAAAAAATGTTCATGCTTTCTTTGATAATAAAAGTATTGTGTTTTTAAAAAAAATGTTCATGCATTCTTTGATAAATAACAGTATTGTGTTTTTATATTTGTCTCCATCCTTTTAATTGAATTTGTATTTATAAATGGAACTTAGCCCTGCAGAAATGATTTGTTATTGTGTTAAAGGTCCAACACGAAACCCCCAATGGGCAGAGGACAGAAAAAGGATTCTAAAAAGCGCTCATACTCAGAGGATGAGGAGTTGGATCCCATGGATCCAAGCTCTTATTCAGATGCTCCTCGCGGTGGTTGGTATGTTACTTGGATGTAGCTTATGTTGCCAATACATGTTTTGTTGGATGTAGATTTCATTAGGAATTATGTGAGTTTTTTCTTAATCATATGTTGCCCTTTTTCAGGGTTGTTGGTCTGAAAGGTGTGCAACCACGTGCAGCGGATACCACTGCCACGGTATGTACTAATTCTATTTTAGTAGAACATTAATGTTTGGTTTTCTTGGACGCATCTTGAATTAACGAGTCATGCTTTAGTAGGATTACAGATTAACTAATATCTGAGAAATAATGAAATGGAAGATTTATAGGAAATGGTAGATGAGAGAAGAAGTAGATTATAACTTGGCTGTTATAGTACTTACTCTTCTGGGCATGTCAACTCAGAATTGATTTGGTTAAGTTTGTCTTTGTTAATCTAACAAAATATGACTGTCTTTTATGAGTGCTGATTTGCTTAAATGCCTTAATATTAATTTCTGCAGTCGTGGTACATTAGTGTGTAAAGTAGTAGTATTGTACAAGGATTATTGATCGCTGCCTCTTTTAGGAAGGTTTAAATATGACTGACTGCTGTGAAGTTATTCGCAGTTTAAGAATGGCATATCATGATATGACACATGTCTTTTTTTAGTAAATCCTAGAGGAATCTTTGTGAATGAGTTTTCTGGGTTTGGAAGACTGTCCATTGCACCCAATTTTAGCCTGTTAAAATTTGGGCAAAGTAGCTATCTAGCTGGGCAGATGAAAATCTAAGTGGTTCTAGTTATGTCTTTGAGACATGGTCAAATAAAATTACTGGAGTTTGTATGATTTGGGTACCTTGCTTACATTCTTTAATTAGCCTGCAGGCCCTAAGTGCTCTATGAATAGAAGACGCAGCTTTGCTTTGGCTGCATGTGGTTTGATAATATTGTTATAATATCTTTTCACTTTGCAATCTCTTATTTTTGCTGAAGTTGATGTTCCAAGCACATCTTTTCGTGAAAATCCTCGATTTGACTATTGATTGTATCTCTGATATGTTTTGAGTCACATCATATGTATTTTTTGTTGGTCCCTCTGCCCAATATACTGATGCTTTTGTTGGTCCCAGGGTCCTCTGTTTCAGCAGCGTCCTTACCCGTCACCTGGAGCAGTCCTGAGGAAAAATGCTGAGATTGCATCACTGAAGAAAAAGCCTAATTCTAATTACGCTCCTATATCGAAGAGGGGTGATGGGAGTGATGGACTCGGCGATGCTGACTGAAACACGCTCTTTCAATGGAGTATAGCTTTAGTATTAGAAGAGAATATTGTATCTTTGATGAGTTAGCAGCTAGCTCTTTGGAATCGTTTTCGATGCACAAGATCATGATGAGTCTCAACTCTCTAGACTTTTAGGAGTATCACCCCAGTTACCTTTCACGTGGGATAGGGATTGCGACAATCTTGTTATGTGACATTCTGGGTGCGAACTGCGAATGCTTCCTGTCTTCAGGACCTCATCAATTAGAGAACACTAAAGCAGAGCAGGGCCTTCAGTCTCGATTAGAAATTTTTTAATGCTGCCAATTTTTTAAAACCTACCCATCAGGTTAAATAAAACTATTTTTATCAAATAATATTTTATTAAAAATTAATTAATTAGTCCCTGCTAGAAAAATTTTCTGACTCCGCCCCTGAGCACAAGAATAATTGACAAGAAATAAAGAAGAGATTGAGATGATGAGTTTTACTCGAGTTTGCACAATAGTCCTACGTCCAACTTGGAGAATAGTTCGCTAATGATCAAATCAAATTACAAAAATTACAAGCATTCAATGTTTCCAACTCTCTCAAAGATTTTTCTCTCAAAATGTTTGATCCATTGTTGTTCTACTTTCCCCTGTTTTTCACCACTACCCACGGCTCCCTGCTACTATTCTTCTCTCAAAGATTTTTCTCTCAAAATGTTTGATCTATTGTTGTTCTATTTTCCCCTGTTTTTCACCTACTACCCATGGCTCCTTGCTACTATTCTTTAGTGGAAACATGTAGCTATTTATACCCCATGCCTAAGACCATGTGCACTGGTGAAACCGCTCTGAAACTGCTATTGTGGTTTCACTTTATTAAATATTCAATCTCTCTCTCCCACCTCATCAAATCATAAAGAAACTACTCCATTTTTACCTTTGAATTAACTTAATGGAGCTCACTTGATTTTCTCTATCATACTCATTAATTTTACCTGCAATATTTAATTTAAATAAATTTGCCTACCAAAATAAATTGAAAAATAAAATTTAATAGTATACTTGTAATTTTTTAATTGAATTTCATTTTTTAAAATTTAATATTTCAAATTAATTTCAATTTTTAAAATTTTTCTACCAACCGAATTAAAAAGAACCATATTTTAAGAGAATGTAATTTCAATTTTTGAAAAGAACCAAAATTTTATTTCAAAATTTAAAAATAAAAATTAGGAGTTTTTTTTTAAAAAAATTGATTTTTAGTTTTTAAAAAGAAAATAAATTATTTTGATTTTTTTAAAATTCAGTTTTTTTATTTAAAAAAATGTTGGGACATGTGGCACCACATGATTGGGCCACATGTCCAGCTGAAGCAAAAAAAAGTTTTTAAAACAGGCTGGGACATATGTTGCCACGTGGCCCAATCAGAAGCTACCACGTGGAAGCCGCGGGGGACAAAAAAATGGTGCACGCTGACGTGCGAATCGAACATCACGTGGGTGTCTACAACAAATTGGAACTGGGCGGTTTCAATTATTAGAAATCGATGCCCAGTTGCAATTATTTGCAACCACATTGAAACCCCCATTGGGTTTCATGGTTTCAGTTCAGTTTCAGAGTGGTTTCAGTTCCGAACTAAAACCACTCTGAAACCTCCACTGCACATACTCTAAGGAATTAATATCTCTCACTTACTCGAACTGAAACCACTCTGAAACCTCCACTGCACATACTCTATGGAATTAATATCCCTCACTAACTAGGTTGCCCGTGTCCCTCTCATTTGTGTACAAAGAAAAATATCCTTACAAAAGAAAAGGTGGGCTCATGGCCCATATGATATAAAGCCACAAAACCCACAAATATCCACCTTGGCATAATAAAGAATCGGGACCCAACAACCAACAACACCGAGAGACCCCCGCTGAATCATTCTCCACATCCTCCTCTAGTTGCTTAACTTCGTGGCGTTGATCAAGTAGGAACAATGCTGAAACTTGATCCCTGTTACCACCTCTGTAGCCATATCCGCTGGATGCTCATCCGTTTGCACTTTATCAACAACAATCGACCTCTCGGCAACCACAGCTCGAATGAAGTGTAGGTTTATGTCGATATGTTTCGTCCTCTCATGATACATTTGGTTCTTGGTCAAGTGTATCACGCTTTGATTATCACAAAACACCTACACCTAATTTTGCACAATCTCGAGATTAACGATCAACCCCTTTAACCAAAGAGATTCCTTCACCTACACCTAATTTTGAGGGAAATGTACTCGGCCTCCATCGTAGAAAGTGCAACCAATAGTTATAATTGCGCTTTCCAACCCGCCGCACAACTAAATATGGTGAATACATACCCTGTCAACGACATCCTCTTGTCCAAGTTACCCGCAAAGTCCGCATTAACATATCCTCTCAATTTAGCATCACCCATTTGTAGGGTAAGCCAACATTTGAAGTTCCCTTCACAAACCGAAGAACCCACTTCGTTGCCTTCCAATGTTCTCTTCACGAGTTGGGCATAAACCAACTCACAAGGTTAGTTGAATATGCTAAACACATGCGTGTGCAATCTATAGCATACATGAGGCTCCCAACAACACTTGCATAAGTAATCTGATCTATACTCGATTGACCCTCCTTGGTCTCTAGCAGAATCTTTGTGGAGAGTTTGAAATGAGTCGCCAAAGGTGTTTGAACCGTCTTTGCCTCTGACATCCTAAACTTAGCCACCACCTTCCAAAGATAATCACATTGAGACACAAATAATTCACCGCATCTCCTATCCCGTGTGAATTTCCATACCCAAAATTTTCTTGGCTGGTCTCATGTCTTTCATTTCGAACTCCCTTCCTAAAAACTGTTTCAAGTAATAGACTTTGTTCTTGTTCTTCGATGCAATTAACATGTCATCAACATATAGCAACACGAATATTCCACTACCATCAACCCACTTGACATACACACAACTATCTAAGTTACTCTGTGAGAACCCATTTCGCACCATGAACTCATCAAACCTCAAGTACCATTGTCTAGGGAATTGCTTCAAACCATAAAGAGATTTTCTTAGAAGATATTACATACCTTCATCTCCAACCTTGATGAACTCTTCCGGTAGAGCCTTTTTTATTCTCTCCTCAAGATTCCCATGAATAAACATGATCCTTACATCCATTTGCTCAAGCTCTAAATCGTATTGATTTACCATAGCAAGCAATAACTAAATGGATATGTGCTTCACCGCAGGGGAGTAAATCTCATTGAAGTCGACCCATTCTCTTTGTGTGAAGAACTTAGCCACCAATCTCGCCTTACACCGTTACTTTTCAAACCCGACAATGCCTTCTTTTTATTTGAACACCTATTTACAACCAACCACATGTTGATTTTTAGGCTTTTCCACAAGTATCCAAGTCTTGTTCTTTTCAAGTGATGTCATTTCCTCTTCCATTGCACACTTCCATAACTCATTGTTTTTCCCACCACCGCTTCCCAATATAAATTTGGCTCCAAGTCTTCCAACTCTTCCGTGATAACCAATGCAAAAGCAACTAAATCAGAGTAACCATACCTCTCTGGGGATCATGTTTCTCTTCTATGTCGGTCTTTTACCAATTGGTACGAGTATAGGCTCTCATTATGACTTTCACCTCCTAACTCTTCAATTTCTTCTAAGTGACCCCCATTACTAGCATCATTTTTATCCTCCGGTTCATCGCTACATTTCCCCAATAGCTCCACCTTAGTTTTGGCTCCTTCCTTAGCAACCTTCACACTATCATTGGCCTCTTGAGAAGCCAAGGTCACATAGTACCCAGATTCTCTAAAGACAACATCCCGGCTAGTGACACATTTGGATGTTTCACCTTCTTTGCACCAAAGTTTCCAAGCCCTCGGGGTAGCAAACAAACATACATATCTTTGCTCTTGGATCTAGTTTGTCCTCTTTTTGGTGCATGTAAACCCAAATACTTTCAAGTTATCAAGCTTTGTTGGAGAACCATTCCATAATTCCTTCGGTGTCTTGAAATTCAAGGTCGTCCAAGGACATTGATGCGTCCACTTTATATGCTTATTTTAGTACCATTTAGGATCCATTTTGTGCTCTTTCATTACCAACAGCTTGTGTTTTACCATGAAATTCTCTTAGGAGGGGTAAGAGCAACTTTGCGCTCTTTTACCTCTTCTAAGTGGATTTTTGTGTGACGAAGTAATGAAGACCGGAGGCCATTGAAGACTACACTTTCGAAGATTTTGAAGACTTGCTTTGAAGACGTGAAGACCGGAGGCCATTGAAGATTACTTTTGAAACCGTTGAAGACTTAGAAGTTGAGAGGAGTGACTATGGAGATGACTACATGCCACAAGGAGAAGAAGAAGAAATAATGCAAAAATTCTGGTTACCGTCGCGAGTCGCGACGGACTCGTCACGACCAACATGTTCGTCGCGAGTCGCAACGAACTTCGTCGCGAGTTGCGACGAACTTCGTCGCGAGTTGCGACGGCCACTGACCAGAATCCTACTTTCTTTTCCTTTCACTATAAATACCATTTTTTCTCTCCTCTCATTCCAGTTTTCAGAGCTGCGGATTTTGTACTGTTCTAAACCCTATTTCTCCATTTTTCATCTTTGATTTATCTTGTTGTTTTGATTTGTTGTTTTAGTTAGATTAGCATGAACTCTAGTATCTAATCTAATCTCTTGGGAGCAATTGACCAAAGCTTCCAAACTCATGTCTTAAGAACAATTTGTAGATTGTTTATTACTCTTGCTATTGTGCATTTATGGAGCATTGAATGTGTTGTTGATATCATTAATGTTATTGAAAGCTTGAGTATAGGAATACTCGTATGAATTGCTTGTTAGGGTTTGGGTGAGTTGGGTTAAACTCCCCCTTGTTCTTGTTAGGAATGTATGAGTATGAATTAGAGCTTTTGATTATGTTGATGGATTGATGATTGCTAGATAGATATGCAATGTCGAACTCTTTGCCATGTCTATCATTTGTAGCAAACGGGAGAAGTCTATGAGCGTTGAACGTTCTTGACTAATCCTGTGTAAATGCATAGATCGGTTAAATGCTTAGTCACGGTGTAGTGGTCATAAGTGTTACCGACTTTGTTGATCCTTCGTGCTAAATGCCATTAATGGGATACCTTGAGTCGTGGTTCGACTACGGGAGTCATTGGTGAGGTTTGAAAAGAGATGTCGAATTCACTCTTGCAAACTACTATCTAAGAAGGATAGAAGTTTAGTCTTCACAACAAGTAGTGAAAGTAGTAAATAAGTTGCATGTTCAATGATGGATAAGAGGTTTGGAAGTGAAAGTCAATTGCGCCCAAGGCTTCGTAATTGTATTTTCATCACAACTTTATTTGCGTTTACATGATTAGCATCATTCTCTTGATTTGCTAATTGTTGTATTTTAATTTGCTAATTTAGGAACCATCCAACCAAACCCCCCTCCTTGTTTATATGGTTTTATATATATCTATGTATGTATGTGTTTAGTACGTTTTCTCATATAGGTGTCTAAGTACTTAGAAAAATCCCTTTTCCTGTGGACGACCCCATCTTGCCACTGTTTACATTATTGTGGATAGGACACATTAAGGGCCTAAAAGTATTAACTTTGAGAGGTACGGCGATGACCTCCCAAATTTTGGCGCCGCTGCCGGGGATTAGGCGTTCATTTTTAAGTGCTTTAGCATATTATGTGTGATTATGTGCTACTTGTGAATATTTGTTAGTTTGGTTTTATTTTGATTTCTTAGTTAATTTTCCATTTTCGCTTGGCTTGGAGATGTATTGTCTGAGTTCTTGGTGTATGGTTCGCACACGATCCTCTTCACAAGAACCCTTACACTACGACCCCGAGTTGGAGTTGAATTTGAGATGGGCTAGGAGGCTTTCTTTGGAAAGTGTGAATAACACCCCTCCTAGTGAGCATTTTGCGGATACATCTTCATCAATGGAACATCAAATCGAGCAAGAAGATGAGAATCCGAGAAGGGAACCACACCATCCTTTGGGACAACCCTTGTTGAGAGAAATCATGGCACCCAATCTTGAGCAACAACCGATGTGCATTGAGTACCCAGTGGTTGGGCCAAATGGGCATTTCAAGCTAAAAATCGGTTTATCAATATGCTACCCGCATTCCTTGGAAGGCAAGGGGAGAATGCCAACAAGCATCTCACTGAATTTCACTTCTTGTGTAGCGGTATGGTTCCTCATGGAGTGGACGAAGATTTTTACAAGTTGAAGGCATTCCTTTTCACTCTTAAGGATGGTGCTAGAGATTGGCTCCATTACCTACAGCCAAGGAGCATAAAGAGTTGGCTTGATTTGAAGACAAAATTTCTTGCCAAGTACTTCCCGGCCTCGAGGTCCGCTGCTATGAAGAAAGACATAAGCAACATTCTGCAGTGGCATGAAGAGTCTTTCTTTGAGTATTGGGAGAGATTTAAGATGCTTCTCGCAAGTTGTCCCTACCATGGCTATTCAGAGGGAGATTTGGTGTATTACTTTTATAATGGCCTTCTTGATGAAGACCAAAGGCTGGTTAGAAGTTCTTGTGGTGGCACCCTCAGAAACAAAACGACTACCAAAGCCATGCAACTATATGAAGAGCTAGCGGAAGAGTCGAGGAATTTTAGCTCAAGGGCTGATTTGAGGAGGAGAAACCCAATACCTGCAAGTGACTTTGCCAACAGTGGGAAATTGGAGGATCAAGTCATGGCCCTCACATCCATGGTGAAGACCTTGATGACAAAGCCCGGAGGAAATGCGCCACATGTTAAGTCATGTGAAATTTGCTACTTGGCGCACCCTACGGACACATGCCCCACTCTACAAGAAGATTACGTTGAGGAAGTAAGTGCTATGGGGTATCAGGGAAATCAAGGGTACCAAGGTAACTATGGGTATCAAGGTGGTCAAGGCTACCAAAGGTACCCAGGGTACCAAAATCGGCCGTATAATTTGGGAAATCGTGATCACCCGAACCTCCGGTATGGAAACCCTCAAGGAGGCCAGAACTCTCAACCATACAGGCTTACCCCACAACAATACCGGCCACCTCAACAACAGTTCTAAAGGCTTGAAGACAAACCCCGAGACCGAGGGGAGGGCTCGGGGCTATCCGAGGATGAGGTGTTGCAAGCTATTCACCGATTAGGCATGAGTGCTGAAAAGAGCGAACAATTCCAAGATGAGGCTAAAGTAAGTATCAAAAACTTGAAAACTCAAGTGAGCCAAATAGCCCAAATGGTGAACCGGATGGAAGCCCGGGAAAAGGGTAAACTACCTGCCCAACCAGAGATCAACCCGAGGCAAAATGCAAGTGCTATCACTTTGAGAAGTGGTAGAGAGGTCGGTGCTTCACCGGAGGCTGAAAATGTTGAAAAGGATCCAACGAGAATTGAAGAGTTTGAAAAGGGAGTTGAGGAAGAGGCAGCCCATGAGAAGGAGACCAATGAGCTAGCCAACAAAGGCAAGGAGGAAGAAATCGAGTTGGAGACATTACCACCAAGACCGAAGTCAACCTCCACCCCGGAACCATCCTCTCCTCCACACAAAAGAACAAAGATGGTGGATATCCCTCCATATGTTCCGGAACCCCCATTTCCGGAGGCCTTGAAAGACAGGAGGAGGACGGAGGATAACAAAGACATCTACGAAGTCTTTCGTAGATGTGAGGTAAACATCCCTCTCTTGAATGCAATTGAACAAATTCCTAGATATGCCAAATTTCTCAAAGAATTATGTGTTGTGAATAGGAAACAAAGGGCCAAAAACAAGTTGAAAAATGGAAAAAGTGAGCATGTTTCCGCATTGTGTCAAAGAGAGCTACCCCCTAAATGTAGCGATCCCGGCATGTCACAATCCCATGCATAATAGGAAATACTCGTTTTGAAAAAGCTATGCTTGATTTGGGTGCATCCATAAATGTGATTCCTTACTCTTTGTATGAAAATCTCAACTTGGGAACATTGCATAAAACCGGGGTGGTAATCCAATTGGCCGATCGTTCTAGTGCATACCCTAAGGGTATTGTCGAGGATGTGTTAGTTAAGGTGGATTCCTTAATTTTCCCCGCAGATTTTTATGTCCTTGATATGGAGCATGATAAACATGCCGCCCCAATTTTGTTGGGGAGGCCATTTTTGAAAATGTCTAGGACAATGATTGATGTGCATAAAGGTACCCTCACCATGGAATTTGATGGAATGAAAGTAGAGTTTAACATAAATGACTCTATGAAGTATCCTAGTGAAGAACATTCTTGCCATGCCCTAGATATTGTTGAAGAAGTTGTGCAAGATGTTTTTGAACTAAATGGTGAGGATTCTTTGTTGGTTGCTTTGCAATGTGATGTTAATGATGCCCACAATGTATATTCTATGAGCACTAACTTGAAGGGCAGCTTTGAGGATTTGAACTTGCTTGAAGAGATGACACCGAGGTTTGATGCGTCCACTTTATATGCTTATTTTAGTACCATTTAGGATCCATTTTGTGTTCTTTCATTACCAACAGCTTGTGTTTTACCATGAAATTCTCTTAGGAGGGGTAAGAGCAACTTTGCGCTCTTTTACCTCTTCTAAGTGGATTTTTGTGTGACGAAGTAATGAAGACCGGAGGCCATTGAAGACTACACTTTCGAAGATTTTGAAGACTTGCTTCGAAGACGTGAAGACCGGAGACCATTGAAGATTACTTTTGAAACCGTTGAAGACTTAGAAGTTGAGAGAAGTGACTATGGAGAAAACTACATGCCACAAGGAGAAGAAGAAGAAATAATGCAAAAATTCTGGTTACCGTCGCGAGTCGCGACGGACTCGTTGCGACCAACATGTTTGTCGCGAGTTGCGACAAACTTCATCGCGAGTCGCGACGACCACTGACCAGAATCCTACTTTCTTTTCCTTCCACTATAAATACCATTTTTTCTCTCCTCTCATTCCAGTTTTCAGAGCTGCGGATTTTGTACTGTTCTAAACCCTATTTCTCCATTTTTCATCTTTGATTTATCTTGTTGTTTTGATTTGTTGTTTTAGTTAGATTAGCATGAACTCTAGTAGCTAATCTAATCTCTTGGGAGCAATTGACCAAAGCTTCCAAACTCATGTCTTAAGAACAATTTGTAGCTTGTTTATTACTCTTGCTATTGTGCATTTATGGAGCATTGAATGTGTTTTTGATATCATTAATGTTATTGAAAGCTTGAGTATAGGAATACTCGTATGAATTGCTTGTTAGGGTTTGGGTGAGTTGGGTTAAACTCCCCCTTATTCTTGTTAGGAATGTATGAGTATGAATTAGAGCTTTTGATTATGTTGATGGATTGATGATTGCTAGATAGATATGCAATGTCGAACTCTTTGCCATGTCTATCATTTGTAGCAAACGGGAGAAGTCTATGAGCGTTGAACGTTCTTGACTAATCCCGTGTAAATGCATAGATCGGTTAAATGCTTAGTCACGGTGTAGTGGTCATAAGTGTTGCCGAGTTTGTTTATCCTTCGTGCTAAATGTCATTAATGGGATACCTTGAGTCGTGGTTCGACTACGGGAGTCATTGGTGAGGTTTGACAAGAGATGTCGAATTCACTCTTGCAAACTACTATCTAAGAAGGATAGAAGTTTAGTCTTCACAACAAGTAGTGAAAGTAGTAAATAAGTTGCATGTTCAATGATGGATAAGATATTTGGAAGTGGAAGTCAATTACGCCCAAGGCTTCGTAATTGTATTTTCATCACATCTTTATTTGCGTTTACATGATTAGCATCATTCTCTTGATTTGCTAATTGTTGTATTTTAATTTGCTAATTTAGGAACCATCCAATCAAACCCCCCCCCCCCCTTGTTTACATGCTTTTATATATATCTATGTATGTATGTGTTTAGTACATTTTCTCATATAGGTGTCTAAGTACTTAGAAAAATCCCTTTTCCTGTGGACGACCCCATCTTGCCACTATTTACATTATTGTGGATAGGACGCATTAAGGGCCTAAAAGTATTAACTTTGAGAGGTACGGCGACGACCTCCCAGACATCAGTTAATCAAGTAAGCAGTCGTGTTCATAGATTCTCCCCAAAATCTCTTTGGCAAACTGGCATAAAATATCATGCATCTCACCCTCTCAAGTAGCGTTCAGTTCACCCGCTCCGCAAGTTCATTTTGTCGTGGGGCATTCTGTACAATTTTATGTCTAACCATACCTTCTTCCTTGGTGTACATGTTAACTCATCAATCAAATATTCCAAACCATTATCCATTGAAGCTTCTTGATTTTATACCTCTACTATCTTCTTCCACTCTTTAAAGTTTCCAAAAGTTTCATCCTTGTGCTTCAAGATGTAGACCCAAAACTTTAAAGAAAAAACATCAATTAATGAGATGAAATACCTACCTCCAATACCTACCTCCACCTAGAGTTGGCGTTCTCGACGTTCCCCACAAGTTCGAGTGCACATAGCTCAACATGTCCCTCGTCACCTTCACGGATCAGGTAACCTTCACTCTTGTGGTTGTGTCGTAGATAGAATTTTTGCAAAACTCTAAGTCACCAAGCTTACCACCCCCAAACAAACCTTACTTACTCAAATCCTTCAAACCTTTATCACTCACATAGGCCCTCGAAGGGATGGAGGCTTCTTTCCTCGAAGGGGTCTAGCTCTCAGCCCTCGAAGGGATAGACTCTTCTTTCCTCAAAGGGGTCAAGATCTCAGTCCTCGAAGGTATGGGGTATTCTTTTCTCAAAGAGGTCAAGCTCTCAGCCCTTGATGGGATAGACTCTTCTATCCTCGAAGGGGTCGAGCTCTCAGCCCTCGAAAGGATGGAGTCTTCTTTCCTCGAAGGGGTCGAGCTCTTAGCTCTCAAAGGGATGGACTCTTCTATCCTCGAAGCTCTCAGCCCTCGAAGGGATGGAGGCTTATGTCCTCGAAGGGTTCGAGATCTCAGCCCTCGAAGGGATGAAGGCTTCTTTCCTCAAATGGGTCTAGCTCTCAGCCCTCAAGGGGATGGACTCTTCTTTCCTTGAAGGAGTCCGGATCTGAACCCTTGAAGGGATAGATTTTCTGTCCTCGAAGGGATCTAGCTCTCATCCCTCAAAGGGATGGAAGCTTCTGTCCTCGAAGGGGTCGAGATCTCGGCCCTCGAAGGGATGGAGTCCTCTATCCTTGAAGGGGTCGAGCTCTCATCCCTCGAATGGATGGAGGCTTCTTTCCTCAAAGGGGTCTAGCTCTTAGCCCTCGAAGGGATGGAGGCTTCTTTCCTCGAAGGGATCAAGCTCTCAGCCCTCGAAGGGATTGAGGTCTAGGCCCTCGAAGGGATGGATTCTTCTATCCTCGAAGGGGTCAAGATCTCAGCCCTCGAAGGGATGGACTCTTCTATCCTCGAAGGGGTCGGGCTCTCAGCCCTCGGAGGGATGAAGTCTTCTTTCCTTGAAGTGGTCAAGATCTCAGCCCTCGGAGGGATGGAGTGTTCTTTCCTCTAAGGGATCGGGCTCTCAGCCCTCGAAGGGATGGAGGCTTATTTCCTCTAAGGGATCGGGCTCTCAGCCCTCGAAGGGATGGAGGCTTCTTTCCTCGATAGGGTCTAGCTCTCAGCCCTCGAGGGGATGGACTCTTCTGTCTTCGAAGGGGTTGAGATCTCATCCCTCGAAGGGATGGAGGCTTTTTTCCTCAAAGGGGTCTAATTGCTCTCCGCCCTCGAGGGGATGGACTCTTCTTTCCTTGAAGGGGTCCAGATCTCAACCCTCGAAAGGATAGAGTCTTCTATCCTCGAAGGGATCTAGCTCTCAGCTCTCGAAGGGATGGAGGCTTCTGTCCTCGAAGGGGTCAAGATCTCAGCCCTCGAAGGGTTGGACTCTTCTATCCTCGAAGGGGTTTAGCTCTCAGACCTAGAAGGGATGGAGTCTTCTTTCCTCGAAGGGGTCGAGCTCTCAGCCCTCGAAGGGATGGACTCTTTTATCCTCGAAGGGGTGAAGGTATAGACCATCGAAGGGATGAAGGTCTAGGCCCTCGAATGGATGGAGTCTTCTTTTCTCGAATGAGTCGAGATCTCAGCCCTCGAAGGGATGAAGCTTCTTTCCTCGAAGGGGTCTAGCTCTTAACCATTTAGGGGATAGACTTTTCTTTCCTTGAAGGGGTCAAGATCTCAACCCTCGAAGGAATGGAGTCTTCTATCATTGAGGGGGTCGAGATCTCAGCCCTCGAACGAATGGAGTCTTTTTTTCTAGAAGGGGTCAAGATCTTAGCCCTCGAACGAATGGAGGCTTCTTTCCTCGAAGAGGTCTAGCTCTCAGCCCTCGAAGGGATGGACTCTTCTTTCCTCGAAGGGGTCGAGATCTCAGCCCTCAAAGGGATGGAGTCTTCTATTCTCGAAGGGGTCTAGCTCTCAGCCCTCGAAGGGATGGAGGCTTCTTCCCTCGAAGGGATCAAAATCTCAGCCCTCGAAGGGATAGCCTCTTCTATCCTCAAAGGGGTAGAGCTCTCATCCCTCTAAGGGATGGACTTCTCTATCCTCAAAGGGGTCGAGCTCTCAGCCCTCGAAGGGATGGACTCTTCTATCCCCAAAGGGGCCGAGCTCTCAGCCCTCGAAGGGATGGACTCCGCTATCCTCGAAGGGGTGTAGCTCTCAGCCCTCGAAGGGATGGAGTCTTCTATCCTCGAATGGGTCAATATCTTAGCCTCAAAGGAATGGAGTTTTCTATCCTCGAAGGGGTCGAGATTTTAGCACTCGAAGGGATGAAGTCTTCTTTCCTCGAAGGGGTCTAAGTCTGTGCCCTCGAAAGGATGGGCTCTTCTTTCCTCGAAGGGGTCGAGCTCTCAGCCCTCGAAGGGATGGACTCCTCTATCCTCGAAAGAGTCGAGCTCTCAGCCCTCGAAGGGATGGACTCTGCTATCCTCGAAGGGGTGTAGCTCTCAGCCCTCGAAGGGATGGAGTCTTCTATCCTCGAATGGATTGATATCTCAGCCTCGAAGGAATGAATTCATCTATCCTCGAAGGGATCGAGATTTCAGCCCTCGAGGGGATGAAGTCTTCTTTCCTCGAAGGGGTCGAGATCTCAGCCCCCGAACGGATGAAAGCTTCTTTCCTCGAAGGGGTCTAGGTCTCTGCCCTCGATGGGTTAGACTCTTCCTTCCTCGGAGGGGTCGAGATCTCAGTCCTCGAAGGGATGGAGTCTTCTATCCTCAAAGGGGTCTAGCTCTCAACCCTCGAAGGGATGGAGGCTTCTGTCCTCAAAGGGGTCGAGATCTCAGCCCTCGAAGGGATGGACTCTTCTATCCTTGAAAGGTCTCAACCCTTAAAGGGATGGACTCTTCTATCCTCGAAGGGGTCTAGCTCTTAGCCCCTCGAAGGGATGGACTCTTCTATCCTCAAAGGGATCGAGATCTCAGCCCTTAAAGGGATGGAGTCTTCTTTCCTCGAAGGGGTCAAGATCTCAGACCTCGAAGGGATGGATTCTTCTTTCCTCAAAGGGGTTGAGATCTCATCCCTCAGAGAGATGGAGTCTTCTTTCCTTGAAGGGATCGAGCTCTCAGTCTTTAAAGGGATGGAGTCTTCTATCCTCGAAGGGGTCAAGATCTCAGCCCTCAAAGGGATGGAGTCTTCTTACCTCGATGTGGTCTAGCTCTCAGCCCTCAAAGGGATGAAGTCTTCTTTCCTCGAAGGGGTCGAGATATGAGCCCTCGAAGGGATGGAGTCTTCTTTCCTTGACGGGTTCTAGGTCTCAGCCCTCGAAGGGATGGAGTCTTATATCCTTGAAGAAGTTGAGCTCTCAGCCCTCGAAGGGATAGACTTTTCTATCCTCGAAGGGGTCGAGCTCTCAGCCCTCGAAGGGATGGAGTCTTCTTTCCTCGAAGGGGTCCAGATCTCAGCCCTTGAAGGGATGAAGTCTTCTATCCTCGAAGGAGTCTAGCTCTCAACCCTTGAAGAGATGGAGGCTTCTGTCCTTGAAGGGGTCGAGATCTCATCCCTCAAAGGGATGGACTCTTATATCCTCGAAGGGGTAGAGCTCTCAACCTTCGAAGGGATGGACTCTTCTATCCTCGAAGGGGTCGAGATTTTAACCCTCAAATGGGTCAAGCTCTTAGCCCTCGAAGGGATAGACTCTTCTATCCTCGAATGGGTCAAAATCTCAGTCCTCGAAGGAATGGAGTCTACTTTCCTCGAAGGGGTCGAGATCTCAGACCTCGAAGGGATGGATTCTTCTTTCCTCGAAGGGGTCGAGATCTCTGCCCTCGAAGGGATGGAGTCTTCTTTCCTTGAAGGGATCGAGCTCTCAGCCTTCGAAGAGATGTAGTCTTCTATTCTCGAGGGGGTCAAGATCTATGCCCTCGAAGGGATGCAGTCTTCCATCCTTGAAGGGGTCGAGATCTCAGCCCTCGAAGGGATGGAGTCTTCTTACCTCGACGGGGTCTAGCTCTCAGCCCTCAAAGGGATGAAGTATTCTTTCCTCGAAGGGGTCAAGATCTCAGCCCTCAAAGGGATGGAGTCTTCTTTCCTCAACGGGGTCTAGCTCTCAGCCCTCGAAGGGGTGGAGTCTTATATCTTCGAAGGGGTCGAGATAAGGGATGGAGTGTTCTATCCTCGAAGGGGTCTAGATCACAGCCCTCGAAGGGATGGAGTCTTCTTTTCTCGACGGGGTCTGGCTCTCAGCCCTTGAAGGGATGAGGTCTTCTTTACTCTAAAGGGTCGATATCTTAGCCCTCAAAGGTATGGACCATTCTTTCCTCAAAGGGGTCTAGCTCTCAGCCCTCAAAGGGATGGAGGCATATGTCCTTGTAGTGGTCGAGATCTCAGCCCTCGAAGGGATGGACTCTTCTATCCTCGAAGGGGTCAAGCTCTCAGTCCTTGAAAGGATTGACTCTTCTATCCTCGAAGGGCTTGAGCTCTCAGCCCTTAAAGGGATGGACTCTTCTAACCTCGAAGGGGTCGAGCTCTTAGCCCTCGAGGGGATGGACTCTTCTTTCCTCGAAGGGGTTGAGATCTCAGCCCTTGAATGGATGGAGTCTTCTATCCTCGAAGGGTTCAAGATCTTGACTTTTTTTCCTCAAAGGGGTCGAGATCTCAGCCCTCGAACGGATGGAATCTTCTTTCCTTGAAGGGGTCTAGCTCTCAGCCCTTGAAGGGATGGACTCTTATTTCCACCAAGGGGTCGAGATCTCAGCCCTAAAAGGGATGGAGTCTTCTATTCTCGAAGGGGTCAAGCTCTCAGCCCTCGAAGGGATGGAGGCTTCTGCCCTCCAAGGGGTCGATATCTCAGCCCTCGAAGGGATGGACCCTTCTATCCTAGAAATGGTCGAGCTCTCAGCCCTCGAAGGGATGGACTCTTCTATCCTTGAAGGGGTCGAGATCTCAGCCCTCGAAGGGATGAAGCCTTCTTTCCTCTCTCATCCCTCGAAGGGATAGAGTCCTCTATCCTCGAAGGGGTCGAAATCTCAGCCCTCGAAGGGATGGAGTCTTTTTTCCTCGAATGGGTCTAGCAAAGCTTGGACCGGAAGAACTCAAACAGGGGACGAGAAAGTCCTTTGGTGAAGATTTCAGTAATCTGAAGACCAGTGGAGACATGGGCAACACGTAACTTGCTAGAAGCCACCAACTCACGAATAAAGTGATAGTCGATATCAATATGTTTGGCCCGCATGTGAGCAGCTGGATTTTGAGCCAAGAAAATGGCACTACTATTGTCACATAACAGCAATGGGGAGTTCGAAAGCAAAACACGAAGGTCGCAAAGTAAATGAGTCGGCTAGACCATCTCCGGAGCTGTGTTGGCAAGAGCCCGATACTCGGACTCAGTGCTGGAACGAGAGATGGTAGGCTGCTTCTTGGCACTCAAGGAAATAAGATTTCCACCAAGAAAGGCTGCATATCTATATGTAGATCGGCAAGTCTCGAAACAACAAGTCCAATCAGCATCCAAATACCCCAAGACTTCAGGAGTACTGGTCGAGCGAAAAGTGAGGCCAAAATAAAGAGTGTCTCTGACGTAATGAAGAATCCGAGTGACTGTGGCATAATGATCATCATGAGGATCCTGAAGAAACTAACTGACGGTGTTGACCGTAAATTCCAGATCAGGACGAGTAATCGTCAAATACTGGAGGGCACCAACAAGGGATCGATACAACATCGGATTCTGAAATGGCTGAATGGTAGAGCTGTGTAGCTGCGAACCAGGAACAAAAGGGGTAGAGACCAGGGCCGCATCGAACAAATCGGCACGAGTGAGAATATCCCGAGTATACTTAGCTTAACCGAGAAGCAGACCCGAGGAAGTGGGTGATACTTCTAAGCCAAGAAAGTAATAGAGGGAGCCCAAATCCTTAATAGCAAACTCCCGATGTGTTCGATCAATAAAATTTAGAAGAAGCTCATAGTCATTGCTTGTGAGAATGATATCATCGACAAAGACCAGGAGATAGAGCAATGACGAGCCTCGAGAGAGAAAAAAAGGGAAGTGTCTGCAGAACTGCACCGAAGCCCGAGTTAAGATAAATAGGTGTTGAACCGCTGAAACCATGCTCGAGGTGCTTCCATAAATGGCCTTTCACAAGCGGCAAACATAATTGGGACAAAGAGAGTCCTTGTAACTAACCGGTTGCGCCATATAGACTGGAGTATCAATAATACCATTCAGAAAGGCATTCTTTACATCTAACTAATGAAAAGGCTAGGAATGCATAGTGGCAATAGCAACTACGGTCTAGACAATGGAGGCCTTGACTACCAGACTAAAAGTATGATCGAAATCAAAGTCCAAAATCTGAGAGAACCCCTGCTCAACAAGGCGAGCTTTGTGACGATCAATCGTACCATCAGGACGATACTTCAGCCGGTAAACCCATTTGGAGCCAACAATGTTGACACCAGAAGGGCGTGGGATAAGATCCTAAGTGTGCTGGCCCTGTAAGGCAGCAATCTCCTTATTCATAGAAGCAACCCAAGACGGGTCCTTTAACGCCGAACAATAATCAATGGGCTCCAACTGGGTGAGAAAGGCAGCAAGAAGGCCATGAGCCACAAGACCAGAATAGTCTCGATGCGAAATATCTCCAGTTGAAGATCTAGTGGCCATTTAATGAGTACGATGCTACGATGAAGAAGTCGGAGGAGAAGGAGCCAGAGAGGACCCCGGGGACTGAATAACAGAAGTGGTCAGGGATGATGCCACAGGGGAATGAGAACTATCCACCGGTGACTGTGGTGGGGTAGACAGGTCAATAGTTGGCTATACAGAGTCCGATGAGCAAATAGGGTCGGGCATAGGAGATGGATGATCATAGGTCGAGAGGGGCAGACCAGAGCTGCCATCAGCGTCAAGAAAAATAGAGACATCCAAAGTCGAAAGAGCGGAGCCAGTGGCCGAGGCCGAAGACGAGGGAAAAAATAGCCTTAATCAAAACGAGCATGACGAGTGACATAAATCTTGCCAGTGGAAGGATCAAGGCAGCAAAAACACTTATAATGAAAGTTGTAACCGATGAAAACACAAGGTATACTCCGAGGAGATAACTTATGAGGGGCCATAGGGCAAACATAAGGAAATACTCGACAACCAAAAGGATGGAAGTTCGAGTAGATCAGATCACGGTGATAAATAATGCCATAAGGAGAAGTCCCTTGTAACACCGGAGTGGGAAGCCAATTAATGGTGTAAACTGTAGTAGCAAAAGCATCATCCCATCTTGACAAGGGTAGATTCTAATGAAAAAGCATAGTGAGGCTCATTTCTGCAACATGTCTGTGTTTGCGCTCGGCCCGACCATTTTGCTGCAGGGTGTAAGGGCACAAAACTTGATGATGAATGCCTTTGGAGGGAAAATGGAATCGTAAGCGCGTATTTAAGAACTCAGTGCCACTGTCACTTTGAAAAACTTTTATTTTGGACGTAAATTGATGCTCGACTAAGGCCTCGAACTGCAAGTAAGTATAGGATTTTCGGTGCAGGGGAAAGAACCAGGCAAAGCGAGAATAATCATCCACAAACAAGGCATAATAAGAAAAACCATTTGCAGGCAAAACTAGGGAAGTCCCCCACAAATCACAATGTATCAAATTTAAGACGTGCGCAACACGCTTATAATTCTTAACAAAAGCTAACCGCTGCCCCTTTGCCATAACACATGGAGCGCAAGTATGTGGTTTGGGTAATAAAGAAAAAACTGACGGGTGACCGGATTTCTGTAAACCAAAAATGACAGTAGCTGGAACATGCCCCAGCCGAGCATGCCAAAGTTCAAACGATGCCCGTCCTCTATTCTGCTACAAGAAGGAAACGAGTGTTGCGCCACCCTTGTCTAATACGTACAGTCCTCCATCACTGTGGCCCCTGCCCACGACTTCCTTGGAAACTTTGTTCTGAATCACAAAATTTCTATCATTAAAAGTAACAAAGACATTTAAATCCCTAGTCATTTTACTAATGGACAGTAAATTTTTAGTGATGGCAGGAACGACCAAAACATCAGACAGTGTCAAAGTATCAGAAACCCGAGAATCACCAATGTGAGAAATTGGAATAGAAGCAGCATTACCAACAGAAACACATGAATTACCAGAGTAAGGTGTGACACTGTCAAGGCCAGAGGCTGAAGACGCCATATGACTGGTAGCACCAGAATCAACATACCAGTCAGATGCGCGAGAATGTGGCTCTATCTGCAGTGAAGTCTGAAAATTGGCAGCCAAGTGCGTGGAGTCTGAAGGACGAGTCTGCGCTAACATGTTGTAACAGGTAGCCGCATAATGGCCCGGACGACCACACCAAGTACAATAATGATGGCCACGTCTGGAACTAGCCCCAGCCGTGAATTGACCTGGACCTGAACCAAACTGACTTCCTCAGGGGCCACAAGATCGGCCACCTCTGGCAACACGTGAACCCCATGTGCCGCCGCCCCTGGCAGGTGCGTGATTCCAGCACGCACGGCAGGGGGCTGCTCACCTGCAAAGAATGTTACTGGGGCAGACGTAGGTACTGAATTGCCTTGGAGATTTTCCAAAAATGCCTCATGATTCTTGGCACGAGACAAAATGCCAGCATAAAGCAGTGTAGGGGAAGAATTAATCAGAGGGCGGAAAAATCTTTGAACTCAGACCTGAAAGCAGTTAAAAACCAGATGATTTGATCATCATTAGAAATAGGGGAACCAATAAGGGATAACTGCTCATAAATGTCTTTGAATTGTAAGTGAAGTTCATGAATGGTACCATTTTTACATATGCCATGGGCATCTGCACGAAGGCGGATAATGGTGGATGTGCTACTATTTTGAAAAATGGCACAAAAATAGTCCCAGATGTCCTTGGCAGTCACACACGAGGTTGGGAGTTCGAAGAGGGCCTCAGGAAAGAGAGAGGAGAACAACAAACTACAGACCCTCTGGTGCTCATCAATCCAGAGGTTTTAGGCGTCCTTGGCCATATTATAAGCCGCCTGAGCCACCGTACGGTTAGTAGGAGGATCGCGGAGAGCGTTGGCAAAAGTGGAAGACGTTGAGCCGGCCGTCGGCGGAGTGGGGAGAGGTGGACGTGGAATTGAACCATCGAGATATTCGAAAAGCCTCTGAGGACGGAGCACGTATTCAATCTGATGTTTCCAAAGAAGAAAGTTGGACTTATTTAGCTTAATTTGTAGCATTTGGAGAAGGATATTAAACAATAATTTTTCAATGGCCATGATAAGAACGGAGGAAGAAGTTCGGCCAGTAGAGGAAGAAAAAGAGGTGGTGGCCGTAAAAAAATTTAGGTTTTGGAAGGTGAATCAGAGCACTGCTCTGATACCATGATAAGATGTATTTGCTGTAAACTATTATTGTATTGCTGACAAGAATATATAGAGTACAATAAGGAAACAAAATATGAGTAGAACTCTAGCTTAGTAAACATGACTTATCCAGAATCAATTATAATCTAATCAGAAATGTGATTTACTCTAACATACATGGTACCCACTGAAAACACAACCAATAAGCAAAAGCCATTGGACCTTCGAACAACACAGGACCCACCATCAAACACACATTACAACATGTTAAAAACTATATAATAAGTACTATATTACCGAGCAAATCAAGCTCTTTCTTCAAGTGATATTTGTCCATGTAAGCGGAGAGTGCTTTCCCGGAGTGTCCCCTACAATACAACAAACAGAGCACGGCTCACAGAGCAATGAAAGTGAATCAAGCAAGCGGAAACCCGAAGCAGAACCAGGTGTTGAAGTTGACCAAAAAGTAGTTCTTCCACATTCCGACCAGTACCAGGTTCACTCTGGTGCCGGTGAAGGTGCTCATCCCGCTGATCGCGCCCAGCACCACCGCCACCATTTCCGGTTCTGCTCAGCCAAACTCTGGAAAATTGATGAATCCAAAGCGCCAGCATACCGGCGATGAGACCACCTGTAAAGAAAGAAGAAACAACTAATGGAAAGCACAACGAAGGATTGGACAAGCCACATGAGAAGAAAGAAGAAACGACAAAGCACAACGAAGGATTAGATGAGATCCACCTGTGAAGGATTAGACGAGACCTACAACGAAGGATTATATCAATAGGAAATCAATGTTGTTTGACGGTGAAGGGAAGACGATGAAGGGAAAGCACAGAAAGAAGAAAATGTACGATGAAGGTAAAGCACATAGAAGAAACAACGAATGGAAGACGATCAAGAAGAAATTATTTTAGGGATTTAGGGGCTTAAATGTTATTTCAATTTTTTTTTGTTTTCCTTTTTTTCCTGGGTAAATAAACATTTCACTCATTTTCAGCCTGAATGTGCCAGAAAAGGTTATATTTGAACAAAACCTAAATATCTATGGTTATATTTGCACTTTCAATTATGGCATGGTTATATCTGCACTTTCAACAATTATGTAGGGTTATATATGCACTTTGCTCAAATAAAAAAATGAACCCTTTTCCGTTGCTTTTCTGGAAAAAGTTGTTCCTCTTGGAGGCGACAACGCGAACAGCCAAAAATCCCACTCAATTGATGATCATCACAAGTGGCATCCGGAAATCCCACTCGATTTCCGGGTAGATGAACGGAGTAATGAAACTGCCGCTAGCTGCATCCATGTGAATTGGTGTATTCTATCCTATAGCTCTATTTTTCGCCATTACAAGGTCATTTAAGAGATTGACATCTTTGAATTCTCCGATGAGAGTTAAACTGAGGGCGGTGGAGGGTTTTCATCATCTCTCCATCTCTATGGCAGAGTCGCGATCGAAGGAAACCAACTCACAGTGTGGGTTCTCCTGGCACCGACCCGCATTTTTTTCGCAATTAGGTGAATTGGCGGTAAGGGTTCCAAGTGACTGAGCGGCGCTGGTGGCAAACTGGGAGAGGGGAAGGAGAGCGACGCTAGGTAGCGAGGTGGTTGTGAGCTGGGGAGAGGGCTGAGCGGCCGTGGGCAGGGTGGCTATGGGTTGAGATGGGTGGTTGTGGGTTAAGCGGTGGGATGAGAGGGGTGGAGGAGTGGCTGTGGGCTGAGAGGGGTGGCTGGACGGGGGTGCTGAGGTGGTGGCAGTAGGTGTGGAGATGGTGGTGGATGAGGGGAGCTGCAAAAAGAGGAGGGTGTTAGAGTACGACGTCGGTGGCGGAGCACGATAATCAACGCTTTTAGTCCATGCAAACTGAGTTACTAGAGTCTTAGCTAGAAGAATTATGTTTGAGAAAAGTGCAAATATAACCCTATGTAATTGAAGAAAGTGCAGATATAACCCTACAATGTTTGAAAGTGCAGATATAACCCTATCTATTCAGGTTATGTGCAAATATAACCTTTTTAGCCAGTTTGTGGCTGGAATGAAGTGAAATGACGAATTTGTCCCTGATGGATTCTTAAAAAAATGGAAATAGCACCATTTTCCCAAATGACAATATTACCCCCAAACCGCATTAATATCCCTTTTGTGCATTCCATTCCCGCCCTAACTCAACTTCTCGTCTTCCCCCACTCTTCTCTGCGCCAAAAAGAACCCGAACCCAGACCCGCTCAACCCACTGTACTCATTCCTGCCGGTTGTGGTCCATCTCCAGTTGCAGTCCGGCGAAGACGAGGGTCACCCACTGAGGTCGACGAAGGGAACCCGGTTGTGGTTGTGGTGATGTGAAGGAAACTTGGAATTGCTACAGTAAAACCCCCAAAAAATGGTATGCCTTCGTAAATCCGTGGGAATGTGCATATTTTTGCTGTTCAGGAGTATGTTTTTTGTGCATTTAACCTTTTCAACCCGTACATATAGAGAGGCCGCAGAGTTCTAATGAAACCAGGGTTTTTTAACCCTTCTAGTTCGATTTTATTGCTTATCATCTGGATTGGTGCTTTGAATATGTTTATTGTTGTGCGTGTGGCTGTTAATCTACTCTGCTTCTATGCCTAGGGTTTAAAATGTAGATGGTTGAGAAATTCGTTGAAGGGGTACTGTTTTAACTATTTCGTGGCTGTGGTGGTACTCTTGGTAGTAGGTTTCATGATGTTGATTCTGTTTTATTCTATGGTAGGGTGGAAATGCACCATTCTGTTTTGTTCGTTGAATGTGTGGAAATGCATTATTGTGGATGATGTTGAACATGTTTGTGATTTGTCACTTCTTCTGATTATTGTTTTGAGGTGTGATAATTTTGAATGTTTGTGATTTATCACTCCTTCTGCTTATTGTAAATGGAGTAGGTGGTTTGGTCCAAGTTTGTGAACTAGATTTAAGAATATATTGATTGTTGTAGATGGAAAAGGTGGTGAAGTTTCTAACCAAATGCCGAATGTTCAATGTTTCTGTGACTGAACCTTGACATTAGGCCCTCTTATTGGTTAACCAAACAGTGAATGCAAGTTTGGTGAATCTGCTCTTTGTAAATTGTTTCCTGTTAGTGCAGAAATAACCATGTTTGTTCTTTATATGTGCATATATAACCCTGTATGTTCAAGATATGTGCATATATAACCTTGTATGTTCCTGATATGTGCATATATAACCCAGTACGTTGAAGATATGTGCATATGTAACCCTAAAACTCAACTGAAGTGCACTGTTACCCTTGACTGTTTCCTAACTGTGCAAATGTTACTTTGTGTATATCTTATATGTGCAGATATCACCCTGACTATAATTATATGTGTAGACATAACCCTTAGATTAACTTAATGTATTCATAATGTTAGACCTGTCTTTCAATGTTTTAGGATGAAGTTTATACGATTATCCTCCGTCATGGTACCCGTTGGAAGAGGCTTGACGATATTGATCCCGATAGATACTCTCTTGTCGTCCTGAAGTCAGATTGCACCGAGCATTTCTTCGGGGATGCCGAGGCATGGAAATCAATGGATTTGATGTTGAGTTTTGGGGATGATCGGGTCAGCCTACACTCAGAAGAGGATGTCACCAAAATGTTTGCCTCAAGCTGCGGAGGAAATAATTTAGAGGTGTATTGTCAGGTCCTTACTCCGACTGAAGGTGGTTCTCGGGGTGAGAGCAGCAGAACGGGGAAGCAGGAAAAAATGAGGAAGAAAGATAGTGGAGAAGGTGGTAGAGCTGTGGCCGAGGGTTTGGTGGAAGAACACAGCTGCGAAGATGAAGATTATGTGCAACCCAATCCTGAAGAAGGCCACGAAGAACAAGACTGGGACTGGTTTCATCGGTACACTGAGGCAGGTTCCGAGATTGAGTCGGATGGGGATGGTGGCAGTGACAGAGGGCGGGGTTTGGACGAAGATACTGATTTGGATGATGATCCCATGAACAACTGCACCAACAAGGACAAGTTTGAAGTCAAAGCTGTGGATAAAATTAAACTATTCAAGGGGATGGATTTTCAGACCCAGAAAGATTTCAAGGCTGCTTTGCTCGACTACTCATTGCAGGAAGGATTTGTGTTCAAACATGTGAAGAGCGAGAAGAGTAGAGTAACAGTGACTTGTGCGGCGGATAACTGTGGATGGAGGCTCCATATCTCGACACTCCCCGACGGCCATACATTTAGAATTCGTTCAGTGGAAGGGAAACACACCTGTAGGCAAGAGGTGAAGGCACCGCAGGGATGGATATCGAAGAGGATTGCTAAACTGCTTCAGGCTGATCGGCAGGTGTCCAATGAGGTGTTGTTGGAGCACCTGGCATCTTTTGGTGTTCAACCTAGCCGCTACAAGTTGATGAGAGCAAGGCAGTTGGCCAAATTATTGCTGGATGGTAGCCACGGTGAATCATTCAAAGCGCTGCCACAGTATTGTGAAGAGTTGCGTAAGAGCAACCCAGGAAGTCAAGCAATGATGTAGTACGGCCCGGGCCAACCAGTTCCATTTGTGAAAAGGGTGTTCATTGGTTTTGAAGCTGTGAAGAAGGGATTTTTGGCTGGATGCAAGCCATTTCTGGGGTTTGATGGCTGTCATCTCAAGGGTCGGTACGGTGGGGTTCTGCTTAGTGCAATTGCCAATGACCCAGATGATGGCATATTCCCCCTCGATTTTGCTTATGTGGAGTCCGAATCGAAAGACAGTTGGCTATTTTTCTTTAAACAAATGGAGTTTTTGTTGGGAGGATTCGAAGAAAACAAACTGTGGACATTCATGACCGACCGACAGAAGGTGTGCTTTTCTATCATTCTCATTTTGGTGACTGTTTAGTTTAGGTCTGGGGTTGATGAATCGTGCAGATTCTGATGCAGTAGCTGAATAATTGACTAATGTGCAGTTTTGACCCTAAATGACTGACTTATGTGCATATATAACCCTGCATGATTAAATTATGTGCACATATAACCCTTACTGATTGTTTTAATTATGTGCATATGTAACCCTATATGATTAAATTATGTGCACATATAACCCTGTATGATTAAATTATGTGCATATATAACCCTGTATGATGAACAGATGTGCATATATAACCCTGTATGATTAACTGATGAGCATATATAACCCTTACTGATTATTTTAATTATGTGCATATGTAACCCTATATGATTAAATTATTTGCACATATAACCCTGTATGATTAAATTATGTGCATGTATAACCCTGTATGATGAACTGATGTGCATATATAACCCTGTATGATTAACTGATGAGCATATATAACCCTTACTGATTGTTTTAATTATGTGCATATGTAACCCTATATGATTAAATTATGTGCACATATAACCCTGCATGATTAAATTATGTGCATACATAACCCTGTATGATGAACTGATGTGCATATATAACCCTGTATAATTAACTGATGAGCATATATAACCCTGTATGATTAACTTATGTCCATATATACCCTCTCCGATTGATTATATTATGTGCATATAAAACCCTATATGATTAAATTATGTGACTATATAACCCTGTATGATTGACTTTTTACCATCTCCGATTTCACCCTTTGTTGTTGTAAACTAGGGCCTTGATAAGGCAATTGCTGAGATTGTGCCACACGCTACGCAGAGGAGATGCAGCCGTCACATCTATGCCAATTTTCGTAGAAAACACCCTGCAGATATTTTCAAGAAGTTGTTCTGGAGAGCGGCAATGGTGTACAATAAAATGGATTTCACCAAAGCAATGGATCAGATGAAAGAATTGAATGAGGAGGCTTATCTTTACTTGAATGACATCGGTGATGATTTGTGGGCTAGATACACCTTCTCGACGGCCTTGAAGTGTGACAACGTGACTAATAATCTAGCAGAGTCTTTCAACAATTGGGTTGGAGGGTTGAGAAACCAGCCTGTACTGACTTTGATGGAGGGGTTACGGAAGAAGGTAATGGCAAGGTTGGAAGAGCGTTACAAGAAGTGTGTATCCTGGGATACTGTAATGTGTCCACGGACTGAAGAAATCTTAAAGCTTGTTTCAAGACAGTCTCGCCGAGTTACCTTCACTCCATGTTCGGATACAAATTATGAAGTCGTACACGGTGATCTTCATTTCAGGGTGCGGCTAGATAAGCAGTCATGCGACTGTGATGTTTGGGATCACACGGGTGTACCATGTAGACATGCGGCGGCGAAACTGTTGCACAAAAGACACCCCCTCCACGAATCATATGATCCCATGCTATCTAAAGACACATTTTTGAAAGCCTATTCCCACATGATTGAGCCCTTGCCTCACAGGGCGTTCTGGCCGAAAAGCTCCACTGCCCAACCGTGTCAACCTCCATAATTACATCGTCGGATTGGGAGACCAAGGACAAATAGAATAAAAGAGGATTGGGAGGGAGAGGGAAGCGGCAAGAAAAGAAAGTGTAGCAAATGTGAAGAATTTGGTAACAATATAAGGGGATGTCAAGGTGGACCTACGACCAAAGAAAGAAAGGCCACTACGAAACACACGTCACGGGCCACTACAGAATGCACATCACAGGCCACTACAGTACGCACTACCGAAGGTACTTCACAAGCCACACAACGTGCTGCAATCAAGAGAGGTAGACCGGTGGCCAAGAAAGTTTCTAAGCAACCACCAATTCGAGGTATGCCTGTGGCAAGCCAGGCATCAAAGCGAGGGAAAAAAACTGCTAGTTCCACGAAACAAAGAAAGGTACAATTTGATGCAGAAGTGCGAATTCAAAATAGGGACGAGGCTCCAATGGATGGTAACCAGGTTGTCGAGGTATATCTGAACTCACTTAAGTTATGTGGGGTTATGTCTGAACTTTCTAAAATTTTGTAGGGTTATATCAGAGTTTAATAACATGAAGAATATTTTCGTTTTACGAACTGTAGGATAAAGTAGATGATGACACATGGTTGCAATTTGATACGGAGATGCAATTCTCACCACCATGTTTGAACGAAACACAAGTACAGTTCACTGTCTTATGAATATTCCAATTTTTTTGTGCGTTCTGAATTAAACATGTCTTACTAATGTGGAAATATTCTATTGAAATGGTAATATTGTCTTGCAGATAATGGATGTGATGCCTATCATTCAACAAGTGGAGAGTGAAATCGCTCTGCTAGAGGCGCAGCCTAAGAATGTGCAGAAATACAGGAGGACTAAGCAGAAGGTTAAGCGTAACATATCAGAGGACGCTTCTGACTACGAGGTAAGACATTAAATCAAAATCAAATAATTCTGATCAATGTACTGAAATTCTAACTGGTACTCTTCGTTAGGAGGAAGATGAGTTTCAATGTAAGGATGTGGGTGAAAGGATGATGCAAGCAACACTAGATGCCATCGAGCAGGAGTTCAGCATCCAAGATGCGACTACCACATGCAAAGTCCATGACAGGAACGGGATTCCAGTGCAAATTCTTGTGGAGGAAACACCAGTGGTGATGGAAGGACAGCCATCGTTGGAAGGACAGCCATCGTTGGAGGAGCAAGTTGCGGGGGAGACTGTTGTGGAGGACCTTCAAATGGAAGAGGACCAAGATGTATTAGCGGATGCAGACACTGGCAAGAATAAGGGTATAAAACCAAGTGATGGGACTTGGACATGTTTACCACGCTAGTTCAGTGCTGAGGTATTCTAATTTTCCGTGTTTACATTTCTTCATCAAACAATGTTTACATATCAAAATTATAGCATTATAATTAATTCCATCAATTTTACGATGCTCAGGATTTCCCCCTTCCAGTCGTATTTCACACAATACCGGGTAACACTGTGATTGAAACTATCAACCATCTCGATCCATCTAACCCACAGGTAATTTCTATATACAGGGTCATCATTGCACTAACATTCCATAAGATAGGGTTACATCTGCACATATTAATATTATTTAGGGTTACATCTACACATATTAATATTATTTAGGGTTACTTCTGCACATATTGACATTACTTAGGGTTGCATATGAACATATTGAAATTATGTAGGGTTATATCTGCACATGTTGATAACGTTAACGTCTACGGTTATATCCAGATCCCATACAATTGATTACATCGGCATCTTCTTCTATTTTCATCTATCTGCCCCCCCCCCCCCAACAACAGAGTTCCCTACATTCGGTACTAATGTGGCGGCTACCCGCAACAACATTTGGGGAAGGACTTTTCTATATAGTCCGAGGACAGCGCGTTTGCTCGGCACAACTTTGGCTTCGTCGGTGAATACCACCCCCAGTGCTGATGTCCCACGTTCTAGCTCATAGCCACCTCCTTCTGTCCCACTAGACCCAGAGAAAGAAAGAACAAGTCCAGGAAGAAGTGCGTCACAACCACCGCCAGATGAACGCGCTTGAACTTATGAACACACTTGACAATGTACTGTTTCAATTGTAGCAGCTTTTGTAGCCCTACGACTGTTGTAGGTTACCTATTTTTGGTTATTTTGCAAGTAATGCTGGGTTCAAAATACGTTTATAGGAACTATGTAGCACACTATACATTGGGTTTGGTTCACTTCGATTATCATAAATTTGAACCTATGTTCATGCAATGTCATGTGTTGGTAATTATCGCATGTGTAGGGATAAGTGGTTTTTTGTATGGACAGATTACCTGAACCGAAGGTTATATGACGAATAGTTCTACGGAATACCTAAACCAACAGAATACCTGCACTTTTATTGACTTATGTAAGGTTAAATCAGTACTACTGCACTTCATGATCACATTCATAAATCAGCTAATAAATGATCACATTCATAAATCAGCCAACAAATGATCACATTCATAAATCAGCCAATAAATGATCACATTCATAAATCAGTACTACTGCAACAAATGATCACTTTCAAGTGCTTGTGCACCTCGAATAAATTGAAGACGAACATTCGACAAGTCTGAAAGCTACATAAGTATAAACAGAATGCAAACCGAAGCAACAACTACAACATGTTTGTGTAAGTCAAGAAGTGAATGAAGCTATGTTCCCACCATGCTGCACTGGATCCTATAAACCAAATGTTCGCACCGAGGATGTTCACAACCCCAACAACAGTATAGCCATGTTCGCACCGAGGAAAGCCAAATTCATTACGATCAAAGCCTTCAGAATAAATGAGAAGTTGCAACCATGCTACGATGCGACCAACATTCACTTTCCAATCAACCCCAACAAGAACATGGCCATGTTCGCACCAAGGAAAACCAAGTTCATCGCCATCAAAGCCTTCAGAATGAACGAGCAGTTGCAACCATTCAGCGGTGCAACATATGCTTCACCGGGCACAACCACAACTTCTTCGACCTCAATATGGCCAGCAGTATTGCCTCTTGGAACTCGACTACGAAACTCGTGCTGGGGCAACGAACTTCCCGTACTTCCTCTTCCCGAATCAAACATGTCGGACACAACCCAACCCTGAAATCCGTGATTACGAGGGCACCGATAATAAGGTCTCCTCGGATTCTTGGCCGAGCGGGACACACAAACAATCATTGCCTTCTGACAAACCCGGCATTCGAATCCTTCGCAAAGCACACCATTCATACTGTAACTTGACGAAGCCATTCCAATCCCTCGCCAAGAACAGAGAAAAAACTACTTCATTCAACACAATACTCTAAACAGAATTAATCATCATATCCGAAGTTTTATCCACGGAGATCAAGAAATCGCTATACCCAAATTCAAATCTAGGGTTCAATGGAATAAATGAGTTACCTTCAGCAGAGACCGAACAACCTGAATCTCTGGGAAGGGATGCCTGAACTATTGATGGGAAAAGGATGGGGGAATAAGACCTAGGCAACCGCGGCGGCGAAGTGGAGGATGAACGTGGTGGCGCAACCTCCTGGGATTATCTGCTTTGGTGGAGAAGGAACGGCCAGGTTTTTCAAAAACAACAAAGTGAGAATGATTTTTTTTGGTTAAAAGGATAATAATAAGGGCAAATTCATCACTCTAGGTCAGGAGTTTAGAAATAAGGGTATTGAGGTCATTACAAGTTGGTCAACCGCCGGATTCTGATGGTCAACGCCGGAAACATGGCCGGAGGGTTATATTTGCACTTTCATTCAACAGTCAGGGTTATATTTGCACTTAAAAACAACTTAGAATTATATTTGCACTTTCCTCAACATATAGGGTTATATCTGCATATTACCCATTATATTTTCATTATTTAAGTGAAAATGGAAAGATGAAATCTGTATCGTCTAATGGGAAAGAAACTCTGGGACTCAGAATATGGGGGTAAGCAAACCCGCTGCCTTTTCATTTGGATATCTAAAAAGTAATCTTGGAATGGTTATTGTTTGGTTTAACTAATGATTAGCGCCGCCTTGCTCATGGAGCTTTGAAAAAGAAAGATGGATTTTGAAGAAGAAAGATTGGATTGTCATTAGGGGTATTTTTGTCATTTCCTATCCCAGTCTTGCATGAATTCATTTGGTCAATGCTGGAATTAAGGAGTTTGGCTATATCGGCACAATATTTTTTGAAAGTTAGGGTTAGATTGACGCATACAATAATTAGTTAGGGTTAAATTGACACATTCTCATATTGCATGGCTATATTGACACTTTCAATCTAAAGTTAGGGTTATAAATGTATTTATCCCTAAAATTTATTTGAGAGCACCCACAATGGTGTATCCCAATTTTGGGCTACTCATCCCACTATCTTATTCCAAATCCTCATTTTTTAGTTTTTTCCTACTGCCATTCAGCTTGCCACGTTATCAAGTCTCATACACATCGTTATTCCGCATCCACGTCATATATATATACTATTCATTATTTGTATTTTTGAAATTTATATTTAAATTATAAAAATAACAACAAAAGAAATATTATGCAAAATAAAAATATTTAACCGTGAATCCAATTCATTCACTATTAATATGTTTTAAAATATTAATAATTTATTGTTACAAACAACTTGTACACATAAAATTTTATAATAACTAAGAAACACAACGATATAAAAGCAAAACATCCACTAGTAAGAAAATTTTAAAGTTCCACCATGAAACTATTACACAATAAGAAAAATAAAACTTGAAGATTTTCATGCCGAAATACATAAGGAAATTAAGCTAAAACACAAGATTTAATGGAAAAAGAAAAGTATTCTTGCCAAAACGGCCCTTAAATAAATGTGCTATTGCCATGATGCCATCTCTTTGCCTAGTCATTGAATGTTTTCTTGTCACTTGAAACACTATTTTAATTGACCAAGAAATAAAAAGAAAAGTCACTGTTACGGGTCACCCTCTCAAGGAATTAACCGTGCAGCCTATCTGTACTAGAGTGTCACGACTACCGCATAATTTTCACGTGCGACGTACTCAATTTGGTTGCTCTCAGTACACCAAGCCTTTTAGAGGGAAGTGGTCGAGTATGCAGCGGAAATACACACGAGTTTAGATTGGGAGAAATGCTTCACACACATAAGCCACAAACGCAATAAAAGATCCAACAACTAGGGAGCAAACACTCATTTTCAATGTATTGCAAAAAGATAATCAGATGTGGGAGCAAAGAGGAGTAGTGTTTGTGTTCTCCCATTTTCAATGAAGTGATCCGCCCATTAAATAGAGAATAAATGGAAAACACACATGGCCCATGATTGGCAAATGACAATAGGCTCATATGGGGCTTCAAAGGAGCAACCCATTTTGTGTGCTCTTTCGCTTGGAAACTTGAAAAGCCATGGAAAAAACCCCATTGTGGGCAACTTCTCCAATTTTAAGATTTAAAATCTCTCCCAAGCAGCCCTAGTGTGGGTGCTTTGAGTTTTAGCTAGCCCTGGGAAAATCAATTTGTAAAGGGCTGAATAATTTTATGATTTAAGTGCTAAAATAATTCATACTTTATGTTGAAATTGTCAAGATAACACTACAATCTCATAAAGTGCCAAAATAACCTTTAGATTGACACATACAATAATTAGTTAGAATTAAATTGATACTTTTTAAAATTGAAGGGTTATATTGACACTTTTCTTAAAAGGGTTATAAATGTATTTATACTTAATTTTATTTTACTTAAATTACGGGATTAGTTAGCTTCCTGCCTTTTCCATTTGTGTCTACCTCATTCACTTTGGCAAAAGGCGAAGATCCGCTCGCCCTCAGCGGCCCATACCAATCGACACCCCGGCCAACGTATGAGAGGTAAATCACGGTAGCCCAGCACCAGGACCAATGGGCTTGGTATGGACTCGGTGCGCACAAGGGAGCCTTGCAAAGCAAGAGCTCCCCACACTGCCGCTGCCGAGTATCGAACCTGGGATTATTGGCTTACCCACCCATCTCCCAACCACTGGGGTACACCCGTGGATGTACCTCATTCACTTTGGGACACTATGGTAACCGTAACCTGTGGATGTTACTACATGTACAATGGGGTTCCAAAATAATTTCAGTTTAAAACTGGATCCACTCTGGAATCATGAAACCCTCACAATGGAGTTTCAAAGTGGTTCCAATAAATTGGAACCACCCCTCGGTTAGAAAATCTGCAACCGTCCCCAACTCTGAAATGTCAGAGCCTGCGTGCGTTTCCAGTGCACAGCCCACGTGAATTTGATTTCATTCTTACTTTTGCACAAAAGGCTTTTCCATAAATTTGGTTTGTGCAATTTCAATGTTACTTTCATTAAAAATAAATTAAAAATTTTAAAAACGAAATTGTATCATTAAATTTAAAAAACGAAATTAAAAGTAAATTGTAAAAAATGAAATTTAAAAAACGAAATTAAAAGACAATTTTTTTTATAAAATTAAATTGTGTTATTAAATTTTACATTTCAATTTATTTTGGGAGTCCGTATCGTGAAAGATGTTATTTTATAAATCATAAAAAGACCAATGTTTAAAGTGTAAATCAGAAGAAATGAAGATAAAATTTTTGGATTACGTGAATTAGATTATAAATTTTATAATTACTACATGTTGCATAATAAATTTTTAATATTGCAATTAAGATTTTTTACTTTTTACTGTTTTAATTAAATCCGATCTTTTCATAAACATATGGAAAAATAGTTTTTCTCAATATTTTTCCTTAATGAATATAATAGAAAAAATTAAGTAGGGTGTATAAAGTGGTTTCAAGGCTATTCAACCACTATAAAAAAAATGAAATGATTTTTTAAAATTTCAGTTAATAAGATGGAATAGAAATCGAATATTTAATAAAAATGAAGCCATAGCACAGCGGGCTTATGACGTCTTTATAACTGCTGGCGATTGTGTCATTGATCCTTTCATTTCAGCGATCTCGGAAACCGACGAGCCCCGGAAAGTACCGTTGTTGATTTTCTTACAATCTGAATCTGAGAAGTTGGGAATGGCGACAAAGCAAATGGAAGAGATACAGAAGAAGCTGGGAATGCTGAATTACCCGCGAGCGAATGCTCCTGCTCAATCTCTTCTCTTTGCCGGCATGGAACGATACGCTCTGCTCGAATGGCTCTTCTTCAAGTACTCTGTCTACTCTCCGCCTTTCCTTTTGTATTGTATTCTTTTTTTCTTTACCAATTTTCACATTCATATTTCTGAGGTTTTCTTTTTTTTTGTGTGTTGCAGGCTGCTTGGCGATAAATCCCCTTTTTCACAGCAAAATCTGCAAGGTGACGCCAATCTTCGGGATGAAGAGACTTCCCGCATTCAATGTACCCTTCTCGCTTTCATAGAATGTGTATTTGTTTTAAAGCCAAATTTCTTGCAAGCTTTGTGTGGAAAGACTTTGTGTGTGTGTGTTTGTTAAGGCTTTGTTGCCTCATGTGTTCTTTCATGCTCGCAGATCTTGCTGAGATAGCTAAGTTTCTCGGTATTACTATCACGGTTGACACAGAGGCTATTCAAGTGAGTATTGGTATTTTTTATATAAGTGAGTATTAGTATTTTTATTATGTGCTACATGCCTATTTACTGTATGTATGTAATCATTGTTTTTGGTGAGAATATATTAGCAACGATTGAAATTAGCATGCTTTCTGGGCTTAACAGTTGTCAAACTAAATGACAATCGCCTCACAAAGAAAAAGCCCCTCATTGGAACTCGTTCAACTAATCTATTAGGTTATGTTGTGTCTTTTAAACTGCTACACCTTTACCAGAGCAGCACAAGATTCTCTTAGCTAGTCTACAGTGCAAAAAGTTCTGCTACCTTGTGAGAGAAACCTTGTTTCATAAGCTCATAAGCATTATGTGTCATAAGCATATCCAGATAAGCTTATAAGGTGTATAGCTGCCATGTTTTTCCTAAGGATAGGCAATATGTGTCAGTTATAACAGCCCCTGACTCTAAGGATGGGATTTTAAATCTGCATATATTTCTTGTAGGGGAGAGGTAGTTACGAAGATCGCACGGAAATGCTTCGTCTTATTGTAGATCTTGTGGAGGCTAGCATCTATGCTGATAATCCAGAATGGAGGTTGAGGTTTTTTTTTTTTTAAATACCTTTTTTATGTATATTTCCTCCTGCTTTCTGTTCTGTAATAAATAGAAAATGTCCCCTTCCAGTATTGATGAGCAGGTGACAAAGGACATACAACTAATTGACGCAATTGCTGAAAAGCAAGCGCAAATCTTTTCGGAAGAATGCAAGTTATTTCCTGCTGACGTACAAATCCAATCTATTTATCCCTTGTAAGCAAAATACTCAATTCTCTTTAACTTTTTCTGGTCTCTTGTTTCTCGTTTTTTTTTTAGTTTGAGTTTCATCTGTAAATTTGATAGAAATGGTGCTATTATATTACTTTGTCAACTGAAGTTCTTAGTGAGCCATTATAGAGCACTTAAATCCTTAGTTCTAGTTCTTTTGTTACTAGTGCTATCTTCATTTTCCCACTGTTGGAGATCTTCTTGTCTAGTATGTTTTGCAGTTAGTTTTACTCATCGTACCTTCTCTCGATGTCTTTTAATCACTCCTTGTCTAATGCATCTAGCATTTTGATTCATGCTACAAATCAAATCTTAATGGTTTCCTCAAGCTTTGTTTTCTGGTTTAGAAACTCGATAAACCACCCGCATAATCATTTCTCTTGTGGGTGGCAGGTGCTCGTCACCTTGTAAATTCTTGTTTTTAGCTTATGTTTTTGTGCCTGCGTTAATACTTTCTCTGAGCGTAATGGTAACACCATGTCACTAGGAGATGAAGCTGTTGGGTAAATGATGAAATGATCTTGATCAAATAGCTTCTGTGTACTGTCATATTTGAAATTTTTTCTTTTCCATGGAAGATGAGGTTTCAAATATAATAATAGTACAACGTTGAAGTAAATACAGTTGAACTTGATGATTTCACTTAATTCAAGGCGGCAGATACCTATTCTAACTTACACGTCTAACATTCTTTTCTTGTTCACTGAGTCTACAATATGCTTGGGAGAGTGTGATTGTTGTATTGGACTATTAATAAATAAGTTGTATGCACTTTGTTTTTCCTCAGAACACATTATCTGCACAAGATTTATTACTTAAGAGTTCACTAATACAAAATTGCAGGCCAGATATATCTGATCTGGAGAAACAGCTTTCCGATCAGTCAGACAGACTTTTGAGTCTTCAAGAGATGGTTGATGATTTAGCATCCAAGGTTTGTCTTATCTAATGTGCTAGCAGCTTCAACTTTAACTTGCTTAACTTAAGTCGGGATGAGTTTCTTCTGATTCAGGTTCATTTGTTAGGGTATTTATCTATTTAATTTTTCCTAAGCATGATGTTTTATATTACAATGTGCTATTCAGCATCCGTACAACCCGGATGAGGACTATACAGAAGTTGAAGCCAAACTGCGGGGACATTTGGAGTCATTTCTAGAAACCGCAAGGTCTTTCAATTCCATTTACACCAAGGTTGTTTCTCATTTACAAACTTTTTTTTTTCTTTTTTCAGTTCCTTGCTAAGTGAGTATTTTGGTTTAGCTTGGTGGTGAGTTTCTGTGCAGTGTCACCTGGAAATGTTTGCGCAAGTAATGGCCTCTATCGTGAAGTACGTGACAAAGAAATTGCTAGGCTGCATACCTTTAAACTAAGTGACTAGCCTGTACATTAAAATCATGCTAGTTGTTACTAGTTCAGAAAAGGATTTCTCACCACAGCATTGCTTGATTTATCTACATTATCCACTGACATTTTCTGAATCTGAATCCGATATGGCTTTGTAGGAAATTCGCCCTTGGACGCATATGATGGAAGTTCCGCAGTTGCATGGATTTGGTCCAGCAGCAAATAGATTGCTGGAAGCATATAAGATGCTTTTGAAGGTATCTGATCACTGCAGTTCGTGTTTTAGAGAAAAGACTAATTGCTAACGTGTACAGGATGGTTAACCTTATACGTAGAATGAGCTGAGGCAATTTTGTGATGATAAAGAATACTATAACTAAATAGTTTAAACTAGAGTAGTTGATATTTTACACAATTGAAGAATGTGAGAAGTATACGATTTTAACTGGGTTCTGACCATGTAAACTACACTCTATGCCTTCTGATGACTATCTTTATGATTTCAAACGTGTAACAGTTCTTGGGAAATTTGAAGAATCTTCGAGATTCATATACAGCAGTAGCCGTCGGTTCATCTGAGATTGTTGGTGGGGAGCCCTCTTCAGTGACAAGAATAATCTCTGAGTGTGAAACATCTCTCACCCTGTTGAATCGTGACCTTGGAATTCTCTCAGCCTCAATTGCTAGGGAGCAAGGTGGTGATGTCATGTTGTAAAGGCTTTTAATAGGTTAATAATAGAGAAATTGTGAAACATCATGCGGCCAAACAATTGAAGAATAGTTTTAAATTATATAGAGTATATTGTTCTTCTGAGGATCAAGCACTTGTCTAGCTAGATGTCTGAATTGTAGAGATTATGTCATTTGTATGAGGATGAGTTGAGGTACTTGCATAAATAGTCGGTTATTGAGTTGTGTTTTTTCAAGGTTTATTTTTTCTGTCAGATTTCAGAGTTTAAAAAATTCTGTTGTGCTCATGGAATTGGTTATTGTATAGATTGTATATGAGAAAAAGTTTAAAATAGTCCCTACTATTAATCAAAATCCACCATATGATACCATATTTTTTAATTTGTCTTTGAAGGTATTAACTTTTTCGTTTTGTCCGTATTTTTCAATTCAAAGCGGGCTCCATCAAGTTTTGGTGAAAGGCACGGTTTTATGACCTATATGGACCTATATGAAGAAAAAAATGTCTACCTCTAAAAAATTAGGTATCAAGCTGGGATTTTCGATTAAAGCTAACACCACTCAGGTTATATGTTCTTGTTTATTGTAAAGTATTCTTGAGCATAGTTCAACTTTAGTCCTAGTGATTTTTCTAATGCACAGATCATATTTTCGAAGAGTTTGTCTTTTACTCATTAGCAGCTATCTGTCAAACTCACGATAATGTAATACGACTAGTAGCTACGAACATTAACAAGCTTTGGCAAAGAGCCACTTCAAATATTTCACAACTACTATTAGGTCATGAAGCAGCCTTTAAAGTTGATTTAACATTTGAGTGTAAATGTAACTTACTCGGTGCTCGGCTGCACATCAAAAGGTAAGTACAACATATTTGACATTGACTCGAGTCGAGCTTGAAGTTCTTGGGAAATTTGAAGAATCTTTGAGATTCATATACAACAGTAGCCGTCAGTTCATTTGATAGTTGGTGGGGGAGCCATCTTCAGTGACGAGAATAATCTCTGAATGTGAAGAATCTCTCATCCTGTTGAATCGTGACCTCGGAATTCTCTCGGCCTCAATTGCTAGGGAGCAAGGTGGGGATGTCATTTTTTTTATTCATCCACTTGCCACATGTTAGGACTTTAATGGTCTCTCACCCCCACATACTCAATTCCTTCAACTACAAAATTTTCTGAGTGTCGAGGCAAAGAAGAAGTACGGATTTGTTTCAATTCATATACCTTTAATGTTTATGTTATTGAATAAATATGGATTTGTTTAAAATTCAAAAGTACATATAGAAATATTTGAGTGTGCGAATTTTGGTGATATTTGGTGCGATACTGTGTGTAATCTTCCTTTCTTCCCTACCAACGGTCTGAAACCTACACTTCTTCTACCAACGGTAACTGCCGGAATTGGATTTTCTTATTCCTCGGCATCGGGCCTCATCATCGGCCATCGCCGGAATGATGGCCGATAACGTAAGCAACCAGCCACCTCCTCCCAAAACCTTCGCCACCGCTCTTCAAACCAAAGCTCCCCCTCTTTCCAAGAATCTCCCAAGTAATCCCGAATTGGTTCCAAAATCTACCCACCTCGGTGATCCGGCCTGTCTCTATTCGGATGAACAAATCGCTACACTAGCGGCTCATTACTCCAACGCCTTGGTCGGTAAGTTCACAAAAGGTAGGCTGTCAATGGAGCAAATGGAGACAGCTCTCAAAACAATCGGTTTTGAAGGTAAGTACCAATTAGGTTCATTAGATTATAAGCATGTCTTACTCCGTTTTGAGCACATTAACGATTATCAGAGGTGTTGGATGAAAGGCATCTGGAACTTTATGGTGTTTTCCTTAAGATGCTTAAGTGGACTCCAGAATTCTCAACCCATAAGGAATCACCCATAGTTCCAATTTGGTGTACTATCAGAGAAGTCCCTTTGTACTATTATAACTCTGCTTCCATTGAATCAATTGGTAATAGCATAGGAAATTTCATAAAAAACGACCTAGCTACTGATATGCTCACTAGACCCTCGGCCATCAAATTCTATGTTGAAGTGGATTTACAGAAACCTCTGAGCCCTCATATTAGGCTAGGTTCTGTTTCAAACAACACTAAGTACAAGATTGAATACGAGGATATCCCTCTCTACTGTAACCACTGTGCTAAACTTGGCCATTCCCTGAGCCAGTGTAGAGTTATTTCTCAAACCACCAAGGATAGACCTGAGGAAGTTAGCTTAAAGCCGACCCAACCTCCTTCTCAGTGGTAGGCAACAGGTAAAATGTTCACCACCCCTCCTCTGATCAATGATTTAACTAATGATCCCCCAATCAATGAAGATGATATGGCTGCCACAAACCTGGAAAATAATTCTCCAAGTGTAATCCTTAGTACTCCTGCTAGGAATAATCCACTGCAGTCAGGCACTCCTATGCAATCAGGAACTCGTACTCTAGTGATCCCTGAGCATTCAATTACTAGATTAATTAAGGAGACTGAAAATGCTAAACCTGCCCGGATACCTTATGCCAAAGATGATCTCCATGTTGGTTCACTGACGGTGCCACTGAGAAGCACTACTAACAACCCTACACTTTCCTTACCCGGAAAGATGTCAAACAGATTTTCTGTTTTACAGGATGAAGGCTGTTCCTCCCAGTATCATGAAGACAAGAATGAGGGGACAACTGAGGACCTGCAAAGGGCTATGGATTTGGATTCCTCTGGTCAGCAACAGTTACAAGAGGCTTCTACATCAGAGTCCCCAGGTAAGTATGTACAACAAGGTAAGGCAAAAAACAAGAAGGTTACCTATTTGAGTCAGCTCAACAAAATGCTGTTAAGATCAGCCACTAAAGGTAATAATTCTAATGAAATATGATAATGAAGACCAACATTAATTTTCTGATATGGAATCTTTGAGGCATGGAAACTTCAATGATTAGACTTCTTAGTCTGATCAAACTAAGGAAAATTCAGTTGTTATGTATAATCGAGCCTATGCATGATAATTCTAAAGCCCAGTACTACATGAATTCACTTAATTTCACCAATAATCTGGTACTTCCTAATGGGAAGATTTGGCTCTTCTACTCAAATCCTGTATCTGTGACACTACTTTCCTATCATGAACAATTTATCCATGTGAATATTTCCCATCTCACAATTAATCTTTGTATGGAGGCTGTTTTTGTTTATGCTTTAAGAAGTAGGGAGGGTAGACAAGCCCTTTGGACAGATTTAAAGTTGTTATCTAAGGGGGATACTATTTTTATAGGTGATTTTAATACTATATCTTCTGTGGCTGAATATAGAGGTCCCTCTAACCCTGGCCTTGGTAGTATCAGAGATTTTAATACATGGATTAACTCTAATGGAATTCAAGAGATAAACACAGTAGGTAACTTGTTTACTTGGTGTAACTCTAGGCTTAGAAATCCTACATCTAAGAGATTAGATAGGGGACTTTGCACTTTATCATGGTATACTAAATTCCCTTCATCAACAATCCAGATCCTTAATAGAAATACATCAGATCACTCCCCACTACTCCTCCAATTAAACAATTTAGTTCTCTCATTTCCAAAGCCATTCAGATTTATTAATGCTTGGTTCCAGAGGTTAGAATTTTCAGCATTAGTTCAGGAAAATTGGGAAAAGCCAATTAAGGAGACAGGAATGGTCAGGTTTTATCTGAAACTAATCAGGCTTAAAAAGATGCTAAAAATATGGAACAAGGAATGTTTTGGGAACATAGATTCAAATGTCACTCTAGCTGAGGAGGCTCTAAGGATACAGGAACTGTCCTATGACCTGAACCCAACACTGTCTGAGAGAGTCAGTCTTAACCAGAAAAAAGCTATGCTACTAAAGACTTTAAAAGAGAAAGAGAAATTCTGGAAACAAAAAGCTAGGCTTAAATGGCATAAAATGAGGGATAATAATACTCAGTTCTACCATAAAGTGGTACAGGAAAAACAATGTAAATTACAGATCAGTAAAATCAAAAATCATGAGGGTCAATGGCTAAACACACAATCAGAAATTCAAAAAAGAAGCTGTTAGTTATTTTACTGATTTGCTAAATGATCCTAACCAGAATATCTCAGATACCTATTGCTCTCATTTCCTATCCCAAATCCCCACAATTATGAATGATAGGGATAACCAATTTTTAGAAGCCTTAGTTACTGATACTGAACTTCATGCAGTGGTAAACAGCCTAGATAGTAACAGCAGTCCAGGGCCAGATGGGTTTACACCAAAATTTTACAAGAAATGCTGGACTGTTATTAGGCAAGATCTGATTGATGCTGTCAATGATTTCATTTCTGGTTCTCAAATCCCAAAAGGTATATCCAGTACTTGGATAGTCCTTATACCAAAAAAAGCCACACCATGCTCTTTTGGGGATTTTAGACCAATAAGTTTATCAAATGTCATAAACAAAATCTGCTCTAAGGTCTTGATGGAAAGACTAAAGCCTTACATGGAGGCTTTAATCTCTCCTAACCAATCCTCTTTCTTGAAGAAAAGAAATATTTCTGACAATATTTTGTATCTTCAGGAAATGATAAGGTTTCTGGATAAGAAAAATAGAGTTCCAAACTGTATAGTGAAACTGGACCTCATGAAAGCATTTGATAGAGTAAATTGGCATTTTCTTAGTCAGATTTTAATTAAATTTGGTTTCAATGGGAAATTTTTAAATGCAATTATGAATAATTTATCTCAAGCATATTTCTCTGTCTTGGTAAATGGGAATCCATCAGGTTTTTTCAAAGCTACAAGAGGTATTAAACAAGGTGATCCCCTTTCTCCTTTCCTTTTCAATATTTTCTCTGAAGCATTCTCTAGAAGCTTATCATTCATTTTCTCAAATAATAGGATTACTAGCTTCCAAGTTCCTGCTTCTATCCCTGTTGTTTCACACTTAATGTATGCAGATGACACTATCATATTTTTGCAAGCATCTAAATCCAACCTAGTTAGGATCAAAGCTTTTTTAGACATCTTCGAAATCACTTCGGGACAGAAATTTAATTTTGATAAGTCAGAATTTTATCTCAGTAAGAGAGCTTCAGTTTTAAGATTCAACCAAGTTAGAGCCATACTGAAAATGAAAAAAGGCACCTTCCCATTTACTTACCTAGGCTGTCCCATTTTCAAGGGTAAAACCCTTAAAAGATATTTCCAACCATTGATGGCTAATCTTGACACTAAACTTCAGAGTTGGAAAAATAAATGGCTTAGTGCGGGGGGTAAAATGATTTTAATCAAGCATTGCTTATACTCTTTACCTCAGCACCTGTGGGCAGTCACTAATCCCCCGAAGTCAATCATTAGAACCTTTGAAAAAAGACTAGCCAGATTTTTCTGGGGGGAATCTGAGGGAAAAAGCAATAAAATCTGGAGGAAATGGTCTACAATTTCAGTTCCCACTGAGATGAATGGTCTTGGTTTTAGGTCTATGAATGCTATTCTAGATACCTGCTCTGCTAAGCTTTGGTGGAAAAGCCAGCTAGGAACAACTTTGTGGGCAAAACTGCTTTGGGCTTTGCCTATGTCCTACAGGAAATCAGTAACTTGGAAAAGAATCTTAGCTGTAAACTCTTTTGCTGAGAGGAATACCAAAATTATTCATGGTAAGGGAATTTGTAGCTTCTGGCTGGCTAATTGGTGCCCAACTGGCCCCCTTATTAACATTATCCCTCAGAACATTGTTTCTGGAATGCAATACCTATCTGTTGCTGACTTCATCAAGGACAAACTTACTGTTCTATCTCAAATTAACTCTTTCCTTGAACGTGATACTCTGACTTTTCTGCAGGATGCACAACTAATGGAGGATAGAGATGACAGACTAATTTGGATGCCTGAACCCTCTGGTAATTTTACATCTAAATCAACATACAGAGCACTAACTCTGTCAACAGGTAACTCACTTGCACCTAAATTCATCTGGAATAATGCAATTCAGAAGAAGGTATCTATTTTCACTTGGAAGCTGCTACAATCCTATCTTCCCTTTGATGAGGTTCTTATTAAATGTGGGTTAAGTTTGGCATCTAAATGCCCTGCTTGCTGTAACTCTGACTCAATTCAGCACTTTTTTATATCATGTCACATTGCTAGATCTGTCTGGAGTAACATTGCATCAATAGTTGGCTTTCACATCACTCAGGAGCACTCCCTCTCAGAGAGGTTTTTTCTTTTCTGGGATTGTCATGACCTACTGGGCTGGAAGCAGTTCATATGTAAAATTTTGCCATCCATAACATGCTGGTCTCTGTGGAAGGCTAGGAATAGGTTTATTTTTGATTCTAAACCCTTCTCCACACTGGCTATTACCAAGGAAGTACAGGAGCTTATAAAACTGACTCTCTTCTCCTCACCTAGAACATTTTTCTCTCATCCTGTAATGGATTCTCCTCTAAGCCTATGGACACCTTTTACTCGACCACCTCCTAAGCCTAATATTTCCATAGTTAGGTGGGAGAAGCCTCCTGTAGGAACAATCAAAATTAATACAGATGCATCATGGTATCTAGATAAGGCCTCAGTTGGTTTAATTGCTAGGGACAATCTAGGGGATCCATTACTTGTTCTATCTGCTCATACTACTGCTGATTCACCTCTTGAAGCAGAAATTAAGGCACTTCTACTGGCCTGCAGTAAGTTCCATGATCAGGACCATAAGTATGTTTTTGAAACTGATTGCAAGCTGGCTGTTCAGATGATAAATGATCCATATGTGGCAAATTGGAAGCTCTTTGATATGGCCTATAGAGTTAAAAAATTACTGAGATCATCCCATTTGCAATATGTGGCTAGAGAATGCAATGCAGTGGCACATACTATTGCTAAATCACACTATAGCTCGGTCCAGAGTCTAAATCTGCAGAACATTACTCCACACATTAAGGGGCTGATCTTATTGGATAAAGTTCAGACTCCACACATTAGAGTACATCTTTTACCTTCGAATTGATACTGTTTTGTTGTTTTTTTGTTTTTTTGGCAGGATAAAGATGGTCTACGAATAGCAACTCAATAATACTCTGAGTGTCTCGAGCTGGTTACTTCCTCCCTGATGTAACACTTCTGCTGCTGCTCACTTGTTGCAGGAATTTTGGTTTTGGAGTTGCCTGGCCACAAGGGAGAACTAACACGAGGGGTGGAGGTTCTCGCTTGTGGATCGCAACTCCAGTACAGTTGTTTGTATAGCGGTCTAAATCTTGTTTAGATAGTTGTAGTACTTTTGGAGGCAACGGGGTTGCCTCACCATAGTTATATTGCGATAACTCAACTCTGGTTTGTTAAAATATATTTGGTTGTCTGGGTCTGGGGAACCTAATATATATCCCCCACCTACGGGTGTTTTCATTAAAAAAAATATGGATTTGTTTCTATACATTAGTATTGTTCTTCGATCTGATAGATTAGATTGAACATCTTGGAATGATTATTTTTTTTTAAAAAAAAGAAAGAGTGAAGTGCATATATAACCCTACATAATTCACGAAAGTACACAAATAACCCTGTGAAAATTGAAAGTGCAAATATAACCCTAAATAGTTAGTTTATGTACAATATAACATTTTCCGGCAGTTTGAGGAATTAGGTGAAAAGTCAACTTTTCCCTCCTGGAAGAAAAAATTAAAAAAATGAAGTTACTATTTTAACCCAAAAACTCCCTAACCCTAGTTATCATTAGCTCCGCTGTTCTGTTTCTCAACACCTCTTTAACCATCTTCTCTTTTCCAAACTGCTACCAATCGATCCGGAGAGGACGTCCAATAAGACCAATAAGATACACATTCAAAGCATGAAAATTTCTCTTGGCTGAGTGGCGCCGAAAAATTCCACCTCCGCTTCGTCACCATCTGTCTTTCGTTCTAAAAAAATGAAATTGATCTGGTTGCCGCTCGAGCTTGGCCGAGTCGATCTGAAGAGGAATCTAGAGAATGCGAGGCGGAGACGGGGGCGGACGCTGAGGGTGTGGGTGGTGGTTTGGCGGAGGAAGTGCTTCAGGGACTCCACGAAGAGGTTGACGCTCCGAATGTGCAGCACATACAGGGTGAGCGGCACCGCCGAGAAAGCCACCACGAAGAAGATCTGCAACATTTCAACTTGTTTTTTTAATTGGGAATTTTGGGCCGAAGAAGAGGTCATAAATGTCGATCTGAGGCAGGGGTGGAAAGATATGACTTTTGGATTGGAATTAGGATGGATCTCGATTTTCCGGTGCTTGGCTGAGCGGTGCATGAAATGGTGACCGACGGTGGTGAAGGTGGCGTGGGGCTGTGGGGGTGGCGAGCAAGGAGAGGGGTTGGTGGTGGTGGTCGGCGGAGCTGGGGAGGAGGCAGGGCTAGGGTTGGTTGATGGTGGAGCCGGATCAGTGGTGGTGGTGGAATGGCGGTGGCGGCTGGCGGTGGTGGCAGTATAGTGATGGGTCAAGGAGCATTTTTGTCTTTCAAATACTTGTATTAGGCTGAAAGGGCATTTTAGTAATTTATGGTTGGTCAATGGCCGGAAATGGCCCATCAATGTTAGAATATAGGCTTTAGGGTTATATTTGCACTTATAAAATAGTTAGGGTTATTTTTGCACTAAAAATTATCTCAAGATTATATATGAACTTTCTCAATTATATAGGATTATATTTGTATATTTCCAAAGAGCCCATCTCTTGAAAGACGGTATTTCCATATGCCATGGAAAAACCAAGGTTTAAAATGCAAATTAGAAGAAATAAAGATAAAATTTCTGGGTTGCATGAATCAGGTTATAAACTTTAGGGCAAAATACAAACATGACCCCATGTTTTGGTCATAAGTGCTAATATGACCCTGCAAGATCAGAAAGTGCTATTATAACCCTATGTATTGCATCAGAAGTGCTGATATAACCTTTTGGCACTATTCCATCATTGACTTTGTAATTCCCTTTAACCTAATACAAAAGGACTAAAATACCCCTAGTCTTAGAACTAAAAAAATTAAAGACAAGAATACCCCTCAACACCACTTTCTTCTTCTTCTTCATCTTTATCTTTAAAACAACCGTTCTGCCACCACCTCCGCCTGGTCACCGCCGCTCCACCACCACCTGCCGCCATAGCTCCGCCATAGCTCCGCCATAGCTCCGCCATCTAGCCACCAGCTTTGTCGCTGCGCCATAAAGTAAAAACTCCGAGTCTATCAAACCTCCTGCGACTTTTCGATTGGACTCAACAAAAACACTGGAACTCACTGGCCATTCATTCATTCTTCACAGCTTCCGTAATCTCCACCCGATTAAAAATTGAGATATTGACACTCGAGCTCTGAACATAGCATCTTGCACACAGAGTTAAGTCAAGCTGCACAAATTCAACACCACCAGAAATTGAGACCACACATATGAATTGCACAATTACCTCGTATGAACAAACGAACAAGTAAAGACAATTATCCCACTAGTGTGATAAATTGCACAATTACCTTATATGAACAAATAAACGAACAAGATGATGTTCGCCTCCGCCGCCATGACTGCGAGGTAGTCTATGTAAATGGTGCTGAAGGAGGACTCGATGGCGTACCCGCCGCCGTGGTAGTAAACCACAAGCAGTAGCTTCTCTCCATCCTTAACTGATCTAGGGAGGAAGAACCTAGCTCCGACGCTGTGCTCCAGCGAGATGATGAAGTCCCTAGAGGCGATGACGGAGGGACGCGCGGAGTTTAGTGAGGCAACGGATCTAGGCGGATCTGGATGGAGAGGAGGATGTAAGCGGTGGCGGGACGGGATAATTAGAAGAAGATCTGAATTAGGAGAATGAAGATTGAAATGGTGGCAGGGTGAGGTCACATTACTAGAATCGAGATGGCAATAATTTGAGGTGAAGGAGAAGAAAGAATTTGAGGTGAAGGAATCGAGATAGGGGCTGGACTGGAATCGAGAGAGAGAAAGAAGAAAGTGGAAGGGCATAACTGTCCTTTCACATTTTCTGAATTTTATTTTTTTAAAATAGGGGTATAATAGTCAATTCATAAAATTCCAGCCAAATTGAGATTTTCAGGGTTATATTAGCACTTTTGAGCAGAATATAGGATCGCATGGGCACTTTCTAACTTTACATGGTCATATTGACACTTTTGACTAGAACATAGGGACATTTGGGCACTTAACTACTACATGTTGCATAATAAATTTTTAATATTGCAACTAAAACCTTTTGCCTTTTATTATTCTAATTAAAATCCATTTTTCCATAACCTAAAAGTTTGCCATTTCCAAAAAAAAAAACAGAGACAAAGAAAGAAAAATCTTCCAATCCAAGCACATCATTGTTTGGTTTTGCCCATTGATATTATCCTCAGTTTCTTGTCCAAATTCTGATCCAATAATATCCAACAGAGAAAATCCTAATAACCATTCATTATTTAAACATTAAATAAAACCAAATGTATTGACCACATGAGCGCAGCGCATACTTATAAAACACTCCCCCTTAAACCCGAAACCTCATTTATGATATGGCAGCAGCAAATGCTAGCGTTACACTTGCACATGGATCGGGTCTCCGCAGTCGGGGCAGTCCATGCCCATATTCACCACCTCTTTCACTTCCATCAGCTCAAACGGACTCGGCTTTCCAGGTCCGGGTACCCGTTGCAGACGAACAAGAATCGGAGCGCGTCGGAGCGCCGTCGTTTGAAGTTTGTATCCAATTCCTTCTCTCTGAACATTGGTTTCAATTCTCAGGTGGTTTTTTGTTCTTCTGACTTTTCTCTTTATATCCGTCCGTATGTTACATATTAGTGTATGTTGGTTTATTGCCATGTGGAAAGTTGTCTTTTTATCCAGGAAATAAGCTGAGGATACAAGTTTTACTTTCCCTATGTTGCATATTAGTGTGTTGTGGTTTTATGCTATGTGGATACAAGAGAATGCAAACTTTTTGTATATTACACATTAGTGTATTTTTGGTTTTATGAAGACATGTTTATGCTTTGATGCATTTCTAAGGGTAACATTGCATTTTAAAGTATTTATAAGAGAATCGATGACAAGTTCATCAACCATCCCACATCGCCGGTTTAAATGAAAATGACTCAATACTTATGATCCCAGCAATTCCACTTTGTACCAATTGGTTTTTAGCGGGATCCCCTTTAAAGGATTTGTACAGTATGGATAGGATAGATTGATTTTTGCCATCAGTTGGGCATGGAGTTTTTTATTTTTCGTAGATAGCTGAGTTCTTAGTGAAGTTTCTGACTATCACATTATCTTAGTCTGTGTATAGGACTACTGGGCATAAAGTTTTTTATTTTTAGTAGATAGCTAAGTTCTTAGTGAAGTTTCGGACTGTCACATTAACTATGTCTGTATATAGGACTACTGTAATGATAATGTTTCCGGATAGTGAAGGCCTGTTATGCAGGAATGCTATTCTATCGTAGTATCAACTGTTATCTGTGAACTGGGTTTAAAAAAGCGCAAATTGCAATGAAGCGCTAATGGTAAAAATTACCGAAGAGCGAAGCGCGCGCTTTTCGGATAAAAGCGCACGCAAAACATGAACTAGGATTATTTCATTAAAGACTCAGCATAGAGCTTAGAATAATATCACAAAATTATAAAAGGCAAATAAAGCTTTCAGCACAATACCAAATTCAAAGTTTTATAGGTAGTAAGAAGAACTGAACGAAGGATTCTTAAATTATTATGAAATCAATTAAAGCTCTAAACTCTAGTCATCAGAAAAATTATCATCTCCACCAAAAGTATCCCCATAGACCTCATTTCCATCTTTAAACTCTGTTTTGTTGATATTACTGAATTAGTTAACCCTAAAAGCTACTCCATTTCAGCCCAAAATATATAATTATAAAAATGGAAACAAAATGCAGAAGCCCATTTCAGCCCAAAAGGCCAAAAATGCGCTTTTGCCCAATAGCGCACTTTTTGGAGCGCTAAAAAGCGTGCGCTTTTCGTCCGCTTTTTGTCCCGCTCAGCGCTTCGTGATACAAAGTGCTCAACCTTGCGCTCAGCGCTTTAAGCGCGCTTTTTAAAACCCAGTCTATGAATGACAATTAATCTTTTATCCTACTATGTGGGATTGGTTATATAGTTCATACCTTGATATTGTCGTAGGTCAATCATATATTTTGTTGAATTTCAATATTGCATGTTTTTTGTTAAAAATTTCTTTAAAAGTCGTCTTTTAGGTCTCTCCTTTCTCCTTTTCGTATTTGTTTCTGTCACTATTGTCTACCAATTTTTATACAGTACACTCCCAATAATTAAGTAGTAACTAGCCAGCAATTTACATATTTATAAAAATAAAGAATGATTACAAATCCACTATCCATGATTTATGGTAATAATTGCAGCCATAATTCTTACACTGCCGGGGATATAATGTGGAAGGTATTCGGGGTTAGGATAGAATTTACAATTGTCTGCGTGTCACACTAGGGCATGCAGCAATCAGAACTGTATTTAAGAAGATGCCCTTTTGGTCATTTAAGTTCCTAAACTGTTCTATTTCCGTGATGTGATTAGATTGGCTGCCCAATTTGAAATTGGGGGTGAGGATGTGCTGTTATAAGGGCCGTCCTGAACATCGGACAATATCTGCACACTCCAACCAATTTCCATTTCAGTGTTTTGCCACCGAAAGAAAATCAGATAAAAATGAAAAAAACTTATGAGAGAGTTTCCTTATGTATAGTGTATGCTTCTACTAATCATTTCCTTAGCTCTTTGTTAAACTAGAACTGATGTTTTACTAATTCCTCTTTTGCTGCATTTGTAATTCACTTTTTTTCAAACATTTTCTAGCAACAAGGGTACTGACTGCATTACCTGGGCTTGTAGGCCAACCAAACCCATGAATTGTCACAATTACCTTGGGTAGGCCCCATTCCTGGAGATATTGCAGAAGTTGAAGCTTATTGTAGAATCTTTAGGGCTGCTGAATGGTTTCATAATGCTTTGATGGACACTTTATGCAATCCACTGACCGGTGAATGTAGCATTTCGTACGACATACCATCAGAAGATAAACCGTTGTTGGAGGAAAAAATTGTGTCTGTTCTTGGCTGCATGGTCTGCCTTCTCAATAAAGGAAGAGAAGATGTCTTATCAGGTAGGTCGTCAATTGTTAACTCATATCGTGAATCCGATGCAAATGGACTTGGAGATAGTCTTCCACCGCTTGCTCTATTTAGGGGTGAAATGAAGAGGTACTGTGAGAGCTTGCATGTTGCGCTTGAAGGCTACTTAACACCTGATGACACTCGAAGCTTAGATGTGTGGCGGAAATTGCAGAGGTTGAAGAATGCATGTTATGACTCTGGAATTCCCCGGCGAGCTGGTGATCCCTGTCACACTTTATTAGCAAATTGGAGTCTTGTTTACTTGTCAGCGATGAAAGACAATACAGAATCAGATTCTGAGGTTGCCTTCTGGAGGGGTGGCCAGGTAACTGAAGAGGGTTTAAAATGGCTTTTGGAGAGAGAGTTCAGAACCATTGTTGATCTTAGAGCTGAAAATGTGAAGGACATATTTTATGAAACTGCTCTGCATGATGCTGTGTTGTCCGGGAAAATTCAGGTGGTCAAACTTCCCATTGAAGTTGGTACTGCTCCTTCAATGAGCCAGGTGGAGCACTTTGCATCTTTGGTGTCAGATTCAAGCAAAAGACCCATATATCTCCATAGTAAAGAAGGAGTATGGAGAACGTCTGCTCTACTGTCCAGATGGAGACAGTACATGGCTCGTAGTAGATCTCAAATTATTTCCCATCAGACAATTTCTTCTTTGGACATCCAGTCACGTAACTCTAGAATGACAGAAGAGGCAGGTACTGCTCAAAATTTTGAAGAATGTAAACCACTTAATGATGCAAGTGGTCCAGCACTTGAGGATGTGAATGGAACGAGTAATTCCTTGGGTGGTGCTTTTGATGGAATCCGTCAAAGCATGGATCAAGATATGAATAATCTAGTTGGTAGTGCGGTAGCACCAAACCAAGAAACAGAATCAACAATTGCTGAACGTGGGGTGGACATACTTACAAACTTCTATGACGAAGTGAACCCTCTCAAGTCTCAGCTTCCTCCTGATGATTTCTTATCCAAGAAGGAAATGTCTGGATTCTTCAAAAATAGGAAAACTTCACCTTTGACATACTTTAATCACGAAAGGGCTAGACTTGAAAAGCAATCTGCTTTGATTTGTAATCATAATGGGAAAACTTTGCAAAATGAGCTTGATGGAAACTATAATAAGAATGGACTTTCTAAAACAGAAAATCCAAATGGTTCTGTTAGCGAGATGAGTTTACATTCAGAGCCCTCAACAGCATTTGGTGGTAATGAGATGTATCTTCAACAAAATGACCCATATTCTACTTCTTCATCCTTTTTGTATGGATCCAGTAATGGGAATACGCACATTTCTAGTGGAAGAAATGAATTTGTTCGTTCAACATATGAGTTGAGTAAGAATGCTGCATCTTCTTCTGTGACTGCAGCAAACAGGCACAACAACGATGCCTCCACATCAGTGGTTGATGATGGCGTGGAGGTTATTGAAGGAAACATGTGTGCTTCTGCAACTGGAGTTGTGAGAGTGCAATCGAGGAGAAAAGCAGAAATGTTCTTGGTTCGTACAGATGGATTCTCTTGCTCCAGAGAGAAGGTGACAGAATCATCTTTAGCCTTTACTCACCCTAGTACTCAGCAGCAGATGCTTATGTGGAAATCTCCTCCAAAGACTGTTTTATTGCTGAAAAAGCTAGGGCTAGAGCTCATGGAGCAAGCTAAAGAGGTATAGGCGATATTTATCACCTTCGAGAAGTATGAAAATTGATGTGTACATTGGATTACCTGTCTTTATGCCCTCATTTATCTCCTCTTCAGACATGCCTACTTTCTGCTTATGCCGTGGCTTTCTTTAGTGTCTTCTAGTGCATAAGAGTACCTCAAGAGCATGTTACATTTGAATGCCAAATATGCTTCAACGAAATATTGAATATTATCTTGTCTGCATTCACGAGGATCTATGCAGTGATGTGCATTAACATTAATTATTTGGACTTCTACGCAGATCAGTTTTTATCCTGGAATTAATGCACTTTGTGTATTAAGAAGTATTCTGCATGTTCAATTTTGTCATGCTAAAAATAGGGATAATATGCCTTTAACTATTTTTTGGTCCAGTTAATTCGTATGACTAATTTTTCCTTGTAATTATGGGCTAGAAGTGTCTTTATTCTCATGTTCATTATTTTCTCATTGCCTTGATGTCCTCTTGGAGTAGTTTCATTGACATCTCTTTGTTTTCATGTGCTAGAAGTTTGTTTATAAATTTTCTACCATTAGGTTTGATTCTATATTTTTATTTCCTGATCTCATTCTTCTGATATATTCATAAATAGTAGTTTTTCTATTTCTTCTACTTGAAGTTAATGGTTTCACTTGTACTAAATGGTGAACATGGTTTGAAGATGTAAGCTCTTTTATACATGTCCATCCAAAAATTGTTTGTTATCAAAGTCAATAGCTAGCTTTAAATTTTGTCACATTTCTTGATATAGGTACTCTGTTAGATTGGTTTTCATGGTGTTTATTTTACTTTTTCTTGAGCATCTAAACTTTTATTAGTTTATTCAGATAGTTAGCTTTCAGCATCATATTCTCTGTTTACTGCAGGTTGCGTCTTTCTTATATTACAAAGAAAAAATGAATGTTCTTGTCGAACCTGAGGTGCACGATATGTTTGCCAGAATCCCTGGTTTTGGCTTTGTCCAGACCTTTTATAGCCAAGATACAAGGTACTAGGTTCTACGGATAGAGCAGGCAAAATAATATATTGTTGGTTGGTTCATTTGCCAAGATGCACAATTTTTGCATTTAGTATTCACACCATGACAGATTTCTGTTCTAATTGTGCTCTTCATGCAGTGATCTTCACGAGAGGGTTGATTTTGTTACCTGCTTGGGAGGAGATGGTGTTATACTCCACGCATCAAATATATTTAGAGATGCTGTTCCTCCTGTTGTTTCATTTAATCTTGGCTCCCTTGGATTTCTCACCTCTCATGCTGTATGTTACTTTACTCATTTTTTAAGCACATTAGTTAGTTATGAGCTTTCTTCATAACCCCAAGGTCAAACAACTCACAACTGGAAATCTTTGCACAGTTTGAAGGTTACAAGAAGGATCTGAGACTAATCATTCATGGGAACGACACAGTGGATGGTGTTTATATAACTCTAAGAATGCGTCTTCGCTGTGAAATTTTTCGAAATGGAAAGCTTATGCCTGGGAAAGTTTTTGATGTCCTCAATGAAATTGTGGTGGATCGTGGCTCAAATCCTTATCTGTCGAAAATTGAATGTTATGAACATGACCGTCTCATAACCAAGGTAAACAGGGTGAATCAATAGTGAAGTTCCAAGAAGTGTCTTTACCCCGGTTAAATTAGTAGATGTCTATTGTGCTTTCTTTACCTTGAGCATGACTATCCATTAAAAATGAGCATGACTATCCATATCACATATGTCAGACAAAGCATCTTAGTTTCGAGCTCTTGAGGCTTTCAGAATCTCATCTCTAACGTTGCTTTAATGTGTTCAACAGGTGCAAGGTGATGGAGTCATAGTGGCCACCCCTACTGGAAGTACAGCTTACTCAACTGCTGCCGGAGGTTCAATGGTAATTCAGTCTTATTGTTACTGTTATTTGGAGGGAAATTATTGAATCATGCTTTTAATAAGTTATCTTCTAGCAAGAGTGTGTGCTGGGAACATGGACCAGTACCACTTAAAGATTTTTGTTCATCAGTCCGAAAATGAGGTCAAGTTATGTCTGGGTAATTTGTTGTCGCCATTATGTCCAAGTATAATAACTTTAAAGTAGTGGGATAAAGGTTTTAGTTGTTATTGTTGTATAATGTTTTTTATAATGGTCGCTTTTCAGTCTAATGGGGCATTGGGACGTACTTTGCTGTGATGTATATCATGATTGTTACTGAGAATTGGATTGTGTGACATACTTTACTAGATGTCTGAAGTTACTTGAACTTTTAAGATTTTGAAACTTCTAGTACTCATCTGTTCTCATGTGCTTTATGTTAGTTTTTTTGTATGCTTATATTTGTGAATGTATCCCCATCTTGCATTCTCTCCCTGGCTTATAGAAAATAAAGTAATGTAGAAAGAGTAGGTCTCCTAACAGGCGGCCTGTCCATAGGGCCACTTATTTTTTACTTTATATACTGCATTTGTTAAAGACAAAGTCTTGGGAAAGACCGTCTTTCTATAAGCTTATGGAAAGACGGGTTTTAATTAGAATAATAAAAGATAAAAAGTCTTAGTTGCAATATTAAAAATTTATTATACGTGTAATAGTTATAAAGTTTATAACCTAATTCATGCAACCCGAAAATTTTATCTTTCATTTCTTCTAATTTGTACTTTAAACTTTGGTCTTTCCATGGATTATGGAAAGACCATTTTTCAAGAGACAGACTCGTTAAATTACATACTAAATTTAAAAATTTTGAAAATATATTTTTTTTATATTATATATTTTTATATTTTCACTTTCAAATACATAATATTACTTGTTTTAACATATAAAATATAATATTTAAATTTTATAAAAAATTACAACATTTAATGTAAAAGACTGCCTTTCCCTAGACTCTCTCCTGTGGAAAAGATAAATCAGAATTTAGTAGAATAATGACCTTAGAAGCTTAGCATTTTTTTGAGGATCAATGAGTGATAACTATTTTGAATTCTTCTTATAAACTGATGCATTACAGCTATGTGACTATTATACTATTGGTGCAGGTGCATCCAAATGTTCCGTGCATGCTTTTCACTCCAATTTGCCCACACTCCCTCTCTTTTAGACCTGTAATACTTCCAGACTCTGCAAGGCTTGAACTGAAGGTAAGTTTTGCTCTCTATTTTTCCTTCACGAAGCAAATTGAAAAGGAAAAGACTCATCAGAAAACTATTCCTTCTTTTTGATAAAATTTTCCCATCTTAAGTTTGGTTAAGCTTTGGCAAAATATGGGAATGGTGATAAAGATCTTTTGGCGTTACATTCTCTATCTTTTTAGATGTGATTAACCTGTTGATGTGAGTGTAGCTCGTGAAAGTGAATATATTAACGGAAACAATAAAATAATGGAGGATAGTAATTAATGGGCAAGATGGAAGGAAAGGTGGGAATAAAAAGTAGGGTGTGAGAAAAATGTCTTAACAAAAGCCTTCTTGAAAAGGCCCATTTACGTTGCTGTTATTTAGCTGGTAAACTTTATAGTTTCTAATTGCCTTATCCTTAATAAAGAGGCTGGACTCTGACAAAATTCAATTTCTTACTGCCTTAATACTCCCAATATCTTGGACATAGCACATGTTAGCGCATTATTTTTCTTTAAAACCAAAAATGAGAAAACTCATCCAGTGTGTTGCAATATGGATGACATGTATACTGGAAAGGAAAACTCCTTTGATGTCCAAGTAGGATAACTAGAAAATAGAGCAGGATTAACCCTTAAGGGGAAGAGAAACAACTATAATAAATTGGAAGGGACCTATATATTTGTAAAATTTAAGTGAAATGATGTTTCTTGATCGAATACCATGCCCTATTATGAGCATCAAGGGTTTGGTCAGCAAATATGTTTGAATTTGGGTTTGAGTCACCAAAGTGCTGTCTGGGTTTCATTCTCATCCTCTTACTAGTACAACCTATGTGCGTGGATAAACAGTGGAAGTTCTCGATGAAAATGTCTATTTTTAGTGGTACTGAAATTGCTTTTGGAGATGGTTTCCCAAGCTTCCATTATCTATACAGGAAGAATGAGTAGAATTGCTAATATAAGTGGCCTAGAAGAAAAACCACGGTACTCTTTTAGTTTTTCTAGAAGTACAACGAATGTGCCCACAAGGAAAGCCATTATTACTTCATGATTATTGCTAGGCCGAAAACATGCAAAACGTTTGACCTCTTTCGGCTTATATTCAGTATTAACCTCAGATGCCTAAGCTACTCATTTTTCCGGAAAAAGGCCTCTAAAAGCTTTTACCACTGATGCAGATACCTGATGATGCAAGAAGTAATGCTTGGGTTTCGTTTGACGGAAAGAGAAGACAGCAGTTGTCAAGAGGCTATTCAGTTCGGATTTCAATGAGCCAGCACCCTCTTCCTACAGTGAACAAGTGTGATCAAACAGGTGACTGGTTTCACAGCTTAATTCGATGCCTGAACTGGAATGAGAGACTTGACCAAAAGGCTCTGTGAATCCTCTGAACCACTGCTCATGTATATATTCTGTACATATAAAAGAGCTATACCTCATTTGGGGTACAACAAGAGATGAATGAAGAGTTTCTCTCAGCACATTTGTGCATATGATAGTACAAAATTTTACATGTATGTTGTCATTCTAACTCGTAGCAAAGTTACATAATCACTCTCCTCGCCACATTGGCATATTGTACTGGAGTATTTTCTGTCTCGCGCTAGTGGTGCACCTTTCTTCCTACTGTTTGCTGAACATATGGTGTGCTCTCGAGTTGTGGAATTTGCATGTAAAAATGAATGCATAAAAATGCTCGCAAAGAGATTTTAAAAAAAATATAGTTGGAAGGTCTTCTGATGATTGCCATAAACCTGAATTGTAAAATATTCAGAGTGAATTTTAGCTTGTAATGCAACATAAAAAGAGAAGAAGGTCAGGAAACTGCCAAAATAATTTACTGAGGAAGAAGGCAAATTTCTTTTTTAAACAAAGAATGAAAATATATGACAAAGTACTGGGAAAAATCGTCTTTCCATAGGTTTACAGATAGACGGAATTTCATTAGAATTATAGAAAGTTAGGGACCAATTAGCAAATTTGAAGAAACTGCAAGTCACACGCCATATATATAAGATTTCCCTTTTTTTATTTTTTATTTTCATTTAATTTCCATTTTAAACCGCCTGCAATTCTCTCCACTTTTTCTCTTCTCTCCGTCGAAATTCTCTTCTCCTGAGTTTTCCAATCACGATTTCGACCCGAATTTCGCCGTTCGTTTTGCCGTTTCAGTGTTCCTTTGTGTTCGCCATAGGTAATTTTCTACTTTTGAGCTGGTTGTTGTTTCGTTTTAGGGTTTTATGTTCGTATTTTAGGGTTTTTGTTTCGGATCTGATTTTTCTTATGTGTTATTGCAGCAGAATGGTGAAGAAGAAGGATGTTTCCGTCGATAGTGTTGCGAATGGTGAAGGTGATGTTTATTTATCGATTTTTCAACTGTTAATGTGTATTTTGTTTTTAGATCTGAAGGTTTTTGTGTTTTATTGCAGTGGAATGGGGAAGAAGAGAGGAAAATCTGTCAAATGTTCTTCTCTTGTCAAAGGTGATGCTTTTTGGTTGAATTTGAGTTGTTAATGTGCAGTTTTGATGTCAAATGAGGATGTAGTGCTTTAGATTGCAATATAACCATTTTCTGATGCTTTTTGTGTGATGATGTTAGCATGTTTACTATTTCCCCCAATTTAAGAGGTTTATTTGTCGAAGGTCTAATGTTTATTGTGAAAGGCTACATGTTTATAGTGTAATATGTTGATATTAAGTGGTGGTTGTGTTGAATTGCTTTTTTATTTTGGTACGTAATCTTTGTTTTTGTCTCCACCCTTTTTTTGTCAAATTCAGTGAGATGTGTTGTGTTTGAGTTGAAAGGTTCTGTGTTTATGATTCAAATATGTGATTTTGTTGTTCTTGTTATTAATTTTTTGTGTACTGTACTACAACGAGCTGATATGTTGAAAGGTACAATCTTTGTTGGTAGTTTGAGTGAGTTAGGTAAAGTTGTTGCTGGTAGTCGGGTTCTGCACTTCGATATTTCTATTGCGATTTCAACAGATGAAGAGATTGTAGGTCTTAAATTGAATGTGCAAGGTGTTTTTTTGTTTTCATTTTATGTTGTTTTAGTGGATTTGTAGTATAATTTGTTGTTGTTTTACAGGCTGCTGGTGTGGCATTTGCTTTGTTATGGAAGTGGTACTTCCAACTATCAGAACGTTTGTCGAAATCACAGATGGTGGTCATTTAAGAAGATCCTGACACTGATTTAGAGTAGCTGCCTAACTCTCAAGATATCCATGATAATCCAACGACATGGAAGCAGATTGATGACCTTTTAAACGATTTTAAGAAGAAATTAGCTGGATCCATGCCTAGTTTCAACCTTGTTCTTGATGAAATGTGCCTTGAATATCTATGTAATAGTTTGTGGATTTAGAATTGTAAAGTCTAGATTTATCTAGTTAGCAATTTGTGGAAGTTGTGCAAATATGGAATTGTTGTGTTGAAACATCAAAGAAGGTAATTTCGGTGATGTAAGGAATTTGGAGTTGTAATCCGAGAAGAAATATTTTCGTACATGGTTTTAAGTTCAGAGCATATCAATTCCTATATTTATGAGATTAGATTGGATTTATGGAAATTGGAATTGATTTGATAAATATCCTTTATGGAAAGAATTTAGACGGAATTTATTAATTTCTTTCTTCAAGGGATTAGATTTGATAATTCCTACCTCCAAAGGATTTGATTGTAATCAGAATATTATGTGGAGAAAGAATTATATTTGCACATGACTTCATGCGTATTAAAATTGGAGATGGAATAAACTTCATGTGTGCTAAGACTTTCCATGCTGGAACATACAAAAAATTGAAGCCTAAAAGGTTTTAACCGTTGACAAATATTGCTCGGATATTTGTTTATGGAAGAAAGGAGATCCGCAATATGGTATTTTAGGCATGTGGTAGAAGCATAATAAGTTTATGGAAAATCCCTATAATTATGGAAAAAGATTTATGAGATATTTGAGATAAGGAAAATCTTTTATTTATGGGATTTTGATATGCTTTAGAAGCAGATAAAGAATATGAATATTATGGAGATAATCATGGTAATTCTGATATACTCAATGGACTATATAAAGAGGACATCACGGCTGCATTAATCTCACGAACTTAATAGAAAAAAATCTGCGTACAGATTTTATATTTTTCAAGAGTATTGCGAGAGCCAGAATTCATATGTTCCAACATACGTAACATGTTGTTCAAAGTTCAGAATTGTATACCTTAATTCCTCGTGAGGAAGAGATCCAGCGTCGACGAGTTTTGAGGTCAAAGGAGTCAGATCAAGGCGGATCGGTAGCAAGGGGAGCTTGCAGGATTCACATTATAGTTAGATAAGATAAGTATAATTGTATGGTGTACTTTGTACTGTATCTTTCTGATTAGTGGATTCATTCTGAACTAGGCTAGGTCCCGCAGATGTAGGTGGATTTTACTGAAGTGCGTAACCAAGTCTATTATCTTTATACTTTATTTTATTGTATACTTGGTTAGATAGGTTATGTTGGAACATAATAGTGATAATTGAATTAATTAGGTAAAACCAAATTTCAATTGGTATCAGAGTGAGTCACTTATTTGTGCCTTGGTTGTGTCAAGGAAAGTGTGATCCGGTTTTACCAATGGTGACCAGAGAAGGAGCTTCTGTGTCTCAACCACCACTACTGGAAGGAACGAATTACAACTGTTGGAAGGCTTGCATGAGAGTGTTCATAAATTCACTGGATGAGCTGGCTTGACGATTTGTTGAAACTGAATGGAGTTCTCCTACTGAAGATGCTGAAACTAGTTCAAAAGAGAAACAAGGAGAATCGAGTACGAAGAAGCAGAAACTCAAAGACAAGTCTACATGGACTTAAGAGGAACTGAAGGCTTCATTGGAAAATTCAAAGGCATTGAATGATATTTTCACAACGGTAGATGAAAATCAATTTAAACTCATCTCAATATGCCACCGGGTAAAGAAAGATTGGGATATCTTGTAGACCATTCATGAAGGAATAAGTCGTGTACGTGAATCCAAACTACAAAGTTCGAGGAACTGAAGATGGAGGAGGATGATACTATTGCTATATTCAATGGGAAACTCAGAGACATCTCCAATATGGCGTATCAACTTGGGAAAGTTTACAAGGAAGCAAAATTGGTGAAAAAGACTTTTAGATCTCTTCCTGAAAGATTTGCTATGAAAGTAGCAGCAATAGAAGAAGCAAGAGATGTAGCCACCATGACCTTAGATGAACTAATGGGATCACCACAGACATATGAGATGACAATGCAACAACCTGCAAAGAAAGTCCAGAAGGAGTTGGCCTTCAATACCTTGTCATCAAGGGTTATCCATGAATCTGATTGTGATGAAGGAATTGAAGAGCTTGCTCTTATCACTAAGAATTTCTCAAGAATATTGAAGAAGGTGGTAAACAAGAAGTCACAAGAAATATTTGGTGGAGTAGACCTCGAGCACAAGACCTTGAGAATATTCTTGGAACATGATTTGAACAAGGAAACCAGCAGTTTGATAGAAATCAAGGTGGTGAAGCAAATGAGTCTTGAAGAATTCAATGAAGAGAATGTGAAGGATACATCAACATCCAGGCTGAATGTGCTAATACCCAAAAAAAACAAGGAAAATCATATATCACCTCATGGAGTGAAGATGACGAAGAAGAACTTACAAGCAATTATATGGCATTTGGAGCAAAATTTCACAGTGGATCAGATGATGATGTATGTTCTAACATGTCAAAGAAAAATGATGATACATGTTCCAACATGTCAAAGAAAAACGAGGATGTATGTTCCAACACAGGTTTTGATGATACTTCTAGTGATGACGAAGGACAAATTGTGAGGGATGAAAAGATCTGCACTAGATATGAAAAAAATGTACGGTATGTGGCTAAAAGTTGTTGATACAAAAAAATCGTCGAAGGAAGAGAAAAATCAACTTGCTGAGAAAGAGAAGGAGTTGCTAGTTTTAGTTGTTGAACTCAGAAGAGACATTGAAAAGCTAGAGTTAAATCTAAGCTCAACAACTAAGAGAGCTGAGATGGCCGAAACAGCTATTACCAAGTTAAACACTGGTAAGGAAAAACTTGATGACATTCTGACCATGGGAAAGAACTTTAGAGATAGACAAGGAATCAGGTATGACATCTCACCAGGTGGCACAGTTAATCTCAAGTCGAAGATTCAAGAGATTAAAAGAAAGTTTATCAAGACTCGTCAGAGGAAACCTTTTATTTTTAGTTACTGCATGTATCAAGGTCATATAGAGGAACAATGCCGGAAACTGCTCAGAGATATCATGACTGGACGATAATTATCGGTATGTTCCAACATAGACGATGTCCAACGATTAAGAATGGTCAGGTTTGTAAGGGTTATTAAATGCACTAGTACTTGTCTTGTTACGCACACTTCTCTTATTGCACATTCTAGAGGCTTGTGGTACTTTGATAGTGGTTGATCTTGCCACATTACTGAAGCTCAGGAATTTCTAACAAAAATCAAACCATATGATGGTGGTTTTGTTACATTTGACGATGGAAAGAAGAGTCTAGTGGTTGGAAAAGGTGAACTGCATATTGAAGGATTCCCCGTATTCACTAGTGTTCTGTTGGTGGAAGATCTAAAGGCTAATCTCCTAAGTATCAGCCAGCTATGTGATGATAATATGACCGTGGAATTCCATAAGGAGAAGTGCATAGTGAAACATGGAAACAACAAAGTGCTTACTGGTATTTGGTCATCAGAAAAATGTTACTTATTGGAACAAGAAGTGAACTACTTGAGTGTCAAATATGAAGAAATAGATCGTACGACCAACCATGTTCCAACATCGGTTGATTTCTCAGATCAGGGACGTAATGATGTTGGAGCATCAGATGGGGCAGATCTTAAAGAGGAAGCTGATGTCTCTTATAACTTCAGCAATGTTGGAACATCGTCCTCCCCAGAACTCTCCCATGTTCCAACATTAGTGCAGGCTGAATCAAGCAGAGGAAGGACTTGATTGATCCCTCGGGTTAATTATAGGAAACTTTCTGGTCTACAATATTTTCTCTCCCTCATTGAACCCAAGAATTACAAAGAGGTTTTACTTGATAAGTATTGGATTGAGGCAATGCAAGAAGAACTTGGGAAATTCAGACGCAATGATAATAAAGCAAGGTCAATTGCTCATGACTACACTCAGGTTGAAGGAGTTGATTTTGATGAGACATTCGCACCAGTTGCTAAGTCAGATTCTATTTTCATTCTCCTTGCTATGACTTGCACTATGAATTTTGCGATGTCCGAAAAAGTTGTCACGAGTGCTCCTGTGAAAACCACAACCGTAATGGTTGAACCTTGGCTACAAAACTAACAATTTATTGATGTTACTGTATAATAGGTAAATAAAATAATTTATTAAATGTAATTAGAAATACAAAAATCTATGATGATTGTGAAAAATAAAAGGTAATAAATGAATCCAATCATTACTGAAGAGTAACAAAATTCTTCCGGCGTAAGATCTCCAATGAGAATACTAACATGCATTACCACGATAATTACTGCAGTAAAGACTGAAATTAGTCTTGACATATTATCAAAAAAAATTAAGAAGAATATAAGATAGAAGAGGAAATGTGGTTTTGAAATGTCGGATAAATTCGCATATATATACTATAAAATATAGCCATTTATAACTGCTACATTTCCATTGGGAATATAGCTGTTTATAGCCGGTATATTATCACTATACATATGTTGGCTAATTATAGTCAAATTCTAAGAGTTAGTGTTGTCAAAGAAGATATATATATATATATATATATAATAATAATGATAAATAAATAAATAAGTAATAAATAAATAAGTGAATTAATGAACAAGGAAAATTAAGGAGAAATGGTCGGCGGACGTAAAGAATTTTATCCAAATTAAATTTTGGCAAGTGAATTCACTGGGAAGAAGAAATGACGGACGTAAAGAAATTTATCCAAAGTGATTTTGGCAAATGGAATTGCTGGGAAGAGAAAATGAATGACGAACGTAAGAATTTGATCCAAAGTAATTTTGGCAAGTGAAATGACTGGGAGAAAGAAACGGCGGACGTAAAGATTTTATCCAAAGTAATTTTAAGCAAATGAAATTACAGGAAAGAAGAAACGGACAGAGGACGTGAGAAAGTTATCCAAAGTAAATTTTGGCAAGTGGATGTAGGATTACAGGATAAAATTTCAGGTTGGTAGGTGTCAGAACCTATGTTTTTATCCTATATAAATATTTGATCCCCAGTTCTTACCTTCTCACACAGCCTTAAGAAAAATTTCTTGCCAAAAAAATAGTGGTGAGCAGTGATAAAGCAGGAGACGGAAGTTGCCCAAACCCCAAGTCTAACCAAAGTGAGTGTTTTCATTGCCTTAACATCAATTAAAGTTATATATATATATATATATATATATATATATTGTCTTGTATGCATACAGGATGTACCTCTCGAACCCATATTGAACAGTACCTCTCGAACCCCTGCTGAACAGTTCCCCCTGAACCCCTGCTAAACAGTACCCCTCGAACCCATGCTAAACAGTACCCCTTAAACCCCTGCTAAACCTTTACCTCTCGAACCCCTGCTGAAACTACCTCTCGAACCCCTGTCCTCAAACCCCTACTGAAACTACATCTCGAACCCCTGTTAAACAGTAACCTCTCGAACCCCTGTCCTCGAACCCCTACTGAAACTACCTCCCGAACCCCTGTTAGAAAATAATAATATATATATATGTAAACCTAACGTATATTAAATAAGTACTAAACTAGAATAAATCCCAGCTTTTGACGTTAGAGGACGTCAAAACTATCATGCTGTAGTGAAGTGTGTCTGAAGCTGTTTTAAGAAGAAGATGAAATAAATGTTTTTGTGAATTATATTCTTTCGATTAAATGACTAAATAAGGATTAGTATAATCCATGGAACTAATTCATTTGACATATAGGACAATGGAAAGGGATCAAGGAGAAAGTTCAAACTCACCCACGGGACAGAATCCCCCAACCGCTGGGATGGAATTTTTCGCAAGTCAAGTTACCAAAATTTTGAGCCGCATAATAGAGAGGGAAAATCGAGCTCAATCTCCGGCCAGGTATCAAAGTCATAGACCAGAGACGGAAGACGCGGACTTGGAACGATTCTAGAAGTTTCATCCACCCAGGTTCAACGGCGGCCCGGATGATGAAGTCACCGAAAATTGGATCGAAACGATGGCTCGAACCTTCCGAGCCTTGGGATATGCGGTTGGACGGAAGGTGAATTTCACTATATTCCAATTGGAAGGTGCCGCACTAGATTGGTGGAACATAATACAAAGGAAGTGGGACATGGAAGAAACTCCCAGAACCTGGGAGAATTTCGAAAGAGAGTTTAAGAAGAAGTTCATTCCACCTCTAGTTATCGAGAGGAAAGAAGCGGAGTACATAAACTTGAAGCAAGGACTGATGAGTGTAACATAGTATGAGGCAAAGTTTTCCCATCTCTCTAAATATTTAGAGAAGATGGTCTCGACTGATAAGGAACGCAAGAGGAGATTTATCCAAGGGTTAAGGCTGAAATTGAAGGATGCCCTAGCACCGACCTATCAGATAGTTATGCCGCAACCATCGAATCAACTTGCAGAGTGGAGGAAACCAAAAATGCTTTACGAGCCATGCATCAATCAAGAAGAACAAGTGTGAAGTTCTAGTCGGTATACACTCCAGGCCCACAGGGAATAAACTTTGAGAAAAACAAAGTCCTTAGGAGAGATATATCCCGACCCTTGGCCATGTCAAAGAACTCGAGCATCATTTTGAGAGGAACGACTCAGGTTTGTTGCACACACTGTGGAAAGGAAACCATGATGAGAAGGATTGCTGGAGGAAGGCAAACAAGTGTCTAAGGTGTGGAAGTTCTGAAATTAGAATATCAGAATGCCCGCTAGCTCCGCCAAGTCACTCGTCTCAAACCATGGGGTCTCAGCCGTCAGTCGCCAGACCAGCTCAGCTCTCGAACCTCGGCTAAACAGTACCCCTCGAACCCCTGCTAAACAGTACCCCTCGAACCCATGCTAAACAGTACCCCTCGAACCCCTGCTAAACCTTTACCTCTCGAACCCCTACATAAACTACCTCTCAAACCCCTGTTAAACCCTTACCTCTCGAACCCCTATCCTCGAACCCCTACTGAAACTACATCTCAAACCCCTGTTAAACAGTAACCTCTCAAACCCTTGTCCTCGAACCGCTACTGAAACTCCTTCTCCAACCCCTGTTAAACAGTAACCTCTCGAAACCCTGTCCTCGAACCCCTACTAAATAGTAACTCTCGAACCCACTGAAAACCTTCACCTCTCGAACCTACTGAAAACCTTCACCTCTCGAACTACTAAAAATTTCACCCCTCGAACTACTGAAAATTTCACCCCTCGAATTACTGAAATACTTCACCCCTCGAACCTACTGAAAGACTTCACCCCTCGAACCCACTGAAAGACTTCACCACTCGATCCTTACCCCTCAAACCAATACCATTGGAACCTTACCTCTCGAACCACTTACCACTCGAACCATTTACCACTCGAACCTCACCACTTGAACTGACAATACTTACCACTCGAACTGGTAATACTTACCACTCGAACCTCACCACTCGAACTGGTACCACTTACCCCTCAAACCAACACCACCCGATACCCGTTCCACATGAACCTTCTCCACTCATATTCTTTACTCGAACCCCTTGCACTCGAACCCCTTGCACTCGAACCCCTGTACTCAAAATACATACTCGAACCTGTAATCGAACTCCATTATAAAGGGACATACCTATTAAACTTAAATTGATAATATATATACTGAGTGTTTAATTGAGTGTGTATATTACTGTGTTCAATTATCGTGAAACTGAGTTATGAACTACTCTGATATTTTCTGTGAATGACCGACTTGTACTTTATCTTGCCATGTCAAACATGAATCATATACTGCTCTGATATGTTATGTGGATGACCGGCTTGTACTTTATCTTGCCATGTCAAACTTGAAATATCTTCTACCTGATTACTTGTCTGTGATTTTAGGGCCCCCGATGCAATTCTAGTTTAGTCAAAGTCGGTGGGGAACGGGATTGACCGGACCGTCTGATTAGACCGGCTACTCATGAAGTTTCTGGTATACTAGCATTACCCACTGTACTGTACAGATACAAGCTCGTAACTGAACATCTGTTTGGGCGTGGTTGACGAGACTAAATACTAGAGTGACTGATGGCCTTCGGGTACTACTGAAAGGTTGTGCCTTGTATGTTAGTCAGAGTTGCCACATAGGCACTTGGAAGCAACTTGGCACTAACTACCCGTATCCTTTTACTATGTGCTATGACATATGTGGCTATTTGTTATTTGATATTCTGTGATCACTAAAACTCAACTGGGTAAATACTGGCAATGAAACCTCACTAAGCAAGGAGCTTACCCTAGTTAAACAACCTTTTTCAGGTGAAGAGGAACTGTAAGAGAAAAACACTTTAATGTCTTTACTTATTTTGAGGGAGATCCTGGATGAACTTTAACATGAATTTTGAATCTGTAATAGTTAGGTGAAACTTTCATTTAACATTAACACTTTCACTGTAATAGTAAGTTATGATTTGAATGGTCTAAATTTCTTCCACATATAATCTATCTACTTGTCACCATTATCATTTTCGGTAGCACGACCAAACCCGACCCGACACTGTACGTTCGGTTTGGGGTGTTATAGCTCCCCTACATGGTGTGGTTAATAAGGAAGTATATCATTGACTTAAGATAGCTTTGTATGGATAAAAAAAAGAACCAAGGGTGAGGTATGAGCGATTCACTACCTTTCCTATTTAGAAAGGTTGTCGTCGAAAGGGAGTAGATCGCACCTTGCTTGTTTTTCGAGAATCATCAAATATACTGATTGCTCAAATCTAAGTTGATGATATGATCTATGGGTCTACTTCACCATCCTCGGTACAAGATTTTGTGACTTTGATGCAAACTTAATTTAAGATGAGTATGGTGGTAGTATTTGCAAGATTTCAGGCTAATCCTAAGGAATCTCATATGATTGTAGTCAAAAGGATATTTCTATATATTAGTGGGACTTCTAAGCATGTAGTCTGGTATTCTAAGAATCAAGACTCTCATCTGAATGGTTATAGTGATTTATGATTGGAGCGGTAATGCAGATGATCATAAAAGCACCACATGTGGATATTTCTTTATTGGTGGAAGATGTTGTGCACAATTATTATGGATGAAACAAGGAATTCATCAAGGGCCTTTGAAGATTCTATGTGACAACACAAGTGCTATTGATATTTCTATCAACCTAGTCCAGCACTCTCGAACAAAGCACAGTGCTATAAGGCACCATTTTATTCGGGATCTTGTTGAAAGGAAGGAAGTAGTAGTTGCCTATGTTCCAACATCTGAGCAATTTATAGATATTTTCACTAAGTCATTGGACACTACTACGGTTGAGTTCCTCAGACAACACTTAGGTGTTTTTCAGATTTGAGGTATTTCTTTAAAGCTTTTACTTAGCTGTACATTTATATTTTTTTGTACAGAAAATTAGAAAAACAAAAAATCAGAAACAATAAAAAGTGAACAAAAAACTGAGTATGGAGACAGGTAGAGAAGATGTGGACATGGAAATAAATGAGTTTGGCGTGATTAAAGATTCTGATGTTCAAACATCAGTAAATCTGGCTGGAGAAGATTATGATTTGGATGGTGAACAAGCCTATGTTCTAACACCAGACATGGAGATAGGGGGATAAAGTACTGATGAAGTGAAGGAAGCTGAGCAGGTGATATTCCAACATTGATACAGACTTGAGGTATTGATTCTGAAGCAATGAAAGGATCTTATGTTCCAACATAGAGAAAACGGGTGAATCTGAGAGCTGCTATGTTCCAACATTAGTGACTGATGTTCCTACACAAGTTGAGCAGATTATTGAAAGCACTACTGATCAGATTGCCATGAGAGTATGATATTAGCTAAGAAGACAACTAATCTGGGTGTATATGAAGAGTGTGGATTTACAACATACTTGGACTATTTAGGTATCAAGACTGATGCCTCAATCTACAAGGAGTACAACCGAGAGATTGTAGAAGAATTCTATGGGAGGCAACATTGATCCAGATTTTGAGTGGTACAACAGAGTTTACATGAGAAACAAGAAATCACTGGAGAATTTCAGTCTCAGTGGCCACTCAAGGGAATGCTACTGCATCTAGCTTGAATATCAGATATTTATAATTGATGTAAATAGTTGGATTCTCTCTTGAAGTACTACATCTCTTACTCGAGAAACAACCAAACAAGAGTACATTTGATCTAAGGCAGGTGTAGGACCTGCCCTAGAATTCCGAGGCTACAACTTCTGGTGTTAATGAGAAGAAGGACAAGTTTGTAGCCATTAATGTGAAGTTGAGAGCTCTATCCATTTACATAATAGCTTTGGTGGCTATAAATGCCAGATTAGATGAGGTACATATAGCTGCTCCTGAAGAGGTTTAAAGGTTTTGCTATGGTTATGTTCCAACATAGGCCAGATATTTGCTTCAGGGGGAGTTGCATTTATTAGATATTTTAGTTTTCTGTGTCTATTGCGTTTGACATGTTTTATGGTCCCAAGGGGGAGATGTTTTGGATTTCTTGGATGACTTTATTGGCTCTATTGGGTTGATGTTCCAACATGCTTATTATTCCTGGATGTTGAGGAAGTTCTGGAATTCAGGGGGAGACATTATGTTTCTATGTTCCAACATCCAGAGTGGTTTTCAAAGATTGATATTTGTATTTGCATAAGCTCTTGTGATGAAATGCCAAAAGGTGATTGATCCACAAAATGCCAAAGGGGGAGATTGTAAAGTCTAGATTTATCTAGTTGGCATTTTGTGGAAGTTTTGCAAATATGGAATTGTTGTGTTGAAACATCAAAGAAGGTAACTTCGGTGATATAAGGAATTTGGAGTTGTAATCTGAGAAGAAATATTTTTGTACATGGTTTTAAGTTCAGAACATATCAATTCCTATATTTATGAGATTAGATTGGATTTATGGAAATTGAAATTGATTTGATAAGTATCCTTTGTGGAAAGGATTTGGATGGAATATATTAATTCATTTCTTTAAAGGATTAGATTTGATAATTCCTATCTCCAGGGGATTTGATTGTAATCAGAATAGTATGTGGAGAAGGAATTATATTTGCACATGACTTCACGCGTATCAGAATTGGAGATGGAATAAACTTCATGTGTGCAATGACTTTCCATGTTGCAATATATGGAAATGTGAAGCCTAAAATGTTTTAACCGGTGATAGAATATTGCGTGGATATTTGTTTATGGACGAAAAGAGATTCTGTAATATGGTAGTTTAGGCGTGTGGTAGAAGCATAATGGATTTATGGAAAATTGATGAGACGTCAAATGCATGTATTTTCCAAAGCATTTAACATCACTTTTGTCATATTTTTGTTGTAAGATTGCTAGATTTAGTTGGGTTTACATGATAAGGGATTTAGATGACCATTTTTGGTTTTTATATCTAAATCCTTCATTTTGTAACCTATGTTTAGTCTAATGGATTTTTGTTCCTTACGAGCATCTAGATTCGTTTTTGTAAGCTTAATTTGTAGATTACTTGTGAGCACTTAGGAGTGGTTTAGTGAAGGCCATTCTAAAGGATGGTAGAAGATGGAAGGCCACTCACAAAGTGGTAGAAGATGAAGTAAAGAAACGAGAGCAAAGCAAATGGTGAAGAATGATCTATGTTTTGAAGCAGAGTTCTGAGAATTTTCCGAGAAGAATCACCCTCCAAGAGTGGTACCATTGGATTCCTCTTCTTGAGTACTATAAAATCGACTACAAGAACTCCCAAAACGGACCAACGGTTCACCCGTGGGAAGCAAAACAAGAAGCTGCGGGCGAGGCCATTTCTGAATTCGGGCTGAGACCTCCGCCGCCCGGGCGATGCCAATTCCGCCTGGGCGACACCTGCTGCATTTTGACCTTCTTTTTGACCAACTTGGGCTATAAATAGCCCCCCTTCTTCCCCATTTGTCTAAGCTCGACTTGGGGGCTCCAAAACCATAGTTTTTCACCATTTTTCTTCCTTTCTTCTTCTTTCTTTGTAGATATTTGTTCTATGTTATGGATTTTGATTATCTAGCTTAGTTTTGTACTTGGGACCAATGGATTGAAGCTTCCATATCTATGTAGTAAGAACCATATCTATCTATTTAGTGCTTTTGCTATTGTGCATTTATTGAGCTTTGAATGTGAATTGTTAATTGCATTGATGTTGTTGGAAGCTTGAGTATATGAATTGCTTGTATGATTACTTGTTAGGGTTGGGAGAAAGTAGCTAATTCTCCTCTCTTTTAATGTGGAATCCAAGAGCATGAGTTAGAGCTTCTTAAATGATGTTGGTGTGTTGATAATTGCTAGATGAATGTGATGATGTCAAACTCGTTGTCATGTTTGTTTTAGGTAGCAAATGAGAGAAGTCTATGAATGTCGATTGTTCTTGACTAATCTTGTGTAAATGCATGAATTGGTTAAATGCTTAGATACGGTGTAGTATTTATAAGTGTTGCCAAGCTTATTGATTCTTCGGGCTAAATGCCATCAATGGGATACTCTTAGTCCTAAGAGAGTCATTGGTGAGGTTTGACAAGAGATGTCGAATTCACTCTTGCAAACTACTATCTAAGAAGGATGGAAGATTTATCTTCACAACAAGTAGTTGAAGTAGTGAATATATTGTTCTACTTATTCTTGAAGCCTCTGTTATTTAGCATTCATGTGTTCTTAATGCTATGTTTTACTTCATTGATGCCATATGTTGTTTGAGAATAGGAAGTGTTTTTATGATTGAAGTGTTAGGGTGTTAGGAAAGTGACGAATTCCTTATCTCCTTTGCATGAAAATCTACAAGCATGAACTTAGAACTTCTTGAGTATAATGTGCGGTAATCCTTGCTAGATGAGTATGTTAATGTGGTTTGTTCTCATGCTTATCCTATAGATGCAATGAAAGGTTGAACCTTTAATGTGGTTTGTTCTAGGTTTAGCCTAATGAATGCTATGTTTGGTTAAATGGCTATGTCTTTGGTCAAAGGCTTGTTATCAAATTTATGGTCCTTCGTGTCTAATGCCGTTGATGAAATACCCCTATGGTTGTTGTTTGTTTAGGGTGATCATCAACGAGGTTTGTAAATGGTCATTGTTTGTCTTTGCAAATTACTATTAATAAGGAATGAATGTTGATCTTCTATTAGCATTCCCCATAGGTAATAAATGTGATAGGATGAGTGAATAGTTCAATGATCTACATTTGGTTTGGAAGTGGATATCAATTGCCCCCAAGGCTTTATCTTTTGTAGTTTTAAAACCCTTTTTCTTAGTTTTGTTTGATGATTAGCATAGTTACTTAACCTTGCTAGTTATCTTGTCTTTTTAATTTTCATAACTTAGGACCACCAAACAACCAAACTCCCCCTTTTTACTCGCTTTTATATGTGTACATATATCTACTTCTAGCCTAATACCAACCATTTGTGCTTAAATGGTTGAGAAAATCCCCCTTCTTCGTGGACGACCCTGACTTGCCGCTATCTACTTAGTTGTAGATAGTAAGCATTTAGGGCTTATAAATATTAACTTTGAGAGGTACGGCGACGACCTCCCAAAAATCCCTATAATTATGGAAAAAGATTTATGAGATATTTGAGATAAGGAAAATCCTTTTATTTATGGGATTTGGATGCGCTTCAGAAGCAGATAAGGAATAGGAATATTATGGAGATAATCATGGTAAATCCGATCTGCTCAATGGACTATATAAAGAGGACATCACGGCTGCATTAATCTCACAGACTAAATAGAAAAAATCCACATATAGATTAATATCTTTCGAGAGTATTGCTAGAGCTAGAATTCATATGTTCCAACATACGTAACCTGTTGTTCAAAGTTCTGAATCATATACCTTAATTCCTCGAGAGGATGAGATCCAGCGTCGACGAGTTTCGAGGTCAGAGGGAGTCTGATCAAGGCGGATCGGTAGCAAGTGGAGCTTGCATGATTCACATTATGGTTAGATAAGATAAGTATAATTGTATGGTGTACTTTGTACTGTATCTTTCTGATTAATGAATTCATTCTGAACTGGGTCACCGCAGATATAGGTGGATTTCACCGAACTGCATAACCAAGTCTTGTGTCTTTATGCTTTATTTTATTGCATACTTGGTTTGATAGGTTATGTTGGAACACATTAGTGATAATTAACTAATTAGGTAAAACCAAATTTCAAGAATGCCCATAATTTGTTTGTTTTGGATGCAAGAAAATATTATTATTTTTATTTTGTAGTAATCTTACTTTAGGTAGGACATGTTAGATCCTTAGGTAAAAATAATGATGAATTATATTGATACATGCTCAGTAAAGAATGCATATTTTAGAAGTTTATTTTGTTTTAAATTTCGAAGTTACCTAATTATTTTTGTGCCTGGTTGGAACTTTAGGTTAAAACATTGTATATTTGTTGTAATACATCTTCACCATAAGTTTCATAATTCAGATGATTCATTTTGGATTTGGTGTCAGTCGTTTTTAAATTTTTTTTAACTACCTTATTTTTGTTTGTCAGGTTGGATGTTTTGGTCAAAATATTGCATGTTTATAGTAATAGATCTTGACCATAAAATTAATAATTCCAATAAGGTGCATAATCCGTTGTAGATCTTGCCAAACCGGTCTTGAAAACTCGTGGTTGTGTTGCAAGATATGGTGCATAAATTTTTAAAAGTTGTCGACCAATTTGATTCAAATTTCAGCCTTAAAACCCATTTTTTACAAGAAATTCTTTGTCTTTTCTTTCTCGAAGTTGAATTTTTCAATCCATCACAAATTGGTATGGGTGGGGCTGATGTCTTTATATTTTTTGAGTTTCCCCTTGACATGAGCACGCAAAGTACTTTTCAATAATGACTCCTTCGTTGTTCTTCCATTGCGTGGTTTTTTGTAGCTGAATCCCAATTTGTTAGCATGTTGTTTTTAGAGGTTCTCCAATTCTTGAACTGTTCTTGCTCGTAGTCCAATGAAGCATTCAGTGACGTCAAAATTCAGCTAAGTTTGGTAGATGTTCATACACTGCAGTAAGTTCAAATAAAATATTAGAGTTTTAGATTGAAACATATGATATATAATTTTAATCATATAGGTTTTATGTTACTCATTCGTAATTTCAGTTAAATTTTCTTTTCATTTTTTCTTCTCTGATTTAAAACTCTTAAATTTGTTCAGTATAAACACTACAACTTTACATTGAAACATGGAAATTAAATCTTAAAATATATCATTAAATGAAATTTGAAATGTTAATATGTACCGAGATTTCATATTTCATGAACAAAAAACTTCATATTAAAAGGTAGTAAGTATGATTTAAAAGGTATCGTCGTGGGTGTGAAACATTTTTTTAATGAATATAATAGTGGATCGAAAGGGAGACAAATTTGTGAGCAACAACAATATGTTCTTTGATTTCATGAACAAAAAACTTTCAAAAAGATAGTATGTATGATTTAAAAGGTATCATTGTGTATGTGAAATGTTTAATTTTTAATGAATCTAATAGTGGATCGAAAGGGAGACAAACCTTCAATTCGTTCAGTAGGCATGGTAGTAGCAACAACAAGATGTTTTTCGATTTCTTCTTCAATTCGTTCAGTTACGATCATCTTAACAATAAGATTCAATCAAATTAATAAAATGTTAGGATTATATTGAAATTCAAAACTGAAATCGTAAACAAAAATCGTACAATTTATCTCTCTCACCCAGAGTTCATCATGTTGCAATTTGCACAGATTTAGCGACAATCTGCAACTTTTGAGAACTGAATTTTGACTTATATGATGTGAAATGTAGATATGAATTTTGATATAACGTGATGGAGAGTGGCAGAGCCGCAGTAAAGGATTTGGGGAAAAAATGGAAGGCTTGGGTTTTAGCTAGCGCGTGAAATAACCATTTTTTCACGAATTTTGACCCAGATTCCCCTATTCAGACCCACACGTTTTTGCTTGCCTATTGTCTTCAAATTGCAATACAGTCCCTGATATTTCCATAACTTATAGAAAAACCATATTTTAAGAGATAGACTCAAAATATATACTCTTTATATTTTTTTTTGCAAAATCTTGGGACAGACCATCTTTTCTTTCCATATGTAAAGACAGGGTTGAATTAGAGTTATAGAAAGGTAAAAATTTTTAGTTGCAATATTAAAAATTTATAATGCAACGTGCAATAGTTATAAGTTTACGACCCAATTAATGAAACCCATTTTTTTTGTTGATTTCATCTCATATGCAGTTTAAATCTTAGTATTTTCATAATTTATGAAAAAATCGTATTTCAAGAGACAGACTTATTTTTTTTACAAGTTAAATAGATTTCGTTTTAGACAATAATAATGATCACCTTTTATTTATACTGCACTAAATATTTTCAATCACTATATAATACAATATAAATAAATTTATTATTTCTTTTTAATAAAGTTGAAAATAATTTTAATTTTTTTAAAAAATCAATGGACATATGTATTTAAAGAAATTTGAAAGTAACTCGAAATAGTTTTTAACGACAATTATTTTTAATGAAAACACCCGAGAGTGGGGGAATATATATTAAGGTTCCCCAAGCCTTAGTCAAGGATCAATAGGATATACATAGAGTGTTACTTGTTCATAATGAGCGATGAAGCAACACAGTTGCCTCCAAAAGTCCTACCTATCTATACCTAGGATGTATAAGCAATTATCCAGGAAGAACAGTATAGATATTGAAGTTACGATCCAAAAGAGAGAATCTCCACCCCTTGTGTTAATTCTCTCCTTTGGCCAGGCAACTTCAATCTCAAAATTTTGAAGCCTAAACTAAAGAGCTTCAAAACCCGAAGTTAGATTAATGGTTAAACTGAATTGCAGTTGAGGAGTACTTATCATCAGCTCCCGATTAGGTACTTTGCAAAAAAACTTGAGTTGGGAGTCCATGAATATGTTACTGAGATGAGCTTGAAATCCAAAACCTTCATCCAAGCCCAAGAGCTGAAGAAATAAAAACCAGTAGATGGAGATTTCTTGCGGTTTTCCTTTGGTAAACATCAATAGGCATAGGCCGCTTCAGTTATCATTAAAGTACTAGCTTGACAGCAAATTGATCAGTAAACCTGCGTAAACAAACCACATCTTAGCAGTATCTATTATAAAGCATTTGCACTTTTAAATACTCGAATATGTGGTGTGTATTTTTTGTCCAAGGTAATAAGGCCTCTGATATGCATGGGGATATTAGTTAGGTGGAGGCATTGATTTTGATTAAAATGGTGCTTAGCTATAGCATTGGCTACAGAATTGCACTCTCGAAATGCATGTCTGAGTTCAGCTCTGCCAATGAGAGACTTCACCTTGAAAACCATATCAAAAACTTGCCAATGTGCAGAATAAGGGTCCTTAATCATCTGAACCGCCATTTTAGAATCATATTCAATTATGAAAGTATGATCGAGATGAGGAAAAATATGGCAAGCATGTAAAATTGCTTTGATTTCAGCATGTAATGAGGATGCAGCAGAAATGGTTGCTGAACTAATCTGTATAGGGTGACCCGAGTTATCCCTTGCTATAAGACCAACTAATGCTTTGTTAGAACACCAAGATGCATCCACATTAATTTTTATAAGTCCAGTCTTAGGCCTTTCCCATAAAACTGTCATTATGTTTGGCTTAGGGGGAGGTCTAAGCAGATGGGTGAGATGTCTAAAAGATGGTGGGATAGATGCAGAAGATAGCATTTTAGGAGGACACACATTTAATGTTAACTTAATCAGGTCTTGCACCTCTTTACAAATAAGATTCAAAGAAAGAGGCTTATGGTCAAATAGGAAGCTATTTCTAGCATTCCAGAGACTCCAACACACCAGAGAAGGTAGAATCTTACAGTAGAGTTGTTGAAACTTAGGGAGGTCGTGGCAGTTCCAGAATAAATAGAATCTGTGAGGAATGGATTATTGAGCATTAAGATTAAACTGAATTAAAGAAGCCATATTCGACCAAACAGCTTGAGCCATGTGACAAGAGATGAAAAAATGTTGGATCGAGTCCGACTGATAACAAGCTGGACATTTAGAGGCTAAACTAAATCCACATGTAATGAGCACATCGTCAAAAGGGAGAAATGCATGCAGCCGTTTCCATGTAAAAATGGAGATCTTTTTCTGAAGTAGAGTGTTCCATAAGTATTTACTTACAGGGAAATTACCTGATGAATGAGTGAGGGCCCTATAGGCTGACTTAAATGAAAAACTACCTGTGAGTTCTGGTTTCCAGATCAGTCTGTCCTCCCTATCCAATGTGAGTTCTGCAACCTGTAAAAATGAGAGCGTATCATGTTCCAAGAAGGACGAAATCAGGTTTAAAATACTATTTCTATTTCTAATGAAATCTGCCACAGAGATATCAGACATAGCAGAGGAAATACTATCTGGAACATGGTTAAGAAGAGGGCCATGTGGACACCAATTGGCAGACCAAAAATTGCAACTGCCTTTACCATGGATTATAGTAGAATTATTTTCAGCAAAAGAGTTTATGAAATAGATTCTTTTCCATGTTACTGATTTTCTGTGGGATGGTGGGAGGGACCATAACAGTTTAGACCACAAAGAAATACCTAGTTGGCTCTTCCGCTAAAGTTTAACCGAACAAGAGTCTATTATAGCTTTGATTGATCTAAAACCTAGACCATTCAATTTTGTCGGTTTTGCTAGTTCTGCCCATCTTTTCCAGACTCTGTTATTTTTATCATCTGATTTTCCCCAGAAGAATTGAGACAGTTTTTTCTCAAATAATTTTATTATGCCTTTAGGGGGATTGGTTACAGACCAGATGTGTTGAGGAATTGAATACAAGCACGACTTGATTAAGATCATTTTCCCTCCTCCACTGAGCCATTTATTTTTCCAATTTTGAAGCTTATGATCAACATTAGCCAGCAGAGGATGAAAGTATCGATTTAAAGTTCTTCCTCTAAAAATGGGGCAGCCTAAATACTTAAAAGGGAAAAGATCCTCTTTTCATTTTTAAAATAACTTTTACCTGGTTAAGCTTAGCCAGTGTAGCTCTTCTACTTAGGTAAAAGTCAGATTTGTCAAAATTAAACTTTTGGCCCGAGATATACTCAAAGATTTCTAGGAAAGCTTTGATCTTAACGAGATTCGGCCTTAATGCTTGCATAAAATAATCGTGTCATCTGCATACATAAGATGTGAGACCGCAGAAATTGAAGCCGGAATCTGATAACTAGCCAGACTTCTATTGAAGAATATAAACGATAAACTCCTAGAAAAGGCTTCTGAGAATATATTAAAAAGAAAGGGGGATAGAGGATCACCTTGCTTAATACCTCTTGTGGCCTTGAAGAAACCTACTGGATTGCCATTTACAAGTACTGAAAAGTAGGCTTGTGACAAATTATTCATAACAGCATTTAAAAAGTTACCATTAAAACCAAACTTTATCAAAATCTGTCTAAGAAAATTCCAGTTAATTCTATCAAAAGCCTTTCTTAGATCCAGTTTAAGAATGCAATTTGGTGTTCTATATTTTTTATCTAGAAATCTAATCATTTCTTGTAAGTACGGAATATTATCTGAGATATCTCTGTTTTTCATGAAGGCAGTTTGGTTAGGAGAGATCAGAATTTCCATATGAGGTTTCAGCCTTTCCATTAATACTTTAGAACAGATTTTATTCAGCACATTTGATAAGCTAATTGGCCTAAAGTCCTCAAATGAACATGGAGTGGACTTCTTTGGTATAAGGGTAATCCAGGTACTGGATATTCCTCGAGGCAATTCAGAACCAACAATGAAGTCATTGACTGCAGAAATCAGATCCAGTTTTATGATAGGCCAGCATTTACTATAGAATTTTGGTGAAAATCCATCTGGACCTGGACTACTCATCTTATTTAAACCTTTAATCACTTGTTCTAGCTCAGATTCTGAGACTGGAGAGGCTAGAGCTTGATTATCACTATCCTTTATAATGCTAGGTATTTGACTTAGAAAATGAGGATAGTAAGTTTCATCAGTTGCTGGAGTAGGCTCAGTTAGTAATTCCGAAAAATAATCAATTGCTTCTTTTTGAATGTCCAACTGGGAATTAATCCATTGGCCTGCACGATTTTTTATTTTAGTTATCTGCAATTTACAGTTCCTTTCTTGCACAACTTTATGAAAGAAAGATGTGTTATTGTCTCCTAGCTTGTGCCATTTTAGTCTTGCTTTCTGTTTCCAATATTTTTCCTTCTCTTTTAATGCTTTAAGCAGAGAAGCATTTTTCTCATTATGTTTTACACGTTCAGAGGTAGAGGGGGTCAAATCAAAGATAATTTCCTGCATTCTTAAGGCCTCCTCTGCTTTTTTAACATTCAAGTCAATGTTACCAAAGCTCTCTCTGTTCCAGTTTTTTAGAACTTTCTTAAGCCTAATCAGTTTGAGATAAAATCTTAGCACGCCAGTTTCAGCCATAGGTATTTCCCAGGTTTCACTAATTAATCGTGTAAACTCATTTCTCTGAAACCAGGCATCAATAAATCTGAATGGTTTAGGGTTGGAGGAGGTCAAAGTGGAGACCTGAAGAAGAAGGGGGGCATGATCAGAAGTCTGTCTGTTCAGAATTTAAATCGAAGAGGATGGGAATTTGGAGTTCCATGAAATTGTACTTAGTCCTCTGTCTAATCTTTTGGAGGTGGGGTTCCTTAGCCTAGAGTTACACCATGTAAAAAGATTACCAACCGTATTAATTTCTTGTATTCCATTAGAGTTGATCCAAGAGTTAAAATCTCTAATACTTCCTAAGGCAGGAGAACTGGGACCTCTATATTCTGACAGAGAAGTGATCGAGTTAAAGTCTCCTATGAAAATAATACCACCTTTAGAAATAGTCTGCAGTTCACTCCATAAAACCTTCCTACCATCCCTATTCCTAAGGGCATAAATGAAAGCTGCTTCCATGTGCAAATTTAGGGAATGATGTGAAATAGTAACATGCATAAACTGTTCATGAGAGGATAGCAGAGAGATAGATAATGAGTTAGACCACATGAGCCAGATTTTCCCATTAGGCAAAGTCAAATTATAAGTAAAAGAGAGTTTCTCCATATATGCTTGACATTTAGTATTATCATGCATAGGTTCAATAATACATAGTAACTGGATTTTCTTATAAATTAGTCAGCCTAAGCATTGAAGTGTCCATGCCTCTAAGATTCCACACTAAGAAATTAACATTGAAGTTAGCTGTCATTGTTCACATGATTTATTACTTTTTGTGGCTGATCTAAGCATCATTTTGTTTAACTGGCTTAGATAGTTATTGTTTTTTGGTTTCGACTTACCTTGGTGGTTACCTGGGAGAGAGGAGCTAGTGGTATTCTGATGGCCGGAAGTAATCTCCTCCATAGACACTGTCTCAGTCATGTCCTCTTGTTCCTTAGAGCAATTGTCAGGGGCCTGCAAAATAGAAAATCTGTTTGCCATCTTTCCAGGCTGGGAAAGTGCATTTTTATGATTTGGGCTATACATAGATAGAGTAAAAGATCCAATCTGGATATCATCTTTAGCATATGCCATAAGAGTTGGTTTAGATATAGCCGTGTCTTTTAGTAACCTTGAGATAGAACTTTCCGAAATATCATGAAATTGAGTACTATTAAAATGAGCGCTCACAGTGCTCTGTTAACCAAGGAGGGAGAACTAGGTGGAAGGTTGTGATTAGGATTTGTAGAAGTTTCTTCATTCTCAGTATTATCAATCTCAGGGAGGGATTAGTCTTCCAAAGAGTCTAGGATCAAAGGGGGTTTGTCAAATTTCTTACCAGTAGCCTGCCAGTGAGGTTGGGGTAATATATGAGCTAAATTTGTATCCTGAATTCTACCATAGGTATTCTGAGAGCTGGCTTTACACTGAGACAGAGAGTGGCCTAATTTCGCACAGTGATCACAATAGAGAGGGATATCCTCATATTCAATTTGATATTTCCTGTTGTTAGACACAGAGCCCAGCCTGATATAATAACTCAATGGTTTTTGAAGATCTATTTCCACACAGAATTTAATTGCTGATGGCCTTGTAAGCATATCCGTGGCTAGATCGTTTTTAATAAAACTGCCTATGCTATTCCCTATTGCCTCTATGGAAGCTGAATTATAGTAGTATAAGGGGACTTCCCTAATAGTGCACCAGATGGGAACTATTGGTGATTCTTTATGTGTTGAGAATTCGGGAGTCCATTTGAGCATCTTAAGGGAAATGCCATTAAAGTTCCAGACACACTTCATCCAACATCTCTGGTAATCGTTTATTTGCTCAAACCTAATAAGAACATGTTTATAATCAAGAGAGCCTAGCTGATATTTAACTTCGAAACCAACCGTTTTGAAAGCCTGCTCCAGGTGCTCCATAGAAAGTCTGCCTTTTGTGAACTTACTAACCAGAGCGTTCGCATAATGGGCGGATAAAGTGGCTATTTGGTCATCAGAATATAAGCAGGAGGGTTCCCCTAAGTGTTGCGATTTAGGAACAAGCTCTGGATTGCTAGGTAGAATTTTGGATAGGGGAGGAGATTTGTTTTGGAGCACCACAACGAATGTTTGGGGGGTTTGATTGACAGTAGTTACCGCCATAGCAGATGGGGATACCGTCACAGCAAATGACGGACGGTTCTTACCGTTTCCGGCGATGTAGCCGTTATCGGCGAGCAGAAAAGGGAAAGGGCTCGAGAATCACGTTTTTCAGAGAGAGAAGGCAGAGGTGGAGAGAGATAGTAGAATTGTATGAACGACAATTTTTTGAATAGCACAAACAAACTATATTTTATTAAATTTGAAAAAATGGCTAATTTATTGCTTCCTCTGTCCTAGTAAAATGATACAATTTCTTTTTTAATCTATCCTAGTAAAAATAATAAAATTTGAATTTACTTTAAATAGCAACGAGTATTTTGTAAAATTATGATAATGTACTCTTTAATTTCAAAATTTTTTAAATATGACCATTATTTTCCCAAAATATCCCGAGAAGGAGAAAGTTGTTGTTTGAGACAATGATGTCGATGAAGAGGTGGGTTTAGGGTTGTGAATTTGGGTATTCGGGTCAAACATGTTCGGGTTGAAAAGGATCGAAATCTGTTTGTTGGGTCAGGTCGGGTCGAAACGGGTTCGGATTGAACGGCTTGAAGTCTTTTTATGGGTTGGGTCAGGTCGAAATGGGTTCGATTTGAAACGTATAGAAGTCTATTTTCCAGGTTGGGTGAGGTCGAGTGGGGTCGAAACGTGTTTGGGTTGAAAAACGTCGAAGTCTGTTTGGGTTGAGACGTGTTTGTATCATGAACACAACGATATAATCGACCAGGTTGAAGAACAAAACTAATATGTGGAGACAAATCTCACACTTATTCAATAACAAAAACATGAATTAAAATAAACAATTGTTCACCATCTCCCCTAATGGGAAGATGGGGAAAAAAGATTGAAGAAGAAGGGTTGCGGTAAAGTTGGAGAGAGGGTTGATGCATGAGAGGGTTTTAAAGTTCAATGTATATTCAAAACACGATTTATGCATAGGGTCAAACTTATATTGATTATATAAGTTATTTTCCTAGTTAATTATGGATCGAGTTATGTATGTTATTTCTAAGGTTGAATTAGTTACAAGTTAATTGTGGGTCATGTTGAATCAGATTCAAGTTGAAATGTATTCCAATTGACTCATGTTTGGGTCGATATAAGATTTTGGGTTGATTCGATCATGTCAAGTTTGGGTCCAGATTATCAGGTCAAAATTGAGTTTTGGGTTGAGTTTGGGTCGGGTCGGGTTTGGGTTTGGACCCAGATTTTCAGGTCAGAATTGGATTTTGAGTTGAGTTTGGGTCAATATTTTTCGGGTCAGGATCAGGTTTGAGTTGAGTTCGGTCAAGTCGGTTCGGGTCGGGTAAAAAATTTGGGCCAGAGAGTGACAACTCTAGGTGGGTTTACAAAACCGTGCTCTTCCAAGCAATTTCCAACCCTATCCACAAGGCGATCCCACCAAAGGAACACCACTCCCCCCTTATGACCGGTTCCACCCTCTCTAGAGGCATTAAGGGTGAGTTTGTAAGGGTTTATAAGTGATTTGCTTATAATTTAAGAAACTATTTAGTGTTGGGTAAACTTTAAAAAAATTGTTTATCTTAAAAGCATAAGCTATTTTTGGGGGAAAAAAGCAGAAGTTGGTCTCCCACTGCTTTTAAAATAAGTTAACTTTGCTTATAAACAAAAATCTACCAAACACACCCCAAAGGACACCCAAAGAAGGGAAAGCAATAAGGGCATCTATGAAACATTCACTTATGTAAAGCGAAAACCACTTTCCCTTGCCCTTCATTAACCAAATGATTGAGAGACTTGCTATCCATGCCTTCTATTGCTTATTAGATGGGTATTCTTGGTAATTTCTATGGGACAATGCTCCGAAAGATCAAGAAGAGAACATCTTCATGTGCCCCTTAGGTACTGATGCTGCTGCTCCTTTCAAAAGATGACATCAGCTTTACTTTGTGATGAACCAAAGGTGCTTCAATCTAGAAACAATCTCCCGGCTTAGATCTGGGGTAAGAGCTTTGATGCTTAAGTTAGTATTGCGTCTCTGAGTATGTTCTTATGGATTGCTATTTGTAACTTATCTTGATTTCTTAAGATATCGTTTATTTATAGGTTTCTTAGGGCTACATTGTCGGGCTAACGGTGGTCGATAGGAACCATCGAGGTAGGAATACTGTAATCATCCACCTTGCTTCACGGTGTGTCCAACGACTTCTATCCATGTGTGTCTTTTTCCATGGAAAGACTACACAATGCAACAACAAAGATGTGGAAATCCTTCGGTCAATGACTCCGGAAGGCACCTGCTATCCCAATTTTCTAGAGATATTCGTTGATGAGTGTTTGTTCGCAGCAAGGGAGTGAGCTGGGAGAATCCCCAAGGGAGGCATAGTCGGCCTACTTGCTCAATACATAGGGCATGAACCTTTGACTATCCTTGGATTGGTGGGCAAAGGATGTACGAGGACAAGGTACACAATTGAGAAGTTAGTAGAAGCATCCATGGTCGCCACCACCTCTTGAAAAGACCATGTCATATGGATCTATGGTGATGAGAAGGTATGTGACTTCATGGTTTTACCACAATCAGATCGTACTACCATTGCCGACCAGACAACACTGGAGAGCCTATTTATTGCCCTCATCTGGCCTATGGGTTAGGCTTCTCGACACACTATCCGCCTCGTACACGGACAAGGAAGAGGAGGAAGTGGAGATCCCCACTAGAGCACAATCAACATCACCCACGCCACCTGTAGACTTCTATGAGCAATTCCAAGTATTTGGGCAACAACTCTTGAGTTTGATCCAACAAATCCAAGAGGTGAGTCATATAGTAGAGGGGATGAGCCAACAAGTTGGTGAATTTGTTGTTAGGATTGATGTAATGGATGAGACCATGAGGAGTTGGGGAGCACGACTAGTGTCTATTGAGCAAGAGGTTTGAGAGGAATTTACTTTTGTGAATTAAGGGGTTGATGTCCAAGAGGAGGCCATGGAACAACTATTGGAGAGGATACAAACATCCCACCTTAAGGGCTTCTGCGACATTGTCCACAACGAGAGGCAAGAGGTGAGCAAGAAGAAAGAAGGCAAAGACGCAAGATGAGGTGCGAGAGAGCGGGACCTTTGGGGTCTCATGAGTAAGTGTCTATTTATCCCCTTACTCCACTTATGTTTTTGGGATGTTCTATATATTGAGGACAATGCTAGGTTTAAGTGTGGGGGAGGAAGTTGTAGTCACTTAGAAGTTTTAGCAAAAGTTTCTTGGTGTTTTTTTTTGTTTTCTTGTAGTGTGAATCTCACATTTGGATCAATTTGTGCTACTTGAAAATCCAAAAAAAAATGAAAAAAAAATCCCGCCAAGTCAAAATCCCAAAAGGGCGACTTTGGCCAAATTGGGAGACCCGAAAGGGCAACCTATGCAAAAATGAGAGGCCAAAAAGGCGTGGGAAAAGGTGTGGAAAAAGGCTTGAAAGAAAATGAGATGCTAGGATAAAACCCCGAGAGGGCACCTAGGAAAAATGAGAGAAATCAAAAAATTTATCATATGCTTCTCTTGTGATGTCTCTTTGGTAGCTTCTTTGGTGAATCTAGTTCTCATTGACATCTCATTCTTATTAATGGTATGTTTGGTTGGTTTAGAACACCTTAGGTTTTGGGATGTAAGAGTTTGACATTCTCGTATCTTGGGAATAAAATGTTGGATGTTTTGGAAAATTGCATGCTTAGTATACTCATATATTTTTACTTCTAATCAGAGGAAGGAAATGAAGGCTCCAAAACACGGGCAATGCAATTTAGCATAACCCTTACAAGTAGCACGGCGTATGACCAAGCTACAGGACACAAGTCGTACAGAACTACATGACCCGTGCAAGCAGTTAGCACTAAAGCACCTTTCTAGGTTACAGACTGTGCAAACCTGCATGAGCCGTGCACGCCTGGAAGCTTGGGTTTAAGGGTTGGGCTAATGGGCCCTTTTCTCTCTTCACTATATAAAGGCCTAATTGTCCTAGGTTAAAGAGTTGAGGATTTCATTTATTCTAGACCTAGTTTTTGACTCTCTGCTTTCATTCATATCACATTCCCAAGGAATTTAATCCATTGAATGTCATAGGCATCCTAGTAGTGTAAATTATGACTTGGGGTTATTTGTAAGCATGTTTTAATATTTTGATTTGTGAGATTTTGAGATTCACATCTATTTATCATGCTATAAATACCATGTCTAATTTACACTTTATCTTCTTGTTATAATTCATGTATTCAATGTGATTAGGGTGTACACCTAGTTAGATTCTTGCATGATTATGTGCTATGCTTTGAACTAATTAGCTTGGGAGTGTTACTTTATCAAACTTTCTTGTAGCCTTGTGAGTACCGATGGGTAACACTAACCTTGTGAGCTACCAAGGTGGTAATAGGATGGTAATATAGTTGGTATACATATGCAAACAACCGGGGTAATCAGATGGTAATAGGATGGTAATATAGTTGGTATACATATGCAAACAACCGGGGTAATCAGATGGTAATGTAATCGGACAATTTGTCCCGTGTTGTTAAAATCCCAACCGGGGTCGTACGGTCACTACCGAGAGCTAGGGTCTTAGTTTGTAGAGCTAGGCATTGTGCCAACCTAAGGGTTATCATGAGATACTGATTTCCAAAGCACGAAGGGCTGATGATGGGTGTTCAAGGTGGAGTTCCCGATGATCCATGCCGCTATTGGGTTTAAAATGTGATCGCAACAAGGCATTGACCTTTAAACTCGGGCATATTCTGGTAGCGAGGGTTAGAGTTATGTTTGAAGTTGAGTACATTTCCGCTTTGGAAGTTGCATATGAAGGTGTTTGAATCAGGAAATTTATCACTGAGTTTGATGTGGTCCCTGTCTTTACCTTACTCGGTGGCTCTCTATTAAGAAAATGGTAGAGTCATCACTTTGGAAAAATGAGCCAAGGGATCCCAATGAGTACAAATTTGTCCTTAGAAATTTTGCATCCTTTGAGAGTATGTCAAGAATGGTGAAATTTTTATATGTAAGGTGAGAAAGAATGATAAGTTTTCAATCTCCAATCTATACCAAGCACGTTGGATAGTGGTGGTAATTTATGTGATGTTCTAGTTATCATAGTTTCATGATTTTATACATTGAAGTTTGAACATTTTAAAATTCTATGGAATTATAATTGAATATTCATTTAACCTGGTTTAGTTCGACAGAAAATCCGAAATCAATATACATCTCCAAATAGGTAATCAACAATATGTCTTGGATAATGAAATTCTACTTAGTGAGACAGAGTGCAAGATTGATTATGTCCCTAGTTTAGGTTATTGTGAGTAGACACTCATGACTAAAGGAGACTAGTTGCAAGTTGATTCACAACGTTGTTTCATGGGTTGAAGGACCTGTGATGTCTGGATTGCATGGATGCAAGTTGGGAACTTGTATTGGATAGACCCGCCATAAAAAAACTTTAAGATATTCAAAATGTCATAAGCATTTCTCATTGACTATATGACTGTGTTCTTCATACCTAAGTACTTCAGATTTTGCTTTCTTGTGGATTGGTGTACCTTGAGGCTGTCAACCATCACACAGTAAATGGTGATTATAAAGGTAGCTCTTGGGTTACCATGAATCAAGTGGAGAAAGCTTGAATGCACAAGAGTCGGATTGTCCTCTTATTCACATGTGCTGTTTGTCTTATGGGCCTCTTGAAGAGTTGAGACCGTAAAAAGCATGTCTGTGATCAGACATATTAAGGATTAATCATCTGCCTTAACAGTTTGACTTGGGAATTCAAGAAGTACATTTGAACTTGATAAGGATGACACATTATCTTACCTTATGTTCAAATAAAGACATTAAGTGACAAAAGAATATGAATGCAGACTTATTCTAAAGGACAAGTGGGAGATTTCTAGAATAGTGTCCTCTAGCCAATGTGCATTTTCCATAATATAGTTGGAGGTATAATTTCATGCTTTACCCTTATTTCTTTTATCAAATTTCATGCTCACCGAATTTCTTTTATGAAATTTCATGAAATTTCATAATTTCACACTTTACCCTTACCGCCGGTGCTACCACAAAACCCTAGCCTACCGACTCCACCTGGCCCAACATCACCCACCCCTGGTAACTCCACTGCGATGCCACCCTAGCTAATCCCTAGCCACCTTAGCTAACTCCACAGCGATGCCGACTCCACCGTGAAACCAACTCCACTGTGATGCCGACTCCACCGCAACGCCAATTCCATCGCAACGCTGACTCTACCCCTACGCTGAATTAGCCATTGGAATGCTATTTGTGGAATGATTGGAACGGTGGCGGGCTAGAGATGGTGGAATGACAGGCGCGGGCTAGAGATGGTAAGATGACAGGCGCGGGCGGTCGTCGCGCCCGCGCGCCAAAAGATAATTTATAAGCCCTCAATGCTTACTTTCTACACTAGGTAGATAGTGGCAAATCGGGGTCGTCCAAAGAGAAGAGGGATCTTCCTAAGCGTCTAAGCACACAAATGGTTGATATACTAGGCTAGGAGTAGATATATATACACACACTTAAAAGCAAGTAAAAGGGGGGGGGGGTTGGTTGGTTGGTTTCCTAAGTTAACAAAGATAACTAGCAACGTCAAGTGACTATGCTAATCATCAAACGAAACTAAGAAAAGGGGTTTTAAACTACAAAGATAAAATGCCTTGGGGGCAACGGATATCCACTTCCACATCTAATGTAGTTCATCGAATCATTCACACATTCCATCATATAGCATTCATGACCCAACGCTCACGCACCCATCTAGCAAGTACCACAACACACACACCACAAGGAGTTCTAAGTTCATGCTCACGGATCTTCATGCAAAGGCGCTACGGAATTCGTCACGTTCCTACACCTAAGCAATTCAACCACACAAGCACTACCTATGCTCAAACCACTCATGGCACACATGCAGTGAAACACACCGTCAAGAATACATAAACGCCAAATAACAAATGCTTCAAGAATGAATTTAAACCATCTATCCAATACTTCAACTACTTGTCGTGGAGACTGAACTCCTATCCTTCTTAGTTCGTAGTTTGCGAGAGTGAGTTCGACATCTCTCGTCAAACCTCACCAATGACTCCCAAGTCGCGACCACGACTCAAGGTGTCATTGGTGGCATTTAGCACGAAGGACCAACAAGCTTGGCAATGCCTATGACCACTACACCGTGACTAAGCATTAAACCAATTCATGCAATTACACGAGATCGGATGAACGTGCAACGCACATTCATCCACGAGCATATGACTCTCTCGTTTGCTACACAAACGAACATGACGAAGAGTTCGACATCAATCACATTCGCCTAGCACATTGTCAACACACTAACACAATCAAAAGCTCTAATTCACACTCATACATTCCTAACAAGAACAGGGTGGAAATTAACCCAAATCCCCCAAACCCTAGCTAGCAATTCATACAAGCATTCATATCATCAAGCTCTCAACAACATCAATGCAATCAACAATTAACATTCAAAGCACAATAAATGCACAATAGCAAAAACACCAAATAGATAGATATAAATGAATCTCAATACATAGAAAGGGAAGCTTCAATCCTTGCTCCCAAGTACAAAACCTACTCTAGAACAAGAAAACACATAAAAACTAAGAAAAGAAGAAGAAAAGAAAGAAGAGAAAAAAACCTAGAATTGAAGCCCTAAAAATGCAGAGAAAACGGGCTGGGAAAGGCTGGAGAAGAAGAGGGAAAGAGATGGTATTTATAGTGCAAAGAAAATAAGAATGATTTCTGGCCGCCCGTTGGTCGCGACTCGCGACGGGGTTCGTCGCGACTCGCGACGGTGCCCCGACTCGCGATGGTGTCGCGACGGTGTCGCGACGGGAGCCAGATTTCTGCATTGTTTCTTTGTCTTCTTCATAGCCATCCCTCTCAATCTTCAAGTCTTCAACGGCTCCAAAAATGGTCTTCAACGGCCTCCGGTCTTCATGTTTTCGAAGTGAGTATCCAAAAGTCTTCGAAAGTATAGTCTTCAATGTCTTCCGGTCTTCGTTGCTTCTGTGTTCTTCCCTTGTCACACAAAATCCACTTAAAAGAGGTAAAAGAGTACAAAGTTGCTTTTACCTCTCCTAAGTGAATTTTAAGGTAAAACACAAGCTCTCGATAATAAAAGAGCACAAAAGTGATCCTAAATACTACTAAATAATGCGCCTAAAATGGACACATCATTCAAATAAAGACATTAAGTGACAAAAGAATATGAATGCAGACTTATTCTAAAGGACAAGTGGGAGATTTCTAGAATAGTGTCCTCTAGCCAATGTGCATTTTCCATAATATAGTTGGAGGTATAATTTCATGCTTTACCCTTATTTCTTTTATCAAATTTCATGCTCACCGAATTTCTTTTATGAAATTTCATGAAATTTCATAATTTCACACTTTACCCTTACCGCCGGTGCTACCACAAAACCCTAGCCTACCGACTCCACCTGGCCCAACATCACCCACCCCCGGTAACTCCACCGCGATGCCACCTTAGCTAATCCCTAGCCACCTTAGCTAACTCCACAGCGATGCCGACTCCACCGTGAAGCCAACTCCACCGTGATGCCGACTCCATCGCAACGCTGACTCTACCCCTACGCTGAATTAGCCATTGGAATGCTATTTGTGGAATGATTGGAACGGTGGCGGGCTAGAGATGGTGGAATGATTGGAACGTTGATAAGGGGTTTCTCGATTGGAAAGGGAAAGAAAGAATGGGAAAATGGTAAAAGGAAGAAAGAAGGGAGGTTAAAACTTTCTTTTACCATTTTTTAAATTTTTTTAGTAGAAGGGTAAAATGGTCATTTCAATAAATTTTGGCCAATTTGACCGTTGACATTTTGGTCAACAAAATCCAGGGTTATTTCTGCACTTTCAGATTTTCTAAGGTCATTTATGCACTTTTGCCCAAAACATAGGGTTAAAAATGCACTTTGCTCCAGAAATAATTATTGGGCTAGGAGTCTATTAGTGATTAAATGAGAATTGAGTTTAGAATTCATTACGTATAATTGGGCTAGGTTGACTTGTAATGCGGGGGATTCTTTCCGGACCAGAATAATATCTAGAATCACTACAATGCTCCAAGCTAGCTTAGCGAAAACTGCAGAACAAGGTCCCAGGGAAGTCTTCGGGATCTAGCTCCGATGCCTAAGTCAATGTATGATAAATGTATAAGCAATATCTTGAAAAATGCCATTACTAGTCTTGTTGCTCATAATCTCTATTTATAGTTGGTAATCTGTGTGATCTTCGCTAATCATGGTCAATGTTACCATGGTTTCGTTGGTATAATCATGGGTGTCAATCATCTTTCCTTTCAGGTTTTCTTATCTGACTTGCTGGATCCAAGGTATAATTTTTGTCCCAGACTCTGCTTGACTAAAGGAGACGTGACAAGGTTCTTCCTTCTCTACCCGAGTTGTCCACTTATCCGGTTTGCTAGGCCCGAGCTATTATCTTTGTTTTGGACTTTGCGTGATTAGGGGGAGGTGTATACCAACTTGGATTAGGGTTTCTTGGAATTATCTTCATTCTGTATAAATAGATATTTTACTGGAATAAATAACATGATAATTATTAGAACCTTGAAATGTTGGAAGGATAGTAACAAATCTAACCATTGTCAGAAAATTAACCTCACCTTAAAGGAAGAATAAAGACTACTCCCTTTGTCCCATTACTTTTGGCCACTCTACTTTTTTACAACATTCAATGATCATCTTTGACCGTCAATATCTCTAGCTACATATACCAATTCTACATAAAAAACTGATGTTTAGAATGTAGCTGTTAAGATGAATCTGACAATATTTAGAGTGGGGAAATGAGAGTGGTCAAAGAGGGCAATCCCCTCCTTGGTGATCAAATCCATGCATGAACTATTCTAAGTAAATTAAGTTCATGAGGACAGAAATAAAGAAACGATATTTCGATTTTGTTTTAGTAGGTTTTGAAAACTTGTTTATGTGATTTTGAAAAGTGTTTGAATATTGGTGGTATTTTAGGGATATGTAGTTATAGAATTTTCAGGATGGAACAGTATTATGCTTGGTTTTTTTTGTTTTTGAATGCAGGAATGTTGCAACGAATATTAAAGTAACAAGTATATGGCACGGGTCGTGCCAAGGCTCATGCTGTACGCCAGAACAAGGCATGCATACCACACGAGCTGTGCCATAAGAATGATGCCAGACATTTAGAAGATGAAGTTAAGGACTTGTCTTCAATTCTTCAAATTTTCAAAAGCTCAAATTCAAGTCTTCAAGTCTTTAATCTTCAAAGGTATTATTCAAAGTCTTCAAACAAATTGCCTTGTCACACAAAATCCTCTAGAAAAGTAATAAAAGTGTAAAAGTTGCTTTTAACTCTCCTTAGAGAATTTCAAGGCAAAATACCACATTTAGAGCACAAAAGTGTACAAAAGTGAATCCTAAAAGTCCTAATATAACCGTATAAAATAGGTATATCAAGCGCATAGATTATGTTTTTGTGAACTTATTGGTAAGTTGCTCGTGAGCAATTCGGCGTAATTTGTAGAAGGCCATTCGCAAGGATGGTAGTAGATAGTGGAAGGCCATTCTCAAGGATGGTGGTAGACATAAGGCCACAAATCAAAACGTGGTAGTAGATGGAATTGAGCCGAGAAGAGAAAGGAGTCAAAGATCAACACGTGAAAAACTGGCACCGTGGGATACTACACGGGCCATGCTAGCCAAATTGGGTGGTGAAAAAGTGCCTTGGCACGAGCCATAAGTAACTACACAGCACGTGTCGTTCAACAACCTCGTGCGCTAAGTATGTGGCACGAGCCATGCCATAATGCGCAACCCATTTTCCTTGAAGTCAATGGAAAGATTGGGTTCAATGCTTAGGGAGTAGTGATTTAGCTTGGGGATTTATATTTGTATTCATGACTGGAGTCCGCGACCGTGTGGGTGTATGCATGTGGGTTGTGAGAACTACTCGGATGACCGTATGCTAGTTTGAGCTGGACTGGAGCTCGATAGGTTTTGGATAAATATAGTTAGTAGCAACTAGGGTTGGCGTAATTCGACCTATGTCGTTGCAACCTTAGAGTCACCATAAGGTTCAATCCCTTTGCCTCTATATGCCTAGGGAGTAGCATTTATAGTGGAGTGCCCGAGATGTAATTTTACGGGAAAGAGTAGACCTGCACAAGAACTGGGCCATTGATGCAATTTCTTGATTACGGAGGCGGTGTCGATACAAGAAAAAGAGAGCACCCTTGTGTGACAGACAGGGGGAAGTGTTGACTATCGACCACACTATGTGACATAAGTATTAAGATAGGTTTATGCGTCTTGTATTTGATTGAATCTAGGATCGAAATATACTACCGGTCATGTAAAGCAAATATCCCCAAGTGCTAGCTTTTTATAGTTTACATTCTTGTTCTTGTATGCTTGTAGTTGGTAGATAAACCTTTCAAACATTAGCTATTTCTGACACGTGATCAGATTGACGACCTGATTGCGGCTTTGCATAGTTAACCTTTGAATTCCTAGCATCTCTATAGACGAGCCCGAACTTACCACTATCTACCCTTTGATATTTTAGTAGTAAGAATGGAATTAATAATATAAATCTCTATCTTTGACCCAAGCGCTTCACATGTTAATTGGTTTAACTAGTGTGGCTACACCGCACGTTGCGCGGTGAGCTTGATAACAAATTATAGAAATTGTATAGGAATGTTAAAAGAGTTGTAATTGAAGCTATAAATGTACCAATTATACATGTAATTGAAGCGTGGGGATGGTGAGAGGTTAAGGTTCAGGTGGAGAGGGTTAAAGTGGAGGGGTTCGAGAGGTACTGATTAGAGATGTGAAGGTTCTTCATCTGGAAGTTCACATCTCGAATGGGTACCTCTCGAATGGGTACCTCTCAAACCCATACAATGGAACCCCTCCACCTGGAAGTTCACATCTCGATCTGGACCCTTCGAGGGCTTAGAGCTGGACTCCTTCGAGGATAGAAGAGTCCATCCCCCTAATCGAAAGAGTTTGAATTAGGGGGAAACAATGTTTATAATATTTGCTTTTTGCATAATTTATTTATTCTTTGAGGGGAATGAGGAAAGATTTTGGATTAGGGGAAAAAAGGAGAAACAATGTTTATAATATTTGCTTTTTGCTAAAAAAAAGGGAGGCAAAAAGACTCCATCCCTTCGAGGGCCTAGATATTGACCCCTTCGAGGAACGAATACTCCATTGGCTGAGAGCTCAACCCCTTCGAGGACAGAAGAATCCATCCCTTTGAGGGCTGAGACCTCGACCCCTTCGAGGACAGAGGAATCCATCCCTTCGAGGGCTTAGATCTTGACCCCTTCGAGGACAGAAGACTCCATCCCTTTGAAGAATGAAGACTCAATCCCTTCGAGGACAGAAGCCTCCATCCATTCGAGATCCTAGAACTCGACCCCTTCGAGGACAGATGACTCCATTCCTTGAAGTCTTCTATCCTTCGAGGAATGAATACTCCATCACTTCGAGGGCCTAGAGCTCGACCCCTTCGAGGAAAGATGACTCCATCCCTTCTAAGGCTGAGATCAGGACCTATTCAAGAACTGAGAGCTTGACCCATGCGAGGGCTGAGAGCTAGACCCCTTCGAGGATAGAAGAATCCATCCCTTCGAGGGATGGGAGCTTGATCCCTTTGAGGACTAAAAGTCCACCCCTTCAAGGATAGAAGAATCCATCCATTCAAGGGCTTAGATCTCCACCCCTTCCAGGACTGAGAGTTCACCCCTTCGAGAACTCAAGACTCCATCCCTTCGAGGGATGAGAGCTAGACCCCTTCGAGGATAAAAGACTCGACCCCTTCGAGGGCTGAGAGCTAGACCCCTTCGAGGATAGAAGAATCCATCCCTTCGAGGGCTTAGATCTCCACCCCTTCGAGGGCTGAGAGCTGGAACCCCTTCGAGGACTGAAGACTCCATCCCTTCGAGGGCTGAGAGCTAGACCCCTTCGAGGATTGAAGACTCCATCCCGTCGAGGGCTGAGAGCTGGACCCCTTCGAGAACTGAGAGTCCACCCCTTCAAGGACTGAGAGTCCACCCTTTCGAGGACTGAAGACTCCATCCCTTCGAGGGCTTAGAGCTGGAACCCCTTCGAGGATTGAAGACTCCACCACTTCGAGGGCTGAGAGCTAGACCCCTTTGAGGACTGAGAGTTCACCCCTTCGAGGGCTGAGAGCTGGAACCCCTTCGAGGACTGAAGACTCCATCCCTTCGAGGGCTGAGAGCTAGACCCCTTCGAGGATTGAAGACTCCATCCTGTCGAGGGCTAAGAGCTGGACCCCTTCGAGGACTGAGAGTCCACCCCTTCAAGGACTGAGAGTCCACCCTTCGAGGACTGAAGACTCCATCCCTTCGAGGGCTTAGAGCTGGAACCCCTTTAAGGATTGAAGACTCCATCCCTTCGAGGGCTGAGAGCTAGACCCCTTTGAGGACTGAGAGTTCACCCCTTCGAGGGCTGAAAGCTGGAACCCCTTCGAGGACTGAAGGCTCATTCCCTTCGAGGGCTGAGAGCTAAACCCCTTTGAGGATTGAAGACTCCATCCCTTCGAGGGCTTAGATCTCCACCCCTTCGAGGACTAACAGTCCACCCCTTCGAGGGCTGAGAGCTGGAACCCCTTCGAGGACTGAGAGTCCACCCCTTCGTGGGCTGAGAGCTGGAACCCCTTCGAGGACTGAGACTCCATCCCTTCGAGGGCTGAGAGCTAGACCCATTCGAGGATAGAAGACTCCACCCCTTCGAGGGCTGAGAGCTAGACCCCTTCGAGGATAGAAGAGTCCATCCCTTCAAGGGCTTAGATCTCCACCCCTTCGAGGGCTTAGAGTCCACCCCTTCGAGGGCTTAGAGTCCACCCCTTCGAGGGCTGAGAGCTGGAACCCCTTCGAGGACTGAAGACTCCATCCCTTCGAGGGCTTAGATCTCTACCCCTCGAATGGGTGCCCAAAACGACGTCGTTTTCGTTGGCCACCTGGCAGCACATGCAGCCGCAAATGGAGGCGCCACAACTTTTGACAAATGAGATGCACAAAAGGACAAAAGTAGTGCCCAAAATGACGTCGTTTGGGAGGCCACTTGAGAGCACATAGAAGGCCACACGTTCGACTTTACTGGGAAATGACCACTATACCCCTGACAACGGTTGCCACAAATATACCATTTCCAAGTATTCCTTTTACACAGTAGATTAACAAACTCGCGGAATGCAAATCAAGACATGTATAAGTGGCCACATGGATGCTTTGGTATATGCACTAGAAACCAAAGATGCCGAATATGCTTCGACCTTTGTGTTTCTCACTACACCAGACACTTGTCTTGCATGGTTTTCAGTACATTATTAGAGGTTGAATATTGATTGATAGTCACATTACATATGTTCTACTCCCTTTGGTTATTTTATTATGACCCCAATTTTTTGGTACAAACTTTTTTAAAAAAATAAATAAATGGTAGAGATTGTATTGAAAGTATAAAAAGTAAAATGTGTTGATAAAAATAATCTAGAATTTACTAAAAGACAAACCAATATAAAAAAACCATTAAAAAAAGAAAATGAGTCATTATTAGTGGACCGGAGAGAGTGTAGTGGTCTTTCTATGGAAGAGCTTGACCTACATCTATAGATTTCAAGTTGAGAAACATCTTTATAAAATATACTCCCTCCGTATTAATATTATAGGCCTAATTAACTGGCTAAACTTTAACCTTAAATATAAATTAATATATGTATAATAAAAATATTATGTGAGATATTGTTAGATTCATCTTAACATCTATTTTTTAAATATTAATTTTATATACAAAAATATTATATGTATCTATAGATATTAACGATCAAACATAATCATTGAAAAACGTAAAAAAGTAAATAGACCAATAGTTATGGGATGAGGGGAGTAATACGTATGAAGAGGATGAAAGTCACCGTAGTCTCTATTATACATGAGAAAATTACAATAATTAAAATTTAATATTTATTTTAAATCATTATTATTCATGTATTAATTTTTAATTGGCAAAGTTTTGGGAAAGACCGTTTTTCCATAAGCTTATGAAAAGACGGATTTTAATTAAAATAATGAAAAAGTAAAAGTTTTAAGGTGCAATATTAAAAATTTATCATGCAACGTGTATAAGTTATAAAATTATGACTCGATTTAATTCAACCAGAAAATTTTATCTTCATTTCTGTTAAGGAAATGAAAACTTTTTCCTTGTAGGAAATGTTATAAATGGTAATTACTTTTTATAATTAGTTTTTTTGTAGGTTAGATTATATATGGTAATTTCCTTATAGATTATTATTTTATTATTATTTTATTGATTAGCAATTTCATAATCTTCTTCGCAAGTTGGACATTTTTGTTCACCCTGCTCCAACTTGAGAGAAGATGTTTATGGAAATAGAAACCCTTTCCTACAAGGAAAAATCATAAATGGTAGTTACCTTATAGAATTAGTATCCTTATAAAATTAGTTATAGATGGTAATTCCTTATAGAATTAAAATCATATTCCTGTTGTATTTTAATTTGTCCCCCCTATATATTGTAATCATCATCATTGATGAATATCAGTGCACCATAATAAACTCTTTTATATTTTCTACATGGTATCAGATCCTAAGATCTTGAAGGTGTCAGAGCCTAAGATCTTGAAGACCAGAGTTGACGTCCTTCTCGCCGCTGTGTGCCGCTATCTGCTATTGAAGTTTAATCTCGTTCTATAGATTTTTTTAAAAAAAGGTGAATTGATATCACATCAATGACACAACTCATCAATCATGAGGATTACAATATATAGGGTTACACAATAAAATCTAACGGGAATAAAATTCTAAGTTTATAGGGAAATAACCATCCATAACCAGTTGTATAAGGAAACTAATTCTATAAGGTAACTACTATTTATAACCTCTTCTACTAGAAAAAAATTTCTATTTAACAATTTCTTCTAATTTACCGTTGAAACTTTGGTCTTTCCATGATTTATGGGGAGACTGTATGTCAAGAGGCAGACTCTTATTTCTAATTTATACGCTATCAAATTTAAATTTTATATTTGTCCGTAACTAAAATAGTCATGACTTTTTATGTGAAACAGAGAGAGTAAACGAGTGAAACAAACTTTTGAACTTATATGGCAAACATTAATGTCCATTTCAAGTTTCAACGAGTAGGTCAGCAACAACCATCTTACATGTACCAACAACGAGTGGAAGAACTTGAATCAGAACTGAACTATACCGCAACACATACTGTGATTACAAGGAAAAGTAACTTTCTTTCCCATACATAGAGAGCAGCTGATCAGTATATAATATCCAATGCCAAAGAAAATACTAATAATTCGGCTTTACTTGGAACATTTACCAGCACCCATTAAGTCACTAAACAAAACAGCCCTTAATCAGACACAAACACAGGCGAGAGGAGCAGTGAGTGGTTGATCCATCATGCAGCTTTAACGGCATGGAATCTTGGTTCTTTAGGAAGAAACTTCTGCTCTGCATAAACATCCATGTAATCTCCGAACACAAACTTAGGATACGCCGCCACTGCCACTGATTCCTCGAGAAGCAACTGAGTGGCGGGAGAAATGGTGGCCTTGAGCGACGGATTATAAAAGGAGGCTATGGACCTTCTGTTGCCATCCGGTTTGGCCAGAACGCGGTGCCACACGCTCTTGTACTTGCCATTGCTGAGCACCTCGATCTGGTCCCCCGTGTTGATCACGATGGAGTTGGGGAGAGGCTGTACGTCGGTCCACTCGCCGTCTTTCAGGATCTGGAGGCCTCCCACCACGTCGTCCTGGTACAGCAGGATGACCCCTCCCGCATCAGTGTGCGCGCGGAGGCCGATGGCCTTCTTCGGGCTCGGACACGGCGGGTAGTGGCTCACCTTGGTGCCGAAAAATGCTGTTTCTTCTTCCCCGGCGCCGTTGAATGCCTTCCTAATGTACCCTTTTGTCAGGCCCAAGTTCTCGTCCATTGTTTCCATCACTTTTTCTGCTAGATTCTTTAGTTCCACTCGGTACTCTTTCATGGTCTCCCTGAAAAATATCGTATATTCACCATGGCCATTTCAGAGCACAGATGTGTAAATATATGCAGTATCCATTTTTTTATTTGCGTCAAAAAGGGAAAGTCCGGTTTCAGAAGAAGGTTTTTTTAATATAGTATTAGTTTGAATGAAGATGATCAGGGACGAGATTGGCTACTTGAATTCAGCAGTGTTGTTAGGCCACTCATTTTCATTCTCATCTGAGAGTAGGAACACATCCTCCCAATCCATATTCTCGAGTTTCTCATTGCTGTTTTTCTCCACAAGTTCTTTCAGCATTGTAACTGGCTTTGACTTGTTGAACTCTTCTTCTCTTTCATTCTTGAAGCACTCAGAACATACCCTCTTCACCCTCTCCAGAAGATCCTCCGGTATCCCATGGTTCACCAACTGCATCCAATTAAACAAATTTCAATTCAAAAGAAGTGATATGAAACAGTGCAAAACAAAGACCCTATCTCTATTCTACGTGAAATTTTCTCTGTAATGAGCTGATGAATTTACCTGAAAGAATCCCCATTCTTCACAGCCATTAGCAATCTGAGCCATAACTTCGGCTCTCCCCTCTCCATTAAGCTTGGAGAAATCAATCACTGGAATCGCCATTAGGAATATTAATTGGATCAAAGAGAGAAGCTGTGATGAAGATGCTACATTAAGCAAATTAAGCAAGGTATTTATAGCAACTTCTCCGGCCCTCTTGGATTGTCAACTCTCATATTTTAATACTCTACAAAATTATGCTCATCATTGTAGGGCCGTTATAGTAAGGCGGATCAATGGATGGATTGGGCTCCGGCGAACAATGTTGACGATTGAGATTGGAATGATAGAGAAGTTAATTAATAGTTAATATGAAGGTCAATGTTTTCATGAGGTACTATTACCACTGCTTCCCCACAACAAGCATTCATTCTGCCTCAGCCCTCTGGTGATAATCTTTCTTATTGCCAAATTGTACTTTGTTTAATCTGCCTTGCATAATCCTGGATCTTTTCTTACACTTGGCACCGTTTCTTTCACATTTTAGTATGATTTACATTATACCTTTGAAAAGATCGAGCCACCTCAACTCATTCCTTTTTTTTAAAAAATACCCGTTATGGGCTCTGTTTGGCACAACTCATAAGCTGATTTGCCTATAAGCAAAATACTTTTTAGTGTTTGGTAAAATGTTAAAAAAATAGTTTATTTTGAAAGAAGTTATTTTTGGGGGAAAACAGAAGCTGGTCTCCCTCTGCTTTCAAAATAAGTCAGCTTTGTTTATAAGTACAACTCTGCAAAACAGAGTCACGATAGGAGGTTTGGCAGACCTCTACCTGTTTATTAATAAAAAAAATAAAAAGATACAGAAAAGAGGGAGACGTAATACCTTACCTCTGCAAGATCCGAACATCAGTTCTACAATACTTGAATGAACCTCGGATGAAAACCGTGGCAGAAAGTAAAGTTCAGAGTACTAATATTAGTTACGTCGTGGGAATATCAAAAACAGTTTAAAAGCATTCTAAGATCTAAGTCCTAACATAGGGACATTCTGATGCATCTAATAGAATCTGGCCTTTAATCTGTCTCGGTAAACCTGCAAAAAGAAATGTATTATCTACCTTTTCGTTGTATGCAAGCTTCGCGAGTGAATCTACTACGTAGCTGGCTTCTCAGAAAATATGATGTAGCTTGTAAGAGAATTGTTGCAGTAGTATGATTGAACGATGAATATGGTGAGGGTTTTTTTTCTTCATTATAATACACACCTATTTATACACAGCTAATGGCTATTCTAATTGATACATATGTGATAAGTACAGATCATGTCCATAATTAGATAATGAATCTGGACATGAAATGAACATGAAATGGATAGGATCAAACTACTTCCAAAGATAGATGATTCTTTTACATCAATACCCTCCCGCAAGCTCAAGATCGGGTGCGAACGAGAAGCTTGGTCCTCAGTGATTGAAACTGAGACGTACCAACAGCTTTGGTGAAGATGTCTGCAATTTGATCAACCGACCGGACATGTCGAACAATGAGCTCGCCGTTTTGAACTTGTTCTCTAACAAAGTGAAAGTCAATCTTGATGTGCTTGGACCGCTGATGAAAGACAGGATTGGCCGTGAGATACGTGGCACTAAGATTGTCACAAAGAAGAATGGGAGGACCGCATGAAGGAGCTGTCATTTCCTTCAGAAGTTGTTGTAGCCAGATGAGCTCAGTAGTGGCAAATGCAATGGCTCTATATTCAGCTTCGGTACTAGAGCGAGCAACAACGTTCTGTTTGCGGGATGACCAACTGACCAGATTACCACCAAGGTAGATGGCAAACCCATGCTGAGAGCGACAGTCTTCAGGATCAGAAGCCCAACCAGCATCAGTGAAGCAGACGAGACGGGAGTCACGAGTGTGGCGAAAGAAGAGACCAGTGTCAAGTGAACCTTTGAGATATCTGAGAATCCTCTTCACGGCTGCCCAATGATGATCAGATGGCTGATGCATGAACTGACAAACCCTGTTCACCGAGTAGGAGATCTCAGGACGAGTGATGGTGGCTTACTGAAGAGCACCAACAATGTTGCGGTAAAGATGAACGTCAGAAAATGGATCACCACCAGAGACAAGACGCGACCCAGGAACTGCCGGAGAGGCAATGGGTTTGGCCCCCATCATCTTGCTTCGATCAAGAAGGTCCAGAATGTACTTCCGTTGAGAGAGCAGAAGTCCTGCAGAATTGCGGTGAACCTCAATGCCAAGGAAGTAGTTAAGATCACCCAAGTCTTTTAGTGAGAAGACTGAGTGAAGATATCGAATAAAGTCCTCAATGAAGATAGAGTTTGAGCCAGTGATGATGAGATCGTCAACATAGACCAGAACATACACAACATCAGTGCCATGACGCTTAATGAAGAGCGAAGTGTCAGAGATGCACTGTGTGAAGTCGTGTTGAAGAAGAGCCTGGTGTAGTTTTTGGAACCATGCATGGGGTGCTTGTTTGAGGCCATAGATAGCCTTTTTGAGTCTACAAACATGAGTTGGATATGCAGCAGAAACAAAACCAGGAGCCTGATTCATAAAGACAGTCTCAGCAAGATCACCATTGAGGAAGGCATTGTTGATATCAACTTGGCGAAGTGGCCATCCACGAGTGACTGCAAGACTCAAGACAACTCGGATGGTGGTTGGTTTGATAACCGGGCTGAAAGTGTCAAAGTAGTCGACCCCTTCCTCTTGATTGAAGCCTTTTTCCACTAGACGAGCCTTGTACCTGTCAACAGACCCGTCTGGCTTCTTTTTGATCCTGTAAACCCACTTACAACCAACAACATTAGAAGTGGGGGGCCTAGGAACAAGGTCCCATGTCCCATTAGCAATCAAAGCATCAAATTCTAATTGCATAGCATGCTGCCAATTAGGGTTCTTTGTGGCCTGGAGAAAGGTTTTTGGCTCGAAGGTAGAGGAGTCACAAGTGATAGAGTATTTGGTGGCAATGTGGATTTTGGGCTGGAGAAAATTAGTGGAGGCTCGAGTGACCATGCTATGCACAGATGAATCAGATGGCCGGAAATAAGATGGAGCCTGAGGATAAGGTATAATGGTTGTGGAAGGAGGCGAGGAAGAAGAAGATGGAGGTGTGACAGGATCAAATGTGGTATCTGGAGAGAGAATGGCCGTGGGAGAGGAGGAAGTGGGGGATGGAGGTATGATCGGATCGGATGATGGATCAGGAGTAGGAGTAGGAGTAGGAGGTATGACAGGATCCGATGGAGTTAGAGAGAGAGATGCCTGAAGTGGCTGAAGAGAGAGATCCACGGTAGACAAGTCAGGTGAGCTGGACTGAGCCTGATCAGGATAAGGAAAAGATGACTCATCAAAGACAACATGACGAGAAATATAGGTTTTGGAGGTGGGAACATGATAACAGAGGTATCCTTTGTGTTTTGCACTGTAGCCGAGGAAGATACAGGCAGCAGAACGGAATTCTAATTTGCTGCTGTTGTAAGGACGAAGATATGGATAACAGAGACAGCCAAATGATTTAAGAAAGGCATAATCTGGTTGGCGATGGTAAAGACAAGAGTAAGGAGATTTGTGGTGGAGAGTGGGTGTGATGGTACGATTATTGAGGTAAACAGCAGTGTGAAAGGCATGTTCCCAAAAATTCATAGGAAGATGGGAATGAGCTAGAAGGGAGAGGCCTTTTTCGACAACAACTCGATTCCGACGTTTTGCAGCTCCATTTTGTTCAGGGGTATGCGGACAGGAAACACGATGAAGGATACCATTAGTTTCAAGAAGAGTGGAGACGTTTCGAAACTCACCCCCCAATCAGACTGAAAAGCTTTGATTTTAGTGGAAAACTGTGTTTCAACCATGGTTGTAAAAGATTGAAAAACAGACAAAACCTGAGACTTTGCAGTAAGGAAGTAAATCCAGATATACTTTGTGCAATCATCAATAAAAAACACAAAATAACGATTCCCATTAAGAGATGGAACAGAGGCAGGACCCCAAACATCTGAATAAACAAGATCAAAGGGTTTATTTGAAACAGTATGACAAGAGGGAAGGTGATGTCTATGGCTCTTGCCTAACTGACACGCACAACACACAGGAAGTGACTTATTCAAAACAGGTAAATCAAATTCAGAAAGTTGACGTCGTAGCACAGACTCGTGAGGGTGCGCAAAGCGATGATGCCAACATGCAACAGAGGCTCGTTCACCTATAAAAGCACGAGGACTAGGAGAACGAGTTGGAATCTGATACAGACCATCTTCAACGATCCCCTTTAGGACCACTGTTCCCTGTAAGGTCTTAACATAGCAATGATCAGCATGCAGTTCTACGAATACATTATTATCTCTGCACAACTGACGGACACTAAGGAGCTTTTTAGACACTTTAGGAACAACAAGGATATCATTAAGATGAACAGGATTAGCATCATGCTTCGAAATTAGATTAAGATTGCCTGTATGCGTAATAGGAAGAGACTGACCATTTGCAACGGTGAGATTGTCTGTGCCAACATAGGGAGCCGAGAGATTGAGGCCGGAGATGTCCGTCGTGACATGATTGGTGGCGCCGGAGTCTACAATCCACAGATCAGTGAGAGCTGACGGACTGTCCTGATAAGCGACAAAGGCAGCTGGCGGCGGGCGAGACACCACGGACTGGCGGAGACGATCAGCAGCCCGGCCGTTGGTCGGCGGGAACAGGGCCATGTTGAGGCACTGATGACAGTTGTGTGCATCGTGGCCAGCTTTCTCACATAACTGGCAGATGACGCGAGGACGATCAGCAGGCCCTATAGAGGTCCCCGACGCTGGGCGAGTGGACTAGCGCCGCTGGGCAGCGTAAGCAGTCGGAGCTCTGGTGACAGCGGCAGAGTCGTTGAGGCACTGTTCTTCCTGAAGCAGGAGGCCGAGGAGATCCGCTGACGAGACTGGCGTGATCCTCATGCTGATGGCGGTGCGGAAAGCTCCAAATTCTGGTCCGAGCCCAAATAAGATGTTGTCGACGAGCTCGGAATCGGAGACAGTGACCATACACTCGGCGAGTCCGTCGGAGATAGCCCTCTTTTTCTCGACGTATTCCAGCACAGTCATCCCGCCCTTCGACAATGATTGTAGCTGCTGCCGGAGATGCTGTTGACGAGCCCTGGACTGCGACTGGAAAGTAGAGGCGAGTGTCGACCAGCATTCAGCCGTGGACGATGCCCGGGAGACGAGGGATAGCATCGGCACAGAGAGAGTGGAGCGGATCCACAAGAGGATCAGTCAATCCTTGCGCCACCACGATGCAAACGCCGGGTTCGGATTACCGGTGGTTGCACCTTCAGCAGGTGACAGCAGGGGAACGGGAGCGCCGCCGGCGATGAGGAAGCCATCAAGATCATAAGCCTCCAATGCAGAACGGACCGTGCTGCTCCACAGAGTGTAGTTGCCGTGATCAAGCCGGATAGCCAACGCCGGAAAGGTGAGCGACGGGTTGACAGAGTCGCCGACGGCGGAGGGCAGAAGTTGGGATGCGGAAGCCATGAAAACCAAGCTTTTGGAATTTGCTGGGAAAGGGAAAATTCAGCAAAGGAAAACTGATACCATATGATTGAACGATGAATATGGGGAGGGTTTTTTTTCTTCATTATAATACACACCTATTTATACACAGCTAATGGCTATTCTAATTGATACATATGTGATAAGTACAGATCATGTCAATAATTAGATAATGAATCTGGACATGAAATGAACATGAAATGGATAGGATCAAACTACTTCCAAAGATAGATGATTCTTTTACATCAATAAGTAGCCTTTGAATGTTTTTGTTGTCCTTTGTGCAGTTCCATAGCTCTTCATAACTGTCTTAGAGTATTTGGAACAACACCTGGGAATCTATCTTTATCTGAAAGAGTGATTTCCCGAAATGAATATGATATTACGGATGAGATTAAATATAGTACAAAAGAAAGCTAGTACTAGTATGACTAGAAAGCTAGTACTAGTATGACTCTAATCTAGTCAACAACTCTATCTATAACAGAATCAAATCTAATAAAAAACTTGACTTATTCTAACACCCCCCTCAAGCAAAGCGTCGGATGCTCAGCGATGCAAACAATGGACGAGAGAGCCCTTCGGTGAAGATGTCCGCAATCTGAAGAGCAGTAGGAACATGAGCAACATGCAGCTTGGGAGAATCAACCCAATCCCAAACAAAGTGATAGTCGATGTCAATGTGTTTCACCCGCTTGTGAGCAAATGGATTTTGGGAAAAAAATATAGCACTATTGTTGTCACATAACAGTAGTGGAGATCTAGCAAGCGGGACACGAAGATCACGAAGCAAATGAGTCAGCCAAACAACCTCAGAAGCGGTGTTGGCAAGGGCACGATACTCGGACTTCGTACTTGAACGAGAAACAATGGGCTATTTCTTGGCACTTCAAGAAACAAGGTTTCCACCAAGAAAAATAGCATATCCATAAGTGAATCGTCGGGTCTCTGGATAACGAGCCCAATTAGCATAAGAGTAACTCAGAACCTCAGGAGAACTGGTTGATCAAAATGCAAGGCCAAAATGAAGAGTTCCCCGAACATATCGAAGAATCCGAGTAACTCTTGCAAAGTGATCGTCACGGGGATCCTAAAGATACTGACTGACTGTGTTGGCCACACTGGCCAAATCAGGACGAGTGATCGTCAGATACTGCAGAGCCCCAACAAGAGAGCGATAAAGTGTCAAATTTCAAAAAGCATGACTGGTGGAGCTGTGTAACTGCGATCCCGACATAAATGGAGTAGAGACTGGTGTAGCATCCGACAGGTTGGCTCGAGTAAGAATATCCCTGGCATACTTAGCTTGGCCAAGAAGTAAACTCGAGCCTGATGGTGTAACTTCCAAGCCAAGAAAGTAGTAAAGAGTGCCCAAGTTCTTGATAGCAAACTCTCGATGCGTCCGATCATTGAACTTCTAGAGCAGAGTTGGGTCGTTGTCTGTAAGGATGATGTCATTGATGTAGACCAAGAAATACATCAGTGATGATCCCCGAGATAGAACAAATAGTGAAGTATCAGCAAACTGTAGACAAAACAAAGCTGAACCAGAAAAGTTCTGAATCGCTGGAATCAGGCATGCAGAGCTTGCTTAAGACCATAAATGACCTTTCGCAAGCGACACACATAATCTGTGTGAAGCGGATCTTTGTAACCAAAAGGTTGCGCCATATATACCGGAGTATCAAGAACACTATTTAGAAAGACATTCTTAACATCTAGGTGATGAAGATGCCAAGAGTGCATCGTAGCAATAGCTAAAACATTACGAACTGTGGATGCTTTGGCCACAGGGCTGAAAGTGTGGTCAAAGTTGAAACCTAGAATCTGTGAGAAACCCTGCGCCACAAGTGTAGCTTTATAATGCTCAATAGTGCCATCTGGTTGATACTTCAGTCGATAAACCCATTTATAACCAACAATGTTGGGGTCCAAAGGTTGAGGCACCAAATCCCAAGTTCGCTGGCCACGAAGAGCTGCCATTTCGTCATCCATGGCAGAAACCCAAGCCAGATCCTGAAGAGCATTACGATAATATGTGGGCTCAGACTGAGCAAGTAGAACAGCAGTAAGACCATGGGCGACAATGTATGAGTAGTCCCTGCGTTGAATAGCCCCAGTCGTCGATCGAGTGGCCATTCGAGGAGTGCGAGTCCGATGAGAGGAAGCCATAGGAGCGGAGTTGGCTGAGGAAAATGGTGATAGGGCGGCCGAACTGGGTGAAGATTGGGCAGCCGGACTGGTCGGTGGAGATGCAGGCAGTGCTGGTCAATGAACTGGAGTCAGATCTGTAGCACAAATGGAGCAAGGGGCCGAAGGAGATGTAGTCTTCACAAGAGAAACTGTAGGCAAAGAAGGTGCCAAATCAGAATTTGGATCAAGAAAGGCAGAAACATCTTAAACTGAAGGTGGAGAACTAATTGTTGATGGAATGGATGAGGCGTATGGAAAGCACATTCTATGAAAACGAGCATGTCGAGTGACATAGATTCTTCCAGTAGGGCGATGTAGGCAATGAAAACCTTTATACTGCGAGTTGTAGCCAATAAATACACACAAAATACGGCGATGAGACATCTTCTGGTCAGCAAATGGGCAAACGAATGGGAAGACCCGACAACCAAAATCATGAAAATTGGTGTATATAGGAACCCGAACATTAATAAATTTATATGGTGATCGTCCCCTAAGAACATGAGTGGACAACCAATTTATAGTATAAGTGGATGCAACAAAGGTGTCAGGCCAGTGGGAGAGAAGGACATGAGAGTGATACAACATACACAAACCCATCTCAGCAATGTGGCGGTACTTGCGCTTAGCCCGACTGTTCTGCTCAGGAGTATGTAGGCAAGAAATCTGATGATAAATGCCCTTTGTCTGAAAGTGAGAGCGTAAGATACCATTTACAAACTAAGTCCCTCCATCACTCTGAAATACCTTAATGGTGGAAGAGAACAGTTCTCCACAAAAGACTCAAACTGGCGATAAACATCCCAAAAATCAGATTTGTGACGTAGTGGGTAAAACCACGAGAGTCATGAATGATCATCAAGGAAATGACATAGTACAAGAAACCATCAGCAGATAAAATAGGAGAGGGCCCCCATAAATCACAATGAATCAGATCAAGTATCCTAGCAGCACATATATCATTTGTATGAAAAGATAAATGTTTCCCTTTAGCCTTTTTACACGCATCACAAAGGGTGAGTTTAGTCAAAACCGATGAGACAGATAAGGATCCTGAAGCATGCAAACCGGAAATAATGGAATGTGGAACATGACCAAGTCTAGCATGCCAAGTTTCAAAAGACACACATAACTTATTTGACTCAACATTAGTCAATAAAGAAGATGCACTATAGTCTAAAACATAAATCCTATCTTCAATATGACCGTGACCCAAGGTTTCCCTAGTGATTTTATGCCGAATAATAAATGAATGATCATCAAAGCAGAAAGCAACATTTAAAACCTGAGTTAATTAGCTAATCGAAAGCAAATTTTTAGTGATCAGGCATAATAAGCAGATCATAAAGAGGCAAAGAATTAGAAATACGAGAATCACCAACATTAGTAATAGGGAGTTTAGAACCACTACCAATATAGACGTGAGCAGAACCATTATAAGGTGTCACATGATCAACAACAACGGGAGACGATGCCATGTGCTTTGTGGCGCCAGAATCCAAAATCCACTTGTAGCTATGGTGTTGAAACTTCGACCGACCACCAAAATAATCCATAATACACAAAGAGACAAAATGGGAACAAATATGCGCAAAGTTGCAGCACAAGTGTGAAGACATAGAGAGAACACCTGTTGGCTCGTGCAGGGGGTGCGCTGAACACTGGCTGGCACTTGCAGAGACGCGCTGGAGGACACCTGTGGGCACGTGTAGACATGCGTGGGAACACCTGTTCCAGCGTGGATCTGACGCGCTGAAGACTCGCGCGAAGTATAGAAACTCCGTCGGAGAGAATGGTGATGGAAACTCCCAGGTCCGGAGGAGATGACAACCTTTCGTATAGAAGAACGCAACTGGAGATCTATCGGAAGCCGCTAGAAACACCGATTTGCATTGAGACCGTCGGTACTAGAGAAAAATGCCGCAGAGAGCGGCTGCGTAAGAATGCGGCCGGAGAAGAAGACCTTGGGTACTGGACGTCGGCTTATTGTTGAACGGGGATGCCGGAGAACAGAGACGCTGGACTGTGCTGCAGATTTTCCGCCGGAGAACTATAGCCGGCAAAGAGAACCAAAACGCTGCCAGAGAAGACGATTCAGACACCAGAGATGAGAGACGCCGAAAAACACCAGATAACTGGAGATTGCTTGAATTTGGTCAGAAGTTGAACGGAAAGTTTTCAGATTCAGGTGGTTAGGTATGCCAGAAAAGAGAGAGGGGGAGGTTATTGGAAAAAAATTAGGGTTTTGGATCAGAACTTACTCTGATACCATGAAAGAGTGATTTCTCGTAATGAATATGATATTAATGATGAGAATAAATAGAGTACAAAAGAAGGCTAGTACTATTATGACTCTAGTCTATTCAACAAATCTATCTATAATAGAATCAAATCAAATCAACAACTTGACTTATTCTAACACAACTTCCAGGTGAGATAGCTTTTGATGCTTGGCGAGTTGTAGGCCATATCTTAGAGCAACTGCTTGTGCTTGAAGAATGTTACAGGTTTTGTAGCCGAGTCTACAACCTTCCTTTGGAGTCTCTAATAATCAGTCCAAGACCTGTATTAACATTTTGTAAAACGAAGTATCTGTATTTAATTTGAACTTACCTGGGAGATTCCAATGAACTACTTTGATGTTCTTCTTTTCGGATTGTTTACGGTTTATCAAGATTCTGGGATTACTCCCATTAAGATCCCATAAACAGTTAATTTTCAGCCCCAGAAGAATATCATTCAACAACAACATTGTTCTTCTGATAATCAGATTAGTGTTTGGCTTTTGATCATCAAAAAAAGCACTTTATTTCTATCACACCATATATTCCAAGTAATCAAGCAGGGTATGGGTTTAATTAAATCATTAGCATATTTATTTGTGGTGTGTAAGTGCCAATAAAAGTGAAATATGTTCCATAAGTAGTATGGAGATTCTTTAATTTGAAATATATTATCAATAGCCTGCTATACTTTATCAATTTCAGAAAAGTTGCTGAAGCAATGATGCAAAGTGTCTGAATCATTCTTGCAATAAAGACATTTAGATGGCATCTGAAAAAAGAAATCTTCCTACATGTTGGGTTTAACTCACATGGATTTCATTGATTATTTTGTTGGCATATGTGAACTAATTTGGAAAAGAAAAACTTTCCATGTTGGAACATACATAAAACTGAAGCATAAAAGGATTTAGTCGATTGATGATATTGTGTGGATATTGGTTTATGGTAGAAAGAAGATTCTGCAATATATTATATTAGCATGTGTTATACTCATAATGAGTTTATGGAAAATCCCTATAATTATGGAATTAGATTTATGGAATATTATGGGATATTTGAGACAATGAAGGATATACTTCTAAAGTAAATAAGGAATGGGAATATTGTGGAGATAATCATGGAAAATTCTGATCTGCTCAATGGACTATCTATAGAGGACATCACGACTGCATAACTCACGAATTTAATTGCAAAAATCTACAAACAGATTTTCTATCTTTCCGAGAGTACTGCGAGAGCCAGCATACATATGTTCTAACACACCATAACATGTTGATCAAGTTCAGAATCGTATACATTAATTCCTCGGGAGAAGGAGATCCAGCATCGATGAGTTTCGAGGTCAGATTGAGTCTAATCAAAGCGGATCAGTAGGTAGGGGAGCTAGAAGAATTCACAGGTTATGGTTAGATAAGTATAATTTTATGGTGTACTTTGTACAGTATCATTTTGATTAGTGGATTCATTCTAAATTGGGCCAGGCCCCGCAGATGTAGGTGATTTCACCGAACCGTGTAACCAAGTCTTATGTCTTTATGCTTTACATTATTGCATACTTGGTTAGATAGGTTATGTTGGAACACGCAGTAATAATTGAATTAATTAGGTAAAACAATTTTTCATTTGGTATCAGAGATAAGTCCCTTTCTTTATCTTGGTTTTTACAAGGAAAGTGTAATCTAATTTTACCAATGGAGACCAAAGACGGAGCTTCGATGTCTCGACCACCACTGCTGGAAGGAACCAACTATAATGACTGGAAGACATGTATGATAGTTTTCATTAACTCACTGGATGAACTAGCATGGTGCTTTGTTGAAACAGAATAGAGTCATCCAACTGAAGATGTTGAAACTCGCTCAAAGGAGAAAAGGGGAGAATCAAGTACGAAGAAGCAGAAACTCAAAGAAAAGTCTACTTGGACTCCATATGAATTGAAGGCTTCATTGGAAAATTCAAAGGCGTTGAATGCTATCTTCACGGTGGTAGATGAAAATCAGTTCAAATTCATCTCTACATGTCATCAAGCTGATAATGTGTAAATCCGTATGGGCTTAAATACCCATGCGACCTTCCTTATGTCCATAGCTTTGCCCTTTGGGTAAAGCCTTTTGGGCTGGCCAAAGTTGAGAGTGCTTGCTCTATAAGCAAATAAAATAGTTGCCCTACTTGCCTACCTCTATAAAGGTCAAAGGTAATCCTACACAACTCAACTATTCATTCCTAATTACACTTTGGTAGCCTGTTTGCTTACTTGGCCGTCAGAGCCTCTTCCCCCCGGAAACCTCCTGGGGCTTTGTCTTTGGTGATTCCGATCACCCATGGCGGAAAAGCGATGACGATAACTTGGGTCGCATCAAGTGGCATGCCCAGTGGGATCATCAGTCAGATCTGTGATCAAATACTTTCTATTTATGTCCACATCTACAACAAGCACCTTCCGTAGGAGTGAATGGTTAAAAGGCAAAGCTTTAGGCCTCGGTGAAGAAGTACAATCCCCGTACCGGAAAATGAGAGGGCGTAGATCCAATATGCCTCCGAATCTCACTCCCTCTAACACTGGTATTGAGCCTCTAGAAGCTGGCTAGGACCAGGTCCCAGAAGGGAGGGAGGGGTTCAGAAGCTCCTCGCAAAGAAGCTGGGTCACCCCCACAGATTATGGAGGTCAGCGTCAAACCCTGGGAAAGTGGAGCTGGAGTTTCTACCTCACAGAGCCAGGCGCGTCGACAAAGGGCAAACAAACTGTAGTTTACTCAGGTTATGGCGGATTTGCAAACAGAGATCTTGAGAGGGGTTGCTCGAGCATCAAGGGGTACGAGAAAGGCAAGCCCCCTATCACAATAAGATATAGCATCGTAGGCTCAGGCCCTTAGATCTGCTGGCTATCAGTTGGAGCCTCCAATGCTCTACTACAGGGTGATTCAGCAACAGATGGGCCCCCAACCTTCGATGCCCTGGTGTTGCAGCCAAGACTCCAGTCGTACACTCCATCAGAAGTGTCCTATCAAGCCGACATTGGTGCCCTTACATGGCCTCAGCTAATACTCCTGAGTATGCCTCAAATGATAGCATACTCTGCTCCAATCTAGGTGCTTATCTTGGCTCCCTAGGCATCGAGACAGACTTTTCCACATTTGATGGTAGGGCCAATGAGAATTTTCCTAGGTTTCAAAAGCCAAATACATTTAGGACTCCGTCTCGAGGTCCCCCCTACGACCCTTACTGGCCAGGGTTAAATTATGGCTCGGCAGGAGAAGGGTCATGCTTAGGGTACATGGCTTCGAATCATCTCCTCCCTATGCCCCCAAGCTTCGATGCCCCGGTTTGGCCCAACCCATACAAAGATCCATGTATGGGAGGGGGACCGAGCGACTCTTTGACAAGAGAACTCGACATGCTGATCAGGCTTTTGAGCCAGGTCGCAACATCCCCTTTCAGTCTCACAATAGTGACCGCCCAATGGCCCAACGAAATGAAACCACTTGAAGGGCTCCCCATATACAATGGAGACACGGACCCTCATGAGTTCATACAGACGTTCCTTAGTTTGATGAACTCAATGGACTTCAATGAACACCTAACATGCAAGTTGGTCGGAAGTTACCTTCGAGGGAAAGCCTAAGAATAATTCAACAAGCTGGGCAGAGAGATGCTACACTCATACATAAATTTTGGAAAGGCCCTTCTGAGTTAGTTTTTTTCAAAAGAAAAGGTTCACCAAAACCTTTATAGAGTTGTACCAAAGCAAGCAGAGGCTGGGAAAGTCAACAAAGGCGTTCTACCATCGATATGTGGATGAGAGTCTTAGTGTAATCAATAAGACTTAGGAGGGGGTAATTCTTGGATATATAAATGGGATGTCAAACCTCGACCTGTACAAAAAGCTGGTCTCGAAGAAATCGAAGACCTTATAGCAAATACAGGAAATCGTAGAGCAGTATTCAAAAATCAAAGAGGCCACAAATAGAAAAAGGGAGGGGGATAGATAGCTTGAAAATGGGCCTAAACACTTTGAACCTAGGTAAAAAGGACACGACCACCCAAAAAAAGGGTTTGAAAGCTTTATTCCCTTAACCAAGTCCCTGATGGAGATACACTCCCTCCATAAATGGATGTTTCGAAGCCCCCCTCCCAGAAAAGACTACTATGGGAAGAAACACTCCCCCAATTTTTTTGATAACCACAAAGAACGGGGACATGACACAAATGAATGTACCCATTTGAGATAGGAGGTGGCTGGACAAGGAAATCACAATCGATTGTTGCTTCGTAGTAGTTGATGATGTGTCCCCATACAACGTGATCCTTGGAAGGCCTTGGATGTACCAAGCATGAGCGGTCTGGTCCCTCTATCATTTGATCATGAAGTTCCCCTACAAAATGGGAATAACAGTTATTATAGGGGATCAACCGGCGGCTAGAAGCTGTTTGACTATAGCACTCAAAGAGGCTAGAAAGAAGGATATGGTGGCTTCAATTCAGGGAGAGATTAAGCCTACGGACACAAAGTTGATGGCTATTTGAGACAAGGGAACGATGCCCGTAGGAAGAATCATTCCACCCGCAGCAAAGCAATAACCTAAGGACCTCTTAGACAATTTCGTTGATGTTTTTTTGTGGGACACCTTCGACCTCACAGGGGTACCTATATAATTGATGGTCCACAGGCTGAATGTGGACCCCTCCCAAAAGCCAATCAAACAGAAGTGTAGATCTTTCGCCCCTGAAAGGGCGCCGAGGCCATAAAGGAAGAAGTCCAAAAATTGCTGAAAGCTGAAGTTATCAAAGAGGTGTTCTACCTTGAATGGATAGCAAATCCTGTGATGGTTCCCAAGCACTATGGTACTTGGAGGATATGTATCGATTTCATTGATCTCAATAAGTGTTGCCCCAAGGACAGCTATCCCCTTCCTTCCATTGACATACTGGTCGAAGCTATAACATGATATGATGTCCTAGCTTTTTTTATGCTCATAAGGGCTATCACTAGATACTCATGGCAGAAGAGGACCAGCAAAAAACATCTTTTCTAACTGATGAGGGAACATTCTTCTATGAGAAAATACCATTCGGGTTGAAGAATGCAGAGGCCACCTATCAAAGGTTGGTCGATAAGTTCTTCAAAAATAAAATTGGCAGAAAACATTGATATATGTTAATGATATGGTGGTTAAAAGTAGGGGCTTCAAAAAAATTCTGCTAGACCTCGAAGAGGCCTTTCAAAAGCTCCGAGAAGCTAATTTGAAGCTAAACCCTGCTAAGTGCATCATCGGAGTCGGAGCAGGTAAATTCCTAGGATTTATGGTTTCAGAGAGGGATCGATGTCAATCCCGAGAAAGACAAAGCATTGATCAACATGAAGACCCCAAAACAGTCAAAGATGTCCAGAGGCTCACATGATCGTTAGTGACACTCAGTCGATTCCTCTCAAAGGGGGCTAAAAAACACATGCCATTCTTTGATGCGCTTTGAAAAGTAACGAAATTTGAATGGACGGATGACTATGATAAAATCTTCCAAGAGCTAAAAAATCACTTACAAAGTTTGCCCACCTCATGAAACCAAAAATGGGGGAAGATTTATATTTGTAAATCTCCGCATCCCCCCTAGCGATAAGCACCGTTCTGGTAAAATAGAAGGAAAAAACCCAATTCCCAATATACTTCGTAAGCAGGGCAATGCATGGCCTGGAGACTCGTTACGCTGCCCTCGAGAAACTAATTTTGGTACTTGTTCACGCTATAAGATGCCTTTGGCCATAATTCCAAAGCCACATGATAATGTTGCTCACCAGCCATCCAATCAGGCAGGTGATTCTTAAGCCGGAGGCCTCGAGAAGAATGATGAAATGGGCAATCGAACAGGGTGAACACGATATCCAGTTCTGCTCAAGAACAACTATCAAGGTCTAAGCATTAGGAGACTTCATTGTCGAAACCCCCGAACCGATAGAAATTGAAGAGGACAATGAATCAGATGAGACATGGCAGTTGTACGTTGATGGATCCTCTCACTCCAAAGGTAGTGGGATTGGAGTTCTGCTCACGAGCCCCGATCCAAAAGATTACCCCTATGCCTCACACTTTGACTTCAAGGCCATGAATAATGAAGTGGAATACAAAGCACTAATTACAAGACTTCGAATTGCCAAAGATTTGGGAGTTCAAAAACTGGACATCTTCAGTGATTCCCAAATCGCGGTCTTTCAAGTTAAAGGGGAATATGAGGCTAGGGAAAGAAGTTTGAAACACTACCTGGAAGTGGTAAAACCCCTCCTCGAAAATTTCCACCATTATCCTCTCAACCAAGTCCCTCGAGAAAAGAATCACAAGGCTGATGCCTTAGCAAATTGACCTCGTCAGATCTGGACTTACAATTCCAGGGGCATCTGATGGTGGAGACGCTAAATAAGTGTAGCTTCGAAATGGAAACAATAGTAATACTGGTCGAGGAGCAAAAATCTTGGATGACACCTATCATGAGCTATCTTCGAGATGGGGCTCTCTTGCAGGATTCCATCGAAGCAAGAAAGATTTGGCTGAAAGCGCCTAGATACGTGATCCATGAAGTCGTCCTGTACCACCGCATCTCTAACCACTCCTCCGATGTGTAACCCCCCATGAAGCTGATTATTTGATCTGCAAAACCCACGAAAGGGCTTGCGGAAGCTACAAGAGGCTCAATTGGAAGCAAAGAAATTTCTCCTGGCCGGATATTATTGGCCAAAGATGTTCGAAGAGGTAAACAAACACATCCAGTCTTGCCACCAATGCTAAAGGCATGCACCAATCACTCACGTCCCCTAGGAAGAAATGATGAATATTAACTTCTCCTGGCCATTTGACAAATGGGGGATCGACTTGGTGGGACCTTTTCCAGAAGCCCCTGGCCACTTTCGATACCTGATCATAGCCATAGACTACTTTACAAAGTGGGTCAAGGCCGAAGCCCTAACCGGCATAAAAGAAAATGTGGTGACTGGGTTTTACTGGAAGAATATCATATGTTGATTTGGGATCCCTTGAACGATCATAAGAGAAAATGGCACTCAATTTGCAAATGACCCACTCTGTGGTGCAAGGAGTAGAAACTCCGCCAAAGGGTCACCAGCGTTTACCACCCCCAAGCCAATGGGTAGGTAGAGGTCGCCAATCGAATTATTGTCAACGGAATTTGATCAAGGCTTGAAGGGGCATGTGTGAACTGGATTAGTGAGTTACCCATCCTACTTTGGTCATTCCAAACAATGGAATCTTCTGCTATGGGAGAAACCCCGTATGGCATGGTTTACGGTTTCGAGGCAGTCATTCTAGCGGAGATAAGGCTACCTACTTTTCGAAGGTTTGCTATAAGCAATGGATGACAGGAAGACAATCATGAGCAGCGCTGCTTAGACTTGGACCTCCTCAAAGAGAAAAGAGAGAAGGTAAACGTTCATGAAGCTAAGGTCAAAGAAAGGGTTAAGCGGTATCATAATCGGAGAGTCCAAAAAACCCAGTTTTCCAAAGGAGACCTCGTGATGAGAAGGAATGATAAAATTCGTAGAGAGCCAAAGGGAAAGCTATCAGTAAACTTAGAGGGACCCAACCGAGTTGTTAAAGCTGGCTCGGGAGGTTAGAAACCCTCCAAGAAGAATCGATTCCATGCAGATGAAATGTTTCCAACCTTAGGAGGTACTACTCTCCGAAATCCCAATAGGTCCGGGAATGTAAAAAATGGCCTACTTAGAGGCACCTTTGGGTCGGAGAAGACCCTCAGTTCGATAGCATTGTAAACTGAGAGGACTCTTCTGCCTTTGGCGATTTTGTATTAGAACGCGTTACTTTCAAACAAGTTCTTGGTTTCCACCCTCCTAAAATTGGAGTAACTTCTATTCGAAGGGCCAACAAAGCCCCATTGAACGCGCAAAAAACACCCAAGGCACATACCTTGTAAAATGTTTGAGAGGCCAGCAAAGCCCTGCTGAATGCACAACAAGCGGCCAAGGTATAAACCTTGAAAAAATGTTCGAAGGGCTAACAAAGGCCCATCGAACACGCAACAAGCGCCCAAGGCATAGACTTTGTAAAATGTTCAAAAGGCCAACAAAGCCCCATCAAATGCTCAACAAGCGCCCAAGGCACAGACCTTTTAAAATGTTTGAAGAGCTAGCAAAGCCTCGTCAAACGTGCAACACGCACCTAAGGTACAAACTTCGTCCAACCCTGTTAACCCTACAAGGTTTAGACCTTATAAGTAGCTCGAAAAAAAGAGCATAGTTTGACCGAGGCTAAAAGGAGCAAGTTAAATAAATTTAGCTTGGGGGCAATGGACCTACCTAAAAAAAAGAAAAAAAGCTCTAGCAAGGGAAAAAAGAAGAAAATATTAGTTTACAATATTAGGCCAACACGGCTTACAAGTACCCAAAAATAAATTACAATTATTTTACAGAATAGGAAAACTTCTAGGGGACCCACACCACTGGCCTCCAGATGGAAAATACAAGAACCCTAAGACCTAGCATCAGGATCTCCTAACTAAAGGTTCTTCTTTGTCGTCAAGGGACCATTGTCGACTTTCATCAGCAGTGTTACCTCCCCTACTGGACGAAGAACCTCTTCCTCAGCTAGTGGTGCCAATCAAGTTTCCCCTCATGTTACTTCTCCGAGTCGAAGCCATGAGAGGAAGGGCTTCACCAGATCCTGAAGTCTCGCTTCTTCTAGGGGCAGTAAGGTAACTTGAAGCTCCCATTTTTAATTTTTGCACCCTGTCCAGCCACCTCCTAGCCTCTTCATATGCTTTGCAATACTTGGGATTTTGATTAATATTTTTATGCTCCATGATATTGATAGTTTCTCGAAGAAATCCTTCAAAATCTTCAATTAGTGAAGCTTCAACTGTCCCAAGTCGGAGCCCGTACGCTTGAAGGCTATTGGCCGTTGCCTCGTAAATTGTATACAGTTCGAAAAGATCTTTATTAAACTTCTATTCATCCCTACAAATGGCAGCAATATGTGCCTAATTTTCCTTACCGGTTCGCTCCAAGGAGGGGACCAGGTCTCACTGATACGTCCAGACTTCTTCTTTCCATTGCTTGAGCTTTTTGGTAGCCATTGTTAGGGCTGCTTGAGCCACCTCTATGTTCTCTTGAGCCACCTTAGCCGCACAACGGTAACTTTTGATTGACTCGTTTGGTCAAGAATTCGATGCTCCCCCTATGGCTTTATGGCTTTAGCAGCCGGAATGCATTCATGCATCAAGGTAAACCTGACCTTGGTTGTTATCTCTTCGAGAACTTCATTATGCCGAGCTTCGAGAGATCGAAAATATCCTAACATTTCATTCTTCGTAGTAGCTAAGGAATCCCTTTCCTCCCTCGAATGGCTCAACCCTTCGAGGAGTTCCTGTTGCCTTTCGTGAAGACTACTATTCCATAAGCCCAGTTCCTCGTGTGCAACTCAAAGCTCCTCTTTGAGCTGGACAGACTTGAACCAAAATTGGGATGCTTCAATTCAATACTCCCAAGCCCATTCCTCGTTCCAGTGATACCACTCCTTCTTGACTTGAAAGAAGATATCGAAGGAATTACCCCTTAGTAGATGGGGGGGTGCACAAAATGGTACCAAGTCTAAAGTCTACAAAAGACAAAAGGAGAAACAAATAAGTGCAAGAAAATGAAAGTCTTCATTAATAAACGAAAAATAAGTACATCAGGAGCCCCGAATGTAAATAATTTCATATATATTTTCCTACGCTAGATGTCTCCTGGGAAGAGCTAGAAGGGGCAGGCCTGCACTGAGACCTCAGAGCAATAAGGGGATCCGGCTACTTCCACTAGGTGTCTTCATCCACCTCCAAGTTGCAGATCTCCTCTAGCGAGAAGTACTTGCCAGAAGCCTTCAAATGGTCGAGCAAGGGGAGTTTAGTCCCCCCATCTTAGATAGACTTCCACCAAAGATGGCTCGGCTGTTTGGGCTCAGAGTTGTTCTTATAAACATCCAACATAGTAGCATACTCAGCTGAGAGATCCTTGGAAATGAAACGAGCCAAATTTTTCCAGGTAACTCCAACGTAAACCGTGGAGATGGAGGAGAAAAAAAATCCAAGAACCCCTCAATCTTCACTAGCCCATTAGTATAGGCCTCAAAGGTGGAAGCCTGATGTTGGGAGAGTAGAGGACATACAATATGGAAATTTCCACTTGGGACTCTGAGAGTTTCAGCTCGAGCTCTCTCAAAAGATTCTCCTTCTCAGTGGCCTGTTTCACGACCTCCCCTTTGTGAACAAGAGCTTACTTTTCCAGCTCCACCCAGTGGGCAAGGGTAGCGATACCATGCTCAGCCTTGTAGTTAGAGGCCACCTTCTCCAGGCCTTCCTTGTAACGGGAAGCAACCTCGCACAACTCCCCTTCAAGCGCTTGAGACTTAGCAATAGCCTGTTTGGCCTCTTAAACCTTGGCCAAATAGGCTTGGACAACAGAGTCCACGACAACGGAGAAAGGAGCCCCTGAGAAAAGGGTCATAGAATGACCTTCCCCACTTGGATGGAGAAAATCTCTTCTCATAGAGAGACGGCAAGTCTCCGAACTAGTATTTTCGGGTAGACCTGGTTCAGACTGGGGGTTGAATGGAGGGGGGCGTATTAGTTCTTGGCCTTCGAGGGGAAGGCTAGGGTATCGAGGCACCATCACGACCCCTTTTGCTTCTAGCGGTTTCATCCTAGAGCTCCGATTGAACCTTAGATTGAGCTTCCGGTTGGACGGGGCCGGAAGTAGGGTGGTTGTGGGGAACCTCCGGAGAGGCCTCTACAAACACTGTCTTGGCCTCCATCTCATTGTCAAAGCCAAGAGTAAGAACAAAATCCACTAAACAAAATTAAAAAAATGGGAAAACATGAATTAGCCAACATAAAGAAAGCAAAATAAGACTAGATAACAGCAAAGGCAGCTAAAAACTAAGGGTGTCGTAAACACCTTTGGAGAGAGAGGAAGAAATGCCAATGCGTGACTCCTTAAAATTGCTCTCTCGGGCGGGCTTCGGTTTTGCCCCCACGGGCTTCGATGCATGCCTAGAAATTTTCAAGCTATCAGCTTTCTTTTTCTATTTTCTCGGATTTTTGAAGCTTTTTCACCATCAATCGAAGAGGCCTTCCTTTTGCCTTTACCTTTTTGGGTTGAGCACCCCTAGATCCTTCCCCTTTCTTGTCTTTTGAACTACTCTTTTTCTTCCTCTTGTCGGAAGGAGGCTTCACGGCTTCCACCTGAGGAAGGGGTTCTATCAGGACTGGTTTTTGGTGATAGATCCAGTAATATACTTCCTGCGGCCAGACAAAGTTGAAATTCCTTGAAATATCGAGGGTGTCACTCAGCAGCCAAACTCTAACATCTATCACATTCTCCGGTGCAAATTAGATGGAAGGATTCTCAAACTTGGGCTTCAGATTCCAATCGGGTACATAGTAATCCTCAACCTCCTTCTTGAATGTGTAAATAGGGGATAAATGCCACCCTTTACAATTAGAAGAATGTTTTTACAGGATGGTCTAAAAATCTATTGCACAAGGTTACGATCAACTAAGCTTCGTATCTTGAATCCCATCCGAATGCACCACAGCTCTACTCTCGGAGAGATAGTACAAAGATCGAAAGACCTCGTAGCGGGGTTCGATGCCCAAGCTGTTACATCGAGTCAGGAAAGCCATGATGAGGAAAATGACATTCGAATGCACTTGGGACAGGCTTATCCGGTGCTTTGCGAGAAGATGATTGAGGATTAGGGCAAGGGGAAACATAAGCCAAAGCAAAGGTGAGGGTCGTAGACTATGCACCAACCGGGTCTTGTATCCCTCAAATTTTCATCTTCTCGAAGCACCTCCAACTACAAATCCTTTGGGGAACTGGACCCACAAAGGTAGCGTCTTCAACATCTCAGTGACTTCCAGATCCACGGGGTGTAGAGGGCTTCCGAGGATGGAATTTAGAATCTTTTCAAAGAAATAGGGATGACCATGTTTATCCTCCTGAACTTTGGTCCAACTTGAAACCCAAGATCTTGAAGAGACACACTTCCGGCGATAACCCAAAGTCAGCACCGAGCAGCTGGTAGAACTTCCCCCAGCCTCCGAACCCATCGGAATGGAATCGACCATTGATGAAGGAACAACGTCGGAGTCCTGAAGGTGAGAACTCTCTACGCCACCGGTGGCATAATCAGTCAGAAAATAGGCCGGAATGGAGTTCTTCCCCAACGACGGTGTTTATGACATTATAAAATTGAAATGAGAAAGTAAGGGAAAGGAAACTTACTGGTAATGTCTGAAAAAAGAATTTGAGCTTTTATGAGAAGGATCGCTGAAAAATCGGACAGAAAAGAGGGTTTTTGAGAAATTTGGAGCAATTTGGGAAAGATTGTGAAGTGAGAACATTGAAGAGCCTGATATATATAGGACATTAAAAGGTAATCATTACCTTGGGCCACCACACAAAAAGTAACTGCATGGGTGAACGGGCCGCGTGGGGGACCTAAACCCAAGGCATTTGTGGTGAAAGCAGCGAGCGCGTGGAAATCCAACAGGGGCTTCACACGTCCAAAGAGCAGAGAGTCAACACCACGCTTGCGAATTCTCCACTTCCTGCCTTGAAATTTAATTATGGAAATTGAGGAAATCCCACTTGACCTTCCCGCTCCCCACTTTGAGTTCGAACCCTTCAAGTTCCGATACAGATTATGAGCTAGACGGTTGAACCCCTCATCCATTTTTTAAGTATATCCAAGCTCTGGGGATGCTAGCACATATTAGAACCCTAGAAACCCGGAGCCTCTATGCTTAAACACACAGATCCAAGTGCCAGGGATGCTAGCACATATTAGAACCCTGGAAGCTCGGAGCCTCTATGCTTAAACATGCGGATCCGAGCGCCAGGGATGCTAGCACAATTATAAAACTGGAAGCTAGGAGCCTCTATGCTTAAACACGCGGATCCAAGCTCCAGGGATGCTAGCACAGATTAGAACCCTGGAAGCCCGTAGCCTCTATGCTTAAACACGTGAATTTGAGCTCTAGGAACCCTAGCAACGACTAGAGCCTCGGGAGCCCGAAGCCGTTTACACTTGAACGCATAGGTGCACACCCTTCTAAGTCTAGCACATACCATACGCTCGAAGAACGAACGCACTATACCAAGGATGTGGATTCCTTAATTTTGGCCTAGCTCAGAAGGTGGGAATTCAACCCTATATAACAAGAAGGTCATGTTCGGACGTACCAAAATTCTAGCGCAGATTGGGAGGTTGACATCCGAATCTAACCTGGACTCCAGGAATTCGAGTAACCATGGGCTCTAACACAGAATTAGAGACCTGAAGGTCGTTTCCCCTAGGGGTGAAAAAATAAGACTTGCATAATCTTGGGCTCTAGCGCATATTAGAAGTTCCAAATTCGGAGGCATCTTATTTTTTACCACGTATGAAAGAATTCAAAGGTCCATGTCTTCTAACTCATATTGGAAGGCAAAAAATCAAACTTCATGTTTCCGTTCTCAGGGCTCGAAGGTCCTGGGGGCCCTAACACAGATTAGAAGACCCAAAGATTGGATCCCTCGGGACATTTTATTAGGGGATCGAAGACCCCTAGGGAGATAAAAAGAGGCCAGATTTAGGCCCTTGGGCTCTGATTCAAATTAGAAAGCCAGGGGTCAAACCACTGACACATTAATCAGCTCGAACAGAAAGTTAGAAGCCTCAACCTAGGACAAACCTTCAATGCATCGTCAGGGGTGCCAACATCCTACCCCTAAAAGTGTTAAATGATTTTGGAGGGTAAACTCCCACTCAGATGTCAGTTCGAAACACCCCTGTCAAAAGGGAGTCATGATAAACCCACAACTCAAGCATGGATTCTAGCCCACTATCCCAGGATGAATTCAAAGGCCAAACCCTCAGCTTTCTAGGGGCTTCTTGATAATGTGTAAATTTGTATGAGCCTAAATACCCACGCGGCCAACCTTAAGTCCATAGCTTTGCTCTTTGGGTAAAGCCTTTTGGGCTGGCCCAAGGTGGAGTACTTGCTCCACAAGAAAACAAAATAGTTACCCTACTTGCCTACATCTATAAAGGCCAAACGTAACCCTACACAACTCAACTATTCATTCCTAATTACACTTTGGTACATGTTTGCTTACTTGGTTGTCGGAGCCTCTTTCCCCCCGGAAACCTCCGGGGGCATTGTCTTTGCAGATTCCGATCACTCACGATGGTGAAACAGCGGTGATAACTTGGGGCGCATCACAGGAAAAGAAAGCTTGGGATATCTTGCAAACTATTCATGAAGGAACAAGTCGTGTACATGAATCCAAACTACAGATGTTGGCTACAAAGTTTGAAGAACTCAAGATGGAGGAGGATGATACTATTGCTATATTTAATGGGGAAAACAGAGACATATCCAATAAGACATATCCAATATGATATATCAACTTGGGAAAGTCTACAAGGAAGCAAAATTGGTGAAAAATACTTTGAGATCTCTTCCTATAAAAATTGCTATGAAAGTTGCAACAATGAAGAATCAAGAGATGTAGCCTCCATGACTTTAGATGAGCAATGGGATCACTATAGACATATGAGATGACAATGGAACAACCCACAAAGAAAGTCCAGAAGGAGTTGGCCTTCAAAACTTTGTCATCAAGGGTCATTAATGAATCTGATAGTTATGATGGAATGGAAGAACTTGCTCTTATCACCAATAATTTCTCAAGAATGCTGAAGAAGGTGGTGAACAAGAAATCACAAGAGAGATTTGGTGGAAGTAGACCTCGGGCACAAGACCTTGGTAATAACCGTGGAACACGATTGGAACAAGGAAATCATCAGTTCTCTAGTAATAAAAGTGGTGGAGCAAAGAAGCCTGGAAGAATTCAATGTAGAGAATGTGAAGGATATGGTCACATCCAGGCTGAATGTGCAAATACCTGACAGAAACAAGGATAATCATATGTCACCTCCTGGAGTGAAGATGAAGAAGATGAGAAAGAAGACGAGGAACTTATAAGCAATCATGTGGAATTTGGAGCGAAAGTTCACGATGGATCTAATGATGATGATGTATGTTCCAACATGTCAAAAAATGACAAGGTTGTATGTTCCAACACTGGTTCCGATGACACATCTAGTGTTGATGAACGACAAGCTGTGAGTGATGAAGAGATCTATATGATGGAACATTTTCTCCCACTGTACCACTGCATGTTGCAACACAGGTGCAACCAGAACCAAGCATAAGGAGAAATCTATCAATCCCTCGGGTAAACTACATAGAACTAGCAAGATTACAATGTTTTATCTCTCTTATTGAACCCAAAACCACAAGGAATCCTTACTTGGTGAATATTGTATTGCAGCAATGAAAGAAGAACTTGGGCAGTTTGAATGCAATCATGTATGGTATCTCACTCCTCGTCCTAAAGGAGTACATGTTATTGGCAGCAAATGGATTTTCAAGAACAAGTCTGATGGTGATGGTCTAATTACTCAAAAATATAGCAAGGCTGGTTGCTCAAGGATATACTTAGGTTGAAGGAGTTGATTTTGATATACATTTGCACCAATTTCCTGGTTAGAGTGAATTCGGATTTTACATACTATTGCCTACACTATAAATTTTATTCTATACCAGATGGATGTCAAAAGTGCTTTTCAGAATGGTGTGGTTAATGAAGAAGTCTATGTTGAAAAACCTAAAGGACTTGAGAATCCTCATTACTCCCATTATGTATATCGACTCAAGAATACCTTGTATGGTCTTAAACAAGCACCAAGGGCATGGTAGAATGACTTACTAACTTTCAGATTAAGAAAGGTTATCATCGAGGGGGAGTAGACCGCACTTTATTTTTGCTTGAAAAATCATCAAAAATTTTGTTTGCACAAATTTATGTTGATGATATTGTATTTGGCTCTACTTCACCATCTATGGTATATGATTTTGTAACCTTGATGCATATCGAGTTTGAGATGAGAATGGTTGGAGAACTCACATGTTTTCTAGCGATTCAAGCTAAGCAAGAAAAGAAATGTCTCTTTACAAATCAGAGTAAATATGCTCTGAATTAAGTGAAGATTTTTGGATTAAGCAACTCTCGAGCTGTTTGAACACCTGTGGGAGCTACTGACAAATTGGTGAAAGATAAGAAAGGTGTCGGAGTTGATCAGAAATTGTACAGGGTTATAATTGGGAGGCTATTGTATTTGACAGCAAGTAGACCGGATATATGTTTCACCGTTAGAGTATGTGCAAGATTTCAGGTCGATCCTAAGGAATCTCACTTGAGTGCAGTCAAAAGGATTATTCGATATGTTAGTGAGACTTATGAGTATGGTATATGATATTCTAACAGTGATTCTGATTGGGTTGGTAAAGCAGATGGTGAATGTTTCTTTTTTGGTACTAATCTAGTATCCTAGTATAGTATGAAATAATTTTCGATCTCATTATCAACTGTTGAAGCTGAATATCTTGTTGTTGGAAGTTGTTGTGCACAATTGTTATGGTGAAAAAAATGTTGAATGATTATGTAATTCAAGGAGGACCTCTTAAGGTGTTGTGTGACAACAAACATGCGATTGATATATCTAAAAACCCAGTCCAACACTCTAGAACAAAGCATAATGATAGAAGGCACCATTTTATTCGAGATCTTGTTGAAAAGAATGATGTGATGGTTGCCATGTTTCAACATCTGAGCAGTTTGCAGATATATTCACTAAACTGTTGGACACTGCTACGTTTAAGTTTCTTGGACAACACTTAGGTGTGTGTCATATCTGAATTTTTTTTAAAGCTTTTATTTAGCTGTAGATTTTTTTTGGTTTTATTTTTTGTACATAAAATCAGAAAAACTAAAAAAAAAATTAGAAAGAAGAAAAAGTGAACAAAAAATAAAAGGAAATGAGTTATGTTGGAATTCAAAAAGTTGTGACTTGAGTTGACAAGTGGATAAAGGTAATGATTTTTCTTGGAAAGGGAAAAAGTTGGTGCGGGTAAAGAGGTTAAAAGGAATAAGTAAATTCTCTTTCAAATCTTTCCATCTCTCTATCTTTTCTCTATTTTTGGTTACCTTTATTCTCTTCCTTTCCATCTATTAGAAATATTTTAGCCCTGCTGAGAGATTACTGTCGATATATTTGGGATTTTGTTTGCCGATACCTAGCAAAGTTCTGTTGTGTTGAAAAAAAAAATCCATTTACCTCAAAACCATTGCTGAAAAAAATTCTCTCAAGACCAAAAATCACCATGGCCGAACAAGGAATTCAAGATGATGCATGCAATGCTATTGTTCCATACAATGGAGGAGCTCAGCTGCCGAGCAGTTCACTCATGATCATACCCTACAAGCCGAATGTAACTAACCCCGATTCTCTTGGCACACCTATAATTAAGGTAAATGGAATGGATTTCAAGTCTATTTTAGAATGTCCATACTGGCATAGGATGAATAATTGGGCTATAGACTTAACTGGAGCTAGAAATATTAAGTATGAATTATTTGATGTGGATATTGATGAACTAGTGACTGGGGAATTTGATGATATTGAGAGGATTGAGAAGTGGGATCTCAGGTTTATTAAGGGTATTTTATTAAAACAGAAGAACAAGATTATTTAATAGTTTATAGAACTGCCACTGCTCCCAGTAATGTCTGTATTGAGGAGATAGAAGAATCAGAGGTTGAGGGATTAGATGTGGCTAAATCCATAGATAAGAAGGAAATTGTTCAGTATGAATCTAGTACTTCCAATAGGAATGAGAAGCTTAGAGCATTGATACCTCTTGTGATTGTTCTGACTAACAGTGAGGATGGTGAAAGTGTTGGGTATGTTCCAACACATAGAGCAGAAATAGAGTTAGCTATAACTATGGAGGTTAATGATCCTGAACTAAGGTTCAAAGATGCTGAGATGAGTGGTCAAGACCATCAGTTTATTGATGATTATTAAGGGAGTGCTTATGATGATGTGAAGTACTCAGAGGCAGGACAGACATGGGGAGATGAACTCATGCATGAGCAATCATAGAATGTTGAAATACAAGATGCATCAACTGTAGAGACTGACCAGACTGAGCATGTTGGAACACAGAAGGAAGCAGTCGAGACTGAGAAGACGGAGAATGTTCCAACACAAGTGGTTGACCTGACCTATTCTACTGATGAGGTCCTTGATTAATTTATTCAGACTAGGAAGGCAAAGAGAAAGGAAGCAGTACCTGAGTCATCACAACCAGCCAAGAAGGGTAAGAAGGAAGCTCCTGCTCCAGCACCAAAGAAGAAATCTACATTGCCTCCACCTCCTGTAAGTGATGCTCTTTCAGATAAGTTTTATGATGATGATTTAAAGGAGATGTGAGCTGTATTCTCCCAAAGGAAAGTGATTTCTGAAAGACCTTTTGATTTAGAAGCCTACTGGAAAAGTGGTTTCTCTGATTTCCTGGAGATGTTAGGGCTTAAGACAACTGCTACTATGTTTGAAGAGTATAATAAGCAGCTAGTTTCTGAAGTACATTGTAATTTGATGGTTGGAAATTTGGAAGAAGATTATCCTTAGTGTGATAGGGTGTATGTGAAAGGTAAGGTGATTAAGTTTTCTGCTGATAAGATTAACATGCCGTTGGAATAAACAATTCGTGATTTTGCCGGGGTATTTTCTGAGTAGTTGGGGGTCATAGATTACTAGATCTTGTTAGAGATATATGGAGGAATTAATACTTAGTGGCCAACTACTGGATACTCCCAAGCTTCATGTATGTCTTCAAGATTTTTCTATCTGTATCAGGTTGTTGTTCACGGTTAGATCCCCTCAACCAACCACTGCCCTTACAAGATATATGGCCAAACTGTAACAGAGAAGTCAGTCAATCTGGGATTGCTCATACAACAGAGCATTGTGAGACATGAAATTTCTCCAAAGGCTAAGCATGCACTGATGAGCACCATAATACTCCAATAATTCAGATTACATCACCAAAAATAGTACTCCAACCGGGAAGTATTATTTTTGGTGATGTAATCTGAATTATTGGTGCTCTAGATTTCTTGTTTTTTCTTATGGTTTTCATATTTATTCAGATTCACCGGGAAGTACATGTTCCAACATAAGCAAAATTCTAAAAGACTTATGTTGTGAGATTGGAAGTTTTTCTTAATTTTCTTAATTACAAAATCATTGGGTCCACGAAATGCCAGAGGGGGAGATTGTAAATTCACGTGGATTTCATTGATTATTTAGTTGACATTTGTGAACTAATTTGGAAAAGGAAAATTTTCCATGTTGGAACATACGGAAAGTTGAAGCATAAAAGATTTAGTCGATTGATGATATTGCGTGGATATTGGAGTACGAAAAAAAGAAGATTTCACAATATATTATTTTAGACATGTGCTACAAGCATACTTGGTTTATGGAAAACCATATAATTATGGAATTGGATTTATGGAATATTATAGGATATTTGAGATAAGGATTATCTATTTCTTTAAGAGATTTGGATATGCTTTTAAAGCAGATAAGGAATGAGTGAGATAATCATGGACAATCCCAATATGCTCAATGGATTATTTATAGAGGAGATCATGACTACATAACTCACGAATTTAATAGCGAAAATCTGCACACTGATTTTCTATCTTTCCGAGAGTACTGCGAGAGCCAGCATACATATGTGCTAATATACCTGTTGGTCAAGTTCAGAATTGAATGCCTTAATTTCTTAGGAGGAGATCCAGCGTCGATGAGTTTCAAGGTTAGAGAGAGTGTGATCAAGACAGATCTGTAGCTAGGGGAGCTAGCAGAATTCACACATTATAGTTAAATAAGATAAGTATAATTGTATGGTGTATAGTGTACTTTATCTTTCTAATTAGTGGATTCATTCTGAACTGGGTTAGACCTCGCAAATGTAGGTGGATTTCACCAAACTGCGTAACCAAGTCTTGTGTCTTTATGCTTTACTTTGTTGCATACACTATCACAGAAACCCGCCTCTAGCACTGATTTTTGTGTGTGTTCTAGCACCGGTTTTTTGGGCTTTAAAAAACCGGTGCCTAAATAGGGGGTGAAACGGTTTCACCACTTTTTAAAAAACCGATGTTAATTTAGGACCGGTTTTTTGTGGGCATCAGTTTTAAAAACCGGTGTTAATTTGTGCCCCGTTAGCACCGATTTTTAAAAAATTGGTGTTAACTTTGTTCCCCGTTAGCACCGGTTTTATTTGGCACAGGTTTTTAAAAAATTGGTGCAACTTTTTGCCCCGTTAGCACCATTTTTATTTGAACCGGTGCTAAAATTTTTACAACGATTAAAAAAAATACCTTTCCTCGCGCAGCTTCTCCCAGAGGGAGGGAAAAAGACCAAAAATTAATAATTTAGGGCATTAATTTAAGGCAAAATTTCGGGAAAGACCGTCTTTCTATAGGCTTATGCAAAAATGGGATTTAATTAAAATAATAAAAGGTAAAATATCTTGAGTTCGTCTCTTGAAAGACGGTCTTTCCATAAGTTATGGAAAGACCAAGGTTTAAAGTGTAAATTAGAAGGAATTAAGATAAAATTTTCGGGTTGCATGAACCGGGTTATAAATTTTATAACTACTACATGTTTCATACTAAAACTTTAATATTGCAACTAAGACCTTTTACCTTTTATTATTCTAATCAAACCCCGTCTTTCCATAAACCTATGGAAAGACCGTCTTTCCCAAGACTTTGCCAAATATCTTAGTTGCAATATTAAAAAAATTATTATGCAACATGTAATAGTTATAAAGTTTATAACCCAATTTATGTAACCCAAAAACTTTATCTTCATTTCTTCTAATTTGCACTTTAAACCTTGGTCTTTCCATGGCTTATGGAAAGACCGTTTTTCAAGACACGAACTCTTAATTTAATAATTAAATTAACTTCACAAACTTGAAAATATGAAAATAAAACAAAAAAAAGTATGATACAAAATTAATAATCCATGGGACTAAACATAACTATTCCAAATGACTAAATATATATTAGTTAACAATACATGCCAACCTCATTCAGAGCAGGAAGCGACCTCCTTGCAATGAAATAACGATAAAGGTAATGAAAGAACCGTGATAGCCACCTAACCATGATTTTATGGTTCGCCCATATTTTAACCAGCTCCCTCAACATGAATTCGTCATGCTTTTCTCGCAATGAAACTAGCCACTTAGGTGACTTGCAAAGGCCCTCAAGTGCATAAAATACTGCCACGAAAATAATGTAGACTTGGAGTAGATCAAATGGAAGTGAAAACTACCTCACCAATGGCCTCCTTTAAAGGCTTTCCTTGCTCGAGTGTTATAAGCTGCCCAAGCTCCTCCTCCGGAGCTATCAGAAGGTCACCTGGGCGGAATGTAAATCGCTGTGGAAGGAATGTAAAAAAAACATAAACCTCACAGAGATCTATTATCTACGGAGCTAGTGGGGTATGGTAAAGGCATATAGATAACAAACACACCACAAGCATATAAAGTTGCAAAGTTAACAAAATTTATACACAAAAGATCGAGGATAGCGAAAGCACAAGTAGACAGTGAGCTCTACAACTATGCTGCTGAGCCTTACCCTCCATATTGCTTCCGCCACCACCACCACACATATACCGGATTCAGAATTTCAGCCATTACAAATCGAAAACGAGCTAGATACTTAGCACCAAATGAAAGACAAAACATACAACGATGCTGCTTGCAGAACTCTGTTTCAACTGAAGCTGCAGACAAAAAATAAATAACTATGAATTCAGTTTCCAATCCACATGTAAGTGCATTAAAGTAACAGATAAAAGCTCCGAATCCAATTAACTATTTAACCAAAAACATATATGTTCTGATAGAGAGAGCACCAGGAAGACGCTAGCTTAGACCACGAGAAATTCGAAGTACACCTCAATCACATCTGAATGCATTAAAGTAACACATCTGATTTGTTACTAGCATATCACATCTGAAAGCATGCTAAAAAAAACCACATCCCTCAAATTAGCAACCTCTCATTCGATCTGAAGTATTTATTTTTATCCAAACAATTACTAAAGCAGAGTGAAAGAGATCCAACCTCCTCCGGATGTTTCATCCTTCAAAATCTGCACATGAGACAGACAATCTAGCAATTTAAGGAGGGTAATCCAGTATCCATACACCCTGAGATAGATAGCTATAGGCTATAGCTGAAGTAAGGGAATGGATTGTAACTTGTAAGGGATTGAATGAGATACCTCAATCTCAGTCCAGCTGACTGAAGGTGAAGTAGGCTGAGAGTGTCGCACAGTTTCCGTGAGCAAGAAACTGAACGAACCTTCCCTGCTTTTGCTTTCGCTCTTTTTGACAGCATGGCTTCATGCTCGTGCTCCCATTTTGATATGAATGTCCTCAGAACTGCAACTGACACATCTCGGTGATATACCTTACCATAGCATACCATGGCTAAGATATGCTGATCAAATCAAATGCCGAGCACTCACACTTCAAAAATATCACAACTTTTAAGTGTTTAGCTCAAACTTACTAAAAACGTGTTTAGCTTGCTAATTAACCACCAAAATGATGTCCAATCCTATAATAGAAATCCTTCACACAGTAAACTTCTAATAAAAAACTAAAACCTCGACTGAGAGAGAATCTCTCAATAAAAAAAAATCAAGAATTCAGCAATTAAAAATTTAAAAGTTGAGGTTCACTTAAAATACATCGTTTAGCAATTGCAACTGTAGAGAATAAGGGTAATAATGTGTGTTCGTATTCTTGATCTCGTGATACATTATATAGTGGTACAGAATACCTATACAAGCTAGGAAAAGGTAATAGAATATAATTTCAATTACAAGTAATATTTTAATTCCTTAATACTCCTTCTCAAATTGGAGCATGAGGATCAGAAATGTCCAACTTGCCAAGCAAGAAATGAAACTGGTTACGTCCGAGAGCCTTAGTGAATAAGTCTGCAGGTTGGTCTGACGTGCAGATATGCTGAGTAACAATAGTGCCATATTGAACAAGAACGCGGACAAAATATCAATAAACTTTAATGCGCTTTGTGCGTTCATGGAACATTGGATTTTCCGCAATATGAAGAGCAGATTGACTGTCACAAAACAGTCGCATAGGAGAAGTGTGCATAACCCCTAAGTCTTTCAGTAAAGACTTAAGCCATAACAACTCACAATAGGTAACATCCATAGCACGATACTCCGCTTCAGCGGAAGACCGAGAAACCGTAGGTTGCTTTTTGGTTTTCTAAGAAAATGAAGAATCACCAATCATCACAAAATATCCAGAAAGAGAATGTCGGGTAATTAGGCATGTAGCCCAATCTGAATCACAGCAAGCAGTCAACTATAACGCACTAGTGGAAGGGAGAAATAAACCTTTACTAGGATGACTCTTCAGGTAGTGCAACACACAAACTACAACTTGCCAGTGAGGAACACAAGGAGACTTCATGAATTGCGCAAGTGTATGAACCAAATAACTAAGCTCAGGATGTGTGATAGTCAGGTATATTAGGCGTCCAACCAGACGCCTATACTGCTCGGGATCATGGTAAGCTGGACCCTCAACATGCGCAAAATCATGTTGTTGCTCCATTAGAAATTCACTCGGTTTAGAGTAGATAAACCTATATCAGATAAAATGTTAAAGGCATATTTTCTTTGTGAAAGAAACACCCCCTCCGATCTTCTAGCAATCTCTATACCTAAGAAATACTTAAGTAAACCAAGATCTTTCATATGGAAACAAGAACTCAAGTATTTCTTGAACTTAGAGATGAGCACAGAAGAGCTACTAGCAATGACCAAATCATCCACATAAACCAGAACATGCAAAGAAATCAATCCATGAGAAAAGACAAACAAAGAGTAATCTGCCTTACTCTGAACCAAACCAAATGCTTGTAAAGCCTGAGCCAATTTTGCAAACCAATTTCTAGGAGCCTGGCGAAGACCATAAAGAGATTTCTAAAGGCGACATACCTGACCATAGGGCGCGACATAGCTTGGTGGGGGTCGCATAAAAACCTCTTCATGCAAATAACCATGCAGGAAAGCATTATAGACATCCATCTACTGCAGTTCCCAACCACGAATGACCGCAACAGATAAGAATAGGCGAACATAACTCATCTTCGCAACCAGAGCAAATGTCTTAGTACAATCAATCCCTTCAACCTGGCGATTCATAAGAATTACTAGGCGCGCCTTATGGCGTTCAATACTACCATCTAACTTAAAATTTGTCCGGTAAACCCATTTGCAACCAATCACCTTCTTATCCAGAGGCAAAGGGGCCAAAGTCCAAGTCTAAGTGCGCTCAAGCGTATTAAGCTCTTCAGTCATAGCATCTCGCCAATGAGCGTGGGATCTGCACTAGATGTTACTGCACCCAAAAATCTAGAATTCATACTAGAAAAATTATCATAATTTACATAATCAGTAAGAGGATAGAGAACACTTGAGGATAATGACTGCGCATGAGTGAATGTAGGAGTATTGGGGGGGAGGTATTTAGTAGTAAGAACACTGGAATAATCATCACAATCATGATCTTCCAAATAAGGAAGAGGTCGGTGAGCACGAATACTCGGTCTGATAGGTGGCAACTTAGTGGCAGAACTATCCAGAGCTGGAGATGCTGGAAGGAGGCTAGGCGTGTGAGGTGGCGGCGTCCTTGGCGATGCAATGTCTGGCTGAGCTGGAAGTAGATTCTGGTGGTCTTGGTCGGGATTCAGCGATGGAACCTCGTCTGTGGGGAATGTGCCGGTAAGCACCAGTGGGTTGGTGTTGGTTCCGGCCAGCGTAGATGAGCCAGCGGTAATCAGCGACAGTCGGCGGTGGAGGATCAATGATGACCGACGTTGGAGAACTGGTAGATGCCGACGGTGGGTTACTGGTTGCGGCCAAAGGAATGGGACAGGCGGCGTCCGGAGATAATATATCGTGCGACTCTGCCAGCGGCGATGTGGAGGCCAGTGGTGAGGCTGTGGTGCCGCCGGGGTCTTCTGATGAGGCCGATGTTGGAGTTGCAGAATACGAGAACTGGTCTTGAAAAAAATTTTCATCCCGATTGGTAAAGATTACGCAGGATTCCAGGTCAAAAAGATGCGATAGCCTTTTTTCCGGCAGGGTAACCAAGAAACAAACAACGCCGACTTCTTGGTGCAAACTTGTCACGATATCTGGGAACATGAGCAACAAAACACAAGCATCCAAAAACTCTTAAGGATGAGTAATTTGGAGCTTACCCATAGAGCAACTTAAAGGGAGTACGACCATTGAGATGCTTCGTTGGTGTCCGGTTAATCAGATAAGCAGCAGTAAGAACACACTCTCCCCAAAAATCAACTGGAAGAATGGCTTGAAACCGTAAGGCACACACCATATTGAGTAAATGACGATGCTTTCTTTCAACTCGACCATTCTGCTATGGTGTATCAACAATAGATGTCTAAAAAACTATTCCAGATGCAGCAAAATGAGATCTCAAAGGCAAAACTTCTATCCCGTTATCATCCCGAACACGCAGTATGGTTCAGCCCCATTGGTTCTTCACCAAGGCACAAAATTCCAAAAATCTAGAAGCTACTTCTGACCTAGCCACTGATAAATAAACTCAAACAACTCAAGAATAATCATCAACTATAGTTAAAAAATAAAATGCACCACTAGAATATTATGTTCTATAAGGACCCCAAACATCACAATGTATTAATTGAAATAGTGCAATAGCATTTGTAGAACTCAATGGAAAACTATGTCTAGTCTGTTTTGCTCTATTATATATAGAGCAAGGAACAAAAGTCTTATTAGTGCTAAAATCAATAGAAGAGACAAAAGATAACACCATAGAGGAAGGATGCCCAAGACGTTGATGCCATAAATCAGAAGAAGACACAGAAGCAACTGTCAGATGAGACTGCGAGATAGGAGGATGATCATGAGTATCCAGTAGACGAAGCCAAAACACCCCCCTTTCCTGTTCACCCACACCAATCACTTTCCTCGTACTGATTTTCTATAAAATGCAATAGTTTTCAGTAAACAAAGCTAGACATTTTAAGGCAGATAATAATATAGAGCATGATAATAAGTTGCACCGCAAAGTAGGTACGTATAGCACATGAGTAAGAGTGATAGTACCAAAGAAAATAGAACCATATTGGGTAGTAGATGACACAGAACCATCAGGTAGAACAACATTCACAGTGTCAACATCAATACTGATATCAGTAAGAGAACCTTGTCACCGGGCATGTGATATGAGCCTCCCGAATCAAGTATCCAAGGTAGAGTAGACTTACTTGACCCATTGTCAGTAAGAGAATTGAACTGATTAAATAAATGCATGGTCGTGCTCCAGTGGTCATAAGATAGAGTAGGGCCAAAATCAGATTGGGTAGAGACGCTGCCAGAGGAAGTCACCGCCGCAAGGCCAGGTGGCAACATGGCGGCGCCGATGAATGACAGCGGGAGTGGAAGAGCCATAGTGGATCTTCCATTCACGGCGGTGGCAATCGGCCGAGAGGCTAGCGCCGTCCTCCTGGCAGTGCTGGCTTTCTCCTTCAACTCCTTTAAGTCACCCCACACTTTCTTAATTGTGGCAAACGAGCTTGTAGAAGATGTAAACACCGGATCCAGGGTTTGCAAGATCCAACAGACAAAAATAGCATTAACCCTAGGCCAATCAGCAGCAACATGATGACCATCCTGGGGTTTGGTAAAGGATTCATCAATGAACCCAATCTTGTTTTTATCAAGGAATTCGTGGCACATCGCGTCTGACCATTCAATGTAACCTTTCAGCATGTTTGGTATAATTTGCAGACCTGGACCATCACCAGAGCCAATAAAGTAAGGACCAGTCGGCATACGACTAATAGGTACAGTAGTCCGAGGGCCAGATTGCAACTGCAACTGCTTCAGTAAAGTCGCAATCACATAATAACCACTCATATCCTGAAGCTTCAGAACCTTAGGTGTAGCATCAATACGAGCCAATTCTTTAGAAGTAAGCATCGTACAAAATTTGGTACAGATCAACAACAGGTGCAGTAATTGGCAGTGGATTGTATCGGCGACATCGCGTGATGGGAACGAGGGGGCATGTGAGCTTTGGGATCGGCGCATGTGGCTTAACGCACAGACATATCAGATTAGGGGAGGTAGCACATGGATTACCACAGCCAAATGGTGGCAGCGGCGATCGGCGATCGGCGAAACAGAGCAGATGGCAGTGGATGTTCGGCGGCACTTGGATTGATGCGCGGCTTGACGGCAGCGGCAGTGACTCAGAAAGGTAGCAGAATGCTTTTTTAGGATTTCGGGATTTTAGGCTCTGATACCATGTAGAAAATAAGGGTAATAATGTGTGTTTGTATTCATGATCTCAGGATACATTATATTCATGATCTCATGATACATTATATTCATGATCTCAGGATACATTATATTCATGATCTCAGGATACATTATATAGTGGTACAGAATACCTATACAAGCTAGGAAAATGTAATAGAATATAATTACAATTACAAGTAATATTCTAATTCCTTAATAGCAACTAATAGAAACTAAGATAAGTAATTATATATCAACATTAAAAAAAATGAGGCAATGCATCACCTGCTTTCTCACCGCCACTGCCAACCCCCAACTCCCCTGGTCTTAGGTTACTGATTATGTTCTATTAGCGGCGGAGACAGATTGGGTGGCACTGGAACTGGGAGTTGGAATATAAATAAAGCATACAGATTTTGGTTAAAGTTTATGTTGGAAAATGACAGTTTGAAATTTGTAACATTTTTGCTTCATTTTGAGTGGGACTCTAATTGATTTTGGGCCAGTGGATGTCATTTTTTGGTTCTCCTCCATGAGTACTATAAAATTGACTATTTAAACTCTCCAAACGGATCAAGGGTGAATGAAATATGAATGTTTGAAATACCACTCTTGATGAATGGGCGGAAATTAGTGAAAATTAGCCCAGAATAATTCTCTCTAAACTGTCAAAAATGCGTGTGGACCGAGTGGACGAAGTATATATAGAATTGCTTGTGTGTTCATAAGAAATAAGAATGAAATACTTCAATATTTTTTGAGATATCTTGTCTTAAATGAATACGCGGTTTACCATGTTTAATACGCTGAAGGATATTTGTGCAAATATTTCCTCAAGTTCCAGTAGATTTGATTAGAGTATTCATGGAATGTCTCGGATTTGGTGAGTTAGTGATTGGAGAATATTCTTCTCTAACTAAAGAAAATCAGAATATCACATTTGCATGATTAGGGTCTCTTACTGCAGTATAAATAGAGCCTCTAAGTCAGTCAGGAAACTAACACCATTCTCAAGTTCCTCATTTCTTCTAAACTTGAGTCTCACTTATTTCTTTATCTGTAAGTGATAGTCTTTTGAGCATTGCATGAATCTTAGGTAACTTTTGTATGTTAATTGTTTACTTGTAATGGTTTTACTCTAGGGAACGATATCCACAACGGGACTCATTCGTTTCAAGGGCAGCGAGTTTACTCGTGACTCTATTACTTGAAAACGTGATTTATGCTTTGATTATTTGTAATTTAAGCATTTTGATTGCATGCACGAGTGATTAATAAATTAATATTGTTCTTTCATATGTTAATTGTTTGTTCAATTTTTATTATTTAATTTTCGCATGATTTATCAATATATGCTCAACAATCTTGAAATGAACGATTTTTAATTGAGATATATTGATGCAGAAATTTGTATGCTGATTAACACATTATGATGATATCCTATGTTAATCGAATTGAGAAATTGCTTTCTGTATGAAAGTTTTTTTGTATGCCATATATATTTAATTGCATATATGATTGTAGTGAAAACTTTTCATGCGATAAATTATTTATGCATGTATCAATTGGTAAATAATTTTCCAGATATTTGCATGCCGAATATTCCATGCCATGGTCATTTTTAAAAGAATATTGGATGCTGTACAACAATTAATTGCCTGGCAACAAAATGGCTTTTAACGGCTATCCGTCAATCATCTCCACCGAGACACCACCACACCTCCGTCCTCTAGTACCCAAATATTTCTCCCAAGCTCTCCTATCTCATAGCCCCCAAATCTCTCAAACCCTTCCAGAAACTGAAAACCTAAATCCCACAATCAACCATAAAGGGTAACCCTCTATCCTTTTTAATGAAAACCAAATCGTAGAACTTGCTACCCACTACCAAAATGATTTGATTGGTAACTTCCCCAAAGGCTGCCCCTCAATTGAAAAGATTGAATCAGATTTCAAGACCAACAGGTTCGAAGGAAATTATCAACTAGGGGTGATAGATTTTCACAACATCCTATTCCGCTTCCAAAAAAAAGATAGACTTCTAGAGATGCTAGATGAAAGGCGTTTAGTCTTTTAATGGAACCACTATGAGAGTCCTGAGATGGCCCCCTGACTTCAAGCCAAACAGTGAAAGCTCCATCGTTCCAGTCTGGATCACACTACGGAATGTGCCACTCTATTACTACAACACATCAACAATTGTAGCTATAGGCAACCAAATAGTATCCTACATAAAGATGGACCTAGCCCTAGAGAAGCTCACGAGACCTTCAGCTATAAAACTCTGTGTGGAAGTTGATCTTTAGGCTAAACTCCCAGCGGCTATCAGGTTAGGCTCCATAACTGAGAATAAAAAGTTTAACATTGAGTATGACAATCTACCATTATACTGCTCTCACTGTAAAATGATTGGTCATGATAAACTCAAATGTAGAATCCTTAATCCTGACCTAATGCCCAAAACCAGGACAAACAGGGAAAAACACCAAAAAATGAATCAAAGCCCAACCACAAACAGCATAACCCAACAAACAATCAACAGAATAGTTCAGGTATTTCTATTTCCCAAAAACAAAAGGAGGCACAGAAACAAACCCCTTTTCCCATACCAAGCTCTGAACCAACTCATGCCAATGTTAGGCTTTTACCTATACCAATCTCTGAACCAAACCAGACTGACCTAATAAACTCAGACCAATGCCAGTCAACCAACCCAGCCATATCCCCAATCACTCAGACTATGGCCACCCTCTTATCAGAGCCCTTTAAACCTCCTACAAGGTGAGGAAAATTACTCAGTAACTGAATTAATAGTCCCCCCCTAAACAGTTTGAACAGTTCCCCATTGAGGATACTGAGGAATACTCATCAGTAAAATAGCCAACATCCCAAATAGCCAAAACTACCAGGCCAGTAATGACCGAGTAAATGAGGATAACTGCAATGCTACAGATAATTTTTCAAATGTCTCAAGTCCCTGTAGTAATAAAAGGTTTAGTGTTCTGAAAAATGAATATGTAAATGATGAGGAGCAGGCTGAATCAAGTTCTGAAGTGAATATGCTAGAGAAGGTAAGTACTCTTACTCCCATAAATGTCAAGCTCACAAATGAGAAATCTCGCAAAAGAACCATGTTTAACAAACTAAATAAGATGAATTTGAGATCATCTTTAAATAGCAACAAGGGTGAATTTTAATGGTTGATACAAAATTAACATCAAATGTATGATTTAGAATTTGAGAGGTCTGGATACTTCCATGAATAGACTACATAAACTCATCAAAATACACAAAATCCAGTTGTTATGTATACTTGAGCCTAAACACTCTAGTGATCAGATTGATTCTTATAGACAATAACTGGGTTTGAGAATGCTTTCAGTTCAGTAATTAATAATATTTGGCTCTGCTGGAACAATTGTTTTCAACTGCAGGTTAGGACAGTCAGTAAACAATTCACACACACTAAAATTTCCATCACCCCTTTTCAAAAAAATATGCAAGCCATATTTGTTCATGCTTCTACAAATAGAATGGATAGGAAAAAATTATGGAAGAACTTAGGAGACATAAAAAGTGATTATAAACTGATAATAGGTGATTTTAATGCCATCATCACTGAACTTGAATATAAAGGCTCAGCTAGCCCTAACCCTAGAAGTATAGCTGATTTCTCTGGTTTCATCAAAACTAACAATTTTTATTCACATTTTCACTGTGTGAAACTCTTTTACATGGTCTAATATGAGATCTAAACCCACCGACCGCTGAGAACTCTTTTACTGATCTCTGTCCACAGACCGACCACTGGTCTAAAAACACCTGATGAAAATTCCTATCCTATTTCTTAGCTCAGATCCCATCCTTAATAACACCTGATGAAAATCAGATTCTATTATAGGAACCATCACTTTAGGAAATCAAAAACATCATTTCATCCCTGAACCAAAATGGATCACCTGGTCTTGATGGATTTATAGCTCACTTCTTCACTCATGCTTGGGATATAATATCTCAGGAGGTTAAAGAAGCTACTACTGACTTCATGAATGAGGGCATAATTCCACCTGACATATCAAGTGTTTGGATTTGTTTTATTCCTAAAAGAGAGGCCCTAATCTCTTTTTCTGACTCTAGGCCCATCACTTTTTCAAATTTTGTCAACAAATATTTTTCAAAATTATAGATAGAATTTCATCTCTTATATCTGAATTGATCTCTCCCCAACAGACTGCCTTTTTAAAAGGAAAAGAAATAACTGATAATATAATCCATCTCAAAGAAATGATGAGATTTCTTATTACAAAGTCTGCCTCCCCTAACTGTATCCTCAAACTAGACTTAGCAAAAGCTTTTGATAGAGTTAGATGGTCCTTCCTAGAAGCAATTCTTCACAAATTTTATTTCTCTAACCAATTTGTTAGGATTATCTATCCCCCCCTGGTTTTCAATACTTGTAAATGAAAAAGTAGCTGTTTTTTTTTTCAACCAACAAGAGGTATCAAGCAAGGGGATCCTCTATCCCCTCTACTCTTCAACTTATTTTCTAAGGCATTCTCAAGAAGCTTAGTTTTCTGTTTCCAAAATAGAAAACTCAGGTATTTCAAATTCCCTCCCAATGCTATTCCTATTTCTCATCTTAGTTATGCAGATGATAGTATTCTATTTCTTAATGCAACCAAGACAACTCTGATTAGATTAAAAGCATTCCTTGATATTTTGGAGCTACTTCAGGTAAAAAAATTAACTTTGACAAAAGTAATTTTTTCCTGAGCAGACATGCAATTATAGCTCAGAAACATTGAATCAAGAAAGAGCTGGATATGAGACCTGGTTCCATGCCATTTATATACCTTGGATTCCCCATATTTACAGGAAGAATCAAAGTCTCCCATTTTCAGCCACTTTTTGAGACTTATGACAAGAAACTCAAAGATTGGAAAAATAGATGGCTAAGCATGACATGTAGATTAACCTTAATCAAATCAGTGATGTTCTCTATTCTTCAGCACCTGTGGGCTGTAATCAATCCTCTTCGGACTGTCCTTAAAACTCTGAAAAGGAAAATAACCAAATTATTTTGGGGATATTCTGACTCAGGGGATAAAAATGTATGGACAAGCTTAGATAAAATGTGTTACCCTTTTGAGCAAAATGGTCTGGGACTCAGAAAGTTTAGAGACATTATTATTACATTTTCCCTCAAGCTCTGGTGGAAGTTCCAACTTGAAATTACACATTGGTCCCAATTTCTCTGGTTCCTACCACAAAGCCATAGAAAATCCCCCAATTGGAAGAGGATTGTCAAAATAAATCCCATTGCTTAGGATAACACACTGGTATTACATTGAAATGAACTTGAAAACTTTCTTACTTCTGTCTGGATAGGCTTAGGCCCTATTGCTGATCTTAAAATAACAATTCAGATACCTGTAAATCTTACCATTGCTGATTTTATCCTGAATAAATACTTATATCTACCTACCCTATCTCTGTTGCCTATTGATTTTATCTCTTTCTTACATGATGCTCATATCCATGAAGATAGAAAAGACAGGCTAATATGGAAGCCCTCTTTGAATGGAATATTCACCTTCAAAAGTGGATTCACAACCATTGCCAAACAAAGAAGAGAATTGTCTAACCTAAAGCAAATTTGGCACAGTGAGCTCCCCAAAAAGGTATCTGTGTTTATGTGGAGACTGGTAAATGCTACACTCCCCATTGATGACATCCTTATTTTTTATAACATTCAACTAGCCTCTAAATGTCCTTTCTGTCCTCAATCTGATTCACTGTCCCATTGCTTTAACAATTGCATATATGCCACTCACCTTTGGGAATGGATGCATCAAACCTTAGGAATCATGACATAATGCTTTGATTCAATCTTTGATAGACTGAGCCTATACTGGTCACTAAAAGAATCAAGCAAGATCTCCACAACCCTCACTCACATAGTTCCTTCCATAATCTATTGGAATATTTGGAAAACAAGAAACTCTTTCTTGTTTGAAAATAGTAAAAGAAACCCTCTAAACCTAATCAAGTAGGTTAGAGATGACCTTTTCACTATTTTCAATGCCAGGCCCATATATTACAACAAATCACAGGATTTATATTGGGTAAATTCTGGTTTAATACCGAACTTCATATCTCTCCCCAAGGCCAGACTATCACCATTTGCATAGTCTAAACCTAGGAACATCAAAATAAATGTTGATGCCTTATGGAACGGATCAAAATCACTTAGTGGTATATGATTAATAGCTAGAGACAAAGAGGGAAAAGTGTTACAAGCTAGAACAATGCGTGTTAAAGCTACTTCTTCTTTACATGCTAAATTATTAGCTATTTCATAAGGGTTAAATCTGGCCATATTTATGCAACTAAGGGAGTTTACAATCGAAACTGAATGTATGTTAGCTATTACAGCTATTAGAAATCCTCTCACAGCCCACTGGCACTGTTTCCAAGTAGCCTCTGAGCTATCTTCTAAAATGACAAACATTAAGATGTTACATACCTTTAGACAAGGAAACATCCTGATAGATAGGTTAGCCAAGTTGGCTAACACTAGAATAATCTCTTCCTCGATGTTGTCCTTTCATGATTTGGATGCAAAAACAAAGGGACCAGTACTATTAGATATGGCCGGAACCCCAGTTATAAGGATTAGTACAAATGATGCTTGAATAGATGCTACTGATGTACTTTTATTTCATTTCTCAGATCAGGACACAATTTTTCACTGCTACGGAGAGTAGTATCTACCTCACAGATGCTGCGGAATTCACGGTTGATGCTGCTTTTGTTGTTGTTGCTAATGCTAATCAATATGTTTCTACCACCTCTGTTGTCGTCTCCTGATGGCACAGTTATTTTTTGTCAACCAATCTGGAGGAACAAAGTTTGTTGACCAATCGTTTGTTCTTTAACAGAAGAACCCGACCAACCTTTTTTTGCTCTCCAGCTAAAATTTGTATAAAGTTTGACCGACCAACCATTAAGACTCTATTAACATACATAGGATATAATTTTAGGTCTGGAAAATCGTTTACACTAACACGTGGGGTGGAGATGTAACGATTTCAATTATCTACAATAATATCCTATGGCAAAAGCCTTTTTTCTTCTCGGCTTGTATTTATATGTATAAATCAGGCCCAAAATGTTCAAGTAACAACTTGAACCATTTCTTGTAATTTATGGCATATGTTTTAGTTAAACATTTTGGGGACCCTAATATAAATTCCTCCCATTAATATGGGTGTTATTGTTTTTAAAAAGTACACCAATTAATTGCATGCTTAATTTAAGATATGATTTTAAAAAAATATCATTCAATACCGCAGGCTTAATTTGTTATCTACTGCATGCACAATTTTTAATATGGCTTTTGAAAATAGCATGCATGTATTATTATGCACTTTAATTAGTTGTGTGATTACATATATGATTATACATGCACAGATTTGTAAACAATTTGCATGCAGTAGTTATTGTTTAGAGAATTGAATACCACAACTCTGAATGCATGCCGTAAGGGTTGAATATGCATGTTTTCTCGAATTGAATGTTTAATTTCCTGCTACTTTGATCGAAATTGTAGCTTTAATTTTTCAAACCATGTTAAATTGTTTGAGAAAGTAATCAATTTTTGTTGTGAATCCCAGAACCATGTCTAGCAATGACGCTGCTAAGACTACCCTTGGGGCGACGCCTCTTGTGGCTCTTCCTCATGCTGAGAAACCTGAGAAGTTCAATAATGGTATGAACTTCAAAATGTGGCAATAGAAATTCTCCTCTACTTGTCCACTTTGGGTTTGGAATGTTACGTTCATGAAGATCGTCCAGTTGTGGATGAGAAAAACACTAAGGAAGTTCAAAATGTTGCAGTAAAATGGAACTCTAAGGATTATATCTGTCGTAACCTCATTTTTAATAGCCATCAAGAAGCCATTTGGATTGTGTATTAGGTGAATGAGCCTCCTAAAGTGTTGTGGGAAACTCTTGACCAAGAGTCTAGGGGTGAGGAAGTTGGATCCAAGAAGTGGGTTGTCGGAAAGTTCCTCAACTACAAGATGGTTGATGCTAAGTTTTTTGTCAGTCAAGATCAAGATCTTCAAATGATGATCAATGAGCTGATAGCCGAGAAGATAATGATGTGCGAGACTCTGCAAGTCTACTGCATCATCGAGAAGTTGCCTGCAAGTTGGAAGGATTTCAAGAGTTATCTGAAACACAAGCGAAAGGCGATGACCATGGGGGATTTGGTCCAAAAGCTTTGTGTTAGGAGGGTAACTGCATCTCTAAAAGAGGATGAATGGATCTGTGGCTGTGGCAAGGGCCAGTCTCGTGGAGGTTGGTGGGAGCTCTAAGTCAAAGAAGGGATCCAAGTTCGGAGCTAAGGGTGGAGTTTTGGAGAAGTTGAAGTTCACTGGAAAGTGCTACAACTGCAACCTCGTAGGCCACAAGTTCTCTGAGTGTAGGAAGCCAAAGAATGCCAAGAATGAGTCCAACATGGTTGAAAATCTCGCACAAGATGTGAATAACATCGATCTGTGTGCTTTGATTTCTGAAGTCAACATGGTGGACTCCAATCCAAAAGAATGGTGGATTGACACTGGTGCTACTAAGCACATCTGCTCTGTCAAGGAAGTGTTCTCAAAATTCAAGGAAATTGAAGATTGGGAGACCATCTACATAAGAAACTCTACAACTTCCATGGTGAAAGGACATGGCACCGTGGTGCTGAAGATGATGTCTGGGAAGGTGCTGACTTTGAAGAATGTTCTGTATGTGCCAGACATTCACAAGAACCTTGTGTCTGATTCTGTGTTGATCAAGCATGGCTTTAGGCTAGTGATTGAGTCTAAAAAGTTAGTCTTGTCAACGCAAGGTATGTTTGTAGGCAAAGGTTATGAGCTAGATTGTATGTTCAAGTTGAACACCATGGTTGTACCTCCTAAGAAAGATGAAATGAATGCTTCTTCTTCTGTTTACATGATTGAGTCATCCAATTTATGGCATGGTAGAAAATGACACGTTAATTATGATTTGATAAAAATATTAATTAACATGGAGAACATGCCTAACATGAAAATTGATGCAAATCATAAGTGTGAAACTTGTGTTAAAGCTACGATGACTCGAACATCTTTCAAACAAGTTAAACGAAACACGAAACCTCTTGAGTTGATACATACCGATATCTGTGATCTCAAGTTCGTGTAAACAAGAGGAGGCAACAAGTATTTCATCACCTTCATGAATGATTACACGAAATACTGTTATGTGTACTTGCTAAAAAGGAAAGATGAAGCAATTTAGAAATTCATTCTCTACAAAATGGAAGTTGAAAATCAACTTGATAGGAAGATCAAGGTGATTAGAAGTGACCCTGGAGATGAATTTGTAGAGCCATTTAGGGACTATTGTTCTGAACATGGCATTATTCATGAGGTCACTGCCCCCTACTCGCCTCAATCTAATGATGTGGCTAAAAAAAATTGTACTTTTAAGGAGATGATGAATGCGATGTTGACAAGTTCTGGGTTGCCACAAAGCATGTGGGGGGGAGGCTATTTTGACGGCTAACTATCTTTTTAATAAGATACCCCGTAAGGATGACAAAACAACTCCGTATGAGTTGTGGAAAGGCACAAAGATGTCCTTTACGTACTTGCAAATGTGGGGGTGCCTTACAAAGTTGTTGATCCCACCCTGAAGAAGTTAAAGGTCGGACCTAAAATGATTGACTGTATCTTTATAGGATATGCACATGAGAGTAGTGATTATAGATTCCTTGTACATGAATCTCATCATCTCGAGAGTCATAAGAACACGATCATGGAATCAAGAAATGCAAATTTCTTTGAGAATGTATTCCTTGCCATGGAAAGGGCCGAATCTTCAAAGAGGACCATTGATTCATTAGATGAAGGCATAATAATTCCTGACGATCTCGAGGATAAAAAGGAGGAAGTGGATGAACCTAGACGAAGTAAACGGAGTAGGACCAAAAAATTATTTGGTCCTGATTATCTAACGTTTATTCTTGAAAGTGAATCACAAAGCTATAAAGAAGCTGTGAATTTATCTGAGAGGCCTATGTGGAAAGAAGCGATTAAAAGCGAAATCGACTCGATTCTACATAATCATACTTAGGAGCTAGTGGACTTATCTTCGAGGTGTAAACCACTGGGCTACAAATGGATCTTCAAGAGGAAGATAAGAGTAGATGGTTCAATTGACAAGCGTAAAGCGAGACTTGTAATCAAAGAATATAGACAAAAGGAAGGTCTTGGCTACTTTGATACTTATTCTCCGGTCATGAGAATAAGATCCATTAGAATGATACTTGCTATTGCCGCATTGCGTAAGCTTGAGGTTCATTAAATGGATGTTAAGTATGCTTTCTTGAATGGGGATTTAGAGGAAGAAATATACCTGGAGCAACCTGAGGGGTTTGCTACTCCCAGTCAAGGAGGAAAAGTCTGCAAGTTGGTGAAATCATTGTATGGTCTCAAAAAAGCATTAAAGCAATGGCATGAGAAGTTTTACCATGTCGTTCTTGCCAATGGTTTCAAATTAATGAGTATTATAAGTGCATCTATGTGAAAGACATGGAAAATGGACATGTAATCCTATGTTTATATGTAGATGACTTGCTCATTGTGGGTAGTAATGAAAAGATGATCAAATCTACCAAGGACATGTTGAATTCTCATTTTGACATAAGGATATGGGATTGGTAGATGTGATCTTAAGGATAAAGATCATCCGAAGCTCTGATGAGATCACCTTAACCCAGTCTCATTATGTAAACAAAATCCTTGAGAAATTCAACAAGAATGACTCAGAGGTGGCAATGACTCCAATAGATCCAAATTTGCATCTACGAAAGAACAAGTTGGAGGCTATTAATCAGGTGGAGTACTCGAGAGTCATTGTAAGTCTGATGTACCTAATGAGTATACTAGACTAGACATTGTCTACACTATAAGTATGTTGAGTAAATACACGAGTAACCCCAGTATGACTCAATTGAAAGAGATAACAAGAGTATTGAGATATCCACGCTTTACTCATGATTATGGTCTACATTATATGAGTTATCCATTTGTAGTTAAAAGATACAGTGATGCAAACCGGATAAACGATATAAAGGATCTAAAATCCACTAGTGGGTATGTATTTACACTAGGCGGAGGAGCAGTCTTCTAGAAGTCCTCTAAACAAATGGTTATTACTCGATCCACAATGAAATCTAAGTTTGTTGCCTTAAACAAGGCGGGTGAGGAGGCTGAATGGCTCCTTAATTCGTAGAGGACATTCCTAGATGGTCGAAGCCTATGCTAGCCATATGTCTACATTTTGATAGTGTATCTGCTATTGGCAAGGCTAAGAATATACTCTATAATGGGAAGTCTCGTCATATTTGACAGAGATATAGTTCCATTAGATAGCTTCTCTCAATTGAAGTGATCACAATTGACGATGTAAGGTCGAAGGACAACATAACCGATCCCTTGACTAAAGGGTTGAATCGAGAGGTAGTTGAAACATCATTGAGAGGAATGAGACTGAAGTCCATTAAGTGATGGGTTACGTACATAGACACCCAACCTATGTGACTGAATATCCCAAGATCTAGGTTCAAAGGGACAATTAAACTGCAAAGACCCATCGCGATCATTTTGGGGGGTTTCATACCTCTTGTCTTATTCCTATGATGAAGAAACAGTGATGTGAATAGAGGTTAAGCATTAACTTTCTTTTAATGATTCATGGCATCAAGTGTGTAGTACTTGAAAGAGCGCTAGTTTATAGAACTGCTCTTACACTAGGAATCAACTATGTAAGCGAGAAGTGTGATCGCTTCGAAAGAGAATTGCTAGGACGCAATTCTTTGGAAACCTTACAGAACTAGGCGTGTGTCATGACCTGATTAATGGACACAACCGAGGAATAAGGGCTAGGAAAGATGTCTTTGGGAAGTGCATTGTGGTTTACACAAGCGGTAGGGGAAGTTCAAGGACATTGCGTCTACTTCCTAACCAGTGAGCTAAGTGTACTCTCTCAAGGGAAAGTTCAAAGGGTGACACTTACTTATCCTATGCAGCATCTATGCCGTCTAAATGAATCTATAACCATGTCAAACTCCGTGTCTGACCTGATTGTTCTAATTCCTATTTGAATATCTATTCTTATGGGGGATTGTTGGAAAATGATTGTAAAAAAGTTGAAATTTTCCAACTTTTTGAGCTTTATTTTGAGTGGGACCTGAATGGATTTTGGGTTAGTGGATGTCATTTTTAGGTTCTATTCTACAAGTACTATAAAATTGACTATTTAGACTCTCAAAACGGATCAAGGGTGAATGAGATATGGATGTTTGAAATGTCACTCTTGAAAGAGAAAAAAAATGGGCGGAAATCAGCTTAGAATAATTTTTTCTTTGGACTGTCTAAAATACATATAGACAACATGAAAATCTCTAGAAGGCCAAATCGCGTAGTGTATATGGAATTGCTTGTGTGTAATTATAAGAGATAAGAACAAAATACTTCCATAATTTGTGCGATATCTTGACTTAAATGAATATACGGTTTACCATGCTTAATATGCTGAAGAATATTTGTGTAAATATTTCTTCCATTTCCAGCAGATTTGATTCGAGTATTCATGGAATGTCTCAGATTTGGCGAGTTGGTGATTGAAGAATGTTCTTCTCTAATTACAGAAAATCAGAATATCACGTTTCCACGATTAGGGTTTCTTAGAGCAATATAAATAGAGTCTCTAAGTCAGTCAGGAAACTTGCACCATTCTCAAGTTCCTCATTTCTTCTAAACTTGAGTCTCACTTCTTTCTTTCTCTGTCGGTGATAGTCCGATGGGCCTTGCGTGAATCCCAGGTAACTTTTGTGCATTAATTATTTACCTGCGATGGTTTTACCCTAGGGAATGATTTCCACGACTAGACTCATTCGTTCAAGGGCAGTGACTTTACTCGTGACTCCATCACTTTGTAATTACTTGAAAACGTGATTTATGCTTTGATTATTTGTAATTTGAGCATTTTGATTGTGTGCATGAATGATTAATAAAATATTATTGTTCTTGCATATGTTAATGTTCGTTCAATTTTTATTATTTAATTTTTTCATGATATTATGAATATATATGCTCAACAGTTTAAACTATTTCATGGAAGAGTTGGGTTTAGGGGGGATGTTGGAATGAGAAGCTGGGTTTAGGGGAGGGGATGATGCACTACTGCTACCGTGGGTTCTCTCGGATCTCCACAACTCCTGGTGGAGGGTTTTCAAGCAGGTTAAAAGCCCTCCTCGTGGTGGCAGAGAAGGGGTTTTCAAGAGGAGGAGGAGGAATTTATGGCGGAGTAGGGGACGCACGGTAGAGGGGAAGAGCGATGGTGGTGCTGAGCTGAAGCAGCAGGGGGAGGGGGGTGGGAGGGGGGTGCAGAGAAACACCAATCAAATTAAGGTTGGATATTTCCTTTATATATATTCTGGGCTCGGTCGTTTCTATTTTGGGCCAAACATAATTAATATGTTTTTATATATAATTACATATACTAGTACACATTATTAATTATATTTATATTTATAATAGTAAAATATAAATTTTAAAAGTATTATTACTGTATTCTTTTATAATTTTAATGTTGCTAAATAGACTATGATAAGTGTATGGATATAAAAAATTAGTATCTAGAATTTAAAACTCAACAAAATTATTAGATTTTGTCAAAATTTAAGCAACCATTGACCACTGATCATATAAATTCAACGTAGTTGTTGGTGTTTATAGAAAGTTGATTAAGGATTTATCGATGACGCTAGATTTTATTGTTTACATAGTGAAATTCAAGTAAGTGTTTACTTTTTATTAGTTCAAATTAAACTTTTTGTTAGTGTTTATATATAAAGAATCAAGTAAGGGTCGGTCGTTGGTTAGTTAAAGTCAACTTAGTTATTAGTGTTTATATATAGAAAGTCAAGTATTACTGTTGATTACTTAAAGTCAACTTAGTTATTAGTGTTTATATGAAAAAAGTCAAGTAGTTTTTTACCATTGATTAGTGAAAGTCAACCTAGTTATTAGTGTTTATATATAGAAAGTCAAGTAAGGGTTGGTCGTTGATTAGTGAAAGTCAACCTAGTTATTAGAGTTTATATATAGAAATTTAAGTAAGTTTTGACCGTTGATTAGTTAAAATCACCTTGGTTATTAATGTTTATACATTGAAAGTCATTTGACCGTTGATTAGTTATAGTCAATTATTTTATTAAGTATATACAAATTAGGTCAAATAAGATTTGAACGTTGATCAGTTATATCAACTTAGTTATTAGTGTTTACATATAGAAAGTCAATGAAGGGTTGAACAGTTATTAATTAAAGTAAACTTAGTTAGGTGTTTATATATATAATGTCCAGTAAGAGTTGATCGTTAATTAATTAAAATCACCTTAGCTATTAGTGTTTATATATAGAAAGTCAAGTAAAAGTTGACCGTTGATTAATGAAAGTCAACCTAGTTATTAGTGCTTATATATAGAAAGTCAAGTAAAGGTTGACCGTTGATAAGTGAAAGTCAACATAGTTATTAGTGCTTATATATAGAAAGTCAAGTAAGGGTTGACCGTTGATAAGTGAAAGTCAACATAGTTATTAGCGTTTCAATATAGAAAGTCAAGTAATGACTGACCATTGACTAGTGAAAGTCAGCCTAGTTATTAGTGTCTATATATAAAAAGTCAAGTAATGGTTGACCGTTGATTAGTGAAAGTCAACCTAATTATTATGATTTATATATAGAAAGTAAAGCAAAGGTTAACGTTTGACTAGCTGATTTCAATTTAGTTATTAGTGTTTATGTATAGAAATTCAAGTAAAAGTTAAACGTAGATGTTATAGTCAAACATTTTATTTCTATATACAAATCAAGTCAAATAAGAGTTGATCGATGATTAGTTATATAGTCAACTTAGTTATATGGTGACTATTTTATATTTTGTTTGGTAAGTGACCGTAACTTTGGTCTCTAAATACTAAAATTTTGAAGTTTGAGTGACCCTAACTTTGGTAACTAAATACTATGTTTTGGAAGTTTGGTGAGTAACCGTAACTTTGGTCAGTAAATACTAATTTGGTGACCATTTTATATTTTGTCATTTGCACTAGTCACCATAGATATCCAAATTACTTAACACTTACACCCAACACATTTCTGTGACCAATATTGACCGCGATTTTCACATGGTCACTAAATGTTCATTGGTGACCAAAACTTAGTGACAAAAATATGTAAGTCACTAATATGATCATTAGTGACCAAATATTTTGTAGTCACCGAATTCGGTCGCGAAAGCCCTTTTTTCTTGTAGTGGGTTGAACGTTACTTAGTTAATGTCAAACATTTTTATTCGTATATATATATATATATATATATATATATATATATATATATATTAGGTCAATAAAGGTTGATCGATGATTAATTTAAGTCAACTTAGTTATTAGTTAAAGTAAACGAAAGAAGTGAACGATTTTGAAAGTTAAGAAAAAAAGAATTTAGCTTAGAGCGGCCGCACGCAGCTGTGCCCAACCCATGAAATTTCAGGCAACATTTTTTTTTGAAACCTTTGGAAAAAATTTTGAAATTTTTTTGGGAAGATTGAATTTTTAAGCAGCACCGGTTTCTATTTTTTTTTTCCAACAACGGTTTTGGCACTTGTTTTTAAAAAACCGATGTTAATTTTTTTTTAATTTTAACACCGTCTTAAAAAAAAACCAGTGTTAAATTAAGTGCTAAAAAATTGGTGTTAGAGATAGGTCTCTGTGATTGTAATACTTGATTAGATAAGTTATGTTGGAACACGATAGTAATAATTTAATTAATTAGATAAAATCAAATTTTATCGAATAAAGCAAGTTATCTATTTAATATCTTCCAATCATGAAAACTGACCTTCTTGGGTAAATATTTTGACCACATGTATTTGAGGGATATCACTTTTTTTTTTTGAGGTCTGAGTAATTCATATGCTTTTTTTAGTGTAAACTGGTCTGTTAACTCCCATATCATTTTTTCTTCGTAATCAGGCCATGTCTGATAAGTTTGTTCAATCTTTCTGATTATTGAGTTTGGATGCTATGTTGAAAGGTCAGATTATATTGATGTTCGTTGTTAGGAAATTGGGCAACGTTTGGATAAGGATTCTCATTATATAGATTCCATTTATCAACTAATGGTCCTGTTTCAGTCAAATTTGCATTCCAAAAAATAAAAACGAACCCTTACCAATTTGGATGGGTTAATGAATGTAAATATTATTTGAAATTTTAGTTAGATTCCATTTCTCTTTTCTACCTGGTATAGGTATTTTGTACCACTATATAATGTATCATGAGATCATGAATGCAAATATACATTATTACCCTTATTTTCTACATGGTAACAGAGCATAAAATCCCAAAACCCTAAGAAAATTTCCGCTGCTTTCCTGAGCCGGCGCCGCTGTCACGTTCAGCCGCGCATTTGTCACACACGCCGCCGGCCACCACTGCACCGAGGCTCCAGGTTGCCGCGATCGTTTCGACAGTCTACTACCGCCCGTGTGTTGCCCTCAATGCACCGACTCCGAACTCCATGCACTGCCGTTGTCTAAGCCATGCGCCACCTCGCCTTGCCGATCCAATTTACTGTCGCCGATCTGCCGTTGCTACTCTGTTCTGATCTGCTTCAATGTCTACTTCTTAATTTAAATATGTTACCCACTGCTGCCCTCAGCTGCCGTTCACTAGCGTAGTTACCTCGCTGCTAGGATTTTCGGCTACGGCCTCTGGCTCCCCTACCCGATCTGATTTTGGCCCTTCTCTGTCTGATGACCAATGAAGTACGGCCCTTTATTTATTTAATCAGTTACATTACTCCTCTAACCATGGGCCAGGTAAGTCTACTTTACCCTGGATTCTTGATTCGGGAGCCTCGTATCACGTGACCGGTGACAAGGGTTTTCTTACTGATATTACTACTGCTATCGACTCTGTGAATGTTATACTGCCTGATGGATCTGTGTCTTCTACTACACAATATTGTTCAATTTACTTTGGTGATGTCACCCTTACTTATGTGCTATACATACCTACTTTGCAATACCATTTATTATCACGCTCTAGATTATTATCTGCCTTAAAATGTCTAGCTTTGTTTACTGAAAATTATTGTATTTTACAGAAAATAAGTACTAGGACTATGATTGGCGTGGTGAACAGCAGAGGGGGGGGGGGGGTTACTGGCCTCTTCTGTGGATACTCATGTTCGTTCTCATATCTTGCCGTCTATTTTGACAATTGCGTTAGTATCTTCATCTGATCTATGGCATCAGCGTCTTGGGTATCCATTCTCTACGGTGTTGTCTTATGTTCCTACTCTTGAACTTAGCACAAATAATACTTCCATTCCTCGCTCTGTGTGTTATAGAATAAAGCAGACTAGGCATAGCTTTCCTTTGAGTTCTTCAAATGCTAGTTCTTTGTTTGAATTAGTACATTGTGACGTTTGGGGGCCTTATAGTTCCCCATCTTCTAGTGGTGCATTTTATTTTTTAACTATAGTTGATGAATATTCTCGAGTTGTTTGAGTTTATTTATTAGTGGCTAAGTCAGAAGTAGCTTCTAGATTTATAGAATTTTGTGTTTTGATCAAGACACAGTTTGGGCGCACCATTTGCCGTGTCCGTGTTGATAATGGTACATAATTTCTTCCCCTGAGATCCTACTTTGTTGAATCCGGTATTATTTTTTAGACATCTATGGTTGATATACCACATCAGAATGGTCGTGTAGAGCGCAAGCATAGTAATTTGTTGAATGTGGCTCGTGCTTTACATTTTCAAGCTAATCTGCCTATTGATTTTTGGGGAGAATGTGTTCTCACTGCTGCTTATTTGATTAACCGGACACCGACAAAGCAACTTAATAGTTGCACACCATTTGGGATGCTCTATAGACGAGCTCCAAAGTACTCACCTTTGAAGGTATTTGGATGCTTTTGCTTTGCTGCTGACATTCCCAAAAACCGAGACAAGTTTGAACAAAAAATTTGGCGATGTTTGTTCTTGGTTAGGCAACGTGGATTTTCTAAAACCTCTGACCATGGAATGATCATCTCTAGGGGAGCTCTAGAGTGTCTCCTCACTTCAATGGTCCCCTGAAAGTCATCAGTCGCAACCTCCCTGTCATCGCCCATCTATCAAATAACAAAACTGTTAGTTTGACAGCTTGGACCCAACTAGCCCAAAACATATAGTATTCACAATTTATTCAGTTTCTCTAAAATCTTTTATTTAAGGTAAATATGGTTTTGCCTTTACTTGTTTTGAAGATGCTCTGATATCACATCTGTAACACTCCAATTTCTATGACCCACTTGCTCAACGCAAGTATCGGGTCGGACCCGAGCGTGCTACCGGGAAACCAACGAGTTGGATTGCAGTAACGAGCAATACAGATTATGCAGAAGAAAATTTAGAAGAACTCAAAATTTTGACTTACAATTACGGTGAAAGTATTAATACAAGTGTTAAACAAGCGTTTTAACTAAAATTTACAGACAAAAGTTCTTAAGGATCCAGTAAGGATCAGTTCATGTTAATATAACCATTTAACATTCTAACCAAAAGATTCTAAAGGTCCACCCATGATCTTTCCTCAAAAGAAGTAAAGACACCAGTGCACTTCTCTCTTACGGTTCATCTACACCTGAGAGGGTTCATTAAACTAGGGTAAGCTTCTTGCTTAGTGAGGTTCCATTGCCAGTATTTACCAAGTTGAGTTTTAGTGGTCACAGAAAATAAATAGCCACATCAGTCCTAGCACATAGTAAAAGGATGCAGGTTGTTAATGCTAAGTTGCTGTCAAGTGCCCATATGGCAACTCTAACTAACATACAAGGCATAACCTTTTCAGTATTTCCTAAAGGCTATCAATCAAGAATTCATTCTCACCAACCATGCCCAATCAGATGTTCAATTACGAGCTTGTATCACATCCAGATGGCTATGCTAGCATACAAGAAACTCCACGTGTAGCCAGTCTAATTAGACGGTCCAGTCTAATTAGACGGTCCAGTCTAATTAGACGGTCCAGTCTAATTAGATGGTCCAGTCTAATTAGACGGTCCAGTCTATACCATTCCCCACCGACTTCAACCGAACTACAATCGCGTCGGGGACCCCAAAAAGCACAGAAAAGTAATCAAGTAGCAGATAATTCAAGTTTGACATGGCACGATAAAGTACAAGATGGTCATTCACGTAAAATATCAGAGCAATTTATGCACTCGGTTTCATAGTAATTGAGCATAATATAAATATATACTAACATATTAAAGTTTAACACACATAACCCTCTCTAGTGGAGTTTGAGTGCTCACGGTTCGAGTAACGGGTTCAAGTATAGAGGTTCGAGTGTAGGGTTCGAGTACATGAGGGTCAAGTAGATGGGTTTGAGTGCAGGGGGGTCGAGTAGATGGGTTTAAGTACAGGGGGTTTGACTAGATGGGTTTGAGTGCAGGGGGTTTGAGTAGATGGGTTTGAGTGCAGGGGGTTTGAGTAGATGGGTTCGAGTGCAGGGGGTTTGAGTAGATGGGTTCGAGTACAGGGGATTCAAGTAGATGGGTTCGAGTACAGGAGGTTCGAGTAGATGGGTTCGAGTGCAGGGGGTTTGAGTAGATGAATTTGAGTACAGGGTTCGAGTAGAGAGTTTGAGAGGTACTAATTTCAAGTGGTACTGGGTTCGAGTGGTATTGAGTTCGAGTGGTGATGGTTTGAGTGGTACTGGTTCAAGAGGTGAAGGTCCCAAAGGTACTGGTTTGAGTGGTGAAGGTTCCATTGGAGGGTTTGAGAGGTACTGGTTCGAGAAGTGAAGGTTCTAGATGTACTGGTTCGAGAGGTCAAGGTTCCAGTGGAGGGTTCGAGAAGTACTGGCTCGAGAGGTGAAGGTTCAAGAGGTACTGGTTTGAGAGGTAAAGGTTCCTGTGGAGGGTTCAAGAGGTACTGGTTCGAGAGGTACTGGTTCGAGAGGTGAAGGTTCCAGTGGAGGGTTCGAGAGGTGCTCGTTCGAGAGGTAAAGGTTCCAGAGGTACTGGTTCCAGAGGTGAAGGTTCCAGAGGTACTGGTTTGAGAGGTGAAGGTTCCATGGAGGGTTCGAGAGGTACAGGTTCAAGAGGTGAAGGTTCCAGTGGAGAGTTTGAGAAGTACTGGTTCGAGAGGTGAAAGTTTCAGTGGAGGGTTTGAGAGGTACTATTTTGAGAGGTGAAGGTTCCAGAGGTACTTGTTCGAGAGGTGAAGGTTCCAGTGAAAGGTTCAAGAGGTACTGGTTCGAGAGGTGAAGGTTCCAGTGGAGGGTTCAAGAGGTGAAGGTTCCAGAGGTACTTGTTCGAGAAGTGAAGGTTCCAGTGGAGGGTTCGAGAGGTGAAGGTTCGAGAGGTGAAGGTTCGAGAGGTGAAGGTTCGAGAGGTGAAGGTTCTAGTGGAGGGTTTGAGAGGTACTGGTTTGAGAGGTGAAGGTTCCAGAGATACTGGTTTTAGAGGTGAAGGTTCCAGTGGAGGACTCGAGAGGTAGTGGTTCGAGAGGTGAAGGTTCCAGAGGTACTGGTTTTAGAGGTGAAGGTTCCAGTGGAGGACTCGAGAGGTACTGGTTCGAGAGGTGAAGGTTCCAGAGGCACTGGTTCTAGAGGTGAAGGTCCTAGTGGAGGGTTCGAGAGGTACTAGTTCGAGTGGTGAGGTTCAAGAGCAGGGTTCGAGAGGTACTCTCTGGTGGCATCATGTATATATATATATATAATATAATATAATCATTTTAATTCGATTCGTGTTAAGGCGATGCAAACACTCACCTCAGTCAGATGTGGTTTTGTGGTTGGAACTTGGCGCAAGCTCTGTTCCTATGCTACCACCGCTCAATCACTGTTCTTATTTTAGTAAGAAAATGGTTTAAGGTTGTATGTTTAGGGAGGTGGTGATTGCTATTTATACTAGATGCTGGCATGATGGGAGACATAGGTGTACTGACACTCAACACCAAAATTTTATCCATTTACCTTCATTTGGATAAGGTTCATGTCCACTTGCCCAAATTTCACTTTGGATAAGTTTTCACGTCCACTTGCTTGAATTTCTTTTTTTCCTTTCTTCCTATAGGGTTTTGAGTAATAACTGAAAATATTTGAGGGAAATAGATAAGAGATTGCAATTTTTGGTTAAAACCTAACTATTACATGCACACTGACTTCATTACGGTCGGGGTTTTTCAAAAGTTCCTTAGCAAGAATGGTAGTAAATAGAAAGCCAATATAAGGGTTGTTGGTAGATTGAAGGACATTGGATTGAATGTTAGGAGATTGAAGTTATCTTGAGAAGAAAGAAGCAAAAAAGGACCTGTTTAAAGCAAATAACTTGAAGTTATTCAAATGGCACAGACCGTGCCGCTCTATTTTCCCAGGATTGAAGTCTTAGAACACTGACCATGTATATTTACATGATCCATGCCATCACTTTCGCTAAGGAACAAGTCCTAGAAAATGGACCGTGTAAATCCACAGGGTACGTGTCATTTAGTTTTTATGTTATAAACTGCAATTTTTAAGGACAAAAGTGTTTTATAACCCTACATTTATGACATAAGGGCCATATAACCCTATAATTTTCAAAAGTGCTAATATAACCCTAGAAAATCAGTGAAATTTCAAAACTAGCCATTTTGAGAAATTTTGGATTGAATTTGATAAAATGACTCTTTTGCCCCCCTTTAAAAAAGAAAAGAAAGATGAAATGACTATATTGCCCCTATTTCTTCTTATTCTCCTAAACCCTAACCGCCCACCCTCACCAAGTTCTCCACTGTTATCCAAACTCACCTATTTTTTTCGGTTTTCCCCTCCTCAAGTTCCCGTTTTCCCATATTCACGTTCCCGTTCTATCAAATCCTCCCACCCTCACCTTCGTCCTCACAATCTCCATCACTCCCCACCCTCATCTTTTTCGCCCTCACCCTCACAACCGTCCTCACGTTCTCCACCGTGACCCATCATCACCTTCTTCTTCCCATTCTCTCATCTTAACCTTCTTTTGAATTCCTCAGAACACATGCATCCAAATTTACGGTAGCAGAAAGATTCAGAGTCAGTTCGAGCGATGATGGTTTGCGGTGGTGGTGGGTGGATTTTGAGTTTGCAGTGGTGGTTTGCAGAGGTTTTGGGGTGGTACCGATGGTAGTTGTCGGCAGTGTGGTCGGTGGTGATTAGAGCGGCGGTAGTTTGCAGTGTTATGGTGGCAGGTTTTGGGTGAGCGATAGTGGTTTGCCGTGTTATTGGGGTGGGTTTTTGGTGAGCAGTAGTGGCTTGTGGCGGTGGTGGAGGCAAGGGTTTTGTGTCGATGGTAGGGACAAGTTTTGGGTTTGCGGCGGTGGTTGTGGATGACCCACAGTTTGCGTTGCCATAGTAGGATTTGAACCTTTGGTGATGACCTAGGGTTCTGTTGGAGTAGGATTTGAACGTGAGGCTAGTCTAATTGGCTTCATCGTTGTATCTTTGGATGTTTCTGGAGCTAATTGGGACGGGTTTTGAAATGAGAGGTTGCAGGAGTAGGTTAGGAAATGAGAGGTGGCGCGGGGTGGGTTGGGGTGGATGGTGGCAGGAACTAGGCTGGGATGGGTGGTGGCGGGGTTATGTTAGGGTAATGATAACATGGGTGATGAAATTAGTGGTGCAGTGGTTGTGTGGTGGTGTGGCGGTATCCTAACAATCCAGGAAAATTTTGGAAATTTTTTGTTAATCAAAATTTTATGGGGCCCGTATGAATAAAGAAAAAATTGTCCTTAAAATTCAGGTTTTAACTGGAGGGCCATTTTTGTCTTTTTGAGCTCAGTCGACAGTGACCATGTCACGTTCAATGTCGGAAATGGTCCCTGAGGATTCTATTGGCATTTTCAATAAAATTTTAGGGTTTTTTTACTTAAAAAAATCTTGAGGATATTTTGCCATTTTTTGGAACCAACCACTATATTTTAAAATTTAAATAAAGTATTTTAAATTCAAAAATTCTTCTTTTGGAAAGTCTTAACTTTAGGCCAGGGTTTATTGTGTAATGACTAAATTATTTTTTTAGTCCCCTACAAAGTATCTTATACCATGTTTTGGTCCCCTTTTGCAAATCAATCTTTAAACGGTACCCAACAAATTTAAAACAATTTGTTTGGTCCCCAAAGATGGTTTTTAGGGATATTCAACGGTAAAATTAGTCAAAATATATAAAATGGCCATTATACTCCTGAGTTAAAAAAAAGAAAAATCACGTTCTTCTTCACGCTTCGTCTCCACCGCCGCCACTTCGTCTCCATCGGCGGCGGTGGGAATTTGTGGTCTCTGCCGCTTCGAAGACTACAGTGGCACTGTCAAGCTTGAGGCATTGTCAAGCTTGAGGCATTGTCAAGCTTGAGGGCCACTAGCGGCAAAGAGGCTCGACGGCGAAGCTTTTTGAGAGGCGAATGCGAGCTTCGAGGGCACCACCAGCGCATAACTCCGGCAAGTTCGATGACTTTGTGGGCACCACCAGCTCGCCTTCGCCTCGAGGGCATCACCAGCGCACGGCTTCAACGAGCTTCGAGGGCACCACCAGCGCACGGCTTCGAGGGCACCACTAGCGCACGAATCTGACTTGGTCAACAAACTGGGAGTGACAACGCCAGAGGCGGCAAACTCAAAGGAAGTGTCGAACTCTAGAGGTGGCATTGAACTTGAAGGATTCCAACTCCATGGAAACCAATAGCTAGTTCGTAAGCACCGGCGGGAGGCCATATCGGCGGTGGCGGTGGTGAAAAAAATAAAGAAAAATTAAATTTTAAAATTAGGAATTTTTAATTGAAAATATTTTTTATTAGTAAAATTGCCATTATGCCCCTGACTATGCCGAAAAACCACTTAGTCTTGCCTGAAAACCACCTCTGGGGACCCAAACATATCGTTTTGAATTTGTGGGGTACTATCTGAGGGATGATTTGTAAAAGGGAACCAAACCATGGTATAAGATACTTTGTGGGGACTAAAAAAATAATTTAGTCTTGTGTAATTATAAGAAGTTTCATTTGGGATGGGGTTTTTTTTTAAAAAAAACATGAAAAAAAATATAGGTACCTATTGTGAAATTATCAAATATTATATATATATATATATATATATAACATTTTTTTCATTTCCTCTCCTCTTCGATCTGAAGTTTGTAATCACCGCAAACCACCACCGCTCTGCTGCTCTCAACTCCACCGATGTATTTATTCTTCCACCAGCATCACAGTGGAGCTAGGGCACTAGTACCGGTTTATTGTAGCGGCATCGCGATTACACCTCACCAGCGTCGCTTGGGGGATGTTGCGATTATCACCGGCGGAGCTAGGGTATTGTCTCCAAAAATTCTTCTTCTCTTAGCGTTGTGGTTGAACAGTTGCGACAAATTCCAATTTGAGGCTCATCAACGGTGAGGAGCTTCACCGCTGTATTTGCAGAGTCGCGATCGCTGGAGCACCTTCTTCTCCCCAGGTCGCTGATTGTCGCACCTTCTTCTTCTCCATTTTTTCGCCGAAAACATCTTGTGCTTCTGATGCTTCCAATGATAGTGGCGAAGGAGTGACGATGGAGTCAAAGGATTGATGATCGGAAGAGGAGCACAATGCCAGTGGAAGAAGCATTATCGCTGAAGAAGAAGAAGGCACGTGAGATGCACACACCCGAAGGAAGAAGAAGGCTTATGTGGCTTCACGTGCAATTGAGGTGAAAACAATGGCAGCATCTACCGGATGACAAAAAACAGCGACGACAGAGGCGGTGGATGGCGATGGCGGAAGCAGCGGATGGCGACGGCGGACAACCGAGGATAGCGGCTGACAACGGCAAACTGAGGTTTTGCGCATTAAAGGTGAGGTTTAATTTTGTATTTTGTTTTTTTCATACAGATACACTGAGGTTTAATATTATTTTGACAGAGTATATGATCTGTAAAGATTCTCTGGTTTAGTGGTTAGTACTTTAGGCTTTGATATTAGAGACTTGTGTTCGAATCCCACTAAGCTCTATTTAAATTTTTTTTTTTATGTTCTTAAGGTACATGTTGTGGTTTATTAATATTTGACTGAGGGAATGTTAAAAAATTATTCTTTGGGGTAGTGGTTAGTATTTGGACTTTGAGGTTAGTGGCCCATGTTGGAATCCCACTATGACATTTTTTTGAAGAATTTAAGTTGTTGAGCTACTGTAGCTTTTTGGTTTATGTTTGTAGTTTTTTTTCTCATGTTGATATTTTTCATTATTGTGTGAGGTTTATTTGATATAAGTATATGTTTTTTTTAGTTTATTCGGGTGATATGTATTGATATTAATTTGTAGTTTGTTTTTATTTTTCTCGTGCTGATGTTTTTCACTTTCCGACTGAGGTTTAGGTGATAGGAGTTGAAGTTTTTTAGTGTCTTTTTTCTCATGTTGATGTTTTAAATTTTCTGGATGAGGTTTAGATGTTAGGAGTTGATGTTTGTAGTATCATTTTTCTCTATTCTTGATGTTTTTTGGGTTAGGTTTATTTGATATGAGTTGATATTTTGTAGTTTATTTGGGTGATATGGATTGATATTTGTATTTTTTTTTGTTTTCTCATGTTGATATTTTTCATTTTTCGGTTGAGGTTTAGGTGATAGGATTGATGTTTGTAGTGGCTTTTTCCTCATGTTGATGTTTTTCACTACGACTTTCTTTTTTGAAGAATTTAAATTGTTGAGCTACTGTAGCTTTTTGGTTTATGTTTGTGCTTTTTTCTTCTCATTTGATATTTTTCATTATTCAATTAGGTTTATTTGATATGAGTATATGTTTTTTTAGTTTATTCGGGTGATATGTATTGATATTAATTTGTAGTTTATTTTTTATTTTTCTCGTGTTAATGTTTTTCACTTTCCGACTGAGGTTTAGGTGATAGGAGTTGATGTTTTTTAGTGTCTTTTTTCTCATGTTGATGTTTTAAATTTTCCGCATGAGGTTTAGGTGTTAGGAGTTGATGTTTGTAGTGTCTTTTTTCTCTATTCTTGATGTTTTTCGGGTTAGGTTTATTTGATATGAGTTGATATTATGTTGTTTATTTGGGTGATATGGATTGATATTTGTAGTTTTTTTTTATGTTTTCTCATGTTGATATTTTTCATTTTCCGGTTGAGGTTTAGGTGATCGGATTGATGTTTGTAGTGGCCTTTTTCCTCATGTTGACGTTTTTCACTACGACATTTTTTTTGAAGAATTTAAGTTTTTGGTTTCTGTTTGTAGCTTTTTTTTCTCATGTTGATATTTTTCATTATTCAGTGAGGTTTATTTTATATGAGTATATATTTTTTAGTTTATTCAGGTGATATGTATCGATATTAATTTGTAGTTTGTTTTTATTTTTCTCGTGCTGATGTTTCACTTTTCGACTGAGGTTTAGGTGATAGGAGTTGATGTTTTTTAGTGTCTTTTTTCTCATGTTGATGTTTTAAATTTTTCGGATGAGGTTTAGGTGTTAGGAGTTGATGTTTGTTGTGTATTTTTTCTCTATTCTTGATGTTTTTCGGGTTAGGTTTATTTGATATGAGTTGATATTTTGTAGTTTATTTGGGTGATATGGATTGATATTTGTAGTTTTTTTTGTTTTCTCATGTTGATATTTTTTATTTTCCGGTTGAGGTTTAGGTGATAGGATTGATGTTTGTAGTGGCATTTTTCTCATGTTGATGTTTTTCACTACGACATTTTTTTTTGAAGAATTTAAGTTGTTGAGCTACTGTAGCTTTTTGGTTTTATGTTTGTAGTTTTTTTTCATGTTGATGTTTTTCATTATTCAGTGAGGTTTATTTGATATGAGTATATGTTTTTTAGTTTATTCGGGTGATATGTATTGATATTAATTTGCAGTTTGTTTTTATTTTTCTTGTGCTGATATTTTTCATTTTTCGACTGAGGTTTAGGTGATAGGAGTTGATGTTTTTTAGTGTCTTTTTTCTCATGTTGATGTTTTAAATTTTTCGGATGAGGTTTAGGTGTTAGGAGTTGATGTTTGTAGTGTCTTTTTTCTCTATTCTTGATGTATTTCGGGTTAGGTTTATTTGATATGAGTTGATATTTTGTTGTTTATTTGGGTGATATGGATTGATATTTGTAGTTTTTTTTTTTATGTTGATATTTTTCATTTTCCGGTTGAGATTTAGGTGATAGGATTGATGTTTGTAGTGGATTTTTTCTCTTGTTGATGTTTTTCATTTTCCGGATGATATTTAGGTGTTAGGAGCCGATGTTTGTAACTTTTGGAAGATATAGGTTGATATTTGTAATTTTTTTTAAAAATAATTGTTCATGTTTTATGATATTTAGAGTGAAGAATTTATACCCTTGAGGTAATGTAGCTTTTCTGTTGATGTTTTTAGTTCTTTTTTACTCTCATATTTATATTTTTCATTTTCCAGGCGAGTTTTAATTGATATAAGTCGATGTTCTATAGTTTTGTTTTTTTGGGTTATATGGGTTGATATTTTCATTTTATAGTGTGAGTTTTTGGTGGAGTTGATGTTTGTAACTTTTTGGTGATATAGTTTGATGTTTTGTAGTGTATTTTTTCCTATATGACATTTTTCATTTTCCGGGTAAAGTTTAGGTTATAAGAATTGATGTTTTTAGCTTTTGAGTGATATCGGTTGATGTTTGTAGTATTTTAAAATATTTTTGATAATTTAAGCTTGATATTCAGTTTATGGTGTTTATGATTTTCAGTGATATTTTGTATGTTGTAGTCGATGTTTTTTTTCCCAATTTTTGTTGATTTATATTTGAATTTTTTAAAAGAAATTTCCTTCAATTTTTTAGTAGATGTTTTATGATTTTCCGATGATGTTTTATTAATTGTACCTTATGTTTATGATATTTCAGTTCGATGATCATATTGATTTTTTGCATTTTAAAAATATTTTTAAATTTATTTTTGCAGATTGCAGCTGGCGGGAAAATGATCAAAAAAAATTGGACAAAAATGTCAATGAAAAAAATATTAGAGATAGGTCCCTGGAAAAATTGTAGATATGTCCATAGAAAATTATAAGAGATAGATCCATGTAATTAGAATATAGTTAAAATTGCATAAAGGTTCTTGACTAAAGTTTAGGCTGCCCAACTGGAGACCATCTCTTTTAAATTTAAATATTGTACTTTTTATATAATATATTTATTTTTTCACATTCAAACACACCTTCTGACATGTTTTAATTGAAAAAAATTTTTAAAATATACAAAGTTAAAAGGTATAACGGCACTCACTAGAGTTGACAATTAGGTCAGGCTCCCCGCGAAGTGCACTGACCCGGTCCGATATTAAGCCCGTACAACACGGGCACATCAAAAGCCCGAGCACGACCCTTGCCAGAACTACAGGGCCTTGGCTGAGAGTTGAGCAGAATTGAAACACAACTCGGATAACACAAACTCGACCAGAAAGGCCCGCTTGCATATGAATATGGTAGTCTATAATAGGTTTAACAAAATACATACATTCAGGACTTTAGGCTATTCTCTTAATCACAAAAACAATATATCACACTGGTGATTCACTTGAGTTGTTTAATTATATATATATATATATAAACTATATTTTAAGAAGAGAAGAGACTTTTAAATAAAAATTGAATCATATAAATTATTCATTTGTATATTTTATTCATTAAATACGATAATAGGTTGTGATAAAATGTAATGAATTATAAGTTGGAATTGTTATTAAAATTGTAAGTCATGATTTTAAGGTATAAATAATTAAATTTAATTAATTATACAATGTAATTAATATTGATGTAATGATGAATTAATGAACAAAATAACTTAAAGTTTCTGATTGTTCAACTTACAACTTCTAACTTCTAACTTAAAATTTTATATTTATATTATTTTTATCATAATTTTAATTTAAGAGAGTTAAGTACTTATATAATCCTCAATTCTTTGGTATGTGCAAATATAACCCCAATTTTTTTGAAAGTACAGTTTATCCGAAGTCATCTAAACGGGGAGTTGTACCCATTCATGTTCTCGCTAATCTAAGCGGGGACTCGAGCATAAGTTTACATATTTTGGCAGACCTTGAGTATATCTGTACTTTTAAAAAACTGAGGATTATATTCGCACTTCTCAAGGAACTAGGGGTTATCTAAGCATTTTACTCAATTTAAAATGTTTTGCAACAAAATATAATATGTTAAAAATATTGTTTATCAATTTTATATATGTTTAATTACACTTATTTTTGTATTAAAAAAATAGTCTATCTCTTTAAAGACAATCTTTCCATAAGTCATGGAAGACTAATGTTTAAAGTGTAAGAAATGTAGATAAAATTTTTGGGTTGCATAAATCAGGTTATAAATTTTATAACTACTATACGTTGCACGATAAATTTTTAATATTGCAACTAAAACCTTTTACATTCTATTATTCTAATTAAACCATGTCTTTCCATATGCACATGGAAAGACAGTTTTTTCCAGACTTTGCCTTTAAAAAATTATTGGATAAAAGACTAACTTTAGTTTACCGAGTTAACTCAATTAGACAAGCACACACAATTCAAAGTATGAAACGAGCATTACCAACACGAAAAACACGAAGCACGAAGCACGAAGCACGTGAACCAACCATCAACATACTTTATTTTAATAACACGACACGACGCGAAACAACACAACACATGATAGGCATTCATGCACGGTATGTGCACAATAGTAGCACAGCACGATTCCAACTCAAGTACACGCCAAATTTCTTAAAAATTTCCCAAGTTATAAATATCATTGTGGTTATTGGTAATTTTCGAATAATAAACAAAGGTACGCGTGAAGTCACATTAACTTTCGGCGCGTGATATACCGTACCACCGCTTTGTCTTTGCTTTCGTTCTCAACGTGGCACTACTGAAGAGCATGCAGGAAGACAGAAAGAAATTAGATTCTGGTAATTACACAACTTCCACAATCCAGACTGCAATACACAAATCCCCAAATCACATGATTTGCAGCACTAGCCCTACAAAGTATGTCAATACTCAAACCACTTTCGAATTTTGGCATCATTTGTAAATTTTCTACTGCCTCCGTTGACACTATTATTAGCACTTCAATTTGTGACTCAATAATTTAAAGTATGTTAATTGAGTGGATCAAATCAAACGTTAAGTAGAAAATATGATACGATTGGTGGAGAATAACTTCAAAATGACCATATTTATAATGTGTCAAAATAAAAATTATATATTTCAATATAGAAAGTATGCTAATATTAGTTGAACAGATGGAGTAGTAACTCTTTCTTTGTGCGTGCAGGTTGCATGCAGGTTGTAGTAGTCAAATTTTTCGCTCCAGATTATGATTTTTTTTCTGGATTGTTGTGACTTTTGTTCGTTTCTGCATTCTTTTAATCCGTGTAGCTTCTAGTTGCTCTTTCTTTGTGCGTGCGGGTTTCATGTAGGTAGTAGCAGTCAATTTTTTTTGCTCCTGGTTATGATTTGTTTTCTGGATTTGTCGTGAATTCCGTTCATTTTCTGCATATCCTTCTTTTAATTTGTGTAGCTTCTAAAAAAATGTGGTGTGCTTGGTGTTTGGTTTCAGTTTATTGGTAGGGATTTTGCACTAGTATGAGAAGAGGAGATTAAATGTTGTTCTATCTGATCGGGGGATTAAAGTGTCTTATCTGGTCTCATCTTTGATCAACCACGATTAATTAAAGGCAATTCCAAGAACCACCTTTAAGTTATTCAATTATTGAACCGCCTTTAAAAGGCTAATATTACCGCCTATAATAAGCCCCGAACTCGGTACCTTAGTAAGATGGCGATGGAACGGGAAGTGCATATATTCTTAGAGAATTTAACACCAATTTTGAGAAGCTTTTGTTGGTAAATAGTTAGATTATTATGTGTTTTACATGATAGTTGTTAGAATCACCTTGTGTAGTTATTTGCACTAATTTTCCTATTTTGTAAGTATTTTGTGTCTAACGTGCACACCTCTATGATTTGGTCGATTTCTACTTGTTCTGATAAAAGACTCACCGAGTATCGAGTGCCCCCTATCTCCATTACATCCTCCACTGTCATTGTAGCCTCTCCCCACAGAAACAAACGTGTTGGAAGGCCATTCACAATGATAGTAGTAGACAAAAGGCCACGAGTCCAGACGTGGTAGTAGATGGAATCATGCCAGAAAAAAGGGAGTCAGAGTTCAACTCTTCAAGACTTGGTACGGCCGCCCCAGCCAACAGAGGTCATGCCAGAACACGGTCGCGTCAGAGGCATGCCACAAGACATCAGCACTAGCCACTTGCTCCTACACGACCCGTGCTAGCTCAACCTTCGTGCGGCACACGACCTGTGCCCTTTAACAGGGCCCATGTCGTTTCAAGTCCAATATTCAAAAACCAGCCAACGAGGTGTAACGATCGACATTACCACACCATCATTTTGCTAAGAAATCGACTCCCAGTTGACGGCTCGCATAGATTCACACGACCTGCGACGCTCAGAAGGAAAACTCATGCACCAGGTCGAGAGCCCGTGAAGGTTTACACGGTCAGCGCCGTTCATTGATACACGGTCCGCGCTGTTCACTGATCAAGGAAGCACTCCCAGCCGATGGGCAGTGTTGAATGATGCGGGCACGCTCTAAGAAGGTCGAAGACAAAGCCTCAGCTGATGGTCTATGTCAGCCAGCACGGCCTGTGCTAGAGCAAGCTAGCAAGGACGTGCCAGACCACACTGTCTACGCCAATTTCGGTTGCTGGTATTTTTGGCCTCATTTTGGGCCATTTTTAAGGCACATTTCCCTAGTAGTATACGTAGGAGCCTATATCTACTAGGGTTTAAGTTTGGCACATTATTATTCTTCTAAGAGTAGGTAGAGAGAGAGGGGACATAACCCTTCTGTCAAATTTATTTCTTTTCTCCTTGTTTTTTCCCAAGGGCATGGAATCCAATGAAATATTTGGGTTCAATGCTTAGGGAGTAGTGATTTAGCTTGGGGTTTGTATTTGTATTCATGATTTGGTTTTTTTTGGGAGATTCTACAGATCTACCTATCTTTACGTGCTTATCAAAATTATGTGGCTTGTTCTCTACATTTTTATTAATCGCATGACTGTTACACCATGTTGGCATGCACCTTAGTCTACTTTCATGTTGGCGCATTTATTGATGTCTCATGGGGAGTGAAACCTAGATGTATGTAGGTAGCAATAGTCTGGAACCATATGAGTGCATGCATGTGGGTTGCCAAGTTAACGTCACGATCGACCATACACTATTCTTAGCTGGCGAGTTGGCCCGAAGGGTTACAGATAGATATATCATTAGTAGAAACTAGGGTTAGAATAATTTGCAACCTTAGAGTCAACAATAAGGTGCTGATTCCTTTTCCTCTGTAGGCCTAGGGAAAAGCATTCGCAGTGGAGTTCTTGGGAAGTAATCGTACGGGGGTGAATCAAATCTGCACAGTAGGTGCGACCGTTGTTGCACCCCTATAATTACGGAGGTGGTGCCGATGGAAGAATACAATAGCACCCTACGTGACAAGTATGGGGAAGTGTTGACCATCGACCACACTACGTGGCATGAGCACTAAGATAGGTTGGTATGTTTTGAATGTGATTGAGTCGAGGATCAAAACACATTGCCAGTCATGTTACACAAATATTCCCCCAAGTGTTAGCGATATATAGTTTTACTTCTTTTGATCTTACATGTTCATAGTTGTTAGTTAACCCCACCCCCCTCTAAAAAAAAGAACTATCTTGCAATATTAGCTATTCCTAACACACAATCGGATTGATGACCCTGTCATGGCTGTGTGTGGTTAACTTTTAGATAGTTAGCATCTCAGTGGACAATCCCAGTCTTACCACTATCTACCCTTTATGCAGCTTAGTAGTAGGAACATGAACGGAATATAAACCTCTTATCTTTGATTCCATCACTTCTCCGCAGGTTAGTTGATTAGCTATGATTAATAACCCCGCAGGGAGACAAATCAGCGGTTCTAAGAACCGCCTATAAAAAACACCAAAGAAGGTGGTTCTGAACCGCCTTTAAAAAGACTATATAATCACCTTTAAACTGTTCAGAACTCGAAACCATTGAGGAGTGGGAAAGAAACCAAGGAGCCCGACTGAGTTGTTAAGGAGGGAGAGGAAGTTGAAGAGAAGCTTTTGGTGAAACGCTAAGAAGTCAAGGAGGTAAGCCCTCAACCACCAAAGAAGAGGGAAATAAAAAAAAATCCTTCCACCACCACCTTTTCCGGCAGATTTACGGGACAAGAATCACAAGGATGAGAACAGAGCCCTTTTTGAAGTCTTCCACAAATGTGAGGTAAACATTTGCCTTTTTTATGCTTTCAATCAAGTGCCTAGGTTTGCTAAATTCCTTAAAGAGTTATGCACACCTAAGTGAATTAAAGCATTGAGTAATGTTGAAAAAATTAAAATAGGTGGACAAGTGTCGGATCTCTTTCAAAAGAAATTACCTCCTAAATGCAATGATCCCGACATGTTCACTATTCCTTGTGTCATAGGTGAAAAAGTTTTTGAAAAGGAAATAATATACCTAGGAGCATCCCTTCTCTCTAATTTATTTCTTTTCTCCTTGTTTTTGCCCAAGGGCATTGAATCCAATGAAATATTTGGGTTCAATGCTTAGGGAATAGTGATTTAGCTTTGGGTTTATATTTGTATTCATGATTTGGTGTTTGTTTTTGGAGATTCCATATATCTACCTATCTTTATGTGCTTATGAACATTATGTGGCTTGTTCTCTACATTTATGTTAATCGCCTGATTGTTACACAATATTAGCATACACCTTAGTCTACTTTCATGTTGGTGCATTTATTGATGTCCCCCGGGGAGTGACACCTAGATATATGTAGGTAGCGATAGTTTGGAACCGTATGAGTGTATGCATGTGGGTTTCCGATTCAACGTTACGATCGACCATACACTAGTCTTAGCTGGCGAGTTGGCCCAAAGGATTATAGATAGATATATTATTAGTAGCAAACTAGGATTAGCATAATTTGCAACCTTAGAGTCGAAAATAAGGTGCCAATTCCTTTGCCTCTGTAGGCCTAGGGATAAGCATTCGCAGTGGAGTTCCTAGGATGTAATCGTAAGGGGGAGAATCAAATCTACATAGCAGGCGGAACCATTGTTGCAATACCATAATTACGGAGGTGGTGACAGTGGAATAATACAATAACACCCTACATGACAGGTATGGGAAAGTGTTGACCATTGACCATACAACATGGCATGAGCACTAGGATAGGTTTGTATATTTTTAATGTGACTGAGACGAGGATCAAAACACATTGCCAGCTATGTTACACAAATATTCCCCAAGTGTTAGCAATATATAGTTTTACTTCTTGTGATCTTGCATGTTCATAGTTGTTAGTTAACACTCCCTTCCCAAAAATATCTTACCATACTAGCTATTCCGAACATGCAATTGGATTGATGACCCAGTTATAGCTGTGTGTAGTTAACTTTTAGATACTTAGCATCTCTGTGGACGATCCTATTCTTACCACTATCTACCCTTTAAGTAGCTTAGTAGTAGGAATAGGAGAAGAATATAAACCTTTTATTTTTGATTCAAACACTTCTCTGTGAGTTAGTTGATTAGCTATGATTAACAACCCGCGAGGAGGCAGATCAGCGATTCTAAGAATTGCCTATAAAAAACACTGAAGAAGGAGGTTCTGAACCGCCTTTAAAGTCTTTCGTAAATATGAGGTAAACATTCCCTTTTTGATGCTATGAATCAAGTGCCTAGGTTTTCTTAAAGAGTTAGGCACACTTAGGAGAATTAAAGCATTGAGGGATGTTGAAAAAACAAAAAAAAGGTGGACAAGTGTTGGCTCTCTTTCAAAATAAATTACCTCCTAAATACAATGATCCCGGCATGTTCACTATTCCTGGTGTCAAAGGTGAAAATATTTTTGAAAAGGTAATGGTAGACCTATCTATTAATTTAATTCCCTACTCACTATACAAGACTCTTAACTTAGTGACTTTGCATGAAACTAGGGTGATCATACAACCAGTCAACCATTCTTAAGCTATTCCAAAAGGACTAGTGCAAGATGTGTTGGTTAAAGTGGATAAACTAGTCTTCCCCACCGATTTTTATGTTCTTAATATGTTGCATGATGAGAGTCCACCCCCTATATTGTTAGGGAGACCATTTTTGAAAATGGAGAGAACTAAGATCGACATGCATAATGGTTCATTGACCTTAGAGTTTGATGGAGAAAAAGTAGGTTATGAGATCTACAAAGAAAAAGAGCTTCCAAAGGATAAAATGTCTTGCCATTGTAAGTTTGCATGAGTCTTACAATGAACTTGAACATTGCCACATGATTAACTTAGTAGAAGTTGATAATGGAGTGAGTAAAGAGTCTAAGCAAGTTTCTAATATTTTGAACGAGGTCAATGTTGCATATGCGAATGTCTCTAGTATTAACTTGCAGTAAGTGCAGAAGGGGTTAAGGAAACATTATCTAAACCCCGTTCACTCTAAGGAGTCCCTAAAAGCACCCAAAAAGGGACAAGGCACACAATTACATTTGGCTCCAAAGGTGAGGTTTAAGGTGAGATAATGTTGGAGACCAATACATGTGGAGGTAAGAATGGGTGGGATCACGGATGGTGATTTCCGGAGACCCAAGGAATGTTTAGAATGAAACTTGAAAAAGTGGGGAGTATGTTGTGTCGACGACGTTAAATAAACATGGTTTTGATCATCCAGATAGTTATTTGTGACATTCCATCGATATCATTGTGATCTCCATTTTGTTAAGAATCATGGAGATTTCTTGTTTTATTTGGAATTCATGATTGATTTTTCTTCTTTTTATTTTTAATTTTTTGGAACACTATTACACTTGGTTTGCATGATTTTTTTGCAGGGAGCATTTGTTTTTAGAGAAAAATGGGAGAGCGACCGGGGCTATGAGAAGTTCAATTCACGAACCGTATGAAGTGCAAGGTCCGTGATGCTCACACACCCCCATATCCAAAGTACTGAATTCCCTCCCTACCACTACTAAATACACCTTGAACCTATTTACATGCAACCCACTTGAAACACACAATTCCAAACCAAAAAGAAAGTGTGAAGCTAGGATGAAAACCAAAGAGGGCTCCTAGGAAAAATGAGAGAAAATGAGAGAAATTGAAAAATTTTATGCTTCTCTTGATTTGTCAATTGGGTAGCTTCTTTAGTAGAGTAAACTAGTTTTGGCACTTGTGTTTTGTACCTCACCTTTGTTTGGTATGATGGTTTACATTATCTTAAACTTTGGGATGTGAGAGTATGAGAGATTATTATGTCTTGGGGGTTAGGGTAATCTAGGAATATGATGTTTGATGTGTTGGGAAAACTATTGCATGCTAGCTTAAGCATAGATCTTTGCTTGTTCTTGTTTACTCGAGGATGAGTAAAAGTTTTAGTGCTGGGAGGTTTGATAGGACGCCAAATGCATGTATTTTCAAAAGAATTTAACATCTATTTTGTATCTTTTTGTTGGAAGAATTCTAAATTTAGATAGGTTTACATAATAAGGGGTTTAGATAACCGTTTTTGGTTTTCATATCTAAATCTTTCATTTTGTAACACTATTTATAGTCCAATGGATTTTTGGTCCTTACGAGCGTCTAGATTCCTTTTTGTAAGCGTAACACGTAGATGACTCGTACGCACTTCAGATTGAATTGGTGAAGGCCATTCACAAGAATGGTAGAAGGTTTAAGGCCATAAAAGATGTGTGGTAGAAGAAAGTTTGGATGCGAAGAACGAAGGCCAGCCGACCGATACAAAGACTGGCTGGCCAACGGGCCGGGTGAAGAAGATTAAAAGCGCGGCCAGCTCCTTTTGCTGCGCGCCCACGAGATGGAAAGGAGACTGTGGAGCAAGGTCCCAGCACAAGTTCACACAGCCAGCGTGAGCTAGCGTGCGGCCGTGCGCGACCACATGATCCTACCTCGAGACCGTGCACTTGCGCGTAGGGGAGAAAACCGTGGAAGTAGCTCCCGGCCTATGACTGCAAGTCCAGTGCGAAGGACCGCGAGTCCCCGTGCTCGTGTCTCAGCCTTGCACCACAACCACATTTCTGTGCGTCCATGCCCAGTTTCCTACCAGGCACGGTTCTGCACACCCGTGCGCCTGCAACGAATCGTTTTGACTATTTTTGTACTATAAATACTCTAAATCTTATCTCCTTCTCCCACATTCACTTCTCCCTGACCCTAGACATACAAAACCTAGTTTTCACTCATCTTTTCTTAGTTTTTTCATGTCTTCCATGGATTCTTGTTTTTTTGTTATGTGTTTTCATAATATAGGCTAACTATACTCTTAGGAGCAATTAGTAAGCATTTCTGGAATGAATTTGTGAGATTCTATTTATCCTATTTTGTACTTTAATTATTAAGTATATTTGGTGCTTTCTTGTGTGATTGATGCATGATTTGGACTAGGATGATCAACTAGTTGATGATTGTGGAGTGATTATGTGCTAGGTTTTTGGTCAAACCCGTAAGACTTTGACTTTTTGTCAAAGCGATTGTTATTGGTCAATGCTAGGTTATAATTATAAGTGACAACTAATTATGATTGTTGATTGATGAAATTGTTAGGCTTAGGATAAACTTGAACGGGTTTGACTAATTATCAATGTAGTCCACTAATAATGATTAGCATGAAGGCCGATCCTCGTAGTTGTTATTAGTAAATATACTTGTGCTATATATTTTTTTATCACTTGTAGGATATTGTGATAGTTGTATTGGGTCTCCATGTGTATTTCTATCCTCGGGGAATTTTATGTAGTCGATCGTCTAGGTTGAACCGAGGGTAAGGGTTAGTTTGTGGCGCTGATCGCTCACTCTAACTATAACTATAACCGAGGAGAGATGAGAAATACCAACACATGAAAGGTGTTTATAAGTTCTCCAAAATACATGATTGGTGCATAAAAATGGGACAATTAATCTATGATCAAAGGATGACTAGAAATGTAAACCAATTGTACCTAAGACTCGTTATCGCATTAATTACATCTTTGTATTATTTGTGATCGTTTTTACATCATTCTCTTTGATAGTTGGTTAATTTAGTTGTTTAAAGTAATCCTAGTGTTTTCCAAACCCGACCCCCCCCCTAATTGTTACCACACACGTAGGGTGACTCCTTCGTGTGCTTTTTAACACTTGATAAAACCCCATTTTCCTTGTGGATGACCCCGTCTTACCACTATCTACTATTTAGTAGTTAGTCATAATTTGGGCCTATAAATACTATCTTTGAGAGGTACAACGATGGCCTCCCAATTATGCGTGGGAAAATCTGTGTATATGAGATTGAAAACATTAGGAAAAAAGTGTTAAAATAAATTAGAAATAATTTAGTTAAAATGGTGACAAGAAACGACTTTATACTTACTTTGTCAATATCTAGGTAATCCAATCGTACCACTTGAACACACTACAGAGCACATAACATCATGTAATATCTGCACTCCCATGTTTGTTCTTATTTTTGTACTGATATATCAATGGAGATTATGAAAAACCAAATAACGTATATAAAAGTTATACAACAAAGAAATGAACGAAATATACCTAGATTTCGACTACGTCTAAACTTGTGCACTTTGGTCGATGGAAGTCATTGCGGAACATAAAACTTTGAAAAATAATTCGAATGGTTGAAAGTGGAGTGGATCCATCCAGTACACACGATTGTTTGTAGGGATAATGAAAATCAATCGCCAATGTTCCCTCCATGTAATAGTTTATTTACGTTAAAATTTTGTACAAATAATATTAATAATTGAATAGAACATCGAACCATCACATCTCAATGTATGACGCAAAGAATAATTTCTTATTTGTCATTCGTAGACTCTTGCGTATGTAGTCGATCCTCTCTTTCTCCATAAATCCAATTTGTTGAGTCATTACTAGGCACATATAACAAATCCAACCCCCGTCCTTTTGATTAGGGAAGAAATACATGTACTTTCACAAAAAATTCCGGCTCAATAGAGACATCATAAATGTTTGAAAATTGGTTATCAAATTTAATGAATATAATTCTCACAATAGGTAGAGGGACATGAGCATTTGGTAAACTTGGTCACATTTCCACAGGTCTTCAAAATCACTCCACAATGGAAAGATTTCCCACTTCGAACCAAATACACATTCATTTCCCAAAAATAAATATGTTGAGGTGCGTTCATGATTTGAAATTATACTATACAAAAACTGTACCAAGTGTGGGGAATCCTTAATAACTTGTGGCGGTGCAACCCAAGGTCTAATCCTTTTGGGTGTTGTTTGCACGATTTTTGGTGCCGTGGCCGGGGTGACTTTCAAATATCGATCCTTTACAGGATCAACGCAAATGAGATGACGAGGACACAAGAAATAATCCTTGTGCAGGTCCTACTCACTTGTATTCACCATCAAGAATCGGTAAAAAGGGCCTTAGGTTTCACCAGATGCTCCAATGAAACTCTACAAATACCATCTCCAATTGGAATAGAGTGATGATGTCGCATCAACTCGTGTAAAATTCCATTGGCTACATGGAGTGGTCTACCCCCAATGCTTTGATCAATGTATATTCACACAAATTTGATGTCTACATCAAAAGAAAAGAATTAATATGAGATGATATTAATAAAATGGTAAGTTATGAATGTCAATTTAATTTCAAACCTTTGTTCCGGTGGCTAGGATGGTCTTGTCAAGATTATTGTCCTCAAGTGTTTGATTTTGAATAAAGGGGTCATGGTTAACCTCCACGTATTTGGGAGAATGGCAGTATCCTCTTGACGACGGTGTCCATTCGGCTGTCAAATTCTCCAAATTATATGGCAGAGTAAGTCCAGTGTGCTTGATTAACTTACGAATTTTAATATCTTTTTGCTCTAATCGCTTATCTCGAATAAGTGCTTCCTTTTCTAACGCGTGGATTCTTATGGTTTTTCCCGTTCAAAGTATCGAGTGATTCCAAACGCTTCTTTTTGTGACGAAAACGCACCCACACCTCTAGCACGGTCCGGGTGATCGAATATCCGCGTTGCCTCACAAAGGATGTCCTGCTTTTCTATTGGAATGAATTTCCCATCTATTTGATCTTGCTTCAAATTAGTCTACGTTCACATAGAAAATAATGTTAGAATTTATTAATGGGATTATGGCTTGAAGAGGAAGCAATGACCAATGAGTTACCACACGTTTAGCAAGTTGAATTTCTTCCATCTTTTAAAATGCACTCCTTGTTTTTTCTCCCTTTGAGGAATAAATTACACTGCTCAATATTATCCACATTAATTGATTTTACCATTCACCTAGCCTCAACCTCCGTCATCCCCCCCTCCCCCCCCAATTGCACTTTGAGCATACTTTTCAAATCGTTCCCATTGTAACTCCATCACGGCTGAAACATAACCCCCCGACTCAATCAATTAGGAATTAAGTTCAACTTGGAAATACCTTTTTCATCCTCCCTAGTTCCCTACGATAAATCATAAATAAACATGTCACAAGTAAGGATAAGTTAATCTAAATCCACTATAAAATTAATAAAAATGTACTAACATTTTTGTCATTGTCCAAAGCCCTTCTCTTCTGAATTTCCCAACTCTCCGGTTGAATGTGTGTGTAAGTTTACCACTGGCGATCTCCTTTCCTATTCAAAAAAAATATAATCCCTTGACAACGTGTATTTGTGTTCTCGCCAACTCTTAGACATCATGGCTATTGCCTTCTTTTGTAGATGGATCATGTATGGTGTATCGATCTCAAAAGTCCTCTTCAAAGATTTTGAAAATATTTGTGTGAAAAATTAAGACTAAATTCGTTTGAAAAAACCATGGTGAGTTAGGGGGTGCTATGACTACAAAATATAAATGCACCTTGCACTCCATCCATAGGGTTTCTTTGTAATCTTTCAGAACCTCATGCCAACTCTAATACTTTATATCAACCATAGTTCTACCTACCTTCCCTACCCAACTAGACCATTAAGCGTGTTGATCCGAAAAACACTTGCTTGACTTATTAAAGGCCAACAATGTTAAATCTTTCCTAGCTTTTCTACATTCTAATTTTCTACAATGAGTTTTTGCAATTCCGACCTTGTCGGATCCATCTTCATCATCACAATCATATTCCGATGGAGAGGGATTTCCTTTGCAAGAACGTATAAGACCTTCACGACCCCTCTTTTGGACATTTTTTATCCTACTTTCACACATTTTATGAACTACCATTGAACCTAATTTAGCTACTAGGTTTTCATCAATAATATAACCTTAAATGAAAAAATAAATTACATAACAAGTTTTGTTATATTTAATACTATTTTCATTAAAATGTAACATCAAATCAAGATCATAAACACTAACCCTAAACCCCACTACAATACACATGCATCAAACTCTAACCCTAATAATTTACGATGAATGAACACACACTAACCTTTATATCCAATGAGGGTGAGTTTGGATTGGAGGGAATTCCCACACAATTTTCCTCTTCCCTTGATCTACCTTTGCTCTATGAAATTCATATATGTAAAACTAAAATAAGGAGACGAGGAACTAGTAAATGCATACCTTGATAGCTTGAATGATGAAATTGTGGAAGATTAGAGAAGAAATGGATTGGAGAGGTGTGTTTTGGTTGTTTTGGAAGGGGAAATTAATTTGGGAGGGAATTTGCGTTCTCTTTGAAAGGGTATTGATTTCTCCTTTGGAAACCCTCATAAATGCTATTTTTTGCGTCAAACATGGGTTCTGAGTTAGGAGCTGTAGTTCCGAACTTGGAATTGAGTCTGACCTTGTGTTAAAACCATAGGACAGGCTTCCGAGTTTGAAACATGTATATGTATTTCTTTTTTTAAAAAAACATAGAAGTCGTTCGAATAGCAATTCGAACTCAATTCGAAATTTGTAACCTAACCCCCAATTTCCTCAATTCAAAATCCAACCTTAAATCAAATTCCATTCTCAAGGGGGAGGGCAAGGGGAAGTAGTTCTCAAGCTAGTGACCTTGGTCATCGCCCATTTTTCGAGGACTGCCCGTCGAAGAAATTCTTCAACAAAACCACTAAGCAAAGGTATGTTGATTTTTTGCATTGATAAGAGTTGGTTCCAGCATAACGAGTGCAGTTGGCCTTCGACAACCAGTGGGAGCATGGCCCCATCCCTGGACAAGCGGCAAAGAGTGCAAAGAGATCGCGAGAAGTGGGACAAGATAAAGCTGAGGCATCAAGTTCCCGTGAGTTAAATTTTTTTTCCTTAACAATAATAATAATAATTATTAATTACATGCCTTGACATTTTCATATTGTATTTTACAGGTTCCTAGAGTGGTTGGAAAAGTAACCTAACCAGGTACTTTAGTTGCATCAATGATGATGTTGCTTCCACTCATCAGATGTTGACGATTGTTGAAGCCCGACATGCCCGGTTTATTGAAAGCTAGTGTTTACAAGTTGAATTAAGAAAAGATGAAGAGCCTCCAAATTTTGAGCCAGTCTTTTTAGACGATGATGACAATAATGGTAGGAGCAATCAAGAAGGTGTCGACTCTAATATTGAGCATATGTTTGGAGACAACTAGCCGTCCTACTGTAATTGTTTTTGTTCAAATATTTTGGGAAGTCAAACTTGAGGAATTGTAAGATTTGAATTTGTTCCGAGCCTGGATCTTTTTATTTTGGGAAAAGTGCATATATAACCCTATATAATTGATGAAAGTGCAGATATAATCATGCGATAATGAAGTGCAGATATAACCCTGCGATAATTGAAAGTGCAAATATAACCCCGATCAGTCAATGCCAGAATAATGGCTTTAGGGTTATATTTGCACATATGTATAATAGTTAGGGTTATATTTGCACATATGTATAATAGTTAGGGTTATATTTGCACATATGTATAATAGTTAGGGTTATATTTGCACTAAAAAACAACTCAGGGTTATATTTGCACTTTCTCCAACATATAGGGTTATATTTGCATATTACCCTTTTATTTTCTTGTTTTGAAACCATGATTGAAGACAAATTTTATTGATTAGTTTATTAATGAGTGTTTTGAACCCATTTTTATTTATTGAAGCCTTACTAAGTTCAAAACACCAAGTTTCAACTTGAAATGAATAGACACGTATTGGTTTTTATGGAAAATTTATACCTTGTTAACTTAGGGGCATGAAATTTTTTACCTATTGTCCGGATCAATTTCCGAGTTCGAAAGTCTGTTGGGCAGGTCGCCAAAATGGTCAGGACAGCCTTTCGGACTCGCAACTTAATCCACTGATTTTAGCAATGTCTGATTAAATTTTTGAGTTCAGAAATACAGGTTCATGCTCGGGTTCCATGTCCGACCTCTCTCTGGATTGCAACAACGTCTTTTTTTCTAATTAAAATGATTTTTGAACTCAGAAGAGATTTGGCTCTTTTTCTGAAGACCCGAATGGTGGGTTCTGAGTCCGGAATCATAAATTCAGCTCTTAGGGATAAAACGTATGAATAGTTTCCAAACTCAAGAATTAATCTACCTGTAAAAAAAAACCCCAAATTGGATCTCTCACAATTCATCCCCAAATTGAGAAAACCCCTAAGTCCCTTACAGTTTTGCAAATCCATTCGTACCCTCTTAACATTTTGTGTTCAAATTAAGTGTGGGAAAAACATGGCTAGAGGGGGTGCTTCTAGGTTGCAAGGTCTCGGTCGACAGGGCACAATCAAGAGTATGACGAAGTTAAATTCGTTTCACTATTTGCTCAAACTTGATACAATGCTTTGTAAGAGAATGGAAAATTACTTGATTGTTACATAGTTGATTTCAATGAGTACATAGGCATAGGATTACCAGACCCTTTAAGAAAATTTCAAGACCAACATGTTGAGAAATTGTTATCTTGTAATGAACCGTCATATTTTTTTATTGAGGCTCATGTTGATTGAGGAAGTGGCAATCTTTGATTGAGGCTCATGTTGATGTTAAGACCACCGACAACTTCAGCTTGAGGATGTTCTGCATTGGCTTTACCAAGAAGCGTGTGAACCAGCAAAAGAGAACATGCTATGCTCAATCCAGCCAGATCCGTCAGATCCGAAGGAAGATGCGTGAGATCATAGTGAGCCAGGCCCAGTCTTGTGACTTGAAGGAGTTGGTCAAGAAGTTCATCCTTGAATCCATTGGCCGTGAGATTGAGAAGGCCACCTCCAGCATCTACCCTCTTCAGAGCGTATTCATCAGGAAAGTGAAAATCTTGAAAGCTCCGAAGTTCGACATTGGCAAGTTGATGGAGGTCCATGGAGACTATTCCAAAGATGTTGGTACCAAGATTGAGAGGCCTGCTGAGGAGAATGTAGCTGAGCCAACTGAAGTTATTGGAGCTTGAAGTGCTGTTTCAAATAGTTCTTTCGTGTTTTATGTTCAGTATAATTAATGTTTCTGTTATTTTATGGATGAAGTAGATGCTTTCATTGAACCTCGGACTATCGTTTTGTAAGTTAGAAGGCAGTTTTGGCTTAAGCGCGATAGAGCATTGTTGTGTTACATTAATCAAATGAAATTTTAAACGTTCTCTTAAAAAAACTGTCATATTTTGATAGGTGAGTCCATTCTATAGTAACTTACATAAGGTTGTTAATGGGGCTTACTCTACTAGGGAAGGGGGTTTTGACATCACAATTATCTCGTGGTCATTGAATGAATTGTTAGAATGCCCCTATTGGTTACCGGAACACATTTATTCGGAAGATAATGATGGTCCATTGGATGATATCTACCATAGAGAGAAATGGCCTTTGCATGATACTGATCCCCCTTTGTTGACCAAATCGAATGCTGTGTGAGGTATTTTCAATGAAATGCCTTGGATTTGGGAAAGCTGGAGACATTTTATCTAACTTATTTGACAATTGACCAAAGAATTGTCTATGAAATAATTGGTAGAAGTTTAGTACCTACAACTGGTCATACAATCGAACCTACCTACATAACCCTAATGTTGTTCTATTATATAATCAAGGGTAGGAAGATAAACCTTGGGTCAACAATTTTTAGCCATATGTTTTGGGGTGCAACCTCTAAGAAGGTGGTTAAAAGTATCCCTTATGGGAATTTGATTACAAAGATTTTGAAGAAGGTAGAAGGGCTAACTTTGACCAGGGAGGAAAACCCCCCAAAGTACTTCGACAAAGCCTACTTCCAAAAGAAGAAGTGGGTGTTGGTTGAACACAAATGGTGCCACAAGCGAATTTCCGGTGGGGAGACTAGTAAGAGGCCAAGAATAAACGAAGGTAAAGAGATATTTTTTATTAGTGAAATTTTTTAGTATTTATAAATTGTATAAGTTAACTTTTTTTTTGTTTAAATTTAGATTCGGAGAAGGGCTACTTCAAAGGGTTCAAGAATTGCTACCGTTGGGTGCAGAAAGAACTCTCGGCGATGAAGGAAAATATATGAAAATTGGAAAAGAGACAACGAGCCTACGAGAGGCATCTTGCATCGACATCTTGACAGCGTCTCCATTGCTTAACTTTGATTTAGTGTAGTCGTGAATGCATCAATTAGTGTGTTGAATTTGGACTATTTGGACATGTAACAGATTATGTAAGGTTAACAACTGAATATTTTGCACAATTTATGCTACTTTATACTTTGTTTGATTTCAATGTTTAAGATTAGTTTAATCCATCCCATTTTCGTATGTTTGTGTAGAGTTTAGTCCGCCTCAAAAGCAATCTTCGCAGTCAAATGTTATTCTTTAAAAAGTTTAAAAGTTTTAATACCTAACCACATGAGCCAAAGGTCTTCCGAATTCGGAAGTCATTCTAGGCTTATGGTTAAAAGTTCAATTATGGCACTTTCTCATAGCCGATTACTAAATCCAACAAACTAATTGTTTTTTTTCCTTCACTACTTTCTTGCCTTTGTTTGCATTTTTTATTTTACGGTTGAGCTTACCTCGGATGTCCATCCCAATTCCTTCATAGTAAATGTTTCAGCCAGTAAAACATTTCAAACTTCTGTCATGCTTTTCAAGCAAACAAACATCATCCGTTCCGCCAATTGAAGTGAATTGACCAAAACCTATAATTTCTCGACATTATTTTCCTGAGAAAACCTATTTTTCCTTCAAAAACAATCTCCCACCTATGGTCAAGAGGATCTCTAACATAAAAGACCTGATGCACTTAAGAAGCCAATGTAAACTGATCTTCCCTCCAACCAATGTGACTTCTGTCAACGAGAGTGAATCTTAACTCATCGGATCTCTGGCTGTTGTTAATATATACCCATTGACATTTAGAACAGGAACTCGCATAGTCACATAATCCAGCTCCCAAATTTCACAAATGGTACCAAAGTAACATTGTTGCATAAATAGTCACATCCACTTCCAACATGCAAAGCTTCAGACACGAGTGATACGCCACTATTTGGAGAGACACCATTATCATCCATTGATTTGGTGGAAAATGTGAAGCCGTTAATGTCGTACCTTCCATAACTAAGTACGGTTCCTAAGGGTCTAGAAGCCGACCATTTAACTTTTTTGGTATGCTCGTCGACGACAACGTGATCACGAATCCATGTCGCAAAGGTTTTAGTGTGCAATTGAAGTACTTGAGCTTCAGTAAAATCAGGGTACTCGACTCTAATGTGATCCATATGAATCTCATTATACGAGACAACATCTTCATGGCTGCGAAGAACATAAAGATGCGCAGCAAATAAATCTTCCACACTTGGACGGAAGAGTTTTCCCTGTCTAACCCCTTTCCCATCCAACCTCCCTACAAGCTTGGAATTAGGATTCCCCACAGAATTGGCCTTCTTCATATAATCGTTACAGAAATTGATCACCTCTTCATCAATATAACACTGCACAATACTTGCATCGGGCCTAAACCAATTTTTAACAAAGCACTTAAATACTGTCACGTACCTCTCGAACGGGTACTTCCATCTCAAGAAAATAGGACCACACCATTTTATTTTGTGCACCAAATGTATAATTAAGTGAACCATGATGTCAGAGAATGAAGGGGGGGGGGGGAAGTACATTTCCATCCGGCAAAGAACTTCAACAATCATTGCTTGCAACCTATCCAATCTCAAAATGCTAATTCTTTTCGAACAAATAGACTTGAAGAAAAAGCAAAGATTTGTAATACACAACCTTTCATGGGATGGCAACGACATCCAAATGGCAATGGCATTCAATTCCTGCATTAGGTTGTGGCAATTATGTGAGTTCAACCCGACTAACTTCAAATCTGGAACAGACACACATGTGCTTATGTTGGAAGAATAAGCACCAGGCACCTTCAAACTACTTAGGGCCTCACAGTATGATTTCTTCTCTGACTGAGAAATAGAATAATAAGCGGGGGGCAAGTAACATTTGCCTATTACACTCTGGCGCTAAGGTTTCCCTGATCCCTATCTCAGCTAAATCCATTTGATCCTTGAGTCCTTCTTTAGTTTTCCCACGGGTATGCATCAGTGTCCCAATCAAAGAATCACAGACATTTTTCCCAATGTGCATTAGTCTAGACAATGTCTAACGTCCAAATGCTCCTAATATGGTAGTCTAAAAAATAGAGCATTTCTTCCAACTACCTTCAACGGAAGCTTTTTGCATATTTTCCCCAAAGTCATTGGGAAATTTTTTTTCTTTTTCAAATACTCGAACACCAGTCCTTGGCACAGGTGCCTCCCTCGCCTCCACTTCCCCATTGAACTATTTTTTCACTGACCGCCATGGGTGCCCGTTAGGAACAAACCTCCTATGACCTAGATAAATGGTCTTACAACTGTGCTTTAATTGTCGAAATTGAGTATCACTCTCACACACGGGACAAGCAAGGTACCCTTTCCCCAAGTACCCTGACAAATTCCAATACGCGGGGAAATTGTTAGTAGTACAAAAATAAATAGAGCTTTCAATGTGAAAAATTCTCCCACACTCCCATTAAACCTTCACACACCATCATTAAATGAAGTCAAAAAAATTTCCACAAGAGAAGAAAGGTATATGCATCTATATTATTACTGGGAAGCTTATACCCTGCTATCATCATAGATAACAACACATACATACGTTTCATCGTCAACCACGACAGGAGATTGTATATCACCAACATAACGGGTCATGAACTATGAGTGCTACTCATATTACCAAATGGATTCATCTCATTATTTGACAACCCTAACCTCAAATGTTGGGGTTCAGAGCCAAATTCAGGGTATAATTCTTCGAGTTCTTCCATTGCTCGCCATCTGATATATGTCTAATGACATCATTAATAGCCTGATCCCTCTCTCCTTGCCAACACAACAACTTTTCATCATCTTTACACACAAATAACTTCTTCAATCGGGGAATAATAGGGAGATACCACTTCACTTTAACCATTGTTTGTTTCTTCGATTTCCAACACCACTTCAACCCCCACAACAACCCCACCCATCTTTAACTTGTACCTAGACTCCCCACATATGCAACATGTATCTCAATTCAAAACTCTAAAACTCATTTTGATCAAATGACTAGAAATGACCTAAATGCCCTTTTAGCCAAATTCAAAACTCTAAAAGACATAAATAGCCATGCCTCACCGCTACTTCACCACCTCCACTACTACTCCACCACCACCACCAGCCATTCTGAAATAGAGTACCTCAAGGAAAACAGTAAACTTTTGATCCAAAACAGAGTACCTCAAGGAAGAGGAAAAACACGCCAATGAAATACAGAGCGGTGCTGGCGAAGAGAACGAGCGGCACAACGAATTTGATGATGGAAAGCTGAACATTGTACACCATTAACAGGAACCAATAATCAATCCCGGCAAGAAGAATAAGACCATTGTCGCCTATCAGAAAGCTTGTGGAAGAAAGGAGCCGGGCGATGGAGATGATGAAGTGGCCGAAGTAGATGAAACCAGATCCGGCGGCATTCAAAGTTGAGCGTATGACATCATCCAAGAGACTACATTCCTCTAGGGCATTTCATCAAACAGCCTGAGGCCTTCATTGACCTCATCGAATTTCATATAAGAATTCATGAGATGATTACCGATAAACATGAACTAAAAGCTGTTAATGGCTCCCTTCAGAATCTTTAAATAGATTGCCTTTGCATTGGGGTAAAATATATAGAAATTTGGGGTCAATGAAGGCCTGAGAAGAATGGATTGCCTTTGCATAGGGGAAAAGGCCTTTAATGGCTCCCCTCTAAGAATGGATTGCTATTTGGAACTAGTATTTGGAATAGTAGCAATCTGGGATAAAATTTATTTTTCGGAGGTCAGAGAACAAGGTCAGAGAAGGTCTATTGTGTCGGAGGTCTGAGAAGAAGCACACAACAATGAATTTATTTGTTTTTTTTGTTTTCCTTTTTTTCCAGAGGGGTAAAATTAAATTTTCACCTAATTCCGGTCTAAGTCTACCGGAAAAGGTTATATTTGCAAATAAAATAAGTATCTAGAGTTATATTTGCACTTTCAATTATTGCAGAGTTATATCTGCACTTTCGTCAATTATGTACGGTTATATATGCACTTTGGTATTTTATTTCACTTCTTCATCGATAGAAAATATATGGAGGATAACCATCAAAGTTTTTTGTATGGATTGAAAATTGAATCAGTTAGGGTTTTAAAGAAAACAAGTTTCGAATCGGAACCTTTTTTCAAAAAATAATAATCACCCCGGCATTTGGTTTCCAAACTCGTAAAGCAGCTCTGACATATGTAAAAAATTTGGAAACTATCTTCAAATTTAACTTTGAACTCGGAACCGTCATCCATTCCTTGGGCCTAAACTAAAATTATATTGACAAATTTAGAACCTAGCTTCCGATCTTGGAAGCGACTAAAGGCGATTTGGCATAACCACCTTTGATTTGGATAAATTACATGCAGTTATGCCAAGAATCGCCATCTATCAAGCTGATAAAAGGTTGTTATTGAATAACTGTGCTCATCTCTCACCTTTTTCTGCACAGCCTCTCACTTTTTCTTAGACTCGTAAGTCAAGTCGGGCCAAGCCTCTCACTTTTACCTAGGTCTTTCGACCTATCCGGGCTTTTCCTAATGTTACCCAAGTCACCCTTTTCGATTTTAAACTTGTCCATATTTTATTTTATTTATTTGTTTTTCAAATTTTCCAATGTTTTTGGTGTAGTACAAAACTGCCCCAAAAGTAAGCTTCATACTACAAAAGATAAGTAACATACCAATACACCACCAAATCCTAAAGCCACATTCCACATGCAAACTAGAATTCTAGCATATCATGAAAACCAGCAAAATCTTCCAAAAGCACCCCAACCACAAGTAACAAAAAATCTACCACGAAAAACAAACAAAGCATGCATGCACAAAGAAATCCATGAATGAGAATTCATAAGTGCTCACTAATCCTTTCCCTACACTTAAACAATGCACAGCCCCTTATGCATTCTCATGTCAATAAAAGGGGAGACTTGACCCCTCAAGACCTCGACCCAGCAAGCACTACTTCCTTTACATTTCATCCACTAGTCCACTACTATTAGATTATTCTTTTGAAGGCAACGAGGTTGCCTTATCGATATAATATCCCAAACATCATTGTACATTTTTTGGTTCTATATAGGTTTGGGGAACCTAATAAACATCCCCCACCTTAGGGTGCATTTAAAAAAATGTCAAATAAAAGGGGAAGTAGGGGGATTAGTGATACTTACGCTTCCGGCCCCGAAGGGCTGGCCTCTTCGTAGCTAGTGAAACACCTCTCAATGAATCCCGTTGCTTGGATCGTGGCTTCAAGGAAATACACCCTCATGTTTAGCTCCTCAACTTGTGCCTTCACTCCTAAAATATCTTGAACTATCCCTTGCAGAAATTGGGAAGAAATTAAGAGTTGCTCCCCAAGCAGGTGTAGTTGATCCATGATACTCGTGGAAAGATGAGATCGGCTTGGAATTGCTCTCGAAGATGTCTCCCCTTCAGCCTCTTCTAGGTCTATCTTTAGGTTGGCCAATATCCTATAGAAGTCATTCTCAAATTGTGGATCGGTTTTAATGAACAAATCATCTAGGCTCGTATCAAGGTTGATAGAGGTGCGCTCCGGTTGCGGAAGAACCATGAATTTGCAAGTAGATGCTCCACCATAAAGCCAAACAAATCCTTCGAAGTTGTGGTTATCACCATGAATGCCCTAGATAACTTCTCAATTGTATAGGTCGATCCTGACCTACCCATATTGGCCAATGCCCGATGTGAGATAGGATGTCCCAAATATCACGCCAAGAGGCCAACCATGTTTCCCATAGGAATCTTCCCACTCTTCTACTCTCCCATAATTATACATTCTTGAACAAAAACACTAACCAAGTCCAGGTAGATGTTCCCCTCTAGTGTCATCGCCCAAAGAAAGTGTACATCGGAGCCCGGACAATGCGTCAATTCACCATGCATAGAACGCTCATAGAAAGGATTCGATGAACATAACGTATTATCGGGTGGACTATAGCCATGCTCTTGCTAAAATTCTTCCTATCTGTCCCGGTTAGTTATCTCCAAAAATTCCCAAGGGAGAATGGTATTCCTTGGCGATGATGTCTCAGTCGGTCTTCCGCCCAAAAGCTAGTGCCACCTCTCTATAGGTCACTTGGTTCTCCTTGTCATCCAAGTTGAACTTAATTGCCTTGCAACCCTCCTCGTCTGTGACCTTCCAAATAATGGCAAGAAAATCTAAGGTACACCTTATGTATGTTTTTGAGTGCAAGTAGAGAAAATCTTCAAGGCCTCACTGACCTAAAAGATTGGTCACGGGTTCAAGTAAGGCTAGAGCCATCAAGGTGTTGTTGCAAGCAAAACCAGTTTCCAAAATGCTCCTCTTTGGTTCCCTCAAGTTACTCCATCTCCGGGCTGCAGTCCTGGTAATGTTGGTCAAACCCATAAACTCATCGGTCACAGATTTGGGGTTGCAAGAGACATGAGTTACCATTTTAAGATTTGCACCTTTTACCAGCTTCTTCAATTTCTCACCCCGCGAAGACTTCTCTTTCTACAAAGTACCCTTTTTCGGAGGCATCCTAACACAATGAAAGAGAAGAATGGTAATGTGATAATAAACAATGCATGGCCCATAATGTCATCCAACAAAGAACATTCTTCCAAAAAGACCAAAAATTCAAAGCATGATGGTATGAGCATAAAGGCCATTTAAAACAAGGATATTCTTCATCAACCAACATCATCATGTAGGCTTTTCGCCAACCCATCATGCTCATTGGTAACACAAGAAGTTTCAAGAATATCATGCTCATCAAAAGGTGTCACACCTTTGCACATAAGAGAAGGTTTTGTTGAATCATGCCTACATTTATAAATGTTGAATTCCACTTTGTCTATGTCATCCTTTAGAGTCAAAATTCTAGAGTGGACATCAATTTTAGTCCTAAACGTTTTTAGAAAATGTCTCCCCAAAAGGATTGGGGGTGCACTTCTGTCGTGGGCTACATCTAGGACATAAAAGTCCTCCGTAAAAACCAACTTGCCTACTCGCACCATCACATCATTCACTAGCCCACGAGAGCTAGCTTGGGAGTGATCGCCGAGTTGAACAATCACTCTAGTCTTTTTAAGTTCACCAATTTCAAGACATTTAAATAGACTAAACGTAATCACATTGATAAAAGCTCCTAAATCTATCATGGCATGTTCAACAAGTGTTCCACCTAAAGAAATCAGGGAAAAAAAATAAGGGGGTCATCACATTTCTTAGGCAAATTTTTATGATTCAAACTTGCGACTTCCCCAATTTTTAGCTTCCCTAACTTCTTAAGTGGTCTACGTCTTTTCTTAGTGCATGCAACCTTAAGAAATTTAGCATATGAAGGCTCATTGTCAATTAATTCCAAGATAGGGATATATACCTCGACTTTTTTCGAAGACTTTCCGAATGTTGGCCTCATTTGTCTCCACCTTTGGCTTTCCCCTCAAAGCGCTTGGAAATGAAGCCAAAATAGCAAATTGTACCTCAGGTGGTGGAAGCTCCTTAGAGGGTGCTTCATTGACAACTGTCTCTTCTTCATCGAAATATGCTTTGGTGGCCTCCACTAACTTGTCATCCTCTTGTGTCACCTTCTTCTCACTTTTGCGAACTTCCTTCCCATTCCTTAGCTTGATTGCACTCACATTCCTTGGATTCACCTCCAGTTAGGAAGGTAGTTTTCCTAACTCTTTCAGTTCAAGTCGGCTTACCGAGGTGGCAAGTTTTCCAACTTGAATCTCAAGGTTCTTGATACTTGAGAAGGCTTTAGTACCAAGGTATCCAATTTCCCTCCTAGTCCTCTTCATGAAGATCTCATGTTTTTCTCCAATTTCCCAATGGCATCCAAGATCTCCTCCATATTTGACTTGTAAAGTGTGGCATGATTGTTGGATGGACCTTCACCCATAGGATAGGGTTCAGGTGGTACTTGTCCACCTCTATATCCTTGAGGTTGATTGTTATCCCTCCATAAAAAATTAGAGTGATCTCTATACCTCGGATTGAATGTATTTGCATAGGGGTCCGGTCTCGCTTTGCCTTGGTTCCCCCCCGAAGCCCTTATTGTTGACCCCTAGAAAATTAAGGACTCTTCCGATTGTTGTAGTCAATGGAATTCACTTCTTGTACATCACCAACGACCTCGGGGCATTTTCAGAATGGTGGTGGAGGTTGCAAACCCCACACGTCTTAACTTGGTGCACCTTTCCTTGCAAAAGCTCTTTCATCATAGATGCTAGAGCTTGGACTTGTTCCTCCAACTTTGGTGTGTCCAAGACCTTAACCCTAGACCTTGTACCAAATTGCTTCATCCCATTGGCCTTCAAAAAGTGGCATTGCATCCTTCAGGCTCTTATTGGCTCTAGAACTATTGCAAGTGGCATTTACCATCCTCATATCCTTGTCGCAAAGGCCTTCGAAGAAATAATGGAAAAAATTTCCTTCCTTGAAAGGATGGTAGGGGCAACTAGCTAGGAGTCTCTTGAATCGCTCCCAATAATCATATAGGCTCTCAGTCGCTCCTTGAGTAATGTTGGAAAATTTCTTCTATAACCCAGCCGACTTAGATGCTAGAAAATATTTTTCTAGGAATCGCTGCTTCACATATATCCATGAACCAATGCACCCTGGTGGAAAATAATACAACCAATTCTTTGCTCCATCTTGCAGTGTAAATGGGAATACTCTCGAGTTGTAATCATCTTCTGACACTCCCGGCGGCTTTATATTCGTGCATACCAAATGGAATTCCGATAAATGTTTGTTTGGATCCTCTCTTGCCATACCGTGGAAAGTAGGAGGGCATTGTATCATCCCACTTTTCAGCTCACAAGTCACATTCAGAGGCAAAGGTGGGAATGTGATACATAAGGACTGGTTCTCTAAGTTCGGGGCCATAAGCTCTCTCAAAGTGCAGTTGTCTTCTGTCATCTTGTGCGATACTCAAAATTCAAACCCCTAGGTTGAGCCTCCGAACTAGTTCTCTTCTCCTTCTTCTCCGATTACCTGTGGAATTATTTAGAGAATGCAAAACACCTAGATTTGTGGTAGGGGTATGTACCATAAACTAGGGTCACACTATCCTTCCAATGTTACAATTGCAAACATATACAAAGAAATAAGAAAACTATAACCAAAACTCAACTCGCAGCAAACAAAACAAACAAAAGAAAAACAATAAAAGACACTATTAACTAATCTAATAACAAGCCATGCTCAACTAATACCTAAATTGAAAAGCATCCCTGGCAACAGAGCCAAAATTTGACCCGCCTCCACCCGAGATCGTTAATTGTAGCTAATTAACCCAAGCAGAGGGATTATGGTTTAAAGATAGAGATTTATAATTCTGCACACGTTCTCACTGCTAAGCTACCAAGGAGTAGTAAGCGAAAAGCCCTGGGTTTGTCCACAAGGATGCTAAGGCTCAAGTACTAGTTAGAAACACAACCTCGTATGGGTCATCGATCGGCATAAGTGAAAGGAACATCCAGTAATGTAAACATGCAACTGGGGGGATGAAGAGTTTGGTATTTTCAACTAACAACTAGAAAGCATGAAATTCACAAATAAGTAAACTATTTATACTAGGCACTTGGGAATCATTTAGAAACGTGGTAGTTCTAATGCTTCAATCCTCGATTCATTCACATAAAGACTTACAAAAGACCTATCAGTGTGTTCAAAACATGTGGTTTGGCCGATAGCATACACTTCCCAATCCATGTCACGGTGGGTGCACTCGTAACCCTCCATCGGCACCATCATCATAATTAGGAGAGTACAACAAGGTCCGACCATCATTGTAGGTTTGTTTCTCCCCTGTGCTATTACATCCTTGGCTTCCACCACGAATGCAACTACTCCTCCTAGGTCTTATATACGCTATCCTTGAGGATCGTAGGCACCTTATCTATGATACTAGGGTTTCAACACAACACCTAGCTTGCTACAATTAGCTATCTCTACCCTCAACCTCTCGGACAACAGTTACAAAGTCAGCTTAGACTTGTGCGATGGAAAATAGGTCAGAGCCTTATCAAATCCACCGTGCACACACCCACGCGGACGCATTCTCCTCTACCCATTTTAACATCCAGGTTTCTTTTCCCAAGGGGGCATCAATAATTGCACCATACATGAATATATCCTAAAGTGTGTGCTTATATGTTGTGTAGTATTCATGCATTTATAACATTCATAAACAATCACAATAGTATCATAAACACAAAGATAAGATGAATCTAATGATTCTCAATAAGCATTTAGAACACACCAAGTGCCAAAAGGAATCCCAAGCTAATTTAACTACTCCCTAGACATGGAATTCAAATATGGATTTGAATTCCACATCTTTGTGACAAAGCAAAAAGAAAATAAAAGATTACAAAACCTACAAAGGGAACTCCTTCATTCTCTCCAAATATGATCCAAAATATGTTCCAATCTCTTTGAATGAGTAGACTAGGATTCTATATATAGTAGTAGGAGTTTGGGCCTAAAAATAGGCCCACAATAGGCCAAAATTACCCAAACCCTAGGTCAGCCGCCAAGGTTTCACGGACCGGCACGGATGCCATGGTTTGCACGGGCCACGAAGCTGGGTTCGTGCCATGGTTTGTGAAGGTTTTCACAGGCCGCAAGCAGCATATAGTGTTTGTTTAAAGTTTTCCCATAGTCTGTGAAGGTTTTCATGGACCGCAAGCAGCTTATGGTCTCTGCTCAGAACTTTTGACATGGCCCTTGAAGGTTTTCACGGACATTGAACAGCTTATGGTCTTTCTCAGCACTGCTCTCACGGTCCGTGAAGTTTTTCACAGACTGGCTCCCTACATAGCCAAATTCTTCCACTCTCTATCTCTAAGCTCCACTGTTCGTGGTCTTTGTCATGACCCGGCGCCTTTGCCTCATGAAAGTCTCATACAGGTCTTGATGGAACCCCTGGAACTCTTGTGTAGTCTAGGGCATAAGCTTTGTAACGGGTTGCTGGTGCTTGACCATGGGCAGTCTGTGACCAGCTGCCGGTGCTTTGTCAGCTGAACTTCATTTGTTTGCTACTCGAGAAGAAAAATCCAATGGAACAAAACTTGAATGCTAATTCTTCCTGGCTCGTTTCTGGACTAAGGCAACACTCCTTGGACCACCGATTCACCATTTTCTCCTTTGGCCATCTTGAACTCCAAAACCTCCTATCTTTGGCTTCAACCTCCTTCTCCTATGCATTGATATTCGTAGCCTTCATCTACTACCATTCAAATTCAAATGGCCTTCAAATATTCTACCCTTAAAAGAAAAACGACATTCACAATATTTTGACTACTTTAATCATATTTTCTCATAGGAATTTGGATTCTACCTTCCCGGGAAAGAAACTCCGGGAAACTTCGTTTAAATTATTTTGGTATATTTTTTATAATCTACTTCTTTTATTATCTCATTCGAAATCACGGATGACCTACTAAAGGTACTCAAAATAAAGACCACGGAGCCTATGAACAAGATATATCAAGAATCACTAATTAATTATACAAAATGCGAGATTTAGAATAGAAAACCAAACATGGTTGTCTAAACCCCTTGTTATGTGAACTTAACTAATATCACCAAACCGCAAACCAAAAGTAATTAAAAACTATGTCAAATGCATTGGTTAAAGCATACAAAATGGTGCAGATCAAAGGTCCCGAGGTTGGCTACTAGCTGTGAGGAGAATGGCCTAAAGTATTTTGATAAAAATTTCTTTGAGAAGAAGGATTAGGTTTTGATCGATTACAAGTGGTTTCATAAGCTCGGGGAAGCTTCCGAGGCTAATAAAAGGCCACGAGTTAAGGAAAGGCCACAAATTGAGGAAGGTTAGTGACATTTTATTTATAAAACATTTTGATCAAATTGATTCATTTTTTTACTTTGACAATTTTTCTCCATGAAGGTACCAGAAAATCTTATCTAAAGGTCAAAGATTGCTACAAGTGGATGCGCAAGGAATTTTGCACAATGAAGGTAAAGATCAAATTCATGGAAAAATCCCAAAGAGCTTACGAGCGTCACCACGCGTCAACCTCCCCCCTCCCCCCCACGACTCAACCATTCGACTTCGACGACCGACATTGAAGATGGTGAAGAATGAATGTTTGTGAACGAGTGATATTTGTTGACTATGTTACGTTATCTATTTTCTGCTATGATTAGTTTTATGTTTTTACTAAAACTTATATTTTGACTTTGGAATTGTTATTATGAATACTTTTCAATTAATTCTTTTTCTATTGTTTAGTGATTAATGAAACTAGTGACTTCAAGGCTAAGGAATGATATTTTGGTACAAATAACACTAATCAGAGACACCAAACTCAACAAATGAGATAACAAACCTTAAGGTTGAACCATTAGTCACTTATGCTTCCTCTTCCTCACCACCTTCTTTAATTTTTTCCTTCTACGGTTAAATTTCCTCTGGGGTTGACCCACATACCCTCATTATGATCACTGTGGCCAAGGAAACCGTGAAGACTCATATCATCCTCCTGAAGGAAAATATCATCTTACCATCCACCACTGGGAGTATACTTCCCGAATCCAATGATTTCCTCTAATTCATTCTCTAAACAAAATCTCATTTTCCTTCTACAACAATCTCCAACCTCGGATCAAGATGATCCCTAACATAGAAAACCTGGTGCAGTTGAGAAGCCAGAATGAATAGATCGTCCTTCCAGCTCACCCTACTTCTGTCGAAACAGGTGAATCATAAATCATCGGTGCACTGGCCCTTATTAATATACACCCACTGACATTTAAAAATGGGGACCCTCATCGTGACATAGTTAAGCTCCCATATTTCATAGATTGTCCCAAAGTAACACATTTGAGTGTACATGGGATTCTCTTCACTGCCACCTCCTGCATGTAAAGCTTCAGAGACAAGTGACACACCACTGTTCTAAGAGACACTCTTTTCATTATTTTCTTTTGTATAAAATTGGAAACCGTTGATGTCGCAACTGACGTAGGATAGAATGATTCCCAATGGTCTACAAGAAAACCATTTAACTTTCGAGGAATGTTCCCCATCATCTACCTGGTCCCTCAACCGTGAAGAAAAAAAATCCCAGTATGCAAATAGAAGACCAAAGCCTCATTGAAATTTGGGTGCCCAACTTGTATAGCATCCATATGAACCTCAATGTAGGGGACTGAGGCTTCATGGTTGTGCAAAATGTAAAAATGGGCAGCAATTTGATCTTCAATACGAGGACTAAAGAGTTTCCCATGTCTCACCCCTACACCCTTCAGCCTCCCATCATGTCTACCAGATGGAACACCAACAAATTCAACTTGCTTCATATACTCAGTGCAAAACTCGATGGCCTCTTCTGTCACGTATCGCTGCACAATACTAGCATCTGGCCTTTACCAATTTTTCACAAAATGCTTGAATGTTTACATGTATCTCTCAAAGGGGTACATATATCTTTAAAAAATGGACCACATTGCTTTATCTATTGAACTAAATGAACACACAGATGGACCATAATATCAAATAATAAGGGCGGAAAATACATTTCCATCCGACATAAAACTAAAACAATTATTACTTGCAACCTATTCAACTTTGAAATACTTATACACTTGCAAAAATTAGATTTTAAAAACAAACATAGCTTTGTAATGCACATACTTACATGGAATGTGAGTGAAGCTCGGATCGTAATGGCATTTAATTCCCGCATTAGGTTATGTCAGTCGTGTGACTTCAATCCAACCAACTTCAACCCAACCAACTTTAACTCTTCCACTGACACACAAGGGCTAATGTTAGAGGAGTATGAACCTGGAACCTTCACACTACTCAATGTATCACAAAAATATTTATTCTCCAACTGCGGCAATTGAATAGCATGCAGGGGGCAAATAACAATATTCTCCAAAAGTGACAAGCCCCAGATTCTTTCGAATTCCCATCTCAGCCAAGTCAAGCCTAGCTTTCAACCCAACCTTTGTTTTCCCAGGAGTATTTAAAAATGTCCCAATCAAGGAATCAAAAACATTCTTCTTAATGTGCATGACATCCAAAAAATATCTAACGTTCAAATCCTTCTAATAAGGGAGATTGAAAAAAATTGAGCATTTCTTCCAACTACCATCAACAACTGCTTTTCGTTTCTTCTTCCCAAAGTCATTGGAAAAGCTTCACATTATCAAAAACATGTGTACCATTTAGTGGCACAGGTGGTCCTCTGCCCTCCACTTTCCCATTGAACCATTTCTTTGCCTAGAGCCATGGGTACCCATCCGGAAGAAACCTCCTATGTCCCTGATAATTTGTTTTACAACCATTTTTCAATTGAAAAAAATTAGTATCCTTGTCACAAACGAGAAAAGCTAAGTGCCATTTCACATAATACCCATACTAATTTCCATATACGGGGAAGTCATTGATGGTGCAAAATAACATAGCTTTAAAAGTGAAGACATCTTCAACCAAACCATCATACATTCGAACACAGTATTTGAACAAAGTCAACAAATTCTCCACGAGAGGAGAAAGATACAAATCAATATAATTACCCGGCTGCTTGGGCCTTTATATCATCAAAGAATACATAACATACTTGCTCTTTATGGGCAACCTAGATGGAAAGTTGTAAATTACCAACATAACAGGCTAACAACTAAGTGTGCTGCTCATATTACCAAATGGATTCATACTGCCTGTACACAACCCTAACCTTAAATGGCAGGATTCATTGCCAAACTCAGGGCACAATGCATCGAATTTCTTCCATTGCTCACCATCTGAAGTATGTCTAATCACATCATCCGCTGGCCGGACCCTAACCATTTGCCAACGCAACAACTTTGCATCTTCCCTACGCGCATACAACTTCTTCAAAAAAGGAATGATAGGGAGATACTATAACAATTCCGCCGGTGTCTTTTTCATTGATTTAAACACAACTTCCACACCCATAGCAATTCCACCGCTCTTCAACTTGTATCGAGACTTGATGCAAACCCGATAATTTTTTTTATCTTTGTCTAATTCCCCTTATACAACATACAATCGTTTGGACATGCATGGATTTCTTTGTAGTTCCAATCCCATTGGGCATAGATTGTTTTTTGCGGTATGCCTATCGGGCAATACATTACCTTCGGGAAGCAAATCCCTAGACAACTCTAGAGCCTCAGTCAACGACTTATCAATTTATCCTAATTTTTCCTTTAAATTCTTTATCTGCAACGTCGAACTAAAAACCGAGTCTTTAGAACCGTTGTACAAAGGAGTCCCTTTGTCACCAATCAGTGCATGAAACGACTCAGGTTTACCTTTGAACTCCCTTGCAATATCTTCCACCATTTCATCAAACTCCACATTGCCGTCTAATTCATCTCACACCTTCGTGTTGCCCAATTCAATTGTTTCGGAGGGATCTTCAATTACTTCCCCATGCCATACCTAACGAGTGTAGGTAGTTTGAAACCCCCTCCTTACAAGATGTTCCCGCATCTTCTTCCTCCCTAAATTGGCATCATTTCTACAATTCTTACACAGGCATTGTGCTTGTACCCCACCTTTTTTAGAAACATCTTCAAATGCTAAAGAAACAAATGATTCTACCAATGGCATGTACTTGGTCGAATTTCTAAGATCACTACCAATGATTTCATCCCGATCCATTATCCTACAATTAAGTCAATTACAATGTAACCCATGACCATTCATTCAACAATAATCAAACCCCATATCACAAACCTTAATTGTATATATATATGTATATATATATATATATACATATCACTGAAATCATCACAACCCTAATATTTTCAAGAGTTTGAAGTAAATAATTTGAAAAAAAACTAACCTCTTCCAATGGAAAAATGGAAACTATAGAGTATGGAATCACTTCTTCATTAATGGACAAGAAATGGGAACAAACCCTTCACACACTTTTTGTAACATGGCCATTTAATGATTAGGACGCACTTTTATATATTTCCACAATTTCCAATCTCGGAAATTGATGACATGAAAATCAAGGGCTCGATTGAATATTTTCCTAGTTCAGAAAAAAGGTACGACAGATTTACAATCTCGGAATAATGTTCTTCTTTTCAAGTCCAAGAAACCATTGGTATACGAGTTTGGAATTACGGTCGGACCGCTTTTCCAATATTGGGAATTACCATTTTTAAAGGCGGTTATGACTAACTGCCTTTAAAATTGGAAATTTAAAATCGGTTCTGACCTCAATTGCCTTCCATTGGCCATATTTAAAGGCGTTTGTTAAAAAAACCTCCTTAAAATTGAAATTAGCCGCCTTTAAATTTGTTGGCCGAGTACGAAAGGGAATTTTCGAGCTTTGAAGCTGCTCTTAAAGGCAGTTTTAGGCAAATTTTTTAAAACCACCTTCCATTGCCGCCTTTCTTAGAAGCCTCTCTACTAGTCTGATATTCTCAGTGAAATAATAAAGTGAATGATGTGGCATTAATAAAATGACTAGTATATCCATTGGTAGTTACACTTTTTAAAAAGGTGATTCATGATTTAGTCTTTTCATTAATGTCACATCATTCACTTTGATGTTTCACTGTGAAGTTTCAGTGAGAGTATCATTACCCTTAAAATATTTATATATATATATATATATATATATATATATAATTATAAAATCATTCACTTTAATAAAAAAAATATAATTATTTTCATTCTTCTTAGCTAGAATGCTTTTACTATTTCATTTTAAAAATAAAATTTTCAATAAAATTTATTTTTATACTTATTTTATTAATTATGAATATATATATATTATATATTTTAATCGATATATTATTTATATTTAATAGTATATTTATACAAAATTTATTTTTTTATATAAATACATATGTATATATATATATTCATTTAAATATAATTAATTTTTTTATATTTCTCAATAATTAGTAAAATAAATATATTTTTATTTTTGTTTGTAAATAAAATAAAGGGAAAAGTGTGTTTTTAGCCCTACTATTATTTTTGCAAAAGTGTCAATATCATCCTGTAACATTGAAAAGTGTCAAACTAACTCTAACTTATTGACGAATGTGCAACTCTAACCCCTACTTATAGACGAATTGTGTTTTATACCCAAGGTTGTCATTTCCGACGTTGACCCTAAAAAATACCGCATTGACCAACACAAAAATGACCGGAATACCCCTGGTTAATTTTCTAAACTTTTTTGATCATTTTACCCTCCTCACTATCAAAACCTAGTAAGAATTTTAGGGTTATATCAACACTTAATTTTGATTTCTAGGGTCAGATCAGCGATTAATTTTTATTTCTAAGATTATATTAGCACTTAATTTTGATTTTTAAGGTGACAAGAAAATTGGATTGGGAAAACATAAAATATCTTACGTGACAAGAAAATTCCAACCAAATGTTTGACGTTGTCCAAAAATATAAACCAAACATTATGTCAGTCGAGAGCTCCCCATTAATGGCGGCGATAGTATGCGGTTCACAAAACAACTGAGGAGCCATCTCCACACGCTGTTCCAAACTCAAAAGACTCGATTCAGGTCTTGGAAACCTTTGTTCGCTTGCCAGATCTCTCTTCGTGATTTTGCTAGCGGTGTCTCTTAGGACAAGGTGTTTTGCGTTCCTACTTCTCTTCCTTTGAAAGTAAAGTTTCCTTTCCCCTTCTTTGCTAAATTTCTTTACGAGTTTTCGATTACTCTTTTCTCGCATCGCTCCCGATCTATTTTGTGGCTATTGGCTTCCTCGGTTTACACATACTGTTCTATCATTTTTTGTAGACCCCTTAGGTTTTCTGGCATGTTCTTTGTTAGTTCCTTATAGAAATCTCCCAATCACATGCCTCCTATGAACGCACCAAAATAAGATTAAAACGATAGGTCCGAACCTGCAAACTCTTTATAACGAACCTACTGTGATATTCCCAAGCTTTCATCGCTTCGTTGAGCTATATTGTTTAGATCTGCGATTGTCTTGGTAAACTTCTGCTTTTGGTATAAGCGTCCTTAAAATAGATTTGACAGCTGTGCCCAATATGTGATGCTTCCATTTGGTAAATCTTTGTACCATGTGATCGCTATTCCCGACAAAAATATGGGGAACGCCTTACATACCAACTCAATTTCATCATTGCAGAACCTCATGCTATTATGGTAGGATTGTAGGAATTCCTTTGGGTCATTCATCCTATTGTAGATTTTCACATATAATGGTAACTTGAAGTTCTTTGGCATCCTGAAGTTGCAAAGATGTGGTGCTAGTGGCGACTTGTTTGCATTGTCATCCGCTACTTCGTCTCTCAACTCGTCCCTATATTTAAGGCCCTCATTATTTTGAACAATTGTTTTACTTAACCTGGGGGACTTTAGTTTGAGAATAGCTAGAAACTGATTATAAAGTTTCTCTTTATTCACTTCTAGGAACGACGAATGCTCTCCTTTCTTTTTCCTTATTCGTGTTAGGGAATTCTGTCTCTTCTTCTTCTTCTTCTGTGTCATCCCTAGCATGTTCTTGCTCTCTGCTGGGAATGAAATCCTGATGTTGGCTGGGATGCATATTTCTATCTCTCCTAGTTTTTTCCTCTTGAGTGTGATGGTTTTTACTTCTTTCACCCCCGCTGAGCACCATTATCATTCTTGTTGGGAATGAACGGCTGGAAAATTTTTTTGTCTCCATAGATTGCGCCAAATGTTGTGGTATTCCCAATCCAGCCTATTGATCGTTATTCACCACGGTATGCCTACAAAAGATATCCCGGAAGTGGTTCCATGGAAAAAGCTCTGACGCTTAAGTTAGTATTCTCTTTTCAGAAATCAAGCTTCTCTAGTATGGTTGCACTCACCTCTATCTGTGACTTCTTTGTTCCTTTTATAGCCTGTTCTGAACGTGGATCCACATTTCTTGGATTTTCCATTGTGTGCTTAATCGTGGCTCCAAGATTGTCGGTTCGTGGTCGGTGCCTGACCACAATCTCCATTTTTCACGATTTGTGAGTTGCTTCTACCTCTGCTCGCATCACAAGCTAGTCTTAGGCTTATTTGCATCTTTGGGTCTGTGGCCAAGCCTTTGGGCTAGATATACACCAAACATGTGCCAATAAAATGTCATTTTGCTTTAGTAGCTTTGACGTAGTAACTAAAATATTGAATTTAACTAAAAATTATAGAAATAACTCACATAGTGTAGATGGACATGATCGTCCGATTGACTTCCTCACATATCCACTGATCTTCAAAATCACTACAAAATGCAGTGATATCCCATTTACATCTGCATACACATTCATTTTCCAAGAATGAGTATGTTGAGTTTTGATCATGAGGTTGAAGCCAATTATACTAGACCCGTATGAAGTGTGGTTACTGTTGAAGGACTTGTGCTCTTGCAATTGGAGGTCTAACCCTCATTGGTTTTTGTTGGGACCGATCTAGGTGTTGGTTTGACGGGTCTTGGTGTTGTTATCACCGGTTTAGGTGATGCGGGTTGTGTTTCCTCAAATGTCGATCTGTTACAGGATCGGCATAAATAAGTCGGCGAGGCCAAAGTAGAAACATTCCCCGTGCATGACCAACCGTCTTGTATTCTCCGTCTGTGACTGGAAAAGGGGTGCCCAATACAAAAGGTTCCTCCAATGAAACCCTAGAAATACCCTCAGAAATAGGTATAATGGTGTTTCATCAATTCATGCAGAACTCCACTGGCTAGGTGAAGTGGTTTACCATCTATGCTTTGGTCTATATACAGCTCACACAGAAGGGATTTCTACATTCCCACAAAACTATGTTAATTTACAAATTTCTTAAATTATTAGAAACTTTTTGAACAAATATAATAAATATATACCTTTTTTCACTTGGTTGTAATACATTGTCTAGATTGTCTGATTTGAATGATTGACATTCTATTCTCAGAGTTTTCACAATAACATCTTGATTCACCTCAATATCTCTGGGGGGATTACGTGATCCCTTTGATAGCAGCATCCTATCGGGCATCAATCATTTAAGTTGTCTTGAAGAACAAGCTCGGTGTGTTAAATCAACCTACGAATAATGATGTCTTGCTGCTCAATTCGTTTGTCCTGAAGAAGCTTTTTTTTTTAGGATGTGGACTCTGGAGGGTTCATCACCATCATAGGACCTTACAATGCCAAAATCCTCCCGTTGGGTCCTGAAAGATCCCACTCCCCTAGCACGCGGCGGTTGTCAGGTTTTTCACTTGATTTACAAAGGATTTAGTGCTTATCAATTGGAATAATGTGCCATTGTAATTGATCATTATTCAATTTTTCCTAAATATAATAGAACGTATATAATAATACACGTATAAGAAAAATAATAAATGCACTATAAATTTTACGTACAGTTCTTTCAGCAATAATTTTTTCTTCATCTTTAACATACACTCCGTCTTTGTTTTTCTAGCCTTTGAGGAATAGATCGTGCCTCTCAATGTCATCCTCGTTGATTAGTTGAACTTCCCTTGCCTCATCTTCGGTCATCCCACCCTCTATTGAAATTTTCACATCTTCTTCAAAACTTTGTTTCACGAGGTCCATTGCCGCCTTGACATAACCCCCACGGCTCAATCGGTGAGGAATTTTATTCTTCTCGTCCATTAGTTGTTTATCTTCTCTCAAGCCGTAAGTTAGGATGTTAGACTTATGTCATCACTGTAGACATGTTAATCCTAACTCATTAACGATATGAAAATTTGTTATTACTAACATTATCCTTATTCTCCAATGCCCTCCTTTTGTGGATCTCCCAACTTCCGGGTTGAATGTGAGTGTAAGTTAGCCAAGAGCGATCACCCCTCTTATCACTAAAACTTTATCCCCTTGACAAAGTTTACTAATGCTGTTGCCAACTCTTGGACATCATCATCATAGCCTTCCTTCTCAAATCATCCATGTCCTGTACTTCGATGTCAAATGGTCTCTGGGAGGATTTTGAACTCCATAGGGTCAATCACAAAGATACATTTTCAATCAAGGACAAATTTAGAGAAATAACAGTTCACTAATTCTACCTTGCATTCCATTCATAAAGTGGACTTGTAATCTTTAGGAACGTTCATACCAACTATCATAGTGGATCGCCACCCTCATTTTACCCACCTTCACTACCCAACTAGACCATTTAGCGCATTGGGTCGACACACACTTGTTAGACTTATTGAATATCAACGAGGTTAACTCTTTCCTAGCCATTCTACTTTCTAGGTTCTAGAATGAATTCAGGGTATTCCTACATCCTTGGATCCATCGTCCAAATCCTCACCCATACCATGGTTCGTTATTGGTGGATTTTCATTTCGGGATAGTGAAAATTGATCAGGAGTCCTTTTGTTAGATGCCATGTCATACGGTACATTTGAAATGTACCATAAAACTACTTAACCGTACTTGATGGAGCTACATATCACAAAACATTACTAAACAAAAAATTAGTTTAAAAAAAACATATTGTATACTTTTACCCTTATTATATGAAATGTAGAATACATATCTCAAATCCTTTAATTTAAAATTGCAACAATTAATCCCTCTGTCATTTGATTACCTAACCCCAACTTAATACACATAAACCCATAGAATAAAAAATAAAACCCTAATCGAATGAAATGAAGAACAAATATAACTAATCTTTGAATTTACATCAATAATCCAACCTCACAAATTCACATACCAATTATCCTACCATAAAAAAATACAATTCCCATTGAAGATGCAAACCTTAATGTTGGGAGACCATTTCCCAACCAAAACCCTAAACCCTGCACAATTTTCCATGGATAACAAACCCTCACAACATCGATCTCTTAAATATCACTAACCCTTGTAGTGAAACTAAATAAAATCCATGGAAACCCTAGGGTTTTGGGTCACACAATGTGAACTCTAGTTTCCACATTAAACAATGGCTAACTTTTTTTTCAAACAAAGATTAGCATTTATTCTCCCTTATAGCTTCATCTTCAAGGGAAATCCCCAAACCCTAGCAAAATCAAAACATTGAGTGGAGGAATTTGAATATAAGAGACTATGGATGAAAACCATGATCAAAACATACCTTAAATTTAGTGAAAATGAAATCTTACAGTGGAAATGAGCTAAAATTGAGGTAAGGGAGAGGTTTTTGGAAGGGGAAAGAGGTGGAAAACCCGCTGGTGTTTTCAAATGGGCAACAAATGCCCTTTGAAAACCTTTTTGATGCTTTTCTTTTTTTGCATTCAAAAGGGTTTCCAAACTCGGAAGCTCTGTCTGGGATATTTCAAATTTTGGAAAAACATCTTCCCTTCCACTCATCAATCAAGACCCATTTCTGAGTTCGGAAATGGGGTTCATATAAAAAAGGGTAGAACCCAAAAAACCCCCAAAATCATCTATTCTAATTCTACTCTCAAAAACCCTAAATTCCCTCAATTCCTCCTAACCCAAACCTCAAAACTACCAACAATGAGTCGTAGGAACAAGGGTAGTAATTCCAAGGCGAGTGATGTGAGCCATCGTCCTTTCACGAAGATCGACCAATCTAGAAAATTATTCAATGACGGGGCCGAGGAGAGGTATGTAGCTTTCTCTTAGAGAAAACATATGAATTTGAAGGTTATTTTAGAGTCTAAGATTGGTGAGTTAGAGGTTGATTATTTGCTAGCCCATTTCAAAACTCAGCATCTCAAAAAATTGCTTTGCATTGGGGAACCTGTTCATGTCAATGAGGTGACCCAATTTTACGCAAATTTTGGTCAAAGTAGCAATAATTGTGAATTAAATAAAATGAATGGGAAGGATGTTATTGTGTCTAAGTATTCCATAAATGTAGCCCTAGAATGCCCTTACACAACCCCCAAATTGAGATGCGATGATTCCCAATGTCCCCTAGAAATTTACCACAATCATTGTTGGTCGGGCATGAGCGAGACAACCCCTCTACGTCTGGTCACTATGGAATTTTTTTTCCAGAGGCCAGGTAGGGATGCGGGGAAAGCCGAGTCCTATGACATTAGTGTTTTGACCGTCAAGCAATGACTCATCTACTTGTGGATTTGCCTTAACATCTTGCCAATGGGTTGCCACACATGCGAGTCGAGGATTGGTAACTTAATTTATTTAATATGTCATGGAGAAGGTAAAAATCAGCCCCTACTACACTATCATCTCTTTCATGCTTAAGGCGGAGAACACAAAAAAGAAGGACCTCCCCTACGGTGGTTTGATCACTGTCATGTTGAAGAAGACGGGAGTGAAATAAGTCGATAATCCCCTCAACATTAAATATTATGATGAAGCTTGGTTCCAACACAAACAACTTCAGCTTAGTTTCAGTGAGAAATGGGAGCCTAGGGTAGTTCCCGGCCAACAGGCTAAGAATGCAAAGAGAGCTTGCGAGACAGACCTAGATAGAGCCGATGCATCAAGCTCCAGTACGTAATCACTGTATTTTATATTACATGAAATATATGTTGCATTTAATTATAACTTGTATTCTAATTTTTAAAAAATTGATAGGTTCACAGACCGGTTGGAAGGCTAGGCTGGGGAAGTATTTTGATTGCTTGCATGCAAATGTGACTGAGACACACAAGATGTTGAATTGGGCCCCCTCTCAGCATGTGACGTTCATTGAATCCCAAGGACTTCACCTTGAATTGAGCGAGGATGAAGAGCAAGCAAACTTCGAGCCAGTTTTCTCGGAGACAAGTGATGAGGATGGTGGTAACAATGGTGGTTATCGTGATGAGGGTGGGCATGGCAATGAGGGAGGTCAATGTGGATAAGACACGGCCAGGGATAGAGGTTAAGGTGTTGAGAAAACTGGCGGGAACCTGGAGTCTCAAGGTCCGGAAGAAATTGGCGGTGCCCCAAATGATGAAACTGACCCCGAAATAGAAGACATGTTTGAAGAGGTGTAATAGGAGGTCAATTTAGATATTGATTTTCTACAATGTTTTGCTATGATGCAATTTGGATTTTAGAGAACATGTTTTGGATTTTAGACAATGTTTAGTAATTAAGCTTTGAATGGAACATTTATTTTGGTAGAAGTCAAATGTATTTTCATCGACCAGTTCTTTCCATTGTAAATGACACGAGCGCGTATAACGTGGATGTGATTAATTTGTATTGTAACAGATTTGAAATATTAAAAATCTGACTAAATTTGTTTTTTTGGCCCCTAGCATCTTATACATCTTTTGGTCCCCGAGACCAAAACCACGTCCTTTTAGTACCCTACAAATTCAAAACGGTTTTTTTAATCCCCAAGGTGATTTTCAAGGTGGTTTTCTGGTGGTTTTGGGGACCAAAAGATGGTATAAGATCATATGTTAGGGACAAAAAAACAATTTAGTCTACCTGAAAACCACCCGGAATCTAGTTTGGGGACCAAACAAACCGTTTAAAATTTTTTGGGTACTGAAAGGACATGGTATTGGTCTCAGGGACCAAAAGATGGTATTAGGTCATATATTAGGGACCAAAAGATGGTATTAGGTCATATGTTAGGGACCAAAAAAACAATTTATTCTAATTTTTGAGAATGACCAATTGTACAGAGCTAATTCGAGTTCAGAATTAGCTCTTACTTTCAGCTTAGTAGCACATACATGTTTCCGAACTCGCAAAGTATTAGGATCATGTTTACCATGAGTGACGAATAGCTTTTTGAGCTCAGAAAGTGTGTTTCTGAGCTCATGTGCATTTTCCGGACCTTCTCTAGAATTTTCGAACGAACACAAATGTGAAATTAAATTATTTCAAGGTTTGAAAATGCATCAGCCCATATTATTAAAGGGCTGATTCAAGGTTTCCATACTCAGAAACCCTTTCCCTATAAAAAAATAGATCTAGAATTCATTATCAAAATCCACTCCCAAATCCTTAAACCCTAACCCATCATTGTGAACTCACAAGCGTTAACCACCACTACCAAATTCCTAAAACCCTCAATTTGGAGTACATGGAAAGAGGTGGAGAATCAAAGAGCGGAATCCCTAGGTCACGATCCACTGGAAACACATTGATGACAAGGTTTGTTTCCCCTTTTGCCTAAAAATGATATGAAGAATTACATGAAAAGGGGAAGCTGTTAGATTGCTACTTGGTTGATTTTAGCAAATATCTTGAAATAGGTTTGGCCGACCCTCTTAGTAAATTTAGCGATCAACATGTCGAGAAGTTGCTATCTTGTAATGAGAGCGCTTACTTTGGCTTAACTAGTCAATTTTACGCAAATTTACATGGAGTTGCTAACAGTGACTATGAGACTAAGGTTGGGGGCATAGACATTCCCATTAGCCAATGGTATATCAATAAGTTGTTGGATTTCCCTTACGAACACCCCAAACTTATTTTTCCAGAAGATTTGGATGGGTCATTGGATGATCGTTACCATAGGGAGAAGTGGCCATTAAATAGTGAGTATCCATATGTTGACTTTGTGGAATGTAGTGTGAGATATTTAGGATGCGAGAGTAGGTGAATAGGAAGGCGAAAAATTTTGATCTAGAAGTTTTGTCAATTGATCATTGTATCACTTATGATTATTTCTAGAACTCTCATTCTTTCGGGTGGACACATCACCGAGCCTAACTATCCCACACTCAATCTATTCTATTATATCATGGGGGGTAGAAAATAAATCTCGAGGCGGCAATTTTTAGGCATATGTCTTACATTGCAACTTTGAAGAAGTTGATCGAAGGCTTCCCTTATGGCCATTCGATCACACTAATTTTGAAGAAGTTTGATCCATCTCTACCTGGGGTTGTTAATTGTAGCTAACTAACCCGGGTGGAGGGCTTATAGGCCAAAGATAGAGAATTATAATTTTTCACCCATTCTCACTGCTAAGCTACCAAGGGGTAGTAAGCGGCAAGCCCTGGGTTTGTCCACAAGGATGCTAGGGCTCAAGTACTAGTTAGAAACACAACCTTATGCGGGTCATCAATCGGTACCAGTGAAAGGAACATCCAGTAATGTAAACATGCAACTGGGGGGATGGTTTGGTATTTTCAACTAACAACTACAAAGCATGAAATTAACAAACAAGTAGACTATTTATACTAGGCACTTGGAAATCATTTAGAAACATGGAAGTTCTAATGCTTCAATCCTTAATTCATTCACATAAAGACTTACAAAAGACCTATCAGTGTGTTCACAACACGTGGTGTGGCCGATGGCATACACTTCCCCATCCATGTCACAGTGGGTTCATTCGCAACCCTCCATTGGCACCGCCATCGTAATTAGGGGAGCATAATGAGATCCAACCATCGCTGTAGGTTTGTTTCTCCCCCGTGCTATTACATCCTGGGCTTCCACCACGAATGCAACTACTCATCCTGGGTCCTATATATGTTAGGCTCGAGGATTGTAGGCACCTTATTTGTGATACTAGGGTTTCAACACAACACCTAGGTTGCTACTATTAGCTATCTATACCTGTAACCTCTCGGACAACAGTTACGAAGGTAGCTAACATGTCGAGAAGTTTCTATCTTGTAATAAGAGCGCTTACTTTGACTTAACTTGTCAATTTTACGCTAATTTACTTAGAGTTACTAACAGAGACTATGAGACTAAGGTTAGGGGCATAGAAATTCCCATTAGCCAATGATATATCAATAATTAGTTGGATTGCCCTTACAAACACCCCAAACTTATTTTTCCAAAAGATTTAGATGGGCCATTGGATGATTGTTACCATAGGGAGAAGTGGTTGTTAAATAGTGAGTACCTATATGTTGACTTTGTGGAATGTAGCGTGAGATATTTTGGATGCAAGAGTAGGGAAATAGGAAGGACGATAACTTTTGAATAGAGATATGTTGTCATTTTATCATCATATCACTTATGATTATTTCTAGAACTATCGTTCCCCCGGGTGGACACATCATCAAGCCTAACTATCCCACGCTTAATCTATTATATTATATTATAAGGGGTAGAAAAATAAATCCCGGGGCGGCAATTTTTAGGCATATGTTGTACATTGCGAATTTGAAAAAGTTGATCAAAGGCTTCCCTTATGCTATTTGATCACGCTAATTTTGAAGAAGGTTGACCCACCTCCACTCGGGGTCGTTAATTGTAGCTAATTAACCTGGGCGGAGGGCTTATGGGTCAAAGACAACGATTTATAATTCTGCACCCATTCTCACTGCTAAGCTACCAAGGGGTAGTAAGCAGCAAACCCTGGGTTTGTCCAAAATGATGCTAGGGCTCAGGTACTAGTTAGAACCACAACCTTGTGCGGGTCGTCAATCTGCATGAGTGAAAGGAACAACCAGTAATGTAAATAAGAAATTGGGGGTGGGGGTGGGGGTTTGGTATTTTTAACTAAAAACTACAAAGCGCACTTGGGAATCATTTGGAAACATGGTAGTTCTAATGCTTCAATCCTTGATTGATTATCATAAAGACTAACAAAAGACCTATCAGTGTGTTCACAATATGTGGAGTGGTTGATGGCATACACGTCCTCACCCTGTCATGGTAGGTGCGCTTGCAACCCTCCATCGACAAAGCCATCATAGTTAGGGGAGTACAACAAGGTCAGACCACCGATGTAGGTTTGTTTCTCCCTCGTGCTATTACGTCCCGAGCTTCCACCACAAATGCAACTACTCCTCCTAGGTTCTATATACACTAGGCCCGAGGATATCTGTGATACTAGGGCTTCAACACAACACCTGACTTGCTACTATTACCCATCTCTACCCGCAACCTCTCAGACATTAGTTAGGATGTCAGCTAAGACGGGTGTGATGGTCAGCGCATTCTTGAATCCCCCATGCACACCTACGTGGATGCGTTCTCCCCTACCCATTCTAACATCCGTACTTATCTTCCCAATGGGGCATCAATAATTGCACCATACATGAATATAGTCCCAAAGTGTGTGCTTATATGTTGTGTAGTATTCATGTGTTTATAACATTCAAGAACAATCACAATATTATCATAAACACAAAGATGTGATGAATCTAATGAATCTCAATAATAATTTAGAACATACCAAGTGCAAAAATTAATCCCAAGCTAATCTAACTACTCCCTAGACATGGAAATTCAAATACGAATTTGAGATCCACATCTTTGGGACAAAGCAAAAAAGAAAAGAAAATATTACAAAACCTACAAAGGGAACTCCTCCCTTCTCTACAAATATGATCCAAAATATGTTCCCACCTCTTTGAATGAGTAGAATAAGGTCCTATATATAGTAGTAAGAGTTTGGGCCTAAAAATAGGCCAAAAGTAGCAAAACCCTAGATCAACCGCCTTTGCCTCGTGAAGGTTGATTCTTCCTGGATCTTTCCCAGACTAAGGAAACACTCCTTGGACCACGATTCACCATTTTCTCCTTTGGTCATCTTGAACTCTGAAGCCTTTTATCTTTGGCTATAATCTCCTTCTACCATGCATTGATGTTCGTGGCCTTCATCTACTTCCATTCAAATACGAATGAACTTCAAATCCTCTACCGTTAAAGACAAATGGCCTTCATAAGAATGTAATGTAACAAATAGCATTCGTAGGTGACCTACTAAAGGTACTCAAAATGAAGACCAAGGAGCCTGTGAACACGATATGTCAAGAATCACTAATTAACTATACAAAACGTGGTATTTAGAATAGAAAACCAAACACGGTTGTATACCTGTTATGTAAACTCCACTAATATCGCCAAACTGCTAACCATAACTAACTAAAAAAATTGTCAAATGCATTGGTTAAAGCATGCAAAATGGTGCATATCAGACTTCCCACACTTAAACCTTTACTCGTCCTCGAGTAAATAAAATCAAAGAAAAAGGTTCAAGTAGAATGAAGCATTCGAAATAGCCAATGCATTCAACTTATTCCCAAGCTACCCTTGTTCCCCCAAGAAGGTGAAAATACTCACAACTCTCACACTCCCCAAAGTTAAGCAACCAAACCACCCAAAGCAAGTAAATGTATATGGAAAAAGATAAGTGACAAAAGGTCGGAATAAAACCAAGCTTACTTCCCTCAAAGTAGTCCCAAAAGCAATCAAAGAGTTATCCTCAAGAAAAACAATCCACCAAGGAAATCCAAAAATCATCGACTTGGTTGCAATACATGGATAGCTCAAAATTTTTGACCTAGTTACAACCAAGGAGTCTAATGTATCGTCAACCTAGTTTCTGTTTCTTGTTTCTTTTTTTTTTCCTCTCAATTTCTCTCATTTATCCTAGGAGCACTTTTGGTTTTTCATCCTAGCTTTATCCCATAGAAACTACTTCGCAAACCAGCGCCAATGGTAGCGCTTCAAGATAAAAGATCAAAAGAATACTATTGTGCCTTCAATAGAGAGAATTATCACGATATAGAGTATTGCAGAGATCAATTGAGACATGTAGAAGAAAACATGAGGAATAGGTTTCTTGGACAATACAGGAAGGAAGATGATGGTAATAGATACAATGAATCAAGCAAGATAGGAAGCTTCATGGCCAAACCCCAAGCCACGATGAACACTTGGGACAAAAATCAAAAGATGATGGGGATAGTAGAATTTGAAGAGGATGTGCCCAACGAAGCTCCAGAAAGCATAGTTTTCTACATACATGGGTTAACATAGTATTTATCAAATAATGTCTGGAAGGCTAAGGCAAGGTATTCACCTCCACAGGAGCCTACGGGAAAAAAAATATTACGTATCAAAGAAAAAATCACGTTTAGCGAAGATGATATTGTTCCTAATGCCTCACCACACAATGATCACATGGTTATTGTAGTTAAAATTGGGAACACGATTGTTCATAGAGTGTTTGTCGATGATGGAACTGTGGTAGAAATCCTTTTGTGGACTGTTCTGAAAGACTTGGATTCAAGAAGATAAACTTAAGAAAATCCATGTCCACACTCGTATGATTCATAGGACGAGTAGAGACGCCATTTGGCAATATTCTGGTACTTGTAAAAATTGGGGAGAATGAGAGGAACTGCACCATGATATGTGACTTATTTGTCATAGATGCTCTAAGTTCATTTAACGTCATTATTGGAAGGCCATGGATGAACTTAGCCAAAACACTATGGTCTTCGTACCATTAGTCATGGAATTCCCTACCCCAACAGGGATTGCAACGGTGAGGGGAAACCAACTAACCGCCAGGCCGTGTATGTTCATTCTAATGAAAGTAGGAAGAACTGTGAAACAACAAAAAATGGTTAGCACTATCACCAACATTGACTCACTTAACCAGGTGGATTGCCCAATAGATATAGGGAAGAAGCTGAAGATGTCATTCTGGATGACAACAATACGTCTAAATGTGTCAAAGTTGGGAAATATCTTCCAGATCGAGAGAAACAATGGGTGATACAAATTCTGAAAGATCATAAGGACACATTTTCATAGAGTTTGCAGAACATGGGAGGATCTGACCTAAGTGTAGCAACTCATTCTTTGAACATCGCGAATTCAATCAAGTCAGTCAAGCCGAAACAAAGAAGCTTCGCCAGTGATAGACAAAAGGTAATATAGGAAGAAGTAAAAACATTGTTGCAAGCTGGGATTATAAAGGAAGTGATATACCCAACATGGCTAGCGAATCTGGTGATGGTGAAAAAGGAAGACTTTGGGTGTATAATGTGTATAGATTTCACCAATATAAACAAAGCATGCCCAAAGGATAGTTACCCCTTGACAAAGATCGACCAGCTAGTAGAAGCGATCTCAGAGTACGAGGTCCTTGCATTCTTGAATGCCTATAAAGGGTATCATCGGATATTGATGAACCCTGAAGATGCAGAAAAAATGGCCTTCAAAACAAGTTTTAGAATATTTGGCTACGTTAAGATGCCCTTCGAATTGAAAAATGCAGGAGTAACGTATTAGAGAGTGGTTGATAATGCGTTTCACAGCCAGATCGGGCACAATATAGAGGCATGTGTGGATGATATGGTCATAAAAGTAGGCAAGTAGAAGGCTTCACAAATGACTTAAAAGAAATCGTGGATACATTAAGTGCAATTGGAATGAAGCTAAATCCCATGAAGTACACAATAGGGGTTAGCGCTGGTAAATTCCTAGGATACAAGATCTCCTCGAGGGGGATCGAGGCTAACTCAGAAGAAATACAAGTAATCGTTAACCTCCCCCTACCATGAACAGTAAAGGAAGTCCAAATCTTGATGGGGTCGTTGGTTTTGCTCAGTAGGTTTGTGTCAAAAGTAGCTGAAAGGCACTTCCCATTATTCAAAATCCTTAAGAAGGCCAAGAAGTTTAGCTGGAGTGAAGAGTGTCAATCAGCACACGAATACCTGAAGGGCCAACTTCAGACACTTCTAATCTTGAAAGCACCAATTCAGGGAGAGACAATATACTTGTATTTGGATATTTTAGTGAATGCATTAAGCTCAGTCCTGGTAAGGCAAGAAGGCCAGAAACAGATACAAGTGTTCTACACCCGTAGAATACTACACTAGGCTGAAAGGGCATATGTTCCAATTGAAAAGTTAAGCCTAGAATTGATAAAGTCGGCAAGAATATTGCGAAACCATTTCCATAGTTATATGATTGTTGTATACTGATTACCCAATTAAGAATGTCTTGAACAAGCCCAAGTCATTCGGGAGAATGGCCAAATGGGCTCTTGAATTAGGACAGTTCAAGATTGAATTTCAACTGCGAACCTCAATCAAAGCACAAGCTTTAGCATATTTCATTTCTGAAATGCCAAGCGTCAGAGCGCAGCATGAGAAAACACAACAGTTTCTTGACGAAGACAAAGGAAAGGCCAAATGGGAAAACGTCGCATAGAAGTTGTTCATAGATGGGGCATCTAGCAAGGAAAAATGTGGAGCAGGACTATTATTGATTAACCCGGACGGAGGAGAATACAGATACTCGCTTCGTTTTGATTTCTCACTCACCAATAACGAAGCTGAGTACGAGGCATTAATATGAGGCTTAGACCTTACAGTTAACATAAAGGTGAAGAGCATTTGAGTGTTCAGCGATTCACATATAGTGGTCCAACAAGTGTGAGGAGATTACGAAGTGTGAGGAGATTACGAAGTGTGAGGAGATTACGAAGTGCGAGAAGAGCAATTGATGAAATAATCATTTCTCACCAGGAGTACTTCAACATCCAACATGTCCTAAGAAGATAAAACATGAAGGTGGATGCCTTAATCAAGTAAGCAATAGCAGGTTTTGAATCCTTAGCTGACCACAAAGATGTGAAAGTGGAAGTCATTCCGGTTAGAAGCACAACGAGGACAATCTTTCAACAACTCAAGCATAAGAAGTAAACTGGATAATGCCATTGATTGAATACTTGGACAAAGGGAAGCTACTGGTAGATAAGGTACAAGCAAGGAAGCTAGACACGTGATCTCGCAACTATGTTTATGAATATGTAACCTTGTACAAGAAAGGGTACCTATCTCTATGGATAAAGTCTGTGGGGCCATCACAAGCATGGAAAATCTTGAAAGAAGTACAAGAAGGATTGTACGGATCACATTAAGGATCTCGAACGATAGCAAAGAAGATCTTTGAGCTGGATACTACTGGTCAACCATGTTTAATGACGCATACAAATTCGTTCATTAATGCAAAACCTTCCAGATAAATGCTCCAATATCGCAAAAGCCGCAGGCAGCCTTAATAGGAATATATGGAGCTTAGCCTTTTGATAAATGGGGAATTGATCTTGTTAGACCTTTTCTAAAAGGTGCTAGAAGTTCCATGTTTTTTATTGTGGTAGTCGACTACTTCACGAAGTGGGTAGAAGCGAAACCCTTAAGAAGAGTCACAACGAAAGCAGTAAGAAAATTTGTCTGGTAGAATATAGTTTGTCGCTTTGGAGTACCACAAACCATCGTTACCGAAAATGGCATGTAATTCACAAGAGGGATCTTTACAGAATGGTGTTTGAAACTGGGAATTATGCAGAAATTCACTTCTGTAGCTCACCCCTAAGCGAACGGACAAGTAGAGGTAACGAACAAAATAATCATTCAAGGTATCCAGAAAATATTGGAAAGAAAGCAAGAAGGCTGGGTAGATGAGATACCCAATACCTTGTCGTCATACAAAACAACAATGTGAGAACCAATAGGAGAAACGTCGTACAGTCTGGTATATGGGCACGAAGCGGTAATACCAGTTGAAATCAAACAATCAAGCCTTCAAGTCAAACAATACAAAGAAGATGCCAACCCAGAGATGGTGAGGTTGGACTTGGATGCACTTGAGGAAAATAGACAAAGGGCGGCAATCAAGGAAGCAAAGTACAAAGAAAGAATAGCCAGAGCTTACAACTAGAAAGTCAAGGAAACACAATCCCAAATTGGCAATCTGGTGTTACGGAAGAATGAAGCTAGCCAATCAGAGGAAAAGGGAATACTGTGATCAAAGTGGGAAGGGCTGTATAATATAATAAAGGTGCACCAATCCAACTACTACGAGTTAGATAGAATGGATAGTAGCAGCGTTCCTAACACTTGGCACATAGTCAACTTAAGAAAGTTTTATGTCTAGAATCAGCAAAGAGTCAGGAAAACCTAGTTTCCGTGTGTAAAAACCATGATATAATCATTGGGAGTGTTCGTTCCTTTGTTTTGCGCTGAAGGTCATATGATCTCAACATAAATTATTTGGAGTAATATCTTTTCTTTTTATATAGTCGTGCTTTGCATTTGCAAAACTAAGTTACAAATTCTTAACATACAAACACATGATATAGTGGCATAATTATCATTTATGAACATCACTCAACTTCTCTCTTCGTAAAATACAAAGAAACACAAATCAGGAACTTTGCAGTAAAATAGATGTACCCACAACAAAGCGACAAAAGTAATCCATAGATCTTGTGACTTTGCACTATCAGTAAAAAGCAAGCTATAAATCTTGCTACTAGGAAAACCTAGCTCATATAAAGAAAGTCTGATATTATTTTAATTCATTATTAGAGAAAGTCTCATGTTTGACCGACCAACAGTTAGACGAATAATGAAAAGCCTCATTTCAATAATTTTTAGGGTTAAAATATAATTATTTATATATTGTGGCACATTTTAAAAAAATTTCAAAGTTATAGAAATCTCGTTGTAATAAATAAAAACAAACATCAAATCACCATATTAGTTAAATCAATTATGAAATGCCTCCATGTAATGGTTAGTCAGTCTAAAATAAAACTTTGTGCTTTTATTATGATTAGGGAATATTTAATTTTCTAAAATTAAGATTATACAATAGAAAATTTTTAGCTATTTCTAATTTGTTTTATGAGCAAAAAAATTAATTTATTACATCTTTGGTGGTATTCTACCATACCATACCGATACCAACCAAATTTAACATATACCAATATGTTGGTATGCCAAAGACTTTGTACGGTATTGGTTTTTAAAAATAACATACCGACATTGTTGGTATGGTACGTCGTATTAATAAAAAGCGTGCCGAATCAAACTCTACAATAGGGCATTGAAAATTTGAGGACAGAGATCCATAGCGATCGGAAAAAAACTATATCCAAGAAAGTCAAGACGTTTCCAAAACTTATGATCAATCAAAATAATGAAACCCTGGATATAAATAGGTATAATGAGAGGTTGCAAATGATGAATGATAAAATATAATTGATAACCCCAATCTTACAAATAGTACAACCGTATAACATAATATTATCTCAAATTACACTTCAAAATCTAAAAAATTCCAGTACGCTAGGAATTAACTGACTTCAGAGGTGGAGGTGGGCGAAGGCTGAACAATGATAACAGCGGCTTCCTGGCTTGGTGGCTTAGAGGGAGCTTCCTAGCTTGGCTATTGGGTTGGGGCTTGAATGCTCGCATTAGCCTCAGTGGCCACACTGACATCAAAATTAGGAGTTGGAGCAACAATGCCAGATTTAAATGGAAGATCTTCCAATTAATCAACCTCGCAGCCCTTCAGTTCAGCCGCACAAGGAAGACTGGGATGACTGGCAAGATGCGAGAGTGAGCATAGGGATGTCTCCCATGAATAATCTTTTTGATAAAAGCTTTGTTTAGTTTTGCCTTATGCTTCTCCAGAGTCTTAGTACACTTCTTTAGCGAGGGAAGACTTTTCAGCAAACAGGTTTGATTTCACTCGCGTTGATCCTTCACAGCCTGGCAGTACCCAATGGTGCAAGCATTGCTGGAAACATCCTCAAATAATTTGTAGAAAGACTTAGTATTTCTAAACCGATCTACCAGGATTTGAGGATATTTATGGGGAAGTAGGTCCATGGGTATGCATCTCTTCCAACTCAGAACAAAGCCGATTCATTTCCAACTCTGCGACCTTCTCACGCTCCAGAGCAGCCTTCAGGTATGTTTCTAGATTCACACATTTTATTTCATGTGCCTTATACTTCTCCATGAACGACTCATCAACGGGAGCGAACTTAGAAAGCCGCTTACTTGCAATTTGAAGGCTTTCGTTGACCTTATAAAATGATAACACATAGGACAAAGTTAATCAACATTTTACATACAAAGTATCATAGTATAGAAAAATTCGCTAAAATCTTGCCGTGAACTTACCGCATCCAGTGTATCAGGCAGAGAGAGGTTGGATAAAATGTTAGATAACATCCCTTCCGCTAGAGGAGTTTTAGTTCGCACCAGAGTTTCAAGGCGAGATGGGATACCACGCCTTTTTTTTCACGGGAGGAAGCGAATGTCCTGAAAGACCTTCACTCCTGTCCCGCTTGCGCTTCTTCTCCCTCTACCCACCAACATAGCGATAACCACCAGTCTCCCCGCCTTCAGGAGACTTACCCTTACTACCAGTGCCAGTTTTGCTACCACCCTGCTGGGTGGTGTTGCTTACAGCAGCGTTATCAGGCTGAAAAAAATTCTCAACCACCTCATCATCATCGCCATCAAAGAGCGACCTGTCAATGTCACCCCCAGCTAGATCAATGTCTGAAATAAAATGAATATCACAGATCAAACGAACGCACGGAGAGAATAAATCTTTTCCAAAATAAGAGAGAATACAGATCAAACACATCAAAACAATAACGAAAAAACACCTTCAGCATCACAGCCAACATGGCAGAGATGTTGGGTATGAGCACGGAGTGTGTCACAATTTATGTCTAAGTAGTAAAACGGACATTCAAACCAGGAAGCTTAGACTTGGAAACCTTGTAGTTCCAAGAAGGCACAACCACTTCGGGATTTTGCTTTAACTTTATAAAAAAATTTATTTTGTACACTACAGACAACCATTACTAAGGAAACCACTAACAAGCTCAACCCAGCAATCACAGGATAAAAGGTGAATTCATCTACTGTGTTTTTAACTTTTCGTAGAAGATAGAAATTACGACAAGGGAAAAAGGAATATCTTCTTTCTCACAAACATGAAGAAACCCCATTACAATAGCCATGCCCTTGGGGTGAAATTGGGACAATGCGACCTTGTACAAACTTTGAAGATCAACCACGTGTTGAGAGAGAGGAAAATAAATGCCAAAGTTCAAATAGGCTAAATAACATGAAGTATAGCCATGCGGAGGAGTGCAAATACATTCAAAATTTGCAGAAGCGCAAAGCTTAAAAGGAGCTAGAAGTGGGAAATAATTCTTCAAGTCATCTGAATACAAACCAAACAGCATACTGCGTATAGTAGAGGATCCGGTGATATGACCAGAATTCCCGTCGGAGTGAGCATCTTCTACGGGAGACTCAACATGGTTAGAGGAAGACATGTGGATAAGCAAAGATCCTAGATTTGGAAGTAGCAGCATTACTTAGGGTAAACACTGCGGGCACAAGTTTTTCAGAGAAAAGACTAATAGAAGACGTGCCAGAGAAGATGATCGAAAAATAGTTACAAACGCAACAACTATTTAAATTACCAGAAATCGAAGAAGAAATTCAACGTATCAAGTCCAGAACATTCACCAAAGAAATTGGAAATTAAGTTAAGGACTAAACTTACTCTTAAAGAGGATAAATAAATATGATACGCAGAAAATCTAGGGATGATCAGAGAGGATAAAGGCTTGGGCAACAGAGGAGATAAACTATAACACAAATGAGGGAAGACAATTAAATATCAAAAAGAAATGGCAAGATCAAGGAAGACAACCAGTTCAAAAGCGCAATGCTGATAATCTGACACAAAAAGGAAATCATCTTTTGCTTATATCGAGCCATGGGCGGTATATGAAAAGATAGTGCACTGAATGAGGGCAACATTGAAATATTCGTTTCAAATTCCTCATTTAAGAAGTAAAGCGAGAGCAAACATCAGAAAAATACGAAATGGAATAGCAAAAAATGAGGATAGAATTTCGGCCTCTAGAAATAAAATCTTTGCCAAAATAGCCTTATCACGAGGGATCAAGGATAAAGATATAGCCAAAAAGCTAACGTCACTTCGTAATGGCGACAAAAGTAGTTTTAAATGACAAACAGTCTGTTAATGAGCAACATAAGTTCGCATTTAAACCACAAAGTGACACCATTGCTTTGTTTTTTTTAGTCTTCATGGCTAGGGGGGCTTATGGTGTATACCTAGCCCAAACGCTGGGCCACAGGCCCAGAGCAGTAAATAAGCCCAAGACTAGCCTGCGATGCGAGCTAAGGTAGACGCAAGTCACGAACCGTTAAAAGTGGAGATCGTGGTCAGGCGCCGACCATGAACCGGCAATATCGAAGCTGCAATCAAGCACACGATAGAAAATTTGAGAAAGGCAGAGCCACGTTTAGAACATGCTATAAAAGGAACATATATAGGTGAGTGCAACCATACTAGAGAAGCTTGATTTCTGAAAAGAGAATACTGACTTGAGCGTAAGAGCCTTTTCCCTAGAACCACTTCCGGGATCTATTTTGCAGGCATACCGTGGTGGATAACGATCAATTAGCCGGATTGAGAATATCATAACAATGTTTTTTACACATAATCAAAAGAAGTGATGGATTGGATACATGTGCCTGGTGTCAATTCAAGAAATTGGTTGTACGAAACAAGAGAGGATCGGCTTCATCTGTAAGAGCCTAGGGCGGAAGGATAAGAAACAGTTCATTGCGCCATACATATATAGAAAGGTTATATACTAAGTTTGTTTGATTTACTTACTGGCTACAAATCACTCATTTGTATAGTTTCAATTTTCTCATTTAGGGGCCATTGGAGATTGATTTTGATTGTCCCCGCCCATAACCTCGTTTATATGGATCCCCTGCACTTCCAACCGTCAGATGCATTTGTCGAAATTTTGAAATTAGTGATGAAGGGCGGTAGCGACCAAAATAAAATTAATTTTGAGGTGATTGAAATTAAGGCGGGCTATGAACATTATTTATTCAATTTACGATACTTAAATAATTTGTATAAGACTTTAATTAAGGATTTTATGTTTATTTAAATCAGTACAAGAAACAAGCACAGACTTGGGATTGCAGCTATAATGTCATGCTATGCGCGGCTGAGTGCATTCAAGAAGTCAAAGATTACTTCATCCAAATTGACAAGATACATGTACAATTGTTTCTAGCAATAAATCAAACTATCCTTCTATTTTCTACTAACTGGTTATTGACAGGTTTTCATGAAGGAATCGAAGCCATACTCTCAAGATTATATCAACAATGCGAGGAATTCTTTGGCTAGGCATCTAATAGTCAATCGTTCAAGAACCCTAGGGAATTCAGATATTGCAAAAGTAACACAATTAGATAAATAATGAAGATTAGAACTATTGGAATATATTCCTAGTGTTTCCTCTTCCTATTCATAGATTATTGCTTGGTTAGTGTTATCTATAGATTTTTGTCAACATGCAAGATACTATCATCTATTGTGTTATGTTTGTTGATGTAGATTGAGGCATTTTTTGGAGCTGGAGACATATAATAGAGATATTCATGTACTCTTTCTTTTTTTAATGAAGAGGTTGTATATTAATTGCAAACCAAAACAAACTCTTCTGGACTCTCCCTCTGAGCCCATTATAAACATTTTCAGCCCAACACTTCAATTTTCCTACCCTTTAAACATATTTTCATGCCACTCTTTTTCTCTTATTTTACTTGTCATGGAAATTAACCTTTGCCCTAAATGTCAAATCTTGTGGGCATGCATCGTTCACGACCAACTGCCTTCGAATCTTCCCAATTAACACCTACAAATACAACCCCTTTGACTTCCATCGCATGAAAACTTCATATGGTTATCATTTCTCGGATTTCAAGGCACAGTTTGTGGGTTAAGAAACGATTCCCTAACGATCATGTCAACAAAGATATCTTCAATTAACATTCGTTGACTTCATGGTTTTATAATCTAGGTTAATATCTTCAGTACTTAGGTTACTCAGATTAATTAACATTTACCGAAGTGCAATGTTCTGTTGCTGTACTGTGCGTACATTTGGCAGATATGATTCGGATGGTCTGAGGATTAGGATACACGATTAGTGTGCGGACAGGTAATATTAACGACCGCGTAACTATTATCATACATTATGTAGATTATATGAATGATTACTCGATTATCATGTTTCCTCAATTAGTAATGCTGGCTGTACTTGAACGTACGCTGGCAATATTTTGTTCAACAGCAAAAAAAAAAAAAAAAAGCAAAACTCCCACTATAGTGGAAGGGGAAATATACAAGTTTCCCAAATCTTGCAAAAATATAGAAAAAGTAGCATACAAATGGTACATATATTCCTCCGAGCTGAGATTAGGGGTGGACATCGGTTTGGTTTTAAATGTTTTAATTTATTCAATTCGGTTTAATCGGCTGACCTTTTTGAAACCCAAAATTGAAAACCAAACCATATTTGGACAGATCAAATTCGGTTTATTCAAAATCGATTTTTCAATTTTCAGTTTAAATTCAAACATAATTGAATAAACCAAAGTCCAGTTCAACGAGTTCGAGCTGACAATGGAACTGAATTTCTTCTTCTCAAATATTACCTTGTAGAGAAAGGAATTTGGTTTGAGACTTCCACTCTCTACACGCCATATCAGAATGGGCAAGTGGAACGAAAGCACCGCCATATCTTACACGTGGCTTGTGCTCTCCGTTTCCAAGCTCATTTGCATATTGACTTCTGAGGAGAATGCATTCTTACTGCTGCCCACCTGATCAATCACACTCCAACATTGGTGTTGAATGTCCGTTCGCCTCATCAACTTCTTCATGGTCACGCACCAGATTACAGCCATCTCCGTGTGTTTTCTTATTCGTGCTTTGCTTCTCAGCTTCCAAAGTCGCGTTATAAGTTTGCATCCCAAAGTTGCAAATTTGTCTTTCTGGGTTATCCACTTGACAAGAAAACTTGGCGTGTTTATGACTTGGAGTTTCGTATTTTGCTTGATAGCCGAGATGTTGTGTTTTATGGAGACTGTTTTCCATATGCATATGCTGTTGATTTGACTACTTCCGTTGACTTGGTGCACTTTTTGTCGCATGCGCATATAATGCCTTGTCGCCGCTTGTTTCGATGCCACCGTCGGCCTCTGGGCAGCCGCTAGCTCCAACCACGCCCCCACCAGCATCCGCTCAATCGCAGCCAGCGTTGCCTGCGCCCTTTCCACGTTGTGCCAAACCTCGACCAACTCCACCAGAGTCGTCATCCGCCTTAGCAGAGCCGAGATCAGATCCTCTGAAGCCATGTCCTAAGTCGATGGTTCTGTCTGATATTAAGGTTGACGAGTCTCTGCCATTGCAGCCCACTCGTCCTCCTAGTACTCGCTTTCGCCAGCCACCAGTTAAATTCAAGAACTATGTGTGCGGTGCTACTTGCATTTTACACTATTGATGATTATCTTTCTTGTAATAATTTTTTGGTTTTGCATTCTAGATTTTTAGCCGTAGTTACAGATGACTCAGGCCCCTGTTACATATTCTTAGGCTTCTCGTCATTCTCATTGGCATGACATTTGAGATTAATGCACTTGAGCAGAACAATATCTGGGTTCTGTCTCCTCTGCTGCCTGGTAAACATGCTGTTGGAAGTAAATGGGTGTTTCGAACCAAGTATAAGTCTAATGGTTCGATTGAGAGTTACAAGGCTCTGTTGGCTGTTCTTGAAATTGTCATATTGAGGACACTTATTATACCAAGACATTTTCTTCGGTTGACAAGATGAGCCCGATTCATTTTTTTTCTTGGTTTTTATTGTTGTTCATGGATTGGATCTTCATTAGATGGACGTACATAATGCATTTTTGCATGGGGATCTAGATGAGGATGTTTATATACATCCCCATCCTGGTTATACCCTTCCGACGCCTGGTCTAGTCTTTAAGCTTCACAAATCTCTTTATGGTCATTGGCAGGCGCCCATGAACTGGTTTTCTAAGCTTGCTAAATCCCTTCACATTTTTGGCTCCGCTAGGGTAAAGCGAATTACTCTTTGTTTAGTTACTTGTGTGATGGTGTTTCCCTCTATGTCTTGGTTTATGTTGACAATTTGATCATTGCTAGATCTTTTCCGACTCTGATAGCTGAGTTCAAGAAGTATCTCTGCTCTTGCTTTCATATGAAGAATCATGGTGTTTTGAAATTATTTTTGGGGATTGAGATTGCTCGGAGACCTGGTGGTATGTTTCTATGTGAATGGAAATATGCTCTTCACATTTTGACTGATACTAGTTTGTAAGCTGCCAAGCCTACTGATTTTCAGATGGAACAACAACATAAATTGGCGAGCGCAGAGAGACCACCTTATACTGATCCTGCACAATAACGATGGCTTGTTGGTAAGCTGATTTATCTTACTATCACTCATCCTGAGCCTAGTTATTTTGTGCACACTTTGGTGCAGTTTTTGGAGTATCCGTATGTGGCACACTGCCACGCAGCACTGCGGGTTTTTACATTTTTTAAAGATCCGTCCAAGTAAATGTTTATTTCTCTCTTTAAAAGCTCACTTCATCTTACTGCATTTTGTGACTTTGATTCGGCAGCTTGCCATATTACGCTTCGTTCTTTGACTGGATATTTTGATATGCTTGGAGAGTCTCCTATTTCTTGGAAGACAAAGAAACAACCAACTGTTTCTCGGTCTTTGGCTGAAGCTGAGTATCACGCTATGGTTTTTGTGTGTTGTGAGTTTCTTTGGCTTAAGTCACTTCTTCGATCTTTGGGCGTAGGACACTCTTCTCCTATTCGTTTATATTGTGATAGTCAGGTAGCTCTTCATATTGTAGCCGATCCTTTGTTTCATGAACGTACGAAACACATCAAGATTGACTATCATTTTGTTCGTGATTGGTACAGTTTGGCAAAGTTTTAACCCATCATATTCGCACCTCCAATCAACTTGGAATTTTTACCAAAGCTCTTGGATGACAGGCATTTTAGACTCTTCTTAACAAGCTGGGCTTTCGTAATCCACATGCTCCAACTTGAGGAGGAGTGTTAAGGAGATATTTTGTTATATTTTTTGTATATCTTGTACCCTAGATAGAATCCTTTTCCATTTGTGATTCTGTACATGATGCCTATATATGGTACCCTTGTACGGTTAATAAAATCAACCATTCATATTTTACTATCAGCTAAACTTATTTCACCTCAGGGTTCCTAAGGATTTGTAAGCTGTCCATTCTTAGAAACAAAATCTGCAGTTGAGTTTGCCTCTCTGTAGATAAATTGAATCTTAGCATTACAGGAAGATGCATTGTGGGTGAATGGACCTGATATTACTATTAGCAGTGAGACAGTCATTTTCGAATAGAGAAAAGGGATTGCAAGTTTAGAGAATGTTGGTAAGGTTATCTTGCTTTTAGTTCAACATAAAGTGAATTGGGAGCTAGGAAAGAGCAAAAAAAAGAATGTGTAAAGTTTCCATCACAGTTTCTAATAATGAAGCCAACTTTTCCTTCTTTAAGATGATAATGAAATGAAGCATTCACATTTAGCTTGAGTCCCAAAGCAGGTTTCCCCCATGAAGTTATTCTTAACTTTTTACTTGCCTTTTTTTTTAAAGAAAGGAATCACTCCATTCTTAATCCATAAATCATCCCTATGGATACAACCTTCCAGAGGAAGTGCACTAATTTTATGAAAACCAAGGTCATTTATTTGGTGATTTAGACAATGAACACCAAAAAATGAAACATCATATATACAAGTATTTCTAAAATTTCTATAAGGTCCAAAGGGTGATCAATCCTAAGGTTTTGATGATGCACCTATGAGTTTTCGACGATCCCTTGAAGTAGAGATAAAAGGAGATTCTATCCCACACTGCGGCACATTGTCTCTGTCTAATCATCATCAAATTATGTACTTGTAATAAAATAGCTTCGTAAAATTCACAACTATTGAAGAAATGATCCACATATTCCACACTATAGCTATTAACACATTTGGAGGTGATTTTAATGCAAAAATGCTGCAATATGTTATCAAAAGGTAAGAGATTGTTCATCAGTCTCCAAGTTAATACAAATATTTTACCTGGAATGTTAGTGGTATACACATTATTCAACCACGCGAAGTTTAAAACAAAGACAAGCATCTCGAGTCTAGCGAACCAGATAAGGGAAAAACTTGCTTAATAAAGAACAAGCCTCGTCGAAGCCTGAGGCCAGAATAGAACCTCGCACCTATTAAGCTAGATAAGTGAACCGTAGTGGAGGATGAATGTCACCCACAAAATCACGACCAAGGAATAACATGGACCATGACCAGCTGAGATCCCGGTGATCACTAGCTATAAATAAATGGTTTGAATAACAATATAGGTAATATAATTTTTCTGGAGATTACTCATATATCGAAGACATACTGACTTAGGCATTGGATGAAGATTCGGGGAACTCCCGAGACCTTATTCTGCAGATGTCATGGAGCTTGCATGGAACATTAATTGTACCATATTGATATTATGATGGCCCGGAAGGAATCCTCTGCATCAGTGGCACCATCTGTGGGGATCAATTTTATCTTTTCAGGCCTTCATGGTACTTGGAGGAGGCCATGTTTCATTTCAAAAGAGAAAAAGAATAAGCTCGAAAGCAGACGTATAGCAAGACAGTGTATGATGAACAACCACAGTTAACAAATGACAATTAGGAACTATAAATACATGTTCGGTGGACGCATCTACCAATGCAAGGTTGAAAATCTTAATAAAGGAAAACTATAAACACCTCGAACACAAGGGATTATAGGAAATGACAAATCCAACAAGCTATAGGACTGGCTGACATTGGAAAACTAGCAATAAAACAAACCAGGAAATCCTTGAACAAGTGGGATTGGACAAAAGCGATGAAATGATCCAGGGCAAACTGAAAAGCCTCGAACAAGCAGGATTTGATGAAAAGGGCAAAGTGAACTAGGTTTAGTCACACAACATTAATACATCGCACCATTACACCATTTTAACTAAGGTGCGTTTATACCCTAGCACACAAGATACACCTCACGAAATATAAATTTTCACTCATATAATGATTCTAGGAAATACTTTTATATATGAATTCAAACTAGAATGTCACATACAGTACAAGGTTTACTGCTTATCATGGTAGAAACCTATTCCCATATTAGAAGACGTAGACCTCATGTATAAATGACCATAGGACTACAATACAAAATTGGTATAACATGAACAACATTCTAGATCTCACAAAACTAGCTTCAAAATAAATATGATACAACCTAATTAAGTCTAAAACTTCAAACATACAACTCGATAATATTTTAAAATGTTAAATGATCCGGAATACAATCCAATCATGATACACACATAGTCCTTACATAACCTTCTAAGAAAGGGGAGAATAGATTTCATTCCCCCATTATTATTTAGGTAGTGCCCCTAGGAACACCACCATTATAAAGATTCGACAAAATAAGTGTAGCAATAAATAGATTGCTACACTCAAAACGTCGGACTAGTCTAAAGGAAGTACAAATGGCTGTTAGGGTTAGAACCACTGCCTTCTTTATATATCCCCCATAATTTGTTAGGGGGAGATGGATGATGAAATCCACGTTAGTTCTCCTTCATGCCCATTCAGCGGGTTTATGAGATGAGATCATTTAACCACCACGCTAATCCTACTCGGTGATCCCACCAAAATATAACAAATGTAACAAAACTTGTGACATTAAGTGTACAAATTCTAGAATATAACTAAAAAATATCTTACCAAAACTATGAATATCCTTGATAAAGTCCCGAACTATATCAATAATCAAAACCACCCTTTGTATAACCATCCATTGAAGCATAAAACTTGTGAAAACACTTTGCCAAAATATCTATCACTATGCATTTAAATAATACTAGGATAGAAGCCCTTATATATACACAACAAGCCTAGGGAATCAAATCATTATTAAAAGTACCCCGTCGATCCCCAAAAAACTAGCTAGTTGGAACGTGTTTTGGTAACACAAAACAACTTATTTCAGAAAAGTCAAATGCATCATCTTTATTGCATGTAAAACCCAATAAAGGCCCAAAATTTTTTTTAAAAAAATAAAAAGGGAGAAGTTACAGTCTCGTGTAGACACTTGGGAACTAACCAGCTCGAGGACACTAAATGCTCCTACCCCAAACCCTATAATTTGCACAAAAAAACTTTTTGTGTATAAAGCATGTACCATGGATACGCGTAATGGAAACCAGCATGCTAAGGCAGCAATGTAATTGGTCACGGCTTTGCATATGCCTGGAATATCACAAGCCAGTGTCACAAGTGAACAGTCATTAATGCTACATCGTGAACACCATGAAACGTGTCCCAAGGTTACTGGTTTATAAAAACAATAGATTATATGTACAAAAATAATAAATACGAAATAAAAGCTTAATAGTAAGACAAATCATATCCTGGAATCTCCCCCTAAGCCTTTTCACATTAATCATGCTCAAACCTTCAAAACACTTTTGTAAACTAAGCATATACTGTGGATACATAAAATGAGAAAACATGATACCTACGCAATGACGCAATTGGTCATATCTTCACCTAGAACATCACCAACCAAAAACATAAATGACCATTTGTCAATGCTTCATCATGAATACCATGAAACAAGTCCCGACATTAATAGTTTACAAACACGAAGACAACAACTACAATCAATAGAATCATAAACAGCAAAAGATTTTCCATTGACATAACTCAATGAAATGCACAATATAAGGCCTCCAAATGGCCCTCCAAATTCTAAAATTTATAACTAGCAAAATTTTCATTTTAAACTTCCTTCCCTACGCCTGAGCACCCAACACCATTTGGCATGCCCAAACATCTTTGGCTCCGGAGGCATTCTTCTTTTCATCAACTCCTCTATCATAGCTTCTTCTTCAATTACAGCTTTCTCAGCCTCATTCTTCTCTTCTGTATACTTATCATACTCATTTTATTTAAGCTCCTTCAATGTTGGAAACTAAGACAACTTCTAGAAATCAGTCATCATTTGAAAGGATGTTCATCATCTACGATCCTTTCAAAATAATTACTATCTAAGATATCTATAGCATGATGAATGTGTTGATCTAGAGTATTAATATCATTAAGTTTATCAACCTCTGTTGTAGGGTTTTACTCTTGTTATTGTTTTTTAGCTTGACAACGCTCCAAATCTACGTTTTTCACGTAAATCTCTTTTGAGAGGATATTAAAATCTTACGATTTCAATAACTAATTTACTAGAGCATGATTATACTTTGGATTGGCATAACCCCCTTTTCGCAGTTCAGAAAGTTGGTTCATCAGAAATTTATTCACCCAAGCCTTCTCCTTCATATTCACTTCCATCGTTAGACACTTCTCTTCAGCCATCTTTAATTTGCCTTGCGTATGAGTCACCTCTGTTCCAAATACTGATCTCACCAGCTACAATTTAATATTAGGCATTAACTAACACACTATAATAAGCATCCACTAAAAAGTTAAGTATAATATGTCACAAACCTATAACAATCGAGATCAAATATCCTTTTTAACAGAAATAGCAGCCTGATCAGTTTCTTCACCACAAGAATGAAGCTTAAGCTTCGCTTTGTTCAGAGGCACATCAATACAAACAAAGATTCTAAATATGGCAAAGTTCTCTCTTCTTTTCCCATTCTACCTTCTTTTTCAGACTTAGCTCCAACCTTAGATAGTGACATCCTTGCATAACTTTCTAAATATTAAGAGATATACAGAATACTTAAGTAATCATTAAAAAAAATTCACCATCAGCACAACCTTTCTTTCCTTAATGAATTGACTCTCTTTAGTTAGCCTTACTACCTTGGCCAAGGTTCAATGATAATAGAATGATTCCAAGAAGGAATAAACAAACCTTCATCTTCTTTAATGAGAAAAACATCATTTTCAAAAAACCAAAATTCCTAGGGGATTCGTCTACAAGATGCACATTAGGAATTGCTGTATAAAACGTATACACGTCTGTAGAACCAAAGCTACACAACTTATGAAACATAAGAAGCTCCTCAATTTGTTTATTTTAGTTAGCATCCTCGCATAGTTTTATCTATCTATTTAATACAGTTAAACACTGTGGACGTAGTTGGGCAAGGGCTACATTATATCTATGCAGAATTTTTAAAATAAAATCAGGGCAAGTGGTGACGGCCTGCATGATATGATGTTCATAGACTCTTAAAAAACCTAAAAAGGGATTCTATACTTTCTCCCCTACCTTGGGAAACCTAATTTCCTACTTTTCAAAGAAATGATGGCATTTTAGAAACTCTGAAAAAGAGGTACTATTAACGATCTTGTCACTAGCATCTATGTCATTTATATCTTTATTTTCAACTACACGCTCCACTGTGGAACTGGCATCATTATCACGTGCCTCCCCATAATCTTCATAGCAAACCAAATAAGCAAAAATCCTTCTTAAAAAAGAATGAGCCTCACCGAAGCCCGAGACCATAATAGTACCTCGCACCTACTATGCAAGATAAGTGAATCGTAGTGGGAGGATGAATTTCACCCACAAAAAAGGAATGACGTGGATCACGATGAGAAAAGATCCTGGTTATCACTTGCTATAAATAGATGATTTGAATAAAAAATAAATGTAATAGCATTCCTTTTGGAGATTACTCATATATCGAATATATATTGACTTAAACATTGGAGGAAAATCCCGAGAACTCCCAGAGACCTTATTCTGCCGGTGTCATAGAGCTTGCATGGAACATTTTTACCAATTCTAGATATTATGGTGGTTCGGTAGGTATCCCCCGCATCAGTTAGCTTTTTATTTTTTTGTAAGAGAGGGATGAGACTATTTTTTTATCCCTTAAAGCTTCATAAGACGACTTTTTGGAAAACTCTTTATTGGATTTCATGGTCGAACCTGGACCTATAAATAGAAGATGGTCTTTTTTATAATTAGTCAAATTCTGATTAGATATAGATAGAGTTTGGTTACTAAAATAGAGTTATATTAGTACCAGTATTCCTTATGTGTTTTGTACTCCATTTATTCTTAGTAGTAATACACATTACATTTATGGGAAAACATTCTATCATGGTATCAGAGCAAGTTCTGGTCCAAAACCTAAAACCCTAAAAGTTTCTCCACATCCAACTGCCACCCCTCCCTCCCTTTTTCGAGCTACCGAAACTCCATCCCTCCTTCCCTTTTCTGACCAAATTCCAGTGCATTCTTAGCATCTTTCTCTCTCTCAAAATGGCCAATAAAAAAACTCTCCTATATCACTCTTCTTCATATGATGCAAATCAAGCTTATGTCGTCAAATTATCTTCCTTGTAAACATCGGGAAGGATATATCCCTCAGGGCTTCTTTGGTTTTGTCGACGATATCATTCTTGTCTGCCGCCTCCAGGACCGTCACTGACTGCCACCATGTATGCTTCCATGGCTTCTCCGGCAGCTCTAAAACAAATCTACGGGAAGCTTTTCTAAAGGCCAAGGCCGAATATGAGTAGTGGATTGCGGAGGATCAATGTATCCACGGCTTGCTGTTTTCTTCTCTCAAGAATGAGGCTCTGGCTAAAATTCTGGACTGCTCTACATAAAAAAAGATCTGAGATAATATCAATGTTACTTTTCACAACAATAGCACGTCCACCATCCTTCGTCTTCGTGTCGATGCCCACGGTATATGTAAGAGTAGTACATTTCATGAACTCTATCTTAAATTTAAAGATTTTTTTAGTAGTTATCTGTTATAGGTTCCTATTACAAATGATGATCAATTCATATGGTTTTTAATAGCTCTTGGCCTTGAGTTCAAATATTTTTATGCCCATTTGATTAATGTGTCCCCTACTATGTTTTATGCCGATGTTCTTTCTCGTGCCAAAAAGCACGGGGCGTTTTGAGGAATTTGCAGGGACATTTAGCACCAACAACATGGCCAATGGTGTTTGCGGCTAGAGAACAGCCCTTGGCCGGTCGCGCTTAGGATCACGCACTGGCGAGGAGTGGTGGCACACACGGCTCACGTGCCACCATTGGTGATGGATTGGGTGGTCGCCGCGGTGGCAGGGCTCTCTAGTCTGCTCAGTTCACAGCTGTTTTAGCTTTGGGCTGTGGATATCCTCACTGCATCTGGTGTGGTCATCTTGGTCATTATGCTGCGACTTGCTACAAGTTGTTGGCTCATAATGGTAATTCCAATGCTCGCCGTTCAGACTCCACTCATTTGGCTGAAAATTTTCAATCCTCGTTGCAGTTAGAACCCTCTACACCCTCCTCGCACTGTTATGTGGATTCTAGTATGACCAGTCATATTGCATTCTTGGAATTTGGGTTGGAGAGTATCACTCCTTATTATGGTAATTCTTATGTTTCTGTTGGTTGTGGTGCCTCTATTCAGATTTCTCATATTGGTGACTCATATTTCGGATGATTTATGTTTATCTAATGCTTTGATTGTTCCTAAGATTACTGAGAATCTATTATCTATTATTAAACTGACCAGAGATTTAAATATGTTTGTCAGCTTTAATAATCATAACTTTGTAATTCAGAAAATGTTTCCAAGGCAATCGTGGGCAGGAGCCACATTAAAGGTGGACTTTACATTTTAGATAAAAGAGAGGCAGCTCTAGTTTCCTTTTTGCAGCAGAATAAAGGAAAGGCATCCTACGAGCTTTGGCATGCTCGATTAGGTCATATGCTGACTGCAGTTATTTATAGTTTACAAAAGTATGGTTTACTTCCTGGCTCTTCTTTGTTGCCTAAACCGCAAACCTACGTCCCCTGTATTATGGCAAAAAGTCAACGGTTAGTGCTTGTTCAGAACCATAAATGTGTTGCGGAAGTACTTGACTTGCTACATTGTGGTTTGTGGGGACCTTCCCCGATTTTTATCATCGATTGGTTTTTCTTATTATGCCTTATTTGTGGATTATTTTTCTCACTTTACTTTGCTATTTCCAATTCGTGGAAAGTTGTATTTTACTGGCACTTACTTTCAGTTTGAGGCGCTAGTCGAGAATCATTTTTCATCCAAAAGTAAGTTATTTTAGAGTGACTGTGGTACAGAGTTCTTGCACACCCATTTATTGTCCCATTTGCCTCCAAAGGAATCCACCACCAGATTGTGTGCCCTATAATCGGGAGAAAAATGAGAAAGATGAGCGGAAACATAGACACATTGCTGAAATGGGCCTCAGGATGTTTCACTCGCACATGCCCATTTCTCACAACGATGATGCTTTTACCACAACTGTTTACACCATCAACCGATTACCTAATCCTGTTCTTCAGAGTGCTTCTCCTTATGGGCTTCTCTACGGTCGTGATCCTATCTACTCCACCTTTCATCCATTCGGGTGTTGGGTATTTATGTTTGTTTGCCTTTTTTCCAATCATAAGCTGGCTCCCCGTAGCATTCCTTATGTTATCATCTGTTACAATTCACACTAAAAAGGTTTCCGGTTTCTTTATTCTTCTACAGGCAAGGTTTCATCACTCACCTTGCCTAATTTGATGAGATGTATTTTCCTTTCGCCTCTTCCATGGCCTCAGCGACTGGTTCTTCTTTGTTGAATTTGGATGTTTTGACATTTATTGATCATGATAGTGCCCATCCTCCTTCCTTGCCTATGCCTTCTACATCTTATTTGGCCCCCTACTCTATTTTTGCTACTAATCCGACTTAAGTTCATCAGTCGGTAGCCCCTACCTCCCAGTCGGCCATTTCGGCTGCCCTATCTCTGATTGCTTTGGATGACTCCCTACCTCCAGCTTCTCCTCCTCAGATTTGCACTCATATAATTACCACTCGATCGGAAACTGTGACTAATCAGCGCAAAGATTATTCTGTTATAGTTTCTTATGGTCTAATTGTTGCGTTACTCACTCAGTCGGAGCCCATAGATTATCGTACTGCCCTTCAGGATCCGAATTGGGTTTCTACCATGGATGATAAGATAGCAGCTTTCAGCGCACCTAGGATTCAGTGTCTCGCCCATCGGGCGTCAACATTGTTGGCACTAAATGATTTTATCTAATGAAGTATCATCTAGATGGCACTATTCAGTGTCATAAAGCTAGGCTTGTGGTGCTGGGTTTCTCGCATATTATGAATTTTGACTTTGACCACACTTTCAGTCTAGTGGTCGAAGCGTCTACAATTCTTACTGTTCTTGCTATTACTACGATGCATTATTGGCCTCTTCATCAGCTGGATGTCAAGAATGATTTTCTTAATGGTGTTCTTGATACTCTGGTCTATATGTCACAACCAGTTAGTTACAAGAACCCACTTCACCCAGAGTATGTTTGTCGTTTACGTAAGGCCATTTATGGTCTTAAGTAAGTTCCACGGGCCTGGTTCCAGCGTTTCAGAATTTATTTGGTTCAATTTGGGTTTATCTTCACTTAGCTGATACTTCTCTTTTAGTTCTGTCTCGGGGCTTGTCAGTGTTAAACCTGTTGGTTTATGCTGATAATGTCATCCTTACAGGTAACGACTCAACTCTGTTACAATAGTTCATCGCTCAGATGCATTGAGAGTTTTCCATCAAGGATTTGAGCACTCTTCACTACTTTCTTGGTTGGGAAGTTACACTCTCTACCTCAGGTTTACTTCTCACCCAAGCTAAGTATGCCAGGGATATTCTCACTTGTGCCAAGATATCTAATGATACCCTAGTCTCCACTCCATTTGTGCCAGGCTTTTAGTTCTAAAGCTCCATCAACCCTCCATTTTGGAATCCAACTCTATACCGCTCTTTTTTTGGGGCCCTTCAATATCAGACGATTACTCACCTTGACTTGTCCTTTGCGGTAAACATAGATAGTTAGTATATTCAGGACCCCTTTGATGATCATTTAGTTACAGTTACTCGAATCGTTCGATAGTGATGCAAATGTCAAGACTATTACCACCATAGATGACAACATGCCAAAGCTTGATCAGACATTCAAAGAATATGTTCGGGATCCTCAAAGTGACATGGCGGGTCCTATGACTAGGGCAAGAATAAAGATTAGATGTGCGGCTTTGAATGCTTTGATTGATCTACTTCATGATGAAGAATTGAAGAATAAATAGACATTAACATTTTTTTCAATTAATTGTTCAAAAATGTCGAGGAATTGAAAACATCATAAAGAAGATTATACTCGTTTAATGGTTTGCGTCACTGAGTATCTGACAATTTGTTTGAGGGGGGAGTTGGAATCAGTCAAATATCAGATTAGATATAGATAGACGACCTGCCTCCATCCAGGGTCTTTAATTGTAGCTAATTAACCTGGGCGGAGGGCTTTATGGAAAGGTTAAAGATAAGATTTATATTCTGCAACCATTCACACTGCTACGCTGCTGATAGGGTAGCTAGAAGTAAGCCCTGGATTTGTCCACAGAGATGCTAGGGTCTAAGAGTCAATGAAAACACTACCCTGTATGGGTTTTCAATCCATACGAGTGATAGGAATAGCTAGTAAATGCAAACATAGGGGTTTGTATTTTAAGATTAACAACTACAAAATATGAAATTTAAAGGTAGGTAATCTAATTAACTAAGAACTTAGGGAACCATTGTGAGGCATGAATGATTTAATTCTTTGATCCTCGATTCGTTCACATGTAAGATTTACTAAATAGGCTAATAGAGTGTTTACAATACGTGGTGTGGCAGATGGCATACACTTCCTCGTACCTGTCATGTTAGGTGCGCTCGTAACCCTCCATCAACACCGCCAATGTAATTAGGGGAGTACAACAAGGTTCAACAATTGTTGTAGGTATATTTCTCCCCCGTGCGATTACGTCCAGGGCTTCCACCACGAATGCACTACAACCCAAATGGTCCATTCAATTAGGCCAAGGGTCTCTTATAACCCTAGCTTGCTACTATGATTGTCTCTGCCCGTAGCCTCTCAGACTACTTTATGTAATCAGCTAAGACTGGTGCAATTGCGAATAAGTCAGAGCAACACTTGAGTCTCCAATGCCCACACTCACGCAGATGCAATGTACTCCCTTACCCATTCTAACAATCCAGGTTTCCCTCCCAAGGGGGAATTAATATTTTCACCATACATGAATATAGCCCAAAGTGTGTGCTTAATGTGGTATACTATTCATGCAATTCAAACATTCAAGAATAGTCACAATAATATCATGAACACAAATACTAGGATGAATCTAATAAATCTCACATAAGCATATAAATCAAAGAATGCCTACAGTTTATCCCCAAGATATGGAAACTACTCCATAGATAAGGAATTCAAATATGGATTTGAATTTCATATCTTAGGATCAAAGAAAAAATAAAAGGAAAGAAAAGAAAATGAGAGAGTGTTTCTCACTCTAAAGTTGCTCTCCTAATAGTCTTAAAATTAAATAAACTCTCTCCACTCCTAAAAATATAGATCCATGACAAATATAAGGTTAGATGCCATAGATCTAAGAAAATAATATGACGAAAGAATAAAAAGAGAAGGAAACAGAAGAGGTATTCTATAGAAGGAGATAACTCTCCTCTCCCTTCTTTATAAACTAGAGAGAGAGAGAGAAAATATAAATTATGCCTACATAGGGTTTACTAGAAGACTAAGGCTCCTATATATATTAGTAGATGATTGGGCCTAAAGATAGGTCCAAAATAGACCAGAATTAGGTAAAAACCCTAGTCACCCTTCCCTATTGTGGCTGAATCTTTATCAAATAAACTGCTTGAATCCATGAACCTATTGGAGCTGAGATTTAGTGCATTGGATAGAGCTCAGAAAGATGAAGATTTTGATATATGGTAGAGGGAAATCAGATGGCGTGGCCCGTGGCACCTACTTTTGTCCTTACTAGCATGGGGAGCAGCGTCTGGCATGGGATGTGACTCTTCATCTGGAATGGGATGCTAAATTTAGCATGGGCCACTAGCATCATATGGCATAGACCAGGGCCTTTGACGCTGGCCTTCGTTAGCATGCTTGATTTGAGACTTTTGATCTGCAGGACGCGTGTCTTGGCATGGGGCATCATCAGGAGCATCGGCCTGCTCAAAAACTTGGCACAGGCCACATGATTTTCCACACCTCGCCAGCTTGTCTTGGAATCTTGGACTTCTAATGGTCCTGGCTGTAAAAAATGGGACAGTATGCGGCCATACTCAGCCGATTTTGAGTGAAGTTGAGACTTGAGCTTGCGGCCCATGGAATTTGGCAAGGGCCGCGCCATGCCCTCATGCTGAATGATTTGGCACAAAAAATCACTTTGTGTCGAGTCATTTTGGTGTGGGCCATGGCATCTGACACGGACCATTGTTGCCACCCATGAGCAATCTTCGCCGACCCGTGGTACCTTGCTTGGATAAACTTGTTTCCTTCGCCACAGATTAACCGTTAGTCCAATTTGAGAGTTCAAGTAGTCAATTTTGTAGAAATCAAGAAGAGAAATCCAATGGAATCAACCTTGAAGGCTAATTCATCTGGGATAGTTCTGAGACTTTGGTGCAACTCATCGGACCACGATTCACCATTTCTCCCTTGGCCGTTTTAAACTCCAACGCCGCCTATCTTTGGCTCCATCCTTCTACTACCATGATTTGATGTTCATGGCCTTCATCTACTACTATTCTAGAGGTGAATGTTCTTCAATCTCTTCTACCATCCTTGTGAACGGTCTTCAATATCTTCTACCGCCCTTACGAACGGCCTTCACATAGAATGAAACCAAAAAGTACTCACGACCGACCTAATAAAGATGATCACATGGAAGTTATATATGCCCATAGAAACAAAATGTCCATTAATACTAATAAAGTCTACAAAACATGGGATTTAGGCAAGAAAACCAAACATGGCCGTCTAACAACCCAAAAGTAAAATGTGGAAAAAAGTTAAGCCAAAAAGATAAGCGTTGAGCTAGCTTACTTTTCCCAAAATGATCCCTAAAAGAAATCCAAGAGTAGTCTCCCAAAAACAATTAGCCAAAGAAATCCAAAAGTTGTTGACTTGGTTGTAACATAGGGATAATTCGTGATTCTTAACCAAGTTACAACCAAGGAGTCAAATGTATTGTCAACCTAGTTTTTTTTTGTATTCTCTCAATTTCTCTCTTTTTTCCCAGGAGCCCTTTCAGGTTTTCATCCATAGTTTAACACACAAATGGTACTCACTTCTCACCTTTTTCTACATGGCCTCTTATTTTGCCTAGACTCGTAAGCCTAGCCGGGCCTAGCCTCTCACTTTTACCTAGGTCTTTCAACCTATCCGGGCTTTTCCCAATGTTATCCAAGTGGCCCTTTTGGGTTTTTAACTTGTCCGGGGTTTTTTTTTCAAAATTTTAAAATGATCTTAGAAGAGCTATTAGCTATATAGAAACAACTAAAAACCATAAGTGCTATCTAATCCCCTTCCCCACACTTAAAGCTTGATTTATCCTTAATGCACATACAAAATCAAAGAACATATGTCAAGGGAAGGAAATAGGAAATCCCTTATAATGAAAAAGAACACTAAAATCTACCCTTAATGGCACAATTATTGAATGTAAAGAACAAACTACCATCACCCCAATATACTACCACAAACCTCTAATCAAGAAAGTTCACTCTAACCACTATCATGCACCAAAAATTGAATAAAGAATTGAATCACAATGGAGTGTTTCCTCCTAGCTAGGTCTCGATGTGTGTTTGTTTCAAGGGTTTTGAGGGTAGGTGGGTTTGGATGGTACTTTGGTGGTAGGGAAGAAACGGTGATTGGGGTGTAGGAAAGTATCTGAGCTTCATGGGTCGTGCACATCTACACGCCCCATGAATTTGGGGTTTTGTTCTCCTCCTTGTCCACCATTTTGAGCATCGCGAACCATGTACATCTACATGTTCCATGAGTTGGACTCCCCATTTGCTCACCTTCCTCCAAGAACCATGTGCTTCCTACAAAACAAAAATGCACACCAAGTGTAATAGTGTTCCAAAAATAAAAGCTACAAATAGGAAAACACACCAAAAATACTAAAGTAATCTAATTTTTCAAAGCTCGGGTTACCTTCCGAGAAGCTCCGTATATTTAAGGTTGTCAGCAGGACCCTAATGTTATCCATAAGGTGTGGGTTTGTACCCCATCACCTTGGACTACTAAAAATGGAGAGGTGGGGGGGTAAGAATCTTCTAAGAGGAAGATATCGTAGAGGATGAGTCAACCTTAGAGGGAATCAGTGGTTTGGAAGCTTAGCATTTTCAATTGGCTTTCCCATGGTTTCCTCTAAGGGTTCCAAAAATGTGATAGTGGGTTCTATAGGTGGAGGTAGGGGTGAAAATAGGTAATATGGAAAATTAAGCATAATCACCCCTTCCTCGACTTCTTCACTTTCAACAAACCACTCTCCATCCCCTTTAGATTTATCTATCAAAATTTCACATTCAACTAGGGATGGTTTATTTTTGGAATATTGTGTTTCAAGTTGGCTCACCATTTCCATCAAATTAAGCACTTGCCCTTCAACTTTCTCAATGCTTGAGAATAGTTGAGTTCCCAACTCTCTAATCTCACTAAGAATTTGTGATTGAAGTACGTCACTACTCTTGTTCACATTTGCTATAGCTTGCTAAATTTCTACATAATCCGATTTGGCAACCAATCCTAGGGATTGGTTTTGGGGCATTGGGTAAGTTGGTGAAATCCAACTATCTATCCCAAAGTGTTGGTTTCCCGGTGCATTTCCATACCACGAATTTGATTTACCACTAAAGCTTGAATTTTGAGAGTCGTGGTATGGGTAACAATCTCTATGCCATCGCTCTTGGGAACCAATAACTCCTACCTCTCTCTCATTTTTGCTGATCAAAGAGCAAGACTCCGTAGGGTGGTCGCAATGACATATCCTACAAAATGTCACTTTTAGTACCCTACAAAGTGTCATCCACTTTTGCAATGACTTCTTGGTATGACTTCTACCTCTCTCTCTCATTTTGTACCCTACAACTACCAATGACTTCCACTACCAATGAGTACCCTACAAAGTTCCCAACTCGCAATGACTTCTTCTCTACTCTTGCAAAAACAAAGATGAAATGAGTACATAGTTGGGAGAACCGAATCTATCAGCAGTAATTATAATTCCCAGATTCCGAATTGGAGGTAAAGAAAGGTACAAGTGGTTAGTGATACAATATAATGATTCTGGAAAAATGATCGACAAGAACAAGATGGACAATAAGAATGATTACTCATTGTGGTTAAAGAGATATTCGTTTGAAGCAAAACTATTGCCAGGAAGTGGCTAAAATCCTTGGAATGAGAATGAAAGAATCTTGAACAATCTATCGGGGTTGCATGTACCTGCACGTTGCAAAAATATCAGTGTATTCAACATCTCCAACATGGATAACCTAGCATATTCATGGTTTAATTCACCCTTAACTATATAAAATATTACTTCATCCATCCTTATAAAAAGGGTGTATTGTTTCTGCAGTAGTACGAGAAATATGATTCATTTTTTAGGCTAAGGTGGCGCTACTAGTACCTCCAAGAACGTGTTGGACCCAGTACAAGATTCTCATAGAAGAAGCTCCCTTTGGCTTACCCAATAACCAGCATCTTCCAGCACAGGCATTTCAACTCCACCTCCCTCTTCAACTGCTTACTCCTCAGCAACATGAAGTCTCTGAAGATCTTCAAGTGCCCACCTGTGCAAACTCTGTTTTGCTTTCAAAAAGTTTACATGTACACCTCCAGGGACATCTTCCACTACCTTCCTGCAATGCATGATGAACATCAGGTCACACAAGGGGTCACAATTCAACTAACTCAAACAACATGTTCACGTTCGCTTAAATGTAGCACCTTGTTGATTGTTTATATATCTAAGCCAAGTCAATTCACCCTATGCTACATAAGTTCTCAAAGACAAAGTCGATAGGTGCAATAGTGAATCAAATAATGCATAACAGATCTAGTACTGGAGCAAATTTACATCCATCAAAATTAAATCACAGAAATTAAACATGCAAACCTGTCGAACATCAGGGTTCTCATCATTATAGGCCTCTAACAGGAAAAGAAGATATACCTCAGGCTAATTTGAACACTAAATTGAACTAATCAGAACACATAAATTTTCAATAAAAAATGCAAGCAATAGGGTAAAATTGATTCGTCAATTAATGCAAGTGTTACTCCCTCTATCCGAACATAAGTTACACAATTTAACTTTTCATAATTGATTTAAAATGCAAACACAGCAAAAACAACAAACACAACAAAAAATAGAGATAAGAGAACTTTTGATTATGTGCAACAACGTCCCCACCTTGATTATGGTTAATGCAATCAAATCTCCACCATCCTATCCCAAAATCAAGGCTATCTATAACCATATAAATAAGAAAACACCAGTTGTTTAAAACCAAACTAAAGATGGCAAACTTGCAACATAATAATTTCCATCTTTGGTTGCCCAACTCCATTCTTCGAAGTAGTGACAACAAAGCACGGGTAAAACAAAGAATCAAACATTAATATGAAGAAATCACAAAGTTCAGCCTTGTTTTTTATCTGTCCACATTCAAAAATTTATAAATTTAAAACCATTCTCAAATTTAGACCAAATAAAAGTTCCACTTAAACATTACACATATAATGAACTGAAAAGAGATCTTCATGACAAAAGCTCACACAAAATGTCTAAATAAACTCTTCAAATTCCAAACAACACAAGACGAGCACACTATTATAAAGCATAGCTGGAAAAAAACATTGCCCATGTCTTTCATAATACTGAAATTCATGCAAGAATTTGATTTTACGAGACTACATGGATATTTATGGCACGCAGATCAAGCAACATCACTTTAGAGTCTATGAAGGATAGGAGTATAGGACTAATAGTACTACACTAATGCACAAGTCTGCTGCTAAAGATAGAATATACCCATATCTTGGTTACAAAATTCAAAAGATAGGCATGACAAAAGCTTCACCACATTAATACTTTATCCAAAAAAAAGGACTTGAGCTCAAAAGACAAAAATAACAGCAGACAAGGAGAACAAGCTCGAAATAATGAAACCACACAATCCCAGTTTGCAAAACAAATTTAAAGATACAAACTTTTAGCAACCAGAAGGAAGAAAAATAGAAAACAGATCCAAAACCAAGCATAATAAATAACTAACCTAACAACATGTGCTTCAAAAAATCATCATAGCAATATGTATATTGACATCGGCTCAAACGAACTAGAATGGAACTTCATCAAAGATTCACCTGTGCATTGGTAAGCGCAGCCGACGATGGGAGCTCTAGCAGAGGGGAGCAGTGCGGAGGTGGTGGAGAGCATCGTCATCGGAGTTGGGAAACAAAGAGGTGGCGTGCGATGGTTAGCGCAGCGGCAATGGGAGCTCCGACGGAGGGAAGAGGGAAATCAGTAGAGGTGTTGGGGTGGGAGAGGTACGAACATTTGGGGTTAAGGTTATGGAGGGAATAGGGAAAATTTGGGAGGGAAGGAAAATGATGCTTTGTTGGGCCATTTTAGAGTTTTATATACTTTCAAAAGTTTTTTGAAAGAACCATTATCCCATATGAATGGGAGGGATATGTATTAGCTTCCCCAGAACCTGAAATCGTAAAAAAACTCTTTTACTGTGTGTTGGTTGAAAATTGATTTTGGAGACTTTGTACAAAAAGGTCTACATATAGCAATTTGGCTACTGGCACGCGAAAAGGTCTACTTATAGCAAAAAGGTAATCTGCGGCAATCCAATTTGGCAGAGCAGAAGTCTACATATAGCAAATTTGGTCAAGATCTGATCAGAAACATGATTTACTCTAACAATAGTATAACAATATTAGAAAATGATCTGTTGCTGACAGGAAGTATAACAATATTAGATCTGACTATGACTAGCTTAGTAATCATGACTTGTCCAGAATCAATCAAGATCTAATCAGAAACATGATTTACTCTAACAATAGTATAACAATATTAGAAAAAGATCTATTGCTGACAGGAAGTATAACAATATTAGATCTGACCATGACTAGCTTAGTAATCATGACTTGTCCAGAATCAATCAAGATGTGATCAGAAACATGATTTATTCTAATAATAGTATAACAATATTAGAAAATGATCTACTACTGACAGGAAGTATAACAATATTAGATCTGACCATGACTTGCTTAGTAATCATGACTTGTCTAGAATCAATCAAGATCTGATCAAAAACATGATTTACTCTAACAATAGTATAACAATATTAGAAAATGATCTACTACTAACAAGAAGTATAACAATATTAGATCCGACCATGACTAGCTTAGTAATCATGACTTGTCCATAATCAATCAAGATCTGATCAGAAACATGATTTACTCTAACAATAGTATAATAATATTAGAAAAAGATCTATTGCTGACAGGAATAAATAGAATACAAAAGGAAGTAGAGTCCTACTAAGACTCTGTCCTAGTCAACATCACTTCTTCAGTATCATTAAAATCAATCCTGATTTACTATAACACCCTCGAGCTCTTGAGCCCCCAGAACCCCTCGAACCTCCTCGAGCCCTTCGAACCCCTCGAACCCCTAGAACCCCTGGAGCCCCTCGAGATCTCGAGCCCCTCAAGCGGAGATGATTCCCTCGATCTCTCGAGCCCTTCGAACCTCGAACAACTTTTGCCCCTCGAGCCCCTTTCGCCCCTCGTACCCCTCGATCCATCGATCACCCTGAGCTCTCGAGCTCCTCAAACCCCCCGACCCCTCGTACCCTTCGAGCCCATCGAGCTCTTGATCCCCTCGCTCCTCGAAACATCGACACCCTCGAGCCCTCGTACCCCTCAAGCCCTCGAGCCCCTCAAACCCCTCAAGCCCTCGAACTCTCGAACCCCTCGTACCCCTTGTACCCCTCGAGCCCCTCGAGCTCTCGATCCCCTCACCCCTCGAACCTTCGACACCCTCGAGCCCCTCGACCTCGAGTTCTCGATCCCCTCGAACCCCTCGAGCTGAGGTGATTCCCTCAAGCTCTCGAACCCCTCGACCCCTCGAGCCCCTTTTTCAATTCACCGGTTATGTCGATTTTTACCACTGGTTTTCAAACCGATGTTATTTTTTACTAAAACCGGTGCTATTTTGAATTTTTTTTGGGAAGATAGAATTTTACAAATATTTAGCACCAGTTTTTAAAAACCGGTGCTAAGATTTTCAAAACCGGTGCTATTTTAAAATTTTTGCTATTTCTTTGGCGGGAAAATGAGTCTCAAAAATTTTTTGCCCCGGTTTTAAAAAACCGGTGCTATTTTTTACAAACAACCAGTGCTAAGTTTTAATTTTTAGCACCGATTTTAAAAACTGGTGCAATTGTTTTGCAAAAACCGGTGCTATTATTTAATTTTTAGCACCATTTTTTAAAATCGATGCTATTTTTTACTAAAACCGGTGCTATTTTGAACTTTTTTGCGGGAAGATAGAATTTTACAAATATTTAGCACCTGTTTTTAAAAATCGGTGCTATTTTACAATTTTTGGCTATTTCTTTGGCGGGAAAAATAAAATTTCAAATTTTTAGCACCGGTTTTTATAAACCGGTGCTAATTGTTTCCAAAATCGGTGCTATTGTAAAATTTAGCACCGGTTTATAAAAAACCAGTGTTAAAATTAAAAAACCAATTTTTAAAACCGGTGTTAAAAATTTTAAAAACCGGTGCTATTAGATTTTTAGCACCGGTTTTAAAAACTTGTGCTAAAAACCCGGTGCTAGAGGGGGGTCTCTGTGGTAGTGTTTCCCACATTTTTTTTCAATTAAACACAAATAAAGTATACACACAAAATTTGGACTTGTAGTGAAAGGGTCCTTGGTTTGCACCAAGAACTCAAGCAATACCTACTCCGTAAAATAAACAAAACAAAAGAAAAAACTAACTACTCTACAAACAGTTATAATAATTGACACTTAGACTGAATAGCATCCCCAACAAGGGCTCCAAAATTTGACCTGCCTCCACCCCAGGTCATTAATTGTAGCTAATTAACCTGGGCGAAGGGCTTTGTGGAAAGGTTAAAGATAGGGTTTATATTTTGCACATGGTCTCACTACTACGCTATCGATAGGGTAGTTAGTGGTAAGCACTTAGTTTGTCTACAGCGATGCTAGGGCCTAAGAGTCAATGAAAACACAACCTCGTATAGGTCATCAATCCGCACGAGTGATAGGAATAGCTAGTAAATGCAATGGGGGTGGATTTTCATGTTAACATCTACAAAACATGAAATTAAAAAGCAACCATCAGCAACACGTGGTGTGGTCGATGGCATACACTTCTCCGTACCAGTCATGTCAGGTGCGCTCGCAACCATCCATCGACACTGCCATCGTAATTAGGGGAGAACAAAAAGGCTCGACCATAGTTGTAGTTCAGTTTCTCCCTCGTGCAATTAAGTCCCGGGCTTCCACCACGAATGTGCTACTTCCCAATTTGTCCTATCAATTAGGCCAAGGGTCGTAGGCACCTTATCTATGACACTAGGGTCTCTTACAACCCCAGCTTGCTACTATGCATTATCTCTACCCATAACCTCTCGGACTACTTTATGTAATCAGTTAAGACTAATGCGATGACAAATAAGTCAGAGCAATACTCAGGTCTCCCATACACACACTCACGCAGATACAACGTACTCCCTTACCCATTCTAACATCTAGGTTTCCCTTCCCAATGGGGTATGAATATTTGCACCGTACATGAATATATCCCAAAGTTTGTACTTAATATGGTGTACTATTCATACAATTCAAACATTCAAGAACAGTCACATAATATCATGAACACAAATACTAGGATGAATCTAATGAATCTCACATAAGCATATAAATCAATGTATGCCTACAATTTATCCCCAAGCAATGGAAACTACTCCATAGATATGAAATTCAAATATGGATTTGAATTTCACATCTTAGCTTCAAAGCAAAAATAAAAGAAAAGAAAAGAAAATGAGAGAGTGTTTCTCTCTCTAGAGTTGCTCTCCTAATAGTCTAAAAATGAAATAAACTCTCTCTACTCCTAAAAATATAGATCCGTGGAAAATATTAGGTTAAATTCCATAGATCTAAGAAAATAATATGAAGAAAGAAGAAAACGAGAAGGAAAGAGAAGAAGTATTCTATAGAGGGAGAGAACTATCTTCTTCCTTCTATAAAAACTATAGAGAAAAAAATCTAAATTATACCTACTTAGGGTTTACTAGAAAAATAAGGCACATATATATAGTAGTAGAGGATTTGGCCTAAAGATAGGCCCAAAACAGGCCAAAATTAGGTCAAAGCCCTAGTCACATTTCCCTCTTGTGGCTGAATCTTTCTCAAATACACTGCTCAAATTCGTGAACCTTCTGTAGCTAAGATTTAGTGCATTGAATAGAGCTCAGAAAGATGAAGATTTTGACATATGGTAAAGGGAAATCAGATGAAAACTGAGAGACTTATTGCAAATATAGTGAGAAACCGCCACTTGGCGCGTGCCGTCAGGGATAGCGCGGGTCGTGGCACATACTTTTGTCCTTGCTTGCATGGGGCACAGTGTCTAGCATGGTCAGTGTCTCTTCATCCGGCGTGGGACACTTCACATCATCTGGCTTAGATCGTAGCCTTTGAGGCCGGACCCCGTCAGCATGCTTGATTTGAGACTTTGAATCCGCAGGATGTGCATCTTGTCGTGGGGCGTCATCAGGAGCATTGGTTCTCAGAATCTTGGCACGGGCTGCATGATTTTCCAAACCCCGCCGGCTGGTCTTGGCATCTTCGACTTGGAATGGCACGGGCCATAAAAAATGGGATGGTCCGAGCCCATACTTAGCTAATTTTGAGTGGGGTTGAGACTTGAGCTTGCGGCCCATGGCATTTGGGGAGGGCTGCGCCATACCCTCTTGCCGAATCATTTGGCACGAAACATTTCTTCATGCCCAGTCATTTTTTCCCGAGTCGTGGCATCTAGCACGAGTCATTGGTACCATCCATGAGCGGTCCGCGCCGACCCGTGGTAACTTGGCCTGCTGAACTTGTTTCCTTCGCTATGGGTGAACCGTTAGTTCAATTTGAGAGTTCTAGTCGACAATTTTTTAGCACCCAAGAAGAAGAATCCAATGGAATTAGCCTTGAAGGCTACTTATTCTCGGATCGTTCTCAAACTTTGGCGCAACACATCATACCACGATTCACTGTTTCTCCCTTGGTCGTTTTGAACTCCAATGCTGCCTATCTTTGGCTCCATCCTTCTACTACCACAATTTGATGTTCGTGGCCTTCATCTACTACCATTCTAGAGGTGAATGGCCTTTGATCTCTTCTACCGTCCTTGTGAATGACCTTCAATATATTCTACCGCCCTTACGAACGGTTTTCACATAGAATGTAACCACAGGTGACCTACTAAAGATGATCACAAGGAAGATCTATGAGCCCGTGGATACAAAATATCCATTAGTACTAATTAAGTCTACAAAATACGGGATTTAGATAAGAAAATCAAACATTGTCGTCTAAACCCATTGTCACGTAAACTCAACTAATACTAGCAATCCACCAAAAAAACAAGCTAAAAACTATATCAAATACAATGGTTAATGTACGCAAAATGAAGCACATCAACAGAGTTTGGTGACTAGACTAGAGTTTTATTAGTACTAGTCTTCCTTCTATGTTTTGTACTCTATATATTCTCAGCAGTAATACACTTTACATTTACGGGAAAACATTCTATCAGTCTTAATCACATTTTTATACATCTTTTTATCAATCAAATACATTATATATTGAGTGTAAACTCATTGCTTATTCAAGGTTTTAAACCGTTAGATTTTGTTTTCGATTAGTGCTTATGTGTTCTTTGTGTTGATTTGTGCAAGTGGTGCTTGGTTCGTGGAGTAGGCCTTGGGTCACTAAAGATCAAGTTGTGTTCATCAGTTGAATTCGAGTGTGTCTTCTTTCCATAAAGAAGGTCTTTCAATCCACCAGTTGACAAATGCTTCTAAACATCCAACAAACAAGATCTTCGTAATGGGATTCATATCAGGTAGTCAAATGCATAAAAGTTTTTTAACAATCCCGATTAATAACAAATGGGGTCATTTTATAATTAATACAACTAAACCTAACAGTTAGATGAGGTCATTTTATAATTAATACAACTAATGGTAGAATTTGATGTTTGTTTCTATTAATTAAAACAAGATTCTTATAATTTTAAAAAAAATTAAGGGCAAAGTCTTGGGAAAGACCGTATTTCCATATGCTTGTGGAAAGATGGGGTTTAATTAGAATAATGAAAGGCAAAAGGTCATAGTTGCAATATTAAAATTTTATTATGCAACATGTAGTAGTTATAAAGTTATAACCTGATTTGGTCCTCATAAAAGTTACAAGAACCTCAGACAAAAAGGTACACAAATCAGGCATCTTCATAAAATTTGGTCCTCTTTTATCCCCTCCAAAATGTCAATTCTTCTTTGGAGAGCGCTTAATGGAATTTTACCATTTGATAACATATTATGCAAATTTGGATTCTCCCTAGCCTCCAAATGCCCTTTGTGTAGGAATCATTCTGATACCTTAGACCACCTGTTTAACTCCTGCCCCATTTCACTTGAAATCTGGAACAGAATTAACACACTCACTCATCTTCAATATCCAGTTGTAGGAAGCTTTAGTAACAGGGTAGAATTTTACTTATCCAAAAGAGCAGATTCTAAGGTATCCTCTAGCATGAACATTGCAGTCCTCTTAGCTACATCATGGTCTCTGTGGATTCATAGGAATAAGAGTATATTTGAAAATCAGGTTTTTTCAGTAGATTCATGCTTCCACCATATTAAAGACCTGATCAAGCTAATCTTTATTGCAAACCCTTTGAGAGGCAATAAAGAAAAACACAAAGAACTAATCCATGCAGGCCTCTTGTCTGATATATTACCAAAACAGAAAAGATCAGTTTCAGTGGTAGGATGGGAAAAACCGGTTGTTGATGTGAAACTTAACACTGATGCTACATGGAAGACTGGAGGTTTGTCCTCCTCTGCTGTGATAGTGAGGGATATAAATGGTGAAGTGATTAAACTTAGAACTCATTCCTTTCACTCAGAATCCCCATTGCATGCAGAACTTGTAGGCATTCAACAGGCATATCTGCTATGTTCAGAACTTAAATTACAAGGCTGTATGATTGAATCTGATTGCCTTTCAGCTGTAAAAGGAATTCAGGATCCTATGGCTTGTCCTTGGACAGTTTTTTCTATCTGTAGTTCTTTGAATGAGTTGCATAAAGTTAATCCAATTTCGTTCATACCTAGGGAGTCTAATGCTCCAGCTGATTTTTTGGCAAAACATGCCACTGAAAACAATCTGAAAGGTGATATTAACATGGACATGGCTCCACTTTTCTTCAAAGGTCTTATTTTGTTGGATAAAATGGGAATCAAAGGAATCCGTGTAACTCCCTGTACTATTGGTTGATTCTATCTGTTGCAATTTCTGGTTTCTTCTTTGTTTGCAATGGAAACTGCTGGTCTTCTTCATAATTTATGCAGGAAAGGAGCATCTCATCAAGGAGCATCTCATCAAGGAAGGAATGAAAGGAATACGAGTTGCTGACACTCGATACATCCGAGACGAGAGATAACTACAGATGGGAGATAACCACCTTCTAAAAGGGCACATCGTTGACAAATAGAAGTTCCGTTTTTTACGTTTCTTCGCTCTGTTCGCGATTTGTCCTTTTTAGAGGTTATTTCGATTCATAGGATCCCTGGTTGGTTATTAGTTTATCGAATCAGCTTCTATCGGGATTCACTTACTGTAGGATTCATCTTATAGGTTGTCCTTTTGTAATTGCTTCGTACTTTATGATTTACAGGCTGATTTTTGGTCTGTTTTTATTGTTTTGGGGAGCCAATATATTCCCCCCATCTTATGATGGTTTTTAATTAAAAAAAAAAAACAAAGACTGCAGGATTACATCTCTTTTTAATAAAAAAATATATATATATAACCTGATTCATGCAACCCAAAAATTTTATCTTCATTCCTTTAAATTTACACTTTAAACCTTGGTCGTTCCATGCCTTATGAAAAGATCGTCTTTCAAGAGATGGACCCTCAATTAAAATATATCTGAAAATATACATAACTATAATCTAATATTAAAAATTATCAAATTTTTTTTTTATAGTTGGTCTAACCATTCTCACTTACGAAAAGTTTTTAATCTTCGTATGATCTTGAGCTAATTAAGAATCATACCATTTATCAAGCATCTAAATAAAGCCATTGAAAAAAATAGAAGTTGAGAAGTTTAAAGATAATACTTCCTCCGTTTTTTTTCCATTGGCACACTTACTAAAAGTGGTGTTTTTTTTAATTGGCACTTGCTATTTTGGGCAAGTTTAAGGTTTTTACATCCACTCATTTTACTTTCTCTTCTTTCAATTCAATTTCATCCACTCATTTAGCATCTCCTCAATTCTAACACCAAAAGAGAGGTGCCAATGAAAAAAAAACGGAAGGAGTAACAATAATTACAAGTTGGGAAGTTGTTATTTGGCTACACTTTCAAACAGGTGGATTCTTGGTCATCATGTATTTAGTAAATTAAAATTCCGTTTTACTTTATTTAATACGCACCAATAAAAATTCTATTGGGAACAAACAATATTTATTTATATGTTTATTCAATTATTCTTAATCAAACATTCACGTCCTTGTCTCTAGTTTTTTTGACAATTTGACATCCTTGTCTTAACAATTAATTCGATCTATTTGAGGAGCCCACAATTGAATTCGTGTATTAAAAAATTAGGGTAAAGTATAGAAAAATATTGTCTTTTCATGGGTATATAGAAAGATGAGATTGAAGAATTATAGAAAGTAGTTGCAATATTTAAAATTCATTATGCAACGTTTAGTAGTTATAAGTTAATCATCGATCCGATTAATGCAATTCAAAATATTTATTTTGATTTCTACTCATTTGTAGTTTAAACATTGGTATATTCATAATTTATGAGAAAAACGTGGACTCAAACTTTAAAGACAGCTTTAATCAAGATAACTTTTAACTAACAATTTTTTTCTATTCATTCGTTTTAGTATGACGTTCTCCTTTTTTATCAGAAAAAAAAAATGTTCTACTCATCTGTATTTAAGATATTACGGGTTCAATGAATATATACCTATCCAAGCAATATCTAGTCTTCTCATATGTCACGAAATAGTGGGAATGCCGGAAAGATATTAGACTTTGGAGGGTACGTGAGCATTGTTGAGTTAGTCTTCTGCAAAATCGTTTTATCATAAAATCATGGACTGATCATAAATGTTAGAAATATGTAATAGGAGTTTTTCTTAGAATTCTAGGTCAAACAATGATTATTATTCTACGAGAAATAGCACCTACTACATCGTCTTTTTTACCGTGGTTCTTGGTTTAGGGAAAATTATCGAAGTAAAAAATTCTTTATCTCTGTTAATTTTTTTTTAAGTGAAATGTATTATTTACCTTGCCTATAAAATAAGTGAGGTAATAATTGGGGGTTTTATCTCTGTTTTATGATGATCGAAGTAAATAATTTTCATTACCGAAGTAAAAAGTGTAATTGATATAGGCGCGACGTCGGAAATTTGTGTTTAACCTAGTAGTATCTTTCAATAATGAGATGACTGACTTTGCATACATGGTTGCATTGATCGAATCCATACCGATGTTCAGGAACGACATCGCATATGTCGGGACTTAGTAAGTAAGTTTTGGTCCTTTGACCAAAATACATCATAACACCCTGAATTTTCTTCCATTCAAAGAGGGCTCTAAAATATCCAAATCCCCATTGTTGAAGGTGGGCAATAGCGTTGTGGATTGTGCTAACTCGCCACTCAATTAGAAAAATACCGAAATTTTCTACCTTCCATTTCTTCAATTTAGGGTTTTAGGTTAGTTTCAATTCATATGAGAGCATGTGCTTAACTATGGGTTGATTGAATTTAGGCATTGCACATGTATATATAAGGTGATATTAAATGTGCATGGAACATGACAATTAAGGTTTCATTGACATATATGTACATATATTGCCCTAGCTACTAGGTAATGTAATCCATGAATTGAAATGATGTAAGTATTTGTATTTGTTGCTAAGATAGAACCCTAAAGAATGTGTAGTTATTATTATGTTGTAGGATTGTCCTTGGATAAAACTTATTGTTTTGATGAAGATTAACTAGTATGGGGTATCAATCATTTGTAGCTAACTTCATTATGCATTTGCGAATGCTATGAAAGACAATTTTTTGTATGTATATTTTCCTCAAGAAGTGCTGGAACACCGCTATTCATGAAGATGCAACTAGTTTGACAGATGACTTATTCATACACGGCTTTGATCCAACATACACAACTTGGTTTTGGCATGGGGAGAATGTGGATGAGCATATAAGAAATGATGTAGAGGCCGAGAAGGATGATAGGTTGGATGACTTGGTTAAGGAGGTCGTGAAGAACTACTGGGGCAATCTAGAAAGTCTTTCAGCCTTCACTACAAGAAACTCGACCTATTACTTCGCTCTTTTTACCTCGGTTTTTTGGCTTAGATCAACTAACCGAGGTAAAAAGTTCTTTTACCTCAGTTTTTTTAAGTAAATATTATTTTTTACCTCGGTTTAAAAAATGAGGTAAATAATATGTTTTTTACCTCAATTATTATATTAACCGATGTAAAAGATTAAAAAAATGAAGTAAATACTTTTACCGAATAGCGAGCAATGTCGCATAGGTTGTTTCAAAAGGTTGTCATATGTCGTTCCCACCGACATGTTATGCGACTGACGACCAACGTTGCAGATATGTAAAAGAAAGGTTAAAGTAAAAAAATATGGATTTTGGAAAATGAAGAAGTATTACTTAAAAATTTAAGAAGGTTAGTTTTGATACGTTCCGATAGTAAATGGTGAAATAAGAGGGAAAACCACAACAGTCAATTATATAATGTTCAATTAAGGTACTTAAATTGTTAGAAAAGTCATGAAAATATCATTACAAATAGTACGAAAATTAGAATTAGAATCGTCTTAGAGTTCCAACATAACAGAAATTACAATCAACTCGAATTATGATGACCCTAAAGACGATTTAGGGTTTAAGAATCGCCCCCCAGCTTCTATCACCTCGAAGAACGAGGTGTTCCCGATGCGTAGGCAGTTTCCAGAAAGGAACTTGCTAAAACCTTTAGGGGACAAGGCCTTGGTCTTCCCACCATCTTCCCACCCCCTGAGTAGTTCATACACCACCTCTATCCCGTAGAATCTCAACACAACGGGGGTCTTCCCAGTCGGCAGGAGTGGTACAATCTCCTCAGGATGTACTAAATCACAAAAAAAATATTGATTAGAAATATATATGTGTGTGTGTGTGTGTGTGTAAAATTAACAAAAAATAATATTAATTTAAAATGCCTTACCAAAGTTGGGTTTTTCCCAAAGTTCTGTGGCTTTAGATTGTGGTGGAAACGTGAGTGCAAACATTGTATGATGTTCAAAGTCGAACACAAGAGGCTCTGGATTGCTCCGTTGTGCGAAGAATTGCATTAAAACAAAGAAATATTAACTATGGTAAAGTGTGAAGATGTATTAGTAAATATATATATTTACACACACACAAAAGGCGACTTGAAGATCCTTCATCAGCCATTAGTCTAGAATCAAAAATGAAAATGTTTAGGGAGAACTGGACACGGAAATGCACGGTGCGACGTTAGCCAAACATCGCAGATACATGTCGGCTTAAATCAGTGGCTTGGTCGACAAGTACCAGCGATGTTGCTCTATTGTCGACCAAACCGAACAATGAACCGACACAGAGACAAGGTTGCATTTACATATTTACAATATACTGAAATGCATGTATGCGACATCGATAACAAATTGGTAACACCGATGGTCAAACCAAAATAGGTGCGATGTCTCATACATATTCCTTGACATATGAATGTACAACGTAGCACATAATTCACATTGACTGCCATGTAACCAAAAGTCTATTGATGTCGCATACATCAGAGACAGATATGGGAAAAAACACAGAAACCTAGAATAAAAATATGCTTTAACAACATAAAATTAATGAAAAATGTCCAAAACCATACCAAAAAATAGTACCTAGATTTACATTTAATGAAACTTCACAATATAACAGATTCAAGTAAGAACTAAAAAACCAAAAAGCACAACACATTCACAAACCATAGATCAAACAATGTAAAGTAACAATTCTTGAAATGTAGGTGTTAGAAGGTAGAAAAACCATACCTTTGACAAGAGAGAAGAGATGGTGAGAGATTATTGGAATTCACAAGATACTTGTGAATAGATGCCTGAACTGATTTTGAGAGACCTTATATTTATAGTTGTTTCGATGCTACGCCGTTTTGGACCCTTTTGATGTTCGCCTTACATCTATGTCGGTCTAGGCAAGACAGATTGACCCATGACCGACGTAGCATGTTCATATGGGCCTAACAATTTCAGCCCATAAGCTCGTCGATCAACAGTTTCAATTTATTTAAAAAATTGGTTGCAACAAATGTTTGCTAATTTCAGAATGATTGGAGCAAATTATTCATTACAGAGAAGTCTTTTTTAGCTTTGTGAATGATCGTAATCTTATAAAATTAGCCATATGTTAGGTTAAATATTAAGGATTCAACAACATTAAAATAACGTTCAAGAAATAAATCATAGATTTAAGATTAAAATCCATCAAAATAAATATTGTTCCAAATAAGAATAAATTTGTTTAAACTAAATGTTTAAAAGTCTAAGGAGTACAACTAAAATCTGTCGGGAAGAAAGATAACATTAAAAACTATCAGCCCAGAACTATCTAGCAGCTTGAAGTAGAGCGTGTCTCCAACCCCGAGTTCCTCTGCATTGAGAAACTGGCTAATTTGGGTAAGGGTCTTCAGCCTCATGTTTCCTGAGTAGTGCATGTGATATTCCCTTTCGTTGCACCTCAATACAACATGTATCTTGATCGACAGTAGGAGTTCCACAATCTGGCTAGGGACGTACTAAATTATAAACAAGAAAACTATATTTAGTACATATGAAAGTAATCTAGAGAACAAGTTAATTTAAAATAAAATATATGTGTAACAATGAAGACTTACCAAAATAGGAATTGAACCAAAGTTCGTATGGGTCAGAGTGCGGACAAAGTGTAGAAGGATATCGCCAAATATAGTCCACGGGCGGTCCTTATCTGAATCACTACGGATCTGCATTGGTCAACAAAATTATTAAAATTTAAATAAGACTATAAGTAATTAAATAAAAGGAATTTAAATCTAAACAAAAAAATTGCTCACCTGAATTGAGGAATGGCTACTCAAACCATCATTGTTAGCCATGATTCCTAAAGTTCATATTGTCACGGATGATAAATATTATGATAGATAAAAAATGGTTGGATAGAAATCCATTCATTAATCTTTAAGTCGACCAGGCATCGCACATACATGTCGGTCTAAGATATGACTTTTTTGATATGTACGAGAGACGTCGCTAACATGTCAGTCCAACATAATGGATTGGTCAACATGTTGTAGCGACATCGCTCACCAATAGGTAAAACCGATTGGTTGATTGAGATAGGTGTGATCTTTCATACTAGAATAACAGCAGAAAATATGAATGAGCGATGATGCACGGCGATCACTCCAAACGAAGAAGGATTGAAGGACCAAGAACATCGCATTCAAACCTAGCATATTCATTAACAACGGCAGAAAACTGGAGAAAACCAAAAACATAATACAAGAAACAGAAAACCAAAATTCGTAAACCCTAGAATTCCAATCCACCGTAACTTCAAAACAGAAAACAAAGAAAAAGTTCACACACCCTATAAATAAAAAATTTAAGGAAAAATACAAAAAAATAAAGTTATCTAGAGAATCTAGAAACCATACCTTTGACAAAATGGGTTGAGGGACTGTTGAAATTTGAGGGAAATTTGAGGGAAAGTTGAATGTTGAAGTGATTTTTTTAGGCGGGCTCTATATATATAGTCACTATAAACTGTTGGGAATTCTGCCTCGGCCGTTGCAAACTCGCATATCAGTCGATCATATCAACATCGAACCAACGAATGAGCGGCATCGACTAACCTAAATGTGGGCCTCAATATTTCATCCTACTAGCATAGCAAATGGGCCCACGTTTGTAAAAAAAAATCAATTAAACCTTGTGAGTTCCACCTCGGCTTTTGTAACATCACACATCAATCAATCTTGACGATATGAGGCTGACGTATGAGCGACGTTGATTAACCTGAAAGTGGGTCTCACTATTTCAGCCACATTAGCATAGCAAATAGGCCTGCATTCATAATTGACCTTCATAACGGTGAATAGTATATTAGAAACTAATTATTGAAATTTATAAATGTCCATGAACTTTATTAATGTCCGTTTTGATAGGAATCAATTTTAGCACAATCGGTGAAATTTACAGTTTTTACACTTAGCCCCTCCAATATGGTGGGAGAGAACGAAATGCAAAATTAGAGATACTCAATTATCTAAATCACATTATCACAGTCATGTTATTCCGATTTAGGCATCAAGCAACCGTGGTATTCATCCCTCATTTTTATTAGTATTCCATTAATACCCTTACGATGAGCGTTATTAGAACGATAATTTCCACCACATAGAATCACGCAAAATTACACATTCTTTCTTTTTAATAAATTAAAAAGCTAGTGAAATTTCATCCATCAATTTTTTTAAAGTGATAGTACAAGATCTAGAGTAAATTGTAGATGATATGCAAGGGTTAATTGGAAGATGTTGTGGAAGTCTCTGTGTGATCATGCTAGTTTCTTTATAACTTTCTGGGATTAAAAGTTTGAGATAAGGATGGCAAAGGTCCATTATGGGATGATTGGAAATCGATGTTGGGACTGCCGGTGCACTTTTCAATTTTTGAACTTAAGTCCCTCCAACAAAGAGGGAGAGTCAAAATGCAAAATTGGAGATACACTAATCTTATTCACCAAGTTAAGACCACGATGTTCCGATTTGGTCATGCACAGATCAATGGAACTGGCCCAAAATCTTCATAGAGAGTACGTGACAAAACTTTTCAAAAATTACACTATGACCCAAACTTCCTTGCATGTTCACTATGCTTCAGAAATCTGCACCCGAACATTAGGGAAAATATTTGACATGGAGATTATGCGTACATTCTAAGAGGGATGCAAACCGGGGTAATCGTTCCTCATTTTTGTTAGTATTCCATTAATACCCTTCTTCTAAGCATTATGAGAAAGATAATTTCCACCACATAGAATCACATGAAATTTCATATTCTTGGTTTTTTATGATATTAAAAGATAATAAAATTCCTTCCAAAATTTTTTTAAAAAATGCTAGTACATGGTCTAGAGTAAATTGTAGATGATTACTTATAAGAACACAAGGGTCATTCAGAAGAACTCGTGGAAGTCTATGTGGAATATGACAAGTTTCTTTCACTACAAGAAAATGAACCTATTACTTCACCCTTTTTACCTCAGTTTTTTGTCTTAGCTCAAAAAACCAAGGTAAAAAATTCTTTTACCTCAGTTTTTTTCAAAGTGAAAGATATTAGTTACCTCAGTTATAAAAAAACCGAGGAAAAATCAGGTTTTTTATCTCGTTCATTATTTTAACTGAAGTAAAAGGTTTTAAAATGAGGTAAATAATCTTACAGATGTTTGTGCGAAGTCGCATTCATGTACTAAAATTGTCACCAAAATCGTACGTTCTGTCGACATCACCGACACAGCGTGAGATGTATAACCGACATTGCATAATTTAAATATGGATCTTTTAGAAGTATAGTTGAGTAGGATTGATGAGGATTTTTGTTAATTTTTGTTAGTCAAAAACTTAATAAGGTCCATTTTGTTGTGTTACAATTTTCAATGGTTGTTTAATTTATAGAAAAAACCATTAGAAAAAACCACAACATCGGTTTCATTTTGAATGGTTGGAATTTTTTTACAAAATCACGCACATACGGACACTTATATATTGTTCAAAAAAGCTAGTAAAATTATTAGAAAAATCTTATTCACGAAAATCTCCTTACAAATTAATTAGTACAAAATAATTTAAATATTAATAATACATGTCCAAGTACCGTTATTAGACAAGAAAATCAAGCCTCTCGAATTATGAAAACCTTGAAGACAATCCCCAGCGCACAAGTTGTTCCCGGAAAGAAACTCGGAAAAACCCATCGGGGAGAAGGCCTTGATCTTCCCTTGGCCCGAGTAGGTCATGTGTCACTCTTTCCCATAGCACCTTATCACAACGAGGCTCTTTGCCTTCGGGGGAATTGGTACAATTTCAATCGGGATGTTCTAATTAGAAATTTTAAAAAATCATTATGAACAAATATATGCAATTATAAAAAAATTGTATTAACTAAAAATCAAATAATTTCATGATTTTAATTATTTGCAAGTTTTAGTCCTTACCAAAGTTGTTTTTCCCAAAGTTTTTCTGCTTCAAGGTGTAGTGGAAACGAGGGTTTTCCAGAGCCATTGTATGGCCTTCAATGTTAAACACAACAGTTCAGGGTTTCTCCTTTGTGCGGAGAAGTGTATAATTAATACAAATAGAAATTAATTTATATACCATTCATATTGTGCACATGTATTAGTATATATATTGTGTAAAATGGTATAATACCTCAAAAACGGGCGCTTAGAGGATCCTTCACCAGCAATTAGTCTTGTATATGAAGTGAATAATATCTTTAAGTTAATGTATCCTTATAAGAAAAACCTGCGAAGTTGGTACTGTGTCGCAGGAACACATCGGTTTAAACCAGTGGTACCATCGACATGTGCGGCCGATGTCGCCGGTTACTCGGCCAGACCGAATTCATGACCGACGATAAAATGAGCTCGCAAAAATAAACATTTAGTTAAGAAGAATGCCTACATGAAAAGTCGCTAGGACATCGGTAATATTGATGTATAAATTGGTACAATTGCGATGGCTTATGCAACTTGAAACAAGAATGTGCGACGCCGCATTCATAAATCGAATGACGTGCAAATGGACACCGAGCTTGCATGCATCGAAGACAGCAACAGGAAAAAAACATAAACCTAGCAACAAAACATGAATTGAGAAGACAAAACTACACAAAAAATGTCTTAACACAAAGAAGAACATATTACCTAGGTTCACATGTACAAAAACTTATCACTCTAACAAATCTGAGTAAGAACTAGATAACCAAAAATACAACTCATACAAAAACCATAGATTAATTATCCAAGGTGAGGTAATAATTACAAAAACCTAGGCACTACATAAGTAGAATATCATACCTTTGTCAAAAAAGAAGAGGAAAGGGGTGGAGAGACTCTTGGTATTTGCGGGAAACTTGGAAATGAGGAGATTGAACTTATTTGGGGGGGGGGACCATTTATTTATAACCATTTTGAAACGACGTTGTTTTGGGGCCTTGTGTTGTCCACATCGTTAAGTGAAAACTTGTACCGTTATTGCTGAATTTGATAGCCTGCCGACATCATTGCGATATCGCGTTATTATAGATGGGCTCCAGACATAACGTATAATCGATGGGCTTCATAGATGGGCTCAATTTATTATTGATGAGCTGCATACATAAGGTATAACTCGGCCAGTACAATGTCACAGTTCAGTCGCCCCATCCGACATTGTCTCCAGCTTACGACCGACATCGGCAAGTGCGACTATGGCCCTCACCATTTCAGCCCATTAGCATTTTAGATGGGCCCACATTTGACCAAAAAATATATAATTGACCTTAAAAAATGCTCTATAGTATATTATAAATAATTGCTGAATTTTATAATCCCCCTTAATTTGATTAATGTCTGTTTCGATCGTAAATGATTTTACCTCCACGTACGAGTCATGTTTTTTATTTTTGAACTTAGGTCCATCCAAAAATGTGGGAGATGTGGAAATGAAAATTTAGAGATACCCTATTATAATTCACAATGTCATGACAAAGATGTTCCTATTTAGGCATTACCAAATGAATGGAAAGGGGTATTTGTCCGTCATTTGTATTAGTATTTCTGTTTATGTCCTTAGGGTAAGTGTTGTCGTAACGATGCTTTCCACCACATAGAATCGAATGAAATTCCTTATTCTAGGGTTTTTAAGAAAATAAAATATAATAAAATTGTGTCCTTCAAAATTTAGAAAGCGCTAGAACGTGGTCTAGAGTAAATTATAGATGGTTTCTTATAAGTAGGTAAAGGTTATTTGGAAGATGTTAACCGGGAGAAGTCTCCATGGGATCATACCTGTTATATTTGAGGATTATAAGTTTCACTGAGGATGGCAAATAGGTCCCTTTCGAGACGTTTCAAATTGATTTTACCTCACCGGTTCACGATTTTACCTCCACGGATCAAGTTTTTAATTTTTGAACTTAGGTCCCTCCGCCAATGTAGAGATGTGGAAATGGAGATACCCAAATCTAATTCATAATGTCATGACCAAGATGTTTCAATTTAGGCATGACCGGATGAATGAAACAGGGTATTCATCCATCATTTGTATTAGTGTTTCCATTTTCGCCCTTAGGGTGAGCGTTATTGGAACGATATTTCCACCACATAAAATCAAATGAAATTCCTTAATCTATGGTTTTTATGAAAATAAAATATAATAAAATTGCATCCTTCAAATTACAGAAAGCACTAATACATGGTTTGAGTAAATTATAGATGGTTACTTATAAGCAGGCAGAGGTTATTGGGTAGAAGTTGATCGGGAGAAGTCTCCATGGGATCATGCCTGTTATATAACCATTTTATAGGATTATAAGTTTCACTGAAGATGGAAAATAGGTCCCTTTCAGGACATTTCAAGTTGATTTTACCTCCCCAGTTCACAACTTTCCCTCCACGGGCCAAGTTTTATGTTTTGAACTTAGGTCCCTCCGCGAATGTGGGAGATGTGGAAATGGAGATACAATAATCTAATTCACAGTGTCATGAATAAGATGTTCCAATTTAGGCATGGCCTCATGAATTGAACGGGGTATTTATCCGTCATTTGTATTAGTATTTCCGTTTATGCCCTTAGGATAAGCATTAACGGAACGATGCTTTCCACCAGATAGAATCAAATGAAATTCCTTATTCTAGGGTTTTTATGAAAATAAAATGTAATAAAATTGCGTCCTTCAAATTTTAGAAAGCGCTAGTACTTGGTCTAGAGCAAATTATAGATGGTTACTTATAAGCAGGCAAAGGTTATTAGGTAGATGTTGACCAGGAGAAGTCTCCATGGGATTAAGCCTGTTATATAATCATTTCCAAGCACGATAAGTTTCACGGACGATGGAAAACAGGTCCCTTTCGGGACGTTTCAAATGGATTTTACCTCCCCGGTTCACGATTTAAACTCCACGAGCCAAGTTTTAAATTTTTGAACTTAGGTCCCTCCGCGAATGTGGGAGATGTGGAAGTGGAGTTAGCCTAACCTAATTCACAATTTCATGACCAAGATCTATGTTCCGATTTAGGCATGATCGGATGAATGGAACGGGGTACTTGTCTGTCATTTGTATTAGTATTTCCATTTATGCCCTTAGGGTAAGGGTTATCGCAATGATGATTTCTGCCACATACAATCAAATGAAATTCCTTATTCTAGGGTTTTTATGAAATAAAATATAATAAAATCGCTTCCTTCAAATTTTAGAAAGCGCTAGAACTTGGCATAGAGTTAATTATAGATGGTTAATTATATTTACACCAGTGAACTTCTAAATATTTACATTGTAGGTCCCTCTAAGAAAGTGGTAGAAGTCCAAATACAAATTTGTAGATTAATTTTTTTATTCATATTTTCACTGAAGGAGCCCCTTTCTTAACACGGAGTATTTTATGACACTTTTCAAAAAATACCAATTTGACAAAGTCGCGTGTATGTCGCCAAATACGGATCCACGACTGAATAGCTACCGACGTCGGTCACAATGAAATTTCCAGCGGGAAATGCATTTTTCAAGCAAAATTTGAAGCAAAATTCACCCCCCCCCCCCAATCAAAATTTCAAGTCATTAAAAGTCGCATCATTACCCATTTTTCATCTATAACACACTTTCTCCAACCCCTAGCTACAACACACCATCTTCTCCATCCACACCTTTAATACAACAATTCAAGAGCTCAATCAATTTGTTTTTTCCACACATAAAAAAATGGCCGATGATAGAGCACCTCCGGGTTCAAATTAGTTGAGGTAGTTTTCTATATGTTCAATGTTAGTTAACCAATTTAATTACCATACCTTCTACATGTTATTTATTTCATAGATCAAAGCTTGTATATTTTCATAATGTATGATGATTGTGTTACATGTTATGTAGTGTATATTACTTTTGTTTCCATAGATGATGCCATGTTTGTAGGGAATGACAAAAAATGCTTAGGTTAGGGTTCATTGAATACAATAATTACTTATTTGTATGAACACACTATGAATGTACGACGTTGGTATCTGTCTATCAGCCCACACGACGAAAATCGAATTCAGACCGACGACGAACTGTCAATGAAAAGCATGAAATTAATTGAATGTGCGACATTACACTTAGGTCGGCCTTAACTTAAATGTGCGACATCGCACTGAGGTCGGCCTTAATTGAATATGCCAATTCAAACACAAATTTTGTTTGTTGTATATTCTGTGTAACAGGACAACGAGAGTTATAGATGGACTGTAGATGGATAATTTTCCACTTTACTAGTCGTCCTGACAATATTTATGATTTATAACGTAATCAATTAGGAGGTTCAATACATTTAATGTTTGACCAACCTTATGTATTATATATTGTAACATGTAATTGTAATACATGTTATAGCTAGGGTTTAGGGTATTTAACATGTCATTACTAATTTTCCCATATATTTTTAATGACATTTGATTTTGTATGATGTTTAACCATTACTAGAGTAATCCAGTACTAAATAAATTGTAATGGATCGACTAACACAAATTGTGTCATCAAATACTAGATATTATATTATTTTATCGAAACGTCCACTTCACAACTGATCCACGGCGTCGCACTTACCAGCACAGCTGCGACACAAATTCGACGTCACATATAGAAACGTTGACATCACCAATGCAAAACGACGTCGTAGTGTTCACCGTTCCATGTCAGCATGGCCACGTCAACGTTGCCTCCCATTCCGTAATGTCGAAGATATTTAGATGAGAGTCACTGGAAAAATATCGCAGACATTCCTCTCTGATCGCGTGTCTTGATGGTATCGCTGACGTCGTTCATCTCACATCCCGACTTCGATTTAAACGATGTCACAAATATCGTATCCTGTTGTCGGTCTTAGTACTAAAACCAACGTCGTACAAACAATCTGCCGATGTCGGCCCAAAACCATGGTAAAAAAGTACCTTTGACATCGGTTTTGAACCGAGGTAAAAGATAACCTTTTTACTTCACCCGTATTTACTCCATTTTTTCAAGGGAAAAAACCAAGGTAAAAAGGCCTGAAAAACCGAGATAATAGGTGATGTCTGTTGTAGTGTTTATTATCCTCGGTTAGTATGAGTTTAACTATGGATGACAAATTTTCTTTTTGGGACGATCCTAATCGAGTTTGGAACAACCGATGGACTTTTAAATTTTTGCAATTAGGTCCCTCCAAGAAAGTGAGAGAAGTTAAAATGAAAAATTGGAGATAACATTTTGTTATTATCATTTTTAGGACAATGTTGTTCCGATTTGGGCATAAATGGGTCATCGGAAGGTGCCACAATCTTAACAGGGAATTATTTGTGGCACCTTATTAGACAGTGACCCTATTGTGCGACGTTGCAAATGTGTCGCATCAAACGAACCCCAAACCGACATTCTATTGACATCGGTCGACTTCAATTCTCCAGCAGAAACCAAAAATTTGAACCAAAATTTTCCCCCATCCCTTTTTCATGTCAATAATATTTAGCATCAACACTCATTTCCCATCTCCAACACAATTCCTCCAAACCCAACTCCACACCATCATTTCCATTCAAACAATTACAACCATTAAAGAGGTCAATCAAATTGCCTCTCTCAAACATCAACAAGCATATGAAGATGGAGCATCCCCATGTTCAAATTAATTGAGGTAGTTTTCCATCCGTATACCTTGTATGTGTTTTTTTCTCATTGATCAATGATTGAATATTCACTACGAAGTATGATGATTGTGTTACATGATAAACAATGTATATTTTTTGTGTTTCCAAGATAATGTCATATTTGTAAGGGGTGAGAAACAAAAACTTCGATTTGGGCTTATTGTGGACAATAATCTCATCTTCGTATGAACACATGTTGAATGTGCAATGTCTGCCACAATTAATCGTCCCATACGATATGAGACCAAAAGTTGACTGACGTCGCATAGGCTAGGAAATGCTTGAATAACTTTGAACGTATAACGTCACTCCTCTGTATAACTTCGCAATTACAGTCTCTCCTCATATGATGTCACTTTTAAGAAGACCAGGTATTGTTTCCATGATGAGATTAGTGTCATCTGCATATGACAATATTATGTGTACATCATTTGGGGACTTTCCCAATTCTAACATAATTTTGTTTCATGTGTATTGGTTGTAATAGGAAAAAGAGAGTTATCAATGGACTTTCAGTGTGTAACATGGACAATGGAGGTTCAATACAATTAATGTTTCAATTTCATAGCAGTCTTATGTATTTTAATATATTCTAACATGTAATTGTAATACATTCTAGTTTTGTGGGTTCCTTGCATTCTCATTCTTTCCCACATTAATTGAACAACAATTAGTTTTTGTATGATGTTTAACCATTTCACGAGTTATGGAATATTAAATAGCATGTAACAGCTATCGACGAACAATTGTTTGTGTAATCAAAATATTATAAAATTGTACAAGAACTAATGTCTCCACGATTAATCCATGACCCGCCTCCACTCGTGGTCATTAATTGAAGAACATTAACCCGAGCAAAGGTACCGAGGTCAAAGGGGTTCAAATTTAATAATTATATTATGCACCCTATCTCACTACTAATGCTACCGAATTGGTTGTTAGCGGTAAGCGCTAGGAATGTCCACAGAGATGCTAGGTTCTAAGAATCAATTAAAACATAACCACGTAAGGGGGTCGTCAATCCGTACGAGTGATAGGAATAGCTAGTAGAGCAAACAAGGGGGGTGTTTGTTTTTCAATTTAACAACAACAAAACATAAAAGTAAAAAATCAATTAATCTATAAAGCTAAATACTTAGGAAGTCATTTCGTAACATGGTTAATTTAATGTTTTTATCCTCAATTCATTCACATAGAGATTTAGACAAACTTAATAGAGTGCTTATAACAAGTGGTGTGGTCGATGACATACACTTCCCCGTACCTGTCATGTCGGGTTCACTCGTAACCCTCCATCAACACCAACATCATAATCAGGGTAGTAGAATAAGGTCCGACTATTGTTGTAGACCTGTTTCTACCTCGTGCAATTACGTCTCGGATATTCCACACCACGAATGCTCTACTCCCCAATGGCATTTGACTTAGGCAACGGGTCGTAAGCACCTTATCTATGACACTAGGGCCTCTTACAACCCTAGCTTGCTACTTTTCACTATCTCTACCCGCAACCTATCAGATTACTTTACATAATCAACTAAGACTAGTGTGATGGAAAATAATCAGAGTATTACTCGGATCCCCTGTGCACACATCCACGCAGACCACGTACCCTATTACCCATTAACACATCCAAGATTTCTCTTCACAAGGGGGCATCAATATTTGCACCAACATGAATATAGACTAGAGTGTGTGCTTATATGGAGTGTACTACTCATGCAATTCAAATATTCAACAACAAGTTACAATAATACCATGAACACAAGATTAGGAACTAGTGTATCTCACAAAACATCATATAACCGTGCTTCTCAAAGATAGCAAGCATGGAAAACAATCTAGCACAGACATACTTTCAATTGCATAATGCAATTCATTGGACTCATCAACAATATTATCAACACGGAACTCATCCAAGTGTTCATGCTCATTGGTAACATAAGAGGTTTCATGGAATTCATGATCATTACATTAGGTTCACACCTTTGCACATAAAAGAAGAATTTGTTGAATCATGCCTAGATTTATAGATATAAAATTGCACTTTGTCCACATCATTTTCTAGAGTTAAGGTTCCGAAATGGACATCAATTTTAGTCCTAGACATTTTAAGAAAAGGTCTCCCCAAAAGTATTGGGAATGCACTTCCTTCGTGCACCACGTCTCGGACATAAAAGTTCAAAAAAAGCCAATTTTCCAACTCGAACCATCACATCCTTTACTAGTCCACGAGGGATAGCTTGGGAATGATCAGTGAGGTGGACAATCACTCTAGTTTCCCTAAGCTCACCTATTTCTAAGTGTTCATATAGACTAAATGGGATCTGGGAGACCGTCTCCGTACCTCTCAAAGTTAATATATATAAGCCCTTAATGCTTATTATCTACAACTAAGTAGATAGCGGTAAGTCGGGGTCGTCCACGAATAAGGGAGATTTTCTTAAGCGTTTAAACACAACTGGTTGATATTAGGCTAGAAGTAGATATATGTGCACATATAAAAGCACGTAAAAAGGGGGGTTTGGTTGGTTGGTTGTCCTAAGTTATAGAAATTAAAAGACGTGATAACTAGCATAGTCAAGTAACTATGCTAATCATCAAACAACAAAAGATAAAGCCTTGGGGGCAATTGATATCCACTTCCAAACCAAATGTAGATCATTGAACCATTCACTCATCATATCACAATTGTTACCTATGGATGTAGGACCGTAGATTTGACAACAATAAGCCTTCTACCAAAGACTTAGCCATTTAGCCAAACATAGCATTCATTGGGCAAAACCTAGAACAAACCACATTCAAGGTTCAACTTTTCATTGAATCTATAGGATAAATATGAGAACAATCCACATTAACATACTTATCTAGCAAGAATCCCAACACATTATGCACAAGAAGTTCTAAGTTCATGTTCTTATATTTTCATGCAAAGGACCTAAGGAATTCGTCACTTTCCTAACTCGCTAACACTTAATTCATGCAAACACTTCATATTCTCAAACTACCCATGGCATAAATTAAGTAAAACATCACATTAAGAACACATGAATGTTAAATAACAAAGGCTTCAAGAATGAGTGAAACAATCTATTCACTACTTCGACTACTTATTGTGAAGATAAATCTTCCATCCTTCTTAGATAGTAGTTTGCAAGAGTGAATTCGACATCTCTTTTCAAACCTCACCAATGACTCCCTTAGCCGAAACACGACTAAGAGTATCCCATTGATGGTATTGAGCACGAAGAACCAACAAGCTTGGAAACACTTAAAAATACTACATCGTGTCTAAGCATTTAACCAATTCATGCATTTACACAAGAACGATCGACATTCATAGACTTCTCTCATTTGCTACCTAAAACAAACATGACAATGAGTTCAACATCATCACATTCATTTAGCAATTATCAACACACCGGCATCATTAAGAAGATCTAACTCATGCTCTTGGATTCCACATTAAAAGAGGGGAGAATTAGCTACTTTCTCACAACCCTAACAAGTAATCATACAAGCAATTCATATACTCAAGCTTCTAACAACATCAATGCCATTAACAATTCACATTCAAAGCTCAATAAATGTAGAATAGCAAAAGCTCCAAATAGATAGATATGGTTCTTACTACATAGATTGGAAGCTTCAATCCATTGCTCCCAAGATAAAACTAAGCTAGATAATTAAAAGACATGATTAACCTACAAAAACTAAGAAAAGAAAGAAAGAAAAACTAGGGTTTGAACCCAGGAAAATCGCAGGAAAAAGAAGCTGGATTTGTGTTGTGAAGAGGAGAGGATAAGGTGAGTATTTATAGTACAAAAAGCAAGAAGAAGTTCTGGCCATACGTCCATCGCGAGTCGCGATAGGCTCACGACGACCTCACGATGGTGCCTAGTTCCAGTATTTTGATTTCTTTCTTCTTCTTTTTTCATGTCCTCCTCTTCTCTTCACTTTTCTTCAATTCTTAAAGTCTTCAAAAGATCAAATACAAGTCTTCAAATCTTCAAAGGTATTCTTCAAAGTCTTCAAAGTCTTCAAACAAATTACCTTGTCATACAAAATTCTCTAGAAAAGTAATAAAAGTGTAAAAGTTGCTTTTAACCCTCCTTAGAGAATTTCAAGGCAAAATGTCACATTTAGAGCACAAAAGTGTACAAAAGTGAATCCTAAAAGTCCTAATATAACCGTATAAAATGGGCACATCAGGATCACATTGATGGATGCGCCTAAATCTATTATGGTATTGTCAACAAGTTTTCCATCTAAGGAGATAGGGATAGAGAACATTCCGGGTGGGAGGCCGTCGCCGAGTCTCTCAAAGATAGTATTTATATGCCCAAATTACGGCTAACTACTAAATAGTAGCTAATGGTAAGACGGGGTCATCCACGAGGAAAAGGGGTTTTATCGAGTGTTAAATGTAGTTAAAAAGCACGCGAAGAAGTCACTCAACATGTGTAGTAACAAAGTTGGGGGGTTGATTTGGAAAACACTATGAATACTTCAAGCAACTAAATTAACAAACTATTGAAGAGAACAATGCAAATATGATAAAAAATAGCACAAATGATGTAACTAAGATTATAGCGAGTCTCGAGTGCAATTGGTTTACATTTATAGTTATCCTTTGATCATCGATTAATTATCCTCTTTTTATGCATTGGTCACATATTGTGGAGAACTTATCAACACCTTTCGAGTGTTGATATTTTTCACCTCTCCTCGGTTTTAGTTAGAGTGGGCGATCAGACCTACACAATGACCCTTATCCTCGTGTCACTCTAGACGATCAACATCATAAACTTCCCCGAGGATAGCAATACACATGGAGACCCAATACAAATACCACAATGTCCTACAAGCAAGAAACACATAGATAGCACAAACATATATACTAATAACGACTATGAGGATCGAGCTTCATGCTAATTGTTATTAGTGAACCACTTTGATAATTAGTCAAATCCATTCAAATTCATCCCAAGTCTAAGCAATTTCATCAATCAATAATCATAATTAGTTGTCAAACCTAATTATAACCTAGCATTGACTAATAATAAGCACTTTGACAAAAAGTCAAACTCTTAAGGGTTTGACCAAAAACCTAGCACATGATCAACCCACAATCATCAACTAGTTAATCATCCTAGTATAAATCATGCATTAATCTCACAAGAAAGCACAAAACATACTTGATAATCAAAGCATAAAATAGGATAAACCAAATCTCACAAATTCATACTAGAAATGCTTACAAATTGCTCCCAAGAGTTTATTTAGCCTAGATTAGCTAAACCCATAACAAAATAGCAAGAATCCATGGTAAACACAGAGTTAAATATGAAAAATAAATGCAAAGTAGGGTTTTGGAAGAGTATTTTCGGATGGATTATGAAGAGAGAGTGGAAAGCCAAAGGAAAATGAAAGGGATAAGATGGTCAACTCGACCGGTGCAGGCCACACCGGGTCTTCTTTCGGTCTTCATTTTATGCCACTACTACCGGTGCAGCCTGCACTATATGGTGTGGCTCGCACTGGGTCTTTTACCGGTATTCATTTTGGCCGTTACGAGTGAACCGTTTATTTGATTTGGGAGTTCTTGAAGTTAATTTTATAGTGCTCGAGAAGACGAATCCAATGATACCGCCCTTGGCGGCTGGTTTTTCTTGGATCATTATAAGAACTTGGTCCAAACTTCAGGGTCACAATTCATCCGCTTCTTTGTCTTCCTTCTTCGACCCTTCTCTCTTCTACCACATTTTGACTCGTGGCCTTCAATATTCTACCATCCTTGCAAATGGCCTTCACTAAACCAATCTGAAGTGCTTACAAGCAATCTACAAATTAACCTTATAAAAAGGAATCTAGATGCTCGTAAGAACCAAAAATCCATTAGACTATAAATAGATTACAAAATGAAGGATTTAGATATGAAAACCCAAAACGGTCATCGAAACCCCTTATGATGTAAATCTACCTAAATCTAGCAATCTTCCAACAAACAGATGATAAAAAAAATGTTAAATGCTTTGGAAAATACGTGCATTCGACATCTTATCAAACCTCCCCGCAATTAAACATTTACTCGTGCTCGAGTAAACAAAAACAAGTAAAGATCTAAGCGTAAACTAGAATGCAAAAAATTTCCAAAAACATCCAACATCGTATTCCTAGACTACCCTAACCCCCAAGACATAAGAATCACTCACACTCTCACATCTCAAAGTCTAAGATAATCTAAACAACCATAATACCAATCAAAATGGGGGTATAAAATACAAGTGTAGAACTAGCATACTCTACCAAAGAAGCCACCAAATAGACAAATCAAGAGAAGCATAAAATTTTTCAATTTCTCTCATTTTTTTCTCATTTTGCCTCGGAGCCCTCTCGGGTTTTCATCCTAGCTTCACACATTTTTTCTCAAGGCTCACCCTCATCTTTTTTGGCACCATTTGGCCTCTCATTTTTGCATAGGTTGCCCTTTCGGATTTTCAACCTATGTGGGCCCCCCAATTTTGCCCAAATTGCCCTATCGGGTTTTCAACTTAGCGGGATTCTTTCTATTCTCTTTTTTTCCCAACAAAAATGTCTCATTAAAAATGCTCTCAAAAGAGCTACTTGCTACAAACTAAACTACTAATCACAAGTATCATCTTATTCCCCTCCCCCACACTTAAATGTTTCATTGTCCTCAATGCATATAAACATTATAAAGCATATGTCAAGGAGAGAAAATGGGAGAATATTCATGATGAGTAACAAACACCAAAAAACGTTTCGTAGCACAACTATAAGATCTAATGGGTAAACTACGACAACCACAATATACTCTCTCTACAACCTCTATCATAAAGGTCCAATAACAACCACTTTCATGCACAACAAATCAAATAGAGCATTGAAATTGCAATGGAGGAGAGAGATACCTCTTTGGTTTCAAATTGTGTGTTTCAAGTGGGTCGTGGTTAAATAGGTTCGGGGTGTATTTAGTGGTGGTAGGAAAGGAATTTGATACTTTGGAGATGGGGGAATGTGTGAGCATCACGGACCATGCACGTCTATACAGTTCGTGAGTTGAACTTCTCCTAGCCCCAGTTGCTCGCCCCTTTTTTATGCTCCTTTTTCTCCAAGACCAAATGCTTCCTGCAAAACAATCATGCAATCTAAGCGTAATAGTGTTCCAAGAAAAAAAAGAAGAAAAATCAATCATAAATTCCAATTAAAAAAACAAATATTCACAATCCTTAGCAAAAAGGACGTCACAATAACATTGAAGGAATGTCACGAATGAATACCCGGATGATCAAAACCAAGTTTATTTAACATCATCGGCATGACATACTGCCTTTTTTGAAAGCTTCATTTAAAACATTCCACGGGTCTCCGAAATCACCATCCGTGATTACACCCATTCTTGTTTCCGCATATATTGGTCTCCAACATAGTCTCGCCTTAAACCTCCTCTTTGGAGCCCAATGGACTTGTGCACCTCGTCCCTTTCGGGTGGTTTTGGGGGCTCTTTGGAGTGAAGGCGGTTTAGATGATGTTTCTTTAACCCCTTCTTCACTTGCTGCAAGTTAGTACTAGAGACATTCGCATATGCAACATTGACCTTATTCAAAATACTAGAATCATGCTTAGATGCCTTACTCATTCCATTATCAACTTCAATTAAGTTAATCATGTGGCAATGTTCAAATTCATTGTGAGGCTCATGCAAACTTTCAATTATAGTACAATTGAAACCATGGCAAGACATTTGATCCTTGTGAATCCTTTGCATTCGTTGTCTTTCTTATAGATTTGCTCGGCTTTGCTCACTAATCTCCATGTTGCTTTCCTTTCCCATTTGTCCAAAATTCCCGTCACAAGAGTCTTACATAATAAGTTCCAGCTTGAAATTTAAAAAAATAACTAAAAATCTGATCATGTAACCTGAATAGAAATGAATATAGCTTCCATCAGAAAACACATCCATCAGAAAAATCCCTGAAACACATCAATCTTCATAATATGTACAAACATTTAGCGTGTTCAGCAAACATTTCCAAACCTCAAACCAGTAAACTTTCCAGAAAAGGTATACATGTAAACCAGCATACAATTCAACCCCAATCATAAACCAATGAAACTGCATGGATCAGTAGCTAAAATGTGTACCGATCGGGAGCTCAAATGTAAACTGATTGTTAAAAAATGGTTGCAAAGCATGAAGAATTGAGAGTACCCTCAGAAACTTGGATGGAGGAAAAAGTTCATCTAATCTTCATTCTCGCATTCCTTATCTTCATCTGCATCCATCCAATCCCATAACGTATCATCGTTGTCAGAATCAGAATCTATTTGACTATCATCTCCCTCTAAACCAGCCAAGCTTAGGTTGGAATTAAGAGTGGTGGGAGGCATATCATATCTTGGCAATTGAATTTCTTCATCATGAACTTGCACCAAAGAATCTAGCCAATTTTCTGTAGCCTCAAACAAATATAAGTTTTGAAAATTTTCACCACTTTGATCCTCAAAATCACATAGATCTCTAAGAACTCTACTTATAACATAACTCATATCATCATGTACAGGGTCTGACACATAATATTTGTTGTACTTGGGAAGGCATGACAAAAGGATCATCTAAATAGCACAACCTTTTCACATTTACACAAGGCAAACCATACTCATCTTCTTCGAATCCGTACCACTCGCAACGGAATAAGACTACGCAGAATTGGGGCCAATAGTCAAGTTCAGTTATTTCCAGTATCGAACCATAATAGCCAACATCCCCAACAACTGGATTTTTATCCCTAGAGCCCGCAAAGCTCGGGGTTGAAGCTCTCACATAAACTCCACTATTCTGAGTCTTACATCTACCATCACGTGCTTTTGGATAAAACCTATAACCACTGACATAACAACCTGCATATCTCTTTGTGGTGGGACTTGACACCCCGGGTGTACCCCAGTGGTTGGGAGATGGGTGGATAAGCCAATGATCCCAGGTTCGATACTCGGCAGCGGCAGTGTGAGGAGCTCTTGGTTTGTAAGGCTCCCTTGTGCGCACCGAGTCCATACCAAGCCCATTGGTCCTGGTGCTGGGCTACCGTGATTTATCTCTCATACGATAGCCGGAGTGTCGGCTAGTATGGGCCGCTGAGGGCGAGCGGATGATCGTCATTGTGGTGGGACTTGGACCCTTCGCTAACCAAAATATGTGTTTCGGAACATTAGTTGAAATCACTCTCTCTAAACCAGTCAGCAAATTGATTGCGGTGATTTTGGCTTGCACCCATCGACTTTGTCTTGACTGACTGTCAACATAGAGTTGATGTTCACTGCATTTTTAGAAAATAAAACCACCAGTATAACTAGACACGAATTTTATAAAACCATATTTTAAACAACCATAATTTGTGTAAGTCACTGCACTTTTAGAAAATACAACCAGTATAACAAGCCCTGATTATAATTTTAAAACCACTTTTAGAAGGTTATACAAGTCACTGCACTTTATAAATATGAATTTTATAAAGCCACCGGAATTTTAAACAACCAGAATCTGTAGATGCATTTTTAGTATCTACAAGTCATAAAACATCAATATCTTCACAACCAGAATGGAATAGGGCATATGAGTGTGCTTGTTCATGATAGAGAGGATCTAATGTGAAGAGTTTGCCTTTTCTTCTTTTCTTGCCTCCTAAAGGGTGTCCAACATTGTCAAGCACGCGTGGATTAGCCTTATTTTTGTTACCAGCCAACACATTATAATCTTGAAAACCCCTATCCAGCCCTACCTCAACAGTTTCATGCATACACCGAGTATATTTCTATAGAAAACATGTCCCTGTACACCGAGCCTTATTTCATTTACCAAGTGAATGGGTAAGCATACCATAACGTCAAAAAACAGATGGCGAGAATATCTATTCAAACTCACACAATATCTCAACAATCTCCTTTTGCAAATGATCCAGGTCTTGAGGCCTAATTAAAGGGAATGCAACAAATAGAATTTGTGTTGTAATAGACTTTGTACTTTACTTAGTTAGTCTAGTCAACTTGTATATTTGGGTATAAATCCCTTTCATTTGTGTGAATATCACATCAGAAAACTTTTTCCCAAAATCATCAATCTTCCTCGTTTCATGGTATCAGAGCCAACTCTCTGAAACCCTATTTTTCCAAGTGAATGGGTAAGTATACCATAACGTCAAAAAACAGATGGCGAGAATATCTTTTCAAACTCACACAATATCTCAACAATCTCCATTTGCAAATGATCCAGGTCTTGAGGCCTAATTAAAGGGAATGCAACAAATAGAATTTGTGTTGTAATAGACTTTGTACTTTACTTAGTTAGTCTAGTCAACTTGTATATTTGGGTATAAATCCCTTTCATTTGTGTGAATATCACATCCGAAAACTCTTTCCCAAAATCATCAATCTTCCTCGTTTCATGGTATCAGAGCCAACTCTCTGAAACCCTATTTTTCCCCTCTCCGCCGTCCAAACTCACCACCGCCGCCTACAATGAGCGATTCGGACAGTGTCGTCAATACACCGCCGGCGCCGCCCTCCTCCAGCGATACTCCACCGTCGGCACCTCTTTCGAGCGTCCATGGCGTCGGCGGACCTCAGCCACTGCAACGACCTCTTGATCATTCTTCTCCCTTCTACCTTCACCCTTCGGATCACCCGGGCTTGTCTCTCTGTCCGGTTGTTCTTAAGGGCGATAACTATCAGGAGTGGACTACCTCGATGAAGAGCACACTCAAGGCTAAATGTAAATTAGGATTTGTTGATGGCCATATCTCTCAAGACGATGTTGCCCCTATTGATCTTGATGGCTGGTATAGTGTCAATTTCATGCTCATCGGATGGGTTGTGCAATCTATTGATTCGTCTCTACGTTCTTCCATCACTTATCCAGAATCTGTATTTGAACTTTGGGAGGAATTACGTTATCGATTCTCTGTCGGTAACGGACCGCGTCTCTTTCAGCTTCGTGCAGACTTGGCAAATTGTCGCCAAGGTAGGAAAACTGTTGCGTCATATTATGGCGCTCTTAAGAAGATCTGGGATGAAGTACATACATATGTTCCCCTTCAAGCATGTCTCTGCGCAAATTGTACTTGCAATATCGCGGCCAAACTTCGTGCAGAACGTGATGTCGAGCGTCTTCACCAATTTCTTCATGGGCTGGATGACTCCTTTGGAACTCTTCGCTCCAGCATCATGGCGCAAGAGCCCCTCCCGTCCGTCAATCGCGTTTATGCTTTGGTCGTGCAGGAAGAACGCCATAAGACTCTCATGCTCGAACGTCATTCCAAATCTGATGGCATAGCATTTGCAGCTCAAGCCAAGTCAGTCCCTTTGGCGCGCAATCAACCTCCCTATGCGCCGGAACGATCAGTTGGCCGTCTCGTGTGTTCTCACTGTGGTAAGCACACGCATGACGTTTCTAAGTGCTGGAAGCTCCATGGAGTTTCTGAGGGGTTCGTGCACCGGTCGGCCTTGGTGTGCAACCAGGGCGCTGGTCGCAGCAGTGGTAGTCCACCAGCCGGAGTTGCTCTCTCAGCGCAGCAGCAAGTTCCCGCTCACGCGTCTGACGTCATGTCCCTCCCGGAGTCCGCTATTCGAGGCTCAAATCTCAGCCCCAGCCAGTGGCAGGCAGTATTACAAATGTACAACACCATGAACACTCCTTCTTCAGATGCTACTGATAAGCACTCTCTCTGGATTTTTGACACGGGTGCTTCTTTTCATATGACTGGAAATCTTGCCATCCTACATGATTTGTCAATATTGCTCCTGTGCCTATTAAGCTTCCAGATAACCGTTTTGTTCTAGCAGTCAAGGAAGGTTCTTTGGTTTTCTCTCCATCTGCCAGAATTGACCATGTTATGTATCTTCCGACACTGGAATGCAATCTCCTGTCCTTTGCTAGGTTGTTTCTACATGATCATTTTTTTTCTTTCTTGACCGAAAAGTTGTGTATACTTCAGGAAAGCGATATGAAGACAATGATTGGTGTGGGTGAGCAGAGACATGGCATTTACTGGTTGCGGTATTTCTCGGTAGCCGCCCGTGCCTGCTCTGCGATCAAGACCGAGAAGGTAACCTCGGCCGAGTTGTGGCATCGGCGACTGCAGCATCCCTCCTTTACAGTTTTAGCATCTTTACCTGTTCATTGTGCTTCTGTACGGAGTTCTACTCCTTGTGATAATTGTTTTCATTCCAAACAAACCCGAGCTATTTTTCCGTTGAGTTCTAATAAAGCCACCCACTTGTTTGATCTTATTCATTGTGACATTTAGGGACCATACAAAACTCTTGCTTCTTGTAGTGCGACTTAGTTTGCTACCATCGTTGATGATTACTCTCGTGCTACATGGGTTTATTTAATTAAGTCCAAGCCAGAGGTTCCCAAACTAGTTATGGATTTTTGTGCATTAACTATCACTCAGTTTCAGACTTCAGTTCATCAGTTCAGGTCTGACAATGGTACTGAATTCTTTGGTCTTAAGGCTTACTTTGCTTCCCACGGTATTCTTCATGAGACTTCGTGCGCTTACACACCTCAGCAGAATGGCAGAGTGGAACGCAAGCATCACCATCTCCTAAATGTGGCGCATGCTTTGCGGTTTCAGGTTGCACTTCCGATCAAGTTTTGGGGCGAATGTATTCTTACAGCATGTTTTTTTATCAACCGTACTCCCACGCCGGTTCTTCAAAATTATACTCCTTTTCATTTGCTTTTCCAAAGAGCTCCAAAGTACTCAGACATTTGGGTCTTTGGGTGTCTCTGCTTCGCCTCCACTCTCCCTCGGCCCATAGACAAGTTTGCTACTCGTAGTCACAAATGCGTCTTCATGGGTTATCCAAGTGGAAAGCAAGGCTGGCGTCTTTATGATCTTGAATCAGAACAGTTTTTCTTCTCCAGAGATGTTGTGTTCTTTGAAGATATATTTCCATTTCAAGGTTCCTCCACTTCTTCGTCGCCCGCTTTGACGCAGGTAAACACTCATCCGGCTGTCTTCAATAGTCCGGATACTTCACCCCTTCCAGCCAGGGGGAGTTCTTCGTAACTTTCTCCACCCTCCACGGTCAGGGGAATCATCCATCTGGACCTAGGTAGCTCATTCACAGCCGTTCCATCTGCGTCGCTCCCATCCGCAGCCGAGCTCGCGCCGACCGACGACTACTCCTCGCTCCCATCCACGGTCAGCTCGCTAGCCGAGGAGGTTATTTCAGACGTTCAATGTAGCTCCCGCCAACGTCAACCCAGTGTTTTACTCAAGGATTTTGTGTGCAGTTCAATGCGTCATGGTGATTCTCAGTTGATTATCTCCTCCACTCCTTATCCGATCACCAGTTTTGTCTCCTCCACTAAATTTGCTCCAGCTCATGCTCACTTTCTGGCCACAGTCACCTCAGGCCATGAACCAGTTCGCTTCTCAGAGGCTGTCCAGCAAGCTCCTTGGCGTGATGTCATGCACGCCAAAATTGAGGCCCTCGAGAGAAATGGCACCTGGTCTCTCACATTTCTTCCTCCTGACAAGAAGCCAATTAGTTGTAAGTAGGTGTATCGCATCAAGTACAAGTCTAATGGTGATATTGAATGCTATAATGCTCGTCTTGTTGTGTTAGGGAATCGTCAGGTTGAAGGCATTGATTTCAATGACACTTTCGCTCCAGTTGCTAAGATGGTAACGGTTCATACATTTCTTTCCGTTGCTGTTGTACGAAATTGGGAACTGCACCAAATGGATATTCATAACGCCTTTTTGCATGGTGACTTGGATGAGCTTGTGTTTATGACTCCACCACCGGGCTACTCCAAGGCACTTCCTGGTCAGGTATGTCGCCTACATAAGTCCTTGTATGGTCTCAGGCAGGCTCCTAGAAACTGGTTTTCTAAGCTTGCGTATGCTCTTCGCCAGTACGGCTTTCGCTAGAGCTATGCAGATTACTCATTATTCAGTCTTAATAGTTCTGGTCATACTCTTCATGTTTTGGTGTATGTCGATGATCTCATTATTGTTGGAGATAGTTCAACTGCCATATCTACTTTCAAGCAGTACTTGTCATCTTGTTTTCATATGAAGGATTTTGGGATTCTTAAATATTTCTTGGGGCTGGAAGTTGCGCAAAATTCATCAGCCATTTTTTTCTCTCAGTGCAAATACGCTTTGGAGGTGGTGGCCGAAGCCGGTCTGCTCGGTTGCAAGCCCATTGCTTCGCCTATGGATCCAACGCAGGCCCTTGCTAAAGCTTCTGGTCCGGATTACGATCACCCTGAGCAGTACGTCGCCTTATTGGGAAGTTGGTCTATCTTACTATCACTTGGCCTGAACTAAGTTTTGCAGTTCATACACTTTCGCAGTTCATGCAGCAGCCGAAAGTGAATCATTGGTCTGCAGCTTTGAGAGTTCTACACTATGTTAAAGGCAATCCAGGACAGGGCCTATTTCTTTCTCGAGATAGTAGCTTGGCTCTGACTGCCTACTGCAACTCAGACTGGGAAACTTGTCCTATCACTCGACGTTCTGTCACGGGGTATTTTGTCACTTTGGGCATCTCGCCAGTTTCTTGGAAGACCAAGAAGCAACACACTGTTTCGAGTTCTTCAGCTGAGGCCGAGTGTAGGGCTATGGCAAATGCTTGCTGCGAAATCCTTTGGCTCCGTTCTCTTCTTTGCTCCCTTGGTGTCTCCCACTCTTCTCCAGTTCAACTCTTTTGTGATAGTCAGGCTACCCTCCACATTGCAGCCAATGCGGTGTTTCATGAGAGGACAAAACACATTGAGATCGACTACCATCTTGTTCGTGATCTAGTATCTTCGCGTGCTATTTCTACTCATCATATTTCCACTTCGGATCAACCAGCGGACATTTTCACCAAGGCACTAGGACGTGCAGCTTTCATCCATCTCAGTTCCAAGTTGGGCATTCTCGATCTTCATGCTCCAACTTGAGGGGGAGTAATAGAGTTTATGTTGTAATAGACTTTGTACTTAGTTAGTCTAGTCAACTTGTATATTTGTGTATAAATCCCTTTCATTTGTGTGAATATCACATCAGAAAACTCTTTCCCAAAATCATCAATCTTGCTCTTTTCAGCAACACGCTTTGGCAATGATCTCTTCACTGCAATTTGCTGCAAATAATGCAGTAAAACATGAGCATCGGACTTTTATACCCCATCACTTTATGCTTGGAAGAGCGTACACACCTGGCTATATTTGATGCGCATCTATAAGGCATTTTTACTCTCTTAAGAACACCACAATAGCTGAAGACATACAATAACATGCCCTCGAAAATTCAACCTTCTGACCATCACTAGAAAGTTTCTCTTTTATGCCCAAATCTAACAAGTCAAATCGAACATTTTCATTATCTTTTGACTTCCCTGGTACATCTAGCAATGTTCCTATGATGTTATCAAAAATATTTTTCTCTACATGCATTGTCGGCATGCATTGAATTGCCAATATGGTAGTTCAAAAAAAATTGGACAAGTGCTATCATTCTTTTTCTTTCTAGTTTTGCCAAACTCATTTGGGAAAGTAGGCAAGTGCTTAAAAGCATCAACCCCAGAAAAAGGGGTTGGAGGTGGCCTCTCCTCAGTATGGCCATTAAAAGAACTCTTGTTAAGCCGTCATTGGTGGCCTTCATCCAAAAATCTGCGACTATCCATATAACAACGCTTTTTACCGTGCTTCAAGTATAGTGAACTGGTCTCATAATTCCAGCATGGACATGCAAACTTTCCCTTAGTTTTCCATCCAGACAACATAGAATAGGCTGGAAAATCACTAATGGTCCAGTTCAAGGCAGCAAACAATTGAAAGGTTTGATTGTTAAACTTATAGGTCGACAAACCATCCTTCCACAATTCTTTTAATTCAGTAATTATTGGCTGCAAGTATACGTCGATATTATTACCCGGAGAGTCAGGACCAGGAATTAATAAGGATAACGTGAAGAACTCAGGTTTCATACACATCCATAGCGGTAAATTGTAGTTAATTAGCACCACAGGCCAAGTACTATGGGCAACACTCATTGTTCGAAATGGATTAAATCCATCACTAGCCAAACCCACTCTCACATTTCTAGGGTCTTTAGCAAATTTAGGATACAATTTATCCAATCCCTTCCAAGCTTCCCCATTAGCAGGATGTCTCAAATTCCCATCTTTAGGATGTTTTTGATCTTGCCATGTCATGTACTTACCAGTTTCACCACACATGTATAGTCTCTGTAATTGTAGTTTAAGAGGAAAATGATACAAGACTTTAGCCGGAGTGTCAGATTTTTTCTTGATTGCCTCATTCTTATCTAACCCTTTTTCATCATCAGTTTGTTTCCATTTAGAGGCATTACATACATGACACTTATCAAAATGTTCATCCTTTTTTCCCAAAATAGCATACGATCATTAGGACATGCATATTCTCTTACAATCCAACCCTAATTTTCTCAACATTTTCCTTCCTTCATTAAAATTTCTTGGAAACTTCGCATCAGGAACCATTTCCCTCAGAAGTCAAAGAAGATCATTCGCGACCACATTACTTACACCATGGCAGGTCTTAAAGAGAAAGGGCCTATTGATAAAAGAAATTATAGAAAAGCTTTTACACCTAGGAAAAAGTTCTTCCATACCCTCTTCTACCAACTTATAAAAAGTTTCAGCATCTTGATTTGGACCTTCTTGTCCACTAGTCTCCTCTAGGCCATCTCTAAATGTGTCATTCCATAAGTTATCAGTATTGTCATACATCGACCTATTGACATCTAAAGATTTTGATGATGATGGTGAAAATCCCTCCCCATGAAAAATCCATACTTCATAGTTTTCGACAAATCCCTCTCTTTTTAAATGTTTGTATGCTTCATCCCCAGTACACCAATATCGATTTTTACATCGCTTGCAAGGACATTTAATCTGGCCTCCCCTAGATGATTTAGCAAATGAAGTTTCAAGAAAGTGCTTCACCCCATACTCAAATTCAGATAACATTCTAGGCAAATACATCCACCTTCTATCTTCTCCCATTATTCCAAAACTCCGAAACCAACCACAAAGTGTAACAAAAAAAAACTAATTCAGATAAAATTAGAATGCTGATTTATTGAGTATCACACACATATTATAATTAATTCAGGATTGTCCATCAAGCCTGACACAATAGTGAAAGTATATAGATAACATGCAATTCCACTAGTGCTAACACAACATGCACAATGCACTAATCATCACTCTATAAAGATAGGACACTCAACAAATGTTTTCCAGCAAAAAGATCATCAGTATTTGTGAACACAGGAAGATTAAAGATCAAGCAGCAGTGACTACATGCTGGCGAAATAGTGTTTAGATGATGCAGAAAGTGCATGATACTGGTAAATGTCAAACTCATGAGCCAAAAACTGAAGCATAATGACCGCCTCAAACCTGGTTCTTGAACGATTTTACCTAAGATAACATCAAAGTGACTCAAAATTTTGTGAAATTGTGTCCGCAGCATGATTGGTGACTCTGGAGTAACTCAGCTAAGATTTGCCATCATACTGTACTCATTTTCAGAGAAAGAAAGTGCACATCGTTAAAAAGATGAATTGATTGCACAGCAATACCAAGCCACACATTTCTCAGAAAATCTGAGAAGTCATAGGATTCATGCAAGACCACAGTAATCAAGCAACTACATAGCCACTACTGAAGATAAGCAAACCATTCCAACAAGCAAGTAGCAATGCTAACACTCCAATGCCAGCCTACCAATTCACTCATATAGAATGCAGTTACTCAAGAACTTAAGAAGCAACAGCATAGCGATATCTCATTAATCTACAATTGCAACATGGCGATTCCATAATCAGAATAGAGAGGCTTAGGTCACACATCATTCAAGCAAACACGCAAAACATCAAGGCCCAGTGCCCTGTAATTGGAGCATAAACCATCTGGCACACAGATTGTAAGATGTTTAACTTTACTCTTAAGTCCATTAAAATTGCTCATAAACAAGGGATAAATTCACAAGATCCTAACAATAACACGCGAACACGTTCAAAGCAGGCGTACCTGTGCAGTCTTTTTAGAAGTGTCTAGACTCCACAGAAAAAGATTTTGCTCACTGATAGAGACCGCCTTGTCAAGCTTTCCAGTAGGCCACCAGACCACACTGTCAATTGTAGCAAACCAATTTCAAGAATCACTATAAGAACTCTAATGCAAGTTATTATCTGCTACTTTTTTCAGCTACGTTAACCTTATTCAGTGAAATTAACATTCCTTCTATCATGCAATACAATCTAATCATATGAGGTGCATAAAGATGATGGCACAAAGGTGCATAAACTTAACTCACACCTTAACTGGTTTCAATACTTGCTGCTATAGCTTAGTTTAGATCTTAGATTCTAAATTTTACTTTTCTGATCTACTAATCAAAGTACTGTATATGCATTGTACTTTGCCATGGCCCAGAGAGTAGCATGCTTAAATTGTTTGAAAAATGACGGTAAAGATAAAAGTTGAGAAGAACAACATAAATTACAAAGAGGTGATTTTATGTTTTGGACCCAACAAATTGTCTACGACATTGTGTAAGTTTGATTAACTTTAGTGAATGTACCTTGTAGAAATTCTTATTTGTTCCTTAATTATTAAGATAAGGTAAAGACTACACTCTCCTCTTCTAAGTGAAAGAGGTGTTCAAGAAGAAGGGATTGAAGAAATACCTGTGGAATAAATGAAACTGAAGAACACGTAAATTACAGAATGTGAACATGAAATGCTACTACAAACTATTGAGAAACGAGACCTGATTTCTGTTTGGGTAGATGCTGTAATAATGCATTCCAATTGAATGACAAAATCATGCTAGATGGTTGTATCTTTGTTGAATATCGATGTGAGTCACGTTACGTACGCTTTCCTTAAAGAGTAATTCGACCCTATTACAGCATTGGGTTACACGAATTCATTTCGAGGATAAAACAATCGAGAATCCCTCCTCTTGTTATAGCCTTGAATCAAGAGAATACTTTTGAATACCCGTGTGTAAACTCAAGGAATTATTTAATTGGCAATTTTGTGTTAAGTATTTGTGAACTACAGACCATGTTGGAACATGGTGCTGGAGCAGAACTGGAGCAGGTTTCACGCCATAGGGTTTAACGGATTCAAGCCGAAACATTGATGTGTTTTAGAATTTATGGTATCTGTATATTTGGCTATATATTGGGCGTGTGAAGCATATATAGTTTATGGAAAAATCCCTACTTATATGGAGAAGATTTATTCGAATATATGGGAGAGTTTGAGATAAGGTAAATCCCTTTATTTATGCGATTGAGATATGCTTCAACAATCAGATTTGGAATAGGAATAATGTGAAGATAATCATGGATATTCGGATCTGATTCGTGGATATAAATATGGGACAAACACGGCTGCAAAACTAACGATTTTATAGAGCAAAATCTGCACCCAGGTTTTGTGATCTTACGAAACTTGCAAGAGTCAATATACTGTGTTCCAACACTGTCCTGCTGCACTAAGTTCAGAATCGTATACCTTAATTCCTCGGGAGGAGGAGATCTTGCGTCGACGGAGTTCGAGGTCAGAGGGAGTCTGATCAAGGCAGATCGGTAGCTAGGGGAGCTAGCAGAATCCACACGTCATAGTTAGTAAAGATAAGTATTTTGTAAACTGTACTATATACTATATCTTTCTAATTAGTGGATTCATTCTGAACTGGGCCAGACCTCGCAGATGTAGGTGATTTACACCGAACTGCGTAACCAAGTTGTGTGTCTTTTACGTTTTACGTTATTTTACACTTGGTTAAATTAAGCATGTTGGAACACACTAGTAAGTACTAGAAAAAGTGGTAAAACCAAATTTCACCGTGTTTTTGGTTGCTATGTATTTCTGGGAAAATCTTATCTTTTCCCCTAGTCATGTTTGTGTTTTCTGTGTTTGTATATTTTTCTCTTCCACTGCATTAGTACTGTGCACATGTATATATAGAGAACAAGTGTCATGAAACAATGCAACTTTTCTTGCGTAGTTATCATAATTGTACCGATGTATCTTTCCACATCACATGATAATGCAGTAAACTCGTTTACTTCCAAGAGGAGTTAGGCATGCTACGAACACTGCATCCCGTAGACAATTCTTAATCCATCCTCATCCTTTCAGTCAAGGAATTATACACTACACCCCCACCACCGTCAGAATTATAAAAAAATTCTGAAGTGATACATCTTTCCACACTCCAAAACAAGATAGGTTAGTTATCACCAACACAATTAATCCTTATCCTTTCAACTGTAAACTCGTAGATAGTTTATACAAGTGTGCGCTCCACACCACCATACTTGTTTTAAAGTCCCGAGTTTACAATTACTCGAATCCAATGATACTTAAAAAACTTTGTGTTTCATAAAACACCAACAATCCTCCTCCATTTAAGTATTATCCTTGATTCGGAAAATCCAACAACCAAACCAAACAAGTGCATAAATGAAAATGTCTTGAAGATTGAATTTTCATCTTAGTGAACGACACATTCCAAATATTCGAGAATCGGGGTGTCTCTAAAGATTGAACCATTCAACCCATTTGAACACTTGAAGATAATCCACACACAAGTTCAAATACAACTCAAAAGCTTAAACTTGACACTATATAAGCCATGTGTCCCTATCCATTCATGAGTGCATACAAAGCCAATCATGGGCTTATTGAAGCAGCTACACTTCACACTTCATATAGGTGAATCTCTTTAATCGTACACCTTCAAATGTATTTTGTCAAAGAATCCATTAAGAAGTTAAAACTTCAACCTAACTTCCATGCAGTTCCAAACATATTACCTTCGGGATATGAAATCATATGTTTCAATCTCAAACAATAGGTCTTCCACATTGAATTTTACTCTAACGTCGTATCAGAGCAAAATTGGGTATCCCATTATCAAAGATTTAAATAGGCTTTAAATCCATCTCGATCACCGACTTGTTTATCAAGTTCCTAACTAGTCACTTCATCAAGTGTTCTGCTAGATTGCATTGATATCTCACAAAATCAACTGAAATCACACCATGAGTTATTAACTCACGATTCACGCTATACCTAGCGCCCAAGTGTTTAAATTTTATAGTAAACACTTTACTATAAGCCTTAGCCATCTACCAGCTTAGGCCACGACAGAATTTCATGTACCGAATTCCGTAACCATTCTGCCTCTTTACCACTAGTTTACATAATCATTTCTTTCATCATACAATCTCATATTTCTTGTTCCATGCATTTACAAGAACCTTTAACATTCAAACATCAACCATGCATGCATAAAAAATATCTCTTTCATAGATATTGTACAAATAAGGCATATCACCATGCACCTTATTTCTCAAAATTTAAATTAAAACTTATAATTAATAGTACTTTGAATTAAGAGGATATTGAACACTCCTAATTCAAGTATGGTTTAAAACCAAACTCTTCTAGGATTTCCTAGGATCACAGGTTTCACAAACCTTCTATACATCAACAGAATTAGATTTTCTCAAAATCAACATTCTATTAAGAAGAACTAATAGTTCAATCTTGTAGAGTTGCACCAACTCGTGTTTTTATCGACATGATTCATAGAATCAAAAATCCATGTACTTTTATTCAGGTTATACACCAATAACCAAAAACATATTTACTATTTCAAAATTATCATAGTTTAATCACTCAATCTCTTATAATATTTTGACCAATCTCAACATCATACACACAAGTCTTGGCCTTTCCAATTTATCAATCCAAAATAATTTTTTAACATTCAATATCAATGTTAAAACTTCAAATCACTTTCCCAAAATGATATCATAATTAACAAAAGTGGAAAAACATACTTTCAGTGAAGCCAACACCATTTCATGTCAAGTATAAAACCATTTATATTATCTAGTTTTTAAAATCCATGCATTAGTGAACTTACTTTTTGCAATTATCCAATTTATTTAGATAAAACTAATGATGTGAAATCAGACAAATGATTTTATTAAATTGGACTCTATAAATCATCCCATAGTCACTACAGTAATTGATTATTCAATCAAAAAATCTTCATGGCAACACCCTATATGCATGCAATACTATACCAATATAAATCTTCACGCATAGTGTCAAAATTTATTGGATTAAATTCACATATTAAGACCGAGCACTCATCAATCAGGTGTCTATATATACTTAAATATATAGTTCATGCACATAAATTAAACTATTATTAATTTGTGTGCATATAAAAGCATGTGTTTTCTCACACCAAAAAACCATCCATACCATGCAACATCTACCAGATTTTAATACTTCAGTAATTAATTTCTTTGCGCGACAATGGAAGGAATAATTCAGTTCTTTCCAATACACATTGGTAAAAGTCATACACATGTATTCCATAATTATATGGCTTCATACTAATCAAAACAAAAGTACTCGTACGACACAATTTTACAACAAAATATGAAATTAAATCTGCACCTTTTTGCTGCAACTATAATATTTCCATGCCATGTCTTTAAAATATTATTATCATGAAATTCTTTCATAAAAAATATTCACATCCTTATTATTCAATTTTAAAAAGGGATAATTCATCCAAATTATCAGTAAAATTGATTTAACATGTATGCATATATTATCACAATGCAGACATACATCAATCATATACCAAGTTATAAGCATATATAAATTGATTCGAACCTTTGTAGGGATCAAACTGCATTTCACGTGAATCCAAAAGTCATGTTAAATGGATTAGATACAAACCACACATAACCTTCTTTGCACCACCGAATCCATCCATGCATGTGCATAAGTATATGTTGCACCGCATATGCATACGGTGCACCATCACATACTTCGTACGCAATCTTTCATGATTGAACCACCCAACTTATCATCCAATGCGTTCAAAATTACTCTTTAAGAATATTGGGGTAGATGCTGTAATAATGCATTCCAATTGAATGACAAAATCACGCTGGATGATTGTCCTAAAATCTTTCTTGAATATCGATGTGAGTCGCGTTACGTACGCTTTCCTTAAAGAGTAATTCGACCCTATTACAGCCTTGGGTTACACGAATTCCCTTCGAGGATAAAGAAATCGAGAATCCCTCTTGTTCTAGGCTTGAATCAAGAGAATACTTTTGAGTACCCGTGTTTTTGGTTGCTATGTATTTCTGGGAAAATCTTATCTTTTCCCCTACTCATGTTTGTGTTTTCTGCGTTTGTATATTTTTCTCTTCCACTGCATTAGTACTATGCACATGTATATATAGAGAACAAGTGTCATGAAACAATGCAACTTTTCTTGCGTAGTTATCAGAATTGTACCGATGTATCTTTCCACATCCCATGATAATGCAGTAAACTCGTTTACTTCCAAGAGGAGTTAGGCATGCTATGAACACTGCATCCCGTAGACAATTCTTAATCCATCCTCATCCTTTCAGGTAAGGAATTATACACTACACCCCCACCACCGTCAGAATTATAAAAAATTCTGAAGTGATACATCTTTCCACACTCCAAGACAAGATATGTTAGTTATCACCAACACAATTAATCCTTATCCTTTCAACTGTAAACTCGTAGATAGTTTATACAAGTGTGCACTCCACACCACCATACTTGTTTTAACGTCCCGAGTTTACAATTACTCGAATCCAATGATACTTAAATAACTTTGTGTTTCATAAAACACCAACAATTTCATTGACAACAAAAGAGAAAATTTCATTTCATTAGAATGAGATGAGAATTCAGTTTTCTATTTGTATATGAGTACTAGCAGAGGGCATGTGAAGAAATGTGGTCTACGACTTGTCACATCGTCAACCGCTCTCCATTTCCACCTTTTGATTCCAAGACTCCGGAGGAAGTTTGGTCAGGCACTCTTGTTGATTACTCTAATTTAAGAATATTTGGGTGTCCAGCTTATATGCATGTTAACGAGGGAAAGCTAGAGCCTAGGGCCAAGAAATGTATTTTCCTCGGTTATGCTTCAGGGGTGAAAGGATATAGATTGTAGTATCCTGATCCCAAATTACCCAAATTTTTAATTAGTAGAGATGTTACATTTGATGAATCTAATATGTTACATCCTGGAAAAGAGTCATGTAATCCCTGTGATTCAGAAAAAGAGTATTGTTCACAAAAGAAGGTAGAGTTAAAGATTGGTGGTTCTTCTAGATGAAACCCAACCCAAGAAGTGGTTGAAGAATATGATCATGAACGTGTTGAAGATCAACCAAGAGATGAGGATTATTCCATTGCCAGAGACAGGCCGAGACATGACATTCGACCACCATTGAGGTATGCAAATTTGGTTGCATATGCTTTATCAGTTGCACAGGAAACAAGTGGAGGCAAGGAACCTTCCACATATTCAGAGGCCGTTAAGGTGCTAATTTAGACAGATGGTTGATGTCTATGAACGAAGAGATGGAATATCTACACAAGATAGAACATGGAATCTTGTGGTGCCACCAAAAGGAAAGAAAATTGTTGGTTGCAAATGGGTTTTCAAGAGAAATGAAGATACTTCAGGTGTTGATAATGCACAAAGAACGATTGGTCGCAAAGGGCTACAGTCAGGTACAAGGTGTAGATTTTAATGATATTTTCTCACCTGTTGTGAAACATAGCTCTATTCGTGTATTGCTTGCTTTAGTTGCCATGTACAATCTGGAATGAGAACTGCTGGATGTCAAGACAGCTTTCTTGCATAGTGAATTAGATGAACACATCTATATGAGTCAACCAAAAGGTTTTGAAGTTCAAGGTAAAGAAGATCGGGTTTTCTTACTGAAGAAATCCTTGTATGGATTAAAGAAGTCTCCAAAACAATGGTATAAGAGGTTTGATTCATTTATGTTGGGTTATGGTTGCTCCAGGAGCATGTATGATAGTTGTGTTAACTTCTGGAAGTTACAAGATAACTCATTCATTTATTTGCTATTATATGTTGATGACATGCTCATCGCGGTTAAGAATCTTGCAGAAATTCATAAGTTGAAGGCTTTGTTGAATAGTGAATTTGAGATGAAGGATTTGGGTGCAGCTAAGAAGATTATTGGTATGGAGATAAGAAGCGATCGAAGAATTGGAAAGTTGTACCTAACCCAGTAGAGTTACCTTAAGAAAGTTTTGGAGTGATTTGGCATGCATGATGCCAAACCAGTTAGCACTTCTCTTGGTAGCCATTTCAGGCTATCTATTACCGGTGATCTTGATAAGCGCATGTCTCTTACATGTTATGTATTTTGAATTGGAGGTTGTGCAATTAGCTGGAAAGCTACTCTACAACTTGTAGTTGCTTTATCTACTACTGAGGCAAAATATATGGCAGTCACAGAGGTAATCAAAGAAGCTTCATGGTTGAGAGGTATCTTCGGCAAATTAACTCTACAACAAAGGATTACTACCATTCACTGTGATAGTCAAAGTGCAATTTACTTGACTAAAGATCAGATGTATCATGAGAAAATGAAGCATATTGATATTAAGTACCACTTCATTCGTGATATCATTGGACAGAAGAATGTATTTGTTCAGAAAATCAATACAAAGGGTAATCCCGCTAATATGTTCCTTAAGGCTCTTCCCTATTTCAAGTTCAAGCAGTGCTTGGACTTGATTGGTGTCCATTGTTGGTGATTCGGCCCATTAGTCCCATGTCGGAGGAGGGTGAGTAATCTATTATTTTTGGGGTTCATACCAAGGTGGAGATTTGTGAAGAAATGTGGTCTTCACCCAATTGTCCATAAACATTCACTTCTTTCGAGGATAGCAAAGACAATCATTCAAAGCATTAAATTGTAACACTATTCTCATCCCATGCTTAGCAAGTTGAAACATTATTTCTTTGACTATTAGGGTTCAACTATCATGGTTTTTTGGCAAGAACCATTTTGAAGTAATGTTCACAACCCATGTTTGAAGCAAGAAGGATGATTTCTTGGGATATTAGGATAAGTTTTGTTTGAGAGCTATTGGTCATTGGTGAACTTGGAGTTGTATAAATAGGGGATGAACTTAATAGTTCAAACACACCTCAAGTATCGCATTCCTTTGCTACTTGCTTTCTTCTCTCTTTAGCTCTCCTTTGTAGTTGTAGAAGTCAAAGCCCTCATATTTATATTTTGCCACACAATTCCTTCACAGGTGGTAGGAAAAGCCTTGTAATACTCTGTCCACATGTAGGGAAGCTTCCGGTCTCCTCCGGCCATGGATGTAGGTCAACTTGACCGAACCACATAAATCCTTGTGTCCATTATTTCCTTTATTTTCTTTATGTTTCTTTTTTATCCATCTTCTCTTTCTAATAGATATCTTGTGGGATTCGTATTCCTAAAAAATTGGTATCAGAGCCATATCTCATTTTTTTTATCTATTAGCCATCATGATGGTAACAAGGACATCTATTGAAAAGTTTGACCGGAGTGTAAACTTCAATATGTGGCAACTCAAGATGGATGTCATTCTAATCCAAGATGGATGTGAGCTAGCCCTTGAAAGAGTGGAGGAAAGGCCAGCGGACATGTTGCCGAAAGATTTTGGTGATCTAGACAAAAAGGCTAGACCGACCATTATTTTAAATCTCTCTAATGAGGTTTTGCAAGAAGTTTCTAGTGAGAGAACTGCCAAATTTACAATGGAAAATTTCCTGTATTTGAAACAAAAGTTGTACATGTTGAAAATGGCGGAAGGTACTTCTATACTCTCACATCATGATAAATTTGATTCCATCATTTTGGATTTGAAAAATGTAGATGCTAAAGTTGATGAAGAAGATCAAGTCATTTTATTGTTATGTTCCCTCCCCATGTCCTTTAAGTATTTTCGAGATACTATGATTTATGGGAAAGAGTCGGTCTCATACAATAGTATAAAATATGCATTAAAATCTAAAGAGCAGATTGATAGATACATTACGGGGGAATCAAGTGGAACTCATGTTGAGGGTTTATTTGTGAGGGGTAGAGGTGTAAATAGATATTTTGAAGGTGGTAAATCCAAAGGGAGATCAAAGTCTAAATACTGAAATAAAATTTGCAACTATTGCAAGAAAAAGGGGCACATTAAGGCTGATTGTTTTAAATTGAAAAATAAAGAAAATATAAAAATGAGCTGAATAGTAGCAATACTGATGAAGCTAGTGTAGCAAAAGATGAGAGTGATGGAATCATATATATGGTCATGGATAATAAATCAAGGTCTTCTAGTGAGTGGCTCTTAGATTCGGGTTGTTCTTACAACATGAGTTATGATAGGGGGTGTTTTCCAGTTATGAAGAATGGGATGGTGGAATGTAATAATGCTCCTTGTAAGGTTGTTGGCAGGGGAACGATTCAAATCAAAATGTACGATGGCATTATTTGGACACTCACTAATGTTAGGCATGTTCGTGACTCAAAGAAAAATCCCATCTCTCTTGGCACTCTTGTTGCTCTCGGGTACAGATATTCAGGTGATGGTGGAATACTGAAAATCTATAAAGGTGCTCTTTTCCTAATGAAGGCTTGCAGAGTTGGCACTTTGTATGTTTTTCAGGCATTTACAATAACTGGGACAGTGATTGTCTCAACTTTCTCAGATGAAGACATCACCAAATTGTGGCATGTGAGGTTGGGACATATGGGCGAGAAAGGCTTAACATTGTTAAGCAAGAGAGGTCTACTTTGTGGTCAAAGTACTAGTAAGTTGGAATTTTGTGAACACTGTATTTTTGAAAAGCAGAAAAGAATTAGCTTTCGTTCACCTGTAGTTCATAAAACAAAAGGTACTTTGGATTACATTCATTATGATCTTTGGGGGCCCTCACGTGATCCTTCTAAGGGTGGTGCAAGATATATGCTTACTTTTATTGATGATTATTCAAGAAAAGTTTGGGTATATTTTTTGAAGTTTAAAAGTGATGTTTTCCTAACATTTCAACAATGGAAGACTTTGATTGAAAAACATACATGAAAATAAATTAAGCGATTGAGGACTGACCATGAGTTGGAATTTTGTGGAAATGAATTGAACGAGTTCTGCAAAAATGAAGTAATGGCTCGACATCGTACTGTTAGAATGACGCCTTAACAGAATGGTGTGGCAGAGCGGATGAATCGTACTCTTTTGGAAAGAGCTCGGTGCATGATCTCAAATGTCAAGTTGACATTAACTTTTGGGCAGAAGCCATATCTACGACTTGTCACATCGTCAACTGCTCTCCATGTGCACCTCTTGATTCCAAGACTTCGGAGGAAGTTTGGCCAAGTACTCCTGCTGATTACTTTAATCTAAGAATATTTAGGTGTCTAGCTTATATGCATGTTAACGAGGGAAAGCTAGAGCCTAGGGCCAAGAAATCTATCTTCCTCGGTTATGCTTTAGGGGTCAAAAGATATAGATTGTGGTATCCTGATCCCAAATCACCCAAATTTGTAATTAGTAGAGATGTTACATTTGATGAATCTTATATGTTACATCCTGGAAAAGAGTCTTGTAATCCTTGTGATTCAGAAAAAGAGAATAATGCACAAAAGCAGGTGGAGTTGGAGATTGATGGTTCTTCCGGGAGAAACCCAACCCATATGCAATGTTGCATGCTACTCGGTAACATTATTTACTTCTTAATCTTTTACTTTGGTTCTTTTATTAATCGGGGTAAAAAAACCAAATATTTACCTTGGTTTTTTTATGACCGGGGTAAAAAATTCCTTTTACTTCAAAAAAACAACTAAGGTAAAAGAACTTTTTACCTCAATTTTTTGGGTTTAAGAAAAAAAACCGAGGTCAAAAGGGCAAAGTAAAAGATCATTTTTCTTCTAGTGTAGGTCAATCTAGACTACCAACTCAATACACAGGTGTTTTTGGGAGCCGGTATCATCATAATCCTGAACCACAACCGACTATGCCAATTTGGAAGCTTTTTAACAATGGGACCGAAGCAAGATACCGTTGGTTATGTTGGAAGTGCACATAAACAAAAGTGGTAGATCTTGAGTCTGTGATTGATTTGAATTGTGATCATGTCTTAGTGTATTTTCTTCCCCATTTTCTACACAATAGGATTACTATGGATTGCTCAACCAGCCCCGATGAGGTAATTCAGTTTTATACAGATCTTAGCAACCATACTAGTACTATGGTTAATGGAACAGTTGCACCTATTACTAAATTCGTAATCAATGAAATGCTTGGGTGCTCTTACACAGACCATATCCATTTACTCCTTAAACCCCGGGTTCACAATCTTGTCGTACATATTAAAAGACTTATCTATAAGTAAGAATGAATTTCCATATAGAGGATTGATTACAATGATTAGGAATAAAAGAGCGATAATTCTAGATCGGCCCCTACCATTGGATACTACAATAGAAGTTTGATTGATCACAAATTTCTCGAGGTTGACTCGGGGCAGGTGCTAACGGGAGGCGTCCCAAAAGGTCTCAAGAAAGTGTGATCGGTACTTTGTTATCAACAACTAAGTATTGTATAGGATAACAAGGTTGTATAGAATTGCCATTTTAAACATGAGTTTGCTAATGGGCATCTGACATACGTAGGTGAAGAGTGATGAGTTCTCTGTAGGATTGTGAAGTTCTAGATTGCTTTACAGGACAAATGGAGGCTACATGAAAAGAGTAGTTAGAATTCAAGACGAAGCAGCGAGGCTACTTTTTCCTCGAGGCATTCATGTTCAACATCTGACGGTGAAGATATATTGATTATAGAAGAAGTCTAGACTCCGATGCGGACGATAGTGATTCATATGAATCCTCTATGTTGATGCTTCTCCCCCCCCCAGAAATATATGTTTCACAAGATTCAAATAAAAATGTGTTGCATATTTCTTCTAATTATGAGTGATTTGTTCCAATGTTTTATCATTTCTCACACAATCTTGTTGATGATTTTTATTTTGTGTTATTCCATTTCTGATTGTGGGTTTTGGTGACGGGAATATTTACGCTGTAACGAGCCTCTAATGTACATGAACCCAGCTAAATCCACAGTTGGCCATATTCGCCTATACATGTTCCGAACTAGGAAACCTTTCACAAGTGTCGGATAACTTTTCATTGTAGTTTTTTTTCGAAAATAGTGTGCATTCGAAACTCAAACTGCACCCCGATTATAAATATCTAATTTAATTTCCATGTTTCAACGATCGTTCCTTAATCAAAATCTATGAGAGCATCTAGGGTTTCTTACTCCGAAAAGCGTTATGAAATCAGAAACATGTCTGACTTACTTAATTTCAAGGAATAGCCCATTCCCGCCAAACAAAACATCATACCCACATCTCCCCCATTACAATTCAATTTCTAGCCAGTTTGAATTCTGGTCCACTAACTAGAAACTCAAATCTTACGTCAAAACCAAATGGCTACCGGTGTTGTATCTTGTGTCCCCTGTATTTCAGCCGTGAGGAGATTAATTTGGATAAAGATGAGTCCTATAAGTTAAACTTTGTTACGATTGAAGAAATAACATTACAATGATTTAGTGGTTACACCCAATAATCGTAATTAGTGGTTACACCCAATTATAACCTAACATTGACCAACGATAATCATATCGACAAAAAGTTAAAATCTTCTAGGTTTGACCAAAAACCTAGCAAACAATCAACTCACAATCATCGACTAGTTGATCACCCTAGTCTTAATCATGCATTAATCACACAAGAAAGCACAAAACATACTTGATAGTCAAAGCACAAAATAGGATGAACCAAATCTCACGAATTCATACTAGAAATGCTTACTAATTGCTCCCAAGAGTATATTGAACCTAGATTAGCTAAACCCATAACAAAAGAGTGAAAAGCCATGGTAAACATAGCATTAAAGACAAGCAATAAATGAAAACTAGAATTTTTAAGGGGAGAATTTTGGATGAGAGTAATGGAAGAGAGAGTATGAATGGTCAACAAAAGAGAAGAAAAAGTAAGCACATGAGCTGGTGGCCTGTTTTTGCGAACCGCGCCATATGTCGCGACTACCAAACTTTCTAATTTTGAAGGACATGCTGGTCCGCTACTACCAAATTTCCTAATTTTGGCCTTTTTCTTCAAGGCCTTCTTGCTTCTTCCAAATTGAATTCTTCAAAACTCAAACACTTCAAATGGAAATCTTCAATATGATTAAAAACACTTCATAAGTTTAAACATTAGAAAATAATAAAAGTGAATTCATTCTAACCTTGTAACTGATAAAATGTTAATTTCCTTCTAATTAAGTCCTTTACCTATTACAAAATTAGACTTAGAATGTGTTAAAAATAGGATATAATAAATTGAGCACATCATTTGGCCTCTAAGGAATTACTTGACTAGATGTATTTTCCGTAAGGAAATAATCTACTGCTGGCCGGAATAAATAGAATACAAAAGGAAATAGAGTACTACTAAGACTCTGGCTTAGTCAACAAGACTTATCCAAAATCAATTAAATCAATCAAATAAAATCAATCCTGATTTACTCTAACACCCCCCTCAATCGAAGCGTCGGATGCTCAATGACGCAAAGCTTGGACCTGAAGAATTCGAACAGAGGACGTGAAAGTCCCTTGGTGAAGATGTCAGCAATCTGAAGACTAGTGGAAACATGGGCAACATGAAGCTTGCAAGAGGAGACCAACTCACGAAAAAAATGATAATCGATGAGCCAGAAAAATGGCACTATTGTTGTCACGTAACAACAGTGGAGAATTGGAAAGCGGGACACGAAGATCGCGAAACAAATGAGACAGTCAAACTACCTCTGAAGCACTGTTGGCAAGGGCCATATACTCTGATTCAGTACTAGAGCGAGAGATAGTGGGTTGCTTCTTTACGCTCCAAGAGACCAAATTACCACCGAGAAAGACTGCATAACCACAGGTGGAATGCCAAGTTTCCAGACAGTGAGCCCAATTAGCATTTGAATAACTCAAGACCTCCGGAGTGCTGACAGAGCAAAAAGTAAGACCAAAATATGTAGCGTGCCGCGAACATATCAAAGAATCCGAGTGACTGCATCAGAGTGATCATCATGAGGGTCCTGAAGAAACTGGGTAACGGTGTTAATTGAAAAGGCCAAGTCTAGTCGAGTGATCGTCAAGTACTGGAGAACACCAACCAGGGATTGGTAAAGAGTTGGATTCTAAAAATAAGGACTGGTGGAGCTGTGTAACTGCAAACCAGGAACAAAGGGAGTAATGACTGAAATAGCATCAGACATGCCGGTATGAGTAAGAATATCCCTAGCATACTTAGCTTGTCTAAGAAATAAGCCCAATGAAGTGGGTGAAACCTCTAGGCCAAGAAAGTAATGCAGAGCGCCAAGATCCTTAATAGCGAACTCCCGATGTGTCCTATCAATGAATTAGCGGAGGAGCATGGAATCGTTGTCAGTGAGGATGATATCATCAACATAGACCAGAAGATAAAGAAAAGATGTCCCTCTAGATAAAAAAACAAGGAAGTGTCAGCTGATCAGCACTGAAAACCGAGCTGCGAAAGATAAGTACCGAACCTCTGAAACTAGGACCAATGACCCTGCTTAAGTGGGTCTAGATGAAGTGGATCCTTATAGCCAACAGGTTGCGCCATGTAGACTGGAGTATCGAGAACACTGTTCAGAAAATCATTCTTGACGTCCAGCTGATGAAGGGGCCAGGAGCGCATCGTAGCAATGGCAAGAACAGTGCGTACAGTGGAAGCTTTGACCACAGGACTGAAAGTGTGATCAAAGTTAAAACTCGGAATCTGTGAGAACCACTGAGCAACAAGTCGGGGACTTGTGACGATCAATTGTGCCATCCGGGTGATACTTCAGCCGATAGACCCATTTGGAGCCAACAATGTTGCCATCCGATGGGCGAGGAACCAAATCCAAAGTGTGATGTCCTTTAAGGGCAGCGATCTCTTCATCCATAGTAGCTATCCAAGAAGGATCGTTAAGAGCCGAACGGTAATCGAAAGGCTCAAGCTGTGTAAGAAGAGCAACAAGAAAACCATGGACAACAATATCCGAGTAATCCCGTCGGTGAATAGCACCAGTGGTCGTCCGAGTAACCATTCTTTGGGGATTTAGCGAAGACCGAGAAGGAGGAGGCGTCGGACCGGCGGAAGAGGCTGGGGATAGAGTGGCGGTAGTGGCAGGAGAAGGCACGGCCGGGGATGGTGAGCTGGCCGGTGGGAACTGAGGAGGAAGCCATCGTGGAGGTGTGAACTCATCGGAATCGGATAAGTAAACTGCATTGGGCACATAAACTGATTCATAAACTGGAGACAAGAAGCATCCGGAATCACCATCATCTTCCAAAAAAGCAGAGACATCCAAAGTTGAGAGAGAGGACGCCAAAGTGGAGGAGGCAAAGGGAAAACAACTCTCATCAAACTGTGCATGGCAGGTGACATATATTTTTCCAGTGGTTGTGTCAAGACAATGGAAACCCTTATAATGGTAGCTGTATCCGATGAAAACACAAGGAACGCTCTGAGGAGAAAGCTTGTGATCGGCCATAGGGCGAACCAAAGGGAATACTCGACAACCAAAAGGATGAAAGTTTGAGTAAATAGAATCTCGTTGATAGAGAAGACCATAAGGAGATGCACCCTGCAAAACCGGAGAAGGTAACCGATTAATGGTATAAACCGCAGTGACAAAAGTGTCAACCCATCTAGAAAGCGGAAGATGCGAATGGAATAGCATTGTAAGTCCCATTTCCACAACATGCTGATGTTTTCGCTCTGCTTGTCCATTTTGCTGTGGAGTATACGGACATGACACTTGATGGTGAATACCTTTTGAGGCAAAATGAGACCACAGGCGCATGTTCAAAAACTCAGTGCCTCCATCACTCTGGAAAAACCTTAATGGTGGAAGAAAATTGATTTCAACCAAAGCCTCAAACTGTAAGTATGTTTCAAAAAACTTGGATTTGCGATGAAGCGGGAAAAACCAAGTAAAACGAGAGTAATCATCCACAAATAAGGCATAATAAGAAAAACCAGTCTCGGATAAAACTAGGGAAGGACCTCACAAATCACAGTGTACTAAATCCAGAGCGCACGCAGCACGTTTAGTGTTTTCAACAAAAGAAAACCACTGTCCCTTTACCATAACACAAGGAGTACAAGTATGCGGTTTATGTAATAAAGAGGAAACAGAAAGGAAACCAGACTTATGCAACCCTGAAATAACTACAGTTGGCACATGTCCTAGGCGAGCATGCCAAAGCTCGAAGGATGCTCATCATTTATTCTGCTGCAAAAAGGAAGCCAGTGCTGTGTCACCTTTGTCTAACATGTACAGACCTCCATCACTATGGCCCCTGCCCATGACTTCCCTGGATACTTTGTTCTGAATAACAAAGTTCTGATCATGAAAGGTAACAGACACATTCAAATCTCTGGTCAGTTTACTAATAGACAGTAAATTCTCAGTAACCTCAGGAACAACCAGAACATCATACAGTTTCAAATGCTCAGAAATATGAGAATCACAAACATGCAAAATCTGAATAGAAGCACCATTACCAACAGAAACCTGAGAATTACCGGAATATGGAGAACCACTGTCCAGACAAGAGGCTGAAGACGCCATGTGACTGGTTGCTCCGGAATCAAGATACCAGTCCAAAGTGCTCGCAGAGGGGTTCAGCCGCATGGGCGCCTGGAAGTTTTCTGCCAGGTGGGTTGAGTCTGTACGATGAGTCTAAGCTAACATCTTATAGAAAGTAGCAGCAAAATGACCGGGCCGACCACACCAAGTGCAGTGCGGCCGACCACGACCAGTACCTAAGCCCGAGGCGGCCGGCTGAGCATAACCAGTGGACTGACCACCACGACATCCACCAAATCGATCGCCCATGGCAGCGCATGGACCGAACGTGCTGCCACATCTCACCGGCGCGTGATCCTACGCGCGGCGTGCTGGGGGGTTTTCTCCCATCGCGAAAGCAACCGGTTCGGACGCCGGTGATGAATTCCCCTGTAAATTCTTTATGAACGCCTCGTGGTTCTTGGCACGAGATAATACAACGGCATATAAGGGAGTAGGAGAAGAATTAATCAACGGGGCATAAAAATCTTTTAACTCAGACCCGAGAGCAGTTAAAAACAAAATTATCTGATTATCGTTAGAAATGGGAGAACCCATAAGGGATAACTGCTCAAAAATATCTTTAAATTGTAAATGGAGTTCATGAACAATACCGCTCTTACGTATACCATGGGCATCTGCACGAAGGCACTGGATACTAGACGTGCTGCTGTTCTGAAAAGTGGCACAAAAGTTGTCCTAGATGTCCTTAGCAGTCACACACGAAGCCGGGAGTTCGGAAAGGGCCTCAGGAGAGAGAGAGAGAGAGAGGAGAACAACAGACTACAGACCCCCTGGTCTTCATCAATCCAGAGGTCATACACTTCCTTGGCCAATTTGTAAGCCACCCGAGCCACCGCAAGGTCAGTCGTGGAGACGGCGGGAAGAGAGCGGAGGGCGGCGGCAAAAGAGGAAGGCAGTGAGCCAGCCGGCAGCAGAGTGGGGAGAGGTGGGCATTGAGTTGACCCATTGAGATAACCAAAAAGCTTCTGAGGTTAGAGGACGTATTCAATCTGACGTTTCCAGAGAAGAAAGTTGGACTTATTGAGCTTGATTTGCATCATTTGGAGAAGGGTATTGAACAATAATTTTTCACTGGCTATGATGAGAGTGGCATTGGAAAAAAATTGGAAGGAAGAGGGGGCGAAGAGGTTCGGCCGTTGGAGGGAGAAAAAGGATGGCGGCCGAAAAAAATCTAAGTTTTGGAAGGTGAATCAGAACACTGCTCTAATACCATGACAAGATGTATTTTCCATAAGGAAATGATTTATTGCTGACGGGAATAAATAGAATACAAAAAGAAATAGAGTACTACAAAGATTATGACTTAGTCAACAAGACTTATCCATAATCAATCAAATCAATCCTGATTTAATCTAACATTACTTGTTTCCCAAATTTTCTGAGGAGTGTTCCGAAATCGAAAGTTGGATAATTCCAAACATTTCAAGTCGTTTATTAAAAATTATAGATTACTATATGGGCGAATACATCGCGGCTACGTACATAACGCAATGCTAAACCGAACTCGGTGGAGGTAACTTCATGAATTCTTACTTTTTTCGAAATTGAAAATAATTGTCAGGTGAGCACATGCTATTGCTAATCGCATTCCTGTATCGGAGAAAGGGAAGCGACACATAATGACAACATGAACTGTTGTTACATATTAAAATCGCCTCGTTTTAGTTGCTTGTAGCCGTCATTCTAAACAACAATTGCACGAGAATATGTTTCGATATCCGAACTATAAAACAACGGCGATTCCGAGATAGAAATTAAAAAAAATGGCCGTGCAATAGCACCGATAATGACAATTCTCGCACTTGTGAATAAACGTGATCATAAGTTCATAATCATCACATGTAGCTGACTCGTGAGTTTCTGTATGTGATAACTGGCTTATGAGTTTCCCCTAGAGGCGTATAGTTTTCATTGCTAAAAATCAGCTACGTGCATTGCATGAACAGGTCAGATTCCCTTTTGAACTGTGTAGCGCGCGATCCCATTTCCTTATTATTTAAACAACGTCATAACTCATAATTAAGCGGTTGTTATCCTCGAAATGTGGGAAATATGTATAAATTAAAGCGCTGATCATTTGATTCATATACATAACAAACTAAATTAGCAAGCTAACTGAAAAGGTCAAAGTTTGGTCGGCAATGCTGATCATCCTGCTGGCATATTTCCGCTGGGTATCAAAGACTGATTAATTATGCTTGCACGAAAACCAAGTGATTATTATTAACTAATGTCTCATGCATCCAGTAAGTTAGTTTTGAATATATAATTTATACAAGTCAACGAGTTGACAAATGCACTCGGTAAACAAAGTCAACGTTGGGAATATATAATGCAGGGGAGCAGTCAAATATGTAGAAATTGAAAATGCTTTCATAATTGAGCTGTAGTCAACCTCTGTGCAAGCTGTAGAATACGAGCAATCTGATTTGCAGTTAATTTGGTTTATCCGATCAGTTCCAGAATAACGAGCAAGATTCCGATCATTGGTTCATGTTCTGGAAATTAAAACTGCTTGGAGCAATATCTTTTTCCAAATTATGTTATATCTGTTGATTGGATTAATTTGGCTGCATTTGCATAAGATTATAATGGTGCCACTACGCTTATTACTTGGGTTTCAACACCTTTGGTGTATCTTTGTGAACGCAATATCTGGAAACAGTTAATTTGCATTTCTTAATTCTAATAACTTTAGATGCTATTTATCATGGGAATACAATGCCAATCGAGATGGGAACAAAAGGGGAACAAATATTTACGCTAAGGCTACGTCCAATTGAGGTTGTTATCATTTACTTTCAGTTCAACTCATCTCAATGCATCTCAATTCATCTCTAATAGTTTCATCCCTAATAATCTCATTTCAATGCAAATAATTTCATCTCAACTCTAATAATCTCAACTTACACTAGTGGAGAGCTGCCTATTAAACGCATCATTAGAAGGCGGTTCCGCGAAAAAAATAAAGAACCACCTTCTTGAAAGGGTGCCGAACTCAAAACCATTATGGGGGGCCCCTTGAAAAATTTTCAAAGGCGGTTGTTTGTATAACCGCCTTTGATAGCGGGCACTTCCAAATTTGGAAGTGAGGGCCGACATTTATTACGGTTTCAGAACTAGTGGGACTAAGCCCTTATAAAAGGCCGAATACACTTCCAATTTAGGAAGGTTCTCAGACATATTTTTCGAACTCGGAAGTAAGTCGTGTCAATGTGTATGATGCATAAGAAAAAAAACCGCCCCTAATTAATTTCTCCTTTGAAGTCAACAAACTTTGGTGGGATTGTATCATTTTCTTTCAAATGATGAAGAAGTGAGTTATAACATAGGAGTACATCATTTCGAATTGGAGAAGGTATGTTTTATACAATCTTATTCTTATGTCGGATGGTATTAAGGTTGAAGGTGTTTTTACATTTATATGGAAATAGGGTTTTCATTTATGCCATGCTTGGGTTGGGTTGTTATGCTTTTGTATTGCATGCTTATGGGTTGCACTATAATTCACTTGTAGGAATGGACCGAAATGAACTCATTCCTAATGATCTTAGAAATTCACTCAATTACATGCCATTGGTGGAATATTTTATTTCGTTAGCATTTGAACATGCTTTGAAGAATTGTGTGGTGCAAGCACGATGCCCGTCTAATGATTGTAGAAACAATGTATATTTAGGGAGGAAGAAGCTGCGACAACATCTAGTAATGATAGGGTTTCTTACAAGCTACACTTGTTGGGTATAACTCAGAGAAGATTGTGGAACATCTCGTACGGTTCAATTGGATAAGATGAATGTGGGAGAAGAATCGGATGGAAATGCTGAATTTGATGAATGGGTGGATGATGTTGCTAGAGTGTTCGAGGGTAAACCTGAGGCCCTACAATTTTTACATGAAGACAAGAAGACACCTTTGTGTAAGGGTTTAAAACACTTGGATTTGAGTGCCACTTTGTGATTAATGAATTTGAAAGTCAAATTTGGATGGACTATTAAGTTGATGACAAGAACTTACGAATTTCTCAGAGAATTGACCCCCTAGTAATATTTTACTCGATAGGTTGTATTCCATGAAAAACATTCTATGTCCGATGGGTTTGGACTTCAGAAAATACATGATTTCCCGAATGATTGTATGTTGTATAGGGGGAAGGGAGACGAAGACCAAGATACAGATCGAGTATGCGGTGAGTCTCGGTACAAGTTGAAGAGGGGTGGGATTGTGGTGGGTGCGGAGGTGGTGTCTAAATCAAAGAAAAAGACACCAGCGAAAGTGATGTAGTATCTCCCTATCATTTCCCAGTTGAAGAAGTTATGTTCGTTCAAAGAAGATACAAAATTAATACATTGACATGCGGAAAGGGTTTGATTGTTGATGGCGTGATATGACATACTTTGTATGGTGACCATTGGAAGAAATTAGATACACTTTATCCCGAGTTTGGCTCTGAATCCCGACATTTGTGGTTAGGCTTGTCAACTGAAGAAATGAATTCATTCGGAAATATGGGTAGCATACATGGTTATTGGCATGTTATGTTGGTGATCTACAATCTTTTGTCTTAGTTTACAATGAAATATAAGTATGTGTAGTTATCTATGATAATTTCTGGGCCAAGGCAACCAGGTAATGATATAGATGTGTACCTTGCTCCTCTTGTCGATGATTTGTTGACTTTGTTTAATGTCGGTGTTAGAGCTTATGATGGTAGTGTTGAAGATTTCTTCATGATGAAATCTTTATTGTTATTCACCATAATGATTTCCCCGCCTATGGGAATTTATCAGGGTACTCGGTGAAAGGTCATTTTTCTTTTCCCATTTGTGAGAAGGATATATCTTTTTGTCAATTGAAGCATGGTTGTAAAATCGTTTACCAGGGACATAGGAGGTTTCTCCCTGAGGGACACCTATGGAGATTTGAGAAGAAATGGTTAAGTGGGGAAGTGGAGGCCAGACAACCACGCGTACCATTAACTAGTGTGCAGATATTTAAAACTCTTTAAAAAAATTCCTAATGACTTTGGTAAGATGAAGCAAAAAGCTTATGTTTAAGAGAGTTGGAAGAAATGTTCAATATTCTATAGACTACCGTACTGGGAGTATTTGGATGTTAGACATTGTCTTGGCTTCATGCATATTGAGAAGAACGTTTGTGATTATTTGGTTGGGACTTTTTTAATACCCCTAGGAAAACCAGGGATGGTTTGAATGTTCGGCTTGATTTGGTTGAGATGGGAATTGTAAGGACTCATTGTAGAACATTCCAACGTAGAATGGATAGGAAAGAGTTGACTATATTGGTTTTCAACAAATCGGGCCGGTGCTTGTCGAAAGAACAAGCTAAATGGTCTAGTTAGGTGGGGAAGGTCATTAGAACGAGGGTAGACATACCATACGATAGTTGGCATGAGGTCCCAAAAGATTACAAGGATACCCTATGGATGGAGTGCAAGGTACCAAGATTTATAAAAGGTTGTATTCCTCCCATATTCCCCATCTTTTTATATCCCAAATCATAAATTTATGTTTTGACGTGATGGGGTTCAAAATCCTCATAGAGGCCATTGGAGATTGATGCCCCGGGCATGGAGGATTTGCAAAAGACAACACTGAACATGTAATCAAAGAGCTGGAAGGAACACAAATACACGTTGTCTAGGGATTACATTTTCTCATATAAGAAGGGAAATCGCCCGTGGTTGACTTATACACACAGTCAAGTGTAGAATTGGGCGATCCACAAGATAAGGGCCTTGGAGAATAGAGACAACGTTAGTCCTATTCTCTCTAATTTATAATGTCTTTAGATTAACATTTCTTTATTTTTGACAAAGCTATTACATCCTACCATAGGGTACAAGGGACAAAAAATAATGCAGTTTCTTGAAGAATGTTATTCCTCCCCGATTGAGTCATGTGGGTTATAGATTGGTCGCACTAGAGTTAGTGCGTGAACATTTCAAATGGGACATTAAAATTGCAAACAAAGGGGGAACCAAAGATAAGGCAAGGTCTTCGGTAGTACCTATCAATGTCGATGATATTGAGAGGTGCAATCTATTCCTAAAAGGGAGACAAAACAAGGAGAGTAGGTACGAAAACCCAAACGAAATTGAGCTTGTAGAACGAGTGTTAGACCCTTGGAAATTATTCCTATCTTCAACAAAAACTTTACCTTAATTTTAACACATTTTTTACTTTTTACACGTAAGCTAAGTACAAGCATGAGCAATTGGAAGGTAAATGAATTCCCTTTGGTAAAAAAGACGTCATTTTTTTAGGCTAAAGGAAAAACCTGACCATCCGGGATGTGCTAGAAAAGTGGGCGCGTTCTTGTATCAAAGGGAGGCATTTGGGATCGTTCAATCGTATGCTCAGGCAAGACCTTAGATGATCCTCACCTTGCAAAATGAAACACTTTTTTTATACAAACTGATAGAGCAACAAGAGATTATAATCTATAAATTAATCCATCGCACCAGGCTTGCTCTACCGGACAATTTAGAAGATTTGACGCCCGATTGGACTCCCCCGTCCTAAGGATCACAATATTCTCCTGGAGATATTGAGTTGAATAAAGTGTTGATTATTCAAACGCAGCCAGCAGAAGACAACAATCTCGACAAAGCCATCTTATCCAACAAAAAAAGGTTGCAAGTTCATTGTACACCCATTCGTTATTCTTCAATTCTTGTCAAGCTAACTCCTTATTTTTATAATGCTTAGAATTAGATTTGTTTAAAAAAAATAAATTGATCAAGGAAAGAAGGGTAGACCACTCCACGTAGCCGATGGAATTTGGTACGAGTCGGTGCGCCATCACCACTCGGTACCAATTGCCGATGGAATATGTAGAGTTTTGTTGGAAAATCCAGTTTTCCTCAGTACCTTTTTTTCAATTTTGGAAGGCCATTACAAGTGAGTAGGACCCTCCTGGGGAGTGTTTCTTCTGTTTCTCATCGTCTAGTATACTCCGATCATATTAGTGACTATCATTTCAAAGTCAACCTTCTACAACATCCAAACCCGTGGAAAAAACACAGTAAGGTTAGAACTTCGGTTGCAAGAGCACAAGTGATTAAGGACTCACCACACTTCATACAGTTCTTGTATGATTTAATTGCATGTCATGGGTGCAACTCAACATATGCGTTTTTGGGAAACAAATGCGTATTTGGTATAAAAAAAACTGGAAATCATTGCGTTGTGGAGTGATTTTGAAGACCTGTGGAGGTGTGAGCTAGTTAACTAAAGGCTAATGTCCTCTACCTATTGTTAGTATTTTATGCATTTAAATTTGTAGCTTATTTTTCTCATGTGTAATCGACTAATTAATGTCACATGTCGTTCTTTTGAAGGTGAATCTATTACTTTGCTAATCAGAAGGAGAAGTGTATTCAACAAGTCTGATTGGATTACCTAGAAATTGACAAAGTAAGAATAAACTTGTCTCTTGTATCACAAATTTGTCTAACACAATTTTTGTCTTCATAGTTCAGTAATATTTTTTTGTATTTTCCTATGACAGATATTTCCAAAGGTATTCAAGCATTATTCAAAAAAACAAAATCATTACCGCAATGAATTTCTTGTCTAGGCATCTAATTCACAACCGCTCATCAACTCTAGGGAATCCTAACATGGTAAGTAATGCACATTACATAATTATCGTTGAAACGAACGGTGCGGAATAAATTTGTAGTGATTTATATTCCTATTTATAGATTATTTCTTAATTAGTGTTGTCTATATATTTTTTTCCATACATTACGATCATGTCATGTATTTTGTTACATTATGAATATGTGAATTAAGGATATTTGAAGTCGGAATTATGAATGAAATAGATGCACCAAAGGACCTGATTAAGGTTCCGGGTTCAGAAGTGTCCCATCTTCACATTGATCTTAAATAGTAGAACCAAATTACAGTTCCAAGTTTAGAATAGTTATAGTTGATTACACTTCCGAGTTTGGAAGTTATTATGATTAAAGTTATTTTCCATGCGTTTGGAACCCAAGAGGTGGGGCTAGAGAAGCCATTTTTAAAGTGTCTTTTCTGGTCCGATAGAATCGTCCTTAATCCACCTTTTACCACACTAGTGTCAACTCTCATAATAACTTTTCAATTCAGATAATTCTAAAATTTATTTAAATATTAATTTTATAATAAATGTTATTTATATCAGAACGAGGGGATTATTATATTTATTGACACTATGAAAAGCATATGTATTATAAATATTTTTAGTTCAATTAAGTCATTTACTTTCAACTTGTTTCAATTTTATTGAATTCAGTTTAGTTCAGTTGAATTAAATTCAGTTCAGTTCAACTTCCACTTTGATAAAAATGAGCTTGTTTACGTCTATTATTAATATTTTTCACTATGTTTAGATTTAGTTAAATTTAGTTCATTCCTTTTGGTTTTATTGAATTTGGTTCAATTCAGTATCATTTAGATTAGTTGAGTTTTGTTAATATTAAATTGATGAAAATGAGCTTGTCAAGGTAATGATAAATGTTTTTTCACTAAGTTTAATTTTGGTCAAATTCATCCATTCCTTTGAATTCACTTAAGTTCAGTTAAATTTTATTCAGTTTGGTTGAATTCAGATTTGTAAATTATGTTTGCCTCATTTAAATTCAAATCAGTTAAGTTTAATTATGTTCATTTCAGTCCAGTACAGCTGAATTTAGTTCTATTGAGGCCTATTATTAATATTTCGTCGCTTTACGTATATTTATATTTATTTAAAATCAAATTAATATAGTATCTTTTAGCTACTTTCAACTCCAATAATCTCAACAAAGCTCAACTCGGCTCCATTAATCTCAGCTCTAATAATCCCATCTCCCTTTTAATTATTTTAGCTCAACTCAGCTCAACTTGACAGAGCCTAACTAATTTATGGAAAAATATTGATGTATTTAAAAAATGACAAGATCTTTTATTCACAACAGGAGACACATATCCTCCTCTACCCTCTCATAGTACTTACATATTATTTTTATAGTACAAATCAACTGAGGAAAAGCTAGATGAGCTTTGGAAAAAAGTTTCTTATGAAGACTAAAACAAACTATACGGGAAATATCCTTCGTATGAAGTAGTTGTGGTAGGATTTTTGCTTGTTTCCATCATGTTTCTTATATTTTTTACTTGTTTACGGTTGAGTATTGTCTTAGACCTTGTTTAAGGTACATATATGTACCACTAACTTTGTACCACAAAACATCTTGCCTGATACTACAGGTAACCAAAAGGAGACATAGGAGTGGACGTTGAGCAATCTGAGAGACTCCACAACAACCACTTGAGGTAGACGAGAACACAATAGGTGAAGAAAATTGTGCACTAAGGAGTCGATGACTCCAAATTTGGAAAATCAACCCTTGTGTATCATTTTCCCACCTTTCCCCCACTAATGTTACTTGTAAAGTGAAGTCTGGGATGATCCATTGCCTAACCACATTCCATGGTATGAACAGAGAAAACCCAAGCAAACATCTCTTTGAGCTCTACTTTGTTTGTACCAACATGAAGCCAACATGAGTTTCAGAAAAGGACTACAACTTGAGATCTTTCCCTTTCTCATTTAGAGATGTCGTGAAGGGTTTGTTATTTTATCTTCCGCTTGGGTTTATTAAAATTCGATGGACATGAAGTGAAAATTCCTTGAAAAGTTCTTCCCCGCTTCATAATTGGCCAGATTGAAGAGTAACTCTCGAACATCTCCCAACATGACAATTAAGAGAATCTTGGTGGTTTTCCCTATCATCCATTCAAGGACTGGAGCTTGGCCTACTATTTCTTTAAAGGCTTGTCAGATGAAGACATGTGGATAGCTGATGCTGCTTGTAATGGAATGATATCTAACAAAAGTCTAAATGATGCTATAGCCCTCTTCGAAGAGATGGCTAACGAGACTCAGCAATTTGGAACCCATTCTAGAGTGAAGGCAAATAACAGGGTGAATCCCCCCTTCTTAAATTAGAGGAGCAAAATCAAGCACTTACCTCTGTTAGAGTAAATCATATTTCTGATTAGATTATAACTGATTCTAGATAAGTCATGTTGACTAAGCTAGAGTTCTACTCATATTCTGTTACCTTATTGTACTCTATATATTCTTTTCAGCAATACAATATTACTTACGCAAAATACATCTTATCATGGTATTAGAGCTGTGTTCTGATTTGCCTTCTAAAACCTAAATTTTCTTTCCGGCCGCCGCTCCTCCTCCTTCTTCCTCTAGCGGCCAAACTCCTTCTTCCGTTCTCATCATGGCCAGTGAAAAATTATCGTTTAATACTCTTCTTCAGATGCTACATATTAAACTCAATAAGACCAATTTTCTTCTCTAGAAATGCCAGATTGAATATGTTCTTCGCCCTCAAAGGATTTTCGGATATCTCGATAGGTCGATTCCACGCCCTTCTCTTCCCACTTTGCCGACGGTTAGTTCAACGTCTTCCTTCTTTGTCACCGCGCTCCGCGCTTCTCCCCCTGATCACGCGGTTGCTCAGGTGGCTTACAATATGGCCAAGGATGCTTATGATCTCTGGATGGATGGAGACCAGAGGGTCTGTAGTCTACTGTTCTCCTCTCTTTCTCCCGAGGCCCTCTCTGAACTTCCGGCTTCGTGTGTGACTGCCAAGGATATCTGGGACAGTTTTTGCGCCACTTTTCAGACCAGTAGCACTTCCACCATTCTTCCTCTTCAAGCCAATGCCTATGGTATACGTAAGAGTGGTATTGTTCGTGAACTTCACTTACAATTTAAAGACATTTTTGAGCAGCTATCCCTTATGGGTTCTCATGTTTCTAATGATGATCGAATCATCTGGTTTCTAAGTGCTCTCGGGTCTGAGTTCAAGGATTTTTATGCTCCCCTGATTAATTCTTCCCCTACCCCGCTTTATGTTGATGTTTTATCTCGCGCCAAGAATCATGAGGCATTTTTTGAAAAATCTTCAAGGAAATTCGATACCTGCTTCTAGTCCAGTGGCATTCTTTGCAGATGACAGCCCCCTATCGGGCGTTCTTGGGATAACGCACCAGCCAGGGGCGGTGGCGCATGGGGTTCCCATGCCCCTCGAGGTGCTCGTTCTGGTGGTTGCAGAAACGCTCGGTTTGCCTCTAGTCCTGGTCAGTTCACGGCTGGGGCCAGTTCTGGACGCGGTCGTCCCTATTGTACCTGGTGTGGTCGTCCGGGCCATTATGCGGCTACATTTTACAAGATGTTAACACAGACTCATCGTTCTGATCCCTCGCACCCGGCTGACAATTTTCAGGCTTCGCTACAGATAGAGTCACACTCTCACTTATTTGACTGGTACGTTGATTTTGGTGCCACCAGTCATATGGCGTCTTCTGCGTCTGGACTTGACAGTTTCACACCTTAATCTGGTAATTCATATGTTTCTATTGGTAATGGTGCTTCTGTTCCAAATTCTCATATTCGTGATTCTTGGATTTCTGATTCTTAGACATTGTCTGATGTTTTGGTTTTACCTGTCATCACTAAGAATTTACTGGCCATTAGTAAACTGACCAGGGATTTAAATTTTTTTGTTACTTTTGATGATCGAAACTTTGTGTTTCAAAGCAAAGTTTCCAAGGAAGTTGTGGGCAAGGGCCACAGTGAAGGCGGCCTGTACGTTTTGGACAAGGGTGATGCAGCACTCGTTTCCTTCTTGCAGCAGAATACTGGACGAGCATCTTTTAAGCTTTGGCATTCTCGGCTGGAGTATGTTCCAGCCTCTATCATCTCTGGTTTACAGAAGTCTGGTCTCTTGTCAGTTTCTTCTTTATTACCCAAACTGCATACTTGCGCTCCATATGTTATGGCAAAGGGGCATTGGTTAGCTTTTGTTGAGAATAATAAGCGTGTTGCGCACATCCTAGATTTGATTCATTGTGATTTGTGGGGGCCTTCCCCTGTTTTGTCTTCAAATGGTTTTTCTTATTATGCCTAGTTTGTGGATGATTATTCTCGCTTTACCTGGTTTTTTCCCTTGCGTCAAAAATCTGAGTTTTTCGACACTTATTTACAATTCGAGGCCTTAGTTGAGAATCAATTTATGTCCAAAATTAAGGTTTTTCAAAGTGATAGTGGCGTTGAGTTATTAAATACGTTCTTACGCTCCCATTTTTCCTCCAAAGGCATTCATCATCAAATTTTGTGCCCTTACACCCCACAGCAAAATGGTCGGGCCGAGCGTAAGCACAGACATTTTGCCGAAATGGGACTTACTATGCTCTTTCATTCCCATCTGCCCCTGTCAAGATGGGATGATGCTTTTGCTACTACGGTTTACACCATTAATCGGCTTCCCACTCTGATGTTACAAGGGACTTCTCCGTATGGACTTCTTTATCATCGTGATCCGACCTACTCGAACTTTCATCCCTTTGGTTGCCGAGTATTTCCTTATATTCGTCCTCTGGCCCCTCACAAAGTTATCTCCACGAAGCATTCCTTGTGTTTTCATCGGTTACAGTTGTAATTATAAGGGCTTTCGCTGCCTTGATCCTGCCACTGGCAAGATTTTTATCACTCATCATGCTCGCTTCGATGAAGGTTGTTTTCCTTTTGCCTCATCTTTGACCTCGGCCACTGGCTCTGCTCTTTTAACTTTGGACGTCATTGTTTTTCTGGACGCTGATTGCAGCTCGGGTGTGCCCCTCTCGACTTCTGATCAACCGTCTCGTATGCCTTACTCTTCTGCTTCGTTGACTGTTGACCTATCCGCCCCATCCCAGTCACCAATGGCCAGCTCTCTTTCCTCTGCTGCATCATCTTTGACCACCTCTGATATTCATTCCCTGGCACCCTCTCCAGTTTCTTCTCCTCCGGCTTCTTCTTCGTTGCATCGTACTCATCACATGGCCACTCAATCTTCCACTAGGGCTGATCCGCATTGAAACTATTCTAGTCTTGTGGCTCATGGCCTACTTGTTGCTCTTCTCGCTGAGTCAAAGCCCATGAATTATCGTTTGGCATTGAAGGACCCGTCTTGGGTTGCTGCGATGAATGAGGAGATTGCTGCCCTACGAGGACACCATACTTGGGACCTTGTTCCACGTTCTTTTGGTGTCAATATTGCTGGCTCCAAATGGGTCTACCGGCTGAAGTATCATCCTGATGGTATGGTTGATCATCACAAAGCTCGCCTTGTTGCGCAAGGGTTATCTCAGATTCCAGGCTTTTATTTTTATCATACTTTTAGTCCTTTTGTCAAAGCCTCTACTGTCCGAACCATTCTTGCCATTGCTACTATACGGTTCTGGCATCTTCATCAGTTGGATGTCAAGAATGCCTTCTTGAACGGTATTCTTGATACTCTGTTCTATATGGCGCAACCGGTTGGTTACAAGGACTCTCTTCATCCTGATTATGCCCACCGCTTGCGAAAGGCCATTTATGGTCTTAAGCAAGCACCTCAAGCATGGTTCCAGCAGTTTAGTACCTATTTATCTTAACTTGAGTTTCGGTGCAGTTCTGCCGACACTTCCCTTTTTGTTCTCTCTCGAGGCTCGTCCTTGTTCTATCTTCTAGTCTATGTTGATGATATTATTCTCACAGGCAATGACTCTGAGCTTCTTCAAAATTTTATTGATCGGACACATTGGAAGTTTGCTATTTAGGATTTGAGTGCTCTCCATTACTTTCTTGGCTTAGAAGTATCACCCACTTCCTCGGGTCTGCTTCTCGGTCAAGCTAAGTATGCTCAGGATATTCTCACTCGTACAGGTATGTCTGATGCGGTCCCAGTTTCTACCCCTTTTGTTCCTGGCTCGCAGTTACATAGCTCCACCAGTCCGCCATTTCAGAATCCCACGTTGTATCGATCCCTTGTTGGTGCCCTCCAGTATCTGATGATTACTCGTCCTGATCTGGCATTTGCGGTCAACATAGTCAAATAGTTTTTTCAAGATCCTCGTACTGACCATTATGCCGCAGTCACATGGATTCTTCGCTACGTCAGAGGCACTCTCCATTCAGTCTCACCTTTCGCTCGGCCAGTACTCCTGAGGTCTTGGGGTATTCGGATGCTAATTGGGCACATTGTCTTGAGGCTCACCAATCTACGTATGGATATGCAGTCTTTCTTGGTGGAAATCTTGTTTCTTGGAAAGCCAAGAAGCCACCTACCGTCTCTCGATGTAGCACTGAGTCTGAGTATCGAGTTATTGCCAACACTAACTCGGAGATGGTCTGGTTGACTCATTTCCTTCACGACCTTTGTCTTTCTCTTTCGACCTCTCCATTGTTGTTATGTGACAACAGTAGTACCGTTTTCTTAGCTCAAAATCCATTTGTTCATAAGCAGGCCAAGCATATTGATATCGACTATCATTTTGCTCGTGAGTTTGTGGCTTCTGGCAAGCTGCATGGGCCCATGTCTCCACTGGTCTTCAAATTGCTGACATCTTCACAAAGGACTTTCTCGTCCCCTCTTTGAGTTCTTCCGATCCAAGCTTTACGTCGCTGAACATCCGACGCTTTTCTTGGGGGAGTGTTAGAGTAAATTATATTTCTGATTAGATTATAATTGATTCTAGATGAGTCATGTTGACTAAGCGAGTGTTCTACTCATATTCTGTTACCTTATTGTACTCTATATAAATCATGTCAGCAATACAATATTAGTTACGCAAAATATATCTTATCAGCCTCGACGATGAAAAGATTCATGAAGGGGAGGATTTAACAAGTGAATATGTATGGGTATGTTCACTCAATCATCCAACTGATGCTTTTCAAAAATTGCAAGAAGATCGGGTTGAAGAAGTCAACGGCGTGAATTTCCAAGGAGGACAATGGTATGGAGGAATTAAATTGTATGGAGGAGGTCAAGGAAAAGAGTTCCAACGGAACCCATGAGTGGAAAAGAATTATGATCCATATGCCATGGTAGTGGGTTGAAATAGTTGTTGAAACTTCATTACCATCATATAAACAGTCCAACTGTGACGAACTTCTTCCAAGAGTACTTTGTTCATTGATATTTGTCTTCACTCTACCACTGAAAATTCAAACAAAAAAATTGTTAATCTTAAGAACATGTACTCTACAACTGAAAATTAAAATAATCTTATTTATACAAGACCCGTATTAACATGTTGTGGTGTAAGTTAGTGTATTCTACTAATGTTGTGGTGGAAGTGGTCGATAACTCTCTTTTTTACTAGCATGATCGAGGGGGATTTGTTCATTGGCCTTCCACATAGTTCGATCCACAACCATGTTGATATCAATAGGGCATTTACCAATCACATGGTAGCTTTAAAGAAGTTCCAGCACCAACCACCATACCTCAACAATATCAAAAAGAGTCACAACGGAACAACAAAGAATTTATAAGCAGTTCATCACAGGAATGATGAGTTTGAAATGATGTGTCGTGCCTTCAAATATTTAAAAATTAGTACATGGATTAAACATCGGATATTTAAATAGAAAACTCACAACTGACTAAGAATGTGGGAAATGTAAATGGAGATAGCTAAGAACAATGCACGAGGAGAGGAAGAAAGTATGTCCAAGCAGCCCAGTCGAGGTCAAAGTAAAAGAAAGTGGAACGATCAAGGCGATGAACATGGCCACTGAAAGGATTAAGAAAAAGGCAAGCTGTAAGACCGCCAATGGAACAAGTTTAGGAAGTCCAAAGTTACAATGATCTTGAAATTTTGACCTTCATGTTATTCATCGGAATTCATTGTCCCGCATTTAGAATAAAATAGCATATTAATGACAGACAAAATAAACAACTTTAAGACTGGTACCATGATGAATTATTTTTACTATAGAATTTCCAATCATGAATTGGATTTGAGAAAAAGTTCATGATTTACCCGACTGAATAAGAATCATTAATTTCGTGTGTAGCCTTGTGAATCTTCATATTGTGTGCAATTTCATGATTTAGTTTCATTTACTTGATTCGATTTCACAGAATTTAGTTGAGACAGATCTGTGTTTGAGGAATATGGGGGAGAAGAAATTTGGGGAGGGTTTGCAATTTGGATTTTTTTCTCATGTTTGTTTTAATATAATGTAACAAACTCCTCATGATTTTGGAAGCCTATTAAAAATTATTCTGACATAAAAATAATTATAGTCTAACCCCAAAAGTTATATGAAGATAATTAATCATAATTTAATCTAATGGTATGAAAGGGGACGTTCTCATAAATTTTAAATATATATATAACCAATATTAAATTACATGCATATCATATTATTTAGAGAAAATGACTCTAGTGGTCATTGAACTATCACGATTATTCACCTTTGACCCCTCGATTTTTTGAATACTTTTGGCCCCTTAACATAAAAAACTGAGGATTTGTGGTCATTCCATCTTATCTAAGCATTAACACTAAAATGAAATATGTTAATTGAGGGTGGAATTGACTTTTCATCATTTTTATTTACAGAGTCAATCCATGCATCTTATTTTAATTATAATACAGTCCCTGCATCTATTTTTAATTACGGACCAGCCCCTCCTCCATCTGCATCTTCTTCTTCAAAGTCAGTAGTTGTGGCGCACCATTGGCCTGCAGAAAGGTTCGGCGGCGACCTAGAGCTTCACCTGATACCCGTCCCTGATTGGGAACCATTCCATCCTCGAATCAACACAAACAATCGCCACTCTAGACTCTCTCCGGTGTGCCTTGAGAATCTCCAGTATATGAGATTCTCTCAATCGCCACTCTCTTCCCCAGATTCTCACAATCGCCACTCTCTTCCCCACTCTCTCAATTGCCATTCTCTAAAACCTTCCCCAACTTCTAAATCTCTGTAAAAAAAAACCCACATCCCAATTCAAATGAGATTCTCCGGTGGAAACCCTTGAGTAGAGATCCAAAAAAAGGGAAAACTCTAGAAGGGCTCCTGATTATATGTTTATGTGTTATGTGTTAGTGTCATTTAATAAAAAATACAAAAATATTTTTGATTTTTTTGAGTCGAGTCAAATTCAGCATACTATTCTTGATATTATTGTTTCTTGACGGACTGAACTTGCCTGTGAGAAAGCTCTTGTGTGACATATTTGGTTACTTGATACACCTCTAAAATTACTTGGTAAATGAGTCTAATATAATTGGTGTAACTTGGCCTAGATGATACTTGGGATGACGAAAAAAAAGACAAGTAATTGAACATTTTAGCCCAGTAAATGTGAGGTTTGAGCTAGAGTAGAGCAGTCTCTACATCAATCTTTTTTCTGAGAGTGGTGGCCATCACCAAAAAGGTTTAAAAAAAATTAGTAGAAAAATAATTATTGATTATTGCTTTTGCTCCCTATGGGATCGACCCTGCTTATCATTGTACTAATTAGTATTAATCTGAATTTGCAGGTTATTTGGCGAGTATAACGACGCTCACCAAATTGGCACCGTTGTCGGGGAACAGTAAGTCAATTTTTGATAATTTTTTTTCTACAAATCTGTGTGTTAGTGTGGTTGGTTTATGAGCAGATCATCCAGGCCGAATTTAATATTCGATCCGGAAGTTGAAAAGACAGCCAAGCAGAACAGGAAGCGAACAAAAGAGCGAAATTTTTGTTCTGCCGAGACCCTTCGATTTGGCCAAACCGAACCCATCGCGATTTCAGCAACTACTGATTCGGGAACGGACATCGAGATGGACGGAGCTGACCAAAATCTGATTCCTGGGCAGAACCCAAACAACCCATACATGTGGGAACTTACAGGTCATAGTGAAGATGATCCCCCCACTCCCATTCAGTTGCCAGAGACCGAAAATCAGATTGAAATCAAGCTGGCGTTCCTGAATGTACTTCCCAAGTTCCACGGGAGAAGCACTGAAGACCCTTATAATTTTCTGAGCGAATTTATCAAGATTTGCAAGGTTCAGAAGAGGCCATCCACCGTGACGGAAGATCAATTCAAATTGGTGGCATTCCCATTCAGTTTGACAGGAGCAGCAAACCAGTGGTTCTCGAGCTTGCCCCCCAACTCCATTGCGACATGGGCAGAATTGAAGATTTTGTTCTTGGAAAACTACTTTCCAGCCACAAGGACAGATTCTTTGAAGAAGGAGATCACAAGCATCAAGCAAGAATATGATGAGCCATTGAGTATGTTTTGGCTGAGGTTCAGGAAATTGGTAGACAGTTGCCCTAATCACAGAATGACGGAAGGCCAGTTGCTCCAATGTTTCTATCAAGGGATGACATCCAGCAACAAAGACTTGGTGAACTCTTCCAGTAGTGGTGGATTTTCTCACCTTCGAGTGAATGAAGCTAGAGAGATCATCAAGAGGTTGGTGAATTCTAAAAAGGAGTATGATCAACAGGAGGTACGAATCTTGAAGAGGGTGGCACAGACATCCACTTCCGAAAAAGATGAGATCAAGGAAAGGATGGAAAGAATGGAGAAAATGCTTTCCAAGGTCGTTGACAAGGTTGCATCTGTATAAGAAGGGCCTTGCGATACGTGTGGAGCAGTCAACCATACGACGTCACAATGCATTCTTACTATGGGAGAGATACCTGTTCAAGCATATGCTATGGGAAATTTCAATGAGAGACAGCAAAAAGGACCATATCCACAAAATTTCAATCCAAGGTATAGGGATCACCCTAACTTCCAGTGGAGAGAACAAGGTTCTCCTCCGCAGTAGCCGCAGCATTACCAACGACCCTATGTTCCACCAATGCAACGAGAAGCGCCAGGTTTTCCCCAGCCCCAACAAGGAGGTCATGATAAATCTCTAAATGAAAAGATGGACATGTTGATGGACATGATGGTGAAGCAATCAAAGAAGACTGAATCAACATTGGAAGAGCATACTCGGCAAATCACCCAGCTATCAAATTCTCTGAATGAACTCAGGATGAAGCAACCCGAGGATTTCCCTCCCAGGTCCAAGTGAACCCCCATGAGACGGCAAATCAGGTACCACTCAGAAGTGGGAGGATAGTTGGTGCGCCGCCATCGAAATTCGCGAATAAAGAAGCAAACTAGTTCACTGACGGAGGGTTCGGTTTGACCAAACGGAACCCTGCGGCAGAAATTCAGAATCAGGTAACGGAGGAAAAAGGCGACAAAACCACCACAAACTCTAAGAATCCTGAGCATGCTGAGGTCCAAGATAAAGGTAAATCCAAGGTAACACCTGAGGTAGGTAAGAGGTTGAGTTTACATGATCCTTCACTTAAAATTTTGCCTCCTTTCCCTCGTAGATTAGAAAAGAAAAAAGAAGAACCTTTGGATTTTATATCGATTTTTGGAAAAATGGATATTAATCTTCCTTTCTTGCAGGCCATAAAGTTGCCACCAGTTAGCAAATTCTTGAAAGATTTCATTGCAGGAAAGCCAAAGGATTCGAGCAAAATAATAATGGGTGAATCGGTGTCTGCAGTAATTCAAAAGAAATTGCCACCCAAGTGCAAGGACCCAGGTATGTTTTCCCTACCTTGTTATATTGGAGATAAGAAGATTGATGCTGCAATGTGTGATTTAGGAGCCTCTATAAATGTGATGCCATTATCTGTATATCAAACTTTAAATGGAGCGGAAATGGTTAACACTAGAGTAGTGATTCAGTTGGCCGATCGATCTTGTGTTTTTCCAGAAGGATTATTGGAGAATGTACTTGTGAGAGTCAATAATTTTGTGTATCCCGCAGATTTTTATGTGGTAAAAATGAATCATTCTAGTGGTCAGGGAACAACAGGAGTTTTGTTGGGTCGACCTTTCTTGAGAACTGCTAATACTATCATTAATGTGGGAAATGGTACAATTTGTCTGGATTATTATGGTGAAAAGTATACTTTTAGTATTGATGAGGCCATGAAAAAGCCAATTGATGCTGAGAATGTATTTTCCATTGATCTCATTGAACCTCTTGTCCAAGAACATCTTGAGACTGAAATTTTGCAGGAAAGAAATGGAATTCAATTTCCATCGGGATTGACAGAATTAAATATTCAAGGATTGAGCGACAAGGTGATCAGTGAGTGGTTGTACTCAATATACTCTCAGGAAGGGGTGTTTAGTACTGATATAGACCCCGAAAAAATCAACTCATCCGGGTCGAGTACGGAAGTTCAAAAAAATTCTGAAGTGCAGGGAGGGTCCCGTTTGGCCAAACCGGACCCGTCCGGCAGACCAGTACCATCAGACGTAAAAGCCCCAATTTTGGAGTTAAAGCCCTTGCCTCCGAATCTGAAATATATATATCTCGGTGACAATGATACTCTTCCAGTAATAGTTAGCACAGAGTTATCCACATCTCAAGAGGAGAGATTACTTGCCTTGCTAAAAAGATACAAGAAGGCCATAGGATGGACACTGGCAGACATTACGGGAATCAGCCCAGACATTTGTATGCACCACATCTTGTTGGAGGACAATGCCAAACCGACTAGGGAAGTTCAGAGGAAGCTCAATCCCAACATGAGAGAGGTGGTCTTCAAGGAAATATTGAAATTACTCTCACTTGGGATCATATACCCCATTTCTGACAGCAAGTGGGTGAGCCCTGTTCATGTGGTACCTAAAAAGTCGGGGTTGCAAGTAGTGAAAAATGACAAGGGAGAGATGGTGACTACAAGGTTGGTTACTGGATGGAGAATGTGCATCGACTACAGGAAGTTAAATGCCGCCACTCGCAAGGATCATTTTCCGCTTCCTTTCATCGATCAGATGTTGGAAAGACTTGCGGGAAATAGTTTCTTCTGTTTTTTGGATGGGTACAGCGGCTATTTTCAGATTTGTGTGAACCCCGAGGACCAGGAGAAGACCACATTTACTTGTCCCTTCGGCACTTATGCTTACAGAAGAATGCCCTTTGGTTTATGCAACGCCCCAGGCACATTCCTGCGTTGTATGATGAGTATTTTCTCTGATTTGATTGAGACGAGCATCGAGGTGTTTATGGATGATTTCAGCGTCTATGGTGACTCATATGATGTGTGTTTGAGTCGTCTAGAACAAGTCTTAATTCGTTGTGTGAAGAGGAACCTTGTTCTTAACTTTGAAAAATGCCACTTCATGGTGAAGGATGGCATAGTCTTAGGACACGTGATCTCAGAGAAGGGAATTCAAGTGGACAAGGCCAAGGTGAAGACCATAGAACAGCTTCCATACCCTTCTAATGTTCGTGAGGTTCGTGGTTTTTTGGGTCATGCGGGATTTTATCGGAGATTCATCAAAGATTTTGCAAAGATTGCTCAACCTTTGACGAAACTTCTCCAAGATGATGTCCCTTTTGAGATGAATGAAGAGCGCAAGACTTCTTATGATTTATTGAAGAACAAGTTAATCTCAGCACCAATCATGCAACCACCCAATTGGGATCTTCCATTTGAGTTGATGTGCGATGCAAGTGATTATGCGGTTGGTGCAGTCTTGGGACAGAAAGCAGGGAAGGAGAGCCATGTGATTCATTACGCATCAAAAACTGTGAATCCTGCACAAAGTAATTACACCACCACTGAGAAGGAGTTGCTAGCCATTGTCTTTGCTTTGGATAAATTCAGATCTTATTTACTTGGCTCTAAAATTATCATTTATACTGATCATTCTGCACTAAAATACTTGTTTACTAAGAAGGATTCTAAACCTCGATTAATCCGTTGGGTTTTGTTGTTGCAGGAATTTGACTTTGAGATCAGAGACAAGAAAGGTGCAGAAAATCATGTCGCTGATCATTTGAGCCGTTTAATCAGGCCTGAGGATGATATTCCCATTCCCGAGGCATTTCCCGAAGAACATTTGTACACTGCGACAGGGTTCCGTTTGGCCAAACGGAACCCCCTGCCAGAACTGAATTCAGGTAAGTCGGACACGGATCCTTGGTATGCGGATATCATAAATTTTATGACCACTGGAGATATTCCACACACCCTGAGTCGTGCTCAAAAATTAAAATTAAAAAGTGATTGCAAGCATTACATTTGGGATGAACCGTATCTTTGGAAGATTGGTTCTGACCAAATTATTCGACGCTGCATCCCTGATGAGGAGCAAGGAAGTATTCTTTTACATTGTCACTCATATGCATGTGGTGGACATTTTGGGCCTAAACGTACTGCTCGTAAAGTGCTTGATTGTGGCTTCTTTTGGCTGACATTGCATAAGGATGCTTATACATTTTGTAAGAATTGTGATAAATGCCAAATGACTGGAAATATTTCTCAACGTGATGAAATGCCACAAATGCCTGTACTTATTTGTGAAATATTTGATGTGTGGGGCATGGACTTTATGGGTCCTTTTCCGAGTTCTTTCGGCAATATTTACATCTTATTAGCAGTTGATTATGTGTCGAAATGGGTGGAAGCTAAAGCCACCCGTACTAATGATGCTCAAGTTGTTGCAGGGTTCTTGAAATCAACTATATTCTGCAGGTTTGGAGTACCACGAGCAATCATTAGTGATCAGGGAACTCACTTCAAGAATCGGACCATTGAAGCTCTTATGAAAAAGTATGGAGTACACCATCGATTCGCCACTACCTATCACCCTCAATCCAATGGCCAGGCAGAGGGGTCAAACAGAGAAATTAAGCAAATCCTAGAGAAGACAGTAAATCCTTCCAGGAAGGATTGGAGCAAGCGGTTGGAGGATGCGCTTTGGGCATATCGTACTGCGTTCAAGACACCTATAGGAATGTCACCATATCGCCTTGTATTCGGAAAAATGTGCCACCTACCAGTCGAGCTTGAGCACAGGGCATTTAGGTACAAGGATCGAACAAAAATGTGGCATGACAAGAATCTGAGAACCAAGGAGTTCGTGGTTGGGCAAAGAGTCCTACTTTTTCAGTCCAAACTCCGGTTAATGCCCGGAAAACTTAAATCAAAATGGATAGGCCCGTTCGTAGTGTCTTCGGTTTGGCCAAACGGAACGGTTGAGATTAAAAGTTTGGAGACTGATAAAGTTTTTCTGGTCAACGGTCATCGCCTAAAGCCGTATCATGATTCCTCTCAGGTGGAAATGGTGGACGAAATTCCACTAAATACCACCCAGCAAAATTGAGGGATTCTACAGTCTGGCCCAAGACTATAAATGACGGCGCTACTGGGAGGCAGCCCAGTTGTTTCTTTGTCTTGATTTGATTTGATTTTGGTTAATTTTATTTTATTTTATAAAAAAAACAAATTCAAAAATTTTAAAATTTTTAAATTTTTAAAAAAAATCAAAATTCAAAAAAATAAAATAAAATATGAAGGTTCTTTGTGTGCATTTTTGGTTCTAAGTTGTGTTTTTCATGTTTTCTTGTGGATGGAGGAAAAATATGAGCAACATCTTCATGAAGGAAGGCAAATGGGTTGAATAAAAGGCTTTTGGGCTTAGGAATAGGCCCATTTTCGGCTAAGGAGAGCTTGAGGAGTCATGGGGGCTCAAAGGAGATAACCAAGTTTTAGGGACTTATGTGATATATGAAATAGGCTGCATACCTTTTTTTTTTCTTCTACCTTCACTTACCATTCTTTCCCATTCCCCATCACCTTAAAGCCACCTCCAACCGCCGCCTTAACACCTCCCTCACCTTCTCTCGCCGCCGCACCTAAGCCACCTTCCCACCGCCCGACAACCTCCACCCTCACCGGATCTGCCATGGGATGCCAACGACGAAGAGCTCCACCACCCATATCCGACGGACACTCCTTGCTGCCGAACCCACCACCTCCTACGGACATCGTGGCCGTGGTGGAGCCTCCTTCTTCCGCCGCTTCGCCGACACCAGCCGAGCCTCTGCCCCTACTCTCCGCTGCCTCGCCCACCGAGAAGCCTCGCCGGAGCAACCGTGGTCGTCCACCAGCGCCTCCGGTCACGTCCTCTCCAATGGAGCACGCTCGACCGCCATTGCCGACGCCGGAGTCGAAGTCCACAGGAGTTGCAGTTGCAGATCCGTCGTCAGCAGAGGCCGACTCACCTCCACAAGTCGAGTCGCCGCTCCCACGAGCTCCCACGCGCCGCCCACGCGCCGCCTGCACCTGCCGCTCCTCCTGCAGATAACCATTATACCGAGCCTTCCCCACCTCCAGTTTCAGCTCCGGCATCATCAACCTCCGGTCATCCGATGCGCCGAAAATCAGTGGCCAAGAAGCGAGTACATAAACCAGTGACCGCTCCTACTCCCGCTGATGGGGTTCCTTCTGAGGTTCTACGAAAAGTGACGAAACGACAACCACAAAAGCGAGGCAACCAGAAAAACACTCATGCAAAAAGGAGTGCACCTGATTCGGACTGCCCACCTTCAACCACCAAGAGGGCTAAATCCGCCGCTGCCAGTTCTGGGGTAGATAATACTTCCACTCCACGGCCCAGAGTCCATACCTACGGTGATTTCCCCTTGCATGTGCGAGTCGATGATCCAGCCGTATTTGGGGAATTCGAGGAACCAAAGCTCAGGGAGGCATTGCAGAAGAGAAAAGGTAAAAAATACGAAGCTGGTTGGGAGGTGAGTATTCCAGCCTTACGAGTTGCAAATATTGCTGATAGAGTTTCTCATTATTTTACTACGATTGGTTGGGCTACTTTGCTAAATTGTCATGTTCTGCCTATGTATGAGGAGCTTGCCGAAGAATTTATTACGAGTTTTCATTTTGAGAAGTCCAATGATATGACATCATCTGAGCCTAGCATATTTTTTTCGTATTGGTCTGAATATGGTTCATTTATCTGTAGATGAGTGGAATTTATCCTTGGGTTTAGCATCCAGGGAGCAATTATTTTCAGAAGGGTATGAGTCTGCTTTTTGTGGTCCTTACGTGACTTATCCGGGATTTAATCCCAATGCTGCTTGGAAATTACTTGCTCCCTCATGCCCTGATATTTATGATCCCACTGTGTCTACTGTACATTGGATTTCTGATCCTGCTTTGCGTCTGTGCCATCTTATACTTGTGAGAAATGTGTTTGGTCGTACCACTTCTTGGGCTAAGGTGAGCCAACCAACCCTTTTCGTTTTGTGGTGTATGCACACCAACAAAAAACTGAACTTAGGGTACTGGTTGGCTGAGGCCTTGCTTGACATTGCTACACACACTACTCGCCATGTCACGTTGTGCCATATTCTTGCTATGTTTCTTGAGAACAATGTGATTTTTGATGGTTTACCTCAGCTGGAATTAGTGAAAGCTCCTTCTCTTCTCAATTTGAATGCTATGGTTGAATCTAATTTGATCTATTTGGATGCTAACAAGTGCCCCCAGTTTCCTCCGCCGGGAAATCCTACCCCGAGCTCTTCTACTCCTACAGGTCACATCTCTCTTGTCTCCATCAATGAGGACCTCAAAAGCCTCCAACAGAAGGTGGATCGACTCATGGAGCAGAATGAGCTAATCCTGCTAGCCCTCCGAAATGTGGCTGGCCCCTCCCAATGAGTTCCCCTATCCCTGATTTTATTTTTATTTCCATTTTATTTTATTATTATTGTCTTAGTTGAGTCTAGTTTTTAGGTGTTTTTGTTCTTTCTTACATTTTTACTAAACTTGCTTGAGGGCAAGCAAGGTTTAAGTGTGAGGATGATTATATGTTTATGTGTTATGTGTTAGTGTCATTTAATAAAAAATACAAAAATATTTTTGATTTTTTTGAGTCGAGTCAAATTCAGCATACTATTCTTGATATTATTGTTTCTTGACGGACTGAACTTGCCTGTGAGAAAGCTCTTGTGTGACATATTTGGTTACTTGATACACCTCTAAAATTACTTGGTAAATGAGTCTAATATAATTGGTGTAACTTGGCCTAGATGATACTTGGGATGACGAAAAAAAAGACAAGTAATTGAACATTTTAGCCCAGTAAATGTGAGGTTTGAGCTAGAGTAGAGCAGTCTCTACATCAATCTTTTTTCTGAGAGTGGTGGCATCACCAAAAAGGTTTAAAAAAATTAGTAGAAAAATAATTATTGATTATTGCTTTTGCTCCCTGTGGGATCGACCCTGCTTATCATTGTACTAATAAGTATTAATCTGAATTTGCAGGTTATTTGGCGAGTATAACGACGCTCACCAAATTTGGCTCCGTCAGCGCCTCCGGTCAGCTCCTCTGACGGCGACAACGGCACCGACGGGCTCCACCCCAGCCACCGCGCTCTTATGGAGTCCCATTGCTTCGACATGTAGTTGAAAACCCAAACCTCATATCTAGACACTAGTGATGGTGAGATGAAAATATGGCCAGCGGTGTCGACGCTTGAGGCGATATGAAGTGGAGGTGAGTTGGTAGGGCGGCGGCGTGAGCAGCAGTGTAAGGTGGTGGCGTGACATTTTGGACAGTGGGGGAAGGGGAAAAGGGTACGGAAACATAAAAGGAAATTTTAAAAAAAAAGGAAAGAGAAGGAATATAAAAAAGAAAAAGAAATAAGAAAATAAAATAAAATAAAAATATGGGAAAATGTAAAATGACTATTTTGCCCTTAAATTTGATGCTTTTGATCGAATCGACGTTTTGACTTGACAGAATAGCCATAAATCATCATTTTTGTAAGTTGAGGGGCCAAAAGTATTCAAAAACAACGAGGGGCCAAAGGTGAACGATCGTCATAGATCAGGGGTCACCAAAGTCATTTGCTCTATTATATATTCTCAAAAGACAAAATCTTGGAAAATATCGTTTTTCCATAAACATATGGAAAGACAGAGTTTAATTAGAATAATATGAAGTTATGTTTTTATACTATTGAAACATTTGAGTTTTGGTTAGAAACACTACATATTTAGAGTAAAATATATAATTTGTATATTTTACTCGAACCATGTATTGTTCTAACAATAACGTACTCCATCTATCCCACTATAAATTGTTTAATTATTTTTTCTCGGTTTTCAATAAACATATTTGACCGTAAATATCTTGAGTTACCTATAATAGTGTTGCATAAAAAATTAATATTTAGAAAGTAGATGTTAAAATGAATATAACAATATCTCACGTGATATTTTTATTATATATAGATTAATATATATATTTACGGTCAAAATTTATAAAGTTTGACCCCCAAAAAAGTAATTGAGTAATTTTTAGCGGGACGGAGGGAGTATATGTTTACTCTATATATGTAATATTTCAAACAAAAACTCAAATACTGTAAGCGTGTGAATTTACTTAAATAGATTATAACCCATGAATTTTTATCTTTTTTAGTAAAATTGCACTTGAGTTACTGGTATTTTCATAATCTTTCCATAGATTATAGAAAGACCGTATTTCAATACACATACTCTTATCGAACTAAGTTATACATGACATGGATAATATGATAGGCGTAATTTAATATTGGATACAAATGGTTGTCAAAGGGCTAAGTACTACAAGTAATAATACAACAAACAGATCAGGCATGCCTAAGAGATAAACTAAAAATATGTGGTGTTGTATGAGTAATTGTCTTATTAGTGACCTTACCGTACCTGTCCACATGAACTGGTGTACCCTAATCCTAAGGCAATCAGAATCCTTAATTATGTACAGATCATTTGGTTCTTCATCTGTGAGGTGTGGTGTCTCCCTGTACACATTAGAAATTTGTGTCGGTCAAAACAGCCCAAATATCCGAGTTCATATAATAAAAAATTAACTAAATTATTTTTTTCGTTCTCCAACATATGATGCAATACCATCTTTTGATTCTCAAAATTAATAGCGCATTTGTTCAGTAACTAACAAATACAAAATGATTTGTTTGGTCCCCAAGGTGGTTTTCAAGGTAGTTTTCAGGTGATTTTGGGAACCAAAAGATGGTGTTAAATTTCAAGGTATTTTGGGCTTCCATCTTAAAACCAATTGGTACTAAGTGGAGGTGATCCAAGACCTTATATATAAGTCATTACTTTGTAAGAAACCGATGTGGGATATATCTTTCAACACGCCCCCTCGCGTGCAACGTGGAAACACTCCAAGACCCACATTGGGCCAAATTAAAGGGGATCCATACATCGGCCCAATAACCCAACCCGGACTCTGATACCATGTTAAATTTCAAGGTATTTTGGGCTTCCATCTTAAAACCAATTGGTACTAAGTGGAGGTGACCCAAGACCTTATATATAAGTCATTAACTTTGTAAGAAACCGATGTGGGATATATCTTTCAACAGATGGTATGAGATCATATGTTAGGGACCATAAAACAATTTAGTCTGCTGAAAATCACCTTGAAAACCACTTTGGGGACTAAACAAATCATTTTTTATTTGTTGGGTACTGAACGGAAGCGGTATCGGTCTCGAGGACCAAAAGACGGTATAAGATCATATGTTAAATACCAAAAAAATAATTTAGTACAAAAAATTTGTTAACAGTTTTAGAGTAAATTGTTAAAATTTTCCAATATTTTTAAAGACTCAAACTATTTACTCCATCCATTTGGTGAAAAATATAGAATTGTTTTTTACTCGTTCTTTTATACAAGATGATGTGACATGGTATAAGTGTGGGAAAATAGGTATACTTTGGAAAAATAATGAACTTTCAAATTAGAGATGACATTGTGGAAAGTTAAACATATTCCTTGTCATTTTTGATAGTTTTTAAATCATGTCATTTTTTCTAGAACAGACTAAAAAGAAAATTGTGACTTTTTACTAGAATGGAGGGAGTAATAATAAAGGACATCAATACATATAACATTAGAAGAGACAGTTTCCTATAAGACCACCTCACCATTCTTTTGGTGAGCGAGGGATTGATGTACAATATGCAAGAAAATGTATAAAATTCACAAGTCATCTAATTCGGATATTTTCGGGTTATAAGGTTAAAACGGATTAATAGTGTTTCCTCTTTGCTTCCTTTCAACTTCATTCTCACTACATCGTTTTTGGAACCGTTTGGTACATGAGATTATTGACGCGTTCAGGCATGCCTTCATCAGCTAAAATAAAGCAAGAGAGGAGTAAAAAGATGAGGAGGAAGAATAATAAGAATATCGAATTGGATCGTCACCGAAAAAATACACGATGAGAAAGTTATTACAACCTCATATATGGGGTTTCTCCTCACTAATAAGGACACGTCGAAGTTTATAAAAGTTCTGGCGGAAAGTGGCGAAGGACATTGGCAGAAGAAGCAGACGAGGGAGTGTCGGCACCACCCCTAGGATCTGGTGGCGCAAAAATTAGCCTTAGGATACCATTGGAAAACCTTGTTCTACTACCCCTTCAACCAGGTGCTATGCGCCTATTTTCTTCTTGGAAACTTGAAGAAAACGACGCATCATAATTTTCTAACTTTAAACCCAATTCTTGACCAACGTCATTTGAGTATTGGATTAAAAAAAACCTTCATTTATCAAAACGACGTTGTTTCATAAGTCTAGCGACGTTGTTTCATAAGTCTAGCGACGTTGTTTTAAATTCTTAAGGCAAAAAATTGTTTTGGGGGAAACCCATTTGGGCCAAAACGAAATACCTAAATTCGATTGGCTATAACCCCAAAATCCAAAAACCCTAAATCTGAAATCCCCAATAACCTTTGCGATTACTCTTTTGTCCTCCGCCCTCTGATTACCAGGTGCCCATCAGACACCGCACGAAGCCAACCGATTGGTGCCACCGCCACTGTGTCGCTGCAAGCCCAATTTGGCGGCCTGTAAGCATGCGATTCCATCCTTCTCTTCCTCTACTTCTTGCTCTGCACTCAACTGCACTAAAGGTTTGGAACCATTTTAATCCTTCAAGTAGAATTCGGCCCAAGATCTTCTGTTACATATTTTAATTCGCATTAGGTTGCCGACAATTTCTCAATTATCAATTAGATACATATTTTCAATTTTAGTTAAGTTATTAAAAGTGTTCAATTAATTTTTTGGTATATATTTTTATTTCAATTATCTACTCAATTAAATAATTTCAATTGAACATAAATTAATTTGATTAGGTATAAATTGATTTGTAAGTTTGATTTGTTCACTAATTTATTTTTTAAAACATTTTATTAATTGCTTAATTGATTTTTCATGGTGTTCAATGAACATGTTTGGCCTTAAATATCTCTAGTTGCCTAAAATAATGCCGCATAAAAAATTAATATTTGAAAAGTATATGCTAAGACGAATCTAACAAGGTCATACGTGATATTTTTATTATACATAGATTATTTTATATTTACGGTCAAAGTTTGCAAAGTTTAACTCTCAAAAAGTAATTAAACAATTTATAGTGGGACGGAGGGAGTATTATTTTTAATTCATAAATTAATGTGATAGAATGATTATATATTTTTAAGTTTATGAGTTATATTTATTGGCATATACATAGCTCACCCAGTCTAAGTTAAACAAACAACAAGCATCAGAGTAATCACTTGGCTAGAAAAAACCGACCCACTCGACAAACATATGGCTTCGCCTTAAGCTAATTAATCTTGGAATCAGCAGAATTGCATGATTTACCATAATATCCTCTTCTAGGCCACAATCTATGAAAAATGAGCACAACACGCAGACCACGACCACACGATTGCCGTCCTATAAATATAGTTAAAGAACCACAAACTAGGTAAATCAATTTAACTAAAATAAACTCATGGCGACCCTAACTTGGGTGTCAAAACTTTCTCCCCATTGACCACCCCTAGGGACTTTTGCAGGTACTCTAAGAGGTAGAACTCGTCATAGCTATGCCAAGAACTATCACTGCTAGAAAGGAATCCCCCGCATCTGTGGTGAAAAATGTTTCTGTCTAGGTTTTAATAGGAAAGGTCAGAGCCCATGCCGGAGTCACCACCTGAATAGAAAGTAGGCGACCATTCATTTTATACCCAAGGAGGCCAGTAAGCTGCACACTAGCTCAACAATTCATGAGATTTCTCAAAGCTGATAAGAACACACGATGATAAGTTTGTGACACCAAGGCGGACCCATAACAAAGGTAAAATTGTGTATTGTAACCAGTTTTACGTACATGTAACATGATACATGAGCTATGGGATCACGAAATCCCATCTAGAGGATGAAGCCATAGAGATCGCTTAGCTGTGTAGTTAGGTGCGCTAAATTAACAAAAAAAACATCATATAACATATTGAGTTAGGGAGACCCGACGTGATCATGCTTGGGTCAACCAATTAGATTAAAATAAAATGCGAGCCTCTAAAAAAGTGACTCGTCTTCCCCGATTAGAATAATATGCTCAGCCCACACAACAATAACACTATGCCTACATGGCATGTTTATCCACTCATAACCCCACTACCTAAGATGTTCAGATTCCCATTTATCCTTGCGCCCATATAATTCACACAACTCTAATTTAAAACACGCACACTCATTCTTATCACATAAACTACAAATAACTTTTAAAGAATCTATAAAATCATAAAATACCTTATGTTATTTGCTTCGCATAACCCAACAAACCCCCTTCCTTAATCCAACATTACACTTTCACAAAACCCCCACTCACAGCTTCACCTCTTCCAAGCTACTCTTACTACACAAGTAGGTAATTCACCCAGAGATTCTCATGATAAAGGAGATACCAACACCTCACAGCAAAAATGCGACGATCATCTACGGTTTTGCACATGACCGGAAAATCACTAGTCCAGCAACACAAGCAAATGATCATCGTGCCTTTTCGCTGCACCACCCGAACCCCTACAGACTTTATATAACTATATCATCCTTCTACAAAACAAATAAACCTATACTCAACATTACTTCACTACTTTGAGTAAGCATGAAATTTACTAAACTACACCCTTAGCAAACCTCCATTGTGTGGACTAGGTATACACCATAAGTCCCCCCCCTCTCAGGCGCGGATTCTAGTGGGGGTGTAGTGTTTGCGAGCATTGCTCAAAAGAAGCACATAGTAGATTGATTTTGAGAAAGGTTAGTGGAATGAATACGAAGTGATGTGTGGCTTTGCAAATGAAATGCAAATAATTTTTTACAATTATTTCCTTTCTATTGTGGAACAAAATTCGTTGTTCCAAAAATTGAGGGAAATTGATATGTTTAGCTAATTGCATGCTAAGTAATCATTATAGAGCTCGTTCACCGATTGACAGCTCCCCTTCTCAATTGACTCAAGTAAACTATTTTCATTGAAAATGGTGCATTTTTTTAGGCACAGTTTCTTAGAGTACAAAATGTTACTGGGGTTATTTGTTGGTATACCTCAAATTGTTTCACTCATCTGGAGTTTGAGAGAATTTGCCTAAAATTCTGTAGTCTGAAGGCATCGCTTCTTTTTCCTTTCCTTTATTCCAAATATGATAGATGTATGCTACGAATATCCTTCCTCACTAACTCGTGCTAATGAATGTGAGGTAGCGCATGATGAAATAACGAATATTGAGGCAGAAGGTGTGGTTGAGGGAGGAGCTAGTAAAAGTGTTGAAGAATTTTATAGTACTATTAATATGGAATTGTTAGCGAGTTTAGTAAAATTTCATTTCTCTTGGATTAATTTTGAAATTAGATTTCCCGTTGAAGATCAGAGGGTCTTCAACCCTCTTTCTGGATTTTTTGGCGTTTATGAACACAACTTTTTGTATGGTTTGACCTTGCATATCCTGGTTTTTGTTAGGCGTATCTTGGTTATTCATGAAGTTTCTCTTGCACATCTGAGATAGGTGACCTTAAGACCAGTTTTTAGGAGGTGTACTAAAGTGCTAATAGAGAGTTAATGTTTGGGGATTTTGTCAATTTTTTATGAACTACGAAGTGCTGGTAAGGGAAGGGTATTACACTATTTACCTTACAATGCCTAAAGTATACCTTGTGAGAGGTTTTCCTAGTAATTTTGAACCTTAGAAGGACATGTATTTTTTTGAGCCAAGGTCCAGTAAGATAGGGAAGCTAACTGAGAAAAATCCGCTTGTGATGGAACTATACCCACGTTCAGTGCAAATAGGTCATTCTAAGGGAAAGTAAGCTTGTTTTTTTTGGTGTCGTGTTTTACTTTGCTTATGAAATTGGAGTGTTGTTATTATTCTTTCATTTTTTGTTGTAGGGATGACTTTGTCGAAGATTGTTTCTTCAAAGCCTATAGCCCTTAAGAGGGGAAATAAGGAGGGGACTACTGAGGTTTCTTACAACGTCGGTCCTAGAAGAAGAAGAAAAACCAGAGGGGGTTCTAGTGGTGCTACTCTGTATGATGTTAAAGTAACATCAGATTATGGTCTTTCGCTGCTTATGGGTACAGAGGATAAGAAAGCTAGAGGGGATGCTTTTGTATCTCATTCTGGTTGTTTAAATGATATAGATTGGAGAGATCCAGATGACATGTTGGCTCAGGTAAGGGTTGTGTACCTCGTTATTATTTGAACTTATGTCTAAGCTTTTTACAAGAATGGGTTTTGTGTTTGTAGCAGAGGGATGTTGTGGCAATGATGAAAGGTGATAATGTCAAGATGTGCGTAGGGGGGAGAACTTAAGTGGTCAAAAGAGAAGTGTGAGCGGTTGGAGACTGAAGTGGAAAATTGATAAGCTTAGGTTATTAGAAAGAATTAATGAGAGCTAAGTTGGCAATGGAATTTCCTATGTTACGGAATGGAGGTCATACGGATCCAAGGTACCCCTGTGGTACGGTGGTGAAGAAGTTGTTGAAAACATGTGGTTTTTGCAACTTTTGTGTCGAGATGTGCGTTAAGATTTCGTTTGTGTGTAGTGGCACGCATGGAGAAGTATGCACGCCCAAAAGCCCAATTTTAAAATTGAGAGGTTTCCAGATGCTAAGGCTATAGATCATGGCAAGGTTGAAGTTGTGCAAGCATTGGATGAGGCATATACCTAGAAGGTTATAGATAGTGCACACTCATTTCCCTTTTGGACGAGTTGGAGGGAATGTCGATGCTACCTGTGCTCAACGTACATAGATAATGCTGAAAAAGAAGGCATAGCTTCTGATATTGTGCAAGAGCTCCTATAACAGCCTACCCAGCTTGTGGGTATGTTTGGTTACGCTCACATGTTGTAAGGGGGTAATGCAGAGGCTACTGACCATGGTGCCAACGGATCGTGAGGTGGAGTGTAGTTTAATACTTTTTGTTTGTAGTTTTGGGATATTTTTCAGCAAGGTCTTTTGTATTAATTGATTATAGTTTTGTGTATGGATTACCTTGTTTTATTTTTTTACATTATTGAGAAATTGGTTGTGAGTTTGGTAATATTTTACTTGAAGGTTTATATTTTTTGGATGTGTTTCTAGTCCTTGTGGTTTGGAAACATGTGGTTGCTCACTTGTGTCACTGGGTTGTGGTTTTACAGGCGTATGCGAAGCCGTGCACAATTACACTTGTTACTTTACCGACGGGGTTACCATTGTACACATCCACCAGGGTATTGTTTCTTATAATGTAGTTATGGTGAAGTATTATACGTGCATCTAAGATTCAAAGAGCTAAGGCTCGGTACTTGTTTCACTTCCTGGGGATTTCCCACACGTATGTGAAGCTATGGCATATCTCCTTGATCTTGTAGCGGTACGTTGTGATTTTAGGGTTATGCTGGAGTGGGATTTTAGAGGGTTTCTAAGGGCTTGTAGCCTTGTACTAAATGTGGGCCTTAGTTTTTAGGTAAGGATGTCGTGTGGGTTTAGTACATTTTGTGTTTTTTAAGGAATAGTTCGGCGTTCCATTTTCCAGTGCAGATTATTCTACTAACTGGTTTATTAGGCAGTGCATTGTATTAAATGCTATAACTATGTTGTTTGCTGGATGTCTGGGGCCGAGTTGTGCCTACATAAGGGTTGTTATCCCCATGTTTTAGCGTAGAACCATAGCATTTTTAGGTGTCTTTTTAAGTATAGTTGTGGTTATTTCTACATGTTGTGTAAAATGGTTATTAGGGATGTAATGATTTATCTTAGCTATCCTTTGGCACAAGGAAGAGCTCATGTGGAATTCATGGACCAAGCCTCCTCCAACGTGCAACTGAGAGAAGGGGAAATTTTATGCATGTGTTTGATTTGGATAAATATATCGTTTGTAGTTCATTTAGGGGGTTGACGTATAAGCAAAGAAATCCCGTTGTTTCGCTTAGCATGTGGGATGGTGGTGTTCCTGGTTAGGGGAACTAGTTATAGAAGAATGGGGGGAGATGAATAAGCCATCATTCTATTTCCCTTGAGGCTATATAGGGTCTGACTATAGTATGGTTTGAGGTTTATGTGCATTTTAGATATGATCGGGTTGTATTACTAGATAGTTTTAGAAGTATGTGGTGTATGGTTATAAAACAAGGTTTACTAGGGGGGATTGAATGGTGTATTGGACTTGTGAGTTGAGCCTTTATTCTAATTCTGTTTTTGTATTATTTAGTATGTTGGCATGATTTTATCTTAGTGTATTTCTAGGTGAATATAGCGAACCTAATTTTGTGTCTAAGTGAGGTATTATTGCTACATCCTCGAACATGGGAATGGAGCATGGTTAATTTACTAAATCATGCGAGGCTGTTTTGATTTTACGTACCTTTATGTAAACGTACATTAGTTTGAGCGGTGTCCTCATAAAAGTTTGCTGATGCGGTTTTGCCATGGCTGCAGCTGGTTTGTTTTTCTACTTTTTTTTTGTTGTCCTAGTCTCTTCTCAAAGGCAGCCGGTTTGCTCTTTGTCTGATTTCATCTGGATGGTATCCATGTTCTATCAGTTTTGGGTGATGAGGTTCCTTACTGCTAAAGTAGTTCCCCATGACTGGGATCATTTCCTCCGTGTAATTGTGTGCTTGTAAAATATTTTTCTTCAGGCCAATTCTCGTGCTGTCTTTTTTATGCCTGGTACCCTGGAGTGGCTCCTAACTGTTCTAGGGATCTATCGAACTATACAAATAAAATAAAAAATTTTCAATGCAGACCACGCCACTACTGTGAGAATTCCTTCCAAATAAAGACAATTCTCAAGGATGGCTAGCATGCTCTACCTATCGGGTACTTGCAGGGAACTCCCCGGGAAGAAACTCCAATGCCCAAGTCATATTTAAGGGATTATAGAATTTGTGTTATTTTTAGTAGCTTACCCCTGAGTCTGTGCTTCTGTTCCCTTCTTATAGGTCTCTTAATTATGCCGTCATGACCTGCGCTATTTTCTCATCTCTTGCTTAATCACGTACTTCGTGGGGTGCATTATGGTCGTGGTGCTTTTGCATTTCATACTATTTGCGGGAGAACTTGGTTGGGCTTGCTTCCATGCTCGGAGCGAGCTGGTCATAGCGAACCTATATTGTGCGAACTAAGGTATAAACTACTAGCTAACCTCCAACAAAACACAATAAAAATGGGTATCATACATGTTAAAAAGATAGCATAATACTGTCTCATCGTGCATCAATAAATGAGAAAACGGGGGTTATTTTGAGATATGTGAACAAACAAGGATGCTTTCTTGAACATTTTCTTAGTCTTATGCATGTGCGTAGTACTTCAGATATTAGTTTGAAGAGGGCTATCGATCAACTATTTGAAAAGATTACATTGTCATTATCGTAGTTGAGAGGTCACGGATATGATGGAGGCCCTAATATGTAAGGAGAGCACAATGGATTAAAATCTTTGATTTTGAAAGAAAACTCATTAGCAAGGTATATCTATTGCTTTTCTCACCAACTTCAATTGGTTGTTGTTTCTACTGTGCATAGTACTCAATTTGTATGGGATTTTCAATTATCTTTGTGTTATTATCAATTTAGATGGAGCTTCATGCAAAAGAAAATACATGCTTCTTGATTTAGAACATGGTAGAATTTCAGGGGAATTGAAGAATGGGGAGATTGAGAGCGGAAGAAGGAAAAATTAAAAACATAGTTTGAGAAGGCCGAGGGATACTCATTGGGGATCACATTACTCTACACTATTATTTGTTTTATGACTATGTGGTCTTCAATTTTGAAATTTCTCGAAAATATCTATGAGGGTGGTGACAAAGATGTTAATAACTCTTTAGCAATGGATTTGATTGATCGTATGGACAATGGTGAATTTTATTTGTGATGCTCTTGATGAAGCATTTGTTGGGAGTTATAGAACAACTTTCCCTTGCTTTGCAACAAAAAGATCAAAATATTTTGTTTGTTGGGAGTTTGATAGATACAATGAAGTTTGAGTTGCAATAATTCATAGAGAATTGTTGGGATGAGTTATTGAAAGAATTCAACACATTTGTGTTAACCAATAAATCCCTTTAGACATTATGGAAGAAGGAGGGTGAATTTGTGGTTACTCTAGACAAAGAGGAGAAATGATGACCGATTATAATTCCTATCGTGTTGATGTTTTTCTTTAGGTATTGATTTTTTTATATACATACTTTATTTGATTTTCGTTTATTTTATATGTGCTTTTTTTTGTTATTTCATTGTTAAATGCTAACCTTTTGTTATTTGAATACTAGGTTGTTAATAGGCTGATTCAAGAAATGAGTAATAAGTTTTCGAAAGCAAGCATGGAGTTACTCACTTGTATTGCATGCCTTGATCTAAGACATTTATTTTCTAAGTGTGATATTTGTAAGTTACTTCGTCTTGTTGAACTATATCCAGATAACTCTTCTGAAGTTAATTGTGTCAAGCTTAAGCAACAACTTGGTATTTATAGTGTGAATGTAAAAGTTGATTATGGCTTTAAAGTTAATAACAACTTTGGAATTATTGCTCAAAAGATGGTTCAAATAGGAAAACGTGAAACCTTTCTACTAGCATATCGCCTTATTGAGTTAGCAGCAATTGTACTAGTTGTAACTGTTACTGTTGAATGCATTTTATTAGCCATGGAGAATATCGAGACTGATTTACGCAACCAAATGGGGGGTGAAAGGTAGAATGATGTTATGAAAATGTACGTTGAGAAATTCATTTATGCTGAGATCGATAATGAATTGATTTGTTGACATTATCAATGTATGCAGACTTGTCATATGTAGTTGTCTCCACTTATTAGTGGTTCTACTTCTAGTATATTAAGCATTAGAATGTATATTTTTTTGTGATTTTTCGTACTTGATCAAATCTAATTATTTTTTAATGTACTCATCAAGTGTTGTTTATTTGAATATGTTGAAATAAGTTTTCGGAGAAAAAATTGCTAGTGTAATTCAGCCCCTACTAAAATATTGTCCAGGTTCCACCACTGGTGAAGGTGATGGTGTTCCGGTTGAGGATGAAGAGATGGGTAAAGGGTCTTCTCTAAGAAAATTCTGGGTTTTTTCAGTGAAGCCCAAATAGTAAGCCCAGTTCATACTTGTTAATGCTAGAATTTGCTATCCCCCCGTCAATGTTCCCGTCAATGTTCTCCGGTTCAATGAGTACCTGAGCCTACAAGACAAACAGACTAAGATCAGTGACTTGCCTCTCCCCGGGGTTGTTAAAACCATAGCTTAGAATTAACCCAGGCAGAGGCAGTGTGGTTAGAAGATAGAAATTTATAGTTCTATACCCTGTTCTCACTGCTACGCTACCTAGACGGTAGTTTACGGTAAGCTCTAGGTTTGTCCACGGAGATGCTAGGTCTAATGTACCAACTTAAACACAACCTCGTACAGGTCGTCAATCCGTACAAGTGAAAGGAATAGATAGTAAAGAAAACATGCAAATAGGAGGGGGTTTGGTTTATCAATCAAACAACTAATAAACATGAAAGTAAAAACACAAATACAATATTAAGCTAAGAACATGGGGAATCATTGAGCAACTTGTTCAATATAATGCTTCTATCCTCAATTAATTCACATAGAGATCTAGGAAAACCATGTAGAGTGTCAATAATACGTGGTGTGGCTGATGGCATACACTTCCCCGTCCCAGTCATGGTGGGTGCTATTACAACCCTCCATTAATGCCTCCATCATAGTTAGGGGAGTACAACAAGGTCCGATCGTTGTTGTAGGTCTGTTTCTCCCCCGTGCGATTACGTCTCAGGCTTCTACCACGAATACACTACTTCCTTTGGGTCCTATGATACTAGTATTTCTTGTAACCCTAGCTTTCTACTATTTAGCTATCTCTACCTATAACCTATCAAACAACATTACGAAGTCAGCTAAGACTGGTGCGATGGTAAGTAGATCAGAGCATACTCGAATCCCCCGTGCATACACCCACACGGACACGTTCTTCTCTACCCATTCTAACAACCAGGTTTCTCTTACCAAGGGGGCATCAATGTTTGCACCATACATGAATATAGCTCAAAGTGTGTGTTTACATGTGGTTTACTATTCATGTATTTAAACTATAGAACAAATCATAATAATATCATGAACACAAAATTATGATGAATTAAAGAATCTCAAAGAGCATGTAGATTAGGCCAAGTCACTACAATTTATCCCCAAGCTATAGAAACTACTCCCTTGACATGGAATTCAAACCACATCTTATGATCAAAGAAAAATAAAGAAAAGAAAAAGATGATGTTTCTACTAAGGAGAGAGTCTCCAAACTACTGTTCAAATCTAGTGTATCTAATGTATTCTATGAAAACCTAGTAGAAAAAGGTTCTATTTATAGTAGTAGGAGATTGGGCCTAAAAATAGGCCCAAAATTGGGTAAACCCTAGCTCAGCCGCCACCCGGCGCGGGGAGTCTCGGATGATGCAGCCCGTGGCATGTCCTTGGTGCAAGCACGAGGACTAGCAGACTAGCGCAGGTAGTGTCCTTTCATGTGCACGCGGTTCTAGATCTGGGGCATGGTGTGGATGTTCATGTCGTGCAGGGTGCAAGGCTTTGCATGGGCTGCGTCTAACCCTTGGCGCAGACCGCATCGTCTTCTGCGGGGCACCGTCAGGGTGCTGAAAATTGAGGTTCTGATCTGTGCCAGTGACCATTGGCGCGTGCCGTGGTCAAGAAGGCTGCTTGCTCAGGAACTTTGGCTAGAGCTGTGTGATTTCCCATAACACTCCGGCTAGTCTTGGCATACTGAGCTTGGAACGGTGCGAGACGCCAAAAATGGGACCTCCCGCGCCCATACTTAGCTGCATGGAGGAGTTCTTCAATTTGTGTTGGTGGCCTCTGGCACGGGCTGCGCCATAGCCTCATGCTGGTCTTCTTGGGGCAGGGCATCTTTTTTGCATGGGCCATTGGTACCTAACCATGCATGACCCGCACCGACCTGCTGGTGCCTTGGCCGGCTGAACTAGTTTCCTTCGCTACGGGAGAATTGTTAGTTCTATTTGAGAGTTTTAGTAGTCAATTTTGTAGTACTCAAAAAGATGAATCCAATGGAACCGTCTTTGAAGGCTAATTCTTCTTGGATCGTTCTTGGACCTAAGCACAATTCATCATACCACGATTCCTCATTTCTTAGTTGGCCTCTTTGAACTCTGTTGCCGCCTATCTTTGACTTAAATCTTCTTTTACCACGCATTAGTGATTGTGGCCTTTGTCTACTACCATTCTAATGTGAATGGTCTTCATCTCTACTACAGTCCATGCGAACGGCCTTCATATATGCTACTGCTTTAACGAACGGCCTTCACATAGAATGTAAGCAAAAATTACCCACAGGCGACCTATTAAGGATGATCAAAAGGAAGTTCAAGAAGCATATGGATGCAAGATGTCCATTAGTACCAATTAAGTCTACAAAATGCGGGATTTAGACAAGAAAACCAAACGTGGTCATCTAAACCCCTTTTCACATAAACTTAACTAATATTAGAAATCCACCAAATAAAACTAACTAAAAAGTATGACAAATGCATTGGTTAACGCAAGCGTAATGAAGTAGATCAGTCAGGAAGGTAGACACAAGGTCATGCCTCCTCGGACGCTCCGGTCAGCCATGTTTGCCATGTAGAGCGTATCTAAGTGAATAGTGTATTGATTTTGTAATCTTACCTTGTTTTCATGATTATTCTCCTTGTTATACATTTCTGGTGGCTAATGGGATAGCTTCCTATCTTGCTCATCCACTTGCCATTATGTCCATCGATTTTTCTCAGGGCCAGTTCGCCTTGTTGAGCTGAGGGCGTTCGACATTGGGCTGTTGAGCCCATACATTATCAAGTCCCCTCAGCCCAAGACCCATTTGAATTAATTAATCCAGGGAGATGGGCTGATTATCATCCCTGACCTTTATTTTCTCGCCGCTCTCGATTTCCCAGAGAGCAGGTCGCGTGTCTGGGCTCTGCTTCCTACCCATTCTCTTCTTTGGGAGGAAAACTTGGCGGTTTATTAATTTTGAACCATTAAAGCATGACAATATTGTTTCATTAGTGTGTAGTTTGGTGGTTACGCTACCTGTCTGGGTGTCTGCCATGTGTCTGTCTCCGGACGGCTTTTTTGTATATGAGTCTCTTAATTTATTCTACCTCCCAAGGGACTTATTGGGCCTATCAAATCCTCTTCATTTAAAATCATTTGTCTTCCTTGTCATCTCTTTCCATTGTCTTCTCCTGACTCTACTCCGTTATTCCTTATCTCTTTGCTTCTGCTTCCCTGGCAATATTTTCCTCTTCTCCAGGTACCCTCTCCACTTTTCCTTGTCTTTCTTTTCTCGTTTTGTTTTCAAACTGGAATGGTTTCCACCATTAGTCCTCTCAAAAAATATTTTTATTGTGATACCACATATCGTGAGTTTAGGTTGGCATGTAGTGTGATCGAGGCTGCGTTTATAGCCATGGAAGTTACATTCCACAATATTGTCGACCATATCCTACTGCTTGGTTTTTGTCAAACTGTGTTGGATGCACCTGACGGTATGATTTTTGTGTACCTTGAAACCACCCTTGCCTTAGGTTCCCACTTTCTTCATTTTTTTCCAGGCCATTCTATCCTTTTATGAATTGGGGTTGAATGACCTTCCTCCTAATTCTGTTTGTGTTCTTCCGGGCTTTGAGATCATGTGCCACCTCTTGCGCATCGAGCCCACTATCACCTTATTTCAAGTTTTCTATCATGCCGTCAGGATGCCCACAAACTAAACTTTCCTAAAGTTCCAGCAGGATGGGATTCAGCTCCTGACCGAACTTCCTACTCACGTTGAGTGGAAACAGAGGTTCATCTTCGTGGATGAGATACTGGTCCTAGGCCTGAAAGGTTCCCGGGAAACTTTTTCGGGCCATCCCTGAGAAAGGGCGGGGGTCCCTCCCTAATTCTACCGAGATGGACGCCATACAACCCTTCATCTCTGGTCCTGAGATGGTGCGGGTGGAGTGTGACCGTGTCTTACGTGCTGTCGCCATACCTTACCTACCTAATGGCATTACTCCTGGTGATAGCTCTGTGGACTTGAGTGGTATAGGTTTAACATTTATTTGTCTATCAGCTGCGTTAAACTTACCTTGCTTTCATATAGTTTTCATCGTTCGGAATCATAGTGCAAGGATTCTCGATAAAATAAATTACCAAGAACTCAAACAATACCTACTCCTAACAAAAACAACCACCAAGTAGTGGAAAATAAAAACAACTAGCTAATACACAACCAAATACACCTAAATACTTAAGAATAAATGCCTCTTCCCCGACAGCGGCGCCATTTTGATAGCGGACGGTCGTCGCACCCCTATGCAAAGATAATTTATAAGCCCATTTTGCTTACTTTCTACAACTAGGTAGATAGCGGCAAATCGGGGTCGTCCAAGGAGAAGAGGGATCTTCCTAAGCGCTTAAGCAAAAATGGTTGATATTATGCTAGGAGTAGATATATATACATACACATAAAAGCATGTAAAAAGGGGGGGTTTGGTTGGTTGGTTGTCCTAAGTTACGAAAATAAATAAAAGACAAGATAACTAGCAAGGTCAAGTGACTATGCTAATCATCAAACAAAACTAAGAAAAGGGGTTTTAAAACTACAAAGATAAAGCCTTGGGGGCAATGGATATCCACTTCCAAACCTAATGTAGATCATTGAACCATTCACTCATCCTATCACATTCGTTACTTGGCTTAACATTAACATACCTCTCTAGCGAGAATCACAACACATTATGCACAAGAAGTTCTAAGTTCACATTCATAGATTTTCATGCAAAGGAGCTACGGAATTCGTCACGTTCCTAACACCTAACCAATTCAATCATACAAACACTCCCTATTCTCAAACAACTCATGGCATAAATGAAGGGAAAGACACCATCAAGAATACACAAATGCTAAATAACAAATGCTTCAAGGATGAATAAAACCATCTATTCACTACTTCAACTACTTGTTGTGAAGACTAAACTTCTATCCTTCTTAGGTAGTAGTTTGCAAGAGTGAATTCGACATCTCTTGTCAAACCTCACCAATGACTCCCGTTGTCGAGACAACGACTCAAGGTATCCCATTGATAGCATTTAGCACGAAGGATCAACAAGCTCGGCAACACTTATGACCACTACACCGTGACTAAGCATTTAACCGATTCATGCATTTACACGGGATTAGTCAAGAGCGACCACTCATAGACCTCTCTCGTTTGCTACCCAACACAAATATGACGAAGAGTTCGACATCATCACATTCATCTAGCAATTATCAACACACCAACACAATCAAAAGCTCTAAATCATACTCATACATTCCTAACAAGAACAGGGGGAAAATTAACCCAAATCCCCCAAACCCTAGCAAGCAATTAATACAAGTATTTCATATGCTCAAGCTTTCAACAACATTAATGAATCAACAAACACATTAAAAGCACAATAAATGCACAATAGCAAAAACACCAAATAGATAGATATAAATGGTCCTTACTACATAGAAATGGAAGCTTCAATCCCTTGCTCCCAAGATAGAACTAAGCTATAGAACTACAAGACATAATTAAACTACAAAAACTAAGAAAAGAAAGAGAAGAAAACCAAGGGTTTTCAAGCCCTAAAACCAGAGAAAAATGGGCTGGGCAAAGCTGGAGAAGAGGAGGAAAGAGAGTGGTATTTATAGTGCAAAGAAGATAAAGTGGATTTCTGGTCAGTGGCCGTTGCGACTCGCGACGAACATGTTGGTCGCGACGAGTCCGTCGCGACTCGCGATGGGTGCCAGAATTTTGCATGTTTTCTTCTTCTTCTTCATAGTCATCCCTCTCAATCTTCAAGTCTTCAGCGGCTCCAAAAATGGTCTTCAACGGCCTCCGGTCTTCATGTCTTCGAAGTGAGTATTCAAAAGTCTTCGAAAGTGTAGTCTTCAATGTCTTCCGGTCTTCGTTGCTTCCGTGTTCTTCCCTCGTCACACAAAGTCCACTTAGAAGAGGTAAAAGAGCATAAAGTTGCTCTTACCTCTCCTAAGAGAATTTCAAGGTAAAACACAAGCTCTCGATAATAAAAGAGCACAAAAGTGATCCTAAATACTACTAAATAATGCATATAAAATGGACACATTAAACCTCCCCGCACTTAAACCTTACTCGCCCTTGAGTAAGAAAAGATCCAAGCACACAGAGGAAATGATATATCCATATCCTAACTACTAATCCCCCAATCAAGGCCTCACAAAAACTCTCAATATCATAAATCCTAAAATGAAAGCTCACATGAGAATTTTTTCACACACACATCCCCAATCCTAAATCTAACCAAACCTACCACTTATCAATTTACTACCCATAAAAATATTTCAAAGCCCCGAATTGATATTCCCAAAGTCCAATGACACAAGATGAAGTTAAAACCATTTAAGATGTTTAAGCACATACTTCACCTAATGCCAATATATCCACCAAAATCCAATGACATAAAATGAAGCTAAAGCCATATAAGAGGTTCAAACACATGCTTCACCTAATGCCAATATATCAACCAAAAACGAAGTAGAAAAGGATCAAGAATTTCATAACCATACTTCATTTTCCTAACCCACTAATCTACCCAGTCCCAAGAGGTCTATAGATGTTGAGCTACCCGACCCATCCATGTGACAACCGCAACCTTATGACTCCAACGCCGACAAATGAGTGAAATCATAGCATTTTTCAATTTCTCTCATTTTCTCTCATTTTGCCTAGGAGCTCTTTCGAGTTTTCATCCTAACCACACATAATGTTTCTTTAGCTCACATCTCACCTTTTTCCGCACATTTTAGCCTCTCATTTTTGCCTAGGCCACCCTGTCGGGTTTTCGACCTATCCAGGCCCCCAATGTTGCCTAAGTTGCCCTCTCGGGTTTTCAACTTAGCGGGTTTTCTTTTCTCTTTTCTCTTTTTTATTTTTTATTTTTTTATTTTTTTTCTTTTTCTCATGTTTTTCCAATGAAAAGTAGCAAAAAGCATTCCAAAACAATCTAGCATGCATGTGATTCCTCTAACCCCTCCCCACACTTAAAACATTACATTACCCTCAATGTAAACATGTAAGGCAAGAACAATAAAAATCAAGGCAAGGGGGTAGAGTGACACCCATTTCTCCGCATAGTCACCGGTGATATGGCGCAATCCAATGTAATTGTATGGTCCCGAAATCGGTTTTGGAACCGGAAGGGGGAGCAAAGATGCCGTAGAAGAACTCACCCCTCGAGAAAAGCATTGTCTCCGTGGCGCCGTTTGATCAAGACTAACACCACAAAGAACAACATTAAACTCACAAGTACATAAGGATTTGGAATACTAGGTTTAGCATAGAGAATTAATAACCATAGTATTCTCAAAGAATAACCAATCCACCCACAACCACCACTATAAGATTATGCATTAAAAATATCCAACATATATTGACATATATACAAGCATCATTATAGGATATGCACTCACGGTCACAATGATGTAGTCGGCATACTACAATCAACAAAGGTACTATAAAGATGCAAGAATGTTCATATGTCAATATATGTAGGATGGTGGAGGAATGAGTGGGTATGTGGTGGTTCTTGGGAGTGTTGGGTGGAGAAGAAGGAAGAATCATGCAATGTTTAAGATCAAATGAAAACTTGTATTTTTCATCGCGACTCGCGATTGAACTGGTTGCGAGACGTGATGAGTTCGTCGCGGCTCGCGTCATATTCGTCGCGACTCGCGAAAAGTCGAGGCTGGGAGCTGATCTTTAGCAAAAATTTTATGATCTCGTCGCGACTCGCGACCTCGATGTTGTGACTCGCGATGGCCCATCGCGAGGCTGTCGCGACTCGCGGAAAGTTGGTTCCGAAAGCCCAAAAATTTCTGAGCTCATCGCGACTCGCGATGAGTTCGTCGCGACTCGCGACGTCATCGCGACTCGCGGAAAGTTGGTGCTGGGAGTGGATTTTTCTCCCCTGTTTGTCGCGACTCGCGACGAGCTCATCGCGACTCGCGACGGCAGGGTATCCCAGGCTTAAAATTTTTTCGTTTTCTTACCAACTGTCCAAGCTTTCTTCCCTTGTTCGTTGATATCGTTCCTTCATCTCCTCCATTGCAATGCACTTCACTTTGCTACAAAATCACAGAAAAACACGCCATAAAAAGAACAAAACAAAACAACAAAAAAACAAACTAAGAAACAAAAACTAAAAGAAATGCCGAATTTATTTTACGTCGTCGGCACGACGAAGCTCCGTATTTTTAAGGTCGTCAGCACGACCCTAATGTTATCCGTATGGTGAAGGCTTGAAGCTCTTCACCATGAGCATCCAAAATAAGAGAGGTGGGGGCACAAAACTTTCAAGAGGAAAGTCTTGTGGAGGTGGAGATGGTTCAAAGGGAATTGAGTGGTTAGGGAGCTTGGGATAATCTTTCGGCTCCTCTCTTGTTTCCCTCAAAACTTCCGAAAATATTAGAGTTGGTTCATTAGGTGGGAGAAGGGGTGACGATGCTAATGGATGTAGCACTATCACCTCTTCCTCCATTTTTCTATCCTCAACAACCAACTCCTCATCCCTTTCAAACTCAAAATCATTCTTATTGGTGACCTCATTCACCGAGTCATCGAATTCAAGTTGAGATGGTGTATTTTCGGAATCACGAGCTTCCATGCGGGCCAATACCTCTAATATGTTCCTCACATGCCCCTCAATGGCCTCAACACTAGAGGAGAGCTGGGTATCCGGCTCCTCACTAGTAAAGGAGTTCAAGTTTGCTATGGTATTTAAGACATCCTCACGTGTCAAACTTGAACTTCCTTGTTGGGCTTGGTTTTGGGGTATGGTATAGGGTGGTGATGGCCAACTAGGTTGCTCGTATGGTTGGTTTTCCGGCTCATTCCATACCACCAATCCGGATTACCACTCCATTCCGGATTGTAAGAGTTGTGGTATGGATAGCATTCATGAACTTCTTGCCCTTGAAAACCAACATCTCCCACCTCTTGGTAGCACTCTTCATAGTACCCATGGTTTTGAAAACCAAGGGTTCTTTCTCGGTCATAGTGCTCTTCCCACAACAAGGGGCAAGATTCGGTAGGATGATCGGAATGACACATCCTACAAAACCTTGCTTGTTGAGCCTCTCTTCTCATCATGAGTTCCCTCAAGGTGAGATGCTCAATTAAAATTTTTTTTTTTTCAAAAGTTCGGAATCATAATGCAAGGATTCTCGATAAAATAAATTACCAAGAACTCAAGCAATACCTACTCCGAACAAAAACAACCACCAACTAGTGGAAAATAAAAACAACTAGCTAATACACAACCAAATACACCTAAATACTTAAGAATAAACGCCTCTTCCCCGGCAGCGGCGCCATTTTGATAGCGGACGGTCATCGCACCCCTATGCAAAGATAATTTATAAGCCCTTTTTGCTTACTTTCTACAACTAGGTAGATAGCGGCAAATCGGGGTCGTCCAAGGAGAAGAGGGATCTTCCTAAGCGCTTAAGCACAAATGGTTGATATTATGCTAGGAGTAGATATATATACATACACATAAAAGCATGTAAAAGGGGGGGGTTTGGTTGGTTGGTTGTCCTAAGTTACGAAAATAAATAAAAGACAAGATAACTAGCAAGGTCAAGTGACTATGCTAATCATCAAACAAAACTAAGAAAAGGGGTTTTAAAACTACAAAGATAAAGCCTTGGGGGCAATGGATATCCACTTCCAAACCTAATGTAGATCATTTAACCATTCACTCATCCTATCGCATTCGTTACTTGGCTTAACATTAACATACCTCTCTAGCAAGAATCACAACACATTATGCACAAGAAGTTCTAAGTTCACATTCATAGATTTTCATGCAAAGGAACTACGAAATTTGTCACGTTCCTAACACCTAACCAATTCAATCATACAAACACTCCCTATTCTCAAACAACTCATGGCATAAATGAAGGGAAAGACACCATCAAGAATACACAAATGCTAAATAACAAATGCTTCAAGGATGAATAAAACCATCTATTCACTACTTCAACTACTTGTTGTGAAGACTAAACTTCTATCCTTCTTAGGTAGTAGTTTGCAAGAGTGAATTCGACATCTCTTGTCAAACCTCACCAATGACTCCCGTTGTCGAGACAACGACTCAAGGTATCCCATTGATAGCATTTAGCACGAAGGATCAACAAGCTCGGCAACACTTATGACCACTACACCGTGACTAAGCATTTAACCGATTCATGCATTTACACGGGATTAGTCAAGAGCGACCACTCATAGACCTCTCTCGTTTGCTACCCAACACAAATATGACGAAGAGTTCGACATCATCACATTCATCTAGCAATTATCAACACACCAACACAATCAAAAGCTCTAAATCATACTCATACATTCCTAACAAGAACAGGGGGAAAATTAACCCAAATCCCCCAAACCCTAGCAAGCAATTAATACAAGTATTTCATATGCTCAAGCTTTCAACAACATTAATGAATCAACAAACACATTAAAAGCACAATAAATGCACAATAGCAAAAACACCAAATAGATAGATATAAATGGTCCTTACTACATAGAAATGGAAGCTTCAATCCCTTGCTCCCAAGATAGAACTAAGCTATAGAACTACAAGACATAATTAAACTACAAAAACTAAGAAAAGAAAGAGAAGAAAACCAAGGGTTTTCAAGCCCTAAAACCAGAGAAAAATGGGCTGGGCAAAGCTGGAGAAGAGGAGGAAAGAGAGTGGTATTTATAGTGCAAAGAAGATAAAGTGGATTTCTGGTCAGTGGCCGTCGCGACTCCTCACGATGAACATGTTGGTCGCGACGAATCCGTCGCGACTCGCGACGGGTGCCAGAATTTTGCACGTTTTCTTCTTCTTCTTCATAGCCATCCCTCTCAATCTTCAATTCTTCAACGGCTCCAAAATGGTCTTCAACGGCCTCCGGTCTTCATGTCTTCGAAGTGAGTATTCAAAAGTCTTCGAAAGTGTAGTCTTCAATGTCTTCCATTCTTCGTTGCTTCCGTTTTCTTCCCTCGTCACACAAAGTCCACTTAGAAGAGGTAAAAGAGCATAAAGTTGCTCTTACCTCTCCTAAGAGAATTTCAAGGTAAAACACAAGCTCTCGATAATAAAAAAGCACAAAAGTGATCCTAAATACTACTAAATAATGCATATAAAATGGACACATCACCATACCTTACCTACCTAATGGCATTACTCCTGGTGATAGCTCTGTGGACTTGAGTGGTATAGGTTTAACATTTTTTTGTCTATCAGCTGCGCTAAACTTACCTTGCTTTCATATATTTTTCATCGTTCTTACCTTTTTCCTTTCTTTTTGTTCTTTGCAGATATATCTGTCAGCAATTTCCTAAGATATCTCTCAAAGCTTCCTCGCAGGACCGCTAGCGCTCGTCTTCCCCCTCAAGGCGAGGACACTACCGGTGTTATGGACCAGAAAGCAAAAGCCATCACACTGTTCGACACTGAGGTTTCTAATAAGGAGCCTCTCCAGAAGAAGGCTTTCCACAGCTCCGGAATGAGGGCCAAGAAAGATGAGACCAGTACATGTCGGGTTTCCATCAAGGTGATTCCTGAGGAGGTTCCCGAGATTCTGGCCTCTCATTTGTTGGTCAGCAAAGGGATGTTGTCCTCACCACTTAGCATGTTTAACGACTCCATTCTCATCTCCGTTCACCCGCAGCTCTTCTTCTTAAGGTGGTTTTGCATCAGCTCCCTTACGTAGCGCTGCAGCTCGGGCCAAGTTTGTCTCTCAAGTTGTTCCCCTTCCCCACTTCAACGCTTGGCACTAGGAGCTCTCTCTAAACGTGGCAAGATCTAACTTCCTCACTGATTTTTCTATGTTAGTCATCCTTGAGGTACGTTTTCCCTTGTTTCTTGTTTGCCTCTAGCTGTCTAGAGTGGTGTTTTTTAACTATTCTATTTCCTTTGGTTATTCTCAGGTTCTCTGCTCTGCTAAGGCCATGTAGGAGGAACTTGAGAGATTGTAGGCTTAGAACATCAAGCTCAAGTATAGGCTCGCTCCTCTAAAAGTTAAGGCATGTTGTGACCTTGGCTGGAGAATGATCTCAAGCTGAAGAAAGTGGTCACCAGCTCCATGCACACCTCTTTGGCACATGTTGAAGCTATGAATGCTGAGTTGAGAGCCGTCCACAGCTGGGCTTTCACCTGTGGCTTCCTGAGTCTTTATTCCCAAGTGGTGCGGAATACTGAAGCCTCTGAGATACTGAGTGAAGCCGTGATGAAAGCCATCCATTTTTATTTTGAAATTGAGGATGAGGACAAGCTACGGGTTGATCTGGGTAATGCTTTTGTTCCCTTCCACAAGCATAGCTTTACTGAGTATTTCGACAAGCTACACCCCGACATGACGCTTGACGAGCTTGTATGCTGGGATCCAGACAGCGCCTCTATTGAGTCGAACGTCCATTCTACCAGTGGGCCTCGTCAAGCTACTAACAATGCTGGGAAGATGCCAGAGTGTGGAGTTCACACTGTTGGCGATGGTGGGGAGGCTGCGAGAGATGGAGCTCAAGCTACTGAGGAGAATGAAAATGCTACCTCTCATGATGGTGCTGAGAAGCCATGAAGGCTTTATATCTTAAACTTTGAACTATGAACCTTTTCTTTTCATTCCTTGCATTTGATGTGTACTCTCCTACTAAGGGATTGACTGATGTTTGCTTGTTTTCTTTTTATATTGTGCCCTGGTTGGCCTAAAAGATTTGCTTGTTTTCTCTTTTATGTTGAATGTTGGTCTGCTTTCCTAGCATCTCTATGTTTTTCTTATTATTTGTTGTTCTTCGGGGGGAGGGGGTGGGGGGAGGTATTTTTCCCCCTTTGAATTTTTGTTCTTTCAACACTGTTTTCTTGACACTACTTTTTATACACTATTTTTTCAGCACTACTTTTTCAACACTGCTTTTTCAACATTGTTTTCAAGCCTGTTTTTCAGCACTTCTTTTCCCGGTGTGCCTCCGGATAGGCTTTTCACTCGACGGACATCGTGGTGTCGGAGCTGTTTCTTTTCCCTACTCCGGCCTGGGCTCCAATATGATGGATGTTGGAGCCAGGGTTGCATTTTTGGCCAGGGTCGAGCTTGTTGCTCAATGGCTATCATGGTGCCGGAGCTATTGTCTTGGCCTATTTTGACCTGGCCTGCAATTCACTCGCTATTGGAGCTGGAATTGCATTTTTGGCCTGGGTTAGGCTCATTGCTCGACGACTATAGTTGTGCCGGAGCTATTGTCTTGGCTTATTTTGACCTAGGCCTGAAAATTGCTCGATGTTAGAGCTGGAATTGCATTTTTGTGTAGGGTCAGGCTCGTTGCTCGACGGTTATCACTGTGCTGGAGCTATTGTCATGGCCTAATTTGATCTGGCCTGCAATTCGCTGGCTGTTGGAGCTGAAATTGCATTTTTTGCCTGGGTCAAGCAGGCCTGCACTTCGCTACCTGTTGGAGCCAAGGTTGCATTTTTTGCCTGAATTTCCATTATTCAAAGATGCTGATTTGTCCATTTTTTTCCTGCATTGAAATTTTCAAAAATAGCAAAAGGACAAGGATGCAAACTGGGATTTCCTTATGATCATACCTCTTATGGGCTTATAATAAATTTGATATCTTCAGGAATCCCGTCTCGCCTGCCATGGTGTCAAACTGTTTGACTACAGGTTTCATATATTTAAAGTTACAGCTATTCAATGATATTTCCTTCTCAAGTGAGCAACGTTCCAGGTACGGGGGATTGGCATTCCGTCCATCGCCTCTAGCATGTAGGCTCCTTTCCCCTAACACTTCGATCACCTTATATAGACCTTCCCATTCTGCATCCAACTTCTTTTGCCCTTGAGCTTTGCTTGCCTTATTTCTTATCAGCGTGAGGTCTCCTAATTTTAGGGATCGGTTCCTAACCTTGCTGTTGTAATGTTGCTCAATCCAAGACTTGTACGCAATTTCTTTCAACGCTACTTTCTCTCTGAGTTCATCTAGCTCTTCCAAGTTTTCCCTGATGGCCTTCTCATTTTATTCCTGATTATCGACTCGATTACTCTTCTACTAGGCACGGAAACTTTTGGAGGAATGATGGCCTCCGTTCCGAAGCACAACCTGTAAGGAGACTCCCTTGTAGCTATCCTCAGTGTAGTTCTGTATGCCCACAATACACTCACAAGCCCCTCTTCCCATTATCATTTCGCTTGGCCCAACCTTCTCTTCAATCCTTTGACTATTGGATGAGCTACAGACATGAATTGTCGCCTTATGTTTAGGCCAGCACACCAAGATCTGAAGTGTTCATTAGAAAACTGCTTTCCATTGTCACTCACTATCACCTGTTGGATTCTGAACCTGCACATTATACTTCTCCATGTGAAGTTTGTGATTTTCTTCCATGTTACAGTCGTGGCCTCGGCTTCTACCCACTTGGTGAAGTAGTCTATCGCCACCACAAAGAACCCCTTCCTTTATGGTGACTTGGGGAATGGCCCGGCAATGTCAATTCCCCATTTGGTGAATGGCTATGATGATCTTATGATGATCATTCGCTCTGCAGGGAGTGTCTTCACTTTGGTGTGTTCCTTGCATCTATAACATTCTTTAACCATTTTCTATGCATCCGCTCTCATGGTAGGCCAGTAGTAACCCGCCCGCAATGTGACTGTTCTTGGGCCTTAATGACTGCCACAACTCCCTACACGTATTTCCCTAAGAATCATGTTTGCTAGCTCAGGCTCTGCACACCTAACAGCGTACTGCAGTGCTTTTCTCCTAACTGTTCTTGCTTCTTTATCGTCTGTTGGAAGCGTTTCATGCTCCAGATATCTAGATGGGTATTGTCTAGTTGTCCGACGCATTCTATATTGCTTCCACCCAGCACAGACTTAGTCATGTGTGCATGCCTTGAGGATGCTAATTTGCTCAGCTCATCTGCTCTTGTGTTTAGTTATATTGGGTCCCTGGTGATATCAAATTCTTCAAACTCAAACACCGGGCTCATAAATTTGTCTCTGTACTTTATCATTGTTGGCTTCTTGGCAGCATACTGCCCATTGTACTGATTAGCCACCACCATCGAATCTCCATGGGCCATCTATTTCCTTGCTCCCAGCTTTCTGGCTATCTCAATGCTCACTATATGTGCTTCATATTCCGCCTTATGTTTTGAGGCTGGGAACTTTAAACACAGGGCGTAAGTTGCCTCTACACCTTCTAGATCTGATACCACCATGCCTGAACCGGCTCTTTCCACTCCGGACGCTCCATCCACATGCAATTTCCACACGGCTGGCCCTATCATCATGCCCTGGCCTGCAGCAAGGGCGGGGCCATGTGCTTCTTCCTTTGCTCTTGTCTTTCCTTCCTTGGGCATTTCTACTAGAAAGTCTGTCATTATCTGCCCCTATATTGCTCTCCTTAGGGAGTATTTAGTGGTGTGCTCTCCTAGATCTACTTCCTACTTCAGTAATCTCCCTGAAACCTCTAGCTTGGTCAGTATCGCCTTCAGCAATTGACTGGTCAGCACTATCACATGGTGTGCCTGGAAGTACTGCCTTAGCCTTCTTGTCGTGCGGACCAAGGCCAAAGCAAGCTTCTTCTACCTTAGCCTTCATCTCTCCAAATACTTTCTCTTCCAGTTCTCCCCATTGTACCACCACCTTTTTGTCCACACATATTTTCAGTTTTTTTAAAAAAGGAAGTGTTATCTCTGCTACTCGGGACATGAAACGGTTCATGGCTTCCAGATTCTCATTCAGGCTCTGGACCTTCTTGATTGTGCTTGGCGACTTCATCTCCAAAATTTCTTTTAACTTATTGGGGTTCACCCTTAACCTATCATTTAACACCATGTGTCCAAGGAACGTCCTTATCCTAACTTCTAACTGACATTTGGCTGGGTTCAGCTTCATCATTGTGTCCCTCAACTGCACCAGGGTCTCCCTGACATCCTCCACGAAGGTTTCATCCTGACTGCTCTTTATCACCATGTCATCCACATACACTTCCAGGTTCCTTCCAATATGTTTTTGGAAAATCCTGTCCACCACCCTTTGGTACTTGGCCCTGGCGTTTCTCAAGTTGAAGGGCATCATTCAGTAGCCAAAGGCAATTATAAAAGCGGTTTTTCTACATCACTTTCCAGCATGGGGATCTGGTGATATCCCTTATATGCATCAAGAAAACATTTAATTGGGTAGTTGGTAAAGGTGTCTACCTTTTGGTCGATGACGGGCAGCGGGTAGTATTCCTTGGGCAGGCCTTGTTCAGGTCTATGCAATCCATGCACATCCTCCAACTGCTGCCTATCTTCTTCACTAACACAAAGTTAGCCATCCAGGTTGGGTAGGGGATACCTTGTAGGATCCCTGCTACAGCAAACTGGCTTACCTCCTCGTTCACCACCTCATTTCTTTCCCTGCATAGCATCCTCTGCTTCTGTTTGACAGGATTTTGGGATGGGTCTACTTTCAGCTCATGGAAGCCAACCTCTTTTGGAACCCCAGTTATATCCTTTAGCTTCCAAGCAAAAGCTTGCATGTTCTCCTTCAACACCTTCACAAGTTCGTTTCTCACCTCAGGTGGGATAAATGTTCCTACCTGCACTGACTGGTCTCCACTCAGTTGTATTGCTTGCACTTCTACACCTAGCTTTGATGGGTCGTCTCCTGCTTGTGATCATTCTTACATGCCTAGCCTTATTAACCTACCTCCCCTAGCTCCCGCTTCTGTCCTCTCTCTTGCGCTTGCTGAGAGAAATTATGTGACCTTTCCTAGCCTTTTGCTGATATCCTTTGACCGTGGCTATTCCTTCCTTGGTTGGGAATTTCAAGAGTAGGTGTAAGGTTGACACTATCCCCTTCAATAGTGTTAGGGCCGGTCTACCCAGTATCAGATTGTATAGGCTGTTCTCCTTCACAACTATGAACTCCATGTCTACGGTCTTGCTCATCCTCCTCCCACCGTCACTGTACCTTTCCCTACACATATGGCAAAGATTTCTTTGGTCGTCCTGATGAGCAGTGTGAAAACCCTCTCTTTCTTTTCAAACCTACTACACACTTGCTAGGTACCTACACTGGTGCGCCCAACATTTCTCTTCCTCTGTCTTCGTCTGTATCAGCCTTCCAGTGGTCGTGGCCACCCTATGTTTCCTTCCTTCTCTTGTAAGCCAGTTCTGCCTTGTTGAAGTTTCCAACTCTCTTCATCAGTTCATCAATCATTTTTGGTGGGTCCAAGGTGCAGTCCCTCAATAAAAACTTGTGCCTCAAGCTATTTATGAAAGTGTCTATGAGGAACTGACTGCTCCTCTCCTTCACTGGTTCACCTCATCGTTGAACAGCTTCCACTATGCTGACAGTGTCTCTGCTGGCTTCTGCCTGATGGCCAGCAGTTTGGACCTTGTCTTTTGGAATTTTTTTCTCTGCATGAAGTGGGTCAGGAATTTCTTCTCTAGCTAACTGAAACTGTCGATCGTCTCACCCTCTAGGTTCTTGAACCACATCATGACTGCTGCTTTCAGGGTGGTTGCAAACACCTTGCACCAGATGACCTGCAGTATCGCGAAGGTGGCCATGTTGGTGCAAAATGTGTGCAAATGATCCTCTGGATCTACCTCACCATTGTATTGCCCCAGGTTCACCGGTATTTTTAGCTTTAGATCAGCCGTGAATAGCTATATCCTCCTGATGAATGGAGATCCTCTGCTCTCTTTCCTCAACTCTTCTTTTGTTTCTCTCAGTAAGGCATTGCCCTTAGCATGCTCATTCCCCCTCGGCAGTGGCACGTAATATGTTCGCCACTAGCAGTCTACTGCAGTCTCTCCACCTCTGGCATGGGCTCTCCTTCTAGAGGTGGATGTGAATTTTTCATTCTTTGCTCTACTCCGGGCTATCTCTGAGCCCCTGTCCCCTTGGTTGGGTGCCTCACTATCACCTTCTTGCTCTAGAAAGAGCTCGGTAGGTTTCAAATCATATCGCATTTCCTTTGTCTTACCCTTTTTCTTATCCTCCATTTCTGCAATGCTATGATCATCTGGAGGACCTCCGAGTTATTTTCAGGCTCTGCTGTCGTGCAAAACTAGTGTCTCTCTACCTTGACATCAGCGATGGGGTGGATTTTTCCTCCAGATGTGTCACATCCTCCATGACCACCTGGTTGAACAAGTTTCCCACCAGTTTTTCCTCCATTATGTTCGAGTTGCGTGGATGCTAAAAATTGATGCATTCCCCACAAACGGTGCCAATGTTAATGCCATAATTTTCTATCCCCTTGTCAACGTTCTCCTTCGACCCAATGAATACCTGAGCCTACAAGACACACATACTAAGGTCAGGCAGGCAGGCGCAGAGCCATGCCCGCCATGTTTGCCATGTAGAGCCTATCTAAGTGAATAGTGTATTGATTTTGTAATCTTACCTTGTTTGCATGATTATTCTCCATGTTATACGTGTTGGTGGCTGATGAGACAACTCTCATCCCATCTTGCTCATCCACTTGCCATTCCATCTGTTGGTCTTCACCCTGGCTAGTTTGCCTTGTTAGGTCGAGGCTAAGCGGCATTGGGCTGTTAAGCCTATACATTATCAATACTTAAACAAGATTGACAAAGTTAGCAAAATCCTTTGTCAAGCGAACAATGAAGACAAGCCAAGAATCACGTACACGTGAACACAACACAAATCATCACTGAGAGATCGTGGCCTACAATATCTATGCGGAGGATGATTGTACAACCACCATGACGGCCACGATCAACACGATCCTAATGTCAGATGTTACTCCAAGAACTACTGCCTAAGATGCCTATAGATATAGAAGAACTCAAGACATCAAGGTAATAAACAACTAGAGATTAAAAATATTATATCCATATAGGATAAAAGGTTAAGGTAAGCACCAAAGCCTTTACCACAGATGCAATCCAGGACTATGGTTGTAGGATTCAAAGAAAGCATGATTTCTTGACGTGGAACTTGGATCATGGCTCTCATATGAAATGAACCAACCACATCAACTTGTAGCACTCCTTTGTATTATGCCCCCTATCCTTATGGTAACCATGGTACTTAGACGAAGTCCTTCTCCCGGGATTATTTTTTGCATAGGTGGTGGCGAAGGAAAACAGGTGTATGTTCATGGCTAGGATGCTTGTGGGACATGTTCAAATGAGTACATGATTCAAGAAATGAATAATTGGTTTTCAGAAGCAAGCACAGAGTCACTCACTCATATTGCATGTCTTGATGTGAGAGATTTTTTAAAGTTTGATATTTGTAAGTTACTTTGTCTTGCTGAACTATATCTAGATGGCTCTTCTACATTTGATTGTTATAAAGAATATCAAAACTGATATAAGCAAGAGCATGGTAACTTTTGTGGGAGGGTTACTCGAACACATTGTCGAGAATTGAAACAAAGTTTGGTCAAAATTAACTCACCACGTTGCATTTAATATTTTTGAAGCCATGCTTTTAGACGAGTAGTGTAAATAATCAAGTTGGGTGAGAAAGGTAGCTCGTACTCATGTAGATATAAAGTACAAAAGTTGGAACGACATCCCATATGACTACTAGAACATGCTTTGTTTGGAATACAAGGTAATTCCTCACTTTGATAACCGCAACATATTAAATCTATCATCCTTTTATCTTACTTTACATGGAAATGGTCATTGGTGGATAGAGATCATTCAAAATAGATGCTCCGGACTTGTACAAAGTGAAGGAGAATTGAATAATGGAAAAATGTCGCCGATACCATTTGGGTAAGTTGTAAAATGATTACATCTTCGGCGACCATAAACACGAGTGTCCTTGGCAGGCGTACACTAATATTCTACCAGAAAGTTGAGAAATTTTTAAGGCGAGACATTTGCAACTAGAGGGGGTGTGATTTTCGATGCAATATTCACTTTGTGATTTAAGTTTATTGGCATACCTTTTTCTTAACATACACATTGAACAAGGGTCGTGAGGAGTGCCACAAAAAAGAAGAACAAAACTCTACATCAAATGAGCAAGGCAGGATACCTGTTAGCAGAAAAAAGAATCATCAAGGAACATCTTGAGAAGGATGTTCAAGCATTAATTGGCGGAGGTTCGACGGAGGAGAAACGAGGTAACAAGTTGAACCCGTCACACCCGGCCCAATAGAGCGACATGAGCTGTTCTTGAAGGGGCGAGAGCTGAAGCAAGAGGGCTTTAAATAAGCTTAAACATAGAAGCTTTCTACAAAAATCGTAAGGATATTGATTTGTTACAGAATACACATTTCTTTTTTTCAATTCTAAATCCAATATGTTGTTCCTTATTTGTAGGAAAAATAAGCGCAAGAAACAAGAAGGTGATTTTATTCCATCATAAAAGCACGATGTATTATGGGCGAGGCAACCAGAGTGTGATGATCACATGATGTATTAGAAGAGGCAACCAGAGCAGATAACCACCTGGGAAGTGTGAGAGGATACCATTCATACATGTCACAATGGAAAGTATTCCAAGGTGTGTGGTCCTCCCATTACCAAAAGTCAAACAAAATATGTAAGTTGGATTTGGATTTAGAAATAACAAGGTAGAAAGCAGAGAAGCAAGACATGTTAATTTTTGTATTAGCACGACACAAAGGACTATGCCTTCGCGATGATCTGGATGATATAACCCCCGAATGGGATCCTCCTTGTGCAGGGCCCAAAAACTCCCTGTCCCTAGTAGACATTGAGGTGAAGGAAAAACATATGCGTCCTACAAGACCAATGCTCAAGTCACCCGACAATTTAGGGGCATTGATCTAGGTTAGTTACAATCCTATATAGAGTTCATGGAAGTCTTGTTGCATTTAATCCTCACAACATTTATATTTTGTAGCCTGCGGTCCCATGAAAACTATATCTCATTCATCCACCAAAGGGAGGGGTCCCAACGCATGTTTCCGACAATTCATGGGAGGAATTGAATAGGTTTCACAATTTCATGCCCATTCTAGCGTGTTATGGTAGGGTAACTGTGGAAGTTCCAATCATGCTCGGCACGAGTGTACCCGTGATGCAAGATGATTGTACGAGAGTTGGAAAGGCAAAAGGCTTGCTCCTCCTATGGTGCACGAGGTACTTCGCTAAAAGGATACGGGTGACATCCAATCCCAAACTTTACCACCGTTGCCAACCAACAAAGTCGCCAACAAACAAAATCTACCAGAGCCAACATTGGTAATGAATCTGTGATACCCCCGACATACCTATCAACACCTGAAATTATTTCCCTATGCCAAACCAAATAAGGATGTTGTGCGCATTGATCGTCAAACATCATAAGAATACTACAAACGAGTTCCTTTCCAACTAATGGATTTCCGGGGAATCGACAAAATATTATTGCGTGTTGGCAAGATATGAAAGAATTCTGGAAGTTTGACCAATTAACCGAACCTCTACTGTTAATAGCTTCCATGTAAGCACAAAAATGCCGCCTCACCCATCCATGAAAATACTTTAACTCTTTTCTCCATAGTGTGACATTTGGCTTCGTACCTATATTTAGTTTCACTATATTTACTACAATGTTCTCAGACACATGTCGAGTATGCTGAGGTCGAATAAAAACCTCAAGATTTAGAAACTGTTGATTAAATTTTTATGTCCACAAAGCATCCAACAAATTGGGCATTCCACGGAAGACAAAATCTCCTACATTTCAAAGTGACTTCAAGACGAGAAGAAATCCTTCTTTTTAGTGCCTTTGATAGAGAAGTAAATTTCACCTAACTATGTGTCTAATGTTGCTTCTACAATTATATTCATCCTATATACCTAAATGCTCAATTTTATGCAGATATCACTCGCTTTTGATCGCAATTAATAGGAGAACAATGACAGTTTATTAGTTGGATTCATTGCACCTGCCACCCATCGATTCATTTGTGGACATATTATGTAAGGCTTTAGGGGGAGATAGCTCAATAAAAACCAAGCAATTCATACTTATTGAAATTAAGGTAGCGTATAAAATCATTTTGTCACAATATTGTTTACATCTCTCTCAACTAAATTTAATGTTAACCTATGTTTTATTGTATGTAGTCCAAAAAAACAACAAAGTGACTGGGAATGGGTACTACACCATCTTGAACGCCACAAGATGGGTTCTGCATTTCGAAGATAATCCACTAGAGTGAGTGAGAGTCGATTTCTTACATTGACACATAGTTCTTCATGTATCACTATTAATAATCCTCACAAACTATTTGCATATAGCTATTTATCCCTCATGTCTAGGTGTTTGGAGATGATACAACACCATACACGACAAATGAAATGAACTTGTGCCGAAACAAACTCGCTCGATACACGTTTACCGTCAATAGCTTAAGCTTTTCCAAAGCATAACTTTATACCGAATCAGTGACTATGTATGACCGCTCTTAAAAACCCATACTAGGGAAATTGCCTCTTTTTGGGATTTTTTTATGTAATTTATAAAACTCACACTACCTTCAAGTGACTATATCATATAGGTTAGATTAGCAGTTTCCGTATAGTTGTGTGAAGATGTTTATCTGTATTGGTCATTAAATGTGGATTGTGAGGTTCCATTTTGAATATAATAGAAATTTACATTTCCCGAAAGTATTTCAGAAATAGGATAGGTTACAAATGTGGATATTCATTGTCCAAATACATATTCGAATATCATAAAGTGTTTAAAAACTATAATACAATTTCAATAGTAAAAATTTCGAAATGGAAGCCGACACCGTGAACGACTGACTCCGATCTATATTTCTGATATTGGGTCCAAATCGTCCGGCTCTTCATAATCTGATATCGGAAGATCCAACTTTAGTTCTCCTAAAATAACCAGAACTTTGAACTTCTGATATCAGCGTACACTTAAGTTCAGTTATTTTTATTTTGTTAAATGCACGTCCATTAATACTAGTTATTTCAACTTTCTAAATTTCAATCTGTTGATTAATTAGTGAGCATCAAAGGATAAACATTCACATTCAAATTTTATAATTATGAGGGGGAAAGAAGTCAATGTGAAATTCAGTACTTGACCATCACATTAAGAAATTCGTGTTGCTTAGTCCTAAACCTACGCATGCCTAGAGATTGGATTTCAGTTATTAGTCATATGATAGTCTATATATTAATGTGATAAAAGAAGTCAAATGGGGGCAACACGGTACACATTGAGATAATCAGGGAGGTTACCACGTCGTGATTTATGTTAGTTAGTCGGTCGAGGTTTGGCACAAAACGAAGTACTCTCTTCATCCCGGATTAAATTACACAAGATCAAAAATTTAATCAAATTAAAAAAACTTTAACTACATATTTGAATAGATATATAAACAATAATATTGTTGTATGTGTAATCGTTGGATTCATCATAACAAGTCATTTCTAGAAAGTAACTTTTTGTTTACCGGTATTATACGTAGTTAAATATATTAATGGTCAAATGTGTGTTGGAAACTGTGAAGAAATTTTATGCAACTTAATTTTGGACAGATGGAGTACACTTATGGGTAACTAACTACTAACAGTTGGTTGACATATGGCAACTACAAGTACTCCCTCTGTCTTATCTCTATTTACACGTAATTATCCAAGTTTGATTATATATTTAAATAAATATAAGAACAATAATATTATCGTGTATGATATTGTTGAATTCGTCGAACAGGTAATTTCTAAATATCAATTTTTTATTTACCATTTTTATACGTAGGTAAACATGTTATCAGTCAAACATGTTTCTTAAATATGATGATAATGATTGTGGTGCAAATAGAGTTGGAGAGGAAGAAGTAATTCAATCGCGTCCACATTGACCCATGCACTGAAAAGTTATTATCGCTAATTAATTGCTAATTTTGTTTTGAGTTCGTATCTTGAAATACGGTCTTTTAGGTTATGGAAAAGCAAGATATTCAAGTACAATTTTGATATAAAAGGTTGGATCCAAAGCAAGCAATCCGGATCGAATTCCGGTTGTAAGCTATTTGGATAAATTCATGCGCTTATTTAAGGTAAAACCTCGGTTTTTTTTTCTTTTTTCCCAAACCTTCCAACAACTCAAATTTCATTATTTTTTTTATTTAATGTCTATGTTTCAACATAAAGTTATAACGTTTTATACTGAATAGATTTAAATGATATTAAAAAATTACAAATCAGAAAAGGAGAATCGCAAAAAAAAACTGAAAACACATATAAGTAACGTATAACTAACTTATATGTTTTAATCTAAATATGTGATGCTTCTAACCAAAACTCAAATGCTTCAATTGCATTTGTAATTACTACAGAGTATAAACCCCTAACTTTCTATTATTCAAATTAAATTCTATATGACTATGGAAAAATGGTCTTTCCCGATACTTTGTCTTTTGTTTTGTTTTTTGTTTATACTACCTAATCGTTAAATGAGATTATTTTAAAATTCATATAACTAATATGATAATTTAATTTTTATTTCAATTCAACAAAATAGCTATATTCTTGAAAATATTTTAAAATACTCCATATTTCGTACTATAAATAGTTATAGTATGCCCTTAAACGTAATAAAAACAAGACTCGTCATGGTTAGTCTAACTGTCAACTAGCTTAATAAGAGACACTTGAATTTTTAAAAAATTAAAGTGTGCAATAAAATGTAACACTGATATCGAAAAAATAAAACATCAATATTTAAACTTAAAAATCAATTTCAAACTATTGAAACATAAAGGATACATTAAATAATAGTCTAACATTTTTTAAAAAGAAATATTAATATTAATTTTTAAAATGACACGTTCGAAAACCAAACATCAATCAAGATGAAAATATAAATTAAAAATGGAAAAATACGCTTCTAATCCTAACTTTTTCCTGAAAGTGCCAATATAATCTTGCAAAATGAGAAAAGACCTAAATAACCTTAACTTTGTGACGAATTGTGCAATCATAACCTTTTGAGCTAATTTTGGCATTTTCTGAAAAAAAAAATTGGTGTTGACTTAACCTGAAACATCTAAAATACCCTTGCCCATTAAGCTGACAATTTTCCCCCATTTTACCCCCTTTATTATATAAATGTTTATTCCTTTCTTTTCAAAACAAAAAAATGGTCGTTTCTTTCTTCTTGCTGTTTAGCCTCTCGCCTTCTTCCCCATCCACTGCCACTGCTCCGCCATCACTACTCCACCATCGTTGCTCTACCACCACTGCAGCTACTTCACCGCCCGCCACCGCCTCGCCACCATCTCTTCACCGTTTGTCACCTCCTGCTGCCTCCCGCTACCGTCGCGCCACCATCTCTCCACCGCCCGCCAACATCTCTCCACCTTTCACCAATGCCTACCACCATTTACGATCTGCACCTCTCCACCATCACCGATATCTTGAGAGCTTGATCCAATTGTGCATGGTCAAGCGAAACCGGATGCAATTGTGCATGGTATTATATATGGATGCAAATATGGAGGATGCATTCGCGGAATGCGTCCTCGTTATTTTTTATTTTTTTTTCTGCATGTAATTTAGAGGACGCATTCCATGAATGCGTCCTCGAATTTTATTTTATTTTTTAACAATTTTTGAAGGTCCTCACTTTTTTGTAAAATTTTAACAATTGTTATATTATTACTGAGAGCTTGAATGCGTTCCAATTGTAAAATTGTTTCTTCTGAGAGCTTTAACAATTTTAACAATTCAATATATTATATTATTACTGTACATAATTTTTTTTTAGTTTCACATTTTATTATTAAAATATATAAATTATAATTTGAATCAGTAAAATATATAATTTGTAAATTATTCTTTATATTTCTTTTTGGGTGAATATAGTGCATTCGTAGAATGCGTCCTCAATTTTTTGTAAAATTTTTGTAACGAATTGTTAAAATTGTTAAAAAATAATATATTCATCCTTCAAAATAATATATTTCCTGTTAATATACATTTCGCATTTCAAAATAATATACCTTTTTAAAATCAGTGTTATTAAAAATGGGTATTGAATTTGACGTGTATATTATTACTGTACATAATTTTTTTTAGTTTTACATTTTATTATTAAAATATATAAATTGTAATTTGAATCACTAAAATATATAATTTGTAAATTATTCTTTATATATTTTTTTTGGTGAATATAGTGCATTCGTAGAATGCGTCCTCAATTTTTTGTAAATTTTTTGTAACGAATTGTTTAGAGGACGCATTACATGAATGCGTCCTCATGAATTTATTTTTTAAAATAAACAAATGTGTTTATTTTATATTTTTAATTTTTTTAAATACCGTTTGAATTATACCTATTTTAAATTAGTGTTATTAAAAATGGGTATTGAATCGACATGTATATTATTACTGTACATAATTTTTTTTAGTCCCACATTTTATTAGTAAAATATATAAATTGTAATTTTAATCAGTAAAATATATAATTTGTAAATTATTCTTTATATTTTTTTGGGTGAATATAGTGCATTCGTAGACTCGTGTTTGTTTTATGTTATTCTAAAAATAACAGTAATATATAGTAGGAATGAATATAATTAAACATAAATGTACAATATGTGGAGGAGACGTGTCAAACGTAAATTAGTGTTAAATGTCATCATGTAATCTACTAACGATGGCCTCTGCAAGGCTTTCCACCTGTTCCACATGGTGGAGGACGTATGGTGTGTGATGTGCGTCGTGGGACGACCATCTCAGGAGGAAAATGGATGGAGTCATCTGGCGCTCCCTCTGTAAAATCCTCCTGCATATCATCTTCCGTGTTCTGCCATGAACCATGCTGGACATGTGCAACACCATCAGTATCTAATGGAGCGGCATGTGACATGTATTGATGACTCGCAGTGGGAGTAACATATGCTGTGAAATCTGTTGTAGCCATGTCAAATTGTGATGATCCACCATGTGACGGTCCGGCATGACTAGGAAGGGGTGTAAGATATACATTGAAATCAGCCGTAGTAGTGTCATACTGTGATGGTCCACCGTGTGATGCTCCAGCGTCTGTCGGACACGCATTTGAAGTTCCAGCCTGTGATGAACCAATGCGGTTTGTATGGGCACGAGCACGCGGTCGTCGACCACCCTATTGGACAGGTGGAGCTGGACGGTGGCTTCTAATGCTAGTGTAACTCACACCCGGTGGAGGTTTGTCACAGTGCACAAATGGCTGGTGAAACTGCAGTCTGGAGGGTTCATGTGCATACTGTAGAGTACGGGTGGCAACATCGCGTACCTCCCTGATCATGTTCGTGATACGTGGGGGACAGTCGTCCAAATTCATATCCAACATGATTCTCTTCTGAGACATTGCTTGCAACTACAACAATGAGGTGAATATGTTAGTTAAATAATATTGAGGAAACAAATAGTATTAATTGTGAAAACTAGTAGACATTAAGGAAAAACCGTATACTCCAGAGTGGCCCCATCCCCATGAAAACCCTCTTCAATTGTTTCGGCCCAGCCTAGCTGATCAATCAGGGTCACTGTTCTCCGAAAATACCACTCCATGTATTCTCGACTGGGTGTTTACGGATCCGCTAGCCCTTGCACATAAACTTGTCGATGTCCTCGATGTTCCCAAGCATCGATATATCTTCTCAGTTCCACACGCCAATCCAATCCTGACCTCCCTCGACGGTCTCTAGTATGAAGTAGTTTTTGTTCATCCTTACTGACCAACTGGATGGGTATTGGTTGGATGAGGCCAAACTGCCTGAGAACACGATGTACGTGATGGTACTCTACGACATGCCAACTAATGAGGTTGACAGACAATAGCCAGTTGTTGCTACCAGTCGTACAATAATGTGGGAGTTGTTGCATGACATCCTCTGTGTACGGCTGCCAAATAAACTACAATAATAGGTAGTTCTTGTGGTTAGCTCTGAGAAACCCTTATAACCATTAGTTGAAGTTCTGGAAATCTAAATTTCAATATACCTGTATGTCATGAAGAGATGTTAGCTGATCGCGGTACACTTTAAGTATATGTATAGGTGATTGGGATAAATTGTGCCGCGCTCTCCACCTGTTAGGAACAGAGTGAATACTATAAGCCATTCCTAGTAATTGATTTTCATTTAAAAAATTAACTCCCGGCGAATTCAATACGTACCTGGAACCAACAGCACTCATTGTGGCGATCACTGGTAGCCGTTCGGCCGGACGGATGGATGGGATTCGCTCCCATCCCCATAGCTGACAAAAAATTAAATAAAATTTAATATAATATACAAGGTCACGATCAACAGTATGTAAAACTGACAAGATTAACCAACAATGTTACCTGTAGCAAGACTAGTGGTCTAGACATGGATTTCACTTGTGGAATGGCAGCGTCACATAAACACCTGTACAAGTGTACCAAAATGGCACTACCCCAACTGTATTGATGTGCTGCACCGAGATCCATCAATAAAGACAAATACAACAAAGGGGTAAGGTGTCCGGATGTGTCTGACAATAGCATTCCACCAACCAGCAATAGAATGAAAACCCTAGCCCGTTGTTGACTATTTACCTCAGTAGCATCAACGGTGAATGGACTGTGTAACAAGTCTCCCAACCAGCTGGCCTTTATACGACCTCCTCTGATAACGCTCACATTCGGTGTAGCCCCTAGGTGGTCTCCGCATATTGTCTTCCAGTCCTCTATGCGTCGGCTAGTGTCCACTCCAGTAATTGGCATGCCATCAATCGGTAGACCCCATAACATGCCCACATCCTGCAAAGTTATCGTAGCATCCCCAATTGGCAGGTGAAATGTGTGAGTCTCAGGTCTCCAATGCTCCACTAAGGCTGTGACCAGAGAATGATTAATGTGCATCGGTGTGGATTCCAAAAGTCCTTGGAATCCAGCTTCACGCACATAGCGCATGACTGGATCAAGGATTTGACCACTCCAACAAGCCCCATCGCACCGCCTCACTTGCAGTGCCTCATCCTCTAACTGACCATTGTACAAAGCACGTGCACGGTGCTCCTGGTGTAAGTACAGTAATTCATCGTCAATGGGACCCGTATGATACATGGTGTATCCCTGCTGATAATCAGAATCACCTGGCAAAAATGCACAATCAAACTTAATGAATAAGTAACAAAATTACAAGTGCACTGATATTCAAACCAAATCGTACAGTAGCTTCAATTTAGACAAGTACACATAATCGTAAATATTCAAAATAGCCGAACACACAAATACCAAATACAAAGTAACAAATACCAAATGCAAAAAACTGACACTAATCACGCCCTCGCCTACGGCGGCCTCTGGAATCACCCGGCACCCCTCTCATCCATTTGATTTTTTCTCCTTCTCTCTGCATACTGTCCACACCTCCTGTTGCGAAACTTTTCAATATCGGGAATCAGCCTCCAACTAGCACATTGCCATAGTGATGGATCTCGTAGAGGTATGAAACCCTGGCTATATTGTTGCAAGTAGGAGGTCGTGTGATATACCTTGTCACATAGAATAGCTGGGCCATCACGCCTATGCCTACAGACGGCCAATGCATGTGAACATGGGAATACACAAAGTTGACATTCATGACAAGTACACAACTTTCTCCGGTATTTGACCGTGAACTGGCTCTCACAAATGCTGCCATCAATGGTCCTTGTCACAACTCTATAAGTCTGTGACGCAATCCCAAAAACAGTGACAGTATGTCCTTGTGCCAGCGTGTCTTGCTTATGAAATTTTTTCCAAATCCTAGAAGGGAACACAGACCTAAACATTTGAAAATTATTTTAGAGTCAAGAAACTAGGACATCAATCCATAAAGAACTGTAATGAATCAAGAAAGTACCTCCAATTCGTGGCATCCATTACCCTTTTAGCAAACATTTCAACTGTTCGCTCGAAGGTCGCTTTGACACACGCAGTTATCGGGAGATGTCGTGCGTGCCTTAAACAGTTGTTGAAGCTCTCCGACAAATTGGTTGGTAGAATTCCCCAACGTCGATCACCCTCATCAAATGCAAGGCATCACTTATTGGTATCATGTTTTACCAACCACTTCCAAGCAGACGGTTCGATGCTCTCCAACTCCTCTTTGTACTCCCTCTATATGCTCTCTTGTTTGGCACCACCAAGCTTCCAAACTAGAGTCTTCAGAAGCGCATTCTTGAACTTCCCATTGTCAGCACTAAGGAAGCTTGATTGAAAATGACGCAAACAAAATCGGTGGTATCCAGCTGGCTCCCTCCATTCATCTGTCCGTCTCATTGCATTTAAAATTCCATCATGACGATCAGATATAATACATATTGGCCTATTATCACCACCTACCACGTGGATACGTAGTCTCTGCATGAACCAGTCCCAACTCTCATTTGTTTCACCGTCAACAATGGCATAAGCAATGGGGAGTATGTAGTCGTTCGAGTCATGTGTCACGGTAACTAGCATTGTGGCCTTGTATGCACCTCACAAATGAGTGCCATCCACGCTAATCACCGGCCTGCAATGGAAAAATGCATCGATAGCCTGACCAAATGCCCAGAAAATGAACTTGAATTTCCGGCATCCAGCCCATGTATTCTATCAGGTACATCTGCCCACTCAACAACGGTGCTCGGATTTGCCCTGACTAGCTCATCCATATATGTCGGCAATTGTTTGAAGGATTCCTCCCAAGTTCCGAACACCAAATCAATAGCCTTCTATCGAGCATACCACGCCTTCTTATTAGAAAGGGTCAAATTAAAATCCATCTTCACATGTGCTTGTACATCTTTCACCGTGTAAGAAGGGTTAACGTCAATGTGGTGGCGAATTGCACATCATCAACGATGTCAGGTTAATGTTACCCGTCGATCGACCAGCCCCAACACAAGCATGACTACTTTCCCATTTAGTGATCTCCTGCATGCCATGCAAAGCCTTTTTGCTAGCTCTAGCAACCCATTGACAATTTCCGGTTCCTTCAGCCACATCCTTACATTTCGCATACCATGTGCGTGACCGGCTCTCCACGACTCTGTGTTCCCTATTCATCATGGAACTTCACCTCGAAATAGCTTCTACCAATTTTGGCTTCATCCGGAATCGCATACCCAATTCCACTTCGCCAGTTGCTTGAACATAACGAGTAAATTCATCACCACAATTTGTTGGGTCATAGCCATCCTCATCAGGGCCCCCATAATCCCTAAAGTAGCTCTCTGTATCAGGATTTGCCAAATTACGAAACGACGGGGGTACAATGTTCATGCACACCACTTCTTCATCTTCGTCCCCTGGATTCGAATCAGTTGATAAGGAACGATCATCTTCACTGCCTTGTCCAAGTTCCCCTTCCTCACCATCCTCATCGCTCCCAATATGACCGACAACATACTCACCAATTTCACCCACATAATCATCATTGAACTCATTCAGGTCCCCATCATGACCACCATATATACCACCACTTGTGGACGGCTGGGCGCAATCGACGTGAACATACGCATTGGGTTGGCTGGACTCACCAACGACAAAACCTTGGCAATCAACAGGGAATGGTAAGGTTGGCAAAGGTGTACTTTTCTGCATGTTCCTCAACAACGACACGAAAGTGCCCAACTAAGATCACCCGCACGGTCTGTAGTGCTTCTCACATTCTCCAGAACGATGTACAACTCTGCTGAGGATAAGGACATTCGCTCAACAATGTTGAAGAATGTCGCGGTTGACTCGTCATTTTCCACATTGTAACACCGATAGTATATGGCCGAACCAATCAGCTCAGGACAACGGTAATATAATTTCAACTGAAACCCCCCACTAGCAATACCAAGCCGTGTAAAAATTAAATGAACTAGCTCGGAGTGGCTTAACCTCCTTTCCAGAGTCACGTTCCACTCTGGTATGGGAGGGTCATAATACACACCCGCAGTCAAATCAAACTTAATTTCACCCCCTCTATACAGGTACACAAGCAAAAACATCGAACTACTGCATTATACAAATGAATAACATTTAACTTGATATTCATAACGACAGTACACTATTATGCTTTTTTCATTTTCCAAACAATAGTACCACCCTAATTAAACTATTACTACAACTTTAATGCAAATAATAGAACCACACTAATTAAACTATTACTACAACTTTAATGCAAACAATAGTAAACAAATCACACATAATCAATTCACATATATTCACTCTCTTTCAACAATTTCGTAGAATCAAGATAAGTAATAACTCAAACAACGTACAATCTTCAAAAACATTATCATCAACAAGAACTTTACAAGTACTTCATAAATAATAATATTACGCCTAATTCAATCGAAAAAAAATAAGAGACCAAATCGCACATAATCAATAAACACATTCGTATGATAATGAATTCTTTAAATACCTTTACAAGATTACAAAAATTTGCAAAGCGGTCAATGGCGGTCAACGTCAGTCAATGGCGGTCAACGGCGGATCGAGAATGCTCGGGCTGCGAAGTTCGGAAACATTTAACGATAAATAAAAAAACATACAACCAAACAACAATAAGAAAGATAGAAAAATTACCCGACAACTTTGGAAACGAAGGGCGGCGATGAAACTCGGCCAATGACGGGGCAAGATGAAGAAACGGGTTTGGATTGCAGATGAAGAAAAGGGTTTGAATTGCAGATGAAGAAGGCTGGGCTGAATAAAGGAACAGATGATTAAATAGCTACGGATGGGATGCATTATATAAAAACCAAGGACGCATTGCAAGAATGCATCCTCAAGGCCCACAGGATCCACCCTTTTCTTCAAACCATTTTCTGAATGCATGCAAAAAGGTCAGCCTTTTCTGAATGCATGCAAATGGGTCAGGAATCTCTGGATTTCTGCACATTTTGGCCCAGGGAGGAACTTTGCATGTGGTCAAGAACTTTGCATGCGGTCAAAATAATCATGCAGTCAAAGAACTTTGCATGCATGCAAATTCTGCAAAGGGAGACAAAAGTTGTCAGTGAGGACGCATGAGGACAATGCGTCCTCATGCCAAGTCCAAATAATCAAGCGGTCAAAGACCTTAAAAACAAAATTAAACGGAGGATGCATTCCGGCAATGAGTCCCCTTCTTCCCCTGACGAAAAAAAATATTAATGCACTGAGGACGCATTTGCCAAATGCGTCCTCAGGCAAACTGAACCAAAAAAATGGAAAACATAGAGGACGCATTGTGCTAATGCGTCCTACACACTTGCATCCATGGGTAGGCACTGTAGCCATAGATATAGAATTTTTCCCCGATATCTTCCACCCCTCCCCATTATTCTCTCTCATTTCCACACAATTGCACCACCTCTCCTCCCCCTTCTTCTCTCACATTGCCATCGTCATCACCTCCACTACCTCCATTGTACCCACCACTTCCAACACTTCCATCGACACCGCTAGCCACCACCTCCATCACCTCAGCAAGCGCACTAAATGGTAGAGAAATGGCGAATTTAGGCACACCAAAACGGCGGGTTGGTGAGCTCGATTTTCATATTTGAAATGGGTCCATCACTCCAGTCTCACTATTCTGACCATGCTTCACTTTGCTTTTGACCTGGTTGAATCTAAGAGCTTTTTTTGAGAGATTCGACGGAGAAACGCAAGGCTATGGTGCGCCGGGATGTCGAACGTGAAACTTTTCACACTTTTTAGTGAGGTTTGATTAATTATTTTAAATATTAACATATTAATGGCTAGTTAGTGCACCATCATTTTTATATTTCTAAATAAAATTACATTTCAAAATTTTCTGTAATTGCATAATAAAATTCCATCTAGCTAAAATTTAATATAAATACGCGGACAAACCGAATATGGGTTGGGTATGAATAATTTTAAAAAATATGGGCATGACCCATTTCGACATGTTTCATAACGGGTTAAAAATGGACAAGTAAAAAATGGGTTGAGTTGAATCTGCTTAACCAACGGCTCGAAAAATCACCCGTGGATCAAAATGAGTAAACCCATAAGTGTCAACTCATATAATGAACTATATAGGTTTATATACCAACCCATAAAGGTAAACCCACGATTTCTAACCCACACATTGACACATATGGGCTTATATATCAACCCATATGGGTAAACAACCGAGTTTTAACCCATTTATTGACCTATATGGGTTTATATACCAACGCATATGGGTAAACTCGTGGGTTTCAACCCATACAGATAAACCCACGAGTTTCAACCCATATATTGATCCATATGGATAAACACGCGGTCAACCCGCATACCCAATCCTCACAACCAATATTTTTTAATTACCCAATTGACTTGCTACCCACCCAGCCCATTTAATGACCCATATGGATGACACCGTGAGTTGTAACTCACATATTGACCATATGGGTAAACTCGCAGTTAACCCACATACCCAATTCACTCAATCCATATTTTTTTAAGAGTTAAATGCTCATATAACCCTATGTTTTTTTGGTTTGTGCTAATATGGGCCTGTGAAGTTGAAAAGTGCTATTGTAACCCTGTGTTTTGCTTGAATGCGCTAATATAATCCTAGAGGCCTGAATTTGGCCGAAAATACATGAAATGACTATTATAGACCATTTTTTTAAAATCAGAAAAAGTGAAAGGACAATTATGCCCTCATTCATTTTTTCCTTTTTTTCCTTATTCTTTCCGCCCTGGTTCATTGGTAAAGAAAATTGGTTCATTTTCCATTCTTCTTCTTCTTCTCAATTCTTATTCCTTCTTCTTCTCTGGATTATATTTTTCTTTTCCTTCTTCTTGATTCTAATTCCTTCTTCTTCTCTCGATTCTCCACTTTCCGACGCTTGGCTGAGGGGCGCCAAAAAATGGGGACGGTGATAATCGGGTTGTGGGGCTAGGTTATGTGTTGGCAGTGAGAATCGAGCGTTGTTTTCATTTGCATTCGGCTAGCCAAAAATTGTGTGGTGGCAAAGGTAGGTAGGTGAGGTGGTGCTGGTGGCGACAAGAGCAGTGGTGGCGATGGGGAGGTGAGGTGGTGGGGCAGTGAGGTAGGGTTTTTATTGGTGGTGACGGATTACTTCTGGGTAGTGGGGCAATCGGTTTCTAGGTGGTGGCGATGGGAGGTGAGGTGGTGGGGCTGTGAGGTAGGGTTTCAATTGGTGGTGCAGATTGCTTCTGGCTGGTGGGGTAGTGTAGGCAGAGACAAGAGTGGTTGTGGCGAGGGGGAGGTGGGGTGGTGTGGTGGTGAGGTAGGGTTTCGATTGGTGGTGATGGATTGTTTCTGGGTGGTGGGCGATCGGTTTCTGGGGTTTCTGGGTGGTGGCAATGGAGAGGTAAGATAGGGTTTCGAGAGGTGGTGGCGATGGGAGGTAGGTGAGGTGGTGACAGATTGATCAGTCGGCGGCGGCAACCAGATTCTAGCTCCAAATACTAGATTCAAGTGGTGATGGAGTGGAACTTCAGATTTTGGCGTCCCGGCAGCGGGGGCCTGGAAGAGAGGCGGCGGCGGTGGTGATGGCGGAGGTGGCGAAGCGGTGGAGCAACAGTGACTATGTTATGGAGAAGAAGAAGAACAACAAGGGGTAATTTTATCTTTACATTTTTAGTTTTAAGACTAGGGTTATTTTAGTCTTTTTAGTTACGGTCAATGCCAAAAAATGCCAAGTTAATGTCAGAATAGTGTCAAAAGGTTATATCGGCAATTTTGATGCAAAAGATAGGGTTATAATAACACTTTCTAACTTTACAGGGTCATATTGGCACATATGACCAAAATATAGGATCATATCAGTATTTTGCCCATTTTTAAAATTACCCATTTGACTTGTTACTCATTTTACCCATGTCACCAAAATCCGTACGATTTTTTTAAAAAAAATTCGCTTGACCCATGGGTTACGAGTTTATCTTGGCACCCCTAAGGTATATGCTTCAGCCTTTTTTCAGAATAAGAGGATGCATTATTTGAGTTCTTTAATTTCAATCCAAATATTCATACTCCTTCTTCTCACATACGCTTTGACTTTTGATATTTGACTAAAAAATGTTTGATCGTTAATATCTTTAATTATGTACAGTTAAAAACTATAAAAAAATTACTTCTTCGAAAAAATATACATTATAACGAATTAAATATTATATCACATGATAATATTCTTAACTATTTATAAATAAAATTTATAATTTGAATTAGTTAATTTTAACTAAATGAACCAGGCGGATCTATTCATGGACAAGGTAGGGCAATTGCCGTACCTTTATTTCAAAAAAAACATTTTAAATATTTTTTAGTTATACTCCCTCCGTTTCACTAATAGGGACACCATAGGTGTTTAGATTTAGGTGAAAAAAATAAGTGGATGAAATTGAATCTAGAAAGTAAAAAGTAGAATGAGTGAATGAAATTGAAGGAATCTTATCAAAAATGGAAAGTGTGTCAATATAAAAGAAACAACCCGAAAAGGAAAGTGTGTCAACAATAGGAAATAAAGGGAGTATATGATTATTTTTAATTAGTGCCCTAATTTATTTTTAATTTTGGACCCACTTTATTCCTTTAAATTTAAAATTTTCTCAAAATTTTAACACTACCTTCAAAGGCAGAGTTATCAAATTAAATTGTGACACACCCAATTTTTTTGGTATCCACCTTTGAAATAAACGGTACAATTAAAGTTTATACTCGGTCATAGGGAGTATCATTCCTCTTCGGTGGAAGTTATCACTAAACAAAAGTATGTACTCCCTCTGTCCCATTTGTATATACATTTTTGCTTATTTGACATTATTCTCCATTAAAGTTTAACCGCATATTTAAAAAGATATATGAACAATAATATTATCATATATGATATTGTTCAAATCGTAGTTTTAAAATATTAAGTTTTTATTTACTATTACGGTACATAAGTAAAGATATTAATGATTAAATATGTGTATCCGCGTAAAAAATAAAAGTGCAAAATCCAGTGGCATGGAGGGAGTAGCATAATTAATCATCGTTCTGAGGATTTAAAACTGAAATTCTGGGGTGCACCATCCCAATAGTTGTGCATTTTGCTGTTGTGTAGATGTTGTATTGTGTTTCTCTGTGTTTGTCATTAGTAAAATGGAAAATGAAATGCCTCCATGTGCTGCCTTAATCATCATTATGAATTTATAATGTAGATGGGGAAAATGGAAAAAGGCCCCATCAATATCACCACTAAAAAGGTAATGCTGTTCATATATGGCAGACCAAAGGCATAAATCTCTACTGTCAAAAAATAGACATTAAACTCATCACTGTGGCCCTTTGCCCAAATGATGGTCGCAATATATTGTTAAACTAGCCTCTTCCAAATTGGTTTTATATCTGAATTAACCATCACTGATTCTTTAACGCATCCAATATATTCAAAAACTGCAGAGTCCGTCCTATAACAGCCTATGGTCTTTCTATAGTTTATAGTAGAGTAACTATAATATTTTATTATTTTAAAAAATAAAAGCTTTAACTTATAAATTAAATATTTCAATTGAAATACATGATCAGTTAAATTAGTATTAATACATAAAATATATGGTACATAAAATACAATGTTTAAGTTACAAAATACAATAATCAAGTTAGATATGTAAAAGTATTTAAACTAAAAAACTACAATGATTGTTTCATATATCGAAATGTGACTTATTCTAATGCCGGACCATTTTTAATTGCTTATTATATAATTAAATATGAGGAGGTCTCTAGACAGGTGGTTTGTCCATCAACTTATGGACAATTGACAGTTTAGGGACATATTTGCAATTAATAAAAATGAAGTACTTCCTCCTTTCCACTGCATATGTTTGGCACAATAGGTTTAAGTGTTATTTTTGCAAGTTGAAATGTGTGAAGAGAATTGAGTAAAAAAGTAAAAAGTTTAATGAGTGGTTGAGAATGGTGTACCTTTTGCAATAAAGGGAAAGAGGATAATCTTAGAAAAATATTTTTTTTTAAATGTAAGGTTATTGAAATAAAGGGAGTACCTTCTTGTAGGTCAAACCAATACTTCAGGTCGGGTAATTAACTTTGAGAGATAACCCCATTATGGATCCACGTTTACAGTGTCCCAATTGCCAGAACGAGGAAGCAATAGAGGTAGTTGGGAACCTAATTGGTGAGTTTCTTGCGGTGGAAAAATGGAGGATTACAGTGTGCGATCGATGTCACCAAGCCCCTAAAAGATGTTCAAACACTGAAAGATCTGGGGGAGAATCTCTAGTTGTTCTTGAACTCGGAGTTGAAATTGGAGGAACAAAAGTTGCAGAGAAAAAGTTGCTAAATGATGAAACTTGAAAATTCAAAAGTTGCCTTTAAAAGTAAGGGGTTGATTACTCTTAACTACCCTCCTTCGTTTGGATAATGCAAGTCACTCAGTTATTTGTGTTGAGAGTGTTATCGGTGTTGTTCATATTAAAGTTGATCTCATACTGTTATCACTGACATTTTTGAAGGCGTCAAATGAGTTCTTTTTTTTAATTAAGACCACATGACGTGGGGGAGATATATTAGGCTTCCCAAACCTAGTAAAGCTATACAGATATAGAAAAGGTTCAAGTGATAACTTGGCCTTGACAAAATTAGTCCTTATACTAGATGTTATACAAAACATGTTCCTAAGGTAGTACCGTGATGATGCTAGTCTGAGAGAAGGTTTTGTGGTTGAAAAGGTGAGATCTTAGAGATAGCTTTGCAATGCACGATTCCTATCAACACGAACTCCACCCCCGTAATGAGTTCAAGTAATGTTTTATTCTCTGGTGATAAGAGAGGGCCTGGTGTTGGGTGAAGCTGCAAACCAAATTGTCTACGTACACTATTCAACTAACAAATACACACTAAATAATGAATATTAACAAATGCAACATTTAAGTAAACAAGTGCAGCTCCTATTTTGAAATAAACAATCAACAACAACAAAAAATAATAATAAAAGGTTGAGAGAATGATTTCCTGTAATCATCAAATATATTACTGACATGAATAAATAGAGTACATAAGGAAAGCTAGTGCTAGTAGAATTCTAGCCTAGTTAACAAGTCTATTTGTAATCAATCAAATCTAATCAGAAACTTAATTTACTCTAACACACCCCCCCTCCCTCTCAAGCAAAGCGTCGGATGTTCAGTGATGCAAAACTGGATATGAAGAACTCGAACAATGGGTGAGAGAGCCCTTTGGTGAAGATGTAAGCAATCTGAAGAACAGTAGAAACATGAGCAGCACGCAGCTTGCTAGAAGCAAGCAACCCTCGAACAAAGTGATAATCAATGTTGAAGTGCTTCACCCGCTCGTGAGCAAGTGGATTATGAAATAAGAAAATGGTGATATTGTTGTTGCATAACAGCAGCGGAGAACCCGTAAGCGGAACTCAAAGATCTCGGAGCAAATGAGTCATCCAGACAACCTCTGAAGTAGTGTTGGCGAGAACCCGATACTTATACTCGGTGCTGGAATGAGAAACATTGAGCTGTTTCTTGGCACTCTAGGAAACTAGGTTTCCACTAAGAAAAATAACATAGCCATACATGGATCGGGGAATCTCCAGACAACGAGCCTAGTCAGTATCGGAATACCCCAACACCTCAGGATAATTGGCAGAGCGAAAAGTGAGACCGAAATGGAGCGTTCCTCAAACTTAATGAAGAATCCGAGTGACTGCAGCAAAATGGTCATCACGAGGATCCTAAAGAAAATGATTGATGGTGTTAACCAAAAAAACCAGATCAGGATGAGTGATAGTCAGATACTGGAGTGCACCAACTAGAGAATGGTACAACGTCGGATTCCGAAATGGAGAACAGGAAGAGTTGTGTAACTGTGAGCCAGGTACAAATGTAGTAGACACCGGTGCAGCCTCAGACATTCTGGCATGATTTAGAATGTCCCGAGCATACTTAGTTCGACCGAGAAGTAAACCCAATGAAGTGGGCAATACCTCTAAGCTAAGAAAGTAATGAAGGGTGCCTAAGTCCTTGATAGCAGACTCCTGTTGTGTTCGATTAATAAAGTTCCGAAGAAGCGTCGAGTCGTTGCATGTAAGGATGACCAAAAGTTACAACAATAACGAGCCTCGAGAGAGAACAAAAAGAGAAGTATTGGCAGAACTGCACTGAAACCCAAGCTGAGATAAATAAGTGTTGAACCATTGAAACCAGGCTTGAGGGGCATGCTTAAGAACATAAATAGCCTTCCATAAACGACAAACATAATCCGGATGGAGAAGATCCTTGCAGCTAATAGGTTTCACCATATAGACAGGAGTATCGAGAACACTATTGAGAAAAGCATTCTTGACATTCTGCTGATGAAGCGGCTATGAGCTCATCATGGCAATGGTGAGAACTGTCCAGACAGTGGAGGCTTTGAACACGGGATTGAAAGTGTGGTCAAAATCAAAACCCAGAATCTGAGAAAAACCCTACCCTACAAGTTGAGCCTTAAGAAAATTAACCATGACATCTAGACGATACTTCAAGCGATAGACCTATTTGGAACCAACAATGTTGATGTCCCATGGGCGGGAAACCAAATCCCAAGTACGTTGTCCACGAAGAGCTACTATCATCATCCATAGAAGAAACCCAAGAAGGATCCTGAAGAGATGAACAGTAATCTGTGGGTTCCAACTGAGCAAATAAAGCAGCAAGAAGACCTTAGCAACAATGTCCGAGTAGTCTCTGAGCTGAATATCCCCATTCGTCGACCAAGTGTCCATCCGATAGGGGCGGACCCTAGGAGGAGAAGCCAGAGAAGTGGAGTCGGCTGAGGCAACTGATGATGGGGCAACTGAACTGGGCGGAGACTGGGCGACTGGACTGGCCGGCGGAGATACAGGCGGTTCTGGCAGATGAATTGGAGCTGAATCTGTGACACAAATGGAGAAAGAGGTTGAATGAGATGTAGTCAGCACAGAAGAAAATGTAGGCAAATAATGCCCCAAATCAGAATCAAGATCAAGAAATGTAAAAACATCTAACACTGAAGGTGGAGAACCGGTCGTCGAAGGAAGGGATGGGGAGAATGGAAAGCACATCTCGTCAAAATGAGCATGTCGAGTGACATCGATTCTGCCAGCAGTGCGATCGGGGCACCGAAAACCTTTATACTGTAAGCTGTAACCAATAAATACACACTGAATACTGCCAGGAGACAGCTTGTGGTCGGCAAATGGGCAAATGAATGGGAAGACCCGATAGCTAAAGGCATGATAATTGGTGTATATGGGAACCTAACCTCATATGGTGATCATTCGCTAAGAACATGAGTGGGCAACCAATTTATTGTATAAGTAGTTGCTGCTAAGGCGTTAGGCCAGTGGGGGAGATGGATATGAGAGTGATACAACATAGACAAACCCATCTCAGCAATGTGGAGGTGTTTGCACTCAGCCCGACTGTTCTGCTCAGGAGTATATGTGCAAGAAATCTGATAATGAATTCTCTTTGTCTGAAAGTGAGAGCGTAGGCGACAATTTACGAATTCGGTCCCTCAATCACTCTGAAATGCATTAGTGGTGGAAGAGAATTGGTTCTCCATAAAAGCCTCAAATTGGCGATATTCATCCCTGATAAGATGTATTTTGCGTAAATAATCTTGTATTACTGATAGGAATAAATAGAGTACAATAAGGTGATAGAATAAGAGTAGAACTCTAGCTTAGTCAACATGACTTATCTAAAATCAATTATAATCTAATCAGAAATATGATATACTCTAACACCCCCCCCTCAAGCGAAGCGTCGGATGTTCAGCAACACAAAGCTTGGACCGAAAGAACTCAAAGAGGGGACGAGAAAGTCCTTTAGTGAAGATGTCAGCAATTTGAAGACCAGTGGAGACATGTGCAACACGCAGCTTGCCAGACGCCACCAACTCTCGAACAAAATGATAGTCGATGTCAATATGCTTGGCCCGCTTACGAGCAACCAGATTTTGAGCCAGAAAAATGGCACTACTGTTGTCATATAACAACAACGGGGAACTCGAAAGCAAAAGACGAAAGTCCCGAAGTAAATGAGTTAACCAAACCATCTCCGAGGCAATGTTAGCAAGGGCTCGATACCCGGACTCAGTGCTGGACTGAGAGACAGTAGGTTGTTTCTTGGCACTCCAAGAAACAAGATTTCCACCAAGAAAGACTGCATATCCATATGTAGAACGACGAGTCTCAAGACAACTAGCCCAATCAGCATCTGAATACCCCAAGACCTCAGGAGTACTGGCCGAGCGAAAAGTGAGGCCAAAATGAAGAGTGCCTCGGACATAGCGAAGAATCCGAGTAACTGCGGAATAATGGTCAGTGCGAGGATCCTAAAAAACTAACTGATTGTGTTGAGCGCAAAGGGCAGATCAGGACGGGTAATTGTCAGATACTGAAGGGCACCAACAAGAGATCGATACAACGTCGAATTCTGAAAAGGCACACTGGTGGAACTGTACAACTGAGTACCAGGAACAAAAGGGGTAGAAACTGGAACTGCATCGGACATACCCGCACGAGCGAGAATATCTCGAGCATACTTAGCCTGACAGATAAGTAGACCCGAGGAAGTAGGTGAAACTTCTAAGCCAAGAAAGTAATGGAGTGCACCCAAATCTTTAATAGCAAACTCCCGATGTGTCCGATCAATAAACTTCCAAAGAAGCACAGAGTCATTGCCCGTGAGAATAATATCATCAACATAGACCAGTAGATAGAGCAAGGATGAGCCTCGAGAGAGAATAAATAAGGAAGTGTTGGCAGAGCTACACCGAAACCCGAGTTGAGATAAATAGGTGCTGAACCGCTGGAACCATGCTCTAGGTGCTTGCTTAAGACCATAAATGACCTTTCGCAGGCGGCAAACATAATCTGGATGAAGAGAATCATTGTAACCAACCGGTTGCACCATGTAGACCGGAGTATCAAGAATATTGTTCAAGAAGGCATTTTGACATCCAACTGATAAAGAGGCCAGGATCGCATTGTGGCAAGGGCAAGAACGGTTCGAACAGTGGAAGCCTTGACAACCGGACTAAAGGTATGATCAAAATCAAACCCTGGAATCTAAGAGAACCCTTCAGCAATAAGATGAGCTTTGTGACGCCCAACCATACCATCAAGATGATACTTCAGCTGGTAAACCCACTTGGAGCCAACAACGTTGACACCAGAAGGACATGGAACAAGGTCCCAAGTATGTTGTCCTTGTAAGGCAGCAATCTCCTCATTCATCGCACCAACCCAAGATGAATCCTTCAACGCCGAATGATAATGAGCGATAAGGGTATCAAGGAGGCCATGAGCCACAAGACCAGAATAGTCTTGACGCGAGACAGCACCAGTGGAAGATCGAGTGGCCATAGGATGAGTATGACGCTGTGAAGATGAAATCGGAGGAGAAGGAACTGGAGAGGGTACCTGGGACTGAATATCAGAGGTGGCCGAAGATGATGCAGCAGAGGAAGGAGAGCTGACCACCGGTGACCGAGATGGGGTGGAGAGGTCAACAGTCGGCGGAACAACGTCTGGCGAACAAATGGAGTCAGGCATAGGAGAAGGCTGATTAGAAGTCAAGAGAGGCAGACCAGAGCTGCCATCAGCGTCCAGAAAAATGGCAACGTCCAACATCGAGAGAGGAGAGCCAGCTGCCGAGGGTGAAGACGAGGCAAAAGGAAAACAGTCTTCATCGAACCGTGCATGGCGAGTGACAAAGATTTTTCCAGTGGCAGGATTAAGACAACGAAAGTCCTTATAATAGCAGATGTATCCGATAAAAACACAAGAAATGCTCCACTGAGATAACTTGTGAGGGGTCATAGGACGAACATAAGGGAAGACTTGACAACCAAAAGGATGGAAGTTAGAGTAGGTCGAAGTACGATGATGAAGACGTCCATACGGAGAAGTCCCTTATAACACCGGAGTCGGAAGCCGATTAATGGTGTAAACCACGGTAGCAAAAGCATTATCCCATCTCGACAGTGGTAGATGGGAATGAAAGAGCATAGTGAGTCCCATTTCGGCAACATGTCTGTGCTTACGCTCGGCCCGACCATTTTGCTGCGGAGTATAAGGGAACAAAACTTGATAGTGAATGCCTTTGGAGGCAAAATGGGAGCGTAAGCGCGTATTTAAGAATTCAGTGCCATCATCACTCTGAAAAACCTTAATTTTGGACGATTCTTAACTAAAGCCTCGAACTGCAAGTAAGTGTCGACAAAATCGAATTTTCAATGCAAGGGAAAAAACCATGTAAAGCGAGAAAAATCATCCACAAACAAGGCATAATAAGAGAAACCATTCGAAGACAAAACTGGGGAAGGCCCCCACAAATCACAGTGAATCAAATCCAAGACGTGTGCAGCACGCTTATTATTCTCAATAAAAGCTAACCGCTGCCCTTTTCCCATAACATGGAGCACAAGTATGCGGTTTGGGTAATATCGAAGAGACAGACAAGAGACCAGATTTCTGTAAATCAGAGATGATAGAGGCTGGAACATGCCTCATCCGAGCATGCCAAAGCTCAAAAGATGCCCGTCCAGTACGCTGCTGCAAGAAGGAAACGAGACCTGCGCCACCCTTGTCCAAAACATACAGGCCATCTTCACTGTGACCCTTGCCCACAATTTCCTTGGAAATTTTGTTCTGAATCACAAAGTTTCAATCATCAAAAGTAACAAAGACATTTAAATCCTTGGTCAGTTTACTAATGGACAGTAAATTCTTAGTGATGGCAGGGACAACAAGAATGTCAGACAGTATCAAGGAATCAGAAATCCGAGAATCACTAATATGAGAAATTGGAACCAAAGCACCATTACCAACATAAACAAAGGAATTACTAAAGTAAGGTGCGACACTGTCAAGGTCAGACGCAGAAGACACCATATGACTAGTGGCACCAGAATCAACGTACCAGTCAGAAGCACGAGAGGACGGCTCCAACTGGAGCGAAGTTTGAAAATTTTCAACCAGGTACGAGGAATCAGAACGGAGAGTCTGGGCTAACATCTTGTAGCAGATAGCCGCATAATGGCCCAGACGACCACACCAGGTGCAATGAGGACGGCCGCGACCAGAACCAGCCGTCGGCAGAGGAGGGCGTGGAATCGACCCATTGAGATATCCAAAAAGCTTCTGAAGACAAAACGTATTCAATCTGGCGTTTCCAGAGAAGAAAGTTGGTCTTATTTAGTTTAATTTGTAGCATCTAGAGAAGAGTATTAAATGATAATTTCTCACTAGCCATGATGAGAAAGGAAGAAGGAGTTTGGCCGCTAGAGAAGAAAGAAGAAGAAGGAGAAGAGGCGGCCGGAAAAAAATATTAGGGTTTAGAAGGTAAATCAGAACACTGCTCTGATACCATGATAAGATGTATTTTATGTAAAGAATCTTGTATTACTGACAGGCATAAATAGAGTACAATAAGGTGATAGAATAAGAGTAGAACTCTAGCTTAGTCAACATGACTTATCTAGAATCAATTATAATCTAATCAGGAATATGATTTACTCTAACAATCCCAAAAATCATATTTGCGACGCAATGGGTAAAACCACGAGATTCTGAAATGATCATCAAGGAAAATGGCATAGTAGGAGAAACCATCAGCAGATAAAATAGGGGAAGGCCCCTATAAATCACAATGAATCAGATCAAGTACCCTAGTAGCATGTTTATCATTTGGAGGAAAAGATAAATGTTTCCCTTTAGCTTTTTGATACGCATCACAAATGGTGGGTTTAGGAAAAACCAATGAGATAGATAAGCATCCAAAAGCACCCAAACTAGAAATAATGGAATGCGGAACATGGCCAAGTCTAGCATGCCAAGTTTCAAAAGACGCACACGACTTATTTGACTTAACAATAGACAACAAAGTAGATGCACCATAATCTAAAACATAAAACATATCTTCAATATGATCGTGACCCAAGGCTTCCCTAGTGATTTTATGTTGAATAATAAATGAACGATCATAAAAAAATACAACAATATTTAAATCCCGAGTTAATTTGCTAATTGAAAGCAAATTTTTAGTGATATTAGGTACCATAAGCATATCATAGAGAGGCAAAGACTTAGAAATCTGAGAATCACCAATATGAGTAATAGGACATTGAGAACCATTACCAACATAGACGTGGGCAGAACCATTATATGGTGTCACATGATTAACAGCAATGGGAGACGATGCCATGTGTTTTGTGGTGCCAGAATCCAAATTCCACTTGGAGCCACTGTGTTTAAACTCTGAAACACCACTAGAGTAAGCCATAATGCACACAGAGACAAAATGGGAAAAAAAGCACAGAGTCGCTGAGTGCGTGTAGGGACGCACGAGAAGACCTGCGAGCACATGTATAGATGCGCTGGAACATATGGTGCATGTAAAAATGAGAAAGGTAACCCGCTGGTGCATGTGGACATGTGGGGGAACACCTGATGGGCACGTGGATCTAACGCGCTGGAAGACGTGCTGGCGTAGAGGCGATGACCGTCTAAGAGGATGTTGATGGAGGTCGCCGACAGGATGTGCTGGAGGTCAACAGCCTAGAGGAGATGAAGAAGTTGGCTGGAGAACATGAAAGAAGTCGCTAAGGTCGCTAGGCCTAAAGGAGATGAAGAAGTCGATCGGAGAACACGAAGATGACCGCCGCTGGAGAACTATTACCGACAACAAGCAATACACCAGAGAGAACCAATTTGGAGAGAAAATGCCGCCACTGCCAAAGAGAAAACGATGCTGCTGCAGGGACAAATCAACGCCGGATAGAAAAAGCTAGACTTATCGGAGGAGATGACACCCGCCAACAAAGAAGAAGCACTGCTGAAATACACCGGAATAGTGGACGTAGGACTACCGGTGGTCGCCGGAAGTTGGCCGGAACTTCACCGGAAGTTGGACGAAACTTTACCGGAACTTGACCGAAACTTCACTAGAACCAGGTGGTGGTTCTGTCGGCCGGAAAAGAGATAGGGGGAATGCGGCAGATAGAAAAAAAAAAGGTCTAATGATCAGACTTGCTCTGATACCATGAGAGAATGCTTTCCCATAATCATCAAATGTATTATTGGCATGAATAAATAGAGTGCATAAGGAACGCTAGTGCTAGTAGAACTTTAGCCTAGTCAACAAGTCTATCTATAATCAATCAAATCTAATTAAAAACTTCATTGACTCTAACAAAAAGGTCATACACGGTACAACTAACAAGTACACACATAATACTAAAAAAATACAATATATTAGTAAACAAATGCAATTCCTAATTCAAAATAAACATCAACAACTAATGAAAAACAAAAGGTAATACACAGTACAACTAACAAGTATATACTGACTAATAAATGCATAAATAACTAAACACATGAATATTGTTACATTACCCTCACACAATGTAGAGCTTTACTTATACATCATTTAGACTAACTTATACGTAACTTTCCTAGACAAATGCAAATAGAAAAATAGCATGTATTTTTCTTATCTTGACATGTCGCACAAGCTTTTGCCTTCGAATCTTGATGTTACGGTGTTTTTGTTAACTTGTGGAAATCTTGGCCTCTTTTGACATTGGAATTTGGTTAGAAATCTGGTTGCATTTTGACTGAGTAGTAGATGAAGTAAAGATCGTGTAGAGAATCAAAATCGTGTTTATAGTTATAGTTACCGACATGTTCAATATTTGATTTTTTTTATATAGAAGACTGTAATCCTTAATAATTTGTTGATATTAATGAAGAAATACATATTGACTTTACATACATATGATTTCCTTTGATTTAACATGCATATATTTTTTATTTGAGAGATTGTTAATAAGGCTGCAAAAAGACAATTGAAATTATAAGACATTGGAAAATGTGTTAGTTGTAAAATATGAAAATGAATAACAAACTGACAGCAATTCAAACATCCTTTGAATTCAGATCTTAGAGAAGAGATTATAAAATTCAAAATTAATATAACCAATTAAAGTAGGTGGCGCTGAGGAGGAGAAAGGCGTTGGCGAGGAGGGGGGCGTCGTACACTGATGATATAAGGTAGTATATCCTAGTCGATGGATCCAAATTAATGGGTTTGACCTGCGACAAAGTAATCCATTTTTATTAATTGTAAATAAGTCTCTAATCTATTCATAAACTTATGGATGTGCAACATTTCCTAAAGCCTTTCCATTTAAATATAGCTTTTGAATGCTATTGTGGGTAATCTAACTTTTACTTTAGTGCTTTATTATTTTTAATTAAACTGTAACTTTTACTTCCCGTAAGAAATTGATTTTCAAACACAAAAAAATACCTCAGGTTTTCATCAGGACAATAATTTTAACTCTTTCAATGTTAGTCATAAGAAAAGAACTGTTCCTTTCTACTCTTTGGATGACATTTCTAAACCAATCACTGCCACTATCTGGAGAAAAAAAGAACCAACAGGTTGAACTATCTCCCATCCAGGAAGATTTAACAAAACATAACACTGTCACAATATCAAGTGCTTTCCAAACTCTAGATGCCCTACAGGAAGAAGATCAGGAGGGAGAAGCAGTAGAGATTTTCCACGAAACTCTGGAATCACAAGAAGCAGTTCCACACCCAATAACAACTGACAAGACTACAGTCACAACAGAAAGCCTGTCCACTCCTGAAAATAAGCAATCGGCTTGTTACTCAGAGCAGGTTTTGACCTCAGCAACCAAATCACTTGTCAACCCAGAAGATGCTCATGATGGGGATAAGAATGGTGCTCACTCCTCAACAGATCAGATAACAAAGGAAGATCAATGCACTCAGACAAAGGTAAGTGCTCTCGAATCGATATCTACTCTAGATAATATGGAGAAAAGTGAGGGCAAGCTAGGAAAAAATAGTAAAGTCTCAGCTACGAAACTCAGGAAACTTAGATCCTCCCACAAAGCAACCCCTATATGTTTTAAATGGTTAAATACACCATTATAGGGAATATATTAGTCTGGAATTTTAGAGGTTATGGAACATCAATGGATAGATTAAAGGCCCTTAAGTTGTCTCATAAGATTGATATTCTATGCTTGATCGAACCCTGGCATGACAAACAGAAATTAAACACTCTGATGCATGAATTAGGTTTCAAATATGCCCTCCCCGCCCAGAATGCAAAATTTTGGATCTTATGGAACCATGCTTTTAGTATAGTTAGTTTAAAGGAATCAGATCAATTTTTGCAGGCCAGAATCTCAGAAAATGCCACTTCTGTTAGTTGGAACTTTTTTTTTATCTATGCTAGTGTCAATAGACAAATGAGGGAAACTCTTTGGGAAGATTTAAAAACTCCAACCCTAGAACCTTCCATATACATAGGGGATTTTAATACAGCTGCTTCTGTTTCTGAATATAAGGGGAGAAAATCCCTACCAGTAACAAGTATGAAACAGTTTAATGATTTCATAAATACCATGGACTTGCATGAAATCTCTACTGTGGGAAACTCTTTCACATGGAGTAATAATAGATTCAGGAATAAATGCAAGGATCTTTTGTTTCAAAGATTAGACAGGGGCATAAGCAATTTAGACTGGTTGGAACTATTTCCAAATAGCTCAATTCAAGTGCTAAATAGAATGACATTTGATCACTCACCTTTACTACTGTCTGTTCAATCGTCTGAAGAACTGGTACCAAGGCCTTTTAGATATCAAGAGATGTGGTCAAATAGACATGACTTCCAGGCCTTAGTGGTTTCAAACTGGAATTTATCATCTCCTTTAAGAGGGATGTACAGGTTAGTGGATAAACTTAAGAGGCTTAAGATCGACATTAAAGAATGGAACAAAAACACCTTTGGAAATGTTAATCAAAATCTGTTAGAAGCTGAGACAAAAGTCAATGAACTGGAAATAAAATTTCAACAATCCCAAGATGAATCAGATTTTGATGAACTAATTAAGTCAAAAGCCTTACTTTTTAGATCCCAGAAAGAAAAAAAACACTTTTTTAAAGCAGAAGGCTAGGCTAAATTGGCTTAAGCATGGGGATGCAACTACTAGCTATTTTCACCACACCATTAGGGAAAGGAGAGCTAAATCAAGAATTAGTAAAATCAAAGATGGAAGTGGGAACTGGATTTCAGAACCTCAACAGATTAAAGAAGAAGGAATTCGATTTTTTAAGGAATTACTTAATGAGGATGCCCCTCAAAAACAGGATCTTACCTGAACTATTTTCTAAGGGAAATACCTAAAGTAATTACAGAGCAACAAAACCAACTCCTCCTTCAACCTTTCAATATCCAGGAACTCAAATATGCAGTATTCGATTTAAATAAATCTAGTGCCCCTGGATCAGATGGATTCTCCGGTGAATTCTACACCACTTTCTGGGAAACCATTAAAGATGACCTTTTAGAAGCTGCAAATGATTTCATATGTAATGGTAATATCCCAAAAGCTATCTCAAGCACCTGGCTCACCTTAATCCCCAAAAAACCAATCCCAACCTCTTTCTCAAATTTCAGACCCATTAGTCTATCCAATTTTGTTAATAAAGTATTCTCAAAAATGCTAATGGAAAGGATCAAACCACTGATGCATATTCTGATTTCTCCTGAGCAGAGTGCCTTTATCAAAGGTAGGGATATAACTGATAATGTCATACAAATGCAGGAGATGGCCAGAATTTTGTCTAGGAAATCAAAGGTCTCTAACTTGATAGTAAAACTTGATATGCAAAAGGCTTTTGATAGAGTCTCATGGTCTTTCCTGAACTCCATCCTTCTTCATTTTGGTTTTCATGGGAATTTGTTAAAATAATCATGCATAATATAGCTGCTGCTCACTTTTCTGTTTTAATCAATGGAGTAACCTCAGGTTTCTTTGCATCTTCTAGGGGCATTAAACAAGGAGATCCACTTTCACCCTTTCTGTATAATTTGCTCTCCGAAGCCTTTTCTAGAGGTTTAAAGAAAATTTTTAACATAGGATACCTTCAAAATTTTGGTCTCCCTCCTTCTCGTTCCCCCGTTTCCCACTTAATGTATGCTGATGATACAGCAGTTTTTCTTAATACTAAACCTACAAACTTGAAGAGGTTTAAAAATTTTCTGCTAGCATATGAACAAACTTCAGGTCAAAAGGTCAATTTTGCAAAATCTAAATTTTTTGTAGCTCACAACACTCCTTTAGCAACAGTTCAATCTGTAAAGAGGATACTGGGAATGGAAAAAGGTTCCTTCCCATTCAAATATCTAGGAGTCCCTATTTTTTCTGGTCGCAATCTACAGGTACACTACCAACCTCTGCTGGAAAGAATGGAGAAATCAATCAATAACTGGAAGAACAGATGGCTCAACACTGCTGGTAAGATTATATTGATAAATCACTGTTTTGTTTCAATTCCCACGCATATTTTCGCTGTTTTGAGTCCTCCAAAGATAGTTTTTAAAAAAATGGATAAAATGGCATCCAGTCTATTTTGGGGGAGTTCAAATAACTCTGATAGGAAAAAGTGGAGGTCTTGGAAAAAAATGAGTCTACCTGTAGAAGAAAATGGAGTAGGTTTCAGGGATTTAAAGGCTATTGTTGATGTTTTTTCATGTAAATTGTGGTGGAAACTGCAAAAAAACTCTACTCAATGGTCCTCTCTATTATGGTCGCTTCCTATCTCTTATAAAAAATCTCACACATGGTCCAGAATATGTTATATCACAGCTAAGGCAAACAGCTATTCCAGAGTAATCTATGGTAATGGTGATTGCTCTTTCTGGAATGCTAATTGGACAGGAGAGGGAGCTCTGTTTTATAAGTGGCCTCATGAGAGGAATATCCCCTTCGAGGATATTTCACTCAGGTCTTTTATCAATAACAAAGCTTCTCTTCTCCCAAAATTGGAGCCATATTTGGCTACCAATCTATGTGCCCTTTTGCAGGATGCGAAGCTGGAGTACTCTCATGAGGATAAGCTCGTCTGGACGCCAGCCACTGACGGAAATTTCTCCATACGGTCTGCATACAATATCCTCAGACAGAAAAGGGCAAAAATCAGGCACTTCAATAAGGTTTGGTCCTCTTTCATCCCCAAAAAAATGACAGTTCTCCTATGGAGAGCCCTGAATGGATTACTTCCTTTTGATAATATTTTATGTAGGCTAGGATTCTCTTTTGCCTCTAAATGTCCCCTCTGTCATAATCACTCTGATACGTTGGAACATTTTTTTAACTCGTGCCCATCCTCTATTGCTGTATGGCAATGTGTTAATGACCTTTTAAAGCTACAACAATCAGATTTTGGAAATTTGAAGGGTAGAGTTGAGTATTATCTCTCTTTTAAGGCTGAATCCAAGATTCAGTCAAACATTACAACTGCTGCCCTTCTTGTCACAATCTGGTTTCTTTGGATTAAAAGGAACAAAATTATCTTTGAAAATGAATCTTTCTCCCAAGTTGCTTGCTTTCATGAAATCAAAGGCATGATCTATCAAATTTTCACAGTCCACCATTTGATAGGCAGTTTAGACAAGCATAAGTACTGGACTCAGGCAAATATTATTCCTCAAATCTTTCAAAAGAGAAAAAAATCAGTAACTGCTGTGAATTGGAAGAAACCACAATCCGGATATAAAATTAATACTGATGCTACATGGATTAGAGGTGGTCTTTCTTCCTTTGCTGTGATAGTTAGGAAATGGAATGGGAATGTGGTCAAAATGAGAGCAAATACTTTCCATTCTCCATCTCCTTTACATGCTGAACTCTTCGCCATTCAATGTGGATATGATATTTTCTCTGAACTAGCTCTAAATATTTGTGTGTTGGAATCAGATTGTTTAATGGCTGTTCAGGGTATTCAAAACCCCATGAGTTCCCCTTGGAGAACTTATTCCACCTGCAGCTCCCTTAATTTAAAACACCACAAATACCCAATTCAACATATCCCTAGGGAAGCAAATAGTGCTGCTGACTTCCTGGCAAAATATGCTTTAGAAAATAACCTCCACGGTGATATAGATTTTCAGGCAGCCCCCCTTTTTCTTAGGGGACTACCAACTCTTGATAGCAGTGGTTTTCCTGTGATTAGAGTAGGTGCTTTACTATCTCTTACTCCATGTTTTGACACATATCAGAGTATTCATCTCAAATGTAATGCAGTTTTTAAAAATTAGAATAGAGACTTCTGTTTCTTCCTGTTTGCTTTCCTCAGGTATTCATGCAAGAAAGTGGCAAGAACTTTTGTTCTTCACAGAAAGAACCCTGCTGGCCTTTGGATCTCCACCATCAAAACCTGGACCGGGCTGTTTTTATTGCAATGAAAGGTGTTGCCTGGCCAAAGGGAAGAATTAACACATGGGGTGGAGATTCTTTCTTTTGGAATCGTAACTACCTTTCCAAATATATTTTTCCTACATTCCAAATCCGATGTAGAATTATAGATTTCTCTCTTAAGGCAAATATATTGCCGTTAGGTAAGACACTTTCGAAATCTATGTACTCTTGGTTACTACACAGGCCTGGGGAACCTTAATAAAATATCCCTCACCTACGGATGTTTAAATTTTAAAAAAATATTTTTAATTAAACTGAATTGAATATTACTAAATAACATTGAACTGCATTAAGTTTAAATTTGATAGAATGTATGTAAATAATTAATTTTAGTTTCTTTAGTGAGTTTTATTTCGTCCACGAAAACACTGAATTGCAGTTAAGTTCATAATTAAGCAATTTATTTATATATTCTTATTTTCGAGGATCGGAAGGAGGTGAGTCTGAAATTTTTTATGTTAGATCGTGAAATCGGTAGCACTTTGATTACACAGCCCGCATTCTCCCTGATGAAAACTGGATTCTTGAGACAATTTACAAATTAACTAATGGCCAATCTAATTAGCTTTGTGAACAAATTAACTATAAATTGGCCTTTTTGTCTCCTCTATTTTCATTTGCAGTTGTACTGGTGGTACTATCACCTTCTCTTGTTTTATACTCCCCTGTCTCATATCAAATTGCACATATTTTTTTTACGCTCATCAAGAAACTTATATAATCGTTCATATATTTAACTACATATAATAACGGCAAACGAAAACTTACTTTTGAAAAACTACTTGTTATGACGAATCCAACAATATCACATACGATAATATTGTTGCTTATATATGCGGTCAAAGTTTGATAAACAATAGTGGCAAAGGGAGTAGTATATTGGAATATTGATGCCCATTGTCACGATATAACTGTATTTTTAAAAAGACTAAATTATTTTTTTAGTCCCCTACAAAGTATCTTATACCATGTTTTGGTCCCCGTTTGCAAATCAACCCTTAGACAGTACCCGACAAATTCAGAACAATTTGTTTGGTCCCCAAAGGTGATTTTCAGGTAAGACTAAATGATTTTTCAGTATAGCCAGGGGTATAATGGTAGTTTTACTAATTAAAAAATATTTTAAATTACAATTTTCATTTTCTTTAATTTTTCGTTGTCACTGCCGCCTTCATCCCCGTCTTCATCCTCAACCTTCATCATCATCTTCATCCTCACCTTCCGCCGCCTTCATTCTCGTCTTCATCCTCGTCTTCTGCCGCCTTCCGCCCCTTTCCTCGTTCCTTATCTTCATCATCAACCATTAAACCCTAGACTAGACAAAGAAGGGCAGAGATGGTGAACATCGACATTGCCTTCTAAAGGACTTACCCAGTGATGACCGCCTCCCTAAGACCGAGATCGTCTGCCCAGTGATGGCCGTCTTCAACGAAGCCGCGGCGGCGAAGACTGCTCTACGACGAAGATGAAGCGGTGGTGGCGGAGACGAAGTGGCGGCGGTGGCGACGAAGCAGCGGCGGCGGCGAAGACGAACCGCATCAACTTTTCTTTTTATTTTTTTAAACTCAGGGGTATAATGGTTATTTTACATATTTTGACCAATTTTACCATTGACTTTCCTTGAAAACCACCTTTGGGGACCAAAAAAATCATTCTGAATTTGTGGGGTACTTTCTAAGGGTTGATTTGCAAACGGGAACCAAAATATGGTATAAGATACCTTGTTAAGGAAATAGAAACCATTTCCTTGTAGGAAAGGTTATAAATGGTAGTTACCTTATAGAATTAGTTTCCTTATAGAATTAGCTATAGATGGTAATTCCTTATAGATTTAGAATCATATTCCTGTAAGTTTTTGGTTTGTTGTATCCCTATATATTGTAATCCTCATGATTGATGAGGTGTGTCATTGATGTGATATCAATGCACCATAATAAAGTCTTTTTTATATTTTATCATGGTATGAGAGCCCCAAATTCTAAACCCTAAGAAAATATTCCGCTGCCTTTTCCGAGCCACCAACGCCGATGTCAAGCCATGCATCGATCCACATGCCACCACACAGTCACCGCCGTCTGCTCCATTTTGCTGGTCACTGATTGCCACCGCCACCATCTGGTCGTGGTAATCTGTGTGCCGCCTCTTTTGATCCGATCAGTCTGTGCATTAAGTCACACGTGTCGATCCTGAAGCTCATGCGTCGTCGCGTTCCTGTCACGTGCCGCCGGATGCTGCACCTGATGCTGATTTGTACCTAATTTTGCACTATGTCTGACTCCGGAAGTAATCCCGAAGAACAGGCCCGTACTGATGCTAGTTTTGAGGCTACTGCGCTTCAGAACATGAATGGCTATGAGGTAATTGCGACTTTACTAAAACAGTTGCAGTTGCAATCTGCCCCTAAGATACCTGTACATATTGGTCATTTGTCGACTGACCTCTACTTCATTGGCTCTTCTGAAGGACCTGGTTTGGTTATTGCACCCACCATCCTGAAGTGTCAAGAGAATTACCTTGAATGGTCTCCTACAAATACTGCTCTTACTGAATTTGAATACTGCTCTACCAACTGCTATTGTTATACTGAGATATTTTTTTAAAAAAATTTAATGATTAGAAATTTCATAATATTCTTTGCAAGTTGGCCATTCTTGTCATCATGCTCCAACTTGAGGAAGAGTGTTAAGGAAATAGAAACTTTTTCATTGTAGGAAAGGTTATAAATGGTAGTTATCTTATAGAATTAACTTCCTTATAGAATTAACTATAGATGGTAATTCCTTATAGACTTAGAATCTCATTCCTGTAAGATTTTGGTTTGTTGTATCCCTATATATTGTAATCCTCATGATTGATGAGGTATGTCATTGGTGTGTCATTGATTAATATCAGTGCACCATAATAAAGTTTTTTATATTTTATCGTGTTGAGAGATAAATCCTACATCGGTTTCTTACAAAGATAATGACTTATATATAAGGTCTTGGGTCCCCTCCACTTAGTACCATTTGGTTTTAAGATGAAATCCCAAACTACTATGAAATTTAACATGGTATCAGAGCCCAGGTTGGGTTATTGGGCCGATGTGTTGATCCCCTTTAATTTGGCCTGATGTGGGTCGTGGAGTGTTTCCACGTTGGCACGTGAGAAGGCGTTAGGCCTGTCAAATGGATTATTGGATCAACCCATTATCCAAACTCAGTTAACCCATTATCCAATGGGTCTTTATCCAATTAACCAATTTATTAATGGGTCATAATGGGCTGGATCATAAATCGGTTGGGTCATTAAATTGATAACCCATTGGACAACTCATGAGATAACTCATATGACCCAATGTGTTAAAATATATTATCCAATAAGTCATTATGTAACTAACACAATAAGTTATCATTCAATATTTTCTTCTGATTTGGGTTACAAGTTGTCATTATCCAATGAGATCGGGTATTAAATGCTCATTGGTTTCTAGGATTTGGCGGGAAGAGAATAATTATGTTAATGGGAAATTTTGATCTCAATGGGTCTCATATTATGTTAACTTAATGGGAACCTAACAAATACCCAATAAATATCTAAAATTACCCAATTAAATGCATGTGTAATATTTAACATAAATATTCACTACAATTCACAAATTATACAAAATATAATTCACAAATTATTCGAGTTCAATCTCGTGCAATATTTTAGTTCGAACAGTATTCGAGCTCGTACAGTATTCGAATTCAATCCCGTACAGTATTCGAGCTCGTACAGTATTCGAGCTCAATCTCATACTGTATTTGAGTTCGTACAATATTCGAGTTCAATCTCGTACAGTATTCGAGCTCAATCTCGTACAGTATTCGAGTTCGTACAATATTCGAGTTCAATCTCGTATAGTATTCGAGTTCAATCTCGTATAGTATTCGAGTTCGTATAGTATTCGAGCTCAATCTCGTACAATATTCGAGTTCGTACAATATTCGAGTTCAATCTTGTACAGTATTTGAGTTTGTACAGTATTCGAGTTCGTACAATATTCGAGCTCGTAAAGTACTTGAGCTCGAGCTCGATCCCAACTAATATTGTTCGTTAATTTAATCGAGTTTACAAAGCCAACATATTATATATATTTTTTATTTTTATAAAATATAATATAATCTACATAATATAATAAATGATTATATATTAGGAAAAAATTAAATGATTTGTAATCAAACTTGTGAAAATTTAGTTATCTTGTGATGTGAAATTATCCACGGGTCACCCATTATCCAACCCAACTAAACCCAATAACTACAACCCAATAACTACAACCCAATTATATTCATTAACCCAATGGGTCATTATCTAATAAGTATTATCCAATAAGTGAAAATAGTATATAGATAACGGTTATCCAACGGGTGACCCGATCCGTTTGACGGGCTTAGGGTACGTGTTGAAAGATATATCTCACATCAATTTCTTACATAGATAATAACTTATATATAAAGTCATGGGTCATCTCCACTTAATACCGATTGATTTTAAGGTGGAAGTCCAAACTATTATGAAATTTTACATACTTTGTATGGGACTAAAACAACAATTTAGTCTTTTAAAAAAAATGATATGACCTTCTGTTGAGGGTTAGCAGTAGCTTTATGAAACATTGAACTTAATTAGCGAATATAAAATTCCCACCCCAAACATGCATGGTGCGTCACCGCCCATTATTTGCCTTGCTCTAACGGCCATCTAATAATGTAGTTTATAATACCAAAGGGTTGACATTAATTCATCCCACAAAGTTGCTATAAATACCCAATTCTCATTGCACTTTCTCAATCATCACACCATAAAACTTCTTTCTAAGCCTCATACTTTTTCTCTCAATATTCATAATTTGCTTCTTGTGGATATGGCCATTCCAGTCATCGATTTCTCCAAGCTTAATGGCGAGGAGAGAGCCCAGGTTATGGCTCAGATTGCTAATGGCTGTGAAGAATGGGGATTCTTTCAGGTAAACTCCCTCTGCTTCCACATTTAGAGTTCCATTTGGGCACGTTTGCTTATAAGTAAAACTGGCTAATTTAAAAGCATGGGAGATAATTTCTACTTTCCCCCCAAAACACTCCTAAGTCCGGCCAAACACACCATTTGTAAGGTTTCCTATTGGTATTCTTGATTGATTGACAATTTTTAAAATTGGTTGCAGTTGGTGAACCATGGGATTCCAGAGGATCTTCTTGAAAAGGTGAAGAGGGTTTGCTCCCAAGTCTTCAAGAATGAGAGAGAAGGGGGTTTTAAGAAGTCTAAACCAGTAAAGATGCTCCGAGATTTGGAAGAAAGAAACAGCAATGAGAGACTTGAGAATGTGGATTGGGAGGATGTATTTCTGCTCTCCAATCAGAATGAAAATGAGTGGCCTGCGAAAACCGTTGAATTCAAGTATTAGTCTCACTGACATAGTTTTAACTTAATGCATAAGATCATCCGTCAGCTCTACATTATACTAAACGGGGTTTGTTATTTGTGTTAATGTTAATGATCTAAATGTAACACATCAAAACATTAAAGAAAACAGAAGCATTGATTGGGTCTCGACCTCGTATCTGCACTAATCTTCGGATGCGTAATATTTTCAGGAAGACGATGAAGAAATACAGAGCAGAAGTAAAGAAACTGGCGCATAAAGTGATGGAAATAATGGATGAGAATTTAGGCCTAAAAAAGGGGCACATCAACAAAGCATTCAACGGAGGACAGGACGACCAAGAAACAGCATTCTTCGGCACCAAGGTGAGCCATTACCCGCCGTGTCCCAACCCGGAGAAGGCCATCGGCCTCCGGGCACACACTGACGCGGGAGGCGTCGTTCTGCTCTTCCAGGACGACGTCGTGGGAGGCCTCCAAATCCTGAAAGACGGCGCGTGGATCGACGTGCAGCCGATCCCCAACTCCATCGTGATCAACACGGGGGACCAGATCGAAGTTCTGAGCAACGGCAAGTACAAGAGCGTGTGGCACAGGGTTCTGGTTAGCCGCACCGGCAACAGAAGGTCAATTGCTTCGTTTTATAATCCGTCTCTCAAGGCCACCATTTCTCCCGCCCCTGAGTTGGTTGAGAAACAAGTCCAGCTGCCGGAAGAGGCGGCGGTGGAGACGGCGGAGGCGGCTTATCCTGAGTTCGTGTTCGGGGATTATATGTCCATCTATGCTGAGCAGAAGTTTCTTGCTAAAGAACCGAGGTTTCATGCCGTCAAAGCTATGTGAGACTGATCAGCTGCCATCAATTCTAACAAAAGGACTAAATATTTATCGTTAATTGTCTGTTTTTGTTTTTCGTTCGTTTTAGCTTCTGTCGGGTATGGGGTAGCAGCTGAGATGATCAAAGTTAGGCAAAAATGAATGCCGAGTATTTTATTTGGCTTTGATGTTTCAGCTGTACTATGGAAAAGGAACCACAGACGCATTTGTAATTAAGTTATGTGTATTGTTCATATGGGTTCTTTCCCTTTATGAAGGAAAGAAACAGGGAATGATAAAATTTACATTATCCTTTTGTTTTATTTCTACTTTTCTCTTTTTTTTTATAAAAGTTTTTAAATCATGAAGAGATACTTGCGAATTCAGCCCTTTGTATTGATTAGAATGGTCAAAATGTTTACATCCAAATGAGATATTTACAACATGCTATGGGATGATCCTATTCATGCATAGGCGCTAACTAATTTTACGTTTCTATCAAAGGTTTGAGTGTCAATAAGAGAAACACAAAGTCACTACTAAACAATACATTTCTAATCAATGTCGTGAATGGCATAAAGAAGAATGTTTATAAAGGATAAGTGGTCCTAACTGTGTGGTGTCTAGTAAAGTTGACCTGAAACCACCAAACAAAACCAATCACAGCAACAAGCATAAAATTATATGCAAAAAAATTTATCCACCCATATACTAATCAACATTGAGACAATCAAAACTAAGAAAAATAAACTCCACAACGAGAAGCTCGGCCAGTATCCATTTAACCTATTCAAGACCCTTTCACTATACTAGAAGATCAAACACGGTCATTTTGATTGCCAAAATAGTTTTATGTAAGTTTATAGAGGTCGTCTATAGTGCGTAGAATTATCTCTATCTTGAACCAGAGAGAATACCAATAAACGATCTAAAGGGAAATTTAATTGAATAATCAATCTAATTTGCTCGAAACATTCTACCATACTGCAATTTACAAATATCATTTATGAGAGTTTCCATTCATTATTGGCAACTCAAAGGACGGTTCATGAGTTGGAAATCCCAAGACTTAGATACAAGAATTGGAAGACTATAGAACTGCACTTCGACTCTTACAAATAAAGGACAGTTAGAGTGTTGGTGTGCGAGTTTTGCAAACATATGTTCTGGTATTAAAATCGCCTCCTCTGAATCTATAGTCGGGGTCTGGTGGTCACGCATGACATAATTCCTTACATATGTAATATGTCTGACCTGTTTGGGTAATGTGATCAATCTGTTTATTTCACGGAGAGATGGCAAACATGTTTGGTGAACCACGTTAAATTCTGTGCTATATTTTTTTTCTTTCTCCTTATGCTATCTTTATTTGCACAAGGGATTAAATTCCCAACTGTCCTCACTGTGTGGTGTCTAGTAATATTGACATGTAACCACCAAACAAAACCAATCACAACAATAAACATCAAACTAAACTCACAAAAATTGATCCACCCACATTTCTGATCGACATAAAGGCAATCAAAACTAAGAAACGTAACTCCCCCAACTAAAGGTTCGGTCAATATCCATTCAACCCATTCAAAACCCTATCAATAAACTAGAAGACCAAACCCAGTCATTTTGATTGCCAAACTAGTTTTATGTAGGTGCATATATAAAAGTCATCTATAGTGCGTAGAGGGTTTAAATAGAGACCTAGAGACTAATGCATACTCCATCTGCTTAATGAGTATGCATAATTTCCCCACTTGTGTCGCGTCCAACAGAGAAATGAAGAAATGTGGGTATTTTGCATTTGCGTGATGATAATTTATTGTAAGGCGGTGGTTGTATGGGCTTTATATGGATATGTGGGCTTGGTCTACGCTAGTGAGGTAGTTAGGGGATAGGTATGTCACGTGGGCAAGTATTTCATATTATCTATGATGCACTATTTAATGCATTTCCCTCCTAAACCTAAATAAGTTCTAAAGTAGTTATGGAGAGGCATAAATTCCCAAATTTTTAGATATTCTCTTAATGTCGTTTACAAATCATTTGCACGTATCATTTCTATGAAGGCAAAACTATTGGGGGTATCATTGGTTGTAGTCTGTTTGTGATTCAACTACACTTAGATTATAGTGAGGTTGTTGTAGTAATTGTGTTCTGTTTGTTTCATGTTTTCATTGAAGTTGTTGTTAATGTGTGTAAGTTGTAAGCTTCCTATGGAGTATATAAGGTCGGATGCTAGGGTAATTATGATGTTTTCCTAAAATCTTACCGATTTCGTGATAATCCTTCGTTGATGGGTTATTTGGAGAACTTATCTCCGTTGCCAGAAATAAAGACTAGTGTTATGTCCCTTGTGGGATATTCAAGGAATGCGCATGCGAACCGTAAGTGAACGGCCTAGCCATTAGTTTTATTATTTCATTTGTAATTCTTATTGATGTTTTCTAGCAAATTTGCTAGGATCGGCGATTGGGATCAGCAAATGTGAGGTAGGGGATGACGATGGATCTCTATATATCCGGCTATCTTTCGCATGGGTTGAGAGGAACTGGTGTGAGGAGAAGCCTAAACCCACGATGAGTTGGCTCTATGGGACTGATAGGAGTTGGCGAACTCACATGATTAGACTAACTTCAAGAGTTCGTTCAACTATGCACAGATAGGGTAAAGTACATCGGGGGGTGAAGAGTGTTTAACTAGCACACTTGCCCACTTTCAGGTTGGGTGACGCTATGGTGGCTCACTTAAAGCTACACGATGAGACTCTCGCGACATTGCATCGATGCACTTCCATTATAGGCAAGCTAGCTTACACACTAGGAGCTAGTTATCTATCTTATCTATGTAGTAGGTTTACTATTTGGAGCGAAAATATTCCTCAATGTAATCTAATAAATTAGGGTGGGTGTTCTATTACTGTAATCCATGGTTTTCATGTATGTATTGGGTCTTCTAAGCCCAAGACTAATTATTTCTTTTTTGGTCTATTAAGCTAAATCCTAGTTTTAATTTTTATTTTTGTACCCCTCTTGGAACTTCTTGTTTTGTTAATACCTTATTATAGACTTAATCTCCATGACTACTTTATTTTTGCAGCTACGTCCTCTAAATATAAGATAGGGGAGAGTAGTGAACATGTTATAGTTTATTTATCAAATACTACAATTCATTTATTATGTGCAGAGTTTTATGTGTTAGGTTGTACCTTGTCACAGAGGGTAACATTTATCTGTGCATGGATGGTACCTTTTGTATTTGTAATCTTCCCTTCCCCTCCGGTACATATTCTAACTATTTTGTTCTAAACAATTTCATTCCTACGAGTGGATGTAGCTTTTGTGATTGCACCAAGTAATCATATTCTTGGCTAAAAATCCCAGTTTTTATCGGGTATTATGAAGGCCTAGAAAGAAAAAATTGATCCCCACTAATGCATGGAGTTCCTTCTGGGCCACCATAATCCCCAGGATTAGCGCAAGTCGACTTGATTATCTCGTACACATGCAAAAAAGGTCCCAGGGAGTTCCCCGGGACTAAGCTCCAACGCTCAAGTCATTCTTAGATTCAGTTCATTTTTTGTACTAGTAAAAATGCCATTACATCTTTCCTTATCAGTGGTCTTCATTTATAGCTATTAAATCGTGTGGTCATGATCTATGTTGGCTATCAATTGTGTGATCATGGTCCACGCCGTGCTTCTTTTATTGATGGATTATGGTCTTGTTAAGATTATCGTAGGTATTGGTCATCTTTCTTCTCGAGGCGAGATGCACCTCAAACTCTGCGGGCTGCTCTTTGTGCTTGCTACTTCAGTCTGCTGAAGCGCTAGTACATATTCTTGCGGGCTGCTCTTGAAAATGAGTTTATGGTATGAGTTACTCAAAAATAAGTACTAGCGCTTTCCAACATTTCGCCAAAATTTTTTGTATAGTTCTATATTTATGCAAAATAATAAAAATCATGTATTTTGGAGCAATGGATAATGGGGTAACACAATTTTGGGCCATAGTATAATTTTCTAAAATTGTGTAAAAGTAATCAATGTTGACATTCTACGCCCTTCCGTTCACTCATACATGTCTGAATTGCAAATTCATAATCTTATATTATTGAATTACATTTTGGTGTCGCCAATGTCATGATTCGACTGCTCCTACTTTCTTGGAGGGACCTAAGTTCAAAAAGTTAACTCCAAATTGAAATCCGCTCGAACGTGTTGCTACCCCATACACCCTCATTGTATTTTCCAACTCTATAATGGAATATCTATCAACAATCGTGCATAAGAACATATCTGTAATCCTTTCCGATTTTCCTTTCTTACTTCAAAGTATTCAACCCTAACTTACTCTAGAACATGTACTAGCGCTTTCCAACATTTCACCAAAAAAATAATTTATTTTATATTTATATATTTAAGTAAGAATAACAAAAATCATATATTTTGGAGCAATGGATAATGAGATAACAAAATTTTGGGCCACAGTCTAATTTTTCAAGAATTTATAGAAGTAATCAATGTTGACTTCTGAGCCCCTTCCATTCACTCATGCATGCCCAAATTTCAAGGTTACAATCTTATATTATTTAATTTCATTTTGGTGCCGTCAATTTCGTGATTGGACGACTCCAACTTTCTTGGGGGGATCCTAAGTGCAAAAGGTTAGAATTTTACTCGTAACTCCAAATGGAAATCCGCTTGAACGTGATGCTACCCTCTCCACCTCTGTTGTATTTTCCAAGTCCATAATGAAATATATATCAACAATCGAGCACAAGATCATATCCATAATCTTTTTTTATTTCCATTTCTTATTTCTAATTAATCAACTCTATGTTACTCTGGAACATGTACTAGCGATTATCAAAATTTCATTAAAAAATATATTATTTTATATTTCTATATTTATGCAAGGTTAACAATAATCATGTATTTTGGAGAGAACGATAATGTCGTAACAAATTTTTGGGTCATAGTGTAATTTTTAATAAATATGTTTGAGGCTCTTCCGTTCACCCGTTTTACCTCAAATTTCAAAGACGCAAAAGTCTCTTATTTAATTGCATTTTGGTGTGTTAAATTTTGTGATTCGCCACCTTTAAATTTTTTCTATGGACCTAATAGTAAAAATTATAAAGTTAATAAAAAATATCATGTAATACTGGCAACGACATTGTTTTTCATTCATACCGGTGCTAAGTTATGGCAGGAAAATGAATTTTTCAATTTTTTTAAAATTTTAAAATATTGGACTTAGCACTGGTATGCGTTACTTAGGCATCGGTATTTGTACCAGCACTACACACTTAGAATTTTTTTTCATGTTTGCTATATGGTCCAAAAAATAATCAATGTACTCCATTTAAAGCAGCCCTAAGTAGCTGCTTTTCATATACATAGGAGCTTGTAGGAGCTATTTTAGCACCGATTTTTGTACCTTAGAAAAAAATTATCAGTTTGCTATTGGGTTCAATTTTTTAAAGAAAAAAGCATTTAAAGTGGTCTTAAACAGTTGCTTTTCGTATACATAAGCACCAGTATGAGCCATTTTGGGCACCAGTATTTGTAAAAATACCGGTGCGACAGACTTTAAAAAAAGCCCAACTTTCATCTGAACCATTGATTTCTTTTGTAGACTGAAACTCAACCATCAACACTTAATCTATATAAACTAAATCTGAAGCCCTATATCTAACTCACCCTCATTACCCTCATGCCTCTACCTCCTCTCCACCCTCTCCCTCCTCCTCCGCCACTTCTTCCTCTCCGTCGTCGCCGCCGCCTATCCCACTTTGAAGGCTTCGACGATGACAGCACCCTCTCCAATCCCTTGCTTCCGACCTCACCTTCACGGTTCTGGCTCCTTGATGTTATTGAGGGGTTATGGAGATTAGGTTCTAGTTTTTATGATAATTTATTTTCTTAGTCTATGTTTAGGTCTAGTTTGTTTCATGAATTGTGGGTTGTTATGTATTTTCAAACATATGTAATGAACTTATGAGTTGTGGTTATGAATTCTCTATTTTTCTTACATGAACTTCTGGGTTTCATATTCCAGCCAGTGAGTTTATTCTCATTGGCCAAATTTTTTTATTGATCGCTTATTTACTAGCACCAGTACAAACGACTCCTTGAGATGCCGGTGCCTAAGTAGGGGGTGATGAAATATAAATTTTTAACACCGGTAGTGTATACCAATGCTGGAATCTATATTCTAGAATCGATATACACTACCGGTGCCTTTATAACTACGTATCAACACCCCAATACTTAGGCACTGATAGTTCGGGGGCTTGAAATACCGGTGCCTTAGTACCAAAATACCGGTTCCATATGTTGGGCCCTTTAAAAAAATATCTCCATTTTTATGTGGAAGATTCTGAACTGCCTTCTCTTAATATTCTGATTTTATGAAGTTTCCAAATTCCACCAGTGTGTTGTCTGTCACCAAGCTGATTCCTTAGATCTTTTTTTTTAAAGTTAACCCATAAGAATGGAAGGGATATTTATTAGGTTCCCCAAACCTGAAAACGTAAAAAGGATTTTTTTTTTACAATATGTTGCTTCAAAATTTATTTTGAAGACTTTGTACAAAAGGATAAGTTGTTGCAGTGAAAATTGCCCGAACAAAATCCTACTTAGGGCGATTTTGTCGATGATTCCATTTCCCACGTCTCCACCCCTCGTGTTAACATGGGTAAATGGCCAGATCGATAAAAAAGCTCTAAGTATGAAAAAGGAACAGGTTTCCATTTGTTGTCCGATCTTGTCTTCACCTCCACCTGATTGTGGGGTTCGACGTTCGAGACCTCCTGGCACGAGGTAGAATCTTGTAGGACTGGAGGCATGAGGTAGGATGTTTGAGGCCTCGAGGATGTTGGAGACCTCGAGGCCTGAGGCAGGATCTTGGAGGACCGGTAGCCTGAGGCAGGATGTTGAAGGCCTCGAGGCCCCTCGAGGCCCCGAGGTTGTTCGATGGCTGGAGACATGTGTCTTGAGGAAGGAGTCTCGAAGTTCAAGACTGGAGTTCGAGGACTCAAGGCTGAAGGCAAGTGTTCGTTTACTCGAGCCTCAATGCTTGAGGCATTCTAGTGTTGAAGGTCGAGTGCTCGAGCATTCTAGAGTTGAAGTTCAAGGGCTCGAGGGACCAGGTTCGAGGGATCGAGGGATCGAGGGACCAGGTTCGAGGGATCGAGGGACCAGGTTTAAGGGCTCGAGGTACCAGGGTTCGAGCTCGAGGTCTCTAATGTTTGAGTGCTCGAGGCACCCAATATTCCACAAACTTTTAGTGGTGAACTCTAATGTTTGGCAGTCGCATTTGATCTGTCGTGATTGCTGCCTTGACTCTCTGGTTGAAGTCCTGAGCTTGTAAGGTTGTGAGGACTCTCTGGCTGATTCCTTAGATCACTTTTTTAAACTTTTGCACCCTATATCTATCTGTTTGGAAAGAGATTTACACCATTCTAGGGCTAACTAATATGAATTTTAATTCTCTGTGGTTGAGACTTACTCCCGATGTCCCACCAGTTTTGGCCTATTTATTTTTTCACGGTTTTCAATGATCATATTTGACCATTAATATCTCTAGCTACATATAACAATTTTGCATAAAAAACTGATGTGTTGAAAATAGATGTTAAGATGAATTTAATAATATCTCACATGATGTTTTATTATAAATATATTATTTACATTTAGGGTAAAAAACTATCAAATTTGACTTGAAAAAAGTAAATAGGGCAAGACAGGTGGGATGGGGGAGTACATTTTACTGGACATTTGGTGTGGTTTCAAAGATTCACGAGCTCATTTTCATTATTTTTCCATCAATACCATGTTGGTTCCTCTGGAAATAATATGTGTCTCAATGATGGAGTGACATGTTCATCTGCTCATATTGTTAAAGGGAGTAAAGGACGCGCTATTCAATTCCATATCAGACAAACATATTTTCTCAGTTCCCCCCTATCGCAAGATGCTAGTACTAAAAGGTATAATTCCCCCAACCAAACCACCAGCCAAACCCACCATCCATGATCTCTACTGGAAAAAACCTCCTTCTGGTCTTTTTAAGGTTAATGTGGGATGTGATCAATCTTATCGCAAGTTCATGTATTTATAAAAATACATTCTAAATGATCGCATCTTTCTGGTGATAGCGACCATCTTGAATTTCCAATAAGATACCACCAATTTTCCGATAGAAGATACCAAGCGCGAGTCTTCTCTCCGAAGAAAAAAATTAGCGCATTGGGGGGAAAACAAGATTGCCACGTGAGCTTCACAATTCAATGCATCGGCAGGAAACTAAGTGATTTATTGGTTGTAATTATTGATTGAAATGGTATAGATTCTGTATTATTGTAATTATTATTTTTGAATTTACTGAGCCAATATTTTACGGGTTCACCCATGCTCGATGTTAGATTGGCTTGACTCATTTTATATTTGTCCGTCTGATTTAATTTGACCTTTGATTACTAAATATAAGTAGTTGTTTTAGTGTCATAATTGAAATTTCCATTCTATCCATTTATTTACAATAAATGAAGTTATAAGTGTGGGACAATTTGAATTTGGGATCTCACTATTGGAAAACAAGTACATACGCACCGGTATAAATTCATGAGTACATGTATACCAGTGCGTATGTAACCAATTGCACCGATATTTATCATGTTAACATTAGTACCGGTGCAAATAATTACATACGCACTGATATCCTGTCACCTAATTTCGCATCGATGTTGGTTCTACCGGTGTACAATTTCAAAACTCTTGCACTGGTATTATCTGTATAGGTGGTTATGAGCGGTGCCTTTGCTTACATGTGCACCGGTAAAAGATTACCGATGTGTACATATTTCCCTTTTAATTAATTTGGTGCCAAGAGGACAGCCTTTTAAGCCGATAACAGGAAATTACTGGTGCAGAAATAAAAAAAAATGCGGGAAAAATTTGCATTTGTACACAGGTTACTGTTAGAACCGGTGAAGTAATTAAACACACACCGGTATTTTCTTAATACCAGTGCATAGGATTTTTTTTAGTAATTTGGCGCCAAAGATATTCATTTTTGCACCGGTACTATGATCTTACCGGTGCAGAAGCAGAAAATACGTGGGATTGGGCTAAATATCTACACCGGAGACTATTTTTACCACTGTAATGAGTTACAAATGCACCGGTAAAGTCTAAATATCGGTGTAATCGCATTAAATGCCCACCTACCACCTTTTTTAAGCGGATTAAAATGGAATTTTTGGATGAAGAGGTTCATTAATGGTATTTTTTGGTTGATAAAGACATTGAATTCTCCACAATGAAGACCCTTGAAGGTACCTTTTTTAATTATATTTATGGATATTAAGGATTTCATGTATGGTTTTGGTTAGTACAGATATTTACATTTTGTGTTTGATCATTTGATGGTGATTGAGGTAGAATTGTTGATATTAATTTGTTATTTGTTCTCAAGGTTGTTGTAGTTACAATGTTATGACTTTTGATTCTTATAGTGTTGGACATGTTAAGAACGTTGTAATTGTAATGTGGAATATTTGTGTATTTTGTGCATTTATGATGTTGCATGATTAGGAAGTCGTCATGAAAAATTATATTGTATTAAATGTGTTGAAGTTTGATGGTTGGACATTTATTGATATGTAGAGTTGTATCGCGACATCGAGAGGCGTGTGCCAACGTCAGTAGGGTGGGCAATGAATAGATTATGTTCGTGGATGAGTTCTTGGAGCATGCTTTTAGTCGAGAGAAGCTAATATTATGTCCCTGTCGTAATTGAGGAAATTGAATTCGTACTAATAAGAAGGATATCCTGAAACTCCATTTGTATAGTCGGGGGTTTGCAAAAGATTATGTTGTGTGGACCTTTCATGGGGAAATATCACCACTAGAAGTGAGAGTTAGTAGTGAGGGAGAGTGTTTTGGGGATGCTAAGTTGGATGACATGTGTGAGGAGGTTGTTAATGAGTTTAGAGGGAGGCCCAAGGTTTTGGCTAACTTCCATAGTGAGAAGGATACACCATTGTATCCCGGTTGCAAGAAGAAAGACACGGTCATGTCGTGTTTGATGGAGTTGTTTAATTTGAAAGGTGTAGGGTCATAGAGTGATACTAGCATGAATAAATTGCTTAAGTTTTTGAATGAAAAGCTTCCACCCGGTAACGGGGTTCCTGATAATATTTATGAAGCTAAGAGAATTTTGTGTCCAATAGGATTGGAGTATGAAAAAATGCATGCTTTTCCGAACGATTGTGTCCTATATAGGGGTGACCTTAAGGATAAGATTGTTTTTCCAGTATGTAATGTGTCGCGTTATAAGAAGAAGAGAAATGTGGCTGTCGGTGGAGAGCATGTTGTGCCGGTGAGGAGGTGGGTGCGCGCCAAATGTATGTTGTATCTTCCAATTATTCAGAGGCTAAGAAGGTTTTTTAGGAATGAAAACGATGCAAAGAACTTTACAAGGTGCGTTGATAGGGGAGATTGTAAAGATAATGATATAATTCAACACTCGGCTGACGTGGACCAGTGGAAGAAATTTATTAAGATGTATCCACACTTTGCATTCGAACCTAGGAATTTGAGATTTGCTTTGTGTACTAATGGTATGAACCCATTTGGGAATATGTCCTTGAAACACAGTTCGTGGCCAATTATACTTGCCATTTACAATCTTCCCTTGCACTTGTGCATGAACAGACAATACGAGTTGATGCCCATCATTATTTCATACCCGAAACAACCTGAAAATGACATAGAAACTTATCTTGCCCCTTTGATAGAAGATTTGAAGGTGCTTTGGTCGGTTGGCACCTTAATGTTTGATGGTTTTAGTGGTGAAGAGTTTACATTGAGGGCGGTGATTTTTTGTGCCATAAATGATTTCCCGGCATATGATAACCTTTCTGGGTATGTGGTTAAGGGTCACAAGGCTTGCCCAATTTGTGAGAATGAGGCAGATTACCATCATTTGACAAATGGGTGGAATACCATTTATTTGGGTCACCGTAAATTCCTATCGATGAAGCACAAGTTGTGGGATAATGCGGTTGCATTCGTCGGCGGGAAGGAGAGGAGAAAGGAACCCTACCCTTTGACCGGTGTAGCTATTCACAACAAGGTGAAGAAATTGAATGCTGTCTTGGTAATAAGTTATCAAGGGGTGTTGGGGCTGTAGACAAACCGTGGAAGAAACAAACTATTTTCTTCGATTTGCCGTACTGGGAAAATTTGAAGGTTCGCCATTGTTTGGATGTCATGCATATCAAAAAGAACGTTTGTAAGAGTCTATTTGGAAGGCTTCAAAATATTCCTGGGAAGGCTAAGGATAGCTTGAATGCGAGGAAAGATTTAGTGGATCTTGGTATACGGTTGGATCCAGCACCAGAGGTAAGAGGGAAATGAACGACATGCCCCCTCGTTTCTTACAATCTGCCAGTTTCTGAGAGGAGATTGGTGTGTGAGAGCATCCAAGGAATGAAGGTACCATTCGGTTACTCCTCTAATGTTAGTCGGTTTGTGAATGATGAGTTGCGTCTTAAGGCTTTGAAATCACACGATTGTCATGTCCTTATGCAACAACTTTTGCCCATTGCAATCTGTGGGTGTTTGGAAGAGGAAGTTAGATTTTCAATTATGCGCTTGTGTTTCTTCTTCAACTCAATATGCAGGAAAAATATTAGCAGGAAACAACTAGATGAAATGGATCGATTTCTATGCCATTTGGAAAAGTAATTTCCCCCGTCATTCTTTGACATTATGGTGCACCTAGCGGTACACTTGGTTCGAGAGATACGTATGTGTGGGCTTGTTGGAATGCATTGGATGTACCCCTTTGAGCGTCACATGGTTGTTTTCAAGGGTACCCTTCATATACCCTATCACGATGAGTTGATAACTATTCACCTGTATGTATTACATAATAGTAGCGAGACTGTAAAATATGTTGAAGAGCATGTTTCCCTGTCGGAAGATATTCATCCAGACTGACCCTCGAATAAAAATCAGGTCGATTATTCTTCAAGGTTTGTTAACTGGTTTTACAATCGTTGTAATGTCGAAGGGATGCCCAGTAAACTACGAGCATTTGCAAGGAAGCCGAACTGCACCGTTAGACGATACCTTGGTTATAATATTAATGACTTTAGTTTCTCAACATTGGTAAAGGATGAGAAGAGCACCACTCAAAACAGTGGTCTTGATATTGAATCTGAATCCTTGTGGCAGTCAAGCAAGAGAGATAAACATCTGATTGTTGCTGTGATGCCTTTCTATGGGGCAATTGAGGAAATTTGGGAGTTGGATTATGTAGAGTTCAAGGTTGTTGTCTTCAACTGTTATTGGATGGAACACGGTCCAATGTGGTAGTTGAGAAGCCCATGGGGTTCATGTTGGTCGACTTGAATCGTGTAGGATATGAAGATGACAAGTTCACCTTATCTGCCTAAGCACGACAAGTTTTTTACATCAAGGACCCTTTGAATGATAAGTATCATCTGGTGTTGCATGGGAAGAAGTTTTACTTTGACGAGAAGATTGATCAGCTTGCCATAACTGATAGTCTTGAGTTTCCATCAGTATTTCCTGGTTTGGAAGATGTTGGGGACCCGTTGTTGGAAGGCGTTCTCATAGTGATGGGTTGTGGGTTGATGAGAAAGGTGAAATAGTAGGTGGGGACAATGTCTTAAAGCGGAAGCGATAGATTTGTCGTTCCTAGCCATTGTTTTTGTGACCATGTTTTGCGAAAAATTGTATAATCATTAAGCAAATTAGCGTGTAATGTATTTGATTGACACTATTTTATGAATTGGTTGGTATGGTCTATGATTTCAATGGATTGTTTATGAATTGAATCGGTGAAAATGTGTTTTAATTTTACTTAAAATTTCTACTATGAATTATTTGTTTTTTACACCGGTAAAGAATAAATTACCGGTGTAGAGAAATAAGCAAGGTACTCTGTTTTGTACTTACGCACCGGTACTCTTAGCGGTTCACAATACTTAGATTTTTTTTTCTCTCGGGTCTGACAATGTTAATTTTTTTGGCATTTGAAGCAGCCTGAAGCAACTGATTTTTATAAAATTTGCACCGGTAGGTGTACCGGTGATGGATACTTGAAATTTTTTGAGCATTCGTATCTGGTGTGAAGAACCAATTTTTTTGGCATTTAAAGCAACCTAAAGCAGCTGCTTTTTGTTCAATTTGCACCGGTAAATATACCGGTGCTGGGTACTTAGAAAAAAATTGATCTTTACCCTCATGTCGGATTAGATAGAATTTTTTTAAAAAAATTAAAGCAGCCTAAAGTAGCTGCTTTAGCCCTCGCTTACACCAGTATATGTAGAATACCGGTGTATAAAAAATGTTCCATTGCTTAAAACCCTCTCAGATTCCCATTTTCACAGTAGCAAATTTATACCTCTCACTCAATACCGTCTCCATCACTACCCATCTTTGTTGAAATCCTACATAGGTTGTCATATAATCAGGTAAACCACTTCAATACCTTATTAGTATGATTAATTAACAATTGCATATGAAATAGAATCATTGAAAATGTGACATCATGAATAACTTAACTTGCATGTAAGGTGTTTGATGAAATGTTTCAATGTGTTTTTTAGGAAATGCCTCCCAAATCCAATTCGAAAAGGATACACCATTCACCATCTCCATCATTGCCGAAAGTATCACCGCACACTTACACAAATGGTACCTTAGTGTTGGAGGAGGCTAGGTTGGTCCATGAATCATACAAAGGATGCCGTCATCACATAAAGAGAGGAATTGAAGCATTTCCCCATTCGAACAAACTATCTGGAAGCTTGGGTGGGAAAAATATGCGAGACTCCACAACCATTTAACCTGACCATTGTAAGTGAGTTCTATGAAAACTTGAAGTGCGAGCTGAGCTACGATCGCGTGTATTGTAGATATAAAACTGTCTCTGTCACACCAGAATCTATCAATGGCTTGTTTGGGTTGTCCAATGTTCCAAACGATGAGGACGAGTTTCTCGCACTCCATTTTCTAGGTGATGATGGCCAGATTCTACATCAACCAATTGAGAAGGAGATCGTTGGGACAGTAACTAGGGCAGGCACGGACATAGATGAGTTTGTCAAACCAAGTTGGAGCAAAATACCTAAGAAAACTCTAACTCCGGAAATGAATGGGTGGTACCACTTCGTGGCATCTAGAATCCATCCAGTAACTGTGAACACAGAAGTCCACAAACTTTGCCTCACCTTCTTGTATGCAATAAAGAAGGAGCTTTGATGGAATGTTGGTCATCAAATTTATCTCATATTGTAAAGGGAACGAGATCAGATGAGATCTTATGCCTATTGCAGTATCATCTCTTTGCTTTGTTCAAGAGCGGAAGTTAGTGCATGTGCATATGATGTTTATGGCCAGCCAATGGGTAAGATTTGTGTGGACTCTTTCTATAGATAGACATCTGACACGCAAGTTGCAACTATTGAATCCAGAGTTGGTGTCTTGGAGGTCGGTGTAGCATACTTACTTGAAGAATCCAAATATCAAAGATCATGGCACAAACATATGGCCAAGGTTATAACGTATCAATTTCCTAACACCGTGGAAGCAATTGGAAAATTTCCCTACCTTCTGCGAAGGCGATGTCGAGGACATGGATGTTGGCACAAGTACCCATGATGGTGATGCAACAGGACCTGCTGATGGGGTTGAACCATTTTCTCATTATTATTCGTAGAAAACTTGTAGTAGCAGTTAGAAAGAGTAGATTATGTACTAAACATTGACAGTGTTGCACTTAGACAGTTTGACATTTGTACTTTTGATAAACATGCACGATGATGGGTCCAATAAAAAAATGTGTACACTACGTGATTTGAAATTTTGTCGGACAAATACACTCATTAAGACAAAAAAAAGACAGGCTGAACGTAGTTGACCTAAGTGGTTACATCAGAACCGCCAAATTTGGTGCATTATATTCCAAGAATGGTTAGAATTGATAAAAATTGTAGCATTAGGAGATATGGAGGTTCCCCATGTAAAATTGTGTGCAATAGTATAATTTGGGAAATATAGTGCAAACATTCACTGTTGGTTTTACAGGGCCTTCCGTCCAATCGTAGGGTCCACAAACGCATGAACATGATCTTAATGTATTCAATTGCATATATGAGGAGCCAATTTTATATTTCGACCCTTCTAATAATCTTGGAGGCACTAAATTGTAAAGAGTAAAAAAGTTTACTTGTAAATTGAAATTGAAATCCGGTCAAACCGGATGGTCCATAAAACAACCCCTTTGTATTTCCAAGTTCCACATGCAGGAAACGAATAGGTCCAGACTCCGTACTTAGTTTGGAAGATGTTTGGATTACACAAAAATAATGAAGTAAACCCTTTCCGTTTACTCTACAACACCTACTAGCACTTTAGGACAAATCACCACCAGGACACAAATATGTTGTAATTATGATTTAAGCTAAGAATATTAAATTTGGTAATTTACGTAGTGTCCTAACATGTAATCACATGTCACAATTTGGGGGACCTAATTGCAATAAATGCATATAATCAATTTTGCGGGTTCCTCCATACCATTGAGGTACGGAAACATTGCTTATTCAATATGGAGCCTCTTAAAATTCCATTTGGGTCGGTGGAAAAGAGCTTGATGGGTTGAAACGAAATGTTTGGGATTAAAATGAAAATCTTATAAAATTAAACTATGCTTAGTAACGTCAACGTACGGGGCCCATGTGTGGCCGATATTTGCATGAAACAAGTAGTACAATGTCTATTCACAATAATTAAGTGTCAATTTGAATAATTGGGGTTGTTGGAAAAATGCACATGAGATAAATGAAATAAGAGAGAATTTAAATTATTCACAAAACAAAATTTTACACCGGTAATATTAAGCAATTACCGGTGTATGTGTTCAATTTTTGGCGCGTATTTCAAATTTTTCAATTTCTTCATTATTTTCTATGGCGCAAAATTTTTTACACCGGTACATGTACCGGTGCTGAACACTTAGTCTAAAATTTCTAAAGTTTCTCTCGGGTTCATCCTATTTTTTCTAAAAAATATTAAAAACAGGTGCACACAGCTACTTATTGTGTGATTTGACACCGGTATGAACATTTTCTACACCGGTAATAATACCGGTGCACAACAGTTAGCCAAAATTTTCAATTGTTGCTCTTGGGTCAGTAAAAAAAATATTTAAAGCAGCTGCACGCAACTGCTTTTTTTCATTTCTACACTGGTAACCCTACCGGTGCTGACCAGTTACCATTTTTCAAGCCCATTTTTACAAATATTACACCGGTACTCTACATATTACTGGTGTAAAAAAATGTCTTCATATGTTTTTCAATCGTTTCAAATAGACATAACTCCCACAACTTCTCCTCTCCTCTTCAAACACCTTCAAATTCTTTTTGAAAACCGCCATCCACCACTTTAACACTTCAATTCAAACTAAATTGAACCACCATAACTCCTCATCAATCATTATAACTCCCATCATTTATCCTATAAAAGGTTGAGCAACACAACAGTAGCAACACAAGAGAAGCACCCCTTCATCAGCCCTTGAACAACATAAGAGAAGAAAGTACTTGCATTGGTTCATCCCATTCAGTTCTTGGCGAGTTCAAGCAAAGGGAGTAGCAACACAAATGCTCCATTGGTGAAGATAGGTGTTGGTGTTTATGTTATCATGGGTTACCATATTCATTTCTCTTCCAAAAAACAATTCCAACCCTCACGTACAACACATGTTCGACTAAATGCCTCTATGAACAAAAACATGTAAATTGAAAAAAAAAATTGAAAGGGTGACTTGAATGGTATGTTTATACAATTGTGGGGTTAAAAATTTTTGTGTTTTTTGTGGAAGGATGATGTAGTACTATAGTTTTTTGGTTGGTGATAATGTTAGTCACGTTAGGGGGGGAGTGATAATTGCTCGGTTGTAGGCCTTTTTTCGAATCCAAAGAGATTGGTATGGTTTTCTATCAACTTCTATAAGGTTCAATTTCATTTTATATCAAGTTCCATGCCTTGTTCGTTCAAGGTTTATGCCATGTTATTTGAACTTTTATGCCATACATAATGTATTTTTATGTAGGAATTGTTCAATTTATATGCCATGTTTTGCTCAAAAGTTCTATGAATTTGTTGTTCAAGTTCTACGTCATGTTCTATCAATGTTGATCTTTAAGTACCATTATTGTTTGGATTGATAATTTTCTATTCTACTATTTTAGATGCCGCTGAAGAAGGGGAAATTAAACACGAAGAGGAAGTGACCAGTTACGAAGAAGGAGGAGGTGAAGAATGATGTTTATGAAGAGGTTGATGTGGCAGACCAAAAACCTCCTCCAAAAAGGATCCCGTTGAAGATACAATTTGAGGAAGAAGAAATGCAAACAAATAACCCGACAAGTGAAGAGAAGGAAGAAACCGCAGAACATGGTGATGTGATTATAGGGGATGTTGAAGGAGAAGACGCCGGTAAACAGTTGGCCAAAACACCAGTTTGCAAAGGAAAGGGAAAGAGCACCATTAAAGGAAGGCCAATTGTTGATGAAGCGAACGACGACTTGACAAAAGCTGGAGGAAAAATGGAGAAGGATGGGACAAGTTTGAGCTAAAAAGTTATTTAAGAAGGCAAGGAACTAGCACGTGCCAGTCTGTGATGTTGGCAAAGCATAACACTCTAACTCCTATTGCGTTTGAGTTTTGTGGGAATCAAGCAGCATGCATTAAGAATTGGCCAACGTGGCACACTTATGGCAATTACATTTTTTGGCACCGCATCAAATTTGGCACATGCGAACACTGGAGCGATGTCCTTAGAGATGTTAAGGAAGAGTCATGGAAGGATGTTATGGTAAGACTCTCGACAATTGTCAATCAGAATTTTATTTGTGGAAAAGTCTTAGTGAAGACATGATTAATGACATGCATTTTCACAAGATTTGTTCTAGGAGAGCTTCACAATTGAAACACATGTGATAGACGGGCAACTAGAAATACTGAGGAGGGAGGTTACAGAGAGGGCAAAAAAACAACATAGGAATTGGAAGACAAAGGTGGCAAACAAGTTTATTCACAACATGGACAAAGCTATCAATAAAACAGGAATACTAGCATGGGAGAAGTACAAGTGGATGGATGAAGATGAATGACACTTGTTTGAAAAAAGGCGTCGGCATCGGGATTTTCAGGTATGATGAAAACATTTATACTTGTTAAGAACTATATTGCCCACAAATTCTATTCAACTAAAATTTTTATTTACAACAATGATATCAGAGACTCGAGGAGATAAATATTGAATGCAACAAGGGCATGGATTACACGCACCACACGAGCAGACTGGGTAATCAATACATCAGTCACAAATTGACTAAGGAACTGAAGGAGAAGGAAAGAATCGGGTTGACCACCGAGGATTCACTGATGAGAAGATTAAGCAACAACTCAGTCAAAAGGATTTCACACCTAACAGATCTCTTGTCTACCTTGAGGCAAACAAAGATAAGAAAGGGTTATACACATCGATAGAGGTTGAGAAGATCGCATTGGACGTTGTAAGTTATGCCAAAATTGACCATTTAAATTAATTTTTAAATGTATTTCACATTATTTATATAAACAATTGTGTTCCTATGTGTTTCTCAGTTGAAATTGAACGATCTTAAGGAAAAAGGAGTATTGGAACTTCAGCCGGGTGAAGACATCCTCATAAAAGTGACAAAGAAGAAGGATCACCCGGTCAGGTACAGTGGAACTGAGACGGGTCTACCCACAGTGGTGGTTGTTCCTTATTTTTCCTGCAGCAAGTGCGGTAGCAGTTCCTCAACCAAGCAGACAACCCAGAGGAGACCATTTAATGATCAACTGGTCGCGAAAGCCATGGTATCGTACCTGGAGCAATTGGTGAAATGCTTAGCATCTACAAGCGGTGTTCAAATTTTTCTAGGCCTTGGCGATCCCAAGAATTTTATAGAGAAAGCGATTAATGACATTGATGCAATTGCTACAAAGTTTGGTGAAGAACCCAGCGACGGAGAAGAAGATGAAGAAGTACACCGTCATTAATCTATGCATGTCCTATATATTAAATTACACATCTGAATTATCTCCATAACCATTTTATCTATTCACTAAACTATTATACGAACATGATGGAGAAAGCGTGACTCTTTCATTAAAGGCATTGTCAGGAAGAAGAAAATGGCCGCCCATGGGTTGCGACAGGTATCTCACCGTCAGGATGTCCAACAAGGAAGTGATTCGTGTGTGAGAGTATGCAAGCCAGTCCTCCGTCCTAGGGCAGGATTTCCCTCGGTAGACCACCACTTCGATAATATTGGAGAGACCCTCAATAGCGTCATGGATTGGTCAATTTCTTTAATAGGCAAGGCAAATGAGCAACCAAGTGACATCGATAATGTCAATGTTGGAGGTGATACGGACGATGACGAGGAGGAGGTTATGGTTCTCACCACCGACGATGAGTTACATTCTGGTAACACATTATTTTTTAATTCCTCAAAGTACTTTTTCGTATCCGTATTCATTAATCCTTGTAACAGGATACTAGCGAGCAAAAATCCCAATCGACGTCTAATTTTCAGCCATTTACAAGACCAAGATTAAATTGGCTACCAAAATAAATAATGCACTAAAATGAGTACCATTATCATTCATTAAAAATGATAGTTCAATACTACATACTCAAGTGCTCATTTCATATCATTTCACATTCACAGATTGTCAACAAATGAGACCTGACAGATTGGCCATCATGGTCGATTCATAAAGGAAACAAATGCCGATATCCTGGAAATAATAAAGAATAAGGATTGCATGTTCTTCCCAGTGTTTCGACCGTCGACATTTGCACACCATTGCACATGCGGTGTTGGAAGAGAAGTTCTAGTCGAGTTTGGGAAGAAACTGGAGAACATGCTTTCGATGACCTGGATCGATAATGCGCAGGTCGATGTGTGGATGGGGTGGGTTTCAAAACTTACATCCTTAATTTTTTTAAATTGATTAGGAATTTATTTTCAGTATCATTAACGTTACAAGCACCCGTGGGAGAAAATATGGGAAACTAATTCAGGTCGCATCTAATTCAGCCCATCCAACTGTGGCAACTTGAACAACTTCAAGCAGGAGGTCGAACTCCATTTCAAACTAATTTGGGAAACAATGAAGACAACGGATGCTGAGTTCTACATCGTACCCTACATAAGAATGTAAGTATTTCTTCCTAGAAATTACATTCACATTTCAAACCACTTCCATTTATTTAATTTGTTAACATAATTTTCTGACAGCGATCATTCATACCTCATCATTATCATTCCCATAACGGAGGAGGTTTTCACTCTGGACACATTGTCAAGGGGTATCAAACCAACAAACTTTGTCGAACCCAGGGTCAACTCTAGGTATTTCAATCAATCAAATCATAAATCCTAGTTTGGTAATATACAAGAAGAAGTAACCATTTTAATTTACTTTCCTGACAGGCTTGCATGCGTATACCAAAGGGAGAAGAGAAAGACAGAGCCAGAACCCAACTACACTTTGAAAATCAATAACATCATGGTAAGTGATTCTGTCATTTCATCCTTCATTTTACTATGTTTAGGGTTAGTAGTTACATTTACCTTTCCTGTGCAATACCGAACCTAGAATGGTTCGTGGAAATGTGGGTACTCTATCATGCTCTTCATTGAAGAATTCGTTAATCACCCGGAGACAAACAATATCTTAGAGGTAAACCTTGCATCTCAAAATTTGTTATTATTAATTTCTAGTAAACGCAACATTATTGACTAACAGTGTTAGTTTGAAATTAACATATCTTCCCAGAGGGCAAAGGGTCGTACCATGTGTACAAAATTCAAGGTGTAGCAGAGAGATAGTGTGGGGCTTGGCTCGAAGACTACTAGCAGCAGGAGAATACTACGTTGCAACTTATGGATGATAAGAACGACATAATAGGTTGATGGTTGATTTTCAATGGTTGATGATATTAGAATTCTATGGATGGTGTTTGGTTATGGTAAACTTGTGTGATTTTTTACTTTGTTTCAATCCATGCTTAAGATAGTTCGTCTATATTATAGTTTGAATAATGTTCGCATGTTTTGCAAGCAATATTTTCGTAATGGGTTGTTTCAAATTTCTTACTGATTCAAAGGTTTCCAATTTATAATAGTTCACAAGTATCTCTGGCTATCGTTGCCCTAGAAATTATCCGATAGGGACCATTGGGGAAAAAATGGGCATTGCAAGTTTTATCCAAATCATACACCGGTAGAAAATGAATGTACTGGTGTAAAAATAAATCACATTTTTAATAATTTATTTTAAATTATTTAAATAATACCGGTGCATAAAATAATACCGGTGTAGAAAACATACCAGTGCAAACTATTCCGGTGCAAAAAAATATATATTCCTATTACAAAAGAAAAACTAATGTCATATTTAATACCGGTGTATAAATCACAGTTTTACACCGGTTCATATGTTATATACCGGTGCAGAATGTCTACATCGGTGTTCCAAAATTACCGGTGCAGATACTCTGTGCCCCCCAACTTTTCAAAATTTAGACACCAGTCTGAAATGCCTGTGCAAATAATTTTCTACACCGGTTCATTTTACCGGTGCAAATGTGTTGCATTTTTACACCCTTGTATTTTGGGAGGCCAAAATACCGGTGCAAATACCCCTGTCCTGGAGTAGTGTCTTTATCAACCCAACATCAATTACTCTGTCAGGGTATAAATATAAGTGTCAAGAAACCCTAAATAGAAATTCAATGCATAACCATTTAGGAATTCATAGCACATTAGGCGGCTGAGTTGGGAACATCAATGTCGAGTTATGGTACTGATTCATTGCTGTTATTTGAAATCTTTATGGTTGCGATACAGTAATTGTGCTTTTAGTGGAATGTATTGCTTCATTTTAGGGATTCCGATTTGAATTAATGTTATTTAATCATTATGTTTGCAATACATTAAATGTGCTTTTAATTCATTAGAGGATTTTTGGGCGTTTATTTAGGGATTCCTATCCATTCCAAATTGATGTTGGATATAAGGCGGGTTTTAGGGCCTGCACTTTAACTGCCATATATGCATTTAATGCGTTGCAATACAGATTAATTTCATATTATCTTTATGTTAGCGATACAGTAAATGTTTTTTTAATTCATTAGCGGATATTTGGGGATTCCTATCCATTCCAAATTGATGTTGGATTTTAGGCGGATTTTAGGGCATGCTCTGTAACTGCAATATGTGCATTAAATGCAGCAATTAATCCACTCTATAAATGCCATCTAATGTAATATAAACCCTAGCGTAATTCTCATTCAATTATAGCAGTATTATTTGAATCGATTTTCTCTGACTCTTGGGATAAGCATGTTTAATCAAGTTAGACCAATTGATTTGAATTAATCTGTGGATTAATTACCGCATTAAATGCATTTACAGCAGTTAAAGAGCTGGCCCAAAAATCCAAAATCCAACATCAATCCGGAATGGATAGGAATCCCTAAATATACGCCCAAAATCCGCTAATGAATTAAAAATACATTTATTGTATCACAAACATAATAATTAGCACGTTGGGGGGAAACAAGATTGCCGCGTGAGCTTCTCAATTCAATGCATCAGCAGGAAACTAAATAACTTATTGATTGTAATTATTGATTGAAATGGGACGGAGGCAGCATTATTGTAATTATTATTTTTTTTATTTTCTGGGTCAATATTTTGCGGGTTCGCTTGTGCTCAATGTTAGTTTTGCTTGACTTATTTTCTGTTTGTCCATTTGATTTAAGTTGACCTTTGATTACTAAATATTTGTAGTTGTCTTAGTGTCATAATTGAATTTGTCATTCTATCCATATATTTATAAATAAATGAAGTTATAAAATGTGGGCCAACTTGAAGTTAGGCTCTTAATCAGCCCAACATCAATTACTCAGTAAGGGTATAAATATAAGTGTCAAGAAACCCTAATTAGAAATTTAGAGCATAGCCATTTAGAAATTCTGACCACATTAGGCGAATGATTTGGGAACATCAATGGCGAGTTACAGTACTGATTCATTATCATTATTTGAGATCTTTATGGTTGCGATACAGTAAATGTGTTTTTAGCGGAATTTATTGCATCTTTTTAGGGATTCCGATCCATTTGAATTAATGTTAATTTATCTTTATGCTTGTGATACATTAAATATTCTTTTAATTCATTAGCGGATTTATGGGTGTATATTTATTTATTCCTATACATTCTGAATTGATGTTGTATTTTAGGCAAATTTTAGGGTCTGCTCTTTAACTGCTATATATGCATTTAATACGGTAATTAATCCACTCTATAATTACCATCTAATGTAATATAAAACCTAGTGTAATTCTGATCCAATTATAATAGTATTATTTGAATCAATTTTCTCTGACTCTAGGGATAAGCATGTTTAATCAAGGGGTGTATACCTAGCCCATGAACCCTATAAGATTGGACTTCAGGCCCATCCCATAATTAGGCTCTACACTAATCAATGATGCGAACCGGAAAAGGCGGAATCAGGCCACGATCATGCCTTAGGCACGAATTACCTTTATCGGAACCACGACACAACCCACGATGGTGAACCCTAATAATGCGGAACCACGATTGTAACACGCTATAAAAGGAAGAAGAAGAATACCAGTCTAGGTAAGGGTAACTATATTGGAAAAATCCTAATCCTCTAAAGAAAAGTTGTTGACTTGAGCGTCGGAGTATTTTCTCGGGAATCACTCCCGGGATCTCTTTTGCAGGAGTGTTACAGTGAACGGAGGTCACTTGGGCAAATCGCGAATACCACAACACTTGGCATCGTCTGTGGTGATGAGATTCTTTTCCGGTCCTTCATTCCCTGCAAAGTTGATAATGGTGTTCAATAGAAGCGAAAGAAGCCAAAACCATCATACACAAGAGCAAACAGCTGGACGCAACAAGAACATGCATCCCAGCCAAGACTAGGATTATGTTCCTATCACAGAACATGAATGAGGTAAACAAGACATGGAAGATGAGGAAGAGGCAGAGTCTCCTAACACGAATAAAGAAAAAGAAAGGAGATTGTTGGCATCGTTTCTAGAAGTGAACAGAGAACAACTGTATAATCAGTTCTTAGCCACCCTCATGCTGAAATCCCCAAGAGTAAGTCAAAATTTGAGTCAAAAAATGATGATATTAAATATAGGGATGGATTAAAAGATATAGTGCTAGGCGATGATGTGGATAAGTCACCATTAGCACCATATCTTAGTGACTTCAAGATGCCGAAAGTCTTCAATTTGCAGTTACATGTCAAAATTTAAGATGGGACTATTGACCCAAAGAAATTCTTACAATCCTATCGTAACAGCATGAGATTTTGCGATGTTGAAATTGAGCTGGTGTGTAAGGCTTTCCCTATATTTTTGTCAGGAATAACGATTGCATGGTATGTGGGTTTAACAAATGGAAGTATTAAATCTTGGGCGTAGCTCTCGGATCTGTTCTAAGGGCGCCTCTACCAAAAACTAAAATTCACCAAGATGGTAGCAGACCTAAATAACATAGCTCAACAAAGTGACAAAATTCTGGTAGAGTATCACAATAGGTTTGTTACGGAGAGTTTGGAGGTTCGTGACCTGCCTTTTCAATCTTCCTTGGGTGCATTCACAAGGGGCATGCGATCAAGAGAATTTGACAAGGAACTCAAAAAGAACATGCCAGAACCGAAAAGAGCTACAAAAAATTATTAAGCAGTATGTGCGAACTGAAGAAGAAAATAACTGCAAAATAGAGCGGGCAATGAGAGAAAAGAGTAATGGAAGACTCAAAAAGAAATTCGGCGAAGAAGGGAAAAGGAAGTCTCCCTTTCAAATGAAGATAAGTGGGAACACAAGGCCTCCCGTCTCAAGAAACACCACTAACGACGTCACGAAAGGAAATCTAGCAAGAGAACAGAGATTTATTTTGGGAACCAACACCGATGATAGCACCTCCAGACAAAAGATCACGAGAGTACTATTGTGCCTTCCATAAAGATCATGGCCATGATGTTGAATATTGTAGAGATCTGAGGAGAAAAATAGAGGAGAACTTGAGGAATAACTATCTAAGTCAGCATAAGAAAGAAGATAGGGGGAACCGATACAACGAAGCTAACAAGGCGGGAAGCTCAATGGCCAAGAACCAGGCCTTAACGAACACTCCGAATAAGAATAAGAAAAATGACCGCAGTGGTGGATTATGAAGAAGATATATCTAATGAGGCTCCAAAAAGGGTAGTCTTATCGATACATGGGTTAATTGAGTCTTTATCAAATAATGCTTGGAAACCTAAAGCCATGTATTCACCCCCACAAGAGCCCCTGATAAAAGATTGTGTGTGGATGAAACTGTAATGTTCATAAAAAAGGATGCAGTTCCTAACACTTCACCACACAAAGATCCAATGGTCACTATCGCTAGGATCGGGAACGCAACATTTTATTGAGTGTTTGTAGATGATGGGAACGCAGTGGAAATCCTCTTCGTGGATTGCTTTAGCAGATTAGGATTCAAGAGGACTGACTTGAAGAAGTATATATTCTTGATTGTAGGATTCACGGGGCGAGCAGCGACTCTGCTGGGCAACATACAATTTCCTGTAACAATCAGTGAAAATGATATAAACTGCATTATCATTTGTTACTTCATTGTCATGGATGCACTGAGTTCGTATAATGCTCATCATTGGTAAACCTTGGATGAATATAGCAAAGGTAATATGGTCTCTATACTATTTGTTCATGAAGTTCCCAACCCTAACGGGGATTGCGACGGTGAGAGGAAACCAACAAATAGCCAGACAATGTATGGTAATCGGCGATGAGAGAGGGAAAAAAGGCATAGCAAACAAAGACGGTTAGTAATATCACAGATAGTGACTCGCTCAACCAGTTTTACCCTCCAGTAGATCCAGGAGAAGAGACTGAAGATGTCAGTTTGGATGACAAAGATGCCTCTAAGAGTGTCAAAATAGGAAACTGTCTTCCAGACTTGGAAAAGGAGAAGGTTATACAAATTTTGCGAGATCACAAGGACACATTTACATGGAGCGTAAAAAGCATGGGAGAAGTTGGTCCAAGGATTGAAACTGTTTCGTTGAATATCTGTGATTCGATCAAATCAGTCAAGAAAAAACAAAGAAGCTTTGCTAGTGATAGACAGAAAATGATTGAGGAAGAAGTAAAAGCATTATTGCAAGCTGGCATCATAAAGGAAATGAATTACCCAAAATGGCTAGCAAACCTAGTGATGGTGAAGAAGGAAGATTCCAAGTAGAGAATATGTATAGATTTCACTGATCTAAACAAAACATGTCCAAAGGATTGTTATCCCTTGCTTAAGATTCATCAGTTGCTCAAAGAAGTTTCTAGATACGAGCTCCTGGATTTCTTGGATGCGTATGACCTGCCTCCACTCGGGCTCATTAATTGTAGCTAATTAACCTAAGTGATGGCTTAGATCAATGGTCAAAGATAAAATTTATAGTTCTTCACCAAACTCACTACTAGGCTAACGATTGGGAAGTTAGCAGTAAGCCCTGAATATGTTCCATAGAGATGCTAGAGCCTAAAAGTCAATCACACATAACCACGCCTGGGTTGTCAATCCATACATGTTGCTAGAAATAGATAGTATATTGAACAAGGGAAGGGGGGGTTTGGTTTTTCGACTAACAACTACGAAGTATGAAAGTAAAAAAACAAGTAATCAATATAGCTAAATACTTGTGTAACAGGGTTGATTTAATGCTTCCACTAGTGTAGAGTGGGGCGATTAAAGGCAGTTATAATATACCAGAGAAGTCACTTTTTATGTGACTTCTCAGGCTGTGACTTTGATCGTCTGCAATCAAAAGCGGTTCTGAGAACCGCCTTTAATTGGGACCAGGGAAGGCGGTTCTTTACCACCTTTATTCAGGCACTGGAACCGCCTTTAATAAGTTCCAATTTTGGAACATGTCTGTGGGTGTCATTTGGAATAATTTGTTTTGGACTCAGAACGTAAAATTGGTTCTGATGGGGGTACTACTGCCGTACATGTCCCGACTTTCCCTCCCATTTCTGTCCCCGTATTTGATTTTGTTTTCTAATTTTTTTTCACCGACAAAATATGTTCCGATCTCGGAACACCTTTTCCTGGACTGCAAGTTCCTCATTTAATGAGCAATTTGGATGTGGGAGTTCCGGAATCTATGTTATTCTAGACCCAACCTGGAATTTCAGCTAAAATTATGTGAATGTGGTTTATCAGTTCCAATTTCGGAAAGCATAATCTGGGGTAATGGTTTGGGATACTAGGACTAGTTCCAAACTCGGAATGTAATTCTGGCCAGAAGGTAATTTTATATTTTCGTAAATCCGACTCAATATATTAGCCTCAAAGGTTGAATCCTATTTCCAGCAATTTACAAATGCATTGGCTCAGATATAAAAAAAATGTATAGATACAGCTAAGAAAGCATCTATTTATGCATTGGAATATAATATAGCAAATCCTATTCCGCACCTAACATGTAGGTTTCCTATCATTAACACACTAATTCATTAGGGCAATAACAAAAACCTATAGACAATGCTACACAAGAAACTATCTATGGATTGGAATACATGCACAATATAATACATGTCAATGACGTTAAAATTAAGGGCACACTACCACATTAGGTTGTCCAAAAGCTGCGGAGCGCACATGAAATAGATCTGAGCCAAGCAAAATCTCGCATGATTGATGTCATTTTGTGAATATAGCTTTTAGTCCTCTTGAAAAATCTGTGGACATCATAGTAGAATTTGTTAGTTATGATTGTTGAATATTTAATCATTACACAAAGCTTAGTTTTCAAATTTATTTAATAGTCACCCTTTCAATTTCCACGTTATCCAATCAGGCTTCTGTGACACACTTGGTTGCGTATAGCATAACGCAATAATCACACTCCTAAGATTTTTCTTGTTTTTTGTACTTATTTCCAAAGAATAAAATCTGAATATACTACTTGAATGTGTTAATAATTTTTGGAAAAATTATTAGTAGAACATTGCACCTTGATTTGGACCACCTTCATCTTTGTCGCGACACTAGATTCATTGAGTGCATTCTCCAAAATGTCTACAAATGATTTGGACGGTTCTAAGTGCAACGGATCCATCAATACAAACGTTTCTTGCTTGGGACTATGAAAATCAACCACCAATGATCCCTAAAATGGAATGTTGACATGTGTCCATTTAATTGAACAAACTAAATTAATCTTAATCTTGTAAAACAATTAGGAAAAAAACACCACCTCTCAATGAATGGTGCAACAAATAGTTTCATGTTGCGTCGCCCGAGGCATTTGCACACATATTCAATCTTTTCAACTCTAGAGAACCCAATTTCTTGAGTCATTATGGGGCACTAATACCCTATCCATCCCTCTTCTTTTTTATTGGCAAAGTAGTACATGCACCTAATGCAACAAGACATGTAGAATGATAAGCACGAGTACGTTTCGCATCATAATTTAACACAGCAAAAGTTGACCTTACAATAGTAATAGTGATATTATGGTTTTCTTGACTTGGTCACACCTTCAGAATTCCCCAAAGTCCCTCCACATTGAGATGATGTCTTGGCTTTGACCAAAAATACACTCGATCCCCAAAAATGTGTATGTAGAGTTATGGTCGTGTCCGGCTATCACTTCATATGATATGCGAACGAAGACCGGACACTCCTTCACTATAACCGCCCGTGTAATCAGTTGCACCACACCCTTTGATGCGAGTAAACTTTTCCGCGGGGTCGTTGCTCGATTTACTTTCAAAAGGCCGTATGTTTTTGGATCTGCGTAAATTAATCGCCTTGGCCATAAGAGAACATTCCTTGGGTGGGACCCATAGTCTTGTATTCTCCTTCTGGGAAGGGAAAATTGGCATTGTGTACTAATGGTTTCTCTAAGGCTATCCAAGAAACTCCATCTTGAATCGGTTTTGAGTGATGATACCGCATTGCCTCATGAAGAATACCGTCAGCTACGTATATTGTTCTTATCTTATCACCAATCTCAATAAAAAGTTTGCATAAATGTGATGGCTACAATCCATAAACATACATTGGTTACTACTATGGAAGAATAAAATATATAATGTTAATAGATATTTTATTACCTTTTTTTTGTGGGTACGATGTCATCGTCGAGGTTATTTTGTTTGACAGTTTTGGGGATGGTGATTTCGATGCTAACCTCAACATCGCCCGGAGAATGGTGAGATCTCTTGATGGTGGCTCCTAATCGTCAGTGAGATCTTCCAAATATTCCGAAAAAGGGAGTGTGCTTGATCAACTTCCGAATCAAAATTTCTTGTTGCTCTATCTTTTTATCTCGTATTTGGGCTTCCTTTTGCAAAGTGTGGACTCTAGATGGCTTTGCTCTGTCAAAACAGCAGGCTGTTGTGACATGAATGCACCCACTCCTCTTGCCCTTCCCGGGTGGTCAAGTTTGTTGGTAGCCTCACATAATATGTCGTGCTTGCCAGTTGGTACAAATCTACCTTCAATTTCATCTTATTTTAGGTTGGCCTGTGAAAATAGTAGAATAACTAAACAATACAAATATAATCCAAAAATTCATAATATATTTAAAAGTGAAATTAATTTCATATTTGGTTTCCCACTTTTTCCTCCAATTGAATCTCGCTTGGCTTTACATAATGACCTTCTTTGTTTTTTGACCTTTGAGAAAAATGTCACGTCGATGTATTTGATCGGCGTTGATTGGAATAACTGTCGATCTAGCCTCTTTTTTGGTCATCCCTCTTTCAATCGCCGATTTTGAGGATGTTGTATTTCATTGATTAGAACTTGTGTTAGTAAAAAATGACCCGTTTTTGTTTTGGTTTGTAATTTAAATGATTTATGCTAGAATTATTGGTTTGGACTGATATGTGGTTTATGTTGTACGGTTATATATGATGCTTAATGAAAGTGTTCTTTGAATATACCAAAAGAGCTAAAGTTAACCATAACAGTCGAAGAGGTTCCGATATCGGAACACCCTCCCGACTCTTTGCTTTGAAATGAAAACAAACATACAACCCTAATGTCTACCTTATTTCTTCTTCTTCTGTTTCTTCACCTTTATCTTCTTCCTTTTTATCTTGCTGGTTTTTCCTCGCCCATCAATCCAAATTCCTCCATCATGGTCGGGATGACCTAAAAATTTCCGCAAACTTATTTCATCCTCCTCGAGCAAAATACCTTCGTCGTTGTTAACAATTGGAGTCTCTTGACCAAATCTAATTATATCTTCCAATTCAAACTCCTCAACAAATACCCGCTTACCCTCTACAACAATTTCTCAATGAGGATCAACTGGATCTTTCACATAGAATACTTGATGAGCTTGTGAGGCCAATATGAAAGGATTGTCTCTCCACCCAACTTGACTTCCATCTACCAACATGGATCCCAAGTCCTCAATTCTTCTCCTAGTGTTTACATCAGCCCATTGACATTTAAATACAGGGACTTTCATAGTCACGCAATCAAGCTCACATATCTCACATATGGTACCAAATTAAGATTTTTGGGCGTACTTTGGATTGTCGTCTCTGACACTGCCAACATGTAATGGTTCATAAACAAGTGCCACACCACTGCTTTGAGTAACAGACTTGTCATCCATTGCATTTGTGGAAAAATTGAAACCATTAATGTCGTAACCTCCGTAAAATAGAACCGTACCCAGGGGTCTATGTCCCAATCACTTCATGTACTGGGGTGTTTACCAATCTCAACGTGACTTCTCAACCATAAAGCAAAAGTACTAGTGTGTTGTTGCAAGACCTGTGTTTCATTAAAGATTGGATACTTTGTTCTTATCGTGTCCAAGTGGATCTTGATATAAGGTATAACATCCTCGTGATTACGAAGTACATAGAGATGCATAACGCATAAATCTTCAGCAGTAGGGTTTAGTAGCTTACTCTTCCCGACCCCCTGCCCACTTACCCCCCCCCCCATCATGCCTCGATTTTGGAACCTCCATAGAATCCAAATATTTCAAATAATTAGTACAAAACTCGATGGCCTCCTCAGCAACATAACATTGCACAATACTAGCATAAGGCCTATAGCGGTTCTTGATAAAATATTTAAAGATTTTCATGTACCTCTTAAATGGGTACATCCACCGCAAAAATACAAGACCACACAAATTGATATCCCTTACCAAATGAACTATCAGATGCACCATAATGTCAAAAAATGATGGGGGGAGTACATCTCCATCTGACACAAAACTTCCACAACCATCGCTTGCAACCTGTCCAACCTTCCAACACTTATGCTCTTTAAACATATGGACTTGAAAAACAAACATGGTTTAGTAATGCACAATCTAACATGAGATGGAAATGTTAACCTAATGGCAACGACATCTAATTCCTGCTTTAGGTTGGGGCAGTTATGAGATTTTAATCCTTGCAACTTCAACTCGATTAGTGAGACACATGAATTGATATTGGCCAAATACCAGGACCTTCACACCGCTGAATGTCTTATAGTACGATTTCTTCTCTGACTCAGACAACGAATAACATGTAGGAGGGAGGTAATAATCATCACCACATTTAACAGGTCAAAAATTATTCTTTATCCCCATTTCAATGAGGTCAAGCCGAGACTTCAATCCATCCTTTGTTTTCCCAGGGGTATTCAACAGTGTCCCAACCAAAGAATCACACATATTTTTCTCAATGTGCATGACATCAAGACAATACCTAATGTCCAAATGCTTCCAGTAAGGGAGCCTGAAAAATACAGAGCATTTCTTCTAACTCCCTTTACCTAAAGATTGTTTCTTTCCTTTTCCGAAATTATCTGGCAATTCCCTAAATTGTTCATACATCTTAACACCAGATAAAGGTAACGGGGGACCTCTTGTCTCAACTTCCCCGTTGAGCCACTTCTTCGTCGAATGCCAAGGATGTCGCCCGGGGAGAAAACACATGTAACCCTGATAAACAGTTTTGCAACCATGTTTCAATTAAGAAAACAATGTCTCCCTCCCTCTCAAATTTTTATTTTCAATCATGTTTCAATTGATAAATTACCGTATGCGGGGAAATTGTTTATGGTAGAAAACAATAAGGCCTTCAATGTGAAAATTTCATTAGTGCTATCATCGCATGTGGGGACATCATCTTTGAGCAAGGTCAACAATTCATCAACCAGCGGAGCAAGGTAAACGTCTATGTCATTGCCAGGCTGCTTTGGCCCTGAAACCATCATAGATAGCAACACATACTTCCATTTCATTGTTAGCCACGATGGAAGGTTGTAGATTACTAGCATTACAGGCCACAAACTATGTGCACTTCTCATATTTCTGAAAGGCTTCATCTCATCCGTTGAAAGACCTAATCTCAAATGTCGAGGCTAAGAACCAAAATTAGGGTACATAGCATCCAATTTCTTCCACTGCTCCCCATTGGACGTATGTCTAATAATGTCATCCATCGGTCGAACTCTTTTGGAATACCAATGCAACAGTTTCACATCATCCTTAAAAGCAAACAACTTATTTAACTGATGAATGATGGGGAGATACCATAAGACTTTAGCCGAAGTTTTTTTGAAATTTACTACATAATCTGTACAAACCTCAATGTGACCACTCTTCATCTTGTACCGTGACTCACAACATACATAACATCAATCCAGGGCTTCATCTTCATCTCCCCTATACAACATACAATCATTAGGACATGCATGAATCTTTTTCAATTTCAATCCCATAGGACAAAGAATCATTTTTGCGACGTATGATCGATCAGGCAATAAATTACCACCGGGAAACAATTCTCTTATCAATTGAAGAGTCTCTGTTATGCCTTTATTAGTCCACCCAAATTTTGCCTTCAAGTTCATTAATTGCAACGTTGCACTCAAAAAAGAATGTTTATCTCCATCAAACAATGTCGTCTTCTTGTTATTATGAAACACTTCTAGAACCTCTAGTTTACCATGGAATTCTCTAGCAACATCCTCCACCATTTCGTCTAATTCATCCCAGACATAATCTAGTCTATGTGTATGAGCTTCACGGTTACACGTACCACCCTCGTTGTGCCATGCCCAACTAGTATAGCTTGTTTGAAAAGCTCTCATAATTAGATGCCCACGCATATTCTTCTTACCCAAATATACGTCATTCTTACAATACTTACATGGGCAACATGCCCTTACAACCCCATTTTTATAGGCATTTTCAAATTGCTAGAGCAACAAAGGATTCAATCAAGGGGAGATATTTCGGAGATTTTTGAAGATCTCTATCATTAAGTTCTATTTGATCCATAATTAACTCCCCACAATGAATATCATTTTCAACTCATTAACTAACACACAATAGATCACCATGTCAGAATAAAATCAATTTCATTAATTACCAACATACAAACCCTACATTACACATTACAAATGTATCCAAAATTCCAATTATTGAAGAAAAGAACATGAAGAACAACATACCCTAACTCTTCAATAAGTACAATGGTTGTTCTCAATCTAACTTAAAGCTCCACATTTTCTAAAAATAGAGAAATTAGGGCATCAGGACCACCGCATTTATTTTGACCATTTTTCTGAGTTCCGAGCTCGAATCACATTTTTAAAAGCACACGAATGATTTCTATATGTTCTGATTATGGAACAATCTTCGAAAGTGGACCTGACTTGGGAACTATGATCTGACTTGTGTTCCTCTTCCAGAAGAGTGGCCGGAAATTTACCTTGACCTAGGCTACTCTATTTCGAGTTTGTAACTACCCTCGTCCCAAGCTTCCAAACTTGGAAGGAGTGTACCACAAATACGGTCTGACATAATCAACTTTGAGGCACGCAAAATAAAGGCGGTTATAAATAACCGCCTTTCATGTTTGATCATCAAAGGTGGTTCAAGAAAATAGCATTCCATCACGAAGATGGGCCGAATTACATCATTTCAATTTCAAAACCTCTCAGGGAAGGCGGTTCCTCATTTTTTCATTATCGTTGTCTTTAATCAAGCATTATGCACTAGTGTTTGATCCTCGATTCATTCAGATGTGAGATTTAGATAAACCCAACATAGTGCTCATAACATATGGTGTGGTCGATGGCATACACTTCCCCGTACCTGTCACGTTGAGTGCGCTTGCAGCCTTCCATCGATGCTGCCTTCGTAATTAGGGGAGTACAACAATATCTGGCCATTGTAGGTATGTTTCTCCCCCGTATGATTACGTCCCGGCATTCCACCACGGATGCTCTACTCCCTAGGCATATAAATAAGGCAAAGGGAAGTAGACACCTTATCAATGACACTAGGGTCTCTTACAACCCTAGCTTGCTACTTTTCACTATCTCTACCCATAACCCATTGGACTACTTTAAGTAATCAGCTCAGATTGGTGTGCTGGAAATATAATAGAGCAATACTCGTAAACACTACAACAAACATCACCTTTTGCGACATGTTAAATGTGTTGCTTTAACTGATATTGTGTCGCAAATGTTATTTTGCGACACTGTTAGCATCACTTTTTATTGTGTCGTGTATACCTGTGTAGTATTTTTCTACACAATTTTTTTATTGTGCCACAAATTTAACTACACTTTTTGTGTCATCAAGCTACCTGTCGTGCATTTGTACGACATATTATGCACCATTTACACTAGTGCGCATTAATTTTTGTGACACATTTTGCATCAATTTCACTTAGTGACGTACGTGTTTTAGCGACATATTATACGCCATTTACCTTTTTGACACATGGATATTTTTGACATATTAAGCATCTTTTACATTTTCTGACGCATGGTTATTCGCGATATATTTTGCACCATTTACATAGAGTGACACATGTTTTCTTACGACATAACATGCAACTTTATTTAAATTGTCGAATTATTATTTGCGACAGTATTTGTAACACTAAATAATGTGATATGATAATTTACAACGCATGTATCAATATGTAGAAATGTTTTGTAATTGCGATATATGCAATATTGTCGCACATTATATTTATTAGTCGCAAATCATACAATATTTTAGGCATTACTTAATTATTGTGTCATTATTTATAAATCATATTAGGAATCACTAATTAATATGAAAGAATAATTCGCAACACTAATTCTTATTTGTTATATTTACGATGCATAACATATGTTTACAAGTTTGCGGCACAATCAAAAAATTTGCGGCATTCTGGGACATTATTGTTTACAAGTTACTCACAAGATTAAACTCTGAAAGATTTTGAACAAGGGCAAAGAGACGAGATTAAGAAAACCATAAACAACCATACATACAAGCATTTTACCAGGGAAAGGAGGAATATGGATAAACCTAAGAAGACATAAAGATGTCAATGTGACTTCTCTTCTTTCTTACGAATGGGGATGACTACCATGGAGAATATAACCATGTTGCTCCAGTCATGGATGTTGTTAACACAGTTAGCACCGTTGTTGTGTCAAGATTCACAACACTTATAATCCTTTAAAAAACTACTCAAAACAAAACAAGATCACTCAAAACTCAAATGAAAGAGAGCAACAGGATTTACATAGGAAGTGAAGTTATAGATTGGTCGCGAAACGAATGGAAGAGCTAGATATCATCCTCGAATCATACATATTCAACACCAACCCTCTCACTCCATTCTTAAACAAAATGCCCAAAAATCATAATTAACATTCAACAAATAGCACAATAAAAAAACATGTTCAAGTGTGAAAAGTTAGTACCACCAACTATATTTTATTATGAATGACTACATATTAATTATTATTATTATTATTATTGTAATAAAACACACATAATCGTATATTAGACCAACTAACCCTTAAACACACAGAGGTGATTTGAACATGTTCAAATGTAGGAGAGAAATGTGTGTTCATCATTAGGGTTAGTAATGCAGTTGGGCCTTAGCAAATTCAGCCCACGCGTTTGATGGCATTAATAAGTGAAAAATTTTCATTCATTAACTAGTATTATATTAATTGTTTTTTAGAAAAATAGTATAATTGTTTTTCATACTCCTTAAATTGAAATAAAATATAAATGTACTACTCTTTATACAATATTGTTGAATCCACATCTTACATTATATCAAGTTTTTTTTACTAGCTAAAAGGTTAATTTAATTGAATTAAGTTCAGTAAGACATTCAATTGAACATGACATTACTTACTAACACTGTCAACTAATATGTGTCTCAATTTTATTGTAATATGTATATATATGGTTATAATTATAAAAAACAAAATAACCATATCACCTATTTCAAAGCAAAATGAATGAAAATCAACTATCATTAAGTCCATCTTCAACTATACACACAATTTTAATGTTACGCTACTACTCCAAATTTAGTGTTGTACCATAATTTTACATCATTTTTTCCAATTCACAACACTAAATTTACACTAAAATAATATTTCATCAGAAGCTATGTATTGTATTATTTTATTACTTTCTTTTACTTTTCATATCGTAATTTAAATAAAGTAATGTTACTTACTTCAATTTAACATGTGCTTTTTAGTTATAAATAACAATAAATCTACATAAACTAAATTTGATTTATATATCGAAATAAATTAATGTATTATACAATTATAAATATTTTTAATTTAATATGAACTTATATTTAGGATGTTGTGTGAGTTTTGAATTAATTGCTCTGGAAGTAAGTAAAAAATATTTTATTGAAAAAGTCTCCTATTAGGTCGACTGACGGTTAGACCAATCATGAAAAACCTCATTTCAATAATTTTTAGGGTCAAATTAAAATTATTTATATGTTGCAATACATTTTTTTTTTAAATCAAAGTTATAAGAATCTCGTTGCAATAAATAAAAATAAACATCAAATCACATCTGTTTGTTTAACGGTTAGTTGGTCTAATATAAGACTATGTGTCTTTTGTTACAATAATAATAATAATAATAATAATAATAATTAATATGGAGTCATTCATAATAAAATATTAGTTATGGAATGTATATAGCTATTTTAAAATAAAAATTCAACTTAAATTATTTTTAAAAATTCAATCAAATATATAATAAATGAATGGGTCTCCTGACAGACGGACTGTACATAAGTTTATGGACAGGTCCATCCAATTTCGGGTCATAATGTTCCGGCAAAAGGGTAAATTGCCATCGGCCTCTTCCATCACCTCAAGTCGTCGGAGCTGATTCCTCATATTTCCATGCCAGAGCTGATTCCTCCTCTTCCGGTGCTAGTTCCATGTCCAACACTCCACCGTGTCCAGATGACAAAAGAAGGTGGAGAGCATGGCGTCGACGGAGTGCATCGAGAGCTTCGTCTTCTCCAAACTTTACAATTTTGTTTCTTCTTCATCATCAATGGGAGCGGAAGGCAATGCGAGTGATGGTTTGAAGAAGCTCGAGTACCGATTTGAGAACGCAATTTTTATTCACAGTGACATTGAATATAATTGCTCTGTAATTGTCGATTGAGTAGCTTGGCAGAGGAAGGAACTGAAAAACCAGTGAAAACATGGGGGTGGAGGGCGGTTTCCGCCGCACTCATATGCTTGACAAGAGGCGTTGCTCTCAGCGCTCTTGACGATTTCTCTATTTATCATGCTTGCAGTAGGTATTGTATTTCGATGTTTCTGTCGATTGTTCATTTATCAATTTTTATAATCGATGCCTAATTGCTAGTTGCTACTCCATTTTCATTTACTTTCAGTTTTTGGTGACAATCGTAGGATTTTTTAGTGATTTTCGTGGTCTATTTTACACCTATTTGTATAGAGTGCATCTTGTTTCTTAGTTGCTTACTTTGTCCAATTTTAAGCTATCATTTACGAGATTCATTTCAAAGTAATCTAGAGCAGTGGAAATTATAATTCCACACCACATGTCTAACATCTTTTTCTTCGTTTAAGTGTTGATTAATGCTTACTATGCTCGGATTCATGCCTACTTTGCACACATGGGTTACAGCGATTGACACTTATTGTTCTCAACACTAGATTTCTTTTTACTTGACCTTCCAGTATTAAAACCTGTATGAACCAGGTCTATTTTTTGTTATAGTTTCGAATATGATTTTGTCATATTGATAGTTTGGATTTGACGCAGCAAAGTTATGGAAAAAGAAAGCAAGAACCAGGCAATTGTTAGTGCCATCGGACAGCCAATAGAAAGAGGTCCTTGGTATAATGCCTCACTTGCTCTGGCAGGAACAGAGAAAAGTGTCTCAATCGACTTCGTGTCCCTTCTGGGCTAAAGAAGCTTCAAATATGCAGTGTTTGGTGGAATCAAAGTCCAATCTAATCTTCCTCTGCTCATTCATAAGTGCATAAACAAGGTTCCCCTTCCATCCATATATACATGCAGCTACCTATTGTCAAACAAACACTAAATCTACTGTTTTGCAGGATGTACAAAACCTTGATCACCTGCATGGTGTTTCAAATATTACTACAATGTCCATATCTGAACATACATTACTTTTGTGCATATGACAATCTGAAACTTGAATTTAGTTTCTAAGTGATTTTGTAAAATCCCTGCATTCTGTGTTAATTTTTGTTTACTTTGAATTAGTTTTGAACTCTTAATACCTTACATATGGTTGATTTTGTGGATTTTGTGAATTTGAATCAGACTTTCTTGCTACTTATATGTTATATTCTCCCAGGGTAGGAAATGGTTTGTCAGTTTATTTTCTTGTAATTCGTTTACTCTTACTACTGATTGGCCTTTTGAATTATGTAAGAGTAATATCTGTGTCACAGGTGGATCTGCTGAAGATCTGTATAGGATCTTTATAAATAGAGTGTGTCGAGAGCGCCCGCCTGAGGTTCTGGAAAGTGTCAGAGGGTAATGTTTATTGGTTTTAAACTTGAACGTCGACTCTTTAGTTGCATAATGCACAAATAGAGGATGAAAATATTGAAAATTTACTGACATTCTTTGAGTTTCACTAGTTAATGCTGGAACCTCAGTTTCCTTCATGTTGGTAAACAGGCTGACAAAGTGGTTGCTTACACCAGTGAAGATGACTCATGACTGGTAGCTTTGTGCGTGAAAGCATTGACGTTTTACGAAGGACAATGGATGTTGAATCTCTGGATATGCTTCAGTTCCACTGTTCTCATTGCCATCTCTCTTCAAGGGAAAATGTCTTTTGAATGCTTTACAGAGTTTGTGTATGAAGCACCTAATTGGTTGTGCATGGAATGTCAAACTTTGACCCAAGACAAATTGGTTTGTATCTAGTTAGCATCCAACATGTTTCTTCCTTGCCTTTTATCAGGGATTTGTTGTCCTAACATGTTTCTTTGGCCTCAGTCGTGGCTTAGCATTTTGCAGCAGCTTCATACATTCAATCAGGTCATTGCGGATGCATTGATAGGAGCCCTCTTCTCATCGTTATGGTTTGGCGCTCTTCCTTCTCCTGGAAAGAAGAAAAAGAAAGGTGGAACACCAGAACCGATGAATAGAACTTTGTTTTGGAGTTTTATAGCTATAGAATAGATGGGATTTTGTTCTTGTAACAATAGAGAGAATCTGAGCATCATAATAGGATATTGACATGATTATTCGGAATATTTGATGTCAGAGATTCATCAGAATATGAATTCTACTGCTATGAACATGTAAAAAACATGTGCCAAATATTAAAAAAACAAAATATATGCTGTTGAAACTTTTTGTAGATGTTATGCACATGTTACCTTTCAATACGTATCGTTTGTATCAAAACATGCTCTTGTTTTAAAACTTTGAATATGAATTATGAAACTTTGCTAGGAGATCATGTATAAGTTAAGTTATGAATTGTTTCTGTTTTGTTAAAACGTGAATAGGTTAGTCTAAAACTAGTATATGTTATAATTTATACAGACAGGGAAGACTAAACGTTGATAATTTAACATTGTCATATTAACTCTGCATTAATTACTTTACAATATGTATTGTTTAAATAAAAGCACGCATATGATTTTAAATTATCATGAATAGCAAAACTTTGCCCTAAGGCAGTGCATAATTTACCTTATGAATCGTTTATGTTTTTTTAAAACATGCATATGTTAGCTTTCAACTAGTATACATAACAGATGTCACATAATTTTGTAGTTTTCAAATTTTCACATGTACTGTGTTTAATACCTTACAATATATAATGATTACATTAAAAGATGTATTTGTTTTTTTAAAAAATGAGCAGATTTCCCTGATTTAATAAAATTAAAGAGAGGTCACAAAAAGTATTGTCGACATGAAAGCAACACATGTAAAGCATTCCATACTTTGCATAAAAAACATGCAAAAAAATTCAATTTCAAACACGAGAGGGGGCTCTCAACATCTAAACAAAATGGAAGATAAAGTGCTCGTGGCAGAAATCTTCCATTATGGAACTTACAATTACAACAGTATTCCTATCTAAATTAACTAACAGTCTCTAATACAATGAATCATCAATTATTAATCTTCAAAAGGGGTCATCTTCGAATTTTCAAGTTCAGTGTCATTTTTCGTTTGAATCCTCCTCGTGTCAGAACGTCTTGTGTAGTCCAATATTCAATGTTGTTCGATTCCTTAAAAGTTAAAACCAAAAAAAGTATAGATCCAACTCCTAAAAAAAGTCTTACATACCGAATATTAAGAGTTGCAGCATATAAGCAAACACGTACAATTTCTAATTCAAAACGAACAATAATCAACAATGAAAATAAAAGTCAAACACAATAAAAAACAAGTACACCCGAGATACTAACAGATGCAACATATAAGTAAACATATGCAACTCGTTATTCAAAACATACAACTAACAACCAATGAAAAAAAGGTCATAGACAGCACAAATCACAAGTACACATTGAACACTAGCATGTGCAACATATAAGTAAACAGATGCAACTCGTTATTCAAAACGTACAACTAACAACAAATGAAAACAAAAGGCCATAGACAGTACAACTAACAAGTACACATTGAATACTAATAGGTGCAACATATAAGTAAACAAATGCAATTCGGAATTCAAAACGAACAATTAGCAAAAAAGAGAAGAAAAAAAAGGTCATTCACACTATAACTAACATGTACACGTTAGATGATAACAGCTGCAATATATAAGTAAACAGATGCAATTATTAATTCAAAATTAACAACCAACAACAATTTTTTTAAAAAAAATAATCTTACACAACACAACTAACAAGTACACACGAGATACTAACAAATGCAACATATAAGTAAACAGATGCAACTCGTTATACAAAATGTACAACTAACAACAAATGAAAACAAAAGGGCATAGACAGTACAACTAACAAGTACACAATGAATACTAACAGATGCAACATGTAAGTAAATAGATGCACCTCGTAATTCAAAACGAACAATCAACAACAAATGAAAAAAAAAAGTCATTCATAGTACAACTAACAGATACACATTGGATAATAACAGCTGCAATATATAAGTAAACGAATGCACCTCGTAATTCCAGACGAACAATGAATTGGAAGAAGGAGAAAAAAAGTAAGGAGATACAAGTCAGTATAACAGCTGAAAGATTAAAACAATTTACAAAAAAAAGTTATTGCTACAATCACAAAAAAATTACCTAGTAAACTTGACAAAAATAACGAACCAATTTGATAGAAGATTAGGTTGCCTTTAGAGCTTGAACATTTCCAAAGGTTGATATGTACTATCATGGAATTTGGCTGGAATCAAATCTCACAGGGAGCAAGAATGGTAATTGAAGATGATTCAATCAACCTTTCCTCTTTGCGAGTACACATATCTACCACCGCACTAATTTTAAAAAGATTTTTCATCAATTCTTCACAATAGCACAACAAACACCTGGATACAGTCTCATGTCTATACACACGACATATTTTACACTTTTGTTACAGGGACTTTGTACATAATGGTCGATTTAGCATAGGAAGGCCTTAGGGACTCTAAATCGATGGTGGCGTTGGCATCGGCCTTAAGCAGTCAGGGATCCTTCACTAACACCTCAATCTGCAGAACTTGGGACGCAAACTCGTCCCTCCCTTTGTCCGTATGCAGTGCGCGGGGAAACCCCAAGTCGCAGAAGCATATCTTCCAGCTGCAACAGAGTGAATAACAAATCATGCATAAGAAAAGAGAAAAAAAGACGGCATTTTTGGGCTAGAGGGAGGGAAAGAAGGGAATACGGAGGAGGCAGAGAAGATTCGAAGGAAATTCATCGGAGAAAGAAGAGACCCGCGACACAGAGAAAAGAAGAAGAGCGACAAAAAGAAAAAGGGACTAGGTTTATAATACAATTAAAAGGTTAATTTTTTGTTAATTATAAATTGAACCCCACCTTGCAAAATAGTCTCTGGCTTGTCCATAAACTTATTGACAGACCGCCTTTCCTGAGACTTACCCATAAGAGTCTGTCTCTTGTGAGACCGTCTTATGGTGAGACCAAAGACTAAAGGCAAAACAGGAAAAGAGCAAACTAAATTCGGGGGCAAAAAACTAATAGAACTGGAATAAATTGCAAATTATCACAATTACACATTAAATCCCTGAACTTTTAAAACATTAATATGAAACCTCATCTTGAAATCTTTGCAATTTAATCTCCGGTCTCACCGTGAGACGGTCTTATACAAGACTTTGTCTACCCGTAATAATTATTATAAAAAATATTTACATTAATATTAATAAACTAGAAAGAAGATAAATGTAAAATTAAAATCTAAAGAAACTAAAGAAAGGAAATGAAAAATAATATTTAATTTTTTTAGAAAAATAAAATTTTAAGGTAAAGAATGGAGTGGCATATCCATAAATTTATGGATAGACAACCTTTACTGACACTCCCCCTTAGATGAATTATAGGTAGAAACGCATATACTTCTTCCAGTTCATGGATTTGGCAAGATTCATACAATTTTACTCACTTATTATATATTTATTTATTTTTACTTTTTAAACTTTATTTCATCCATTTATTTCATTCATCACAAATCCAAACATCTAGAATTATAAAGCCAAATAATAAAAAATAGAGGGAGTGAAAACACTATTTTATTAGTATAGAATTTTATTATTTATTATAGAATAGTGACATTGATGCATAACATACTAAAAATTGAGGACAATCTATCTTATATCTTATTGTGTATCTTAGATAATGTTATTTGATTGATTAAAACTAATTTAAATTTGATATTATATGTTACTTTGTTTGATTAAAATTAATTTAAATTTCATATTATTGTATTATTTCTCCACAAGTAGTTAATACAGATGATGAGTATAGGAAAAAAAACCTTAATGGAGTGCCATTGTTATCTACTAAAAGGCGATCACTGCTCATCAGCAGCCCACACCAGCTGACACCACAGGAGAGGTAGTCCAGCACCAGGACCATTGGACCGACCCGTACTCGGTGCCATTGTTATCTACTAGCGTTCACAATTGGTATCAACTGGGGCTATTTAAGTAATTTAGTGACTTTATTACTTTCAGAAAACGACACCGTTTTGCTGCTAATTCCCCCCTCTTCTTCATCGCAATTGTAACTCCACCACGAGAACGGGGCCGTTGCCGTGTCAAGAAGCTTTCCAGAGGCTCAACACACTCCGCTGGCTACGATCTCTCTGGGCATTGGGAAATACTCAACTAAATATATTGTTCTTCTCTGTATCTATGCTTAAGTATGTGTGGGATTTTGTGGTTTTCGCGGTAGATTCGAAAAGTTCCGGCGAGAGGAAAAGCGCAGATTCCGACGGATTTGAGCACTGAGGGAACCTGTGCTGGGACAGAGAGAGTAGCATGTTTGGGCATATCAAGTTTGAATGTATTGATGTGTGGTACGGAGTGGGAAGACCTGGCCCTAACTGGGGCAAGGCTAAATGGTAAAGAATTGGTTGCCAACTCATTTTGTCCCCTTTGAGGTAATTTGCAGTATTGATGTCGTTTCGTCTTTTACATCTGATAAAGAGTGGTTCAGAAGCATGATTGGGGTACATGCTAAAATTGAACCTTTAGGTCTTAAAGTGGGAACGGTATAGTGTACATATAAGGCTTGCATAGTAATTAGGCATAGATTTTTCAGGACAGAGAACTTTTTCACCTGAACTTGAGTCGGTGGGAGCCAAAAACAAAAGTATGATTGAATGCAAAGGGGAAGGAGGGCTAATTGCTACATCTTCGGGCACAAATGCTTATCTGAACCGGGATATGTTGCTATAGCAATTAGACATTAGCTAGGCCATTTGGCTAAACCAAATTAAGATGTGTTGTAATAGGAGTTTAAGCCACAAGGTAAAAAAATAGGTTAGAGAAATCCGTTATTGTATTAAAGAAGTCGATGTTATTCTATGTTCTGCTATCTACATTGATTCCAGGATCGTAGATAATAAAGACAGAAGTCAAACTTTGTTGTAAAACGGCTATTTTTACAACCATTTGTAAGAAACTGTGAAGCTGTGGTTTGTTTTCTCGGAAAAACCAACTCGTAGTATCCATAATAAGTTGTCTCAATATATGTATGGTATGTACCTTCTCATAGTACCTGTAAGTATCCAGAGTTCTTCTCCCTGTCCAGATGCTTTTCATCTGATATAATTATCCGCAAATTGTTCAAGAAAATTGTTGGGTTTTCTTTTTCTTGATGTTATCGAATCTTCTGCAGTTTTGAAGGGATCTAAATATTCAGACTCCCATGAATGGGTGAAGAAGGAGGGCTCTGGTTCTACAATTGGCATCACTGACCGTGGCTCAGGCCTATGTTGCAGCCAGAAAATGAAAAGTTGTTTCTCAATTTCTGCTTAATTATAATTTATTTCGTGATTTTTATAGGGTATAATTGTTTTATCATATCTCAAACATGCTTCCTGCCTTGCTGTGGTCTTCAGGTTACTGAAGAGCAACTTGCAGCTCTTTTTCTTACTTGTGGAGCGGTATTCATCTAACTTTCTCCACTGCAGGATAGTTTTTTTCGCGATTGATGGTGTTGGTGTTTAATTATTTATCATATTTTTTTATCGTGAAGGTTGTGGACTGTTGAGTCTGTGGTACTTCTTTGCCTTTTGCTTTTATGTTGTGTTTCCACTAGACTTATTCCCTCTATTCTGTTTCCTCAAAGCTGCCAATGAAGGTTGTCGGTAATTGTTGATTAAGTTGGATATGGACAAAGTATCTGTAGTTCATGTTACGGGTGCCTGGTAATACGTTGTCTTCATCGAAGTCGCTAATATGTTCTAAAAGAGAAAATATTAGGAAGCCTGAATGATACTACATATTTGCTTTAGTTTCTCAACTCTCGACTTCTTGTTTGCTTTGGTCAATTACCCTTGTGTTTCTTTTCATATTAGTATCCTCTGTTAGTCCATATGATGTCGGAATTTGACATGAAACAACTGCTTGCTTGTATACCTGTTGGTTTGTGGCACTTGCGCGTTAGTCCGTTATGAGAAGTAAGGTGTATCGATTGAATTTCATCTTCTTTCTCTGTCAATAAATTGTCTTACTGACAATAAAAACTAATGATACACTCATTTTAACTTTCTCTGGTCCTGCATGATGGAAAGACTATTGAAACCAGCCTTGATATCCGAAAGAATTTCGAGGAAACCATATAAGGAGGCATTTTACATGTCTTGCTAAACATTTTTTATATGATCTAACTGCTTTACGTACCCAATTGGAAGTAAATAAACTACTATTACTGTATGTATTCTCAAATTTTCAGTGGATGGCAGGGTTGATAACTTGATGTTCATGAAATAGCAATCTCTCTGTTCTCCTCATAATGTATTTGGTCCTGATCAATATTCTTACCTTTGGCTTGCGTACAATCTACGCAAGATAAATTGGCGAGGGTGAATTTCTTTAAGAAATTGGCTATAAATATGGCGGGTGTTTATCTGAGAAGGAACAAAGAGGCCTAGACTGGAGGACCTTGACATCATCACACCACCAATTTGCTTCTCCGAAAGAGGATTATTTTCTTGGGCTCTCAGCTTTCATTTTTATTTGAAATTTCTGTGGTGTTACATTAAATTTACGGTGTAACATTTGTCGAGATGGGATTTTTTTGATCAAGTTAATTGCAAGTGTTACTAGTGCAAATGAAACAATCAGGTGGATAATACTACTGCCGACTTTCTCATAACCCAACTGTTGGTTCTTGATGTTGAAGACTGGACAAAGGATATGGAATTGTTCATCAACTTGCATGGATGCTCTGCTACTGCACGTACATTATTGATTTTCGCTCAAGGATAGTGGTTTAAGATGGTTATTTTCGTATTTAGGAACTAATTGTAATAGTTGTAGGTGGTGGTATACTTGTATTGGTTCTGGTGCAATGACCATACCGCAGGAAGAGGGTGGATATGGAAAATTTTATTTCAATATTTGGAGAAATTGAGTGTTCAGGAAAGAAATTGACACTGAAATCTCATACATTGGATGTGCCAAATTTGTACAGTAGTGGTTTTGCACATTTTGTTATCCATCTTCTTTGACTACAACTCACATCATGTGTGAATAATCAAATATGGCATATGAGTGTGATGTTAATAAAAACTATTGGCATATATGTTTCGTTTAGTAATTTCTTGTGTTGACGATATAAATAGATTAACGAGTTTGACTTGTCAAACACGATCTTTCCAGAAATTATCGATGTACAAGATTTAAAGCGTAAATTAAAAGAAATGAAGATAAATTTTTTGATTGTATGAAACGGGTAAACTTTATAACTACTATACGTTTCATAATAAATTTTTAATAACTAAAATTTTCCACTTTTTATTATTCTAATTAAACCTCATCTTTTCATAAACATATGAAAAGACGGTATTTCCCACGTGTTTGCCTAGATTAATTCAATAATAGTATATAGAAAATAAATGTTTGCAAAATGACTTGGTTCAAATCATTACCCGCTTACTCCCATTAAATTTCATGAAAGAATGGCAGGAGAAATACAAAAGGAAAGACACAAAAATGATATTTACTATAAACAACATACAATTTAAATACAAAAGTAATATTTTGTATTCATCTTTTGTTAATTTATTATTAAATTAATTGTCTCACTTCAGAATATATATAGGAGTGAGTTTCTTGACAGGCGGCATGTCCATAAGCTTATGGACAGTCCACATTTTTTTACCTTATACACTAATTTGTTAAATACTCGCTCCGTCTCAGAAAAATCTGCACATTTTCCTTTTATGGGTGTCCTAGACAAATCTGCACACTTTCCACTTTTAGTAAAATTCAAATTTCTCAAAGACCCAATTACCCTTACATTTTGCTCATTTTACAAAAACTCAACCCATTCTCCCTCAAACCCCTTCTTTTACTCTCCAACCATAGATTTTCCATATTCAAATCACCCACTTTCTACCTTCTCCCCTCCTCCACCTCCCCCACCACCTCCTTCCCTTCGCCTCCACCTCTGGCCACACCCCTCCCCCACCTCAGGCCACTGCCTCCGCCTCTCACCGCGCCCTCCCTCCGTCTCCTCCATCCCCTTCTTCTAGATCCACAACCTCCCCCTTCTTCCGAAACCACCACCTCTCACGCCATCCATCGTCTCTCTCCGCCTCTAACACCAGCACCTGTCTCTGCCGTGATCCACCCTGTAGAAAATAAGGGTAATAATGTGTGTTTGTATTCATGAATTCAGGATACATTATATAGTAGTCCAGGATACCTATACAAGCTAGGAAAAGGTAATAGAATACAATTACATCTGCAATTATGGTAAGAATACAAATCTAATTCTAGTTCCTTAACACTCATCCTCAAGTTGGAGCATGGGGATCGGAAATGCCCAACTTGCCAAGTAAAGAATGAAACTGATCACGTCCGAGAGCTTTAGTGAACATATCCGCAGGTTGGTCTGTCGTACGGATATGTTGAGTAACAATTGTGCCGGTTTGTACAAGATCCCGGATAAAATGACAATCAACCTCAATGTGCTTTGTGCGTTCATGAAAAATCCGATTGGGCGCTATGTGAAGAGTGGATTGACTGTCACAAAACAATTTCATAGGAGAGGAGTGTGAAACCCCTAAGTCCTTCAGTAAGGACCTAAGCCATAACAACTCACAGCAGCTAACTGCCATAGCACGATACTTTGCTTCAGCAGAAGACCGAGAAACAGTAGGTTGTTTCTTAGTTTTCCAGGAAACCGGAGAATCACCAGTCATAGCAAAATAACTAGATAGAGAATGCCTAGTAATCGGGTAGGCAGCCCAATCCAAATCACAATAAGCAGTCAATTATAAAGTATTACGGGAAGAAAGAAATAAACCTTGACCAGGATGACTCTTCAGGTAGTGCAACACACGAACTGCGGCTTGCCAGTGAGGAACACAAGGAAACTTCATGAATTACGCAAGAGTATGAACTGAATAACTAAGTTTAAGATAAGTAATAGTCAGGTATATCAGACACCCAACTAAGCGTCGATACTGCTCCGGGTCATGGTAGATTGAACCTTTAACACGTGCCAAATCATGTTGTTGCTCCATCGGTAAATCAATTGGTTTAGAAGCAGATAAACCTGTATCAGACAAGATGTCCAAAGCATATTTCATTTGCGAGAGAAACATCCCCTCCGGTCTTCTAGCAATCTCTATGCCCAAAAAATACTTAAGCAAACCAAGGCCCTTGATGTGAAAACAAGAACCCAAGTATTTCTTGAGTTCAGAGATAAGCGAAGAAGAACTACCAGCAATAACCAAATCATCCACATAGACCAGAACATGTAAAGAAACTGATCCACGAGAAAAGACAAATAAAGAGTAATCTGCCTTACTTTGAACAAAACCAAATGCCCGTAAAGCCTGAGCCAGTTTAGCAACCCAATTCCTAGGAGCTTGACGAAGACCATAAAGAGATTTCTAAAGGCGACAAACCTGACCAGGCGGAGGACGCATGAACACTTCTTCATACAAATCACCATGCAGGAAGGCATTATGAACATCCATCTGATGCAGTTTCCAACCACGGATGACTGCAACAGACAGAAACAATCGAACAGAACTCATCTTTGCAACCGGAGCAAAAGTCTCAGTGTAATCAATTCCTTCAACCTGGTAATTACCAAGAACCACGAGGCGCGCCTTATGACGTTCAATAGTACCATCGGAATGAAACTTCATCTGGTAGACCCATTTGCACCCAATTTCCTTCTTATGCGCAGGTAAAGGAGACAAAGTCCATGTCTGATTTTGCTCCAGCGCAGCAATTTCCTTAGCCATAGCATCCCGCCAATGAGAATGACAGGAAGCCTCGGAGTAAGTAATGGGATCTGTACTAGATGTTACAGCACCCAAAAATCTAGAATGCATACCAGAAAAGTTATCACAATTTACATAATCAGTAAGAGGATAGAGAACACCTGAGGAAAGTGATGACGCATGAGGGAACATAGTCGAAGGGGGGGTCTTCAGTAGTAAAAGCACAAGCATAATCATCACAGTCGTAATCTGCCAAGTATAATGGAGGACGACAAGATCGAACACTTTGTCTTACAAGTGGCAACTCAGAGGTGGAACTATCCGGTACTAGAGAGGCTGGTAAAGCATCAGTGGCAACTGGCAGAGATTTTTTGGCAGCGGACGGCGAAGGTAGGTCGGCGGTGGCCGGCATCGCGGCAGAGAATGACCGGTGAATGCCGGTGGTAATTTGTCGGTAATGACCGATGGTAACTGGCCGGCGACTGTCGGTATTGACCGGACAGCGTTGATCGACGGGGATCGGCTGGAGTTGACTGGCATATACTGGCCGGAGTTGACCGGCGGTGACTGGCCGACGGTGACCGGCAAGACAGTAGACGATAGCAGCTGGCCACCGGCGGACGGCGGAAGGCCAATGGCGACGGACGGCGGTGGATCGGCAGCGGAAGGCGAAACCAAAATTCTGTGAAACTCTGGCGAGAAGGAGGAGGAATCCGGCGGTGGTGTGGTGGCGCTGCTAGGTTCATCGGATAAAGAAGACGTTGGAGTTACAGAGTACGAGAACTGGTCTTCAAAGAAATCAGCATCCCGACTGTGAAAGATCACTCGGGATTCCAAGTCAAAAAGGCGATAGCCTTTCTTTCCTGCAGGATAACCAAGGAAAAGGCACCGCCGACTTCATGGTGCAAACTTGTCACGATATCTGGGAACATGAGCAGCAAAACACAAGCATCCAAAAACCCATAATGATGAATAATTTGGAGCTTGCCCATAGATCAACTCAAAGAGAGTACGACCGTTGAGAAGCTGAGTCGGTGTTCGGTTGATCAGGTAGGCAGCAGTAAGAACACATTCTCCCCAAAATTCAATAGGAAGACTGGCTTGGAACCGTAAAGCACGAGCCATATTGAGTAAATGACGATACTTTCTTTCAACTCGACCATTCTGTTGTGGAGTATCAACCATAGATGTCTAAAAAATGATCCCAGATGCAGTAAAGTGAGATCGCAGAGGCAAAAATTCAGTGCCGTTATCAGCCCGAACTTGTTTAATTTTTTTGCCCCACTGGTTCTTCACTAAGGCACTAAATTCTAAAAATCTAGAAGCTACTTCAGATTTAGCTACTAACAAATAAACCCAAACAGCTCGGGAATAATCATCTACTATGGTCAAAAAATAAAATGCACCACTAGAGGAAGGTGTTCTATAAGGTCCCCAAACATCACAAAGAATTAATTGAAACAATGCAGTAGCATTTGTAGAACTTAATTGAAAACTGTGTCTAGTCTGTTTTGCTCTATAACATATAGAGTAGGGTACAGAATGTTTAGTTCTGCCAGAAGAAATAGAAGACAACACCGTGGAAGATGGATGACTAAAACGTTGATGCCATAAATCGGAAGAAGATAATGAAGCAATTGTAGGAAGAGACTGCAGGATAGGACAGTGAACACGAGCATCCAGCAGACGAAGCCAAAACACCCCCCCCCCTTCTGTTCACCCATGCCAATCACTCTCCTCGTACTGATTGTCTGTAAAATGCAATAATTTTCAATAAACAAAGCTAGACAGTTCGGGGTAGATAACAATCTAGAGCATGACAGTAAGTTGCATCGAAATGTAGGTATATATAAAACATGTGGCAGTATAAAACCACCAAAACAAAGAGATCCATATTGAGTAGCGGAGAACACCGAGCCATCCGGAAGAAAAACATTCACAACATTAATAGTATTAGTAAGATCAGTAAGAGAACCTCTGTCACCGGTCATATGATATGAGGCTCCCGAATCAAGTATCCATGGTAAAGTATGCTTACCGGACTCATCGCCAGTAAGAGAATTAAACTGATTAAACATGTGCATGGTCGTGCTCCATTGGTCATCGGACAGAGCAGGGCCAAAATTGGAGCATGCAGGTACACTGTCGGAGGAAGCCACCGCCACCAGACTAGGTGGTGACAAGGCAGCTCGGGCGAACGGCGGCGGGAGCAGGAGATCAGTGGCTCCTCCGGGACCGGCGGCGGTGACTGACGGCCTGGAAGGTGGAGCCGATTTCTTGCTCTTTTTGAATCAGTCTGGCACACCATGTAACTGGAAATAGGTATCTTTATCATAACCCTTGAAACGACAATGGGTACAAACAAGATTCTTGCGGTCGACAGGTGGTGAACGGCGGGCAGCATACACCATGGAGTTAGAAGAAGGCTCGGGAGCTCGAATGACAGCTCTTTGATTCTCCTCCTGAGCAATAAGGGCATGCACTTTCATGACAAATGGCATTGGATCAATGCTCATGATGTGGGATCGCAAGGTTTGAATACCTTCGTCAAGGCCAGAGATGAATTGGTAGATCAAATCCTTCTCTCTCTCTCTCTCTCTCTCTCTCTCTCTCTTGGAAGACTTTCGCAGCAAGATTGCATTGGCATAATGCCTTGCAATCTTCACAGGTACAAATCAGGGGAGGTCGCATGCAGTGACAATCTGCAAACAACTTCTTCAGTTTGGCAAAGTTGATGTCGATGGGCTGACCATTTTACCTGCAACTTTGAATGGCTTCTTGCGTCTGCAAAAGCTTCATACCATCGGCGAGAACAAATCGTGCCTTCAGGTCATCCCACAAATCCTTAACTGTAGCAAACGAACTTGTAGAAGATCTCAATACCGGATCCAGGGTTTGCAAGATCCAGCAGACAAGAGTAGCATTAACCTCAGGCCAATCAGCAACATCAGGATGACCATCCTGGGGTTTGGTAATGGATCCATCAATGAACCCAATCTCGTGCTTACCAAGGAATGCGCGACAAATTGCATCGGACCATTCAATATAATTTTCTTGACCTTTCAGCATGGTCGGTATAAGTTGTAAACCTGGACCATCGCCAGAACCAATAAAGTAAGGATCAGTCGACATGCAACCAATTGGTAAAGTAGTACAAGGGCCAGATTGCAACTGCAGCTGCTGAAGTAAAGCTGTAATCACATCATAACCACTCATATCCTGAAGCTTCGACGGTGGCAAACGCATGGCAGCGGCGAACGTCGGACGGCGTGTGGCAGCGGCGGACGGCGCGTGGTGATGGCGACGGTGACAGATCGGAAAGATTTAATTGAGCGGAAAATTTTCTATTTAAGGTTTCAGAATTTTAGGCTCTGATACCATGTAGAAAATATGGGTAATAATGTGTGTGTTGTATTCATGAATTCAGGATACATTATATAGTAGTACGGGATACCTATACAAGCTAGGAAAAGGTAATAAAATACAATTACATCTGTAATTATGGTAAGAATACAAATCTAATTCTAGTTTCTTAACACACCGTCACTCGCTTCCACCAAACTCACCCACCAGAGAGTTCGTCAGAGAGAGGTGATGCGGGGAAGACCAATGTGGAGGCGACGCGGAGAGAGGCAATGCGAAGAGAGGCGATGCGAAGAGAGCTCGCCGGAGAGAGCATGGCTTTGGGAGAGGGGAAGGCGGATGAGGGATGCGCAAGCAAGAGGCGGGTTCTAGAGACGGAGGAGGGAGGCACGGGAGAGAAGTTCAGATCGGGAGGAAGAAAGTTGAAGACAAGTGCTTTTTGGTCTTTTCACTCTGGGCAAATCTGAAGAGAGGTTTTCTCTCTCTGCAAATTACCCTGGGACGGAGTATTAAATTTAGAATTTTTTTAAAAAATTATATTATATATTTTTTATTTTCATATTAGATACACATTATTTCTTATTTCAAATTTTAAAATATAATATTTAAATTTATAAAAAATTATAACATCTAAGGTAAAAAATATATAATGGACTGTCCATAAGTTTATGGATTAACCGCCTTTCCTAAAACTTTCTTTTATAAGATGATTAAACTTTAAAATTTAATAAAATTATTAATTTTTTATTTAAATGTGAGGCATACAAATAAATAAAAATTGTCCTAATTTTTCAATTGTTAACCTGGAATCATAAGGGTATTGCTATATCACGCCCTGTATTTTACTATCTACGCCCTAATACGTATAAATACATGTATTTATACTTTGGAATAAATAATTTTATTTGAAGAAATTGGGTAGTATAAAAGTGGTTGAACCACATTTGGGAGAACAACACTTTTAATTAGCTCAAAATTGCTTCTCCTCCTTTCTACCAGCAACCACCACCTATCGCCGGATTCCGCCGCCCGCCGCCGCTGTCAACGGCCACCGACCGACGACGACCACCTCCGGCCATCGTACGAAGCCTGAATCTCGCCGGAAAATGTAAGTTTTTCAGAAAAAAAATCAATTTCATACAATTGTTTGATTTGCTGAATCTCGAATGGGTTAGATGTTATTGCCCATCTGTTAGAATTTATTAGAACTTGTTAGAATTGGGGATTGTTAGAAAATATTAGAAATTTTGGGATGTGTTAGAAATGTTCTTACCCGTCGGATTGGTGGTGCGAAATGGCCGGAGGAGGATGAACCAGAGGTGGTGTCGAGCTGTAGCAGGATGGACCGGAGGTGGCCCTTGGCCGGTTTCGCGCATCGGGCCGTGGTGAAGAAGAGCGGGCACACCGGCGTCGGGAAGGTGGAGAAGGAGAGGTAGAGGAGAAGGAGAAGGAGAGGAGGAGGAGAAGGAGAGGGGAGGAGGTGGCTTCGGGCGAAGGAGCTGGAGCGGCGTCCGCAGGAGGAGGCCGGCGCCGGAGGACGGCGGCGGCGGCGATAGGTGGTTTAGGGTTTAGGTTGGAGTTGGAGAGATGAGGAAGATGAGGGGTTTGGGTGCAAATATTAGAAAATTTAAAGGTTTAATTGAAAAATAAATTCTTTAATCAGAAAATTGGAAATCAAATAGTAAATTAAATTTGAAAAATCTAATATTATGAATTGTATGAACTTTGGAATTAAAATGAAAAAATAGTTAATTTTAGAAATTGTTTAGTTTAAATTTCAAAATGATAACTATTGTAGTAATTTGGAAAGTATATATAATATAATAGAATATAATATTATTTAAATTAATATTATGAAAATCAAATTTTTGAATCTTATAAAAACAATTTTGTAGTAAATAATGATGATATGTTTTAATAATTATTTAAATAAATAATAATAATAATTTCACTTGTTAAACAAGTAAATTATTGTATAATGATTTAGTAAATTTATTTATAATTTGTAAATAAAAAACATAAATAGTTCGTTGTATGGGATTTGAAAAGAATTAAATGTTTTGTTTAGAGTGTGATTTTTTACGTTATATTTACATGTTTCTATGCATTAGTGAATATGTAGTTTAAAAAATAAATTTATATAAAATAAAATAAAGTAAAAATTAAATTAGATGAAATAAACTTAAGGTTAAAATATTAACGTTCAAAATTTAACTTTTACGAAAACAAATTTAATGTTCAAACATTAACGTCAAACATTTAATGTTCAAAAATTAACTTTTACAAAAAAAAATTAATGTCAAACATTTAATGTTCAATAATTAACTTTTAAAAATAAAATTACATTCCTCCATTTTAAATTAATGGTTAAAAAATAAATTTAAATAAAATAAAGTAAAAATTAAATTAGATGAAATAAAATTAAGGTTAAAATATTAACGTTTATAAATTAACTTTTAAAAAAAATTACATTCATCCATTTTAAATTAAGGTTTAAAAAATTAATATAAAATTAACGTTACAAATTTAATGTTTAATAATTAACTTTTGAAAATAAATACATACAGTAAATAAATACATACATAAAATACATACAGTAAATAAATTTATACACTACAATACAGTAAATAAATACATACATAAAATACATACAGTAAATAAATTTATACACTACAATACAGTAAATAAATACAGTACATTAAAGTACTTAAATTTAAATAAAATCCTCTTGTGCTTAACTACAGTAAGATGAATAACTTAATAAATTGCAATAATTATTAGATTACAATTAATAAATTACAATACTAAGATGAACAAAAATTTCTACTTAAAAAACTAATAAATCATAAATTTAACTATTACTTATAGACAGAAAAATAATTAGAAAAATTACCTCCAAAGACATGAAATTTTCAACACCCTTGTTTGGAGTAAAAATTTGGAGATTTTTATTCAATGAGATTTACAAAACAATTTATAGGAAAAAATTACACCTTTTCGGGTATAATGGAGTAAATGACATTAAATGTGGGTAGATGGTAGTTAGGCAAAGGAGAACCCAAAATTTTGTGGGAGAAAGCTGAAAAATTCAAGGGAGAACTGAAAGGGAACCGGGAGAGGTGTGGGAAGAGAACCGGGAGGGAGAACCGGGGTTTGGGGAGAGAGCCCGGTTCACCGAGGAGAACGGGGGCCAGTTCGGCTAGGAGAACGGGGGCTGGTTCGCCGAGGAGAACGGGGGCCGGTTCACAGAGGAGAACAGGAGCCGGTTCGCCGAGGAGGACGGGTTCGCCACTGGCCGAGGAGAACGGGAGCCCGGAGTGAAGGAGAGAACGGGACTTGGAAAATCACGAGCGGGAGCGGCAGAGATCGGAGTGGAGAGAACGGAGGCCGGAGAGCTGGAGGAGAAGTCTCGCGGCGGAGAGGAGAGAACCGAGGTGGGAGAGCGGAAGTCGAAAGCTGCCGTGGCGTCGTCGGAGAGGGAAGAGGAACGACGGAGAAGACGAGGTGTGCGGCGGCCGAACGGCCGGAGATGATGAGCGCGCCACCGCCGAAGGAGCGAGTCGTTCTCCTTGACCGCCGCCACCGTTCGTCTTCTCCGTTCAATTCACGCGCCGGAAAACACAGTTGACTTCCGACTTCTCCGGCGTTGACCACCTCCGTCCGGCCATTGACCGGCGCAACCAGATCCCAAATCAATCAATTACATTGATTGCACATTTAATTCTCACTAGTTGTGAATTAATTACTAATGATAACAGCCATAATTAAATTTGAAAATCAATCTCATTTACATTAAAAAAATGTGAGTATTTATATAGTATAAAATACAGAACATAATTAAGTAAAATATAGGGTGTAAAATAGCAATCCACAGTCATAATGGTTATTCATGAATATTTAATTTTGCGTACGGGTTATAAAGATATTTTTTAACACAAACTACTTGGCTACTGAACTATGACCCTGTACACATGGGTAAGAGAGAAAGTCTCGTGGGACCATAATTTAATCTATGGCAAACTAAGTAAATTCGTGGGTTTAGAGATACGGATCTTTCCAGGTTATAAGATAAATCGGGTCTAAATTCATTAATTAAGCGTCCCTAAATGTCCCCACCACACACCTCCACCGAAAAGAATGTAGTTTACACTGCTCATCGGATCTGAGGGAGGAAAGTTACCCGAGTTTGGAAGATTCAAAAAAGGAGCTTGGGGCGGTGGTACATAATGAACTGCAGTATGTCTCTGTTTTTCGGTCCCTTCTGCAATGGTTTCCTGATGTGCCTGGATACAAGCCACCCACTTTTTTATTTTGTTTTTTTGATAGACCCACTTTTTAATCTTTAGTGAGTGGCAATATAAAATTCTCTAGCCCAATCTATTTAGTACTACCTCCGTCCCAGCCGAATCTGCACACTTTTTGGTCAATTTTCTCAAGGCATGTTTGATCATAATTTTCAACTAGTATATAGATACCAATATCATCATGTGAGATATTGCTGGATACCCTGCATGATGTATTTTCTAAATATCAAATTTTAACATACCGTTAATATACGTAATTAAAGTTATCGTTGGTCAAACATGACCCGACAAACTTGACCAAAAAGTGTGCACATTCGGGTGGGACAGAGTAATACTAGATTGTTCAATTTTCCCTACGTAGCAGCTTAAGTTGACTTTTCTGTCTGGAGTAATGGGAGGATAGGGTGATAATAAGTAGGTGCAAAATTATCTCTTTAAAATTAAGAATTAATTCATTATAATTATAAACTAATTTCTTACAATAACGAGCTAACTCATCAAATTTGACATCTAATGAACATTAATATTATATTAGTTTAAACCTATTTGGTAGAAAATAGAAGTCTAAATTAATGCCTTAAAACAATGATCTAATCACTTAAATTAATGAACTAAAAAATTATATCACACGTAGTTTCGACTACATTAGAAAAGTTAGTTTAATAATAATGAACTAATACATTAAATTTGTAATCTAATCACTTAAAACTATGAACTAAAAATTTCATAATGATCAAAAGATTTCTTCGATTTCTAAAAAAATTCAGTTAATATATAGTGAGCTAATGACTAAAAATGGTCACCTAATCACTTAAAATTCTAAATTTAAAATTCATATGATATATATATATATATATATATGTGGAGTATGTCTCCTATGAGATCGTCTAATGGTGAGACCAGTGACTAGAGGCAAAATATGAAAAGAGCAAATAAAGTTCGGGGGTAAAACACAATTAATTGGACTCGGGGTAATAAATGAAAAACGCAAAAAACTTTGGGGGACCAAACAGCAAAAAAAAAGAAATTTAACAAAAAAACGTGTCTTCCTCCTTGGATTTGGTTACTCCGCCGGCGCCGCCTCGTCTGCTCCGTCATCGCCGCCGTGTCTGCTCCTCGTCGTATCGTCTTCTCTGTCGGCGTTTGAATCGACGAGGTAGTGCTCTATTCCTGGCGAAGGATGAATCGGCGAAGGTTGAAACCACGAGGCTGAGAATCAGATCTGAGGTTCGAGGTTGAATCGGCAAAGGGTAAATCGACGACGTTGAGCTCCATTCCCGGCGAAGGATGAATCGGCAAAGGTTGAATCAACGAAGAATTGTAGCAACCCGGCAATATCGAATCGACGTCGAATTCGAAGCCTCGATGGTTCATCTCGTAGGTGCTCAGGTCGAATTCGTTGGCTCAGGTCGGATTCACTAATGGTCGCCGGTTGTTGATCGGATTTAGGTGGTGTTTGTCGGATTTGCGTTCGACGGTGTTCATCGGATTGTGTTGCCGGATTGTGTTTCTAGATTCATGCATTGCGGATTGTGTTACTGGATTGTGTTTCCAGATTCATGCATTGCGGATTGCCTTGCCAAATTCTTGAGTTGCTAGATTTTTGTTGCCGAATTTCAGTCTCTTTTCGCCCGAGGAAAGAAGGAAGGCAAAAGCTGGCCGGTTCATTTTTTGGCCTGTTTTCCCATATTGTCTTTAGCATTCGCTGAACCATCTAGTGTTTACTATGTTGCACAGTGCTGATAAAACTCATTCGAAGAGGAAGCTGGATCTTGATTTTCAAACAGAAGAAGAGTAGCCAGGGAGTTTTCTCCATATGTGTGCTTGTCAATCATGGTGAGACGGGGAGTTTTCCCCATATTTCCTTGATATCCAAGGGGCCAAGAACCGTGAGCCAAGAGATTATGCTACATTGCACTGCACATGCCATCAACAGAACAAATTTTTGTACCACTACTAATTACAGCGCTATTGATGGATGATTTCTTGTAATAGGAATTTACAAACGAGTATCCTAATTATCCAAGTGGGATAAACACTGCAAGGCATCTGTATTTGATCAAGTAATGCCGGCACAGGATTGTTGGCAGCTTGGCATGCCCAGAGGCAACATTTTGTTTGGGAAATGAGTTCTAGTTGCTTATTGATTGGTTTTTGAGTGAAAAAATTGTTCTGCATTTGCTGCTTCCACTTGGGATTTGATTGTTGTTGATAAGTGGGTTTATCTGTTTATGAGTGGGATTTCACCAAGATAGTATGCTTTTAGGCCTGATTATTTAGGATTTGTCTTTAGTTGAGCCTAATTTCTAAAATATCACATTTAAATTATAATTCATCCTATTAAAATTTTAAAACATCATTTTAGCTTAACTTTTAAAACTTCACATTCAAATAATAATTCATACTATGAAATTATTAAAACATCAAGGTTAAAAATAAATTATAAAATAAACTAAATTAAAATAAATAAAATCAAATAAAAATAATAAAATAGTTAAACATCAAATAAAAACACTAAAAATACACTAGATTATAGTTAAAACATCAAATAATTTTGAATAGTTTAATGTAAGGTATAAATTAAAATACACATCAAACAAAAATAGTTAAACATCAAATAGATAAGTTCAAAATTCAAAAAATAATAAAACAACATCAAATACAAAATTAAAATACACATAATGCTCAATTGATCTAAAATTAGCTTGTTGGGACATGATTATTATTTATTGTCATACTGTGATGTTACACTGTAATATTGTGATGGTTCAATTTTTTGTGTGATGTTACATTTTAATACTGTGATGGTTCAATTTTTTTTATATGATGTTACACTGTAATGCTGAGATGTGTCAATTTTTTGTGTGTGATGTTTTACAAAAGTATTGACGAAGATGTAGATTTAAATAAGATAATCATATGTTGTATTGCACTTATACATTCCACTGTTATTGCATTTCAAATCATTTGTTAAACATCATTCATTACAAAAGGATTCAAATGCAATAAAACATCGCTAACATAAACACTAAAAAAAATCCAAATAAACCTAAAATATCAACAACAATCTAGTGCTCCATCTCTAACAAATAAATCATTACTTTTAAAACATCATTCAAACAATACATCCCAAGCAATCAAATTTTATCCCCCCCTCCCCAACTTATTTCCCTTTGTTGCACGCTTGTTCACAAACTTGTCTTCTCTCTTACTGATTTTGAAGAGGATGACTCTTCTACTCCACCAACGTCGAGATCAAAGGCCGGCTCCGGTCCTCCGTTCAAGGAAACATCTTCAGAAGCATGATTCCTCATAGCATGTTTTTATTATCTCATCAATGACATCGTAAAGCTCTACCTTGGAAAGTGTTCATGTGAAAAAATATAAAACATCACATACAGTAATAAAAACTTCAATGTCTGAAATTAAAACATCACAATAGCACACATAACATGACTGACAACTACATTGTGAAACATCAAATACAATATTTAAAACATCAATATCAAAATTTTAAAACATCAATCAGTACACACTAAAATATCAAAAGAACGAAACTGAACATCAGTTGCATACTTAAATATGAAAATACCACATGCATCAAATACTGAAATTAAGACATCCCACCAACACAGATAAAAGTACTCAAAACCTAAAGCATGAAACATCACCCAGAAACCTAGAAACATCAACAATAGTATGTAAAACATCACATCTAACAAATAACAAAAATTACAGATCCTACTTCCTTCTCGATTACAACAACAGTGGGCAAGCGTTCTTAGACATCTAGTAAACAACACAAATTTGTACAAATTATATCAAAGCCCTAAGATATCACACACACAATCAAAATTGACCATCAATTGCACACTTAAGCATGAAAACACCACAAGCATTAAACGTTGAAAATTAAAATATCACACCAACACTGATAACAGTACTTAAAGCCTAAAACCTGAAACATCACACTGAAATCGAGAAACATCATTACCTGTACCTGAAATATCATTGCTGAAAATTAAGACAAATCATTTCTTCTCGATTGCAGCAACACAAATATTAGCACAAATCGAAACAAAACCCTAAGAAATCACGCACACAATCAAAACAACAAAAACTGAACATCAATTGCACACTTAAAACACTACAATCATCAAATACTGAAATTAAATCATCACACCAATACATATAATAGTACTTGAACCCTTAACATGAAAAATCACACATAAAACCTGAAACATCAACAACATTATTTAAAACATCACATCTACAAAAATAACAAAATTTACAGATTCTCTTTCCTTCTCGATTGCAGCAACAATGGAAAAAAATATTTTTAGACATTTAAGGAATATCAACAACAAAAAAATCAACACAAATCATAACAAAATCCTAAGATATCACACACAATCAAAAAATGAACATCAATTGCACAATTAATCATGAAAACACCACAAGTATCAAACGCTGAAATTAAAACATCACAACAACACTGATTACAATACTTAAAGCCTAAAACATGAAACATCACACTGAAAACGAGAACATCATCAACCGTAGCTGAAATATAACAGTCAAAATTTCAGAAAACTTACAAACGATTCATTCTTTTCGATTGTAGCAGCGGTGATGCAAATCTCCGTAGACATCTAACAAGCAGCAACATCAACACAAATATTAGCACAAATTCGTAAGAACAAATCACAAAACACAAAAAATAGAGAAATTTCCAAATATTAACACATTAAACAACATAAACCCTAAAAAATCACATGAACTAAAAAAGGCAAACAAAGATTGAAAAAAACAACAAAATATGCATAAACAATCTGAGCAAAAACATTATCTTTGAGATAAACACAAAACGAATCTCTATTATGTTCGTCCGTCGGAAAATTTGCTGGAAAATTTGTTGAAAAACTCCAAAATTTGCGACGAATCACTATGCGCGAAAAAGAGGAAGAAAAATGGAGATGATGAGCGGTTGAATCGAAGAAAACGAGCTACAATTGAAGAAGATGGAAGAGAAATTGAGAGGAAGGAGAAGAAGAAGATATGAGTTGGAGAGAGAATAAGAATGGGGAGTAGATGCGGTTGAATCGAGAGAATAGGAGAGAGGAAAGGAGATGAGAAAGAAAATTTAAGAAAATATGAGAGAATAATGATGTTAAGTTGATATTTATATGTGGACTTAATGTAAAATAGTGAAATTTCACATCCAACCTGTAGACTTTTAACACTTTAATTAGAAACCTTATTTGCAATTAAATCTCCGGTCTCACCATGAGGCGGTCTTATACAAGACTTTGTCATATATATATATATATATATATATATATATATATATATATTAACTGTAAGTTCCATCATTATCTTGAAAAAAAAATAAAAGTCTAACAAATTCTTAAAACTATTAACCAACATTCTAAACATAAGAACTAATTTATATATTTGTTAGCAATAACTTCTCTTATTATCTTGAAATAAATCCAAAAGGTTCTTAATTGAATTAATATATACATTTTTTAAATTGTAATTTCTTTCACTATCTACAGAAAATATAAATTTAACCTACACTATGGCTTCTTCTTCTTCTATTATGGGTGTGGAGATCCCATTAAGTCTCCTCACTTCTTAGGAAGTGATCTTAATTTTTATTATAATTTTTAAAAACCCAAGAAGAAAAACGGCAGCAATAGACCTTCAACGGATAGGGATAATGATGGCCCTTTCTTAACCATCGAATTATAGGGAAAGCTTGCGCACCTACTCACATCTTCACTGTATTCGCCTCAGAGTATGGCCCATAATATCACGTAGGTTGGCTAACGAGGCTGAGTACTCCCAATGTGAGGCCTAGCCACTTGGATGAAGATCCACGGAGTTGAAAGTCTAACCTATTACTGCTACTTTCGTCCCACTTTGAAGTTTTGAATTGCTTTTTACAATAATTTTAAGATAAGTTTACGTGACATCTTTTTAATGGATAATGATAGTGGACCTACATAAATCGACGAAAGAAATAATTATGATTACATGTTTATGGCTAAATGTAGAAAGTTTAAAAATAGGAAGTTTATAGTAAGACGTTCCAAAAAGAAAAGTAAGAAGTTTATTATGGGATGGACGGAGTATTATTTTATGGATGCCATTCTTGTACGCATGGCCAATTTCTTAATCATTTCCCGGAAAGGGGGAACTGAACCGGTCTTTGCTACAAATCACCTTTTCAAAGTTTGAGGTGTGAATCAAAGATTAAAGAAAACACAGAAAACCACAAGTAGAACATGAGATTACATTCATAAGCGGTTGCATGTAGCAATTGAAGTAGCTCCCCATTGGGTGATTATTATACGTATGTGAGGTCAAAAGTGGTAAGTAGTCAAAAAGAAAATGGCGCACAAAGCGACATTTATTTGACCAAGCATAAACAAGAGTGAACAAGTCTACTGATCATTCTGTATATATGAGAGCGTAAGTGTTTGTAGTTGAATGCAGGAACCGCAAAATGGAAATGGATTCTGGGGAGAAGCGTCTGAATGAGCTGGGCTACAAGCAAGAACTCAAAAGAGAAATGGTTCATAATCCCTACTACTTGATCTTATTTCCCAAGCTCAAAAGAACATGTTTAGCTGACGATGCATAAAAAAACGAATGGAAAGGTGATGTGAAGAACTAACGTATGTTGTGTGATTATATGATCTACAGAGTCCGTTCAAGACGATGGCAATAACGTTCTCCAGCATGGCAGTATTCACGGGGACGCCATTGTACGGGCCGAGTCTGGTGTACGCAGGTCCAGCTTCTTTGCTGTGGGGATGGGTCATCGTCTCCATCTTCACTTGGTTTGTGGGGCTTGCCATGTCTGAAATCTGCTCTTCTTTCCCGGTATGTTTTCCCTGTACATCTTCCAGCCTCTCCATTTTATATGAGAACAATGATATTATTCTACGGGATATTGTTATATTCATGCTTCTAAACATCAAATTCTTACATATATGTTTACCGTCAAGCACGTTTACTAAAGTATATGAAAAATATTCCGTGCAAGTTTAAGAGGGACAATTATCAATACACTTACAGAATGGTAAATAAACGAACAGACGGCAGGTTCGCTGTATTTCTGGGCAGCTCATCTGGCGGGAAAGAGATGGGGGCCGTTTGCGTCGTGGTGCTGTGCTTGGCTTGAGACCATCGGTCTTATTTCCGGCATCGCTGCTCAGGTGCGCATTCAAATGCAACACTTTAAGCTCTGATGGCATCCTTTATAACTAGCCCAATGTGCAGGCATATTCAGGAGCACAGGCACTGCAAATGATCATTCTTCTATCAAGCGGCACAAATAAGGGCGGTGGCTACTTCGCCCCCAAAGCTGTGTTTTTGGGCATCTACATTTGCTTGATATTGATATGGGCAGTCATCAATTCATTTGCTTTGAGAGTAATTGGTTACCTCAATATCATCTCCATCTGGTGGCAGGTACGGCCCATTTATGAAAATCTTTGTTTTTGCTGATTTACTTTGCTGCAATAAAGGGAATATTTTGTCTCACCAACAAAAACGAAATATTAGAACCCATCAAACAAGAAAATGCCACTATGGTTTCAAAAAATGCCATTATGTTCATTATATTTAATGTAGAAGCGATCCTTTGAATAATTAAAGTGTAATTTTTTACCAACGGTACTGTACGACGATCAGCTTTACTAATTAGGAATGTGGGATGTGAGACGTGCTGGACTTGGTAAACACACCAGGAATAGTCTCATTTCATTACATTTTGACCGAAGAAATAGTCTTACAAACAAGTTGAAAGCTCAAAAAGTCCGGAATTTAGAAAGAAAGGTTGAATATTCTCCGCAGCAAAAAATATCGTTTTTTAACCTTTAATTTCTAAGGTTGATTTCTGTATAATTTTAGTCCAAATGTTTAACGACTGGTTTTTTTAATCAAAACAGTTTGTGAGGGTGATGTTTGAAAATCCAATTCAATATATTAATATAAATGGTTTGAAGCCCTTACACATCTTCATAGGGGATAATCACAGTTACAAAGAAAGTAGCTAACATAAAATTCAAAATAAAAGGTAATGCACCATATATTCCATTTTCATCCTTTTCTTATATATTAGGACTTCCCTATTTGCACAGCGATTGGTGACAATAAAATCACTACTCTTGTCCAAAACTGTTTCCACATTCCATATCACCTTTAGAACCAGGAGGATGATGTCCCTAAATTTGTGAGCATTTGTTCATCAACATCATACTGCAACACCTTAATTTGTTGCACAAAGTGCTGAACACTCACACTATTCACAAAAGACTCCAACTCATCATCGTTGATAATATTGCACCTAGAGCTCGGTGGCTCAATCACTTCACATCGCATGTAGAATTTGTGAACTCATTCATAGCCACGAGAAACTAAGATTTGGGGATAATTTCAATCAGTCAAGAAAAACCTCGTATTAAAGACTTTGATGCATCAATCCATATACGAGCTTCCAGATATTGAGCATTCATATTTTGTACTAAAACAGCGTACACTTGCTCAATATCTTTGACATATGAGCCAAATTCTATCACGTTAAGATTAAATAATTCTGCTGGAATATTATAAAGCCTTACCCATATCGATAACTTATAGATGTGAAAACTACCAAGTGGGTCTTGTTCTGTCAATCTCTGCAGGCCCAACAAGCCCCCTTTAGTGGGATAGGGACCATTTTTAAGAACTGCCATCATTTTCGCCCCTTCCTCATTATCGATCACCTTGTGGTTAAGGTATCGATAACCAATTTTCAGTCGAGGAACTCTGACTTTCTTTAAAAAGTGTTGGGCACAATTGGTGCTAAATTCACGGCCGTCTAGCAAAAAGCCCAACAAGTTGAACCATTCCCTGGCTCTCATAAAACCCATGTGAGTATCAATCACCCTTTTCCTATCTCTTATACTTGAAAACATGTTTGCTATGGAAAGATGAATGTGAGGCAGAGGATTCATGCGGCTGAATTTAGCCAATTTCTTTGGGGGTTTAAAATGGGAAAGGTTAAAGTTTCCCTTTCCTTCAAATCTGGCTCTTTTTCTTCCAACAAGCATATTGAAAATTCCCTCAGAGACTTTTGCAAGACGCAAAATGGATTCTACCTTTTGAGGGTAGCCAATAAATTAAATAAAGAGGATGATAATGAAACCTATTTTTCCTTTTTTTGTATAGGAAAGGAAGAAGATGATTATGGAAGGAAAAAAAAAAAAGGAACACACATTTATCACCCTAACTTTTGGCTAAAAATGTTGTCAATCTAACCCTAATGTATTACTAAGAGCAAATGATTTCGGTGGCCCCTTAACTATCACCATCGTCCACCTTTGGTCCCTTATTTTTTTTTTAACACTTTTGACCCCTAAACATACAAAACAGCTCAATTTTAGCACTTCTGGAGGGGCCACGATTAAGCTGCTTTGTAAGTGCAGGGGCCAAAAGTGTTCAAAAATAATAAGGGGCCAAAGGTGGACGATAGTGATAGTTAAGGGGTCACCGAAGTCAGTTGCTCTATTACTAATTGTACCAATCCAACCCTAACTATTTTGTGTTAACATAACCAAACTTCCTAATTCCAACATTTACACCCAAAGAATTCAAGCATTGACCAAAAATTGAAATGACCAAAATACCCCTCAGACCAAACCTTAAAATTTAATACCCATTATACCCGTGTTTTCTTTCTTCTTTACAACCCACCCCCTGCCACGCTTTGCGGCCGTTGTTCCCGCGCCACCGCCAGAAACCTTCGCCGTCACCGGAAGCCTCAAAACTACAGCAAAAGTCTCGTGGGAACGGGTCACAGATACAACCGCGGGACACAAGCTAACCTCTATATTCCTCATCAATTCCTTAGGAGAAACCTTATCACTGAGAATGGGTTCACCAAAAACCCCTGAAACTCCTCAACCTCGTCTTGTTCCTCGTTTGAAGCTTCCATAATCGGGTTGAACTTCGGAGAAACCAAAGTCTCATCGTCATTGTATGGCTTCACCGGGTACTGCTTCACAACTTGGTTATTCCCGCGATGCCTGTGTTTGCCTCATCGCCGCCCACAAAAAGTAATTCTTTTGAAACGCTTCGACCACAGGATTACCGCCACCCTCCTTCCTCGGCATCCGCCACAGCCCTCCTTCATCTCCCGCTTCCACCGCCGCTAATCTCCCCTTCCCCTTGCCGCCGACCTCCGCCACCACCCTCCTCCCTCTCCCGTTTTTGCCGCTGCAGATTTCCCCTCCCTCCTTCGGAAACCCGAGACCCATCCCCTGCCCTCCCCCCGGCCTCCGCCACCCGTTTCCCATTTCCCCCCTACCCCCTTGCCGTTGGCGCCTGTTTCCCTCCCCTCCGCCACCGCTGACCGTTTCCCTCCCCCCTCCTTGTCGCCCTTCTCCTCCCTCTCCCCTCTCTATCACAGCCGCCCTCCTCCTCTCTCTCCCCTCTCCTCACCACCTCCCTCCTCCTCTCCCCTCCCTCCATCCATCGTGCTCACCCTCGATCCCGTCAGATCTTTTCATTGCAACACCACCGCTATGCTCACCCTCTATCTGCAAAGGTGGTGGTTGTAAAAACAAGGAATTAAATTCATATGAAGACGAGAGCTGTGGTGGTGGAGGTCAAAGACAAGGAATTAATTCCAAATATTCTGTGGCGGAGGAATTAATTAGTCACAAATGCCAAATATTATGAGGAACTCCCCCGTAAAAAAAGAAATTAATATTTGGAATTAGTTCCAAAGAAATAATTGGAGGGCAAAGAAGTCTTATCTCATTTTTTAAAATTTTCTTTTGAAAAAAAATAATGGCAAAATTGTCATTTCATCGGATTCCGACCAAACTATCGTTGACTAAAAATTCAGCCAAGTCTAGGATTAGATTGACATTTTTTCATATTGCAGAATTATATTGGCTCTTTCACCCGAAAGTTAGAATTATTTTAGCACTTAGCTAAAAACATTCCAAGTGACCACAATTCAAGGAACCCTAAAAAGAAACATTTTGGTGAGAGAACTAAATAAGGAATGAGGGAAAAGAAAAGAGGCACGGAAAGTTTGAAGGAGAAAAAAAAAATGAAGAAGAAAGAGAATAATAAGATACTCCCTCCATCCCATGAGTATCGCTCTATTTACTTTTTTTCAAGTCAAACTTGGTAAATTTTGATCCTAAATATAAATTAATATATTTATAATAAAAAGATTAAGTGAGATGTTGTAAGATTCATCTTAGCATCTATTTTTTAAATATCAATTTTTTATGTTGAATTATTATATATAGTTAGAGATATTAACGGTCAAACATGATAATTGAAAATTATAAAAAAAAGAAGTAAATATATCAATACTCGTGGGACGGAGGAAGCATGTGTTAAAAATGAGAGATAATAAAGGGATAAATATATAATGAGGAGAGATAAGATTAACCAAAAGGAATTTGAGAGAAGCTCTCAACTAGCGAGAAAAAGGACTTGAGTAGCTTCATCAACTATTGAAGCAGATGAAATTGGTCTTCCTTTCCCTGCTTTCGTTTGTTCACATTTACTTTCATTTGAATTTTTTTTATTTAGATGATTGAGTTTTTACAATCGTGTATTTAAGTCAATAAATCATGTACAATACTTAAGTTAGAAAATACATAATTTAAGTTTAAAAAACACAACAATTGTTCTCTACAAGAAAATGAGATTGTTGTTTCTTATAGCAATATTGAATACGGAGCAAGTAACTTTATAGCCATTTAGTTAATTTCTGTGTTATAAAATTAAATAAACAGATTATATTTGATGTTGTGATAAAATAATGGTGATGCAGGTGGTGGGTGGGCTAGTGGTAATAATAATGCTACCCCTAGTGGCACCATCGACACAGACAGCCTCGTACGTGTTTGGCCATTTTGAATTGGGAGACGCGGTCACCGGCGTAAGCAGCGTGCCATACGCGGTTATACTATCGGTGCTACTCAGCCATTATTGCCTATACGGTTACGATGCGGCTGCTCACTTGACTGAAGAAACTAGAGGTGCCGATAGAAGCGGTCCTATTGCGATTCTCTCCAGCATTGCCATTATTACTGTTTTTGGATGGGCTTACAATGTTTCTCTCACCTTTAGCATTCAGGTATTACTTCGCATTCATATATTCAACTATCTACTTTAATTCAATCATATAAAAGGGTGTCCGCTTTCAATTGAATATTTTAAATCTATTTTATTGTGTATTTAAAGTTTCATTTGTGTCATTAAAAAATTTGAACAAAAAATGTGTACCATTTTCAACTACACTGCTACCAAAACAACAACTTCAAACTAAAAAAGAACTTTTCAAAACCTGAACTGGAAACTGAGACATTTTTAAAGAGCAAAATTAAATATAAAATAACAACCTGTGAATATCAAGTGAGAGTGAGTATCAGTTCTAGTATTTGCTCTCCAGTAGAAACAGGAATAAAACTTCTTTATTGATGATAGCGAAATGACAAGGATAAAATTAATTCAAATGATTATTGTTGTGCTCAGGATTTTGCATACCTGTACGATGAGGGGAATGAAACGGCGGGAGCTCTTGTACCAGCCCAGATATTTTATGACGCATTTGAGGGAAGATATGGACATGGTAGACTTGGCGCCGTTGTGTTCCTTTGGATCGTTTGGGGTTCTTTCTTCTTCTGTGGACTCTCAGTGACTACAAGTGCTGCCAGAGTTGTTAGTCTTCTACTTTTACATCTTTTCTCTACATGCCATTCCACGTTGATATTATTTCAAACAAGAACCAACAGCTACTGTTCGGTAAAAAAAATATACAAATACAGATTTTTCTTCTAAAGTTGTTTGGTTTTCCATTAAAATAGTCTTGTTTTCAAAGTCCCCATTCATGTTTACCCTTCCTTTCCTTCTCCGGCGCCTACTTTATTTACGTAGTTCAAGCATCATATTTTTTTTTGGAAAATTTCTCATACTTTTGATGAAAGTTTTTACCTTTACATTTTGTCTATTAACAAAATGTTTATCTTTAATTGTAATTTCTGATACGTTATTAATGCATCCTTCTTGTATAAAGTATCCGCTCTTCCATCCCAATCAAAACTTTCAATCAACTTTTAAACACAAGATTTTGAAAGGGGGCATTTTGTTTTCGAATTATAAGACTTTCAAGGAAAAAGGGGAAAGTACATATAGCTAAGCCGAAAGCTTAACACTATGCAGTACTCCTCCCTAACATCCAACCACCCTTGTGATATCGCCTAAAAGTCTTAAAAATTAACCACAATTGAACAAAAATGCCGCCGTTGTAGCAATACTACCATTATGGCCATTATTGAACTCCAACGACGACGATGACAGCAAATACCAAACACGACAACTAGTGGTTGGTTGCTTAAAGCAGCATTGACTCGTTGATTCACCAGACCTCTTAGGATTTCTTCGCGCCATCGTCGAAAGGATGTTGATGTGGGCTGATTAACAAATCAAGTGACTCAAAAAGGCATGGAATGTAATTATAAAAATGTATTACGAGTAAAAGACATTTTGTAGTTGCATTTTTTGCCAAAAAGAACAAAAAATGTAAGTAGGAAGTTTTGGTTGGGACGGACTAAAAGGAAAAATAGGAAGTGTTGGTCGGGACTGACTTAAAAAGAAAGTAAAAATCAGTTGGAACGGAGAGAGTATAATTTTTAAAGGATTAAAATAACAAGTATACGTTTTTGTTAGGGAAGATTTCATGCAATCAACTAAATTACATAGAAGCAACCTACTCTAGGAGATAGGACTAATCCATGAGATACCACCATTTGAATCTGTTGAATCGGTACGAAGGCTGAAACTCCATCCATTTGAATAGTTGGGACACCCTCTGAAGAACACTCAACTGTTGCACCATCGTCGAACCACCACCACCGAAGTTGGAACCTCCACGATTGCACCTTCATGGACCACCTGCATACTGAGAAACTACGGTGTGGACCACTGAAACGGTCCCACAACGCATGGAAAATCTATAACAAGAAACTGTTCTAAAATTCACAATTCTTGCTAGAGGTGTGGTTTGAACCACTGAACCAAATACAAAGTTACCACTATGTGGGACGGGGGCAATTGCACCGGTAAAACACCCCATTTGCACCGGTATTTTGGCCCTCTGAAATGCCGGTGTGTAAGTATAGCGGTGTACAATGGAAAGTTATAGGAACCGGTATACTGTATGCACCGGTATTTCAGAGGGCCAAAATATCGGTGCGAGTGAGGTGTTTTACCGGTGCAATTGCCCCTGGTGATCAATAATAATAAAAAATGAGCACCGGTTTTATCAGTGTCATTTTATTAGAACACAAAAATGCACTAAAATATATTTTTAAAACATGAATTGAATTCAATGAATACTCAACACTACTATTCAACTAAGGTAACTATAACTAACTCGTATCAATCTACACTAATATTTAAAAAGTGCTTATAACCAAGGTAGCTACATCGATTACAAAAAGTAAACTTCTTCGTAGCAAACAGTGTTCGAGAAAGTCAGATACTTGCTTCTATCTTGATATCCATATCCACCCTACTCACTGAAAAGGTCAGCACTCCAAGTTCATTAAAAAATTTCTTAACAAAATTTAAAGGAGTAACACCTTGATATAAAATTAAGAGGAGTTCGTTGAAATTCCCACACAAAAAATATATCCAGACTACAAATAAGAAAGACTTACCAGTGAAGAGCACGCCCATGAAGTAATTGAAGCTTCTAAAAATGTTTGAAGCTGATGATCAATGCCGGGAGCAACGTCATTCTCCGGGATGGGGCCTTGCCTGGGAGTCTTAGGAATCTCGAACCGCCTGGAAAGAGAAGCTTTGATGTGTTTGGCCGGAGAAGGAGGCGGGAAGGGCTGCTTGAAGAACTTCCTCCCGGAAGTTAACCACTGGATCAATAAACAAAACTGCCAACCAAACCCTATCAGACCTACACCAGCTTCCAAATGTTCTTCCCTAAACATTCACAAACCATGAATATCAAAAACCAAACATCTACAGAGCTCAGTCTTAACATCAATCAATAAACAAATTCCGCAAACAAACCATATTAGATATATACTCAAAGAGCAGATTATGCACACTAAAAACGTGAATTAGCTAAACACACGAATGACTACTAATATGAGTAACAATAGTGTCTCAGACAATCCAAGGAAGGATAAAAGTAGCATTGGCTCTCAAGCCCGGCAAAAGGCGAAAGCTCTCAGGCAACCACTGCGAATGTTTAGAGAAACAAGCCTTACAAGCTTATCATCATCGACAACATATCAACACGGTACATAACTATAATCAACCAAACCCTAAAAAACTACACTGCCAATTCAAAACCACTGATCAACCATCCATTCCTAATCAACCAAACCCTCACAAAGCGTACCAATTCTGAATCTCAAAAAGGCATAACATCAATCAAAATGTACTACGAACACAGCTTAACCAGCTAGACTACAGGGCTAACAAACAAAATATTGCATAAACCGATTCCAAATTTCAAAAAGGAATAGCACCTATTAAAACGTACTACGAACACAGCTTAATCAGCTAGATTACGATGCTAACAAACAGAATACTGCATATAAGAGAAATGGAAGCTTGAAAAATGTACGGGAAATGGCCATGGAGATTTTGCTAACACATTTATAGAAAATTATTCATTGTGTGTTCAAAGTTTGGGCTACAATGGATGGAGGGAAGCGCCTCTGACATATTTATAGAAAATTATGCTATGGCCCAAAACTTTGTTACGACATTATCCTTCTTTCAAAAATACACGATTTTTGTTATTATTTCATAAATATAGAAATAGAAAATAATGATTTTTTGGTGAAATATTGGAAAGCGCTAGTACATGTTCTAGAGTAACTTAAAGTTGATTACGTAGAAGTAAGAAAGGGAAATCGTAAAGGTATACAGATATGTTTTTGTGCCTGGTTGTTGATAAATATTTTGTTACGTACTTGGAAAATACAATGGGGGTGTATAGGGTAGCATCATGTTCGAGCGGATTTCAATTTGGAGCTACGAGTAAAATTTTTACTTTTTGCACTTAGTTCCCTCCAAGAAAGTTGGAGTTGTCGAATCACGAAATTGGCGACACCAAAATGCAATTCAGTAATATGGGATTTCGAATTTGCTATTTGGGCATGTACGAGTGAACGAGAGGGCCTCTAAAGTCAATATTGATTACTTCTACACAATCTTAAAAAATTACACTATAGCCCAAATTGTGTTACCCTATCATAGTATCATCATTTGCTCCAAATTATATGATTTTTGTTATTCTTGCCAAAATATAGAAATATTAAACAAATAATATTTTTGGTGAAATGTTGGAAAGTGCCAGAACACGTTCTAGAATAATTTAGAGTTGATTACTTTGAATTAAGAAAGGGAAATCGGAAAGGGTTGCGGATATGTTCTTGTTATTGTTGATAAATATTTTGTTACGGAATTGGAAAATACAATGGGAGTGTATAGGGTAGTATCACGGTCGAGCGGATTTGAATTTCAAGTTAAGAGTAAAGTTTTTACCTTTTGCGTTTAGGTCCCTCCAAGAAAGTTGGAGTTGTCGAATCACGAAATTGGCGACACCGAAATGCAATTCAATAAATATACTACTGCGAATTTGGGATATGGGCATGTATGGGTGAAGGAAAGGGTCTCTAAAGTCAACATTGATTACTTCTACAAAGTTTTGGAAAATTACACGATGGCACAATTGTGTTACCCTTTCATCCATTACTCCAAAATATATTATTTTTGCTATTCTTGCCAAAATATAGAAATATTAAATAAATAAATTTCGTGGTGAAATGTTGGAAGCCGCTAGTACATGCACTTTATACACTGGTATAAAGCCATATACCGGTGCGTATGTATTTTTTTAAAAAAATAGCATCATATACACTGGTATTAAACAGTATCGGTGTAAAAATTCTGCCATTTTCCACATTTTTTTACACGCCGGTAAAATATATAACCGGTTTAAAAATAAATATTTTTGTCACCAAAATCAGATAACTTAACCATATTCATAAGCCGGTATTTTCGTTACTGGTGAAATAATATACAATAGCACCGGCAGTTACCACATGTACATATTTAACCGGTGTGAAAATTACGAAAACCTACACTGATAGACCTTATACAGGTGCAAATGTATTCAAAGGCACCGGTATTATGGTAAACATGAATTCTATCGGTGCAATAGGATACTTGTACACCGATATTCTATACTCATAATTTTTTACCGGTGCTTATGTACCTGTTATCCAGTAGTGAACCAGTATACATTAGACACATAAAATTGAGAGAAAATGAATACCTTTTAAAAAAAAGACTAAATGAATCCCCCTTTAATTGTCTAAAGTGCCACTCTTTAATATTGCACACAACTTCTTTTTTTTACACACAACTTTAGGTTAAGTTACGTTTTTCTCTTTTTACTAAAGTGAATGAGGGATGTGGTTTTAAAATGCTAACTTGCTAAGTGAGACAAGCAATATTAGGGGAAATGTTAAATGACAAAAAAGGTAAAATCCAACAACAATAAAATTGGTACATTATGACACTCATATAGGAACACTTTTATAAGAAGCGTCTTTACAAATGTATATTAGGATGCTTATAAGATTACATGTCACAATATTGCATGACACATATTAAATGTGTCCCAAATATAATTAGAACATTACAAAGAAATTCAATATTAAAAAATATCGAGATATTTATAAGTGTCCTATTAGATGTATATTGGGATGCTTATAAATTAAAATTCCCAATACATATATAATTAAAACATTAAAAAGCAACCTAATATAATGAGACGCATAAAAATAACATATATCTTGTTTGTAGAATCGCTTAATATAGCGACACAAGATCTATAGGGACTCGCGATAAGCGAAAAATTTAGAAGTATCATATGAATGGTAGCGTGCCAATAAAAATCTATTGAAACAATTTTTAGCTTTATGTGGATTCCAACCCGCAATAAGTACATAAAAAATATAATCATGTGAATTAACATATATTTTTATATTATACAAATAAATAATAAATTTAAAATCATTTTCGAATATTATCAATATTTTCTTACTCTTTCCGTTAAAGGTTAAATTGCACATCAATACATTGTTCAAGAAACATGTTTAATCGTTAATATATTTACCTACATATAATAACGGTATAAAAAGTTGATATTTAGAAATTAATTATTACGACGAATTCAACAATATTACATACGATAATATTATTGCTCATATATAAATATTCAAATTTGGGGTCAAATTTTGATAGAATAGTATGAAAAAATAATTGTACAGTTTAAATTGTGACGGAGCAAGTAGAATAATCTTAATCACTGCAAAGTGAGTATATGTTTTATGCCATCCCCTCTTGCACGTACATCCATTTTTTTGTGTCTGAAACCACATTTGAACTAATGGATAGGAAATAAGAAAGTATTTATTTTATTTTATAGTAAAGCATAGATGTATGTGCCATATTATACATTCAGCTAAAATTCAAATTGATAATTTATATTAGCAGTTGAAATTCAAAAAGCCTTACATGCAACTTTACTTTTTGCGTTAAAGGTGTATGCTCTATCCAGAGATAACGGGATCCCATTTTCTCCCGTTTGGCGAAGACTTCACCCGAAGCACAAGGTTCCAGTAAACGCGGTGTGGCTTAGCGCCGCCATATCAATCCTTCTGGGGGTGCCCATTCTGAAGCTCAACGTCATCTTCAGCGCCATAATATCCATCAGCACCATTGGTTGGGTGGGCAGTTACGCCGTCCCCATCGTTGCAAAGCTGTTGATGAAGGAGGAGAAATTCCGGCCAGGTCCTTTCTACCTGGGCAGAGCTGGAAAGCCAGTTGGTGTGGTGGCCTCCTTGTGGATATGCTACACCTGCTGTGTCTTTCTGTTGCCCACTCTGTATCCCATTACATGGTCTACTTTCAACTATGCGCCGGTTGCTCTGGCCGTGGCTTTGACGTCTGTGATGCTTTGGTGGGCGGTTGATGCTAGAAATTGGTTCCAGGGTCCTGTCCGAAATATTGACAACCCAACTAATGAACATGTTTGAAACTGTTGGAAATTTCAGTGACATTGTGATTCTTCTATAGTACAGTGAACATATTCAATTGAAAACGAACTTATGTAATATTCGAAAATTATCCTATATATAATCACATAATACATTAACAACTAACAATAGTAGCAGCAGCTATTTACAAGTGCCAAGACTAATAAGCTTTAGATCATAACTGCTTCCTCCGAGCCTACAAATACAGCTCTTGGGAATCCTCTGTAGATGACCAGTACCGCAATAGCGATTCCACAGTTAACCTCCGAGTTGCACTAAGCATAGAGATGAAAAACCGACATCCATCAATTTTGTACTCTTCAAGCGGATTTCTGTGTCCGAAGCTTCGAATGTTCACCTGTTAATCACTTTGATTAAGGACCCATGTTCTGCGGAAGGTAAGTAAATGTATAGATTGGTGACCGAGAACATACCGCAGAACTGAGCCTATTCATGTTTACCAGATGGTCTCTCCAAAAACAATCTAAAGTCTTAACAATGACTGCCCTCTGCACAAGCATAAGAAAATAAATGTGTTAGGACAGGTTCTGATTCCTCTGTACATGGAATGTAGAAATCATCGTCGTTACCTCTATTTCTTTAACATAAACTGAATCATATCCAGATTCTCGGATAGCATTCAAATAAGACGCAATTAAGAAATCTCCCAGGTACTTGCGGAGAAGGTTTACAGTCACTCGGTACTTCCCATCTCTGCCATAGGAAATGAGCAACCACAAAAGGTACATATGATCAAACACAAATGCAAACAAATATAGCAAAATAAGTTAATTAAAATGCAGAAAATGGGCTGACAAACACACCTCACTGAATCATCATTGCATAGAGTGAGCCAGCGTTTCAATGAAGAGCTCTTCCCACGGATTCCCTTGAAGGAGTTCGGTGGTTTGGGCAGATTTGGAGGATGAAAATCACTAATATTTATAGTGCTTAATTCATGAAGTTGAGAAAGTGAGTTCGTCAAAGTTTCTTCAGCAATGCCTGCAAAACAGTCTAGAAATGTTTCCAAAGCACCATCCAGTTACTGTATAAGCACCACCTCCAGTTTGAAAAGAATAATGTTAAAGCAATTTGCACACTTGCAAAAAAAAATTAAAATGACATGATTAAATGATTTTATTTTTGAGGAAACAAAATATGTAAACTATAACGCAATCTACATAGTGCAACACTTTAACTTTAGAAAGAACTTTGGAGAAACAAAACCACTTAATCATAGTTACCAACAAATGTGCTCTGCTTACTCAAACATCAAATGTTTAGCACACATTGATAGTGTCTAAAGCGTCAAAATATAAAAACTGCAGGAGTACATATTGTGAAAAGTAACATAGCAACCAAATATTTACCATTCAATACTTCTTTGCCCATGTCATTGAACTCCTTCAAGAGCTTACCCAAAGACCAGCTACCTGGATGCTACAATATTTACAAGCAGTGAGCAGTTAGACGTCAATGAAAAAGTAATAAGTAACAAATAAGAGGTCAGCATAACAAGTAACAAATTGCATTAAAAAAAACAGGAAGATGTATCAAAACCTTAAGGGGGTCAGTATAATTGAATATCATTTCATCCACTACTGCCTGCATGTACCTGTTGAATGTAGCACCATTATAACAAAGATTCAGGACATAAGATCCAAAATATCATAACAGTAACTAAGAAATATAAGAATTCATTCAGCATAGAACTACGGCACCAGCAGATAACATAAATTAAACCAAGCATAAGTCAGAGCACAATCAGCTAGCTACAGAGATGGGAAAATACATATCCATCTCACACATAGAATTAACTAAGAGTTCGAGCCTTAGCACCATGACCTAGCACAACTCCATGGACATTGGGTCAGTAGCCCATTTACTTTCTGCCTTTACTTTTCTATCATTAGCAACAGCACAAAGAGGCTGGAACATGTTAGAAGGGAGTTCATAACCAACTAATTGAGTGTTTAATGAAAAACTTCAAAAAATAAACAATTGCGGCACTGACTTAAATATATGCTGTGAACTGTTCTCTGAATTGCCTGTCAAGATAGATTGCCGAAGGTCATACACGTGCTTTCTTTGAACCTGCAGGCAAGATAATAAAACATTTGGTAAAATCAAGTAAAGACCACACAATCGTTTATAAAATGGCTAATAAGTTGGGGAAAAGAAGCTACACAATGTCACATGCATCTCAAATATGTACCTCCAAAACTTCGTCAAAGTCAACAACGCTCTTTCTGATGCCAAAATAATACTTTTCAGCATTGATTTGTAAGGTCAGCAGCTGATAATTTGCAATTAGAGAACCTCAGATGAGCCAAAAGGCACAAGAAAATAATGATAGTGCAAATGAATTTTCCCAATCAATGCATTCACGCACAATATCATCGTCGAATTGAGAGATTAGAAAGTGAATTACAAATATCAGCATACCTGTTTAACAATTGTGTCACCTTCAATAGGGAAATCTTCATCATTGTTGATCCTAGATATTAGTCTCACTGCCCACTCTGTGTCGAAGTTGAACTTTTTAAACATCTCATCCTGCAAGCTTTAGCATAAAAGGACAACTTTAGCGTAAGACTTCAAGACCCAAGAATCCAATTGTTATAAAGCAAATCTTATCCAATATTTTATGAGTAGGATATGAAAACCTAAAATAATGATAGTTGTACCCTCAACTACTACCAGCAATTAACAGGAGAATCCTTTTTAGGCTGGGCTTTCAACAAAAGGTTTAAATTTTACCTTTAGTTTCTCTTAACTTTGAATAACAAAATATCTAAAAGGTGCAATACGGAGTACTTGCGTGATAACACTAAACATTCTATCTGTAGTTTTTTAGACTCCAAACTAATTAATTATAAAACAAGATCTCAAAGGCGAGAACCAGGGCGGGGGTTAACTTCATACCAGATAATAGAAAGCATTAATTTTCAATGCTTCACCTCCATAGACATATTCCAAATTACCTAAAAATTCTTTATCTATCAAATTAATCAATCACCAGTCAACAGATCTCTAATTTATCCAACTGGTGATTTTGCAGTAATCAATCCATTCTCCGTTCATCACCCTTCTCTATGGCAATGAATAACTACTGGGCAAGTCCATTCGTGACACCAGAACCACCAACCAAATGGCGGTTCTCATCTCCAACGGCATTTTGGTCACCTCAAATTCCGCGACCACCAAAACCCTGACCCTGTGGCAGGTCACCTCCGACGAGTCCCTGTCGACGCAGTCGAGGCGGGGGGTGATCGAACGCTCCTCAAACGGCAGCACTTACCTCGTCAATCTTCAGTAACACGCCGATCTTGAAGCAGAGGCGCCGCAGGGTGAGGCTCACTGGCACAGAATCCACCACACCAGGCGTGATACGAACATTAAGAAGCCGGATTTCAGGCAGAGGGGACCGAATGCCTCCTCAAACAGTGGCACTTGCTGCGATCTTCAGCAATTCGCCAATCTCGAAGCAAAGGTGCTGCAGGGGGAGGCTCTACGGCACAGAATCCACCGCGCAAGGCGCAATACGAACATTAAGGAACCAGATTTCAAAACGCCCACTAGTGAAATTGGATGGCTCATGATAAAGAGGTTAGGTTGGGTGGGAATAGGGAGGCTAATTTGGTCACTTCCTATTTCCCGGAATTGACCATAGTTGATGAAAATTTGGGGGTATTTCTGTACTTAAGAAAAATTTGGAATCATGTAGTCCATATAAAGGAACTGAGGTTAAGGGATCACTTTTTTCTAATTTTTTGTTTTCACGAGCATTGGCAATTTTAAAATGCATGCACTGTACATACAACTTAAGGCTTCGTATTACCTAACCATGAAGCGTGTTGATCCAGGATCCCCTTGTCTTCCTGCTCTACCACGAAGCTACAGGAAAGAACTTATGAGTTAAAACAAAGCATCTAAAAGAGGGTTCTCAATTGTTTTGAAAAGATTTTTACAAGAAAACTGAAGGACCAAGGCCCGTCATGGTCTGCTGTAAAATAGGAAAAACTTCATCAAAGTAGTGCTCTAAACAATTAGATTAAAAGCAAATTCCATCAGCAATTGCTCCATCTCAAAACATATAGCAAGACTCAAGTTTTCCTAACTCTTAAAGCAAACAAATGAGCGTACTCAAAATTACGAAAAGACTGAAATACCACAAGTGATAACTACAGCAATGAAATCAAAACAGAATTAAACGAAAATCTTCCTAGAAGCAAGAAACAGTGGTGGGAAAGAAAATCTATCTGCTAATTATGGTTGGATGTTTTCATACCATACACAAGTAAAGAGCGTGGTTCATATCAAATTATTCTTTTATCAAGTTCTTCATTAAGACAAGCACACTTTGGAGAAAAAGAATTTACCATAAACAAGTCATGCGAGGAAAGGAGCGTCAATTTCTTTCCTAAAATACAATTTGATGCAAGAATAATAATGCAGGTCTGTAATATGTGTGTATCACAGTACAGTTGATTGAAGTGAATCTTAATTCAAGTTATAAAAAAGAAGAATCAACAAAGAAAGGATAATGAAAATCCCTAGTATATTTAAAAAGACAATCAAGCTAAACCTTTCATCTCAGCCTTGAATCTCATCTCATGAACGATTACCTGATTATCAATTCTTCTCGACTCATGTAAAGATGTTCCAATGACATGTAGGCCGCCTACTCTTTTGACTTCCAATCCCTCGTGAAAACAATGAATATCACAATCTTCAAGAACTGATAGATAAGTAAGAGCTATGGATGGGCCAAGAGGATACATCTCAGACTGTTCATCCACAAGCCTTTGTAGCTCGTTCTTATTCAAGGATTGACTCATTTCAATAGAATCAGCTATGATAGATCTCGCCTCTTGAATTGTTCCTTTCTTTCCTTCACTTTTGCTAACATATTTTGCTGTGAGCCCACCCAAGACACAACTTTTCATTACAATGAACAAAACCAGAAACCCCAAAGCAAATATCATGTGAATCGTATAAGATGGGACTTAAAAGCAGTCAAGGAATCTAGATAGAGAAATCTGACCCATCAGAGATGTTTTAGCTAGCAAAGCAAGTGATGATGGTCCAACCTTTATCTTAGACAAGACCTGCAAGAAAGACATGAACCCATATGCCTCTTATCCATGCATGCCATTTTCACACCTGAGCCATATAACCCCCAAAGGAAAGTAGACTCTTGGACAGGCTTACTTCCCTTTTGTAGCAGAGCAGAGTAGCATATTTTTATTGAGGATCCAAAATAAAGCAGAAGTTACCTTTTCTGAGCTGAGATCACCATCTAGTTTTTCTGGACTCTCATCAGTCAAGAAAGGGAGCAAGCTATCTTCCACTATTTCCCTAGCAAGCATCTAAACCAAAAAAAAGGGTAAGAACTCTCATATTAAGTGAAAGAAGTACAAGAGAAGATATCATAATTAACTTTTGAATTCGACTTCTTTATATTAAATTATAATCAGATACAGCAACTATGAAATTGTCCACTGAGTACAATAGCAACATGGATAATACCTTAAAATCGTGTTTCGTCAATACACATATTCTCATCAGGTTTTATCAGGTATTTTCCTAAACATTGCTCTCGATACTTTTAGGTCTCCTTTGAATGTTGTGGTTTGGGCTAATACCACTATATTATCTGCATGACATATTGGGACATCTGAAGACCTCTTACACAGATGTACACACCACCTTAAGCATACATGTATCATTTTCTCATCTATTGGAACTCAGTCCTCACTTCAACACTTTCTTTCTCTTACATTATTTATTTCATCAAGTATATTTCAGATCCATCAAAACAGTCTCATTTACTTCTGTTTTTTTTTTCACTGCGGACGGCATACCCAGTTGCCGAGAACTCTAATTCATAGAGCAACCCTAGTACTATTGCTGATTCCTGTCAATTCTAGCAGTACAAGTACCAAGTAATGAGAAGGCCTGTATAGAATCATTACACTTTCCCTAAATTATGTGCGCAACACCTTCATCAGTTCTCATTTTCTTGAAGGTAAATCCCAGATATGGCACAGTTGGGTGCGTCTAATTCAACCCAGACAATGCTCACATACACCCAACATATCCTTGTAGGATTACTACGATAGCACTCCATGTATTCAGTACTTGACTTTACTTATATGGTAAAATAATCCCTTTCCAATGCCTGTCTAAGCTTCTAACCTGTCATTCACTAACCGAGTCTCATCAACCATAGCAATATCTACGAGTAACGTACATTCAAGAAGGCTTTCAAAAGGTGCTTCAGATTCACATTTATTTCAGCAAGAAAAGGCTGATCATTGATTGCTACTTGGCTGATATACCCACTGGTAGACTTACACATTACATCTATTTACATGTTTTTCATAATCACCACAAAACTATGCTCACCTCTATTTAAATAGTACCTGCCACATTATTGCTTGATTCACTCCATGCCCTTTCACAACCAGTAAATATCATACGTGGATTGTTTTAATTTCATTATGATTCTTGAACAAATGGATGCTTATATAACAAAACTTGCATAAACACATTTGATTTTCTAATACATTATTCTCTTTTCTCAACCTTATCTCTATTACTCTTTCCCCCTGCTTCATGAATCGTTACTTCAATCTCCGGTTTCCCTACATGTTTGGGTATCACCTTCATTTGCATATACAGAATCAAGGCACTTATTGCCTTTGCCATATTACTTTACTTACCACATTCTATCCATAATTTTTACAAGTACGTAGAATTTTGTTTGCCCAGTAACATAATATTATTGTTATAACTCAAAACATAGAGTAACATTGTTTAACTGTCTTTCTATTCTACTACAAAAGAGTTTTTTTCTATCATATGATCACTTATAAAATACTTCCTCTATCCCAAAGCAATTGCTCTATTTACTTTTTCAGTCTCAATAAGTATATTTGTCCATTAATATTTGTACATATAACAGCAAATTATGAAAAGCTGGTTTTTTTAAAAATATATGCTAAGACAAATCTTGTTGTGATAATATTCTCACGCATTAATTAATATGATTTTATGGTCAAAGTGCACAGGTGTGTTTGGCAAGGCTCATAAGTTCTTAATTTATAAGCTAAGCAGCTTTAAGTATTTGATAAACAACTAAAAAAGTGCTTATTTGAGAAGCAAAATAAGCCAGCTTTTAAAACAAGCAAGCTTTCCTTAGAAGCACAGCTCCTCCAAACACTCCAATTATGTAAACACGGCAATCATTTTTAGGCCAAGGAAGTATCTCCTTGGAAACAATAAAGATACCTGCCTTTGGATTCCCTCCTAGGATTATGTCAGTTCCCCTACCAGCCATATTGGTGGATATGGTAATTGCATACTTTCTGCCGGCCTGGGCCACAGTTTCAGCTTCCCTAGCAGCATACTGCAAAGGGGAAAAAACTTCAGTACACAGTTTCATCCACGAAGAAAGCTACAAAAAGAAATTAAAGTGACAGTATTGGTAGGGGGATGGGAGCAAAAAACAACATTGTGTGGAAATAAACAGGAGTTGCTAGTGATGCACCTTGGGTCGGGCATTCAGAACATTGTGTGGAATACTCCATTCCTTCAGCAGAGCAGAAAGGTGTTCAGAATTTTCAACACTGCATTGAGAATTTTTACAACATAAGATAATTGATGGTACCTGTTGAAAAGATGGTGGCAAAAAACTGGACGAAAGGATGAAATTCTAAGTGAAAGAGTGTTCCAACATATGCACCCACATTCTGTAGGTGTAAACATCTGGACAGGAACCCATATTTTATCCAGACTCTATACATTATGAAAGGGTATGAAAAAATATATACAACAAGACATGTTAAACCTCTATGCTAGCTGACCGAACATTCAACTGAAATAGTAGATAAACTCTTAAGTTGACCAAATTCATGTTCATGGCTGTGAATTAAGCCTAGGTTCTACAGGGGCTACAAAAGCAAGTATACAGAGGGAAAGAAAATGTTGCAGCAAGGGTCTAGAGTAAGATGTTGCAGCAAAACCAAATGATCAGACCTTGAAGGATAAGGGCAAAAGAGATCTTAAGATAGAAATGCCAGCCGAGCAGGTGTATCTATAAGGAGAACTAAGAGTTGATCGAAAATAACAGTAGAACAAAGCTTTCATTGGAGCGATTGGCAAGGAAAAATGAGAAGGTAATGAGCAGCTCACCGGTGCATTTAATTGTGTTCTTGCACATTGCCAGGCACAATGTGATTAACTGTTTTAGCTCAAACCAAATGTGTTGAACACAATAAATACTTTTGGATGTATTCAAACACCCATATAATCATACCTCGTTGACATTTTTTATCTGAGTTTCCAATTATAATTATACTTTAATATTATAAACGCACCACCACTACCTCTATAATGAGTTTACAGACAGCCCTGTGATTCCTTTTGTCAAGTATCAAATCATCTGCAAGATATACTCCACATAACATTCATGATGCAAGCAATTTGCAACTTTCTTCAAACAATATTGTAAGATTCTACCAAGTCCGAATGTTACTTCAACAACAGTTGTGCAACTAGCTGTGATGGAAGCTTACTATACGAGATCATGAAAGGGCAAAGAAGGTAAGATGAAGAATAAGCACGTCTAGCGAATCAATAAAAGTATAAGACTTCAAATTACCTTGTAGTTCCAACTAAAACAGGACGACCCAGTCTAAACATATACTCAACTTCTTGGCGAGCATGCTCCCACTTTCCTCGAGCAGTCTAAAAGCATATATATTTTCAAGCAATGTCAAGTTGAAGCAGTAAAGGAACAATCTTTTAGCTCAGTAAAGCAGTTAGATATCACCAGTTCAGGACTTGAGCATCTTACAGCAAAAGCTTGAGTCGGAAAATCTTGTCGGATATTTGGTAAATTTGTTGGAACCTCAATAACTGGCGTTTGAAACATCTTCAAGAATTCTTTCTCCTGAAATAATAAAAAGGAGAGCAGTCAAAGTGTGCGGGAAAATTCAAGATGATAATTAAAAAGAAATCAAAATAAAAAACTGACCTCAGTTTTTGCCGTCCCAGTCATCCCTGAGAGCTTTGGATAGAGCTTAAACAGAGATTGATATGTAATTTGTGCTACAACAACTGAATCAGCCTATCTAGCATACAGCAATAGTAAAAATCAATTACCATGAAAAAAGTAAACAAGATCATGAGCCTAACAGGGCATAGTCAGATGTCAAGGTACCTGAATCTGGAGACCTTCTTTAGCTTCTACGGCCTGATGAATTCCATCAGACCATCGTCTTTTCTCTTCTACTCTTCCAGTCAACTGAGAGCACCAGGAAACAGTTCGTACATTCAAAATTAAAAAATAAGAGCCGGCGAGAAGATGAATATGCATAACAATGCAAGTACAAGGTACATTTGCTAGTTTAATGCTTCTTTTTTAGAACAATATTTTTGTAGCCATCTGCCAAAAATATTCTAAATGCTTGAATTTGTTTTGAATGGCAAGACATTGACTGGAGGTTGGAATAGTTTTTAAATAAATTCAAGATGCTAATTCGCATTATAAACTCTTCATTCCATTCCCTACATCAATTCTAGCTTTATATTAGCAAGTTCAGGTATGTAACCACAGTGAACTCCTGCTAAAGCTCAAACTGAGAACTCAGGAACTGATGACATTTATGGTGTAGTTTTCTGATTTTCTCTGGCTTAGCATCCTCCTTCCACCATATAGCTTCAATATGGTAATTTAGCTAACTTAGCATCAGTATGGTAGGAACACAAATGTCAAATTAAAATTTCATATCCTTTACAACTCTCCATAAAAGCTAATAATAAAAATGAAATAACAAAATCCATTTTCATTCACATCAGACAAAAAAAAAAAAAAAAACTCATCAATCATCACTGTGCATCATCACAATTTGAGCAGCCACCAGATTTATCAATTAACGAATTATAATATCTGTCCATTACTTTCTGTAAGCAGGAATATTGTTATTTGGGTTTCGGAAGAACTACGCAATTTAACCCCTAAACTTTTAATATCCAGCAATTATTCAATATCTTTCCAGTCCTCTCCCTCAAGGATGCGTATGAAACCAAAACAGATACAATGATAAGGGCAAATCAGTTCCTACAGCTGAATCAAATGTGGAAAACTTGTCAAAAGAAGAAATAGTTGCTTATTCATAATACCTCGTTGATTATAAGAGCCTTTCCGTTCCTAACTATATACTGAACATCTCGCTTATAGAACTCTTTGGCTTTCAAAGCATTCATCACAAATCTGTAGCATTTTAAGCAACATTACATTAAGCTTTGCACAAAAAAATAGAGCATCATAAGAAAATGCGCAGACAGATACTGGAAATCATAGAGTTGCTACCAATATAATAAGGCATCAAATGGATTGCATTTGGCCAATTGCAGCAGTGGATACATGGTATAGCCCATTTTGCATCAATAATGAACTTAACTAGTAGACCTGTGTTCTGTCTTGATATTGCAGCACATCTTAGTAAAGCGAAACAAAAAAGCTTTAACCCTCTAGTGAACTATACGAATTGTATTATGCTATCATGTTTTTAGTCAAGACAAGTAGTTTCATTTATATCCGAACATGTATTTTATGGTTCACTTTTGTTGTGCTTCATAATTCTTCCCCTTTTATTGTTGAGCATAGATACAAATATCTCAACCATGATTCTCCTTTCTTTCTATTTCATATTTATTGGAGCTACTCCTACTTTCTTTCTACAGCCAGGTCATGCTGTTAGGAATTGAAATTCTAAAAAAGGATGGACAAGTACAACTTTTAAAACAGAGATATAAACTACTTATGACTTAAATAAAAGGTTGTGAATTTCTCCCTAGATAGCGCAATTGCAATAACTCATAATTGTGGATCCATAAACCAAAAAAAAAATGTGCTTTACATGGAAACTGTGAGCAATGCGCAGGTTATCAAAGTTGACATAATTGTTTGAGCAAAACTGGAATTGAATATGTTCACATTTTTCCAGCAAAGTAATGCCATCCATATTATATTAACTTGTTCAACATAAGGATTCACCCAACATACTACTTAAACCATAAGAAAACTGTAGTATGTTCAGTTTATATTCGCGTTGGATAAGAAGCAGTATCAAGGAGATTATAGAGAATTAGTTCATGAACAAATAAAGAACATGAGTTTCTTTTTATTCAATTTTTATAATCATTAATGGGGCTTGGGGGAAAGCTCAAGTTTCACCTGGCCCAAGGATCATTCTCATCCCATAGGTCATTTGTTTCAAGAGCCATCTCAGCAAGCAAAATTCCATCTTCAGTCAGTTCCACTGAATTATCCTTCAGCTCTACTTTGTAATGCTGTTAACATGCAAAGATCTTAAGAAGTCAGCTATAATTTATGTTTGAAATTCCAAACACACCCAGATGAATCAGACAAGTGCACCTCCAGAAAAAGGTTAGATGCTTGGACTCACCAGGGCAGATATAAGAAGCTCTGCCACTTTGGCAGCAACCGGATATCGAGCAGCATCCTTACTTGCCTGCGGTGCAGAATTACAGTGGTTTCATGAAAACATAGGATAAGGTGTCTTCCAGTAAGCTATGTAATGCAAACCAATAATGTAAGACCAGGTAACATTATTTAACTTACCTCACCACTAATCAACAATGGATTTCTCCCTTCATCAATCAGAACAGAATCAACCTCATCAACTATAGCAAAATGGAAGGGTTTTGGCCTGATTTTGCAGATCAAATTCAAGTTCATAACGTATATGAAATGATTGGAGATGGAACAGCAGTAAAAGATGATTTTACCATCTCATCACAAGTTGTTCGCTACTGCTGGCAAGGTTATCTCGCAGATAATCAAAACCAAGTTCCTGGATTATCAGTCAAGGCCAGGTGAGATATTAGAAGAAAAGAAAAATAGTCGAATAGAAAAGGCAGCTTACAACTTATGGGGTGGGGAAAGAAAGGGCGGGAAAAAGGAACTGCCTCCACCATTAACATCAACAACAAATGAAACACACCGACAAACATGAGAAAATTAAAGAACGAGAGGTGTGTGTCTGTGTGAGTGGAATTTGTAACTTACTGAATTGTTGGTATATGTTATGTCGCATCTATAGTTCAATCTCCTTTCCTTAGCTTTCATCCCTCTCTGAATGAGGCAACAGACCAAATGTTATTTTCTGTCTGTTTTTTATCCATCAGTTTGGGTGTGCATGATTGCTAATAAGTTTTTTATCAAATCTTCCCTCTTCTGGTATTTTTCAAAGAAGTGTTGCACTGCAATTAGCTAGTAGCTACATGTCCAGAAAACCCCAAAAAATATATATAATTTAACACTGTCTACAGCTGAACTTCCCTCCAAAAATATGATTTATTAACATACTGGGAAAACAAAAAGTAAGAGAAATTGTACCAAAGTGCAAAGCCATTGGCTTAAATAATGATTCAGTAACAAATATATAAACTTCCAAGAGATGAATTTTATAGTAGAGCACATTCAGCATAGAAAATATTACAGGGAAGATGCCCAATTGCCCATACCAATACTTCATCAAATTGTTGAGATAAATAAATCAGGAAATACATGTCCAGACAAACTAAAAATAAATAAATTAACACTATCAACAGCTGAACTTTCCTCCAAAAATATGATTTATAATAACATACTGGGACAACAAAAGCTAAGAGAAATTGCACCAAGATTATTGGCTAAAATAATGATTCAGGAAATTTATTAACTGCCAAGAGATGAATTTTTTAGCAGAGCATGTTCAGCATAATAATACGGAGAAGATGCCCATACCAATACTTCACCAATTTGTTGAGAAAACCATGATTATGAGATTTTCAAGTAGAAGTCACAGATGAACAAATTAAAAGAGTTTGAAAGAATAAAAGGAAAAAGGGAAATAGAAGAAATATGTGTGACAGCAGAGGAACAGACAGCCGAAGACAAATGTATTATTACGTGAATAAAAAAAAATTAAAGTTCTAATCATGAGAGAGCAGGCTACGAGCAGACACATGAATAACCGAAGTTAGATGATTACTTGAATAAGACCAACAGAAAGACCCAAAAATCGATGAACACGCCCCATCCACTCTGCATCCCGTTGAGCTAAATAATCATTAACAGTTACCACTGCAAACACAATATAGAACAATTAGGAAGAACTATTAAAGAGAAGAAGAAAAGGAATATATACAGCACAAATAAAGTGGCATGCCCAAACAGTATTCAAGTAGTCAATGGCAATTGCAACTCTGTTCAGTATAATCTCTCAAAATTGAAAATTCCCATAAAAACGATTTTGTCCTGCAAGATCAGATAATTACGAGCACTGATAGAAATCGTACCATGAACACCCTCGCCTGTAAGTGCATTAAGATAGGCTGCTAATGTGGACACCAAAGTTTTCCCTTCCCCAGTTTTCATTTCTGCAATGGACCCATCATGGAGAACAGCTCCACCTATAATCTATTCCTCCAAAGGAAAACCCCGTGTTAAATCCAATAAACCTGAACGAGACACTCAACAACTCCATGAAGCAGCAGCACACTACCATATTTAATTTCAGCTGGATTAAAAATTTAACACAACTGTCATCTCATCAAGAACATGCAAACATAAAGGCAGAGGAAAAAGAAAAGCCTTCACATTGAAGTTCAGTAGTACGAGACAGGCCACTGACATATGAAACCAAAGACATTCCGAACATACAGAAATCAACGCAGTGGAAAAAAGAAACCCTTCACATTGGAGTTCAGCAATACGAGACAGGTCACTGACACATAAAACCAAAGACATTCTGAACACAAAATCAAAAAGGTATAGCACAAGCAAACCTGAACATCAAAATGCCGCATTCCAAGCTTTCTTTTGGCAGCTTCTCGAACAACAGCAAAAGCCTCTGGTTTACAAAATTTTGATTACAAAAACATCAGATTACATGGTTGATGTGAGAATAGAGCAAGAACTAACTTAAAACAATAAGTGCACTGCAGTGCTATGGCATGGCATTACAAACAATGCCATGCAAAGTAGAAATTAGCTCTAATATATACGAGAAAAACCTAATGTTTAGAAAGAGAAATGAAATTCATAACCATACAGACATCTCAAACTGAAAAGGTATGGCTTTCAAAAGCTCCTTGTAGTTATTAATAGTATTGATATAAAGGTTCAGACAGATAGCAAGCTTTAGCTGAACTACAATTTCAATAAACTAAAGAATATTAATTCAAGAAAAGAAAAAAAGAAGACATTTCATAAGCTATGATTGCAAGTTCAATGACATTGTCATAAGCTATGCTTGCAGGTTCAAGACTTCAATGGATGGATCCCTTCAAAAAATAGACTTCACTGGATGCAAACCAATCATAACTAATATTCTAACCAATTGTTCAAATGAACCTGATTATATAATACTAGATTCCAAAATAACCGTAAAATGCTCCTCCCGAAACAAAAAAAGAAAAGAAAAATATACTTGGAAGATTTTTAAAATGAACTCTCAAAATGAAAACTACTTCTCAACTAAAATAGGACGATGTCAATTTTCATGCGCTATACCTGCTTGAATACCAGCCAGGTTCTCTCCTTGCTTCAACCGCCTTCTAAACTCCAGAGTTTTTTCACTCAACTACAACAGTAAACCATAAATTACTATTTTTCCACACAAACAAATTGCACAAAACTCATATCATTTGAACTACCTTTTCATCAGAGAGGCGTTGAATTTGTGGTTCAAACTCATTTACTGACTTCACAAGGCGGTAGTAATCACGTACTACCCAATAATTCAAGCTGGTGAGGTCACTCCACGTCTTGTTAATCTCGCTAATTTTTTCCTAACAATAATCAAAGACAAAGTAATCATAAAAGTGAAGTGAACAAACATATGCATCAAATATAGGGAAATGTGAGTTTCAATTAGTGTTCAGTAGTACCTTGAGAGAAGTGGCGGTGATATGAGACGAGCGCGGCCGAGTTGAACTGGAAGAACGTAAAGGAAATGCGCGAATATGTATGGAGTCGCCGCGGAGGGTAGTACCGCGGCCGCGACGGTGGCGTTGGAGGCATTGAGTTAGTGGAATAAGAGCACCCAAGGAGGATCCCGTCGCCATTTCTCGCTACTGTTCTCCCGTCGCCAGTTTAGTAAGGTTTAAATGTAGCTAGAGGGTAAATGTGGCACACTTTATTTTAGATGGGCATTCTGTTTGGGAGTTGATATATCACGTCATGTATTTTACTATGTTATGCCATATATATGTGTATAATACAAATTTTAATTTTTCTTAAAAACAAAAAGACGGTCTTTCCATAAGTCATGGAAAGACCAAGGTTTAAAGTGTAAATTAGAAGAAATTAAGATAAAATTTTCGGGTTGCATGAACCGGGTTATAAATTTTATAACTACTACATGTTGCATACTAAATTTTTAATGTTGCAACTAAGACATTTTACATTTTATTATTCGAATTAAATCCCATCTTTCCATAAGCCTATGGAAAGACCGTCTTTCCCAAGACTTTGCCAAACAAAAAACAGAAAGTTAAAAAAATAACAAAAACAATGGTTCTGCCGGCCGCCACCGTTCACTGCCGCCGTCCCCAGCCTTCTCCGCTATCCACCCTAGCCCACCTTTTGAATATCATGATGTACTGGATTGGCTAGGTTTTCCATGAATGAAGGTTCCTGCATCGACAATCATGTTTACAGATCCTGGAGCGGCGAGCATGGTTCTGCCTCTAGTGCATTCATTTTCTCCAGTATTAGGATCGTTACGGTGCGACATAATCCCTCTCCCACAAACATAGCCCTCTTCCATTTCCTCATGCCTCCTATTTGGCGAATCATCTGTTAGGAATAAGAATTCCACGAGATATCTATTAGCCTGAAAAGATGGATAACAAAGAAAACGTAAAGAAACTAAAGGAAATAATGGAAACAAGAATTTACGTGGTTCGGTCAAGTTGACCTACATCCATGGCCGGAGGAGACCGGAAGCTTCACTATATGTGGAGAAAGTATTACAAGATTTTGTCTACCAACTATGAAGGAATTATGTGGCAAAATATAAAGATGAGGGTTTTGGCTTATACAACCACAAAGGAGAGCTAAAGGGAGAAGAAAGCAAGTAGCAAAGGAATGTTATGCTTGAGGTGTGTTTGAACTACTAATTTCATCCCATATTTATACTACTCCAAGTTCACCAATGGCTAAGAGCTCTCAAACAAAACTTATCTCAATATCCCAAGAAATCTTCCTTCTTGCTTCAAGCATGGGTTGTGAACATTACTTCCAAATGGTTCTTGCAAAAAAACCATGATAGTTGAACCCCAATAGTCAGAGAAATAATGTTTCAACTTGTTAAGCATGAAATGAGAATAGTGTTGCAATTTAATGCTTTGAATAATTGTCTTTGCTATCCTCCAAAGAAGTGAATGTTCATGGACAATTGAGTGAATACCACATTTCTTCACAAATCTCCACCTTGGTCTGAACCCCAAAAGTTATAGCTTATTCACCCTTCTCCGGCATGGCCCTAATGGGCCGAATCACCAACAATGAACACCAATCAAGTCCAAGCACTGCTTGAACTGTAAATAGGGAAAAGCCTTCGTGAACATATCAGCAGGATTATCCTTTGTATTGATTTTCTTAACAAGGACCTTTTTCTGTGCAATGGTATCACGAATGATGTGATACTTAATATCAATATGCTTTGTTTTCTCATGATACATCTAAACCCTAATCAAGTAAATTGCACTTTGACTATCACAGTGAATGGTAGTAACCCTTTGTTGTAGAGTTAATTTGTCGAATAGACCTCTCAACTATAAAGCTTCTTTGATTGCCCTGTGACTACCATATATTCTACCTCAGTAGTAGATAAAGCAATTACATGTTGTAGAGTAGCTTTCCAGCTAATTGCACAACATCCAATGCAAAATACATAACCAGTAAGAGACATGCACTTATCAAGATCACTGGCAAAGTCTGAATCTACAAAACCAACCAGAGTGTTATTGGTTCTACCAAACTCCAAACACATGTTCGAAGTACCCTTTAAGTATCTAAGAATCCACTTCACAGCCTGCCAATGTGATTTGCCCGGTTTGGCCATATACCTGTTAACACTAACAGCTTGTGAGATATCAGGGCGAGTACAAACCATTGTATACATTATACTCCCACCTACATTTGAATAGGGAACTCTAGAAATATAATCTTCTTCTTCCTCTGTTTTTGGTGATTGGGCAGTAGATAGTCTGGAATGGCTACCAAGAGAAGTGCTAACTGGTTTGGCATCATGCATGCCAAATCGCTCCAAAACTTTCTTAAGGTAACTCTCCTGGGTCAGGAACAACTTTCCAACTCCTCGATCTCTTCTTATCTCCATACCAAGAATCTTCTTAGCTGCACCCAAATCCTTCATCTCAAATTCACTATTCAACAAGGCCTTTGACTCATGAATTTCTACAAGATTCTTAGCCGCAATGAGCATGTCATCAACATATAATAGCAAATAAATGAATGAGTTATCTTGTAACTTCCGGAAGTAAACACAACTATCATACATGCTCCTGGAGAAACCATGACCCAACATAAATGAATCAAACCTCTTATACCACTGTCTTGGAGACTACTTTAATCTATACAAGGATTTCTTCAACAAGCAAACCCGGTCTTCTTTACCTTGAACTTCAAAACCTTCAGGTTGACTCATATAGATATGTTCATCTAATTCACCATGCAAGAAAGCTGTCTTGACATCCCGCTGTTCTAACTCCAGATCATACATGGCAACCAAAGCAAGCAATGCATGAATAGAGCTATGTTTCACAACAGGTGAGAAAACATCATTGAAATCTACACCTTGTACCAGACTGTAGCCCTTTGCGACCAATCGTGTTTTGTACTATCAACACCTGAAGTATCTCCCTTTCTCTTGAAAACCCATTTGCAACCAACAATTTTCTTTCCTTTTGGTCGCACCACAAAATCCCACGTCCTATTCTTGTGTAGAGATCTCATCTCTTCGTTCATAGCCACCAACCATTTGTTTGAATTAGCACCTGAAGCTGTCTCTGAATATTTGGAAGGTTCCTCGTCTCCACCTGTTTCTTGTGCCACTCATTAAGCATATGCAACCAAATTTGCATACTTTAATGCTGGTCGAATGTCACGTCTCAGTCTATCTCTGGCAATGGAATAATCCTCATCTCTCGGTTGATCTTCAGCACATTCATGATCAGATTCTTCAACCACTTCTTGAGTTGGGTTTCTCCCAGAAGAACCACCAATCCCTAACTTCACATGCTTTTGTGCAATATCCTCTTTTTCTGAATCATAAGGATTACAAGACACTTTTCCAGGATGTAACATATAAGATTCATCAAATGTAACATCTCTACTAATCACAAATTTGGGTGATTTGGGATCAAGATACCACAATCTATATCATTCCACCCTTGAAACATAACCGAGGAAAATACATTTCTTAGCTCTAGGCTCTAGCTTTCCCTCGGTAACATGCATGTTGTGAAACCCCAAACCCAATTAGATTAATAAATAAAATGTACCTCCGATACAGATCATGTCATCTGAATTTAACCCTTCAATACCACTCGAATTGGAAATAAAAAATATAAATAAATAAATGGATGTTAATCTCGGACGAAGTAAATTGAATTAATAACCTTAATTATTGATATATATATATATATGTATCAAACGATGATAAAGTATGAACCATAAGGCCTCGAGGTCCAAACCATCAGGCCCTCAAACATCCAGACTCGAGGACAGTCGAACACAAGAACCTCCTAACTCATGCCACGACCACTCGAGCATTCGACCCCCAAGCTATCGAGCACCGAGCAACGAACAATCGAACACCGATCCTAGAGTCCATGAGCCTCGATCCCATGAGCACTCGATCCTCGAGCACTCGAACCAGGCAGCAAAGAAGATGACGAGACACAAGATGGAAACAAGATTTTCAACACTCGAACCATTTTTACTTAGAGCCTTTTTGGAGATCTGACCATTTACCCATGTTAACACAAGGAGTGGAGACATGGAAAATGGAATCATCTACAAAAATGTCATAAGTAGACTTTCGGTCAGAAATTTTGACAACTACATTTTATCTTTTTATACAAAGTCTTCAAAATTATTTTGAAGCAAAGCTTTGTAAAAGAATCTTTTACCGTTTTTAGGTTTGGAAACCCTGATACATATTCCTCCCATTAATATGGGTTAATTTTTTTTAAAAAAAAAGATGATAAAGTATGAGTTTCACTTAAGGAAGAGGAAGGAAATAATAGTACGTAAACGGGATATACAAATTGCACATTTTAAAAGAGTAAAGTAATAAATGATAAATTGAGTTGTTAAATAATTATCTAGAAGCATCTCCAATTGTTTTCCTTGTATCTTCTTCTAAAACGAATATTCCTTCAATTTATTGAGGAACACTTTTTTTTTTGAATAAACCATCCAAAGATGGGGGAAATTATACTGGCCTTCCCGAGCCGTAATAAACAGAATAAAAGAAGCCAAGGCTAAGTTAATGTACAGACTGAGCATATTGCTCTTGAAGCAACCATAAATTGCTTCCAAAAGAATGAGCTAAAAGAATCAGAGATGCTATAGGATGAACTCTCGAACTTCTTAGTGAATCGAAAAAACGAGACACAAGTCAGACAGAGAGAAAATAACCATGAGCGTATCCTCTAATTTTTGGAACTAAGACGAGCAATTAAAAATGTAAACTTTGGCCTCAGTGTTGTGAGCTTTCATTATGCCCTGATCCAATGTGACAGTCTCACTTGAGGAGGCTCCACTGATCAGGAATGTTCAAGAGTCTTCAAAAGATTTGCTAGCTCCACCAAGGGAAAGAAAACTGTGCTTAATACAATTGGAATTCCAGGAGACTTGTGTGATGAGCAGACAGGAGGCAGATATCAAGCAGCAACATCAGAAACCTGCAGTCAAGAGCGGGAATGAGTAGCATCCAAACTAATTAAACAAACCGTAGAGAAGGGGTGCCAATTTGATCTAGTCTCACTAACCCTTGGACAGTGCTGGGAAGTTCAGATATGGTAATAAAAGATGAATCACGTTCTAGTTGCAAACAATGTTTAGCAAGAGTATGAGCCACCAGGTTAGCCTGTCTATATATATGTACGAGTTTGATGTCACTCAGTGATTGATGAATCTCATCAGCTAAGGAAAAACAGTTCCAGTGACATCGGAGTGGTTCATTAGTAAAAAGAACCGCAGAAAGACAGTCCGATTCCATGTAGAGGGGGCCAGTTAAATCATGTGAAATCTGTGTGGCAAACTTAATAGCCTTCAATTCAGCTTCCAAAGGGGATAAAGCATTAGTAAATAGAGTGTAGGCTCCCCTGAAAGCACCTCTACTGTCTCTAATGATCACTCCAATCCCGCACTTATAAGTATTGCATGACCAAGAAGCATCAACATTAAGCTTGAAACCAGATGTAGGCCTAGTCCAAGCAATTTTCCAGATTTTTGGCCTTGGGGAAAGTTTAAGGAGTGGTAAAAAGGAATGTTCTGCAATACTCACATCTAGAGGAGATGCTATATGAACCGGATTTGCACTGAAGGAGAAAAAAATCTGATTTCTAATGAGTTGGAGCACGAGGGTGGAGGAAGGCTTGATAGATTCAAATAAGTATCTATTTCTCATCTTCCAAATATTCCAAAAAGTAAAGATAGCAGCAGTACGGATCATTATAGCATGTAAAGAAGTTAGAGCAGGCAAAGTAAAGTAGTATGAAATTCTTTCCCAAACCGATGGGAAGGCTCTATCTCGAATACCCATGAACTGATGAATAATTCTCCATACAGATAGAGAGAAATCACATGTATTAAAAAAATGCTCTAAAGAGTCCTCATGCTTATTGCACATACAGCATTTAGAAGCCAAACAAAACCTCAGTTTCCTGAGTATGTTATCAAAAGGCAACAGAGAATTTATTACTTTCCACATAAATACAGAGATTTTCTTCTCAAATCTGGGGTTCCAAAGGTGTTTAGAAGAGGATGTCGTACCTGTGTGGTTGCATAGCAAATTATATGTATCTTTGAAGGAGAAGTTCCCAGAAATACCTGGTTTCCATATTAATCTATTAGCTCTGTGAGGGAAAAGTTTTGACTCCTGCAAAAGAGTGATAATGTGAGATGACAGAAATGGCTCTATTTTTGAGATGAGAAGATCTTTGTTAGTTATGAAAGCAGAGACTGTACATTCAACATCAATATCCACCCTATTATGATCACACAAATCAATCAGTGAACCTACATCAAGCCAATTTGAAGTCCAGAAATTACAATCACCCCTCCCTATGATGACTTTAGAGTTAGCCTCGGCCCATACATTAACTGAACAAATTCTCTTCCAGTTAGGAGAGGTCCTATAAGATTGAGGGAGGGCTGCCAATAAATGAGTCCAGAGGGCATCACCCATTTGATACTTCCACCACAATTTAACTAAGCATGTTTTAATTACTGTGTATATAGACCTAAAGCCTAAGCCATTCTGATCAGTTGGGAGGCACAAATCAGACCACTTTTTCCAAGATCTTTTTGTTTTTAAATCATCCCCGCAGAAAAATTTACTCATTTTTTTCTCAATGATGGAAATAATCAATTTTTTTGGTTTAATAACTTGCCAAATGTGTTGTGGAATGGCATATATACATGACTCAATCAAAGTAATTTTCCCACCCATGGATATCCATCTATTTTTTCAATTACCAATCTTATTATCAATTAGTTCAAAGAGTGGTTGGAAATAAATCTTTTTGGCCACACCAGTAAAGATTGGAACTCCTAAGTAGGTGAAAGGGAAAGGTTCATTCCTAGTATCCTTTTAATGTGGTTCACTTTATGATCTGTAGCATACTTACCTATGAAGATGTCACTCTTGTTATAATTAATAGACTGCCCAGTGACTTCCTCAAAAATGGACAGAAAAGCCTTTAATCTAACCAAGGTTAGATTTGTTACTTTAAAGAAAATAACAGTATCGTCAGCATAAGATAAGTGAGAGATTCTTGGAGGATTACCTGGGAGATCGAAGTAGTCTAGCTTACCAATGTCAAAAATGTAGGTCAGGCTCCTTGAAAAAGACTCAGAAAAGATATTAAACAATAATGGAGATAAAGGGTCACCCTGTTTAATGCCTCTAGAAGATTGAAAAAATCCCACTGGCTTACCATTAATAAGAATAGAGAACCAAGCCTGTGACAAGTTTTTCATAACAGAGAAGATAAATTTTGCATGGAAACCAAATTTTGCCAAAATTTTATATAGAAATGACCATCTAACCCTATCAAAGGCCTTTTTGAGATCAAGTTTAATTATACATTTCGGATCTCTTCTCTTTCTGTTAAGGAATCTGACCATTTCCTGTAGATAAATTACATTATCTGAAATATCCCTACCATGTAAAAATGCTAATCTTATAAATATTGAGGAACACTAATCTTATAAATATTCTTTCATACTTATCACAATTTTATATAATGGTAATTTTCATTTGTAATTACAAATAAGAATAAAATAAATAAGTTATTATTTCTAATATTGTTTTGATTTCAAGGAATATAATTGTATTTTATATATATGATTGATTATAAGTATTGTAAATTAAAAAGAAGAAAAACCAGTAAACAAAGAATTAAAAGAAAGGAACAAATAAAGATAAAATGAAGAAAATAAGTAATCAAACAAATTAAAATACCAAAAAGGAAAATGAATAGTAAGCAATGATTAAAATAATACTAATAATAATAATAGTATTAATAGTAATAAATAAATCAAGAAGTAAATGAATAAATAAATAGATCAAAAGGAATTACCAGGAAGAAGATATATATATAATAGTAATAAATAAATAAATAAGAGAAATTACCGAGAAGAGAATATACATATGTATACATTATATAATATACTAATAATAATAATAAATAAATAAATAAGCAATTGAATTAACAAATGCAAGAAATTACCGTGAAGGAGAAGCTGACAACGAACGTGAAAAATTATCCAAAGTCATTTTTTGGGCAAGTGGAATTATTGGGAAGAAGAAGAAGTCGATAGACTTCAAGTAATTTTTGGGCAAGTGAATCAGAAAATTATCCAAAGTGAAATTTGGGAAGAAAAATATTGGGAAGAGAGTCATAATTATTATCATAATAATAATAATATAATGGAAAGAGAAAGCCGGCGAGCGGACATGAGAGAGTTTATCCAAATGAATTTTTGGCAAGTGCGGTCCGTCAAATGGGTTAATTGGATAAATTCATTATCCAAAACCCAATGAGTCATTATCCAAAACCCAATGAGTCATTATCCAATGAGTCATTATCCAATGGGTCATTATCCAATTAACTCATTTATTAAATGAGTCATAATAGGTTGAGTCATAAATGAGTTGGGGCATTAAATGGATAACCCATTGGATAACCCATGAGATATTCATATGACCCAATGTGTTAAAATATATTATCCAATAAGTCATTATCCAATAAGTCATTATCCAATAAGTCATTATCCAATAAGTCATTATCCAATAAGTCATTATCCAATAAGTCATTATCCAATAAGCCATTATCCAATAAGCCATTATCCAATAAGTCATTATCCAATAAGTCATTATCCAATAAGTCATTATCCAATAAGTCATTATATAATTAACCCAATAAGTTATCATTAAACATTTTCTATCAATTTGGGTTACAAGTTATCATTATCCAATGGGATCAGGTATTAAATGCTCATTATTTTTTAGGATTTGGGATGAGAATAATTATGTTAATGGGAAATTTTGATCTCAATGAGTCCCATATTATGTTAACTCAATGGGAATATAAAAATACCCAATAAATATCCATAATTACCCAATTAAATGCATGTGTAATATTTAACATAAATATTCACTATAATTCACAAATTATACAAATTATAATTCACAAATTATTCGAGTTCAATCCCGTACAATATTCGAGTTAGTACAGTATTCGAATTCAATGTGGTACAGTATTCGAGTTCGTACAAAATTCGCACTTAATCTCGTACATTATTTGAGTTCGTATTATATTCGAGTTCAATCTCGTACAATATTCGAGCTCATTCTCGTACAGTATTCGAGCTCGTACAATATTCAAGTCCAATCTCGTATAGTATTCGAGTTCGTACAATATTCGAGCTCAATCTCGTACAGTATTCGAGTCCGTACAATATTCGAGCTCAATCTTGTACAGTATTCAAGATAAATCTTGTACAGTATTTGAGTTCGTACAATATTCGAGCCCGTACAGTATTTGAGCTCGAGCTCAATCCCAACTAATATTGTTCGTTAATTTCGTCGAGTTTACAAAGCCAACATATTATATATTTTTTATTTTTATTAAATATAATATAATGTACATAATATTATATTACATAATATAATAAATGATTATATATTAGGGAAAAATTAAATCATTCGTAATCAAACTTGTGAAAATTTAGTTATCTTGTGATATGAAATTATCCACGGGTCACCCATTACCCAACCCAACTCAACCCACCTAAAATTATCCAACGGGTAACTCATTATCCAACCCAACTAAACCCATTAACTACAACCCAATTATATACATTAACCCAATGGGTCATTATCCAATAAATCTTATCCAATAAGTGAAAATAGTATATGGATAACGGTTATCCAATGGGTGACCCGATCCGTTTGATGGGCTTAGCAAGTGGACATAGGCACTTGAGAGTTAAAAGGATAAAATTATAGGTAGGTAGGGTGTTAGAACCTATGTTTTTACCTAGTATAAATACCAGTGATATCCTCCCCAAAACTCACAGCCTTAAGAAAAATTCTTACCAAAGAACAGTAGTTAAGCAGTGAAGTAGAAACGGAAGTTGCCCAAACCCAACCAAGGTGAGTGTTTGCATTGCCTTTGCAAGAATCGAAGTAATATATATATATATATATATATATATATATTATCTTGTATGTGTACAGGATGCTCTCGAACCCCTATTGAACAGTAACCTCTCAAACCCCTACCCTCGAACCCCTACTAAAATTACCTCTCGAACCCCTGCTAAACAGTACCTCTCGAACCCCTGCTAAACCCTTACCTCTCGAACCCCTGCTAAACAGTACCTCTCGAACCCCTGCTAAACCCTTACCTCTCGAACCCCTGCTAAACAGTACCGCTCGAACCCCTGCTAAACAGTACCTCTCGAACCCCTGCTAAACCCTTACCTCTCGAACCCCTGCTAAACAGTACCTCTCGAACCCTGCTAAACCTTTACCTCTCGAACCCCTGCTAAACAGTACCTCTCGAACCCCTGCTAAGAAGTACCTCTCGAACCCCTGCTAAACCTTTACCTCTCGAACCCCTGCTAAACAATACCTCTCGAACCCCTGCTAAACCTTTACCTCTCGAACCCCTGCTAAACCTTTACTTCTCGAACCCATGCTAAACCTTTACTTCTCAAACCTCTGCTAAAACTTCACCCCTCGAACTACTAAAAACCTTCACCCCTCGAACCTATTGAAAACTTCACCCCTCGAACCTACTGAAAGACTTCACCTCTCGAACCTACTGAAAGACTTCACCCCTCGAAACTACTGAAAACTTCACCCCTCAAACCTACTTAAAGACTTCACCCCTCGAAGCTACTGAAAACTTCACCCCTCGAACCTACTGAAAGACTTCACCCCTCAAATTACTGAAAGGCTTCACCCCTCGAACCTATTGAAAATTTCACCCCTCGAACCTACTGAAAGACTTCACCCCTCGAACCTACTGAAAGACTTCACCCCTCGAACCACTGAAATACTTCACCACTTGAACCTTACCCCTCGAATTAGTGCTACTAAAACCGTTACCCCTCAAACTTACCCCTCGAACTAGTACTACTGGAACCGTTACCCCTCGAACCAGTACCACTGGAACCTTACCTCTCAAACCACTTACCACTCGAACCTCACCACTCAAACTGATAATACTTACCACTCAAACCTCACCACTCGAACTGGTAATACTTACCACTTGAACCTCACCACTCGAACTGGTACCACTTACCACTCAAACCAGTACAACCCGATACCCGTACCACTTAAACCTTATCCACATGAATTCTTTACTCGTACTCAAATCTAACTACTCGAACCCCTGTACTCGAAATACATAATTGAACCTGTACTCGAACTCCTTTATAAAGGGATATACCTATTAAACTTAAATTGATAATATATACTGACTGTTAAATTGAGTGTGTATATTACTGTGTTTAATTATCGTGAAACTGAGTTATGAACTGCTCCGATATTTTTCTGTGATTGACCGGCTTGTACTTTATCTTGCAGTGTCAAACTTGAATCATATACTGCTCTGATATGTTATGTGGATGACAGGCTTGTACTTTATCTTACCGTGTCAAAACGTGAATTATCTGCTACCTGATTACATGTCTCTGATTTTGGGGGCCCCGACGCTATTATAGTTTGGTCGAAGTTGATGGGGAACGGTATTGACAGGACCGCCTTATTAGACTGGCTACTCGTGGAGTTTCTGGTATGCTAGCATTACCCACTGTACTGTACTGATACGAGCTCGTAACTGAACATCTGTTTGGGCATGGTTGACGAGACTGAATACTGGACTGACTGATGGCCTTCGGGCACTGCTGAAAGGTATGTTAGTCAGAGTTGCCACACAGGCACTTGGCAGCAACTTGGCCCTAACCACCCCTATCCTTTTACAATGTGCTAGGACATATATGGCTATTTGTTATTTGATATTTTGTGATCACTAAAACTCAACTGGGTAAATACTGGAAATGAAACCTCATTAAGCAAGGAGCTTACCATAGTTAAACAACCTTTTTCAGGTGAAGAAGAGATGTAAGAGAAAATCACTTTGATGTCTTTACTTATTTTGAGAGAGATCCTGGATGAACCTTAACATGGATTTTGAATCTGTAATAGTTAGGTGAAACTTTCATTTAACACTTATACTAATACTTTCACTGTAATAGTAATTTAGGATTTGAATGGTCTAAATTGCTTTGGCATATAATTTATCTGCTTGTTACTGTTATCATTTTTGGAAGCACGACCAAACCCCACCCGACACTGTGGGGTGGGTTTGGGGTGTTACACATATAAGCTAGACATCCAAATATTCTTAAATTAGAGTAATCAGCAGAGGTACCTGACCAAACTTCCTCCGGAGTCTTGAAATCAAGAGGTGCACATGGAGAGCGGTTGACGATGTGAAAAGCCGTAGATATGGCTTCTGCCCAAAAGTCTAATGTCAACTTGGCATTTGATATCATTCACCGAGCTCTTTCCAAAAGAGTACGATTCATCCGCTCTTCCACACCATTCTGTTGAGGCGTCATTCTAACAGTACAATGTCGAGCTATTCTTTCATTTTTGCAGAACTCGTTGAATTCATTTCCACAAAATTCCAACCTATTGTCAGCCCTCAGTCGCTTAATTTGTTTTCCAGTCTGTTTTTCAATCAAAGTCTTTCATTGCTTAAATATTAGGAAAACATCACTTTTAAGCTTCAAAAAATACACCCAAAATTTTCTTGAATAGTCATCAATAAAAGTAAGTATATATCTTGCACCACCCTTAGAAGGAACACGAGAAGGCCCCCAAAGATCAGAATAAATGTAGTCCAGAGTACCTTTTGTTTTATTAACTGCAGGTGAATGAAAGCTAACTCTTTTCTGCTTTCCAAAAATATAAAGTTCACAAAAGTCCAACTTACCAATACTTTGACCACAAAGTATACCTCTCTTGCTTAACAATGTTAAGCATTTCTCACCCATATGTCCCAACCTCATATGCCACAATTTGGTGATGTCTTCATCTGAGGAAGTTGAGACAGCCATTGCCCTAGTTACTATAGATCCCTGCAAAACATACAAAGCGCCAACTCCGCAAGCCTTCATTAGCACAAGAACACCTTTACAGATTTTCAGGATTCCACCATCACCTGAATATCTGTACACGAGAGCATCAAGAGTGTCAAGAGAGATGAGATTTTTCTTTAAGTCAGGAACATGCCTAACATTAATGAGTGCCCTAATAATGCCATCGTACATTTTGATTTGAATTGTTCCCATACCAACAACCTTACAAGGAGCATTATTACCCATCAAAATAATTCCACCATCCCATCCTTCATAAGTGGAAAAACACTCCCTATTATAACTCATGTGGCAAGAACAACCTGAATCTAAGTGTCACTCACTAGAAGACCTTGACTTATTATCCATGGCCACAAATATAATTCCATCACTCTCATCTTCTGCTATACTAGCTTTACCGGCATTGCTGTTATTCTGCTCATTTTTATATTTTTCTTTATTTTTCAATTTAAAATAATCATCCTCAATGTGCCCATTTTTCTTACAAAAGTTGCAAATTTTATTTCTATATCTAGACTTCGACCTCCCTTTGGATCTACCACTTTCAGAATATCTATTTTCACCTCTACCCCTCACAAACAAACCCTCAGCATGAGTTCCACTCGATTCCCCTGTAATGTCCCCATCAATCTACTCTTTAGATTTTGATGCAGGTTTTATACCATTGTATGAGACCGACTCTTTCCCATAAATCATATTATCTCAAAAATACTTAAAGGACATGGGAAGGGAACATAACAATAAAATGGCTTGATCTTCTTCATCAACTTTAGCATCTACATTCTCCAAATCCAAAATGATGGAATCAAATTTAACAAGATGTGAGAGTATAGATGTACCTTCCGCCTTTTTCAATATGTACAACTTTTGTTTCAAATAGAGGCAATTTTCCATTGTCTTCTTCATGTATATAGATTTCAACTGATCCCACATACCTTTGGCAGTTCTTTCACTAGCAACTTCCCGCAAAATCTTGTTAGAGAGATTTAAAATAATGGCCAATCTAGCCTTCTTGTCTAGATCACGAAAATCTTCCGGTGACATGTCCGCTAGCCTTTCCTTCACTCCTTCAAGGGCTAGCTCACATCCATCCTGGATTAGGATGGCTTCCATCTTGAGTTGCCACATACCGAAGTTTACACTCCAGTCAAACTTTTCAATAGAAGTCCTTGTTACCGTCTTGATGGATAATAGATAAAAAAATGAGATATGACTATGATACCAATTTGTTAGGAATACGAATCCCACGAGATATCTATTAGCCTGAAAAGATGGATAACAAAGAAAACGTAAAGAAACTAAAGGAAATAATGGACACAAGGATTTACGTGGTTCAGTCAAGTTGACCTACATCCACGGCTAGAGGAGAACGAAAGCTTCACTATATGTGGAGAAAGTATTACAAGGTTTTGCCTATCACCTAGAAGGAACTATGTGGCAGAATATAAAGATGAGGGCTTTGACTTCTACAACTACAAAGGAGAGCTAAAGGGAAAAGAAAGCAAGTAGCAAAAAAATGTTATGCTTGAGGTGTGTTTGAACTACTAAGTTCATCCCCCTATTTATACTACTCTAAGTTCACCAATGGCCAAGAGCTCTCAAACAAAATTTATCCCAATATCCCGAGAAATCCTCCTTCTTGCTTCAAGCATGGGTTGTGAACATTACTTCCAAATGGTTCTTGCCAAAAAACCATGATAGTTGAACCCCAACAGTCAAAGAAATAATGTTTCAACTTGCTAAGCATGAGATGAGAATAGTGTTGCAATTTAATGCTTTGGATAATTATCTTTGCTATCCTCCAAAGAAGTGAATGTTCATGGACAATTGGGTGAAGACCACATTTCTTCACATCATCATAGCAATTAGGCCGATCATAGCTCTAAGCCTGGTCCTGTGATAGTGTAAAATTTCTCCTCCCCATTGTCTTATATGGAAACGGGTTTGGGTTTACTCCTAACATCGGCGAGTAATATATCGAATCACGATTTGTGATTGGCACCAAAGCCCTGGATTCACACTCTCTTTGGCTATGCCCAAGTTTACCACAGAAAGTGTAAAACCTTGGCAATTTCTCATATTGTAAAAGCATAGTGGTTTGATTTCCAGGGAGTTCTACCTTCTGCACTCTCTTCAATGGTTTCGTTATATTGATCTCACATTTGATGCACATATACTAACTTATCATTGAACCATCCGTATCTTTCTCTACCATTATATACCTTCCGATCACGTCTTCAATTAGTTTAGCCGACGCTTCGTTCATAGCCAAGGTTGGAACACGATGAACATGAACCCAGAAAGATCCCTTCGTAAATCTAATATTTTATGCGATCATGCCCTCGTAGGGTTTACGCAACGCCAACGAAAACTTCCCAAATAGCCACGACTCCCTCTCCAAAACCCAAGCCTTGTCCTCCGAGTTCAAGAATAGGAACAACACAACATTATAACACGGATACTTACCCGCCATGGTATTCTTCATACCCCGGAGACGCTGAAACAAGCCTAGAATTTCTTCAAAAGGTATCCTCCTGGGCGCAAGAACTTTTCCGACCAACACTGATCTGAATTGAGATTCATCCGATTTGAGCGGTGCCAATCGAGATCGATTTTCATCTTCCGTGAGCTAAAGATTTGCGTACAATTGTTCAAGGACATCCACTTTCAGCATTTTTGCGAGATCGCAGAATGATTTGGCGGAGGATTTAGATTTGGGGACTTGCTTTGATCACAAAAAAGATGACACTCCTAAGCCCTAGATCGCCTTGTTTGCGTCTAAGCTTAGAGAGAGAAAGATTCTTGGTTGATTGCTATGAAGCTAATGTTGTAATTTAAATCGTATAACGGTTAGTAATTTATAACTAATATAAATAATTAGTAATTGAATATTTATTTTTATTTTTTGTAATAAATTTCCTTATTATAGTCTGGATAATTTGTCTTTGATCATCTTCCGTTTATCCTCCTCCTGGATTTTTTCGCTATTGTTAATGGAAAATTAATTCTGACTACAGCGCACTCACAATCTCATACTTTCACCCCCCCTATTTTGTGAATATCAAAACATCAAGCATTAATCCTCCGGATAATTCGTCGTCGATCATCCCCCGTTCATCCCTTTCTCATAGTTTTCCATCATTGTTGGCAGATAAATTTGTAATGACTACATTGTGCTCACTATCTCACACTTTCACCTCCCTTTTTTAAAGAATTTCAAAATTTTCAAGCATTAATATCACTTGGATAATATGTCACAAATTGTCTTCCATTCATCGTCCTCCTAGAGTTTTCCGCCATTGTTAACGGAGAAATTAGTCCTGACTACATCGCGCTCATTATCCCACAATTACACCTCCCGATTTGAGAATTTCAATATTTTCAAGTATCAATCCTCTGGACAATTCATCGCCAATCGTCCTTCGCTCATCATCTTCACGGAGTTTTCCACCATTGTTAACGGAGAAATTAATCCTAACTACATCGCTCATTATCTCACATTTACACCCCCCCCCCCCGATTTGAGAATTTTCAATATTTTCAAGTATCAATCCTTCGGACAATTAATCGTCAATCGTCCTTCGTTCATCATCTTCACGGAGATTTCCGCCATTATTAGCGAAAAAATTAGTCATGATATAACGAGCTCACTATCTCACACTTTCACCCCATGTATGGGAGGTAAAGGGAATTGATGGAAATGATAAAGTTGTGGACGATGAAAAAGTCAGAAGTGCTGAATCAGGAGTGAGTTCAATTGAGAACGAGAACAATGATTATATGAATCATGTACACTTGCTTAATACACTACTGGAAAATGTGTACATACGCACCGGTATAAATTCATGAGTACATGTATATCGGTGCATATGTAACCAATTGCACCGGTATTTATCATGTTAACATCAGTACCAGTGCAAATAAGTACATACACACCGGTATCCTGTCAACCGGTGTAAAGTTCACCTATTTTCGCACTGGTGTTGGTTCTACCAAAGTACCAATGTCAAATATATTGCACCGGTATTATTTGAATTGGTATTTGTACTGATCCAATTGCTAACATGTGCACCGGTACGGGATTACCGGTGTGTACTTATTTACCCTTTTTAATAATTTTGCACGAAGAGGTAAAAATTTTAAACCGGTAATGGGAAATTAACGATGCAGAAATTTTAAAAAACGTGAAAATTTTGCATTTGTACACCGGTTACAATTAGCATCGGTGCAGGAATTGATCACACACCGGTATTTTCTTAATACCGATGTAAAAATAAATTCTTATTCTTGAATTTTGGCGCCAAAACTATTATTTTTGGCACTGGTATTGTAATTGTGCCGGTGCAGGACAGGAAAATATGCTTCGTTTGGCTTAAAATCTACACCGGTAACGGATTTTATCGATGTAAAATGCTTTAAATGCACCGGTAAAGTCTAAATACCGGTGTAGAAAATAACATTAAATGCTCACATACCCCCTTTTTAGCGGGTTAAAAATTGAATTTTTGGAAGAAGAGGTTCATTAATGGTGTTTTTTGGTTGTTGAAGTCATTGAATTCTCCACAAAACAACCATTTTGTATTTCCAAGTAAAGCGTGTGGGGAAACGAACGGGTCCGGGCTGTATTTAGTTTCAAATATGTTCGGATTACATATAGAAGCATTGGAGTAAACCCTTACCGTTTACTCTACAACACCTACTAAATCTTCAGGATGAACCACCACCCAGGCACAAATATGTTTCAATTATGATTTAATCCTGAAATATTCAATTTGATAATTTATGTAGTTTCCTAACACGTAGTAACCGCATGTCACAATTAGGGGGACCTAATTGCAATAGACACATGTACAATCAACTTTGCGGGTTCCTCGGTACCGTTGAGGTACGAAAGTGTTACTTATTCAATATGGAGCATTGAAAAATTCCATTTGGGGTGGTGGAAAAGTGCATGAAGGGCTCGAACAAAATGTTTGGGGTCAATCTGCAATTTTTTTAAAATTGAACAATGCTTAGAAACGTCACCGTACGGCCCATGTGTGATCGATATTTGCATGAAACAACTAGTACAATGTCTATTCACAATAATTCAACGTCATGAATTGGGGTCGTTTGAAAAATGCACAGGAGGCAAATGCAATAAGTGATAATTTAAACAACTAATGAACTTTTTTTACACTCGTACTAATGAAGAAGTACCGGTGTATTTGTACAACTTTTTGGAGTGCATTTCAAAATTTTCATTTTTTTTGGATTTTTAATAAGACGCGAAACATTTTACACGGTAATTTAAGATTTGGCACTGATAGATATTCCGGTGCTGGACAGTTAGAAAAAATTACAGAAATTACTCTCAGGTTGAACATTTCTTTCCAAAAATATATTTAAAGCAGTCGAAGGCAGCTGCTTTTTGCAAATTTTTACACCGGTATTTTCCTTTTATACACCGGTACTATATACCGGTGTACAACACTTAATCAAATTTTGTGTGTGTTCTTCTCGGGTCAAAGGACAATTCATTTAAAGCAGCTGCACACAACTGCTTTCTTCATTTTTACATCGATATTGTTACCGGTGCTGAACAGTTAGCAAAAATCCGTGCCCATTTTCACTCTTCTTACACCGGTACTGTATGTATTAATGGTGTAAAAAACGTAACTTCTGAAATCAAAACCGTTTGAAACGGCCATAACTCCCGCAATTCATCATATTCTTATCTCCAATCCTCCAATTTCTCTTTCAAAACCGCCATCAACCACTCCAACCATTCAATCCCCAACTCCTCATCAACCATTGTAACTCCTCATCTCCAATTCCATCCCTATAAAGTGTGGAGCAACACTAGAGAACCAACAAAAATGAGAGAGAAAATTGGGGAGAGAAGAAAGTACTTGGCGATCCGTTCTTAGCGAGTTCGACAAAAGGGAGCAGCAATAAAAATGCTCCATTGGTGAAGGTAAGTGTTGGGGTTTATGTTACCATGGGTTACCAAGTCAAATTCTCTTCAAAAAACCATTCCATCCCTCACGCACAATACATGTTCGATCAATTGCCTCTATGACCAAAAATATATAAATCGAGAAAAAATTGAATGACACTCTTAAATGGTATGTTTATACAATTGTGGGGAGTAAATGTTTTGCATTTTTTGTGGATGGATGATGTAGTTCTATAGTATTTTTGTTGGTGATAATGTTGATAGTCACGTTAGGGGGGAGTGGGAATTGCTCGGTTGTATGCCTAATTTATGAATGCAAAGACATTGGTATGGTATTCGATCAACTTCTATAAGGTTCCATTTCATTCTATATCAAGTTCCATACCTTAATTGTTCAAGTTCTATGCCATGTTATATAAATTTTTATGCTTCACATGATGTAGTTTCATCTATGAATTGTTCAATTTCTATGTCATGTTTTGCTCAAAAGTTTTACGAACTAGTTGATCAAGTTCTACGTTACGTTCTATCAATGTTGATCTTTAAGTACCTTTATTGTCTAAACCGTCATGAGTTGAGAATTTCCAATTCTATTATTGTAGATGCCACCGAAGAAGGGAAATTCAACACGAAGAGGAAGCGGCCGGTTACGAAGAAGGGGGAGGAGGTGAAAGATGTGGTCGGTGATGAGGTGGATGTGGCGGACCAAGAACCACCGCCAAAAAGGAACCCGTTGAAGATACAATTTGAGGAAGAAGCAACTCAAACGAATGACTCGTCTAGTGAAGAGAAGGAAGAAACCGCAGAATCGGGTGATGTTATTGTAGGGGATGTTGAAGGAGTGGACACTGGTAAACAGTTGGCCAAAACACCAATTTGCAAGGGAAAGGGAAAGAGCACTATCAACGGAAAGCCAACTATTAATGAAGCGGACGACAACTTGACAAAGGTTGGAGGGAAAAATGGAGAAGGATGGGACAAGTTTGAGGTAAAAAGTTATTTGTAATAGAATGTTTTCGTAATAGAATGTTTCAAATTTCTTTCATATTCACAAGTTTCCAATTTATAATAGTTCACAAGTATATCTGGCTGTCGTTGCCCTAAAAATGATCCGGGGTGGACCATCGGAAAACAAATTAGGCATTGCAAATTTTAGCCACATAATACACCGGTGTAAATAAATTTCACATTTTAAATAATTTTTTAAAATTATTTCAATAATACCGCGTTATAAAGTACAATAATATTGGCGTAAAAAATACCGGTGCAATCTATTCCGGAGAAAAAAAACTATATTTCGGCTATAAAACAAAGACCAGTGTCGTACTTAATACCAATGTACAAATCACTGTTTTATACCGGTTCATGGGTTAAATACCGGTGCAAAATACCGATGCAAACTATATTCCGGTATTACACAGGTTTTTCAAATAATACAGGTGCACACATTTTGTGATCCCACTATTTTTCACCGGCATAAGATACCGGTGCAAATACTGCTCTACATCGGTCAATTTTACCGGTGCAAATTTGTTGCATTTCTACACCCCTATATATACGCACCAGTATTTTTGGGAGCCAAAATACCGGTGCTATTGCCCTAAATTACCGATGCAAATACCCCTATCCTGAAGTAGTGATAGCCTAAAATACCGGTGCTATTACCCTAAATTACTGGTGCAAATACCCCTGTCCTGCAGTAGTGATAGGATATGATAGGATATGAAATTGGACTAGTTAATGTCATATCACTTGAGTTCAAAAATACTTTTGCCTATTCAGCTTTAGAAAGGGAAATTGAATGACGTAAACTACTGGAAATTCAACAACGAATGATGTCCTGCTCTATGCGAAGTTTAGTGATTATGGTATGTCCATCATTGTTGAAGATGTTGAGAAATCAGAGGTAAGTTAGTTTGCTTGATATTCGGGAGTTAGCATTTCTAATCTCAAGGGCTTTAGTTGTTACTATTTGTTTCTTTTTCAGACAAATGGAGATAGTTCTAAGTCGACATAATCACAAATACTCAAAAAAATGGCAGTCAAACTTGTCAAATTCTTAAACTATATTTAAATGAATATATGAATAATTGAAATAATCAAGGGATTTCAGTAACACGACAAGAAATCCTAAGCCAAATTCATTACTCCCTTAGTTACATAAAAAACTTCATACTTTCCTTTTTTGCATGCCCCATTCAAAACTTCATATTTTCACTCATTCCTATTTTGCACACAATTTATGGGTTCAATTTTACTATGACCCACTAAAGCTAAAAAGTAGCCACAATCACCCCTTTCTAATTAGCCCACTCAGTATTCCTAAATGAGTGTGCAAAAAATAAATATGCACCTTTCTATGGGACCGAGGGAGTATTTAGTTTAGGGTTATCAAAGCACTAAAATAATTTTTGAGTCGAACAACCTTCTATTCACGATCAACTCTTCTAGTCTATAAATTATTTTTCGAGTATTTATGTTATATAACTCAGTTCGCGACCAGGGCGCACTTTACTTGTCATCAACTCGCAATGTTGACTCATGTCTATAGCGTGATCAATGAATGGAACTCAAACTTGCTACATAAAATGGAACCAGATTCAACTATGTAGCTAAAACAAAATCAAATAAGGCAGATAGTGAATCCAGATAGCAAATTAAATGACTATAGCAAATCAGATGACTACTTTCATATATAAAGAGTACAAAAAAATCCAATACCCCCTCTACAATAAAACATCATCACCCTCCCTAATCAACTCCTCGTCATTCAGCCTTCCTCATTAAGCGTCAAGTTGTCATCAACGTCGATATGAAATTTCATCACGATATTGTACCCCTCAACTCTCTTGAGAATAACATAGACACTAACCTTTAAATATTCATTTAATTTATCTCACAATGACTAGAGACTGATTTTTGTACCATGACAGATTAGTATAAAGATTTCTGGACTATGTTGACTCCTCTTAGCATCACTTTGGACATTTTATCATTAACTTCACGCAGATATTTATCATTAAAACAAACTCAATTAAGAAACAAATGTGACAAATAACAAATACCATAACATAAAACACTAAATGATTTCCGCGGAATCTAGGCACAAAATAATTTTCGAGTCCAGCAACCTTTATTTTTGTAATTATGTCACTCGCCGATAACTCGCTTCATACGTATAAATATTTTTTGTGATATCAAATTTTTTTATAATAATTTCATAATATTCATAATTATTCATCATACTAAGAGTGTGTCTCTTAAAAGACAGTATTTCCATAAGTTATGGAAAGACTAATGTTTAAACTACAAATTAAAAAAATGAAGATAAAATTTTCGGGTTGCACTAATCGAGTCATAATTTTTATAACTACTATATGTTGCATAATAAATTGTAATATTGCAACCAAGACCATTTACCTTTTTATTATTCTAAATAAACTCCATCTTTCCATAAGGCTATGGAAATATGGTCCTTTCCAACACTTTACCTAGTACTAATGTAGAAATATAATTATTTATTTATATCTATTTTTATTATTGCTCGCGATCAACTTTCTTGAAAAACAAACCTATTTACAAGAGATGATTGCTTTCGTAGTTGAATATGTTCTAATCAATGCATAGGGCATCTTATACTTGGATCGCATCAAATACCAGAAATTCAGGAACAAAAATAACACTTCTAAATTATAGAGGCTATGAAAAATCATTTCATGTAACAATAAATTTAACTAATTTTGATTGATGATTTTAATTTTCCTTTTAATTTTCATTTTCGTGTAACAATAAAGATGACATAATAGAATCAAGATATACGTGGATCAATATTCTCATCACCTAGAATGTGGATCAATACTGTCTTTCCCAATATTTTGCCTAGTACTAATATAGAAATATAACTGTATTTTTTTATATTCGCGATCAACTTTCTTGAAAAACAAACCTATATAGTGATTGCTTTCATAGTTGAATATGTTCTAATCAATGCGCATCTTATACTTGGATCACATCAAATACCAGAAATCCAGGAACAAAAATAACACTTCTAAATTATATAGGCTATGTAAAATCATTTCGTGTAACAATAAATTTAGCTAATTTTGATTGATGATTTTAATTCTCCTTTTGATTTTCATTTTCGTGTAACAATAACGATGACATAGTAGAATCAAGATATACGTGGATCAATATTCTCATCACCTAGAATGTGGATCAATACAGTCTTTCCCAATATTTTGCCCAGTACTAATATAGAAATACAACTATATATTTTTATTTATTTTTATTATTGCTCGCGATCAACTTTCTTGAAAACCAAACCTATTTACGAGAGATGATTGCTTTCATAGTTGAATATGTTCTAATCAATGCATAGAGCATCTTATACTTGGATCACATCAAATACCAGAAATTCAGGAACAAAAATAACACTTCTAAATTATAGAGGCTATGTAAAATCATTTCGTGTAACAATAAATTTAGCTAATTTTGATTGATGATTTTAATTTTCCTTTTGATTTTCATTTTCGTGTAACAATAATGATGACATAGTAGAATCAAGATCTATGTGGATCAATATTCTCATCACGTAGAAAGAGGCCCAAAGCCTAAAACAATATCTAAGTGATCTTGTAGTTGGGCCTTTAACTAGAAGATAAAAGAAGCTAAGACATAGACCAATGATATTAGGGTTTTAGGAAAGTATAAGTAGGGATGTATGTCTTCTATTTTTGGTAACACTCCATTGCCTACCTTTCCCTCTACCAGTTGCTGACTAAATCGTTGGAGAATCTCCCCCTGGATTCTCCAGGCCTGTCTTCCTTTTGCAGATCATAGGTTTCGCTGAACTAGATCGAGATTAGGCTTGGACTGACGGTCACCAGACGCATCAAGTGGCACACCCAGTGGGACCCGAAGTTCGGCCAGATCTAGATCTCACAACGCATGTCAGTATCGATGACCTCAACTCGGCAAAGTGAAAGGTTGAGGAGCAAGGCGATTGGTGCAGAAGTTGAAGTTTTGTATAGGCCAAGACAAGGGGAGAAAATGACCCTTCCTGCCGCAGTACAAGGCACGAAAATGCCACCAGTCAAGGCTTCGGTAGGTTTTGGCCTACTGGCCCTTGTGATCAAAGGGTCACAGGCCAGGGCCTTGCCAAGAGTCCCAGGAGAAGCGGAGGTCACTATCGAACCCTCTGTGGGAATTAGCATTGTGATGTCATTGATTGGGTCGCGAGGTGTAGATGGTTATCTCACAGAGTGCTCGAGTGATTCACATGTGGAAGCTTATGAACGAAAAGTCCAGGAAAATCATATAGTGGATGAGGTCATGAGGCCTCCTCAGAGCTTCGATTAGATTACGCAGATGCTGGTAGCAACATGTTATCAAGTCGTACCCCCTTCGATGGTTCCTCAACCATCGTGAATATGTTGCCTTCGATGACTTATACTTCGTCATTGGCCTTGGAGCAGATTAGGACACTGCCTCTGGCAAGTCAAATGTATGGAGTCTCATACATGGGGTATGTGAGAGAAGCTGCACAATCGAGACCCCAACCCCCTCATTCCCTGATCATATGCATATGAATTACCCTGTGTCCTCTTCGATGCTGATGTATCCGCCTAAGGCATTGAACAGGTCCTAGGATTTGTGTCATGGTTAGGAGTCCCAAACCCCTCGAACGTTACCAGGGGAGCTCAGGCGAAAATAGATTATCATAGACAAGGGGGTCTCACCCCTCGTTCACCCAAGAAATCTTTGAGGACCCAATTAGAATAGAGGGTACCTATATGACGAAGCATAAATGGCCCTGGGCAGGGAGTTAGACAGGTTGATAGGGCCAACAGGATAAACTGCGGGATCTCCGATTGGTTCAGTCGTAACGATAGCTCATTGGCCCTAGGATATGAAGCCACTAGAAAGACTTCCTACTTATTGAGGAGACTCAGATCCCAGAGAGTTTATTCAAACTTTCTTGGGGTTGATGATTCTCGAGACTTTGATAAGAGGTTGCAAGTTAGTGGGTAGCTACCTTCAGGGGAAAGCTTAGGAATGGTTTAATAAGCTGTCGAGGGGTTCATTGCAATCGTATCGAGATTTCAATTGAGCACTACTGAGTTAGCATTTCCAAAAAAAGAAAATCACCAAAACAGTGATGAAACTGTACCAGACAAAGCTGAAGCAGGGAGAGTCTACCACAACTTTTTATCATAGGTATGTTGATGACAGCCTGGGGTGGTTGAAGGTATGGAAAATGAAATCATATAGGGGTACCTGTTAGGGATGGAGAACATGAAGCTGTATAGAAAATTGACAATGAATACCCCAAAGCACTTCAGTGTCTTCAAGAAGTTGTAGAGCAGCATTCAAAGGTTGAAGAGGCTATTCGAAAGAAGAAAGGGGGGGATAATGGCCAAGCAGTCTAAGCTTGGTGATTCCTAGGGCAAGAGGCTAATGGAAAAAACAACCTTTGAAAGGTACACACCCATGCGTCGTTCCCCAGCTGGCATATGGAGTATCCATAGAGGAATTTTCAAACCACCACCTCCCACGAATGACACCAATCGAGCCTTTTCCACTAGGAAAGCCACCAACAAGCTTTGTGACCACCAAAAAGGCTATGGCCACAACACAAATGAATGCACTCACCTTCGGATAGAAACTGATCGGTGTGAAAGAGGAGGTCTTCTAAAAGAATATTTTTGCCAGCCATTTTAGGATGACAGTTAGAAGCACCGGAATGACCGAGGAAATAGATGGCTTCCTAAGAAAAGCTCTGGTACTGGGAATAGAGGGGATCGTGAGCATTTTGAGGAGCCACAATGAAACCCCCAACCAAGAACCAAACCAGAAATGAAGGGAATCTCGTTCTACATAGGGTAGTCAATGCAATCAGTGGAGTCGGGGAGAGATCTTCGAACGCAGTTATAAAAGCACAGTCGCGACGTGTCCCTGCAAAAGAACCAGTAGGGAAAATGCTTTGATCTAATGAGACAATTACATTCTCTAAGGCGATCATAGTTCCGAACCAAACCCCCCACGTTGACCCCATGGTTATTTCTGCAGTGATTGAGACTGCACTAGTAAAGAGAGTGTTTGTTGACGATGGAAGTGGATTTGAGATCATGTTTGTGAATTGCTTCGATCAACTGGGGATTGGGCATATGAACCTTAAAAAATTGACCTCACCTTTGTCAGGTTTCATTGGAAAGACAATTTACCCAATAGGGGAGATAACCCTACCTGTAAGGGTGGCCGATTGAAGCAAAGGGGTCACAGTACATTGTAGTTTCGCAATCAACAATGCCTTTTCTCCTTCCAATGTGATACAGGGGAGACCATGGATGTGTTAGGCTCGAGTAGTATGGTCGTCGTACCATTTAATAATGAATTTCCCAACAGAGAATGGGGTGGAATCTATTCGTGGGGATTGGGCAGTAGCTCAAAGCTGTAATTATGAAGTGGTGAAAGGCGCGAGGAAAGCGAGAAGTGTAGCCTCACTACACGGGAAAGCTGGACCCCCTGATACCCAACCACTCTCCATTCGAGGTCTGGGGACAATAGTAGTGGGAAGTATGATTCCAGAAATGGTGAGACGGGAATTGAAGGCTCTGCTGGATCATTACTACGGTATGTTTTCCTGGGACAATTCGGATTTGACGAGAGTTGTAACACCCCAGATCCGCGACCTACCTGCTCAACGCAAGTATCGGGTTGGGTCCGGGCATGATATTCAGAATCCAACGACTTGGATTACTTACATGCAGTAACGAGCAATACAGATTCTGCGGAAGTGATTTAGAATTCAAAATCTAACTTACTATTACAATGAAAGCCTTATAATAAGTGTTTTACATGGTTTAACAATAAAATTTCTATAGATTCAAAAGTCTATCCATGATCCAATCCCAAATGAAGTAAAGGCTTCATGCACGAGCTCTCACTCTTTCTGCTCAACGACACCTGTTGGGGTTCATTAGACTAGGGTAAGCTCCTTGCTTAGTGAGGTTTCATCGCCAGTGTTTACCAAGTGGAGTTTTAGTGATCACATACAAATAAATAGCCACATAAATCCTAGCACATAGTAAAAGGATACGGGTGGTTAATGTCAAATTACAGTCAAGTGACTATGTGGCAACCCTGACTAATATACCAGGCCTAACTTTTTAGTAGTGCATGAAGGCTATCAATAAAAAGATCATTCTCGCCAGCCATGCCCAATCAGATGTTCAATTACGAGCTCGTATCAGATCCAGATGGTTATGCTAGCATACCAGAAACTCTGCGGGTAGTCGTTTTAGTAATACAATCCGGTCTTTCCCCGCCAATTTCGACCGAACTACCAATGGCGTCGGGACCCTGGTAAACATGTACAAGTAATCAAGTAGCAAATAATCCAAGTTTGACACGGCTAGTTAAGGTACAAGCCGGTCCTCCACATAAAATACCAGGGCAATTATTTCATTCAGTTTCACAATAATTAAGCATAGTGTGATAAAGTACACACCGTGTTAAATTAGTATGAAACCAAATAATAGGCAGAATAGAACCAAAGATTTGTAAACATTTTATATAACATATAAAATTCAAAATTAACATATTTGAATTTAACAAGCATAAAATTATACATATAAAATTCTAAACTAACATATTTAAATTTAACAGACATAAATATATACATATATATATAATAACTTTTAATTCAATTTATGCTAGGGGATGAAAAGACTCACGGAGGACTGGGTGAGTTTTAATGGACGCAGAACAGATGGCTTAATGGATTTTTGGATCAATAAGAAAAAAACTTTGTTTTGTTCTGGGTCCGTCTCTTGAAAGACGATCTTTCCATAAGTTATGGAAAGACCAAGGTTTAAAGTGTAAATTAGAAGAAATGAAGATAAAATTTTCGGGTTGCATGAACTTGGTTATAAATTTTATAACTATAACAGGTTGCATACTAAAATTTTAATATTGCAACTAACACCTTTTACCTTTTATTATTCTAATTACACCCCGTCTTTCCATAACCTTATGGAAAGATCGTCTTTCCCGAGACTTTGTCTACAAATTTTACTAAATATTATTTATTTATTTTATTCTTATTTGTAATTAAATTACATATAAAAATTTATTATTATATATATAGTTGTGTTAAGTATGGAATTCAATAAAATATTAGAAAAATTATAAAATCTAGATATTTATTTGGAAACTCAATTTATCATTTCTTACGTTTATTATATACTTTGTTATTTTAAAATGTGTGAATTTTATATCTCATTACCTTCCTAATTTGGCATATTATTATTCATTTCTATAATTCTTTACTAATGAGGTTGATTTCAATATGAAAAAACGACAGAGACAATATTGACAATTAGCAATGAAATGTGTGTTGAGAGACGTATTTATATTACAAAATTGCATACTTGGATATTTGTTGTTATGGACATTTTGGTGATGATTATCAATGATATTAATGCCCAAATTCTTGATTGGTCATAAGGTATGAGGTAACACGTTGATGTGGGGCTTGAGCGTGATGCTTATCTTTGGTTTATATTTAAATATCTATATTTTATAATTTGAAATAAGTAGAAAATCGTAATTTTGATATTACAAGACCTTATTCTATTATAAACATTTAATCAACATTCAAGCTAGTTGTCAATAATATTTGATTTCACTTGAAATTAAAATATTTTAGAATTTTATAAAGTTTTTGATAATGTTGTATTAATTATAGAGATTATATAACTGATCCAAATTATACCATTTTAATCAATTTTTTTCTTACTTGATTATTATTATTACCCTTTAAATGTGCAGATTGTTTCTCTTGCTTTCTTATTCTAATTCGGCGTGTTACTATTCACTTTCTCTTTCTTAAATGAATCCTATAATAAACACCAATATTTTATCATCGTTTGATATTAACTACTATATATTTTTCAATAATTAAGATTATTAATTCAAATTTACTTCATCTATGATCAGTCGAGATTAACATCTAGATTAATCCATAATAATTATTTTTTCCTAATTTATATTTTATAACTAGCACATCGTTCATCTATATTCAATTGTTTTTTTAAAAAATATTTTATTAATACACATCCATAAGTAAATATTTTTTTCCAATTAGAGTGATATTAAAAGGTTCAATTGAGATAACTCAATTTGTATTTGAGGTATATTTTATTTATTGGTTTAATTATGTTCGGGGTTGCACAGGAGTGCCTGCGGAGTTAGCCATCCACAAGTTGAACATCAACCCTTCGATAAAACTTGTTAAACAGAAACAGAAAATATTTGCCCCTAGGATGGCTGAGGCAATAAAAATGGAGGTGGATAAATGCATAAATTGGTTAAATGCTTAGACATGGTGTAGTGTTTATAAGTGTTACCAAGCATGTTGATTCTTCGTGCTCAAGAGAGTCATTGGTGATATTTGACAAGAGATGTCGAATTCACTCTTTAAAACTACTACCTAAGAAGGTTGGAAGATTTATCTTCACAACAAGTAGTTAAAGTAATGAATAGGTTGTAAATTCAAATATAGATAAGAGATTTGGAAGTGGAAATCAATTGTCCCCAAGGCTTTGTCTTTTGTAGTTTTAAACCCCTTTTCTTAATTTGTTTGCATGATTAGCATATTTACTTAACTTTGCTAGTTGTTTTGTCTTTAAATTCATAACTTATGACCAAAACCAACCAAACCCCCCATTTTTACTTGCTTTTACGTATCGGTATATATTTACTTCTAGTCTAATATCAACCTTATATGTTTAAACCCTTAGAAAGATCTCTCTTCTTCATGGACGACCCCGACTTGCCATAATCTACTTATTTGTAGATAGGAAGAATTTAGGGCTTATGAATTTAACTTTGAGAGGTACGGTGACAACCTCTCACAGATCATCTCATTCAGGGGGAAGTGGGGCAGGAGCACTGCTCACTAGCCCCGATGGTACTGACCACCCTTACGCCCTGCATTTTAAGTTTAGGGCTACAAATAATGAAGCAGAGTATGAGGCTTTGATTAGTGGTGTCCAATTAGCAAATGACATAAATGTGGAGGATGTGGAAATATTCAGTGACTCCCGGATCATGGTCAATCAGGTTAATGGGGAGTACGGGGCTTGAGATGCCAGTCTTCAATGCTACTGGTGGTGAAACCTTTATTGAAGTGTTTTTGATGATACACCCTTTCTCAGGTACCAAGGGAGAAAAATCACAAGGTGGACGCCTTGAGCAAATTGGCTTCCTTAGATTTGGAAGGATTGGCACAGAAACAAGTAATGTTTGAAACTTTGTATGGATGAAGTTTCGAAGAAGTCATTGTGATGGCAGTTTTTGAAAAGGAAACATGGATGACCCCAATGGTTTGATACCTACAAGATGGATTGCTTCAGGAATTGAAGGGTAAAAAGTTTGACTCGAGGCACCCAGGCATATAATACAAGATGAGACCTTGTATCGAAGAGGGTACCTGTAACCCTTGCTTCGATGTGTTACCCTTACCGACGCACATTACTTCATGCAGGAAGTCCATGAGGGAATCTGTGGCAGTCACCAAAGAGCACACTCCATAGCAAGAAGAATGATTTGTGCTGGGTACTATTGGCCAACCATGTTTGAGGATGCCAACCGGTATATTCAGGCTTGCAACCAATATAAAAAACACGCGCCTATAGCCCACGTCCCTCAGATAGAATTGATTAACATACACAGTTCTTGGCCATTTGATAAATGAGGAATGGACTTGGTAGGTACTTTCCTAAAAGCACCCAGATGGTTCAAGTATCTGATAGTGACAGTCAATTACTTTACCAAATGGGTTGATGTAGAGCCATTGGTAAACATCAAGGGGAAATATGATATCTAATTTTAATGAAAGAACATCGCCTGTCATTTTGGTATACCAAAAGCGTTCATTACAGATAATGGAACCTACTTCGTGAATGATCCCTTCAAGAGTTGGTGTGAGGAGTTCAAGATCCAGCTAAAAGTAACATCGGTATATCACCCCCAGGCAAACAGGAAAGTCAAAGTTACCAACTAAACCCTTGTCAATGGATTTCGAAAGAGATTGGAAGAAACAAAGGGAAACTGGATCAATCAACTGCCTAGTGTGTTGTGGGTCTATGAAATGGTGGAGTCTTCTACCACAAGAGATACGCCATATAGGTTGTTGTATGGTTTGGAGGATGTGATCCCCACAGAGATTGGCATACCAAGTCTGAGAATGATGATAGCCAGTGATGCTAGCAATGAAGATAACCGTTGCCTGGACCTGGATCTGTTGGAAGAAAGGTGAGCCTTGGCATCCATATGAGAAGCTAAAGTTAAGGAAAAGGTCAAACGATACCATGGTCAAAGGGTGAAAGGAGCACATTTCGTGGTGGGAGATCTTATCATGAGGAAAATGAGAAGAGTTGTCTGGAGCCAGAAGGGAAGCTTGCCCCCAACTGGGAAGGACCTTATCGAGTGCTCGAAGCTCATCCGGGGGGGGGGGGAGTTACACCCTGGAATAAATAAACAATGATCACATTCCTAAGAGGGGGAACATATTTAATCTTTGACAGTATCATCAACTGTAAGGAGTGGCAGCCTTAGGACTCACGAAGTTGAGGAGTAGCTGATTTCACCATGTAACTATTCCCATATTGTATGCTCTACGCAACAACTGGTTAACTTAATGAAAATTTTGACACTTCCCAAATGTTGAGACAACCAACTAGCTTTTAAGCGATAAAAAATAGTTTCACTTTTAAGTGATAAAAAAAATAATCTCGCTTTTAAGCGATCAAACGTTTGCTTTTAAGCGATAAAAAACAATCTCGCTTTTAAGCGATAAAAAGAATCTCGCTTTTAAGTGATCAAATGTTTGCTTTTAAGCGAATAAAAAATAATTTTGCTTTTAAGCGATTGAATGTTTGCTTTTAAGTGGTAAAAATATAATCTCGCTTTTAAGTCTTCGAAAGCTCGCTTTTAAGCGATAAAAAAATAATAACCTGACTTTTAAGCAATTGAATGTTTGCTTCTAAGCGATAAAAAATTATCTTGCTTTTAAGTGATAACGAAATGATCTCGCTTTTAAGCGATAAAAAAAATAATCTCGCTTTTAAGTGATCGAAAACTCGCTTCTAAGCGATACAAAAATAATCTCGCTTTCAAGCAATCGAAAGTTCATTTTTAAACAATAAAAAATAATCTCATTTTTAAGCGATTGAAAGTTCACTTTTAAGCAATAAAAATCATTTCTTTTATGCGATCGGACACTTGCATTAAGTGATAAAAATAATCTCTCTTGTAAGTAGTCGATGCTTTGCACTTAAGCGATGAGGCAAATCCTCTCTTTGGCAATCGAACAGTTCGCTCAAAAGAAATAAGATAATTTACTATAGAAAAATCAAGTTATTTATCAACCAATTCCTTTTCGAAGTATCCAATGTACTTCAGGTAATCAAAGTAATTTGTTATCAAAACGGTAAGTATAACACAGATGATCGAATGAGTCCGCTTAATGTACACATTCTTTCGTAAGCAAACACCTTATTCATTTATTACACAATCCACTACTTAGTAGGACTCGTTCATATATTACACAACCACCTCAATGTTGTACAAACACACATTTTTATTAATAAATATTAGGCATCTACGATCAGTCGGACCATTGAATGTTCTCTGGTTTTACCCCAGTATAAATCATAAATAAATGATCGACTTCGCTCTCTGAAGCTTTAGGGATAGGGTTGATATGCTGCCTTCGACGAGGTATTGAACCTCCGGAGTGCGATGAGTCTCCTTTGACATCTCCTTCAGGGGTTGGCGACATCTGTCCATCAACACCGGGAACCCTTGTAGAAGTTTCTTTCGCGGACTCAACTGAGAGAATTTGATTAGAAGAGCTAACATGCAGAGTTCTAATATGGGGTTGGGAGCTACTTTGAGACTAAGTTTTCTGTTTAGACTGAGTATTCTTCTTCGGCTGGGTTTTCATTTTAGAAACCCTTTTCCAATGTTCGCCCTTCGGAGAAATCCCTTGTGAAGAAACCCTGTTCAAAGGACCTACTTTCTGGTAGTTGGCATTGGTTTTTGATCGAAGACGCTCTTTCCATTCGTGGATGGCAGCGAATACCGCATAGTAATTTGGGTCCCTATCCAAACCCTTTTGCATCATGGCCATCTCGGTATCGTATAGGAACCTAAAAATATCATCAATAGGATATCAAGGATCCCGTAAGATAAACCATGTGCTCGAAGGCTATTAGAGTAAAGCTGGATGGTAACAACATATACCAACACCTGGCTTGAAAGTTGGGAATTTTGACTTACAATCTCACTTCAGAATTGTTGGTCATCATTGATAACCTGTTGCAACCTAGAAACTTCTTTGGTAAGATAGCTGTCTCGCTTGATCATCTTGACAAGGTGAGATTCAAGTTTATTAACCTCATCTTGATAACGCTTGCTATCCTCCCATTGACTCAAATTATGATATAACCTAGCATCAGCAAGACACTTGTGCAAACTAGGATATTCTTTCATCATTTCTCGCAAAGTATCCCAATGGTTGTGTTCGGTAGCTGATAAGATGTCAAATACATGTATTTTCCAAAGCATTTAACATATTTTTTGTAGTTTTTTTGGATGATTGCTAGATTTAGATAGGTTTACATAATATGGGGTTTAGATGACCGTTTTCAGTTTTCATATCTAAATCCTTCATTTTGTAACCTATGTTTAGTCTAATGGATTTTTGGTTCTTGCGAGCATCTAGATTCCATTTTATGAGCTTAAATTGTAGATTTCTCATGAGCACTTTGGAGTGGTTTTGTGAAGGCCATGAGCCAAAATGTGGTAGAAGATAGAAGGGTCGAAGAAGGAAGACAAAGAAGCGGATGAATTATAGCCTAGAAGTTTTGACCAAGTTCTTAAAATGATCCGAGAAGAATTAGCCTACAAGGGTGCCATCATTGGATTCGTCTTCTCAAGCACTATAAAATTGACTACAAGAACTCCAAAATCGGAGCAACGATTTACCCATAGCGTTGGAAATAAGAAGATGGCAGTAGCACCATTACGGGCCGCAGCCCACATTGTGACCAGCAACGACGGGTTTGGGCTACTATTATCTTCATTTTTTATCCTCAAAACTCTCCCTCTCTCCCATTACTCTTACCAGAATTCCCCTCTTCAAAAACCCCAGTTTTTCTTCATATTTTCTTAGTTTTTGCATCTCTTTCATGAATCCTTGTAGATTTGTTGTGGGTTTTCTTAATCTAGACTAAATACACTCCTGGGAGCAATTGGTAAGCATTTCTAGTATGAATTTGTGAGATTTGGTTTATCCTATTTTTTGCTTTGATTATCAAGTATGTTTTGTGTTTTCTTGTGTGATTAATGCATGATTTAGACTAGGATGATCAACTAGTTAATGATTTTGGGTTGATTATGTGCCAGGTTTTTATCAAACCTGAAAGACTTTGACTTTTTATCAATGTGATTATTGTTGGTCAATTATAGATTATGATTAGGAGTGACAACTAATTATGCGATATGAATTAGGTTTCTTTCTTTATTTTTATTTATTAGGGTTTTTAGAAGATAACACTATACTCTTTTTTCCACTGAGTTTTTTAATGAGCTAGTGTGATCATTTATTTTATTTTAGAATAAGGCCCATTAATTCAGCCATGTTGGCCTTTGAAGAATCAATGTTTCAGTCATGCATTTATTTTAGAGTTTAGAATATTCAGTTATGGTTTTATTAGAATTTGATTTGGTAAGATTAGATAAGACAATATTCATTCAAGATTTATCTTGAAGAATATAGTCATTTATTTTAGGTAGTCTAGTTAAATATGGTTTTAGTTTCTTAAAGTTGCCATAATCCTTTTCAGTTTCTTGTTTGTATTTTTGAAGACCATACCTATGTACTATAAATAGGGGTGGTTTCAACATTCTTTTTACCACCACATTTATCAATCAAATATACAACCTTTTGAGTTCATACTCTTTGCTTGCGAGCTATTCCATAGTTGCTTAACCCCGAGGGCTAGTTAAGTATCAATAAACATTGTAATATGATCATGAGGGCTAGTTAGAGAGCAAGTCGAAGTTAAGCATACCCCGAGGGCTAGACACCTGAATTTGGTGCGAGATAGTGAGGGTTTTCAGATCCCTTCACTAGATAAAAGATATTAATTCTGCAAATTGTGAGTCTTCGCAAGGAGATTCATATCATTATAATTGTCGATTGATTAAATTGCTTAGGTTAAGGATGAATTTGAATGGGTTTGACTAATTATCAATGTGGCTCACTAATAATGATTAGCATGAAAGCCAATCCTCGTAGTCGTTATTAGTAGATATACTTGTGCTATCTATGTATTTCTCTCTTGTAGGAAATTGTGGTAGTTGTATTGGGGTCTCCATGTTTATTGCTATCATCGGGAAAGTCTATGATGCCGATCGTCTGGAGTGACCCGAGGGTAACGGTTATTGTGTGGCGCCAATCGCTCACTCAAACTATAATCGAGGAGAGTGAGAAATATCACCACTCGAAAGGTGTTGATAAGTTCTCCATAATATGTGGTTAATGCATTAAAATAGGATAATAAATCGATGACCAAGGATGACTGGAAATGTAAACCAATTGCGCCTAAGACTCGTTATAATCTTAGTTAAGTTATTTGTGCTAGTTGTGATCGTAATTACTTTGCTTGCTCTAATTGTTGGCTAATTTAGTTGTTAAAGTAGTCGTAGTGTTTTCAAAATCCACCCCCAAAATTGGTTATTACACACGAAGGTGACTTCTCCGTGTGTTTTTTAACTACATGTAACACTCGATAAAACCCCATTTTCCTTATGGACGACCTCGTATTACCACTAGCTACTATTTAGTAGTTAGCCGTAATTTGGGCATATAAATACTATCTTTGAGAGGCACGACAACAGTCTCCCAGTAGCACTACATGTTTCATCTACTGTAGCGAGGGCAACAACCGCTCGACCAGATGTAGAGTCATTTCTTGCTTTGCTAAGAAGCTCTCACATCAAAGGGTAGCTGACATATTGCCACGATAACAACTCCTTATTGGCTTTGGATAAATCCTTGCTCAATCGGGCCAGCTTAGTAAGAGCCTTCAAGAACTCTAACTTAACCTTAGCGAGCTCTCGAGCAGACTTTTCCAGCTTATCATGCAAAATTGCATTCTATAAAGCATAAGGAATAATAGTGAAACACTTTAACTAACACATTTGATTAAAACATCTGATTAAAATATCAAAATGTCTCGAAACATTTGATAAACTGCACTTGATGTTGTTTTACAAAACATAAGTCCAAATAAAAAGGGGAATAGAGCTCATACATCTCTAGCCTCATGCCCTATGCTATGGTTAGTTTTTTCAGCCACGGCCTTGCCATGGTCAGCCTCGGCATCCTCCTTGTTGCCCTTCAATGTTCGATCACCAGACTTTGGATTAGGCTCAGGGACAGTAAGGTCGCAAAGGTCCGCAACTGTTAAGAACTTCTTCCCCTTCTTGATGACATCGAGGAGTTGAAGCTTGAAGGCGCCTGGGCTAGAAAACTTACCCCACCCTATCTTCATTTTGTCATTGGCGTCTGGGTCAGTATGCGCCTCAAGGGCCTTGGCCTGTTTAGGGGTAAGGTGATCAGCTACCCAATTGTAAACATCAGTTCGACCCCACACCTTCAAAATCCCTAGAAGGTAAAGAAAGGCATCGTACAAGTCTTTTGACCCCATCAGCTTGTCAACAAAGGTTGCTAGCAAAGCATGTGGGCTTCAGGCGAACACTTCTTAAACAGACATTTTTCTTTCTTCCTCGGTTTCTTCAAGGCCTTTTGCAGATCATCCATCTCCTTCTGCATCTTGGTGGGTTCAAAATTGTCGAACAACTTTAGTGACTGCTTCGATGGGACCTTGTAGGAGGGGAAGGACCTGGCTGGCGAATATGCTAGTTGACTGCAAGGTTGATCGAACAGGCTCCACCACCTAAATCAACACAAGAAATAAGGAAGACATAAGAAAGATAGTCTAAATAGTAAAAGAAGAGGGGAGAGAAAAGGTAACATACCAAGGGCTCGGTGCTTAAATCCCCGAGATAATCCAAAGATGGGTCATCATTTTCAACTTCATAGTAGAGGTTGTTAGTGCCAGTCTCGGTGGAAGGTCCGACCTCCTAGAACCTTGGCATTTTCTGGGTTTTCTCCTGCACATAAGGCCTCTCCCGGGACCCCTATTGAGCATGCGTTAGAGTAGGCTCCCTAGCTAGCACTCTCGTCTAGAGATCTTCATCCTGTTCAAGAGCTTTGACGGAGTCTTCTGCACTGCCCACTGCATAAAAAAGAGGAATAAGTTATAAACCTTGACAAAAAAAGCAAACTTCAGGAAGGAATATCCCAAAGACCTTCAGAGCTGTCCAAAGAGGCGATCTCTTCAACAACTATACCTCACGAAGGATCCACATATTGAAGGGGCCTTGGACACAACGGTCCGTCATCACCTCTGTTTCTCTTATTACTATTTGCAGGACCCTCAAAGCTAACTTCTTTGAATGCTCGACGATCAGCCGAAGCATAAATACCCTCGTAGACCCACTCTAGCCAAACAAAGGGTTTGGCAACCTTGGTCTCAGGGCGATAGATAACAGTATCTAAAGGCTCAGGACCCCGACGATGATCTACGTCTTCACGAAGCCTCCCCCAAACCACATATTTCCTCGTTCTCGCCTCGAGAATGACATCGGGGTTCCATCAAGGGGTTCGATAAGTTCTCGTGCAATCGTATGACAAAACTTTATTTTGCCATCCCGATTCATTGGAAGGAGGTATGATTAGGGCAGGCATTTTGAGCTAAAATACCGTACCAACCAATTTATCAACCAAACCATGTACCATGTGTACTGAATATGTTGGTAACCGATGAAGTGGTACGGTAGTACCGTACCATACACTTAAGATGAGATGGTAATGGTATTGAGAAAATATTACCATGGTACTACCGTACCGTACCACACAAATATATATTAAAATATAACTAATATTATGTAAAATTTGAGATTTTATTGAGTTAAGATTTAGTCATTCATTAATATTAAAACAAATAGCAATAATTTGAAATATGTCGTCTATGTTTTGGTTCCAATATGTTGGATATTGAAAAAAGTTTAAACTATTTTTCTTAAATAAAATTTATTTGCAACTGATATTTTTATATTAAGTCTAACAAAAATAAATTAAAATCACATTTTCTTTTATTTTTTATAACTTAATTACCACTATAGTTTTTAATGTGATATTATCTTACTTTATTATTATGACTAGAGAATATTTAATTTTCTAAAATTATGCTTATGTAATAGAAATTTAATTATCTACAGTTTTTTATGAATAAAAAAAATTTATATCATTATATTTTAAATTTGGTGGTATTCTACCATGCCATACCGATACCAACCGTCTTTTTGGTATACCGATGTGTTGGTATACTTAGACTTTGGTACGGTATTGATTTTTAAAAATAGTATACCGACATCATTGGTATGGTACATGGTATTAGTAAACAATGACGATAACCGTACCAAATCCACCCCTAGGTATGATGTATTTCCAGCCAGATAACCTATTGCCTAAGGTGAAAGTACCCTTTACATCTTGATTGTTAATTAGAGAATGCACGGCTTGAAATAGCTCATAACAAGGGTCCACATCCACCTTCCTACACCAAACCAGGAAAGCCATTTTTATTACAATCACGTTGGGAAAAGTTGGGATAGGCTAACATTGAACTCCTCCATTAGGCTTGACACCAAAGAAGGAAAAGGAAAGCTAAGACCTGACCTAATAAGCTTATTATAAGTGACAACCCTCCATACGGGTAAAGAAGTGTGCTCATTTACTTTGAGGGTTTCCAGTCGAGCGTTAAAGGGGATACGCTGGTACGAGGCAATCTCTTCGATAAGTTTTTTCACCTCCTCAAGAAAAACGTACTTCGACGAGCCATCCTCAGGCGACGAAGCCTTCGCAATAGAGCGTTCTCAACTACAAACTTCCTCTTCGAGGGTTCGTACAAAATTTCGTTCGCAACCCTCTAACCCCAAGAATAGTCTCTATGCTCGGAACTACCCTTCGATGGGATAGTAAAACCCTCACCCAAAACGTTGCCTAACCTAGAAGACCTAACCCTAATAGAGTCACCCCCCCCCGTGGAGGTTAAGGGGCTCGTTGGAGCTGTGATTAAGGTTTGCAGACTCCGCATTTTCCAAATCGACTATGATATGGCTGAACGAGAAGAAATCTTGCCAGAAAATTGAGCACCCCCCGAGAGCCCATCTCCGGATATACTCACTCCCTCGTTATTATCCTTCTCGAAACTTACAGAGGGAGAGGGTGGGGAAGAAAGGGAGAGAGTTTGGGAATCTATGGAAACTTACTTGTCGGAACGAGGATATGAGAAGACTAAAAGCTTGTGGGCTGAAGAAGATTATAGAAGCTCTCGGAGAAAACTTGCAGGGAGAAGAATGAAAATGAAATGAGAAAAAGGAAGTTTTTTGGGGTATATAAAGGCGGAGGAGAGAGAAGGGCGCAGAGTAATCATTACTTAAAAGGCAAGCAGTTTGAAATGACACGAAAGATAAAAAGCCTATTAAATAGCAGCCCTACACGCATCGTCTTCCCGCTTATTTTTCATTTACGTGCCTTTCTGGGGAATTCTAAAGATCAAAATGTTTGAGGAAAATCTAAGTGCTCCCCCACAACCTAAAAAGTGAAGAACCCTCAAAGACACCTCACCTCGTAGTCAGCCATGTCATACGACGCTAATAAACATAACCCTCGGTGATTAGGGGTAACCCTCGATGACTAGGATCGACCTTCGATGAGATATGCCTTCGAAGGATGGAAGATCACTTAGTTTTTCTGGGGGTTTTTGATGAAATAGTAGAATCAGGACCTATGTGGATCAATATTCTCATCACCTAGCAAGAGGCCCAAGGCCTAAAACAATATGTAAGTGGGCTTGTAGTTGGGCCTTTCACTAGAAGACAAAAGAAACTAAGACATAGACTAGAGATATTGGGTAGGAGAGTATAAATAAGGTGGTATGTCTTTTATTTTTGGTAACACTCCATTGCCTACTTTTTTCCTCTACCAATTGCTGACTAGATCGTCAGAGAATTTCCCCCGAATTCTTCAGGGTCTGCCTTCCTTTTGTAGATCACAGACTTCGCTAAACCAGATCGAAATTGGGATCGGGCTGACGGTCACCGGACGCATCAAATAGGAGCACTTGAACTAAAGAAAATGCAACAGCAAAAGGCAACTAGAAGCCAGTTATAGAAAATCAGTAAGATCAACTTCTTAACTGAAAACTAAGTCTGTTGGTTGGATGATTAGGCTGTTGATAGAAGGATAGAGGATGTTATGCATGTAAAATCTTTGATTGTAGTTTTCTTCTTCATTCTCTCTCAGATCCTCCCTAACCTCCCCTTCAATTCTGTTTTTCTCTTTATGTTAAAACTCCTTTTCAACAAAATTTCATTTTTGCACGAGTTCAATCTTTAGCTTGTAACAAATATGTATTACTTATTTTACAACTTTCCTTTTAATTTAATTATCTGAACCCTCGAATGAAAATATGTATCAATTATTTTTGTTGGTCGTTTAGAATTTAATTCTACTAACCAACACATTCAGAAATATGCATTATCTTTTTTTCTTTTTTTTTTATTTTTTGAATTTTGTTTTTGGACTGGCCCTTTTCGAATCATAATATTTGTTTTTTTTGTTTTACTTTCTTTTTTATTTATTTCAAATAAATATATATTTAATTATCTTTATTAAAAAATGTCTGACTCCCCTTTTTGAGAATGAGACCAGTGAAAGCATGTACAAATTAATAATAGGCTGATTAGATTATAAGAAAATGAGATATTTGTTCAATGAAAATAGTCCTATTAAATATCAAATATATATATATATATATATATATTTTAAAGATAATAACAATATAAAGTTAATCACATTTTATTTTTTTTATCAAAAGTTAAGAAATTATAAAAATTATAAAAAATTTCCGTCCTCCAATAAATTTAGGGGTATCATAATTTATATAGTTTGAATCTATGAAAACAAATCTTAACATAGAAGTTTACGGGAGCATTCAAATACATCCATGATTTGAAGTTCTCTCATTTTGATGCCATGGAAGGCTATGCGATCTGCCTATGCGACATGGGAAAACATTCTTGTATTTAAACGATATTGAACTTGGTAAATCAAGGCAAATTATATCTTAGCTCGGTGATATGTTAAACTTGGTAACTCCAATACTATAATATAGCTACTGAACTCAATCCTCAAATTATAGAATAACTAAATCCTAAAAAAGTAAATAATAGATTAATGAATAATTATTGAATTGATTAGTGGGGATACAATTCTTGTTGTATTCCGGAATACGGCATACTAATTGTTGGATCGAAACCCATTATACGAGTCATAATGCGTTGAAGGTGTAGTGAACCAGTGGTAAAAGCCCACCGGAACCCGTACTTTAGGATTAAATGATATTTTCGAAAAACCACAGTTTGGCTCTCTCTTTATTTCTCTCTCCCGAGCTTTTCCTCTACAAAAGCCCTCAAAACCCTAGCTGATAGGGGGCGCCGCCGCCGCCGATGGTCCGGCGCCTCCCTCTTCTTTAATATTTCCAGTCCTATTTTTCTATTCCTAGCTTATAGATTGAGGTGGAGGGCCATTAACCACCCATACCGTCGCAGCCTTCCAAAGTTTCCCGGCGACACCTCCGGCCTCTACGCACATATCGATGAACCTATGGAGATTGGCATCCCCATTTTTGTTCACTTCTATTTCTAACCCCGTTTTTCCTCCTATTTGTTGTAGGAGATCTTTCATCCTAGGTAGTAGATATCCATCACCTATTGTGTTCTGGTTAAGCTTTTTATAGTCAACAACTAATCTAGCTTTTCCTCGTTTTTGTTCACTTCTATTTCTAACCATAAAAGCTGGTGAGAAATGTGGTGATCTACTTTTTTGTATTACTTTAAGATTTAGTAATTCTGTTATTTGCACTGCAAACTCTTGCCTATCAGTGGGAAACTTTGGAAGGCAGCGACGGTATGGGTGGTTAATGGCCCTCCACCTCAATCTATAAGCTAGGAATAGAAAAATAGGACTGGAAATATTAAATAGGTTCATCGATATGTGCGTAGAGGCCGGAGGTGTCGCCGGGAAACTTTGGAAGGCAGCGACGATATGGGTGGTTAATGGCCCTCCACCTCAATCTAACGAACAGCTCAGAATGCGAAAGCATTAGAACCTATGGAGATTGGCATCCCCGGACCAGAGGCAGAAGTTGGTCGGTGATGAGCTGACCGGTTGAGAAGATCAACAAAGACAAGGGCTGGCGGAGAGCTCGACTCCACCGACGAAGAGCCAGATCCGCCCGAAGGGATGGTCCGGTGAAAGAAATGGAGCTCGCATCATGCCGGTGATGGAGATGGCGACCATATCTGGTCGTCTGCGTGCTCCGGAGTGTCCAACTACGTTTCGATGCTTCAACGGAGTTCCGGTGAGTCAAAGAAGGTCCGACATGGCCAGTAACAGCGAGAATAGAGGCACGTCAGTAGGATAACGACACACAACCAAATAGCGGCATCTCCGGCAAAGTCAACAACATCACCAACGAGGTTAATGGCGGTCTTGGCAAGGTCAATGACATCTCCAACACGGTTATAGGAATTCTTGGCCCAGTTAACTTTCCGGTGAGGACAACTACTATTCCAGCGGGTCCAGCAATTTGGCCCTGTTAGCAGCCAACCAGCAGTCAACAGCGTTCCCGACCTGAGAAATACCCACGCTACTGCTGCTGCTGGCGAGAGTCGAACTTGCGGTAACAGGATTGAAATCAGAGGCCTAACCTCTTGGCCGATCATGTGGGTGTTCTATGCATGCTTTTAACTTTCTAGGTGTGTTGGTCTTTTTGCGACTCTGACGAGATTTAGATAACTCCTTACTAGGCCCGTCAAACGGGTCACCGTTAGATAACCGTTACCCATATGTTATTTTCACTTATTGGATAAGATTTATTGGATAATGACTCATTTGGTTAATGGATATAATTGGGTTGTAGTTATTGGGTTTAGTTGGGTTGGATAATGGATTATCCGTTGGATAATTTTGGGTGGGTCGAGTTGGGTTGGGTAATGGGTGACCCATGGATAATTTCATATCATATGATAACAAAATTTTCACAAGTTTGATTACAAATGATTTAATTTTTTCCTAACACATATAATCATTTTAGAAATGATCAAATTCTCGATTAATCATATTTATCGATTTCGGCTCATGTCTTAATCAATTTTAATTTGAACCAATTAAAAATTGATAAAAGATCTTGACGAAAGAAGTAGAAGTAGTATTTAAGAAACTTTTACTAAATTTGAAAAATCTCCTCCATGAAATATGAAGATTTTTAAAAATATTTTCTTTTATTAAACATAAGAAAATAATAAATGAAATCCCCACATTTAGCCACTCGAATAAATATTTCCTCTTTTGTAGTTATGTACACGATTTAGCCTATATCAAAAAATAATTAGAGTTAATCGTAATTTTTCACTCCAAGTAAAATGTTACGTGACTTATCCATTTAAAGTTTAAATGGTTGAAAACACTAATTATCCATTAAGTATATACTAATTATCCATTGAGTATATACTAATTATCCATTGAGTATATACTAATTATCCATTGGGTCTATACTAATTATCCATTTGGTCGAACTAAATGATCCATTGGGTATAGGTCATTTATTTGGGTGAAACGTGAATTACCCATCAAGTCCGTGTTTTTTCGCAGTTCTCAGTTCTCACTTTCCAGTCTGCGTTTTGTTTTATCAGTCCACGTTTTATTCAATCGGTCTGCGGTTTGTTCATCAACCGGTCTGCGTTTTGTTCATCAATCGATCTGCGTTTTGTTCATATTCGAGTTCATAATATTATATTATGCAATATAATATTATGCAATATAATATTATGTACATTATATTATATTATAATTAATAAAAAAATATATAATATGTTGGTTTTGCAAACTCGACGAAACTAACGAACAATATTACTTGGGATCGAGCTCGAGCTCAAATATTGTACGAACTCGAATATTGTACGAACTCGAATACTGTACGAGATTGACCTCGAATACTGTACAAACTCGAATACTGTACGAGATTGAACTCGAATACTGTACGAACTTGAATATTGTACGAGATTGAACTCGAATACTGTACGAACTTGAATACTGTACGAGATTGAGCTCGAATATTATACGAACTCGAATACTGTACAAGATTGAGCTCGAATACTGTACGAGCTCGAATACTGTACGAAATTGAACTCGAATACTGTACGAACTCGAATACTGTACGAGATTGAGCTCGAATATTGTACGAACTTGAATGTTGTACGAGATTGAGCTCGAATATTGTACGAACTCGAATATTGTATGAGATTGAGCTCGAATATTGTACGAACTAGAATACTGTACGAGATTGAACTCGAATATTGTATGAACTCAAATACTGTACGAGATTGAACTTGAATATTGTACGAACTCAAATGCTGTATGAGATTGAGTACGAATTTTGTACGAACTCGAATACTGTACGAGATTGAATTTAAATACTGTACGGGATTGAATTCGAATACTGTACGAGATTGAATTCGAACACTGTACGAGCTCGAATACTGTACGAACTCGAACATTGTTTGAGATTGAACTCGAATAATTTGTGAATTATAATTTGTATAATTTGTGAATTATAGTGAATATTTATGTTAAATATTACACATGCATTTAATTGGGTAATTTTGGATATTTATTGGGTATTTGTTATATTCCTATTGAGTTAATTTAATATGGGACCCATTGAGATCAAAATTTCCCATTAACATAATTATTCTCATCCCAAATCCTAAAAAATAATGATCATTTAAAACCTGATCCCATTGGATAATGACAACTTGTAATCCAAATCGATAGAAAATGTTTAATGATAACTTATTGGGTTAATTATATAATGATTTATTGGATAATGACTTATTGGATAATATATTTTAACCCATTGGGTCATATGAATATCTCATGGGTTATCCAATGGGTTATCCATTTAATGACCCAACCCATTTATGACCCAACTTATTATGACCCATTTAATAAACGGGTTAATTGGATAATGATCCATTGAATAATGATCCATTGGGTTTGGATAATGGGTTTATCCAATTAACCCATTTGACGGGCCTACTCCTTACTGCTGATTGGAGAAATCCAGCTATAACCTCTAGAAAAGTTCTCCAAAACAAGAACTATAGAGTTGTTGCAACCCATTAAGGAGAAACTTGGCCAACGATGAATAAATACGGAGGCACGCAGTACCGGACTACCTCAAAACAAAAGATACATGCACTCGAGACTATCTTTACAACATTGTACCGAAAATTGGAGAAATACAGTAACAACCTCTTCAAAACAAGAGAGTTGATGCAACCCAGTGAAGATAAAGTTTGGAAGGATCAAGCAGCAGACTGTCGTATGACATGTGGACTTCAATCAAGAAATTGGGTTGAAAGGTTCATTGTGGGAGGCTCACCCTACATTGTGTGAGCCAACTAGGCATTTAAGCACAAATCAGATAGATTAGTTATAATTATTTGCTAAGGGTTGTACGGCCTTGACATGACACAACATTGTAACAATTATAAATTAATGAGCAGGAGAACACCTATTTTTAAAATTTGTAATTTTATTTTCTAACAAAATTAATTTCTATTTTAATTGTTTGGATAGTCTCTCTACGTATTTCGAAAGCTCTCCCTTGACGTACTTTAAGAGTAAATGATACTAGTCCCCTTTGGTATGTATACTTTTAAAGTTTGACATGGTAAACTTTAATAATAATATTTACAATAAAATATTACGTGGGATATTGAAAAATTGATCTGAACGGTTATTTTTTAAATATTATTTTTATTTGAAATTATTATATGTAATTAGAGATATTAATGGTTAATCACGATTATTGAAGATCGTGGAAATGTAAATGTAGAAAATACGGGTAATAATGTGTGTTTGTATTCATGAACTCATGATGCATTATATAGTGGTACATAATGCCTATACAAGCTAGGAAAATGTCATAGAATATAATTACAATTACAAGTAATATTCTAATTCCTTAATACTCCTCCTCAAGTTGGAGCATGGGGATCAGAAATGCCCAACCTGCCAACAAGGGAATGAAACTGGTTACTTCTGAGAGCCTTAGTGAACAAGTCCGCATGTTAGTTTGACGTGTGGATATGCTGAGTAACAATGGTGCCAGATTGAACAAGATCCCATCAAAATGACAATCAACTTCAATGTGCTTTGTGCGTTCATGGAACATAGAATTTGCCGCAATATGAATACCAGATTGACTGTCACAAAACAATCGCATAGGAGAAGTGTGAATAACCCCTAAGTCTTTCAGTAAAGACTTAAGCCATAACAACTCACAACAGGTAACAGCCATAGCACGGTACTCCACTTCAATGGAAGACTGAGAAACTGTAGGTTGCTTTTTGGTCTTCCAAGAAACTGGAGAATCACCAATCATCACAAAATATTCGAAAAGAGAACACCGGGTAATTGGGAATGCAACCCAATCTGAATCACGGTAAGCAGTCAACTGTAATGCACTAGTGGAAGAGAGAAATAATCCTTGACCAGTATAACTCTTCACGCAGCTTAACACACAAACTGCAGCTTGCTAGTGAGGAACACAAAGAGACTTCATGAATTGCGCAAGTGTATAAACCGAATAACTAAGCTCAAGAGGCGTGATAGTATTAGGTGCCCAACCAGACGCCTGTACTGCTCGGGATCATGGTAAGCTGGACCCTCAACACGCGCCAAATCATGTTGTTCTTCCATCGAAAATTCAGTCGGTTTAGAAGCAGATAAACCTGTATCAGATAAAATATCCAAGGCATATTTCATTTGTGAAAGAAACATCCCCTCCGGTCTTCTAGCAATCTCTATGCCCAAGAAATACTTAAGTGAACCAAGATCTTTCATATCAAAATAAGGACTCAAGTATTTCTTGAAGTCAAAGACGAGCACAGAAAAGCTACCAGCTATGACCAAATCATCCACATAGACCAGAACATGCAAAGAAACCGATCCACAGTAAAAGGCAAATAAAGAGTAATCTGTCTTACTATGAACAAGACCAAATGCTCGTAAAGCCTAAGCCAATTTGGTAAACAAATTTCTATGAGCTTGGTGAAGACCATAAAGAGATTTCTGAAGGTGACATACCTGACCATAGGGCGTGGCATAGCCTGGTGGGGGTCGCATAAAAACCTCTTCATGCAAATCACCATGCAGGAAGCATTATGGACATCCATCTGATGTATTTCCTAACCACGAATGGCCGCAATAGATAAGAATATGAGAACATAACTTATCTTTGCAACCGGGGCAAATGTCTCAGTATAATCAATCCCTTTAACCTGCCGATTCTCAAGAATTACTAGGCACGCCTTATGGCGTTCAATAGTACCATCTGACTTAAACTTCATCAGGTAAACCCATTTGCAACCAACCGCCTTCTTATCCAGAGACAGAGGGGCCAAAGTCCAAGTCTGATTGCGCTCAAGCGCCAGTAAGCTCTTCAGTCATAGCATCTCGCCAATGAGCATGCTGTGATGCCTCGAAATAAGTGGTGATATCTGCACTAGATGTTACTACACACAAAAATTTAGAGTGCATACTAGAAAAATTATCACAATTTACACAATCAGTAAGAGGATTGAGAACACCTAAGGATAGTGACGACACATGAGTGCACGTAACAGTAGTGGGGGAGTCTTCAGTAGTAAGAGCACAAGTATAATAATCACAATCATAATCTTCCAAATAAGGAAGAGGTTGGCGAGCACGAATACTCTGTCTGATAGATGGCAACTCGGCAGCAGAATTAGCCGGAGCTGGAGATGCCACAGAAGGAAGCTGGGCAGGCGCCGCGTGAGGTGAGTGAGACTCCATCGTTGGTGGCACATGAGGCGTGTGAGGTGGCAGTGTCCTTGGCAATGCAACGTCTGTCCGAGCCTAAAGTAGAATCTGACGGTCTTGGTCGGGATCCGGTGATGGAACCTCATATGCTGGGAATGGGCCGGTGAGCGCCGGTGGGTTGGTACCGGTAATGGCTGGAGTAGATGAGCCGGTGGCAATTGACGGCAGGGGACCGACGACAGCAGGCGGTGGAGAACCAATGGCGATCGATGCTGGAGAACTGGCAGATGCTGACGGCGGGTGACCGGTGGTGGCCGGAGGAATGGGACCGGAGGCAATGGGTAATGCGACTCCTACAACAGCGATGAGGAGGCCGGTGGTGAGGTGGTGGCACCGCCAGGTTCTTCTGATAAGGCCGATGTTGGAGTTGCAGAATACGGGAACTGGTCTTCAAAAAAATCTGCATCCTGACTGGTAAAGATTATGCAGGATTCCAGGTCAAAAAGGCGATAGCCTTTCTTTCCGGCAGGGTAACCAAGAAACAAACAACGCAGACTTCTTGGTGCAAACTTGTCACGATATTTGGGAACATGAGCAGCAAAACACAAGCACCCAAAAAAATCTTTAAAATGAGTAATTTGGAGCTTGCCCATAGGGCAACTCAAAAGGAGCACGACCATTGAGATGCTTCGTCGGTGTCCGGTTAATTTGATAAGCAGTAGTAAGAACACATTCTCCCCAAAAATCAACTGGAAGACTGGCTTGAAACAGTAAGGCACGCGCCTCATTGAGTAGATGATGATGCTTTCTTTCAACTCAAAAATTCTGCTGTGGTGTATCAACTATAGATGTCTAAAAAATGATCCCAGATGTAGCAAAATGAAATCTCAAAGGTAAAAATTCAGTTCCGTTATCAGCCCGAACACAGTATGGTTTGGCCTCATTGGTTCTTCACCAAGAAACAAAATTCCAAAAATCTAGAAGCTACTTCTCACTTAGCCATTAATAAATAAATCCAAACAACTCGGGAATAATCATCAACTATAGTTAAAAAAATAAAATTCACCACTAGAATATGATGTTCTATAAGGACCCCAAACATCACAATGTATTAATTGAAATAGTGCAGTAGCATTTTTAGAACTCAATGGAAAACTATGTCTAGTATGTTTTTCTCCATAACAGATAGAGCAAGGAACAAAAGTCTTATTAGCACTAAAATCAATAGAAGAGACATAAGACAACACCGTAGAGGAAGGATGCCCATGACACTGATACCATAAATCAGAAGAAGACACAAAAGAAACTGTCGGATGAGATTGCGGGATAGGAGGATGATCACGAGTATCCAACAGACGAAGCCAAAATACCCCCCTTTCTGTTCACCCACGCCAATCACTTTCCTCGTACTGGTTTTCTATAAAATGCAATAGCTTTCAGTAAAAAAAAAGCTATACATTTTAAGGCACATAACAATCTTGAGCATGATAATAAGTTTCACCGCAAACTAGGTATATATAGCACATGAGTAAGAGTGACAACACCAAAGCAAATAGAACCATATTGGGTAGTAGATGACACAGAGCCATCGGGCAGAACAACATTCACAGTGTCAACAGTAGTAGTGATATCAGTAAGAGAACCTTTGTCACCAGTCATGTGATATGAGGCTCCCGAATCAAGTATCCAGGGCAAAGTAGACGACCCATTGTCAGTAAGAGAATTGAACTAATTAAATATATGTATGGTGTGCTCCAGTGATCATCAGATAGAGCAGGGCCAAGCGGCGACATGGCGGCACCAAAGAACAGCGATGGGAGTGGAAGAGCCGTGGCGAATCCTTCGTTCATGGCAACGAGGATCGGTCGAGAGGCTGGCTCCGTCCTCCTTGCAGCGCTGACTTTTTTCTTCAACTCCTTCAGGTCGTCCCACAGTTTCTTAATTGCGGTATACGAGCTTGTAGAAGATCTCGACACCGGATTCAGGGTTTGCAAGATCTAGCAGACAAGAGTAGCATTAACCCCAGGCCAATCAGCAGCATCAGGATGACCATCCTAGGGTTTGGTAATGGATCCATCAATGAACCCAATCTTGTTCTTAGCAAGGAATGCATGGCACATCACGCCTGACCATTCAATGTAATTTTCTTGACCTTTCAGCATGTTTGGTATAATTTACAGACCTGGACCATTGCCAGAGCCAATAACGTAAGGATCAATCGACAGACGACCAATAGGTACAAGAGTCTGATGGCCAGATTGCAACTGCAACTGCTTCAGTAAAGTCGCAATCACATCATAACCACTCATATCCTGAAGCTTCGGAACCTCGGGTGCAACATCAATACGAGCATGTTCTTCAGAAGCAAACATCGTGCAAAATCAGGTACTGATCAACAACAAGTGCAACAACCGGCAGTGGATCAGATTGGTGGCGGCGCGTGATGGGAACGCGGCGGCACGTGAGCTTTGGGATCGGCGCGTGTAGCTTAACGCACACACCGATCGGATCAGGAGAGGCGGCACACAGATTACTACAGCCAGACAGTGGTGGTGGCGATCGGTGAGCGGCGGAACGGAGTAGACGACGACGGCTGTGTAGTGGCACGTGGATCGATGCGTGGCTTGACAGCGACGACAGTGGCTCGAAAAGGCAGCGGAATATTTTATTAGGATTTCAGAATTTTAGGCTCTGATACCATGTAAAAAATAAGGGTAATAATTTGTATTTGTATTCATGATCTCAGGATACATTATATAGTGATATAGAATACCTATTCAAGGTAGGAAAAGACAATAGAATATAATTACAATTACTAGTAGTATTCTAATTCCTTAATAGTAAACATACTCGGAGGGAGTATTTTCTAACAAAATCATATTCTATTTTCATTGTTCGATAGTCTCTTCTCATGTTATTTTGAAAGTTCTAGTGATTTACCTCCTCGGTTATGGGTTTGGTGTGGTTGCAGCCGGGGCCCTGAGGGTGAGGGTTATCGCCTTTCGAAAGATCTGGAAATTTTCTCATAAATCGTCTTGCCATAAATTTAAAGTCTAAAATCTGTCTTAAGTTGCATTCCTAGTTAAATGATAACGATTATAGATCAAACTGTATGTTAAACAAATAAAATATTGCAACAGATTTAAGAGATTATCAATGACAAGCACATTTAATTGAGGTGCTCCCATCTTGCCCACCAAAAGAGACGATTCCATACAATTCAGATTTCAAAGATTTAAAATTTTTCAAAAACATTAAATTAAAAACAAAACTATTTAATAGAGTTGCCGAACAAGTTACATGCGAAGATAAACTCCACACTTATCTAATAACATAAATGTTCAAAAATAAAACATGAATTAACTGTTGTTTCAAGAGATGGGGGAAAATGGAAGCTTGTTGAACGAACTGATCTTCAATCTATTAGCTTCGCTCTCATGACCGCTTCTCCGACATTCCAAAATGAAAGGTCCATACTTCTTCTTCACATAAGCTTCCGACAATTTAAGGAACACATCCTTACATGTCATTTCCTGCAAGTATTGAACACTGTGGTGATTTCTGGGTCATCTTCACGGCACAACCTGTATCTTTTGTATTCGAAATACGTAAATTTAATGGTTCGAGGCGAGAAAATCCAAAAGATAGCATCTATGATTGCCTCAGTAGAGATTGGAGAAAACACATCCCAAAATGCCTCCACGGAAACATCCATAATCGCTTTCGAGAGTTGCAGGTGATAAGACTATTCCAGGTTTACTGAAGCTGACTCCACTTTCGAAAGAAATAGTGACTGAAGTTTGAGTCTCAGTTCCAGAACTGTTCAACTCGGCAAAGAACTCTCTCATCTTCAGGAACCATGAGAAATATGCGTTGGCTTTGCATTCGATTCTGACGCAGGAGATCCATCCGCTCCAGGTACCTTTATACGACAGCTTGGAATGATGTTGGATCTATAGTTGTAATCATTGCCATTGCTATATGCAAAGCGAACAAGTTTAGGCACATCAAAATGCGCCTCTTCTAGATCATCCATTCTCAACAACTGTATTTCCTTGAGAGACCGACTGGATATATTGATTCTTTGCATCTCGTTGTTAAGATCAACATGTAAGACTTCGATTCGGGCAAATTTATGTTCAAAGTCGGTCATAACACTACAAAAAACTGAACCTTATACTTTGCCCCTTTTACTTCGATTTTTTTCTTAACCCCAAAAAACCAAGGTAAAAAGTTCTTTTACCTCGGTTGATTTTTTTTCGAAATAAAAGGTATTATTTACCTTGGTTAAAAAATGAGGTAAATAGTTATTTTTTTACCTCGGTTGTATGGAAAACGAGGTAAATAATTTTCAAAATCAAAGTAAATAGAATAACCGATGTATGTGCAACATCGTTTGGGGTGGTCAGATCATGTAGTATAACTTAATCTTGACATGACCGACCTTACTAGTTACATCGTTTTGACCGACTTTTAGTTGATATCCAGGGCGTCGCATACGACAGGACTTAGTCAATGACTTTGGTCCCACTGACCAAATTCAATCATACGATACCCAAAATATTTCTCCCCATTCCGAGTTCCCTCTTTGAAATTCAAATCCACATTCTTGGAGGTGGCCAATAGGGTTGTTGATTGTGCTCAATCACCAAGTAAGTTTTTCAATATCACAGATTTGTAGTTTCATCTTCAAATTAGGTTCTAGGTTAATTTATTTCATATGAGAGGATGTGCTTAAGTATGGTTTGATTGAAATTAGGCATTTCATCATTGGATATGGGTTTAGGTTATATATATATATATATATATATGTATATATATATATATATATATATATATCTTTGTGTGTGTGTATGTGTGTGTATGTGTGTGTTTATGCTAGTATAATGAATATTTTTGTTAACATTTATATATATGATTTGTGTATGCATGTCATGAATTGAATGAATGTAAGTGGATGTATTTTTTTTTCTTAGATAGGTCCATAAAGAGTGTGTACCCATTATTGTATTGTAGGAATGTCTATGGATAAAACTCATTGTTATGATGAAGATCGAACAAGCGAGGGGTGTCAATCTTTTGTACTCCCTCTCTCCCAGCCCAAATTACCTACCTACTTTATGAGATTATCCTCTTTCAAAGTTTGACTGCATATTTGAATAGATACATGAAAAATAATATTATCGTATGTGATATTGTTAAATTTATCGTAACTAGTTTCTAAAAATTAAATTTTTGTTTGTTGTTATTAAATGTAGCTAAACATATTAACGGTCAAACATGTGTCTCGAACGATGTGCAAGATTGGGTTGTAATTTGGGATGAGATGAAGGGAGTAACCAACTTCATTGAATATGCATTTGCGAATGCCACGAAGGATAATTTGTCTTATGTATATTGTCCTTGCAAGAAGTGTCAGAACACTGCTATTCATGAACAAGCAATTTCTCTGCAGGAAGAATTATTTATATACAATTTTTATCCAATGTACATAATATGGTTTTGGCATGGGGATAATGTGGATGAGCATACTAGAAATGAAGGAGAGGCCGAGAAGGATGATAGGATGGATGAGTTGGTTGAGGAGATTGTCAAGAATTACAGTGGAAATCCTAAAAGAATTTCAGACCTCCACGGGCATAAAGACACACTTCTAAACAATGGATGCCCCGAAGGACTGATTGTTTTGAAGGCTACGTTACAATTGATGAATGCCAAAGCTAAGTATTCCTATAGTGATGTCGGTTTCTCTGCTTTGTTGAAAGTGTTGAAAGAAATGCTTCTGGTTGGTAATAAACTGCCCAAAAGGGTATATGAGTCGAAGAAGGTACTATGTCCGATGGGCATGGATTATGAAAAGATACATGCTTTTCGAAATGATTGTATCTTGTATAGGGGAGCTTTCCTGAATGCGAAGGACTGCCCTAAATGCAATGCTCTAAGGTTCAAATTGAAGGAGGTCGATGTTGATGGAGAAATTGGAAATTGGCAGACGAAGAAGGTTCCAGTCAAGGTAGTTTGGTATCTACCTATTATTCCTCGTTTGAGAAGATTGTTTGAAAATCTTGAGGATGCTAAGAATTTGAGTTGACATGCAGATCAGACAGTGGTTGATACTGAAGTGATTAGTCATCCAGCTGATGGTGATCAGTGGAAGAAGATAGATGTAACCTTTCTGCTCTTTGGGAATAATTCACATAACTTGGGGCTTGGTTTTTGCCCCGATGGAATAAACCTGTTTGGTAATATGAGTAGCAATTATAGTTCTCGACCGGCGATGGTAATGATTTACAACTTGCCCCCTTGGTTGTGCATGAAAAGGAAGTACATAATGTTATCTCTAATGATCTACATTCCGAGACAACCAGGCAACAATATCGATATGTACCTAGCCCCCTTGGTGGATGACTAGAAAAAGTTGTGGCATCTCGGAATTAGAATGTACGATTGGTTTCGGAAGGGGGAGTTTGATTTCAGAGCGATGTTGTTCTGCACGGTTAATGACTTTCCCGCATATGGGAACCCTTGTGGTTATTCCGTAAAAGGACACAAGACATGCCCAATTTGTTTAGATGGCACATATTATTGTCAGTTGAGGCATGGAAGCAAGAATGTGTACCTTGGTAACCGGAGATGGCTTCCAACAACTCATCAGTGGAGGAATAAATGTGATGAATTCCATGGAAAGGTAGAGTTATCGTCCCCTCCTCCTGTATTAACAGGTGTATCAATCTTGTACATGTTGCAAGATTTTCATAATGACTTTGGGAATGGTAAGAGGAAACCGAATGTAGCCAGTAGTTGGAGGAAGCGTTCCATATTTTTCAAACTACCATATTGGTAGAAACTTGACGCCCGACACTGTTTGGACGTGATGCATATTAAAAAGAATGTATGTGACAGTTTGGTTGGTACTTTGATGAATATTCTGGGTAAGACAAATGATGGCGTGAAGTCAAGGAATGATATGGTTGAAATGGGAATTAGACCTGATTTGGCCCCATAAGTGCGGGGGACAAAGACATACTTTTTAACAACTTGTTACACACTTTCAAAAGCAGAGAAAGAGTTGATATACTCTGGTATGAAGGGAATGGATGTCCTGAAGGGATACTCACCCCGGGTAAGAAATCTAGTGTCCGATGAGGGATTGAGATTGGGGAGTATGAAAACTCACGATTCACATCGTTTGATTCAATATTTTCTCTCGGTTGCAATTAGATCCATCTTGCCAACTCATGTCAGGAAGTGCTTTACCTAGTTGTGCTGCTTCTTTAAGGAAATTTTTTGTAAAGAGATCAAGCATGGGAAATTGGAGGAACTGCATGAGGAAATAGTTATTGTGTTGTGCGAGTTGGAGATTATTTTCCCCCATCATTTTTTGACATAATGGTGCACTTGTTGGTTCACTTTGTACGTGAAATATTAATTTGTGGTCTTGTTTATCTTCGATGGATTGATCATTTCGAGAGATATATGAAGATATTCAAGAGTTGTTTGAAAAATCAGTTTCACCCAGATGCCAGTATGGTCCAGAGGTATGTGACTGAGGAGGCAATAGAATACTGCATGGAATTCTTGAAGAATGAAGAGTCGGTTGGCATACCAAAATTGCGCCATGGAGATAGAGTGGGGGGAAAGGTTTTCGAAAAGGAACAACTCGAGTATTAACCTATGATGAGTTGATGAAAGTACACTTATATGTCTTGCGCAATTTAGATGTGGTTTGCCCCTACGTGGATATGCACATGGTGTCTATCAAAGAGAGACACCTCAGTTGGTCGGAGAAGCAAGTACTTGCCGGACACAATCACACCTTCATTGATTGGTTACAAAAAACTGTAGTTGGAGAAAGTCAAGGTGATACCTTGAATTGGTTAGCCTTCATGCCTTCTGCTACAGCGATTTCTTTCACTGGCTATGACATGAATAGGTATACGTTTTCAACCCTTGAATGAGATACGCACACGTGAACAAAAAACAGTGATGTTAGCATAGTTTCTCAAAGGATAAGAATCCAGTGTATGGGAACATGTCGTACTATGGTGTGATTGAAGAAATTTGGGAACTTGTCTATAACATTTTCAAGGTCCCAGTTTTCAAATGAAAATGTGTTGACAACAATACGGGTGTATCAATTGATGAGCTATGTTTTAGAGTCATCGACTTGAGCAAGACACGTTCTACTAGAAATCCATACATCCTTACATCACATGCTATACAAGTGTTTTATGTAGAAAATCCTTGCGATTCTTGTAAATCAATGGTGATTGAAGGGAAAAGCCAATTTGTGGAGGAGGTTAGTCCATTCTCATTGTCAGAGATTATTCCACATACATCACCCATTGGCACTGATGTTAGTCAGGAATAGATAATTGGTGTGGAGCTAGCATTGAGGAGAGACCACAAGGAGGGTGTTTGTATTAAGTGGCATCCAAAATCGAAGAAGAAGAAAAAGAAGCATACTTTGTTCCCATGTTATAGGTTTTAACGTTGCATTATGCCATTATCTATTGATTATTAATTCGCTAAGGAGATACTAATGATGTATAATTGGCAACCATTTGACATTCCCATTTTGAATTGAATCACATAAGTAAAGGTTTTGGGATGTAATAGCCGACTTCGCACAACTTGGCATTAGACGAATCGGTATGAACGAGAGCTCTTGTGCGACTTTGCACAAGAGCCACATGATCATTAAAAGTAGAGTCTGCAACATCAGTTAAATTGTTGATAAGGTGGTCGACTGAAACCAGTACCCAAATCCACAAAACCAATTAATTCTTGCGACTCGCAGACAAGTCTGTAAGACTTCATTTCAACCATGTAGTGTTTTAAGGAAAGCCTGCAACATCGCACACTACAAACATTGATTCATAAAGTGAGAGTTAAAAAATTCTAACCAAAACTTAGAATGTAAAACCTACGAGGAAATCATTCCGAGTTCACACCAACCTAGTCCACAATAGTTCGTAGCAAAAATATAGATAACACACCAAACATGATACATTAATTGTATTGTACATACGCAAAATGATAACATCATTAAATTCTAGCATACAATCGATACCATAATAAATCTCTAAAACAGTACACACCATTAATAAAATTCATTACATAATCCAACTAAACCTAAAGTCACATCAAAGCTTGTCTGCAGCCATCTTGGGTACCTGATCATCCTTCGTCTCAGTAACATTGCTGCCCTCCTCATCCTTACTAGACCCCGGACCATTGCTGGAACCCACCGAATCTCCATCAGTGGCCAGTGCATCATCATTTGGGTTCTCGACCACCAATTCATCTTCATTATCCACTGCCCCCCCTCCTACAGTCCCAGGGTTAAGAAGGACCCTCAGCCTTGCTAAATCTGCAATCATCCTCTATTGGTTTCGCTCTAAACGCAGCATATTAACCTTCATCTCCTCCATGCCCTTCAGGAGAATGATCCAGGCACTACGTTTCAGCCCTTATGCTACAAAAATAATGTCCAACATATTATAATTAGTTACTTTGTTAAACTCTAGTTATGGAAGAAAAATAAATATGACCAATTTTCATACCGGAAGTGGATGAGAAAGGATGTCCAGCTTCACTGGCTGATTGAGTTCTCTCTTGTCCAGGGGTGGCTTTTGGATCAAGATCACCCTTGGAGATGTCCCTTGGAGATGTTGCGACCAACCCACTTAACTGCCTCCCAATGCCAATGATTTTGGCCAAAATAGTTCTCATCATATGACCTTGGGGAGATCTTTTGAGGGAACCAGATGGGAACCCTCTGTTTCTCCATGAGGGTAGTTATTACGTTGCTGTAAGGGAGGGTCCTTCTCTTATTGAATACAGCGACCGTGTGCATCTTCTTGATGATGGTGCAACCAGGGTCAATAATCTTATTCTCGCATATGTGCCAGTAGAGGATAGAGCCGTTGATTATGGGCTCGGAAGGATGGCTAGTTGGTATCAGGCAGTGGCAGATGAGGTAGTACTTCATTTCTCCTCGAGCTTGAGAACATCAATCTTGATTTTTCTTGGTTTGAAAGCCCTGATGCTCACACTCAGCTACCCTATTAGGCCAGTTACCAAGGCAATAGACTTAGAGTCTTTCAACCGGGTTTTTCGGATCTTTACCAACTGTGCACCCAATAACCTCGTTGACTAGCTCAATTTTCAATACCATATTGACGTCGTTAACTCAATTTTCGTACTTCCTGGTGCTGAGACAAGTGAAATTTGAGTAGAACTCTTTGACCTCATTCTCATACGTGGACTTGTCCAAGCAAATCAGCCCCTCCATCCCCGACGGTTTGAAGGGCTCGAGGAATACATTAAGGTAGAGCCGCTGCACATCACCTGGCTTCATGCATCTCACCTCCTTTAGCCACCTTTTGCATATAAGATCAGTGTAGCGTTTCTTGTTTTCCTTCGTGAAAAAACATTTATCGTCAAAGGTTGGTAGTAGAGGGGCTTCCTTTTCCTTCTTCGCACGAGACGTGCCTGCCTCGCCTCCCTTTGCCCGGGACCTTTTGGCTGTACTTTTGATTGGCATCTGATGGACAACATTTTAAACAATTATCAGTGATATGATCAACTGTTTTGATGTTGAATGATAAATAATGAACGAGCTCGCTGACATATTGATAACAATTTGACTGCCACGATTTACCGTAGTGAGGTCGCACATTCAAAAACATTCATCAAGTTATGAATGTGCGACCTCGCAGAGCAGTTCAGTTAGGCCAAATTGTTAGCGACGTACAAATGAATGGTCAAAAAATGCTAAAGGGTACAAGAAAAGCTAAGAACTCTCTCAATGCGAAGCAAATATGCTAAAAATCGAGATTAACCCCATCACATCCACCCCATTTCATCCATACACCAAAGAACATTATGATACACTATAAAATTAGCCTAAAACCTAATCAATCACATAGAAGTAAAATAAATCTTGCACGTTGGATTAAATATACACATTTCAACAACATTTAAACTCAAACCATAATCCTAAACAACTAAAACAATAGATTAAATAAAAAAATTTGACCTTGTCTAGGGTTTGGGAATAATGTGGAACGCTCCTTTGCAGTTGATGGCTAGTGACGAACAAAGAGCAGTAGAAGGGCTTTAGTTTTTGATAAAGAGGCAGTTTGGCGGTTGGATTGGATGATTTAGTGGTAATTTTGTGGAAGGGAGAAGTTTTGAATGTGCGACGTCGAGCTCTTGGAATGCGATGGGTTGGAGCTTCGCCCCTTTAAGTACTCCGACAGTACGGTGTCGTTTAACCACGTAGTGTGACCTCACAAATATTCTTGACCTTACCGTACACTACATGAATAAGGGACGAGGTCGCACTACGGGGTTACTGGCCAAATATAACAAGTGGCCCAATTGTCAGAACACTTTAGGCTTGGCCAAATGGCCCTATACAGCCACTAGCTCACTTCAACGCCGGCTACATCAACATTATGATGACACGCTTGCGACCTAGCATATTGCACTAGGCCAATTAAGGGTCTTGGCCCAAATTCATTTAAACACTAGCCCGAATGCCAGACCCAAGGTAAGTTTCTTGAAATATTGATAAGATAAATATCAAAAGAAAAAATAAATGAGATCATCAAACTAATCTCGAATGGTTGTCCATTAACCCTGAGCTGTTGTTGTCAGGGCCCAAGATCAAAACTTGTACCAAAAACACTATCAAAGTAAAACTGTTAATCGTCTAACATGGTACCAAATGTGATACATTGTATAAAATTATCTCACATGGTTCAATGAACAATGGTACCATGTGTAATGTGTTGTACTAGATTATCGTTTATAAGTGTGATACGTTGTACTGGATTACCCATTGTAATCTCGAAGACTTACGGCTAATGCTTCTTTCTTAGACTGTTAATCCTCTAACATGGTTCAATGAAAAATGGTACCAAATGTGATACATTGTACAAGATTACCCTTTATAATCGTCTAACATGTTCGTACAATTTTGTTTGTAATACTTTAGGTCCGTTCTCCATGTATAACTAGATTACCCTTTATAATTGAGCCTTGCAAAACTGATATTCGCATGTTTCGAATAACATTGGTTTTGCAAGGCTCTTAACAATGTTAATTTTTTATTTACACCAAGGGAAAACATTATTGCCCAATAGTATTGACTATTCATGGGAACATGGGAGAACCCATTGTAATTACTATAACTAACATATAGTAGTTTATTAAGACAAGAACAACTATGCCACACCCTACACAAACGCAATAAATGAACAATTACTGTCCAAAACATTAAACATCTTAGAAGACCGGGTGTTCGTGGGGATAATGATAATTCCTCGTTCAATAAGTAGAACTAACATTATTGTCTCGTATAAAATGGACTGTAACAAGCCCTAAACACGTCCTACTGTATTGAACAAATAATGTTCCTCCTAATATGAGCATAATTGGTTTGATGTTCTAACTTACGGTCGGTTGCAATATTTGACCACTGACATGTATATGACAGCGCCAGTGACAGAATTCACTTTACTTGACGGCTATTTTTTTGAAAAATATCACTTAAATTCGTAAAACAATGTAGCTATACTCCTCTAATAACATCTTATGTGAGTATTGAAGAAAAATATTAAGTTCTATATTATAACTAATTATGGATATGCTAGACATACCCTAGCTGTCGACGTATTGGTAACTTTGCATTTACCGAGGATAGGTCGAAGACACAGTGATGTTGGTCATAATAGTGAAATGGGCCATTTGGTCCACAAACAGGCCCAACATATGAATTCCAAACCACAAAAATGGCGAGGTCGCTAACAAGAGTATAACCCGAGACTAGAACAAACATAGTGCAAAGTCGGACATTCATATGGGATGGGCATGTTGGGCCATTTTTGACCCACTAGTAGGCCTAAATTAAATGATTAATGGGTGTCGCACAAACCATGCGACGTCGCAAGAATGGCAGGAGAATGCAAGTATGCGTCATACTTAGAAAATAAAGGCCCAAAATCTTTGAAAGATCATTTATTGCTGAAAATAGAGCCATCCATCCTCCAAGAACCAAATTTCCTCTTCCTCAACTCCTTTCTCCTCCAAATTATCAACCACAACAAGAAATCACATCAATCTCCCTATTATATGCTAAATGGAGGTCACCAAAGTTGGGGATGAGGAGGTCACAAAAGTTGGGGATTCCATGCATCAAAATTGTGGTAAGGTTTAATCTTTCATACCATACCAACATGATCGTATTGTTCATTTTATATTCCTTGACATTGAATGTTGAATGGGGGTTTGTTGCTGTTTTGTGTCTTATGTATCATCTATTTCTTATATGACCAATACATGAAGGGTTGTGTGTGGCTACTTTAAAGATTACATTTTTAAATGTGTATTGTATGTACCACTTGTTGAAGTTTTCAAATGGTGCTTATTTGATATGGAAATGTCATGAAATGCTTAATTTTTTTCATTTCTTCTAATCATATGGAAATCATCTTCATCGAAGATGATCATAGAGTGTCCCTTAATAGATGATATGGTGTTATTCTGGAAAAATCCTTGATTTAATAGCATTTTCCAATAATTATTTAGTGTGCATAATTCACGCGGGTGTTGTGTATTACAGTGTTTTGTGATTTATGACCTTTCTTTTTAGGTCGTGGTGTGGTAATCCATGATAAGAGAAAATAGTCCGAAGGAGGTAGAGAGCAAAATGAATCGAAAAGATGTAAGCAAGGTTGGGGTAGGGCTATTTGCAAGGAATTAATAGACATGGTGGACACATGTATGAAATGTCCAATGAAATTTGACCATATTGAAAATGCGATAGGCGAGGATAGAAATTGGTGGTCTAGCTACCTAAATTGATAGCTAGGACAAATGTTGATATTTTCTTGTACGAGTCTTGGCCATAGAGTGGAGGAGGCCTTAGGAATATTTGTTGAATGGCCATTTTGTTTGGTCTCTGTTATGGACAAGGTGCCCCCGCCCCCCCTGGCCCAAGAAGATAAAAATAAATTTGGTCGTAAGGCTATGAGCACATACAAAAGTTATTTACATAAATTTTCTAATTGTTTTAACATATATCGAGCCAATCAATAGTAGCCCGGCCAAATCATCAAGTACATGTGAGGATCCAAAACCTACAAAGGCCCGTGTCTCCAGAGTGAAGGCACCGCCATTCAATCCATCGAAGACTGGGTCTCTAAAGACCATCCATGCGATTGTGAAAACTCACCCTCCCTCATCTTCGTACAAAATTACCATGGATGAAGTTGGTATTTTGGGTTACAAGGTAAATCCAATCTTCCGGAAGGAGGATTCGAGGCATTATTCCATTTCAATAATGTCCCCCACCCGTAATGCAACCACATTGCATGTAAGTATAAATGAATCCATGAAACAAACGTCCGTCATTTTTTTAATTATTGTGTTTCTCCTCAATTTATCGAGACTAACTATGTATGTAGGCTTTTGCATATGCAATCAAATTCCAAAATGAAAAGGTGGATAGAGGTTTTTTCCCCTTCAAGATGCAACATGAACATGTGGCGATGGAAGAGCGTGTGGCCTACTTGAGCTCCTGGTTGATAAAAAGGGACAATTCGATATATATCGCACCCTATTACGAGATGTGAGTCAACTCTACTACCTTCCTAAAAAACTAATGTTTTGATTCTATTAGAGATTATTTAATTATAATGAATTAATGACAATTTCATTTTTCTAGCAAACATGGATGGTCACCGTCATCGTTATTCCCACAAGCACGGTGTATTAGTTCGATCCATTACATCAAACACCCCCGGAGACAATTTCATTCGCAATTGCAAAGGTGATGATGGATCCCTTAATCAACCCCTGCAAGGCATTCCATTGGAAATCCCTAAAGGTTAGAATTCAAATCTAAATATAAACATGACACAATTATTTCTATAAGTACATCTCTATGGGATCCTAATCAAATTGTGTGTATCGATAGGATAAGAAAGAATCGGCCCCATCGAAAAGCGGTTACTATTGCATACGCTTTATGAAGGACTTCGTAGCGAATGTGAATGAGAATCAATTAGACCTAGGAAAGGTAACTCAAATCCACACATTTAGTTTCAATAAACAATGAAATGGACTACGCTCAAACTTTGTATTTTACTCCGTCTTGTAGTATATTCCCGAGGATAATTTACCATACGCAATAAGGCATTTGGAAAAAGTACGCGAAAGTTGGGCGATTTTGATGGTAAAAATTTTGAAGGATTTTCTTAACCCACCCACTATATGAGGAACTATTTTTAGGTTAATTTTTTTGTGCAAGCATCATTTTCTAAAATGCCCATTGATACTTTCCTAGGTTTTTTTTGGACGCCTTGATGTAGATCCCTATCTACTTATAGAGTATCAATGGTATAGTTCATTTTGTGAGAATTTTGATATCTTTTCATGTGCGTCGAAGGTGTATTATGTATCATTCTTGTATGCATGCATTACGCGTGCTGTAGCTACATGACCTCTAAATGGTGTTAGAGGCCGGAAACACATTTTTAACGAAATTTATATTGTTGTTTTTATTAATGTAACGACATCGCTGGTGTAGAATATACCATTATGTTCAAACGACAGCAAAGCGACGTCGCCAACTGGTCACCACAGATTAGCGACAGTACCATGATATGAGCGACGTCCCTTAAAATGACCTCGCAAATACCTCGTTCATCGTGTAACTGACACATCCATCGCACAACTGCAAGTGAGGTCGGTATACTAAAACGACTTCATAGCATCAACATGCTAAGTCATCATCGCACAGGTATCGACTAATTGAGGTCGATCATGACGATGTCGCACTATCCCGTAGATGTCGCACTTTCTAGACGACGTAGTTCAGTGGTCGGATGGTGGGTCAATAATCACACATTCACCCCAATTTTTTTGTCATAAAACCGAAGTAAAAGAAAATAATTACTGCGGTTTGTAACCGTAGTCAAAAGAAGATGATTGTGCAACGTCGGTAACAGGAATGAGCGACTTCGTGTAGAGGAAGGGACGACTTCGTACATGAAATTCGCGACATCACTTTTGGCGAAGTCGGAAGCTTCTGGGTCTCTCAGCCACCTCAACTAGTTACCAACGTTGCATGGTATTCGGTATTCCCGTCGGCCATTGGAGTTTACCTCGGTTATTTTTCCAAAAAACCGAGGTGAAGACTACTTTTACCTTGGTTTTGAACCGAGGTAAAAAAATACCTTTTTACTCCGCCCACATTTACCTTGGAAAAAAATCGAGGTCTAAACTCATGTAGAACCAAGATAAAAGGTGTTGTCTCTTACAGTGTAAAATCATCACAGGTGAGGACACGGCGGAGTGATAAAATCCTCAGATTTTGACAACAATGTTTGAAAGATAAGTTGAAGGGGTCTCTGTAGCACCAATAAATCTGCAGGCAAGCAATGGAGAACTCCTCATCATCTTTTCAAACACCCCATCTTTCATGCATACATGTTCAAGACGAAGTCTTTCAAACACCCCGTCGTCTAAGATTAGACCACATTATTTTTCCATTTGGTCGTAAATGACATTTCTTCAAACTTAGATCCACCACTGATTCAGCTCCAAAAACATATTGCGGTAAGAAAAGATGCATTCCTCCTAAATGAGGATAAGACAATAACCTTAGAATAAAGATCTTGGGACTTAATCTGATGGTTAGATTGATGCAATTGTATTGAACATTATGTTAGAATAAATCAGATTACTCATTAGATTATGATTACTATGATGACTAGATTAAAGTCATTTCATTATTTTACATCTATTGTAATCCCTCTATATATTCAATTCGTCAATATATAATTACTTATGGGAAATCACTTTATCATGCTATCAGAGGCTCTTCTGATCCAAACCCTTAAACCCGAGCCTACTCTCAAATTTTGGCCACCTCCTCTCCCCTCTATTTTTCCCGGCGACCGACTCATCCCCTCCCCCTTTTCAGATCAAAAATTCTGGCGTCCCTCTCCCTCATCATGGCTCAAGAAAACTATTGATACGATATCAAAATATCATTTATCTACAGTTTTCTTAGTAGGATAATACTATAGTCTTTTTCTATTGGGTTTCTTAATGAGGTAGTGTGATTATTTGTAATTTATTTCATTTTAGAATAATGCCCATATACTCATCCATGTTGACTTAGAAGATTTTTGGTTATATTTTAATTAGGGTTTAGAATATTTAGTTCTGATTTGATTAGAATTAGATTTGGTAGGATTAGATAACGCAATATTCATTCAAGATTTATCTTGAAGAATATAGTAATTTATTTTAGATATTTTAGTTAGATATGATTTAAGATTCTTAAACCTGTCATAAGTCGATTCAGTTTCCAGTTGCGATTAGGGTTTAGGGCGAGATCTAACCCTACAAATAGGGGGGCCTTGTCCACGAATTACACACTTTTATCAATAAAATACACAAACTTTTGAGTTTATAATCTTTACTTGCGACCTAATTCCATTATTGCTTAACTCCGAGGGCTAGTTAAGTATCAATAAACTTTATGACCCGACCCCTCGGGCTAGTTGGAGAGCAAGTCAAAATTAGGGGTACCCCGGGGGCTAGACTTCTGAATTTCGTGCGGCACACTAAGGTTTGTGAGTTCCCTTGTTTTGTCAAAGATCTTAATTCCACAATCCAAAGTCTTTGCAAGGAGATTTATGTCAACTATCCTACAATACTCTGCTTCATATGATGCAGATCAAACTCACTTCATCAAACTCACTCTGCTTCATATGATGCAAATCAAACTCACTTCATTAAGCTGGTTATGTTCTTCGTCCTCAAGGCTTGTATGGATTCATTGATGTCACTAATCCTCGTCCGACTCCACCACCACCGCCGCCTGTCCTCTCCTTTGCCTCAACAGTCTCAACTCATCCAGGTGGTAGTAAGGTTGATTCCAGGGTTGCTTATCAGAAAGCAGAAGATGAGTATGATCAATGGGTTGATGAAGATCAACGTGTCTGCAATCCACTATTTTCCTCTCTCACCGCTGAAGTTCTCGCGGAACTCCCAGATTGTGCCACCTCCAAAAAGATCTGGGATAATCTTGCTCTCACCTATCTTAACAGCAGTGCCTCCACCATTCTTCGTTTTTGCGCAGATGCACATTGTATTCGTAAATCTGGTACAGTTCATGAACTTCATCTCAAGTTTAAGGAGAGTTTTGAACAATTATCTGTTATGGGTAATCCAGTGTCAAATGTTGATAAAATTGTATGGGTTTTGACTGCTCTTGGCCCTAAATATAAATATTTTTCTACCCCATCAATTAATGCTGTACCCACTCTGTTATATGTGGATGTTCTTGTCCGTGCCAAAAACCATGAGGCCTTTTTGCAAAATTTACTGGGACAATTAGGATCAACTGCCGGACCAGTGGCGTTTCAGACCGACGACCAACCCCATGCTGGCCGCGCGTGAGATCATACACCGACTAAAGGCAGTCACGCGACGTCGATCACGGTGGGAGATTCAGCGGAAGACGCAATGGCCGGCAGCCCTGGTTAAGCTCTTAGGCGGCTGGTCCAGTCCCAGGCCGAGATTGTCCGCACTGCACCTAATGTGGGCGTCTTGGTCATTATATTGTGACGTGTTATCAGATGTAGGCCCAGCCAAGTCGTTCAACATGTACACATTTGGCAGAAAATTATCACTCTTATCAGCAGGCAGAGCCATCCTCTAAAATGTCAGACTGGTATATTAATTTCAGAGTAACCCAACATATGTCATCATCTTCCTCAGGCCTAGACAGTGTCACCCCTTATACTGGTAAATCTCGAGTTCTTGTTGGTAATGGTGCTCCTATTATGACCTCTCATATTGGTGAATCTAAAGTTTCTTAGAATTTACGATTTCTGGTTATGCCTAATATTACTATGAACTTACAGTCCATTAGTAAGTTAACCAGAGATATGAGTGTGCTGATTACATTTGATGATCAGAACATTTTGATTCAGAACAAAATAACTAGGGCCATCGTGGGCCTGGGGCACAGTGAGGATGGACTTTATGTTTTAGGCCGGGGAGATGCAGCTTTTGTTTCAGTTTTACAGTAGAATAAGAGTCAAGCTTCTTACGATTTATGGCATGCACGCCTAGGTCACGTGCCTATTGCAGTTATTTCTAGTTTGAATAAATCTAGATTGCTTTCAGTTTCTTCTTTGTTATCTAAACTGCATACCCACGTCCCCTGTGTTATGGCAAAAGGTCAACGGTTGGCTTTTGTTGAGAACCCTAAACGTGCTGAGCATGTTCTTGATTTGATACATTGTGATTTGTGGGGTCCCTCCCTGGTTTTATCTGGAAATGGTTTTTGCATATTATGCTTTATTTGTGGATGAATTTTCTATATTTACCTGGCTATATCCTCTTCGTCGCAAATTGGATCATTGACACTTACTTGCAGTTTGAGGCATTTGTTGAAAACCAATTTTCTTCAAAAAAAATTAAGGTTTTTCAAAGTGATAGTGGCACTAAATTTTTTAGCACTCGACTTCGATCTCATTTTGTAGCGAAAGGTATACATCATCAAGTTTCGTGCCCGTCTACTCCAGAGCAAAACAGGCGCCTAGAACACAAACATTGCTACGTGGCAGAAATGGACCTCACGATGTTGTTTCATTCACATCTACCAGTTTCACGATGGGATAATGCGTTCACGGCGGCTGTCTACATTATTAACCGTCTACCGACTCCAGTCTTGCAGGGATCGACACCTTATGGTCTTCTTTATCACCAGGATCCCATTTATGCCAACTTCCATCCATTTGGTTGTTGGGTCTTTCCTTTTGTTCGTCCATTTGCTGATCACAAGTTGTCTCCCCGCAGCATTCCATGCATTTTTATTGGATATAGTTCTCAGTAAGGGTTTCAGGTGCCTTAACCCTTCTACCGGCAAGGTTCATGTCACTCACCTTTTATAGACACGTTATAAAAGCCAAACGGATATACTCCCTCTATTTTTTTATGTTTGACACACTTAATATTTTTGTTTTTTTAAAATTGTCACATTTACTTTTATGGTAGAAAGTGAATCATTCTTAACAACTCATTAAACTTTCTACCCTCCTTATTCAATTATCTCCACACGTTTCAACTTTATTTTGAGAAAGATTTGCATGTCCTTTAAATCATATCATCTGGATTTGCCCATTATCAAATGGCATATTCCAAACTTGCCAATTAGGGCTTTGGAGAAGGGGATAGCAAGGATGTCAATTTTGTTGTCAAGGTAAAGCAGCACGACTGAAGGTGGGGTGGAGGGGAAGAACAGAGGGTGAGTAATTGAGAGTTTGAGCATAGTTTAGAGGCGCCACCATCCATGCCGAGACTAATATATGGGTGGTTGAGTTCCCTGTGGGCACCGGTATATATCGTGAATCAGTGCTTGAACCTCGAAACACTGTGATTTACCCCCTAATCGACTGTGCTGCCGGGATGATGGGCCCTGAGGGCGAGGATATCGCCTTTTACTAATATATGGGTGGTGGAACTGGAATCCAATGAATGCATAATGTAAGTCCGTTAAAAGAGAAGAGGGGCTAATATATGGGTGGTGGAACCGGAATCCAAAGGAAGCACAATGTAAGCCCGTTAAAAGAGGAGGGCGTTTAAGAATTGTTCTACTCCAGAGAGACTGAGAGAGTATTCCTTTAAATTTACAATTTTCATTTCTTCTGATAAGATATACTTACTCTGAACATATACCCTACATATATTAATTAGACAACAAAAATGCATATAAGTTATTAATCATTTCTGCTTCACTATAACTGCACTCGTCATCTGGAGCTTTTCATACTCCAGAATGGTAAACCTGCAAGTAAATGATCAATTGATTAATTTTAAGTGAGCCACCGCATCAACCGTCAGCTATGTGATCAAGAGTTAGTATAAATTCAGTACATTTGGCTGGGTGTTGTCATGTAATAATAATTAGGGTTGTTCAAATTGCCCTGACCCATCCCCTTCCGGCCGGGTCGGATCAGATTTTGACCTGTTTGCAATGTTACCCATTTTCTTTTCTAAAAAATAGAAAAATAATTAATTTAATACAATATATCCACCATTAATTTACTTTATAAACAATTTTAACATTCTTGAAAAAAAAATATATTTAAAAAGCTAAAAATATATTTTTTAAAAAAACAAGTTTACTATTTTTATGACTTCGGTCAATTTTGATCCATGACAGTCCGACCCGACCTGACCCTAAATTATGTGAATTTTGACTAGGCTCATTTGACCCTAAATTTAGGGTCAATTTGGGCTAGGTCAGCTGACCCGACCCGCCCAAGCCGACCCATGAACACCCCTAGTGTGACACGTATAGAGAGTCAAAACAAAGGTTATGTGATTCAAGCTGCCAAACGAGGTTATATGATTCAAAAGAAACTAGATATTTCTGTAGAACATCGCTTGTTTTTTTTCACAGAAACCATGCAATCAGGAACAAAGGAAATGACAATGTGTTTCAAATTATCAGATACAGAGGCACATTAGCCTGCCACTTTTTTCGACCTTAGCTCTAAAAATGATACTCCCTATGTCCCAGCCTATTCAATAAACATGTTTGACTGTAAATATGTGTAGCTACGGACAATAATGGCACACAAAATTTGATATTTAGAAACTACATGTTACGACGAATCTAACAATATTTGATACGATAAAATTATTGTTCATACACATATTCAAATATGTGGTCAAAGTTTCACATCTTTGACAAAAAAAAGATTCTGCGCAGAATAGGCTGAGACAGAGGGGGTAGCAACATTTATGCAAAAAGAAACTAACACAACTCTCCAACTTTGGCTTACAGGTTGGAGTACATCACAACATGAATTTGTTTTTATTGGATGTACCCATTTATCAGCGAAGACTGTCAGCACAGATGAGCATCTAACACTTTTTACTTGAATTTAAATCTAAACGTTTGGCATAAAGATCTGAGCATAGGATTCTTTTATCACTGTATCTTTCCAAAAGTCAAGTTTTACCCCACATTTATAGATGCAGTAGATACTTGTAACTATATATGCGTAAATATAGTGCACATTGGTGGCACACAAACATTAAAACAGATCAGCAAAATCATCGCACATGAAACCAAAAGAGGAATTAATTTTTTTTACACATCATATGATTACAGAAATGTACCTTTACAATTTTATCAGCCTGTCCCACAAACAGCTTTCTTTCCCAGTGAAGTATACATGCCACCACAGAATCGCAAGAGATTGATCCAATGGGTATGGCTTCAAGTTGCGAACCATCTCCAGACAGCTCCTAAATATTTTGGATTTTAGTTAATGAGGAGGGAGCTAAAGCATACTCCCTCTGTCCCATAATTAGAGTCCATCTTATGGGACAGATGTAGTACTATATTTGTATGTATTGCATCCATACATGCGTCATGCGTGTGTGTGTGTTATACAAATAATTCGGCTCACCAATCTCAATGACTGAACTATAGTGAAATATGTTATGCTGATCACTACATTTTCTTCAAAGCCCTCACTCAAATACTGGCATCAAAAATGATGTAGTAGACGATTCTCTAGTCAAATATGAACAGAAATTGCTTTTGGGTCAAGAGAAATATTAACACCTTAACAAACCAAATTGACAATCAATAGACCATTAAATTCATATCGTGAAAGCTTACGTGCACATGAACTTTCTTGTCCCAACCCCCAGAAAAGAGCCACTTCCCACTCTTGGTAATAGAGAAGACAGCTCCACCATGAACTTTAGAGGATTTCAGAAGGACGCTATCACACCAAATCTAGCAAGAAATGAAAAAGAAACTATCAGAAGAAATATTTGAGAAATTATAATCATTATAATCTATTTTCTAAATGGACGTTTAGTATTGTGATTTCTCTAACTATATTCCATGAAAGTAAAATTACAAAAGAAATTATGCTTGTTCTTGGTAATGAACTGAACATCGATAGCATATCAGGCAGTTCCAGATTTTCATACAAGATACAAAACTCGAAGTAGAGTGCATAATAGCATTACCATAACATAGCCATTCTCATGAGCCACAAGAAGCAAATTACCATCCACAGCGAGAGATAGAATAGAGCTCAAGTTCCTGGGCCTGTCCTCTCCGAGTACTGCCACAGGGCTGTGGTCATTAAGGGACCACAATCGAACTGTTCCATCCCAGCTACCACTATAAAGAATTCCACCACTAACTGCTAAAGAAGACACAACTGATCTATGACCACTCATGGTGCACATCAAATTGTAGCCCTGAAGAAATAAGAATATATCAGACAATAGAAATATTTGGCCAGTCAAAATTTTGTGGGAAATAAAATTTAGAAGACCAGCTATAGCAAAGCATTGCCTTCAAGGACCAAGCTTTGATCAACTTGTCACCACTGCCAGTGTACAGATACCCAGTCCCAGAGATGGCGAGGGCATGGATACCACTATAACGCCAATCATTTTGCTCAGAGATTATATGTCTTGGGGTAGCATCTAATGGAGCTGTGGCACCCCAGATGCATATAACACCGCCATTATCGGCACTTATGCATAATGGCTCTCCCTCATCCACAAAAACTACTGCAGTAACTCTATGCTCATGCTTTCTATATGAATGGACATGAGAGAAATCCTGCACGGATTAAAAAATGTAGAGAAGATCAATGAGCATCTAAGTCAAGAAAAAGCCTATTAACATATCCACATTTCAGCAGAGCTGAGCTCTTCTGTGAAAATTTGATTATCAGATCCAAATTACAGAACTGTAGAATGTTCCATGCTATGAATAAAGGAAGAGATATCAAGTTTGCAAATTCATTATGCATGATATCTAAGGCCTGTTTGGATTAAGGAATCTTTGTGTATATGACTATAGGTTCAGTCAGGGCCTGGGGAGAATTACTGAATTGCAGAATTTTTTGACTGGTTACAGAAGTTGGGCTCACTAGTCATGATAAATAAACTACATAAAAAGAAGTACTAGTACGTTTAGAAGGATGTTTGGCATCATTCTATGTAACTCATCTTTACCCAAGGAGAAAACATAAAGACAACCAGAGAAGTGGCATAAATATCAAGAAGAAAAGGGGGGAGGGGGGGACAAAGTTTCATCTTGACAGTATACCTGCAAAGACCAGACATTGACCATTTTATCATGTGAGCAGCTGAAGAGAAAACCTCCTTAACCAATAAATAAAAACAGTAAGTCCAAATCTAGACAGGATGAAGTTAGTAGATAGCTAAAACACTCTAAATAAACCCTCATTCTTTCCAGCCAACAATATTTCATTAATGAGATAATAAAACTTGTCGGAAACAAAGCAACGTGGAATTTTAACCTCCAACAGCTAACCCTGTGATGCAATCAAGATGAGCCTTCAGATCAATGCATTTGACTAGATCGCTGGAGAGACCATTAACAACATCTCCTAGAACCCGTAGTCTCTCGTCTTGATAGGCATCTACTCCATTACTTTTGCCTTTTTCTATCGAATCAGCCACCTGTATAAGTCTTCCTTTTTTAGTCTCCGCCATTGCCTGGCAGAGACTGCTTAAACCTATGCAGCAAATTGGTTTTTTCTCGACCAGTTGCAACTCTGAATAAGAGAATGCATTTAACCTAGGGGCAAAAATCAATTTCCTAACGCACTGCCAAACTTCAAGTATTGTCGGGCGATTTCCAGGATCAAATTCCAAACACTTGCTCAGAAGAGTCCGAACATTTTTTAAGGACTCTGAACCCAATTTCGCATCTAAGGTAGTTATAAGTTTCTCTTTCCAACCAGTGTACGAGCTAAAAAAATCACGGCCTTCCCGATCAATCACAGAGTTACACAGACAGTCATAATAACAAAGCATCTCCTCAGTGAATTGCTCGCCGGAAAGCATCCATATAAGCACACAAGCAATTGACCACACATCTGATCCATACCCGACTTCATATATCGAAGTCCCACGCAATTCGATCCCCACATTCCCTAAAACCTCAAACAACATTTCTGGGCAAGCAAATACATATTTTTGCAAAGCCTGGTTTTTCTGATCCGCATTTCCACCATCTACCATCCTGCAAATTCTCCTCCCCATCAACAAAATCTGACTAAAATCAGCTGAGATGTGACCATATTCATCTAAAGCAAAACACGACACACCCAAGCAACCTACAACTAACCCCTCAACATGCAAATCTCTAACCACTTCACATATCTCCATACCAATCACTCCAAACGCAGCCATTGTACTTCCCCAAAATCCATTTTCCAACTCTCCCACAATTGCCAAACTCCTCGTGAACCTTTCGCACACAATGAAAACACAGTCATTATCCTCATTAAACCAAAATCCAAGAATCCTCCCCACTTTATTAACCTTCCAGCTGGCATTCAAAACCAAACTCAACTGATCCCTTTCACTCTTTTCCATAAACAACAGAACTTTCATGATCTTTGCTTGGTAACTGTACATAAATTTACACAATGATCCTTTTCTCTCCCCTTCCTTATCACTTTCATCCCTATTAAAAACACCTACTTTAACAAAAACTACTTCTTGATTCTCTTTAGTCCTATTATTCACACTCTTGACAATCTTTCCGCCACATAAAGAAAACAACCCATCCTCAGTTTTTTGTTTCTCCAACAGAACGCTGTCGTTGGGAAGGACCCAGTCCTTCCATTCTAAGTAAGATTCAGAAGACCACAGAGTGCCTACAAACATATCATCAATTTTGGACAACTGGGATGATGGTTTCTGTGAATTTACCTTTGTGGGTCTGTCCGGGGGGTTCTGCAGGGAAGACGAGAGGCGAAGGAGGTCTATGTTCTTGGGGAGAGATGAGGGACGATCAGGTAATTTCACAAGCTGCGTGCAGGAGGGGCAGCGGATGACGTTGGGAAAGGGATTGGCCAGCTGCGGGATGCAGAGCTCGCAGGTTGAGTGGCCGCAAGACAGAACTCGAGGAATGATGGAAACCGAGTCGTACACGTTCAGGCACACTGGGCACTCCGGCGGCTCCGGAACCTCCATAATCACCGCCGAGGAGAGAAGTTAATAAAAGTGGCGATGGAAACAACAGTTTATTTTGAGTGAAGTTCAACTTCTTAGATGATTGCTAGATTTGAGCTCAAAGTTATTTTGCAAAGAATAGGGCAAGAGTGATTCTCCCGACACTATTTAAAATTGCAATACATTTCTTAAATTAAATATAAAATTTAAATTTTTTAAAAATATTTTTTTATATCATATATTTTTATATTTTCACCTTCAAATACATATTATTACTTGTTTTAACTTATAAAATACAATATTTAAATTTTATAAAAAATTACAACATTTAAGGCAAATGTCTCTGAGGACTGTCCATAAGGTTATGAAAAGGCCGTCTTTCCTGAGTGGGAATATGCAGATGTAATCCTATGTTGAGGAAAATGTAAATATAACCTTGAGTTGTTTTTTAGTGTAAATATAACCCTATCTATTACACATAAGTGCAAATATAACCCTAAAGTCACTATTCTGGCATTGACTGGCCATTTTCACCCATTGACCGACCAGAAATGGTCAAAATGTCTTTCTAACCTAATACAAAATTTAAAAAGACACAAATAACCCCACCAATCCACCACCAATTCCAATCTGTGCCCCTCCTCGCTACCACCCGAGCCCCGCCCGCTACCACCTAAGCCTATCTCCGTCACCACTTGAGCCCCGCTCGCCACCACCTAAGACCCTCCCTGCCACCACCTGAACCCTGCCCTGCCACCACCTGACCCCCTCCCCGCCACCACCTGAGCCCCGCCCGCCACTACCTGAGCCCCGCCTGCCACCACCTGAGCCCCGCCCGCCACCACCTGAGCCCCGCCCGCCACCACCTGAGCCCCGCCCGCCACCACCTGAGCCCCGCTCACCACTATCTGAGCCCCTCCCCACCACCACCTGAAGCCCGCCCTGCCACCACCTGAACCCTGCCACCCATACTCACCACTTATCCCTTTCCCCTGCCTCCGCTCAGATCTCCGTTTCGCACCTGCCTCATTCCTGCACCTCTGACCACCATCTCTGATCGATCACCTAACTCTGTTGCCTCTCGATGCCACCCGCCGCAAACCCTAGCGCCACCACCAGCCCCAAAGCGCCACCTCTTGCCACCCCACCATAGTGTCACTTCCTCGACACAGCCCCAAACTTCTCGCCACCAACCCCAAACTCCTCGCCATTATCACATCCTCCTCTGACCTAGCCCCGCATCCACCATCGCCAAGCCCCGAATCCACAACACCACCATCGCCATGCCCTAGCCCCGAATCCACAACACCACCATCGCCATGCCCTAGCCTTGAATCCACAACACCACTGGTGAAGCCCTAGTCGCGAGCTCTCCGCCACCACCATCTGTAGATCAGAATCAATAGGAAGAATTAGAAGAATGGCGGCGGCGCAGTGGAAGAACGATGTGGGGGAAGAAGAAACATCGGCAGAGGGAAGGAGAATGGAGCGGAAGGAAAGAGAAAATGGGGTATTAATGTCAATGAAGGTAATATTGTCGTTTGAGAAAGACTAAATTGTTTTTTGGTCCCCTACAAAGTATCTTTTACCATCTTTTGGTCCCTATTTGCAAAACAACCCTCAGACGGTACCCAACAAATTCAAAATAATTTATTTGGTCTCCTAAGGTGGTTTTCAGGTAAGACTAAATAGTTTTCCGGCATAGTCAGGGGTATATTGGTAATTTTACTAATTAAAAATATTTTTAATTAAAAAACATTAATTTTAAAATTTTTAGATTTTGACTTCATCCTGAGCCCTCGAACCTCCTGCCTCGAGCCTCCTGACGAATTTTTTCTTTTTTAAACTCAGGGGTATAATGGTTATTTTACATATTTTGATCAAATTTACCGTTGACTTTCCCTGAAAACCACCTTTGGGACCAAACAATCTGTTTTGAATTTGTTGGGTACCGTCTAAAGGTTGTTTTGCAAATAAGGACCAAAAGATGGTAAAAGATACTTTGTAAGGGACCAAAAAAACAATTTAGTCTTTGAGAAATTGAGGTTTTTTAAATTTTTTTTAAAAACCATCAGTGGCAAATCGGTCATTTCACCGTATTCTGACCTCAAACCAGCTAAAAAGGTTATATTTGCACATAACCTAAATAGATAGGGTTATATTTGCACTTTCGAATAGTGCAGGGTTATATCTGCACTTTCTTCAATTATATAGGGTTATATCTGCACTTTTCTCTAAAGAATATTATCTAGAGTTAAGTGACCATATGACCCTATGTTTTGGTCAAAAGTGTCAGTACGATCCTGTAAAATTTGAAAGTGCAATTATAATCATATTATTTGTTTGAAAGTTCTAATCTAACCCCGAGAACCTTAATTTGGCTAGAATTATGTGAATAGACTATTATGCCCCTGTAAAAACAAATTTTAGAAAGATGTGAAAGGACTGTTATGCCCTCATTGTCTATTTACCACAAACAATTTTCCTTTTTCCTTTTCCTTCTTCTCGATTCCATTTTCTTCTTCTTCTCTCTTACTACCTTTACCCCAACTTAATTTGCAGAAGAGAAAAAGGGGTGTTATTTTTTGTACAGGAAAAACTGACTTTGAAATGACAAAAAGTTGATGGATTACATTGACAGCTCAATGTTAATTACAAAAATTACACATTGAAATTACTTTCAGTTTTACAAAACTTTCCACTAATTCATTACAAATCAACAAATTTAAAATGATTTATTAGCTTATTGCTTCTAAACCGCTGGTTTATTTCTAGTTCATCTTCTTCAGCATCTTCTTCAGCTGAAGAGATCTAGAAAAATAAACAGAACATATTCTCAAATCCAAAAAAAAACATAGTAAATCCTCCAACTCAAAAAGAGAAAAAAAAAATCCAACTTATAAGCTCAGAAAATATCAAACAAATTCTTCAGCATTCAAACCCAAATAATTTTATCAAATAACACAAATTCTTCAACATTCAAAATGTTTTAAATATTTAAACAGCCTTCAAGCAACTAGATCTGAGAGACCATAACCAATTTCCCCATATTATTAAAACTCAACCCCAAAAATAAGTAAAAATTGTTATGAACGCAAGGAGATGACTATTTAACCATTGATTTTTGAAAAAAACTAAAAAACTTGCAAATTTGAAGGAAAATATATGAAGCCACTGCCGTTCATTCGAGCGGGGCAACATCATCAACCCACCCATACCCCTATGCTTCCACTTCAGAGATTCTGGCGAGTGCCTCCACAAGTAAACAAAGAAACCGACCAGCAAACCAGAAGATCTGACCAGCAACAGGTGTGCCGGTAATAGATCTAGTCAATTCCGACGTTTGCACACCTAAGAGAAGAAATGGGCCAACAAAAAAAGAGGATTCGTAAACAACAATTTAATGTTTGCGGAGAAGATGAAAATATTGAGAGGAGAGGAAGGTGAAGATGAAGGAAGATTCAAGAGAGGGGGGAGGGAGAGGAAGAGAGCGCAGGGAGATACAAGAGAAGAGAGAGAGAGAGAGAGAGAGAGAGAGAGAGAAAAGCGGCGTTGAAAAATAAAAGGCAGAGATGAGTTTCCTAATCTTCTCCCTTAAACTCTAATTACCTGCCCAAGAACAATGCCATTTTAGCCAAAATAAGGGGTAAAAATGAAATTTTAGGGCAAGTCAACTTGGCCTTTTTTTTTGGCAAAAATCAGAAATTGTAATTTGAGCTAGGAGACCTCTGAATAGAAAGTGTGCAGTTTGAGCTGGGATGGAGGGAGTATCTAAAAATATGATTCATAATCACTTCAACAGCTCACACACACTCACCGAAAAGTAAATTTCACTCCGGAAAAGTAGAACCCATTGAAAAGTCATGTCGGGTTCTTTAAACATGTCGATTGTGTTAGGCCTCTGCTTGCTCGACACATCCGTGCTTCTATCAACGGTTTCCACCGGTGAGGAGCAGTTTAACGAGGCGGCAGAGATGGGGTGGATGATCACTACGACGGGATCTGGTGTCTTGATCAGAGACGCGGGGGAGGAGTTCGAGATGGACTTGGAATCTAACCGGCGCATCCTAGCCACGTGCCACTACATCAGTTACGGCAAGCTTTAGAGGAACAACGTCCTCTCCTCCCGCTGTGAAGCCTCATACTACAACTGTCACCCCAGAGCTCAGGTCTATCCCTACTATCGCGAATGCAGAGCCATCACGCGCCGTGGGAATAAGAGTACTCACTCCGTCCCAAATTAAATGGTATGTGAGAGAAATTTGGCTGCAAATTTCTACAGTAGAATTTGGCCAGCTTTTCAGAAAAAAGTTGAATTTTGTACTTTGATGTGAGTGAACAAATATTGTTCAAAACTTGTTTAATTGTTACTGATCCCTGACGGGAACAGTAACCATTCCCTCCTTTTTCTAACTTTTGGCTCCAAAATTTCAATTCTGGAGCCAAATGAAACCATTGTTCACAAGGTTGAAAATTTCACCCTAACTTCTATAAATAGGGGCATTTATTACAGCTCCCAATCCAATTCAAAAATAAATAAATTCCAGCCCTCAGAAATATTTTGGCCAGTTCCTGAAGAACTGGCCAGATATAAAAAACAAATCTTCCTCCTTCAGTTTGAATTCATCATTGAGCACAACTGTGATGGTTGGGGCAAACCTGATAGATGAGCAGAGGCAGGAAATAGCCCATTTTCTACTTCACCACTTAAAAAATGAGCAGATTGAGCGGCAACATAAACTGGAGGCAGTACAGAGATGGTCATGTTCAGTTCGAACCAACTCTACCATATGGGCGCGTGTGAAGCAGCAACTTCAAAATGGAGAAGCTGTGAATGCTCGTTAAAAAAGGCATGGGCGGTGTGGCAGAACTAAGAAACCAATCGATGTGGAGGCCTTAATGGCAGTGCCATTTAGGTACCGGAAAACCTGTCGAAACACACCAGCACAGTTGCATGTCGAAAAAATCACCATACATAGAGCTATAGCAAGCAAGGAGATCAGAAGCCACACTAATGCAGTGCATCCACAACTAGGTTTGGCATACAAAGAATCAAGGCTAAAATGGTGCCTAAGTAAACTGGAGTGTAACATGCAGTTCCAGCCCATGGAAAATGTGATACACATCGATGAAAAGTGGTTCTACTTGACAGAGGCAACAACAAGGATATTCTAGGTCCCAATGAACCTGAACCATACAGAATAACTCAAAGCAAGAATTACATTCCAAAACTCATGTTTTTATGTGCTGTGTGTAGACCTTTACTTGACTTAGAGGGTAATGTAATGTTTGATGGGAAAATAGGGGTGTTTCCATACGTGGATTATGTAGCAGCCAAGTACACCACTGTAGATAGACCTAGAGGAACCATGATTCTCACACACATATCATCCATAACTAGATACATCATAAGACACAAGCTGATTCATGAGCTGATACCAGCAATCAAGCATAAATAACCAGTTTGGGCAAGCAAAAACATTTTCATACAACAAGATAATGCCAATTATCACATATTTGCAAATGACCCCGAATTTCTAGCTGGGGCCACCTCAGATGGGTTCAATATACAGTTAGTGTGCCAACCATCAAAATCACCCGAGCTAAACATTCTGGATTTGGAGTTTTTTTGCCTCAATTCAAAGTTTACAACAGCAAAACCCTAATCAAAACCTAAATGAGTTACTACAGGCTGTGTATGATGCAGTTCAGAGATATGATCCAAGAATTATTGACAAGATTTTCCTGAGTCTACAATGTTTCATGGTGGAAATCATGAAATGTAGAGGTGGGAATGAGTTTAAACTGCCACATATAGGAAAAGACAGGCTAAGAATGCTTGGGATGCTGCCCCACAATTTAATTGTTGACCCGGATCTAGTAAGAGGTTGTTTGGAACACATGGTGGCTATTGGAAGAACAAGGCACATTCAAGACCTGCTGATTAGTATGGACATGGTTTAGATGTGCATGGGATCTGTACTTTGGTAGGGTTGTGCTTCTGGATTCAGGTCTAGGGTAAACTTACCAGTTAGTTTTGGTAAAGGTAAGTTTATAGGGCAACCTTGTAAAAGCTAGGAGGACTAAACTCCATTCAGTATGCATGCAATTTGAAAAACATGTGTTTTGAAAATTTATGTTTTAGAACTGAGGCAAAAAAACATTAACCAGAATGTAATGGATGGCTAGACACACACAGCCATTTCATGGCAAAAAACACTACAAGGTTGCTATCCATGTGTTTTTAACAAACACGGTTGCTGCTTATGTGTGAACAAACAATATCATCATAGGTAGCTATCAACTAATACAGGGTGGATTGGGCAAATAATTTCAGAGCTGGGTTTAATAACATCATGCCCTGTCAGGATCAAATCAGTTTCGAGGCTGATAGGCATGGCTGCATGTTTTAATCATTCATCACAGCTACATCATTAATCAAGGGTTCAACCAGCACATAAACATGCTATCACAAATAATTCAAGAAGCTATGATATCTTATATAAAAGGCAGTTACCATATGCCCAGCCAAGGCCAGTGAGTTTTGGAAACATCACTGCATGGCTGCATATGATAACCACAAACACGTACACATGTATAACTTTCAGTGCTCCATTATTGCCCCTGATATGAAACATACCCTGCCTGACTCAGGTTCTGCATCAGATTCAGATGAAAAATGGGGAACAACCACCCGGGTTTCAACTGAATCTGAGTCAAAATCTAAGTGGTTGCACATTTGATCATAAACAACACACAGACTCAAGTACCAGCATAGAAAAAGTTGCGCACGGGCTATCACAGACAAGTAGCACACAAGATATCACAGACAAACACAACACCAGGCAGTTGCACTACCAAGCAAACCTGCATTTAAAGGTAACATGTTAGTAAATTCTCAATAATATTAAATTCCAAAGCAAGTGCAGAAATGAAAGCGTTCGTTTATTACAAACCTCTGAGTAATAAATCTATTTTCTAGCATCAGAATCACTATAACGAACATATACAGTCCAGTTACTAGGATATAGTCAGGCCCTAGTTTCCCAGAAACCAAGCTCACCATACTTAGGGAATTCATTACCCTTGAAGTACACTGATGGATGTGGATCACACCAGGATTCAGAATCAGATTTATCAGAATCAAGGGGCTGTGTTTCATCAGAATCAGGGGGCAGTGTTCGATCGGAATGAGGGGAGTGTGTTGCATGTGGATCAAGGGGATGTGTTTGATCCGAGTCAGGATCTGAATCTGAGTGATACAGGATTGCTTCAGGTACAAGACTAAAATATGTTGCCACGGGGGTATCCCAAGATTCAAACGAATCAGTATCTAGGGCATGATACTGGGGTGGGGTGACTTTACTTCCCTTCGTTTGTGACTCAATGTCATTAAGGGCAGTAAATAAAGCAGGATCAATACTCGCCTGAAACTGAGAGTCATACTTGGAATCACTCAAGGATTGGCAAGGGGCAGACTCACCCTGCCGAGCCATGACCCTGTTACCGTTATCCATCAGGTAAGGGTAGATACAATGGGTGGGGAATGGGTTTCAGAAGAATGACATGCAAAAAAAGTAGTTGCCCATGACTAGGGATGGGACTAGGTTTTCAAATGCAAACTAGCACCAGGAAGAAACAATACAGTATCAGTAAGGTTAAAGTTGGACACGGCTAAACTCTCAGAAAATAATACAGTATTAGTAAGGTTAAATTTAATGGGAGTTTTGGCCAAGGACAGAATGAAGAAACCAACAGAGCTTTAGAACTTATTCATAATTTAACATTGAAAATTATCAGAAAAACACATATACATCACATGCTTGCATTTTCAATATCACATGTTTTTAAATACCACAGAAAAAAAACATAGGACACCCTACTGAAGTCAGATCTATGACATTAAGAATCCATAGAGGAAGAATAGTAAGACAGGGGCACTTCAGTCACAGATCTGGCAATGAAGTTCAACAAATCTACCAATAATCACAATTTAAGCATGCATTTCTAGACAAAAAACACAAAATGCAACGAATCTAGGATGAAAATAACCCGGAACAGGAACAACACCACAAACTAGGGCATATATGTGTCAAATCTGCCAAAGGGCTTCAACATATCCAACAAAAAGCACAAGAAATTTAGGTTTCACAAGTCAAACAATTTAAAACCACATAAATTCTTCACATGCAGCCAGTTTTAGACTTTAAAACTGAAGATACGTGTACATTTCAACGGTTTTAACACACAACCCACTAAGAAACTAGAACCCACAAGTTAAGAAGCAATCAAATCAGTTCAAAACCCACTAAATGAACGACTCTAACACAGACCAGAACAAGAAAATGATGTGATAGAAACCAACAGAGCAGAAATCATGTTCATTTTTGAAACCGCCAACAAAATTTTGAGAAAACCCTAGATTGGAAACCCAAAAGGCTGTGATAAAAAACAAAAATCGAGCATCGATTAACAAAGGAGGATTAACAGAAACACAATTTCTTCAACAGATATAAGATAGGGAGGGGCTAGGGTTTTCAGGCATTGAGGGAGTAGAGAGTGTCGCTTTGATTTTGTAGACAGAAAAGAAGGAAATGAGCTGTGAATGGAGCGTTCAGCAGTAATGGAGAATAGAGAAAGGGAGCGTTGGGAGAGCAATAATGGAGATTGGGAAGAGCGAAAGTTACGAATGTGATAAGTCTGACCCATTTTCAAATGGGTCAGCACACTTCTCTAGGATGCAACACGCGTCTCGGAGAATGGTTAACAGAGGGATTAAATAGGTTTAATCCTTGTAATTTTGCAAGGGTCCATGGGCATTTCTTTCTTTTCACCTATGGTCAAATGGGATGAATTGGGTAAGTTCTGACCATTGCAATTTAATTAGGGACAACCAAAAATGGAAAGTATGCAGTTTAATTTGGGACGCAGGGAGTAATTCAATTGAATAGGCACTTCTTGAACACCGCCTTCTTTTTCTTTACTTTTTGGGTAAATGGTTTTTTCCCTTTTTCTTTTTTATTTTTCATTTGTTATGTATACCGAGGAGAAGAAATGGTGATTGGTGTTGGTTGATTGTGTATGGTAAAGATGTTGCTGGAAATTCTACAAGGATGTTGTCTTCAGGGAAAAAAAGAATCAGATGTTACTCTATTTTTATTTGGTGTGTGTTTGTGTGTTTTCACTAATTTTCAGCTTATTTTCACTGATTTCCATTCTAGATTTTGGTGCTATAGCAGTGCTGTAGTACTTGTTTTTTTTGGCGAAACTCCATATTCCGAAGTGCCGCTGCCGGCGAACCGGCGGCGGTGGTGACAGAATGGGAGGATCAACAGAAACACAATTTCTTCAACATATATAAGATAGGGAGGGACTAGGGTTTTAAGGATTTGAGGGAGTAGAGAGCGTCGCTATGATTTTGTAGACAGAAAAGAAGGAAATGAGCTGTGAATAGAGCGTTCAACAGTAATGGAGAAGAGAGAAAGGGAGCGTTGGGAGAGCAATAATGGAGATTGGGAAGAGCGAAAGTTATGAATGTGATAAGTCTGACCCATTTTCAAATGGGTCAGCACACTTCTCTAGGACGCAACACACGTCTCGGAGAATGGTTAACAGAGGGATTAAATAGGTTTAATCCCTGGAATTTTGCAAGGGTCCAGGGGCATTTCTTTCTTTTCACCTATGATCAAATGGGATGAATTGGGTAAGTTCTGACCATTGCAATTTAATTGGGGACAACCAAAAATGAAAAGTATGCAGTTTAATTTGGGACGCAGGGAGTAATTCAATTGAATAGGCACTTCTTGAACACCGCCCTCTTTTTCTTTACTTTTTGGGTAAATGGTTTTTTTCCTTTTTCTTTTTTCTTTTTCATTTGTTATGTATACTGAGGAGAAGAAATGGTGATTGGTGTTGGTTGATTGTGTATGGTAAAGATGTTACCGGAATTTCTACAAGGATGTTGTCTTCAGGGAAAAAAAAGAATCAGATGTTACTCTATTTTTATTTGGTGTGTGTTTGTGTGTTTTCATTGATTTTCAGCTTATTTTCACTAATTTTCAGCTTATTTTCACTGATTTCCATTTCAGATTTTGGCACTATAACAGTGCCGTAGTACTTGTTTTTTTCGGCGAAATTCCATATTCCAAAGTGCCGCTGCCGACGACGGAGCGGCGGCGACCCGACGACGGTGGTGACAGAATGGGCGGAGGTGGAGGTGGTGCTGGTTTTGAAGAAGAAGAACCTTAGGGGTATTCTTGTCTTTAATTTTTAGTTTTAAGACTAGGGGTATTTTAGTCTTTTTGTATTTGGTCAATGCCGAAAAATACCAAGTCAACACCAAAATAGTGTGAAAAGGTTATATTGGCACATTTGATGAAAACGTTAGGGTTATAATCGCACTTTCAAATTATACAGGGTTATATTAGCACTTTTGGAAAATAATAGGGCTATATTTGTATTTTACCCTACTATCTATAATCTATCTACACAAATTCTTGTTTTAGGCAGGATAAACTTTAGGTTAGTGTTTATTGTGTAATTATAAGAAGTTTCATATGGGATGAGATTTTTAAAATATGCTAATAAATCTAGGGACCTGTTGTGCAATTGTCAAATATTATATATACTGCAAAATATTCAGAAATTTCATTTTCATATATTCCTGCAACCGATCAAAAACCTCCTTTCCAATAGGAAACTGCCACTAGTCGGCAGATTCTACCAGAATTTCACTAGAATTTTACCGATCTCCGTCAATCCTCTTTGTCCGCTGGATTCTCTGTCGCAAAACCACCGAATCGAATGGCGACTTCAACTCCGGCAATCTCCATACATTCTGGTTATAGAGTCACGACGATGAGAAGTAATCGACGGCCACAGCAAGGGCTAGGGTTTATCGACGACGACACTAGTTTGTAGATGGCGAGGCAACCACTAGGGTTTGCAGACGGCAAAGCAACAACGACGATGAAGCAAGGCGTGGCCGCGGTGAGGCTGGCGACAGCGAGGCATTGCTGCAGTCTTCCTTCAGGTGCATGAGATCCACTCGCGTCTGTGAAGAAAAAAACTGCGTGTGCAAACACGCACAGTTTGCGAACGTGACGACAACAGACGATGGATGGCAGACGATGGCAGTGACGACGAACTGAGATTTTGCGTATGAGAAGTGAGGTTTAAAATTATTTGAGAGGTGAGGTTTTGCGTATGAGAGGTGAGATTTTGCGTATTTTGTACTTTGTTTTTTTCCAAAGAGATATACTGAGGTTTAATATTATTTTTCTGAGTATAAAATTAGTGAATGTTCTCTGGTTTAGTGGTTAGTACTCTGGACTTTGCGGTTAGTGGTCTGGGTTCGAATCCCACCAGGACCTTTGCTTTGAAGAATTTATGTTCTTGAGGTACATGTTGAGGTTTAATATTATTTGACTAAGAGTATGTTCAATAATGAGCTCTGGTGTAGTGGTTATTGCTCTAGACTTTGAGGTTAATTACTTAGGTTTGAATCCCACCAGGTCCTTTTTTTAGGTACTGTAGATTTTTTGTTGATGTTTGTAGTTTTTTTTCCTTTCATGTTGATGTTTTTCATTATTCGGGTGATGTTTGGTTTATATTAGTTGATTTTGTTTGTAGGCTTTTTTGGGTGATATGGATTGATATTTGTAGTTTTTTAAAAATATTTTCTCATGTTGATGTTTTTCATTTTTCGGTTGAGATTTAGGTGATAGGAGTTAATGTTTGTAGTGTCTTTTTTCTCATGTTGATGTTTTCCATTTTCCATATGAGGTTTAGGTGTTAGGAGTTGATGATTGTAGTTTTTGGGTGATATAGGTTGGTATTTGTAGTTAAAAAAAACAATTGTTGATGTTTTATGATTTTTACATTGAAGAATTTATACTCTTAAGGTATTGTAAGTTTTTTGTTATGTATTAAGTTTTTCTTCTCTCGTGTTGATGTTTTTCATTTTTGGGGTGAGTTTTAGTTGATATGAGTCAATATTTTGAAGTTTTATTTTTGGGTTATATAGGTTGATATTTTTATCTTTTTTTTCTCTCGTGTTAATGTTTTTAATTTTCTAGGTGGTTTTTAGGTGACAGGAGTTGGTGTTTGCAGCTTTTTCGTGATCTAGGTTGATGTTATGTAGTTTTGTATTCTTATGTTGACGGTTTTTATTTTATTGGGTGAAATTTAGGTGATAGGAATTGATGTTTTTAGCTTTTGGGTGATATAGATTGGTGTTTGTAGTTTTAATTATTATTTTTTGATATTTTAAACTTTGTTGACGTTTTTATGATTTGATTGTTGATGTTTTTAATATTTTCAGTTGATGTTTTGTTAGTTGTAGTCGATGTTTTTTTTTCAATTTTTTTGTTGATTTTTATATATATATCTTTGCTGCAAGTTTTTAGTCGATGTATTGCTAGTTGCAGCAGATGTTTATGATTTTCAGTTCAATGATCATATTGATTTTTTACATTTTTAAAAAATAATTTTTTTGATTTTTTTTTGTAGATTGCATCCGTTGGGAAAATGATGGAAAAAAATTAGACAAAAAAATCTCTAGAAAAATATTAGAGATAGGTCCATGTAAAAATATTAGAGATGTGTCCTTGTAAAATTATTAGAGATATGTCTCTGGAACTAGAATAAAGTTAGAATTTCATAAAGGTCTCTGATTAAAGTTTAACAGAAGACCTCTCATCTATCTATCTATATACTTATAAATCTTCTATAAATCTATCTATAAATATAACTAAAAGAGCAACATTTTTAACAAGTGGCACCCTCATAATTTGCCATAAAAGCATTTAAAAAAATTTACTTTATTTTTTAAAAATTTAAAAATATAATAATATTTACTTTCCATTTCCAATGTACCTTTGAAAATTGAAAATGGTGATAATCAAAGCAGCCAAAATTATCCAATCTATGCTTGAAATTGAAAATTGTCTATCTACATCGTAATCCCTTGTCCCTTCATCTTTCTTCCTCTCTTTTTTTCTTTTGGAGAATTCCGCTCATAAATTTTCTATTCATCCATTTTTCCTGAAAAAGAAGAAAAAAAGAATATTGCTATTCGTAGAACTAGTGTGGCTACACCGCGCGTTGCGCGGTGAGCTTGATAAAAAATCATAGAAATTGTATAGGAATGTTAAAAGAGTTGTAATTGAAGCTCTAAATATACCCCTTCGAGGGCGGAGAGATAGACCCCTTTGAGGATGGAGAGCTGGATCCCTTCGAGGGCTGAGAGCTGGACCACTTCGAGAGCTGAGGGCTGGACCCCTTCCAGGGCTGAGAGTCCATCCCTTCGAGGGGTGAGAGCTGGACCCCTTCGACGGCTTAGAGCTAGACCCCTTCGAGGGTTGAGAGTCCATCCCTTTGAAGGCTGAGAGCTGGACCCCTTCAAGGGCTGAGATCTGGACCCCTTCGAAGGCTGAAAGCTAAACCCCTTCGAGGGCTGAGAGCTGGACCCCTTTGAGGACTGAGATCTAGACCCCTTCGAGGGCTGAGAGTCCAGCCCTTCGAGGGATGAGAGCTGGACCCCTTCGAGGGCTGGGAGCTGGACCCCTTCAAGGGCTGAGAGCTAAACCCCTTCGAGGCCTGAAGACTCCACCCCTTTGAGGGATGAGAGGTGGATCCCTTCGAGGATAGAAGAGTCCATCCCTTTGAGGGTTGAGAACTAGACCTCTTCGAGGACTAAGAGTCCACCCCATCGAGGGCTGAGAGCTAAACCCCTTCGAGGGCTGAGAGCTGGACCCCTTTGAGGGCTGAGAGCTGGACCCCTTTGAGGGCTGAGAGTTGGACCCCTTCGAGGGCTGAGAGCTAGACCCCTTCGATGGATGAGAGTCCATCCCTTCGATAGCTGAGAGCTGGACTCCTTCGAGGATAGAAGAGTCTATCCCTTCGAGGGCTGATAGCTAGACCCCTTCGAGGATAGAAGAGTCCTTCCCTTCGAGGGCTAAGAGCTAAACCCCTTCGAGGGCTGAGAGCTGGACCCCCTTCGAGGGCTGAGAGCTAGACCCTTTCGAGGGCTGAAGACTCCATCCCTTCGAGGGATGAGAGTTAGACCCCTTCAAGGATATAAGAGTCCATCCCTTCGAGGGCTGTGAGCTGGACCCCTTCGAGGGCTAAGAGCTAAACCCCTTCGAGGGCTGAGAGCTGAACCCCTTCGAGGGCTAAGAGCTAGACCCCTTCGAGGGCTGAGACCTGGACCCCTAGAGGGCTGGAAGCTGGACCCCTTCGAGGACTAAGAGTCCAACCCTTCGAGGGCTAAGAGCTGGACCCCTTCGAGGGCTGAGAGTTGGACCCCTTTGAGGGTGGGGAGCTGGACCCCTTCGAGGACTCAGAGTCTAACACTTCGAGGGCTGAGAGTTGGACCCCTTTGAGGGCTTAGAGCTAGACCCCTTCGAGGATAGAAGATTCCATCCCTTCAAGGGCTGAGAGCTGGACCCCTTCGAGGGCTCCTTCTAGGGCTAAGAGCTAAACCCCTTCGAGGGCTGAGAGCTGGACCCCTTCGAGGGCTGAGAGTACATCCCTTAGAGGGTTGAAATTTGGACCCCTCTGAGGGCAGAGAGCTGGACCCCTTCGAGGACTTAGAGCTAGACCTCTTCGAGGGTTGAGAGCTGGACCCCTTCGAGGGCTGAGAGCTGGACCCCTTCGAGGGCTGAGAGCTAAACCCCTTCGAGGGCTGAGAGCTGGACCCCTTCGAGGGTTGACAACTTGACCCCTTCGAGGGTAGAAGAGTCATTCCCTTCGAGGGCTGAGACCTAGAACCCTTTGAGGGCTGAGAGTACATCCCTTAGAGGGCTGAGAGTTGGACCCCTTTGAGGGCTGAGAGCTAGACCCCTTCGAGGGCAGAGAGCTGGACCCCTTCGAGGACTTAGAGCTAGACCCCTTTGAGGGCTGAGAGTTGGACACCTTCGAGGGCTGAGAGCTGGACCCCTTCGAGGGTTGAGAGCTAAACCCTTTCGAGGGCTAAGAGCTTGACCCCTTCGAGGACAAAGAGTCCATCCCTTCGAGGGCTGAGAACTAAATCCCTTCGAGGATAGAAGAGTCCTTCCCTTCGAGGGCTGAGAGCTGGACCCCTTCAAGGGCTGAGACCTTGACCCCTTCGAGGACTAAGAGTTCATCCCTTTGAGGGCTGAGAGCTAGACCCCTTTAAGGGTAGAAAAGTCATTCCACTCGAGGGATGAGAGCTGGACCCCTTCGAGGGCTAAGAGCTGGACCCCTTCAAGGGCTGAGAGCTAGAACCCTTCGAGGGGTGAGAGCCAATCCCTTCAAGGGCTGAGAGCTTGAACCCTTCGAGGACTGAGAGCTGAACCCCTTCAAGGGCTGAGAGTCTATCCTTTTGAGGGCTTAGAGCTAGACCCCTTCAAGGGCTGAGAGTCCATCCCTTCGAGGGCTGAGGGCTGAACCCCTTCGATGGCTAAGAGCTGAACCCCTTCAAGGGCTGAGAGCTGGACCCATCGAAGGGGTTCCCAAAACGATGTCAATTTTGTCGGCCACCTGGCAGCACATGCAGCAGCACATGGAGGCGCCGCAACTTTTGACAAATGGGATTCACAGTAGGACAAAAGTGGTGCCCAAAACGACGTCGTTTTGGGAGGCCACTTGAGATCACATAGAAGGGCACACGTTCAACCTTGCTGGAAAATTACCACTATGCCTCTGATGACGGTTGACACAAGTGTGTCGTTTCCAAGTATTCCTTTTATAGTAAACCAGAATAAGGCCTCAAGCTCCATTACAATTCAAATATGTACTATTCTATTGTGGAAAAAAGGAGAGGGAAATGGAGAGAAATTAACATACAAATTATAAATATATTTATAAGAATGGCTTCATACAAGTTGTACCTTCGGGGCAGACAACTAGGTCGCCTGACTTCGAGTTGTTATTTTATTTTCGCAGCGTCGAGATCTCGGATCCGGGTCAACTGGAGGTTGGGGATTGGGGAGAAATTTTGCTGAGGCGTGATATTGAGTAGGTGATAACGGGTCCTCTGTGGCGGAGCACGGAGGAGAGCACAATGTGGTCCATTAGGGTGTGGTGGGTGCAGACGAACATGATGCCGGAGTGGGACTTGGATGGTGGCGATGGCGGTCTTAAATTAACATACAAATCATAAATATATTTATGATACATTAGATTATGAAGTTGTAATAAATGCATATTTATAGGGAGTTGAGTCTCCTCAAAAACATATATATTTTTTAAATAGTGTTGATCTGACCTATCATTTTTATATAAGTGTTGATTTAACCCTGTATCTTTTACTAAAGTGCTAATCTGACCCTGTCTTATTAATCAAAGCATTGACCTAACCCGGCCACACCAGCCGGTGGCGGCGATTGGTGACGGTCCAGCGTTGACCACTATTAACTGGTGTTGACCACCGTTGACCGAGGTTGACCTCGATGGTGATCAGCGGAAGGGTTTGAACACTTTTTGGGAAGGGTAATATCATCTTTTTTCATCTATCAAAATTTTTCTTTTTTTCAAAGTGGTATAATGGTCATTTTAAATAATTCTGGCAAGATTTTGGTTGTCGGGGTTAGATTGGCACTTTGACCAAAATATAGAGTTAAATTTGCACTTTTAAATTTTACAAGGTTATATTGGCACTTTCAACTAAAACATAGGGTTAAATACACAGTTTTCTCTAAAAATAATTATTTTATAAAAACTATATTTTATTTACTTTTTCCATTGCTAGGGATCGGTTGAGAAAGAACCCTGGGAGAAGGTGTTTTGGAATAAAGGGCGTTTTGGAATAATGAGGGGCAAAGAGAGGAGGGTGGAAAGAAGAGACGTTCAGGAGAATGCAAGATTAAAAGAATATATTGGAAATGCATCATTAATTATGGCAAACTGCATTAAATCGTACATCTTCCAAGGAAGTATATTAGAAATTAAGAGCATCCACAATGGTAGTTTCTTAACTCCACTTGTCTTAATAAGGACACTCTTTATTTAAGGAGGACTATTGTGGAGTTTTAAGAATCACTCCTTAATAAGGAGTTGCTCCTTATCTAAGAAATGAATACCTCTTTATTTGTACAACGCCAACCAACCAATGATTAACACTTTGATTTATATTTTTAATTAATATAATTTAAAATGAAAAAGTAGTGCTTAAGAAGAGTTTTTTCCATTGTTGGTAGTTTGTTCTTATCTTTCTTTTTCATCAAAATCTATGATATGACACTTAAGAAGTGTTTCTTAACTCTACTATCATTATGGATACTCTAAACATTCCAATACTTCAAATATATTTATTTAATAATTAAATATTTTTAAAGTTGATGTGGTTAAGTGTGTGTGAATGCCACTTGCCCAAAAAATTGCTCCTTTAATGTACATATTTTTTTTTAAACAAATAGTCGGACTCCTTCTCATTAAATAAATTCACGTTGCCCCACACAAAAGGGGTGAGTCTCCCCTGTGTCTCACACAAAGGTGGGGTGAGACTCCCACACAACTCACACGAAATGAGGCTCCTACACCTAAAACCGTTATCTTGGGTGATTCTTGTCCAATACCCTATTGTCTTAAAATTTATTAAATCTTTATAGGAATTTAATTTATTGGATGGAATTTAAAAGTTGAGTGAGTCTTTTGATGGACAAACTTTATACGTTTATGAACATGTCACTTATTTTTTATTTTATACACTGCACTTGTTAAATTATATGCTGTACAAAATATAAAATTTTAAAAATATTTTTTTATATCATAGTATATTTTTATATTTTCAGCTTCAAATACATATTATTACTTGTTTTAACTTATAAAATACAATATTTAAATCTTATAAAAAAATTACAATATTTAAGATAACAGCCCCGTAAACTGTGTATAATCTTATGAAAAGATCGTATTTTATGAGACTTTCTCAAAATAGTTAACTACATAAGACACAATATCAAATTTGAAGATAATACGTGTTTCATCTTTTTTTTTTTGTACTCACTCCATTTTTTTAATAAGTGGTACATTTTTTTTAAATTATTTTTTTTATTATCACATTTTTCATTTTTAACCAGAATTATGAGTGATACATTATGGACTTGGAACAAATCTCCCTCACCGAGACATAATGGAAAGTTCCAAGTTGACTCTTGACTAGTAATATTTTAGTGCTATTTGCCGAAGTCATTCAACGCGCTTTGTTTAAAACTCTTTGAAATTGTAATCGAGTATGGCAAAGACTGATGGCACCAATTAAAGAAGATGACACAAATGGGTACTTTTCATCCCACTTAAAACTACAAATCCTTTAATAATAAATTAAATATATTATTAAAATGGAGTATTTAATTATAAAATTGAATTAACATAGTCTTATTTTACACCGACTTAATTTTAGATAAAGATATTTCTACAATTCTTCCCTCATTCTTCTCCACATCTTCTCTTCTTGAGGAAAAACTGGGAAAGGTCCTTGCAGTATTTGATATGAAATTTAATTTATGCATAGTTTTTTTTAGACAACTTAAACTTTAGATAGAGATCTTTCTGCAATTATTTTTTCATTCTTCTCCACATCTCCTCTCCCTGAGAAAAAATTGGGAAAGGTGTAGATGTGGAGAAAAATGAGAAATGAATTTTAGAAATGTCTTTGTCTAAAGTTTAGCTTGCATCACATCCGGCCATCTCTTTAATTAATATATGAATATTAATATTATTATTTAATTGCACCTGACTTTCAACAATTGACTCAAAAATTATTTAATTCTTAATATATTTTATTAAGGATATTAATAAAAAAATTGATATTTTAAAAATATATGCTATAAAAAATCTAATTAACAAGGTATCACTCAATAAAGTTTATTCTTATTCACTGATTCAATTTTATGGTCAAAGTTTAAAAAATTTCGACTAAATAAATAGTTAAATTGTGCCTTAAAATGATACAGAGGGTGTATTTTTTTATAAAAAATATTATACCTTCTTATGTATCGTTATTGTAGTAAAGTTTTCATTGGTTAAACGTCTTGAAAAGATAGTAAAGAAAAAATGCAAGATTAAATAGGATTAAGTAATTAGTTTGATTTCCACACGTTGCACAAAAAGAAGAAAATCCAAATTCGAAAAGGATATCCCCACTCACATTCCAAATGTAATTACAATACACTGATGTTCAACAGAAGTAGTTTAATTATGCTAAAACTAATAATCAAACAGAAACCTCGATTAGAAATGCTCTAACTGCACATCCCTTGACTTCAAGGGTTCGTACTCCCCCAGATAAACTTCCAGATGATCCGCCAAAGACGACTTGTCAATGTTCTCATGGTGGTAAGATTTGCAGATGAAATAGATGATGGTCTCCATGATGAGCCCAAACAAGATCAACATGGAAAGCAGCGTAAGGCACAGGACTCCATACCCAAATCTGAAAAACACGCCTCCTCCATATCCAAGAACAACCGTCGATTCGAATCCCATTTGGATCGCGAAGAAACCGATGCTGAAGACCACGAAAATCACCGATGAAACACCCATTTTCCCCTTGATCAGCTCGTTGCTCTTGATCATGGCGTTCAGGCCATACTTTTCTTCCAGAACGGATACCACACTCGCCAGATGCCATATAACGCTTATGTACACGAACCCCGCGAGGTACCCAATCGCAAGTAACAGACAGATCACCCCCAAGATGAATCCCGGCGGGATCACCAGAAAGAAGATGAAGATTATCAGCATGGCGACGATGTTGTACCCGAAAAGGATGATGAAGTTCCATATGAAGGTGACCATGAGCCGCTTCCACACCTTGGGCACCACGCTCATCACTTTCTTGAACGTCACGTCTTTCGCCGTGTAAATGCACGCGATCGTGTACACCACCGCCGACGTCGAGAGGAGGGTGAGGACGAGGAAGAACACGAAGTAGCCGATTTTGAAGAGAATGAATATGGTCCATTCGGAGGAGAGATAGCCGGAGATGGAGTCGTACGTGGGAGTCCCTCGCGGGACTCTGTCCAAGACGTATTCATCGGCGAGGATGTTGGAGAAAAGGTAGTGGGAGATTTGGATGTGGGCGAGGTAGATGAAGGACAGAGGGAAGACCAAAGCCAATGAAATTTGGCTAAAGATCGATCTCCATTGTGGGACAATATTGAATGATTCTTTGAATATGCCAAAAATTCCTAGAAATTGAACTTCCTCTTGATCTTTATCCATCAAAACGGAAGAATTGATCAATCGACAAGGGAATGGTGTGGTGCTTGGAAGAGAGAATTGAGGTTAATCGAAGGTTGATGAAATGTTTTGCAATAGATATAGTTGATGAGGCGAAGCCCTGTTTTCGGGTTGGCCAAGGCGTGGAATATATGGAAATGGGTGGACTTTGACTTGTCAAACTAGACTTGAGTTTTTCTTGGTCAAGCAAGACCCACTGCGTTTCTAATTTTAGATTATCAATTCAAGCTTAGGCTAAATGCTTTCGTACCCTATTTCTTCCGTAGTTGCAAATCTAATTCTCAGTTTTTCAAAAGCACAAATATGCACCTTGACCAACATTGAATTAAAAACTCATATATGTTGCTCGATATTGACCAGTCAAATTTTCGTATTGACCAGTCTGAAAATGACCAAAATACCCACATTATATTTTCAATATATTTTCAATATAGTTTCAAACAGTTTTACCTCTGAAGTGGGCCCCATCATTTGACGTAAACAAGAAGGGTCATATTTGCACTTATTCATCATAGTGGTGGCGGGGGGTGTCGAATCAGCACTTCTTTTAAAAGTGCTAATTGCGTGGAGAAACATAATACATTGTAGAAAAGTGCATAAATAACCCTATTAAATTTTGAAACTGCAGATGTAACATGTAAAATTTGAAAGTGTAAAATTAACCCTAAGATTTTGAGCAATGTAGATATACCCAAATTGCACTATTCTAGCGTTGACCACAGGAATTCGAGCGTTGACCTAATCTAAAAAGACAAAAATGCCCTGGGTAAAAAATAAAAATTTAATAACCATTGTCCCTAGGCCCTGGGTCAGTCGACGGCGGCCGCCGCCTACTGATGGTGGCTGGGTTAGATAAGTACTTTTATGAATAAGACATGGTTATATCAACATGTTAGTAAAAAAATACAGGGTTAAATTAGCACTTAAGTAAAAAAGATAGGATTAGATCAACACTTTCATAAAAAAATATTTTTTATGAGAAGAGCACTCTCCTTATAAATCCATTCATAGGATGTCTATATACTTTTAAGTACCCCGTGCCAATTATGGTATCGAATGTCTACCCTCATTCTACCAACCTTCCCCACCCAACTTGACCACTTAGCATGTTCATCTGATTAACATTTCTCAAAACTTGTTAAAAACCAACAAATTCAACTCTTTCATAGTCATTGTCCGTTCTAGTGTACTACAATGAGTTTTAACTATTCTGACCCTCCCTATCATCATCTCCATTGGCCATTGTCTCGTCATTTCCATCATGCGAAGGTGGAAGTTCATCACGAGTCCTTTTCCATGACATTGTACTTCCTAATAAAACGTAGGGAGACAGGTGGTTATGTATTACATTTCCTGTTCATCATACTTTGAATCGTGAGGCTTCTAAATAATGATGTCAAGTGAATCGTGATACTTCTAAATATTTGTCAGTAACTTGATCATAATGTGGGTGTTGTGAATGAGAGTTATGATGAAAAAAGATAGGCATGGAACTACGCCTTGGTTTGCTATTTGTTGGGTAAAACTAGCACTAGGGAACTGTGAGTGCTACCTATTAGGAATATAACTTGAAGGTTTTCTTGAGTGTTTCTAGTGTGCAAGCTTTATTTTTTCTCTTCTGCTTGCTACTCTTCTGAACATACACTAGTGAATGATGGGGTGAATAAAAGCTATTATTTTGGACAAGAGAAGTTACTTTGGAGGTGACTTCTCTGGTCCCTACTTTGATCCTCAATAATCAAAGGTTGTTCTTAGAACCACCCTCAAAATGGCAAATGAAAGACGGTTATTTGTTATCTTTGGCACAGCAGGACAATCGCCTTTAAACTCGTTCCAATTTTGGAATGTAGTCAACATCCCCGGCTGCTAGGAGTAGTTTCGAATTCGGAACAATAAATGAGTTTTGGCACTTGGAGTTGGGTCGGAGCTGATCTTTATGTTCCTCAGTGGGGTGTGAATTCCGGACCCAACCTATTTTTTTGAAGCTAGAACATATATGAATGCATTATTTAGTTCCGATTGAGGAATTTCCACGGGTAAAAGAGGTTCCAATTTAGGAACCAGTAGTTGTGTCTTGCTTATTTCCATGTAGATGCTGATGATGAACTTTCGAGTTTGGAAGTGAAGTCGGGAGCAATGGTAAAAACATATAAAATTTTCATAGTTGGCTAATATTTGCCACAAATCACAAATTCCTCTTGTAATAAATGTGTCTATGGTTGTGCAATGTTTCATAAATGTATAGATACTGCTAAGCTAGCACTTATCTATACATAGAAATAGAAATCACCTAAATTCTATTCCGATCATAACGTCTGAGTGTATTCTAAAAAAAATCTATAGACAAACCTAATCAAGAAACAATCTATAGATGGGAATAGAAAACAAGCAATTTCTATTCCGCAAAAATACATTTCCCTAGTGTTGAGATATGTGTTATACCACCACCTTAGTTCTTTCGAGAGTTGCGGATCAGACATTTATTAGATGTCTCTCCACACAATTTCTTGTCACATTGATGTCATCTTGTGAATAGTTTTGTGTTCATTTGGAAAAACCTGTGGACATTAGAATATAAGAAAATAGGTCTTGTAGATTAGTAGTTTATCGATAATTACAAATAACTGACATACCTATAAAGTATATATTTAAAATTTTAATTTCTATGTAATCCAACCACACATCTTTAACACACTCGGCCGCGTATAACATTACGTAGTAGCCACACTCTCATGTTTTTGCTTGTTTCTTGTACTAATATTTTTGAATGTAAATTAGTGGATAGTAAATAACATTAAAAAAATTAGGAATTTAAAATAACTAAATTCAAACCTTGATTTGGACTACTGATAGTTTTTTTTGAACATTTGGTTCATCAAATGCAATCTTTAAAATATCTAGAAATGCTTACGATGGTTTAAAATGCAATGGGTCCATCCAATACACACGCTTAGCTTCCGGGCCAATCAATATCAAAGACCAATGGCCCCTACATTGATATTGTCTTATTAATCAAATAATTTGTGAATCTTATAATGTATCGACATGTTTAATAATTGTAAGATTGAAAACATCACCTCTCTATGTAAGGTGCAATGTAGAACTTTATATCCTTCCGGCCTAAGCATTTACGTATGTATTTGATTCGCTCTTGGTCCAAACACCCAATTCCTTGAGTCATCAACGGACACAAATAGCTCACCCATCCTTTTGCCTTTTGATTGGAAAAGTAGTACATGTACCTTACACAAACAATTATGTTTATTACATCTCAATATGTTTGTAGTTCTATTTAATAGATAGTGAACAAATAAAACTTAACAAGCACTTACAGTAAAAAGAGAGATATGATCGGTTGGTTGACTTGGTCACATTGACAAAATTCATCGTAATCACTCCACAACATGACAATGTCTCGCTTTTACCAAATACACACTCATTCCCAAAAAATGTATGTTGAGTTATGTTCGCGTGCCGAGATCAAGTCGGACAATATTCGAACAAAATGTGGTGACCCCTCATGTCACTCGGAGAGTGGTGAGACCCTCTTGAAGGGGGTTCCCAATCGCTTGTTAGATCTTCTGGATTATCGGATAGTTAAAGACTCGTGTGCTCGGCTAACTTGCGAATCAAATTTATTGTCGCTCTAATTGCTTGTCCCATCTTTTTCAATTCGTTTATTCTTGACGGCTTAGCCTCAATATAAGAACACACAATTCCAAAAGCCTCTCGTTGCATCAAGAATCCACCCACCCCTCTAGCACGTCCCGGATGGTCAAATTTACTCGTAGCCTCGCACAATATGTCGTGCTTACTTGATGGAATGAATTGGCTCTCAATTTCATCTTGTTTTAATTTCGCCTACACAATTCCCCAAATAAAATGTCAATGTGAAAAAGTTCACAATTTAAAATTAAATTGTAGTCGATAACATTCTTTCCACTATCTCCGCAAGTTCAATTGCATTTTCTTTTACATATCGACCCTCTTTATTTTGTTGAGCCTTAGGAATATATCACATCATTAAATTTGTTCCACATCAATCAGAATAACCGACACCCTCGCCTCTTCCCCAAACATTCCCCTCTCTATTGCCAAAAGTACTTCTTTTTCGAATTGCTCCTTAACTATCTTGAGCGCCGCCAATGCATAACCCCCGCGACTCTTCCTATGTGGAATTAAGTTGAGTGCATAAATGCATTTTTTCTCTTTCCTCGTACCCTATGTGAGATTATAAATCAAGTCATGTAAATTAAAATTGCAAAAATAAAATCAACTATCAATTATGTATACGACCTACATTTTGCTCATTCTCTTATGCTCATCTCTTGTGGATCTCCTAACTCTCATGTTATATGTGTGTGTGTGTGTGTGTGTGTGTGTGTTATCCATGGTTTATCACCCTTTCTATTGGAGAAGATGTAATCTCTAGATCGAGTGTACGTGTGTTCTCGCCAACTCTTGGATAACATATTCATGGCCCTCTTCTTCAAGTCGTCCATGCCAGGGGCATCGATTTCAAAGGGTCTCTAACGGGACATAAATAAAAAAAATCATCAAAAATATTGTCCATTTCATTGCTATAAAATAATTTGAAATAAACCACGATTGTTAACTAAAAAGTAGGGTTACCTTGCTCTCCAACCATAACCTCCCCTTGTATCGTTTTGGAACTTCGTGCCAATTATCGTAGCAAATATCTACCCTAGTCCTACCCATATTCCCAACCCAACTCGACCATTAAGCACGTTCTTCCGATAATCAATGACCCATTTTATTAAAAATACCAACAAGGTAAATTATTTTCTAGCCATTCTCCTTTCTAGAGTTCTACAATGGGTCGTAGCGATCCCTACTTTATCGGAACCCTACCCGTCCTCATCTTCATCAACTGGTGTCTCTGTATTCCCATTTTTCAAAGAAACATAATCATGAGGCCTTTTTTCACATTTAAAAACCTAGCAACACCGATAGTATCTCAACAAATCAGAGGGTAACAAAATAACAACTCAATCTAAACAAATAGAATATATATTTGAATAAAACTAAAATTAACTAAATCATTAAAACATTATGATGAGCATGAACAAGGAAAAAACAAAATTAACTCATGTAAACATTTAAGAAGAAGATATACCAATGATTCACAAATGGAGCTTCAAAGAAGGAATGTTTACCAAATTTCGTGTCTTAGAAGTATGATTAATACCTCAAAAATACTTTTTGTACCTTAAAAACCTAGACCAAAATACTCAATTTCCAACTTCATCTTGGATTGATGATCCACCTAGAGTTGTATAACTAGGGTTTGGTGTAGTTGAAAATTGAAGATTGAATTGGGTGAAGATTTGAGGTGGATTTGTGAAGGAGGGTTTTGACTTTTTTTTGGAGAAGAAAAGGGGAGAACTAACGCATTTTTTAGGCATTAATTACCCCCTTTGAAAATGCCTTTAATGTCTTTGATATTGAGCCCGTCAGAAGCAAGTTCCGGACCCGGAACTTGATCATTCCTTCACATTAATATGAAAGGAGTCACTTCCTCATTCGGAACATCATCGGCGCTATTTATCAGACTATTTGGACATGCTTTTGAGTCAAACATAGGGAATTATATAAATTAAAAAATGGGAGAAATTATCCCCAAATCGAATTAGAACCCTAACCCCCCTTTAATTTTTGACATCGTAATAGCCAAATCATCTATCATCCAATTTAACAATGTCAAGAAACTGAGATGGTAGGATGACAAGCAACCACAGAAATGCATCAACAAGGAGCCACGAACCCATACACGAAGATTGCGGCAAGTGAACTTTTTTTTAATACCGAAGCGGAACAGAGATACATTGAATTCCTATGAGTTCGTAAGTGTACAAATCCTAAGGTAGTTCCCGATGATAATTTGAGGAGTTGTCTTTGGGCTAACTAGTACGCTATTTCCAAAACCAACATATGGAAAATATATTGACATTGGAGGATATGGTTCACCCTGATGAGGTGGTTCGGTTTTATGCAAATTTAGGCAAGAATATTAATAATAAGGACTTAACCCAGGTTAATGGTATTAATGTGACGGTCACAAAATATACCATTAATGTTGTTTTAAACTTTCCGTACCTGACCCCGTGACCCTGCGTCTTGATACCCCTGATGGTCCGCTGGAGATTTTTCACCAGTAAAGTTGGCCGACGGTTACGGAGGCCACACCATTAGATCCTGTAGAAATGACCTGTAAATACTTCCATAGGGATGAGCCAGGGGCGGGTAAGGCAAAGAGTTATGATGTGGGGAAATTGACGGTTGAGCAGCGGATGGTGTATGAGTGGATTTGTATGAATGTATTGCTGTCAGGTGGACACGTATGTGAGCCAAAAATAGGAAACCTGATGCTGTTTTATTACATCATAGAGGGAATCCCTATTAACCCGGGGTACACTATTATAAACTACATGTTGAAGGCCATAGTCGGGAAAAGAAGGATCTCCCCTTACGGGGGACTGATAACTGCTTTGCTTAGGCAATTTGGTGTGATGCCACTAGATCGACCAGTGCATATAAAATACTACGAAAAAATTTGGTTCGTGCACAAGAAGCTGGAAGTGAGAGATGAAAAGAAGTGGCATTACAAGATAATCACCGGTCACGGGGCGGTGACAATCGCAACGAAGAGAGCAAGGGATGCTGAAATGGACAGGGCTGAGTCGTCTAGATCACGTAAGTTCTACAATTTTTTGGTAACATTTTCTGTACTATTGCTTCAATTAAAAAATTATTGATACGAACTAGTTCATTTTTGTAGATAGTGGACGTGACTGGAAGAGTGTCGTTACTCGCTACCTGTGATGCATATGTGCCGATGTTAGAAAGGCAAACAAAGAAATGGAGTTAGTGGAGGCCCGTCATGCAAAGCTTATAAAATCAACTGAACTGCAATTGGAGCTTAGCGATGACGAGATGATACTCAACTTTGATCCAGGATTTCCAGACAGTGAGGTAGAAAATGATGTTGGCAAAGAGTTCCCCTCGAGAGGAAAGTATTCCAGAATTTGCCACAATATTTACCATCGATTACTAGACATGTTTTCATATGTTTAAGATATTAAACACTTTTGAAATTCTAGATACTCCGATTTGAGATTTGTAATCAACTTATGCTTTTCCCTTTTTTTTAAACTTCAAAATTTGCTTGTTTAAGGATTTATGGGAATGTTTTTTTGCCAAATAATTGTGTTAAAAAATCATAGATGTTCTTAGGGAACCCTCTGTTGAAAAACAAAAATGCTATAAGATTAGTTGTCCAAATTTACCAAACGAGACGAGGTAGTTCTGATTGAGGAACAAGTTGGGGACAATCATAATTTTGTGTTTTTAATGTTCCAAACTTGTAACATTGTCGGGGCAATCATCATTGACATGCACCGACGATGTTCCAATTGAGGAACAACGTCTGTCATGTGGTTAATTTTGACCAAATTTTTTATCTTATTTATACTGAAATTAAAATAACAGGCCCTTTAAGTTCCAAACTTGGAATTTAGAGTTCCAAAATTAGGGGAACTTTTTGGACCAACACGAGTGATTTTGCATTCTAAAACACATTATATGCGAAAATCAATTTCAGACTCAGAACTGATTTCTGCTTTTTAATTATTAATCAAGACAAAGTTACTCATTTGGAATTGACTTGAAATATTTAAAAAAATCGTCAGAAAATCGAATCACCCCCAATTTGCCAACCCTAATTTCATACGAGGATGCTCTCGATGCCAGAAATTCTTTCCTCACTTCACTAATCTTCAACACTTGTTTGTACGCCGGGAACAAATAACATTTCATCGTTAAAGCAAGGTGGACGGGGAGGCCAAGGGCATTCCAAATTAACAAATGCAAGCCTTAGGAGAAACAGTGACTACGAGAGGGCAACGTTTGTGATACGAATATCAAATGCTTTGATGTACAGAATGCTGATAAAGCTAATCAAATCCGCAAGTTGATGAGGTTCAACATGGGAGATTATGTTTGGGTTCATCTGCAGAAAGAGAGGTTTCCAAATGCTCGGAAATCTAAGTTGAGTTCACGTAGAGATGGTCCTTTTTGAGTGTTGGCTCGTGTGAACGACAATGCTTACAAGATTGAGTTACCAAATCATTATGGTGTTAGTGCGACCTTCAATGTTGCTGATTTATCTCCATTTACATTTGAAGACGATTCAGTTTCCATTTGTGATTAGGATTTGAGGCAAGATTGTAACCCTATAAAAAGGGAGGCCTTATGGACGAATTTAAGAACCTTTCATCAATCAAATATACAACCTTTTGAGTTCATACTCTTTGCTTGCGAGCTAATCCATTGTTGCTTAACCCCAAGGGCTAGTTAAGTATCAATAAACCTTGTAATCTGATCCTGAGGGCTAGTTAGAGAGCAAGTCGAAGTTAGGCGTACCCCGAGGGCTAGACTCCTGAATTTCGTGCGAGATAGTGCGGGTTTGCAGATCCCTTCACTAGATCAAAGATATAATTCCGCAAATCGTGAGTCTTCGCAAGGAGATTCATATCAGTTGGTATCAGAGCAAAGCGAAGGATCGACTGAGGTCGAAAAAAAGGGGTTTTGAGTTTTGCATTAATTTATTTTCAAATTTATATATATATATATATATATATACTCTTTCGTGTCGTGTTTTAACTGTGTTTGTTTGATCTTTCTTACCAGGAGGATTGAATCTAGTGTCGAAGGACGTCGAAGGGTCTGAGAGTTAGAATACTTCGGTATTACTATCCGCCTTCACCTTCATCAATCGAGTCAGGAGGACGTCGAAGGGTCTGAGCGTTAACAAGAATTATCCGCCTTCACCTCCCGGTCAGTTTCGTAGTTTTAAGTAGCTTAAACAGTTTATGTGTTTGTGATATTTTCGTCAACTCTTCTGAAAATTATTGCATGCTCATAATCCTATTTGTTTTGTTTATCGTTCTTTGATTCCGTGATCTAGAATTGTTCTTTGATTCTTGATTACACCTTATTCAAAAAAAAGAAAAAAAAGAGAGTCTTGTGTCGTTTTCCATATATATAGTGTCATATTCTTGATCCTTACGATCTTGAATACCTCGAAGTTCGTTTGAATTAAGAGGAAGTTGTCGCAGTTTTCTTATTCTAAGTTTTATATAGGCAATTCTTGTTCCAAAAATTTTCGAAAATCAAAAACAAAAGGTAGCAGATTTTAGGTTTCAAAATCGGAATTTAGGATTTGAAATCTGAAATTTGGGGCAGATTTGCAATTTTCAAAAGTTTGGGGACAGATTTGCAATTTCCAAAAATTTTGGTAATTGTGACCGAAATTTTTCTTGGGGAATAACATTCCGTTTGTGAGTTTTATAGTACAAAAAAAAAGAAAAAAAAATGAATTGTGGCTGAAAAAAAAAGGAAAGAAAAATGAATTCGATTTGAAAAAGGAAAAGAAAAGTCAAAATCCGGAAGAGAAAAAGGAAATAAAAGCCAATTGTGAGGGGGATTTTGATCTGAATTTTTGACTTGGGGGATAAGTAAGTCATTAAAATCCTTTTCCACAAGTGATTTGGATTTAAGTTCCTATTCCAATTTGTTCTTGAATTTTCGGAACCTATTTGTAGCCTATATAAAGCAATCTTGTTTTGGTCATAATTCATTCAATACAACTCCGATTCGTGCCATTCAAATTGTGTTTTGTTCCTTATTCTTTTTAGAATTTGGAATTCCAGATAGTAGAGCCAAATTTTGAGTTTATATATTTTTAAATTTCGAAATAAGTTCTGCAGTACTCATCTCCATAGTTTGCTTTGAATTGCGGTGAATTGATCAGTTGCCCTCGCATTAGCCTTCGCCTTGTGAGTTGTGAGTGTTATACACTTGGTGAGTGACCTTACTAAATAAAGGGGAAGGGGGGATATTTATTCTTGACGGTTTGTTTCTTCTTAGCAGGGATGGTGGACGATCCATTCGTCCTGCCATTTGTTGGCAATCCCAACAATAAACCTAAAATGAATTCCATGAATGTCATAAGTGCTATAATGAGCGAGGTTTAGAGATTGTCAAGGAAGGTAGATGAGTTATCAAATCCAACGACACCTCGTTCTTCAAGACAAGTTGAATCTGCTTGTGACATCAAAGGTTTGAAGTATGATATTCCTAGATTTGATGGTCGACACAATCCTGTGAAATACTTGGATTGGGAGAGGCAGATCGAGAACCTATTTGATCTTTACAACTACTATGAGAAAGAGAAGATCAAGATCGCACAGTATTCTTTCACCCATTATGCCACAGAATGGTGGGAGGATTTGAAAGAATCAAGACAACTTGCTGGTAAAAAACCTATATCCACCTGGGAGAGATTGAGGACCAAGCTTCAATTACATCATGTTCTACGAACATATTTGATGGAGCAATATTCGTATCTCAGCAATATGAAGCAAGGAAATCGCAGTGTAGATGAATACTGGCAAGATCTTGAATTAGCCATGAGAAGAGTTGGCATGAGAGAAAATGATGCCTTTATAAAGAATCAGTTTATTGAAGGTTTAAGAGAAAATCTTCAAGTTCTGGTTAAGCTCCAGTATTATGTTTCCATGCAAGATTTATTGTTCAATGCCAGGTTGGTTGAGTCAACATTAAGGCCCAGTGGAAGCTCTAATTTCGGCTATGACAGTCAAAGGCAATTCTCTGATTTCAGAAGCCCAAATTTGACCAGGGGTTATCGCAATTTGAATATGTGTGGCCAAGGAAACCCTAATTCGACTAAAACCTGCTCAAATCCACCATTGGAACCCACTGATCAAAAAATGATCGCAACCAATCAGTCGCTTAGCCAAGATACATGTAAATCAATTTCTACTTTGTCAGATACAGTTTCTTCTAACACTCCTACATGTTTTCATTGTAATGAACGAGACCATGTTCACAATAACTGTCCCCATGAACGAATTATAACAACAATGGAGGAGAAGGAAGATGATGATATGCCTGCACAGTATGACACCGAAGAAGAACAAATAGATGATGAAATCATCATTTTTGACAGAGGTGAGAAAAGTCCTGAAACACAAGATGTTTTTGAGGCGTATTCCACAGATGTTGCCGAAATTACTCCCCCAAATGGAGCAAGTAATTTCAACCAAAATAGTGTCAATTCTGCCAAAATTACAGTAGATGTCACCATAGACAAGTTCCAGGTCGATCCTAAGGTAGGTAAGACAGGTAAGTTGCAGAATGATTATGAAAAGTCGCATAAATTCTTGTCTTCACATATTTGTCATTTACTTTCTATTTATATGATGAGGCATGAACTATCTACTAAATCTGATAGATCGTTTTATGCTTCAATAAGAGATGTGAATCGATCTTTGACTAATCATTCTTTTGTTCTTATAATGTCCTTTAAAAAAAGTTACTATTCCAAAGAAGATATTCCTGTAGATATGTTTTCACGGTTTGTTAAGTTGTTCCAGGAATTCAAGGATGTCTTTACAGGTTATATGCTTCCCGTTTCGAGGACGAAACTTTTCGATCCGGGAGGGAATGATACGAATATCAAATGCTTTGATGTACAGAATGCTGATAAAGCTAATCAAATCCGCAAGTTGATGAGGTTCAACGTGGGAGATTATGTTTGGGTTCATCTGCAGAAAGAGAGGTTTCCAAATGCTCGGAAATCTAAGTTGAGTTCACGTGGAGATGGTCCTTTTAGAGTGTTGGCTCGTGTGAACGACAATGCTTACAAGATTGAGTTACCAGATCATTATGGTGTTAGTGCGACCTTCAATGTTGCTGATTTATCTCCATTTACATTTGAAGACGATTCAGTTTCCATTTGTGATTAGGATTTGAGGCAAGATTGTAACCCTATAAAAAGGGAGGCCTTATGGACGAATTTAAGAACCTTTCATCAATCAAATATACAACCTTTTGAGTTCATACTCTTTGCTTGCGAGCTAATCCATTGTTGCTTAACCCTGAGGGCTAGTTAAGTATCAATAAACCTTGTAATCTGATCCTGAGGGCTAGTTAGAGAGCAAGTCGAAGTTAGGCGTACCCCGAGGGCTAGACTCCTGAATTTCGTGCGAGATAGTGCGGGTTTGCAGATCCCTTCACTAGATCAAAGATATAATTCCGCAAATCGTGAGTCTTCGCAAGGAGATTCATATCAGTTTGTTTCCCCTCTTGCTCAATCTAGGTACAATGAACTGCGTGAGAGTGGTAAATTATTGGGTACTTACATAATTGATTTGAATGTTTATCATTGTATTGGTTTAGTCGATCCTGTTCAAAAATTTGAGAGCCAACATGTGCTTAGGTTAAGTGAGCTTTCTTGCATGGGGCATGATCCACCAAAGTTGGATGCAAATGTGGTGATTTTTAAAAATGGTCATCTGTGGAGGATGCATCTCCAATTTCCATTTTTTTTTGCAATGCGTCCTCAGTATATTTATTTTTTTTCTTTGCCTTTTAGAGGACGCATTCACTGAATCCGTTCTCAATATAGTACCAGTATTTTTTGCGACCAAATTTGAGGACGCATTCGCTGATTGCGTTCTCAATATGGTATCGGTATTTTTTGCTACAAATTTTGAGGACGCATTCGCTGAATGTGTCCTCAGTATATTATTTTTTTAGTGCTCGAATCTTCTAACACGTACGTCAGTACTCGTATTATTTAGTACTCGAATCTTCTAACGTGTACGTTAGGATAATTTCGGATACTCTACGCTATTCTACCTATGTCACTTGTGCGCCACAAATATTACGACATCGTTTTATTTTATTTTGGAATATAAAGTTCTTTAGTGTATGCAGTATTTTAATTTTTAGTTTGTTTCAATTTTGTTTATCGAATTCATTGCATAAAAAAAATATGGTTTTAGTCCTAATATTTATCCAAATATCATTTAAAAAAATAAATTTTCACCTTAGGTTTTACTAATACTAGTATACATTTATATTAAATTATTAATAAATGTCAAAAATATTATATTTTATATATAATTTTTTAAATGTTATGTAATATTTTATGAACGAAAATAATTTCACTCGACAATAAAATTGTTTGATAACCCAAAAATAAAACTTTTCGATAGCCATGTTTTATAAGTTTAACAAAAAAATTTATTTTTACTCTTAAATCTATAATTTCATTGGAAGATTTTACTAATACTAATTAAAGTATTAATAAGTATTGAAAGTGTCAATTTTTACGTATAATTTTTTAAATTTTTTGTAATTATTTTATGGACGAAAATAATTTCACTCGACAATAAAATTGTTCGATAACTATATCTTATAAATTTAATGAAAATGTTTATGTTTACTCTTAAACAAATTATATGCATTGTTATGTAATTTAATGACTTCAATTATTATTTTTGTCAAGAACTTGATGAGGACGCATCTAAAAAAATTTATTAAAAAAATCCTGCCATTTTGGAGGACGCATTAGTCAAATTCGTCCTCAGCAACTACGTTAAAAAAATTGTGAATTCGTGAGGACGCATTTGGCAAATGCGTCCTCAATAATTCTGTACAAAAAAGGAAATTAAAGGGGATGCATTTGGTAAATGCGTCCTCGTACACACATGAAAAAAAGAGAGAGAGAAGGAAATTAACGAGAGCGCATTTGCTAAATGCATTCTCCACCCATGCATCCATCATGCTCTATTGTAGCCACAACAGTAGAATTTTCTCCTTCGGTTAAGAACTATGAATGAACCTTCACATTTTGATGAAGTGTGTCAATTTTGTAAAAACTTACATGAGGTTGATGGGGGTGTTTTCAAGACTAGGCTTGGTGGATTTGAGATAGATTTTAGTCCATGGCTTACCGTATAAAGGACCCGGAGATGTGTTTCCTCAAAAAAATAGATGAGCCGTTACATGATGTATACCACATGGATAGTTGGCCTCTTGAAAGTGACTACCCCTATATTGACCCGATTGGATGTAGCGTTAGATACTTTGGACATAATCCGGCTAACCTATGATACCTGAGAGTTTTGACATAAAGACCCTCACCATAGACCAGTGCATCATATGCAAAATAATTGCTAGGAGTATTGTACCCACCTCCGGCCACATCACTGAACCTACTACTGCGACCCTCGTGCTATTTTACTACATAATGGAGGGTAGGAGGATCAATCCGGGAGCTACAATATTTAGGCATATGTTGTACATCGGGTTGTCTAAGAGGGTGATAAAAATTCTCTCGTATAGGAATTAATCACATTGATTTTGAATGGCGTACAAGGACTTGCATTTCATGGAGAGGAAAAACCATGCAAGTGGTTTGACAAGGTATATTTTACCAAGAAGAAATGGGTGTTGGTTGACCACAAGTGGACTCATAAGCCGAATGATGTGAGTGAGGCAAACAAGAGGCCTAGAATTGAAGAAGGTTTGCCTATATTTGTAGTTTTTATTTTGTTTATTTAAATATAAATTAAGTGAATACTAATGTTTCAATTTTGTGTAATGTAGAGGAGGTTGTGGAGGAATCAGAATTTAGTTTAATGAAGCTTGCTACAGATGGGCCTGTGGGGAAATTTCAGGCCTAAGGAAGCACATTCGGAAGTTAGAGCGTAGTCAGCACTCATATGAGCGACAATTTAGGCTTAGGCGTTCAAATTCTATGTGAATCTTTGGTTTTCAAGTTACTCATGTTTGAGTTTCATACGTTATCACCACTTCTTTAGACCATTTTTCTTTTTCTTTTGTTATGTATGATTTAAGATCATTACATTCTATCATAAAACTGATATTATGGCTTTGATATTATGGTCTACTTCCAAATATAAGCAATAGTTATGCTCCTAGTCCAATATATAAAACGCATTACAATAAAATGAAACAAAATACCATCCCAGCCAAAGAAATTTTGAGTTCGGAAGTCCGTCTTACCTCCAGTTCTTTTGAAATGAACAAAACGTACCAAAATAAATGAGAGAACAACAATCACTATGCCTTTTTTTCTTCAACAGTTTTTTGCACTTTTGCCTTCTCTTTGTGACCTTCCCTCATCCATCGACCCAGATTCCTTCATTGTGGTCGCTACGACCAAGACATCCACACACACTCAAATCATCTTCTCAAGCAAAATGTTAATTTCGTCCAATCCAGTTTAAGTATGTCAACCAAAACTAATGAATTCTTCGCATTCTTAGTCCTCAAAGAAAGCTCTCTTCCCTTCAACGACAATCTCCCACCAAGAGTCTATTGGATCTTTTCTATAGAACACTTGGTGAGCTTGTGCGGCCAAAATGAAGGGATCGTCCTTCCAGCCGAGTCGGCTACAAGTTACAAGTGTGAAACCCAATCCCCAGTCCTTAGCCCGTTGTTCACATCCACCAATTGAAATTTGCATATTGGGACTCATACTATTACATAATCAAGTTCCCAAATTTCAACGATGGTTCCGAAATAGCTACTTTGGGTGTACATGGGATTGTCGTCGCTACCACTCGCAACATGTAATGCCTCAGATAAGAGAGTTACACCACTGTTTTGTGAGACACTCTTTTCATCCATATATTTTGTCCCAAATGTAAATCCATTTATGTCATAAGATACATGTGGAAAAATTATGCCCGATGGTCTGTGTGCCAACCATTTAACAGTGGAGGGATGATTACCCTTTTCCACATGTCTCGTAACCATGAAGCAAAAGTACAAGTGTGTTGTTGCAAAACACAGGCTTCATTGAATTTGGGATGCATCACCCTAATAGCCTCCATGTGGATATCAATGTATGGGACGACATCGTCGTGGTTACAAAGAGCATAAAGATGGCACACAAATCATCAGAACTGGGGTTTAACAGCTTCCCCTGCCTATCACCCATCTAACCGCCCTTCATGCCTACATTTCGGGATGCCAACAAAATCTACTCCCTTTATCTAATCTGTGCAAAATTCAATAACTTCCCCCACAACATAATGCTACACAATACTTGCATTGGGCATATACCGTTTCTTGACAAAGTGTTTAAAATTTCCATGTACCTCTCAAACGGGTACATCCACCTCAGAATACAAGACCATAGAGTTTGATCTCCCTCACTAAATGGACTATCAAGTGAACCATAATATCAAAGAATTATGGGGGGAGGGGAGTACGTCTCCGTCCGACACCGAACTTCAACTATCATTGCCTGCAAATGATCAAGCTTGGAAACAGTAATGGTTTTCGAACATATTTCTTATAGAACATGCAAAGTTTCATGATGCACAATCTTACATGAGATGGTAGAGACGACCTAATCGTGATGGCATTCAATTCTTGTATCAAGTTGTGACAACCATCTGATTTTAAACCAACCAACTTCAAATCAGTGAGGGAAACACATGAACTTATGTTTGAAAAATAAGACACTGGCACCTAGACACCACTAAGGGTCGCACAATACGACTTCTTCTCCAACTCTGACATAGATTAACATGCAGGAGGAAGATAAAATCATCGCTATTTCTAACAGGATTCAAATCTTTCTTAATACCCGGGCCTTCAACCAGTCTTTAGTTTTACCATGTGTATTCAACAATGTCCCCACCAAAGAGTCACACACATTCTTCTCAATGTGCATCACATCAAGACAATATCTGATTTCCAAGTGCTTCCAATAAGGTAGTCTGAAAAATATCAGGCATTTCTTCCAGCTTCCCTCACAAGCCACTTTTCGCTTTTTCCCCCAAAATCATTAGGCAAATCCTTAACTCTATAAAAAACCTCAACACTGGTCAATGGTAATGATGGGCCTCTGAGCTCCACTTTGTCGTTGAACTACTTCTTTGCAGCATGTTATGGGTGACCGACTGAAAAAACTATCTGTGGCCAAGATAAGCTGTTTTACACTCATGTTTCAACTGACAAAAGGTTGTTACCTTTTCACACATCGGATAAGCATAGTATCCTTTAATCAAGTACCCTGACAAGTTTCATGGGAGGTCATTTCCGTACCTCTCAAAGTTAATATTTTTAAGCCCTAAATGCTTACTAACTACAACTAAGTAGATAGTGGCAAATTGGGATTGTCCACGAAGAAGAGTGGTCTTTTTAAGGGTTTAAACATATAAGGTTGTTATTAGACTAGAGGTAGATATGTATAGATATATAAAAGTAAGGGGTGTGGGGGTGTGGGGGTGGGGGGTTGGTTTTGTCCTAAGTTATGAAATTAAAGACAAGCTAACTAGTAAAGCCAAGTAACTATGCTAATCATGCTATAACTAAGTAAAAGAGCTAAAAACTACAAAAGACAAAGCCTTGGGGGAAATTAATATCCATTTCCAAACCTAATGTAGATCATAGAACCATTCACTCATTCTATCACATTCATTACCTATGGATAACGCTATCACTTCCATTTAAATAGATAGACATCCTTTTCTTTGTAATAGTAATTCACAAAGACGTTCAACAACCATTTGCAAACCTCATTAACGATCAGTTTTAGGCAAACCACGCCATAAAAGGTATTTCATCAATGACCTTATACACGAAAGACCATAGATTTGATAACAAAAAGCATTCGACCAAATGCATAGCCATTTAACCAAACAAAGCATTAATTAGGCTAAACCTAGAACAAACTACTTTCAAGGTTCAACCTTTCATTGCTTCTATAAGACAAATATGAGAACAATCCACATTAACATACTCATCTAGAAAGATTCACTTCACATTATACACAAGAAGTTCTAATTCCATGTTCTTGGATTTTCATGTCAAATGAGCTAAGAAATTGGTCACTTTCGTAACACCCTAACACTTCAATCATACAAACATTTCATATTCTCAAACAACTTATGACATAAATGAAGTAAAACATCACAATAAGAACACATGGATGCTAAATAACAAAAGTTTCAAGAAAGAGTGAAATAGACGTTCTTACTATATAGGTTTGGAAGCTTCAATCAATCGCTCCCAAGTACAAAACTAACCTAGATAAAGAAAACACATAATTAACCTACAAAAACTAAGAAAAGAAAGAGGAAAACCTAGGGTTTTCAGTCCCCAAATCAGGAAGAATAAGAAGAGAGGAAAGAGAGAGGATAAGATCTAGTATTTGTAGTACAAAAAAGAAGGAAAGAGTTCTGGCCACACGTTCATCGAGACTCGCGACATATTCTTCGCGAGTCACGACCGAGCCAAGATTCAGCATCTTGATTTTTTTTTCTTTTTGCCTCAAGCCCTCATATTCACTTCACTTATCTTCAATTATTCAAGTCTTCAAAAGCTCAAATGCAAGTCTTAAAATCTTCAAAGCTAGTCTTCAAAGCCTTCAAGCAATTGCCTTATCACACAAAATCCACTAGAAAAGTAATAAAAGCGTAAAAGTCGCTCTTAACTCTCCTTAGAGAATTTCAAGGCAAAATGCAACATCTAGAGCACAAAAGTGTACAAAAATGAATCATAAAAGTCCCAAAATAACCATATAAAATGGGCACATCAAACATCTCTGCACTTGAACCTTACTCGCCCTCGAGTAAGAAAAGATTCAAGCATATAAAGAATTTCACATTTCCACATCCTAACACTAATATTCCCCCAATCAAAGCCTCACGAAACTCTCAATATCATAAATCCTAAAATAAAAGCTCAAATGAGAGTTTTTCACACACAACCCCAATTCCTACATCTACCCAAACCTACCACTTATTAATTCACTACTACCCATAAAAATATTTCAAAGTCCCAAATTGATAATCCCAAAGTCTAATGGCACAAAATGAAGTTAAAACCATATCAAAGGTCCAAGCACATAGTTCAATTCATACCAATATATCAATCAAAACGAAGCAGACAAAGAATCAAGAATTTCATAACCCTACTTCATTTTCCCCGCTAAGTTACCCAACTCCAAGGAATCCTATGATGTTAGGCTAACCGATCCATCCATATATCAACTGCAATCTAATGACTCCAATGCCGACAAATGAGTAGAAATGTAGCAATTTTTTTTATTTTCTCCCTTTCTCTCATTTTGTCTAGGAGCCCCTTCGGGTTTTCATCCGAGCCACACATCATATTTCTTTTAGCTCACATCTAGCCCACATTTAGTCTCTCATTTTTACCCAGGTCACCCTTTCGGGTTTTTGACCTATCCAGGCCTCCAATGTTGCCTAAGTTGCCCTCTTGGGTTTTCAACTTAGCGGAGTTTCTTTTTATAGTTTTTTATATTTTTTTTCATTTTCTATTATTTTTTCAAAATTTGCAATATTTTCTTCATTTTTCTCATGTTTTTCCAATCAAAAGTAGAAAAAAGCATTCAAGATCAAGCTTACATGCATGTGAGTAATTTAACCCCTCCCCACACTTAAAATATTACATTGCCCTCAATGTAAACATATAGGCAAGAATGATAGAATGATACAACTCAAGGTATGAGGTAAAGTGACTCCTGTTTCTTCGCATAGTCGTCGGTGATCCTGTGCAATCCTATGTATTTGTGTGGAATTGGTTTCAAAATTGGTTTCAGAACCGGAGAGGGAGGTAAAGGTGCCGTAAAAGAACACATCCCTCGAGCAACATGTTGTCTCTTTGACGTCGTTTGATCAAGACTAACATCATAGAGAACAACATCAAACTCACAAGTGCATAGAGATTTGTAATACTAGGTTTAGCATCAAAAGTTAATAGTCCTCGTATTCTCTAAGAAAAACCAATCAATAATTCAATCACCACTATGAAATTATCCAATGAAAATATCTAACATATATCGACAAATATCCAACCATCATTATAGAATAGAGTAATCATAGTCACAATGTTGTAGTCGGCATACTACGATCAACAAAGATACTATAAAGATGTAAGAATATTCATATGTCTATACATGTAAGATGATGGAGGAATGAGTGAATGTGTGGTGGTTCTTGGGAGTAATTGGTGGAGAAGAGGAAAGGATTATGCAATATTTTGGCTCAGTCACGATGAAAGTGACGTGACTCGCGAAATCTAGATCAAAGCTGTTAAAAAGTTAGCCTCATTTTGCAACTCGCGATAAGACCTTCGTGAGTCGTGATGTCCCATCGTGATGCACGGTAATAAAAGTCGCAACTCACAAAATGTTGGAACCATGAGCTCAATTTTTCAAAAAGTTTTCCGATCTAGTCGTGACTCGCGATGCCCAGGTCGCGACTTGTGAAAAGCTATGACTAGGAAGTGAAAACCTTCCACCATTTTTCGGGACTCGCGACATCTCTGTCGTGACTCGTGATAGACAGAGTTTCCTAGCACTTAGAAGAAATTTCTTTCCAACTTTCCAAGCTTTCTTCCGTTTCTCATGGATCTCATTCCTTCACCTCCTCTAATGAAATGCACCTCACTTTGCTACAAAATTCATGGAAAAACACATCGTGAAAAGAACAAGATAAAATAACAAGAAATAGCAACAAAAACCAAATTAAAAGTCAAATTTATTTACATTGTTGGTACGACTTAGCTCCGTATGTTTAAGATCGTTGGCACGACCCTAATGTTATCCATATGGTGAAGGCTTTAACCCCTTCACCATGAGCATCCAAAATTAAAGGGTTGGGGGAACAAAAATTTCAAGAGGAAAGTTTTGTGGAGGTGGAGTTGAAGTTGGTCCTAAAGGAGTAGGGTTGTTATGATGCTTGGGATAGTCATTTGGCTCCTCTATTTTCTCCTTCAAAAATTCTGAAAGTGGTGGAGTCAGTTCTTTTGGTGGGGGTAGGGGTGATGATAGCAATGGATGTAAAACAATCACATTTTCCTCAACTTTGTTATCCTCAACAACTGATTGCTCATCCCATTCGAACTCGAACTCATTTCTCAAGGTGACCTCACTCACCAAATCTTTGAATTTAACTTGGGATGGTGTACCTTTGGAATAACGAGCTTCCATTTGGGTCACCTCTTCCATTATATTTATCACATGCCCCTCCAAAGCCTCAAGACTAGAGGAGATTCGGGTTTTCGGTTCCTCATTAGTCTTTGCCAAGTTGCTGAAGTTTGCAATTGCATTCATGATATCCTCATGTGTCAAACTTGAACCTTCTTGTTGGACTTGGTATTGAGTATAGTATAAGGTGGTGAAGGCCAACTATTTTGCTCGTATTGTTGGTTTTCCGGCTCATTCTCATACCACCAATCCGGATTACCTCTCCACTCCAGATTATAACAATCGTGGTATGAATACCATTTTTGAGCTTCTTGCCCTTGAAAACCAACAACTCCAACCTCTTGGTAGCACTCTTCATAATACCCTTGGTTTTGGAAACCAATGGCACTTTCCTTCTCATAGTCCTTCTCTCTCAATATATAGCAAGACTCCATAGGATGTTTGGAATGACACATCCTACAAAACCTTACTTGTTGAGCCTCTCTTCTCATCATGAGTTCCCTCAACGTGAGATGTTCCATTTTTTTTTACAAATTTTCTTTCTTTTTCAAAAGTTCGAAATCATATTACAAGGATTCTCGATAAAAATTCACCAAGATCTCAAACAATACCCACTTCGAACAAAAAAACCCACAAAGAAGTGGAAAATAAAAACAACTAGCTAATATGCAACTAAATATGCCCTAACACTTAAAAATAAATGCCTCTTCCCCGGCAGCAGCGCCAAAATTTGGGAGGTCATCGTCGTAACTCTCAAAGTTAATATTTTTTAGCACTAAATACTTACTAACTACAACTAAGTAGATAGCAACAAATCGGGGTCGTTCACGAAGAAGAGTGATCTTTCTAAGGGTTTGAACATATAAGGTGGATATTAGACTAGAGGTAGATATATATAGACATATTAAAGAAAATAAATGGGGGGGGGGGTTGGTTGGTTTTGTCCTAAGTAATGAAATAAAAAACAAACTAACTAGCAAAATCAAGTAACTAAGATAATCATTCAATAGCTAAGAAAAAGAGCTAAAAACTACAAAAGACAAAGCCTTGGGGGCAATATCCACTTCCAAACCTAATGATCGTAGAACCATTCACTCATTCTATCACATTCACTACCTATGGAGAATGCTATCACTTCCATTTAAATAGATAGACATCCTTTTCTTCTTAGTAGTTATTCACAAAGACGTTCAACGACCATTTTCAAACCTTATTAATGACCACTTTTAGGCGAACCACACCATAAAAGGTATTCATCAATGGCATTATACACGAAAGACCATAGATTTGATAACAACAAGCATTCGACCAAATGCATATCCATTGAACCTAACAAATATTTCATTAGGCTAAACCTAGAACAAACCACATTTAAGGTTCAACCTTTCATTATTTCTATAGGACAAATATGAGAACTACCCACATTAACATACTCATTTAGCAAGATTCACTTCACATTATACACAAGAAGTTCTAATTTCATGTTCTCGGATTTTCATATCAAATGAGCTGAGAAATTGGTCTCTTTCCTAACACCCTAACACTTCAATCATACAAAAATTTCATACTCTCAGACAACCTATGGCATAAATGAAGTAAAAAATCACATTAAGAACACATGAATGCTAGATAACAAAAATTTCAAGAAAGAGTGAAACAGAGGTCCAGTATTGAACAAGGTTAACAAATCATCCTCTAATGGAGCGATGTAAACATCTATGTCATTACCAAGTTGCTTAGGCCACAAGATCATTATAGATAATAAAATTTACTTCCTTTTCATTGTCAAATAACATGGTAGATTATAAATCACCATCTTAACAGGCCAAGAGCCTGTGTGCAACTCATATAACCAAATGGATTCATTCCGTCAGTGGAAAGCCTTAGTCTCAAATGTCGCGGTTCAGCACCAAACTCGAGATACATAGTATCAAGTTTCTTCCACTGTTCACCATCCGACGTATGACTAATCACGTCATCATCCACTAATCACATCATCCCCCGGTCATTCCCTTTCGGCGTGCCATCGCAACAACTTTGGATCTTCTTTGGAAGTAAACAACTTCTTTAACTGAGGAATGATAGTGAGATACCATAAAACTTTAGCCAATGTTTTTTTCTTCTTAGTCAACTCCACTTCAGCACCAATCGCGATTCCACCACGCTTTAACTTGTAACGAGATTCACCACAAAATTGACAATTGTCTAGGACCCTGTCCTCCTTCCCCCTGTATAATATAACAATCGTTGGGACATGCATGCATTTTTTTTCAATTCCAATCCCATTGGACATAGAATTGTTTTAGCGACATACGATCAGTCGGGAAAAATATTTCCTTCTGGTAACAAATCACAGAGAAATTCAAGAGTCTCTATCATCCCCTTTTCAGTCTCCAATCGTATTTTGCTTTCAAATTCATCAATTGCAAAGTGGCACTCAAAACCGAACGTCTCGCACCATTTTACAAGGGTGTATTCTTATCATTATGTAAAGCTTCAAGGACCTCAAGTTTACTATGAAAATATCTAGAAACATCTTCCACCATCTCCTCGAATCCCTCATTCATAAAAGAATCATCATTTTTTTTACAGATTAGGTCTTCATCCTTACCTGTTTCATCCTCCCCGTGCCACACCCAAGAGATGTAACTAGTTTGATGAGATGTTCAGTAACTTCGCCTGATGAGATGTTCAGTAACTTCTTCCTAACCAATATACATTGTTTCTACAATCCTTACATGGGCAGCGGGCTCACACCATGCCATTCTTGGAAGCGTGTTCAAAGGCAACCACAAGAAATGATTCTATCAATGGGAAGTTATCGGGTGATTTTCTCAAGTCCTTACTAATCAGTTCTATTCGATCCATAATCGATTACCTACATTTTAGTGAAATTAACAAACCCATTAGAAAGGAATAACAACAAACATTAATATTTAAGCAACAAATATTCATATTTAACCATTCACATCAACAATTATTTCTAAATAAGGTCTAAAAACGTTTAAACCAAAAATCAACTTCCTATAGCAAGTGAAATTAAATTGTTCGAACCTTTGCCGATGCCAAACTTATACATTGCTAGTTCTTTACAATGCCCAATCACCAAATTCATTTTACAAAATGGGTTTCATAAAAAAAAGACATAACATGGGTTTTGTAAAAGTATGTCATTTATTTGAACTTCCAAACTTGGATGACAAGAGGATGACCATTAGATTCGATCCAATGGACTTCTGAGTCTGAAACAAGGATCTGAATCACTATATGACTCAGGAACTGTATGACTACAACAGCCATAACTGCTCCTAACTCGTAATATGCATCCAATACTGCTTCCAATTTTGTAACTACTTACAATAGAAGGTAGTTTGGTAGCGGTAGATTCTTGTTTTCTTATGGGACTTGACTCTGGTACTACAGTAGGTGTATATATCATCACTATAATGTTATGGCACTCATCTCGCCTTATCTCTCAAGCCCTCACTGATGCCTCTTCAGCTAATCAATTGAGTTCTTTTAAAAAAATGGTGATCTTATCACAGCCATTCATATTCAGTCGCACATGGTGCATATTAGTAGTGTATAGAATTTTGAGTATTATAGTATTCTGGAGAATTTTGTAGGAGAATTTTGAGTACCGAAGTTGTAACTCATTTATGTAATTGAGTATCATTAGTTTTGAAAATTAATGTTTTGGGTCTCTTTGCCCTTTTGCTGGACGCTTCTGCTACGTGCAGCTGCTCACAGAGCAAGGGCAATTTTTTAATTTATAAAATATTTTGAGCACCGGTTTTTGAGAACTGTACCCAAAAATAACTGTTATCTTAGCTAGCACCAATTTTTGAAAACTGGTGCCAAGAGTGGAACCAGTCTTTGAGAATTGTTGAAACCGTTTCACCCTCTACTTAGGTACCGGTTTTCAAAACCTTTATAATCGGTGCTAGCCCCCTTGAAAAACCAGTTCTACATGGGGGGTTCCAGTGTAGTAACACACACTTAATAGTTTCCTATCTTGTTATTACAGTCTTAGTCAATTACCTATTTCATTAGAACACACTACTTACTTGCCCTTTTCAACGATAACGTATTGATGGAATTGGCTAGAATTATCCTAACAATATTAAAGTTGATCAGGATTACACACGTCAAGAATAAATTAAGCGAAGAACAATCAAGAACACATAAGAATCGATTATAAAATAATTAGGTCTCATGATTCATAAACTAATACTTTTTATTCCATACCAATATATAAATTAGCTAATCATAATAATCCCAAGCACCCTATAATAGATATTTTTTGCTTTCTATCTGTCAACTAGGCTATTGAAGTAATTTATTGACATTCTTACTTTGGAAAAATGGCACCGTTTTACTATATTCTAATTCACTGTTTCTTTCTCCTATTCTTCTCCATCGCAAATTTTCCTTCTTTCTTTATTAAGGAATTAGAATATTGCTTATAATTGTAATTATATTCTATTACCTTTTCCTAGCTTGTATAGGTATCTTGTATATATAATGTACCATGAGTTTATGAATAAATACATACAATCATTACCCTTATTTTGTACATGGTATCAGAGCCTAAAATCCTGAAACCTTAATAGAAAATTTTCCGCTGCCTTAAAATCCTGAGCTCCCGCTGCCGCCGGATACGCCACACGTGCCGCTTCTGCTCTCCACACGCTGTCGCTGCTCTCTCCACACACTGCTACAGCTGCTCTCCATCGGTCGCTGCTTTCCACGCCACCACCGGTTCCGCCGCACGGCTGCAAATCTCTAATCTTCACGTGCCGCCGCTAGTTCAATGCATCGGTGTGTCATATCGATCTGATCTGCCACCGGTTATTGTACCTGCTGCTAATCTGTACCTGATTTTACACTATGTCTGCCTCCGAAGAATAGGCTCGTATTAATGTTGCACCTGAGGTTCCGAAGCTTCAGGATATGAGTGGTTATGATGTGATTGCAACTTTACTGAAGCAGTTGCAATTGCAATCTGACCCTCGGACTGTTGTACCTATTAGTCTTATGTCGGCTGATTCTTACTTTATTAGCTTTGACAATGGTCTTGGTTTACAACTTATACCAAAAATCCTAAAAGGTCAAGAAAATTATATTGAATGGTCTGACGCGATGTGCCGCGCATTCCTTGCCAAGAACAAAATTGGGTTCATTGATGGATCCATTACTAAACCCCAGGATGGTCATCCTGATGATGCTGATTGCCCTGGGATTAATGTTACTCTTGTCTGCTGGTTCTTGCAAACCCTGGATCCAGTATTGAGATCTTCTACAAGCTCGTTTTCCATAGTTAAGGAACTGTGGAATGACCTGAAGGCATGTTTTATTCTTGGCGATGGTACGAAGATTTAGCAAATGCAAGAGGCTATTCAGAGTTGCAGGCAGATTGGTCAGCCAATCGACATTTACTTTGGAAAACTGAAGAAGTTGTTTGCAGATTATCACTACATGCAGCCTCCTCTAGTTTGTGGCTGTGAAGAAACCAAGTCACTGTGCCATTGCAATATTTCTACGAGAGTCTTCTGAGAAAGGGAAAAGGATTTGATCTACCAATTCATCTCTGGTCTCGACGAAGGCTTTCACACCTTGCGATCATATATCATGAGAATTAATCCAATTCCACTTGTCATGAAAGTGTATGCCCTTATTGCCTAGGAGGAGAATCATAGAGCTATTATTCGAGCTCGTGAGCCTTCTTCTAACTCAATGGCATATGCTACACAACACCCGCCACCTACAAGTTCTTTGCCAGTTGTTCTTTCTGCTTCTGACCGTAAGAATCTTATTTGTACACATTGTCATCGCAAGGGTCATGATAAGAATACCTGCTTCCAGATCTTTGGTGTACCAGAATGGTTCAAGGAGTTGAAGGAGAAAGACAGCATTGCCAAGAAGTCACTGCCAGTTCCTCGGCCTACAGCTCTTGCCGCCGTACACGAAGGTGCTTCCGTGGCGCTTCCTCTCCCACCGCCATTCACTGGAGACGCCGTGTCACCACTTGGTGTAGTGGAGGTGGCTTCCTCTGACCGTGTCCCTACTCAATCCAACTTTATCCCTGCTCTGTCTGATGACCAATGGAGCACGACCATTCATTTAATTAATCAGTTTAACTCTCTTACTGACAATGAGTCCGGTAAGCCTACTTTACCATGGATACTTGATTCGGGAGCCTCATATCACATTACTGGTGATAAATTTTCTCTTACTGATCTTATTAATGCTATTGATACTGTGAATGTTGTTCTGCCTGATGAATCTGTGGCATATACCACTCATGGTTCTATTTGCTTTGGTGGTGTCACTCTTACTCATGTGTTATATATACATACTTTGCGGTGCAACTTGTTTTCATGTTCTAGATTGTTATCTTCCTTAAAATGTCTAGCTTTGTTCATTGAAAATTATTGCATTTTACAAACAATCAGTACGAGGAAAGTAATTGGCGTGGGTAAACAGAAGGGGGGGTGTTTTGGCTTCGTCTGCTGGATACTTGTGATCCTCCTCCTATCCCACGGTCTCTTCCAACAGTTGCTTCCATGTCGCCTTATGACTCATGGCATCAGCATTTTGGACATCCTTCCTCCACGGTGTTTTCTTCTATTTCTTCTGTTGATTTTGGAACTAATAAGACTTTTGTTCCTTGCTCTATATGTTATAGAGCAAAGCAAACTAGACATAGTTTTCCATTAAGTTCTACAAATGCTACTGCACTATTTGAATTAATTCATTGTGATGTTTGGGGACCTTATCGAACACCATCCTCTAGTGGTGCATTTTATTTTTTAACTATAGTTGATGATTATTCCTGGAATGTTTGGGTTTATTTATTAGTGGCTAAATCTGAAGTAGCTTCTAGATTTTTAGAATTTAGGGCCTTAGTGAAGAACAAACGGGGCCAAACCATACAACGTGTTCAGACTGATAACGAAACTGAATTTTTGCCTTTAAGATCTCATTTTACTGCATCTGAGATCATCTTTGAGACATCTAAGGTTTACACACCGCAGCAGAATGGTCAAGTTGAAAGAAAACATCGCCATTTACTCAATGTGGCACGTGCTTTACGGTTTCAAGCCAGTCTTCCTATTGAATTTTGGGGAGAATGTGTTCTTACTGCTGCTTACATGATTAATCGAACACTGACACAGTATCTCAATGGTCGTACTCCTTTTGAGTTGCTCTATGGGTAAGCTCTCAATTACTCATCATTAAGAGTTTTTGGTTGCTTGTGTTTTGTTGCTCATGTTCCCAGATATCGCGACAAGTTTTCCCCAAGAAGCCAATGTTGTCTATTTCTTGGTTATCCTATCGGAAAGAAAGGCTATTGCCTTTTTGACTTGGAATCCTGTGTGATCTTTAGCAGTAGGGATGTCATTTTTTTTAAGACTAGTTCCCGTATTCTGCAACTCCGACATTGGTCCTTTCAGATGAACCCAACGGTGCCACCACATCACCGCTGGTCTCCTCCTCATCACTATCGGAGTTGCACGATTTTCTCATACCGCTGGCCAGTCACTGCCGTATGCCGCCGGTCACTTGCTGCCAGTTGCCGTCGATTAGTCACCGCTAGTTGCCATCAATCAGTCTCCGCAAGTTGCTATCAGTCAGTCATCACCGATTGGCGTCTGTCCCTCATTGCCGATCGATGCCGTTCTGTCATTGTCGGTCGCCACGGATTCGCCGCTGCCGGTCTGCCACCGAGTTTTCATCATCGGCGTCTTTTCAATCTCCGAACCTGTATGTCGCCGACTCTGATTATCTGGCTCAGCCTCCTTTTGCAGCATCTCTGGCTCCGGATAATTCCGCTACTGAGTTTCCACCTATTAGACAGAGTATTCGTACTCGCCGATCGCCTTCTTATTTGGCAGATTATGATTGTGATGATTATGCCCGTGCTCTTACTATTGAAGACCCCCCTTACGTCTACATTTACTAATGCGTCATCACTATTCTTAGGTGTTCTCTATCCTCTTACTGATTATGTAAATTGTGATAATTGTTCTATTATGCATTCTAGAGTTTTGGGTGCAGTAACGTCTAGTACAGATCCCACTACTTATTCTCAAGCTTTACAACATGCTCATTGGTGAGACACTATGACTGAAGAGCTTACTGCGCTGGAGCGCAATCAGACTTGGACTTTGGCTCTATTGCGGCTAAATAAGAAGGCAATTGGGTGCAAATGGGTCTACCGGACAAAGTTCAGGTCAGATGGTACTATTGAACGTCATAAGGCGCGCCTAGTGGTTCTTGGGAATCGCCAGGTTGAAGGAAATGATTATACTGAGACATTTGCTTCGGTTTTAAAGATGAGTTTTGTTAGCTTATTCTTATCTGTTACAGTCATTCGTAGTTTAGAACTGCATCAGATGGATGTTCATAATGCCTTCCTGCATGGTGATTTGCATGAAGAGGTTTTTATGCACCCCCACCCGGCTATGTTGTGCTCCATGGTCATGTATGTTGCCTTTAGAAATCTCTTTATGGTCTTCATCAGGCTCCTAGAAATTGGTTTGCTAAATTGGCTCAGGTGTTACAAGAATTTGGTTTTGTTCAGAGTAAGGCAGATTACTCTTTGTTTGTCTTTTCCCGTGGATCAGTTTCTTTGCATGTTCTGGTTTATGTGGATGATTTGGTCATTGCCGGTAGTTCTTCTGCACTCATCTCTGAGTTCAGGAAATACCTTGTTTCCATATGAAAAACTGGAAGTATTTTCAAGAAGTATTTTTTGGGCATAGAGATTGCTAGAAGACCGGAAGGGATGTTTCTTTTGCAAAGGAAATATGCTTTGGACATTTTATCAGATACCATTTTATCTGCTTCTAAACCGACTGACTTTTCGATGGAGCAATAACATGATTTGGCACGTGTTGAAGGTCCAGCCTACCATGACTCAGAGCAGTATAGACGTCTGGTTGGATGCCTGATATATCTGACTATTACTCATCCTGAACTTAGTTATTCGGTTCATACTCTTGCGCAATTCATGAAGTCTCCTTGTGTTTCTCACTGGCAAGCTGTTGTTCATGTGTTGCACTATCTGAAGAGTCATCCTGGTCAGGGTTTATTTCTTTCTTCTAGTAGTATGTTGTAGTTGACTGCTTACTGTGATTCGGATTAGGTTGCATGTCTGATTACTCGGCGTTCTCTTTCTGGTTATTTTGTAATGATTGGTGATTCTCCGGTTTCTTGGAAGACTAAGAAGCAACCTACCTTTTCTCAGTCTTGTGCTGAAGCGGAATATCGTGCAATGTCAGTTACTTGTTGTGAGTTGTTGTGGCTTAAGTCTTTACTGAAGGACTTAGGGGTTCTGCACTCTTCTCCTATGCATCTGTTTTGTGACAGTCAATCTGCTCTTCATATTGTGGAAAATCCAATTTTCCATGAACGCACAAAGCACATTGAAGTTGATTGTCATTTTGTTCGGGATCTAGTTCAATCTGGCATTATTGTTACTCAGCATATCCACATGCCAGACCAACCTGCAGACTTGTTCACTAAGGCACTCAGACGTAACTAGTTTCATTCCTTACTTGGCAAGTTGGGCATTTCTGATCCTTATGCTCCAACATGAGGAGGAGTATTAAGGAATTAGAATATTGCTTGTAATTGTAATTATATTCTATTACCTTTTCCTAGCTTGTATAGGTATCTTGTACCACTATATAATGTACCCTGAGTTTATGAATAAAGACATACAATCATTACCCTTATTTTCTACATTCTTCTTCACCGAAGTTGTTTTCTTCAAGAAATGTTTTAGTTGTTGAGGATGTTGCTGATGGCGGCAAAGTTTCCATGCCTGGTGAAGCGGTGAACGATAGATTTGTGGATTCTCAGTTGCTGTATTGTGATAAATATGTCATTTTCGATGCGGCGGAGGAGATATTCAAGCCTTTATTGGTACGCTTCAAGTTAGAGTTCAAGGAAACCTTCCAGTTCTAGACCATTTTTGTATTCTTCCGAAGATTTTCAGGCCGTAGTTGTATTCTTCCCGTTCAATTTTGCAATTTAATGGGATGCCATTAGCGGGGAAAGCTTTGGCCTCTCGGCCTTATCTTCAACAAAGTTTGGTATATTGTGTGTTATTTTGTGTGCAAGTATTGTGTGTTATTAATGGATGAATGAATTGTAGCATAATTCCGTTCTCTTCATCGTTCTGATTCATTTTTGTGCGTCCGATCTTGAACGTGTTGAATCATAATTGTTAGATTAGTTATGCAATTGAAAAGTGTAGGTTGAATCCTTATTTTTCCGATCGTTCATTCTTTTCTTAATGTGTTATTTTCATTTACTATGCATCTAAAACTACTATATAATAGTGGAGGTTATTAGATGTTTTGCTGATTAAAATCAATTAGAATGTCCCGAAAGCTTTATAGTATGTCATCGTGTGATCATGTCCAGTTACTTCTTGAATTCCTCTTTTGATGTTCTGATTTTCTTGGTATCATACCAGTTGTGCTTTTTAGGTATCTAATGAAGTTAAATATTTTACTCATTTCATAATAACATTGTTGGTAGGACAACTATTGGATTTGTGTATAAATTTTGTTCGTTTTATCGCATAAGGTTTCTAATTTGGTTGGCCGAAGATACAAAAGAGTGAAAAGTAACTTTTGGCAGAACTACAAATTGTTCGATTGTTCAAATATCTAAGCAGAAGGTTACTCCGCAAAGGTTACCATTTTAACTCATGATACATTCACTATAGCTTTTCTTAGTTGCTTATTTGGATATGTTTGTCTCATTTGTCATCTATCTATCCAAATATGCAAAATTCCTTTACATGGTTTGTGATTGTACAGTAAATATTAGGTAAATTTGGGCATTGATAATAACTATGCTTTGCATGGTTTTAACTAAAGATTACCTAGTGAATTGCATGCCCCTATTTCACTTTGCTCTTTCTATGCTCAACTTTTACTTATAAAGTATTATCATGTACACGGGTCATGTTAGGTTTGTAAATAGAGGCATTACTGATTAAAGTTGAAGCTTGTGATAGCATCATGTAGTTTTGAGTGATGGCACTACAGTTTGTTAATGTGTCTGATGTGGCACCATTATTTGTTTTGAATTTTCAATATTGCTGATTTTGTTTAACTAAAGTATGCTTTCTGCAGAACAATCTAAAAGGGAAAATGCTCGTGTTCTTGTACACTGTATTTCCGAAAAAAGCAGGCAAGTGTAACTGCCCTAGGTTTTGTCAAGGGCACATTGAAAAAGTTTGCAAATATGAACCATTGTTTTTTATTTTTGTGGAGGAATTTGCTCAAAATTATTTTATTCTCTTTAGATAACTTGCTATGGTAGCTGGGATTCCTTGCAGAAAGGGATTAGCTTGCATTATTTCAGTCTGCGGAAACATTTTATTAAGAGTGATGCTATATCTTTCAGATCACCATCCATTTTTAGAGCTTACTTGATAATTATGTTCATAGACCAGATTACAACATGAATATCTCAGTTTAATAGTTCTTGTTCCTTCTTATTGTTTGTCTAGAATTTTAAACTTAGGAAGAATATTTTCAAGCCCAAATTTGTCATCATATGCCTTAGTATCACAGGAATTTACCCAATCAAATGTTATGACACCAAAAGGATTGAACACTGACGACAACATAGGATATGTTTGCTAATAATCAGTTTTAGGATATTCTGTTCATATTGGCTCTGTTCCACTAGTCTCAATCCTGACGTTTGTTTTCTCAAATATGATAGAAATGCCGAAAACTTAAGCTCTTTTGGAGCTTTTTTTTCCTGCAATCGATGTTGACACGAACGGTGATCGAAGTGCACAAGCTCACCAAGGACGACCTCAAAGGTCAGTTTTGCAGCATGATGAATGTGTGTGTGTTTTCCCCTTTCTTCTTCCAGTATATTATTTTGATTGACCTGTCAGTTAGTTCATCGACGTAATTTCTTTCTTCCACCACTACAAGAAGCGGTTAATCGAGGGAGTCCGAGTTTGTCTACGAGAAATGGTTAATCGAGCGCCATATATTTGTTTGTCTTATTCTTTACTCGTAGTTCGTGTGTCTTATTTAGCATCACATACTGTTGACTACAAATCTATGATGGTTTAACTAGAAATTCTTGTTATTATTTGGATTCGACAATTATAATTATTAATTATCATTGTGAGCTATATTGTTCTTGAGGGAGTTGTGTAATACAATCTGCCAAAGCCATACAAATGGGCTGGGATCTTATACATGTTCTTATAATCAATTATCTGGGTATTTTTGGGATAATATCTAATTAGTTAGTGAGAGAGCCAGTAGGAAAATTGTTCTTTGATGGATAAAGAGAGAATGCTAGGGTTTTGCAAGATAAGGTTTTTAATATTGAGGAGTTGTTTTACTGTTTAGAGAAACAGCTAGATTGCATAATTGAGGAGGATATGCCCATCATCTTACAATTTCGTAGAGCTTGTGATCTATTTAATATATGTGAGTGGGGTTTGGTAAGCATGAAATGTATTAAAGCCTTGCTTCTATAACCTGGTCAATCAATTAAACAAACTATAAGATAGAATCCAAAAGCATTTTGGTAAATATATAATGTACAACTTTAAACAGGAAGCCAGTATATAATCATCAAGACTCAATGGAGATGTAAAGCAAAGAAAGTGCAGCCTAATGTAACAAATTAATTCTATCATGATTAGCCAAAATGTAAAAAATGAACTTTAAGCGAATTTGTTACACAAACCATTGTCAACATGAATAAAATCAAGAGGAATGATCAAGATTTTGTTTACCAGTATTTTATGTGAGGCGTAGAAGTCCAGCAAGCTGCAATCACCACAAATTAATTACAGTGTATTGGTGCCTATCAATGGAACTAAGGACAATGCTATACACTCTGAGTTTTACATTCAAAGTTTCCTGATTGCGTTATTGTTTTGAGGAATGTCAGTTTTAAATCCAGGGAAATAATTAGTGATAGTTTAGTTGATTCAAAATATGAATTGAAATGTGAACAAATGCGGCAATGTTGGCAAATTCCTGGCAGTTATTTTGTCCATTCTAGCAGGGTCAGAGGCACCGAGTGTACATGCAGAAGATCATATTTAACTATCAGGTATTGTTTTTGCTGTGAAAACATACAAAGGACAACTGTGAGTTTGAAACAATATAATGAGCAGTTTTGTCACTGTTTTCTTTTCATTTATGAAGAGGGCTATCTATTTCGAGCTTGCTATGACACAAGATTATGTTGTTATCTATATTGAGTTTTTTTTCAAACAAGATTATGTTGTGTCACCTTGCCATTGACCAGGAATTACAAACAGGGCAATTTTTTGGAGAGGGGAAGTAAGTGGGTGACCTAGCAAGATTTTATCTTACAGTTAAATTAAAATATAAAGGCCCTGCGGCTGCACTTCATTTCGACCACTTTCAGATCAACTTTTTTTCCATCGTAAAAAATTAAACTAATTTTTTTTAATATGGTTCACACTACTTGTTTTGTATTTGTGGGGTTGATGTGTTCTTGCGATTTTACCCAAATATTTGAGGACTGAACATATGTAGTATGTCATGCACGTTTATATATGTTCTGCATATGTTTATAGATCTGCTATAACAATGAATTATTGAGTTTGCAAACTTTTGTGCCTGGAGTTTATTTAGTTGATTGCTTAAATAAATTTACAGCAATATATATTGGAGCACTACCATGTCCGATGACTTCATCATGCTTTTCGTGAAGTGGTTGGAGTTCTTGAAACTGAAAAGTTGGTTTTAAATACCTTATACTGCTTATCCTTATCTTTTGTACTCTCTTGTAGTGCATACAGATGAAGCACACGAGGCTAAGAACTTGGATAAAGTCAATAATAGTAACTTGCTTCTTTTTAATTTTTCTTTCAATATTAAAGTTATTTGTATGTTCTTGTTAGACATTGAGATAGGCTTTTAAGTTAAATTGCTTCAATGAAGCTTGAATGATAACACTGATGCATTTCCATCACCGTGTTAGTTTAGTTTTTTAGCCACTTCACTGGCTAGAGGAGTTAGTAGTTGTAAGACTAGATCATCTCTTATTGACTTCTGAGCTTTCACAAGGCTTTTCTAATGAAAAAAATCTTTTGATTTCGTTTGATGCATGTCAGAATTGAGTTAGCCATGAATTAATTTTCTCACAAGACTTGAATGATAAACTAGGCATCTAAATGGACAAATATGTGAAAGGTTTATGTTATAGTAGTCACACAATTATATGTCAATGTTCTTTAGGTTGACTTCTGCTAGCTCTTAGTTTTTATTCTTTTGCATCTTTCCGGTTCAACATATTCTTAGCTTGACTCATTGATAAAGGTAGCCTTACTCCAATTCCCTACTCTACACGTACCAAATAGAGGGCATATTTTGGTTGAATATTAAGGCTATTGCTACTTTGCCTTGAAGAATCCAGATTCTTTTTGGTTGAATGTTGAGACTATATTTCCGCTTTTGCATAGTTCTACAGTAGCCGAGGAACAATTTTTTGCCTAAGCTTCTGGATGTCGAATTTTTCTATCTATTTTGATTCATGATGGTTCTCATCGTGGCTAACATGTTAACCTTAGGAATTCGTAATCTTGTGGAACTTGTTATTTAGCTTTTGCAATGTGACTTGGAGGTCACAGGTTCAATCCGTAAGGAATTCATAGCTTTTGTAGCACAAGATTTGGTTATTATTTTTTAATGTATTAATATAGCAAATTTCAAAAGAAATCCTGAAAAGTTGATACAAAGAATGGAACCGCAATTTTTTTTATTATTAAAAACTGATCATACAGAGTATATTTAACCAGCAACTGTGCAGGTCAGATTGTCACGCCGATATAGAGTGCCCGTTAAAAACATATAATAAACCCATATGGGTTATATTTTTACCTATTTGAATTGAAACCTGCAGGTTTACCCATTATTGACCCACGAGTTGAGTGATGTTCAACCTGTGGGTTGAGCGAGTTTCAACCCGACCTATTTTTTACCCAACCCATTTTAAACTCATTTTAAAATGGGTTGAAATGAATCATGGCCATATTTTTTTACTATCCATATTACCCGATTGATATCTGACTCATCTGCCCATTTGATACCCCTATGGGCAGCACAATATTAGTGAGGCTCACGACATAGGCTTCCCGGCTGCCATTTATGATATAAGTTGTTGCTCCACGATAAGGTCTTGGCCCGAGAACTCCCGCAAGCCAAGCACAAGTAAAACATGGATTCCAACAAGAGGCCAGGTAGGTTTCCTTTCTATAATACCAATTGATGGGAAATGCACGTTCACAATCATTCTTAGCGGTTTTGTGGATCAAAAAATTTTAAATTTCTGCATTTTGTAAAATTTTTTCCCGTGTTATGATTTGATCCTAAAGTTGATTAAGATAAACACAGCCTCCTCAATATTCTTAAAGTTGTGGGCATATAGTTTTACAGACTTGCTTGCATGCATGCATTATTAAATTAATTTCATTATTGATTTTTTTAGTATTAATTCTTGAACTTGATTTTCTCCATTCTTCTATGAAACCGGTGGATGAAAGTGATAAAAATTCTAAAAGAAGAAAAGTTTATGCTGAGATGCCATATGAGAAGAAACAAAAACGTTTACTTGAAATGAGAGAATATACAGCGCCGAGAAAAAGTTCATATGCTTTAGGAGTAGATGTGAGACTCTCACAATTGGATTCAATTTCCCATGATTCAACTGTACGTTTCAATAAAATTTTAACCTCTTGGAAGTAATATTTTGGTTTATATGATTTTTTATTGGTTCCTATTTTTATACCAACTTGATTACATATTGTTTATTTAATTTGAAACAAAAAATATGTAGGTCAAGTGATGAAACCAACAAAGAAACATGTTAGACTATTGGATAATGTTCCGAATTGTGCTAGAGTCTTGCCTAATATTGATGATTCTAGGCATTGTAAAGCTAAACGGTTCAAAGGATAATCAAATGTTTTTTGTTGTGTTGGTTATTCCTATTTTCTGCTGAAATTGAACCGAAATACTCTATTATATCTCTCGAAGACAAGACTGAAACTGAAGAAGAATACGGCATGCTGGAAATAAAAGATGAATTTCCAATTAAACAAATTTATGATACACCAAAAGATTCTAAAGGTAAATTCTTACACTAATACGTTAATACAAATATCTTTTTCATAAGCTAATAGCTTGTGTCTTTATTGTTACAAAGTCAAAAACTCAAGAGGAGGTGAAACTTAATTTGATGTCAAGCCTTGAAAATGAAGATGAATAGCAATCAAAGACTAGGAGGATAACATAGGATTCAAAATTTATCCATTGTCGAGAATGATCCTTATTCCTTTATATTTCTCTATTTCTTATCTTAAAAAATTTGGGGGGGGGGGGGGGATTTATGATTCAGTTATTTATTTCATATCTATTGATTTGGTAGGTAATTGTCAGATTATACTTTCCGTAATAGTGAACCTATTATTTTTAACATTTTATATTATTTACTTGTATTATTATAGAGTTTTTTTGTCTTATGATCATTCTTTTGCATATGATTTTTTTTCCATTCTGTATTCTCGATTCCAATTAACTACGTTTTGTCTAATGGTCTAAATAGGTGGTCTCAAACCATGAATAGGTGGTCTCACACCATAAAAAGGGCCCTAAAAGCAATCACAACTTTGAAACTGCATTATTTGGGCAATTTATTAATATACCTATACAAAATTATTATACAATTCTTGAGTCGGTCTTTTGAAAGACGATCTTTATATAAGTCATATAAAGACCAAGGTTCAAACTGTAAATTAGAAGAAATGAAGATAAAATTTCTGGGTTGCATTAATCGGGTTATCTTTATAACTACTACACGTTATATAATAAAATTTTAATACTTCAACTAAAACCTTTTACCTTTTTATTATTCTAATTAAACCTTATCTTTCCATAAACCTATGGAAAGATGGTATTTCCCAAAACTTTGCCACAATTATTTTGTTTATTATTAATGTGATAGCAAACTTATTCTCTTTTGAAACTAAAGTGAAAGTGAAAATTTTAAACAATTATCAAATAAATAATTAAATTAAACCATAAAAGATAGAAATGAATAAAGGAAGGGTTAAAATTCAACAAGGGGGAAGTTAGCAAGAATTTGGTCAACCTTAAATTTTCTTAAAATTAACAACTTATATTTCTCCAGCTTGATTGTTTCTTTTGAGTCTGTCTTTTGAGAGACGGTCTTTCCATAAGTCATAGATAGACTATGTTTAAAGTGTAAATTAAAAGAAATGAAGATAAAATTTTCGGGTTGCATTAATCGGGTTATAAACTTTATAACTAGTACACGGTGCATAATAAAATTTTAATATTATAACTCAGACCTTTTACCTTTAATTACTTTAATTAAACCTCGTCTTTCCATAAGCCTATGGAAAGATGGTCTTTCTCAAGTCTTTGCCTTATATTTTACTTCATATTCTTACTATAAATTATTTCTAGAAATGTTATAATAATATCATTTTTTATTTTCTTCATTTTAAATAAATTCCACCTCAATTGATTACTTTAAATTTGCAATTCTCATAGTTAGTATTACAATAATTATATTTTTATTTTTTACTTTATCTCTAAAACATAAATATTACATTTTTATTTAAATAGTTAATTTTAATCAAAAGCACTGCGCAACACGCAGTGTGACTCCGGCTTGTTAAACTAAAAAATAATAATTATAGATATTTAACATATTAATAAGAGTTCATCTTTTGAGAGACGGTATTTCCATCAGTTATGGAAAGACCAAGGTTTAAACTGAAAATTAAAAGAAATCAAGAAATTTTTTTTTGGGTTGTATGAATCGGATTATAAACTTTATAACTACTACACGTTGGATAATAAAATTTTAATATTGTAACTAAGACTCTTTACCTTTTATTACTTTAATTAAACTCCGTCTTTCCATAAGTCTATGGAAAGATGGTCTTTTCCAAGACTCTGTCTTATATTTTACTTCACATTCTTACTATAAATTATTTCTAAAAAGGTTATAATAATTATCAATTTTATTTTCTTCAATTTTAACCACCTCACTTGATTACTTTAAATTTATAATTCTTATAGTTAGTATTACAATAATTATATTTTAATTTTTTACTTTATCTCTAAATATAAATATTTAACATAATAATAAGAGTCCATCTCTTGAAAGACGGTCTTTCCATCATTTATGGAAAGATCAAGGTTTAAACTGTAAATTAGAAGAAATCAAGATGAATTTTTTGGGTTGCATTAATCGGATCATAAACTTATAACTATTCCACGTTGCATAATAAATTTTTAATATTGCAACTTAGTAGAGATGTAAATCAATTAGAATCAAAATTAGAAAGGAATACCCTTTTTTATTTGTTTTGTGTATATCATGTTCCATATTTGTTTAGTTCTTTTATACATTTTGTACTCACTATATATCAATGCAGGTAACCATGATTTGTGGATTTTACCTTGGTCTTTCTAAAAGTTCTTGGCTTTATCTTTCTTCTTCCAAAATTTCCATATATTTTACCTTTCCCCTTTTTCCCGATCGACGACACCAGCTGCCATTATTCACCGCCGTCCGACAGCTTCAGCCGCCTGCGGCCGTAGCCTGTCACCGTAGATCATCAAGGTTCTTCTTCCCGTTTGTTCTGCTTGGCCGCTGCTCATGTTCGGCCAAGCAGATTGTCGAGGTTCTCTTCCGGCCGATTGTCGACTGCCGATTGCAAACCCGTTTTGTGCAATCAGTTTGATTCATCCGGCGACCTCCACTGTTTCTGGCGACCTTTGTCTTGGCGGTGTCCTGGGTTTTTTCTTCTTCAAGTTTGTTCAGCCGTGTCTCTCTCTCACATCGCGTCCCGTTGCTGATCTTCTTCAGCTCCCCGGCATTCGATTCCAGTGTCACTTCATCTCGGTGACTTCTAGTTTTACTCCTGGCATTCACTTCAGCAAGAGCAGTGCGTGAGACACACGTGCCATTCAGCCTGCCCGCGCGTGAATCTCTGCACCCAAGACACGTGCTTCGTTATTAAGGAAGCTTCTCTTGTTCTTCAACTTAGCGCAAGTCAAAGATTATCTAGCAAGTTGACGCAATATCTCACGGGTTGATCGGAATCTCGCATCTCTTTTACGTCTAGTTAGCACTAGTTCCTTGTCAGCGCCTCGCCAGCCCCCTGGTGTTCTTCATTTTAATTTTTTTAAAAAATAGAGTTTTTTCTCTTGTGTTATGGTTCTTTCGATCAACCACGGTTTTCGATCAACCACGGTGTCAATGGTGTTATGTACTCAACCATGCTTCTTCTTGTTCTAAATTGAACAGTGAATGACACCAGTTACAGTGTCAGTGGTGTAAGACATTTGGTCACTTTACCTCGACGTGTCCTCACTTGGTTTTTTGGGCTTCTTCTCCCAGCTCTTTAGCGCATGCTCACTGGATAGCTGATTCTGGCGCGACCAACCACATGATTTCTTCTTAGTCCGCTCTTGATCGCGTGACCCCTTATTCTGGTACAAGCGTGTTATTGTTGGTAATGGTTTTGTTCTTAACATTACCCATGTTGGTCATTCCCGAGTCTCTAGTTCATTATCCTTGTCTGATGTTTGGGTAGTTTCACAAATTACTAAAATTTTGTTGTCTGTTAGCAAGTTGAGTCGGGATATGAATGTTGTTATTTTTTTATGATTCCTCTTTCACTATTTCGAACAATTTTACTAGAGATATTATTGGCAAATGCCACCTTGATGGAGGTTCATATGTTTTTGATTTTGGTGCTGCTGTTTTATCTATTTTTGTTGCATCCAGTACTACTAAAGCATCTTTTGAACTTTGACATAGTAGATTGGGTCATGTTCCCCACAACATAATCTTTTCTTTGAGTAAGTATGGATGTTTGTCAGTTACTAGTTTACTGCCTAAGCCTCATTTATGTCCTTCTTGTGAGATGGCTAAAGGCAAGCGTCTTTCTTTTAATGATAATTTAAAATGTGCACCAAACATACTTGATTTAGTTCATTGTGACCTCTGGGACCCTCACCTATTGTCTCTCACACCAGGTACCTTTTTTATGTTATTTTTATTGATGATTTCTCTCGGTTTACTTGGTTATTTCATCTACGACGGAAGTCTAATTTTGTGGAGGCGTACATGAAATTTGAAGCTTTTGTTGAGAATCAGTTCTCTACCACCATCAAGGTATTTCAGAGTGATGGAAGAACCGAGTTTGTAAATCATCGCATGCAAACTCATTTTGTGTCTAAGGGCATTCATCATCAGCTTTCTTGTCCTTACACTCCTGAGCAAAATGGTCGTGCAGAGAGGAAATATTAACATATTACCGAGACAGGTTTGTCATACTCTTTCATTCTAGCCTTCATCATTTATTTTGGTATGATGCTTTCTCTACAGCGGTCTACATCATCAATAGACTGCCTACTCTAGTTTTATCTAGTCTGTCTCCACTCTCTGTTATTTTGGCACTACACCTGACTACTCCAATTTTCATCCATTTGGCAGTCAAGTGTTTCCTTATTTGAGTCCCTATGTTGTGCATAAACTGGCCCCTCAGAGTATGCCTTGTATATTTTTGGGATACAGTTCTTAGTACAAGGGTTATCAATATCTTGATCCTCTTACAAAGAAGGAGTATATCACTCGCCATGCTCGGTTTGATGAGTTGTTTTTTCCAGCAACCCATACTTGCACTGTTACAGATTCTTTATCACTTGATACTTCTACTTTTTTAGAGCCTTTGTCGGTTCTATCAGAATTGTTTGAGCCATCTTCTACAGCACAATCACCTATTATTCTGGAAAATTTGAATTTCCAAATGTACCGGAAGCTCGGGGTTCTTTAAAAAAATTGCATTTGTTTGCTACAGTGTGACCAGCAGTGTGTCCGACACCATACACCACACGCCTCTTCCATAGCCGCCGATGTCTTTCCCAAATTCATCGGTTGCCACTGCTTCTCTAGTGTTGTCATCACCACCGCCTACTAGGCTACTGCCGACTGCCTCAGATTTCGTGCCCACCACCTCAGCTTTTGCGCCATCCTTGGGATCCATGCCTTCGCCGGTTACGGGTCCCTCCTCTAGGCATCCGATGATTACTCGCATGCGCACTGGTTCTCTACGGTACAAGGATTTTTCTGAGTATGATATTTCTGGTTTACTGAGTGCTTTATTTTCTAAGACTGGCCTCAGAGTTATCGCTTAGCTGTCAAGGATTCTGAATGGGTTGCTGCTATGGACTCAGAGATGGATACTTTGCACACTCAACAGACATGAGAGCTAGTTCCCCATCCTTCCCATGCAAATGTTGTTGGTTCAAAATGGATTTACCGGTTGAAGTATAAATCGGATGGCTCCATTGACCAACACAAAGCGAAGTTAGTTGCTTAGGGTTTTTTTGCAATTGCCTAGTTTTGATTATGATCATATTTTTAGTCTAGTGGTGAAGACCTCTACTGTTCGTACTGTTTTATCCATTGTTGTTCATCGTAATTGGCCATTGCGACATCTTGATGTGAAGAATGTTTTTTTTAAATGATATTTTGGAGTCTCCAGTTTACATGGAGCACCCTATTGGATAAAAAGACCCCATGCGTCCTGATTATATTTATCGTCTACGCAAGGCCATTTATGGCTTAAAGCAAGCTCCATGCACTTGGTTTCAGCGTTCCAGTTCCTTTTTTATTGGCCTGGGTTTTGTATGCAGTTCTTCAGATACCTCCTTGTTTGTTTTCTCACAGGGTGCCTCTTTACTCTATTTATTGGTTTTATGTTGATGACATTATTCTTACTTAGAATGATGGTCGTCTTATTCAGAATTTTATTGATTGGGTTAATCAGGAGTTTAAGATTACCGATCTTGGCACTTTGCAGTATTTTTTGGGATTGGAAGTTGTTCGTACTTTAGAAGGCTTATTCCTTGGTCAAGCCAGATATGCCAGGGACATTAGACTGCTAGCTGCTAGCTGGCATGCAAGACTCTGTGCCTGTTGCTATTCCATTTGTTGCTTTTTCGTAACTATCCAACTCTTTCGATAAGCCGTTTGGAAACCCCACACTTTATTGTTCTTTGGTTAGTGCGCTACAGGATCTATCGATCACACGTCCCGACTTGTTTGATGCTGTGAATACGGTCAGTAGTATATGCAGGCTCCTACTGAAGACCATTACCAAGCCGTCACTTAGATTTTGCACTTTGTTCGTGGTATACTATACTATGGTCTTCAGTTTTGTACAAACTCATATGCTTTACCAGTTTTTGGTTACTCTGATGTTGATCGGGCTCGTTGTATAGAGACTCGTAGGTTTACGTATTGTTATGCCATTTTCCTTGGTGGAAACTTGGTTTCCTGGAGTGCTAAGAAGTAGCCTATAGTTTCTTGTTCTAGTTCAGAATTAGAGTACCGTGCTCTGGCAAATACTGTTGCGGTGTTAGCTTGGTTGATGAATCTTCTTTGGGACTTATGTGTGACGTTGCGTGCCCTGCCCATTTTGCCGTGTGATAATAAAGTGCTCTCTTCCTGGCTCAGAATCTTGTTTCTCATAAGAGAGCTAAGCACATTGATATTGACTATCATTTTGTGCATGAGATGGTGTATTCTGGCAAGCTTAAGGTTGCTCATGTTTCTATAGACTTGTAGCTTGCTAATATCTTTACGAAGGGTCTACCCCATCCTCAGTTTGAGTTTCTACATTCCAAGCTTTGCATTACGATCAGTCCTACGCTTTGCTTGGGGGGGATGGGTAATGAGATGTAAATCAATTAGAATCATGATAAGAAAGTAATACCCTTTCTGATTGGTTTTGTGTACATCATGTTCCATATTTGGTTAGGTCTTGTATATATATATATATATGAATACATACAACCACAATGATTTGTGGGTTTTACATTCTATCATGGAATCAGTCAGGTCTTTCTAAAAGTTCTTGGCTTTATCACCAAATCACCGACCACCGCCGTCGATCACTAACTGCCGTCATCGACGATCTGTCTGCTACCCTTACTGATATGCATGCACCGCTGCTGACCTGCATGAACTCTTACACTGATCTCCACACACTGCAGCATGTTCAACGCGCCGGTGTGTCTTACCGATCTGATCCAGCGCCGATTATTGTACCTGATGCTAATCTGTAATTGATTTTGCACTATGTCTGCCTCCAAAGGTAATCCCGAAGAATAGGACCGTATTGATGCTGCACCTGAGGTTCCAAAAGCTTCAGGATATGAGTGGTTATGATGTGATTGCGACTTTACTAAAGCAGTTACAGTTACAATCTGTCCCTCAGACTATTGTACATATTGGTTGTCTATCGACTGATCCTTACTTTATTGGCTCTGGCAATGGTCCAGGTCGGCAAATTATGCCAAACATGCTGAAAGGTCAAGAAAATTACATTGAATGGTCTGCGCGATGTGCTGCACATTCCTTGCTAAGAATAAGATTGGGTTCATTGATGGATCCATTACCAAACCCTATGATGGTTATCCCGATGCTGCTAATTGGCCTGGAGTTAATGCTACTCTTGTCTGCTGAATCTTGTATCCGATGTTGAGATCTTCTACAATTTTTTTCCGCAATTAAGTAATTGTGGGATGACCTGAAGGTATGATTTATTCTTGGTGATGGTATGAAGGTTTTGCAAAAGCAAGAGGCTATTCAGAGTTGTAGGAAGAACGGTCACACCATCAACATTTACTTTGGCAATCTGAAGAAGTTGTTCGCAGACTACCACTGCATGCATCCCCCTCTAGTTTGTGACTGTGAAGAGAGCAATGCAGTGTGCCATTGTAATATTTATGCGAGAGTCTTTCGAGAGAGAGAGAGAGAAGGATTTGATGTAATAATTTATCTCTGGTCTCGACGAAGACTTTCACACCACACGATCTGGTGTCATGAGCATTGATCTGGTGCCACCTGTCATGAAAGTGTATCCCCATCAAGGTGGTCAAGAGAAATATTTGAATGATAAGCTAGACATAATGATGGACATGATGCAAAAGCAACACCAAAGGTTCGAGAAGATCGAAGCAACTTTAGAGGAGCATACGCGAGCAATCACCCATTTATCAAATTCCATGAATGAACTCAAAATGAAACAACCAGAGTTATCCTCTCAAGTTCAGTTAAATCCACATGAGACAGTAAATCAGGTCACATTGAAAAGTGGGGAAGAAGTTGGTGCATTGCCTTTTAAATCCACGGTAAAAAAGATGAAAGAACTCACTGATGGGGGGTCCAGTTTGCCCAAATGGAACCCTGCGATAGAAAATCAGATTCAAGAATCAGAGGAAAAAGGTGATGCCACCATCATAAAACACCAAAATCTTGAACTTCCAGAGTTCATGCATGACGGTAAGTCTAGGGTGTCAGCGGAGATAAGTAAAAAGCTAACCTTACATGATCCCTCGATTAAAATTCTTCCACCATTCCCTCGTAGATTAGAAAAGAAAAAAAGAAGATGATATGGATTTTGTCTTGATTTTTGGAAAAAATGGATATTAATCTTCCTTTCTTGCAGGCCATAAAGTTACCACCATTAAGAAAGTTCTTGAAAGATTTTATTGCATGAAAGCCAAGAGATTTAGCAAGATCATGATGGGTGAATCTGTGTCGGCAGTGATTCAAAAGAAATTACCTCAAAAGCGCAAGGACCCAGGTATGTTTTCCTTACCTTATTATGTAGGAGATAAGAAGATCGATGCTGCCATGTGTGATTTAGGAGTTTCAATTAATGTTATGTCATTATCTGTGTATCAAACTTTAAATGGAGCTAAAATGGTAGACACTAGAGTAATAATTCAATTGGGAGATAGAAGGGTTGTTGGAAAATGTGCTTGTGAGAGTTAATGACTTTATTTATCCAGTAGATGTTTATGCGGTAAAAAATGAATCATACTAGTGATAAGGGAACACAAGGGGTATTGTTGGGTCGTCCATTCTTGAAAACGGCGAACACCATTATTAATGTTGAGAATGGAACTATTTCTCTAGATTATTGTGGTGATAAGTACACACTCAACATTGATAAACCCATGCAGAAATCTATAGATGCTGAGAATGTGAATGAAATTGATCACACTGACCCTTTTGTCCAAGATTCTCTTGAGACTAAAGTTTTTCAGGATAAGATGGGAATTCAAATTCCTGCAAGTCCAGAAGAGGTAAATGTTCAATTCTCAATCCGCAAATTGTTGTGTTCAGTGTACTCTCAGAAAGTGGTACGCAGAACTAAAATAAATCAAGGAATACCCAAATCGACTCAGTCCGAAGCGGATGTTTGGAAAAATTCCAAAGTGCGTACATGGTCCGGTTTGCCCAAATGGGACCCGTCCGTCAGACTAGTCCCATCGGATGTGAAAACCTCAAATTTGGAGTTGAAGGCGTTACCACCCGATCTGAAGCATGTTTATCAAAGAGATGATGATAGTCTTCCAGTGAGTATGGAGTCACTCATGTGCGAGAAAGAAAGAAAGTTCTAACTCCAAGAATTAGGAGATATAAGATTGAGAGGGTTTGATCAAGTTATGCAGTACAAGGAGCGCAATAAGATGTGGCATGCGAGGAATTTGTAGTCAGAGAAATTCGTAGTTGGGCAGATGGTTCTTATATCTGAGTCAAACTATTGACATATGTCATGGAAATTCAAGTCTAAATGGACTAGACCATTCGAAGTGGCTTATGTTTGGCCTGATGGGGTGGTAGAGATTATAAGCATGGAAGCAAAAAGAGCATTCCTCGTCGATAGTCATCACCTTATGCCGTACTATGATACTTCTCAGGTGGAATTCATGGAAGAAATTCCATTGTGCCCAACAAATAATAATTAAAGGTATCTGAAAATCTAGCCAAAAACTATAAACAAAAGCGCTAATTGGGAGGCAACCCAATTTTCTTAGTTTTTTTTCTTCTTTTAAGTTTTTTATTTTATTTTTGGGAATTTAAATTTCTCATCTAATCTCAGTTCTTGATCTACAGAGTTAAAGTACTAGAATTTGCACCATGGAGAATGCGCACCTTTTTCGGAGAACTGGACTCGCAGGGTTCCGTTTGGCCAAACCGGAGGTCAGCGGCAAAACCTGATCCGGGTCCAATGCTTAATTCTTGTTGGGAATTTCTCCGAAATCCACCACTATAAGTTCCCTTTTTCCCTTTTATTTCAATTATCATGATGTTTGACTATGTGTGAAACTTTTTCTCATTATACCTTTGCATTATTTGCTTGAGGGTAAGCAAAGTTTAAGTGTGAGGAGATTTCTTGTGTGTTTTATTTTGTATTTTTGAAAAATAAAAAAATTATTTTTATTTCTGTTTTTTACAGTCAAACATGTGTTTTTGTGTTGTTTTGAGCCGATAATTTGGCATGAAGAAATTCTAGTGACTCTTGATAAAAGTACCCTGTCGGTTGTAAACTTCATTATAAAAAACTTGGTAAATCTGATATGCCTTGAGGTTTTTGAATGAGATTTTCTATGATTTGTGAAATTTTATTGATATTATTTTTGGGATGACGAAAAAGGACTAGTTTAATTGAATATTTTAGCCTACTAAAGTGAGGTTTGAGCTAGAGTAGAGCACTCTCTACATCAATCTTTGTTCTGAGAGATAACATTGTTATAATTGGAGTTGTTATGCGTGAAAGTGATGGAATGCACTAGGATGAACCACACATCTTAAATTGCCTACCAATTACATTAACCCACAGTTAAACACTTTGAACCTTTGACTATGTTCTTTGATATGAGTTACTATATATTTAGCAAAGCCTTGTTTTATCCTTTCTCTTGGCCCTATTATGCATGTTCTTGGAGTTGATGTTGATGAATTCATCCATTGTGTTCTCTTGAGTTGATGACGTTACTGAGTATGTGTCCAGTTTGCCCAGACAGAATGGTTTCAGAAATTGAAGCCTAGATTTTATTATGAACAGTTCCGTTTGTCCAAACTGGAGGGCATAACTATGAAAAAAAAAATCTTATTGTTTGTTATGTTGCGATTTTCTCTCAAAAATACTAGTTTTGGACTATATTGGAGAAGAATGGTGCTGAAAAAAAGGGAAAATGAAAAAAAATAAAAATAAAATAGCATCTACTTTGATGTGATCTTACTTGGCTTTCTCATAATAGCTATGAGATGAAGATTGTTGGTGAATGTCTACTATACATGGATGATGGTTGAAGAAAAGGACATGCATAATATTTTGATCAATTGTTTGAGATTAGAACCCTTAGGATCTCACCAATCTGAATGGTCCCTAGCCCAGTTACAACCCTTGAGAAAGACCTTCCAGATTTACTCATTAACTTCTCTATGCTATAACTTGTGAATTATTTGAGTGATTGTCCTTCATATATTGAAATTGATTGAGTGAAACCGTGATAAATATTCATTGCTTGTCCGATTTTGACTAAATTAATGATTATATTTCATGATCTTGAACATTTTCATTTAAATTACTTCAAGGGTTGATAATTTTCAAGTGCGTTAACGTGATCCTTTACTCCCTGGCAGGGAAAAATGTATCGTTATAAGAGTAGAATCTAGAGTCTATAAATGTTGAATTTTCGTCTGTCTCGTTGTGTGATTTACAAATTCTTTTTAGGGACATTTTAGATAGAGTCTTATGAGGGAATGAGAACTTATTAACATGGTGGATTATTGATTGATCTTAATATTCTTCACTTCATACTTGAGGGCAAGCATGATTCAAGTGTGAGGATATTTGATGTGTGTTATATTGTGTTCATATTTGATGGGACTATTGTGATTTTATTGAGATATAATTTGCACTTTTAGGTGTTTTTGGTGCAGAAATTCATGGATTGTGAAGAATTGAGAGGGAGTTATACATTGTACTCTTTTTCCTTTAACCAATGGTTTTTTCCCACTGGGTTTTTCAGGTTAAGGTTTTTAATGAGACGATGTGCTCCAATGGAAAATATTCTTATTTCACAAGACATTTTTTCAGGGATGAAGGAAGAGAGGCAAAAGAAGAATTACTGAAGTTATGGGGTGAAAAGTGAATTATTGAAGAGATGTGAATTTGAAGAAAATAAATATATTCACTTCCCATATTGATAAGGATTGTATTATCTCCTTCAATTTGAAATTCCTTAATGGTAAGAATTAGTTATTTAGAGTTAGAATAGATATTATCTTATTTCCTTATTTCTTCGATAAGAAGAAAAGGAATTAGAAGTTGATTTGGATTTGGTTTTGGTTTTGGTTTTGCATATATAAGTATATATACGCCCAAAATAGAGTTGGAGGGGGATTACACAGATACAAATACGGAGACATTAATACACAGACGTACATTAGTTGTTTACGGAATTATTTAGTTTTAGTTAGTTAGTATATTACCTTTTGGCTCTTGGATGCAATAAACAAAGACCGCGTAGGCTTCATGTCAATGGGAGTTCGCAACCTGATTTTGGTCACGGTTTGAGTGATTATTTCATATTCATTGTATTAGTTTGATATGTGCGTTAATTATTATTCTATGTATTTGTTTTATTAAATTATCATGAGTAGCTAATTTATATATCGGCATGGAATAACAAGCATTAGTTTATAAATTGTGAGGCCTAATTGTTTTATAATTGATTCTTATATGTTCTTAATTGTTCTTGGTTTATTTTATTCTTGATATAATTAAGCCTGATCAACTTGAATATTATTGGGATAATGCTATCTAATTCCACCAATACGTAATCGTTGGAAAGGGTTAGTAAGTAGCGAGTTCTTGTGAAAAACAACTAACTAGCTAAAACTGTAATAGCAAGATGAGGAACAATTAAATGTGCGTTACTATTTTCTTTTACTTTGGTAATTGCTATATCGGGTTCTTTTCATTCTTAATTATAATTTGTTAATTATAATTGGTTAATTATCGATAAAGTACGAAATAATTGGGGAGGTCAAGCGTACCTACATTCCTATAAATGATAGATGCATATGAATTGATTTATCTTTGCGCCTATGATCGATGTTTAACTAATGTGAGTTATTCCGAGCCGATTACCTTATTCATATATTTTATAGATTTTTACATTTTTAGTTTGCATTATTACTTCATATTTTATATTAGTTAGTTGCATTATTAGTTGTTAGATAAATATGAAAATTAAGGCGTGGTGGCTACACTAAAAGTGTTTTATATTAGTAGGTATTTTATTATAGTTTTTGCTCCGTTCCTCGTGGGATCGACTCTGCTTACTGCTGTGCTAATCTCATCTATAGAGTTTGCATATTATTTTGGTGAGTGAAACGACGTTCACCATGCACTCTTCTCCTATGCGATTGTTTTGTGATAGTCAACTGCTCATCATATTGCGGCAAATCCAGTGTTCCATGAACGCACAAAGCATATTGAAGTTGATTGTCATTTTGTCCGGGATCTTGTTCAATCTAGCACTATTGTTACTCACCATATCCGCACGTCAGACCAACATGCAGACTTGTTCATTAAGGCTCTCGGATGTAACCAGTTCATTCCCTGCTTGGCAAGTTGGGCATTTCTGATCCCCATGCTCCAACTTGAGGAGGACTATTAAGGAATTAGAATATTACTTGTGATTGTAATTATATTCTATTACCTTTTCCTACCTTGTATAGATATCCTGTACCACTATATAATGTATCCTGAGATCATGAATACACACAGAATTGTCACCCTCATTTTCTACAATATGCAATACTACTATATAAGTTCCTGATGAATACACAAAAGGTTAACAGAATCTCATACTATGTTCCAGCTAAGTTTAGTACATCGGAATGCATTATTAGGATAAGATGAGATATGATTGGGATATGATTGACATGTTAGGATAAGATGAGATATGATTGGGATATGATTGAGATGTTAGGATAAGATGAGATATGATTGTAATTTGGTAGGGATCTTATGTCTAGATACATTGTATCTAGATTACTTGTGATTGTGATTTGAGTCCGTCTCTTGAAAAATGGTCTTTTCATAAGTTATGGAAAGATAATTGTTTCTTCCAGCTCGTCTAGTTCCAACCTCATCATATCTGGGTTGTCTTTCTCCTTGTAACCGCATACTCGTAGGTTTTAATTACCAATTTCCACTAGTATAACTGCTTCATAACCGTAAACCATAGTTTATGGTGTCTTCCCCTCTTGTTCTCGAATAGTCATTTTATCTGTGTCAATGGTATGTGGCACCCCAAAGCGACATAATATGTTTTGCTACAAATTTCCTAGTGACTTCAGTTGTGATATCAGTTTCAACGTAGAACAAAGGAACGAACACTCCCAATGATTATATCATGGTTTCTGTACATGGAAATTGGTACTTCCCGTCTCTCTGCTGAATCTACATATAAAAATTTCTTAAGTTGACTACGTGCCAAGTGTTAGGAATGCTACTACCATTCATTCTCTCTAGCTCGTAGCAGCTGGATCAGTGCCTCTTCGTTATCTTATACGGTTCTTCCCACTTCGAGCATAATTTTCCTCTTTCTTCAGCTAGGCTAGCTTCATTTTTCCTTAGAACCAAATTGCCAGTTTGGAATTATGTTTCCTTGCTTTTCTGGTTGTAATCTCTAGCTACTTCCAAAGCAACCAAAAGAAAAACAAGTGTTTCATTAAGACAGTGTTCAATGAATACAAAATATATCACTTCAAATTTAATATTCGAGGGTTTTATAAAGTTAAAAGCTATTAAAATTGCGACCATCAAATTTTTAAATGTAATCATTCTTAATGATTATAAGTTTGACCAAGAATTGAAAATTATGTACATTCCGGTATGGATGGGTTCACCATTTTATGTCTATTTATGGGTCAAGTTCTTAATTTTTGTACTAAATATATGGTCCCTCCGCTAATGTGGGAGATTTGAAAATGCAAATTTAGAGATACCCTAATCTTATTAACAATGTCATGACCAAGATGTTCCGAATTAGGAATGACTCGATGAAAGGGCAGCGTCGTTTGTCATTAGTATTAGTATTTCCATTTATACCCTTATGATAAGCTATTTCCGAGTTTGGAAACCTCTCTGGAAGTCGTTTTGTGAGGGATTTTTTAAAATTGCTTCCATTGTTGCCTTCAGTAGAAGTCTCCCCACTAGTGTGATTTCAGTAGGGCTGATGCGCCCTAATTTACCGTCTCTTGAGGCGGTCATTCTAGCAGAGATAATATATATTATTGTACATGTGCTTCAATTTACTCTGGAAAATGTACTTGTGCACATTTTCTAATTCATGTTTTTTCTCCTTACCATGAACATATAAGAAATTTATTTCTAAGAAAACCATAAATGTTGAAATTAAGATAATTGAGTTTGAATTTTAAATTTTGACCGTTGAAGTTACCGTTGTGATATAGGTGTTAAAATGCAACCTATAAATAACTTGATTTTTCAATGCTCACTATTTAATATTCAAATCCAAAACCTCTACCATGCTTTTTACAGGTCAGTTTTATGGCAAAGGCATAGAAGGGAAACATGGGATGGTTGTATACATAGCACAAAGAACAGTGCCTGGATGTATACAATTTCTCTCCTTCAAATGAAGTAGAAAAGGAAAGACTCATCATAAAACAAAATTCACCTCTTCTACATTCAATATCCCAAAACCAAATTTGCACTCCACATGCAAGCATTTTTATCTAACGTGAACCAAAGAACTGCAAGAAACACTTAAGAACCCTGTAAAGAGTGAAGATGAATTTGAGCATTTCTTCAACTTGAATCAAGGGTCACCACATAATTCTCTGCTTAATCCCAACAAAGCAGGCATGTCATGTGTACAATTTTCAATCACTTAATAACTATTTTGATCCCATTTGCCAAATCATGTAATTAAATTGATGGATATGATTAGGATAAGATGAGATATGATTGAGATGTTAGGATAAGATGAGATATGATTGTGATATGATTGAGATATGATTTTGATTTGGTAGAGATCTTATGTCTAGATACATTGTATGTCTAGACTAGTATTTCTACATGTATTCTATCCTTCACAAAGATTAATCTATGGAGAATTACCTTATTCACATGGTATCAGAATAGGGTTTACGATAATTTGTTTCCCACAGCAGCCGTGTCTGCTCTCCTTTTCTCTTCTCCAAACAGCCGCCCACTCTCTTCTTCTCCTTAAGATTTTTTTTCTTCTCCTCTCACCATAACTTAATCATCCAAGCTTCCCTACAATACTCTTTTTACATATGTTCACAATCAAACTTTCTTCAACAAACTACTTGCTATGGAAACGACAATTTGTTCATATTCTCAAACCACAGGGACTGTACGGTTTTGTCAACAGCACCAAGCCATGTCCGATTCTTCCTTCACCACCATCGGATTCCACGCTGTCATCTTCCTCCTATGCAACTGTTATTGGATCTTCTTCTGGTTCCGCGAAGGAGGATTTGAAGGCTGCTTATGAGCAAGCCTTGGTTGCACGTGAAGCATGGCTTGACGAGGATCAGCGAGTCTGTAGTCTCTTATTCTCGTCCATGTCTCCGGAAGCCCTGCCTGAGCTTGACGATTATAAGACCTCGCAACAAATGTGGGAGAGCATTGATGTTGTTCGTCAGAACCAAAGTAAGTCGACCATTCCACGTCTTCGTTCCACTGCATTTACTATCCGTAAGAATGGTTCGGTGCATGATTTACACCTTCAATTTAAGAATGCGTTCGACTAACTTGCTGGTTTGGGTGCTCCTGCATCAAATGATGATCAACTTCTGTGGTTTTTTACTGCTTTGGGTTCTAAATTTAAGGATTTTTCTGCCCCATTTATCACTGCTTCTCCGACGCCTTTGTATGTCGAGATAGTTAATCGTACAAAGGACCACGAAGCATTTTTGAACAATTTATAGGGACAATACGCTTCTGGTGGTACTGCAGTTAGACCGATCACATTCGCAGCATCAGAATCCTACTCCTGCGGACGCGCGTGGTCTCACGCGCCAGCGGGTGCAGCGATTGGTGGTGGCGCGTCTGGCACATGCACCGGGCATTCTGGCCCGTTCTTAAGTCATGGACGTGGCAGGTTTCTGTGGCACATTTCTGGGGTAGTCCTCAGGTGGTCGGGGCCGTGGTCTACAATGCTAGTGGTGTCGCAAAATAGGTTATGATGCTGCTCACTGTTATCGCTTGGTTCAACGTCCATCCGAGACTTCTAATCTTGCTCAGTAATTATAGTCCCCCCTTCAGCTTGAGCCGGCCGCCATCACCTCTGATTGGTACCTTAACTCTGGAGCTTCTTCTTATATGAGTTCGTCTGCTTCGAACCTTAAGAGTGTCACACCCTACAATGGTAAATCCTTTGTTTCTGTTGGAAATGGTACTAATATATGTATTTCTGCTATTGGTGATTCTCAACTTACGCCTTCATTGCAAATGTCTGATGTTTTGGTTGTTCCTGATATAACCAAAAACTTATTATCTATAAGCAAGCTTACTCGAGATCTTGGTGTACTGACCACTTTGATGACCGTTCTTTTGTGATTCAGCACAAAGTCACCAGGGCAGTCATGGGCAGAGGCCATAGTGAGGATGGTTTATATGTGTTGGATCGTTGTGAATAAGCTTTACTTTCCTTTATTAAGCAAAATAAATCTCGGGCCTCTTTTGAACTGTGGCATGCCTTTTTGGGAAATGTGTCCCCTAGTACTCTTTCCTTGTTAGCTAAAAATAGTGAACTATTTGTTTCCTCATTATTACCTAAACCTAATGCATGTGCCTCGTGTGTGATGACAAAAGGCCATAAACTGTCATTTGTTGAAAACTTTAAACGAGCTATGCATGTCTTGGATTTGATTCATTGTGATTTGTAGGGACCATCTCCTGTTTTATCTGCTCATGGATTTGTTTACTATGCTCTCTTTCTGGATGATTTCTCAAGATTTACATGGCTTTACCCTCTTCATCGTAAATATGAGTTTGTTAATGTATATATGAAATTTGAGGCGTTTGTTGAAAATCAATTCTCCTCTCGGATTAAAGTGTTTCAAAAGGATGGGGGCACAGAGTTTCTGAACACACATCTCCAAACTCATTTTGAGACAAAATGAATCCTTCATCAGGTTTCCTGTCCGTACACACCCGAGCAGAATGAGCGTGCTGAACGAAAACACTGTCACGTGGCAGAAATGGGGCTTACTATGCTTTTTCACTCACAACTGCCACTATCGTTTTGGGATGACGCGTTTACGACTGTTGTGTATGTCATTAATCTTCTTCCCACCCCGGTGCTTGTTGGCACTTCTCTTTATGGTATTCTGTTTGACCAGTCACCAACATACTCTAACTTCCATCCTTTTGGTTGTAGAGTATATCCATTTGTTCGTCCCTATGCTGAGCACATGTTGTTGCCTCAAAGTATTCCTTGTGTGTTTGTTGGGTATAGTTATCAATACAAGGGATTTCACTGCCTGGATCCTACTTCTGGTCAAGTGTATATCACCCGCCATGCCCGGTTTGATGAAACTTGCTATCCTTTTGCCGCGTCGTCTTCGAGTTCTTCAGCTTTCTCTTCTCTTTATGTATCTTCATTTATTGACCCAATCCTTCCAGATACTATGCCACCATTGCCATCGCCTTCTCCTTTGGCACCTTGCTCACTGTGTTCAGCTGACTCACCTATTTTGCCGGACCCCATGTCTGCTACTCCTGATCAAATCCCTGGTTCTCTAGTGTGCCCTGAGTCTACTGCTGATGATTCTTCTGACAATTCTCCTAGTCCACCATCATCTCGGCCTCATCACATGGTCACTCGACCTCATACCATTTTGCGTCGACCTCAACATCTTGATGATTATGTTGTCACTGGCCTTACTGCGGCTGTACTCGACCACTCTGAACCCCGGGATTATCGAGCTACTCTTCGTGATCCTCAGTGGGTTGCTGCCATGGATGAAGAGATGTCTTCTCTTCAAAGGTAACACACTTGGGATCTAGTTCCTTGGTCATCTAATGTAAATGTTGTTGGCTCCAAATGGGTCATCCGAGTCAAATATCTGCCCGACGGCACGGTTGACCGCTACAAAGCTCGACTTGTGGCTCAAGGGTTTTCCCAGCTACCGGGATTTGACTTTGACCACACTTTCAGTCATGTGGTCAAAGCATCCACTGTTCGTACGGTTCTTGCCATTGCTACTATTTGAAAATGGCCCTTGCACCAGTTAGATGTGAAGAATGCGTTCCTAAATGGTGTTCTCGATGCCCCAGTGTACATGGCTCAACCCATTGGCTTCAAGGATGCTACTCAACCTGATCATGTTTGCTGTCTGCAGAAAGCCATTTATGGGCTTAAGCAGGCTCCAAGAGCTTAGTTTGATCGGTTCAGTTCATTTCTTCGCAAGCTTGGTTTTGTCTGCAGTTCTGCTGACATATCTCTATTCGTGTTTTCTCGAGGCACTATTCTACTATATCTACTGGCATATGTGGATGATATCATCCTTACTGGCAATGACTCTGCTTCCATTCGTCAGCTCATTTCTCGCACTCATCAGGAGTTCGCCTTTAAGGATCTTGGCTCCCTTAGCTACTTTCTTGGTCTTGAGGTCTCTTCCACTACCTCTGGTCTCTTCTTGGGTCAGGCTAAGTATGCTAGGGATATCCTTCTTCGAGCTGGTATAGTTGATGCTGAGCTGGTTTCCACCTACCTTCTTCTCAGTTTCTCAGTAGTTCGAGCGAACCTTTCAGCAATCCCACTTTGTATAAGTCTCTGGTTGGGCTCTGCAGTACCTCACCAATACTCAACCAGACTTGGTCTTTGCTGTGAACTCTGTTAGTCAATTTCTCCAGGATCCTCGTGATGATCACTTTACGGCAGTCACCCGGATTCTTCGCTATGTCAGTGGCTCTCTTAATTTCGGATTATCCTTTCGTTCTTCCACTTCCACGGATGTATTAGGATATTCTGATGCTGATTGGGCTCGCTGCCTAGAGACTCGGTGCTCGACTTATGACTACGTAATTTTTCTTGGGGGTAATCTCATTTCTTGGAGTGCCAAGAAGCAGCCTACTGTGTCCCACTCCGGTTCAAAGTCTGAGTATCGTGCTTTGGCCAACACCGCGGTGGAGGTTGTCTGGCTTTCTCACTTGCTTCGTGATCTTCGCTTTCCACTTTGTGAGTCGTCCATCCTGTTGTGTGACAACAACAATGCCATTTTTCTTACCCAGAATCCGGTGGCTCACCAGCGCGCCAAACATATTGATATCGACTATCACTTTGTTTAGGAGCTGGTTGCCTCAGGGAAGCTGCGTGTTCATGTGCCAACATCTCTCCAAGTTGCTGATGTATTCACCAAGGGCCTTTCTCGCCCTTTATTTGAGTTTTTCAGATCCAAGATGTGCGTCTCAGCCAATCTGAAGCTTTGCTTGAGGGGGGGTGTTAGGATAAGATGCGATATGATTGAGATGTTAGGATAAGATGAGATATGATTGAGATATATTTGTGATTTGGTAGGGATCTTATGTCTAAATACATTGTATGTCTAGGCTAGTATTTCTACATGTATTCTATCATTCACAAAGATTAATCTATTGAGAATTACCTTATTCACATGCATGTATAGAATACCAAATAAGTATGCAATATAGCTTTTGCATCATAGAGATTAGTTAATAAATGGTTTTTAAGACCATTTTGTTTACAATCTGAAATGAAATAGGAAATTGCACATCTAGTGTAACTAACAGAAGAACATAAAATGCAAATTGAAGATAAGTCTACATTTTTACATTTAACCAGCAGATGCATATTATTTAATTTATCTAGTGTACTATATAAAAGGAATACTTCGAAACAGCACGCTTGTGTCAACCGTCGTCATGGGTATAATGGTCATTTCCTAGCGGAGCCAAATGTGTGCCCTTTTATGTGCTCTCAAGTGGCCGCCCCAAACGTCATCGTTTTTGGCACCACTTTTGTCCTTTTCTGAATCTCATTTGTCAAAGTTGCGGTGCCTCCATGTAGGCCTGCATGTGTTGCTAGGTGGCCAATGAAAACGACATCATTTTTGGCACCCCTTCGAGCCTTCGGCACCCCTTCAAGCCTTCAGCACCCCTTCGAGGGGTCTAGCTCTCAGCCCTCGAAAGGGTCCAGCTCTCAGCCCTCGAAAGGGTTTAGCTCTCAGCCTTCGAATGGTCCAGCTCTCACCCCTCAAAGGGGTAGATCTCCAACCCTCGAAGGGGTGATTCTTTAGCCCTCTAAGGGGTGTTTCTTCAGCCCTCGAAGGGGTGGGTCTCCAGCCCTTGAAGGGGTGGGTCTCCAGCCCTCGAAGGGGCGGATCTTCAGCCCTTGAAGGGGTGGATCTTCATCCCTCGAAGGGGTGTTCCTTCAGCCCTTGAAGGGGTGGATCTCCAGCCCTCAAATAGCTGGGTGGATCTCCAGCCCTCGACGGGGTGATTCTTTAGCCCTCGAAGGGGTGGATCTCCAACCCTTGAAGGGGTGGATTCTTTATCCCTCGAAGGGGTAATTCTTTAGCCCTCGAAGGGGTGATTCTTCAGCCCTCGAAGGGGTGATTCTTCAGCCCTCGAAGGGGTGTTTCTTCAGCCCTCGAAGGGGTGTTTCTTCAGCCCTCGAAGGGGTGATTCTTCAGCCCTCGAATGGGTGGATCTCCAGCCCTTGAAGGGTTGGATTCTTTAGCCCTCGAAGGGGTGATTCTTTAGCCCTCAAAGGGGTGATTCTTTAGCCCTCGAAGGGGTGATTCTTTTGCCCTTGAAGAGGTGGATCTCCATCCCTCGAAGGGGTGGATTCTCTAGCCCTCGAAGGGGTGATTCTTTAGCCCTCAAAGGGGTGGCTCTCCAGCCCTCAAAGGGGTGGATTCTTTAGCCCTCAAAGCATGTCAATCGTCATTATGGGTATAGTGGTTATTTCCCAATGGATCCAAATGTGTGCCATCCTATGTGCTCTCAAGTGGCTGCCCAAAATGGCGTCGTTTTGGGCACCACTTTTGTCCTTTCTTGAATCCCATTTGTCAAAAATTGTGGCGCCTCCATGTGGGCCTGAATGTGTTGCTAGGTGGCTGATGAAAATGACGTCATTTTTGGCACCCTTTCGAGGGGTCCAGATCTCAGCCCTCGAAGGGGTCAAGCTCTCAGCCTTCGAAGGGGTCTAGCTCTCACCCCTCGAAGGGGTGGATCTTCAGCCCTCAAAAGGGTGATTCTTTAGCCCTCGAAGGGGTGATTCTTCAGCCCTCGAAGGGGTGGATCTCCAGCCCACGAAGGGGTGGATCTTCACCCCTCGAAGAGGTGTTCCTTCAGCTCTCTAAGGGGTGGATTCACCCTTTCGAGGGGTGTCTCTTTAGCCCTCAAAGGGGTGGATCTCCATCCCTCGAAGGGGTGGATTCTTTAGCCCTTGAAGGGGTGATTCTCTAGCCCTCGAAGGGGTGATTCTTTAGCCCTCAAAGAGGTGATTCTTTAGCCCTTCAAGGGGTGTTTCTCTAGCCCTCAAAGGGGTGGCTCTTCAGCCCTCGAAGGGGTGATTCTCTAGCCCTCAAAGGGGTGGATCTTCAGCCCTCGAAGGGGTGATTCTTTAGCCCTCGAAGGGGTGATTCTTTAGCCCTCTAAGGGTTATTCTATAGCCCTCAAAGGGGTGATTCTTTAGCCCTCGAAGGGGTGTTTCTGTAGCCCTTGAATGGTTGGCTCTCCAGCCCTCGAAGGGGTGTCTCTTTAGCCCTCAAAGGGGTGGATCTCCATCCCTCGAAGGGGTGGAATCTTTAGCCCTTGAAGGGGTGATTCTCTAGCCCTCGAAGGGGTGATTCTTTAGCCCTCAAAGGGGTGATTCTTTAGCCCTTAAAGGGGTGTTTCTTTAGCCCTCGAAGGGGTGGCTCTCCAGCCCTCAAAGGGGTGATTCTCTATCTCTTGAAGGGGTGGATCTTCAGCCCTCGAAGGGGTGATTATTTATCCCTCGAAGGGGTGATTCTTTAGCCCTCTTAAGGGTAATTCTATAGCCCTTAAAGGGGTGATTCTTTAGCCCTTGAAGGGGTGTTTCTGTAGCCCTCGAATGGTTGGCTCTTCAGCTTTCGAAAGGGTGTCTCTTTAGCCCTCGAAGGGGTGGATCTCCATCCCTCGAAGGGGTGGATTCTTTAGCCCTCGAAGGGGTGATTCTCTAGCCCTCGAAGGGGTGATTCTTTAGCCCTCAAAGGGGTGATTCTCTAGCCCTCAAAGGAGTGTATTTTTCGCCCTTGAAGGGGTGGATCTCTAGCCCTCGAAGGGGTAATTCTCTAGCCCTCAAAGGGGTGGATCTTCATTACTTAAAGGAGTGATTCTTTAGCCCTAGAAAGGGTGATTCTCTATCCCTTGAAGGGGTGGATTTTCAGCCCTCAAAGGGGCAATTCTTTAGCTCTCGAATGGGTGATTCTTTAGCCCTCGAAGGGTTATTATTTAGCCCTCGAAGGGGCATTTCTGTAGCCCTCGAAGGGGAGTTTGTTTAGCCCTCAAAGGGGAGTTTCTTTAGCCCTCAAAGGGGTGGATTTTTAGCCCACGAAGGGGTGGATCTCCAGCCCTTGAAGGAGTGGATTATTTAGCCCTCGAATGGGTGGATTCTTTAGCCCTCGAAGGGATAATTATTTAGCCCTCGAAGGGGTGATTCTTCAGCCCTCGAAGGGGTGTTTCTTCAGCCCTCGAAGGGGTGGATCTCCAGCCCTCGAAGGGGTGGATCTCCAGCCCTTGAAGGGGTGTTTCTTCAGCCCTCGAAGAAATGGATCTCCAGCCCTCGAAGGGGTGGATTTCCAGCTCTCGAAGGGGTGGATTCTCAAGCCCTCGAAGGGGTGATTCTTTAGCCCTCAAAAGGGTGGCTCTCCAGCCCTCGAAGGGGGTGTTTCTTTAGCCCTCTAAGGGGTGTTTCTTTAGTATTTTTTTTGCCTCAATTCAAAGTGTACAGTAGAAATCCCTAGTCAAAACCTAGATGAGTTATTGAAGGTTGTGTATGATGCATTTCAGAGATATGTTCCAAGACTTATTGATAAGATTTTCCTAAGTCTACAATGTGTCATGGTTGAAATCATGAAATGCAGAGGTGGGAATGCATTTAAACTACCAAATATGGGCTAAGAAGGATTGGTATACTGCCCCACAATTTAATTGTAGACCCTGAGCTAGTAACGGGTTGTTTGGAACACATGGTGGCTATTGGGAGAACAAGGCACATTCAAGACCTGCTTTTTCAGCATGGAGCTGGTTTAGATGTGCAAGGGATATGTACTTTTTTAGGGTTGTGCTTCTAGATTCAGGTCTTGGGTAAACATGCCAGTTAGTTTTGGTAAAGGTATGTTTATAGGGCAACCTTGTAAAAGCTAGGAGCGCTAAACTCCCTTCTGTATCCAAGAAATTTGAAAAGCTATGTTTTTAAAATTTAAGTTTTAGAACTGAGGCAACAAACACTAACCAAAATATAATGGATGACATGACACACACAGTCATTTCGAGGAAACAAACACTACAAGGCTTCCATCCATGTGTTTCTAACAAACACGGTTGCTGCCTAAGTGTCAACAAACAATATCATCATAGGTGGCCAACAACTAATACAAGGTCAAGTAGGCAAATAATTTTAGAGCTGAGTTTAATCATATCATGCTCCGCCAAGATCAAATCAGTTTCAAGGCTGATAGGCATGGATGCAGGTTTTAATCATTCATCACAGCTACATCATTAATCATGGGTTCAACCAACACATAAACATGTCATCACAAACAATTTCAGAAGCTATGATATCTCATATAAAATGCAGTTAATACATTCCCAACCAAGGTCAGGCAGTTTGGGAAACAACTCTGCAAGGCTACATATAAAAACCATAAACACATACACATGCATAACTTTTACTGCTCCATTATTGCCCCTGATATGAAACATGCCTTGCTTGACTCAGGTTCAACATAAGATTCAGATGAAAAATGGGGAACAACCACCCAAGTTTCAACTAAATCTGAGTCAAAATCTGAGTGGTTGCACATTTGATCATAAACAACACACAGATTCAACTACCCAGCACAAAAAAGTTGTACACAGGCTATCACGGACAAGTAGCACACTAGATATCACAAACAAACACAACATTAAGTAGTTCCTGTAAAAAGAAAACCTGCACTAAAAGGAAAACTGTTAGTAAGTACTCAATAATATTAAATTACAAAGCTACACCAGAATTGAAATGGATCATTTATTACAAACCTGTGAGTAATATAACTATTTTCCAGCATCAGAATCACTATGACGAACATATCCAGTCCAGTTACCAGGATATAAACAAGCCCCGGTTTCCCAGAAACCAGGCTCACCATACTTAGGGAATTCATTACCCTTGAAGTACACTGAAGGATATGGATCACACCAGGGTTCAGAATCAGATTCATCAGAATCAGGGGTTGGGTTTCAATTGAATTAGGGGGCTGTGTTTTATCTGAATCAGGATCTGAATCTGAGTGGTAGATGACAACTTCAGGTACAAGGCTAAAATTTATGGCCACATGGGTATCCCAAGATTCAAATGAATCAATATCAAGGACAGGGTACTGGGGTCTGATAACTTTACTGCCCTTCATTTGCGACTCAATATCATCAAGCCCAGTAAATAATGTGGGATCAATACTTTCCTCAAACTGAGAGGCATACTCAGATTCACTCAAGGATCGGCAAGGGGCAGACTTACCCCGCCCAGCCATGACCCTGTCACCATGATCCATCAAGTAAGGGTAGACACAATGGGTGGGGATTGGGTTTCAGATGCAAAGAATGACAAGGGAAAAAATCAGTACTCTATGACAAGGGGTGGGACTAGGGTTTCAGATGCAAACATGCACAAGGGAGAAACAATACTGTATTAGTGAGGGAAAAGTTAGACACAGCTAAACTCTTATAAAATCAAGAACAACAATATACGAGGGCTTAAGACATTACAGATGAACATGAATGAGCGTAGAAAATTTTCAAAAAACCCTAATCGAACACCACATCAGAATTAAAAAGCTCAGAATAGGAAGAATAGGAAGAATCATGCATTTTACAACTGTATCAGGATTGAGCATCTGAAAGAATCAAACCAAATATACATTGCATGTAAACAGATTTCATATCATATGTGTTTTAAAAAGATGTCCAAAATATCATTGGAAACCCTTATCAAGTCAAATCTAGGATTTCAAAAATTCAATACAGCAAGAACACCACAGACAGAGGTATTTCGATCACAGATCCAGCAACAAGGCTCAACAAATTTGCCAATAGTCACAAAATAAACATCCTCTTCTTGTAAAAAAAAACTCAAAAACACAAGAAAGCATGGACTCAAAAAATCCAAAACAGCAAGAATACCACTGATAGGGATATTTCAGTCACAGATCTGCCCTAAAGCCTCAACAAATCCAACAATAATCACAGAATAAACAAGTAATTCATGTAAAAAAGGTCTAAAACTCTTGAAATCTTCGCATCCTAAAATCGAGAGAGATAAACCAAGGCAAATAGAAATCAGAGGAGGAGCGGTTAGGATTTTCTGTGTTTTAGATGGTTGAGAGAGAGGAGCGAGAGAGAAGCTGTGAGTTTGAAGAGTGAAAAAAGAGAAATGGGAGAGTAAGGGAGAGTAAGTGAGAGCGCTTATGAGTAAATGAGAGCGTTGGGAAACAATAATGGAGCTCGGGAAGATCAAAAGTTACGCATGTGATTAGTCTGACCGCTTTTCAAAATACAAAGGCATGCCTCGACACCCGTACCAACAACTAATTAATCAGCCTTAACCTATGTAATTTCGCCAACTTCCAGGGGCGTTTTAGTCTTTTCAAAATCAGTATTGGCTGAAAATGGAATTTTTTGAGCCATTGCAATTAATTGGGGACAAAAAAATGGAAAGTAAGCCGTTTATTCTAGAACGGAGGGAGTGTGTATTTTATTTCCTTTTAGAAAAAGAGAGAGAATAAACGAAAACTGTAAATTCAGAAAAGAAGAGGAAAAATTTACGCGGGCGAAGAAGAAGAAATGGAGCCCAAACAAAACAAACCAGCGCCAAAACTCAGAAAAAATTAAAAAATTGCAGATCTGTTGAATCTTTCTAAATAATACTTTCAATCTTTTTCGTTAAAAGTGGATTTGTAGGTTGAAAATTAAAAATGGGGGTTGAGCCCAATTCCCCTGTTGAAGAGAAACCATTGTCCTCTAAAATAGAGCAAAGAATCTAAGAAGATATTCAATGAAGATGCCGGGTTGATGAAGGATAGAAAGGCGAGGAGGCAAATGGGGCTGAGGCGGCGGCAGAGAAGCTTGGAAGGGTTCGATGGCAGGAGAGGTAGTGAGTATCTCAACTGGTTATCAACTTATGTCGTGACACTACATTTGATTCTGTCTTTTCTTTACTTTGAACCTCGGAGCACAAATTCTGTCAATCAACGTTTCCGATGATGAAGTGTCTGCTTTGTTTTCTCATTATTGAGCAATCAAAGATTTGCAAATTCTTAAAGGATCTGAGCAAACGAATAATAGTATAGCTTGTTCTTGCTACAGTTCTTCTTACGGGTGTTCTACCCAATAATCCCAAGTCTTGAGAGTTTACTCATGAAATATGGCAGGTTGTGTTTTTTTTAAGTATGAAAAAAAAAGGAACAAGTCCTTGCAGGCATCAAATCCCTTAGCGGGAAACACAAAATGGAGGTTCATGTGCTTATACCACTTTTCTTTTACAAAGAAGTTTCATTCATTACAATACTGGTTCTTGACATGTTGTTTGTGAGCTAAACTGATAGTTTTAAGTTGGTTTTTATTATTATCTGTGCCTGAATTGCATTCAGTGCTATCAATCGGATAGGTTGATGCTTGTGAAATAAATCTGTTGTACAAGTAATCAATTTTAGACTATGCAAACTTTTTCCTGATGTCGTTTATTCATTGACAGTGCAGATTTATTTCTCCCAACCAATGGAAGTGTGACTAATTACTTATAAAGTATAAACTCAATTAGTAAGCACTGTCATGGGAAGAACAATTAATTGCCTCTGACTTGTATTTTGTATTAGGGTTCAGACGTCCCTCCAGTAGTCAAGTGGGGCGATGCAGAGAAAGAATGACAAGCACGGAGAGCACAGAAAACTCCATCGCACGTGCCCGGTACACCAAATGCTGACTCCGGGCAGCATCCCTCTTTGATCATTTGTTATGCTTTTTCCTTCATTTAGTTGTCCATTTTATAGACTAGATTTTTGGCGAGTGTTCATTGATGACTGGGTTGAGATGATGAGTTTAGCAGCTTTCCTTCTGTCATATTTCCTAGGTTAGCGGGGCATTGGTTTGTGAAGATGGATGCTTTTACAAAAATCTGATTTCTGTCCTGGATGCTTAAGGGTAAAACCTCAATGCTTTGGTTACAATATTTCTCGAGAATGTAAATCAAAGAGTCATGTAAAGTTAGTTTTTGTGTGCATTTATCTGAGTTTGAATGTTGACTTAGTTTTAGATTTAAGAGTTGCTATGCTATTCTCTTAAGGGCCTGGACTCAAAACATGTTTCTTTATGTTTAAAATCAAGTTATGCCACTGAACTCTGTTTCAAGAGAGCTTTCTGAAATTTGGTTGAGTCTCATCTGGTTAGTAATGACGTTTGAACTTTAAAGTAAATGAAGTATATGAAATATCCTGTACTTCTCTTTTGCCTCATCAAAATTTGGGTCGATCCTCTAGCTTCACTTCCATTTGGATTTTTTTTTAATTATAAAAATCCACAATTTATAAATATACTTGTTCTATATGGTTATCGTTTGTGTGAATTATTTTCTGTCGCATATTGCATTGCTGCTAAACAACGCCCAACATATTCTCCATTCTTCTCTGTCGGGTACAGTCTCTCACAAGATCTGCCTCTTTTAGCGAATTCTTCTTCTTTGCTGCGTTAAGAGAGTAGCAAGATGGGTTTGTCATTCGGAAAGCTTTTTAGCTGGCTTTTTGCCAAGAAGGAGATGCGCACACTGATGGTTGGTCTTGATGCGGCTGGTAAAACTACCATATTGTATAAGCTCAAGCTCGGAGAAATCGTCACTACCATTCCCACCATTGGGTTTAATGTGGAGACTGTGGAATACAAGAACATCAGCTTCACAATCTGGGATGTCAGGGGTCAAGACAAGATCAAACCATTGTGGAGACATTACTTCCAAAACACTCAGGGACTTATTTTTGTTGTTAGTAATGACAGGACCGTGTTGTTGAGGCAAGGGATGAATTGCACAGGATGTTGAACGAGGATGAGCTGAGGGTGCTGTCCTTGTGTTCGCTAACAAACAGGATCTTCCAAATGCCATGAATGCTGCAGAGATCACCGACAAGCTCGGACTTCACTCTCTTCGTCAGCGCCATTAAGTACATCCAGAGCACCAGTGCCACCTCTAGTGAAGGTCTCTACGAAGGGTTTGACTGACTATCTAACAACATAGCTAACAAGGCCTAAATGATGGTGAAGAGGAAGGCGTCATACATGATGAGTTGCTTCTTATATTTTATGGTATTTGATTAATCTTGCATCTGCAAGATCGAACTGTTTTAATTTTTTTGTTTTGTTTTGTGGGCTGTATTTCGTACGATTTGACAACTTGATGTGGTCAGTAGCTTCAACCTATATTGTTAATGGGTATAGTTGGGCAATCTGCACAACATTTTTAGTACCAGAAAAAAAAGTGAACTCTTTTCTGTAGCAGTAAAGAATTCATTGTGTTCAGGCATATTATCCACTAGATTAGTTGCTCAAGATAGCTGCCAAGTTGGAGGAAATGTCTCAATTATTACCTTGTTATTCCATCGGAATCTCGAATTCATGGGTCAAGTCATGAATCAGAAATGGCCCATTCTAAAGGCATGAAAAATGCGGTGATGATATTTCCTGCCAAAAGTTTGGTGAGTGCCCATAACTTTGGTTACTAAATACTAATTTGGTGATCATATTATATTTCGTCATCTCCACTAGTTACAAAGAATAGCTAAATTATTTAACTCTTATGCCCAACACCTTTTTGTGATCAATTTGCTGACCAAGATTTTCACTTGGTCACTAAAAGTTTATTGGTGACCAAAACATAGTGATGAAAACATGCAAGTCACTAATATGATCATTAGTGACCAAATAATTTGTAGTCACAAGAATTTGGTCACGAAAGCCCTTTTTTCTTGTAATTTAATTGATTACGGGAAATACAATTCTATCATGGTATCAGAGCATGGTCTAATCCAAGAACATTAAACCCTAAAAACAAGTTGGCCGTAATTTTCTTCCCATTGCCGCCGACTTGCTCCCTTCTCTCACGTTCAAATTTTTTTCCTCCCTCCCTCCCCTTTCCAATCTCTTGACACAATTCCCGGTGTCTCTCTATTACCCAAATGACCAAATAAAAACTGTCATACAATACACTACTTCACATGATGCAGATCAAGCTTACCTCCACTAATTATGTCATTTGGAAACGTCAGGCTGGTTATGTTCTCAGGCCTCAGAAACTTTATGGTTCTCTCGATGGCTCCAATCTATGTCCACCTCGTACAACTCCGCCGTCGGTTGGCTTCTCGTCGTTTACTTCCATCACGGCCACCCTACCTGGTGGCACAAAAATTGATCTGCAGGAAGCCTACTTGAAGGTTGTGGCTGAGTATGAGCAATGAGTTGATCAAGATCAGAAGGTGTGTAGTCTTCTGTTTTCTTCTCTCACTTCAGAGGCCCTTGCTGAGATTCCTGACTGTTCAACCTCCAAGGAGGTTTGGGATCATCTTGCTGCAAATTTTTAGAATAACAACACTTCCACCATCCTCCACCTCCGTGCAGACGCTCATGGTATTTGTAAAATTGGTACAGTCAATGAACTCCATCTCAAATTTAAAGAAATTTTTTACCAGTTGTCTGTTATGGGTTCTCTGGTTAATAATGATAATTAAATAGTCAGGTTTTTAACTGCTCTTGGTCCTGAGTTCAATGATTTCTCTGCTCCGTTGATATATTCTTCCCCTACGCCCCTTCATGCTAATGTTTTGTCACGTGCTAAGAATCATGATGCATTTTTGAGAAATTTGCAAGGCAGTATTGTACTTGCGACTGGGCCCATTGCATTTTCTGCAGGCGAACAACCCTTAGCCGGCTGCACGTGTGATTATGCACCAGCCAGGGGCAGCGGCACGTGGGGTGCACACACAGCCAGGGGCGGCCAATCTGGCAGTCGCCGAGGTTGCAGGTTTGGAGTTGGTGCTAGTCAGTTCATGACTGGGGTTGGTTCTAGTCCACTTGGTGTGATCTCATGGGCCACTATGGTGTAACTTGTTACAAAATGTTTGCGCAGGCTCGTCGTTCAGACTCCACCCACTTGGCTGAAAATTTTCAAAATTCCCTCCAGTTAGAGCCAATATCTCGCACCTCAGACTGGTATATTTATTCTGGCGCAACCAGTCATATGGCGTCTTTAACCTTAGACCTAAACAGTGTCACACTATATTCTGGTAATTCTCATATTTCTGTTGGTAATGGTGCTTCTGTAGATTTCGCATATTGGTGATTCTCGGATTTTTGATACATTGAAATTGTCTGATGTTCTGGTTGTACCTGAGATAACTAAGAATTTACTGTCTATTAGTAAAGGGACCATGGATTTGAATGTATTTGTCACTTTTGATGACTGAAACTTTATGATTCAAAAAAAGTTTCCAAGGCAGTCGTGGGCATAGGCCACAATGATGAAGGGCTATACGTGTTGGATAAGGGGGACGCAAGACTAGTTTTTTTTACATTAGAATAAAGGATAGGCATCATATAAGGTTTGGCATGCTCGGCTGGGGCATGTGCCAACTGAAATCATTTCCAATTCGCAGAAATCCGATTTACTTTTAGTTTCTTCATTATTACATAAACCGCATACCTACGCCCCTTGTGATGCGGTGAAGGAACATCAGTTAGCTTTTGTCGAGAACCATAAACGTGCAGCGCATGCCCTTGACTTAGTACACTGTAATTTGTGGGGTCCCTCCCTGGTTTTATCTGAGAATGGTTTTTCTTATTAGGCCTTGTTTGTGGATGATTATTCTCGATTTACTTGGTTTTTTCGTTTCATAAAAAATCCGAGTTTTTTTACACTTAGTTGTAGTTTGAGGCACTAGTCGAGAATTAATTTACGTCTTAAATTAAGGTTTTTCAGAGTGACGGTGGCATTGAGTTCTTAAACATGCGTGTATGATCAAATTTTGCCTCCAAAGGCATTCACCATCAAGTATCGTGTCTGTATACTCCGGAGCAAAATGGATAAGATGAACGCAAGCATAGACATGTTGCAGATATGGGCCTTACGATGCTCTTCCATTTGCATCTTCCTTTGTCTAGATGGGATGACACTTTTTCCACTGCAGTTTATACTATTAACCGGTTACCCACTTCGGTTTTACAAGGCACCTCTCCTAATGGACTTATTTATCAGTGGATTCAATTTACTCGAACTTCCATCCATTTGGTTGTCGATTATTTCTATTTGTTCGTCCCATGGCCACCCGCAAGCTATCTCCCCGGAGCATTCCTTGTGTTTCCATTAGTTATAGTTGCTTTTATAAGGGATTTTGGTGTCTTGGCCCTTCCACTGGTAAGATATACGTCACCCATCATGCTCGTTTCGATGAGGGCTATTTTGCTTTTGTCTCCTTCACTGCCTCGGCGTTTGGTACCTCTATGTCAACCTTGGATGTTTCTGCTTTTATTGATGATGACGGTAGTTTTGGCCCTCTCTTGTCGACACTTGATCGGTCGGCTCCTGCACGCTGCACTATTTGTTTGTCCGACTCTGATCCACCGATTCGTGACCGATCGGCTCCACCACAACCACCGGTGGCCAATCCAAATTCTACGGCCGTGTCCTCCCTGGTACCTTGGCTGACCCGTCCCCGGTGCCATCTTCGACTCCTTCTCCTCCGCTTTCACCTCCTCAGCCTCGTACTCATTGGATGGCCTCTAGACTGTCCACTGGAGCTATTCAGCATCACAATTATTCGAATATTGTTGCACATGGTCTTCTTGCTGCCTTACTTACCCAGTCAGAGCCTACTGATTATTGCTCGGCTCTTCAGGACCCATCTTAGGTCGCTGCTATGGATGAGGAGATTACCGTTCTACGGGGACAGTGTACTTGGGACCTAGTTCCACGCCTATTGAATGTCAATATTGTTGGCTCCAAATGGGTTTATCGGCTAAAGTATCGTCCCGATGGCACATTTGATCACCATAAAGCTTAGCTTGTCGCAAAGGGGTTTTCTCAGATATCAAGTTTCGATTTTGACCACATGTTCAGACCTTTGGTCAAAGCATCCATAGTCCAGATAGTTCTCGCTATTTCCACATTGTGCGCATGGCCGCTCCATCAGTTAGATGTCAAGAATGCCTTTCTGAATGATGTTCTCAATACTTCGGTCTATATGGCGCAACATGTTGGTTATAAGGACCCGTTCTATCCGAATTACATCTGTCACTTGCGAAAGTCTATTTGCGATTTTAAGCAGGTACCTCGGGCATGGTTTTAGCAGTTCAGCACTTACTTATCTCAACTTGGGTTTTAGTGCAGTTCAGCCGATACTTCTCTTTTTTTTCTCTTTCGGGGCTCGTCTTTGCTGTATATCTTGGTCTATGTTGATGATATCATCCTTATAGGCAATGACTCGATGCTTCTTTAGAAGTTCATTGATCAGACACATTGGGAGTTTGCAATCAAGGATTTGGGCGCTCTTCACTACTTTCTTGGCTTAGAAGTATTACCCACTTCATTGGATTTACTTCCCGGACAAGCTAAGTATGCTCAGGATATTATCATTCATGCCAGGATGTATGAGGTTTCTCTAGTATCTACTCCTTTGTGCTTGGCTCGCAGTTACACAATTATACTAGTCCTCTATTCAGAATCTGACACTGTACCGATCCTTGGTTGGTGCCCTCCAGTAACTAACAATCAATCGTCCTGATCTTGCATATGTGGTTAACACTGTTAGCCAGTTTCTTCAGGATTCTCGTGATGACCATTTTGCTGCAGTTGCTCGGATTCTTTGTTACGCTCGGGTACTCTTCATTTTAGCCTCACCTTGCGTTATGCTAGCTCTTATGAGGTTTTGGGGTATTCTGATGCTAATTGGGCCCACTTTCTACAGACTCACTGATCCACGTAAGGCTATGTAGTTTTTCTTGGTGGAAACCTAGTTTCCTAGAGTGCATAGAAGCAGCCCACCATTTCTCGTTCCAGCATTGAGTCGGAGTATAGAGCTCTCGCCAACATAGCTTTGGAGGTGGTCTGAATGGATCATTTACTTTGTGATCTTTGTGTTCTTCTATCATGTTCACCGCTGCTATTATGTGACAACAGTAGGGCCATTTTCTTGGCTCAGAATCTGGTTGCTCACAAGCAGGCAAAGCATATTAATATCGATTATCATTTTGTTCATGAGTTGGTTGCTTCTGGCAAGCTGCGTGTTTCCATGTTTCCACCGGTCTTCAGATTGCTGACATTTTTACCAAAGGACTCTCTTGCCCACTGTTCGAGTTATTTAGGTCCAAGCTTTGTATCGCTGAGCATCCGACACTTTGCTTGAGGGGGGTTTTAGAGTAAATCAGGTTTCTGATTAGATTTGATTAATTATGGATAAGTCATGTTGACTAGGCCAGAGTTCTACTAGCACTAAATTTCCTTATTGTACTCTATTTATTCATGTTGATTACGGGAAATAAAATTTTGTCACTCCTGGTATACCTTTCATCATATCATCTCCAACCAGTGTATCTGCACATAGATTTGGACCTAAAATATTCATAAATATATTATGAATGAGGTAAAAAACACCATGCAAAAAAAATATCCGATGAATAACAGCTGACAAGTATGTAACTTTACATACCTTTATCACTTAATCAACAATCAGACTTTTGTTTTCCCCCAGTGCTACTGCCTAGGAGAAAATGGTGTCAAAACATATATAATCTTTAAGAACTCATGCATAAAATTCCATGATAAAAGATAGACTTTGATAAACAAATCAAGTTCTTCATCAGGTGGTATTCCTGCATCCTTTTTTTTATAATCGAAGTGGGAGATTAGGGTTTTTGGGAAGGAAGCTTGTCTTGAATAAATTAAGTGTTAAGTTACAATGAAGGGAAGAAGGCTATATAAAGGATAGAATACACTATAATGAAAATACTAAACTACCCTTATACAATTTTATGTTAACACCTCCCTCAAACTCACGATGCTACACCAATAAGCATTGAGAGTTTGTCCGTTAAGAAATGGAAGTGCACAACGGAGTGAGCCTTCATGAAAAAATCACCAATCTAGAGAGAAGATGGAACAAATGGTAGAGAGATAGTACCATGCTGCAAATGATGACGTGTGAAGTGACAATCAATATCAATGCATTTGGTTTCCTTATGAAATACCGAATTACGTGCAATGTGAATAGCACTTTGATTCTACAATGTAGAGGTGTGGCATGAGCAAGCTTGATTCCAAGATCATAAAGTAACCAGCGCAACTTAACAATCTCAGTAGTGGTCGAGGCCATGGCACGATACTCAGCTTCTGTCGAGGAGCAAGAAATGACATCCTGTTTCTTACTCTTTTAAGAAATGAGTGAGTCACCAAGAAAGGTACAAAATCTAGTGGTGGACTTGTGATCCTCGAGATCACCAGCCCAATCGGCATCAGAATATGCACGCAACTCAAACGATGATGATGAAGGAAATAGGAGACTACGAAACTGAGTGCCTAGAAGATATAAGAGAATGTGAAGAACAATAACCCAATGAACTGAAGTAGGGGCAGTGACAAACTGACTAACCACATGGACATTATGTGTAATATCCAGACAATTAACTGTGAGATAAAGCGAGCACTGGTTTCAATAGGTGTATCAACCATCTTATTATATGTAAGACATGCTCGCTGAAAGAGGTTTGATGTATACTTTGATTGAGATAAAAGATAACCCTTTGAATAACAGGCCCCCTCAATACCCAAAAAATAATGAAGTAAGCTCAAGTCTTTCATAGCAAAACAATGAGCCAAATCACACTTCAACGACTCAATTCTATCACAATCATCACTAGTGATAATAATCATATCATCAACATACAAAGATAAGAGAATGCGACCCTTACTTTTATGTTTGATGAACAAAGTTGAATCATGAGAGCTGGGACAAAAGCCAAGAGAAGTGATCACAGTGGATAACTTCTCAAACAAGCTCTGGGAGTCTGCTTGAGACCAAAAAGAGATTTTCAAAGTCTACAGACATAACTAGGCTCATGCGCTACACCAGAAAGAGGTGTCATAAAACCGACTCATGAAGATCATCATATAAGAACACATTACATTCTTAACATCCATCTGTGATATCTTCCATTGACATACAAAAGAAACAACAATCATAGTACGAATGGTGGTCATCTTGGCAACATGTGCAAAAGTCTCATCATAGTCCATTTGATGCTCCTGTGAATAACCCTTTGCAACAAGGCGAGCCTTATATCGCTCAATAGATCCATCAGATTTGGTTTTAATCTTACAAACCCAACGAGAGCCAATAGTATGATTTCCAAAAGACAAAGGTACCAAATCCCATGTGTGAGTCTGATGCAAAGCAGCGAGTTCCTCAGCCATAGCAGCCTGACAAAGTGGATCACAAATTGGCTCTCTATAGGAAAGAGGCTAAGACAAAGAATAGATCGAGACGAGAAAGGAAGCAAAGGAAAGAGAATATGAAGAATAAGCAAAATTAGGCATTTGAGTAGACTTACGAGGATGAGTGGACTTAAGAATAGAAGGATCGTCTACAATCTCAGAAGATGATGGAGTAGACATAGGAGGCAATGTAGGATAGGAGGGAGGAGCAGTGCATGCGTCCGAAGCTATAGTATCAGACTCAGCTGGTGGAACCTCGTCGGTGGTAGTATCAAAGGGACTAATACAAATGAGATTTTTCTGACTCAAATCATGTGAACTAGTTGGAACATGGTCGAATGGAATATGCTATAAAAATGCAACATAACGAGAGACATATAGTTTCTGACTAAACGAATGAAAATAATGATATCCCTTTTGACCACTACTATAACCCAAAAAGACACACATAGTATATTTAGGAGAGCGCTTAACATGCGGTCGGAGAACAAAACAAGTAGAGAAAAAAAACATGCAACAAAGAATAATCAGGTGTGTGTGTCCATGCAGTTTCAAAAAAAAAAAGACAAACTTTAATTGAAGAGGTTGGAATTCAATTGATGCCATAGACAACCGTGTGAATGGCTTCCCCCAAAATATCTTAGGAACATCCACTAAAAATAAGAATGAGCGAGTTGTCTCAACTAGGTGACGGTGTTTCCTTTCAGCAACACCGTTCTAGTGAGGAGTATTTGTACAAGAGGTCTGAATGATGGTTCCATCAGAGGAAAGAAGTTGACAAAAATTATTAGAGGTGTATTCACCCCCCAAATCACATCTAAAACACTTGATGATGATAGAATGTTGTGTCCTTATAAGAGCTCTAAAGTCACGATAGATATCCAAAAAATATATTTATGCTTCATAAGATAAACTCAAGTATAACGAGTAAAATCATCAATAAAATAAACACAATATCTAGAACCCCCTTTCGTAGATATAGGAGAGGGTCCCCAAACATCAAAATGCACAAGATAAAGGGGAGAAAGAGATAAGGAAATATTGTTTTTAAAAGGCATGGCTGAAATTTTTTCAAGTTTACAACCACTACAATCAGAAATGTCATGAGAGCTCAATTGTCCTAAAGCACCAGTAGAGGCTAAAAACTATAAGTGAGATGCAAGAACACGACCTAAGAGAGAATTCCACAAATAAAAATGTGAGGATGAATGACTCAAATGAAAAGATGACAAATCCGCACTAGAAGTGGCAACATCTGATACTTTGAGTTCGACCAACACATAGAGTCTCCCCTGCCTACAATCTGTCCCAATCACCATCTGAGATCGACAATCCTAAATAAAACAAGAGGAATCCAAAAACCACACGTTTACACCAGAATCACACAATTGACCAAGTGAGCATAGGTTTAGGGTAAGACTAGGTATATAACAAACATGATCAAGAGAGACATAAGGTGTGACAACAAAATATAAATCCTCCAATGGCATAGATGTGCCATCATCGGTGACAATGGGAATAAAAAAATGAGGGGCTAATGAAACAAAAGACTAAAAATGAGGAGACATGTGATGTGAGGTACCCGAATCTATGATCCATAAGGAAGATGATATATCTGAGACAGATGGTGATGGAAAACCTGATGAGGGGGAGTCAGACATGGCATGAGGTTGTGAGGTGATAAACTCCTGAATCTTCTCCAACAAATGAGGATCCATGGAAGGAGCCGCAACGAGTGCATTAGTGAGCTGGGGTGGACGAGGCACACAAGGAGCTGGGGGCCGAGATGCTCAAGTACTTTGTGGCCGATGTGGAGGTCGCCGATGCATGGTACTCCTGCGCAGCAACATTGGACACTGAGCCTTCTAATGTCCATTTTGTTTGTAAAAAGCACACTCATCAGAAGGGACCTGTGCACCGGTTTTGCCACTCATAGGCCAATGTGGGGCAGCAAAAACAGAGGGTGTAGGGAGTAGAGAAGTCTCCTTGTCAACCTTAAACTTGAGAAGAATCTTTTTAGCTAACAACTCATTAACCACATATTCAATCAAAGGAAGAGGACTATGATGAAGAATAGCCCCACTCAAGCCCTCAAAGTTATGGAAAAGGGCCATAAAAACTGAATTAAACACCGGTCCTCCCTCCTAGCAATATAAGGGGTAAATTCTCGCAGTTTAAAGGATTCAGTTAGGGCCAACTGATTCCACAATGAAGACATTTTTGAATAGAACTCCTGAATATTAATATCATTCTTCCGAAGATCCGAAAGCCAACAAAGTACCAACACACCTAATCCGAAAAACACAACAACAAATGCGCAGTCACAATAAGCCAAAAATTACCAACACAAGCAAATATGAAAATCTTCCCAACACCAATCTTAGAATTTCAACTCGTGCTTAAGACCAATCCAAGAATTACAAATACCAATATCTAATTTGGAAGCCCAACAATCCAAAAAAACCCCCAAATTGATATCAAATCCCTAATTTAGCAAAACCAACAAACACATCCAAATAGCCCCAAGTTGTTAAGGAATCGAATACCCAGGCACAAGTTCACCTAAAAATCGATGGGAATGAACGAAAATACCTTGATGAAAGCATACTCGAAAAAAACATTTGGGGTCTCGCTCCGAACGGGGGCGCACTGCCCCCTATTCCCCCCCAGCGAACCTTGTGGATGTGATATAATCATTTTAAAAAACCCACCAAATCATTGAGAAGCAAGCCCTGATACCATGATAATCGAAGTGAGAGATTAGGGTTTTTGGGAAGGAAGCTTGTCTCGATATAAAGTGTTAAGTCACAATGAAGAGAAGAAGGCTACATAAAGGATAGAACACACTACAATGAAAAGACTAAACTACCCTTATACAATTATATTCTAACACTTTTCTCTTCTCAGAAGTTCCAGGAGCATATCTTTCACATTCAATTAAACAAATATTAGGCACATCATTTACAAATGCAATGATAAACAGTGGAGGGGCAATTAATCCCAATAATTATTGAGACACGTTAAAAATAAGCTAATGTGATGAAAAATTTCCCTTATTTCTTATTTTGGGATTATGATTAAATGAGTTTTATGGTATTGGATTACAAGGGGGAATGAGATTGGGATCCCAATCTTCCCATTTACCCATTTAAAATTGGGTAATTATGGGTACCCAATTAATACCCTATTGCTTCCCGTCTTTTGATGAAGATATTATTTAGCGTAATTGGACTCTACTCAAGCGTGATTTTTTTTACTCTTTTGCGAATATTTTTATGGTTACATTTTCCAAACTCTTCCAGACTTCTAATTAAAGTTGTAAACAAGTTTGTTCGGGCTCAACTCATTTAAAATATTTTGAAGTCGGTATGATTCGATTGAACCTGTAAAATCATGATTCGAACTTGAACTTGAGCTCGAGTGAAATTAATTTAGTTCGAGCTCGTGTAAAGGTCGAACTCGACCGTTAAATAAATACTATATATATTTATTATTATATTATATTTAATAACAATAAAAATTTAAAAATTTATAATATGTTAGCTCGATAAACTCAATGATATTAACTAACAATATTAGTTGACTCGTGCCGAGCTCGAACAATCTTTGTTCGAGTATTGTTCGAGTTCAAGCTCGTTTAAAATTTGTTGAGATCAAGCTTTGTTCGAGTTCAATCGAGCGTATAAAAACTTGGAAATTAATTTGTTCGAGTTCGTGTTCGAGCTTGAATTCGTGCTATGATAAATATTTTTTATTTTTTGTATATATTACAATAAATTATATTTAATAGATAAATATGAAATATATATTATATTGGCTCGATAAACTCGACAAACTTAAAGAACACTATTAGTTGAGCTTGAGTTGGAGTTCAAATACTGTTCGAGCTTGCCTCAAGGTCAGTCAAATTCAAATTCGAGACGAGCTTAGACTGAGTTGTTCACGGGCTTTTCGGGTACATCTCGGTTTGTTTGCACCTCTAATTTGAACTGCCTGTTCAATTTAGTAATTTTATTTTAATTTAGTTTTAATAAAAAAATTTCCTTTAAAATTATTTTATTGCAGAACTCAATTTAAACACAAAATTTTATTTTAGACCCTCTAATTATTAGACAAGATTATGTTAAAATTAACATATTTAATAAGTTGATTTGATTTTTATTTTATTTATTTCAATGAGGATCCTAAAATTAAAAGAACTTAAAAAAATATTTTAAAATATAATTAATAATTGAGAATTTAATGGAAATTTATTGGGTATTTGATGGGTTCCCATCAGAATAACCTAATTTGGACCCATTGGGATCAAGATTTCCCATTAATATATTCATTCCCCTCCCATCGAATCCCAAAATTTAATGGGTAGCAAATACCTGATCCCATTAATTACCCAATTATTAATTTTCCATCCCATTTCTTCCCGATCCCACCCAATCACCGCCTCTAATAAACAGTGAAAACTCAGCAAGCTTACTTTGTTTGTATCCTTGACCTTTGCAACTGCCTAAGAACTCAAGTGTCTCCCTAACTGTCATCTCGCTTACATTCAAGATCTGCTTACATTAGGGAATCAATACATATAGACCAGTGGTAGAAACAAGGGAATTTACAGGGGAATATACAAACAGAAGAGATACAATACCCCCAGATGACAAGTTACTAGTAAACCAAACCCAGTAATTCACTTTTGGAATTCTTCTAAATTCATATGACCGATTCTTCCTTCAATATCGAATCTCGGAAGAAACGCAATTCACCAGCAAGCTTCTAATTTTCAAAACCAAATTTCGATCATGCTATCAAACCATAAAAAACCCCATACAACTTATCGAATCTAACAAACTTAATCCAATGTTACTAAATCTAATTCTAATCAAATCAGAACTGAATATTCTAAATACTAAAATAAATACATGACCGAAACATTAATTTTCTAAGGCCAACATGGCAGAATTAATGGCTCTTATTCTAAAATGATCACACTACCTCTTTAAAAAAAACCCAGTGGGAAAAAGAGTATAGTGTTATTTTCTAAAAATTCTAATAAATAAATATAAATAAATAAACCTAATTCGTATCACATTATATGGATAAAAAATTTGAGAGAGTTACCTCAGTTGAAATTGGGTCTGAAATTGGGCTTTAAATTTGGTCTAAAATTGGTGATTAGCGGTCCGAACTGCTGCACAGACCTCTAGTCCGTGCCCCATGACCTATTGCACGGCACCGCCATCACAAGCCGATAATGATAACTCCAGACGGCAGCCACATGCTTTCGCACGGGTCAAGCTGCTCAGACAGCCAGAAGTGCCCTGCAGTCGGCCCCCCATGCACCTTTGCATGGTTCACGTGCTCAGTTTGGCCGAGGATCACCTCTTGCCTGTGGCTTGTGTACTTTTGCCCGGGCCATGTGGCGCGGGTCATGTGCTATTGCACGGCCACCTACTATATAAAGAGTCACTAGTTTACTACGGTTTAGAACCACCTTCATTATTGTAATTCTAAATTCCTAGATCTAAGAGAAGGTAGAGAGAGAATTAGGCTAAATCTTCTCTTCTAATTTATTATTCCTAGTTTATGTATATGACATTGAATCTAATGATTGAATTGAGTTCAACGTCCATGGAGTAATTTAATTACTTGGGAATTTATTTGTATTCATGACTAGCTGATGATTTTGTGAGATTTGTAGATTTCCCTATCTTTTGTACTCTATGAATATATGTGCTTGATTTATGCTTTTATATTCTTGCAAGATGTATGCTATGTATGTTCTATGATGCACCGTAGTTTCATATATAATATGCCATCGTGCTAGGCTTGTATTACTACCCTGGGAGCGTTGGGTTAGACATATTGTAGGCTCGTGAGTACCGGCGAGGTGAGTGCATGCATGTTGATTGAGAGTACCATTCCAATCTTTATCACCTTTCCATATTTTGTTTTGCATATGCACCAGTATGTAGCATCGGTAATAGGAGAATCGGTGCTGGAATTTTTCTTAGACATGGGTATTTGTGTTTTTTTGGAACATAACCAATGTATATGTTGTTCCTAGCACCGGGTTTGGACTACTAGTGCTGGTATACCGTGTTTATGTACTTTTTCCCAGTAGTGAAATATGTCTTCATTACGACTTCATAATCTAATGTATTATAAATATATTTATTATTTGAAACATTATATCGTGCTCGTGCGTCTTTATTCAGATTTGGTGTAAGGAATACAACAAAGAGGCTAACAAATGTAGGAAATTTAAAGAAAAATATTACACATACTCTTGACTAGAGAAATCAATTTCAAGAATTGAGCACACATCAAGTCAACAACAAGCAAGCAAGAGAAGAAAAATCAAGGAGTTTCCTACTACAAGAACAGGATGTAAGGGTACAATCTGGATCAATCTTGTTGAGGACATATATGAAATCAATCACTACATCACTCAGCATAATTATGAATTTACAAGGAAAGATAGGCAGTACTTGCACCGTAGTGAGAAGAAAATAGCTTATGAAAACACAAGAGAAATTGAGGCTATGGAAATGGTTGGTCTGAGGGCACCTGTAAGTTTCAAATATTCAGTGTGTGATTCTAAATGAGAAGAGAATGTAGGGCACACATTAAAGAACCATATTAAATATGTGAACAATTTGGGGATGAAAGCTATATGAGGAAGTGATGTACATAATGTTATTGATGCATTGTACCAAATTGATGGTAGAGAAGAAGATTTCTTCTTCAAGGTTAACTTGGATGAAGATTGGGAAACTCAATGCGTTATTCGCGAGGGATGCAATGATGAAAGAAGACAACATGCTATACAAAGATGTCGTAATATTTGGCACTACTTAGTTAACAAACTAGTATAACATTATTTATGCTCTATTTGTGAGAATAAAAAATGATTGGAACAATGTGACGTTTGGTTGTGCATTTGTTAGGGATGAAAAGGAACAAACTTTTATTTTGTTGCTGGAGACATTAAAAAATCAAATGGGAGGAAAAGAATCTAACAACTGTATTTGCAGATCGGGACTTAGATATGGCAGAAGCAATTAAAAAGGTATTTACTATTCTGCTCAATTTATTTATTGATGTTTCAATATCGTGATTGATCTGATATGTATTTAGGCTGATGATTTCCTTATATATAAAGTATATATGTGATGTTTCTATAACATGATCAGATTTTAAATGCAAACTGTTTGATGATTTTCGAATTAAGTAATAATGAACATGCAACAGGACAAAAGATAGTCTTGTCTCTTCATTAAATTTGACTTTGAAGAAAAAATCTTTGTCCTCATCAAATTTATTCTCAAAAGTGTACCAACAACATTAGGAGCATCTCCACTTTCAATTTCTTTCATTCGAAGCCGAGCCACAAAGTTGAGATGGTCTTTCATCGTATTCCTTAGATTTTCTTCTTCACCAGCTTCAAAAGTTATGTATTTGTATCCTACAGTTGGTTTTAAACCTGCTTGTTCCATTTATGAAATGGTCTTCCCTTTATCATATGTAATCCTCCGTTCACTCCTATTGAAACTGCCAGGCTGATCTTGTCAACTCATGATTGTATTCTGTAAAGTGATGCGCCACTATGTAATATTCTCACTATAACTTAACTCTAATTTCAGCTAGGCATCTTATTTTATTTAATCAGATCATTTGTTTTCCTATTTCTTTTGGTTGCAGAGCGACCTTTACTTTTTGACGTGGCATAATAGTTGGTATATATTGACAAGTGGGATCGGTGTGATGATATTTTATTTGCTTAATTTAATTAGAATATTTGATTCCCTTAATTTGGTCATCTAATTTGAATTCTTTAATTAAGACATTTTTTCTTTTCCTTATGATATTTAATTTTCTTTTCCCTTTCTTTTAGAAGACTTAGTTTCCTTTTCTCTCTTCCCGTAGGATCTGTACGACGAGTCAGAGTACGGCGAAATAGAGTATGACACGCCCTTGTATGACAACACCTTATACGACAAAGCAGAGTCCATCAAGGTAGTATACGACGTCCCTATATATGACGAGGAGGAGATTGAAGAAGTCGAACAAGACTTCTTTAGTGAACCTATTTATGATATTTATGATGATGATGTGGAAGCCGAGGAGGAGATTGAGGAAATCGAGCAAGAATTCTTTGGTGAACCAATTTATGATGTTGACGTGAAGGTCAAGGAAGAGATCGAGGATTTCGCGAGAGATTGGGTCATGCACTCGTAGTCCGGCAAAAATCTCTTACCTCTCCAAGTTGCTAGGTTGGGTGGTTTCACCACAACATCTTCCATCTTCATGCACCATTGGCGATAAAGTTTTCCATTTTTTCATTGACCCCGGAAGTTGTGAGAACGCCATAACTGTGGGAATCGTCACCAAACTCGGTCTCAAAATGGAAAAACACCTAAAACCCTACAAACTTGCATGGCTTTAAACCGGCGCTGGCGTCACCATTTCTAAACGGACCTTGGTGGAAGAAGTGTTAGACTTCAAGGCAGTCTCGGAGACTAGACGCGTCCCCTTCGTCACTTTTACACGGGTGACAATTCAGACGATTATGCACTGAAAAATTTGGGGATGAATTTTTCTGACCCCTGGGAGAATGATATGGGAAAAGGTTCGGTATATATGGGTAAGTGGGATCGGTGTGATGACATTTTATTTGCTCAATTTAATTAGAATATTTGCTTCTCTTTATTTGGTCATCTAGTTTTCTTTCTTTAATTAAGGCATTATTCCTTTTCCTTAGGATATTCAATTTCCTTTTCCCTTTCTCTTAGAAGACTTAGTTTCCTTTTCCCTTTTCTCTTAGGATATTTAGTTTCCTTTTCCCTTTCTCATTAGAAGATTTAACATCCTATAAATATAGGAGGCATTTTTAAGTAATTTTCATCTTTCCTATATTACGCTCTACATCACTTTCTACACAAGTAATATGGCTGATAATGTTTCCTTTTATTTTTTTCATTTAACCAGCCTAGGAGCATCTATAGTATTTTTCTTGAATCTTTACTGTTGAGTTGTTGGAAGTTCTTCTTGTAGTTGAAACCAATAGAATTTGCATGTTTTTTTTATACAAAGTATATAATGCTTCCAAATTTGTTGCTCCCCCCCACCCCCTCCCAGTAAGAATTTCAATGACATGTTTTTTATTTAAGTTGTAAAAAATCTGTTCCTGTTTTTGAAGATGAATACAAGTTTTAATGTAAAAAAAATACTTTAAGGTAACATATGCACAATCTATATGAAGATTCTAAGAATTGCAAAATTTTATATCATTGTTCTGAGCACTATAAGAAATACCATTTTTAGTCTAGCCTATGCAAGTTCTAATGAACATAGTACATGTTGTAAGTTAAAAATTGCACAGGTGTGTGAATCTAACTGATATATTTGTTTTCTCTGTTTTGTGCAGTGTAGTAAATATTAGTTGTAAGTTAACGTATGCATATTTTAATGAAATAAAACCAGTTTTTAAGATAATTTATAAGCTATCCCGTGACAGAATTTCACAATTAATGAAAGTATTTCACAGCATTCGAATCCAATACTTGTTTTGTTGTAAAAAGCTTATGTTTTAAGTTATTAAATGCACAAGCTATATGGAATTTATAGCAACACATAGTTGTTGGGAATTGATTAAATCTAATTTAGAGGAAAATCAATTATCTAATCTTGGATCTCATGCACGTATTTAATTTGAATCTATCTAAGAGCTCAGATTACCTTTGAAGCGTGCTTTACCATCGAATTCAATCAACCACGGAGACAAGAATCCTAGATGTGATTCCTCTATATGTATCCACACAACACGCGGATCGCCTACACCGCCGTCAGCTTAGAACGTTAATCTGCAAGCAAAGACCCAGTATTTCTTCTTCTCTTTACAGCGAGGTTTATTTTCTGAGAATGGTTAGATTGGTTTCTAATTTATGCCCTCCGGAATGGCCAGGGTTCTAACGTTGTTATCCTGAACATTTCTGTTAAATATCTATCTATACAAAATAGTCATTAATCCAAGAAACCCTAATCCAAATCAATCTGGGCCTAGCCCAATTAGACTTAATGAGTTCTGAACTCAATTCTCATATAATTACTATCTAGGCTCCTAGTCCAATAGTTATTTCTTTTATCCAATTTCATACCTTGTGTGTGGCCCTATAGGTTCAGTTATAATAAGTTCTAAGCCCAGTGTAATAGATGCGAGTTGATCGAAAGTGATTTTTAGCTAAACATTCCGATCACTCAAAATAACTGAATTAATTATCACCATAATTAATCCTCCAACTATATTATGAAAAATGCACGCTGAATGAAGGACACTATTCCAAAAATCTCCCACTTGTCCTATAGAAAAAGTGTACATTCGTATTCCTTTGTCATTTAATGTCTTCATCTGAACATAAGGTAAGATAACCTATCATCCTTATCAAGTTCAAATGCATTTCTCAAATTCCCGAGTCAAACTGTTAAGATAGATGATTAATCCTTAATTCATCTGAGCATGACCATGCATTTTACATTCCTAACTTTCGAGGAGGCCCATAAGACAACAATCTCATGTAAATAAGAGAACAATCCCACTCTTGTACATTCAAGTTTTCTCCACTCGATTCATGGCAACCCAAGAATTGCCTTTATAGTCTCCTTTTACGGTGCGCATTTGACAACCTCAAGGTACACCAATCCACAAGCAAGCAAACACTGAATTACTTAGGTATGAGGAATACAATCCTATAGTAAATGAGACATACTTATGACATTGTGAATATCTTGAAGTATTTTCATGACAGGTCTGTCCAATACAAGTTCTCAACTTGCATCCATGCAATCGATTCATGCATCCCACATCATTCAGCCCATGAAACAGCATTGTGAATCAACTTGTAAACTAGTTTTCTTCAGTCATGAGTGTCCACTCTCAATGAACCAAACTAGGGACATAATCATTCATACAATCCAATTCATTAAATATGGTTTCATTCTCCAAGACATATTCTTGATAACCTATTTGGAGATGTAAATTGATATTGGACTTTCATTCAACACTAAACCAAGTTAAATGAATATGAAATGATAATTTCATAATATGTTAAACGGTTCAATCTTCAATGTCTAAAATCACAAAATTATGATAACTAGAACATCAGGGAAATCATAGCCACTACCCAAAGTGCTAGATTCCTATCACAAATGTGTAAGCCCAAGGCTCCATCTATGGAAGATGTTTAGATTCCGGATCGACAATTTTTCATCCTTTCTCACTTGCATAGAACAACTTCACCATTCTCGATATATTCTCAAAGAATGCAAAATTTCGGAGGACAAATTTTAACTGGGTTCCATTGGCTCATTTTTCCTAAGTGATTACTCTACCATTTTCTCAATAGAGAGTCACCGAGTCAGCTAAGATAGGGACCACGTCAAGTTCAGTGATGAATTTCTTAATTCAAACACCTTTCTATGCAGTTTCCAAAGCAACAGTGTACTCAGCTTTAATTGTAAAATCAAACAACAATAATTCACTTATCATTTTTCACAACCAACTCATTTTCACTATAGACCCGGGAATTTATCTTTAGTCCATTTCATGCACTAAAATATTTTCTTGGCCGCACACCAATGTACCTCACCTTAGTCTATTTTATATCTCATCGTCGTGCTCTAAGCATACGAGATATAACTGTGAGTACATATCATAACATACAAGATAGACCCTATTGCATATGCATACGTGATCATACTCATTCTCTTTTTGCTCATCGGATTTTGTTAAACACTGATTCTTGCTAAGAGTTATGCCATGAATCATGGGTAGATCTTTTACCATCTTTCATATTGAACCTATCAAACACCTTACCTAGTAAGTGTTTTGTCTAAGGTCAATAATTTTCTTTGATCTACCTGTGTAGATCTTAATGCCCAAGATGTACTTTACCTCTCCTAAGTCATTCATCGCAATACACTTTCTGAACTAAGTCTTCATAGACTCCAGCTTAGATTAGTCATTTCCAATGTCATTGGCAAAGAGGAGTAGGGATTCAATCTTGCTCACCTTCTTGTATGCAGAAGATTCCTTAAATTTTGCTAATAAATAATTTTAATTTCTAAAATTAAATTTCTCCCACGCAAAATTAAATTAACAAGAAATTGGCCCACTGAACCTAGCCCAATCCAGCTTACTTCAGATATTAAAAAAATAATAATTTTCAATATTAATTTTATTTTTAATTAAAATAATATTTGAACTAACCCGATTCGGTTCAACCAAGGCCAGACCAGGAACCCGGCCTGGTTAGAACCGGCCAGGCCAGAACAAAGCTGGGTCTCAACTGGCCCATCGCCCAGCAGTGGAGTAAAAAATAGGCCCAGCTTATTAATTAATCAATTTGGCCTAGCCAAATTAATTCTAAACACAGCCAATCTGCAAGGGTATACTGCTTGAGTACAACAGTCGTTGGGCGGTGCCGCCGCCAACAGTGCTTTCGGCATGAACATTACTTTTGGCATGAACAATAAAAATATATATTATTTAAAAATAAAATTTGGAGTGGATTTTAAATCAAATTAAATCATCTAATGATTAATTTGATTAAAACATAGACACAAATCTAAACATCATATTATGTAAATCCAATTAACATATTGTCTAGATCAAATTAAAACATGCAAGATGCTCTGATACCACTGTTGAGAATTGATTAAATCTAATTTAGCGGAAAATCAATTATCCAATCCCAGATCTCATGCAAGTATTTAATTTGAATCTATCTAAGAGTTTAGATTACCTTTGAAGCATGCTTTACCATCGAATTCAATCAACTACGGAGACGACAATCCCAGATGTGATTACTCTATATGTATCTACACAACACGATCAGATCGCCTACACCGCTGCCAGCTTAGAACGTTGATCAGCAAGCAGAGACCCAGTATTTCTTCTTCTATTTATGGTGAGGTTTATTTTCTGAGAATGGTTAGATTGGTTTCTAGTTTATGCCGTCTGGAACGGCCAGGGTTCTAACGTCGCATCCTGAACATTTCTGTAAAATATCTATTGATACAGAATAGTCATTCAAGAAACCCTAATCCAAGTCAATCTGGGCCTAGCCCAATTAGACTTAATGAGTTCTAAACTCAAATCTCATATAATTACTATCTAGGCTCCTAGCCCAATAGTCATTTCTTTTTATCCAATTTCATGCTTTATGTGTGACCCTATAGGTTCAGTCATAATAAGTTGCAAGCCCAATGTAATTGATGATAGCTGATCGAAAGAGGTTTCCAGCTAAACATTCTGATTACTCAAAATAACTTAATTAATTATCTCCGTAATTAATCTCCAACCATATTATGGAAAATGCACACTTACTGAAGGACACTATTCCAATAATAGTTTATGGTACTAATGTTTTCCACATGTTTCTTACATGTTCTTAGCGGTAGAAATCATACATTTGCTGCTTTAGAAGTTTAAATAACAATTTCATTCACATCCAATTCAACAACATAAGCCCAATCAGATGTAAAGAATTCATACCTTGAACATTATTAGTTTGAATTTTTTGATCCGATGTAGGCAAAAACTTAATCTGCTTGGAATTGACTTCATTCGTTAAAAATTGAGATTATGTTGTTTCGGTCGGATTTGGTTCTATGCACAAGGCATTTGAAATTTTATTTGATCCTATTGCGAGTTGATGTTGATCTTTTTGCATGTCAAACTGGATTGATTGATCAGAGATTGGCTGGTCGATTGGAGAATTCATCGGAGAAGGAACAAACTGATCATAGAGGAAATGATTTTGTTGGCAAGGACCGTGATGTTTTAACCGTTTTGGAAGGATTTGGTTTAGTTTATGACCGCATTATTTCTTCCGGATCTGAACTGTAAAAATTGCTCTATTTTTGTTAATTACAAATTAATCATTCATATGTATTGTACATAAGTTTATGAATCGATCACCTGTCACTTTGTGAGAATACCCCCTTTTTTTATAGAATTATAAAAGTATAGGCTTCATGTTAGAATAAAGCAAGTAGAAGATTAGATAGTATTGTATTCCATGTTGACTAGGCCTTGAGTTATATTTAGACTAGTCTTCTTTGTACTCTATATATACTCTTCATCATTAATCAGAATCATTATAAAAAATTACTTTATCATGGTATCGGAGCAAACCTTGTTCTAAACCCTTTCTTCTTCTTTTTTTGGCATGCTCCCTCCCCTCCCTCTTGCCGCCGCTGCCGACTTGCCCTCCTCCCCTGTCCTTCTTTGCAATTTTCTTCTTCTCTCACCATGTTTGAAAAGAAATTATCCTATAATACCTTGCTCCACATGATGACTATCAAACTGTCATTATCCAATTATCTTTTGTGGAAGCATGAAGCTGGCTATGTTTTTGAGCCCCAGAAGCTGTATGGATTTCTTGATGGTTCCAAGCCCTGCCCGAATGTTCCTCCTTTTCCACCGGCCGGTACCTCCACCGCCACCTACGCTCAGGCCGCTGGTGCTACCCCCAGTCACAGCGCCACCACCAAACCTGATCTCATGGAGGCCTACTTGATGGCCAAGTCTGATTATGATCTCTGGGTTGATGAAGATTAACCTGACTGCGCTATCTCCAAGGAGATATGGGACAATCTTCAGTCTATTTATCACGACAGCAGTGCATCAACCGTCCTTTGTCTTCGTGGTGCTTCTCACGGTATGAGTAAGACTGGTACAGTTCATGAACTCCATCTTAAATTAAAGGAAATTTTTGAGCAGTTGTCTATGATGAGTTCCCCTGTATCGAATGATGATCAGATTATTTGGTTTTTGACTGGAATTGAGTTGAAGGATTTTTCTGCTCCTTTGATTAATTCTTCGCCTACTCCGTTGTACGCCGATATTTTATCTCGTGCCAAAAATAAGGAAGCCTTTTTGAAAAATTTACAGGACCATTTAGCCCCAGCCACTGGGCCTGCCACATTCACAACAGACAAAAACCCCTCGGCCGATTGCGCATGGGATCACGTGCCAACATGGGGCAGTGGCGCGTATGGCTCACGAGCCGCCAGAGGTGGCCATTTTGGAGGTTGACGGGACGGAAAGTCTGGCGGTCAGTTCTCGGATGGGGCTGGTCGTGGTCGGCCGTAATGCACTTGGTGTGGTATTCTTGGTTACTATGATGTGACTTGTTACAAGATGCTTGCTCAGATTGGTTCTCAGGGTCCACATCGTCGTACAGACTCCACTCATCTGGCTGAAATTTTTCAGTCATCTCTACAGTTAGAGCCTATTGTACGATCTTCTGATTGGTACATTGACTCCGGCGCCACCAGTCATATGGCATCCTCCGTCACTGGCTTGGAATTTGTAGCTCCATATTCTGGTAATTATCATGTTTATGTTGGTAATGGTGCTTCTATTCGAATCTCTCATGTTGGTGATACTAAGATTTCTGATGATTTATGCATGTATGAAGTTCTTCTTATTCCTGATATTACTAAGAATCTGGTGTCTATTAGTAAAATGACCAGAGATTTAAATGCTTTTGTCACCTTTGATGATCGGAACTTTTTCATTCTAAACAAAGTTTCCAAAGCAGTCATGGGCAGGGACCACAGTGAGGGTGGTCTCTATGTTCTGGATAGAGGCAAGGCAACACTTTTTTTCCGCATTTACAGTAGAATAAAGGACAAGCATCTTACGAGCCTTGGCACGCTCGCTTGGTTCATGCACCTATAGTAGTTATTTCTGGTTTGCAGAAGTCTGGTCTAGTTTTATGTCTTCTTTGTTGCCAAAACCTGTTACCTGCGCCCCCCTGTGTCATGGAGAAAGGTCAAAGGTTGGCGTTTGTTTAGAACCATAAACATGTTATGCATGTACTTGATTTGATTCATTATGACTTATGGGGACCTTCCCCTGTTTTATCGTCGAATAGTTTTTTGTACTATGCTTTATTTTTGGATGATTATTCTCTTTTCACCTGGCTTTGTCTACTTCGTCGCAAGTTGGACTTTGATGATGCATACTTACAATTTGAGGCATTTGTGGAGAATCAGTTCTTATCCAGAACTAAGGTTTTTCAGAGTGATGGTGGTAGAAAGTTTCCGAACACTCGTCTACAGGCCCATTTTTCCACTAAGGGCATTCACCATCAGATATCGTGTCCTTACACTCCATAACAAAATGGTCGTGCATTAAACATAGGCATGTCACTGAGATGGGTCTTACTACACTTTTTCTTTCGCATATGCCTATTTCTTACTGGGATGATGCATTTGCCACAGCTGCATACACAATCAACTAATTACCTACTCCTGTACTGCATGGTTCTTCTCCTTAAGGGCTTCTATATGGTTGTGACCACAGTTACTCAAATTTTCATCCTTTCGGGTGCCAGGTTTTTCCATTTGTTTGGCTATATGCGGATAAAAAATTATCTCCCCTCAACATTCCTTGTGTCTTCATTGACTACAGTTCCCAGTACAAAGGTTTTCAGTGTTTAGATACTTCTACAGGCAAAGTCTATATCACTCGTCAAGCTCGATTTGATGAGACATATTTTCCATTTGCTACTTCTTTGACCTCGGGCTCTCTAACATATGCTCTTGATGTCTCTAATTTTATTGATCCTGATGGCAACTCTGTGGCCCCTGTGCCCGTTCCGGTATCGTCTCCCTTGCCGCCATGCACCATTTGCACGACGAACCCAGAATCAGTTTCTCCGCGTCCGGTCCTGCCCTCTCAACCGCCGGTCATGATGCCTCGGCCAGTGTCGATCATCGTTTCCCTTGCCTTGTCTGTTGGTCGGTACTTGGCCAGCTCATCCGGGTATTCTCCGGCGTCATTCGCTAGTCCGACTCCTCCAGCCTCGCTGCCACCGCCTCGTACTCATCGGATGGCCACTCAATCAGCCACTGGTGCTATTCAGTGATGAGATTATTCAGAGATTATTGTGCATGGTCTTACTGCTGCATTTATTTCTCAAAAAGAGCCACTGATTATTGCTTGGCCCTTAAGGATCCAGCCTGGATTTCAACTATGGACGATGAGATGGCTGCTCTTCGTAGTCAGCACACTTGGAACTTGGTGCCTCGGTCTTCAGATGCCAACATCGTTGGCTCCAAATGGGTCGATCGGCTAAAGTATCGACCAGATGGTACTATTGAGCACCAAAAAGCTAGACTTGTGGCACGGAATTTTTTGCAAATTCTGGGCTTTGACTTTGACCACACTTTCATTCCTGTGGTCAAAGCCTCCACTGTTCAGACAGTTCTTGTGATTGCCACCATGCTTTCTTGGCCACTTCATTAGCTGGATGTCAAGAACGCCTTTCTTAATGGTGTTTTGGACACTCCAGTCTATATGAAGTAGTGCATTTGTTATTAGGATTCTTCTCATCCGGATTTTGTTTGTCGCTTGCGGAAGGCCATTTATGGTCTTAAGCAAGCTCCTCGAGATCATCATTAAGAAGCTATCTTACACAGCTTGGTTTTCAGTGCAGCTCAGCTGATACTTCCTTATTTGTCATGTCCAGAGGGTCATCGTTACTGTATCTCCTTGTGTATGTGGACGACATTATTCTTACAGGGAATGACTCGACTCTTCTTCGTCAGTTCATCTCTCGGCCGCATAGAGAGTTCGCAATCAAGGATCTTGGTGCTCTTCATTACTTTCTTGGTCTTGAAGTTTCTCATACCTCCTCAGGGTTACTTCTTGGCCAAGCAAAGTATGCTCAGGATATTCTGACTCGGGCTGGTATGACTGATGCTGCCCCAGTTTCTACACCATATGTTGCCAGTTCTCAGCTGCACAGTTCCACTAGTCCACCGTTCCGAGATCCTACCCTTTATCGCTCTCTTGTTGGGGCGCTTTAGTATCTCACCATCACTCGTCTGAATTTGTCTTTCTTAGTCAACAGAATGAGTCAGTACCTTCAGGATCCTAGAGATCACCATTTTGCTGCAGTTTCACGGATCTTGCGTTATGTTCGTGACACTCTTCACTTTGGTTTGGTTTTTCATTCTGCCAGCTCTCCAGAAGTGCTAGGATATTCTGATGCGGACTGGGCTCGCTTTCTGGAGACTCGTCGGTCTACTTATGGTTATGCGGTTTATCTGGGTGGGAATCTAGTTTCTTGGAGTGCTAAGAAACAACCCACTGTTTCTCGCTCTAGTACCGAGTCTGAGTATCGTGATCTTGCCAACACTGCTTCGGAGGTGGTTTGGTTCACTCATTTGCTTCGTGATCTTTGGGTTCCACTTTCTGTTTCGACTTTGTTGTTATGCGACAACACCAGTGCTATATTCTTGGCTCAGAATCCGGTGGCACATAAGCGAGCAAAGCATATAGATATTGATTATAATTTTGTTCGTGAGCTGGTAACATCTGGCAAGCTGCCCGTTGCCCATGTCCCGACTTCTCTACAGATTGCGGGCATCTTCACCAAAGGGCTATCTCATCTGCTGTTTGAGTTTTTCAGGTCCAAGCTGTGCGTTGGCGAGCATCCGACGCTTCGCTTGGGGGTATTAGAATAAAGCAAATAGAAGATTAGATAATTTTTTATTCCATGTTGACTAGGCCTAGAATTATATTGAGACTATTCTTCTTTGTATTCTACCTGTACTCTTTATCATTAATCAGAATCATTATGAAAAATTATTTTTATCCCAGAACATGATGATTTAGACAAACTTCAGGGGAGCATTGGCAACTTTATCCAGTCAGACATTTGGCTAACTTGGCCCGGATATGCTATGAGGGCAGTAAAGCGAGTACACTTCGGCATCTACGCCTTTCCAAAATAGTCCCGCCAACTGACTCACCGACCTCGCCACATTCTTTATTCCCATATTTTGCTGAGGTACGTATTGTCGTATCTTGGGATTGAGCTACCTTGTCATATGCCTGCTAAGTGTTTGACATAATTCCTCAATGGAACAATTTGGTGTCTCTTCCGCAACTATTAAACAGCCTTTTTTCGTGGCCTGGACACTTTAGTACTACTGATTCATGCGAAAATTCAATTTCCAACACGAAATCCATAATTTTGATAGTTTTGATCAATATAAATATTAAAAGTTTTATCAGAAAAAAACATGAAATCCATAATATCTTGAATTATTTGACGTAGGAAAGTTGTAGGTTGGTTCTGATTATTCATATTAACACTACTTCATGCATTTTCAGTTGCCTGCTGCATCATGTGTCAAGTAACCTTGTATGTGTAACTGCTTGTTTGAATTACTGATTTCATACTATCAACAGGACTGGTTTTGCGTATTTGAAGCTGTAAAAGGTTCGTTTTCATTATAACTAAGGAAACATGCTATTTACGTTACGCTCCCGCTTCTTCACTCTGCCAGTTACCACACTTCTCCATGCAAAAAGACGTGTATCTTGCAATGCCCTTCCCATTTCTCCATCTGGAAAGTCCCACATGCTTGAAACAACCAGCTTAAAATCTCATCCTTTACTTGTTTCCTGCTTTGCCACAAAGAGCTCCAACTCTTCCGTTTCAGAGGCAGCCCAATTTGCAGACACTGTATTATTTCTACCCCCTGGAGTTAGTCCTGATGAGATAAAAAATGACATGATCTTACCTGGTTCAAATATTGTGCTTGGACCATATGCTGGTGATGCTAAAATTAAAGAGGTTCAATTTGTAAAAAGTAGTAGTCGCGCGAAGGACTGTCCCAAGGATGACCGACCTGAATTCGCTATGCTGGGCAGATCGAACGTTGGCAAGTCCTCTCTAATTAATGCGCTAGTTCGTAAGAAAGAGGTTGCTCTAACTTCCAAGAAGCCAGGTTTGTGTTTCTTATGTTATTTTGATGTTGGGTTTAGATTTATTCTAACTTTGTACCTCGGCCTAATCTTCAAGTTTTGGATATTTTGGTAGGGAAAACGCAGCTGATTAATCATTTTTTAGTGAATAAAAGTTGGTACATTGTGGACTTGCCGGGTTATGGGTAAGTATTAGTTTGTTCTCTCTGTCTTCCTATGGATGCATCATTCATGTACTTGGGTATCTTATATGTTTTGCTGAGATAATGAATACAGCATAATGAGTTAGGAGCTGAAGCTTCTGTTTACAAAAATATATGGTATATGTGATAGGCTTTCTCATTTTGAGATTTTCACATATTTTTGTGTGAAAGTCTTAAGGCCCATTCGCTCAGTTTTTTTCTTTTAATGTTTGGTACACATCGAAAATACCTGTCTTAAGTAAAATATATGGAAATTGTGTTGTGATGTGTAAGAACTTGTTTGTTTAAGAGACCCGAGGCACAGCTTTGCCGATAAGTAAAACATACACTACAATGGAATGATTTAATTACACACTACCTATTCCAAAAGTAAATTGTGATATCGTGTTGAATCTTTTGGAATGATCTTTTGTACTGCTCCATGTCTCCATCTGTAATTTAGTTAGGATCCTATGTTCGTAAGGTACAAAATTTTGTGGTTGTGACTATTGAGACAGTGTACCTGAGATAAGGTTTTTGTTAAACTTTGTTCTCACCTACACCTTATTCTTTAGTTGGGAAATGGTTTAAAATGACACGTCTATAGCAGTAGTAAGCATGTGAAAGGCAAATAAAAAAAAGTGGACTCTTTTTTTGGGGCAAAAAATATTCAAGGAACCAGACTCAAATCGTGGGAACACGGAATATAAGTTACATTTTACAGCTTCATGCTTAAGGTTTGGTGATTTTATGTTGATTATGTTTTACGTTATGCTGTTGCAGCAATGCTCATCATAACCAGGAGCTTCCATCATGTTCTCTATACGATTCCTAAAATATAGGTTTCTAATATCATTGGATGATGTCTAAAAATTCAGAGAAATTCATTTCCATACACAGTTGCTGTTCATGATTAAGTTGTTGCTTGTTAGCATATAGTTCATGTACCTTGAAGAGCCAAATTTTCCTTATCATGTAAGAACCAAAATTTTGTGTATGGGCATATAGTTCATCTACCTTGACCTTCTAACATTGTAAGCTGTGGTACCAATGAGCTTCATTGGGAATGGTTAGCCCACTTAACTCATGATATTCTGTCAACAGTTTTGCTAATGCACCAGATGCGGCTAGAATGGATTGGTCCTCATTCACAAAGGGTTACTTTCTGAACCGGAATAGTTTGGTCTCTGTTTTGCTTCTTGTTGATGCTAGTGTACCACCTCAGAAGATTGACCTTGATTGCGCAAATTGGCTTGGACGCAACAATGTACTCTTCTTTCCTTCTTAATGAATCTCTATTTTGTCCTGTTGAATGATTTGCTATCAGTATTACTCTTCCAAACACTTGATGCACTTGTTTCTTGTTTCATAAGCATGTCACATTAATGTATATGCTCCATGCTATATATGAACTTTTTCAGATACCATTTACATTTGTTTTCACCAAGTGTGACAAAGTGAAAGGGGTCAAAGGAAAGAAACTTGATGAGAATATGGGGAGTTTCCAACAGTTTATCAGGGAAAATTACAAGCAACATCCGCCATGGATCATGACTAGTAGTGTTGCTGGTACGGGCAGGAATGAGCTTCTCTTGCACATGTCACAGTTAAGGAACTACTGGAACAATGAATAGTAAGTACGGTGCTTGGTTGTGCAGGAAGATAGAATATGTAATATGATACTGTAGACGTAATTTATCATAGAACAACTGTATGCTTTCTTTACTGTGTATCGCTATAGGATGCCTTGCAACCTTGTCTCTTCATGGAATGTTAACTTTTGGTTGCTAATGTTGTAGGTCTGCTTAAGTTAGCAAGCCATTTCTGTATGGTTCTGTATAGCAACTGAATTGTAGCCAATTACCAGTGCCATAGTTTTGTACCACTGTCTGGGGTGAAGAATCTTCTGAGTTCTCAGAAGCAGAACTATCAATATATTTTTTGTCGAACTTCAGTAAAATGTTTCACAGTTTGTTGATTTTGTTATCATAGTCTGTAAGTATAGATGACTTGGCTGTAGGAACTAATTATTTGTCAACTTTTACTCATCTGCCTTTGCATTCTTCCCTTCAACATAGCGTTCTGCCTCACCAGAATAATTGTAGCTCTCAACGGACTGGTAGTCGAACCAATGTATTGTTCAAAACATCTAATGGAACCGATCCTAAGTAGATAGCCAACTTTATCGTTTCAATTCTTTGTAGAATAATCAATCATTTTCATGAAAATCGCGAAGCAAAAGTTACAGCTTATGGAGAGGAGATCGCAACGAATAATTGATGAAGAAAGGAGTTGAATTCATGACGAAAAAAAAATGCATCTTATGAAAGGTCAAATTATCTCAAACTTGCAAACCCTTATTTACATTTCACCATTTCCGGAACACGTTGGAGCCACACATGATAGAATGTAAAATCCACTACTCATTGTGGCTGTGTATATGTGTGTGTATATATATATGTATGTATATATATGTGTGTATATATGTATGTATGTATATATATGTGTGTATATATGTATATATATGTGTGTATATGTGTGTGTATATGTGTGTATATATATGTGTGTATATGTGTGTATATATATGTGTGTGTATATATATATAGTGAGTAAAAGGGTATACAAGACCTAAACAATTATGAAACAGTACATACACAACCAATCAGAAAGGGTGTTCCTTTGTTATCCTGTTCTAATTGATTTACATCTCTATTACTCCCTTCAAGCGAAGCGTAGGACTGATCGCAACGCAATGTTTAGAACGTAAAAACTCAAACTGAGGACGGGGTAGACCCTTCGTAAAGATGTCAGCAAGCTGTATGTATGTAGAAACATGAGGAACCCTGAGCTTGCCAGAAGACACCATCTCACGCACAAAGTGATAGTCAATATCAATGTGCTTTGCTCTCTTATGCGAAACCGGATTCTGAGCCAGGAAGAGAGCACTATTATCATCGCACAAAAAAAATGGGAGGGGCGCGCATCATCACACGTAAATCCCAAAGAAGATTCATCAACCAAGCTAACTCTACAGCAGTATTGGCCATAGCACGGTACTCCGATTTTGAACTAGAACGAGAAACTATAAGCTGCTTCTTAGCACTCCAGGAAATCAGGCTACCACCAATGAAAATGCCATAACCATATGTAGACCTACGAGTGTCTATACAACGAGTCTAATCAGCATCAGAGTAACCCAAAACAGGTAAAGCAAAGGAGTTTGCATGAAATTGAAGACCATAGTGGAGTGTACCACGACCATAGCGCAAAATTCTAGTGACAGCTTAGCGGATGACGACAAAGGGGTGGCTATCAGGAGTAATTTCGCTGTCGTGGATGCCCCTTCCCTTATAATGTGATTTTAGGAAGGTCATGGATATGCCAGACTTAGGTGGTCTAGTCACCTTATCACATGATGATGAAGTTCCCGACTGAAAAGGGAGTGACATCCATTCAAGGAGATCAAACTGTGGCTAAAAAATGTAACCTTACGGGGGTACGAGAAGCGAGAAAGCAAACAGACGTAGCAACGGTACACGCAGATGTGGGATTGGCCGATACAATACAGATGCCTATTCAGGATATGGGATCAGTAGCTGTGGGGAAGCTAATTCCTGAAGATGTCAAGGAGAGACTGAGAGACTTATTGGGAGAGTATGGGGACGTGTTCTCGTGGGACACTTCTGACCTAACGGGAGTACCTTCGAGTCGCACACTACATAGGCTGAACATTGACCCCTCGATTAAGCCAGTGAAGCAGAATAAAAGGGTGTTTGCTCCTGAAAGAGCTGAAGCAATTAAAGAAGATGTGGAGAAGTTATTGAGGGTAGACATCATCGAGGAGGTGTTCTACCCCAAATGGATTGCTAACCTAGCCATGTTTCCAAAGCATGATGGGGCCCTGGAGAATGTGTATAGACTTTACCGATTTAAATAAATGCTTCCCCAAAGATAGTTATCCGTTGCCATCAATTGACAAATTAGTGGAAGCTATCATTGGATATCAGATTTTAGCTTTCTTTGACGTGCATAAAGGGTATCACCAAATACTCATGGCAGAGGAAGACAAGGAAAAAACATCGTTTATTACAGATGTGGGCACGTACTGTTATAAGAAGATGCCCTTTAGCTTAAAAAATGCCGAGGCTACTTACCAGATGCTAGTTGATAAACTGTACAGGGGGGAGATAGGGAAGAACAAAGTCATGGAGAATTCTTAAAGGACCTGGAAGAAACATTCAGTGGGTTTCGAGGGGCTAATTTGAAGTTGAACCCGTCTAAGTGCACTATCGGTGCGGGGCGGGAAAGTTCCTTGGATTCATGGTCTCGGAGAGGGGTATTGATGTAAACCCAAAAAATGTTGAAGCTTTGAAGACAATGAAAACCCCACAATCAATAAAGGATGTACAAAAGGTTACAGGGTATCTAGCAGCATTGAGCAGGTTCCTATCGAAATGGGCAGAGAAACACCTACCCTTCGTTAATGTCCTTCGAAGGGTAAAGAAATTCGAGTGGAATGGCAAATGCGACGAGGCATTCAAGCAGTTGAAGGAACTTGGGGACATTACTTGTACATTTCAGCGTCGTCATTGGCAATCAGTGAGGCCCTAGTAAAAGAGAAAGAAAAGGTTCAACACCCAATGTACTTTGTCAATCGGGCCCTGCAGGGGCCGGAGACGAGGTATATTGTCCTCGAGAGGTTGATTTTAACCCTCGTACAATCAGCCAAAAGATTGAGACCCTACTTCCAGGGACACAAAATAGTGGTGCTCTCAAACCATCCCATTTGACAGATTCTGCTGAAGCCAGAGATTTCAGGAAGAATGATGAAGTGGGTAGTGGAATTGGGAGAATGCAATATCCAATATCAACCTCGAGTTGCAATTAAGGGGCAGGCACTGGCAGACTTCATAGTGGAAACCACAGAGCCCCTCAAGGTGTGTCTGGATCCCATTTGAAAGGTGGGAGCGAGCCAAGATAAAGTATGGAAGTTGTATGTGGACGGTTCATCACATTCAGGAGTAAGTGGAGCCGGGGTTTTGTTAACCATCCCCAGTGGCAAAGATTACCCTTACACGTTGAACTTCACATTCAAGGCAACTAACAATGTGGCTGAGTATTAAGCGTTGATCAATGGATTGTGCCTGGCAAAGGAGCTACAAGTGGAGGAATTGGAGGTTTTCATTGACTCTCAAATCGTGGTTCAGCAGGTGAATGGGGGAACACGAGGCCGGAGAGCGTAACCTGCAAAGATACCTCGAGGTAGTGAACCTGTTAAAAACTTTTAAATCTTATACTTTATTGCAGGTTCCGAGGGAAAGCAATCATAAAGCAGACGCTCTAAGTAAGCTTACTTATTTGGATTTGGAAACCTAATCCCAGAAGTAACTACTCTTGGAAACTCTGAGCAAACGAAGATTCAAAGAACCTGTAGTTATGGTAGTAGAAACAGAAGACTCCTGGATGACACCGTTCGTGGCATATCTTCGAGAAGGTGTCCTTCCGGAAAATGAAGTGGATGCCAGAAAGATAAGGTTGAAAGCTCCAATGTATGTGTTACAGGAAGAAATTTTGTACAGAAGGGGTCATTTGTAGCCATTGCTTCTATGCGTTAATACTCATGAGGCTGATTATCTTATAAGGGAAGTCAACGAGAGGCAGGAGCCTGATCCGTGGCGAGGAGGCTTATTCGAGCTGGATTTTACTGGCCGACATTGTTTGAGGATGCAAATTGATACATCCAGGGTTTCCACCAATGTTAGAGACATGCTCCTATAACACATGTTCCCCCGGAAGAGATGAGAAACATCTATAGTTTGTGGCCATTTGATAAATGGGGGATCAATCTGGTGAAGCGCCAGGAAAATTTAGATACCTAATAGTGGTCATTGATTATTTCACAAAGTGGGTAGAGGTTGAGCCCCTGACGAATATAAGAGGAAAAAAACCATTTCCTTTTACTGGAAGAACATTGTGTGATGTTTTGGAATCCCAAGAATGATCATTACGGATAATGGAACACTGTTTGCTCATGATCATTTCAAGAATTGGTGCGGGGAATATCCGATTAAGTAAAAGGTGACATCAGTTTACCACCCCTAAGCCAATGGACAAGTGGAGGTGACCAACAGAACAATAGTAAATGGAATACGAGCGCGCCTCGAGGGGGCGGAAGGTAATTGGATTTGGGAATTACCCAATGTGTTGTGTATTGGAAAGCTGAGTCTTCCACTACTGGTGAAATGCCTTATAACCTAGTATATGGCTTGGAGGCAGTAATCCCTGCGGAAATAGGTGTTCCTAGCCCAAGGATGATGGCTGCTGCAAATGCGATAAGCAATCAGTAGAACCAATGTCTGGATTTGGATATGGTGGAGGAAAAGAGAGAGTTAGCTTCTTTACATGAGGCTAAAGTCAAAGAACGAGTCAGAAGATACCATGAAAGAAAGGTAAAGAAGGTGTTTTTTAATTCGAGGGACTTGATAATGAGAAAAAAAATGAGAAAAGCAGAAGGGAACTTGAAGGGAAGTTAGCTGCAAATTGGGAAGGACCCTATAGGGTAATCAAATTGTACCCGGGAGGAAGCTATGTTCTCGAAGAGATGAATGGGGTTCGAGTACCAAAGAGGTGGAACATCACCAACCTGATAAATTACTACCAGCTATGATGAGTGAGTTGCTTTTAAGCGGCACTCTAGCTGATGTTTAATCGGGTTGCTCTTAAGCGGCGCTCTAGATGACATTTCCAGCTACGTCTAATGTTCAAGTGGGTTGCTCTTAAGTGGCTCTGTAGATGATATTTCTAGCTACGGCTGATGTTTGAGTAGGATGCTCTTAAGAGGCACTCTAGATGATATTTCCAGCTACGCTTGATGTTCGAGCAGGTTGCTCTTAAGCAGCGCTCTAGATGATATTTCTAGCTATGGCTGATGTTCGAGCAGGTTGCTCTTAAGCGGAACTCTAGATGATATTTCTAGCTACGGCTGATCTTCGAGTGGTTTGCTCTTAAGCGGCACTCTGGTTGATGCTCGAGTGGTTTACTTTTAAGCGAAATTCTAGTTGATGTTTGAGTGGTTTGCTCTTAAGCGGCACTCTAGATGACGTTTGAGTGGTTTTCTCTTAAGCGGCACTCGTGGGCTGCTTTTGTAATCTTGAAATGATGAACTGGTGGACAAAATTGGCAGGATGTAGGTGGAAACACCAAACCTGGGTAAAATGCTTGTGTTTTTGAACTTTTTAATTCCTACTTATCAAAGATATTCATACTATATTTTCCTAAAGAAGTTGCGTGTGAAATTCATATTTGGGGTGTAAAATGTTTGAGGAAGTATAGACACGAGCAACTTGAATCCTGTTACAATCTTTTAACCTCATTGATGCTGACAAAAGGAGTTTGAGCACTTTCTAAAAGTGAGAGTTAAACAAGCCTTAACTTCCTTAATAAATAGAAGAAAAATTTTGGTACCAAAAAGTACATGAACTTATTCATCTAAATGTATTCATCTAAATGGAGGAAACCCCTCCCGAAACAAATCTTTGGTGGAAGGAGCTAGCCCTTTCACCTTTGCTTCTATTTCTTTGAGCTCTTCAAGCTTGATACCAGCGGCTCTATGAATATCCTTCATTTATTCTTCCACGGGATATTTAGAAGGATCCAGTGGAACAATGGTCTTACCCGGCTTCTTCATGGAGGGTTTGAATGGGCCCTTCAAGGAGGACCCAACACTCTTACGATGTTTTCTGGAGGATCCCTTGGTAACTTTGCTCGAGGGGACAAGATTCTTTTCAGCTTCTTTAATGACAGATCTTTGTGACCGAGGAGCAGAATGATTACTCAAGGGGATGAATATGTTTACCTTTAGTTCCACCAACCAATGAAGAATAAGGTCAAATGCCTTTTTCTGCAAGGAGTTCCAGTCTCATGGACGTTAACTTTCTCCATCCAGTATAGAGCGGCTTTGATTAGAAATTTTGGAAGCTGATCATTTCCAATTAAATATGAGGAAGGAATTTTGTGAGAAAGCATGTGGGCATGGAGGCTTACTTCGTGTGTAACAATTTTTTCTTCAAAATCGGTGATATACTCCTCGACTTATTTGGCATGTACCTTCCAGGCCTCGATCTCCCCTGCGAGTCGTGTGTTCTCGGACAAGAGGGATTCTACCAAAGAACTATCCTCAACTGGGGGGGTTCCTTCGAGGGGTTGAAAAAAGTGGGTCTTCGCTAGCTATCTTCCAAGCGACCAATTCCTCTTCAAGGCTAGTTATTTTGCACTGGGCCACTAAATGTTGCTCGGCAATTAACTCCCTTGGAGACACTAACCTGCAATTTTCACCCATGCAACCAATTAGGCGCCCTTCCACTACTGGAAGCTTAGTTGCAGTAGCAATTCATGACTTTGGAGAAACAATTTTTAGATATATTTGATGCATCAGCTCTTCGAAGTCTTTATCTGCAGTATCACGACCTTTGACCACCTCTAAAGGATATGTACCATTAAATTCTTTGCTCAGGAAATCCCTAACAAACCCCTTACATGTTGGATGGTCTTTGGACTGCCACAACTTCATCTTAGCTTCGAGCTGGTTGAGCTTGTCCTTCAAAGTTTCCTTCTCTCGGTTACAATCAGACAAATCCTGTGTGGCTTTCAATATCTGTTTGTGTGTCTCACTCAACTCTTTTTGAGCACTCGAAAGCTCCACCACAAGCGCCTTCTAGCACTCCCTTCAACGAGTTAAACTACGAAAAGAGGACAAAGGTAAAATCAATAAATAAGTCATAAAACGGCAAAAGATATTCTTATATTGAAGTTTAAAAAAATGTTACAACTGGGGGCCCTAATTGGCAAAGTTATAGTCAAGGAAAAACCCTAGAATCATCCTCTTTTGAGGTGGATGCAATCATTTCTTCCACTCGGGAGGCTGCTGAATTCTGCTCGGGAGAGGCGTCCGTGGCCTCCGGAAGGGGGATTGCTCAAATTCCCTCAGCAATGAAGAACTGCCCTTTGGACTTAATGAAATCCATTAGGGAAAAGCGAAGGCCATCGTTCTTGATTGCCCCATCCCATTTTTCATCCAGAGTAGCTCCGAGCTCTGGTTTAACTAGATCGTCCACCTGTTTAGCGAGTTCTTCAGACAGGGAGGCGGACACTTGAGGCTTCAGGAAATTATTGGCTAGGTCGCTACAGTCGAGATGCTTGGCCACCCCCAAGAGATCCACAAATAGTTGAAGTAGCTCAGAGCTGTTCAAAAGTTTGCTTTTAAAATGCCTTGAGCAGCTGAACCTACGAGGCTAGATCCTCAACAGCCTAAACCCTCTTCTCGAGGGTATCTTTCTCCAGCGTCCATTGACGAATCTTGGCATCAATATTTTTCCTCTCCTCTTCCAGAGTTTTTTGGTTTTCCTCGAGTGCCCTATTCTTCTCCTCGAGCACTCTCTTCAAATCCAAAATTTCAGCATCCTTTTTTATGAGCTTTTCTTTGAGAGAACCATGGCTAGAAGTACAAGCATAGGCAAAGGCTTCCATCTTCTGAGTGGCCTCATGGAAAATTCGGAAGACCTAGCAAAATAGTTAAACTTAGATCAATGCCAGGAAAAAGGACACTAAAATAAATTTTTCAAAGGAATAGATGAAAACCTCAGGGTTAGAGACCATGCTCGAGAGATGATGCTCAATGTTAGACATGGATATTGCATCACTCAAAGGGGGTGCCAATTGTTGATGGGCGTTGTCACCCCCGCGTCGTAAATAGGTAAATAGTATAGACGGTGGAACCTGCAGCAGGGCCCAAAAAGGATCCCTCTAAATACAAAACATAATCCAACCCTAGGCTAAAAACCTAGGGAAAAAAGAACCGGGGGGGGGGGGAGGGGGGTACTCAAATGAGTACCCCCTTCCCCCCAATTATTTTAAAGAAATGCTAACCCTAAGCTAGAAAGTACTAAGCCTAGGGAGAAAGAACTGCAAGTCCATATGTGTGAATCTGGACCTGCACATAGCAACCAGAAATGTGTACTGGCTCTTCATATGAAAACCTCGTCGCAGCCGAGACTCGGATCTCGGGTCTTGAAGAAAAATAATGAAGAAGACGCCAGTGGTAGACAAAAAGCGCAGCCGAGTGTGGTGTACTCGGGTCTTGAATGGTCGCCATGATGTGCTGGTGTTGCTGAATCCGAATGAAGCTAGGACCGCCAAAGGAGGAGCAGCTTCTACCATATACACCCCTAAGGTGAGGATAGAGGGGTGTTATTGGCCTTCAAACGTTCTCGTGATATGAACCGAGGCTAATTTAGATGGCAAGAGTGTCGTAGGCAGTGCCAATAGCTCTTGTGAATCCCTCTAAAAGTAGCCCTCCTAAGGGTGGAGAGAACGGACACAACTTATACGGCGTGCATCAAGCCTGGCGATTCTGTAATTGCCCACTCCATTTTGAGCAAATGGACAGCTGTATGCTAATTTAACACAAAAGTGTAGCGCGAGCATAGAGCGCAAAATAGCCGTCAAGTCCAAGTAACAACTAGCAGTGGATTAATTAAGTTTGCGTACGCTAATTAATTAACCCACTACCCAACTCCTATAGTCGTGCAACCAAATGTAGAAAGGATGCTCTCCGACCCTCCGAGGAAAAATATGCAATTATCAACCCAATACAATTTTAGCTCAAAGAGAAAGCTAAAACGCAACAAAAATCACCAATTAGAGCCCAAAAAATGAAGCAAATTCAGCCCAAGAGTAGGCTGAAAATTCCCAATTTAATTAGGCCCAAGAACCCTTGAATTCGGCCCACCCACTTGATTTATTCACTCGGCCCAGCAGCTCCATTTTTGGCCCAGCGCTCAGCCCAGTACCCAATAGCTAGGGTTTCAACTTGACCGCAACACCTCCTTTAATGTTGCCATTGACCGGGTTAAAAATTGGGTTATAAGCTTGTTTTGACCGCAGCACCTCCTTCTATTATCATTTCGGCCTAGTAGCGTCGAATTCGGCCCAGCAGAGCCTTTTATTACGGCCCAGCAGCTTGGCCAGCCTTTCATCCACGTGACCCGGCCTCCATACCCAGTTTGCAACCGGGTTATAAGATGACCCGGGTACTATTTTCAAATCAGCCCAGCCGCATGTGATCTTTCGGCCCAGCAGCTGAATAAACGGCCCAACAGCCTTGGCCCAGTAGCTAGGGTTTAAGCCCTTGCTCCGAATTCCTTCCTTAACTGGTCATATGACCCGGCCGCCACCCAACGGGTCAAAACCCTAAAAAGCTTCAGACCCGGTTCACCTTGTTCGGATTTTTTGACCCGACGGCGCACACGGCCGGGTCGAGCACCCAGATCCAAAATCCCGCCGGACTCACATTTTTCCGGCGACGAAGAACCGCCGGAAACTGGGAAAAGTCACCGGAATCCCGAAAATATTTTGCAAAACTTTCCACCCAAATCTGGACTTTCTTCCCACGGGTAATTTCGACCGAATGTAGCATAAAAACACGGAAATTCCTTCCTCCAAACCAAGCAAATGCATTCCGGCAAAACACTTACCTTGCCGGAATCCGGAAAAATGTGGCCAAAAATTCCACCCAAATCTGGGCACCTATCCCACGCGCAATGCCGACCGGATATAGCACCGAAATCATGGAAATTCCTTTCTCCAAACCAAGCAAAGCGTTCCAGCCGAACATGTACCTTTCTTCTTGACGGGATCGCGTTTTTTCCGATGGGCAAAAACAACCAAATCAATACCCATTTTTTCACTATTCCATCCTTAATAAGCATATCCGAGTCAAGGAACAGAGAATCGAGGCTAATTAATGGTGTACACTCGCCGGAATAGTGTTTTCCGGCGACGTCCGATCGGAAAACCAAAAATCCAACCTCCAAAACTGAAATTCACCAAACACGTCCGAATCCTTCCAACCATCATCATCCAAATAATCCATCCGTCATGAAAAATCTGCTCCTCCATTCATCTAGATCCGAACATTATCATGAGATTGAAATAACGTGGAAAATACCTTGGGCCTATCATCGTTGATGATTCCAATTAAACATATTCTCTCCAAACATCTGTCTTGAATCCGACTAATCCCAAACCATCAACCCCATCAAACAATAACATTCAAACATCCAAAATCGTGAATCCCACACGAGTGTTCATCAGTTAAGAAAATAAATGTAAATTCTTGGCATGAAACATAGCAATCTGGTCAGAGTTCCAATTAAAGCAAACAATCATGGACTGTGGGGATCACATGAATGCCTTCTCAACAGATCCATCATGAACTCTTCCAAATATTAAAAAAATTCAAGCTTCAAATTCATCTCTACTCTCAATCCAACATGAACATCACATTGACTATCCACCATTAACATATAATCTTCCATACAAACCCACAAAGATTCATCATAAACAAACCCCTCATCAATCATCCAGATTAGATCTATCAACGAAAGATTAAAACTTACTTGGATCAATGATAGATCTTCACCATAGACGCTCCATGAACAACTTCAAGATCGAAAAGTCTGATCTTCACCCAAAACCTCCAGATCCAAAGATCAAATCTTCAAATTCAAGCACAAATCATACCTCGAAAGATGCCTGGCGAGGAATCCAACATTAATGTCGGATTCCTCGCCGGAAACTCTGAATCGTAGGAGAGAAACTGGAAGAAAATTGGCCCCGGTAGTCCGGAGAAGGGCTGCACCCTTTTTTCTCTCCAGAGAGAATTTTCTCTCACTATTGGGAGCTCTTTCACCCATTGTCACCCCCGAGTGCTCCTATTAACGGTGATTGGGAGGCATTACCAACATTGCTTCCATCTGCACCTGTCTTCTGGCAAACATTCCTAGTATGGGGAGGCTGGCCATCAGCAATGGTTGAAGTAGGCTTTCCACCACCTACTGGGGGAGTGGAGGCCTGATTCGGGGGAGTAAAGGTCCCTTTAGGAGGACCCTGACCCTACTTCGTGGGCTTTTGTTTCCTTAAGCCGCTAGCAAGACCCACTGAAAAAAAGAAAAAAAAGAAAAAAAGAAAGAGAGCATCAGCAAAAGTAAACTCAATGATACAACAGACAGGAGAAGTAGAATTCTATTAAGGCACCTTCGGAGGCTTCCGAGTGCCTAAAATCACTAACGAGGGTCTCAAGGGGAGGGTCTTCTTTGGGACCCTCAAGTTCTCTTCTCTTCTTCCTGATATTCTTCCGGAGTACGAAGTATTTTATACACATACTCCTCATAGATTTCGGGGGGGGGGGGAAATGCACGATAACCAAACGATCTATTCTGTGTGTTTTTATTGGCAGCGCCGTCCCAATCGATGAAGTAACAACTCCATAAAAATGATGAAACCTCCAGATCTGAAATAGAACGACTGGCTGTAGAACTGAACTAGGCAGACGATTAATAATGTAAACCGCAGAGGAGAAAGCTTCCACCCAATAACAGTGTGACATCGAAGAGTGAGAAAACATGGCAAGACCAGTCTCTGTGATGTGACTATGCTTCCGCTCAGCTCGGCCATTCTGAGCAGGTGTATAGAGCGAGGAGATCTGATGATGAATGCCACATGATATGAAGTGAGCCTGAAGTTGGTGATTAGTAAACTCGGTGCCATCATCGGTCTGAAATTTTTTAACCCTAGCAGCAAATTGGGTCTCAAAGAATTTTTGAAACTTGATAAATGTGTCATAGAAATCCGACTTATACCGCAGTGGGAGAAACCATGTGAATCGCAAAAAATCATCAATGAAAACTGCATAATAAGAGAAACCATCGCCAGATAAAATAGGGGCCGATCCCCACAAATCACAATGCACTTTATCCAACAAACCAGTAGTGCGCTTGTCACTAGTGGAAAAAGGCAAACAGCTACTCTTGGCCATCTGACAAGGAGAGCAACTAACAGATGCATACATAGCAGAAGTGACAGAAATAAGGCACCATCGATTCAATAACTGAACAGTATCATGAGACACATGACCGAGGCGAGAGTGCCACTGCTCAAAAGAAGCATGGAGATTTCTAGAGCGTAATTCGCCTAAAAAGATGGAATCACCAGTCTCAAGAAAATAAAGACCAGAACTATGACGACCTTTACCAATTATCGTCCCTGTATGCTTGTGCTCAATGGAAAATCTGTGGGCATCAAATATAACATGGACATGTAAATCATGAGTAAGCTTACTAATAGACAATAAGCTTCTAGTAATCTTAGGAACCACAAGAGCATCATTAACAGAGAAACCAGAGAAATGACTTTGACCGATGTGAGAAATAGATAATGATTCACCATTTCCAACAAGAATAACATCAGAACCACGACAACATTGTACCTTATCTAGATGATAGGTATGAGCAGTGATATGAGATGTAGCACCAGAATCAATGACCCACTGATTCGAAGAAGGATGACGGTTGGAACCATTCAAACTGACCTGAAACAAAGCTTTGTCCGCAATCTAATTAGCGGAACAATCTTCCCAAGATAAAGACGCCAAATAAGCCATGGGAGGAGCCGACAATCGGCCAAAACACGTTACAATTGGCCCAAACAATGTGCGCACGTGAGACCACGCACGGTGAAGCTGACCGGGACTAAGAAGAATGGCCAAAGATATGATGCCTCTGAGGAGATTACGACGAAGGATGACGTCGGTGTTGGAGATACTTGCCGGAGATGAAACTGATATTGTTGGAACATAAGTCGAAGATGATAGTCGGGGACGATGCTAGCGCGTGCCTGGAGAGCAACCGCGTGGAGCCGCGTGGAGTGGCGTGGAGTGGCATGGAGCGGAAAACCTGCATCCGGGGGGTAGGTTATATCGAAAAGTAATGAGAGGAGATCCGGAGAGGAACCTCGTGGAGTCGCAGGGAGCCGTGTGGAGTGGCGTGGAACGGAAAAGGGGCCGCATGCGTCCGGCGGAGCCGCGCGGAGTGGAGGGCGCCGGAAAGTGGCAGCGTGACGGAGCCGCTGGAAGAAAACGGCGACAGAAATTTTAAGTTTTTAGGTTTTGAATTAGAAGAGACTCTAATACCATGGTAGAATGATTTGCTGCAAGGAATTGTATTATTAATAACTGAATATATAGAGAGTACAATAGATGTGTAATAAGGAAAGAACTCTAATCATAATAAATTATAATCTAATTAGTAATCTGATTTATCCTACGCCCTCTCTTAATTCACTTTGGTATAGGCTTATTCGTACTGTTACTTGCTTTTTATATATTTTGTTCGCGCCACCTATTAATGCTATCTCTGTTTTTTCCATTTCGAGCTTGTTTTCTCGGAAAAGTGTAATGCATGAAAGCATAAACAATGTTGGTTCCGGAGTCAATGCAAGAAATGCATTCTGCCAAGTGCCGACTCATGGAGCAAAGACATTAATTAGTGCACTTGCTTAACGGTATGCGATTATAGATGGTGATGAATAATGTGCTGTGATATGAAAATCTATAAGCATTGCTGTTGCCCTGCTTAAATCTCTATCCTGTTATCTTGTATTCATATACCCCTTCAGACTTCTGCTTCTTCAGATTTGCACAAGCATGGTTTGAACTCTACGCTTCTCTTGTCCACTGCTTTAACCTCAAGGGCCTCCCCAGGTGCCACCACTCACCAGAACGGCGATATTGCCATCATCAGGGAGAACACACAGGGTGAGTACTCCGGTCTCAAGCACGAGGTTATTCCCGGCGTTGTTAAGAACCTTAACGTTAGCCCGTTCCAAAACTTTCTCCCTTAATTTTGTCCATTATCGAATAATAATTGTGTCATTTCTCAACTTGATCGTGTTAGTGCAAGGATGATCATAATGTAACTATTGGATGTAACTGCAAATTGTTTGTGTAAAGTTAATCTTAATTTTACATAATTCCAAATCTGGCTGTTTTGCTAATAAAATATAGAGCATTTTATTATGGTGCAGTGATATTAACCAATGACACACCTCATCAATCATGAGGGTTACAATATACAGGGTGCAGGAAACCAAAGTCTAACAGAAATAGATTCTAAATCTATAAAGAAACTACCACTTATAACTAATTTCATAAGGCAACTAATTCTATAAGGTAACTATCATCTATAACCTTTTCTACAAGGAAAAGGTTTATATTTCCTTAACACCCTCCCTCAAGTTGGAGCATGATGCAAGAATGTCCAACTTGCGAAGAAAATTATGAAATTGCTAATTATTAAAAAAAAATCTCAGTGGGGGTAGAAGTAACCGCAACAACGGTAACAGTAGCAGTGGTAGAGTAATATTCAGCTTTATTAGCGGTAGTAGTAGCGGTATAGTAGTATTCAACTTCAGTAAGAGCAATATTTGTAGGAGACCATTCAAGGTAATTCTCTTGACCCTTCAGAATGGTGGATGCAATAACCAAACCAGACCCGTCAGAAGAGCCAATGAAGTAGGGGTCAGTCGACAAACGACTAGCATGTATAGGTATCTTATTATGGTAAAAATATAAATGACTTTATTATGGTGCATTGATATTAATCAATGACACATCTCATCAATGATGGGGATACAATATATAGGGCTACAGCAAACCAAAGTCTGACACGAACATGATTCTAAGTCTATAAGGAATTACCATTTATAACTAATTCTATATGAAAACTAATTCTATAAGATAACTACCATTTATAACCTTCCCTACAAGGAAAGGGTTTCTATTTCCTTAACATTCCCCTTCAAGTTTGAGCATGATGACAAGAATGCCCAACTTGCAAAGAAGATTATGAAATTTCTAATCAATAAAAAATTTTAAAAAAATTTCTCAATAAGGGTAGAAGTAGCAGAAACATCAGTAGCAGTAGCAGTAGCAGTTGGTAGAGCAGTATTCAACTTCATTAGCGGTAGTAGTAGCAGTAGAGTATTATTCAACTTCAGTAAGAGTCGTATTTGTAGGAGACCATTTAAGGTAATTCTCTTGACACTTCAGGATGGTGGGTGCAATAACCAAACCAGGTTCGTCAGAAGAGCCAATGAAGTAGGGGTCAGTCGACAAACGACCAACATGTACAGGCATTTTAGGGGCAGATTGCAACTGCAACTGTTTTAGTAAAATCGCAATTACCTCATAGCCATTCATGTTCTGAAGCGCAGTAGCCTCAAAACTAGCATCAGTACGGGCCTGTTCTTCGGGATTACTTTCGGAGGCAGACATAGTGCAAAATCAGATACAGGTCAGTAACAGGTGTAGCAATCGGCGGTGGATCGGATCGACGGTGGCGCGTGACAGGAACGCGGCGATGCGTGAGCTTCGGGATCGGCACGTGTGGCTTAATGCACGGACCGATCGGATGTTCAGAGATGGCACACAGATTGCCACGGCCAGACGGTGGTGGTGGCGATCGGCGGAAAGGAGCTGACGGTGGCGGCGCGTGGATCGACACGCGACTTGACACCGGCGGCGATGGCTCGGAAAGATAGCAAAATATTTTCTTAGGGTTTTAAGATTTTAGTATACCATGATAAAATATAGAGGACTTTATTATGGTGCAATGATATTAATCAATGACCCACCTCATCAATCATGAGGGTTATAATATATAGGGGTACAACAAACCAAAGCCTAACCGAAATAGATTCTAAGTCTATAAAGAAACTACCATTTATAACTAATTTCATAAGGCAACTAATTCGAGAAGGTAACTACCATCTATAACATTTTCTACAAGGAAAGGGTTTCTATTTCCTTAGCATTTGCAAATGTTCTCTATCTGTAAGTTGACAGTATTCTGCTGCTGTTGCACTATTAATGGTTTATTGAGTTTGTGGAAGCTTTGGTTACTGTTTCTATGGTGTGCACATATAGTAATGGAGAATTTAGTATATTAAGTGTTACAGCAATGCTGTATGAGTTTCACTCTGTTATCTTATCTATGACTTGCTATTATAATAATTCCAGATAGCAAAATTTCTGGCCTTCGTTTTCGACTTCAAGGGCACTGGGAAAATCAAGTTGAGTAGTGTATCATTGTCCCCCGTTAATGTGTCAGTCCGTCAGTTCATTCCTGGTTTTTTCCTTTTCGGTTTATATCCTTGCCCCGTTGTAAGATTTTAGAAGCCTTTATGAGCCTCATTTAGCCGTTTTGCTAGGTGACGACAAAGTTCTGCTCAGAACGGATTGCAAAGTATGCCTTTAAGTATGCTTATCTCAAGACCGCGAGCAGGTTACTGCCGTGCACAAAGCAAACATTATAAAACTTGCAGATGGTCTCTTCGTGAAACTGCTGCATGCAGCTTGTTTCAAAACCTGAGAAATTTGATGTCATGGTATGTATTATTGTTTTTTTGGTTTTTCCCACCTTGTCTGAATTTAGTTGGTGATTCAAATATCCTCATTTGGATGAAATGTGATCATCGAACTAAATGTTGAAAAACTCACCATCTTAGATTGTACTCTCTCTCGAAGAGTTGTGTTTCTAATACTAAATAGCTATAGTTGTGTTTCATTTGGATGCATTTTCTGGGTACTAGGTTGTGTTATCCGGCCCTTATTTCAAGCCCAGGGAGGAGAAGCTCATTCCGCCATGACTAGGAGCAGGTAATTCTCCTTATTATGTAGCTTTTGTTTACTGATTATAGTGCTTTCAGAGTTGAGTAGCTTTTGTTTACTGATTGTGGTGACTGCAAGTTGATGGAGCCGAGGCTTTTGCAAGAGGATAGGTATGCTGAACTTGCATTATGATCCCTGCTTTTGGTTCACTCTGGTTTAGGCTTATTCATATCGTTACTTGCTTCTTATATATTTTGTTCTTGCCACCTGTAATGTTCTTCCTGTTTTCTCCTCTGATTCGAGGTTGTTATGCTCGGAAATGTGTAATGCATGGAAGCATAAACAATGTTGTTTCAGGAGTCATTGCATGCATCCTTGGAGGATTGGAAGAGCAAGCAAGAGACAATTTCTGCCAAGTGCCGACGCATGGTGATGAGCATTGTTGCTGTTCCTGTTATCCTGTATTCATATGCCCATTCAGAATTCTACTGCTTCGGATTTGCGCAAGCACGGTTTGAACCTGTTTTCAATTTATTTATTCCTTGGGTTTAGGTGGGCAGGAATCTGTATTTCAAAGATTAAAAGATGTTGACGGCTTTCGAGGTAAGAAAGGAGGGGAAATGGAAAGATTAGACTTGAAGTCCAAGTTATGCTTATTGTGCTATTGTAGGATAAGGAAAGAAAACGAGTTTTTATCATATCATCATAGTAGCAACTGATGCAGCAGAAGTTTAACTAGCAGTTACGAAGAAATACAGAGATCAAAATGTGCGGATTTCCACTCTTTGCATTGATTCTGTTCAGCGTTCAGCTCATCGCGAGTGTAAATGCTCTGTACTCGCCGTCCTCCACTGTTCTTCAGCTAACTCCCTCCAATTTCAAGTCCAAGCCAGGTGATTAATGGTGTTTCCTGATCGTGTTTTTTGGATCAGCTTTTGCTTATGCCAACATATGAGATGTATTTCATTTTTCAATTGTAATTAGTATTTCTTGTTGTGGTGTTGTTACATGATTGACGTATGCACGGTGATTTGTGTGCCTTAATCGTGTCCAGTTCTGCATCTAGTTGAGTTTGATGGATCAATCTCACGGATTAGGAGTATATTTTTACGCCCGATCGTAGCATATAGCTGAATACTGTACATTGATTGTGTGTGTGCATGCAGGTTGTTGATTCTAATAGGGTGGTGTTAGTTGAGTTTTACGCGCCTTGGTGTGGTTATTGTAAGGCTCTTACACCTAGGTGGGAGAAAACAGCAACTGTCTTAAAAGGGGTGGCCACTGTGGCTGCTCTCGACTCGGGTTTCTTGATTAATATATTAATTTTTCTGTGAAGTTTGAAAAAAATTTATGTCTTGTGCCATTTGGTGTTGGGAATAAGCTTGGTTTGTGTTGGGATTTCTGCTGTTATCCCGTATTCAGATTTGCACAAGCATGGTTTGACCTTTCTTTTTTCTGGCTATTATAAGTAGGCAGGAAACGAGTGCATGATTTTCTTGTTGCGAAAAGTGGAAAAATGGACCACATTGTGGATGCTTATGATTTTGGAAGCAGGGGTTGAGGATGCATTTCCATAATGCGTCCTCCCCTTTTTTATTAATTCAGAACTCTCTCCCTTTTTTCTTCTCCCTCTTTGTTTCCGGTAGTTTGTCCCAATTTTTTTTTTCCGAATGCAATTAGGCTGCGCACTTTTTTCTTTTGGAGAACAGTTAGCATTTATTTTATTATTTCTTAAATTAATTAGAGGTCTCGTTTTGGAATAGATTTAATTTTTATCATTGGATTTAAATATATACATAAATATAAATACACACGTAAATGTGTGGATGTACACACACGTAAATGTGTGTACACACATGTAAATGTGTGGATGCACGCACACGTAAATGTGTGGATGTACATATATATAAATACAAATATAAATATAATTATAAATAAAGATATATATACAAATATATAAATATACATAAATATAAAAATAAATATAAATAAAGATATATATACAAATATATAAATATACAAATATATAAATATATATATATATATATATATATATATGCACACACGTAAATGTGTGGATGTACACGCACGTGTGGATGTACACGCACGTCAATGTGTGGATGTACATATATATATAAATAAATAAATATATATATATATATAAACATCCACGCACGTAAATGTGTGGATGTACGCACACGTAAATGTGTGGATGTACATATATATAAATACAAATATAAATATAATTATAAATAAAGATATATATACAAATATATAAATATACAAATATATAAATATACATAAATATAAAAATAAATATAAATAAAGATATATATACAAATATATAAATATATAAATATATATATATATGCACACACGTAAATGTGTGGATGTACACGCACGTCAATGTGTAGATGTACACGCACGTCAATGTGTGGATGTACACGCACGTCAATGTGTGGATGTACACACACGTAAATGTGTGGATGTACACATATATATATACATAAATATATATATATATATATATACATAAATATATATATATAAATATGCACACACGTAAATGTGTGGATGTACACACGTAAATGTGTATAAATATATACATAAATATATACACATATATAAATATAAATAAAGATATATATATAAACATATATATAAATATAAATGAAGATATACACACATATATATATAAATATAGAGTGCGTCTCTTGAAAGACGGTCTTTCCATAAGTCATGGAAAGACCAGGGTTTAAAGTATAAATTTCATAACTTTTACATGTTGCATACTAAATTTTTAATGTTGCAACTAAGACCTTTTACCTTTTATTATTCAAATTAAACCCCGTCTTTCCATAAGCTTATGGAAAGACCGTCTTTCCCAAGACTTTGCCATAAATATATATATAAATATAAAAAATATATATAAATATAAAAATATACATACATATAAAAATAAAAATAAATATCAATATAAATATCAATAAAGATATATATATATAAATATGAATATATATATATAAATATATATATATAAATATACATAAATATAATATAAATATAAATGTGTGGATGTACACAAACGTAAATATAAATATATACACATACATAAATATAAATAAAGATATATATATATAAACATATATATAAATATAAATGAAGATATACATAAATATAAATAAAGATATATATACAAATATAAATAAATATATATATATAAATATATTCATATATATATATATAAATATATACATATATATAAATATGAAAAAATATATAAATAAAGATATAAATAAAGATATATATAAATATAAATATATACATATTTTTCAGATTTTTAACATGATTTTTCAGATTTTTAACATGATTTTTAAAATTGCCACGTGGCATCACCGGATTTGGCCATGTGGCATCACCAGATCTTGCCACGTGGCATTAAATAATTTTTGCAGAAATTGTATAAAAAAAAGAGAGGACGCATTATGATAATGCGTCCTCGCCACGTGTCGATCTACCATGCGCCGCTTGACAATTTTGACCGAAATTTAAAAAAAAAAATGGGAGGACGCATTACGAAAATGCGTCCTCCACATTCAAATGCCGTTTGTGGCTACTGTAGCCACAAACATAGCATTTTCTCGGCAGGAAACTGTATTTCAGGGATTGAAACTCTTGGAAGACGGTGAGAAACTGAGATTTCCATCAGAATCACCTCTAGAAACAGAAACCTGAAGCTGGTGATTATCTTCTCCCTGGAGCTGCTCAATAATATTCCGTTCTTCACTGGATCCCAGCCAGCAAAAGTTACAGCTTACGGAGGGGAGATCGCAACGAATGATTGATGAAGAAAGGAGTTGAATTCATGGCAAAAATAAGATACATTTTATGAAAGGTCAAATTATCTCAAACTTGCAACCCTTATTTACATTTCACCATTTCCAGAACACGTTGGAGCCACACTTGTATTTGTCCTTCCCTTCACACTCCAGTTTCAGATCATCAGAAAGGAACGGCACTTGCTGCAATCGATTTTCCAACTTTTATCATCTTACTATAACAATGGGTCAATGATTAGAGTAGAGAGCAACAAACCTTTGTTTTGGCAAGGTCTTGGCAACCAGTGAAGTTCTCAGGGAACTTGCAGGTGCCAAACTGAACAGTGTTTGCTCTTGCAAAATTTGCACCACTTGTGGCTAATCTTTTCTTGTCATTCAATTCCTGAGATGCCAAAGACATACATGTAAATGAAGAAAGATTAGAAAGAGTCCAGTCTGTGGATCGGTATTTTAGTATAATCTACCTTGTTGGCTTTGCTTTTTTCCAGGTAATCCTCAATGACACCGGCATTGGCAGAAGAAGTGGAAGCAGCAGCAGTGGTGAAAAGAGCACCTGCAAGACACACAAGGGCTGCTCTTCTTCCTTGAGAATTGCCTGATTCAGAGACTGACATGGTTTTTTGTGCCTTGATCACAGGCAATTTGGGACCAACTCCAACTGAAGTTTGCAATGAAACAAGCTTTGGGTTGAGGTCAGAAGCACCCTTTCCAGATATGGCATAGTTGCAAGCCAAAACACTGCTTGAGTTCATCATGGTAGCCATTTCTTGAGCTGTGGAGATGGGGAAGAGAGAAGTTTTTGTTACGAGGATGATGGATTTGGTGTTGGCTTAGTGTATTGTTCTAGTAGTTTTGTTTTTTGGACTCTGACGTGGAAGATTTGGATGGTGATATGAAACTAAGATTGTGGCTGGAGTGTGGATAAGGTGAGATTGCCTCACTCCCATTGGCAAATTTGCATGCATGACAATTTGTGTGGCAAGTGCTGGGGAACGATGGGATCCACTTTACTGTGTGCCTTGGATGAGTTGTTTAGGAACAGGGCTGGCAAATGGGCGGACGGGTCAAATACGGGTTGGATAATATGGATAGTAAAAAATATGACACATTTAAACCCGTTTTGTAATGGGTCTAAAATGGGTTGGATTGAAATCCGTTCAACCTGCGGGTTGAAGAAAACTCAAAATGCAGGTAAAAAATGGATAGATCCACGGGTTTTAACCCATATGGGTCAAAATTTAAACCCATATTGGTTGACATATAAGGGTAAATCTTAGGGAAGGCGGTATGTCCATAAGCTTATGGACAGGCCATGGACTATTTTGAAAATTGGGGTTCGGTTCCTAATTAATCAAAAATTGGGTACTAATTAGAAAAATTATCTCCTAAGCCCTTTCTTCTTCCTCATTTTTTATCTCCACGCTCTCTCTCATCGTTCTTCCAGCGTCGGCGGAGTAACCTCCTCGAGACGCTTCTGCCAAAAATCAGGAGTCACCGCTTCGATCACCTCCGACGACCCACGCTGAAACTTCGGCGCCGCTGTCTGCCTCTGGACAACTTGATTGAAGTTGATGGAGTCCACTCTGTACACTTGAAACTATTCTACTTCCAACTATCCATTTTTTCTCGCATTTTATGTTGTACACTTACATTTGAAGCTATTCAATTCTGATTCTGTTGAATTAGTCCTTATTTGATTGGGAAGCTGTGGTGTTACTATTGATTGGAAATTTCCTGGCTTGAGTTTCAGAGTATAATGCGAGAAACTATAGCAGCGATCCAGGTTCTGAAATGCAGACATTGAAAGCAGACTAGGCTAAAATAGTTTAGTACAGTCAGATTAAATTTGAGTATGCAAACAATAAGAGAGAATAAAGCAAATGTTAAGTGAGGGTTTTATGTCAATCCCGAGGCTAGTTTCTCTTCATTGTTCGCATTCGCATGTATATTTACTGTTATTACATACTTTTTGTAGTGATTTTAAAGGCATGTTTGTATTGATCACATTATTGCTTGTATACTGATTGAATTTTAGGCTCAAACGTGATCTTAAAAGATTGGCCGAATATGTGCATTAACAGTAGTTTTAATGCTTCCAAGATTGTGCATTTTAGGTTCAAATGCTGGTCTCTGATTGTATTCTCCTTTCTTTATGCTTTCAGTATTAATACTATGCATCCACTGCCAAGAAGATTTTGCAGCTTCTTCGTTTGAGACAGGTTATCCTCTTTTTCATCTAAATTTGTCTTTGCTACATTCACATTTTGTTTTATCAGCTTTGAATGTCTCGAGTAATGTTCTAATAAGTAGATGTAGATTGTAGGTAGGTATGTTTAGGTTTGGTTTGGTTTGGTTTGTTGTGCAACAAGGATACTACTGCCTACTGATTAGTTAGATGCTTATTATGGGGAGACGGATTCTTGAACTCTTTCGTGCAATTTGATGATCACTCATTACTTACTCAAAGAAGCCAAGGGATCAAGACCAGGTCTGTTATTCTATTGATTCGCATTTTTGCGCTTTTGGTGAACTGAGTAGTAGCGTAAATGAAATTATTATTCATGATCTGTGTATCCAGGTTTTCTGATGCATTCAAATACCTAATTGACTTGCTCAATAACAACCACATCAATTTATTGTGAAAATTGATGTCTTTTGACTTATTTTGAATTGGTGATCTTCTACGTTTTATGAAATTATGAGGTGTATTAGTTTTCTTATATGTTGCAGCTGTTATTATCCAACATGTACCTGTTAGTTGAACTATGAATGGCCTTTTTCTTCTTTTTTTTTTGTTGATTTTTTTTGAATTACGAGCTGCATCTGTTTACTTATATGTTGCATCTTTTATTATTTAATGTGTACTTGTTAGTTGTACTGTCTATGACCTTTTGTGAATGACTTAATTCTTCTTCTATTTTTTTGCTAATCGTTCGTTTTGAATTACGAACTGCATTTGTTTACTTATATCTTGCATCTATTAGTATTCAATGTATACTTGTTAGCTGTACTATCTATGACTTTTTGTTTTCATTTGTTGTTAGTTGTACATTTTGATTAACGAGTTACATTTGTTTACATATTTGTAGCATCTGTTAGTATCTCGTGTGAACTTGTTAGTTGTGTTGTGTATGGCTATTTTGTTAAAAGTTATTGTTGATTGTTCATTTTGAATTAAGAACTGCATATATTTACTTATTTAATGCATCTGTTAGAATCCAGCATGTATTTGTTAAAAATTGTACATGTTTGCTTATATGCTGCAAGTGTTAGAATCCAATATGTATGTATTTTTTCAGGAGTTGGATCAATAAATTTTTTTGGTTTTAACTTTTAAGGATTCAGACCACACTGAACATTGGACTACACAAGACATTCCGACACGAGGAGGATTCAGACGAAGATAACACTGGACTTTGAAGATTCAAAGATGATCCCCTTTTGAAAATTAATAATCGATGATTCAGTGTATTGGTGACTGTTGTTAGTTTAGATAAGAATATTGTTGTAAGTTCTATTTGGTTTAGATGTTGAGAACCCATCTCGTGTTTGAAATTGACAAAATCTACATGTTTTTTACACAAAGTATGGAATGCTTTGCATGTGTTGCTTTCACGCCGATAATACTTTCTGTGACCTCTTTTTTATTTTTAAATTAGGAAATCTACTCATGTTTTTTTAAAACAAACACATATTTTAATGTAATCAGTACACATTGTAAGGTATTAAATGCAGTACATGTGAAAATTTGAATAACTACAAAATTATGTGACCTCTGTTATGTATACTATAAGAGAATACTAGTTGTAGGCTAACATATGCATGTTTTAACAAAACATAAACGATTTATAAGGTAACTTATGCACCGCCCCATGACAAAGTTTTTCTATTCATAAAAAGAATTGATAATTTAAAATCATATGCATGTTTTTATTTAAATAATGCATGTTGTAAAGTAATTAATGCAAAGTTAATATGACAATTTTTAATTGTCAAATTTTAGTTGCCCATGTTTGTATAAACCATTACATATACTAGTTGTAGACTAACATATGCATGTTGTAACAAAACAGAAATGATTCATAACTTAACTTATTTTACGATCTCCTGGAAAAGTTTCATAGTTCATATTTAGATTCATATTTAGAGCTTTAAAAATAGGTGCATGTTTTAATATAAACGATACGTATTATAAGGTAACAGGTGCATAGTATATACGAAAATTTTCAACAACATTTAGTTCATTTTTCAAATATTTGCCACATGTTCATAGCATCATAATTCATATTATGATAAATCTCCGGCATCAAAAAGTCTGAAGAATCATGTCAATATCCTACTCTGATTACAATTTTAATAGTTCGCCTTTTGTCTGTGAAACATGTATCAATAGTCAAATGTACTGGATTTGGAACTTCTCTAGCGTAAAATCATGGATAGCACAGCCTCCTGTGACACCAGCTCCAGTAGAAAACCTATCCATAAGAATTGAAACATTAGAGTTGATATAAAACATAGTATTTCCATGGAAAGGAAGAAAACCATTAAGTAATTGAAAGAAAATTGCACCAATGCTCCACATGTCAGCCTGGTGAGTGTTTCCAAAAAATTACACACACATCATAATATATATCCATAAACATTTACAGTCACTTTCAGCTTAATCTTGATCCCAGTATTTGCAATAGGATTACAAAGATCATACTTTCATGTTTGGTAGAAACACATCATACAACATAGTATTTCTTCTAATTTCTTTCCAATTCTCCTTGTAAAAGGAGATAAGAGTTCTCTGTTTTCTGTCAGCCTTATTGGAGTTCTTAAATGTCTCCTATGCAAATCTTCAAATCAATGTGCATCACATTTTTTCTCATCTGTTCAGGAATGCCAATGTACTATATGGGGGCAGACAATGTAAGTTCATATACATTCTCATATAAAGAGCTACAGAGGTCACGCTGTCTCACAAATTCAAAATATCATAAGTTCCAACCTTACTATCATATCTTTGAAATTGGAGAACTTCTGGAGCCATGTACTAGGGAGACCCACAAACTCTTCTCGCGAAATCACCTAGGAGTAGAATTATGTTTGCATAATATCTTTAAATAATAATTACTCCAGTATTTCAAAATGAATGGGCTTATAAGTTAGTTGACCTTTACTTTGAGTGACCGAAATTAGCAATTTTGAGCACATGATCATTTCCATAACTAGACAGTAGAATATTCTAAGCCATAAAAAAGTAGTGTGAGAAAGCGTTTTAAGAACACGGACAAAATCAGTGGTTCAAGCATCTCTGTATAAATTTGTCAATGGCTAACAGCGGAATTTGAACAACCAATGATCTGAGCAAGTTACACCTGTGCACATAAATTCCTCTATCAAGACGAAGTCTTTCAGTAACATCAAGCCATGTGATATCATCCTAAAGCAAACAAAAAAATTCATCAGAGTAAAATCTAATCAACTGTACAGTAAAGCACATTCCATAAAAGTCAAACTCATCACTTCACAAGGCATCAACTCTCCACACACATTAATAGTAAACCTACAGACCTCTCTCAACACAGAGCCACAAAATCCCCTCTACACAATCAAATTAATCACCAAACGACCAAACGAACAAAAATGAAGTAAAAGAAGTGGGAATTTGTTAAGGAATATAAATATTACTTGTAATTATATTTAGATTATATTTCTTTTCCTTGCTTGTATAGGTATTTTGTACTACTATATAAAGTACACTGAGGTCATGAATAAACACACATCATTACCATTATTTTCTACATGGTATCATAGCCTAAACTTAAAACCTTTCTGCCCTAAAATTTTCACCGTCGTCCGGGCGTGTTTTCCACGTGCCACCGATCCGAACAACTTTTCCACTGTTAAAAAAACTTATCCTCTACCTACCGCCTCAACCTTTGTCCGCTGCCGGTACGACTTTTGCTCATTGCACCAATCCAATTTGTTGCTCGGCGATCCAGTTTTGCTTGCCACTGGCCACCGGTCCATCTTTCTGCTTGCACGATTGTGCTGCCACCAACGCCGGTCCAAGTTTGCTCTTTGTCCGGCCACCGGTCCATTTTTCTGCTCGCACGGTTGTGCCGATGCTGATGCTGGACGACAGCTCTGTCGACAGAGGCGCGCGTACGATTCACGTGCATGCCATACCAGCAGCGCGTGGTCCACGCACGGTTGTCACCAGACAAGCTTTTCCCCTTCGACGTGCGTGTCTTCATGCGCCTGTATCTCTAAGTGGACAGCTCCCGTTTGGTTGCCTCTTTCTCCAGCAGCATTTCAAGAATTTATTAATTTATTTTAATTATACATCTGCCCTTGGTTGCCATTTGTGTTATGGCTCTTTTCGCCGGCGTAGTTACATCACCGCAAGGGTTTGCGGTGGCCGCCTCCTCTGGCTTACCTACACGATCTTATTGGTCCTGCTCTTTCTGATGACCAATGGAGTACGACCATACATTTATTTAATCAGTTTTATTCGTTATCTGGCCATGGGTCAGGTAAGTCTAATTTACCCTGGATTCTTGATTCGGGAGCCTCATATCACATGACTGGTAACAAGGGTTCTCTTACTGATATTACTAGTGCTACCAATACTGTGAATGTTATACAACCTGATGGATCTGTGTCGTCTACTACACAATATGGGTCTATTTGTTTTGGTGATGTCACCCTAACTCATGTGCTCTACATACCTACTTTGCGATGCAATTTATTATCATGCTCTAGATTGTTAATAGCCTTAAAATGTCTAGCCTTGTTTACTAAAAATTATTGCATTTTATAGAAAATTAGTACGGGGATTGTGATTGGCGTGGGTGAACAGTAAGGGGGGGTTTATTGGCTTCGTCTGTTGGATACTCTCATTCGTCCTTATATCCTGCAGTCTATTCTGATAGTTGCTTTGGTTTCTTCATCTGATTTATAGCATCAATGTTTTGGTCATCCATCATCTACAGTGTTGTCTTCTATTCCTACCCTTGATTTTAGCACAAATAATACTACTATACCTTGCTCTGTTTGTTATAGAGTAAAACAGACTAGACATAGTTTTTCATTGAGTTCTACAAATGCTACTGCATTATTTGAATTAGTACATTGTGATGTTTGGGGTCCTTATAGAACTCCATCTTCTAGTGGTGCATTTTATTTTCTTGCAATAGTTGATGATTATTCCCGAGTTGTTGGGTTTATTTATTAGTGCCTAAGTCAGAAGTAGCTTCAAGATTTTTGGAATTCTGTGCTCTGGTCAAGAATCAATGGGGCCGAACTATACTGCGTGTCCGGGCTGACAACGGGGCTGAATTTTTACCTTTGAGATCTCATTTTGCTGCATCTGAGATCATTTTGAGACATTTATGGTTGATACACCACAACAAAATGGTAGAGTTGAACGAAAGCATCGCCATTTACTCGATGTGGCATGTGCCTTACGGTTTCAAGCCAGTCTCCCAATTGAGTTTTCGGGAGAATGTGTTCTTACTACTGCTTATCTGATTAACCGGACACCGACGAAACATCTCAATGGTCGCACTCCCTTTGAGATACTATATGAGAAGCTCTAAATTACTCATCTTTAAAGGTATTTGGATGCCTGTGTTTTGCTGCTCACGTTCCCAGATACCGCGACAAGTTTGCACCAAGAAGTCGGCGATGTTTGTTTCTTGGTTATGCTGCTGGAAAGAGAGGCTATTGCATTTTTACCTAGAATCCCGCATCATCTTTAACAGTCAGGATGCCAATTTTTTTGAAGATCAGTTCCCATATGCAGCAACTCCGACATCAGTCACTTCCGTAGATCCCGGCGACACCATCACCTCACCGCCAGCAACCCATCCACCACCGCCGGAGTCACATGCCCAGATCGCGGCACCACCGGTCTCGCCGACCGCCGCTGAACCTATGCCACCGGTCGCCGCAGCTCTTGTCCCACCGCCCATCGTCGTACCCTTACCGTCAGATGCCGCCGGGCACCGGCTTCTTCTCCAGTTTCGGTGATCGACCCAGATCACCGGTAACCCTTGACAGTCCAGCCTGACGATGCACTGCCCGGGATACCACCGGCGGTCGGCAATTATGGGCCTAACGCACCGCCAGCTCCGGTGACTCTCTCTGCTCGGCTGCCCAATGCGGTGTCTCCTGTCCCGACTAATTCTTCTCGTTGTTTGCTTCTGTTGGCTTCTCCGCCTGTATTGCCTATTGTTCCGATGTCTTCTCTTGCCGCTGAGTTGCCTCTTATCAGACAGAGTGTTCGCTCTCGCCAACCTCCTCCTTATTTAGAAGATTATAATTGTAATGATTACGCATGTGCTCTTACTACTGAAGACCCCCCATTGCTACGTTCACTCATGCATCGTCACGATCCTCAGGTGTTCTCTATCCTGTTACTGATTATGTAAATTGTGATAATTTTTCTAGTATGCATTCTAGATTTTTGGGTGCAGTAACGTCTAGTGCAGATCCCACCACTTATTCTGAAGTATCACATCATGCTCATTGGCGAGATGCAATGACTGAAGAGCTTACTGCGCTTGAGCGTAATCAAACTTGGACTTTGGCCCCCCTACCTCTAGATAAAAAGGCAATTGGTTGCAAATGGGTTTACCCGACGAAGTTCAAGTCAGATGGTACTATTGAACATCAAAAGGCGCACCTAGTGGTTCTCGGGAATCGCCAGGTTGAAGGGATTGATTATACTGAGACATTTGCTCCTGTTGCGAAGATGAGTTCTGTTTGCCTATTCTTATCTATTGCGGTCATTCGTGGTTGGGAACTGCATCATATGGATGTCCATAATGCTTTCATGCATGGTAATTTGCATGAAGAGGTTTTTATGCGACCCCCACCAGGCTATGTAGCGACCCATGATCAGGTATGTCGCCTTCAGAAATCTCTTTACGGTCTTAGCCAGGCTCCTAGAAATTGTTTTGCCAAATTGGCTTAGGCTTTACGAGCATTTGGTTTTGTTCAGAGTAAGGCAGATTACTCTTTGTTTGTCTTTTCTCGTGGGTCAGTTTCTTTTCATGTTCAGGTTTAAGTGGATGATCTGGTCATTGCTGGAAGCTCTTCTGCGCTTATCTCCATGTTCAAGAAATACTTGAATTCTTGTTTCCATATGAAAGATCTTAGTTTACTTAAGTATTTCTTAGGCATAGAGATTGCTAGAAGACTGGGAGGGGATGTTTCTTTCGCAAAGGAAATATGCCTTGGACATTTTATCTGATACAGGTTTGTCTGCCTCTAAACCGACTGACTTTTCGATGGAGCAGCAACACGATCTGACGCGTATTGATGGCTCACTTTACCATGATCCTGAGCAGTACATGCGACTGGTTGGGCGCCTGATATACCTTACTATCACATGTCCTGAGCTTAGCTATTTGGTTCACACACTTGCTCAATTCATGAAGTCCTCTTGTGCACCTCAGTGGCAAGCTACAGTTCGTGTGTTGCACTACTTGAAGAGCCATCCGGGTCAGAGTTTATTTCTCTCTTCCCGTAGTGATTCTGATTGGGTTGCTTGCCCCATTACTCGGTGTTCTCTTTCCGGTTACTTTGTAATGATTGGTGATTCTCCGATTTCTTTGGAGACCTAGAAACAACCTACAGTTTCTGGGTCTTCTGCTGAAGCGGAGTATCGTGATATGGATGTTACATGTTGTGAGTTGTTATGGCTTAGGTCTTTACTGAAAGACTTAGGGGCTGCGCATACTGCTCCTATGCGTTTGTTTTGTGACAGTCAATCTGCTCTTCATATTGCAGAAAATCCATTGTTCCATGAACGTACGAAGCATATTGAAGTTGATTGTCATTTTTTTGGGATCTTGTGCAGCCTGGTACTATAGTTACTCATCATATCCGTACTACAGATCAACCTGTGGACTTGTTTACCAAAGCTCTCAGACGTAACCAGTTTCATTAATTGCTTGGCAAGTTGGGCATTTCTGATCCCCATGCTCCAACTTGAGGGAGGGTGTTAAGGAATATAAATATTACTTGTAATTATAATTAGATTATATTTCTTTTTTCTAGCTTGTATAGGTATTTTGTACTACTATATAATGTACCCTGGGGTCATGAATAAACACACATCATTACCATTATTTTCTACAGAATTAAATTAACACAGGCCACGCAACCAAGAAAGTTTCTAAACAATCACTGTACGTAATCAATGACCTCCCTCATGCGTTCATCGGAGACCAACGTCAGGTAAGGAGGATCCTAGCAGAGTTTCGATAACGCGCTCAGCTCCGTCAGGTCACCGCACGTCAGGTAAAATGGATCACATATGTTGAAGATGAGTAGCGGTTGAATTTTTGCCGTCCTTTTTGTCGATGCTTGGGGGAATTGCTAACACCGTCGAACCACCAGTCACCATTGCTAGAGCTCCGGGTGAGGCGGTAAGTGGCACAGAGAAACGGAGGAAGTAATTGAAATTGGGGGATTCATTTTGATCTTATGACTCGGCCCGCAAATTTCTTCAATTTTCCCTGATTTGCAAATTGGTCCCTGACATGTCCATAAGCTTATGGACATATAAATTTAAGATTTTCACATTTTTTTAAATTCTGATTTTTAGCTATTTTATTAAAAAAAAAGAACCTACTGTACATAAATTCACCATTGTATTTACCATATAGTTTGTACGTATTATGTTTTTAGGGGAATATGGTATGTACCATGAGTAAAGTATACTCACGAGCATACAACCAAATGACTTCACCACAAACCTGATTCAATTGAGATTCAACATAAAGCCAGATCTTCTGCAAGGAAAATACATAGGCCACGATATCAATTTTAAGGGTTCAAAAGTCGCATTATTTAAAGGGTTATAGAGGAAGATTATTTCAAAGACGTCAGTGTGGAGAAGGACCGACCTATCAGTAATGGGCAGGATCACAATGTGTAAGCATGTAATTTGCTCATTATTTCAGTATACCATGGGGACATTTAGAATACTAAAAAAATCGCAAAGGAGACTGATAAACAGATGACAAGGTTTATTTGGGCAGGAGACCCAGAAGGGAGTGAGATACAATGGAAGTCATGGGATAAGATGTGCGAATCCAAATGGAATGGGGGATTAGGGATGCGATCAACGTCAGAAATTAACCAAGCTATGTTGGGAAAGCAAGCATGGACAATGTAACAAATAAAAACACCTTATTGTCTAAGTTGTTTCTTGCAAAATATTGCAGGAAGCAGGACTTTCTACAAACAACACAGAAGCATGGTGATTCTTACGGATAGAGGAGAATACTCTGGGGCCTGGAACTAATTAAACCTCATTTAAAGTGGAAGATTGTGACAGGGGAAATAGTGGATATTCAACATAATTGGATGCCAAATCAGGTTAATCCAATCAAATACGAAGCATCCACCCTCCCATATCTACATTTTAAAGTCTCTGACCTCATTAACGCAAACAAATCCTGGAGGATGCCGCTACTCAGAATCCTTTTCCACCACTCACAATCAGGGAAATACAAAAAATGCATATTCCAACTCAGAGTTTTAGGGATGCAGACTACTTGGCATGGAACAAGGACGCTCTAGGGAAATACTCTGTCAAGACAGGTTACCAAACAACAAAGGAAGCTAAGGTTCGGGACAAACCATCGTCCTCAACATCGTTAGCACCAGCAAACCAGTTAGAATAAAAAATGTGGAAGACTCTATGGAATGCCAACATCCCAGAAAATATAAAATTTCTTATTTGGAGAATGATTAATGGTGCTTGCCCAATAGCTCCTAATATTCTGATAAGAGGTATGTTACTGTCCACAAAATGCCAAATGTGCTCGACAGCCGACATAACAATAGAGCATATGATTTTCGAATGTGACATGGCCAGGAAGATGTGGAGGCACAGCAGATTGGGATTAGACTTCGGCATAGGCACCCTAACTTCATTTAAGGTATGGATGCAAAATTGGTTTAACATCGCTCCACGGAAGGAAGATCAAGAACTCGCTTGTTTTATAATATGGGTTATTTGGTGTGCGAGACGTGCCGTCACGTTAGAACAAGTACCTATTTCTTTTAAGCATATAATGGATGGAATAGATGGATTTACCAATAGAGCTATGATAAGGGATGTGATTTGGTCCACGCACCAGTCGGACCCAGATTTGGAACTCTCGGATGCAGGAACCCAAAATGATACAGACGACGAGCCATTCAGAGAGACAAGGAAAATGGGAGACATCAACCTCATATGGTTGAAGAATGATGGTTGCGTAGACCATCTCTTTCATGATTATACAATCATCACTACCGATGTGGCCTTCTATATCGGCAATGGAGAAGGAGTGGCGGCTTGGTGCACAAAGCCACCTACACAGGCAAGATGGAAAGGAAGAGCTACCATCCATGCGTCCTCGGCAGTCCAAGCAGGGCTATTAGCTATTTACCATGCTATGAAGCAGGCTACTTACAGAAGGAATTGGTATATACTTATCAAAACAGACTGCGAAAATGCACTGCTTTAAATCACCAATTACCCAGAAGTTCTGCCAGATATAAGACACTTAGTTAAGAAAATTATAATTCTAGGGTTGGTGTTCCACCAATTAGCAATAATAAAGGTGGATAGATTAGCAGTCGTCGAGGCCTACATTCTAGCACATGCCAATGTAACATGTAAAAACCTTCTTAGCAATGAATAACAAGCACCGGTAGTTTGCAAAAAAAAAAGTACTTTGATGCAACAAAATGAAGAAGTACTATTCCTGTGAATGCAGAATCGTTAAAATAATACAATAATGTAGTATTTATGCATCCAGTGCTCTTCAATTTCACATAAACTTGTATACATGTAAGTTATCACATAAGATAACTTAACATGCTTTCAATACAATTGCCATTAGCATACTCTGTGGTCCTTCAAAAATTGGAAAGAATAGAAAATGAAATGGGTTACGAATAATATAGAAATGGGTAAATTTGTGAGTATGACCACGGGTTTGACAATTTTACCAATCTGCGGTCAATCTGTGAACCCAGTTCATTTAACCCATAATTTTCAATCACACATTTGACCTGTTACCCATTTAACTCGTACCCATCAGAGTTTTAAAATAAACAACACGTTTGACCCACGTGCTGAAGGTCAATATTATCACCCCTACTTAGGAATATTATAAACGGGCTACTTTTAGAACCGGTCTTGTTTATTTTCTAATTTTACTAGTAATTAACCTTTTAAGAATTTTCTTAAGAAGAAGTTCTCCTGACATGTGATATGTCCATAAGCTATGATGTGCATTGTAACAATGATAACTCCAGTTCTTATTATCCAGAATTGGAGATGAATGAAACAACTGAAGTAGTGGATCTTTGAATTGCTTTGAACATTCTAAAAATATGTGGTGAATACTACCAACGAACTAAAAGTTTCTAAATTTTATTTAAATCATGCATTTGTAACCTTATAATGCGTACTTTTATATTAAAACACGCATTTGTTTAAAAACTATGAATATGACTTATAAAACTTTGCCACAAAATAGCAAATTAGGTTATGAACAATTTCTATTTTACTAAATCGTGCTTTTTTTTAAAACCTTGTAATGCGTACTTGTTGTAATAATACACACATTTGTTTTAAAACTATGAATATGACTTATAAAACTTTTGTACAAGACAGTAAATTAGGTTATGAACCGTTTCTGTTTTGCTAAAAACACGCATGAGTTAATTTTATTTATTTGTTGATGAAAGATTGATATGTATATATTTCAATCACCTTCAAGAGTTTCATATTTGGGCCATCACCCCTAGCTGCATACAAAACCCAATTAAATTTTACAACCCAAACTAAAACAAAAATACAAGCTAATGCATACTAATGCATACAAAGTTTCTATTCTACTCCTTCCTGCCTCCTGCCTCCTGCCTCCTGCCTCCATTGCCAAATGCATATCCCTCCTTAATTTTTCCTTGTATCTCTTCTGATTCCTCTAGTCACATTCAGTCATGATTTGAAATGTTTAAGGTTTCAACTTTAAGTTTTTGTTGTACAAATATTCTCCTATTTCTCTCCAACCGAATACTGTTAAGTGCAGTGATCAGCAACATCAAGTTCTTTCCTTTCTTTCTCTTTGCCTGCTGAAACATCCACTTCTTCAAATGTCAATGGCTACTGCATTTCTTCTCCTGCAGTTTTTTGAGAATTTCGTGAATGCAATCACATTCAATAAATATGTTATGCGTCGTTTCCTGTTTCGACCATACAAACTACATTAAGGTTGGAACCAAGGATGCTAAAATTTTGCAGCTAATCAATAGTTGTAGATAATGGCAGACCAAGGTATTTCACAGGGAATTTACCTATGATAACTTGTAGTATAGATTCCAAGATCACTTGCTCGACTTCATCCATTCTTTAAAATAACATCTTGGATTTAGTCACATTCACTCGCAGCCCTGATGTTTTCTGAAACTCTTCTAAGGATTGCTCAACACCTTCTACTTATTTTCTATTTGCCTCACATAACAACAATAAATCATCAACAAATAACACTGAATGAACACTCACTTTCCACATCTCTGGTGATAATCCATCAATCTTTGGACAAAAGCTCTATTTAGCTATCTAGTCAAATACTCCATATAGATCACAGACAAAAGAGGGGACATAGGGTCCCCCTATTTTACCCCTTTCCCAGCCTGAAATGCCACAGTGTGTCTACCATTGATAGATAAGCAAAAAAAGGAAATTTTAATGCAATTTTCAATGAATTTCACCAACAGGTCTAAGAACTTTTAACTCCTAGCAAAAGTTCTCAGTTAATACTATCAAAACCTTTACCGATATCATGCTGCAACACACAACTAGGTTTCATATTCTCATTTTTATATCTATATAGCAATTCTAATGCTAACATCAAGTTATGAGCTATATGCCTACCTTTTATAAAAGCACTTTGATTTACACTAATTATATTAGGCAGCACAAGTCTCATTCTAGCACACATAACTTTTATAATCAGATCGTGAATTACATAACAACATGCAACTGGCCCGTAAGCAGACAATACCTGTGACTATACTACTTTTGGCAGAAAAAATATCTCTGCATTGCTCAGTCAACCAAGAATTTCTCACCGTCAAAATTTTTTTTACCGCTGCAGTTACCTCTTTTCCCTCTACACTCCAAGTCTCTATGAAACATTTTCTTGTAAAACCATCTTTACCAGGGCTTTTTGCAGAATGAATTCCTTTTAAGGTTGTCACTATCTCATATGTACTACATGACTCGGTATACTAACCACTTTCCCATAGTTCATGACCGCTTTCTCTAGTTTTCTTGTCACTGATCCACTTCCCAACTGACTTCTAAAATGCACCACAAGCTGCTCTTCAATTTCTTCTTGTGCAGTTAAGATTTCATCACCCACTTTCAAAGTTACAGTATTATATTTATATTACCTTGACTTCATTGCAGCATAAAAAAATCCATATAGGCCTACCCCCCCCCCTCATTTGATGTTAAATTTCAAGGCATCTTGGGCTTCCATCTTAAAACTAATTATTACTAAGTGGAGGTGACCCAAGACCTTATATATAAGTCATTAACTTTGTAAGAAACTGATGTGGGATATATCTTTCAACACGCCCCCTCACGTGCAACGTGGAAACACTCCACGACCCACATCGGGCCAAATTAAAACACTCCACAACCCACATCGAGGCAAATTAAAGGGGATCCACACATCGACCCAATAACCCAACCCGGGCTCTGATACCATGTTAAATTTCAAGGCATCTTGGGCTTCCATCTTAAAACCAATTAGAACTAAGCGGAGGTGACCCAAGACCTTATATATAAGTAATTAACTTTGTAAAAAACCGATGTGGGATATATCTTTCAACATTTAAGCACAGAATTTTTCATTTTGATCTAGTCAAATACTCGGTCTTTTGCATTCTTTCAACTTGTTTTCTAGTTGTACACTCAACTTCTTGTTTACTTGCAGATAATGGAACTTCATTTAACATTGACCGTGCCTTTCTCTATGTAGTCGTAATGGAACTTCATTTAACATTGACCGTCCTTCCTCTATGTAGTCGTGCATTCTTCCACCTTTTCTCCTATAGCCTCAAACTCACTTTTGTTCAACCTTGGCAATGGCCTTTCAAATCTTTCATAATTTTAGCCAAGTCACTTAGGGTTGCAATGCTTTTACTTCCCCAAACTTGTTTGATAGTGACTTCAAATAATGGGGCAGAGAATACACATTGAAGTATTTTAAAGGCTTCCTGAACTCCTTTGCATTGACATCAAACCTGAGCAGTATGGGAAGATGATACGATTCTATTGCATTTCTGACCTCAAGGAGTGCATTCTTCATTTTTTCCAGCCATTCAAAATTGATTAAGCCCTTATCAATCCTACTCATTACTCTTTCCATTCCTTCTGTCCTATTACTCCATTTATATTAATTTCCAGTTGTCTTTATATCCATCATCTCCAGTTCATCCACTGTTTTCTTAAACTCCGTCCACTCTTTCTCTTCAACTGGATACCCTCCAATTATGTCATCAACTTCTAAAGGTGAGTTAAAATCTCCCTCTAACAACTATGGTTTGTTTCTCTTTCCCAGCCCTTTCAGAAATTGCCACATTCTCTCCATTTTCTTACCTGTATATAATTCATACACAATTGTGCAACAACAACTTTGCTTTGTTTCCTATCCACTCATTGATCTCCTTTATCCAAAACCGTGATATCAAAATATTCAGCCCTCCATAAGATCCAAATTCTACCTCCTGCAACAATTTCTCCATTTGTTTCCAGTTCCCTCCCTAGACCCAAACTTCTCTATACATCAACATGTTTTTCCTTTTAAATAGTTGTTTCTAGCATACACAATAAGCCAACTCTGTTTTGCAAACAGAATTTCCTGACTACACCATGTTTGCTACCCCTATTTAAACATCTTATATTCTATCTCACCCAGTTACTGGCCATCTGGTGGATTTTCTTCTAACATCTTCAACCAATTCTCCTTTCCAACCTTTCCCACCATTTGTTGATCAATGCTCAGGCACTAGTTTATGGGGGAAAGGGTGTCAAAAGTGGTTCTATTGGACCAGCAAAGGCACTTTCATTGTTCCTTCTCTGGCCCTGCCTACCAACGCGCGTCATTAGAAGGCGGTTCCAAAACCGCCTTTAAATTGGCCAACGAAAGCGGTAAAAAACCGCCTTTAAAAATGCAGTTGAACCTCCTTTAAATGTCTCTGAAATTGAAAACTTTTGAGTCCGTCGTACCATTGCACAGGTTTCCGAGTTCAGAAAGGCACACTTTCCAAACTTGGAATTATGTAATCCGCTCTTTGTGAATGACTTTTATTGTTCCGAGCTTGTGCGTACGTTCCGTCCCTATTCTGTCCAACGGTTGCTACAATTTGTGTTAATGAAATATTGTTTACCAGTTCAGAAAAGCATTCATGAGTATTATTTCTGAGTTCGTAATATGTAATCGTGACTAAAAACTGGTGAAAGAAGTTTTCGAGTTCGGAAACCAGATCTGCCCATATGGTAAATGAAATTTTACACAAAATGTGTTCGGCTCTAAAAAATGCCTCAATCCATAGCAGCTAATATAACGCAATACACGATAGTATCTTGTGTGATGACAAAAATCTATAGATAGGGCTAACCTAGCAACAATATATAGATAGGAATAGAAAACGGTAGGAATCTATTCCAATACTTCTAAACTTCATTATTTATCTAATTATGTTACTTTTGCAATATTCAGATTCCCAGGAGACCCAAACTGATGTAGTATTAGATGCCTCGCCAAATTATTCCTTCCTCTGTTGATTTCATCATTGGTGTAGGGTTTTGTTTCCTTCATGAAAATTTGTCATTATCTAGTAAGTTGAAAACACTAAAAAGCGTAGTTCTATTAATTGGTTGCTAGAAACAATTGTACGTGCACCTTGTCAATTTGGAGGTGGTCTGCTTTGACCTCTTGAATGCACTCACCCGCATAGAGCATGATGTAATAGCCACTCTCCTAAGTCTGCGCTTATTTTTTGTACTACTTAAAATAAAAACAAATTGCTTAATTACATTCTTATAATATTTAATTAAGTACTATAAACTGAATAAACAATTATCATAGCCCACCTTAACTTCGACCACCTCAAAATGAATTTTATTGTGGACGCTACCGTCCTTCGTTGCCAATGCCAAATCTCAACAAATGCATCCAAAGGTCTGTAGTGAAGGGGATCTATGAAATAAACCCAGTTTTGGGTGAGTACAATAAAAAACAATCTCTAATGGTCCCTAAATACAGAAATTTAAATTATACACGGAGGTAGTGATCTGTGTAACCGTTCAGTAAAACAAACAACTTAGTATATATAACCTTTCTATGTATAGTGCAATGAATAGCTTCTTATCCGTTCACCCTAGGCTCTTATGGATGTAGTCGATCCTCTCTTGTTTCGTACAACAAATTTCTTGAATCAACACCAGGCATATGTATCCAATCAATTTCTTGTTTTGATTATGTGTAAAGAACGGGTACCTATGGAATATCATTTTTCTTTAGTACCTAAAAAGTTTGAAATGAGTATATGCAACTAAACATGAATTTATGGAAATAACTCATAAGGTGTAGATGGACATGATCGTCTGATTGACTTGCTCACATATCCATCTTCAAAATCACTCCACAATGCAATTATATCCCATTTGCATCCAAATACACATTCATTCCCCAAGAATATGTAAGTAGAGTTTTTATCGTGCGGTTGTAGCTAACTGAACAACATCTTAACGAAGTGTGGTGATTGTTGAAGGACTTGTGCTCTTTCAGTTGAAGCTCTAAGCTTCATGATCGTTATTTGGACCTATTTAGGTGGTGGTTTGATGGGTCTTGGTGTTGTATTCACTAGTTCCCGTGTTTCCTTCAAATGTCGATCCGTTACAGGATTGGCATAATTAAGTCAACATGGTCATATTAGAAACATTCCCCGTTCAGGACCAACCTTCTTGTATTTTCTGTCAGGGTATGGAAACGAGGCACCTATAACCAATGGTTCCTCCAATGAAACCCTAGAAATACCCTCACCAATAGGTACAGAGTGATTGCGATTCATCAATTCATGTAGAATTATATTGGCTATGTGGAGTGGTTTACCATCTATGCCTTAGTCTATATACAACTCACACGGTCGTGATTTCTACATTTCAACAGAACTATATGTTAATTTACAAATTACTCTAATTGTTAAGAAAATATGTAATGAATACAACAAATGTATACCTTTGTATCAATTGGTTGTAATGCAGTGTCCAACGTTGTCCGGTTTGAACAATTGCAGCTCGATTCTTGGAGTTCTCACAATGGCTTCTTGATTTACCTCAATATCTCCGGGCGAGTGACATGATCCTCTAGAGGGTGGCGTCCAATTGGGCATAAGGTCATCTAAGTTGTTCGGAAGAACAAGGCTGGTATGTTGGATCAACCTACAAATGAGGATGTCTTGCTGTTCAATTCGTTTGTCCTGAAGAATGGTTTTTTTCTGTAGGATGTGGACTCTTGAAGGTTCAGCACCATTGTAGGACCTTACAATGCCAAAAGCCTCTCGTTGGCGCACGATATATCCCACTCCCCTAGCACAGATCGGGTGGTCAGGTTTTCCAGTTTCTTAGCAAAGGATTCCATGCTTATCAGTGGGAATGAAGTTTCCTTGTAATTGATCATTCTTCAGTTTTTCCTTAAAATGGAAGAACGTAATTAATAATCTATATTTAAGAAAAACAAGTGTCAAATAATATATTCCCTCAATTTATACTTACAATTCTCTCTACAATCAATTTTTCTTCAGGTTTGACATACATTCTATCTTTGTTTTGCTGGCCCCTTAGGATTAGATCATGCATCTCAATGTTATCCATCATTGCTTGGTTGCACAGTTGCCCTAGCCTCTTCTTCCGTCATCCCACCCTCTATTGCAATTTTGACATCTTCTTCAAAACGTTGTTTCACAAGGTCCAATGCCACCTTGGCATAACCCATGTGGCTTAATTGGTGAGGAATTTTATTCTTCCCTGCCAGTTCTTATTTTTCTACTCTCGTACCCTAAGGTAGAATGTTGGACTTAAATTACAACTATAGAAAAGGTCATAATATAAACTAATTAATAATATTAGATAATTTGGGGTTTACTCACATTTTGATTTTACTCAATGCTCTCCTTTTGTGGATCTCCCAACTATTCGGTTGAATGTGAGTATAAGTTTTCCATGGGCGAATCTCCCTTATTATCACTAAAAATGTAGTCCCTAGACAGTGTGTACTTATGTTGACCCAACTCTTGGACATCATCAACATAGCCTTCTTTCTCAAATCCTCCATGTCCGGTGATTCGATGTCAAATGGCCTCTATGTAGATTTTGAACTCTATAGTATCAACCATAGAGATACATTATCAATCAAGGACAACTTAAGAGGAAATAACAATACCTTAATTTTACCTTGCATTCTATCCATAAAGTGGCCTAGTAATCTTTGGGGACTTCATGCCAAGTATCGTATTTGATGTCCACCTTCGTTCTACCCACCTTTGCTACCCAACTAGACCATTTAGCGCGTTGGGCTGACACACAAATGTTAGACTTATTGAATACCAACGAGGTTAACTCTTTCCCCACCATTATGCGTTCTAAGGCTCTACAATGAATTCAAGATATTCCTACATTCTCGGATCCATCATCCTCATCCTCACTCATACCGTGGTTCGTTGTTGGTGGATTTTCATTTCGTGATAGTGATACTTGATCACGAGTCCTTTTGCTAGACGCCATTTCGTATGCTACATTAGATAATGTACCATAAATTTACTTAGCCATTAAAGAAGTAGCTAAATATCCCAAAACATGAATTAAACAAAAATCAGAGTAAAATCAATTATTGAATACATTCACCCTAATAATATGAAATCTATAATACATTACACAATTAAAACCCCCATGTTTTAATTATTTAACACAAAACTAATACTTAAAAATCCATACAACAAATACTGAAATTCTTATCTTTAACAAATAACAAGAAGACCTTAAATTATCTTAAACCATTGTAGTCAAACCAAAAAAAACTTCATGGAACCCCTAGGGTTTTGGTCTCTCAAATGTGAACCCTTGATTTTCACAATAAAAAGTGACTAGTCTTCTCCTCAATCAAAGATTTTAATGGTGACTCCCTTGTTGCTTCATTTACAAGCAATCTTTGACAAACCCTAGCAACATTAAAACATGAGTGGGTATAATAGCAAAATAGAGGGTCTATATGAAAAACATGATGAAACCCTACCTTGTAGTTGAAGAAGATGAATTCTTGGTGTGATAATGAGGTTGAATTGAGAGTGGAGGTTTGAGAGCATTTGGGATGGGGAAAATGATGGGAAAATGTTGGTGGGTTTTTAAATGGGCAGTAAATGCCATGTTGAAACCCTTTTGACGCATTTGTTTTGCGTCTAAAAGGGTTTCCGAAATTGAAAAACCATGTCAGACCAAATTCTGAGTTTGGAAACTACTATGTCCTTCATACTTAAAGAACAGATCCATTTCTAAGTTCGGAAATGGATTTAATATATAAAAAATGGGCAGCTCAACCACAACCCCCAAAATCAGCAATTCAAACTCACCCAATTCCCTAACCCAAAATCCCCAAATTCGATTCCCTAACCCAATAACCAAACCTCCACATTTCCAACAATGACGAAGAAGAGCAAGGCTACCAAGGGTGTGGCAAGTGATAGGAGTCATCACCCGATGAGGTAGATTGGCCAAACACCAAAATTCTTCAATGAGGAGGCCAATGCGAGGTATATTTTTTTTACGAAGAGAACGGTTATAAATTCTAAGGTTTTTTATTCATCTAACATTGGTGGTTTAGGAGTAGATTACATGCTAGCCCATTTTAGAATTTAAAATTTAGAGAAGTTGTTTTGCGTTGGTGAACCCGTTCAGGTGGACAAGGTTATACAATTTTATGCAAATTTGGGTCAAAGTCACAACAATCGTGAATTGAATCGAGTGAATAAGAAGAATGTCCTCGTGTCTAGGTATACCATAAACGAAGCCCTAGAATGTTCATACACAACCCCCAAAAAATTGAGACCCGATGACCCCAATGGTCCCCTAGAGATCTACCATACGCATTGTTGGTTGGGAGTAAGTGATGAAATCCCCCTCTATCCCGTGGACATGGCATATAAATATTTTAAGAGGCCGGGTTGTGATGCGGGGATGGCCGAGCCTTATGACATTAGTGTATTGACCATCGAGCAACGACTCATCTATGAGTAGATTTGCCTAAATGTCTTACCAATGGATGGCCACACTTGCGAGCCTACGATTGGTAATTTGATGTTGTTTTACTATGTGATGGAGGGGGTCAAATTCAACCCCACCTACACTATGTTGTCGTTTATACTTAAGGCAGCTAACACAAAGAGGAATGACCTTCCCTATGGTGTATTAATCTTTGCGATGTTGAAGAAGGCAGGAGTGCAAACTATCGATAGGCCCTCCACCATTTACTACTACGACGAGACATGGTTCCTCACAAAAGCATTCATTTTGACGTCTACAGTGGTAAATGGGAGCTGAGGGTAGTTCCCAATTGACAAGTAAAGAATGCCAAGAGAGCTCATGAGGCAGAACTAGATAGAGTCGAGGCATCAAGCTATAGTAAGTTATTCTTGTAAAATTTAATTTTACAAGAAATTTCAGACATTGTAAATATATTCTTGTTTTGTAACACATTTGCATTGACATGTTCAAAGACCGGTTGGAATGCGAGGCTCAAGAAATAATTTGATTGTTTGCGAGCCAAAGTGACCGAGACACACGAAGCATGTGGAGTTCAAGGAATCCCAAGGAATTCACCTTGAGCTGAGCGAAGATGAAGAGGGCACAAACTTTAAGTATGCTTTCTCAGACACGGCTGGAGGAGGAGGTCAACGTCCACAAGATACGGCCGGGGGAGAAGGTCAACGTTCATAAGACACGGCTAGAGGAAGAGGTCAAGACACAGCCGGAAGAGGAGGTCAAGGCGATGAGACGGACCCAGAAATTAACAAAATGTTTAATGATGTGTAATGGGATTAGTTTGGATAAGTTACTGGAGTATAATTGGATGTTGATTTACTTTGCTTAGTTTGTTGGTGAATTTGAATACGATGTTGCCTAAATGTGTCTATTTAACTATAATTCGGTGGATTTGGATATAATTTGGTTTAAAATTTGTTGGTGGATTTGGATGTGAATTATTAGATTTAACTAATATTTGAATTGTCCAATTATGTTCCGTGAATGTTTGAAGAGCGAGTACTATCCATAATTGTTTGAATGAAGAAGGTTAGTTATGAAATCCAAATAGTGTAAAAGATGACCATTAGTCTGGAACAAATTCCAAGCTCGGAAATAGCTCTTTCCTTAACTTTATTAGGAAAGAATATTTTCCAAACTCGTAAACGTTAGTGGTTATAAGACCATAAGGCACGACAAACTTTCCGAGTTTGGAAACTAAGTTTCCGAGCTCGTGTGCACTTTTAGGACCGCTACTAGAATTGAACGACGAGTAAAAAAATGGGCACCGAATGGTTTCCAAACTCATAAACTATTTACACCCATATACGAAAGGAATGCCTCAGAGTTTCCAAACTCGGAAACTATTTGCATATATTAAAAAAATGGACTGATTCATTCATTCTTCACATTCCACCCTCAATTTCATAACCCTAGGTTGCGATTGCAAACTCGCAAAATATAAACAACCCCAAATCAATCAACAAACACACAAATTTGGTGCAATGGCAAGAGGTGAAGCATCAAAGGGTGGAAACCCTAGGCCACGATCCACTGCAACACGTCGGATTCAAGGTTCATTTCTACTTTTGCAAAAAAAAAGACATATGAAGAATTACGTGAGCATGTGAGGCTTTTATATTGCTATTTGATTGATTTTAGTCAATATTTTAGTATCAGTTTGGCCAACCCCCTTAACAAATTTAGTGAGCAACATGTCGAGAGGTTGCTATCTTGTAATGAGAGCGCTTATTTTGACCTAACTTTCCAATTTTAAGCTAATTTACGTGGAGTTGGTAATGGGGACTATGCAACTAGGGTTGGTTTGATATTCATTCCAATTAGTCAATGGGATATCAATAAGTTGTTGGATTGCCCTTACCTTAACCCGGAACTAGTTTATCTAGAAAATGAAGATGGGCCTTTGGATGATTGTTACCATGGGGAAAAGTGGTCGTTAAATGGTGAGCCCCCATATGTTGACTTTGTGAAATGTAGCATGAGATATTTTAGACATGATAGTAGCGGTTTAGGTAGATCGGAAACTTTTGATCTAGAAGTCTTTCATGTTAATGATCGTATCACATATGAGATTGTTGCTAGAACTCTCGTTCCCTCGGGTTCACATGTAACCGAGCCTAACTATCCCACGCTCAATCTATTTTATTACATTATGGAGGGTAGGAGAATTAATCCTGGGGCAACAATTTTTAAGCATATGTTGCATATTGATACATCCAAAAAGTTGATCAAAGGCCTCCCATTAGACCATTTGATCACACTAATTTTGAAGAATGTCGAGGGGTTAGTCATTTGTGGGGAGGAGAAGGGGCCAAAGTATTTTGATAAAACATACTTTGAGAAGAGGGGTTTGGTTGATTGACCGGAAGTGGTTTCAGAAGGCCGGGGAAGCTTCGGAGCCTAACAAAAGATCACGAGTGGAGGAAATCCCACAAAATGAGGAAGGTTAGTGCATCTTGTATATTTAAAACTTTTTGGTCCAAATTGATTGATTTTTTTATATTAAATTCATTTGTTGTATTGAAGGTACCGAAATCTTATCTAAGGGGATTCAAGGATTGTTACAAGTGGATGCGCAATGAAGAAGAAGATCAAATTCTTGGAGAAATCACGAATTGCTTAGGAGCGGCACTTCGCATCAGCCTCCCGACCACGAGTTACCTGTGACGCTACTACGGCCACCACTGCAAATGAAGAAGAGTGACTAGTTAAGTTAAGGATTTGACTAAGGATTATTATGATGTTTTCACTTTTAATTTGACTAAGGATTTGTTATATTTCAATATCATCTTGTTTTGACTACGAACGCAACAACTACTAGATGACAAACCTTAAGGATGTACCATTAATTACTTATGCTTCTGTTTTCTCACCACCTTCTTTGTTTTTTTTCTACGGTTAACCTTCCCTCTAGCATTAACCCATATACCCTCGTCCTGGTCATTGCGTTCGAGAAAACCATGAAGACTAGTGTCCTGTTCTTCAAGGAAGATATCATCTTGTCATCCACCACTTGGGATATGCTGCCCAAATCCAATGATCTCCTCTAATTCATTCTCCATAACAAAAGCTCATTTTCCTTCAACAACAACATCCCACATGGAATCTATAGGATCCCTAACATAGAAAACCTGATGGATCTAAGATGCCAAAATGTATAGATCGTCCTTATAGCCTACCCTATTTCTGTCAACAAGGGTAAAACCCAAACCGTGAGTGCGCTAACCCTTGTTAACATCCACCCACTGACATTTAAATACAAGGACCCTCATGGTGACATAGTCAAGCTCCCAAATCTCATAGATCGTGCCAAAATAACACTTTTGAGCGTAGATTATATTGTCTACACTTGCACCTCCTACATGCAATGTTTCAGAGACGACTGCATACCACTGTTCTGAGACACACTCTTTTAATCATTTGCTTTAGTACAAAAAGTGAAACCGTTGATGCCGTAACCTACATAGGAAAAAATGGTTCACAGTGGTCTAGGAGCCAACCATTTAACTTTAGAGGAATGTTCCCCTACAGCCACGTGGTCCCTCAATCATGAAGCAAATGTCCCAGTGTGCATTTGGAGGACCTGAGCCTCATTGAAATGTGGGTGTGCAACTCGTATGGCATCCGTATGAACCTCAATGTAAGGGACCGATTCCTTATGGTTCCACAACACATAAAGGTGAGCAGTAGCTAAACCTTCGGCACTAGGACTAAAGAGTTTTCCCTGTCTCACCCCTACACCCTCCAACTTCCCATCATGTCTGCCCGACAGAACACCAACAGATTCAACTGGCATCATATATTCAGTGTAAAACTCGATGGCCTCTTTTGTCATGTACCGGTGCACAATACTTGCATCCGGCCTGTACCGATGTTTTACAAAATGCTTGAATATTTTCATGTATTTCTTAAAGGGGTATATCCATCTCAAAAAAATTGATAAAAAATCTTTATCTCCCAAACCAAATGAGCACATAAGTTTACCATAATGTCAAAGAAAGAAGGCGGGAAATACATTTCCATACGACATAAACTTCAACAATCATTACCAGCAACCTATCAAAATTTGAAATACTTATACTCTTGCAACAAATCAACTTAAAAAACAAACATAGCTTTGTAATGCACAATCTCACATGTGATGGGAGTGAAGCTGGGATTGCAATGGCATTCAATTCCTGCATAAGGTTATGACAATCGTGTGACTTCAACCCAACCAGCTTCAGCTCTTCAACTGACACACAAGTGCTAATGTTGGAAGAGTATGCACTTGGAACATTTACACTACTCAAGGTATCACAAAAAGACTTCTTCTCTGGCTACGACATAGAATAGTATTCAGGGGGCATATAACAATTCCCCCCTTCCTTGATGAGCCCAAGATTCTTCCGAATTCCCATCTCAACCAAGTTAAGCCTAGCTTTCAACCCATCCTTTGTTTTCCCATGTGTATCCAACAACGTCCCACTCAATGAATCACAAAATTATTTTCAATGTACATAACATCCAAACAATGTCTAACATCCAAATCCTTCAAATACGGGAGATTGAAAAAAAATAGAACATTTCTTCCAAGGACCATCAATGCCTGTTTTCTTTTGTTCTTCCCAAAGTTATTGGGCAAGTTCTTCACATTATCAAAAACCTGTGTACAAGATAGTGGCACAGGAGGTCCGTTATCCTCCACTTTCCCATTGAACCATTTCTTTGCCGAGTGACATGGGTGGCCCTCCGGAAGAAACCTCTGATACCCACGATAAACTGTTTTACAACTTTGCTTTAGCTGACAAAAATCAGTATCCCTGTCACAAACAGGACAAGCTAAGTTCCCTTTCACAAAATAACCAGACTAATTACCATCTACCGGGAAATCATAACCGTACAAAATAGCATAGCTTTCAAAGTAAATAAATCTTCTACTAGACCATCATACATTCGAACACCATCTTTGAACAAAGTCAATAGATCCTCCATGAGGGGAGCAAGATACACATCAATATCATTACTCGGATGCTTGGGCCCCCTGATATTATCAAAGATATCATAACATAAGTGTGCTTCATGGTCAACCAAGATGGAAGGTTATAAATTACCAATATAACAGGCCAACTACTATGTGTACTTCTAATATCACCAAATGGATTCATACCGTTGGTACACAACCCTAACCTCAAATGGCGGGGATCTTTGCCAAATTCATGTTAAAAGGCCTCGAATTTCTTCCATTTCTCACCATCTGAAGTATGTTTAATCACATCATCCGTCGGTCGGACCCTATCCACGTACCAACGCAGTAACTTTGCATCTTCTCTACAAGCATACAACTTATCCAAATGGGGAACGATAGGGAGATACCATAACACTTTTTTCGGTGTCTTTTTTTTTTGATTGAGACACATGTTCAGCACCCACAAAAATTCTCCCCTCTTCAACTTGTATCGAGACTCGCCGCAAACCCTACAACTTTCTCAATCTTTATCTAATTGCCCCATATACAACATACAATCGTTTGGACATGCATGAGTTTTTTGTAGTTCCAATACCATGGGGCATAGAATTTTTTTGCGGCATACGACCTATCAGGAAACACATTGTCTTCTGAAAGCAATTCCCTAAACAACATAAGAGCCTCAGTCAATGATTTATCATTCCAGCAAAATTTTTCCTTTAAATTTATTACTTGCAACGTCGCACTCAAAACCGAGTGTTTAGAACCATTGTACAAGGGCATCCCTTTGTCATGCAACGACTCGGGTTTCCCTTTGAACTCCCTTGCAATATTTTCCACCATTTCATCAAACTTAACAATGCCATCTAATTCATCTCCAACCTTCGTTTTCTCCACTTCACCTTGTTGGGCATTCTCATGCGATACCCAACAAGTGTAGGTAGTTTGAAAACCCCTCCTTACGAAATGCTCCTACATCTTCCTCCTCCCTAAATAGGCATCATTTCTACAATCCTAACACGGGCATTGTGCTCGTACCCCACCTCTTTTAGAAGAATCTTCAAACGATAAAGAAATAAATTATTCTACCAAGGGCATGTACTCTGGAGAATTTATAAGATCATTACCAATGAGTTCATCTCGATCAATTTTCCTACAGGCAATTACATTGAAACTCATGACCATTCATTCGACAATCTAGAATGCCCATATCACAACCATTATTTGAACATATACATATATATATCATTGAAATCAACACAACCCCGGCTAATATTTAATTTTCATAACGTAGTAAATAGTATGAAACACAATAACCTCTTCCAATGGAGTATGAAATCACCTCTTCTTCAATGGACAAGGAAATGGGAGCAAACCCTTCACACAATTTTGGAAATATAGGTATTAAATGAAAGGGTACAAAAAATTTCTATATACTCCCGCAGTTTCCAAACTCGGAAACTGATGATCATGAATGGCAAGGAACGACTAGTAACTTTCCGAACTCGAAAACAAGAAAAGAAGCAATCCTGAGTCCGAAAAAGTATCTTCTCTCCAGTGCCAGGGAAACTATAGTTTACGAGTTTGTAATTGCAGTCGTTCATCATTTCTGAAGTCAGAAATATGTGGATTTAAAGGTTGTTATGACTCACTTCCTTTAAACAATATGCCTTCATGTTGAGAGTTTTCTCCCTCTCTCTCAGCTAAATAAAGAGATAGAGAATTCATTCACTATGCAGATCGATCGTATCTTTACTTACTTCTCTCTGATTGTGATTTCCTATGCCGGGAAGGGACCTAGAAGTGCCTACTACTACACCACACTACACTTGGCTCTACACATTTACAGAGTAACCCTTGTCCAGTGCCCAGTAGAATTAAGAGGGCTTTAATCCTTGCTCTTTATCCCCATCATTGCCCAGGCTAACGGGGTCTTCCTTATTCAGGGGGGAGCCTCGAAAAGCACTATAAAGAGGAATTCACATTGGCGTGCATCCAGCAGGAATTGAACCTACGAATTCGCCAATTATGAGTTGGGCGCTTTAACCATTCAGCCATGGATACTTAGTGGGGATCCTCGTGCATGGTGAATAACCAAATTCCAATTGAAATGAAATCTTTAGGATAAATCAATGCAATTTAGAAGGAATTAATGAAAGGACATCAATTCAAATCCTGGATTTTTGAATTGAGAGAGAGCCATTTAAAGGCGGTTCTAACCCCATCCGTCTTCCATTGGCCACATTTAAAGGCAATTATTACAAACTGCCTTCAAATTATAAAAAAAACCGCCTTCAAAATACCACATGGGGTACGAAGGGTAGTTTCCAAGTTTGGAAAAGCCTCTGGAAGGCAGTTTTAGGTAGATTTTTCAAAACCGCCTTCCAATGCTTTTCAGTAGAAGGCTCTCCACTTGTGAGAATTACAATCCTCCATGCCATATCATTTACTGCTAATTTTCCATCAATACTAACATCAACAATCTTTCCATAATCAACATTTTTAACTTTCACTTTTCCAACCTTCTCTGGTTTGTTCATTTTAACAGCCATATATACTTTCCAAGTTCTGCCAAATTTCTCCTCATCATTGGTTGTCATCTTCCTACATTCTTCCCCATTATGCCCTAGCTGATTACATAATTCACATTTATTTGGTTTCCATTCAAAGGCTACATGTTGATGCACAATCACCTTATTTTCATTTAGAAACATAACTCTGTCAGGTACTTTATCCCCAATTTTCACATGAATATTAACCCTAGCATAGGATAGTCTTTCCTTCTCCAGTGTTGCTCTATCTAAACATATTGGCTTTCCTAGAGGATTAACTATTTTGCTAATTAGTTTAGGCTGCCAGATTGTAGGTAGATTAGGTAAATGTATCCAAACCGGGCCAGATTTCTCCTCATCATTGGTTATCATTGTCCTACATTCTTTCCCATTATGCCCTAGCTGATTACATTATTTGCATTTATTTGGTTTCCATTCAAAGGCTGCATATTGATGCACAATCACCTTATTTTCATTCAGAAACATAACTCTGCCAGGCACTTTATCCCCAATTTCCACATAAATCTTAACCCTAGCATAGGATAGCCTTTCCTTCTCCATTGTTGCTCTATCTAAACATATTGGCTTTCCTAGAGGATTAACTATTTTGCTAAGTAGTTTAGGCCGCCAGTAAAATGTAGGTTGATTAGGTAACTGTATCCAAATCGGGATAGAAAATGGCTCAGTAAGATCTATGTTAGCTGACCACAGCTTCATTATAAGGGGTTTTCCATAAAAAATTTGCATTGTCAAATTCAATAACATCATCTCTACACACAATAGTGTGAATTTTACTAGAAAAATGTCTTTCTTCAACATTCATACCTTAGTAATTTTCCGGCCCTAGCTCCTGAAAAAGAATCCCTTAGCCACTTTGAACGGTGGATTGTTTCCAAGGAATTTGCAACCACTAATGTCTCTCATTGTTTCGATCTTTCCTCAAATTCTTCTATGGTGATTACCCTCATCTTCATACCATTCACTTCAGATTAGGTAACTAAAACACACAATTGCATATCATAAATTACAAACAATACTTCTAGGCTACAACAAGAATTTCTTTTCAAAATTATGCATTTATTTCTTACATATTTATTACTTTAGAGAAAGTCTCATGTGAGACCGTCTCATAGTAAGCTATGATGAGACGAGGGATCAAATGCAATTATTAGTAAGTTAAACAAAATTTGCGGGTTATAAATTAAGATATTTTTGGGTTATAAGCCAAACCGAGTCAAGATCCACATACATAGCAGTCATTAATTGCCCCATTTTTTCTCTCCTTCTTCCTTTCCACCGCATCGCCTCTACTACATGCGCCTCCACCAAGCTTCGACCACACTTCTCTGTTAGAAAGGAGGCAATTGTTACTACTCACTAAGGCAGTAAGGCTTGAATTCTGACGAGATATGGGAAACAATTTATGAGATCTGAAACATCATGAGAAATAGGTGCCAGCGGTAATTGTAAGAGTGACAAAGGCCATCGATTGGATTCACAGGGTTTGTGGTTCCTTTTCCTCAATCTTGTCCTTACCGCAACTTCTTCGATATGATTAAGAGCAACTTCTTCTTCAAAAGGGGTGACCATGCGTGTTCAGAGTGCTCCTAAGTTCACTCTTTTTTCTAATCATGTTATTGATTATTGATTGTCTTCATGATTGATTTCGTATTATTCATTGTCTCATTTTTGTTCTAGTCTTTTATTTAATCTTTATTCTTTTACTGTAGTTCTATTCAACTTCAATACTCTGCCTCATTCGTAACCAGTGCTATGTAGTGGTGATGATTTATGTCATTTGGCTCATCATTGAAAAGATGTATATTACTGAAGAGTCTATTTAATAATCATGAACTACAACTCAAAAACTATGATCTAATCACTTAAAACTATGAACTAAAAATATATATTAGTCACACAATTTTGTTTACTACTAAAAATTCGGTATAATAACTATAATGAACTTAAAATTTTCATATTAATTATACAGTTTTGTCCGTATATAAAAAGTACAACTAATGTGTAAAAACTAAAAAAACGTATATTGGTTACACAAGTTTATCTATGAAAAGGTCTTATTAGTACTGCAATAATGAACTAATGCATTAAATTTAAGAACTAATCACTATAAACTATGAACTAAAAAATTCTTATCAATTATACAATTTTGTCCATACACTAAAATTATAATTCTAAAATGAAGAACTAATATATAAAACTATTACCTAATCACTTAAAACCATGAACTAAAAAAATTAACTAATGCATTGAAATAAAATATCAATCCCTATTAATTAATCTGTAAAAAAAGCTTACTAAATACACAATTCTATCTATACTGAAAATATAGTTTAATATAATGAAATAGCGTCTAAAAACTATTATCTAATCATTTAAAATGATGAACTAAAAATTTAATATCATTCACACAGTTTTGTCTATTACTAAAGTTTCTTTTGATAATAATGAACTAAAGACTAAAAGATGAAATCTAAAAACTGTATAACTCATATAATTGTGTGAATTATTAAATTTTTTATTAGTTATAATAAACTATACCTAAAAATTATGATTTAACTCCTTATCACTATGAACTAAAGAATTCATATCAGCTGGTATATAATTTTATTTATTACAAAAAAAAGTGTGTGTAATAATAATGAAGTAATTCATTATAATTGTGATTTAATCATTTAAAACTATAAACTAAGAAATTTATAAATATATTAAAAGTGTTTTTTATTAAATTAAAATAGAATGTAATTAGATATAAGTGCCACCTGGTGAAAAAAACAATCATAGCGTTAGTTGGTCTCCAGTTCAATTTTCCGCAATTGGACTTTTGTTGTTGGCACATACTCCACTAAGCCACCAGTCCCACCTTCTCACGTGTGTTCCCAGTAAATACTTCACACCTCTTCACGCGAGTTCCAGCACTCCACGTCTGCGCACGGTGCTTACTCGGAGAGATCCAAACTCTATCAACTATTTTATAAAATTGCATATAGGACCCTAGTCTCACCATAATTTATGGTGAGACGGTCTCACACAAGTCTTTGTAATTACTTTATGTCATTCGAATGGGTATAATTTAAAACACAATATTAATTGTAGTGCATTAGAAACTTTTAACTTTCACACTGCATTTTGTTAAATTAAATCATGCATTTATTCACCAAACACTCAAGACAAAACAAAAAAACGAGAACGTCTGGCTTCCTTCTTAAACTTTTCAATTACAACACAGTACAAGTCAAACATATTCAATTTTTCACCAATCAATCACAAAATAATCCGATCACAACAAAATTTTAGAAACATCTGAATCCAAACAAAAACATTATCAATTCCTACAAAACCTTTGTTAACATCAAAAACATAATCATCATCATGTTCCTAATTTCCAAGAGAAAACGAAGGAACAGAGTAACGAGTTTTCTTCATAAGATCAGCAAACATTCTATCAATTAGCTCTTTTGTCCTTGGATCATTTATCACATCTAGAGTTGTCATTGCAACCTCAAAATATTCGTTGGTAATTTTCCGCACAATAGGACCTACATTCGCTCTCTCCAAATTCTTCACCAAACTCTATGTGAGGACCTCCATGTCGCGTTTGAACAAAAGGCAAGCTTTGTGCACAACCTAAAAAAATTCAGAAAACCAATTACTAAACACAACTAAACAGTAAACAAAAAAAAGAAAACACTCACACACAACATCATTAACTACAGCTTACTAAATGCTAACTTATGCACTACTTAAGTAAACAAATGCATATTATAAGTTAACAAAAATTTACACTGGCAACAGCTCTATCGATACTCTTATTGGTTATCATTGTAGCTGCAATGGAGTACTTCATGAATGTGGGCTCCTCAACATCAGCTGTGGGAATAATAACACTTGGAGTATCGGCTCTCTCAGATTCAATGGAAGATTTTTCTTTCAACTTTCCACCTTTGCTCACAGGATACCCAATTTGAACCATTACCCCTCTGTCATATCCCATATTTTGAAGCACATGAGCCCTCTTTAATAAGGATTGGTTCGACTAGTGTATGTACAGTGGCAATATGATAGGATCACGCTGGCCTCTAAACGGAAACCTGTAGATGAAATTGAGCAACATCATAAATACATAACCACTGACAGAGGAAATGTGTTTACTTTCAAATTTAAAATTACCAACTCCTTTACACATACGATTCAACACCAGAGTATACAAATCAAGTTGCTTAATAGTTCCAACATTTTTCAAGGCACCTAGAAGTTTCATATCTACAATATTCCTCGTACTAAAAAAAATAAGCAACACATGAAAAAAATCATACACAGAAAAACTAACTTATAGACATTTAATACAGATATTTGCAACATATAACTAAAACAAATGTATATTATAACACCAACCTCACACTAAAGCACAACTTTACTGTAACATCATTTCATGTAACATGTACATTATTTTACTAAACAAGTGCAATGTCTAATTCAAAAATAACAATCAACAACAGCTAAAACTATAATCTACAGAAAAAACTCATCCAAATGCACAAAAAAAGAATTTAACTCTAGAAAAATGAACATAACACGAAACACAAAACAATGAATATACCAGACAAACTCTCGGGCTTAGCTACAACAATTCTTCTCCTTTGAACTCTCAGACTTAGCTAAAACATGTCGGATCACCTTCTCTATAAGAACATTGTTTGGCCCTTGTCATTAGCTAAAGATGGTAGTATTTTAAAAGCATACAAAACATGCACAATAGAATACGCCAAATTTGAAGCATAACCGCCGGTGAGGATAAGGAAACAAAGACATTTACAGAGAAGAAACATCGATGAAATGCAGAACAAAATACACGCATCGGTGGTGGCAGAATGACAACAAAGACTAGCGTAGAGAACGGTGGAAATGCATTGATGGAGCGGCGGAGATTACGAGAGGGTGGAGGTAACAATAGGCAGAGGTTGCGAGGAAGCGAGAATACCAATAACATAAAATGAAAAATGAAAAAAATTTGTTATTTAGTATATAAAGCTTAGATTTTAGTTAATTACAAAATAAACCCATTTTGCAATCAAGTTATCGACATATCTAATCCCTAAAAAATATCACCTTTTTTTTAAAATTTTCTTTTAAGAGAAATATTCCCATAGCTTTCACTTATAGGTGGAATTGGGAAGATATGCATCACCCACTAAAAGTTTATCAAGATTGAATTTATATAAATTGGTTAATTTAAACACATCTCAAATCCATTTAAAAATGTGACGTAAGTGTATGTATTCATCTTATATTCATCTACAACTCTTATAATATTACCATTAATTTTTAATTGTATATATCTAGTTTAAATAATAAAACCATAACTATAGAGTTGAGAAAAATAAGACCGCAATTCAAATTATGACCATTGTCATATGATTGATTTATTGTGAAGATGGGATTTCATTGGACACCACGAGCTTGTCCTCCTAATTTACAGGCCCAAAGACATCATGATCAACCCCTCTACCATTACATCAAGTTAAGGTGTGGAGACCCATGGTGAAGGCTTCACATTTTTGTATATAATAACTATTTAATAAGATTAAAAAAATATTTGATCAATAATAGTTCATGTTATTTATAGGAGTGGGTACCCATATATTATAAAATGGAAAGAATTCTAACTATACTTACTCTTTAATACAAACAAATCCATATAATATACAACCCCCAACCATGCGAAACTAAAGTTAAAAGACAACACCTCGTGACCAGTGAACTAGATAGGCAAACCCCAAACGTGCACCGAATGTGCAAAAAGAAAGCAACCCTGAGTTAGAAGACGGTCAGCACCCACGATCATCTCCTCAAGGTCACGAACTAGCAAGCATGAGAGCAATGTGTACCATAATTAGCGAAGATCACGCAATGCACCAATAATAAATAGAGATACAGAGCAAGGAGACATGTATTGTAACATCTTCTGATAAAAATTTCTATAAGATAGAACACTAATTTAGGCATCATAGCCGGCTCTCTGGGACATCCCAGGGACTTTGTTTTGTAGGGAAACCAAGCAGGCACATTGCCTCATGCTAATTCTAGACATTATATTAGCCTAGAAGGATCCCCCACATCAATGGAACTGTCTATGGGGATAAAAAAATGTCTCTCTTTCTTGGCCTTCAAAATTCCTGGGAAATGCCGAGGTTCCCTAATCAAGGTATATTCCTTGACATATTCATGAAATTTTCAACAGTGACGAGGCAAATCCCAATGATGATGCACGGACAATGGGGCGGAAAGGACAATTGTGACAACAACGAGTCTTACACCAACAATGTTTATCCTAATCCTACTAGCGAAGGTATGCCCCAACGCATCAAACCTTATGCATGCATGCAATTAAAAACATGTACATAACCTATTGTATACTCACTCGCTATGATACTAGTTATCACGCCTAGCATAAAGACGTAGTTATAAGTAACATAATAGTCTGGGAAATTGTGTGCATCATAAAGAGACAAATGGTATGACAAGTACCAAGCATAATACTGCAGTGTAAATCGGAATAAAGGGTCAATTATAAAGGACTAATAAACCCTCACTCTGTTTTCGGGTCGGAAAACCCAAGATGGACATTCATACAAATGACTACTGCAACAAAACGATGCCCTTAACCTAGTAAATTATATTGAGGAATGTTGCACTACTCCAAGTAGCAAACCTATTACAGTAGATAGAATAAAAAACAAAGTCTAACATACTGGGCTATCCTGCTTCGTAGATGGTGCAACAGCCCCCGCTGCATCATCACGTAGCTAGCAAGCGAGCCACCACTTCATCACTCTAGGTGTCCCTTCATAAAAGGTAACTCAACCTCAAAGTAGGCAAGTACACCGGGAATCATAGCCCATTAGCCAATTATCAATGTCCCGACACACTTTATCCCGTTCGTCATAGTTGACAGAAATCTTAAACCCATGTAGATACGTTAACTATGCATCCTAATATTCCCCTAGAGCCAAGCCATCGTGAGTCTAGGCTTTACCTTGTGGTGGTTCCCCTCAGCCCTCATCGTCAATGGTCTCACAGATGGAGTATCCTCATCTTCATCAACATTGAAACTACATTTGCTAATCCCAATCACTGATCCTAGCAGGCATAGGGAAAGATAGATTAATCACGCATGCATAACGCATAGAACACATGGAACAAAGAATATTAAGAACCCTCCACTTACAGCTTGCATGATCTTTCCGAGAAAATCCCGTAAAAGATATTAACCCACCCTGCGCCACCGACAAGAGAAATAATCCCTCCAAACAACCCATCCAAGATGAATTACCAGTCCAATAAGGTCTTAGGCATGAAATCCAAACACCTCGGAGTCCCACGCCTTATTTTTCATAGGAAGTCTACAACTTACACACATACACAACAGTTTTAATAAAAACACACAACCACCAATATAAAGGCAGTAAGGATGATGTGGCTTCGTAAACATCTGAAAAATCTCCAGCTTCTCGACATAAGTAGATACACATCCCATCCTTTGCTAACCCAAAGACGAAACGAATAGTGCAGTCATGCATGCACCTGGAAACATCCCGCCCCTAGATACTAGGGGGAATTCAATTCATCTTTATCAAACCACCCACCAAGCATAATAAACACCTTATAAATATAAGTACGAAGGATGATGTAGCCCCGTATGCCTGGAACATTGCCATCCTTGTAACACTAGCATAGACCCCACCTACACACACACCCCCTCTTATAAACCCACCATTGACTTACCCTTGTCCCGACACTAATAAAACCCAGCACAAACACCAGTAAAGCCATATAAACAAGCACAAACAACAAATAGCAAACCCCCCAAACGTTAGACATAAGCCCATAGGATATAAGTTAGCACACTAGAGCAACTTAAGTAACCCTCATCCCATTATACTTAAAGAAGCTCACCAAGCCACAAACACAAAGCCAAGAAAACACAAATAGTTCCTTTCAAAACAAAAGACATTAAAAGATCTTAAAATAATACAAGCAATTTTATAAGATTGACATTAACACAAAACACTAGCCAAAACAACTAGGGCATCCCACTGTTTATTGAGTCTAGAGACCCAGTCTCCGCTTCCAATATTTCTTCTAGTTTCTATCACATGTGCGAATAGACTTCATTATGTGTGGAACCAGTGGCCTCCATACGGCGCATATGCTTCACCTAGTAAGCCCTTCGATCAATAATATGCCTACACTCTAATCGACCTAGCGGCATTCTCATCAAGTATACGGAGTATGCATAAGTCTCTAGTTTTCATTTTAAACCATCTACTTTTCGTTCCAAAATGAAAACACGATCCTTCCAACACTCTTCATTGGGATTCTTACGCAAACTCCAACTAAGCTCGGCATGTAGGTTACTTTACACCACGTGTTGCTCCCTCAATAGACTATCAGCTCTCGACACCACTCTTTAGCTCGAGTACAGAGATGTTCCTCATTCTCTACTTGCATTTCTAACCTCTCATACTTCATTAAGAGTTGAATAGATAATTCATGTTCCTCACCTAATTCATGTTCCTCACCATAGCGCCCCTTCCATTCTTATATTCCTGTTGTTAACTGAAAACATTACTTCTGGTTTTCTTTTCCTTTGAACAATATCATTAAAGCAGTCACCCTGCTTTGATATGATATCCTACATATGATCACCCTCATACAATTTCCTCACCAAACAATTCTGCCACTCTTCTTCATGTTGCATAACAACCACCAATTCCTCTGAATTTGGAGTCCTTGTTCAATCATATGAGCATCATATTCCTTCAAGTGCATAATACCTCACTCCATGTGGTGATCTCATCCCAATACAACACCAATAAATAACCCTCAAAAATAGTTTTCTCACCCATCCACCCATTTCTATCTGCCACTCTTTGGCTTTAGAAGAGATCCCTGAACCATTAAGCCACACATGTACTTAACCTAGGTCCGATATACAAATACCTATTGCGTTAGTCAAGTTGGCATAATAATCACCCATAGGAAGTACACCCCCACAACCCGCCTGATGGAACCTAGTCGACAAAACCATATCTTGAGAATGCATAACACCATTCTTTGATAAATACCCTACCTATACATCACATAAGTACCAGTAAAAATGAGCTTAATATAACAAATAGGAAATAAAAATTTTAATAACCACTAGATTTACAATCCAAAATACAACCACATATATCCTACCTTAGGACTAAATGTCGTATCCCTGCTTCCAGAACCACTAGGCACACCTCCCCCCTCCACTATAATCACACTGGCACCAAAAGCCTCAGTAGTAGTGCCACCCTAAAACTCACCATTAACCTTTCCATGATCAATGGTAGAAGCACATTTATCAACCCCCCCCCCAACTTTTCAGCCCCGCCGGGGTAGGAAAAATGCCAATCCCTTCTAGTCCCGTAAGGGGAAAGTGATACAGAAGTGACAGATAAAGAACAAGAATAAGAATGGAAGAGTTAAGAGGATAATGGAAACAGAGAAAATTGTAGTAAAAGGGGTAGCTAATGATGGTGAAGTTGCAAATGCTTGTATGGAACAAACTATTTGGACTACTTTTCAGACAAGAAATAAGGGTAAATGGAGAAATCTGATGGTGGCAGGTTTGATAGGGTGGAAAAAAGTAGACAACTGGAAACTATGGATGAATTACTTGGTGCAGAAGGGAGTAATGGAGATAAGGGTGGTACAGATGCTAAAGCCTTAGGGATTTGGCAAGATCCCCCTAGTGAATAAGGTTTTGTAACATGATCGCAGCATGGAATGTAAGGGGCCTGAATAAAATAGCAAAGCAGAGAGAGGTTAGAGCTTACCTCAAAGGTTTAAACTGTATGTTTGATATCATTACTGAAATTAGAGTAAAAAAAGAGCAAGTTGATGGGATCAGGAAAGGTTTTGGTGATAACTGGAAGTTTTTGGATAATTATGAAGAGCATCCAAATGGGAGAATATGGATAATGTGATATTTTAGAAGGCCTGAGGTACAAATAAAGAAAAATTTTGATCAAATAATGTTATGTGAGGTGACAAAAAATGGGGAACTACTGTTCTGGATTACTTAAGTTATGCATGAAATCAACTGACACATAGAAAAGCATAGTGGAGGAACATAGAGCAGTCTCAGCAGTATGTGTGGGGGCCTTGGATTGTACTCGGGGACTTCAACAATGTACTAAAAACTGAAGATCAGATTGGTGGAACTAAGGTTCAGTTGAATGAATTTATGGATCTGAGGCAAATGATGGTTAGATCAAGCCTTAGTGAATGTGACAGTGTGGGGGAATACTATAAATGGTCGATTAGACAGGTTAATGGGGTTATCTACTCCAGAATTGATAGAGAAATAGCTAACTCAGATTGGCTCCGAAAATTTCCTAAAGCTGTAGTGGAAAATATAGACCCTGGGTTCTCAGACCATTCCCTACTCAGGTTAAAGGTGTTTGAGAAGAAGGTTAAAAGGTGTAGGCGGTTTAAATACCTAAACTGTTGGGTGGAAAAAAGAGAGGTTGTGCTATTGAAATGGTTGGAGTAAACCATTTAATGGGAGTTGGGAGGTCATCGTCGAACCTCTTAAAGTTAATATTTATAAGTACTAAATGCTTCCTATCTATAACTAAGTAGATAATAGCAAGTCGGGGTCGTTCACGAAAAGAGAGATCTTTCAAAGGGTTTAAACACATAAAGTGGATAACATACTAGATATACATGTACATATAAAAGCAAGTAAATGAGGGGGGTTTGGTTGGTTTTCATAAATTATAAATTGAAAGGCAAGCAACTAGCAAAGAAAGTTAACAATGCCCACAAATGGTAAAATCAACAATTGACAAAGTCTTGGGGGAAATTGATCCTCACTTCCAAACCTCTTATTCATTCACTCATCCATTCACATTTAATGCCTATGGGTAATTTTATCACTTCCATATTGAATATCGACATTCATTTCTTCTTAAGAGTATTTTGCAAACCTCATTAAAAATCACTTTAGACAAACAATGCCTAAAGGTATTTCATCAATGGCATTTCACACGAAGAACCATAGATTTGATAACAACAAGCATTCTACCAAATGCATAGTCATCTAACCAAATAAAGCATTCATTGGGCTAAACCTAGAACAAACCACATTTAAGATTCAACCTTTCATTACTTCTATAGGAAAAGTATGATAACAATCCACATTAACATACTCATCTAGCAAGATTCACTTCACATTATACACAAGAAGTTATAATTTCATGTTCTTGGATTTTCATGTCAAAGGAGCTAAGAAATTGTACACTTTCCTAACACCCTAACATTTCAATCATACAAACATTTCATATTCTCAAACAACCAATGGAATAAATTAAGTAAAATTCAACATTAATGGCACAATAAATGCTAAGCAACAAATGTTCATAAATGAATAAAATAGAGAATCTCACTACATGGGTTTGGAAGCTTCAATCAATTTCTCCCAAGTACAAAACTAACCTAGATAATGAAAACACATAATTAACCTACAAAAACTAAGAAAAGAAAGGGGAAAACCTAGGGATTTCAGTCCCCAAGCGTGCAGAAGAAGAAGAGAGGAAAGAGAAGCTGATAAGGTTTGGTATTTATATTACAAAAAAAAGAAGGAACTATTTCTGGCCATATGACACGGCCAATTCTTTGTGACTCACGACCAAGTCAAAATTTAGTATCTTGATATATTTCCTCTTTTTGTCTCAAGTCCTCCTCTTCACTTCACTTATCTTTAATTCCTCAAGTCTTCAAAAGCTCAAATGCAAGTCTTCAAATCTTCAAAGCTAGTCTTCAAAGTCTTCAAACAATTACCTTGTGACACAAAATCCCCTATAAAAGTAATAAAAGAGTAAAAGTTTCTCTTAACTCTCCTAAGAGAATTTCAAGGCAAAATACAACATCTAGAGCACAAAAGTGTACAAAAAGGAATCCAAAAGGTCCCGAAATACCCATATAAAATGGATACATTAGGAATCCTATGTATGTGCTATAGAAGAAAATTATTAGGCTCTAGAAGGATCTTTATAATCACACCCAATAAAATTGAGGGATAGGAGAAAAACTGGAGAAAGTCAGGGAAGAGTTAGCTGCAGCACAAAAAGATCTGGAAAAGCAGAAGATGCATAAAGAGAGAATTACAAGGGTGATAAAGGGAATTGAAGAGGTGCAGAAATGGAATGATGTTGATGAGAAAGTAGAAAAAAAAAAGTAAAAAATAGATTGGTTGAGACTGGGAGATGGAAATACTGCTTATTTTCATGCTTCAGTCAAAGCAAAATAAGGTGGTTGGACTGCTAAAAGTGGTAAAGAAAGATGGGACTGTGATCACAAATCAAGCAGATATGGGGGCTAGAGTTCTGGAGTTTTACGGGCAACTCATTGGTAAAGATGCAGACATGTCAGAAAGTGTGGACATAGAAGTGATCAGAAGGGGAAATGTGTTGAGTAATAACAGTGGGACAAATTTGATTTTGCCTATTACTACTCAGGAAGTTCAGGGAGCATTGAAAAAGCATTGGTAACTTGAAGGCACCAGGTTATGATGGGTTTAACTCAAACTTTTTCAAAAACAATTGGGTTGTAATGAAGGAGGACTTGATGCTGGTAGTGGGAGAATTCTTTGAGAAGAGTAAACTATATAAACCAGTGAATGGGACCTTAGTTACTCTCATTCTAAAATACCATGCTGCTGTAAAAGTTTAGGATTTAAGGCCTATATCTTGTTGCACGAAGTGTATAAGATTATATTCAAAATCTTAACTAACATGCTTGGTAAGGTGATCAGTGAAGTTGTCCAGCTGAACTAAGCATCTTTTGTGCCTGATAGAAGCATACGTGATTATATTATGATGTCCTATGATCTAGTGAGGGGATATAGTAGGAAATCGGGTGGTCCAAGATTCACAATACAGATGGATATTCAAAAGTCTTATGATACTGTTGATTGGGATGCAATGGAGAAAATTATGAGATACATGGGAATACTTGAGCAGTTCATAGATTGGGTAATGGTAGGGGTTAGATATGTTTCCTACAAGTACATGATGAATGGAAAATCCACTACTTTCATCCAATCTAGGAAAGGATTAAGGCAGGGGGTATCATTTCTCCACTGTTGTTTGTACTAGTCATGGAGTATATGACAAGATGCCTGCAAAATGCTGAACAAAAACCTAGTTTTAAGTACCATCCAAGATGTGAGCTATTTAGGATTATAAATTTTAACTTTGTTGATGATGTTCTATTGATGTCTAGAGGTGAGGAAGAAGCAGTATCAATCTTGATGCAGGCTTACCACAAATTTGGAAAATCAACATGACTTGAAGTGAGTAAGGGAAAATGCAAGGTGTATTTTGATGGAATGGAGGAAGATTAAAAGGAGAAGATTCTGGCCATTACTGAATTAGAAGATGGCAGTTTTCCTTTCTGGTACTTGGATGTTCCCTTTGCTAGCAGGAAGTTAACTGCTGAGATGTGCCAACCATTATTAGATTAATTTGCTGGAAGAATCAAACATTGGAGTACTAAGTTGTTGAGCTACGTAGGTAGATTTCAAGTGATCAAGAGTGTGCTCTTCTCAATAAAAAAAACTACTGGATGCAGGATTTCCCTATGCCTAAAGTTGTGCTAAAGTATATAGAGGCTCTATGTAGGTCTTACTTGTGGAGTGGTGGGAAAATATAATCAGGAAGTCACCAGTAGCATGGGAGAAAGTCTGTGAACAAAAAAACTTAGGAGGACTGAATGTCATTTCACTGGTTGAATGGAGTTATGCTAGTATGAGTAAGGTCTTATGTAATCTGTGTAGAAAGTCAGACAGATTATGGATCAAATTTATCAACTCTTACGACGTAAAAGGAGATGATGTGATGACTTGCAAATTTCATGCAGATGTATTATAGCTGGTCAAAAATCTGATCAAATGCAGGGTAGAGTGCAAAACATGGAAGCATGGAGACAATAGAAAATGGGGAAGAAATTTAGCATCAGAAAATTTTATTAGGATTTAAAGCCTGAAAATATAGTAACTGCGTGGAGGAAACTGTTCTTTGGTAATGCTGCTAGACCAAGGGCAGTGTTTATAATGTGGATGTTATGCCATGGCAAATTGCCTACCAAAGATAGATTAGCAAAGTTTGGGTGCCATGCGGAGAGGGGTTGTGTTTTATGTGATAATGATGATTCTATCCAAAATATGTTCTTTAAATGCAGAAAGACAAACAAGGTATAGGTAGAAATACTGAGGTGGATGTAGAGGAGTAGGAAACCAGGAGAATGGAGTGCAGAAATGGCTTGGCTGCTGCAGCAGTGCAAGGGAAAAGGCTGGAAAGCTCAGATGATGAAGCTTACTATTATTGAAACTGTATATGGTATTTGGAAGTGGAGAAATGATATCTATTTCAGTGAAAAGCCAAGGGAGAGGGATGTTTTCAAATATATGGGGGGCATTATGTATAGGAGCTGGGAAATACCAAACTTAAAGAGCTATTGTGCTAAGTTTATGTTAGAATGTGAGTAGAGGGAATTTTTTGTAAAAGATATTGTCAAAGTTTTGAAAATCAATGAAATTTTTACATGTTTCCAAAAACAAAGATGTTAACCTAATAGACTTGGTCCCCACAGATGGTGCCACTGATGTGGTATGAACTTCTTGAATTACGGCGGCAATCTTTAATGGTGTAATTCCAAGATTGATGCTCTTGTAAGAACCTCCTAGATTAGGTACAGGATTATGCTTCGATGCCAAATTTAGTATCTCTCAATTGTATGTGAGTGAGGGTACTTGTTCTTACTTACCTTGTGTCTTTCATCTCTTCCCTATTCAAAGGTGTTTTCCCCGCATTCATGGAAGTTCATGCCACATAAGACACGTTTGGAAGTACCAACTTAGAAACTGTGATGGCCACCAATGTGTCTGGATACCAATCAACCAGCTTCGATGAATCCTTTGGTATGATCTACAAGACAACAAGCCATGGGAGATCCCAGTGGAAAACTCTTCAATGCCTAAGTAAAGTGTATCAATATGTACATGGTATTTATACAGTATAACCTAGTAGTATTTGTCTCCAATAATAGATCTTAATTTCCACTAAATGTGGTCGTTTAGCCTATATGTTTCTGATGCCTTTATTGGGCTAAAATAGGTCCAATACAGTGTTTGACCTTTCCCTAGGCTGAACCACCATCAAGATCCCCTAGAAAACTTAAGAAATCCCCGAGACCCTCGAGATGATGAACCAAGGGGTCAAGTTCTTAGGTTTTTGATACCCTCTGCTCATTATCTCTAGCCTCGAGCTGGTGTTTAGTTTTCTTATTTCTAACTTTTATGGAATTTGAAAAGATGCGTGTTCCTGCTAGTTGTGCAAAAAAGCACGTGAGCAGCGGCATTTTCTAAAAAAGTATGACAATATTCTCATGCCTTTTCAAACTTTATGTATTTCCAAGGTAATCATTATCCTGCCGCCATTTTAAACTTCTTAACCGCCCACTTACTTCACTTCTCTTCACTTTATTTTTAGGTATTTTCAGAAGACTTTCACAGTGTTCTAATCCTCTTCTGATTTCTCACTCTCATTAATATTTTCTTCCTTCATCAGTAAGTTCTCTTAACTTTTCATCTTAGCTTTTTCTATTTTCTTTTCATAATGGCTATTTCCGGTGAGGAGTCTACTGGAAGTGAGCGATTCAGTGACATTAGGTCAGAAAGGGGGGAAATTTAGTCGCCTGGAAAGGTGAACTCCAGTGTTGAGCTTAGCGATTCCAAATGCTTCTATGGGGATTATGACAAGGATGATGAAAATTCTGGTCATACTAACTATATTCCACCGATATTACAATTACCAACATGCCCCCCAAAGGATACCTAAATTTTTGGCCCACGTGTATGGGAAAATCATATTAGAGAAGGTCATCCCAGCTTGGGGATATCGAGTTTAGTATCCTGACTCGTGAAAAAGGGAATTCCTCAAGAGTACCCAAAGGGGAGGAGGATAGTGTCCACAAGGAGATATCTCATACCCTCAAGAAGGAAGAGAATTGAGAGCCCACAGTCTCTGAGTGGTCCTGGTCAAATGCATAAATCTTATCTTTGTTACCTGCTAGTCAAAGGATTCCTCCTGATGCCGACTTGCAATTATTAGGAATGGATGGTTTCCTAAAAATCCCCTAGAGGGGGGTCACTTCTATAGCTAAAACATCTTTGGTCAGGGCTCTATTTCCCTTTCCCCCCCCCCCTTGATATTCTTGAAGATTCTCAAGGATATCCAAGTGAGCCCTACCTAAGTTCACCTTAATGTGATAATAACCATCATGTTATTCATGACACAATGCCATAAACTTGAGTTTGAGCCCGAGTATGAATTGTTTCATTCTCTGTATAGTGTGCCTTTGAGCGGTAGGTCATTGGATAATATCATCACACTTTCCAATAGGTAGAGAAAGCATAAAACTTTCAATGTCCCTAACCATTCAGGCAAATGGAGGGAAAATAGAAAAGACCTCACCTTTGACTGTACTAGATATAAGGTCCCCCAATGGAATCTTGATGTTACAGACGAGGCCTCGAGGGAAGAGAAGTTTATTTGTCCCAACTATCTTGAGAGTGACAGGGATTGTCTATTAGCCTCATCTCTTTCTTATACTTCTTTCTCTAACCAGGATAATACGGTTGGCGGACAAATTTGGCCACACAAAATTTATGAGAAATATGTCTATGAAAAGATAAAAGAGAGAAAATTGTTGAGGTTACGACATTCGACCCCCGAGGGTGAACTTAAGATGGGAAAGAAACAAAAAAAGGATTGGTGAGAAGAAAGATAAACCTCAATCTTTTCTGAGATAATTCTTTCGAGAGTCCTCTCTCCAAGTAACACCTGAAAATTCTGAGTTCTCAAAAGTCCTCAAAGGTGTCATAGTATTTAATATAACTACTTTTGTATTATAATATTCCTTTTCCCTTTCTAATTCTCTCATTTTGTTTTCAGTGGGCAGGAGCCTCGGTTCAGCCATTGCCAAGAAAGATGAAGGCCATGACCCGTAAAAGATTAATTCCCCTTTTCCTCAATAGACTACAACTTCCGAGGTGGCCAAAGCAAAAAGGAAGAAAGAAGATGGTCTTTCTTCCAAGGAATCCTGCATAAACGGATCTCATGATAAGGGCCCACAGGAGCCCCCTATTCAAGTCCTCTCGACTAGGATTGCAGCTCTTTGCTCGAACATCCTTGCCACCTCCTCAAATTCTCCTGTCCTATGAGTAAATGTCATTGGAACTTTTTCTAAAGACCCCCAGGTTCATTCGCTCTTTTAACAAGATTTTGAAGCTTTTGGATATCTTATTTGATTTTTCTAACCATCTTTCCATTTCTCAGGTGGCTCAAGATTTTCATCTAGCATTCTTCTCTCTTTCCTTCCTCCTACAAGCTTTAGATTCCAGCTATGCCATGCTTCATTGGGAACTTGAGCAAAAGGATATCGAGATTTCCTCGCTTAAGGAGACCTGAAGCCCCGAGTCTAAAGCTCTCCTGCTGGAATCTTTCAAAGATAAGTTTATGCAAAGTCAAGAGCTTTTTTATCTCTTCGTCGAGCTTCTCAAGATGGCTAAGAGCGCTAGACACACCTCCTTAATTAATGAGATCATTTAGCCTAAGATGACCTCGTCTCTATCCAATGACGAGATCAATTTTTTAAAAGAGCTTATCGACTTGGATTTTGTTATGGCTCTAGACTTCAAGTGGGATGAAGCAGTCAACCAGGGAATCTAAGTTTTACCTTTCTTAGCTTCTTGAAACCCTCTAGTCGGTTTTATTACGATGAGGAGATTCGTGCTCTTCATGATGCCACCCACGAGAAAGAGCTGCAAGAGACTAATTCTAAATCTAATGTTGAGGCTCAAACCAAGAAGGAACCTCGCAGGGTAGGGGAAAATATGTAACTTGCATGTTTGGCTTCCTTATGTAATTTTGATTTCTTTTATAAACAAGAATTCCCCTTTTTTATATTTTTGGTCTATCTTTTACCTTTGTAGCTTAACACACTGCAAAGGAAACTTCAACTTGTTTGCGAGGATTTTTCCAAGACTCGAGTAGAGCTTGACGCAACCAGAGGGAATTTGATGAAACCTATGTTGGTTCTAAATAAATGCTCCTAAGAATTAGAGCCTTGGCGAAATAAGACTCATCCTTAGATGGTGAATCTTTTGAAGAATGCCTCTGATCTGACTGTTGAGCTAAATTCCACTAAGGAGGATCTAAATTTCACAAAGGAAGAATTGAAGTCTTGGTAGAGTGATGAACATCTGCCTTTTAAGGATCTTTTGAGGGATTTTGAGAGACAAAAGTATAATGGTTTCGTACCTCTTGAGGTTGTTGAAAGATGTGATCCTAATGAGATGCATTATTAAGAAACATTGTGGCACACATAATCAATAAATTTGGATCCTTGAAAAGATGTTTTGTGGATGCCAATAGCCTGCATAGCCTCTTAGCTCGTCTCATAGTCATTAGCTAAAGTGAAGTTTATAAGTTTAAGTCCAAAGTGGAGGAAATGGTGAAACTTCACAGAGTATGTTTAAATGAAATTGCAAGGTTGGATAAAGCTTTATCAAAGAAGAACACAGTCGTTGACAAAGATCCCTCATTAGTTGAATCTGTCCTTGCTGAGAATACTCGATTTACAACAGAAATCAAAGCATCAAAGAAAAAAAGTCAAAGAATTAGCGGAGAAAGCTGCACTTTATGATGTGATCCTTCGAGTTCATAACATGTACCACAGTTTCACTTATCTAAGACTTATAGATAATGACTTTCTTCCTAGATTTCTACTTAGGGCATCTAAACATTGGATTGTTGACCGCGAGGTATACTCAAAATGAACTCCTAATGAGAGAGAAGCCTCTGGTGCTATCTTAGAATGATTACGAGAGTTGCAAGATTTGCTCCATGCTTACCCCCGCCCCCTCCCCTTGAGAGGATGAAGATCTTGGTCAGTGGTTAAGAGATGTAAAAATTGTGGATCTTCGGGCATCACTACTAAACGGTCCATGAACAAACGTTGTAGAGACAAAGACCTCCAAATAAAGGACTTAGGAGATAGGCCTTTATCAAAATGCTCTCGGTCAAAGATCGTGATAGATCCACCTGAGTATCCTGAAGAGGAAAAAAGTGTAACCTTCAGCATACAGCTAGTATCAAGATGAAAGAACTCGAGCAACTCAAAAGTGGAATTGAGGAAGTTAGCTCCATGAAATAGGAAAATAGGTTAATCGAGTCCCTAATAATATATTTGTAACTTATCCTCCATGATTCATATATCAATAATTCTAACATATCTTATAGCAATAACTGCTTAGTATTAACAAGACGAACTCATCATGCATTATATTGTCAATTCAGCATATGATATACCAAATTCACATACATCTGACCCATTAACTTAGATTAAGTAGATTATTAGCAAAGATGTGATTCTAGTAGCGTATCAGCAAATATGCTAACATAGTAGCTTATCAACAAAGGTATGAATTGAGTAGCTTATTAGCATATCACTCAATTATCAATCATAGTGTGTAGCATAAAGAATGCTGCTTGTCATGCGGAAATTTTCATTCATCATATATAAGGATTATCAACTTTCATCATGATTCATCAGCCGTAGCGCATGGAATTCAAAGCTGGAACTATTACAAAGAGTGTCATTTATCAACATATCACTCGTGTCTTCAGGAGTGCTGTTTATCATCATGTCACTCATATCTTCAAGAGTGGCACTCTTGCTACTACTCGTATCTTCAGAAGTTCCACTTATCAGCATGCTACTCGTATCTTTAGAAGTGCCGCTTATCAGCATGCTACTCGTATCTTCAAGAGTGCCACTTATCACCATGCTACTCGTATCTTCAAGAGTGCCACTTATCAGCATGCTACTTGATGTGCACTTTATTTCATGTATTAACCAATGCATTCGGTATAATAATTGGCATACTTTACTTGTTGGATTGCTAGTTCTAGCTATGTTTACACGACAAAGGGTTTAGGCTTCCATGTTTGGTTTTCTTGTCTAAATCCCAAGTTTTGTAGACTTAATTGATACTAGTGGACACCTTGTATCCATGACACCTAGATATTCCTTCGTGATCTCATTAGTAGGTTACTCATGGGTACTTTTCATCATCTTTATAGAAGGCCATTGGCAAGAATGGTAGAAGATACCGAAGGTCATTCACAAGAATGGAAGTAGACTGAATGTCACAAACTCTAAAGCATGGTAGTAGATGGATTGATCCCAAGAAAGGCGGATTCGAAGTTCAAAGAGGTCAAGGAAGAAGTGGAGGAATTGTTGTCCAAAGGTTGCACACTATTTTTGGAAAGATCCGAGGAAAATCAGCCCTTAAGAGTGATACCATTGGATTTTTCTTCTCGAACGCTATAAAATCGATTATAAGAACTCTCGAATCGGATCAATGATTCATCCGTAGTGGAGCAAACAAGTCAGCCGGCCAAACCAGGCACGGCCAGCACGGACCACACAAGGCCAGCATGAGGCTAGACCTAGCATTACCTATTCCAAGCAACATGGCCCATTTTAGGGGTCTTTGGCACGAGCCGTTCCAACCAGCACGGGTCGTGCCAAGCCCCAGCACGAACCATACCAATCCCAGTTGTACGTGTTCCACGTGTTCTTCTTGTCACTCCAAAATTTGGCTAAGTATGGGCACAGACCGTTCCATTTCACTTGGTATGTGTCATTTCAAGTCACAAATGTCAAGACCATCACATGGGGTATGAAGAATGATGCGCCACATGCCAAGATACTAAGCAAAATGAGGTTCTGGTTGACGACCCATTCCAAATGACACAACCTACAAATCATAAGACCAAAAATGGAGCTCCAACCGATGGCCCATGTCGGTTAACACGGATTGCGCTAGCATGAGGCTCACGGCCCGTGTCATGATCGACTGACTATGTCGGTACGAGGCATTCAACCTGTGCTAAGACTAACGTCTTGCGCCAGCACGAACGTACCTCGGTCAGCACTAGTCATGCCAGGATTGATGTCTCACGCAAGTACGGATATACCTCGGTCAACATAGGTCATACCAGATGCTACTCCCCGTGCCGTTTGTGGGTGGTGGGTTTTGTTGCCTATTTTGGGTCTATTTTTAGGCCCAATTCCCTAGTACTATATATATATATATATATACCTTTGACTCTACTAGGGTTAAAAGAGAAGGCTCATTTTTAGATTTGAAGAATAGGGTAGAGAGAGAAATTAAGGAGCTCTTCCTTCTCTCTAGAATTTCTTCTTTTCATCTTTTTGTTTTTGCTTTTCCCTAAGGCATTGAATCCAATGAAATATTTGGGTTCAATTCTTAGGGATTAGTTAATTAAGCTTGGGATTGTATGTGTATTCATGGATTTAATTTGGCTTTTTCAGATTTGTATTATAATATTTTATGTCTTATGAATATTTGTGCTTGAACTTGTGTTTTCCACTATTGTGAAATCTATTCTATGTCATTATTATGATTCATCTATGCATTTATGGTAGTAAAAAATCATGCTAGGCTTCATTGCTATCTTGGGAGTGTTAGAATTGTGGAGTAAGTTAAGAACACTGGGGAGATGAGTGCATTCACTTCCTTTAAGAGAACATTCTTCTATGCGTTAAACCATGATTCTAATTGGATAGTTGTGTGAGAAATCACATGTTGGGCGGTCGATTTGGAAAATCCCGGTGAGGAGAATCTCTTGGCTTACCCTGATATATTAGCGTGATTCTTTGTAGCGATTAGACTTGTGCCGACTCTAGAATCATCACAAGGTGTCTTTTCCTTTCCCTCTCTAGGCCTAGGGATTGAGATCCACAGTGGAGTGTCCGGGATGTTATGCACTCAATACATATCTAACGGTTGCGACCTACGCAAGGCATTGTCCTTTTAGGCGGGCTTTGTATTCCTCTAAGGGGGCGTGTTAGCATTGCAGTGAAGTGACGAGGATGGTCTGTGACATCACGGGACTAGAGCACATCCTCAATTTACAGAGGTGATGAGATATGGCATCGTGGTAAGTACCACGTGTGACAGATGGAGGGAAATACCTGGCTATCTCCACACTGTGTGACATAGGCATAAGATGGGTTTATGTGTTTATATGTGAATGAAGCAAGGATAGAAGTCATTTATCAATCAAGTGCTTATCTATATAGTTTAATCTCGTGTGATTCTTTATGTTCGTAGTTTACAATATTAGCTATTCCTAGCATACAGACGTATTAACAACACATATGTGGTTGTGTTTAGTTGTCTATTAGACTCTTGCATCTCTGTGAACAAACCCGGTCTTGCCACTAACTATCCCATAGGTAGCTTAGTAGTGAGTTTGGGAGCAAAATATAAAATTTATCTTTGACCTTCCTTTCTTTTGTTTGGAATGCCTTCGCTTAGGTTAGCTACGCTCACTTAACGAACTCGAGTGGAGGTGGGTCAAATTTTGGCGCCGTTGTCGGGGATGCTAGTTCAAAAGTTAAATTATCAATTTGTATAACACATTAGTTGAGTATTTAGTGTTGTTCTTTTATTTATATGTTTTTTTTTGGAGTAGGTATTGCATAAATTCTTGGTGCAAGCCAAGACTTGCACTACGATTTCAAACTTTGTTTGTGTTTTAATTAAAAGGAAAAAAATGAATGATGTGGGGAAATACTACTCAGCAGATGAAACTTTGTACGGTATGTCATTTTGACCACCCTAAAGAATGTTTTCCATGGTTGAGTGATTATGGAAAGGAAATGGAGCTTGTTGTGCTGCAAGATCAAAGGGAGCGAGAATGGTGCACATACCATAACTCACCCGGATTGATCTTAGCCCTCAAATCCGCATGCGAAGAAATACTTGGATCCTTAACCAGTTTTGGAAAAAATAATGAGTTTCTTCAAAACCAAGTATTTAATTGCATTAGGGATTGTGGGGTTCAGATTTCTTCTAGTGTTGAAATGATAGGTTGGAAGGTGAGCGAGTTGATTGGTATGGTAAATTGATTGATAGGAAGGTGCAAGCTCACAAATGATAAAGATCTGCCACCTTTATGCTTGGATGGTTTGAGGAATAGGAAGCAATTTGAGGTCATCTATGATCATGAGGTTAGTTCTATTTCTTTTGATGCTATTGATTCTATGCATGAGTGCAATGCTTTTTTGAAAGAATCATGTAAACTGAAGCATGATATGTTTAATGTTAAAAAGAGGTTAGCTTTAGAGAATACCTCTTTGAATGATATATGCTTTGATTCTCTAGATGCTAACCTAGTGGGAAGTGTGGAAGAGGTTGATCCTCTGAGAACTGTGTGAAAGTCTTACCCGAGAACCTAGATGAGCTAGTGTTACTAGAAGCCAACTCAAACCTTTGCCTGAGAACTTGAAGTATGTATTTTTAGGTGAGCGTGAAACACTACCTGTGATTATCTCGAATGAGCTATCTAGTGACCAAGAGAGTAGGTTGCTCAAAGTTCTTAGGAAGTTCAAGGGAGAAATATGGTGGACCTTAGTAGACATTAAAGGTATAAACCCTTCCACTTACATGCATTGTATACTATTAGAAGATGGTGCAAAACATGTATGCCAACCTCAAAGGGGGTTCAACCCGCCAATGATGGAAGTAGTTAAAGGATAAGTATGTAAACTACTTAAGGCGGGGGGTGATATACCCTGTCTCCGATAGTAAGTGGGTAAGTCCCACACAAGTGGTGCCAAAGAAGAGTGGAGTGACCGTAGTGGAGAATAAGGATGGGGATATAATTCCCACCCATATTCTAAACGGGTGGCGAGTTTGCATTGATTATTGCCGCTTAAATGCGGTAACTCGCAAGGACCATTTTCCCTTACCTTTTATTGATCAAATGCTTGAGAGATTAGCCGGTCACTCCTATTATTGCTTCAATGATGGCTATTTGGGATATTTCCAAATAGCCATCGATCTTGAGGACCAAGAGAATACGTCTTTTACATGTCCCTTTGGTACTTTTGCCTATAGGTTTTTGGTCTTTATAATGCGCCTGGTACCTTTCACCGATGCATGGTTAGCATCTTCTCAGAGTTTATGGAAATTTTCGTTGAAGTCTTTATGGATGATTTTACTATTCATGGGGATTCCTTCAATTTTTACTTACACCATCTAGCTCTCGTGCTAGAGAGGTTGTCTTAAATTCTGAGAAATGCCACTTTATGGTGGAAAGGGGCATTGTTCTAGGTTATGTGGTGTCGGATCAAGGTTTAGAAGTTGATAAGGCTAAAGTGAACACTATCAAATCCCTACCCTATCCCACTAATGATAGGGATGTTAGGTCATTCTTAGGGCACGCCGATTTCTACCCACGTTTAATTAAGGATTTCTCTAAGATCTCCTCACCTTTATGAAAGTTGTTGCAAAAATATGTTGAATTCAAAGTAGATGAGGAGGGTTGGAAAACTTTTGATACTTTTAAAAACAATGCTTGTGACTGCCCCTACTATCCAACTCCTAGATTGGTCCCTACCATTTGAGATTATATGTGATGCTAGTGATAACGCTATAGTAGCGATTCCAGGTCAGAGGGTAGGAAGAGTACCACACGGCATATACTACACATCGGTAACCCTTAATGATGCTCAACGCAACTACTCCACCATGGAGAATGAGTTATTGGTCGTAGTCTTTTCCTTAGAGAAGTTTAGACAGTACCTATTAGGAACCAAGGTCATAGTATACGCAGATCATGTGGCTCTTCCCCTCTTGATGACCAAGTAGATTCCCTAGGTGGATTTTGCTTCTAAGTGAATTTGACCTTGAGGTACAAGACAAGAAAGGCACTGAAAACGTAATGGCGGATCAACTGAGTAGACTACAAACCCTCGAAAGCCCAGAACCAACCAAGGTACGGCCAAAGTTGGAACCCATTCGGGAAGAGTTTCCCGATGAACAATTGTTTGGGGTAATAATAAGCCAACCTTGGTATGCCAATTAGTGAACTATATGACCACAGGAGAGTTTCCCCCATCTTTTGATCAGTCAAAAAAGGATAGGTTGGTGAGTGAGGTGAGAGATTGCTATTGGGATGATCCTTACTTGAAGAAACATTGCCTTGGCCAAGAGGTTAGGAGGTGTATCCCTGATGATGAGGTAGAAAATGTTCTTAGATTGTGTCATTCCTCCCATGTTTGGGAGGGGAGTCATTTTGGTTACAAGAGGGCTGCTAGGAAAGTAGCGGATTGCGGCCTTTATTGGCCCAATATGTTGAAAGATTCCCAAAACTTTGTGTTGTCATATGATCAATGCCAAATGATAGGAAACATCTCATTCAAAAATAAGATGCCCCAAGTCCTTTTAATGTCGATTGAATCTTTGTTGTGTGGGGCATGGACTTCATGGGTCCCTTTCCGGAGTCCAATGGTCATTATTTTTCCTAGTGGTAGTGGACTATATGTCTAAATGGGTCGAAGCAAAAACGACAAGGAAAAATGGCACGAAAACAGTAGTGAGCTTCCTTAAATCTAACATTTTCTCACCTTTCGGCGTGCCTAGAACTATAATTAGTGATAGGGGGACTCACTTTTGTAACAAAGCCATGGGAACCTTGCTTGAGAAATACGGAGTGACTCATAGGACATCCACTGTGTACCACCCGCAAACACATGGCCAAGTGAAGATATCAAATTGGGAGATCAAAGCCATCCTTGAAAAGATGGTGAATATGTCTAGAAAGGATTGGAGTTCTTGGTTGGATAACGCATTTGGGCCTACCGAACTGCATACAAGAGTCCAATTGACAATTTCACCTTTTTGGATCCTTTTTGGCAAGAGGTTCCATCTTCCCATTGAGCTAGAGTTCAAAACACATTGGGTTGTTAAATGCCTAAACTTGGACTTAAGTGAAGCCGAGAAGCATAGGAAGTTGAAATTGCAAGAACTTGAAGAAATTAGGCGTAACTCCTATGATACCACTTAAATAATAAGGAAAGAATGAAAGTCCTACTTGACGAGAGTATAGTAAGGAAGGATTTGTTTGTGGGACAAAGAGTTCTTGTTTACCAATCAAGGCTACGTCTCTTTCCTGGCAAGTTACGATCAAAGTGGGAAGGATCCTGTGTGGTGGCAAAGGTGTATGATCAAGGAGTGATAGATGTTAAGAATGAAAAGGATGGCACAAAGTTTTTGGTGAATGGGCAAAGGTTGAAACCCTACTTTTAGTGGGGAGCTTTGGGAGTGAACAAGGAGGGCAATTCCCTCCTTAGTGACCAAAAATTGTGATGACTTGATTGAGTGCAAATAAGTCATCAAGACCACAATAAAGAAACATTTTGTGAATATTTTTAATAGTAGGTTTTAGAAGTTTGTTTTCTTGTAATATCTTGATAGTTTTTCTGTTTGGAATGGAATTGTGCTTGGCTTTCATGTTTTTGCATACAGGATTATGATGCTTCCATTAGCACGGATTCATGGGTGGTGTATACACACACACACACACACACACACACACATATATATATATATATGAAAAAAGGCAAGGTGAATGAAGGAATGCCCTTCGGGGCCGCAAGAGTAAGTGTCACTATTTTCCCAACTCTACTTATGAGTTCCATTTTTCATGATGCATTGGGGACAATGCATGATTTATGTGTGTGTGTGGGGGGGAGTAGTTGGGCACATAGGAGTTTTCATCTTGAAATTCATTTGTGTTTTTGGTGTTGATTTGTTTTCGGGATGTTTTAGATGCAAATTTGGTGGTGTGATGTGTTTGGCAGCATTTGTAGTTTGTCTTGGGATAGTTTTTTTGGAAACTTTTGTTGGTGTAATTTTTTGTTTTTTTTATCTTCATGTAGTATGAAGCCCATCTTTGGGGCATTTTGTGCTACACCAAAAATATTGAAAATTTTGGAAAACAAATGAAAACAAATATATACCCGGCTAAGTAGGAAACCTGAAAGGAAACTTAGGCAACAATGGGAAAAACCCGGATAGGTCCAAATGCCTAGGTAAAATTATGGGCTAGGCCCGACTAGGTTTACGAACCTAGGCAAAAATGAGATGCCGTGTGGAAAAAGGTGAGAATGTGAGCCCAACATGTGTGAAAGCTAGGATGAAAACCAGAAAGGGCTCCTAGGTAAAATGAGAGAAATTGATAGAAAAAAAAACTAAGTTGACGATACTTTTGTATTTTCCTTGGTTGTAGTTAAGTTGAGAATCTAGAGTTATCCTTGGTTACAATCCAGTTAAGTCTTTTGGATTTCCTTGGTGGTTTTTTGGCAACGACTCTTGGATTGCTGATGTGTCCATTTTAGATGGTTATTTTAGGCTTTTTAGGATTAGGTTTTGTGCAATTTTGTGCTCTACATGTGGCATTTTGCCTTGAAATCATCTAAGGAGGGATAAAGGCGGCTTTGACGTTTTTATCACTTTTTAGATGATTTTGTGTGACAAGGTGATTTGTTTGAAGACTTTGAAGATTTGAAGACTTTGAAGATTTGAAGACCTTTACATTTGAGCTTTGTGAAGATTTGAAGAAGTGAAGAGATGAAGAAAGGAGAGCAAAGCAACGGATGAATGATGATCCAGGGTTCTCAGAATTTTCCGAGAAGAATCAGCCCTCAAGAGTGGCACCATTGGATTCCTCTTCTCGAGCACTATAAAATCGACTACAAGAACTCCTGGAACGGATCAATGGTTCACCCGGAGGAAGCAAAACAAAACAGGGCTGGATTTCACTGCTGGTCGCGACTCGCGATGGAACTGGTCGCGAGTCGCGACGACAGCACGAATCCAGCTCTGCAGCAGCGTTTTTTCTCCCCTTTTTCTTCCACTATAAATACCTCTTCACCCCTTCTTCTCCACAGCTTTTGGCCCCTGTTTTGGGCCAAAACCCTAGCTTTTATCTTCTTGTTTTCTTAGTTTCTATGTCTTTTGTTGTTCTAGAGTAGTTTTTGTACTTGGGAGCAAGGATTGAAGCTTCCATTTCTATGTAGTAAGGAGCATTTATATCTATCTATTTGGTGTTTTTGCTATTGTGCTTTTATTGTGCTTTGAATGTTAATTGTTGATGCCATTGATATTGTTGAAAGCTTGAATGAAATACTTGTATGAATTGCTAGCTAGGGTTTGGGGGATTTGGGTTAATTTCCCCCCTTTTCTTGTTAGGAATGTATGAGTATGATTTAGGGCTTTTGATTGTGTTGATGGATTGATAATGTGCTAGATGAATGTGATTGATGTTGAACTCTTCGTCATGTTCGTTTGTGTAGCAAACGAGAGAGTTGTATGCTCTTGGATGAATGTGCGTTGCACGTTCATCCAATCTCGTGTAATTGCATGAATTGGTTAAATGCTTAGTCACGGTGTAGTGGTCATAAGCATTGCCAAGCTTGTTGGTTCTTCGTGATTAAATACCACCAATGATACCTTGAGTCGTGGTCGCGACAATGGGAGTCATTGGTGAGGTTTGACGAGAGATGTCGAACTCACTCTTGCAAACTAAGAACTAAGAAGGATAGGAGTTTAGTCTCCACAACAAGTAGTTGAAGTATTGAATAGATGGTTTTAACTCATCCTTGAAGCATTTGTTATTTAGCATTTGTGTATTCTTGATGGTGTGTTTCACTTCACTTGTGCCATGAGTTGTTTGAGCATAGGGAGTGCTTGTATGATTGAATTGGTTAGGTGTTAGGAACGTGACGAATTCCGTAGCTCCTTTGCATGAAAATCTATGAGCGTGAACTTAGAACTTCTTGTGCATAACGTGTTGTGATTCTTGCTAGATGGGTATGTTGATGTTGAGTCATGTAATGCTATATGATAGAATGAGTGAATGATTCAATGACCTACATTAGATTTGGAAGTGGATATCCCTTGCCCCCAAGACTCTTTATCTTTGTAGTTTAAAACCCCTTTTCTTTAGTTTTGTTTGATGATTAGCATAGTCACTTGACCTTGCTAGTTATCTTGTCTTTTTACTTTCGTAACTTAGGAACAACCAACCAGCCCCCCCCCCCCCCATTTACATGCTTTTATGTGTGTGTATATATATCTACTCCTAGCCTAATATCAACCATTGTGTGCTTAGACGCTTAGGAAGATCCCTCTTCTCCTTGGACGACCCCGATTTTCCGCTATCTACCTAGTTGTAGAAAGTAAGCAAAAGGGCTTATAAATTATCTTTTGCACGGAGGGCGCGACGACCGCCCGCCTGTCAAAATGGCACTGTTGCCGGGGAAGAGGCGTTTATTTTTAAGTATTTAGGTGTATTTGGTTGTGTATTGGCTAGTTGTTTTTATTTTCCACTACTTGGTGGTTGTTTTTGTTCGGAGTAGGTATTGCTTGAGTTCTTGGTAATTTATTTTATCGAGAATCCTTGCACTATAATTCCGAACTTCTGAAAAAAAAAATTTAATGGAGCGTCTCACCGTGAGGGAACTCATGATGAGAAGAGAGGCTCAACAAGCAAGGGTTTGTAGGATGTGTCGTTCCGACCATCCTACCGAATCTTGCCCTTTGTTGTGGGAAAAGCACGATGACCGAGAAAGAACCCTTGGTTTTCAAAACCATGGGTACTATGCAGAGTGCTATCAAGAGGTTGGAGATGTTGGTTTTCAAGGGCAAGAAGCTCATGAATGATATCCATACCACGACTCTTACAATCCGGAATGGAGTGGTAGTCCGGATTGGTGGTATGAGAATGAGCCGGAGAACCAACACTACGAGCAACCTAGTTGGCCATCACCACCCTATACCATACCCCAAAACCAAGCCCAACAAGGAAGTTCAAGTTTGACACGTGAGGATGTCTTAAATACCATAGCAAACTTGAACTCCTTTACTAGTGAGGAGCCGGATACCCAGCTCTCCTCTAGTGTTAAGGCCATTGAGGGGCATGCGAGGAACATATTAGAGGTATTGGCCCGCATGGAAGCTCGTGATTCTGAAAATACACCATCCCAACTTGAACTCGATGACTCGGTGAGTGAGGTCACCAATAAAAATGATTTTGAGTTTGAAAGGGATGAGGAGTTGGTTGTAGAGGATAGAAAAATGGAGGAAGAGGTGATAGTGCTACATCCATTAGCATTGTCACCCCTTCTCCCACCTAGTGAACCAACTCCACCATTTTTGGAAGTCTTGAGGGAAACGAGAGAGGAGCCAAAAGATTATCCCAAGCTCCCTAACCACTCAATTCCCTTTGAACCATCTCCACCTCCACAAAACTTTCCTCTTGAAAGTTTTGTACCCCCACCTCTCGACTTTTGGAAGCTCATGGTGAAGGGGTTCAAGCCTTCACCATACGGATAACATTAGGGTCGTGCCGATGACCTTAAAAATACGGAGCTTCATCGTGCCGATGACGTTAAATAAATTTGGCATTTCTTTTAGTTTTTGTTTCTTAGTTTGTGTTTCTTAGTTTGTTTTTGTTGTTGTTTTCTTTTGTTCTTTTTATGGCATGTTTTTCTGTGATTTTGTAGCGACATGAAGTGCATTGCAATGAAGGAGATGAAGGAACGAGATCAATGAACGAGGGAAGAAAGCTTGGACAGTTGGTAAGAAAACGAAAAAAATTTTAAGCCTGGGATACCCTGCCGTCGCGATGAGCTTCATCGCGAGTCGCGACGAACAGGGGAGAAAAATCCACTCCCAGCACCAACTTTCCGTGAGTCACGATGACCTCGCGATACTCGTCGCGAGTCGCGATGAGATTCATCGCGAGTCGCGACGAGCTCAGAATTTTTGGGCTCTCAACTTTCCACGAATCGCGACATACTCGCGATGGGCCATCGCGAGTCGCGACGAAGAGGTCGCGACTCGCGACGTGATCAGATAATTTTTCCAAAAATTATGCTCCCGGCCTCTACTTTTCGCGAGTCGGGACGAACCCGTCGCGAGTCGCGATGAAGTCCATCGCGAGTCGCGACCACTTCAGTCGCGAGTCGCGATGAAAATTCCAAGTTTTCATTTGATCTTAAACATTGCATGATTCTTCCTTCTTCTCCACCCAACACTCCCAAGAACCACCACATCTCCACTCATTCTCAACCATCCTACATATATTGGCATATGAACATTCTTGCATCTTTATAGTACATTTGTTGATTGTAGTATGCCGACTACATCATTGTGATCGTAAGTGCATATCCTATAATGATGCTTGTATATATGTCAATATATGTTGGATATTTTTCATGATTATTCTTATAGTGTTGGTTGAGTGTGATTTGGTTGTTCTTTGAAAATACTATGGTTATTAACTCTTGATGCTAAACCTAGTATTACATATCCTTATGTACTTGTGAGTTTAATGTGTTCTTCGTGGTGTTAGTCTTGATCAAATGGCGCCATGGAGACAATGCTTTTCTCGAGGGGTGAGTTCTTCTACGGCATCTTTGCTCACCCGTCCGGTTCCGACACCTATTTCGGGACCATACAAGTGCTTGGATTGCGCCATATCACCGGCGAATTGCGGAGACACGGGTGTCATTCTACCCCCTTACCTTGATTTTTATTGCTCTTGCCTTATATGTTTTCATTGAGGGCATTGTAATGTTTTGAGTGTGGGGAGGGGTTAGAGGATTCACATGCATGCTAGATAGTTTTGGAATGCTTTTTGCTACTTTTCATTGGAAAAACATGAGAAAAGAAAAAAATATAGAAAAACAAAAAAGGAAAAAATAGAAAAAGAAAAAGAAAAAAAAAGAAAAAGAAAACCCGCTAAGTTGAAAACCCGAGAGGGCAACTTAGGCAACATTGGGGGCCCGGATAGGTCGAAAACCCGAAAGGGTGGCCTAGGCAAAAATGAGAGGCTAAAATGTGCGGAAAAAAGTGAGATGTGAGCTAAAGAAACATGATGTGTGTCTAGGATGAAAACTCGAAAGAGCTCCTAGGCAAAATGAGAGAAAAAGAAAATTTCTAAGATTTCACTCATTTGCCGGCGTTGGAGTCATAAGGTTGCGGTTGTCACATGGATGGATCGGGTAGCTCAACATCTATAGACCTCTTGGGATTGGGTAGCTTAGTGGGTTAGGAAACGAAGTGTGGTTATGAAATTCCTTATCTCTTTCTACTTCGTTTTTGGTTGATATATTGGCATTAGGTGAAGCATGTGTTTGAACCTCTTATATGGCTTTAGCTTCATTTTATGTCATTGGATTTTGGTGGATATATTGGCATTAGGTGAAGTATGTGCTTAAACCTCTTAAATGGTTTTAACTTCATCTTGTGTCATTGGACTTTGGGAATATCAATTCTGGGCTTTGAAATATTTTTATGGGTAGTGAATTGATAAGTGGTAGGTTTGGTTAGATTTAGGATTGGGGATGTGTGTGTGAAAAATTCTCAAGTGAGCTTTTATTTTGGGATTTATGATATTGAGAGTTTTTGTGAGGCTTTGTTTGGGGGATTAGTTTAGGATATGGCCATATGAATTCCTCCGTGTGCTTGGATCTTTTCTTACTCGAGGGAGAGTAAGGTTTAAGTGTGGGGAGGTTTGATGAGGCCATTTTATGTGGTTATTTTAGGGTTTTTAGGATGTGGATACGTCATTTCCTCCGTGTGCTTGAATCTTTTCTTACTCGAGGGCGAGTAAGGTTTAAGTGTGGGGAGGTTTGATGTGTCCATTTTAGATGGTTATTTTAGGCTTTTTAGGATTAGGTTTTGTGCAATTTTGTTCTCTACATGTGGCATTTTGCCTTGAAATCATCTAAGGAGGGATAAAGGCGGCTTTGACGTTTTTATCACTTTTTAGATGATTTTGTGTGACAAGGTGATTTGTTTGAAGACTTTGAAGATTTGAAGACTTTGAAGATTTATCTTTGAAGATTTGAAGACCTTTACATTTGAGCTTTGTGAAGATTTGAAGAAGTGAAGAGATGAAGAAAGGAGAGCAAAGCAACGGATGAATGATGATCCAGGGTTCTCAGAATTTTCCGAGAAGAATCAGCCCTCAAGAGTGGCACCATTGGATTCCTCTTCTCGAGCACTATAAAATCGACTACAAGAACTCCCGAAACGGATCAACGGTTCACCCGGAGGAAGCAAAACAAAACAGGGCTGGATTTCACTGCGGGTCGCGACTCGCGATGGAACTGGTCGCGACTCGCGACGACAGCACGAATCCAGCTCTGCAGCAGCGTTTTTCCTCCCCTTTTTCTTCCACTATAAATACCTCTTCACCCCTTCTTCTCCACAGCTTTTGGCCCCTGTTTTGGGCCAAACCCCTAGCTTTTATCTTCTTGTTTTCTTAGTTTCTATGTCTTTTGTTGTTCTAGAGTAGTTTTTGTACTTGGGAGCAAGGATTGAAGCTTCCATTTCTATGTAGTAAGGAGCATTTATATCTATCTATTTGGTGTTTTTGCTATTGTGCTTTTATTGTGCTTTGAATGTTAATTGTTGATGCCATTGATATTGTTGAAAGCTTGAATGAAATACTTGTATGAATTGCTAGCTAGGGTTTGGGGGATTTGGGTTAATTTCCCCCCTTTTCTTGTTAGGAATGTATGAGTATGATTTAGGGCTTTTGATTGTGTTGATGGATTGATAATGTGCTAGATGAATGTGATTGATGTTGAACTCTTCGTCATGTTCGTTTGTGTAGCAAACGAGAGAGTTATATGCTCTTGGATGAATGTGTGTTGCACGTTCATCCAATCTCGTGTAATTGCATGAATTGGTTAAATGCTTAGTCACGGTGTAGTGGTCATAAGCATTGCCAAGCTTGTTGGTTCTTCGTGATTAAATGCCACCAATGATACCTTGAGTCGTGGTCGCGACAACGGGAGTCATTGGTGAGGTTTGACGAGAGATGTCGAACTCACTCTTGCAAACTACGAACTAAGAAGGATAGGAGTTTAATCTCCACAACAAGTAGTTGAAGTATTGAATAGATGGTTTTAACTCATCCTTGAAGCATTTGTTATTTAGCATTTGTGTATTCTTGATGGTGTGTTTCACTTCACTTGTGCCATGAGTTGTTTGAGCATAGGGAGTGCTTGTATGATTGAATTGGTTAGGTGTTAGGAACGTGACGAATTCCGTAGCTCCTTTGCATGAAAATCTATGAGCGTGAACTTAGAACTTCTTGTGCATAACGTGTTGTGATTCTTGCTAGATGGGTATGTTGATGTTGAGTCATGTAATGCTATATGATAGAATGAGTGAATGATTCAATGACCTACATTAGATTTGGAAGTGGATATCCCTTGTCCCCAAGGCTCTTTATCTTTGTAGTTTAAAACCCCTTTTCTTTAGTTTTGTTTGATGATTAGCATAGTCACTTGACCTTGCTAGTTATCTTGTCTTTTTACTTTCGTAACTTAGGAACAACCAACCAACCCCCCCCCCATTTACATGCTTTTATGTGTGTGTATATATATCTACTCCTAGCCTAATATCAACCATTGTGTGCTTAGACGCTTAGGAAGATCCCTCTTCTCCTTGGACGACCCCGATTTGCCGCTATCTACCTAGTTGTAGAAAGTAAGCAAAAAGGGCTTATAAATTATCTTTTGCACGGAGGGCGTGACGACCGCCCGCCTGTCAATTGCTTTGGGGAACTATTTGGGAGAGTAAGCTAGTTTAACACTCATCATTCTTGCTTACATTTTTCTTCACTATATTTTGGGTGGTTAGTTTACTTTAGGATCTTCGGGGAGTGTGGGAGTTGTGAGATTCTTACTTCTTTGGGGGAACTAGGGTAGCTTGGGAATAAGTTGAATGCATTGGCTAACTTATCTTTACATGCTACACTTCGCTTAGACCTTTTCTTGTTTTTATTTACTCGAGGACAAGTAAGGTTTAAGTTTGGGGGGATTGATGTACACTGTATTGCATGCATTAACCAATGTATTCAGCATAATAATTGACATGTTTTACTTGTTGCTAGTTTTGGCTAGGTTTACACGACAAAGGGTTTAGACGGCATGTTTGGTTTTCTTGTCTAAATCCCAAGTTTTGTGTACTTAATTGCTACTAATGACACCTTGTATCTATGGGCACCTAGATCTTCCTTTATGATCACATTAGTAGGTTGCTCATGGGTACTTTTCATCATCTTTGTAGTAGGTCGTTCGTAAGAATGGTAGAAAATACTGAAGGTCATTCGTAAGAATGGTAGTAGATTAAAGGCTACGGACTCTAAAGCATGGTAGTTGATGGATTGAGCCCAAGAAAAGTGGATTCAAAGTTCAAAGAGACCAAGGAAGAAGTGGAGTAATTGTTGTCTAAGAGTTGCACAAAGTTATGGGAAAGATCTGAGAAGAATCATCCCTTAAGAGTAATACCATTGGTTTAATCTTCTTCAACGCTATAAAATCGACTATAAGAACTCTCAAATCGGACCAACGGTTTATCCGTAACGGAGCAAACAAGTCAGGCCGCCGAACCAGGCACGGCCAGCACGGACCGCACAAGGCCAGCACGAGGCTAGACCTAGCACTGCCCATTCCAAGCAACACGGCTCGTGTTAGGGGTCTTTGGCACGAGCTGTTCCAACTAACACGGGTTGTGCCAAGCCCCAGCACGAACCGTGCCAATCCCAGCTGGCCGTGTTCCATATATATATTTTAGATTTATTAAATATTTGTTAGTTTGCATTTTAGTTTATATTTGATATTTGTTAGTTGTGGCATTAGTTGTTAGAAAAATTTGAAAATTAATGTGTAGTGGCTACACCAAAAGTATCTATATTAGTAGGTATGTTTTATAGTTATTGCTCTGTGTCTCATGGGATCGACTCTGCTTAATACTGTGTCAATCTCATTTATATGAGATTAGCATAGTAGTTATATGAGATTAGCACAGTAGTAAGCAGAGTCGATCCCACGAGAAACAGAGCAATAACTATAAAAATTACCTACGAATATATAACCTTTTGGTGTAGCCACCACGCCTTAATTTTCAGATTTTTCTAACTAATAACGCAACTAACAAATATCAAATATAAACTAAAATGCAAACTAACAGATATTTAATAAATCTAGAAAATATATGATGAATATAATCGGGTCAGAATAACTCACATTAGTTAAACATCGATCATCGGCTTAAAGATAAATCAATTCATATATATTTATCAATTATAGGAAAGTATGTACGCTTAACCTCCCCAATTCTTTCTTACTTTATATACAATTAACCAATCATAATTACTTAATTATAATTAACCGATTGTTTCTCTTACCAAGATGTCTCCGGAAAGTATTCGTTGAACCATATACACACCTCCATAGCATTAAGAATGAAAAGAACCTGATATAGCAACTACCCAAGTATTCGCAAGTAGTAACGCACACTTAATTATTCCACATCTTGCTATCACAGTCTTAACTAGTCATCTGTATAGCTTCCACAAGAATTCGCTACTTACTAACTCTTTCCAATGATTACGTATTGGTGGAATTATATAGCAATTGCCCAAGTATTCGCAAGTAATAATGCAGACTTAATTGTTCCACATCTTGATGTTACAGTCTTAACTAGTTATCTGTATAAATTCCACAAGAATTCGCTACTTACTAAATATTTCCAACGATTACGTATTGGTGGAGTTAGATAGCAATATCCCAATAATATGCATGTTGGCCAGACTTAACCACACCAAGAATAAATTAAACTAAGAACAATCAAGAATACATAAGAATCAATTATAAAAATAATTAGGGCTCATTATTCATAAACTAATGCTCGATATTCCATGCCAATATATAAATTTGATACTCCTAATAATTAAACTAAACAAATTTATAATATAAAAACAAAGCATATCTAACATTATAATCATATAACGAAATTAAATTAATTCAAACCATTTTTGTCAATCAGTTAAAAAAAAGCTCTCAGGCACGAATCCCTAGTTTCCCAACTGTAAAACATTTTTGTGTACTTTCTTCTATCTCCGCTGCTCACCGTTAACGGTTTCCTCGCCGAAAACGGCTAGCCCTTTATTCAACAGTCATTCCGGTCGCCCCTACTCTGGTGCCGGCCAATATGGCGGCAACTACCAGTGATCAAACCCCCCCCCAAAACCTTTGCATCAGTGTTACAGAATAAATCTCCGCCTCTTTCTAAAATTCTTCCCAACAATCCAGAAATTACTCCTAAAACGCTTCACTTGGGGGATCCCTCATGCCTATACTCAGATGATCAGATTGCCACCCTCTCTGCCCATTACGCTAATGCTTTGGTGGGAAAATTTACAAAAGGTAGAATTTCAATGGATCTTCTGGAGCAGGCTTTCAAAACGGTGGGGTTTGAAGGTAAGTATCAGCTAGGCTCCCTCGATTACAAGCATGTTCTAATTAGGTTTGAATTGATAAACGATTACAAGAGATGTTGGATGAAATGTGTGTGGAATTTTAATGGAATTTCTCTAAAAATCTTAAAATGGACACCTGATTTTTTCCACTCATATTGAATCACCAATAGTTCCTATTTGGTGTACAATCCGTGAAGTTCCCTTATACTACTATAACTCAGCATCCATTGAGGCAATAGGGAATAGCATTGGCAGTTTTATTAAGAATGATCTTGCCACTGATATGCTAACAAGGCCATCAGCTATAAAATTTTGTGTAGAAATCAATCTTCAAAAACCATTGAGTTCTTTCATAAGGCTTGGCTCTGTAACCAACAATAGGAAATACCAAGTTGAATATGAGGATATCCCCTTATACTGTGATCACTGTTTAAAACTTGGTCATTCTCTGTCCCAATGTAAAGCTAATCCTTTGATTAATAATGGAATAACTCAGGAAATAAATCTAGTTCAAACCTTACCCCAATCACATTGGCAGCCTACTGGTAAGAAATTTGATAAGGCACCTTTAATTATAGACTCTGTGGATGATAATTACCCCCTCTGATTGATAACACTGAAGGACCATCAATTGGTACGATCTATAATTCATCACACAGCTCTCCTTCCCTGGTTATCATTAATACTTAGAGTTCTCCTACTACTAATACTCAGACTCAGGAAAGCTCAGGTTATTCTATCTTAAGGTTATTAAAGGATACGGCTATTTCCAAACCACCTATTCTGTCATATGCTAAAGATGATATTCAGATAGGATTCTTTTCAATACCAATGTATAGTCCAAATCACAAAATGGAACTTTCCCAGCCTGGAAAGATGGCAAACAGATTTTCTATTTTGCAGACTCTAGAGGATTGCTCTAAGAACCAAGAGAAAACTCCTGAGGCAGCGGTATCTATGGAGGCCAATTCTGTACAACAAAATCCTACCATTTCTTCTCCTACAGGTACGCAACAAGGTAAGCCTAAATCAAAGAAAAACAATTATCTAAGCCAATTAAACAGAATGATGCTTAGATCAGCCACAAAAAGTCATAAATTATGTGAACAATGATAGCAAACTCTCACGTAAATTGCTTAGTGTGGAATCTTAGGGGCATGGACACTTCAATGCTTAGGCTCTCTAATTTATGTAAACTTAAGAAAATACACCTGCTTTGTATCATTGAACCTATGCATGACAATAGTTCCTGTCAAGCATACATGCAGAAACTTTCCTTTGCTTATAATTTGACTTTGTATAATGGGAAAATTTGGTTAATGTGGACTAATTCAATTTCTGTCTCTCTGCTAGCATCTCATGAACAATTCATGCATGTTATTATTCTGCATCATTACCTTAATTGGCATATGGATGCAGTTTTTGTTTATGCTCTTAGAAATAGGGAAGGTAGGAAGAACCTATGGAAAGAACTGCAGCCTATCTCTAAAGGAGATACAATTTTTATTGGTGACTTTAACTCAATTACTTCTCTGTCTGAGTATAGAGGTCCTAGTTCTCCTGGCTTAGGTAGTATTAGGGATTTTAACTCTTGGATTAATTTGAATGGGATACAAGAAATTAATACAGTTGGTAACCTTTTCACTTGGTGTAATGCTAGGATTAGGAACCCAACTTCTAAGAGACTTGATAGAGGACTTAGCACCATCTCTTGGAACTCTAAATTCTCATCCTCTTCCATTCAAATTCTGAATAGGCAGACCTCTGATCATGCACCCCTTCTTCTCCAAATCTCTTCTCTGACCTCTTCCAATCCAAAGCCTTTTAGATTTATTGATGCCTGGTTTCAGAGGAATGAGTTTACTGTATTAATTAATGATAATTGGAATTTACCTTTAGCTGAAACAAGTATGCTTAGATTTTACCTAAAATTGATAAGACTTAAGAAAGTTCTAAAGAACTGGAATAGAGATAGCTTCGGCAATATTGACCTTAATGTTAAACAGGCTGAGGAGGCTTTAAGAACACAGGAAATTATCTTTGATTTGACCCCCTCTACCTTGGAACGGGTAAAACTGAATGAGAAAAATGCCTTATTGCTTAAAGCTTTAAAAGAAAAGGAAAAATTTTGGAAGCAGAAAGCAAGACTTAAGTGGCACAAGTTAGGAGACAATAATACAACTTTCTTTCATAAGGTAGTGCAGGAAAGAAATTGTAAGTTGCAGATTACTAAAATAAAAAATGGTGCTGGTCAATGGATTCACTCTCAGGTTGGAATTCAAAATGCAGCTGTTGATTATTTCTCTGATTTGCTCACTGAGCCCTATCAGGAATCTGATGAGACCTACTTTTCTCATTTCCTTAGTCATATCCCAAATATTATTAAGGATAGAGATAATCAAGTACTAGCTTCTCTGGCTACTGAAGCTGAGTTGGAAAAAGTTATAAAAGGGTTGAACAAGATGAGTAGCCCAGGTCCGGATGGATTCTCTCCAAAATTTTACTCTAAGTGCTGGCCTATAATTAAAATGGACTTGATTTCTGCTGTTAATGATTTTATTGCTGGAACTGCTATGCCTAGGGGAATTTCTAGCACCTGGATTACCTTGATACCTAAAAAGCCTACCCCATGCTCATTTGATGATTTCAGGCCAATTAGCCTTTCTAATGTGTTGAATAAAATCTGTTCTAAAGTGTTAATGGAAAGGTTAAAACCTTATATGGAAAACTTGATTTCATCCAACCAATCAGCATTTATGACAAACACAGATATATCTGATAACATCTTGTACTTAAAAGAAATGATCAGATTTCTAGATAAAAAATATAGAACTCCAAACTGCATTCTGAAATTGGATTTAAGAAAGGCTTTTGATAGAGTAAATTGGAACTTTCTTAGACAAATCTTGCTCAAGTTTGGTTTTTATGGGAATTTTCTAAATGCTGTCATGAATAATTTGTCACAAGCATATTTCTCTATACTTGTAAATGGAAATCCTGTAGGTTTTTTCAAGGCATCAAGAGGTATTAAACAAGGTGATCCTCTATCACCCTTCCTATTTAATTTAATTTCTGAAGCTTTCTCTAGGAGTTTAGCTTTTATATTCCATAATAATAGATTGGCTAGTTTTCAGACGCCTGCTTCTATTCCTTCTGTATCTCATCTAATGTATGCGGATGATACTATCATATTCATACAAGCATCAAGGTCGAATCTAATTAAGATCAAAGCTTTCCTTGAAATATTTGAGTTTACCTCGGGCCAAAAGTTTAACTTTGATAAATCGGATTTCTATCTAAGTAAAAGAGCAACACCAGCCAAGCTTAATCAGGTCAAAACTATTTTAAAAATGAAAAAAGGATCTTTCCCTTTTAAATATTTAGGTTGTCCAGTCTTTAAGGGAAGAACTTTAATGCGATATTATCACCCTTTGCTGGCTAACATTGACCACAAGCTTCAAAATTGGAAAAATAAATGGCTTAGTGGAGGAGGGAAAATGGTCTTAATAAAATCTTGCCTTTATTCTATTCCTCAACATATTTGGACTGTAACAAATCCCCCTAAAGGTATCATTAAATTAATTGAGAAAAAAATGTCTCATTTCTTCTGGGGTAAGACTGAGGATAAGAATAACAGGGTTTGGAAAAAATGGGCTGATCTAGCAAAGCCTACTAAATTTAATGGACTGAGTTTTAGATCTTTCAAGGCCATAATCGAGTCTTGTTCAGTTAAACTGTGGTGGAAGTGTCAACTAGGTACATCCTTGTGGTCTAAATTGCTATGGGCACTTCCCCTATCCCACAGAAAATCTGTAACATGGAAAAGAATCTGCTCTATTAACTCCTTTGCTGAAAATAACTTTACTATAATTCATGGCAAAGGGAGTTGTAGTTTTTGGTTGGCCAACTGGTGTCCATATGGCCCTCTGATAAACCAAATTCCAGGGAATATTTTTTCACTTATGCCTAACATCTCTGTGGCTGAATTTATCACTAATAGAAACTCTATCTTGGATCAGATCTCTTCTTTCCTGGAGTATGATACGCTTCTATTTTTGCAGGGCGCTGAAATAACATTGGAAAGGGATGACAGAATGATTTGGAAACCTGATTTCTCAGGTAATTTTACTTTCAAGTCTGCCTACAAGGCCTTAACTGCAGCATCAGGTAACTTCCTTGCAAATACTTCTCTCTGGAAGATCCCTTTGTAGAAAAAAATCATTATTTTTACATGGAAATTATTGCATTCTTTTCTCCCATTTGATGATGTGCTCACGACTTTGGGTTTCAGTTTAGCATCAAAATGCCCTGGTTGTTATCATTCTGACTCGATTCAGCATTTCTTTATATCTTGTCACATAGCTCAGGCAGTGTGGTCAAATTTTGCATCTCTGCTCCATTTTAATCTACATGCTCTTCATTCCATTCCACAGAGGTTTTATTTATTCTGTAACTGTAGTGGTTTACCAAAATTTGAGCGCTTGTATTGTAGAATCCTTCCTTCTCTGATATGCTGGGGCCTCTGGAAAGCTAGAAATGGTTTCTTATTTGATAATAAACCCCTCTTAGTCAATTCTATTTGCAATGAGGCGCAAGAACTGATCAAACTAACATTATATGTGTGTCCCCCTAAACTGTTTCCTCTGGTCCTATCCCAACCTCACTCATACATCTATCACGTCTGCTTAGACCTCCTCCTAAGCCTAACATATCTAAGATTTTTTGGGAAAGGCCTAAGCCTGGTTTCATAAAAATTAATGTGGATGCTTCTTGGAGTCACAACAAAGCTTCTGTTGGTCTTATTGCTAGAGATACCTTTTGTTGCCCAATTAAGATAAGTATTGCTGTCTCTTCTGCTGCTTCACCGCTACTAGCAGAAATTGATGCCATTTTGCATGCTTGTCATTTTTTCCCTCAGGTTGACCACACTTTTATAATTGAATCAGACTCAAAAATTGCGGTCAATATGATAAATGACCCCTACGCTGCTCAATGGGAATTTTTTGACAAAGTTTATAAGGTTAAGGCTTTGCTTGGTACATCTGTTCTTCAACATGTTTTAAGAGAGGGTAATTCTGTAGCTGATGCTCTGGCTAAGTACCATTCTCATACAGATCATGGCCTTTCTATATCTAATGTCCCTAGGCATATAAAAGGCCTCATTACTTTAGACAAAGAATCCATACCTTATATTTGAGTTTGCAGAAATGATAATGGCTCTGAATAGATACTGCTAAGTTATGGTTTGTTTCTCATATGTAGGACTTGTTTCTGAATGAGGTTGGATGGATGTTGCTGCTCTCTTATGGATTTTGGCTTTGGCAGTTCATTTATGCCATGCTGAGGAACTGGAGGATGCCATTCTACTGGTGTTGTCCATATCATTCGTACTCACTCCTGGACTAGAAAGGTTTATAGCTTTTATATTACTCATATTTTGGAAGTTGCCTGGCCAAGGGAGAGAATTAACACAAGGGGTGGAGATTCTCTCTTTTGGATCGTAACTTCTTCACAGACGTTTATTACCTATGTACAGTTGTTCTTATAGATAGTTTTAGTACTTTTGGGCGGCAACAATGTTGCCTAAGTGTCTAGGGATCTAGATATACTTATGTATAAACGGTTAAGCTTGCTATAAGGCCTGGGGAACCTAATACATAACTCCCCCACCTTCGGGTGTTTTCATTATAATATATATATATATATATATATATATATATATATATATATATATATATATATATATAACGAAATTAAATAATGCAAACTCAATGTCTAAGCACTGCTATGTAACCAAAAAATTATGCACCCAAACAATGAAATAAGATTTCGCTGCTCTGTAACGAAAACAAAACGGAACGAAACTAAGTATCGACCGTAAAATGATCCACCCCATGCGTGCGTCCAGTTCAGCGTCACAAGATCTTTTAATTTTGGCTCTTAATACAATTTATATTTATGTAAAGAGCAGGAAAAACAATTTATATCATCTGCCTTATGGTTTTCTTCTCTTGGCACAAGCTTTTCAACCATTGTTTTACTATCTCTGATGATACTCTTATGAAGTTAGAGTTGGGTCGCAGCCCAAGTCATTGAATAATAAGAGTTGGGCTATAGTCCAAAGAATATCTTTGGATCGGTTTAGCCCAATAGGGTTTAAGCATGATTAATATTATCTTTTAATATATTTAAGAGTTTCAGTCACATACAATGACGGTTAGGATTCAAGTATTATAAATAGTAAGGTACGTATTCATTTGTAGATTCATCATGTCTTTGATATGATATGAGACACATTAATGACTTTACCAAGAGAGGGTCTTCCACCAGACCATTTTGGGGTATTTGTCAGGCAGGTTACAGTAGTAGAGTCGGTGCTCATCAATTGGTGCCGTTTGTGGAGACCGACAGATGATGGTTTGGTTTTGTGTCGCTGGCTTAGCATGACATGGTGCCATGAGGCGCTGATTGGACCTGGAAGAAACCCTAGCATATGATGGATGCACAATCGAACATCAATTGGCATTGGTTTATTACTAATTAAGTCCTCGAACCCTTAAGCATCTTTATATGGTTGAGTAGATGTTAAAGATCTTTCGTTGCTGTCTGCTTGCCTTTTTTTTGTTATGATAATGGGTCCGAGTGGTTACGATCTGATGTGAGTTACAGTTTTGATATCATTTTTATAACTGCGAAGGATTTGAGAATCTTAAACCTTTTCCAAGTTCTAAAGCTATATGAAAGAATTATGATCTACTGTATGATTGATAGTGTTTAGTTTGTTGTGTATCATATATATTTCAGAATTGGCATGGTATTGGTGTCAGTAAAGTAACAATTGTTTGGATAACTAGTTTCAGTGACAACTGACGATTTGCAAAGGAGGAATGCATACATATATGCAGTAGTAAATAGTATATTACAGCATCCCTTTGTTGTTTGTGTATTTATGGGTCAATGCACTAGGTCTCCCTCCATATGTGAAATTTGTAAGCATGTGTAGAGTTATTGTTAGGGCAGATAGAGAATCGGAATGAGACCATCTGTATCTGATGATTTGAGAAATTGATTCAAAATATCCATTTTCCAGATTCAAACTTGCATAGCTAGGAAAGATGCCAGTTGTAGGCCTAGGTTTAAATATTCTCGAAACTCTCATCTGATTTCTAATGTAAGGGAAGGCCTTGAACTGGAATACCTCCACAGCGTAGAGGGAAACTTCTTAAGTCCTCCCCATCGCAGCTCATCGATAGAGCCTATCAAGCATGTTGTAGCCTCTCGAGGCCAGCCGCTACCCCTCGACGTCGTCCCCTCAAGCTTGTTGGGTCCTCGAGAGCATCGAAGCCCTTCGAAGCTTTCCTCGACCACTCATCCTTCGATGAACTTGCTCGTCCTTCGAAACTTTCCTCGACCCCAATAATGGAGCTCATCCCTCAAGCACTTGTCCCTCGAATGATTGTCCTTCAAGAACTCATCGAGATTCCCTCGACCTGCTCAAAAGGATGGCTTTGATGTTGTTCCTGTTGAGGGGGAACTGAAACTCATTCCTTAGTTAACATAACCCTATTTCTTTACCACTGATTTTAATCATTCCCAACACGCTTCATTTGAAAAGGACTTGCATAGTGTATCGATGAACCAAAGGGATTCCAAAATGGATGATAAACCACAGAAGTCACTAAACGATAAACAAGAAGAGAATCGGGAATTACTACTACGTTGTATTACGCAACACTTGGGCTTTGCTGGCAAGAGAACGCGAATGCGTTCTCATGTTTTTAGATTTTTTTTTTGCATGAAAATAAGATGATGCTTAATTTTTTTTTAATTAATCTTTCAGAGGACGCATTCGGTGAATGCGTCCTCATTTCTTTGGTTTTATTGCCCATCTTTCTCACTTCTTCCACCATTTTTCTTCCTTTGCCCACCATCTTCCTCACTGCCTCGAGTCCTCGAATGCGTCCTCTGAAATTTCAGCAAAAAAATTTTAAATCACAATGAGGACGCATTCCACAAATACGTCCTCTATAGGTTCTGCAAAAAAAACAAACACCGTGAGGACACTATAAATCCTGGAAAAATAAATAAATCACCACCATGAGGACGCATTCAGATAATGAGTCCTCCACCATGGCATCCAAATTTCAGAAGATGCACAATTGCATCCAAATTTTTGCCGACATGCATCAAAAAATCAAAAAATAAAGCACACTACTGGCAACAGACCGATTGCCACATGCATCATATATAAGTGCCTTCTTCTCCAACCTGAGAAGAACATCCAAACTATCTTCCTTCATCATGTAAGTCGCGTCTCTTTCATGGCTCGCAATGATATCCTCAAGAATGCCGTAAAGTTTCCGTAAGTTTCTCCAACTTCGGCCTCATTCCAGCGAAGAACCGAAGAACCTTAACGAAAGGAAACAGGTCTTCCAGGTTGAAAACTCCAGCAAGCGGTGAAGCTTCTCCTGTTGCAGAAATCAACGCACCCTGATCCTTGTTTACTCTCCCAACCTTAGCCCTACTGATTATGGAGTTCAAATATGGAAAAATTACTAAACCGCAGGCTCGCTAGAGATGCAACCGCTGTCTTCATATTTGAAGTCTCATCCCTCATGATACTGCAGAGCGATTTAACGCTCTTCGTGCTTAATAGTTTGGTTACATAGATTTGGTGCAATTGTCTTCCTCGAGTATGTAGCCGGCAGTCCCTCGAGCTCCCACTGTGACTCCTCGATAGAATTCATCAAGCCTATGTCGACCCTCGAGAGCCTATTCACCCTCGAGAAGCTCACCAGTAACATATGCTCAGTCGAAATCCTCGAGAAGTTTGATAATCTCAAGAGCTTATGGTAAGTTGGAATCCTCAACAGGTCTTGTCCTTGAAAGGGGTCTTGCCCCTCGTCCATGGACCCTCGAAACTTTCAGCCCTCGTCTAGCCCCTATCGACAAGTTTAAAGTCTCAAGTTATTGTCTCGGCCGATAAATCTTGAGCTCTCGCCTCCATTGACAAGTTCAAAGTCCAAAACTAGGATGTCTTACTGGTACTTGGTTGCAGACAACTTAATTGGTCTAGTGCTCCTTGTTTCATATTATCATACGGTCTTGGCTCTCGGGGAAGCAGACAAGGTCTTCTCTCGAGAAGGTTCTAGAGAACAGGGCTCTCGAGGACCTCATCAGTCTCCACTGCTGTCTAATGAGTAAAACTTGAGAGCATTTTAAGAAAAATAGCCTCTTCAAACGACTTTTTGTTACATTTGTGAGTGTCTCCGTTTGTTAGTCGCACTTTCGTCAAAGATATTGTGGCCTGTAATGTATGCAAAGTCAAAAGGTTATCAAAGCTAGGTCTACCTTGACCATGGAGCTTCAACGTCAACCACCACCATAAAAGGGCCACGGCATTGGACTTGAGGCTTTCCACTACCAACGTTGGCTCGTTGAGTTGCTTAGAGGGACTCAACCATCGAAGAAGCAGAGCCACCGAAGAGGCATCTTCAAAGATTTAATACCTCGAGAGGGGCATCTTCTCTTGATAAGGAACTAGAGCATAAGAAAATTAGTCGCATGCAGCAATCTCAACAAATTCGTTTGCTTTCAGCCAGAGGAACAACTTCATGCTTCAGCTCTCGAGGATCTTGTCTGTCAAGAGCTTATCCCTCGAAAGCTTGTCCGTCGATGAACTTGAGAGCTTGTTCACTCGAATTTCATCAGTCGAAAGCTCATTCAACAAGACGCTCAAGGAAGCTTTGCTGCGACTTGGAAGCATCTTTATTGGAACAAGAAAGCCCGGGTACGGCGATTTCTCTTCCCTTCGCCATTAGCACTTCTGAGACTGTCATACTCTTGAGGGGTCTCTCTATCGGTAAGTCTGGAAGCTCTCACCTCCGTCTCCGTCAGTAAGTCTCGAGCTCTCGCCTCCGTGACAAGTGTAAGGTCTCGAGCTGGATCTTCTGCCACTTGCTCAGTGCTTCGTCAAAACCATCCTTTATCCTACAGTTCTTGTCTGTCTTCGGATTTCCCACCCAAAGGAGGTTGTTGATATCCTGAGGTGGTTAATATATTTGCCCTCAATTACATTTCGTAGTGGAAGCAGCCTCGCCTATTGGTCATGCCTTTCTTTAATCTGGCACAAGCTTTCATCGTCGTCATCTAGCTGCCAAAAAGTTCGAAGCTTATGTATAAAGCCCCTCGAGCAGCGTCCTTTGAGCTCTCCCCGAAAATTTCGAAGCTTCGCTCGATTATTTTTCCCTCAAATGATTATAACATAAGGCTAGTCCTTGAGAGCTCAACCTTCAAAGTCTCCACCGTTACGGTCTTTCGACGTTTCCCCTCGAGAGCTTGAAGCCTCTGTGGCCTTTAGAAGTTATTCCTCAAGAGTTCTTCAACGCGGCCTCTCACCGCTTGTCCCTCGAGAGTTCACGCTGCATCTGTAGTAATGGAGAACATGGCTTCATTTGGTTTAAATTTTTTTGAAGGGTGTAGGGCCCCCATGTAGCAACAATCATATAAGTTGTTGTGCGGAATGGAGAAAGAACAGAAAATATGAACGAAAATAACAAGACACAAGATTTACGTGGTTCACCAATTTGGCTACATCCACGGGAGACGGATTCACTATAATAGGTAGCAGGTTACAGACGCCAAGAAATTGGCCAGATTTCTACCTATCTAAGTGCAGAACAGAATTGATGTTTACAGAGAGAAGAGAGACACTTTATATATTGTCTCCACTAAACCCTAACAAACTGGGATTGGAACAAAACACAATTCGGCCCAAATCAACATCAGTCCAAATTGGAATTGGAATTATATTCTTATCATAATTGTAGATGTAGTTGTATTCCAAGCCAGGGTCGCAGAAGCGGCTATTACAGTATTCAATGCATACCAACAAATCTCCACCTTGACTTGAATCCTCAAAGTAGAAAACTCCAGATGCACCATTACAGTGCCAGATGAGTAGATTTCGCCCTCCACTCCCGGGACTGCCCATAGAGCACCTAATCAGCTCTGATGTTCAGCAAGTCCAAACAATGTTGAAACTTGCTATGTGGAACAGGTTTGGTGAACATATCAGCGGGGTTGTCGCAGTTCCCACTTTCTTCACCCTGATTCTCCTCTCACTCCTCAGGAAATGATATCTGACATCAATATGCTTGGTCCTCTCATGATGGACCTGATCCTTGGCTAGGCAGATTGCACTCAAACTGTCACAGTACACAGTAGCCTGATCATGATGTAGACCAAGATCACTAACTAGCCCTTTCATCCATATTCCCTCCTTTGCAGCCTCTGTCAAAGTCATGTACTCTGCTTCCGTAGTAGACAACATCACTGTAGGTTGCAAAGTCGCCTTCCAACTAACCACAGAACCTCCCAAAGTGAATACATAACCAGTCATCGATCTCCTCGTGTCAACATCACCAGCATAATCAGAATCCGAGTAGCCTGTAACTAAGCACTCGGTATCACCTCCATAAATGAGACCCACATCAGACGTACCTCTAAGATACCTGAAGATCCTCTTCACAGCTTGCCAATGTTCCTTTCCCGGTTGCCCCATGAACCTGCTCACAACACTGACTGCCTGTGCTAAATCTGGCCTCGTGCAAACCATAGCATACATCAAGCTCCCTACCGCGCTGGCATAAGGAACCCGAGACATATACTCCTTCTCCTCGTCTGACTGAGGAGCAAACATAGTGGTGAGATGAATATTTGCAGCACTAGGAGTGTCTATAGGCTTGGCTGTAGACATGCCAAACCTAGCCAACACTTTCTGAATGTAGCCTTTCTGTGACAAGAAAAGCTTCCGGTGACTTCGATCCCTAAGAATCTCCATTCCTAGTATCTTCCGAGCTGCACCCAGATCCTTCATCTCAAACTCAGCACTAAGAAGTCCTTTCAACTTCTGAATTTCGTGCTTACTTTTTGCGGCTACCAGCATGTCATCTACATAAAGCACCAGATAGATGAATGACCCATCTCTCAACCTGCTGTAGTAGACACAACAGTCATAAGCACACCTCGTATATCCCAGCTGAAGCATGTAACTGTCAAACTTCTTGTACCACTGCCTCGGAGACTGCTTAAGTCCATACAAAGACTTCTTCAACTTGCAAACATACTTTTCCTTGCCAGGAACCTGGAAACCATCTGGCTGAGTCATGTACAACTCTTCCTCCAACTCTCCATGTAGAAAAGCGGTCTTCACATCAAGTTGTTCAAGCTCCAAATCCTGATGTGTCACCAATGCTAGCAACACTCTGATGGAAGTGTGTCTGACCACTGGTGAGAAAATCTCATTATAGTCTACCCCCTCCCTTTGACTGAAACCTCTTGCAACAACTCTTGCCTTGTACTTGACTCCCTCTGCAGGTGATATTCCTTCCTTCTTCTTGAAAACCCATTTGAAAGTGATAACCTTTCTCCCTTGAGGCTGTTGAACCAAATTCCATGTCTGATTCTTCTGAAGAGACTCCATCTCGTCTCCCATTGCAGCAAGCCATTTGTCAGCATCAGTACCTGAAACAGCTTCTCTGTAGGTGGATGGCTCATGAGTATCCACCTCCTCAGCAACCTGTAGTGCATAACCCACCATATCTTCAAACCCATATCTCTTGGGCGCCCCAACTCCAACCCTCCTGGGTCGATCCTGAGCTAAACTGCGGACTGTAGCTCCTGATGGTTGAGAATCTGGTGGTGGAGATTCCGGTATCTCAGATTCTGTCTGTGGCTCATGATTCACCTCAAATTGTTCCAATCTATTTTCACCTTGAGTGACTTCAAGCTCCACCTGTTTATCAACTCCACTAGTTTCTGGCACAACTGTGGGCTTCACCATAGATCTAAGCAAAGAATTTTCATCAAAGACAACGTCCCTGCTCAGAATAACCCTCTTCTCATATGGAGACCATATCCTGGAGCCTTTACTCCATCTCCATAACCCACAAAGACGCCCTTCTTGGCTCGGGGCTCTAACTTACCATCACTAACATGATAATAAGATGTACAACCAAAAACTTTTAACTTGGAGTAATCAACAACTTTACCTGACCACAACTCCATAGGTATTTTGCACTCTATACCCGTGTGAGGCCCGCGGTTGATCAGGTAACAAGCTGTACTCACCGCCTCTGCCCAGAATCTCGTTTCCAAACCAGCATTAGAGAGCATGCACCTCGCTCTCGCCAGCAATGTCTGATTCATCAGCTCAGCTACGCCATTCTGCTGTGGCATATTCCTGACTGTATGATGATGAGCAATCCCTTCATCCCTACAAAACTGATCAAACTCAGACGAGCAGAATTTCAGCCCATTATCAGTTCGAAGCCTCTTGATCTTCTTCCCGGTCTGATTCTCCACCAAAGCTTTCCACTCCTTGAACTTCGAGAAAGCTTCACTCTTATGTTTCATCATGATAACCCAAGTCCTCCTTGAGTAATCATCAATCAGAGAAACAAAGTACCTGTGACCTCCCAGTGACTCAACTCGGGAAGGTCCCCAATAATCAGAATGGATGTAATCCAATGTGCCCTTTGTTCTATGAATCGCCTTAGGAAACTTGTTGCGGTGATGCTTCCCAAAAATGCAATGCTCACAGAAGTCCAAGCTCTTGACCTTGTGGCCACCAAGAAGATCATACTTCGACAGAATCTGCATCCCTCTTTCACCCATGTGACCAAGCCTCATATGCCATAACTTAGTCATATCATCCTGGTGAACCTCCGAAGATGCAACATTAACAGAATCCATAACCGTGGAACCTTGTAGAAAATACGAGGTTCCATGCAGAACACCTTTCAGAACCAGCCTAGAACCTTTGCAGACACACAGAACTCCATCACTCCCTGAGTAGACGAAACCCTTTCTATCCAACGTAGGAAGAGAAATCAGATTCTTTGTCATCGATGGAACATGCCTGACATCGTTCAAAGTACAGAAACTACCATCATGCGTCCTGATCTTGATTGAACCAGTCCCAACTACCTTGCACGCAACACTATTTGTCGCAGTAATGATGCCCTCAGCTTGCTCATAAGTTGAGAAATAATCTCTCCTTGGGCATATATGGTAGGATGCCCCAGAATCAAGAAACCACACATTAGAATGATTATTTTGCCCAGTAACAGCTAGAGCAAAATCATCTTCAGAACTGAAATCCCTTCAGCCACAGCAGCAGTACCAGATGTACTCCCAGATTTACTAGCCTTCTTCGGACACTCCTTTTTCCAATGCCCCTTCTCCTTACAGTAGTTACAAACATCATTGGCCTTAGGACCCTTTGAAGATGACTTCTTGCCCTTCTTCTTATTACCGGTTTCCTTGCCTTTTGTGTTTCCGTCACTAGCAAACAAGCCAGTGGCCTGACTTTCTGTACCTTCCTGCATTCGGAGACCGAAGAGGCGTTGTTTCAGAAGCAACTTGTTGGTTAGAGATTTCGTCATATACAAACTCTCCAACTTCAGCCACAGTTGTGCAGCAGTCTCCTGATCTGAGACCTCAGTGATGATTTCGTCCGCGAGACACAACATAATCGTCGAGTGTGCCTTTTCTTCCAGACTCACTACATCGCCAGAACTGCTCGCGAAATCCTTCGTCAGCGGAGTCCACAAACCTTGCTGTTTCAGCAAAGCTCGCATCTTGATCTGCCATAAACTGAAACTGTTTCTCCCGGTAAACTTGTCGATCTTCACGTTCAACCCAGACATCTTTCTCCCCGATCAGCCCCGATCTGATGAGCCCAGAATCTGATACACCCACTACGGATCTCACCGGAAAAGGAAACCGCTCTGATACCAGTTTGTTGTGCGGAATGGAGAAAGAACAGAAAATATGAACGAAAATAACAAGACACAAGATTTACGTGGTTCACCAATTTGGCTACATCTACGGGAGACGGATTCACTATAATAGGTAGCAGGTTACAGACGCCAAGAAATTTGCCAGATTTCTACCTATCTAAGTGCAGAACAGAATTGATGTTTACAGAGAGAAGAGAGACACTTTATATATTGTCTCCACTAAACCCTAACAAACTGGGATTGGAACAAAACACAATTCGGCCCAAATCAACATCAGTCCAAATTGGAATTGGAATTGGAATTATATTCTTATCATAATTGTAGATGTAGTTGTATTCCAGGCCAGGGTCGCAGAAGCGGCTATTACAGTATTCAAGGCATACCAACATAAGTAATGATTCTCCACAATCGTTCTTTGTTACTTTGTGGCAGTCCCTACTATCATTTTATTTGGGGTTGCATACTTCGGCTTGAGATGGAAAATTAGGAAGGAGCAGGTTGGTTTATATTTTAGGAAAATCTATCCCAAAACAGTCTGTTGATCCATGCTTAATCAGCTGATGAAGTTCTTGAGGTGCGAATGTGCAACATTGTCGAAGCATGCATTAGAAATTATCCTAGTTATGTTTGAAACTTTGAGTTATAAATGTTGACGCTGCAAAGCCTATTGAATACCTGTTCTTGTACATATCTTTAAAGAGAAGCATCATTTGGTTTCAATTCTCTGTGGTGCTGCTTTTGACAAAGTACAAAGTCGCGGGCTTAAACCTTGCATAGCATAAAAGAGAAATTACTTCAGGCATCATAGGGTCTACGATGGCCTCGAGAGTTGACTGAGGCTTCGAATGTCGACAATGGTTTCAAATGTCAACAATGCCAATGATAGCTTAGAAAGCCGCAAGCATTAGTAATGGGAGGAGCTGTACTTCCCTTATATCAGACGCCACAAGCTAGTCCAAGCAAAGAAAATATTGAGTCATCAAATTGTTCAAGAGTTATTAGGAGGAGCAGCTCGGATGAGGAGTATCGATTGCTGAAGATGGCTCCTTGTATGATACCGAGAGCATATACTGGTTATTTATGTGCACATCTAAGATGAGTGGTCAGTATCTTATTTTGGTATTTATCTAAACAATTCTTTTGCATTTGGAGACGAAAGAAAAACCACCAGGTCCCCAAACTAACCTGGAACCACTCTATTCCGAGGTATTATAGTTAGAGATCCGGATGGAAATACTTAATAAGGTTCCTATCCACTCCCTCTCCACCTCTCTCCATCTTTCTCTTTCCCTTAGTTTGGAGTTGTGAAGCACAAATCACAAAAGAATTTTTAGGCTGGTTTAAAATTATTTTAAATCTTTCTAATCAGATTTTTAAATAATTTGAGGGCTATAACTGGGCATAACAGATGAAAGAAGTTACGTCTTACTTGACTTCCTTAAAGAGAGACACAACGCTAGATTAAGACATTTATACTACTTTGATTAATGGAAATTGCAGATAGTAGAAGTTTGACATAGCTCTTACGATATGAGAAAAAACCATGCTAAAAACCATTTCCCAAACTCTTGCACTAATAATGTGCTTGTGCATGTTATGATTTTTGTGAAGTAACTGTCTTTTGCTGAGATTATGCACTTGCATGATGTTACTTGTATCACCCTGTATCATTTGTTATAACTCTAGATATGGTGGGCCTATCTTTGTGCTTAAATACCATCATTTATTTATATGACATTGAATATGGCCTAAAGGCCTGGGTACGACTTTGTGATTAAGGTACTAATGTTGCTGAAATTGATGTTTTTATTATTGTTTTCAAATGGTTATTAGCTATATGCTCTATGCTGCAAACGATGATCGAGTGGTTTGCTCGTAAGCAGCACTCTGGATGTTCTTTCTAGCTACAGCTGATGATCGAGTGGTTTGCTCTTAAGCGGCACTCTAGATATTCTTTCCAGCTACAACTGATGATCGAGTGTTTTGTTTTTAATCGGCACTCTGGATGTTCTTTCCAGCTACGGCTGATGATTGATTAGTTTGCTCTTAAGCGGCACTCTGGATATTGTTTCCAGCTACGGCTGATGATCGAGTAGTTTGCTCTTAAATGACACTCTGGATGTTCTTTCCAGCTACAGCTGGTGATCGAGTGGTTTGCTCTTAAACGGCTATCTGGGTATTCTTTCCAGCTACGGTTGATGATCGAGTGGTTTGCTTTTAAGCGGCACTCTGGATGTTCTTTCTAGCTATGGCTAATGATCGAATGGTTTGCTCTTAAGAGGCACTCTAGATATTCATTCCAACCACGGCTGATGATCGAGTGGTTTGCTCTTAAGCGACACTCTGGATGTTCTTTCCAACTACGGCTGATGATCAAGTGGCTTGCTCTTAAGCAGAACTCTGGATATTCTTTCCATCTACGGCTGATGATCGAGTGGTTTGCTCTTAAGCAGTACTCTGGATATTCTTTCTAGCTATGGCTAATGATCGAGTGGTTTGCTCTTAAACGGCACTCTGGATGTTCTTTCCAACTATGGCTGATAATCGAGTGGTTTGCTCTTAAGCGGCACTCTAGATGATATTTCTAGCTACGGCTAATCCCTTCTACACTCCCCACAAGATTAGGTTCCAAGGTGTCATCAAATATATCATTTAAAGCATTATCCTCCAAAGCTAACCCCTTGTCTATGTCAAAATTCTTACACAAAATTGTCATAAATATCAATCACATGGGGGTGGTAATTTTTATTAGGATCAATCAGTTTATGCTCAAATTCATGCCTAGAATCACCCATTTTCTTTAGCAATGCCTTAAATTCATTCAACAAATTGAGGGTGTCAAAAGAGATATCACTCACTTCATTGTGACAAATTGTCACACGTGACTCTCTTTTCCTTAAGTCTCTCAAATGAATTGTCGGAGGTGCCTCCTCGTCTATGAGCATACGCCTTCCAATCAAATGGTTCATTACGTCTACTAGCTCATTCACCTTTCTTCTATCCTATCAACACCAAAAGATATTTGTGCCCCACAATTCTTAATGCAAGAGAATACTTGGTTTTGTAAAGTTTCACTAGTTTTCAAAAAACTGGTTAGAGCTTCGAGTATCTCTTCACATGTAGACTTGGGGGTGAGATCAGTTCAGGTGAGTCATGGTAAATGAATCACTCTCGCTCCCCTCGATCTTGTTGAACTGCAGGTTCCATCTCTCTCTTATGGTTACTTAACCACGAGCAACACTCTGTAGGGTGATCAAAATGACACACCCTATAAAGTTTCATCTCTTGAGCGGTATTTCCCCACATTATCATAATCTCACAGAATTAAAGTAACAAGGAAACTATGACAAAAACTTCACTGGCAACAAACAAAAGAAAAACAATAAAAGACACTACTAACTACTCCACTAACATGGCATGCTCAACTAATACTTGAACTGAAAAGCATCCCCGACAGTGGCTCCAAAATTTTACCTACCCTCGACCCAGTTGTCATTAAAACATGATCCGAGGGTCTTACTGGTCAAATTTAGAAATTTATATCCTTCACATGTTCTTACTGCTAAGCTACCAAGGGGTAGTAAGCGGCAAGCCCTGGGTTTGTTTAAGAGGATGCTAGGGCTCAAGTACTAGTTAGAAACACAGCCCCGTGTGGGTTGTCAATCCACACAAGTGATAGGAACAACTAGTAGTGTAGACATACAACTTGGAGGGGGTGTGATTTTTTTAACTAACAACTACAAGCATGTAATTGACAAACAAGTAAACTATTTATACTAGGCACTTGGGAATCATTTAGAAACATGGTAGTTCTAATGCTTCAATCATCGATTCATTCACATGTAAGCATACAAAAGACCTATTAGTGCGTTCACAACACATGGTGTGGCCGATGGCATACACTTTCCCAACCCTGCCACGATGGGTGTGCTCACAACCCTCCATCAGCACTGCCATTGTAATTAGGGGAGTACAATGAGGTCTGACCATCGTTGCAGGTCTGTTTCTCCCCATGCTATTACATCTCGGGCTTCCACCACGAATGCAACAACTCTTCCTGAGTCCTATATATGCTAGGCCCAAGGTTCGTAGGCACCTTATCTGTGATACTAGGGTTTCAACACAACACCTAGCTTGCTACTATTCACTATCTTTACCCACAAACTCTCGGATAATAGTTACAAAGTCAGCTAAGACTGGTGTGATGGCAAATAGGTCAGAGCATTCTCAAATCCCACGTGCACACACCCACGCAGACACGTTCTCCCCTACCCATTCTAACATCCAGGTTTCTCTTCCCAAGGGGCATCAATAATTGCACCATACATGAGTATATCTCATAGTGTATGCTTATATGTGGTGTAATACTAATGCATTTATAACATATAAGAACAATCACAATAATATCATAAACACAAACATGGGATGATTCTAATGAATCTCAAAAGCATTTAGAACATTCCAAGTGCCAAAATGAATCCCAGGCTAATCTAACTACTCCCTGGACATGGAATTCAAATATATATTTGAATTCCACCTTTTTGGGACAAAGCAAGAAGAAAATAAAAGAAAATATCACAAAACCTACAAAAGGAACTCTTTCATTCTTTCCAAGCTCTCTCTCCTCCAAATGTGTTTCCAAATATGAACCAACATTTTTAAATGAGTAAATTAGGGTCCTATATACAGTAGTAGGAGATTGAGCCTAAAAATAGTCCCAAAATAGGCCAAAAGTAGCAAAACCCTAGGTCAGTCGCCAAGGTTTCACGGACCGGCACGGATGCCACGGTCCGTGAAGCATGTATAGCCACAGTCCGTGAAGCATGTATAGCCACGGTCCGTGAAGCATGTATAGCCACAGTCTGTGAAGCATGTATAGCAACGGTCCGTGAAGCATGTATAGCCACAGTCCATGAAGCATGTATAGCCACGGTCTGTGAAGCCACAGTCTGTGAATGTTCATAGCCATGGCCCATGGGATCTGGCGCAGTCCATGAAGCTGGATCGTGCAATAGTCCGTGAAGGTTTTCACAGACCGCAAGCAGCATGCTGTTTTTGCTCAAAGTTTTCCCACAGTTCATGAAGGTTTTCATAGACCACGAACAACTTGTGGCTTCTGCTCAGAAATTTTGTCACGGCCCGTGAAGGTTTTCATGGAGCATGAGCAGTTTCTGGTCATGCTCAGAACTCTTCTCACGGTCCGTGAAGGTTTTCACGGACGGCTCCATACTTAGCCAAAATTTTCAACTCTTCATCCCCTTGCCTCATGGCCCGGTGCTTTTGTCACAACCTAGTGCCTTTCCTTGTGAAGGTCTTGTGCAGGTCTTCACATAACCCCTGGATTCTTGTGTAGTGCGGCCAGTGAATATTATCACGGGCCACTGGTGCTTGACCATGCGTGGTCTGTGACCGGCCGCTGGTGCTTCGTTGGCTGAATTTTGTTTGCTTATCACGGGTGAACCGTTAGTCCAAATTGGTAGTTCTAGTAGTATATTTTGTAGTACTTTAGAAGACAAATCCAATGGAACCAGCCTTGAAAGGCTAGTTCTTCCTGTATCCTTCTCAGACTAAGGCAACACTCCTCGGACCACGATTCACCATTTTCTCCTTTAACCACCTCAAACTCTGAAGCCTCCTATCTTTAGCTTCAATCTCCTTATACCATGCATTAATGTTCGTGGCCTTCGTCTACTATCATTCAAATGTGAATGGCCTTCAAATCTTCTACAGTTAAAAGCAAATGTCATTTGCAAGAATGTATGTAACAAATAGCATTCACGGGTGACCTACTAAAGGTGATCGCAATGAAGACCAAGGAGCCCGTGAACACGAGATGTCAAGAATCACTAATTAAGTATACAAAACACGGGATTTAGAATAGAAAACCAAACATGGTTACCTAAACCCTTTGTCATGTAAACTCAACTAATGTCGCCAAATCACCAACCAAAAGTAACTAAAAACTATGTCAAATGCATTGGTTAAAGCATGTGAAATGGTGCAGATTAATATAGTATGCTTCCTTGTACCTGTAAAGCCATAAAAAAAAACACAGTAGTATCTTCTCCCAATGTGTATTATTTTGATGCTCTAACATAAGGAAATTCTCTTGAGTCTAATAGAACCAGTCCTTTCACATTCTAGGGTAAATTAGCATGCTGGAAATTATAATTCGACTTTTTTGAGCTAGCTAACTTTGCTCAGGCATCAGCAATAGAATTGGATTCCCTATAAATGTGAGAAATTGAAAAGGGAAGCTCACATGTTAAGATCTAGATTGTTCTGATCATATTTTTGAATCTCTATGGTATCCTGAACTCCCTTCTTATCATCTTAAACAAGATGAGTAAGTCTACTTTGACCTGTATCTCTAAAAATCCCTTATAGAAAGAAGCTTTCATTCCAATGATCAAAGCACTTATTTTTGCTTCTAAACTATCCATGTTGTGAAGGTAGATGACTTTAACTAGTAACACCTTCCCTTGATGATTACGAATGACCATACCAGCCCCTGCTGCACCACTTTTTAAGAAGGATCCATCTGTGTTTAGCTTTTCTTGTGTGAGGTAGACTCCAGTAGACTATGCTATTCTGTCTAATCTGCACATTAGAGTTTACAGATGCCAAAGATAACAAGTTAGATGCTAGCGTTTTACTCTCTGATTTTGTCCATTTGATTCCATGAATATAAAGAATCGGTCTAATCATATCTATAATCTTGGAATAAGTAATATCCATATTTGGTGCAATGTGATCAAAAATACATTTCTATCTTGTGCGACAAATAAACCTAGTAATGAATGGAAGTAATGTTATACATATTGCATGAGCTTTTGAGTTTACTTCCATATTCTAGTAATGGTAAAAACCTATCCCATAGATTGATTAATGATAGACTTCCAATATATATATATAAAAGTTTAAGTCTGTTCCATAATCTCCTAGTCCATTCACAATTTTTAAATATATAATGCATATCATCTTATTCAGCCTTACACAATGAACACATAGATGGCATATGTAGTTTAAAATCTTCAAGAATGTCTAGCAAAGGAATTAATCTGTTTAGAACTCTCCAAATAAACACATTGATTTTTTTTTTGGCATAAATTTAGACCATGAGTGCTTAAAGGATGGAACCTGGCATTTTTGTTTCCTTATGATTTCATATGCTGATTTCAGTGTAAAAATCCTTGTGCTTTCTGGTTTCCATATTAATATGTTTTTATATCCTTCAAAAAGTGGGAATTCAATAAGGATGAGAGCAGAAAATTTAGCTGTTAGATCAGGTTTAAAGATATCACAGTAATACTCCTAATCATTGAAGAATTCAGCAATGGTGAGATGAGGAAAAGGTAATTCCATATGGGAATCCCATACATCTATTAGAGCTTGTTTGTTTAACCAATTGGAATTCCAAAATGAAACATTACCTTCACCTATCTGCAGAGCTGTATTAGTTGAGGCAATCTCATGTATTTCTTTTATCCTCTTCCATGTTTTATAATTTTTGAGGTAATCAAGGAGTGACCACATGAACTCAGTCCATAGATTATTCCCAATTAGCATATTCCACCAAAGTTTTACTGAAAAAATCTTGATGACCATATGCAAATCTTCACATTTAGACCATTTTCTAAAGCTGGTTCTCCAAGTCCAGGATCTCCAAGTTTTATTTTGCCTAAACTCAGAGGTACCCCCAAAATATTAGCAAAAAGGACATGTAATCTATCTATAATCCCAACTGTAAGTTTAATCACAGCTAAAATATGCAGAGGGATTGTATATAATACATGCTTGATCAAAATTAGTCTACCTGCCTAATTCAGCCACTTATTTTGCCATAAGAGGATTTTGGTTGCCATCTTTTTAAACACATTTTGAAAATAGCTATACTTTGTTCTCCCTATATAAATAGGACAACCAAGATATTGAAATGGAAAAGATCCATCCTCAATGTTGATCTACTCAGGTATAAGAGTCCTATGATAGGGTTTAGCATGCTTTGATAGGTTACAAGCATATTTTTCAAAAGTTAATTTTTTTACCAGTTGCTTTTTCATAAACACTTAGAAATTTCTTTAAACATTGCAAGCTCTTCTTGTTAGCTTTTGTGAAAGCTACAGTATCATCAGCAAAGCTTAGGTGTGTGATTTTAGTTGCTGAATTTGTCAAATTGAAATAGCTAATTCTTGACTGACTGTAAAGTAGTCCTAAATTTCTTGAAAAGCTTCAGCTAGCATTATAAAAAAATATAGAGACAATGGATCTCCCTGCTTTATGCCTTTTGATGCTTTAAAGAAACCAAAGGGCTTACCATTTACAAGCACTGAGAAAATAGTAGATGCTATATTGCCCATTATGTTCTTAACAATCAAACTATGAAATCACCTTTTTAATAGTAAAGTATTCAAAAAGGACCATGAAACCCTGTCAAAGGCTTTCATCATACCCAATTTGAACATTACATTATAACCTCCTGATTTGTTGTTTAAAAATTTTGTTAATTCTTGCATGAGTAACATATTTTCAGCCAACTCTCTACCTTGAACAAAAGCTGATTGTTCAGGGGATATGATAGAAGGCATTATGTGTTTCAGTCTTTCAGTGTAAACTCTTGAAAATATTTTATTTAAAAAGTTTGAAAGATTGATAGGTATGTAATCAGTAAATGAAGAGCAAACTTATTTTTTAGGTATTAATACTATAAAAGCTGAAGCAATTGCTCTTGGGATAGGTATCCCAGCCAGATATTCATTTACTGCACTTAATAGATCATTTGAAATGATGTCCCAACATTTTGTGTAGAATTTTCCAGGGAATCCGCCAGGACCTGGTGATGCATCGTCATCCATTTCAAAAACTATATTTTATATACAATCCAAAGTTATCTGTTCCATTATATTTATATTCATTTGTTTAGAGATGACCTTTGGAATGTTCTATAATAGGGCAGAAGCTGCTAGTCCTTTTATGTCTTAGTTTTCATCAGTTAGAATATTAGAGGAAAAAAAAAGAATAGCCTCAAACCCAATTGCATCAAGATCTTTAATCCATTGGCCTTGACCATTTTTAATCTCTGAAATAGCTTGTCTAGCATGTTTGGACTTGACTGAGGCATGAAATTTTTTTTGAATTAGAATCTCCTACTTCTAGCCATTTGACTCTTGCTTTCTATTTCCAGAAAATTTCTTCTCTGGTTAAGGCTAGTGTTAACTCAACTTTAGCCTTATTTAGTTCAACTCTTGTATGTTCAATATTTCTCTGTTGCTGGTTTAATTATTTCAGCGAGACCTGATTCTAAGTCTCCTTTACTTTATCCTTTACATTTCCAAAAATAGTTATGTTCCATTATTTCAAAAATCCTTTTAGTCTTCTTGTTTAAGAGAGAATCTTTTCATTCCTAATCCTTCACAAGGCAAGTTCCAATTAGCAAAAATATGGTTTGGAAATCATGATGAGTGACCCAATAGTTTTGGAATCTAAAGGATTTTGGTCCAGAAAAGTAGTTTAGGTTGGCTATATTGACCAGTAAAGGTGAATGGTCTGAGGGATGCCTTGCCTTAACTCTGATGCTAGTGTTAGGGAATAGATTCAAAAAATTTTCATTAACTAGACCCCTGTCAAGTCTTTGCCAAACATTTTCCTTCCTGACCCCAGTCCATGTAAAATTATTACCTACAGTGGGGACTTCTATTAACTGATTTTCCTCAATAAACACATTGAAATACATCATACAATTTAGGTTGGGTTGACATTGTCCTAAATACTCATTTGGTTCTCTTATAAAATTGAAATCCCCTATCATCATAAGAGAGTTAGTACACTGCATTTGAAGTTCAGACCAAAGTGGGTATCTAGCAGTTCTATTGTGTCTGCCATACACAAAAGCTGAATCCCAAGATACTGAAATGGATTTGTGTTTTAGTTCAGCCAATATGAACTGATCATGAACTGATTTTATGTTGACATTAAAATCCTCAAACCAAAAAATCCATATTTTATCTCTTGGATCACCAAAATATTGATTGTATCCAAGTTTAAAACCAATGGATGATAATTGATCAGAATTTAACATTGGTTCAATTAATACAAGCAAAGATATGTTGTGTTTCCTCTTGATGTTTCTAACTTTAAGTTGTGCCTTTTTATTCTCAATTCCTCTAACATTCGATACACATACATTATATGACACCATTTAGGAATGTATAGAATCAGCAACTTGTGATCTAGTCTTAACAGTTTTAACTTGTGATCCAGAATCAGCAACTTGTGATCTAGTCTTGTGATCTAGTCCTTTTTCCTGTATCTCATGGTGGTTGTTGCCTCATTTAGAGAATCAGTTAAGTTAAAAATCCTAAGTCATAGCCTCATCATTTATTAAATTAGTGAATCTGTTGTGAGCTACCGGATTAGGCTTTAATATGATATCTCCCGAATATCCCTTGTTCGATTTTTTAGTTGGCCACTGGCCTTTTGCATTTAAATCAATGTTATCTACATAAGTCTTTGTCTTCGGGGGATAACATCTCAGGTTTATTAATTTTCTCTTTGCCTGACTTAATCTGGATATCTTTCTGATTTAAAATTATTGAATCTCTTGAGCCTGGATCTCTTAATTAACCTGAGAATCTACCAAATCTTGCACAGAAACATTATGATCATTCTTCACAGGTGAATTATGTATCTCATTAATGTGAGGAGTTTGAGTAAAAAATTCTTCATCCGGATTCTTTTCATCATTAAGTGACACATTTAGATTGACCTGATTGTTTTTTTTATTTCTCTTCATCCGCCACATTTTCCATATCAGGTTGCATATCAGGTTGCCTATCATTTTGTTCCTTTTTCCTGATTAACTATAGTAGGCTTAGGAATATGAGTGGATATAGAAAAATGAGAGTTAGGAGCTTCTTCAAAGTTTGAATACGCCGGTGAATGAAAAATGTAAATTTTTGCAATTACTTTTACTACGAAAATATTTTTAAAAATAAATATAAAATTAGATATATAGATTAGGAGATAAAAGGATTAGATTGGATTGGATTGGGTATATTTTCAGCAAATAGAATGGAGACACGTGGCACACACCACATCTGCCCTCTCCAATTTTTGGAAGTCATTTTTGGCCCCTTGTTTTGTGAGGTTTGGTCGTACTGTACGTGTTTCCCATTTTTAAAAACAAAACATGGTGACTGCAACAATGCAGTCACCATTTTGTCCACTGGCCTTCAATCTACTACAAACCTTTCAATTGACCTTCTATCTGCTACCATTCTTGCGAATGACTTTATCCAATAATGGTCTTCGATTAAGCTCACAAAATAGGCAATTTTGACCAGCTCATCGAGGAAAAACCCGCCAGGTCACAAATGCTTCACAAAATAGGCAAGTTAATGTAAATAACCATATTAAGTGATCTTAATCCCATGTCATGTAAAACACTCAATAATATAACTATCCACCAACAAAAACATATAAAAAGTGTGCTAATTGTGCTAAAAAAACATTAAAAATACCATCCCGTCATCTTTCTTTACAACACCAAAAAGATAATAGAAATATGGAGTTATAATGGACCGGTTATTAGTTTAAAATTTGTATCAAATACAAACCCCAAATTTTGGAAAGTTAATGCTCAGCTTCCACAAAATGGATCTGGATAACTTCTCCACAATGGGAGAAGAAACATTAAATTCTGATGGTTGTTGGAAAATAAACGTTGATCCCTCAAAGGCTACTTGAGTCCCTCTCGAAAATGAAACGCCTCAGCCCTCACCTAGTCTAATACCACCAATGACCTTGTATGTCACCTGACTTGCTTTCTTGCATAAACAGAGTACCAGAGCCACTGAGAGTTGTGGCCAATTGAAACCCAATCTCCAGGAAGCTAGGCAACTGTATGAGACTTAAGAGAGGCTTGTGGTTGAAGCTATTCAGCTTATTTTAGTTTTGTTTTCAGTCATAATTGTCGGCATCTCTATCTCCATCATATTAATAATTGTAATTGACTACAAGTGTCTACATTGTTAATCAAGATACCATCAGAAGAACAATGTTGTTGCTGAATGATATTCCTCTGGGGCTGAAAATTAATTGTTTATGGGATCCCAGAATTCTTATAAATAGTAAACAATCCAAAAAGAAGAACGACAAAGTAGTACCCCAGGTAAGTTTGAATTAAATATTGATGCTTCGGTTTTACAAAATGGTAATTTATGTCTTGGAGTGATTACCAGAGACTCCAAAGGAAATGTGGTAATCTCAACTGCAAAACATATCTCCATTTGTAACATCATGCTGCTTTAAGATATGGCCTACAACTCACAAAGATTCAAAAGCTTTCTCACCTGGAGATAGAGAGAGATTCCCAGGTTCTATTCAAAAAATACTTGAAGACAACTATGAAGAACCATGGAGCTGCACGAAGGACATTAGAGATATTTGAAGTCTGCTGCAACAATTCTCATATAAGCTACATTATATTTTTTGAGAAACCAACAGCATAGCAGATTCAATCGCAAAACTTGCAAGCAACAGAAAGGTAGATAATACATTTCTTTTTGCGGGTTTACCGAGGCAAATTCAAGGCTAGATTCTATTAGATACATCAAAATGTCCCTATGTTTTGTATTTCCCACAATGTAAATAATATTAGAACTCTGAATTTTTATTTCTGCCACGGTTTACATCCAAGGTTCATTGGAGTATGATGTATATGAACCTTAGAATCTTCCAGAGGTAAGGTATTATGTCCCACTTTTTTCTGTATCCTTCTATTTTTATTAATAAACAGGTAGGGGTCTCCTAAACCCCCACCGTAACAGGTGAGTTGGGAAGCATGTAGAAAAGATGAATTAGAAATTAATTGAATTCTAAAGTATGAACTCCCATAAGTAATGTCTCAGAATGCTTCAAGTGGGAAGAACTACAATGAACTCACCATCATTGGTCCTTGAGTAGTAAATTCTAGTAACCCTAAATATCCTGGACTGATGGATGGATGGATAGACCAATTATTTTTTAATACACCAATGGGGATGCATCATTCACGAGGTAAAACTAGGGATGACAATGAGGTGGGATGAGTACGGATTATGGTCCTCCATATCGATGCCCACCTAAAAAATTTATACTCATACCCAGTGGCAGAACCAGAAAAAATTCTAGAGGAGGTTGATAAATATTGCTTATATTTAAATTTTAAAAACTCAACTAAAAAATAATGAAAAACACTACATAATATAATAAATCGAGTACCATACAATAACGTTTTTACAAGTTCACTAAACTACTAAAATAACTACTTTCTAATGCTCGAATTATTAGAAGTATGACTAGGAACAAGTAGGGGCAATAAATATCTACGAGACTCCATGCCTTAATAAAGTTGCATAATCGGTTCATTCTCAATCTTTAAAAAAATATCTTTTTCAATATACACCGTCACAACATCATTCAACCATTCATCTCCCATTCTATTACGAAGATCGGTCTTGATATTCTTCATGGCAGAAAAAACCCGCTCAACTGAAGTAGTTGCAACTGGTAGAACTAATGCTAACTCAATAAGACGATATATCAATGGATAGAGTACACTGCTACATGATCGAACCATATGTTGAGCAAGACTTCCAAGACGGTAGAAATCATGGTTGGTCAACATTTCTCCACGTCGTCTAGAACGGTGACGAATTTTTCATTGTGCTTCCATCACGTCTAATGTGATCTCATGCTTCACACAAAATGTGTTGATTCCATCCAATAATTTATCAAAACCACCATCTCTGAATTCTTGCAATTCAGTCTTCATTCTATTCATCATTTGCACAGCCATCGAATTATTTTGATCTTTGTTGCAAGGCAAGGGACAATTGACTTGTAGCTCCCAGCAAATGCTTCATAAAAACATACAAAACACAAATTCATAGCTCTTCATTCTATCAATTAAGCCCTTTGCTGTAGAGGCATTTTCATCTAAATTGCTATGCTCACAGATATTAAGACGCACTTGAATAATAGAAGACCACATAGCCTCAGAAAGAAGAATAGTAGTGTAATGTGATCCACAACGTGTATCACCATGTCGTCTCAAACCCATTTCCTGATTTTTGCCTCTTCCACTAACATTCTCCCAACTCTCCAATGCATCTACAAGTCTAGCATGTTCTAATTGCACAAGCATATCTTTTCTAACACAAGAACCTCCAACTAGATTTACAGTTTTAACAAGATACCCAAAAAATTCACCCACAGGTAGAGTACTATATGCAATAGAAACAACAATCAATTGAAGTTGGTGAGAGAAGCAATAAATATGCCTTGCAGAAGAGTTTTCTTTCAATATTAAAGCTTGCAATCCATTAAACTCCCCTCGCATATTTGAAGCCCCATCATATCCTTGACCTCTCAACTTTGACAAGGACAATTTCTTATCTACAAACAGTTGCTTAAGAGCCTCCATCAAAGTAATAGTTTTAGTATTGGAAACATGCACAAGAGCAAGAAAACGCTCAAGCATACATCCTTGTTTGTTGACATGTCTCAAAACAACCTCCATTTGCTCTTTTATTGATGCATATCTAGCCTCATCAACAAAAAGAGAAAATACACTATCTCCAATGTCATTAACAATAGCATCAGTTACCTCGCTAACATAAGCACTTGAGAGCTGTTTCTAAACTCTGGGAGATGTCAACTTGCAATTTTCGGGAGTATTTTCATTCATTGCCTTAGCAACATCTTCACTTCGCTTGCAATATCAGTCAACCAATTCAAGATAATTACCCTTGTTGATGGAATCCCAACCTTCATCGTGACCACGAAAAGCTAAACCTTGATTTAACAAGTATCTGTCATATCCAAAACCGCATTCAAACGAGTGCGATATGCCTTTTTTGCTTCAGTTGAATGACCATCGAAACAATGTGAGATACTTTGCTTTTGAAGGCTAAAATTTCTCAATTTGATTGTTGCACCATGATGAATTACATCATTCCTAGCATGTTTCCTAAATACTTTGAGGGCATTCTTCCAATTCATCACTCCATCCACAGTATATGACGTCCTCTTTGCTGAATTCTTAAAAAGATAGCAAGGAAAACAAAAAGCAGCATCCTTTGAAACACTATACTCCAACCAATTAAATTCATCAAAACAACCCTTTTGAAAACTTCTAAATTCATCATTGAGCATTGTCTTGGGAAAAGTATGATTCTTAGATTGGCAAGGACCTCTTAATATATATTCTCTTAGCACTTCATCTCTAATAGAAATATCAATCTCTTCAATAGGTTTACGTAGCCCGGGATCACTTATAACATCATTATGATTTAATCCTACACGAGATTGTTTTGTACTACTACCCTCTTCATTGTGCCTTTGTTCATTAGGTTCATTCTATCTCTTTAAAGATGGAGATCCGCTACTTCGAATTAAAAATTTATCTATAACCTATTAAATATCTAATAGGGAAAATATGTAAATTGATTTATTTTTAAAAAATCTAAAAGAGTTACGAAACAATAACAAATTGAGATAACAAATAATTTATAAAATCATATTCATCTAAATTCAAGTTAACAAATATCCCTAATTGATAATTCCATTTATCAATTATGACAATTTCATTTTCACATAAAAAATAAATCAAACAATTATAATTTATTATTCTTACATATGCAATTCAACTGAATTTCAACAATCATACAACCATAGAACTTCAATTCGACATCCAATCTAAAAATCATGTTCACATAAATTTAAGTTTTGAAGGAAAAAATAAAAAAGAGAATAAACCCTAAAATTAAATTACCGTAGCATAAAGAGAAGTAGAGAACCAGTGGTTTAGTGGAGAGGCGGCGTCCGGCGTCAGCTGCGGCGGTGGGACAACGGTAGCTTCCGGCGGAGACCTGGTGGTGGCGGTGGAGGGAGAGAGCTGAGCCGCTACTTCCTCTCTTCAGCTTTTCCCTTTTCGAATTTTGGGAGAAAGAAATGGTATTGCCTATTGGATTGGGATTTTCGTTTTGCCCCAATCCAATACATATTTAAACCCATATTTTGTTTTTATTTTTTCCCTTATGACAAATGAAACGACGTCGTTTTACTACTTCATTTGCAAAAAAGGCCGTGAAGTGGCCTTCTACTCTGAGCTTCTCAAACCAGTGGCCGGAATATGCGGAACAGGGACGGCGCAAGACGCGCTGGACGCCGAACATTGATTCCTTCTACTTACAGTCGGCGATTTAGGTAGGGCTGGAGCCCTACCTCATGTACCATTGGTTCCGCCACTGCTCATACCCACTCTATCACCAATGACAGGTACAACATTAAAATCTACTCCTCTCCATTCTAAAATCAACATTGTTTCATCACCCACTTGGGTCTCCATACCCACTTCAAATCCATTTTACTCACCCCATCTACATCTCCAAAAACACCTAAATGTAAGATATGTGCATTATCGATAAATATTTGTTTATTATATATTCGAGAAAAGTTCTAAAATAACCATATCTTTTGGCTGAAAGTGTCAATATAACCCTGCAATCTTAGAAAGTGTCAATATAACATTTGACTCCAATGAAATTTTAGTCAACGTTCTGGTGGTCGAATTTTGCGGAAAAGATGATTTTTCCCTTGTCGAAAAAAAGAATAAAAAATTGATAATAGACGTATATGCCCTCAAACCCTTCAAACCCTTGCCTTTCCCCCACCCTTGCCTTTTACTCATTTTTCTACCAATCTGATACAAGACCAGATTTGGTGGAGCGGAGGAGGGTCGCGACGACGGTGGGCAACAATGCGATGGCCGACGGTGATGGTGGGCGATGAGGAGGGTCACCGGAAAATGTGTACCAACATGGAAGGTTGTTTTGGCTTCATGGGTTTTTTAATTCATATGCTTTATGGGATTCAATTTTCTCTTCGTTGAAATCTAGAGCGACTCATTTTTTGGTGTTTCTTGGGAAGCATACCAACTCATTTTTCCGGTGACTTATCTCGACCAAGCTTGGGCTTCAATACGGTGTCTTGGCTGTGATTTTGGAGAATTTTTTTGGGGCATTACTATGTAATTTACTTGTTTATACCTAAATACGTATATTTATTGTATAATTTTTTAATTTTTTAATTTTATATAAATTTAAAAATAAATATATTTTTATAAAATTTGAAATTTATATTTATATTTAAATTTAAAAGGGAATATATTTATTTTTCAGATTTTTATTTCTTCATTTTTCTCTTCATTATTAATCACTATAAATGAATGAAATTTATTTTAAATACAAATATTAAAATAACATGAAATTAATAAATATAAAAATAGCATATTCACTAACGTGAAATTAAATAAGAATGGCGTTCAAATATTTAGGGTGATGATAAAATCTAAAACAACATTGAATTAAGAGTCCGTCTCTTGAAAGACCGTCTTTTCATAAGTTATGGAAAGACCAATGTTTAAAGTGTAAATTGGAAGAAATTAAAATAAAATTTTTGGGTTGCATGAACCGGGTTATAAATTTTATAACTACTACATGTTTCATACTAAAACTTTAATATTGCAACTAATACCTTTTATCTTTTATTATTCTAATCAAACCCCGTCTTTCCATAAGCCTATGGAAAGACCGTCTTTCCCAAGACTTTGCCTTGAATGAAACGTATATTGTATATAATTAATTATAATTGACAATAAAAATCACCTAATTTTATTTAAAATATGATTTTATATTAAATGTGGTTCTTGAAATTTCTAGAGAATCACAGACTACCCCAACCAACAATGATTCATATACATTTCTCTGAAGTTTGTACCATGCATTTTTCCTTTTGGTGGTCCAAAATTACTCAAATTATTCAAGTAAATTCACATGGGCAGCAACGTAAATGACCAGGGAAACGAGAACGGGGAAACGAGAGTCAGGTGAACCAAAGCTGGGAAGAAAGGAGAATAGGGAGGGAAAAGAGAACCGAGGCAGGGATGGGAAACGAGGACTAAGCGAGGACTTGGTTGGGCGGGGAAACGAGAACAGGTGTTGGGTGTGGAAACGAGAACCGATGCTAGGCTGGGAAACGAGAACCGAGCGGGGACTTGGTTAGGCGTGGAAACTAGAACCGGCATTGGGCAGGGGAAAAAGAGCTAGGGCTGGAACGGGGATGGGCGGGGAAACGAGAGCCACGACGCTGAGCGGGGGATGAATTCGGCAAATAAGTCACATCGCCAGATCTGAACCGTGTTGGGCTGGCCGGAGAAGGCGCATGAAACCCACGCCGGAGAAATGAAGAAGTGGCATGTGTTACCCGAATCGGAGAATCGGCTGACCAATAGCGGAGCTCTGGCTAGCTCCAACATAGCGTACATCCGACGAAATCGACCTACGATGGAGCTCCGTCAAAGTCGACTCATGGTGGAGATCGAAGGTATTCACCGGCGAACTCCGCCGCCTCCGCCGGGAAATTACATATGAATGGGGAAGGAGATCCAGAAATTAAAATTTATTTATTAAACAAAAAATATTTTCTAATTATTATCAATTATTCAATATCGTTATGGCAAAATCGTGGGAAACTTCATTTTTGCAAAAAAAAATGAAGTTTAATTAGAATAATAAAAAGTAAAAGTTTTTAATAGCAGTATTAAAATTTTATTAGACAACATGTAGTATTTATAAAGTTCATAATTCGAATCATGCAATCTAAAATTTTTATCTTAATTTTTTTTAATTTACACTTAAAATTTTGGTCATTTCATTACTTATGAAAATACCTTTTTTTAAGAGACGGACTCATTTTTTATTCTTTAAATTGATTCAAAATATAGTATAATATTTCAATAGTTAAATAGAGGGTGTAATGAAGTAAAATAGGGTGACGTAACATTTTACTTTCTTAGCCCGTAATTGCTCGGTTTGCACAAGCACGATGTTCTTGGAAGTCATCACCTCGAACCAAACGAAAGGCCAATCGGAATTCATTACCAAACCTACCAAGATCCCGAAAACCCCCTCTGCCACATAGGATAATTAATAAGGGAATATTAGAATCCATTATTCACCGCACCTAAAAATGAGAACGAGGATTTGGTGCGTCGCACTGACTTAACTTGGCCTTTGGGATAAGAGCTGCTTGGGCTTCATGGTGGATACTGAGTATAACTGCCCCCAATAGTTCTGGTGCTGGGCTACCGTGACTTACCTCCCGCGTGATGGTTGTGGTGTCGGCTGGTGTGGACCGCTGAGGGCGAGCGGTGATCGCCCGGTTCAATACCGCATGTTCACCACAAGCTCTGGAAATCCCAAGCATGATTGAGATTGATCAGTTTGGTTTCGAGGTTTACGACGGCGGCAGAGGGAACAACGACGACAAAGGGTGGGGTGGGTGGGTCGTGAAGAAGAAAGAAAATAGGGTAGGGTGGGTATTAATTTTTCAGCTTTGATCTAAGGGGGTATTTTGGTCATTTCAGTTTTTGGTCAATGTTTGAATCATGAAGTTTGGTTATATTGGCACAATTTAATAAAAAGTTAGGGTTAAATTAGCACAATTGGTAATAAGTTAGGGTTAGATTGACGTTTTCTCATATTGCAATATTATATTGACACATTTAAATAAAAGTTAGAGTTATAAATGTATTTTTGCCCTATATATTAAGTTAATGTGTACATAGCGCATCAAGTGAGGCGGTGCGGAGATGGGACTGGTATGAATTAGTATCCACGCCCAACCCAGCCCATGGTACGTATTATTTTCATATCCATATCCACCCCACCCCATCAAAACTCCCTCCACTTTTTCAGCTTATTTTAAGAAAAGAGAAAAATGCATATATAATCTTATATAATTGATTAAAGTGCAGATATAACTCTGCGATAATTGAAAGTGCAAATATAACCCTACATATTTAGGTTATGTGCAAATATAACATTTTCCGGTAATTTGATGCCGGAATTATGTGAAAAGATAAATTTGCCATTCTAATATAAAATATAAAAAATAAAAAAGAAATTGATTATCATTTTTCCTCTGTTTCTGCCCTAAAATTCTTCAAAAACTCTCCACTTCAACACCAGGGACACCGTCGCTTCTTCTTTTTCTCCTTTCACCTCTCTAGATCCGGATTAACCCCATCATTGGTTTCGACAACTCCACCGGCACCATGGCTTTTCCACCGCCCAGATTCACGCCCTTAGAGCCTCCTCCACCACCTAGATTCAACAACAGTGTCGGCACCCTGGCTTCTCCACCGCCCATATTCACGCCCTTGGAGCCTCATCTAAAAGATGGAGATGGCCGATGGCGATTGCAATTGCAATTGGCGGTCCAACCCCATCAATCAAGAGATTGTAAAATAAGTTAAGTGTATGGTCTGTAATTGATGTTGATTAGATATTGTTCAACTTAAATTCAGTGGTTACTATTTGACTTGATTTGGTGGTTTGGGCTCGTCGATGACATATGGAGATGGTCGATAGTGGTATGAGGCGTGAGGTGGAAGGTGGTGGTGTGAGGCGTGGTGGCAGGATGGCTGGTGGTGGGGTTGGACAGTGGTGTCGGGATGACTGGTGGGGGGTGGAAGGTGGTGGAGGGGCGGGGCTGGCTAGGTGGTGGGGTAGTGGTAGTGGTGACGGGTGGTAGTAAAGGGTGTAACTGAGGATGATGAGTATGATGGTGTGACAAGTTTGATGGGTGCACGAGTGTGGTGTTGAACGATAGAGTCTGATGGTGTGACAAGTTTGATGGGTGCGCGAGTGTGGTGTTGAACGGCGGAGTTTGATGGTGTGACTGAGTCTGATGGTGTGACAAGTTTGATGGGTGCGCGAGTGTGGTAGTGAACGGCGGAGTCTGATGGTGTGACTGAGTCTGATGGTGTGATAAGTTTGATGGGTGCGTGAGTATGGTGGTGAACGGTAGAGTCTGATGGTGTGACTGAGTTTGATGGGTGCGCGAGTGTGGTGGTGAACGATGGTGGTAGTGGTGGCGGTGACGGGTGGTCTGATGGTGTGGTGGTGAACGGCGGTACCTGGAAATGCCATTGGAGCAAGCTGAGCAGGGGACCAAGAAGATGAGGGTATTTTTGTCTTTTGTTTTTGGCCCAAAGGACATTTTGATCATTTTCGCTCGGTCAATGGGCGAAAATGACCAGTCAATGCCGTAATAATGACTTTAGGGTTATATTTGCACTTATGTGTAATAGTTAAGGTTATATTTGCACTAAAAAACTACTCAGGGTCATGTCTGCACTTTCCCCAACATATAGGGTTATATTTGCATATTACCCTAAAAAAAGTCTCAAGAAAGGCGGTCTTTCATAAGATTATGGACAGTTCACATGGACTTTACCTTAAACATTGTAATTTTTAAATAAAATTTTAATATTACATTTTATAAATTAAAACAAGTAATAATATGTATTTGAATGTGAAAATATAAAAAAAATATATGATATAAAAATATTTTCAAAAAATCTAAATTTTGTATGTAATTTAACAAATGCAGTATATAAGTTAAGAAATAAGTGGTCTGTCCATAAACTTATGGACAGACCGCCTATCAAGAAACCTACTCATAAAAAAATTTCAACCTTGTTGAAACTTACAATAGTTGCATAATGTTCCATCCCATATATTTTTGCGGAGAGAGAAAGAAGAAGTTTTTTTAAGGATTCATCATTATATGCTTTTTTGCCCATGTGCTAGTGATATACCTTCATTTTATTTTCTTTTTCCATTTAATTTCATTCCTTTTCAACATAAAAAAATGAATAAAAGTTGGTCAAAAACGGAAATATAGTGAAAAGTGCAAATACAAATAGGACGTCCCAAAAAAAGAAATAGTGCAAAAATAGTTGGGATGGAGGAAGAAAACGCCTATATAAAGTTTATGTTGAATAAAACAAGACTTTGTGAAAAGTCAAATTACTCATAAATAAATTTTACATTTTGAAAATAGAGTTCATCTCTTGAAAGACGGTCTTTCCATGAATCATGAAAAGACCCAGGTTCAAACTGCAAATTAAAAGAAATGAAGGTAAAATTTTTGGGTTGCGTGAATTTAGTTATAAACTTTATAACTACATCACGTTGCATAATATATTTTTAATATTGCAACTTAAATTTATTACCATTTTATTATTCTAATTAAATGTCATCTTTCCATAAGCATATGAAAAGACGGTGTTTTCCATGACTTTGCCTTGAAAATATGATTTAAAAAGTTTTTTTTGTCCAAACTAGAAAATTCTAAATTAATTCTAAAAATAACAAAATAAGTGAGGTATATTGAGACAACAAAAATATTGTCCATATACAGTTGTCAAATTATTATTGGACAGATGACGAAAGCAGCACATTCAACAATTAATTCAATTCCTTACAAACATTGCGTTTCGTTTCGTTTATAACTCTCAAGTAATTACACAGTCGGTCAAATAATCAATGCCCCATTTATTCGTATTTACATAGAGTAAAGGTAGAAAATTTTATATATCGGCAAATGTTGAATGTTAATGTGTCAGACAAATTAAATTATATCATATATTTTATAAATTTTATATTTAGTAAAATGACATGTTTTTTTTAAAAGTAAGGAATAATTTATGAAATAAATGATATAATTTGATTTGTCCAATAACTTAACCTATAAAATTTAGTGAAAGATAAAAACTTACACACTTTATGATTTTTATTTCTGGATAGAGAAACTAAAATGGGAATTTTACCAAGTTTTTGACCGCATAAGTTTTTTTTTTGGTAATTTAAACAAATAAATTATGAACAAAAAAATCAATGAGGAAAAGAGAAAGATAAAGTCTTGGGAAAGACGGTCTTTCCATAGGCTTATGGAAAGATGAGGTTTAATTCGAATAATAAAAATAAAAGATCTTAGTTGCAACAATAAAAATTTAGTAGTAGTTATAAAATTTATAACCCAATTTATGCAACACATAAATTTTATCTTAATTTATTTTAATTTACACTTTAAACATGGAAAGACGGTATTTCGCCCAAAGAGAAAAGGCAAGAAACAAAGAGTGAAAGAGTAATAAGGCAGGCATTTTGTCATGTCGCCAAACTAGAGTCTAAAACGTTTCTACTCCAGAAGAAGAAGAAGAGAAGAAACATCCTACATCCAGCTCAACCACCGCGATCCGCCGCGATCCGACGCCGGCGACGACGGTTTTCGAATTCTGAATTCTCCGCATCTATCAGAATTGAAGGTAAAAAAGATTCATGAATCCAAGCTTTTGGGTACTTCAATTTTCTGTCAATTTCTTCATTGATTGGTGCTGGTCGTTAGCTAATTAAGGGTTCGATTTTCGGATTTGAATCTTACGTATGAGCTAATTTGAAACCCTTTCCATCGATACGTATGCATTCCCATCAATTGATCCGGCTAATAGATTTTTCATACATGTTTTTTGGGGCTAAGATCATTAAGGAATTCGGCCCGGGGAGAAGATAATAGAATTCGGTGTAAAAGTTGACCTTTTGAAATTTTGATTCTCTATCTGCAGGAACTGGAAGTTACTGGTTTAGTTAATTTTCGGATCATATCTTTTGAGTTGGTGTTGTTGCAATGGCGTATCCAGGGGGGGCAAGACCAGGCAACATGCCACCAAATTCAAACCCTAATCTACTTGCCAACAATATGCACAACCTACAAATCAATCGCCCTAATCAGCCTCCGAATGCCCCTAGACAAACTACACCTTTCAGCCAACAACCATCAACACCTTTTGGGGGGCCAACCCCAGTGTCTCGTCCTGGTCCACCACCTCCTGTTGTATTTCCAAGAGGTCCAGTGCCTCCTGGTGGACCCCCGCAATCAAGACCCACTGCTCCTCCACCATTTGCATCAAGGCCACCTCCTCCTGGAGTTGTTCCTTCAATGCCTGCACCTCCAGGTGCTGGTCCTTCGTATGGTGGATCACCAGTGCCGCCACCTCCAGGTGCTGGTCCTTCAGCTGCTGGATTTGGTCCTCGTTCGGCCCCCCCAGTATCAAGTCCTGCTTTTCCATCAAGTACCTCTGGTGTCACTAGCAATGGACCTCCTCCATTTGGTTCTGGACCCATGCAAGCTGGAGCTCGGGCTCCTCCTGGTAGCGTAGCACCAAGATTTTCTGCAGGAGGTCCAACGCAAACAATGCCGCCTTCTAGGAATGCCTTGCCCACTACAAGCATGCGATCACCTTTTGGAAGTCCTCCTACTAGTGCATTACCTGGTTCAGGACAGCCAACCCCTCCGATTTCAGCATTACAGCCCAATTTGCGACCTCCCAACACTTCACCTTTTGCAGCTCCAGTTCAAGGTGGGCCTCCACCAACGGGTTCTCCTTTTGCCCCACAGCAATGGCAAATGCAACCTGGGCAGGTAATCTTCCCAATCAAGTTCCTGCTACTGTTTTATTGTTGCCTTGTTTACAGATCGAGAGTTTGGAATTCTTTTTCTTAGATTATGTTTGTATCAGTTCATTGTTTTGTTTAAGTGATCTGTACTAGAATAAGAACAATCAAATCACTGTGGGGTCTGCTGTATGGATCATATCTAACTATTAGTTCTATTAGATACACATGATCATTTAAGTTAAGGTTTATTGTTTTTTAAGTGTAAGATATATTATGTATTTATAGACGGTACCTATAAGTCTTTTTAGATTTCTCCATTCCCATTTCTTTTGAGGTAAAACTCTTCAGTTATGTTACACTGGGATGTGTTTATAGGTCTTTCAGAGATTATGTCCCAACGCTTATGTCTGGTATCATCTCATCTATTGGCTTTATCCCTCATTCTCTTTGTCGTGTTCATTACTGATTGTATTTGTTTTAGCATCCCTACAAGTTCCATCTCAACAGTATAAAGATAATATTTTTTAAAATAACAAACAAGTTATAAAGATAACATGGAAGGACAAATTTAATATTTCTTTGATATCTGAATAATGATATAATGAATATGTTGGAAAGTATAGAGTATGATACAACTGATAAACTATGTTTTTTTGTATACTGTAAATGTTTGCTTTTGTCATTGATGAGATGATATTCATTTGGAATTTGGAAAGACATTGAGAGTTGGATAGTAAGAATTGAATTTTTTCAACCATTTGATAACTGAATTTTCGTTATATGGTATAGTTGAAAATGAATGTGGGAAAGCATTATTGGCCGTCTTTGCTCCTGCAATCTCATCTTACTAGTTGTAAACTGTGGAGAATGAGGTATTTTTGTTGTTGAAGATATTGGAGAGGGTACATTTATCTTCAATAAACTCCATGAAACTTCTGTACTTATTTTCTTATTTAACGTGATTGCTTATGTTTCTCTAAAAACCTTAATCAGCAGATGTGTTGAAATTGTCCCATTTTTATGCCGATAGTGCTGTAGGAAGGTTGGAGTCTTGTTTCTAAGAGGATGTTGTTGAAGAGTGGTTTCCCAATTGTGTATGGGGAATATGATAATTAATAAGTAACAAGAGTGTTACTTGGTGATGGGTTTCTTTCTATTAATAGTTTCTTCTTCTGCTATATTTATTACATACTAATTGTTTGCTCCATTATCCATCCTGAGTGGAAAAAGAGACTGCCTTGTTCTATATTAATAAGAATAAATGAAAGAAATAGAGGTTTTTTGTGAACACTGAGGATACAAGGGACCACCATTTCCATTATTATCTACATATATTTTTTTATTGTCTCTTTAAAATTATCATGTGACAAAAAGATCTAGAGTTCTAAAGAGAATGGATGGATTTAAGTATGACTTTTCATCTACCTGTTCATGATGCCACCATGCCCTATTTTACCCTTTTTCTTCCCTAGTCCCTAAGAGCTTGATAAAACTGGGTCATTTGTACTTTCTTCCACCATACCATATTTTACCCTTGTTCTTGCCTAGTCCCTAAGAGTTTGATAAAACCATTTCCATTATTATCTACATATATTTTTTTATTGTCTCTTTAAAATTATCATGTGACAAAAAGATCTAGAGTTCTAAAGAGAATGGATGGATTTAAGTATGACTTTTCATCTACCTGTTCATGATGCCACCATGCCCTATTTTACCCTTTTTCTTCCCTAGTCCCTAAGAGCTTGATAAAACTGGGTCATTTGTACTTTCTTCCACCATACCATATTTTACCCTTGTTCTTCCCTAGTCCCTAAGAGTTTGATAAAACAATGGTTCTTTTAAACTTTATTTTCTAACCAGTTTGTGGTGTGATTAACTGTGGCAATACTTGCTCTTCCAGATCTTGGACTTCCCCAAAACACACACACACAATTTTTTTTTTCATCATTTCAATTTTTCTTGGATTAAGTATGCCTCCACCTATCATCATTTCTTTTCCATAGAGTCAATCTGGAAATCATTTGGATAGTTTTCCTTGCATTCATTGGTTTCAATTATGTACTCCGTCCAGTCCTCTAATAATGTCCCACTTTCCATATTGGAATGGTCTTTTTATTATGTCTCTTTCCCCGTTTGGTAAATCTTAGAATGTTTTCATCCACCCATTTTACTTTTCCAGAGGGAGTACAAGAATTATATATTTGGAGTTGATTTTGAAACTTGTTTGTAGATGGCTCCTCCTCCACCAGTTTCTGGTCCTGGACAACCACCTCGTATGTACGGAATGCCTCCTGCTGTTGTCGGCCAGTCAATGACTAATATGAATTCTGCAACTGGAGTGACAGGATCATCCAAAATTGATCCTAACCAAATACCACGGCCTATTCCCGGTTCTTCTGTAACTCTGTATGAAACTCGTCAAGGAAATCAAGCAAACCTTCCACCGGTAATTCTTGTGGTTTGCTTGCTCTTTTACAGGAATATGCTGTTTTTCAATTAGCTTGAATATTATTTAATAACCTCAGTTTTGATTACATTTGTGCTTTCTGTACTATTTCCTGCAAATATTAGTATATTTACTTGTATTTGAGCTCTAGTTTATGATTTAAAAAAAATTAGTTGATCAGTCAGTTGATAGACATTCTTTTTGTTTTCTCAATCTTATCCTCTGAAGCCTGCAACGAGCGACTATATTGTTAGGGACACTGGCAATTGCAGTCCACGCTACATGAGATGCACTATAAACCAGGTCTGTCAGTCTGGGAGATTGCCTATCATATGTGTGCGGTTATTTTATTCATTCTTGGGAATTGGGATTGGAATAGAAATGACACTGATGAATCCTTTTTCCACTTATTATTGATGCTCCAGATGCTGATAAACACAAATTTTCCTGCTCTTGACAGGTCCCTTGCACTGTTGACCTTTTGAATACATCTGCAATGCAGATGGCTTTGCTAGTTCAGCCCTTGGCCCTTCCTCATCCATCTGAGGAGCCTATTCATGTAATTCATGAAACTTTATTTCCTTTTCACTCCCTCTTATGACTTTTTCTTTGCTGCTGCTGCTGTTGCCTTGTTAGTGTTAAAAAAAGAAGCAGCATGCATGTTTACTTAAGTGCATTCTTCTTTAGTTTAAGGCATAGTTTTCAAGGAGTTCAGAATCAACTGTCATGTCAGTTGTGTTTGGAGGCTTATGAGTATGCCCTGTAACATAATCTTTTTGCTCTTAGTTGAAAGAAATCATAGAGTAATGAATTCATCTTTGACTCGTTAGGAGAATATTGTATGACCTGCTGTTGGAAGCTTGAGATAATCAAGTCTAATTATGTTGAATCTATTCTTAATATAAAGTGAAACTAGTGAACATTTAGTGCTCTATTTTAAATATGTCTGTTGGTTTTGTATTGCAATTTGGTTCTCAGTTTCCCTTTTATATATTTCAGCCATGATAAGTGTGTAGCGACAGTTAAGTGGTCGGGATGCTTTGCTAATGACTTAGTTTAAATTATCACTTACATGGTTTAAACAAACATCACTTTTGTTGTGTAGCACCTACCGTTGTTTTTCCTGGACAGTATTAAGTTGTCACTTGCGTGGTTGCAGTTGCATCAGTCTCGCATAGAATGTACTGTTATTTTTTTTTTCCTGAATTGCTTGATTATTTTCTGATCTGATATTTGCTCTGCCTGTTGCTGCTTTGGGTAGGTCGTTGATTTAGGTGAAAGTGGCCCTGTACGGTGTTTTCAGTGCAAAGCTTACATAAACCCTTTCATGAAATTTATAGACCAAGGAAGGCGTTTCATCTGCAACTTGTGTGGTGAGTGTATCCTATATGATTAATTGTGCATGTTCCAATTTTTGTCTACTGTGTTTCTGGTGATGACTTTCTCTTCCGTGTCTGTATAAGTATAACATGTCTACTTTTATGGTTCTAAGGATAAACACTCTTTTGTTACCCGTTTTACAAACTTTGCCTTTATTTTTCTGTTTGACTAAGCAAGAGAACAGGATGACAAAAGTTCCAAAGGTTATGGTAATATAAACGATTGAGAAAAAAGTAACATTACAAAAAGTACAGCTTTAGACTCTCCTCTCTCTCTCTCTGTAGAAGATAATTCTCCTTGTCACTCTAGTTAGTTGTCCAACTTAGCCAAAAAGGATTCATCATTCCCCTCTACTTACTCCAAACAAGTTAACAGTTTATTTAGAGTGTCTTCTGATTTTAATATTGGACCTGAATTGTCGTCATGTGTGCTAATCTTCATCCCCTCGGTAGTCAATAATTAAATAAAAAATATCACAGTTGGTTCAATAGTGACTCTTATTCTATAGAATGCCTTAAAACCGTGATCATGTCAACATCCTATAGGTGCTGCAAATGAGACTCCCCGTGACTATCTGTGCAATTTGGGTCCTGATGGTAGGCGCAGGGATGCTGATGAAAGACCTGAGCTGTGCAGAGGAACAGTTGAATTTGTTGCAACAAAAGAATTTACAGTGAGTTACTTATCCTACTACACTAAATTTAAGAGATGCTAAGGTCTTTTTGATTCAGAATTCAAACACTTAAATGCCCTCATGATTGTGAATGTTTGAACTGCATGTAGTTACAATTATTGAGCATGTATTGTACGAACTTAATTGTAGAGAAAATTAAAGGCATAGATGGAAATGTTACACGTAGGGAAGTGGAACAAATAGAGAAGTATGTGATGTCAATGACCGAAATATTAAAAGGGAAATTCTACAAAAACAGCTTTATGATTCAGAGTGTTGTCTAACTAAATATGAACACGAACAAAAAAAAGAGGGTAGGAATAATCAGATTGTTGAGATGGATGCGTGGATAGACTACATTAAGTAGAATTCCAAAATGAAACTGTTAGACACATAGTAGGGGTGCCCAAAGCTGATTTTTTAATTTATTTTTTTAGTTTGAAAATTTTGAGTGTGTGTGTTGGCACACTAATCAAGAATGAAGCTGTTTGGCATATGGTAGGGATAGCCCAGTAGTTGAAGAAAAAGAGAGGCACATATCTTAAAGAGGGTTTGGTCATGTACATTGGAAACATCAAGATGTTGAAAAACATGGAGAGTATAGAGAGCCTATCACAAAAATTGAACAATTGGAAGACCTAAACCTACTCACAAAAAAACGATAAAGAATGGCAAGGTGCTCATATTAAAAGTTAAATAATGTCTTGATTGATTCTAGTTTTACTTGGAATCAATTAAAAGTTAAATAATGTCTTGATTGATTCCATACTCCACATAGTGGAATGAAGGCCTAGTTTTACCTAATTGTTTCTTAGGTTTGACATTAGATTTGACCATGAACTTTTTGTGCTGATTTCAAATTTTTAGTGCAGTGTAATGATTTGAATTGCTATAGAGATTAGATGTAGTGATAAGTATTCTGTATTTGAATGTGAACAACTAAATCTTTAGACAATAATAATTATTATTATTCTGATTGGATTGGAAACCAATTTTTTCTGGGTGGATTGAAGCCAATTTTACTTTGTCCAAATAATCATTTCCTTAGAATCTTCACCCATGAAGAAGTAGGGTTTTGTTTGTAATCTACTCTACCTTGGGGAAGAAAACATGGAAAATCTTTAAAACAAAGAGCCATTTGTTGTGTAATGTAGATTTTGTCTCTCTTTTTAAAGATATATATGTAGACTGAATAACTATCAAGCATGATGACCTTGTACATTTTGTAGTCAATGCTATTTGATGTTGTATATTCATCACATAATTTGTTTTTTTCCAGGTGAGAGATCCAATGCCTGCTGTGTACTTCTTCCTTATTGATGTGTCCTTAAACGCCGTACAGACTGGTGCTACAGCAGCAGCTTGTAGTGCCATTAGCCAAGTTATTGGTGATCTTCCAGTAAGTAGTTGCCTGTTCTCTCTTCATGTTGGAAAGTAGCAATGTTTAAGCTGATATGTTTGTCTTCGCCTTTTTTTCTTATTCATTTGGGGGGAGATGTTTGTCTTCACCTGTTTTTCTTATTCACTTGGGGGGAGGCGGTGCATGGGTAAACAAACCAATAAGTTGAGGAGTTCTCAATCATCCATAAGGCACTTTCAATTAGTTATGCACCTTTGTATGAATAGTAGACCTTTAAACTTCAGAAAACAAATATCTGTATTGCTATTGTGGGGCCTAGTATCCACTTAGCTCCCATCTAAGAGAAGAAAAGAACCAATAAGTTGAGGAGTTCTCAATCATCCATTAGGCACTTTCAATCAGTTATGCACCTTTGTATGAATAGTAGACCTTTAAACTTCAGAAAACAAATATCTGTATTGCTATTGTGGGGCCTAATATCCACTTAGCTCCCATCTAAGAGAAGAAAGGACAAGGCTAAACTTCTGCAAAAAAGCAGTGATGATTGTATGTGTATTCCTTTACTAATCATTTACGACTTGTGTTCAAATTTATAGTTTATGCACTTGACACATAATAATAGCAACAAAAGATGTAAAAGTGCTGTTACTGTTGCAGGAGGGCCCTCGTACAATGTTGGGAATTGCTACATATGACTCGACTATCCATTTCTACAATCTGAAACGTCATTTGCAACAGGTTATTGCATGCAACAACTCTAATTGGCTCGACTACCTTTTTATTTGGCTATGTTTTAGTCCTTTTGATTGTATTTGCATAACACTTAAGCTAGCACGATATATCTTCTCTCTCTCGTCAAGAACAATGTGTAATTATACCTGCTACTGATATAATCATATTATGCTTGGTTGAATGTTAAAATTACTAAGGGATGGAATAAGTGTAAAGTTTTATTTAATAATTGAATCCTTGTTTAAATGCTCCTGGTGCTTGGTATATGATGATTTCAAATTCTTGTTGATGTACTGTACCTGAATATGAAGGCACTTTGTCTGGCACATTTTTTAATTCCAAGGGATTTTACGTTTGCAGCCAATGATGCTTGTAGTCCCTGATGTACAAGATGTTTATACTCCTCTTCAGACTGATATAGTGGTTGAACTATCGGAGGTAATCTCTTCTGACCTTTCCTTTTGAGTTCTATTTAGCATTTCTTTGTTGGAAAATCATTTTATTTGGTGTATATTTTGTGTTTGACAAAGTAACCGACTCAAAGGAGACTTGTTACAATAATGGATAGATTTGGATTATTAATTATTTTGCTCTGAATTGCTGATTCTGTAGTATTTGTTTCATGCAACAGTGTCGTGAGCATCTAGAGCTTTTGTTGGAGACCATACCAACCATGTTTCAGAACAGTAGAACTTCTGAATCAGCTTTCGGTGCTGCCGTCAAGGTATATGTCTACCTGCAAATTATTTTTAGGGAACTTGTGGAGATCTCCGATGAGGTCTTGGGTAAGGAAGTTGCTGAATTCAACTGAGAGTCTGAGACTATCTCACCATGTGGGGCCAGCTATGTGAATCATATCTTGCCAGCCATCATGGTTGGTCAAGACTAATAAATATGAGATATGTGTTAATATGTAATTATTGTAAGCAAACCCTCCCAATTCTGTAGTGTAATGTTTAACTTTATGTCTGGATAACCTGTTAAAAGAAATTTTGAACTGTGGTAACTTTTCGTATGTTATTCTTCTGGATCTGTTCTGATTATGTACAATTATTTGGTTATGTTTGTCATTGTATTAGGCAGCTTTCTTGGCGGTGCAGAGTACTGGAGGCAAACTTCTTGTATTTCAATCAGGTAAGGTCATAAGTTTTGTACAATAAAACAGATCAATGCAGTTTTGTACATCTTTAAAATTATACATGCCTTCATAGATGGGCAGATTAATGTAGCTTTATCTGTTATGGATCTGGTTGAATCCCCACAAGAAATATTCTCTTCATGTTATATTAATTATTCCCTCCATCCCGTAATTAGATAGAGACCTTCAGTCTCATTTGTAAATCTGTTCCATGGCAAATGGGACTCTAATACCGGGGCAAGAGTAGTATGTGTTTAGCTCTTTCCTTGGTGGTGGTTTACTTATCTTTGTTTAGCATTATTATGACTCTCTCATTCTAATCTGGTTTTCCAATATGCTCCAGTCTTGCCGTCGGTAGGCATTGGAGCCCTTTCAGCTAGGGAGGCGGAGGGGCGGACCAATGTATCTGCTGGAGAGAAGGTATATTTATCGATCAACTACTTTCATCTTGGTTTGTGAGGAAATTTTGCTAGCTTTTCAACTCTAGCCTTCAGATGGTATGCGATTTATGATGACCTTTAGAACAAACTGAAATCTGGTAGGATTTTTCTTGTTTTTGTTTTCTTAGCCAACCCCATACGGGGGGATAAAGGCTTAGCTGTTGTTTTATTACCTTTTGGTTTATAGGTCTTTGTTATACCTTTCACCATTGGTTCTCAAATGGAATTATTCCATTCACCCAAATGTGTGTGGTTCTCCATAATTTGAGAATCAGTTTTTTCTTTCCTTTTTCCTTTTCATCTTTTTGTTTGTTAAAAGAATGGATTTTGTTTAATTTGTCTGAATTATACGATGTGGAATAAAGCTTTCCGTCAGAGAGAGCATGGGCTGGTTTTATTTGTTTTTGGGTGATTGGGGTTTTATGGAATAAAAAAAGAACCACATACAGATACAAGTTTTATTTTTTTGAAAAAAGTAGGAACCATTCATCAGTCTTTCAAGTGTCAAGGAGTTTAGGAAGTATTACGGGAGTTCCTCGAGGTGCTGTAGCCTTTTGCTGGTTCCTTTCTTTGTTCTTGCTTACATTGTTTCTGTAGTAAATAACTTTCTTGTATTGTTACAAGTATGTGTACTGTATTTTATAATGTATGTGGAAGCTTTAATTTTTCTGAGGAAACACTATGTACCTTGTAGTATTGAATGATTTTTATTGTTAATGAGAAGCCTTTGACTTAAATATTAGTATCACTTTAACTGTAATTTCTTTCTATCAAGCTTTCTGGAAATTTGGAGCTAGGAACCTTGTAGCTGAAAAAAACCATTTAAGACTATCATGGATCATATATAACTTAGCTAAGACTTCATCTGATATGAAAGAAATATATGCAGCAAGTTAACACAGTCAAATTATGGTGTCCTTAAACTTTATTCTCGTATTGAAGATTTAGCTATGTATGAATTTATATGGTATTCTTATGTATATTTGAGAGGATAGCAAAAAGTTGATACTTGTATTGTTTGTGTGTGCGTGTGATCTTATTTTCTTATTCTTATGGTGCACTTTTTAATGATGGAGTCCATACCTGAAAAGTAGCTCATATCTTTGTAAATAGCCAATAAAAACCTGCTCGACTTTACTAACCTGTCAAAGTTCGTTTTCCATCTATCTGGTGATGCAAGCCCCTTCTGTGCCATTTGTCAAACTAGATTTCGGAGAATTAAATTCGACACTTAATTTCAGGAGGCTCACAAGTTGCTCCAGCCCGTTGATAAAACTCTAAAAACTGCAGCTATTGAATTTGCTGAATACCAAGTAAGTTTTTCAGTTCATCTCTATCTGATACCAGATTCTTTGGACAATTTTATTGCCTGTTCCCACCTTTTTGGTTGTATTTGGCCTGACTGCAATTATACTGTGGCAATTGTTTTCAGGTCTCTGTTGATTTGTTTATCACTGCTCAAACCTATGTGGACATTGCTTCAATATCAGTCATCCCAAAAACTACTGGAGGACAGGTGAGTGGAAAGCCACTCCCTTTTCCCCTTTTTATATCCCTTATCTTATGATTGCTGTTTGCTTGTTCTTCTCTGAGTTATGTACTGTTTAGCTTCCAGCTATTTACTTGAGATGTTTTGCCCTGATGTTAGGTGTATTATTATTACCCATTTTCTGCTCTTTCGGATCCTGCTAAGCTTGCAAATGATTTGCGATGGAACATCGCCAGGCCGCAGGGCTTTGAAGCTGTAATGCGTGTTAGGTGCAGCATGGTGAGTTAAATTCATGTTATAAGGCTGTTCTTTTATCCCCTCTACAAAACAAGGATCCTGATGCAGACACTTCTTTGAGAAAGCATACTGGACGTGTTACTAAAACTTATTTGGCAGGGTCTTGAAGTTCAAGATTATTCTGGAAACTTTTGCAAGCGAATTCCAACAGATCTTGATCTTCCTGCGGTCCGTTCTCTCTCTCTCTCTCTCTGGTTTTGCTTGTCTTTTTCTTTGGTTTGAGGTGAATTTGCTTTTAGTAACTTCATTGCAACTGGTGTGTAACTCACTTTTCATATGGAAAGAATTGGGTTGGCACTTTTCCTACTCTCTCGTGGTGAATGAAGCAGTTTTATAAATAAGGAGATATTTATGATTCCCATTGCATTGTTATATTGCTTTCTTTGCCTTGATTCTGTTTATTGCATAGCCCATTTCCGCCCCCTTCCTTTTTTGGAGCTGACCATGAGTCCGTGAACCTGCTTCTATTCTTTGTGCAGATTGATTGTGATAAAACAGTTATGGTTACTTTGAAGCATGTGGACAAATTGCAAGATGGCTCTGAATGTTCTTTCCAGGTGGGAATATTTTCATGTTATTTACTGGAACACTACCATGGTTTTATACCATATATAAAAGTTGTATTTAGAAAAAAAAGAGGTCAAAGATTTGAAAAATAGTACATTTTGCCTGCAGCAGTGAATCCTTCTTTATCTTCCATTGGTTGAATTTGACCTATCAAGTGGGGATTGTGGTTGGTCAGCTAACTATTTTTGAAAATGCAGTCCGCTCTTCTTTACACCACAGTGTATGGTCAAAGAAGAATTCGCGTCTCAACTTTGTCTCTGCCATGCACCACCATGTTGAGTAACCTCTTCCGCTCAGCAGACTTGGATACTCAATTTGCTTGTATTGCAAAGCAAGGTAATTTGTCTTTTGTTCAATTCTTATTGTTGATCATCTACCTGTTTTCTTATGCTATTTCACTGGATTTTCCTTCTGGGTTGGTTTCAACTAAGTCATTTCTTTTGTAATTTACCTGACTTAAGAGCGAGCATCCTTTGTTGCTTTATATTAAGGGCTCTTTTAATATGCAATACTTTGCATTTCTTGCTTCCTTTTCTACTTGGTGGTGTATACTTAATTCAAGCCTTACTTGTTCCTAGACTGATTTTCTTGGAAGTTGTTCATGTACTTATCAATTCTACTAATTCTGATTGCATTTTTTTTGGGTTCCAACAGCGGCGAATGATATTCCTTCGACTTCCCTTACACAAATGAAGGATCAAGTAACTACCTTTTGTATCAACATTCTGCATTCATATCGTAAATTCTGTGCCACAGTACAATCGTCAGCTGGGCAGCTCATTCTTCCCGAGGCACTCAAGTTACTGCCTCTGTATGTGCTTGGTATGACATTATCTGTATTTCTTTTTTCAAGTCAATCAGCTTGTGTTTATTAGCACTAATGATATGTGAAAATATGGTATCACAATCGGTTGCTGTCTGCTGGTAGTTTGCTTGAAGAGATAATGTTATGTATAGCATTGATTAATAAACTACAACAAATGCCTAGTTTCTGTACTGCTCATATTCATAATCAATTTTTGCCTTAATATTTTATATGCTGAATGTAGCAATCGCCCTCTGTTGCCTGTTTAGGCATCATCATAGAATAGTTTGAAATATTCACAACTGATGTAGCAATCGCCCTCTGTTGCCTTTTTTGTAGATGTATCTGACCTTAATCTGCTTTCTCCAGTTTGGAAATATTACATTAGGATACTTTCATCTAAGTGATTGTAATTCCCTTCAATTGGATTTAGTGACAAATTGAATGATTTCTTGGGTTGCAGCTCTGATTAAAAGTACGGGATTGAGAACTGATGGGCGTATAGATGATAGGTCATATTGGATCAATAAAGTTGCCATATTGCCTATTCCTCTGACGATCCCTCTTGTATACCCAAGGATGATTGCTATTCATGATCTTGGCTCCAAGGTGCGGTTTGCCCTCATATCATAATTATCTTGGCTCCTAGGAGCGGTTTGCCCCCATATCTTCTCATTGGGTTTCTAATGAATCTTTTACTGAAACTGATAGGAAAATGAGGGAGATGTGATTCCTCCAACTATTCCACTTTCAAGCGAGCATGTTAGTGATGATGGGATCTACCTTCTTGAAAATGGTGAGGATGGTTTAATTTATATAGGAAGCAGTGCAGATCCGGATATAGTTGAACAACTCTTGGGTATTGCATCCTTGGAAGAAGCACCCTCTCAGGTTATTCGTCTGTTTATTTCAATCCTTAATCTCTTTCTTTCTGCACTACGTTGTTTCTCAAGGCTTGATAACCTTAATTTCATGCACCTGAACATCTTTGCCAACCTTTGCTTGAGCATATACTACGGCTTCGCTAAATGTTACTGGATTGCTCGTAAAGTTTTTTTTATGGAAAACAGGAAAGCTAGTCTTTACGATATGATCTCTCTTTGACTAGTGAAACACATCTATTTTTTGGTTGGAAGCCAAGAAAGTCTACTAGATCTCAAGATACCTGCCCTCTCCCTGCTCCTAATTGCCCCATTCCCCTCCGTTTTCGTCATCACTGCTTTTCTTCTTGATGAATGGGTTTTTTTATTAACACATGGAAGTTATTAAGTATTTAGTGGTGGAAATTCAATATGCCTATGTATGCTTTCGCTGGTTTGTGCTTTTGGTGGTGGTGAAAAGTATTTCATACCGAAAAAATATGAATCTGCACCTGTGTTATAGTAAATTTTTTGTCTGTTAACATTTATGTACTAATATTTCTTTTTCTCCCAGTTTGTATTGCCGCAGTTGGACAATCCTTTATCAACAAAATTAAATGCCGTGATGAATGAAATAAGGCGCCAAAGATGTTCCTATCTCCGGTATCGCTTCCCTTTCACTGACTCTCTCTCTCTCTCTCTCTCTAAATCACGTCGTCGTGACACTAACATCTTTTATTGTATTCCTTTTTTTTTTTGAAGATCTTTTTGCTGTATTCTTATCTCTGACATTTTCTCTTTTCCTGTCTGTAATTTGCAGTTTAAAGTTGTGTAAGAAAGGAGATCCATCAGGTTAGTGGACACAATATTGTTTTAGAGTTCTTTGTTTTGTTAGTATATCATAGTTATAACCAAAAAAAAGAAACAAATAAGTCTTGAAAGAAGGAAGCAGACTGTGTTTTGTTTTTGCAAATGATTATTTGGAAAGGACCCTCCAGCAATGTACAAGTTTTTCTCCATATTCAGATGCATACATGTTGGGTTAAAATTTTATCATTTTTCCTATATATGTTTGAGATTCTTAATTCCCTTACTGGAGTTCTGTTCACATATTTCAGGAATGTTGTTTTTCTCCTACTTGGTAGAAGACAAGGTTCAAAGTGGTTGCTCTTATGTCGAGTTTTTGATACTCATTCATCGGCAAATTCAAAATAAGATGGCTTGATAAGGTGCTCCTTAAAATTTTGTTCCCAATTTCTGATCACCATGGACATAGGGCACATGCAAGTGGAGAATAGTTTTGTAATAGAGGAATCATAGTTGATAGAGGGTAGGGAGCTCAGCCAAAGGAAATTTACTGTACTGGTAGTTTTTATGTCATCATCTACTTATTTGTTGGAAGTTAAAATTTTCAGTGTACTTGGTGAGATGCAAGATGCAGTGTGATCAAATACCTTAAAACTTGTACACTGAATGATAGTGCTGGACAGGTTATCTATTTGTGATAAATTCAGTGATTTTCGTGATTAAAGTCAATAGTATACTGTGTAGCTGCATTATTCATTTATTAACAATTTAGGAAAATTTTAGGTGCAGCTTCTGTCCAAAAGTTTTGGCCCAAGCAAGGAGTGTTGGATTTTACAAGATCTTGAATTTTAATTTGGTTTTGCAAGATCCTGATCTTGTTTTTTTATTGATCAAGCTGGATCTTGTTTGGAATAAAGTTTTAAAATATGAAATTTTAGACTTGAATCTAATTTTTGAAATTTGAATTTATTTTTGAGATTTGAATTTATTTTTCCATGATAATAACTCCAGCTGGTTTCCTTTTTCTAATTCATCTTCATCAAATAGCAAAAAATTCTCTCATCAGATTACATTCACGTATTAATATAGTCACTTCAGTTAGAATTAATATCAACTAACTCGTATAGTTGATTGAGCATTCACAAAGTCTGTTTTGATCCGTCTAAACTTTAAATAAAGACCATTTTTGCATGAATCTATCTCTTGAAAGATATAAAAATTTTGGATTGCATTAATCGAGTCATAAACTTATAACTACTACACGTTGTATGATAAATTTTTAATAATGCAACTATAACTTTTTGAAGTTTCTATAATTTCAATTCGATCCCGTCGGTCCATATCACTTAGCAAAGACGGTCTTTCCCAATATTTGCCTGGAATAATCATCCCAAACACCATATAATATAAATTGTTTGCTTTTTGTATGTCAACCAGGAATATTGAAGTCATTTTGACTAATCTAAACCCAAGTTGTCTAAAAATAACATACTAATATTGAAATATGTTATTGATTTTAATTCTTCACTAATATAATCAATCATAACTTATTAATAGATATATTTAAAACCATAAATATCCCACTGCAATATATTTATATATATTACAGGGGATATTGGAGTCATTTTGACTAATCTAAACCCAAGTTGTCTAAAAATAACATACTACTATTATAATATGATATTGATTTTAATTCTTCACTATATATAATCAATCATAACTTGTTAAAATATATGAGAGTCCTTCTCTTGAAAGACGGTCTTTCCATAAGTTATGAAAAGACCGAGGTTTAAAGTGTAAATTAGAAGAAATGAAGATAAAATTTTTGGATTGCTTGAATTGAGTTATAAACTTTATAACTATTACATGTATAATAAATAAATATTGCAACTAAGACCTTTTACCTTTTATTATTCTAATTAAACCCCGTCTTTCCATAGGCTTATGAAAATACGGTCTTTCCCAAGACATTACCTCTAAAGATATTTTTAAAACCACAAATATCTCATTGTACTATATCTATCTATCTATCTATCTATATATATATGTATCACTGAACAAAATTCAAAGATTCATATAATCTGAAGACTAAATTATTTTTTGGTCCCCTACAAAGTATCTTTTACTATCTTTTGGTCCCCATTTGCAAAACAACCCTTAGACGGTACCCAACATGATATGTTTTAGTCCCAGAGGTAGTTTTTTGGTAAGACTAATTGGTTTTTCGATATAGTTAGGGGTATACTGGTAATTTTACTAATTAAAAAATATTTTCAATTAAAAAATATTAATTTTAAAATTTTATATTTTTGACTTCATCCTGAGCCCTCGAACCTCCTGCCTCGAGCCCTCGAGCCTCATGGCTCGAGCCCTTGAGCCTCATGCCTCGAGCCCTCGAACCTCATGCCTCGAGCCCTCGAACCTTATGCCTCGAGCCCTCAAACCCTTCTGCCTCGATCCCTCGAACCTCGATCCTCGAACCCTCTAACCTCTTGCCTCGAGCCCTCGAACCCTCAAGCCTTCAAGCCTCATGCCTCGAGCCCTCAAACCCTCCTGCCTCTATCCCTTGAACCTTGAGCCTCGAGTCCTCGAGCTTTGAACCTCGATCCTGGAGCCCTCGAACCTCCTGCCTCGAGCTATCGAGCCTTTTGAAGATTTTTTTATTTTTATTTTTATTTTTAAACTCAGGGGTATAATGGTCATTTTACATATTTTGACCAATTTTACCATTGACTTTCCCTGAAAACCACCTCTGGGGACCAAAACATATAATTTTGAATTTGTTGGGTACCATCTAAGGGTTGTTTTGCAAATGAGGACCAAAAGATAGTAAAAGATACTTTGTAGGGGACAAAAAAAATAATTTAGTCTAATCTGAAATAGGAAAATGTTTGATTTTTTTTTCATACAATGATTACTTTTCATAGAAATATGTATGCATATTTATATATGATAAAATATTATTTTAGACCGATTAACTGTTAAATGATGACATTTTATGATTAGTGAGACGAATAGGGTCATTTGATATTTACTTTTATTTATTGCAATGAGATACATATAATTATGCTAACCTTTGAAAATAAATCTCAACATATAAATAATTACTTTTTAAATAATTTGAATAAAATGTTATAAAATTTATCAATTTTTATTGTATTTAATATTTAATGGTTTCTAACTAAATTAATTATTTCACTTCATAACTCATATAATTTTCCTTATATGACTTAACTTTAAAATTTTAAATATAATCATTTGTTTTCAATTTAAATGTAAGACACAAAATGTACATGAAACTAAATCTTATTCTAATTGGGATGGATTTTTTTTAAAAAAAACTACTCAAAAAGTGGAGGATTTCATATGTAAATAGAACAACTTTGATCCATGTATGTATATCATAGTTTGAGAAATTCATTTTATTTTCTCACTTCTTCTAGGAAACCACATGCACTCCTCACCGCGACCTGTGCTTATAACGGACCTGTCAATGCTGGTGGAGCAAAGTTGTCGTGCCGCAGTGGTGAGCTGATTAGCCTGCCGCCGTTGGAACCAACGTCGTGCTACAATGGTAAGCTGATTAAGTTTGGAGGCTTATAAATCTACTCCGGGAGTGGGCTACTCCCCCACGTGTCAATTACCTATTGGGCCTCCGCACAAGTTACGTTGATCCCACCAGTATTGAGTTTCACGGATGATTTCGCGCGTAAAAACTCATATTCGCCTTCCTACTTCGTCTTCATCAATCATTGTATTTCTCCTCCATATTCATCCTCCGTATTCCTCCTCCATATTCCCCCTCCGTATTCCTCCTCGTCTTCCTATTTTTTCTTCCTCGTCTTCCTCCTCCGTATTTCTCCTGAGAAAGGCATGTTCTGCAAAAAAAAAAAAAATTCCTGAGTGAAATGAACTAATTTTTTGCATTCATGGTAGTTGAGCCTCTTGATGCGTTAGACCTTGTAAAATGGAATGATGACTTATGGTAATCACGCCAGTGACACACCTATCAAGACAATGACAAGTGAATTGATGCAAAGTGCCCTTAATAAAACCCCAGATCATATTATAATCTATGTTTCAAGACCATAGCCCTTTACCTTAAAGCCCTTCATCCATAGCCATGAACCAGGAGCCTGGAATTGTCTTTGCAAAGCAATTTAACAAATGGGAATTGTTCAATTGCTTCTATCGGAAAAAAGAACCGATGTTAAGGATGAGGGAGAGAGCTTTCGTGACCTCTAAGTGGACCCATGAGAAATCCATGCTTAGATCTATTGAGTTACCCACTGCCAAGGCCAATAAGAAGGCAGAGGAAGTCAGGGAGGATCACATTAAAGCGGCGTTGAAGCGTAAGCATGAAGAGGATGTGGAGGAACAGAGAGAGTGGCAGAAGTATTACGTTGAGGAAATGGGGCAGAACTGGATCACTAAGAAGAAGACGCAGAAGACTTGTTACTACTGCTACAAACCTTGTAAGCGATAGCAGCTGAACTAGGCCTCTTAATAGTATTTTGAAGAAATATCTCTTGTTGTAGGTTCTGTATTGATTCATTTTGACGGAATAGTTAATGTGTATCGCTACAAGATCAGTGTCTGTTACTCTAATATTTTATGCTATTCTCATTTTTAAAGTACTTTTGGTAGAATGTTTATGATTTACCATATTCTTCTTTTGGGAATGGACTGATATTAGTACTCAACACATGCTTATTGATGGTATTGGCAGAGTAGATAGTGAGACAAATCCAGTTAATCAATATTGATTAATAGAATAGCCTTCTAGATTCATTCAATGGGTTATTATCTAGTATGTAGATACGCAATTAATGATTCTTTATTTCCGGATTGAGTGGTCTTCATCGTTGTTATTTAGAATTCTCATTCCTTTTGTATATGTTTCATGCTTGAACATTTGCCTTAGTTAGATGAAGTGTCATTGTAGATTGTTGCATTGTGCAAGGAAGGGCCTTGGTCTTTCAACTATGTAGGAAGGGGCTTAGTTCACTATATTGTTGATGTCCTAATTATTAAATCTCCCACCCATAGCTATAGTCCAAACCCGGGTTGTTGTTAGTGTTCCAGAACCTCCATTAGCCGTCCATGTTAGCTTGTTTAAAATCCCTGCTATATTATAAAAGGTCTTGATGTAGAACGACTCCACTTTGTGTCGATTCGAAGCATGAGTTGAGTCATTTGGTTGATTCATTGCAGTTGGCGGTAGGTCTTTTAGCTGCAATAGCTGGAGGTGCCTTACTGTGTCCGAGAGTTTGTGATCATTGCTGAAGTTTGTATCGTGTCGTTATGTTCGTAGAAGTTTGTAGTTATAAGGGCCCTGTTAGCTGCATTGTTAGGTTTTTGTGAACTGTAATCCAACCATTCCGAGTTGATATGTGTTCGAGTACTAGTTGTGGGATAAGTTTTGTATTGTTTCTACTGTGTAACTCCCATGGATTAGTGCCAAAAACTACTCAAAAATTGCAGTTTCGTCACGGAAGTTGATCTCCATTAGCGACGGCTCGGTACCTAATGGTGGACTTAGTTATAATTTTGGATTGGATTTATGGTTGGGGCGCCCCGTGGGCTTATTCGCAGTTGAAAGGGACCAAATGAAGAACAACCCTAGTTTAGTTGCAGATGGTTATCAGCTAGTTAGCAGGCCAGCCGTGATTTTGCGAAGTTCTTTAAAACAACGTGAAAATAAGCGTAACCGGATAACTTGTCGTCACGTAATACTTTATCGTATTTATTATTAGGGAATCGGTCTAATAGAAAATTGGTGACAAATTATATATCACATATATTAAATAATTTCTTTTCACCCCAGCAAAGAATTCATTACAATATAAGCTTTGATAACAAATAATAGGAATTAGGAAATTTGTGAATTAAATTAACCCATTGTGTATATATTTTATTATTTTTCCATATGTCCCAAAATAATAATTCTGCCACAAGAAATTGAGTGTAGCTAACAATGTAGTCATTAGGTAATCAGTTTAATTGTTGTTTGTTGAATTATATATTCAACTTTAGGTGAAGTCGAGGAAGGGATTCGGTCTTCGAATCTTCTTGTTGTAGACCTCCATTATGCACTAAAATATATGAACTCCACAAATATACATGACTCCTGCTATAATTTCACAGTAAACATCCAACCAATAGTTAATTGGCATTGATTTAATGAAATATGAGGAGCAGTTACACTTAGAAGGTGTGGGGGCGGAGACTGAGTGATTGAAACAATAATGAAGAGAAGACAGTATCTGTGTTGGTCCTGGATTTGATCCATCCTTGTTCAGTTAAGGTGGCGGATCTTCAAGTTTTTGTGAATTCAATTTTGTTAGTTTGTACTACTGTTAGTACGTATACATCTTTTGACCTCAACCAAGTTTGGTTTGGTTTCTGGATTGCTGGGTAAACACATATTTGAATGGCCCATTCCTAGACAGCGTATTGGTTTATTTTAGAGAAACAATTCATACGATTATCAAATGAATAAGTATTTATTTTGAGAGATTGGCCAGAAATTTGGAACAACATGAATTGCAATATTGTTCGTAGGTAGTCTGGGATCCAGTATTTATCTGTAGCACTGCAATGTAATACTGAAATGTAAATAGACAATGGTTATTAGGATGAGTACCTTTACACTTGTGCATTCATGCAGTGCATGCAAGTGTAGTGTTGGTGGAGATTAGAATAGGTCATCAAAGTTAATTTATAATAAAGGACATAGTATATGAGGCAGTATCAAGATGTTATTACACGTAATGTATGTTTTTAAGAAAGTCCACAAATCAGACCCCAACCGATAACCCTGATTAGCTTTGTAGAAAGCTATGAGATTCACAACACTGTCGGTGGATTGTTTACCTTCTTGAGGATGTTGCGCATTGTGTCCATCACGACATTTAAGCGGCGAAGATTCATCATGCTTGTTGCAATACGGAATGCAAATGTGACCCTGGTTTTCAAGCGGGTGTGGTGCTGCAAGAGTGCTGGGTGGTTAGACCTTTAAACTTTGAAGCCAATCTCTAAGACATGAATGTTAGGTTCTAGCACCATGTACCTCGTGCATATTTAGTTTCCGATGGTTGTTTTAGTTCCCCTCGAAGTTAACCATCAGTTTCATCACCATCAGAGCACAGTCTGTACTGCACCTTGTGGTATACCAGTGTGGTGTGACTCTTTTGTAGGTGAAGTCGAGGAAAGGATGTGCACGGTCGTCACCCAGGGTTTGCAGTAGGCACCACATGTACGAGCCCTATACATTGAGATATTTAGAGACATTGGTGTGTGTTATTTAGTTGGTACCCAATTTGTGTTACAAGAACGACAATCTGATAGTCTAATAAGTTATTACATGCGTGCATAACATGTACTAACTTTAACCTTTTAGTTTCACAGCAAAAGAAATGTATTAAAATGAAGGATTTACGTTAGTAAATTTTTTTGCTACTCCTCAAGTGGATTTAGTCGGTAGAGTTTCTGGCTCCATAAGTGTTTTTCCATTCATTTAAACTGGTGAAAGACAGCCAACATGGATTGATGGCCATGTTTTTCCTTATATATGCATGCCATTGTTGAACTAATTAACATCCACATTCCACTTCCTATCTGCATGCTCTTATTCAAGAACATTCTTGAAGACCTATTATAAAAACAACCAACCTTTATTTTCTCATGATGTACCAAACCCAAAAATGGAATCAGCCATGCTACAGTACCAGCACTAGGAGCTCAAACATAAAAACTTGTGGTTATTATGATTTGAACTTAAATGGTGAACATGCCAACCAAGTGCATCTTGAAAAATTTTCCCATAATCTGAAACCGGAAACCTAATCTATACCATAATTCAATGAAAAATTATTGTCGATATCAGTTAGGACTAAGTAATTAATATGATACTCTAGAAATGCACAATTGAGTGGACAATTATTAGTTGAGTATAACCGTGGACGTAAATGAACGTGTAGGAGATTATAGCATTGAGGATAACTTACTATAAATCTAGCATAAGTGTCCCATTCTTCTTGGTCATCATGGTTGCAGTTGTCGAAGAAGTGCAGTGTTCGAGTGAGGAAATCGACAACTAGCAGGATGTACTTCTCCTTGATTTTGAATGGAACAAATAGCTGTTCATGATCGTGATGAATTGAAAGTTGCATTAAATGGTATTATTGATAGTTTCCTGTAAGTGTAATTGAAAACAAACGCATAGCAATAAGGTTTGATCAATATTAACTTTGTAGAGACGCAAGCATTTCTTCCAGTGCATGACAATATTCTCTATAGTCATCAAATCTGACTCCTGCTTTGAATAAGAAAGTGTTTGAAATTTACATTACAATAGCGAAATAAATTGTTGTAGAATAACAACAATAGAAACGACGTATGGTGGTTGGTCTAGATTAGAAGCTACCGTATCAATCAAGTCTAGGGTTGTGAAATGAATATCGTGTTTCCCCCACTCATAGTTCAACACACGACACCAAACCAAAATCACTAAAGGGGATAACAACACCTCGGGATTGAAGGTTATCATGTCATACTTGGTGAGCATCGATAGTCCTCTCTCGTCATCCAATAACGGTTCTCTACAATGATAAAGTAGCCATTATAAAATGTATGCAAACAGAATGTGTATGACACATTGGTGGTGTAGGTATACCTGAGATCACCAATCTCCTCGGCTCCCAGACAGTAGTCGGCCACCTCTAATGCATATGTTGGGATGGGTTCTTGTAGGAAGAGCAACGGGAGCACATACCAGTATGGTAAATCCCTTCGGGGTTAGGCGGCAATGTTATCTTAGTAGGCCCGTATGTATATGGGTGCATGAGACTTAGAGTGGGATGTGCACCCTCTGGTTGTCCAAAGCTATACTTTGGACGTGTAGTTACATCTGGTTCCTTCAGACATTGGACATGGCGTTTAAGGTATTTCAGTTCCCCATGAACTCATCAATGCAATCATTTTCACAGTATGGCAACAATATTTCAAAAAAAAAAAACTGGGACTGCCTGCCTTTAAGCTTACTAGACCTTCTATGTACTTGCTCTTCTCAACGTGATCTGCCATGACCACATGAAGGTCACAGATTAGGGTTACTACATGATGGTCATCCTCCTGGAAATAGACGCGGGAGGGGAAGTAAATCAAAGTTACATTCTTGAAAGACAACCTAGGACATAAGATTTCATTACACCATTGTATATTGTTGACATATGAACACTGATTTTGTTTGCTACATATATACAATCTATGGACTACCGACGGAGCTCCATCACTATAGTAAAATGCTGGGTAAATGTCTAATGAATACTAACTCATGAAAATTTATATTAAAAATGTTGAACCGGGAAGTGAGACGAAGCCCTAGAAAATGCGAAAAACATACCTTAGTTTTCACTTTACTTTTTATGAGAAGAACATAATCTACCCAACAATATCAGTATAAACGCAGTAGTTGATATCAATGAATAATGGGAACCAATAACAAAACACAGATTTTAGGTTGTGGACCAAACTTACATCCTAGAAAAGGTAGGACATCTTATTGTCATCATGGAATGGGGCCTTCACTAAGAAAGAGATGACATTAGCTGGTCGAAGACGAGGGCGATTGCGATGGACACGATGGCTGTCACTCGTAGATGCCAGATTTTGAGAAATTGAATTGAACTGGAGATGGGAACCCCCAAGCATCTCTGACGGCCAATTAACCGAAATTGTATCGCTGTTGTATAATCCAGCTTTTACCGATATCTCCGGCTCCATTCTGGCTGAGTTGATTGGTGTTTCTGGTGAGTAACCCCCATCGGTTGAGGTTGTTTGGTGTGAGTTTCCCTCTTGCGGTTCCATTCCAAGGGTTTGTTATAGTAGGTTCGGTGGGGAAAGTGTGTGTTATAGTGTGAAATTGTAACCCGCTGATGTGCCGTTGAGGAAGAGTGGCAATGGCGGGTTGGCGCTGGAAATTAATTTGGTGGGATGGTTATGGTTGTTGTTGCTTACACACAAAGCATGAGCCATACTAATATTTGATTATACTGAAAATATTGAGTCACGGTAGTGTTACTTGTTTATGTATGATAGACCTTGTCAACTGTATAATTTGTATTACTAAGAGGATTTATAATTTTTGAATTGATGCTACATTTGCCTAGTAAGTTGGCCTTTTTGTCGTTACTTCTTACTATGTTGATTTAAATAAAAGGCATAATCATTTAGAGATATATTGATGAAATCAGTAACATTTAAAATTTGAATAAACGTGAAAGACGCTCTCCCTCTGTTTCATCTCTTATTTTTCACTATTCAATGTTGATTTTATGATTATAATATCTAAATTGTGAATAAAAATTAATTACAAAAAACATATATCCTCAAAATATAAGTTACGATGAATCTAGCAATATTCCGTGTGTTTTCACAGTTGCATTAGTATTCACAACAATTTGCACCAGTTTCTTTTATTAATAGTGAAGTAAGACACGTACAGGAATACATATGGAGTAGGCTATTTATTCTCTCAAGACAGTTATTTTATAATAATATAACTCAATAAGTATACAAGTTGCTTTCTACTTAATATAATTCTACTAATATAATTCTACTTAATATAATCCTACTTAATAAAGAGGAAGTATTATATAGGTATTGTGATGCTATGAATATTTTGGTCGAATTAATGTATAACATGAAATAATTATATTTAATGGTAAAAACTTCATTGTAACTAAAAATAGGACTATATTTAGACGAACACGGTAATTAATTTTGAAAGATTTTTCCTTATCATTTGTGTAATTATAAACATAATTCCTTAGAGGGATTTGGACTCTAATTGCTTCAGTAATTATGATGCAGCGTTTTGAATTTGAGAGCCAAGGATTCCTTACACATGAAATTAGTTAATTAAGTTTTGGGTTTAGTAATCAGCCGTGCCAAATTGTGGATCACAACGGGATTGCATCTCTTAGAAGCTTCATGGAGATCACAACAATCTTATCTCCAACTTAGCAGAATCCAGCAAATCGGCAACTGTAGTCTTTTTTTATGAATGACCGGGATTGACAAGGCCCATAAAACCTATCTCGAGCACCACAAAGCTAGCTGAACCAAAAATTTTAATCGGTTCCTAAGTATGTACATGCCAGAAAAACCAAAAAGGTTGAACCGGTTTGCTCCCTTTATTGATTCGACCGATGAGTTCAGTGTGACGGGTAGAAAAATGGAGGGTTATGGTAGAAACCTAGAAGGTTCAGGTTGGTGGGGGGAGTGATTTTTTTTCGGCGTGTCAGTGGTCTATCAATTCAGTCCCCCCACGTGAAAGATTTTGGTTGTGGGGCTCAGCGGAGAAAGGCTTGGAGCTTGGCTATCCACGTGGAGGCAGATGCGGTTGGGTTTAATTTTCTTCAACTGGTTTTTTTTGAATTCTAGTTCTCATCTAACTGGAGGAGGCTTATATCTAGAGACTCCCTTATATCTAGTTCTCCATAAGGATGCTTTATATGCAGCCTAATTTATAAACAAATGAGAATATTAAAATGAGCCTTGTATTTAACACAATTTATTTTTTATTTAAGGTTCCGAGTATCCATACATTTGATTATATCGAAAATATCATACCTTCTATGTGTCTGAATATATGTTACTCCTTATTTAGTATTCAAAAATCATAATTGATTCATTATTTGGAATATGATACATTGTTGGTTTTAACACAATAAATAAAGAGCATGATACGTAAGTGTTAACACAGCTGTCACACATATTATAACATTAACAAGTGTTAGAATTGTTCGTGTCAGTCTTAATTAATATATACGAAGTAACCCAATTACACATAGCACACATTTTCCATGTGAATTGACGACTTTACTCCTTGAGAACGTAACATAAAAATGGATGAGGGTTTTATGTGCACATTTTCATCTTTTTTTTTGTTAATTGCTACTGATAACTTTTTTTTGTATAATAGGGTGTCCATGAATTGCGTAACAAGTACCTGCATGTATGAGATAGACTGGACAATTATTTGTGTTACGAAAACTGTATTCGACGACGTTACTTTCTCTAGACAATGAAAATGATAAAACTCCCCACGAAGTTCCACCATTGTCGATTGGTATCGTTGTCACATTACACAAAGAGTTGTATGAGCGTTTAGGGTTTATCTTATTACGTAGTGGTTCATTATGGCTATTTATGGTTTCTCCCAAATTTTCTTCATACAAATATTAAATATCTCTAAATTTTTTTTATAAAGCATCATATATATCTTAATTTGTGTTCACATAACCTTGAATATATTTTGTCTATTGTTTCTATGTCATTTGTTTAATGTTCAACCTTTGCCCAAGTAACAAAGTCTGCGACTGTTATGAGTCAAGGGAAACCAAAGTTGGTCTTCATTTCTAATAATCCAAGGGTTTTTATCAGAAAAAATTGGCCTAGTGTGAATTCATCTTTATCTCTACATTTTTTTGGCGGGAACTTTCATCGCCTATAAATAATACCCATGGTGAGCTGAGTAAAACACCCGACGATTCTCTAACACTCTCACATTGCTTTCATCCGAGCCCTGGGTCTTTCATAATTTTCTAAACATGTACATCACAATATCCACTCACGACCTTTATAGCCTTGATAACTACTGTAATGGAAAGCTCAAAAAATGCTCTTGTTCTCCATTGAAGAAACCTTGTTCCAGCTATGTTGGTGTTGTAGGGCCAAAGAACAAGTCTAAAAAGGGCAATGCTGGGAAGATTACTAACTTCCTTAAGGCTAGGAAGATCACTTGCCGCAGAGTTGTTCGTGAGAACCCCATTTCTAGGTATCTACCAATGAACCCTAATGGCCAACTGCCTTTAGGAGATGGGGTCACTGACCACGATGACGTCGTTCCCATGAAGGTTGAACACACCTCTGTCCCCATCGTTCCGGTTGTTGCACCCCCAGTTCACAGAAATCAGGTTCCCTACGTCCGGTCCGACCATGTTTGAGACCTTGTCTAGTTCCGGTTGGTGATCCGTGAAATGCTGACAACTTTCAAGGAACCTTGTGTCACTGCTTTTATGGTGGCATTTAAATCCCCAATTCCAACCGCCAAAAAATTTTACCAGGAGGAGTTGCACGCTAAGTGGATCGCTGAAGGACAATTCGACAAAATCCCTCGTGTCACCAACAGGGACTTGGCTATTTTAACGTTATCTCCCGACATTACTATCGTCCGTCGGGATGGGATCGACCAACCAACATGGAACTCCAACATCCCTTCTTTGACTAGGGATGTCCCGTTCATCCAAATAATGGATTGATTAGAGATGCTGCCTCATTGCAACCACTGGAGTTTTATACGTAATGTGGTTGCAGGGCATCAAGCAGTGACTAGTTATGCGGTCAACAATTTGATGTCCGTATTTTGTATGTTTGATGTCTCTATTTTGTATGTTTTCATTTGTAATATTCCGGAAATAATTTAGGAATGTTGTGTTATTGCCTTAATGTATTTTCTTGGCCATGTTCCATGATGGATTGCTTCGTTCCAATGTTCCAGACTTATGTTATTGCATTAATGTTGTGTTTTTCATTGTCTGTGAACATATGTTGATTGTCCATGAATGCATGTTGTTGTTATTGTTTTATCTTAAGCCACTTAAAATCTCAATCATAAGTGTTTAAATTCAGTAATTCACATAAGTTTTTAAGTAATCCTAACAATTGTACTAATACATGACTAATTTGGTGGGTTTATCTTCAAGTATTAACGCACTTTTTATTACATACGCAGTAGAACACTGGAAATTCGAAGATAACCTATACTGTGTTACATTAATAATACATTAAGATAAAGGGCATTACATTAATTGAAGATCCATTTCAAAATGCCAGTTTAACAGATGAGAAAAACACTGGCTAGTTGGGATCTTACCACAACAAATGAAACACATTAAATTAGTAATACATAGCAAACTACTAAGCAATAAAACTAACAGCTCCTAGTCAGAAGATACAACATCAGTCCAAGTAAATTAGCACCACATATCATCACATTAAGAAGTGTGAATGCAGAGTAACCACCACCACAATTGCAGTGATCTGGATTGGACACGACCGGATCAACTGCATCCCTTGCCCTCTCCGCAATCGGCCTATTAGCTTCCCTCCTACTCAACTCGCTCCCTGTCTCCAGCAAAGTTACAGTGCTCTGTCTCCCTCCATTCACACCCTACGTAGCAACCCATCCCTGGAAGCCATGATTATTACAACCGTGGTAGAGTCTTCCTAGATTCTTAGCAGTCTTCGAGACAATGATGCGGGTTTCGACAAAACAAGTCTTGCAAAGCACCGGGTCGAGACGGATGCGAGCAACACTGCCGGTGGATGATGGCATACTTTCTAGCTAGCCGTAACGAAAATTGAATCGTACACAAGCCAACAAAAACAATAGACAAGTCACCAATAATTAGCTAAAATGGGGTTGTACTGTACTTGGGTTTGTTGGTTGGTAACGATGGATGGATCCTGTTTAAAAATCTGTTAAAGTCTTCTGCTCCGTGTTGAAGACGACTGCCTATGTGGTCTAAAAAGGTTCCATGGGAGTGGCTATATTTAAAATCGTTGTTGTGGAGCCCAAACGTCCACTTTCTATAGATTATCTCAGTCTTTTTTTTACTACAAATGTAATTCACTTATGGACTTTTTGTAGTATTAATTTTCAATTTCAATCCATAAAGGACTTCACTTTATGAATTCATATATACTAGTAAATTAGCATAGAGTTTTGCCTGAATCAATTTCTTTAATTCTTAAAAATAAGATATATGCCAATATTATATTTCGTTTATGATTTTAATTCTTTACTATGTATAATCAATCATAACTTGTTTAAATATATAACTTCTAAACATATATTTAAAAAATTATAATTTAGATATATACATATTTCTTTGAAGAAATATCTCAATTGCTTGTCAACAATATAAATAATTACTTTTTAAATAATTTGAATTAAATATTATAAATTATGTAATCTTTAGTGTTTACAACCCATTTAACGTTGACATGACTTATGGATAGACTTGGGAAAGACGGTCTTAGGAAAGACAGTCTTTCCATGATTTATGGAAAACTCGTCTTTCAAGAGACAGACTCATTATAAATTAAATAAAACAATATTTCACATAATATTTTTATTAAATATTGATTAATTTATATTTATGATCAGAGTTGGCAAAGTTGGACTTTCCAAAAATCTGTTAAGCAATTAACAGTAGGACAAAGGGAGTATAGTATTTGGTATTAGATAGTGTACATGTTTTACTTCATTTGACATTTAAATCTTTGCTCAGTCGATACGATTCTCGCTCTACAAGAAGTAGCAATAATTTTAACTTCACTAACGACATCATGATTTACTTGAAAAGAACCGTATTGTAACTAGATTAATCAAACAACACCAGAATAAGCCGACCAATTTGGACATGATAATAATGGATTATAAAATACAAAAACTAGAATAAGACTACGCAACAAGAATCAAATTTAAAAAGTAACACACTACCCGGCCCGAATCTAATGACATTAAACATTCCGGAAACTAGTTTGGTTCAGGGGTTACTTTCTCTACCCCTGCTGACCTATCCGGAGACGGTGTTTCAAGGCATATTTTTTTGCGAGCTTGACCTGAGACCGCTGCGATATTATTTCTGAAGATTTGACCGTCGTAAAGGCCAGTGAGCATTACAAGCGGTGGTTCTCCAACGAGGAATTACTTCAGATTCAAACCACCTTCACTAGAGATAATTCTCCTAAACAATTCCTCAATCTCATTCTTCACCTCGTAATAGCGTTTGCTCATTCCTTCAAAAAGACCGCACAGTGCGTTTGGTGATATTTCCACAAACAGGGGATTGCCTTCCTTGGGTGATTTACACCTCCGGGGTTGGTTGCTGCGGCTTGAAGACATGGAGGGTTGAGGTTATGAATGTGGGAAAGTAATTGGGGTAAAATTGTTTTGGCTTCCTTAATTTGACTAGAATAGTGGGGCCAGTTTATAGAAGATAAGATTTACGTGGATGCACACAATATAAGATTCCCGCCATGAAATTCTACCAACAACTGGCAAAGGCTAGAATTTTTGGCTGAAAATAGGTGGGTATTTTCCCGCCACAGGGCTTTCATGTTCATAAATAAAAATCGCTTATAAATAAATTAAATAAACTTGAAAATAAAATAAAAACAATAAGCCGATTCAAGTTAATCCCAATTTTTTTTAAACTTCACCACCACAACACAGCCAGTGCACCCACAAAAAATATATTTTTCCATCAGATGACTAGAAAGTAGAAACTCATAAGATTAAACAAGCAGACAACGACATAGAGATATCTAATAATATGGTTGCATTGCAATTCCAACTTCTCATAAGTTTTTAAAAGGCTTGAATTCCTCATCAATAGCCTCCTTTTAAATTTTGAATTCCCTTGCATTCTCTGCCTCAGCTAAGGTTACCTATGCTCTAGCCAATTCATCGTACAAATTGCCCACACGGTTTTCAAGCTGAAAAAGGTTGACAGTTAACAAAACGTTAAGAATTTTTTCAGTGTTATTTTTGATAGAAATGATCAGAAACAAAGGCGATTCACCTTCTCAATCAGTCATTTTTCTTTTAAATCTATGATATTTGTCATACAATTATTGTATCTCCGCCGTTGGAAAACATGACAGTGAACACTAACATTAACATTGCAGATTGAGCATGCAATGAACATAAACTAGATATGTAAGTATCAGTACTTACATTTCCCTTCTCAAGCATCCTTGTTGCCCGCTTGTACTCCCCGATGACCTTATGGTCAGTCAATATAGTGTGGTAGAGATCTTGTTTTTTTATTATATGTATATCATTATCAGGAATGATGAACAATGATTAATCCGGATAAATAACCAGACTTACTAAAATACAGGCAGATAAACCATGATGAAGTATACCTTCTTTATACAGCCGATCAACACTAGATCCGTCGTCAATAATTTGATCCACGGTCTTCAGAGGAATGGTATCCATCTGATGTTGTATATTTCTGAAGTGGCTGTGGAGATAGTAATAGCGTGGCTGGTGTTCAATTGTGGGAGAGAAAACACACTCAGGGTTATATGTATTTATAGATGAAATTAAAGCCTTCAACCATTTCGTTGAGTAGAGACATTGATGAAGGCGTTGGGCAGTGTAATAAAGAAGGTTGGTGCGTTGAAGAGGTGAGAGATTTCCAAGACTAAAGTGCTTCTCCCAAAGTTTGCATGCGTTTACCCGCAAAAAAATATATTAAATCAGTCTTCTCATTTCAGAGCATTTTTTTCAACGGTCCAACTATTGGGTTAGAAATTATACTCGTATGGGAATTATATCTCATAATTTATAATATTAATAACTAATAAAATTTGTTAGATCTACATGGGAATTATTCGTCATTAAATTTATAAAAGAAATTTATAAATTTATAATATGGTAACATCAAGGTTTCAAATGAAATAACTGATATGAGTGAGAGTTACATAAAAAATGCAAAACTATTGATATGCTATAGAGTTGCATAAAATAAACACACTAATGGATATGATTGAGAGTTACTTAAAATTTATACAATTATTGATATGATTAACAATCACATAAAAAAAGCATAATAATTGATACGCTCTAGAGTTATAGATTAAAACTTTCTCAATTATTGATATGATTTAGAGAAACAACTAAATTTCTACAAAGCAATGTAAATAATTGAACATTCATGCAGTGTAGTAAATAATTGAACATCGATAAATGTGTCAATATACATTTCTTAGATTCCGTGACTATGGCTATGGAATGTGGTAACCAAACGGAAACTAGTTCAACTAGCCTAGTTCAACAACGACTCTATCTCATGAGTTTGGCGGGCCAAAAAGGAAATCGTCGATAGAGGGGACTTCAAAAATTACCTATTCAAACATCATACATTCCATTCATAATTGCCAAAAAAAATGAATTGACAAACATCACAACTTAATCCAAAAATTCCATCACAAAAACAAATACCTTAAGTTTCAAAAAATCGACGCAGCATACATAATCAAGCTACAAACAAAACCAAGAACATTGAAGAGGACTAGAAAATAACCCCTTATCACATATTAGGTACAAAAATTCTCAAGCGGTGGAGTGGGAGGGACCATCTTCGAAGGAGCTTCTCAGGATGATGGCCTTGAACAGGATATTCTCCTGGGTTGACTTCAAAATTCGAAGAAGCCTGCATCCCCCAACTACAGATCATTGTGGGCCACAAATTCCCCCCACCCTTTCGGGTTAAAGGCCTTACATTCCTTGTCTCCATAATACTTCATGTCCCAGATCTTACCTTTGCACTGACAACGGTCGACACCTTCACGGGGGGAAGATGCTGATGCATCTTCGCCGGAATGTGCTGCCAAAGTAGAATTAACACTTCTCAGTTACACCATTTATTTATAAAAAAAATGTTAACGGCACTGCTACAATATAACATATCAAGAGATAACTCATGAGAGTGGGAACTTTTCCGATGCTCTGTTTCGATATAATCACCGAGAAGTGCTGATTCTTCTCAGAGAAAGTGAAGTCCTAGGCCAGGTCCTCTAAAAACCCTCTATTGATGCTGCCAGAGCCACCCATAACCTAATTCAAAAAATGAGTACTAGTCAGCCATTATAAAACGTGAGAGAGTAGGCAATTATAGTCACAAAAATTGCATCCCCCAAGAATTATCTTCTTGCCAGTGTTATCCATTTGAACACCCTCTAGCAACCTGGCAGTACAAAAGCAATAATAACAAGCATTAGCAAATAATCAGGCAAATGAACATGAATCTCGTCACTACTAATGAATCCATAAAAGTTGTACCACAAATAACATTAGGCAACCAGATGTTTAATATTCTTAGAGTTAAACGGCGACTAGAATGGGCAGCAAATGCACTACGGATTACACTAGGGTTCTTAAAATGGACAGCCTTGAAAAGATCATCAACAACTATGCATCGGCCAGAGGAATACCTGAGAAATGACGGTTTGAATGACGGAATGGTGTGGGTATCACTAGACCAGTCTTTGGTTTGATGCGGCTATTTTTGGGTGATGTCACCCTAAAGGAGATGAGTGGATTTTCATAGACTACTTAGGTAGGGTTTCTAAATATGAAAGGGTGGTTGGGGATAATGACTAATTTAATTTCTTAATGAATTTAGTGGGAATTTAGGTTGGACCGTACAAGTTTAAAGCCACACTAAGACACCGAAACAAGGTTCAATCCAGGCCCAAAAAAAGGACAAAGGTAAACTTAATATAAATGGTTAACTTATTTAATCATTACTAAATAATTAAATAGAATTTTTTTGGGAAATTAATTACTCTTTTTTTAAAAAAATTTAAAGCACCCTATGGTGGGAGATATTTATTAGGTTCCCCAAACCTATGTAGCACCAAATGTTCAATATTTACATCAGTAAGGCAACGCCATTGCCTTCAAAAGAAACCTCTAATATTTGTGGACTAGTGGCTCAGGGCTCGAGGGCTCCATTTCGGGAAGGCCCCAGGACTCGAGGGCTCCCTGTCTCGATGGGTTCATGTATCAAGGGCTCCGTGTCTCGAGTGCTTCATGTGTCGATTGGTCAGTGTCTCGAAGCTCTAGTGCTCGGTGGCTATGTGCTCGAGGGCTCCATATCTCGAGGGCTCCAAGTCTCGAGAGCTCTATGTGTTGAGGGCTCCGTCTCGAGGGTTCCATGTCTCTGTGCTCGAGGGCTCCATGTCTCGAAGGCTCCAAGTCTCGAGAGCTCGGTGTCTCAAGGGCTCCATGTATCTAGGGCTCCATGTGTCGAGGGCTCCGTCTCGAGGGCTCCATGTGTCGAGGGCTCGAGGGCTCCATGTCTCGAGGGCTCTAGGGATCCATGTCTCGAGGGCTCTTAGTCTCGAGGGCTCTTAGTCTTAAGGGCTCCAAGTCTCGAGGGCTCGAGGGCTCCCTGTCTCGAGGGATCCATGTCTCGAGGGCTCCATGTCTCGAGGGCTCCATGTCTCGAGGGCTCCATGTCTCGAGGGCTCCCTGTCTCGAGGGCTCCATGGCTCGAGGGCTCCATGTCTCGAGGGCTCTTAGTCTCGAGAGCTCGAGGGCTCCAAGTCTCGAGGGCTCCCTGTCTCGAGGGCTCGAGGGCTCCCTGTCTCGAGGGCTCGAGGGCTCCATGTCTCAAGGGCTAGAGGGCTCCATGTCTCGAGGGCTCTTAGTCTCGAGTGCGCCATCTGTCGAGGGAAATTAATTACTCAATTTAAGTTTGGGGATCATGTTGTCAAGAACAATTATAAATTATCTTCGACACAACAATTACTTACACTTAATATTCACTAAACGGAAGTTTTGGATTTTTGTAAATTAAATAAAAAACTAAACTAATATACTTCATTAGTAATATATGCAAGTACTCAAGGGACGGATGACGTATATCAAACTCAAAGATTTTAAGTAGACAATTTTTAAAGCAAATTAATAAGATGAGTATCATAATCTTAATCGACTAGGCTTTACTCTCACTAAGTGAAAGACAACTAGGGTTGACCTTTGATTGGTTAGAGTCAGTCATTCATTATTAGTGTTCATGTATAGAAAGTCAAGTAAGAATTAACCATTTAACAGCTTAAATAATATAATTTATTATTAGTGTTCATATATACTCGGAGTTACTTATGGATTTGACCGTTGATTAGTTAAAGTCAAATCTTAGTTATTAGTGTTACATATATAAAGCCGACGAGGGTTTGATTGTTGCTTGGTTAAAGTCAATCTATGGCTATTAGTGTTCATACATTGAATCAAACACGAGGGTTGACCGTTGATTGTTAAAATTCAACCGATATTTATTATTGTTTATGTATAGAGAGCCAAGTAAGGGTTGATTGTTGTTTAGTTTGAGTCAATCTATGGCTATCAGTGTTCATATATTGAATCAATCAAACATAAGGGTTAAACGTTGATTGGATGGAGTGAGTCAATAGTTGTTAGTGTTTATGTATAGAAAGTCAAGCAAGGGTTGTCCGTTTAGCAGATAAAGTCAACTTTGTTATTAATGTTCATATACACTCGGAGTTACTTATGGATTTGACCGTTGATTAGTTAAAGTCAAGTCTTAGTTATTAGTGTTACATATATAAAGCTTATTAGGGTTTCATTGTTGCTTGGTTAAAGTCAATCTATGGTTATTAGTGTTCATACATTGAATCAAACACGAGGGTTGACCGTTGATTGGAAAAATTCAATCGATATTTATTATTGTTTATGCATAGAAAGTTAAGTAAGGGTTGATTTTTGTTTAGTTCAAGTCAATCTATGGCTATCGGTGTTCATATATTGATCAATCAAACATGAGGGTTGACCATTGATTGGTTGGAGTGAGTCAATAGTTGTTAGTGTTATGTATAGAAAGTCAGGTAAGGGTTGACCGTTTAACAGATAAGGTCAACTTCGTTACTATTGTTCATATATACTTGGAGCTACTTAAGGCTTTGACTGTTGATTAGTTAAAGTCCAATCTTAGCTATTGGTGTTACATATATAAAGCCGACTAGGGTTTGATTGTTGTTTAGTTCAAGTCAATATATGGCTATCATTGTTCATATATTGAATCAATCAAACATGAGGGTAGACTATTGTTTGGTTGGAGTGAATGAATAGTTGTTAGTGTTTATGTATAGAAAGTCAAGTATGAGTTGACTTTTGATTAGTTAAATTCATCTCAGTTATTAATGTTTACAATAAATAGTCAACTAAGGTAGAGCGTTCATTAGTTAAAGTCAAACAATCTAGTTCGTAAGTACATATACTAATTCAAGTAAAGGTTAACCTTGTTTAGTTCAAATTAGTTTAGTTATTCAAGTTCATATATAAAAAGTCAGGTAAGGGTTGATTGACACTAACCCGACCCAAAAAGGTCTTAGTTGCAAGATTAAAAATTTATTTTGCAACGTGTAGTAGTAATAAAGTTTATAACCCAATCCATTTATCTTCATTTATTCTGATTTGCACTTCAAACATTGGTCTTTCCATTACTTATGGAAAGACCGTTTTCCAAGAGACGAACTCAAATAAAAATAGTAGAGCTAATTACTTTTTTTGGGGTTCAAGAACAAAGACAAATAGTTTAAGTAAAGTCTTTTTTTTAATGAAAACACCCGTAGGTGGGGGATATGTATTAGGTTCCCCAGACCTAGTAACCAGATTAGAAAATTGTACATCCAGAGTTTTGTTATAGTAAGATGCCCCTAGGTGAGACAACATGGTTGCCTCCAAAAGTCCTAATACTACCTATAACGAGGATATATAAACAAATATACAGAAGTGACTAGATCTGTAGTGGTGTTGCGATCCACAAGCGAGAATCTCCACCCCTCGTGTTAATTCTCTCTTGTGGCCAGGAAACTCCAAAACCAGATAGTCAGTGATAATCCTGCTAAATACAGCAACCAAAAGTAAGAATGGAGTTGAAATTGCACAAGCAGACAGTATCCAAAGCAGTGCTCGGGGTCCGAGCGCAGGCGCTTGAACATCAAGATAGTATTTTCCAGGTCTCCTCCAGCCGAAGGGAATGCTACAGCAGGAAAGAAGTAGCCATCCAGTACCTCCATGTATTTGCTTATTTGCAATCACCAGTCCTTATTCAACCTGCAAGAAAGATAGCAGTATCAATTCTAAGGCAAAGCATGAGTTCTAATATGTGGAGTCTGAAGCTTATCCAATAAGTTTAAGTAAAGTCAAATTACAAATTGAAACTGAACCGTTCATTTAATTATAAGGATTAGTCTAAATTGTTCGTTCTGAAAGCCAAACTATAGAAGGCATAATATATGTTCTCTACCTTTGCCAAAACCCTAATTTCTGCCCATTCATCGAGCTCAAAACCTTACTCCCATATTCCAATTTGTTTTCAGCCTCTTCTCATCTTATCCTCATCAAATAAGGGCGGTGGTGCCTGTATACTTTATCGTTTCCCAAACCCCTTTACTTTCGTAGGCGGAGCCAGGTACTTTCTCCAGTTCAGGTCACTTCCAGTATTTTAACCTTGCTTCTCACTAGGGTAATCTTTCCTATTACAAATTTTTTATTTAATCCGAGATTATGTACAAATCTAAATATATGTTTCCCATTAATGGTCATAGGGCTGAGTTCGGGCACACCTTATCGCTAAAAGGATAACTCGTTCATGGAGGTCACGTCATTGTAGATAAGAAGGTATCGGATTTTCTATAGGCCGGTTGGAATTTTGGATGTTTATTTGATCTTTAGATATAGGTTTCTCGAACAATTTTGTAGGTTATGCTGGCATTGATTCAATCGGATACTATGGAGGGACTTGTTTATTCTCTTATCTTGGTTTGATAGTCCCCCTCCTTGGTGTTCTTTTAATATCTACTACCCTACGAATACTCGTTTTCTGATATTGTCCAATTCCTATTAGTATCGCCTGAATCTAGTAGCCTTACATTGGGTTTGTATCGATTGTGCAATGTGTTATTGTATTTGATTAACTGTTGCACGGGATGACAATTTTTTGCGTTTCACGTACATGATAGTGTGTTGTGCCCTTGTATTTTATACCATCGGTGTACACTTTACAGATATGATGACATTGTCTGGTTTGAAATTGTTGTGTGCTTAAAAATAATTTTGATTAGTGTTTATCCAGGGAATCATATTCTATGGACTTATTTGGTGTCATTCATGTGAAGGTTTCGTACATTTTAAGATTCTTTGTAAAAAAAATTGAATGCATTGTATGTCAGTGAGGAATGTAGATATGGGATTTTGTTTTCATAGTTCTGATTACTTTTAGTACTAGAAATGTAAATTGTGTAATATGTATCTCTCTTTCTTTATGATACACTTTATTTGGTCATTTGGACTAGCCAGAGTGGTTGTGAATTTCGTTGAATGTCTTTCATGTGCACTGACCAACGATTTTCAAATAAGAATGTAGAAGGACGCGTACAAGACACTTATCGAAGTCAGGATGGAGGTTGAAAAGTGCTACTACCTGAAGAGGGTGAGGATACTTACAACACTCCTAAAGTTAACCTATTTTTCACTACAAAATTAAATTATCATACTTACTATTTTTATCTTTCTTCCATATATATTGGTGTTACCAACACACCACTTGCAAAAGAAATTGTCCATCTTAATCACAGTATCAATGGAGTTTGGTGATCTTCATGCTCAAAGTTTGGTTTTTTTTTGTGGATGGCCACCCTAATGACATGAATATTACCAGTGTATGACATTGAAGGTAAAACATATATGCGACGAATTGAACATCTACACATCCATGTTATACCATATAAATAAACCGCCTCAAATTCACCGCACCAATTTGAGCCTTAAGTAATAACAATCCATCCAAAACTTTAAACTTTCCTACAACTATAAGATAGTCTTACCTTAGTATACACCTAAGCGCCACATTTCTGGACCTAATGCACCTTGTTCCGATTTTGAATTCAATGATAAGGTTGACGAAGGGAACTAAATAATGGAATTTTGGGTGAATACTGTCCTAGAGCAACTCCAACAGTAGTTCCACCACCACTGAGATAGCTCCCAAAAATCGACTGCTAAAGATGAAAATGAAAGACAACTAGTACATGAAATGAAACCATAGGGTATTCATGGACACATACTTGACCATGAGAATGAAAATAATTGTGCCACACATCATATTTACCTGTGCTGTTATGTTTGCACGATAACTTTGATTCGCGTTGCTACATACGAGACTCGCATTAGAAGTACATCGTCTCACACCCCTGCCTCTCCGGCCACCGCCACGTCGACCACCACGATTACGATTAGTAATGGAAATATTCCTTTTCAGTTGCCTCCGACCGTAACCCCTCCTATCTGTTGGATCCTTAACCGCCTCAAGATCCAATTCTTCCCATATATGTTTCTCAACTTCCTCATTATTCTTAACGGTGACGGGTTTCCTTCCATACACTCTCCTAATCCCTGCAAGGAAATCCTTTCTTAGGCCATCAACCGTCTCCACCTTCTCATCAACATTACACAAATTGAGTCGCATATGGTGTGCATAGCCTGGTACCTCTGGAAACCTACAAGAGTTTTACCAAACAAGGTCGACATCGGTTATTTCTCTGACAAGTACTTCCTTGGGATATCTTTGCGCCACCTACGAGATATAAACTTCTCAGCAACATCAACCATATCCTCCTCCCAAAACACACAGAGAGCATGCGCACATAATATTCCCAGAAACTCAAAGTTCTTGCACACTTTGTGCATGTCCATCGCATTCCTATCGAAAATCGCAGTAAAGTTATTCTTCTTTGTCCACCCTGTATGAAATCCCTTCACCAGAATGTCGTACACCACCACACCTGCTTCATCGCTCAGTTTCGACGCTGTATTACGGGTCATCTCCATTAGCTCCTCATGGAACTCAATGAATTTTGACCAAGTAAACAATTTCTTGAACAAAAATTTAAAGGGATGGCTACTAATCTCACGAGAATTCAAGTTCCCACCCTTGAAAGTCAAAACTTCCTCATCCTTTATCCTCTTGCACACTGCCTGCCCATACCTCTCCATAAAATTTGTAAGGTTAGTGTTTAGATTCACGAACCCCTTGAAGAAATTGTTCATCCCCTCACTTCGATGTTGATGACATACCCACCCAAAAATCATCCCTAAAATAGATGGACACCTATTTCTTCCTGCTAGCAAACATTTCAATTATCTATGAGTTTTACTGAACATTGAACTCTAGTTCGATTTCCTTCCACCTGGCCTCGAACTCCTCCACGGTCCAGGAATCGCGCAATGATACGAACAGCTCCCGCTTCAAAGATTTCCGTTATGTCATGCAAACACCACCTATGCTTAGAACCTAGAAATACTTCCCCAATAGCCTTCTCTGAGAGCACATGAACAGGACAGACAACAACAAAAATAATATTAGAAGATATTTCATGCCATGCCCAAACACAACCTACAAATATGATAGATCTTTAAGTGCATTACCAAAACAGTCATTACCAAATGCTTTGTCTCGGTCATTCAGGATGCATGACGGGTAGAGCTGTCAAGCTCTGACCCGAACTGAGAACCCGACCTAGACCGATACAAATGAATCAACCTAAAATCCAATATGATCCGAGAAATATTGACCCAAACCCAACCTGACACAACCACACTCAACCCGAAACCTAATTTTGACCCGAGAAATATTGACATGTACCCAAACCCGACACGACCGAATTCAACCCAAAACCCGAATATGACCCGATAATCTGAACCCAAACTCGACCTGAATACGAACCCGAGATCAACCTGAACCCAGTTTAACACGAACCTAATCCAACCCGATAAATCAACTATATAACCCTGCATGTAATCAACCCAAAATAGATGCACTTATAAAAAGTCAATTAACATTTAATATGGAACCAAGTCAAGTTGGTTATGCGTCAAACTAATAACAAATGTGGTTTTTAGCCATATGATTACTAGTACGTAAAGTCATATCATAACAAATGTGAATACACAAGGTTAAGTTAAAAATGCACATGACTAAATTTATAAATCTAATGAATAATAGTCAAATAAAGAGAGATGTCTCATTAAAATTATAGTTTTGAATTAGTAATTATAGAGAGACGACTAAATATTAATTTCAAAAACCAGTTTGAAAAGTATTGTAAAAATAATATTTAATAAATTATCACAAAATCTTGTTATAGACCGAGTCACTGTTCGATCAGGATATTTTATAATTAGTGGGACTAATAAGAATAGGAAAAGTCTTGGGAAAGACGGTCTTTCTATAAGTTTATGGGAAAGGCAGGGTTTATTTAGAATGATAAAAGGTAAAAGGTCTTAATTGCAATATTAAAAATTTATTGTAATTTATTGTACAACATGTAGTAGTTATAAAGTTTATAACCCGATTCATACAACCCGAAAACTTTATCTTCATTTCTTCTAATTTGCCCTTTAACCGTTGGTCTTTCCATGGATTATGGAAAGACTGTCTTTTAAGAGACGGACTCATAAGAATATTTGATATTTAATTTTATTCAGTGAGATATATTTAATTATGATACCCTTTAAAATGAGCTCAACATATAAATAATTATTTTTTAAATAATTTGAATGAAATATTATAAAAATAATCATTTTTATTGTATTTATTATGTAACGATTTCTAACTAAACTAATTATTTCACTTCATTACTCATATATTTTCCTTATATAACTAAAATTCAAAATTTTAAATAAAGTTCTTTATTTTCAATTTAAATGTAAGATACAAAAATACTTAAAAATAATCCTAATTGTTTAATTAATAATGCTGCACAATGCGTGGTGGGACTTTACTAGTTTTTTATTAAAAAAATTTAGAATCAGAATATTTATTACAACGTAAAATTGCACTAAAGTATTTTAAAAAGTGAATTGAATTCAATGAATACTCAACACTGTTATTCAATTAAGATAGTAGGCACAAAAGCATCTCTAATATATTTATGGAAAGTTACGCTATGGCCCAAAAAAATGTTACGACATTATCCTTCTCTCCAAATTACACAATTTTTGTTATTCTTCCATAAATATAGAAATAGAAAGCAAATGTTTTTTTGGTGAAATATTGAAAAGCACAAGTACATGTTCTAGAGTAACTTAAAGTTGATTACTTAGAAGTAAGAAAGAGAAATTGAAAAGGATTACAAATATGTTCTTGTGCCCAGTTGTAGATAAATATTCAGTTACGGACTTGAAAAATACAATGGGGGTGTATAGGGTATTATCATGTTCGAGCGGATTTCAATTTGGAGTTACGAGTAAAGTTTTTACTTTTTGCACTTAGGTCCCTCCAAGAAAGTTGAAATTGTCTAATCACGAAATTGGTGACACTAAAAAGCAATTCAATAATGTAATATTGCGACTTTGCGATTTGGACATGTATGAGTGAACATAAGGGCCTTGAAAGTCAACATTGAATACTTCTACACAGTCTTAAAAAATTACACTGTGGCACAAAATTGTGTTACCCCATAATTCGTTGCTCCAAAATACATTATTTTTTGTTATTCTTGCCTAAATATAGAAATATTAAAAAAATTATTTTTTTGGTGAATTATTGGAAAGCGCTAATACGTGTTCTAGTGTAATTTAAAGTTGATTACTTAGGAGTAAGAAAGGGAAATTGAAAATGATTACGGATATATTTTTATACTCTATTGTTGATAAATATTTTGTTACGTACTTTGAAAATACAATGGGAGTGTATAGGGTAGCATCACTTTCGAGGGAATTTTAATTTGGAGTTACGAGTCAAGTTTTTACATTTTGCAAGTTACAAGTTACAATGAAATAATACCTGATAATAGTGCAGTTGTAACAATAGTATTATTGAAATATAACCTAAATCAACCCAAATTTAATTGGGTGACATAATAACCCGATCTAAAATGAACCAACCCAAAATGTATCTGAATTCAATATGAAACATTATAAAAAATAATTGATATAACCAGACCCGAACAAAACTTCAGTACAAAAAATGACACGACAATAATCTGATCCAATCCAACCCGATAATATTCTGATCCAACCCAATCTAATCCAAGTATAAAAATTACACGATAGTAACCCGACCCGATATTAACTCAACCAACACGACCCAATCCGAGAAAAAAACTGACACATTTTCAACCCGACACGATAAGTACCCAACCCAACCTGACCCGACACGATAAATGAAATCAACACGATTCAACCCGACATATTTCAACACGAAACGTTTCCAACCCGAAACGAATGTGACACGATAACCCGAATTGACACCTCTAACGACGGGTCCTTTCCCATACACTTTCGCCATGTGTTGAATAACCAAACAAAAATTTTGGTGTCCTCCTTCCCTATCAATGCACAATCAAACAACAATGATTGCCCATGATGGTTGACATACCTATTGGATGCAAATGTTTTGTCAAATGAAACCACATAACCAAACTCTTTGAATGTCTCCCTGCACCTTGAATCTGCCCAGCAAATGTTCCTCAACTTCCTCTCGCAATCTATGTTATATTCATAAAAGAAACCCGGAGACTCTTTTCGCTTTTTCTTGAAACCGATTTCCATTGAAGCAAAATCACCATGTTTTAGGGTCTCTCTTGATTGGAAATATATGAAGTTGCACATATCTGTCTCCGTGAAGGGAACCTCTTGATACCCCTTGTATCTATTCACAAATATGTTAAATATGTGTGGAACAAATACACCCAAACTGTTTGAGCTCCAAAATGAGCCTTTGGTCGGATAAATTAACAACACGGTACTGAGGCAAATGGCTAGAATAAAAAGGTTCAAAATCGTGGTTGTGGAGGGGATTAACATGAGTTGCCTTCCAAGTCTCGTCCTCTCTATTTTTCCTTGCATTCACTGAGTACTCGCAACCACTCTTGCAACTTCGGGTGGACTTGCATGGATCAGCTGATTTAGACTTAAATGTTCCCTACTTTTGACAAGCCATACTGATTTTCATGTAATCAATGTACCCACTTTTCATAATCCTATCACTACAGTTGCCTAAAATCTTGTAATCATCCCACCGCTCAGACTGCCTAACACATGCATGGAATCCCTTCGAATGAGCATAGCGGTGAAGGTGAGCAACAAAATATTCCCCGGTAACAAATTCCATCCCTATTGTGGGCTCGGTCACATCATTATTCCCACCATTTGGTTGAACGCAATCACTACCATTCTGATGTCCAGTAAGTCGGAACACCATATCCCCGTCTTCTTCTACGTCTGCGACAAAATCCTCCTCATCGCCTTCCAACATTACATCTTCAACTTCAAAGGCATCCCTATTCAACATTATATTAGGCTCAGGAACAGGCACATTCTCCTACTGGACCCTTCTAGAGCCATCACTTTCATAGCCACCATTGACTAACTCATCAACTACATCTTCATCACTTGGACACTAACATTTAAATCAATGCCTTCACGACTAACATAATTCAAATCCAAATCAATGACCAACATCCAGGGATATTCAAGTGTCAACAAATTTTCCACCGATTCCACATTTGGCTCAATAAATACGTTTAGGTCAATGTCCAACAGGCTACCCATTTTATGATGTCACTACACCCGAATGTATACCTACACAGATATACCCATAATTATACCTACACATATATACCCAAAATTTTTGAACCACACAGATATACGATCAAAAAATGATTATACCTGATTTACGGGCGACAGCGACAACGTTGGAGCGATTGCGTGGGATGGCTAGGACTCCGGTAGAGACACTGGGATGACTAGCACTCCGGTAGAGCACAAGCGACGACGGAACCTTAATTTGATGAACATGGCAGTTGACGTTGATTGTGGAGAGTTGGAAGAAAGTTTGGAGAAAGTTGGCAGAAAGGTTTTGAAACTTGGGAAAAGGGTGCCAAGAATGGTGTAATGTATGTTACACTTGCTGAGTTGCACATGTGCGGGCAGCCGGTGAAAATGTGCCACGTGGGGGAGTAGCCCACTCCCGGAGTAGCTATTTAATTCTCCATTGAGTATTTTAAAGTATTAAGCGTGCGACAGTGGTGAGTTGGAGTATTAGACAGTTTAGTAAAGCAATGAGCCTTGTCAATTTCATGTTGTAGCAGTTTTCCTCAAATGTTGTGCGCTAAAGTCGTATAGATTGGTGACGCCTGCAGTTATCATGATCAAAGGATTATTTACCTCAAGTTAGAGCATGTGTGCTCCACAATAATTTTCAAAATTCAATTGGCTTGCATTTTTAATTTGAAATTTTAAAAAAATCAAAATTTTTGAAAAAAAAGCTTAAAAAATTCTGATTTTTATTTTTAAAAATTGAAATTAGTTTTTTGTTCTTTTTACAAATTGAAATTACATTCTTTTAAAAAGATATGGTATGTTTTAATTCTTGTTCAAAAAATAATTTGTAAAAATTGAAATTAATTTTAAATATGGAATTTTAAAAAATGAAATTCAATTCAAAAATTATAAATGTATTATTAAGCTTCACATTTAAATTTATTTGGGTAGAAAAAAAATATTTAAATTAAATATTAAATGTACAATTAATGAGTATGATAGGGAAAATCAAGTGCGGTCCATGGAGTGGTTGCAAAGTGGTTTCAATCATTGTAGAGAAAAAAATAGAGTAGTTCCTTTGTGATTCCAAATACTGAAATGAAGGAGAGAAATTGAATATTTTATAAAGTAAAACCACAAAAGCAATTCCACCATAATTTTACCATTATACATGCTCTAATGGAGTTCCAGAGCAATTCCAATTTAGAACTGTAACTGCTCTGAAATCCAAGTGAAACCACAAAACCTCACCACGGAAGTTTTAAAGTGGTTCAGCAAAAGTGGAACCGGTCCCAATTTCTAGAAATTAGGAACCGTTCCCAGCTCTGCAAAATGGCAGAAGCCACGTGATTGTGACAGAGCCCACAATGGTTGCAGAAGCCACGTGATTGGGACAGAGCCCACAATGGGAAATATTGCTGCTCATTTTTTTAAGTTTTTGTTCACCTGATTGGGACAGAGCTCACAGTGGGAAATATTGCCGCTCATTTTTTTTAAAGTGTTTTTTCACCTGATTGGGACAAGTGACCCAATCTGTGTCCAAATTATAAATTTTTTAAACAAGCTGAATATTTTAAAATTGAAAATTAGTTTATGAGAATTTAAAAAAAAAATAAAAAATAGGTTTAAAAATCTGATTTTTTTTAAAGAAAATCAAAAATTAAATTTTGATTCTTTTTAAAAAGCTAAATTACATCCTTTTAAAAAATATATGTTTCTTTTTAATTCTGTTTCATAAAATAATTTTTCAAAATTAAAATTAATTTTAAGGCAAAGTCTAGGGAAAGTGCGTTTTTTCATAGGTTTATGAAAATACGAGATTTAATTAGAATAATGTAAGGGTAAAATGTTTTAGTTGCAATATTAAAAATTTATTATACAACGTGCAGTAGTTATAAATTTATAACCCGATTTAATGCAAGCCAAAAATTTTATCTTCATTTTTTCTGATTTACAATTTAAACCTTAATTTTTTTCATAGCTTATGGAATGACCGTCTTTCAAGAGACGGACTCTAATTTTAAATATAAAATCTAAAAAAACAATTTTAAAAAAAATAGAAAAAACAAAATTCAATTCAAAAATTACAAATATATTATTAAATTTCACATTTCAATTTATTTGGGTATGAAAATTTATTTAAATTAAATATTAAAGGTATAAATTAAGTTTGTCTCTTGAAAGACAGTCTTTTCATAAGTCATGGAAAGACCAAGGTTTAAATTGCAAATTAAAAGAAATGAAGACAAAAATTCTGGGTTGTATGAACCGGGTTATATATATATACATATATATATATATATCTATCTAAATGAACCCATATTAATGGGAGGGATATATATTAGGTTCCCCAAACCTAAAAATGGTAAAAGATTCTTTTACAAAACTTTGCTTCAAATAATTTTGAAGACTTTGTACCAAAAGATAAAATGTATTTGTCAAAATTTCTGACCGGAAGTCTACTTAGGGCATTTTTGTAGATGATTCCATTTTCCATGTCTCCACCCCTCATGTTAACATGGGTAAATGGCCAGATCTCCAAAAAGGCTCTAAGTAAAAACGGTTCGAGTGCTTGAAATCCTGTTTGTATATTGTGTCTCGTCATCTTCTTTGCCGCCTGGTTCGAGTGCTCGAGTCTGGAGGTTTGAGTGCTCGACTGTCCTCAAGTGTGGAGGTTCGAGGGCCTGATGGTTCGATCCTCGAGGCCTTATGGTTCGAGTTCTGGTGTGCGGAAAATACACCCTAGTGTGCAGCAGACCCGGATTCCACCGGTGTTCCATCTTGTGTCTCCTTCTCTTTGTCGCGCCACTTGATTCGAGTGCTCGCGGTTCTAGTGGTAGGCTTGAGGGCTTGATGCTCGAGGGCTTGATGGCTGAAGGTCTCAAGGGCTCAAGAGCTCGATGGCTCGAGGGCTCAAGGGCTCGAGAGCTCGATGGCTCGAGGGCTCAATGGCTCGAGAGCTTGAGTGCTCGAGGGATCGAGGCTAGAGTGCTTGATGGTTCCAACCTGCATTTTCATTTTAAAATCAGCAGTATCCATTCAAGATTCTAATGGCAGGTATCTGCTGTTTATCAAGAGCTAGAAGTCCCTTGGTTTTTTTATCAAGGTCATGGTAATTCAGAACTTTAGGTTCCTTATTCCTTCCTAGTTTGCTTAATCTATCAGCAATCATATTTCCTTCTCTTAGAGTGTGTGTAATTATGATATCCCCCATCCTTTGTTTGATTTCAGATGCTAAATGATACAGTTCCTATGGGGCTTTGGTGGGGTCTTTCATTACTTCCAGAATATTGGCACAATCTGTTTCAAGGGAAAAAGCATTTAGGCCAAGATCAGCTGCAAAAATTAGTCTTTCTTTTAGACTTAGGAGTTCAGCTTGGAAACTAGTTTTTGGTCTAACTGATTTATGGCATGCCTTAATAAAATATCTATATTTATTCCTGATAACTATCCCAATACCACAGTCTACCCCCTGCTTACATGATGCATCAAAATTAATTTTGTATTCCAGTTTTGGTTTAAACCATGTGATGCATTTAATTTTGGGTACTGTTGGTTTTTTCATAAGTGGGATTAGACCAATTTGAACCCAGTAATGATCATTTATCTCTGTACTAACCTCTGGATTGGTATAGAAGATGAGGAACATGTCTCTTTTGATGTTATGGATCATTTTTTTCCTATTTGGTCTAACATTTTCAAAAATGAAACTGTTTCTAGCTCTCCAGATTTGCCAACAAATGAGAGAGGGAAAGATGGTGATTAATGTGGAGTGTATTTTTGTCTCTCCATTATAAGACCAGTAATGTGAAAGTCTATCAAAGATGGAGTTGAAATGTTGTTGCCTCAGTCCTATCATCTGGTCAAAAAATATCCACAGGTCTATGGCTAGAGAACAATCATTGAAGCAGTGGCTAAGTGTGTCGGTGTTGTTGCAAAGTGGGCATTTAGATGCAAGTGAAAAATTGCTGAAACTGAGCATGTCATCAAAAGGTAAAATTGCATTTGAATGTTTCCACATAAACATAAAAATTTTCTTTGGCAGTTTTGATAACCATACATTCTTCAGAATTCTGATTTCTGATTTTTGTGAGGCAACTATCTTGTATGCAGACTTGAAACTGAACTCTCCATTGTTTGATGACTTCCATATTAATCTGTCCTGTTTGAATGGGTGTACCTGCAGCTCCATCATCATGTGGAAGATGTGATTAGGTAATGTATTAAAAGCATCTAGGAAGCTTGACTTCATGTTTACAAAATGTTGAATTGTAGTGTAAGGGGGAACCACTGTATATATAGATGGGTCTACATAGTCTTGCAGTGATCCCAAACCAGTCCAGTTTGCAGTGAAAAGATTTGCTAAACCATTGCCATGTATTATCCTTGTTTGGCTTTCAGCTAGCTGGTTTACTTTCTGAATCCTTTTCCAGATTTGGGATTTTCTTTGATTTTCAGGGATGGACCATAAGAATTTAGCCCATAGTGTCTCTCATTTTGTAGTTTCCACCACAATTTAAGGGAGAAAGTCATAATTATGTCTTTATGTTTCTAATCCCAATACCATTTTGGTTTACTGGATAACTCATCTTTGTAATGCTTCTCCACACTTTTTTAGGACCATATTCATGCTCTCCCCAGAAGAAATGGGATATTTTCCTGTTTAGTTTCTTTATTACTGATTGTTTTGGGCACATGACAGCCCATAGATGCTGTGGGAGAGCAAAAAGGACAGATTTTATGAGTGTGAGTCTTCCAGTAGTACTAAGCTATTTGTTTTTCCAAGATTTCAGTTTTATCTCATATTTTTCCTTTAGAGGCTGAAAGTGTATCTCTTTTGTAATGCCAGTGTAGATAGGGCACCCTAGATATGTAAATGGAAAAACACCTCTGGACATTCCTAATGAATTTCTGATCATTCTTAGATGTGTTAAGGAGGTATGTTTACTTATGAAAAAATTTTGTTTTCCATAGTTAATCTGCATTCCTCAAAAACATGTAAGAATGCTTTGATTCTTTTTACGGAACTCTTAGTGGCCTGGAAGAAGATGATTGTGTCATATGCATAGCATAGGTGTGAGACAGTGTTTTCATATGCAGGATTTTTAAACATATTGATCTTCTTATTTTGGAAACAAAAAGTCAAGCTTCTTGAGAAGGATTCTGAAAAAATATTGAATAGTAAGGGGGATAAAGGGTCTCCCTGTTTGATTCCCCTTGAAGCTTGGAAAAAACCTACAGGTTTAGAATTGATAATAATAGAGAACCATGAACTACATAAGTTATTTAGGATCAAATTGATGAATTGGTCCTGAAATCCACATTTCCTCAAAATTTTACTAAGAAAAGACCATTTAACCCTATCAAAAGCCTTTGTTAGATCTAATTTTAAGATACAGTTAGGGGCTCCTTGTTTGTTGTTTATGTATCTTGCCATTTCTTTGACATAAATGACACTATCAGTTATTTCTCTGCCTTTTAGGAAGGCTGATTGATTTTGTGAGATCAATTTTGGAAAATATCAGTTATTCTCTGAACAAAAAGTACAGAGAAAATTTTGTTAGTATAGTTAGAAAGTGATATGGGTATGAAATCCGCAAAGGATATAGGGATATCCTTTTTTGCCAGGTACTTGAAATTCCAGCAGGAATTTTTGTGTCTGACATGAAATCAGAGACTGCTGATAGCAGATCAGGCCCTATTATGTCCCAGAAAGTTCTAAAAAAGTTGGCTGAGAATCCATCAGGTCCAGGTGCTCCATTCTGATTCAAGGAGAAAACTATTTCCCTGATTTCATCCAAAGTTGGCTTTCTGAGCATATGTGAATTGTCATTACTGTCAAGGATCTGAGGGATTTGGCTTAAAAAGTGGCCTTGAAATTTGTCATCTCTAGGGTTAGAGTCATCAGTCAGTAGGTTTTGGTAAAACTGAATTGTTTCTTTTCAATCTCCAATGACTGTCTGTCCATACTCCTTCTGAGTTTTTTTTTTATCTTTGAGATGTTTTGTTTCTGTCTTCTCTGATTTACAGTTGAGTGAAAATACTTAGTATTTTCATCTCCTTATTTAAGCCATTTTATGTTAGCTTTCTGTTTCCAAAACATTTTTTCCTCAGTTAGCGCTCTCAGTAGCAGTGCATTTTTATGATTAAGCTCTATGAGGTCAGATTCTGAATTTGTTGTCTCATAGCTAATTTCCTGTATTCTGAGTTCCTCTTCAGCCTTTTTAACATTATCATTTATGTTACCAAAAACTTTCTTATTCCATGTTTTTAAAACCAGCTTCAGTCTTTTTAATTTCAGAAAGAATTTTAGCATGCCAGTTTCTGATATGTTTTGTGACCAGTTAGTTTCAATGATCTATTTCAGTTGAGGTCTATTTATCCAAGCATCTAGGAATGTAAATGGCTTAGGTGATGAAGCAATTTTACTCCCTATGGTTAGTATAATGGGCAGTGATCAGAGGTGTGTTTGTTGAGTGTGTGCAGTGAGCTGTTTGGAAATTTTTCATTCCAGTCATGGTCAATTAGAGCCCTGTCAAGTCTTTCTAATGTAGGGGGTCTTCTATTGTTTGACCAAGTGAAGGTATTTCCCACTGTAAAAAGATGTGTTTGTTTTTGGCTTACTATGAAATTAGAGAATTCTCTAATGCTTTTTACATTAGGATTATGTTATGGAATTTATGGCATTAAAATCACCAATTAGAAGTTTATTGTTGTCTAAATGTAAGGTGATCTGCTGCCATATTTTTTTCCTGTCTGTTCTTAAGGTTGATGCATGTATGAAATATGCACACATTTCAGCACTAAGCAGGGGTGAAGAAATGGCAGGTTTTGTATATTGATCATTCTTAGATAAGATGTTAACATTACAACACAAGTTCCACATTAGCCAAATGTTATTTCTATCTGAGCTATAGTGACACTGAAATTTTAATTTAATCATGTATGTGTCACATTGCTGATAATGATGCTTAGGTTCAAGTATACAAAGTAAATGTATATTATGAATCCTAATTATTCTTTTTAACCTATCCGGGGATGTTCCGATTCCTCTAAGGTTCCAGAAAAAAGGGCTCTAATATTAAGGTGTGTATCTATCATTTAAACTTTCCAGAGTTGCTTTTTGAATTAGACCTTAAATTCATCCTATTTAACCTGTAAAAGTATGTCCTCTTCCTGGATGTTCTACCAGCCAACATACTAGAGAATTTTTGGGTACTTACCTGATCCAGCCGAAGCTCTTTAGTACTTGAGCTACAGTCTACTGTGTCAGACTGAAGTTCCTCTCCTAGTAGCTGGAACCTGTTTGAGCTTTTGGGGTTGGATCTGTAGGATGGTGAGTGAAAAGGATCAGTACCTCGTTCATTTAAATGGGTGTTTGGGATGCTACTTGATAGGTCATCTTTGGCATATTCCTTGTGTTTGCCTGTTTCTTCTATAAGATCAATTAATTGTTGGGTTTTCCCTTTTTGCAGTTCAGCCTCATTGTTGATGCTTTTGAAGACAGCATTTTGAGGTTGTAGGGTTACATCATGTTGCTTCCCCCCAGCATTTTGAGTATGTAAAGACTCTTGGTTGGTAATTTCTTCCCCTTGGAGTTCCAGCTGTGGTGTCTCGGTGTCTCAATGTCTATATGAGGGCTTTCTATTTTATCTGGTGTTTCTTGTGGAGGTTTGTGTTGAGCTTTTCTTTTTTTCTAGCTTATTGTTATCCCTGAAGTGTGTGGATCAATGTTTTTGTGTACTGGCTGCCATTTAGCCAGAACATCAGTATGAGCAACTGTTATTGGTACATTGCTATGTTTGTTGCCAGTCTTTGGTTTCTCTGTTGCATTTGTTTGCTGGGGTTTGTTCCCATTAGTCTGTTTAGTAGATATCTATTTGGGGGCTCTATGCAGTGTGGCGGTAGATTTAGGAATTCTCAGTTCAGGGTTAACTATTCTACACATATCCACATGGTGACCAATCTTCTTACAGCCACAACAGTACATAGGTAAATCCTCATATTTTATGGCATACTTTTCATTTTCTAGGGGAGTACCTAACCTGATGTGGCTCAACAGTTGGGATTAGAGGTCAATTTCCACACAAATCTTGATAGCAGATAGCCTTGTTAGCCTTTCTGTTGCTTGATCCATCTTGATGAATTTTCCAATCTGGTTTCCAATTGCTTCTATGGCCAGGACATTGTAATAGTAGAGAGGCACTTGTCTGATGGTGACCCAGGCCAGGACAATCGAAGATTCTGCATTTGGTTTGAAGTCCGGCGTCCATCTGAGGATCCTCATGGTGGTGCCATTAAGCGACCAAACCCCCTTGATCCAACAGCGTTGGAAGTTTTCCTTCACTTGGAACCTGATTAGGATGTTTTTGAAATCAATTGCTCCCAGTTTGTAGCTTCCGCTGAAACCCACAGTCTTGAAATCAACTTCTAGCTTATCCATTGTCGGCCTTCCTCTTGGAAAATTTCCAATTAGAGCATTTGCGTAGTGAGTGGATAGCTCTGATACTTGCTCAGGACAGAAGAGCACAGCCGATTCTCCCTTGTATTGAAGAATTGGTTTCAGATTTTGAGTGGACGGGAGATTTGTGGAGATTGGAGGGTTTCGAGTTTGGAGTGCTTGGGCAAAGCTTTTGACGGCGGTAGCCGCCATAGCGGTGCTTTGTAGATTCGACAAGGTTAAAAGATGGTTGTGTGAGTGAGGGTTCCAGTGAGGGATCTGTGATTTAGCCGTTAGTGTGTTACGGTAGGGATGATGAATAGTAGCGGGGAGGAGAGAAGCGAGTCGGACTTTGGATGATGAACCAGGTTATAATCTTTATCACTACTACACTTTGTACAATAAATTTTTGATATTGCAACTAAAACTTTTTACCTTTATATTATTCCAATAAAATCCCATCTTTTCATAAGCCTGTGGAAAGATAGTCTTTCCCAAGACTTTGCCTAATAAATGAGTAGGATAGAGAAAATCAAGTGGGGTCAATGAAGTGGTTGCAAAGTGAGGTCAACCATTTTGGAGAGAAAAATGGAGTGGTTTCTTTGTGATTTCAGTTGCTAATGTGGAGAAGAGAGATTGAATATTTAATAATTTGAAACCATAAGAGCGGTTCCAAGTAGATTTTCTTGTTCAAGCTGCACTCTTCTTTCCTGCTTTACTGCAAAATTGTAGTGTTGCTCTTTGGGTCTTTCTCTTTTGTTGATGTTTATGTTAGTGTAGTTGATGTTTATTTGTTTTACTCTCTTTGTTTCATTGAATGTGACATGCTTTTTTTTTTGTTGTTTTTGTTGATTTGGAATAATTTCTAAATTTTGGTTTTGCCGAATTTTAAATAATCCTTATTAGTATGTTCCAACATGACCTATCTAACAAAGTATACAATAAATTAAAGCATTAACAACACAAGACTTGGTTACGCATTTCGGTGAAATTAACCTACATCTGCGGGGCATGGCCCAGTTCAGAATGAATACAATAATTAGAAAGATACAGTACAAAGTACATCATACAGAATACTTATCTTTACTAACTATAACGTGTGAATTCTGCAAGCTCCCCTTGCTACCGATCCGCCTTGATCAGACTCCCTCTGACCTCGAAACTCGTTGACGCTGGATCTCCTCCTCCCGAGGAGTTAAGGCATATGATTCTGAACTTTGAACAGCAGGTCAAGTATGTTGGAACATAGAAATTTGGCTCTTTGTAATTCTCTCAAAAGTATAAAAATCTGTGTACAGATTTTTCTCGGTTAAATCTGTATGTCATGCAGCCGTGATTGTCCCCTTTTATATCTATGAACAGATCGGAATACTCCTTGATTATCTCCACAATATTCCTATTCCAAATCTGTTTCTTGAAGCATATCCAAATCCCATAAATAAAGGGATTTTCCTTATCACCATATATCTTATATATTAGCAAATCACAACTCCATATATGTAGGGATTTTCCATAAATTAACTATGCTTCCGTACGCCTGACATATAGCAGAATATACAAATTTCCATAACTCATAAATACCATAATATTCTGTCTTCTTTTTCCATAAAAATCCTTGGCGTAAATATGTTGTTTTCGCATGTTCCAACATGGAAAGTTTTTCGTTTCTAAATATGTTTACAAAAACTACCAATTAAATATTCAATGCAAATCTCTTGACTTTACAATCTCACCCTTTGGCATTTTGTGGACCCATAACTTTTTGACCATTAATTACACAACGAAAAACTTGTCATCATACTTGTCATCATACGCATAGGTCTTAAAAACTCCACATATGTTGGAACATATGCACAATATGCATACTACTAAATATGAACAAGAGTTTGAATACTAGAATTCCCATAAAACATGAAAACTGAATACCAACCGAATACTAGAAATCCAAGAATTCCACCAAAAGATAAACTTCAGATTACAAAGCCACATTATCAAACTTCAAAAATAAACTTCAAAATTCTCCCCTGGGGACCACACATATGCCAAAGGCAAAAAAAATCAAAAACACAAGCATCCAGTATGCTCCCCCTGACTTTGACCTCTATGTTGGAACATAGAGAAGAAATCCAGTTCAGGAACGGGCCTTCAACTGCGCTTTCTCTTCGTCCAATTTTGTTTTCTCTACCTCTAGAGCTGTCATTTGAATGACTATGGCTCCCAATCTTGCATTCAGAACCCCAGTTTAGCCTTCTTTTCTGTTGCTGCTGATGTAGAGCATTCTGGATTCCAGGGTAAGTCATGGATATGCCTCATTCGGCTTCAGGAACTCTGTATCTATGATCAAGTCTTTTGCCTTGCCCTTCAGCTTTGCACTTTTAGCCATTGCTGAGATCAAGCAGGGATATACTATGGCATGTTTAGCCTTGGGAGCTATAGCCCGCCTCACCAAGTTTTGCTGAATGAACAAGCTAAGATTTACTGGCTTCTGTGTTCCAACACAGAACAACAGCTTAGCCATTTCCCTGGTCAGAGCAGTTGGGTTTGAAGATGACATCCAACAATTAACAACAATTTGATACAGACCAAAAAATCTTAAAGACAAGCATGAAGCTTGTGAATACCCTGTTTCAGGCCACTTGGCTTTGTATCCTCCCGAGATGGTTTCCAGAACTTGATCATCAGTTACTCCTAAATCATCAGGAAATACCCCCCTCAAAATCTAGTGTCTGCAATCCCAAAATTTTGTTTATCCTAGCAGCCGAGAAATCCACAATCTTTCCTCTCAAATAAACTCTTCCAAACCAAGGAGATTCAATTTCTAGATTCCCAGTCATCAAATTTGCATAGACCTCTATAACAACTTGTCTATTATACTGAAGTTGTATGGTTGCAGCTCACTTCATTCCAATTTGCTCCAGATAATCAGAAAAACCACTTGCCCTATAAGCTTCTAAGTCTATGGGTCTCTCCCATATATACCTCGTCTCAGCAAATACTTCACCCATCTCCTCACATTTTAAATCAAAATAAGTGAATGACAAAGCATCACTTATAGGTAAAGGTGGCAGTGCTTTCTTCTTGGGATCTTTCTGATCTGTCTTGACCCTTTTTGCTGGTGAAGAAACCTTTGAATTTGTCACCTTCCTCTTGCCCTTTGCCATCTGGAAAAAATCATCAAGTACCTCATCACTCGAGTAGTTAATATCAGGAAGTTCCTGTGTTGGAACATACTCAGGACTATCAGATTCTTCTTGTTTCTCAGATTGTGTCCCACAGTGCTGGTCTTGGTCTCAATCATTTTGTCCAGACATTGGCTTTCCAGGTTGCTCAACATCACTTGTCATTTGATCTTCTCCACCCATGTCCTCATCCATCTCTTCAGTATTTTCTGATCTTACATGTTGTTGGAACATACACAACCCTGTCTTCTTTATCACTATCAGACAACTCAATTATCACTGGCTTCCTAAGCTCTTCCATCTTGTGGGCAGCATTTGAATCAAAGAACCCAACCTGTAATCTGTTTGTATACTTTATAATCTCCTTTTCCTGTAGCTTCTTCATCACTTATCTCCCTCAAAAATACATAACTCGGATAGGGCATCTGACAATACACATAGAATTTGTCCTTCCCTCTGTACTCCTCATATTTACCTCTCAGAAATTTTACCTTCCAGTTGTCAATACTTCACACTTCACCTATATCACCTGTCACTAGTTCTTTAACCTTAACTGATAAGTATTCACCTTCTATAGATTTTGATTTTGGTTAAATCAACTGCAACTCTATTTGCCTCTAGCCATTCAAATATTTCATCTATGCTCTTAAACTCCATAACCATAAGTTTTAAAGAGGGGGGATCAGGACCAGTTACCTTTCCATACAGGCCCTTTATTTTAGCACTAGTGAGTTCTTCTCGTTCACCGCCATTGATGCCAGAACCACTGGGGTTTTCACCGCCATTTGTTATCTCTGCCTCAACATTCTTTTCACATTGCCATTATTTTCTTCGGGAAGTGCTTCGGCCCCAATTTGGTCTGTCATTGATTCATTCTCCATGCCCTATGAAGGTTAAGAAGTTCCTGGAAGTTCCTCTTCTCGTGTGGGAGAGTTAGGGCTGGAAGCCATTATTCATCAGGGATTCGATGAGTAGTAGTTTGACAGGTGATTTCCGAAGTGAATTCGAGATGAATTTGAAGATAGCCGAAAAGAAGGGGTTTTGAAGGATTTTGGACAACTTAGAAACCAACACCAACTCTTCACTTACTTCCTCGTTTGCCGCATAAAACCTTTTTCCTTTTCCAAGACTTGCAATGATTATCACTTCAAGACTACTAACTTCCAACATACCATAACTTCCAACTTCTATTTTTGTAAACTTTTCTTCTTTTCAAAATTTTTTTTGTTCTTTTTCAATTTTCTAAACAAAAATAAACAGAATATTTACAGTAAAATTAAGGCAAGAAATACCTCAAATTTGACAAACACCTAAATGTTGTCTGAGACCTTCAAAAGTAGCAGTGTCCAATGGCTTTGTAAAGATATCAGCCAATTGCTCGTATGTTGGAACATAGACTACCTCTATTTCCTTCCTTTCAACCAGATCTCTAATAAAGTGATGCCTTATATCAATATGTTTGGTTCTCGAGTGCTGAACTGGATTTTTTGAGATATCAATAGCACTTGTGTTCTCACATAAAATCTTCAATGGGCCTTAATGAATTCCATAGTCTTTCAACATTTGTTTCATCCATAATAGTTGTGCACAACAGCTTCCTGCTGCAAGATACTCAACTTCTGTAGTAGAGAAAGAGATCGAGTTCTATTTTTTACTATACCAAGACACTAAGATCGTACCAATAAAGAAACATCCACCGGTGGTACTTTTTCGATCATCAACATTACCAGCCCAATCAGAATCACTGTACCCAATCAACTCAGAATCTTGATTCTTAGAATACCAGTCACCATACTCATAAGTCCCACTTACATATCGAATAACTCTTTTAACTGCGGTGAGATGCGACTCCTTTGGATCAGCCTGAAATCTTGCACAAATTTCAACATTGTAACATATATCTGGTCTACTAGCTGTTAAACACAATAAACTTCCAATCATGCCTCTGTATAATTTCTGATCAACTGTGACTCCTTTCTCATCCTTTACCAGTTTGTCAGACACACCCATAGGAGTTCAAACTGCTCATGCATTGCTCAGACCGAACCTTTTAACTAAATTCAAGGCATACTTACTCTGATTTATGAACAAACCATTCCTTCCTTGCTTAACTTGCAATCCCAAAAAGTATGTGAGCTCTCCAACCATGCTCATTTCAAATTTGGCTTGCATGATGGTGACAAAATCATGTACCATAGAGGATAAAGTGGATCCAAATACTATATCATCAACATAAATTTGAGCAATCAGAAATTTTGATGAATTTTCAAGCACAAATAAAGTGCGATCTACTCCCCCTCGACGATAGCATTTCTGAAGAAGAAAGTTAGTAAGTCGTTCATACCACGCCCTGGGTGCTTGCTTTAGACCGTATAGAGCCTTCTTGAGGTGATACACATGGTGTGGATAATGAAGATCCTCAAAGCTTTAGGTTGTTCAACATAGACCTCTTTATTCACCACTCCATTTAGAAACGCACTCTTGACATCCATTTGATACAACATAAAGTTCATAGAGCAAGCAATAGCAAGTAATATTCGAATTGACTCTAACCTGGCAACTGGTGCGAATGTCTCATCAAAGTCGACCCTTTCCACTTGTGTATATCCTTGAGCTACTAGCCTAGCCTTATTTCGAGTAACTAGACCATCAACATTAGACTTATTCTTGAAAATCCACTTCGTGCCAATAACATTAATGTCTTTAGGGCGAGGAGTAAGATACCAGACGTCATTTCGTGCAAACTGACTTAGTTCTTCTTGCATAGCAGCAATCCAATACTCATCCAACAAGGCTTATTTGTAGTTCTTAGGTTCACTGAGAGAAACAAAGCAATGAAATCCAGCTAGCCTTCGGTAATCCACTCGAGGAACCGATCGAGTACTTCTCATGGTGGATTCAGGTTGGTCCTGTGTTGGAACATAGGGTTCTGTAGCGGGGGACGATGTTCCAACATACTCAGCTTTGACAGGTTCAGCACCAATCTGCTCAGTTGCTCCAGCATGTTGATGAGCTTCAGCTTCAACTAATGGATCTGCCTAGTCAGGTTAACGCTGCTGTGTTGGAATATGAGTGTTACCGAGTTCTTCTTCTACAACATCTGACTTTTATTCTTCCTCTGAATCATTCACAATAACATTTATAGACTCCATGAGAGTGTTGGTTTGATGATTAAAAACTCTATAGGCACGGCCGTTGATAGAATACCCAAGAAAAATTCTTGTATCACTCTGATTGTCAAATTTTGCCAACTGCTCTCTGTCTCTGAGAATGTAGCACTTGATTCCGAACACATGAAAGTATGAAACATAGGTTTCCTGCCCTTCCAAATCTCGTAGGATGTATTTCTAGTGAATGGCTGCAGATATACTCGATTAATTGTATAACATGCTATATTAATAGCTTCCGCCAACCATTTCTTATGACTTTCTTTTTCAGCTAACATGACTTGAGTCATCTCCTACAAGGTTCTGTTTTTCCGTTCTACAATACCATTCTGCTGAGGGGTGATATGTGCAGAAAATTCATGTTGAATCCCGAGCTCGTCACAAAAGTCACTAAATTGAGAATTCTCAAACTCTCTACCATGATCACAATGAATTCGAACAATCTTTCCAATTGGACTTCCCTTTTAAGTTTGTAACTTTACTACCAAACTTCTAAATACTTCCAACGTATCATGCTTATCTTTCAAAAAGGCTACCCACGTAAATCTGGAGAAATCATCAACACATACTAAAATACATTTCTTTCCACCTGTATTAGGTGTATTGACTGGACCCATCAAATCCATATGCAATAATTTCATATTTCTAGAGGTGGTTATATATTGGACTGAAGAGTGGGGAGATCAAATTTGTTTACCTTGTTGACATGGTCCACAAACAATTCTGTCCTTGCTGGTTAAGATAGGTATACCTCGTACAACTTTCACATTTGAAATTTTCACCAATGTTTTATAATTGATGTGATCGAGCTTCCTGTGCCACAGAACTCCTTCATATTTCTTCGAGATCGTACATCATACTTCTTGCTCCAACAGATAGCAGTTATCTGATGATCTTATGCCTGAAAGAACCTTGGTTTCTCAATGTCTCACAACACATTTATCCTTCTGAAATTCCACCGTCATATTGTCATCATACAACTGACTTATGCTCAACAGATTTGCCTTCAGATCTTCAACAAACAGCACACTAGTGAATAGTGGAAAACCTTCAATCTTCATTTCACCTTTTCCCATCAATCTACTTTTCTTTCCATCACCGAAAGACACATACCCGCCATCGTATGGTGTGATATTTGTGAGAAACTCTAGAGTGCCAGTCATGTGGCGAGAATAGCCACTATCAAAGTACCACGAATCTTTGTAATATGATTTAAGCGAAGTGTGTGCAACTAGACATATGCCAGATCGTTTGACAACCCATACCTTTCTAATCAATTTTATTTTCTGGACCTCGCCTATGTTGGAACATACCAAGAGTTTTTGTCCTGCCATTTGGTCTCTGATCAGTTTCCTGCATTGTTCCTCTGAATGGCCTTGATATGTACAGTAGCTGCAGATGAGCGGTTTTCTTTGGTGAGGCTTGCCAAACTTCTGTTTTACTTCTCGAATCTTGGTCTTGAGGGTTACTGGATTCTTAAGTACCTCTTGTGCTTCATCCTTGTGTGTGTTGCAATACCCAATACCGTGTTGATCACCAAAGTTCCTTCGCATGTCCAGAATATTGTCAAGCTTTGCTTTTCCAGCATTTAGCTTAGAAATTGCTGCTTCGGAAGTCTCGGCTCTCTTAATTGCTAATATTAGTTTCCCATTTATTTCTTCATTCTTCTTTGCAAGTTCAGCAACTTTCATATGCAATTCTCTTTCTATTTCCATCAACTTCATCTTTTCTTCTTTCAGCTCTTTGTTTGTGTCAACTACTCGAACCCACATTGCGTACATCTTCTCATAAGTGTTGTAGTTTTCTTCATCACTTACAGAAATTCCATCATCTTCTTCACTGGGTGCTTTATACGGATCTATGTTGGAACATACAGTTTCGACTTTGTCCAATGTGTTGGCACATCCTTCTTTCAATGCATCATGGATTTTTGCTCCAAATGCCACATAGTTGCTTGTAAGTTCCTCTTTGTCTTTCTCATATTCTTCATCTTCACTCCATGAGGTGACATATGATTTTCCCTGTTTCTTCCGGGTATTTGCACATTCAGCCTGAATATGGCCATATCCTTCACATTCTCTGCATTGAATTCGTCCAGGCAATTTCAGTTCACTACTTTGATTTCTGAAGAACTGCTGATTTCCCTGCTCAAATCTCGTTTCACAATTATTTCCAGAATCCTGTGGCCTTGGTCTATTTCCACCAAACCTCTCCTGGGATTTCTTGTTAACTACCTTCTTCAACATCATTGAGAAGTTCTTCGTGATAAGTGCAATTTTTTCAAATTCATCATCACTGTCAGACTGGTGATTGTCCTTTGATGAAGATGTTTTGAATGTCAGTTCCTTAGGGACTCTTTTTGTAGCTTGTTGAAACGTCATCTCATATGTCTATAATGATCCCATTAGTTCATCTAGGCTTATGGTGGCTACATCTCTTGCTTCTTCTATTGCTGCAACCTTCATTGCAAATCTCTTAGGAAGTGATCTCAAGGTCTTTTTCACCAACTTCGTCTCTTTGTAAACCTTTCCAAGTTGATATGCCATGTTGGAGATGTCCCTGAGTTTTCCGTTGAATATAGCAATAGTGCCATCCTCCTCCATCTTGAGTTCCTCAAGCTTTGTAGCCAACATCTGTAGTTTAGACACACGAACTCGATTAGTTCCTTCATGAATAGTTTGTAGAATATCCCATGCTCTCTTGGCTTAATGACATGTAGAGATGAGTTTGAACTAGTTTTCATCAACCGCAGGGAAGATTGCATTCAGTGCCTTAGAATTTTCCAGAGATGCCTTGAGGTCATCACGAGTCCAACTAGCTTTGTCTTTGAGTTTCTGCTCCCTTTCACTTGACTCTCCTTCTGTCGCCTTAGAGCTTGTATCTTCCGTAGGGTGATTCCATTCATTCTCAACATAGAACCACGCAAGTTCATCCATTGAGTTGATGAAAACTCTCATGTGTGCCTTCCAATAGTTGTAGTTGTTGCCATCTAGCAGAGGCGGCCGAGACACCGAAGCTCCTTCTTTAGTTGCCATGGTAAAACCGGATCACACTTTCCTTGACACAACCAAGGGAATAATAATTGACCTAGCTCTGATACCAATTAAAATTTGGTTTTACCGAATTTTAACTAATCCTTATTAGTATGTTCCAACATGACCTATTTAACCAAGTATGCAATCAATTAAAGTCTTAACGACACAAGACTTGGTTACGCAGTTCGGTGAAATCCACTTACATCTGCGGGGCCTGACCCAGTTCAGAATGAATCCACTAATTAGAAAGATATAGTACAAAGTACATCATACAAAATACTTATCTATACTAACTATAACGTGTGAATTCTGCAAGCTCCCCTTGCTACCAATCTGCCTTGATCAGACTCCCTCTGACCTCGAAACTCGTCGACGCTGGATCTCCTCCTTTCGAGGAATTAAGGCATATGATTCTGAACTTTGAACAGCATGTCAAGTATGTTGGAACATAGAAATTTGGCTCTTTACAATTCTCTCAAAAGTATAAAAATCTATGTACAGATTTTTCTCGTTTAAATCTGTATGTCATGCAGCCGTGATTGTCCCCTTTTATATCTATGAACAGATCGGAATACTCCTTAATTATCTCCACAATATTCCTATTCCAAATCTGTTTCTTGAAGCATATCCAAATCCCATAAAAAAAGGGATTTTCCTTATCACCATATATCTTATATATTAGCAAATCACAACTCCATATATGTAGGGATTTTTCATAAATCAACTATGCTTCCATACGCCTGACATATAGCAGAATGTACAGATTTCCATAACTCATAAATACCATAATATTCTGTCTTATTTTTCCATAAAAATCATTGGCGTAAATATGATGTTTTCGCATGTTCCAACATGGAAAGTTTTTTGTTTCTAAATATGTTCACAAAAAACTGTCAATTAAATATTATATGTAAATCTCTTGACTTTACACTTTCCTTTTATGGTAACATTCCTTCAATTTCATCCACTTATTCTACTTTTTCCTTTTTAAATTCAATTTCATCCACTCGTTTTATTTACCTAAATTCAAGCACCTAAGGGTATGGTGTCACATCCAACAAAACGAAGGTCGTAGTTAATTCTATTTTATTAGTGTTTATACTGCTTTTAATTGACGATTACGTATAATTTGTTGAGATTTCTATTTTGAAGTTGATATTTAATTGACAATTTAAGTTTTGATGATGTCTTATGAAGAGCTTCTCGACTCCCGACCTTCACATTTTGATTCTTTGTCGGAATTTCAAGTTGTGAAATGAAATCAACGATGCCAAGAGCATTACCACGGTCAAATTTGGAGGACACCATCTCTAAAGACAGAAAATAAACCAAAATTAGTGCAAACTCAAAACGAAACAACAAATTGACAAACGGAAAACGAAGAGCTTACATTAATTGCGAGAAATCAAAACGAAACATAGACGTTGTAGAAAATATGTGGTTCCGAGCGAATTAGAAGATGATCGAAGCAACAGTTTACACCAAAGGTTTCAAAAGGTTTATGACGAAACAACTTAGCAAAAAAAAGATTACATTTTTTTTTTGTTCCACACCGTATGTCGAAATACCATCTTTTGGTCTTCAAAATCAATATCATGTATGTTCAGCTACCAATAAATACAAAATGATTTGTTTGGTCCACAAATGTGGTGTTCAAGTAAAGCTAACGATAAAATTGGCAAAACATATGTAAAATAACCATTATACCACTAAGTTTAAGAAAAATAAAAATAAAAAGAGAAAAGGGCAAGTATCTGCGAAGCTGGCGGCGGCGCCGTGGTGGAAGCTCACCTGCGCCAGAGTGGCCGATGGACATAGTCGCCGATGGGTGACCAAGGGTTTCCAGAAGGCGGTGTGTGTTTCCCCCAATCCTTCGATTTCCAATAGTCGCTCTGTTTCGCTCTTCTCGTCGTTCTGCTCCCCTAATCCTCTAATTTTCCAGCTATGAGCTATTGACGGCAAGGAGCTCCATCGTTGTGGTTGTAGAGTCGCGAAGAAGAGTAGCTCTGCCGCTGTGGTTGCAAAACGATCGATGGCAAGGAGCTAGGGTTCGTCGACGATGGCGGCCAGGCAATCACTAGGAATTGCAGACAACAAGGAATTGCAGATGACGAGGTGGCAAAGTTGAAACCCTAGGTCTCTACAATTCAAATCGAGGCGACGACAAAGAGGAGACGGAGAAGTTGAAACCCTAGGTCGCCGGCAAAGTTGAAACGAGGCGACATCGACGAGGTTCGAGGGAGAAGAAGCTGTGCAACAACAGAGATAAAAAAGAATAACGGGGCGGGTTCAGCCAGAGACGGAGAAGCTGGTTGGAGGAGAGCACAACGAGATCGTCGAAAAATGAACTCGCCGGAGAAGAATCTGATCGGAGGTGAGGAACTGATTTGTGATTTTTTTAAACCATTTAATTTGTAAAACTACAATAATACCCTAGCTATACCTGAAAACAATTTAGTCTTACATGAAAACCACATTTGGGGACCAAACAAATCATTTTGTATTTGTTAGTTGCTGAACATACGATGTATTGTACTTGGAGACCAAAAGATGGTACTGCGACATATGGTGCGGACAAAAAAAATAATTTAGTAAATAAAAATGTAACTAGAAAATCTAGGGAAAAAAGGTTTTAATAATATCACCAAACGTTTCAGTTAACAAGAAGTTGAGTCTCCCAATTTCTTTCCCCTTTTTATGTAAAAATCTCACACAATTATAATTTTTATTAATTACAAACTGATTTTGCCTAAACACCTATAGTATATATTAAAGGAGGTACACCCTGGGTGTACCCAGTTGGTTGAGACAAGTGAATTTAGGGGGAACCCCGGGATCGAAGCTCGTACGCTACCGTGTGGGTTGTCCTTGCGCAAAGCGTGGCTTTCGGGCCACGTGGCGGGTGGGGCTCCTGGTGGGCTGCGAGTACGGCCCTAGCTTGGATCCTGGCAGCTGGTTACCGTGACTTACCCCCCTGACCGGGCCTGTGATGTCGGGTGGTCGGGGCGGCCCAGGGCTAGCCGTAATAGCCTTTAAAGGAGGTCATGTTTATCACATGACATTCACTCATAACTATTGCCACATGGCTTTTACACATAATTCCACATCACTTTCTAAAATTAATTGAAAATGTAATATTTGTAAAGTCAATCCTCAATTTACAATGCAAATTTCTTCCACATTTTCAATGTTATTCTCATACTTCAATACTTTTCAATTAATGAGTAACTAATCATACCCTATTTATGAGAATGCATATTCTTTTTGTATTCTCAATCTTCATTTTTTTAAGGAAATATTTTCATAATACTTATTTTTTACAATATACTATATTTTTAAATTTGGTACACTTTCCATTTTGGTTTATATTTTTAATATTATCAAACTTCATTTCATGATAATAAGTGAATCATTTTCATCTACTTTTTTTTACTAACTGTTGGTGCGTCCGGGACGATCGAACAGTTAACGTGCTTGAGCTCCTCGAACCGGCCTGTAATGAAACTGTCCCTGGGGGTCCCAAGGATCAGTCCTCCGATGCTTAAATTAGTCAAAAAGTATGTATACGATCAAGACAGGATGAATACATTAAATGAATACGTACTTGGTATTTATACTGTCTGTTCTAAATAATGATATCCTTAATTATAGCAACTGATTCCCAATAAATACGGTGAACATTATGGGACTTAATAATATCCTAATTGGACCACTATCAATACAGCCCAATATACCTTCTGGGCCTAACCTCTATCAAGAGCCCCAGAAAACTAGATTCTTCTTCGAGACCCTGGAATGACACATTTTCTATTCGAGTACCCTTCTCACTACGATGGCCCAAGGGTTTCTGCATAAATGCGCTCGAGGCCCCGTTATTCCTCAATGCTTTAAGAATGTTTACCTAAATGTGTTCGTGACCTTGCATTCTTCCACTGTCTCGAGGACGTGGGAGAGGGGCAATGAGCCCTGTTACTTGGGGTTCCAAGTCTCGAGGGAGGAAGTCCATTTTTCTTATTCTTAAGTTCTTACCGGTATACTGAAAGGCGCACACGTGTCTATCAACCACGCATGTTACTGCACCCAAAGCGGCATGTAGAAAAAAGGTGAAAAGACAGTCACGTCTTTTCATAACTTTTTTGTTTTTTGAAGCAGTTATTATTGTGTCATCGTTCCAGTTTAATAACTGATCTTCCTTTCTTCATCTCACATCTTCATTCATTTGCAGGAAGTGTCACAAGGAGATTCATTTTGGAGTCACCTCTTCTTTTTCATCTCTATCAGCAACCTCATCCTCATCCTCTTTCTTCCAAAATCAGTAAGTCTTTCCCTCTTCTCCTTATGTTATTCTCTTTCCTTCCTCGAAATAATGACCCCTTTCGGCGAGGGTTCCACTGAGAAGGGGTTTTTTGGCAAGGTTAGGATAAATGAGGAACAAATTGATTCACCTGAGATGATAAGTATCCATTCCGAGTTCAGCCATTCTGATGGGTCGCTCTGTGATACCGACTTAGAATAAGATACTCTCGGCTGCACTAGCCTCCACCTTGAGATTTTTCCTATCACGGATATGCCTTCCCATGGTTTACTGAGAACTAGCCCATGGGAATGGGTAAACCCTACTTTAGACGACCCCTCACTAGTGGTAAGGTTGGCTTCTACCCTCCATCAGACTTAACCCTTGAGGTCCAGGATGAAGGAGATGTGTCACCTCAAGGAGATGAGGTACCCCTCGAGAGGGTGGGGGTACCTCAAAAGGTCTTAGAGGTGTCTCAAGGGGAGAAACATCTCAGAAGAAAAAAAGGTGTCTTGAGGGGGAAAATTAGGACTTCTGTCAACAAGCCCCCATCCTCAAAGGCCATAAAGGCCATCTCAAAGCTCATTGCTTCGATTCCCCTTGGTCAACGAATATCTAAGGATGTAGATTTCCAATTTTTTCAGGAAGGGGATACCCCAAATAACCTTCCCAGGGGGAGATCGGCTATTTTCCTTAGGTATTTACATTGCGGGCTCTGTTTCCCTTTTCCACCTCTCTTCTCTAAACTGCTCTGAGAGTTCCAAGTGAGCCTCACACAAGTCCATCCTAATATCTTGGTAATTATTATGATGTTTTATCGAGATGCCACGAGTTCAGTATCCTGCTGAAGTACAAGTTTCTTCATTCACTGTATTACGTATCCTATAGCGGCAAGTCCTCGGAGAGGATTATCACTTTCACTGGCCGAGAGGTGCACCATAAAGTTTTCACTGCTCTTTCCCAGTATTGAAGAAAAGGAATCTCCTTTGACTGCCAAAGGTATCGGGTTCCCTGGTGGAACTCAAATGTGCAAGTCGAGTCCCCTAAGCCCGGAGGAATATACCTATCCCAAAACACTCGAGAAGGATAGGCAATGCCTTTCATCCACCTCCCCGGATTATAGCCTTTACTCTAATCCTAATCAGAATATTGGTGGCTTTGTCTGTTCGCCTGTGATTTACGAGAAGTATGTTTATAAAAAACTCTTGAAGAGTGGCAAGAAGCATAAAAGAGGATCTGAGAACCCTCTCGATTCCCCTGATAGTGCTTTTAGGCCCTTGGAATTCTCCGAAGGTGTTTTAATAGAACTCTATTTATTGCTTTCTTTCTTTGCATTTTTCTTATCTTTCATTGATCTTCTTTTCGTGTTTTTTCTCAGTGGGTCTCAGTGTAGCTTTGGGTTCTAAGAAAAATGACTCCAAGAAGAGTGACTCTAAGGGTACCCCTGCCTCCTCAAATTAGACTTCCACTCCTCCAATGGGTGGTAGAAGGACTAATCAAAGCAAGAGGAATGGTCCAATATTCACATTTAGGAATCTGCGCTAAAGGACAGAAGTTGGAGGTGGGGGACCTTCCCACGTCTCCCAGCAATCAAACCCATAGTTTTCCTCCTTGAACACTATAGTGGCTGCACCGAGTGTTTTGACTCTAAATGAGCAGGTTCTAGCCCCTAAGTTTTCACCGATTGATCGCTTGCTTTTGTCGTTGTATTTAAGCCAGGTTGGCATGGTAGCAAGGTCTATAGCCTGCTTTTGTAGCTTTGTTGTGGGCACATCTGCCTTTGCGCAAGATATATAGCTTGTAATCGTAAGGTTTGCGAAGTTACAAGATCTAAAGCTTGCAAGTGTAGGTAGTTGTTCAAGATCTATAGCTTGCAGTTCGATATTTGTTGTGATATGCGTGTTTTTGTTCGACCCTTGACAATTGAAAGGCCTTAGCACGTTGATTGCAATGTGCTGCCAATGTGTTATTATCTACAATTTCCAAATAGAGAACTAAAAATGTAATTGTAACCCAGTAAGAAAGTTTTTAATATTAATAATGTACGACCGCGATATGTTGCCTTGAAAACAAAAGAACGAATGCAACCAATGATAATGTCATAGTTTCTGTACAACTAGATGCTTCCTATATTTTTCCCAAATCTAGACATAGAACCTTCTCAAATTGGTCACATTCCATGTTTCAAGAACACTGTTGCCGTCCAACTTTTCTAGCTTGTAACAGTTGGATTTGTGAGCCTTCATGACCTTGTAAGGTCCCTCCCACTTTGCGCATAGCTTTCCTCGTTCTTCTGCTAGGCTTGTCATATTCTTTCTTAACACAAGATCTCCAATCTGTAATTTCTTTCCTTAACCTTCTGATTGTAAGCTCTAGCCATTCTTTCCTTATACTTAGCATCTGTGCTCGTTGCTAGTTCCCTTTTTTTCTTCCAATTTGTCTGGATCCAACTTCATCATGCCCAGATTCTCCTCCTCCCTGTATTCGCATACTCGAAGGCTTGAATTGCCGATTTTCACTGGTATTACTGCTTCATAGCCATAGACCAGATTGTATAGTGTCCTCCCTGTTGGTTCTCAAACAGTTGTTTTACATGACTATAGGGTGTTGGGTATTTCATCCACCAAACCACTTTGTTTTCCCTCCAATCAGTTTCGAATCCCTTGAACAATGGTCATGTTCATTACTTTTACTTGTCTGTTAACCCGAGGATGCACTACAGATGTGAACTGTTGAAGAATCCCAAAATTTGAACATCAATCTATAAAGGTACCACACGTGAACTGTATACCATTTTCCGCGAAAATAGTACGTGGCACTCTGAAGTGACACACTATATTCTGCCAAACCAATTTCCTTGTTACCTCAGCTGTGACTCGTCCTAACGGCTTCACCTCCACCCACTTTGTGAAGGAATCGATTGTCACAATCAAGAATTTAGCGTTGCTCTTGCCTTTTGGGAAAGGTCCCACTAGGCCAATCCCCCATTTATCAAACGGCCAAGCTCCTTATATCCATCTCAAAGCAGCTTGTAGCTTATGCGAAAGTGAAGCATTGATTTGGAAAATCTTACATTTGAGCACGAAGTTGTGCGCATCGTTAAACATAGTCGGCCAACAGTATCCTGCTCGGATGACCTTCTTTGTTACTGTTAAAGCTCTCTGTTGTGTTCCGCACAACCCTTCGTGTACTTCTTTTAAGATCTCACTTACATGCCCCGGTCCTACACATTTTATCCATGGGGATAGAAAAACTTTCTTGTACATGGTTCCTTCTTCATAGGCGTAGTTGTTAGAACGTAACTCCAATTTCCAGGCTTGCACTTTATCTTCTGGAAATGTTCCCTTTGCGAAGAACTCTATTAGTGGTGTCATCCAGTTCACACCATCCGTCTAGATTGTTGACAAACTAGTTGAAACCGTGTTTCTGTCTGGAACAACTTCTACTACCACCTATTTGTGATCGCTCAAAGATTTAAATCCATACGTTGCTAGATTGCTTAGTGCATCCGCCTTTGCATTTTCACTTCTCAGCATGTGCTGGATGTCGAAGTATTCAAGCTGGGCTATGAGTTGTTGAACTCTCTTTAAATACTTCACCAATTGTCCTTCTCGAACTTCATAGTCCCCTCTCATCTCCTGGACCACGATCAGTGAATGGTGAGGTCTAGTCCACCTATCAAAGCTTCATACCCCACTTCGTTGTTAGTGAGTGGGAATTCAAAGCGAAGTGAGTACCTGTGTTCACCTCCTTCCGGGTTTACCAACAGGATTCCTGCACTGTAACCTTCTCTGCTAGACGTGTCATCAACAAAAAATGTCCATGCAACTTCTTCCCACTTTGATTTCCCTTTATTGATTCCAAGATTCTTTTTCTTATTCGCTCTCTATGTATTGATGCTACATGAGACCCGATTACACAGCACCGCTCATCCCTTCACCGTAACCTGCAAAATAGAGCCCCCGGGGGTTACTCGAGGCGAGAGTCTACGATGGTAAATTTAGCCCCAATGTGTGTAATAAGGAATAACTGAGCATAATCACAATAGGAGACATACCTGAGTATATATACTAACTCAACCCTAGGGTTTTTATGGGATTAACCTTCAACCCTATTGGGCCAATCATGGCCCAATTGTTTACATTATATGACTATTAATTATTTTAGCTTGTGTCCCAATACTATTGGGCCAATGAGGATTTATGTACTATCAAGAAACCCCCAGAAAATCAAAGGTCCTTTCGAGGTATGAGAGGCTTCTCTAAATAGTTTGATACCTAAGGAGCCTTTCAGGGTGCCCGTTCTAGGGATTTGAGACTTCTGCCCTCGATATGACGTTTGGTTTTCTAAAAAAAGGTGCTACCTATATTATTTTGTCATATAATATTCTCTCATTTGAGCATTTCTCGAGAAAGGGGGACCAGTGGGCCAAAACTCGAGAGTCAAAGGCTAATCGAAGCCAATTTTAGTTGTGCTGAATCTCGAGATAGAAGGATCAATGGGTTGAAACTCAAAAATGAAATGCTGATCAAAGCCAATTTTGAGTTGAAGCTCGAGAATGAAGGGTAATCAAATCCCATTTCGAGCTAAGCTAATTGTGTGAAAAGCTGGTCGAAGCCAATTTCGAGATGAGACTCAAAAATGAAAGGTTGATCGAAACCAATTTTGAACTGAGACTCGAGAATGAATGTTGATCGAAGCCCATTTCGAGCTGAAGCTCAAGAGTGAAAGGCGAATCAAAGCCAATTTCAAGATGAGATTCAAAACGGAAAGGCTGATCGAGCTAATTTCAAACTAAGACTCGAGAATGAAAAGCTGATCGAAGTCCATTTTGAGTTGAGACTTGAAAATGAAAGGCTTATCGAAGCCTATTTTGAGTTGGGACTCAAAAATGAAAGGCTGATTGAAGCCAATTTTGAGCTGAGACTAAAAAAGGAAAGACTAATCGAAGCCAATTTCGAGCAGAAGCTCGAGAACGAAAGGCTGATCAAAGCCAGTTTCTAGCAAAAGCTTGAGGAAGAAAGCCTGATCGAAGCCAGTTTTGAGCAAAACCTCAAGGATGGAAGCCTAATCAAATCTAATTTCGAGCGGAAGCTCAAGGGTGAAAGGCTGATCGAAGCCAATTTTAAGATGAGTCGAAAATGAAAGGCTGGTCGAAGCCCATTTTGAGTTGAGACTAAAAAAATGAAGGGTTGATCGAAGCCCATTTTGATTTGAGACTCAAAAATGAAGGGTTGATCGAAGTCCATTTTGATTTGAGACTCGAAGATGAAAAGGCTTATCGAAAACCATTTCGAGTGAAATTCAAAAATGAAAGGTTGATCGAAGCCAATTTTGGACTATGTTGAATCTTGAGATTAAAGAACCACTGGGTCGCAACTCAAGAGTGAAAAGCTAATCGAAGCCAATTTCGAGTTGAGACTCGGAGATGAAGGGATGATCAAAGCTAATTTTAGCTTGTGTCAATCTCGAGATAGAAGAACTAGTGGGCCGAAAGTTGGTAATAAAGGGCTGACTGAAGCCAATTTCGATTATTTTAAAGGGTTTAATCCCTCGGTACTCATATATGTAGGGGATCTAGGCCCCAAGCGCTTGATAGGCCGCAGAGGCCTTTCAAGTGTTTTCAATTATTCAATTCCTAAGCATTCATATATGTAGGGGATCTCAGCCCCGAGCAATTGATGGGCCCTGGAGGCTGAGACCCGAAGATGAAAGGATGATCAAAGCCAATTTCGGACTATCCTGAATCTAAGGATAGAAAGGCCGCCGAGCCAAAACTCAAGAGTGAAAAGCTGATCGAAACCCATTTCGAGTCGAGACTAAAAAATGAAAGGCTGATCGAAGTCAATTTCGAGCAGAAGCTCGAGAATGAAAGGCTAATCCAGGGCCATTTTGAGCTGAGACTCAAAGATGAAAAAGCTGATCAAAGTCAATTTCAAGCACAAACTCAAGAATGAAAGGCTAATCAAAGTCCATTTCGAAATGAGACTAAAAAATTAAAGGCTGATCAAAGCCGATTTTGAGTAGAAGCTCGAGAATGGAAAGCTCATCGAAGCCCATTTCGAGTGAAACTAAAAAATGAAAGGCTAATCAAAACTGATTTCGAACAGAAGGTCAAGAATGAAAGGCTGATCGAAGCCCATTTTGAGTGAAACTAAAAAATGAAAGGCTGGTCGGAGCCCATTTCGAGTTGAGACTCAAAAATGAAAGGTTGATCGAAGCCAATTTTGAGCTTAAACACGAGAATGAAAGGCTGATCAAAGGCTATTTTGAGTGAGACTCGAGAATGAAAGGCTGATTGAAGCCAATTTTGATTATTTTGAAAGGCTAATCAAAACCAATTTTGAGTGGCCCCGCGCGCTTGATGGTCCCTGGAGGCCCTTCGATTTTTTGCCTGGTTTTTTTCCTTGGTACTTATACGTGTAAAAGGGGTTTTCAACCCCAAGAAATTTTTTATATGGAAGGGGATTTCAACCCCAAGCACTTATTGTGTTAAGGGTTCATTCCAGGTTAGCTTCGAATATTTTATTCGAGCGGATTTATGCGTTGGGGGTCTGACCCTTGGATTTCTAATCCGTGTTAGAGCCCAAGGGCCTTGATCCTGCCTCATTTATTACTCGGGGGGCCTTTGGGCCTCAGAAGTTCTGAGTAAGGGGTTCGACCCCCGACCTTCTAATCTGTGTTGGAAACCAAGTGCCCTTGAGCCCCAATAGATAGAAGTAGTGGATTCGACTCTTAACATTCTAATCTATGTTAGAATCCAAGAGCATTTGAATCATAGTATTTAGGAATAGAAAATTTGGCCTTCGGCCTTCCAATCTGTTGGAATCCGAGGGCGTTCGAATCCTAGCATTTAGAGAGAAAAAAGGATTCAAACTTCAGGCTTCTAATGTGTGTTAGAGTCAGGGGATGTTTGAATCCAAATATTTAGGAATAGGTGATTTAAACTTTGGGCTTCTAATTTGTGTTAGAATCTGAGGATGTTCGAATCCCTGTATTTAGGAATAGAGGATTTAACCTTCGGTCTTCTAATCTATGTTAGAATCTGAGGGCGTTGGAATCCTAAAAAAAGGGATTTAAACTTACAGCTTATGATTTATGTCAGAATCTGAGGAGTTTGAATCCTAGTATTTAGGAATAGGGGATTCGACCTTCGGGCTTCTAATCTGTGTTAGAATCCGAGGAGTTCGAATCCGAGGAGTTCGAATCCCTGTATTTAGGAATAGGCGATTTGACCTTCGGGTTTCTGATATGTTTCAGAATCCAAGGAGTTTGAATCCCTATACTTGGGAATTGGTGATTCGCCCCTTTTGTTTATAAGTCACTGCGACATTCTTCCGAGGTAGCTTCAAGCCCCTTAAAGCCATTGTGGCCTTTGACAAAGGCGGCTCCGGCTTCTTTAAAGGTAGGGGGCACCCTACGACCTATAGCAACGTTTTTGTTGGGTGCGCTACACCCTAGTCGAGGATTTGTACGTCGAGTGTGTGTAAGTATTTTGATCTTTTAGCACTTATGCATATGGGGGGTTCGACCCCAAGTGCTCGTGTATTGGTGCTTATATCATGAAAGAGGATTTCAGCCCCGGATGTTACATAGGCTATAAATACCTTGGCGCTCGTATCATGAAAGAGGATTTCAGCCTCGAGCGCTACACATGCTATGATTACCTTGGCGCTCTTATCATGAAAGAGGATTTCAGCCCCAGGCACTACACATGCTATGAGTGCCTTGACGCTCATATCATGAAAGAGGATTTCATTAATCTGGTACCAATGAGGGTATCCTTGAATTTACAGCGGTGTTTTCCCTTGGGTGCACTACTTCAAATCTAAGGGTACCACTCATCTGTAACAAAAGGCTCTGCATTGATTAATCACAACATTTTTATCCCTGTCATTAAATCACGTAAAAGGGGATTTTGACCCCTAACAGCCATCGGGATGCAGAGAACTTATAAGTTTTTTATGCTCCTTGTCAGACAAATCTCGAGTTCGAAGGATCGCCGGGTCAAAATTTGAGAGTGAAAACCTTATTGAAGCCCATTTTGAGTTGAGACTAAAAAATAAAAGGCTGATCGAAGCTAATTTCGAGCAGAAACTCGAGAACAAAAGGCTGATCAAAGCAATTTTGAGCAGAAAACTCGAGATGAAAAGCTAATCGAAGCCCATTTCAAGTTAAGACTCGAAAATGGAAGGCTGATCGAAGCCGATTTTGAGCTAAGACAAAAAAATGAAAGGCCGATCGAAGCTAATTTTGAGCAGAAGCTCGAAAACGAAAGGCTGATCAGAGCCAATTTCGAGCAAAAGCTCGAGAATGAAAAGCTGATCGAAACCCATTTCGAGGTGAGACTTGAAAATGAAAGGCTGATCGGAGCCAATTGGAGCTAAGACTCGAAAATGAAATGCTGATTGAAGCCCATTTTGAGTCGAGACTCAAAATTGAAAAGATGATCGAAGCCAATTTCAATTGCTTTCAAGGATTCGATTCTTCACCAAGTTTATTTACGTAAAAGGGGATTTCGGCCCCAATGCGCTAAACAGGCTATGAATGCCTTGGTGCTGATATCATGAGAGGGAATTTTGACCCCTTGAATGTTTCATGGGATGTGTTGGCCCTTCGCACGTTTGCAAGGTTTGTACCTTGGGCGCTTGTTACACGTTGAGGGGGTTCGACCCCCAAGTGTTCGATGGGTCGTATTGGTCATTTGGATGTTTACAAGGTATGTGCCTTGGGCGCCTGATGTGCAGTAAGGGGATTTCGGCCCCAAAATGTTCGATGGGCTTTGTTGGCCCTTCAAATATGTATTACTCTGATTTGAGGAGAATGGCGCTTGATGCACATTCGATGGGCTTTGTTGGCCCTTCGAGTATTCTACAAGGTCTATGCATTCGGCGCTTGTTGCGCATTTGATGGGCTTTGTTAGCCCTTCAAGTATTTTACAAGGTCTGTGCCTTAGGCGCTTGTTGCTCGTTTGATGGGCTTTATTAGCCCTTCGAGTATTTTATAAGGTCTGTGACTTGGGCGCTTGTTGTGCGTTTGATAGGCTTTGTTGGCCCTTCGAGTATGTACCAATGAGGGTGTCTTTGATTTACAACTGTGCTTTCCCTCACTGGGGTATGCTACCCCCAATCTAAGAGCACCAGTCATTGATAGATTTTTAATTACTTAGCAAAAATCACAATACGAGCGGACATATAACATATTTCAAGGTTTAGGTGTGACATGGGGATTTGTCTGAAGAAAGCGTTGAGCGCAAATAATCCAGTGCACACTTAGCACCCATCACGACGTAGCTAGGAAAAAAGACCAGTTACACAGTGACCTGATTTTCACCAAGAAGAAAGCATATTAATTATTTATCGTCATTATCACAAAAGGCTAATTTATAGCCATTATTTAGAAGAATTGAATAATTTTAATTCAATACTCAAACTTATCGGTGTGCATTTTTCGGGAACTCGTCGAGTTGCCCGAGTCAGCTTGCTGGGCTTGTCCAACCTGAGGAGGTGGGCCTGTAGAAATAGTTTAATTTTGGGGCTGAAACAATCAAGCTTTGATATTGGGCTATGTTTCAACCCAATACATTTTCACAACTGTTGTGCTGGAGCCTCGTCAAAACCCCACCAAACTGTGTTAGGCTTCTTGAAACATTTGTCATTTCAAGGGACGCCTTCTTACACCTTACGTTGGTGCAAATCTTAGTGAATTTTTTGGGCTTCTTGAAGGGCCCAGACTAATTAACAAAGCCTTCATAGGCCCAAATATTTGGGAATAATTATCATGATTCCAAGGATAATTGGGTAAATTCATAAGATTCAAACAAATTGAAGTGCAGCAGACGGAAAGAACGCAACTCAACTACTCAGCTCCAAGCCTCCAACCGCTACCAACTGGAATTCGTTACAAAGAAGTTTGTACGTTCTATATAGCCATGCATTCCTTGTGTGTTAGGATTATCGGTTAGTTGTGTGAAAATTGTAGATCAACATTGATTCTTTTCTCATCTAAACTTCTGTTGCTTTTCTCTTCTCGATGTTGAAGCTTCGGTTTCCAATTTTGTAACAATTACCTTTCAATCCAATTTTTCTAATTGAGTTTGTAATAATTGGTAGCAGAGCCAATCGCTCCTTGGCTGAAGATTAACGATTGGTTTCTCGGTATTTTTCAAATACTCAGGCGATGGGTTTTCCATCCTTTTCCGGCCACAATCCAAGGCCGTGGTTGGAGCAGTGTGATGAGGTATTCTCAATATTTCCAGATAATGTGAAGATTACGTTGTTACAACCCTATTTGGAAAGAGATGCTCAAGATTGGTTTCAATAGTTACAAGAAGAGTACGGTGGAAAGGTATCTTGGAACAATTTTACCTATTGGCTCTTTGTAGCCTATGGAAATTTGTGGGAATGATTTTCCTATAAACCCCCGAGATAGGAAATGAGTTATGCGTTGGCGGACGACTACGTGTTTTTGGATATTTAGACGGCTCCAGAATTGGTAGATTCAGTAGAATTTCAGCCGGAGGAAAGTGTTGAACAAATCGATGAAATAGACGAACTCAGGATGCAAATGAAGATTAAGACTCCGGATACTGGAATGGAAGAACTCGAGGATTTGAATTTCATCAATAGTTCTCAAGAAGAAGATAATTATTCCCAAGCAACAATGTTGGTATCTTCTCCGGGTAAAGTGAATCTAAACTTTCTTGATACAACTGAAATTCATGTTGAGTCATTGACGAAAATGGTGTCTCGTAGCATACCTTCATACGTTAATGAGTTGGATTCCGCTAGTACTAAGAATAAATTGTTCGTTGTTGATTCAGGGATAAATGGTGATGGAGTATTAAGGTTGGATGAATTGTGTAGCTGGTAATGGAGTAATCAGTTCACATGAATTTTATGGCAGTGATGAGTTTCAGATTGACAATGGGGAAGTGATTGATGACAATAAGAAATTTGCTTACTTTGTCATGTGTTTTGACCCTGATATTCTTTGTAAATCTTACATGAATTCATGTATTGTTTGTTTGGGTTTGCATATGAGTGAGAGCTGTAGATTTTTTTAAACCATTGAGTGTTACAACCCTGGAATTTTAGAATTGGACATGAAATCTTGTGGTGTGATGGGATCGTATATCAAAGCTTCTGTGAGAAAATGAAACGTGGGCGTGATGGATATAGTGAAACTCTGTGAAGTTGCTGAGTTGAGTTTGATTGCTAATATGATAAGTACTAATGAGAAAGGTAACTCCTTCAAGACTTTCAAACTCTTTGATCCGGGAATTTTTGTTTGTGAAGCTGAAGATTTAAATGGAAAGAGTGTATCTCAAGTTAAAATACAACTTTCAAAATGCGACTTTGATGGTGTAAATACAGGGACAACTGAATGCTATTGTGTAGTGTTTACTAGCTGCAAAAGAGTTTCATATAGTATCATTCTTATCATTAAAAATGCAGTTGAAGTAATTCGCAAACTACAGTTTAGCACAGAGGTGTCTGAAATTGATGAGTCTGCTATTATATCTTGCTTGGGAGAAATGATAATTGCTTGTATCCCAATTAGGAATGAGTTGTTTATGGCGGAAGAACCTACATATAAGAAGCAATTTGTGAGTGTCCCAATGAGTGTTGCCCGTGAAATGTTCCATTATAATGGCTCCTCAATTTATATTGAAAAGGTTGAGGTCATGAGAAGCATATATGTTGAAGTCTTAAAGAATGATAATGGGGATAATGTGCCATCTTAAGTTAATAATATGCAGGAGGTGATTTGTGGAAGTAATATGTTCAGTGGTGATTATGAACATATAAATAGTTTTCTTGCATTTTGCAGAAACTATAGTAAAGCAGGGAGAATCCAAGAAGATGTTTGGCATTATTATGCACATTACATTCATGCTAGAATAAGTTGTACAACTCATAAAACATGGAAGATTCTTTGGAATTTTCATGTTCTTGAAGAGCCAAGTACTGAACTGCACTCCAGAAAAATGGAAGAGGACAAAGTTAGTCGAACAAAGTGTGATACAGTTTCCTTTCGAGTAGAACCATTCATGAAAATTCTGAAACCATGGAATGAAACTGTGACTACAATTAAAAAAGGGACAAAGATGATGGTTGGTGTTTTACTTAGGAAATCAGAAGGAATGTGGGAAATTTGTCAACGGATAATGCTTCCATGGAAATATATGGTTGCACTATTGAATAAAACTACTTGCAAGATGATCTGCAATACTAGAAACTTGACTGGGGATGAAGATAATTTTGTTCAAGTGGTTTGTTTGTTTGTAAAGATCATGAGAGTTACAATCTTGTACATTAGTAAAGTAATCATAGTAGCAAATGCCTCTTATGTTGTAAATTACTTCGAGTATAAAATTCTTGAAAGGAATAAGAGCAAGAAATCACAAAGTCTTGGGATATATGCATACTTGGCTGCTCTACTGCTCTATCACATTGGTACAAACAATCTGAAACTCAAAAGAAAACCTCATGAGGTGAAATCAGTAGTACTGAATTTTGTGCAACAGTTGGTGAGATATTTTGTTTAAAGTCTTTGAAACTCTTGCCTCATAAAGTGGAAAGTGATTATTCATCAAGGATTAATCAAGTCAAGGACAAATTATCAACATCTGGTGCAACGTATTTGCTATTATTCCAACCATTGCTGATATGAAGATGCAACCTGGAGTTTGTCTTTTTTTCCCCTTAGATTCAACGTTGGCTTTCTCAAATTTCAAGCCGAGGGAGGATTTTTCATGATTCCAAGGATAATTGGGTAAATTCAGAAGATCCAAACAAATTGAAGTGCAGCAGACGAAAAGAACGTGACTCAATTACTCAGCTCCAAGCCTCCAACCACTACCAACTGGAATTCGTTACAAAGCAGGTTGTACGTTCTATATAGTTATGCATCGTTGTGTGTTAGAATTATCGGTTAGTAGTGTGAAAATTGCATATCAACATTAATTCTTTTCTCATCAAAATTTATGTTGCTTTTCTCTTCTCAATTCTAAAGCTTCGGCTTCCAAATTCTGTAACAATTACCTTTCAATCCAATTTTTCTAATTGAGTTTGTAACAATAATATTCGAAAGGCTCAAAGCTTTCCAGCATTGAGAAAATGATTTTGGCCCATCTTGATTTTGGCGTATGGTTTGGCCCAATCTCCCAAACTTTTGATCTCAAACACCATAGGATTTTCAATCGGCCGAAATGGGATTCAATGCCCCCTTTTTTCTATTTTTAAATAAAACTAGCCACCCATTTGATGACACCAGCAGCGACTAGCTCAAAGGCGACACCGGAGCGGCGGATATCTTCAAGGCTGTCGGCGGGCTTCGAAGGGGATTCCGGATATCATTCGAGGCAGAGGTTCAAGGCGCCAGTGGCAGAGCCCTCGAGGCACTCTTGAAAGGCATAATTCTCGAAGTCACCGGCGGAGACAACTACTTGAAAGGCAGAGCTCCGAACTCGAAGGGCACTGCACGGCACGGCGGAGAACTCGACTTCGACCCTCGTTTGGGTCTATATAGAATCGGGTCTCTTCCAGAAGCTCCATCGAACTAGTCAGATTCCACTGTGTGGAAGCTGGGAATTCAAGATCTAAAACTCAATGAAATATGTATTTTACTCAGAAAGAAAAATGAGAGGTTCATCAAAAAATACATCCAGTGCATACTTTGCACAGCTATTTATAGCAGAGAATAAAACAGAACAATAAAGAAAGGCCACACAAAATCCAACACGTGTCCATGCCTGATAACAGAAAATAGAAACAAAACAAAAACAGCCGAAAAATCCGTTTCTTCTTCACTTGTATGAACTTTTGCCACTGCCATAAACCATTTGACCTGTTTGAGAAGGTTGAGCAGGTTGAGTAGGAAAACTACAGTTTCTTCACCCCCTCCTCAAGATCACCAGATGGAGAACAAAAGCTGAGCTTGAATAGATTGGATTGAAAAGGAGCAGGAGGTAAGGATTTCGTGAGAACATCGGCAAGCTGCATTCTGGAATTAACAAAAGAGGGAAGCAGAAAACCCTCAAGGTTGTAATCCCTAACCAGATGGCAATCAATTTCCAGATGCTTAGTTCTTTCATAAAAGACAAGATTAGCAGTGAGATGCAAAGCTGCTTTGTTATCACAGAAAAGGGGAATAAGATAGTGAACCTGCAGATGGAGATCCCTGGCTATATAGCTAATCCACTTAAGCTCACGGGAAGTCATAGAAAGACTTCTATATTCAGCTTCTGCAGAAGATTTGGAGACTGTTGATTGTTTCTTTGACTTCCAGGAAATTAGAGCTGAACCTAGAAAGGCAGCATATCCAGCTACTGATCTTCTGGTAACCTTGTAGGTGGCCCAATCAGCATCACAGTAGGCATGAAGCCTAAGATCATTTGTGGAGGCATAGAAATCTGGATGATGGTGAAGGTACCTGACAATGTTTAAAGCTCCAGCCATGTGATGAAGGGTAGGAGACTGCACAAATTGACTTAACTGATGAACTGCAAAAGTCACATCAGGTCTGGTGTAGTTCAGATATAGTAACCTGCCAATCAATCTTCTGAACACACTGGGATCAGTCATGAGAGGGGAAGTCTCATCATGCACAAGCCAGGAGGATGGAAAAGGTGTGGAGGATGCTTTGTAGTGTGTCATTCCACAATCTGACACAATGTCTTGGATATATTTGCTCTGGTGTAGGTGCAGGCCTGAAGATGATCTGAGCAGTTCCAAACCTAGGAAATAATTAGCAAGCCCTAGATCCTTAATAGTGAATTTTTTATGCAAGGAGTCTTTGATCATTTGAATAACAGCAAGTGAGTTTCCCATGACCAAGACATCATCTACATAGACAACAAGGGCCAGTGTATATGTGGCAGTGTATTTTAAAAAAAGACAGTGATCATGATGAGACTGATCAAAACCTAGGGTGAGCAGATGCTGAGTGAATTCTTTGTTCCATTGCCTTGACGCTTGTTTGAGGCCATACAAGCTTTTGGTGAGTTTACAAACCATCTGTGTATCAGGAACTGAGTATCCATCTGGCAGCTTCATGTATATCTCTTCATTAAGATGCCCATGCAGAAATGCATTATTAATATCCAGCTGATGAATGTGCCATCCTGAGGCTGAATTGATAGCTAGCAGCATTCTTATGGTGACTGCTTTGACAACAGGTGAGAAAACCTCAAAGAAGTCTATCCCTTCAATCTGATTAAACCCCTTTGCTACCAGCCTAGCCTTATATTTAGAGAGTGATCCATCATCATTATATTTTATCATGTATACCCACTTTGAGCCTATAGCCTTCTTGCTAGGTGGCAATTTGACCAAGTCCCAAGTATGATTCTGCTCAAGAGCTGCCAATTCCTCTTTCATTGCCTGGATCCAGTCAGGAGAATGCTTTGCCTGATGATAATTGGAAGGTTCTTAAACCTGTGAAGAACAAGCTAAGTGTGCAGGAATAATGGATTGAGGCTGTGATGTGGAATGAAAAGCAGAAGACACAAAGTCTTTTGTCTAAACAGGTGCTCTAATCACTCTAGTACTGTGTCTGACAGATGATTCAGATGGTGGTGAAGGTGTAACAGGAGGTGGAGAACTGAAAGATGGTGGTGTGACAGAAGATGGATGATCATCAAGGAATGGAAGTGGGAAAGAGAACTGATCAGAAGAAGAGTAGGGAAAGATGGATTCATGGAAGACTACATCCCTGGAAATCAGAATTCTATGGTTTTGAAGATCAAACATCTTATAGGCTTTCTGTCCTGAAGGATATCCTATGAAAATGCAAGGAAATGCTCTTTCAGAAAGTTTGTCCTTATGAGGTTGAGTATTTGTGACATAACCTAGACAGCCAAAGATCCTGAGATTATTAAAATCAGGCAACTTCTCAAACAATATTTCATAGGGTGATTTCCAGGAAAGAATAGGTGTGGGTAGTCTATTGATTAGGAAGGTTGATGTGAGTAATGCATCTCCCCAGAAAGTGTTAGGAAGATTGGATTGGAATAAAATAGCTCTAGCAACCTGAAGCAATTGCTTGTGTTCCCTCTCCACAACACCATTTTGTTGAGGAGTGTAGGGACATGATTTTTGGTGTAAAATACCTAAATCTGAAAACAATTTTGAGCAATTATTATTGACAAACTCAGAACCATTATCTGATCTGACAAATTTCACTGATACATTGAAATGGTTTTTAACCATAGACGTGAAGGATGTTAACAGTGTGGTAACTTGATCTTTGAATTTTACAAGATAAGTCCATGTGCATCTTGTACAATCATCAAAAATTGTCAGGAAATATTTACATCCTGTAACTGAATTGACCTTGTATGGTCCCCATAGATCAATATGAATTAAAATGAAAGGAGATTCAGAAACAATATTGCTCACAGGAAATGGCAATCTATGCTGTTTAGCCAAAGGACAGATAGAACAGAAATTGTCATCATCAGAAATGGCATTGGTTACATTGATGTGTTTATGAACATCTAAAGACGGATGTCCTAATCTGAGATGCCAAAATTTAGGGGAAATAGCTATACGACTATTGCAGGCAATTGTATGTCTAGGTATGGAATTTGTTGAAGCTGAATGGATCCTTTGCTGTATTGTATATGATTTGAAAGATTGGCTGTCAAGAATGTAAAGACCATTTGTTTCATTGATTGCAGCAAGAACTCTTAGTCTTGAGGTCCTGCAGCAAACAAAGATTGGATGAAAAACTAAAGTGCAATGGCAAGGTTTTAGCCAATTTGCTCACAGATAGCAAGTTATACTTGAAATCAGGGACATGTAAACATCCTAGAAGAGTGACTGATGGACTGAGTATAACTGATCCTAGGGTCTTTACAAATTTGGTTGTATGATCTGCCATGTATACTGGTGTAATATCATGAACTGGATACACAGAAGAAAAAACTGACATATTACTGCACATATGGCTTGAAGCTCCACTGTCAATTATCCAATTATCATTATTCAAAGTCATAACATTAAGAGAGAAATTGGTGATCACACTACCTGCAAAATCATGGTAATGTGCATAATTGATTCCTGCATGTGATTCCTGCATCTGCTCTTTTCCTTTCTGTTTCCTGTCAAGCTGAGCATCAACCAGCTTAGCAATAAGAGCATGTAACTTGGCATCTCCATCACTGAGTGGTGTCTCTTCATCTTCCCAAACTGCATATGCATTGTGTTTGAAATTTCTGAGCAGGCTGCATCTGTTGTTGTTTATGAAAAGTCTGAGGTGCAAATTGTGGTTTTTGTAACTATTGTGGCCTTGATCCAAGTTCTCTGTTGTTGTCCCACCATTCTGGGTATCCCTTTATCTTGAAATAGTTTTCCTTCACATGCCCTATCTTCCCACAGTGATCACACTTCAAATCAGTTCTTCTGACATTCCTCATTCTCATTCCAATATTATCATACTGCTCAGTTAGATTTTCTCTTATCTGATAAGGAATCTTAGTGTCTTTGTACACTCTCACTGCCATAGCTGCATTGTTTGGTGACTCTTGATAGCCACCATGAACCACTTTCTGCCTTTCAATCCTAGATATCATAGAACAGGCTTTACTGAAGGATCCATCGATATTATCTGATGACTTATGGCATCATATTCTTCATTCAATCCCATCAAGAACTGGCTGAGTTTATCATCTTCTTCTTCAGCAGGTAAACAATCATAATTGACACAATCTGCTCTACATCTCCTTATAGGTCTCAAACAAGAAAATTCATCCCAAAGACTTTTCAATTGAGTAAAATAAACTGCAATTGAATCATTTCCCTGCTTTAATTCACATATATCCCTTCTTAATTTATGCAACAAAGGACTATTACTTTCACCAAATCTTTCCTTAACTTCATTCCACAACAGATAAGCATCATCATAGAACATAAAACCTCTTGCTATTTTAGTGCTGATTGAATTCGGGATCCATGAGATTATGGTAGAATTTACCTTGTCCCACTGCTCATACATTGGATCATCTGGTTCTGGTGCTGTGATTTCACCCATCAGAAACTTCAGTTTCCCTTTGGATCTGATTGCCCTCACCATGGCTTTGCTCCATGTTGTTTAATTACATTCACTTAAGGGTTCTGCAACAAGCACTAGACTGGAGTTATCTGTGCCCTGCAGATGAAAGGGATTGTTGGCTTCATTTCTCTGGTGATAACTCCGGCTTGAATTCCTGGCTGAGTTTACAGATTCATCATCAGATGCCATGATAAATGGATCTTAAATTGTACCTAGTGATGTATAGGTTAATATATTATCAATCAATGGATCGTTTGATGCTCTGATACCATATGGAAGCTGGGAATTCAAGATCTAAAACTCAATGACATATGTATTTTACTTAGCAAGAAAAATGAGAGGTTCACCAAAAAATACATCCCGTGCATACTTTGCACAACTATTTATAGCAGAGAATAAAACAGAACAATAAAGAAAGACCACACAAAAGCCAACACGTGTCCATGCCTTATAACAGAAAATACACACCCACGGGTGTACCCCAGTGGTTGGGACATGGGTGGGAAAGCCAATAAACCCAGGTTCGATCCTCGGCAGCGGCAATGTGGGGAGTTCTTGCTTTGCAAGGCTCCCTTGTGCGCACCGAGGCAATGCCAAGCCATGGGTCCTGGTGTTGGGCTACCGTGATTTACCTCTCATATAATGGCCTGAGATTGGGCTGGTATGGGCCGCTGAGGGCGAGCGGATGATCGCCTTTTAGCCTTATAACATAAAATAGAAACAAAACAAAAACAACCAAAAAATCTATTTCTTCTTCACTTGTATGAACCTTTGCCACTGCCATAAACCATTTGAACTGTTTGAGAAGGTTGAGCAGGTTGAGTAGGAAAACTACAGTTTCTTCACACTGGTCGAATTATTTGAAGCCACTATCTGCTTGAAGCTCTCGGCAAACTGCTCGACACCACCGGTCTAAGGAAACCTCCGGCTAAGCTTCGAAGGACACCTCCGGGATCGGAGATTACCACCGCCGGTCGTTTTCGAAGGGCACCACCGGAGAATTTGAACTCCATCGGGTTCGAAGGGCACCAAGGTTTGATTCGAAGGGCCACCAGCGAGCTTGACTCGACGGGCACCAACGAAAGCAAAAGCTCCGGCGGCGGAGACTACATTGGTCTTAGGAGGCATCGGAGGTGAGCTCGAAGGAGCACCACCAATGTCACCATCTTTAGTAAATCGAAGGGCACCACCGGTCCGGGCCGACAGTGAGCTTATTGGCGAATTCGGACAGCCGGCGGAAAGTTTGAAGACACTGCCAGAGCGGCGCTGGAGGGCACCAACTGCGGATTTTGATGGGGCAAGTTCTCCGGGATTTTGATGGAGTGCTGGTGGTGAGCTCGATGGAGGCTCCATCAGGGCTCAAACCTGAGGGGCTGGCATAGCTTCGAGACGGTCCAATCGAGTAGCAGTGGAGAGTGGTGGAGCTCGAGTTCGAAGGTGGAGCTCGAATTCGATGGCTGGTTCGAAGGTGGAGCTTCGATGGACCCAGATTTGACCGGCGAAAAATTCGGAGGCACGGTGGTAAGGTCGAAGGGATCCCAACGATTTTAGAGTGCTCGCTCGAAGGCCACAACTTACGAGTCGTTTGGTCCACCGTATGGTTCATTCCTTGCACAAAGCACCAGCTTCTTGGGGAATATTATTAAGCAAGCCACTCATTTGGCCTGGGACGAGGGATTCTCAGAGTTCGAAGGCCACAACGGCAGCATGGTTTCCCTTGGTGCGCTTTGGCCTTGTCAACGACGATGAAATGATGATTCAGGCTTAGCTCCGGCGGATGATTCTCCAAGACCCACCATAGTTCCCAAAGCATTAGGCCGATGACAAGAGAGCACAACCAAAGAACTTGGCGCACCAAGTCACAGGCATCTGACCAGCGCACGCGCATGGTCTTCTCCTCTTGCGAGCCATGTGGATCTCACATGCTGAACCGACTCTGAACCTCAAGGTGTCCAGAAACCTTCTGGCAATGCTCGCGAGGTGTCGAGGAGGACAGTCGGTGATCAAAAACACATTAAGGGAGGGCAAGAAGCAGTCTGGCGTTAGCGAGCTTGCAACACGTCTTAAGTGGCGAAAGAGACGCTACTGCTGGGACTTATCCAGCGGGAGCATTCAGCTGGGCCTTGCCGGCGGGAGCCACCAAAACTGAAGCCTTAGCTAGCAGCTGGGAGAGGTCATCGTTGTTGTCATCGACCAAGAGGCCAAAAGTCTCCATACATATATGATATCCATAGTTGCACACCCACAATAACAAAACTATTGAATGGAGGAGAGTGCAGGAATATCTAGATTCCTTCGTTGCCAGTGAAGGAGACTGACTTCTCTCGAGTTCCACTGGGCGTGCCATTTGATGCTGATTATGCAGTATCACCTATCCCTTCATCGTGACTTGCAAAACAGAGCCCCCGGGGGTTTTCAGGGGGAGAGTCTCCGATGGTAAAATCAGCATCAATGTGTGTAATGGGGAATAACTGAGCATAATCATAATATGAGACATACATGAGTATATATTGTCTCTCAACCTTAGGGTTTTTATGGGATCACCCTTCAACCCTACTGAGCCAATCTTAGCCCAATTGTTTATATTATATGACTATTCATGATTTTAGCTTGTGGCCTAATATTATTGAGTCACTAAGGATTTATGCACTATTAATTGTCTTCGCTGGTCATTTTTGCGATGAAGTCTGCTAATGTCTGAGCCTTGATTATTGTTCTTAGTTGGAATTAGATCTCAAATCAGCCCACTTCCAGAGCCCACTTTGTCATTCTGCCAGAAGATTAAGGCTTGCTAAGGATGTTCTTGATTGGAAAATTGGTGTAGACCACAATTCGATGACTGTGAAAATATGTTCTTAACCTTCTTGCTGAGTATATTACAACCAGGGTTAACTTCTCAACCGGCATGTATGTCCTCTCAGCGTTTTTCAATATTCTACTAATATAGTAAACTGGCACTTGTTTTTGGCCTTCTTGGGGCACCAAAACAGAGCTGACTGCATTTTACAAGATTGCCAAATACAAATAAAGGTTTTCTCCAACAACAGGTTATTTCAATGTTGACAATGCTTGAAGTTGTTCTTTCAAACAGTTGTACGATTTCTGACATTCTTCATTCCAGCTAAACTTTATAACCTTCCTTAGGACTTCAAAAAGTAGGAAATGTTTTTCCATTGCTTTCGAGACAAACCGACTAAGCGCTGCTAGTGACCCCATCAGTACTTGCACCTCCTTGACTGTTCGTGGCTAGGGAAGATCTACTATAGCTTGGATTTTTTCCGAGTTGGCTTCGATTCCTTTTGAGGAAACCTTGTAACCTAAGAACTTTCTAGGGCCTACTCCAATTACGCATTTTTAGGGTTAAGCTTCATGCAGATGGTACGTAATGTGTCCAAGATTTCCTTTAAATCTGCAGTGAAGTCACCCACCTTCATGCTTTTGATAACCATGTCATCAACATATGCCTCAACATTTTTCCCTATTTGGTTACGAAATGCATTATCGACCACTCTCTGGTACATTTCCCTTCATTTTAAAAAAACCCAAATGGCATTTTCACATAAAAAACATTCTGAAGCTTCTTATAAAAGCCATTTTCTCCGCATCTTTCGGATTCATCAAGATTTGATGGTATCCCTTATACACACCTAAGAATGCCAACATTTCATACCCTGAAATTACTCCGACTAGTTTATCAATTTTTGGAAAAGGATAACAGTCATTTAGGCATACCTTGTTTAGATATGTGAAGTCAATGCACATTCTCCACCCCGCAATTTTTTCACCATGATTGGGTTTGCTAGCCACTTCAGGTATTTGACCTCTTTCAATATACCGGCTTGAAGTAGCATTGTAACTTCCTCTTCGATTGCTTCTTGCATGTCGCTAGCGAAGCAACGTTGCTTTTGTTTAACTGGCTTGACCGAGTCGTTGATACTCAAAGAAAGGGTAGCGATACTTGGGTCTACTCCTCCCATGTTCTAGATGCTCCATGCGAAAGTATGTTTGGGGCTTCGTAATACTTCTACAACCCTCTTCTTTTCCATGCATGGAAGATGTTTTCCTCTCTTTATGCACTTTGAATTGTCCTCTCTTTATGCACTTTGAATTGTCCTCTCTATCTAAGCTAACCATCTCTATTTCTTACCCCCAGTCTACTACTGATTCTGGCTGCTCTAGTAACCTACCATCTGAGATTGTGCTGACCCTCTTTTCTTTTTTCACAATCTTCCCTACCTTCATCGCGATAACCATGTACTATCTTGCTGTTTGTTGGTTTCCTCTTACAGTCGCGATTCCAGCTGGAGTTGGGAATTTCATTACTAGGTTGTAAGGGGACCATACCGCTTTTGTTGCGTTCAGCTGGGGTCTTCCAATAATGGCGTTAAATGTTCTTGGAGCATCCATGACCACGAAGTCACACATGACCGTACAATTTCTTCCACTTTCTCCGATGCTTACGGGCAACTGTATATTCCCGAAAGGCGTTTCTGCTCGCCCCGTGAATCCTACAAGCGAGGAAGTGAACTTTTTTATATCAGTTCGATTGAAACCAAACCTTTTGAAGCAATCCACAAATAATATCTCGATCGCACTTCCATCATCCACGAACACTCTATGAACTATTGCATTTACAATTTTAGCTATAATGACCATGGGATCATTACGAGGTGAAGCGTTAGGTACTGCATCTTCCTCGCTAAAAGTGATCGCCTCGTTTAGACGAAGTCTTTTTTCGACAGGCTCTTGTGGGGGAGAATTCCTTGCCTTAGCCTTCCAAGATTTGTTTGACAATGACTCAATGGATCCATGTATGGACATGATAACATTCTTTGGTACTTCATCCCTGCATCATCATTGTAATCCACTGCCATGGTCATTTTTTTTATTCTTTGCCAATGTGTCGCCATCCCTTGGTTTTTTGTTGGGGGGTTCCCTAATTTGTTAGTGTCACCATACTGGATTCCTCCTTCCTTTCTATATTGGCTTGAGTAGCCATTCTGCAATTTTTCTTCAATTTTTCTTCTCAGGTCTCTGCAATACTCAATGTCATGGCCAGGGTCCTTGTGGAAGGCACAGTAATAATCCCTGGGCCACTTTTCTGGTGGTGCTAACATGGGTACCGGTTTGCAAAACAGCTCTTTGTTCGCTTGCTATATTTCTTTCCTTGACTTTGTCAGGGGCATATCCTGGAATGGTGCACCTTGCAACCCTGGTTCTCTTCCCTTGAAAGGGATGTTTCCCTTTCCTTTCTTCACAAATCCTCCATTGTTCTCTTTTCGCCTCGTTCCTGCTCTATCTTGCAGTTGTCCGCCTTTTCTGTTCGCACATACTGCTCGATCATCTTTAGTAGTTCTCTTTGGTTTTTGGGCATGTTCTTTATTAGTTCTTTGTAGAACTCTCCTGATCGCATGCCTCCTGTGAATGTTCCCAACGAAGATTGGAATGACAGATCGCACACCTGCAAACTCTCCGTAACTAATGTATTATGATACTCCGCCAGACTTTCATCACTTCGATGGCTATATTGTTCAGATCTGCGATTGTTTTTGTGAACTTTTGTTTCTAATAGAAGCGGTTGAAAAACATATTCGACAATTGCGCCCCAAGACTTGGTACTTTCATTTGAAAGGTCCTCTTACCGCGTGATCGTTGTCCCTGAAAAGAAAATTGGGAACACCTTGCATACCAATTTGATGTTCGCATAGCGAAATCTAATGTTATTTCTGTACGAATGTAAGAATTCTTTCAAATATGTGGTCCCATCGTAGATTTTTAACATGTGAAAGAAGTTTGAGATCCTTTGGCATCTTAAAATCCCGCAGATGTGGCGCTAAGGGTGATTTGTCTGCGTAATCGTCTGCCACTATGTCCCATAATTCTTCTTCGTACTTGAGATTCTCACGCTCCTGACTTACTCTTTTTTCCAGTCTCGGAGGGTTTGGCTTGAGTGTCGTCAGAAATTGGTTGTACAAACTTTATCTGTTCGCTTTTAAGAATGATGCAAATACTCTCCTTTCTTTTTATTGGTTATTGTTGGGGGATTCTGCTCCCTCTTCTTCCTCCTCTGTTTCTTCCTTACTACGCTCCTTTTCTCTACTGGGGGTGTGATCCTGGTTATGCATGCTTCTATTACATCCAGGTGTTTGTTCTTGTGTCTGGTGATTATGACTCTTGTTACTTCTAGTGAACACCATTGTTTACCTAAAGGATATTGAAACAAAAAAATTCCCGTTCCCCATATACGGCGCCAAATGATGTGGTAATCTAGTCAGGCAAACCAATTCACGCCGTGAATCTCTTACCCTGCAAAACAAGTCGCGGAAGTGATTCCGAGAGAAAAGCTCCAATGATCAAGTCAGACCCTCTCTTCAAGAATTGGAATTTCTTAGTCTAGTCACACTTGGATTCGTATCCTCTACATCCATTTTATAGTGTATTATGAACGTGGCTTCTCTTTATCCAGGTTTTCCATCGTGTGTCTGATTGTGGTTCCGAGAAAGGCGGTTCGTGGCTGACACCTTATCATGGTCTCCGCTTTTCTCGATTCGTGGGTTGACTTGGTTTGTCCTGAGTCCATCTGTCTCTGTTTGCATCGCTGGTTAGGATCAAACTCATTTGTGGTTTGGGCCTACCGCCTAGCATTTGAGCTAGGTATACACCAATAATAAATATATTTTGTATCATGAACCGTGCAACGACACGATACTATGTAATTCATATGCATGCAATGTTGTTAACGATATGTTATTTTGCTAAAGTGTTATTTATTAATATTTTTATCAACCAATTATAGGCAAAGTCTTGGGAAAGACGGTCTTTCCATAAGCTTATGGAAAGACGGGGTTTAATTTGAATAATAAAAGGTAAAATGTGTTAATTGCAACATTAAAATTTTAGTATGCAACATGTAGTAGTTATAAAATTTATAACCCGGTTCATGCAACCCAAAAATTTTATCTTAATTTCTTCTAATTTACACTTTAAACCTTCGTCTTTCCATGACTTATGGAAAGACCGTCTTTCAAGAGACGCACTCCCAATTATATTATATTAAAAATATATATTTATTTATATAATAATATTCATATTCACGTCCGTGCAAAGCACGTGTATTATCTAGTAAATTGGTATAAGATAAGATTTTGTGTAAAAAGAAAGGAAAACCCTTAAGATTAAGATGAGCCTGAACAGGTACAACCCAAGTTCGATTCCCCCCTCTCCCCTGGAGTTGTATTATTATGAGGTTTAAGTCTCCGTATACACCGTGTTATGCATGAAGTCTCACTTTGTATGAGTCACGTGAGAGTCTCACCCTTTTTGTGTGAGGTACTTTGATGAAGTGTGGAACATCTCCACAAATAAATAAATAAATAAAGATTAAAAAAATTGAGCCTGAGTAAAATAAATAGGGAGTACAATTTTTTGGAAAGACTAAATCATTTTTTTGGTCCTTTACAAAGTATGTTATACCATCTTTTGGTCCTCATTTGCAAAACAACCCTTAGACAGTACCTAACAAATTCAAAACATTTTGTTCGGTCCCCAAAGGTGATTTTCAAGTAAGACTAAATGGTTTTCAGGTATAGTCAGGGGTATAATGGTAATTTTACTAATTAAAAAATATTTTCAATTAAAAATCCTAATTTTAAAATTTTTAGATTTTCGACAACTTCATCCTGAGCCCTCAAACCTCCTGCCTCGAGCTCTCGAACCCTCCTGCCTCGAGCTCTCGAACCCTCCTGCCTCGAACCTTCGAACCCTCCTGCCTTGAACCCCCGAGCCCAAATGTGGAGATTTTCGACAACTTCATCTTGAGCCCTCGAGCACGAGGAAACCGACGGCGGAAGGAGACGCGAAGAAGACGAAGGAGGAGGAAGAAGAAATCGTTCGAGCAAGAAATCAGTACTCGGCGGCCAGGGTACTGATTTGTCGCCGGCGAGCTCCGAAGAGGAGGAGGAGGAAGAAGAAATCGTTCGAAGAAGAAATTAGTACCCGGCGGCCAGGGTACTGATTCGTACCCGGCGAGCTCCGACGAGGAGGAAGAGGAAGAAGAAATCGTTCCAGATTCCAACAACGGCGAGCTCCGGCGAGTTCCAGATTCAACAACGGTGGCGACGGCAAAGAAAGACGCGAAAAAGATGAAGAGTTTTTTTTAAATACTCAAGGGTATAATGGCATTTTCCATATTTTGACCAATTTTACCATTGACTTTCTCTAAAAACCACTTTTTGAGATCAAACAAATTGTTTTAAATTTGTTGGGTACCATCTAAGGGCTGTTTTGTAAATGAGGACAAAAAAATAGTATAAAATACTTTGAAGAGACTAAAAAATTAATTTAGTTTTTTGGAAATTTGTGGACAAGTGTAGTTCCAATTTCCCAAATTGTTGTCCGACTTAATTTTTTGGCGTTTGAGCACGTATCGGTCGTTACTGAACTACGGCTTCCACTCCTCCTCTCCAACGATCTACAGTAAGAAAACGTTTTTTTCTCCTTCTGGAAATCAATATCATTTGATAGACTATTTTCGCTGACTTACCGGAAAGATTGTATTTTTGGATTGAGAGTGATAATCGTATTTTTTTTCCCCTTGTAGTTTTATGCTTGTTGAGTTAATTTCCATATCCACTGGCTTGGTTGTGGGCATCTGGGATGGTTGTTGCTGGTAGGGGTCTTGATTTCTTAAAGATTACAGCTTTATGTAGCACAATCTTCGAAAAGTGTTTCTTTTTTACATTCCCACAAACATTTTTGAGCTGATTTATCGTATCCAACACACAGATTAGTCAGTTTGGTTGGTGAAGTTGGGTTCTGGAAATGAGAAAGTATGTCCACATTGAGGACTTCTCTGCAAATGTGTATTAGGATCTTTAAAATCCAGCACTTTAAATTTATAAATTATTTGAGATTCAGGACTTGGAAGCTATGAAGCACGGGTATGGTAATTAGGTCATGGTACCCATAACGGATACATACCGGGTATGGATTCGGCGCAGATTCGGTCCGGGGACGTCCCCGGTACAGTTCGACTTTTTGAGTACTTTGACCGGGTATGGGTACGGTCAAGGGTACGGTCAAGATGTATGGGTACGATTTGGGTACATTGTACCCAATTAAATCTGAATAAAAAATTTCTAAATTAAAATTCTAAATAAGAAAAAAGAGGAAAACTCGTGCAAAACCCTTCAGCGTCCGCAAGTGTTGTGCAAATTCTTAATTTTGTTGATTATTTAGTGTGCAAATTCTTAATTTTGTTGATTATTTAGTGTGAAAATTCTGAATTAAGAAGTGTTATATTAATTATTGAGTGCAACTTCCTAAATTTTGTTGTGCGCAGTTGTGTCTTTGTCCTCTGAAGTCGTGTTGTAGCATCAAGCATGTGTTTGGATTCTGTTTAAGTTTTTGTTTTTGTGTGGCCAACTTTGTAGACTTAGCAAATCCATATATAGCAATATATGGATTTGCTAAGTCTACAAAGTTGGCCACAGATCATGCTGCAACACTGTGCTGTGAATCTGACGATTGGGACTTATTGGTAGCTGTTTTTTATTGAAACTATGTGATAAAAAATCATGTCTGGTAGCATTGATAGGTTGTTTCATTCATCTGTATCGTTTACCAACCTCTTCTCTTTTGGCAGATTGAATATCATGGCTACATCTGGGAGCTCAATGCTGTACTCTTTTCTTCTTTTTGTGGCCATTCTTTCTCTGCAAGAAATGTTTAGAGCCAAATTAGCATCTACAGAGTTGTTTACCATACTTGGAGGATTCTCTAGTTCTCTGATATTTCTTTCGTTGTTGACGGTAAGCTACAGTGATTCTACTGGCTTTCATTAATGCTATTACTTGCTGTATAACTCTTAATTTTGGGTCAACTTGGGTTCTCTGTGTTTTGGTGCATTAGTTGTCTGTAAAGATTATAGCCTAACTGTTCTTACCTGCTGTAGTTCACTGCATTCTAGAATAAGCTTGCATTATTGATACATTCAGTTTTCTATGGGTTTGAGGCCTATGATAATCAGCCGAAGTTCTTATCCCCTCACATAACAGCTCAAGTAACCATCTATTCTTTTTGTTATCAGGGATCCTAAGATAACGATACATGAATGAAATATTTCCTTTTCTCTAATCGCATCATGTGTCACATTTATAATATTTATGACTTCTCGTGTAGAAGTGTGATTTCTGAACTTCTCTCATATTCATCTCAAGTTTTGTTAGAATACAGAGTTTAGCACGTAATGTAATGATGTGCTGCATGTGCAAAAAAATTGCATTTCCGTAGTCTTTTGAACTACTTTTTAAATGTAAATAATGGTGTACAGTGTCTATTCTTGATCAACAATTTCAGTTTCTTGTTCTTTTTATGTATGAAATCAAGCCTTGGAAGCTGTTATATTCCTTATTAATTTGAATTATGCTTGCATGTATTCCTTGACCCTTTTCTCTCTATTAGTTGGAGTATGTAGTCTTGGTTTAGAAGTTTGCATTATGAGCTTTACAAAGTGATGCCTTTTTATTTTTATATATTTCTAGGAAATTTGAGTGTGTATAAAGCTGTCTTAACAGATTCCTTCATGGTTCTCAAACCAGATACTTTGTATTTTTTCTGTTCCTTAAACAATTGAATAACCTCCTGTCTGTATGATAGATTTATATTGGAACAACCTCCTGTCCGTATGCCATCATTTAGCATTACTCACTTCTTCCCACATTTTCTCGCTATACTCTGCATTTATTCAACACGATTTATTCACAGTTGAAGATTTTTGGGATTTTGGCTAACTCAGGCTAGTTTATGCAGCTCATTGGAAATTATCAAGAGAGTAGTGGTGTCAAGAGTGGTTGGGGTGCTGGTATGTACCTTTCGTGATCTTGTTTCAATTTGAAGTACTCCCTCCGTCCCAGCTCAAACTTCCTACTTCACTTTATGTCACTATTCACTGTTCATCTTTAACCACATATTTGAATAGATGTATAAACAATAATGTTATCATATGGGATATTGTTGGATTCGTCATAATGAGTAGTTTCTAAAAAGTAACTTTTTATTTGACGATATTATACATAGTTAAATATATTAACGGTCAAACATGTTTCTTGATAACCGTGAAAAAGATTCCATGAAATTTGAGGTGGGACGGAGGGAGTACAATTCTTTATATTGGTTTCTCTCCATTCAAAGAAATTTTAATTGATCATTGACAAAAAATTTCTCTTAGTTTACTTTGATCTTTCTCCTTTTTTAAAGAATGATTTTGTGGCTGATCTAATTATCCATGTCTTTGTTATCCAATGCTTGTGGAGTCTTGTCTAAAGCAATGCATATCTGCTCCTTTTCAGTTTATGAATTTGCTGTTGAATTGTAAAAGTATTCTCCTCATACAGAATGGAGATAGAATGAGTGTGATTCTTAGATATATTTTTGTTTTAGCATTACTGTTAATGTGTTGAAATGATCTTCTTCATGTTAGTGTTCAATAGAATGGTCATTCATGACTAGTTCGCTGTTTTTGACAGTGATATTTGCTGAGGCTGTCGCACTCATTGCTGCTGGCACTGTTCATCGAGTTTGCATCACAACTTGGTAATGCTGTCAAATCTATAGCTGAATGCATTTTTTGCTTTAAATTTGTGATGGAAACTGTCATTTGTGCTAATACTTTGATTTTTTCTAGAAAATTCAGTGTCGTTGGGCTCTCTAAGCTAATTTTATGCTTTGATGGTTGACCTAATTTACAGATGAAACTTGATTACATGAGGCATGTCCTACATGCGCTACATTTATGAACTGAATTTACAGATTTGGTTGGATTGATTGATCTTTGAAAATAACTACATAGAGCTTGGACAGTTTACAGTAGTTAAATTCCCTCACTGATTATTTCATCTTTTTTATTTATACTGGTTTGCGTGTCAAGTTAGCTTTATGGTGTGGAATACATGATGCCTTATAAGCTTACTGCTACTATGTGCAAAGATTCCTCTCAGAATTTTCAGCCCTGTGTAACTCACAAAGTTTGATATTGTACATTTGAATAATATGATGAAACCAATAGAGACGTTATCAAGTTTTTGGGGACCCAATGATAGGGAGATCCAATATGTTTTTATGTTCTCAAAAATGTCCTTACAAATTTAAAACTAAACTGCAAACCTGCAAAGTGCATATCTTTTGCTGCACATGCAACTGTAGCAAGATCATATTTTTAGCTTCAAAAGATATTTTCTACAAAAGCGAGAGTCACTAGTATAAGAATTACAGTTTCTAGAAGAGGAGCATCATGTGTGCGTGTGTGCACGGGCAGGCGCGGGTGTATCTTTTCCATATGATATGAGGGTGGTCAGTGCTATAGGTCACAACATCCTTTGCTTACAGATGAACCTTGAACAGTTTGAGGGTGGTCAGTGTTATTGTCAAGAATGCCATTTTATGCCCATATTAGATCCTTATCATACTGGGGTTATCATCTTTATTATGAACAAGCACTTGGTGTGTCATGGACCTGTGCATAACTTTTTATGGAACCCTGATTGCTCTGCATATCTGTGAAGGCCGAACTCCACCCTTTCGAATCCATCCTCTGTTTATCCTTTTGTTAGGTCTTAACCTGTCAGCTTTCTATCTAACTGCACTGCTTGTTTTATCAAGCCACGTTGATGAATGACATAGCAAAGATGATATCATGATAAACCAAGCTCATTTGGTTAAAGTCTGTGTAAAGTAAGATTACAGATTTTTGTACCAAGTAGTTGGGAAGCTACAATTATATTCTTCCTTGGGATTTTCTTCTCTCTCTCTCTCTCTCCCTCTCTCTCTCCCTCTCTCTCTCTCTGTGTTTTGTTTTTTAATGGTGAATGGATAAGGGAACCCCTATAATTTTAGGATGAGCTTAGTTAGGGTCCAGTTCAAGGAGCTGGCTAGAGATTTGCTTCAAATTAGCCCGATATTATTTTCTACTTTTTGAGGCTCGTGTATGGGATGCATCGAATTGTTTCTGGAGATGTAGATGCTTTCCTGGCTATATATAAACCATGGACATTCTGGTACTTCTCGAAATATAACTGATGATTAATGAACTTGCATGGCAGTTTCTAGTAACCTCATTTTTTTAACCTGTGCAAATTAAAGTGCCAGTGAGCTAACCGTAATATTCTTTGAAGTTATGTTTGTTTGAAGACTGCAGAGCTCTTAGGCTAAATGGTTAACTTTGGTTGTTGATGCAGCTTTTTGTTCTCGGCTGGCCTTCTGTATGAGCTCCACAAACTTTCGGGGATGATGCTGACCAAAGGTGAATCCAAATCGAAGAGGTTCTGACTTTAAATTGTTGACTGAATGGGCGAACTATTAGAACTCTGTAGCTGTGTTTCATTCCATAAAACTATTTATGTGAGATAATTTAATTCCAATGAGATGATAATTTAATTCCAATTAGATCGACTTAGACGGTAAACTTGATGTAGTGTTTTTGCTGTGGTGCTATCAAATGAACAAGAATATTTTAAAGTTGAACTTTCTTGGGCTTTCCCTTCCATTTCTAGTATTACTTTGGTTTGTGGAAGGGAAAGGGACGTTTTTATATCTGCAACACACAGTAACAAATTACAGAATGGGATATTTGTGCATTTTCTGAGAACAGGATTCTACTACTTATAATAGAAGCAATACCTCCGTAGTTTTAAGCTTAAGAACCATTCTCGGTCGCTGTAACCAAGGCATAAGTACGGATGTTTCGGAGGTGCGGTGCAGGGATGAAAATCTCTTTGATACTGCATGCTACTGAAATACCATTAAAAGTAAAGTCTTGATATGGACTACTGTTTCGAATATGATCAACAGATTTTCTTCACAATCCATTCGTCCTGCATTTGTCAGCTTTGTTTACAAGAAAGCAACTTGGACAGTCAGCTGGTGATTTCGTGATTGGAATATAATGGCTGAGGCCTAAGAGTAAACTGTAAGATGGTTTTTCTTTCTTCTCCTTAGGCAAACACTAGAGTAAACCTAAGAGGGAGGTATTATTCCCTCAATACCCTCAATATTTTGTTCTCTCAACCCTCGGATTGCTACATGGGAGAAAACTACCACGGTCTCCGTCCCACGAAAAATGACATGTTTTCTATTTTCGCCCGTCTCAACTAAAATGACATACTTGAAAAATTATCTAAAATAAGCAAATATGTCATTTTATGTCTAGTGTCATCGAACTCCTCAGGTAGAACAATACCAGAATCACTAGCAGCTATGACAAATTTAGAGGATTGCATTGGAATAAAAAAGGGCTAAATGCTTCAGGGAGAATGGTACTAATCAAACATGTTTTAGTATCAATCTCCTAGCATACAAGGCTCCGACTGGACGAATACTTGATCAAATTCAAATCATTTGTGAAAATTTTCTTCGGGGCAGAACTGAAACAGCAAATTGGAGGCACGGGAAGTCATGAAGATTTCTAAATAATGTCCTCCTCTTTGATGGCGTGATAGTTACAACAAGAATTACAATTGTATCAAAGTGATAGCCTAAATCACTTCTTCGATAATTGCACGGTAGCCATTAAAATGCGGGATTCCATCTTTAGACTTATGAATCTACCCATCAGAAGTTTTACTCGCATTTATAATAGGTTGTCATGGGTATGGCTGTATAACTCGTGTTGTGGAACTTAAGTATAAAAAATTACACATCCTGTCTCATCTTGTCTGTTCTTCAGGTCGTCCTTTCATTTCATGATTAGACCCACAATATATGGTCTCAGATTGCATTGAACTCAGAGAAATGGGTTCATTACCAGTCATCAAAGACAAGCAGAGAAGGATACTGCATCTTGTCGATTGAAAGTCGCCTGACAGGGTTTCAACACAAATTATATGGATCATCTACGCTAGCTCACCTTGCTAGGGAAGGAATAATCAGTTCCATCAATCGCCAAAAGAATTTCTTGGGTATTAGTGAACATTTTGTCAGGTTTACAAGGAAGTTTCCATGGATATCATACACCCATAGACAACTTCTAAATGAGATCCTCTACAATCAACATAAGCACAGCTGAAGACCACGATGAAGGATACAATCCACATGTTGCGTGCTTCAAACTTTAGCAATTGAAGAAAATCAAGCTAAAATTATCCTTAAGGCGAACTCCAAAAAAATTAACATAAGCCGAAAAGCAATACACGGCAACAGACAATAATTAAGGTATAGCTTAGTTCTCAGTCACTGAAGAAGCTAATGCAGAATTTACAAGAAAACAGCCTGGCTTTCCCAGAAGAAACCCCTTATCAGAACAGCCAAGTCAATTTACTCAGGTGCAGTGTCATAACTCAGAGCTTTCAGCTGTGGCGTGATATTTCTCAATAGTCTGCTTCATATCATCAAGTTGTGCAATGACGTATTCCAGTTTCTCACAACAGATCTCATTAGAAATTCTTGGAACATAGTCACATTTCTCAAAAGGACGATATTCGCATGCACTTTTTATTTCTTCTCGCAGTGTCACTTGGATATCCTGCTTGTACAAAGGCAAGAAGAGAACCACATCTTTAGGTTTGACATTTCACATGAACAAGTAGATCAAACACACGAGGGGATTCTAAGGAAAGATAACAACGAGAAGGCCTCGGTTACCAAGCCACGTAGGACTCATGTACAAGTACTACAATTCAAAAACTCACACCTCCAATTGAAAGCAGGCGGGTTATCCTCCAATTTATAATATCTTTATATGAATATTTCTATTTTCCTTGTAAGAATTCTGTCATTTAACCCAATACACTGTTGCAAAGATAAGAACCCCCAATGCCAACTGATATGGATGAACTCAGAGCCAATAACACCAGGCCTGCCGAAGCAAAGACTGCTACAGCAGAAGGATCTATTACAGAGCAACAAATCTGTGCAGAACACTGAACCCCAGAGAGCACTTTTACACAGTAGACAGGATAGCCTGTCGCAAACAACATATACCTCTCTTAACAAAATTAACAAAATTCGACAGCCCAAGCAACTGCATATAACTACTTCGAAAATTTTACACACTAGTGTGCAGTCTATTATATAGATTATATGTAGCCAATGCATTCATTAGGCAGCTCGTTACATGCCTAGACACTAACAAAACACACTAAAATCATCTCCACCATCACCAATTCCAAAAGAAGCAAAAACAATTGCACATTATTTTGGAGGACGGAAGGTATTCCACACGATTAACACAAGAACCATACAATTCACCGAGCGCCTACTTATAATATGAAACACGTGTAAATTGTTCTGAGCTGAACCCAGATCACTGAAATTGCACCTTCAAGGATATACACAAAAAGATGAATGATAAGGAAGAGGAAGTAATATGAAGACCTTGATCAATTGCATAAACTCACTGCAGTGATTATTGACGAGCTCTTTCCTTGGGCCACTGGGTGTTGCTAATTCATCCATCACGCTTCCCGCCAACTCCAAAACCCTGACGATTCTCTGTTTCCGGGAAAAAAAAGAGATATGAGAAAGGGAAGAACCGCCACTAACACCATCGAGTTAACCTAATGCTAAATTGCTTACTATTATTACCTTTTCTACGTTTTGCAGGCGTTGGAGCGACGTGTTCTGGGTCTGCGAATCCATTTGGACTATTTTGCCTCCTTTGCTTCCAATTACCTGAATCACAGTGTAGAAATGTGCATAAGCGCGATGAAATAAACTTGAATACTAACTTTCAACGACGAACCCTTGGTTGCCAAATCAAGCTAAGCAACAACAGCCAAGAGCGGGAGAAGGAGTGTCACATAAAGGAGGGAGACTGAGGAGGATCTAGAGCTATCAATTCGGGGTATTCGGGTTTGGGTTGTAGTGTGCCAAGTTAAAATCGATTGAAATCTGTTTGGCGGGTCAGATTGAGTTGAGTTCAAATGGGTCGAAGTCTGTTTGTCAAGACGGGTTGGGTCAAGCGAGATTCGTATATCGAAGTTTGTTTGTCGGGTCTGATCGGGCCGAAACATGTTCGAGTTGAAAAGTGTCGAAGTCTGTATGTAGAGTTGGATCAAATAAATGTCAAGTCAGATTCTGACGGGTCTGTAAAGTTTCTCGGGTCAGGTTGGGTTAGGTTACACTACTAGAAAACATGTACATAGACACCAATGTGTCGGTGCTGAGAGAGTAATATCAATGCTAGGAATTTCATAGGCTCTGACAATCTGACAAATTAACCAAAGTACTGGTGCCCATGAATAAATCCAGAACCGGTTCAATGAATACCGGTGCTAGATACCGATGCCTTTGAAGAAAAAAAAGTTTGAAATTAATATTTTTCAGCACCAATTTTGGCTGAATGACATACCGGTGCTAATACCGGTACCTATGACCAGAATAATAATTTTGGTGAGTAAAATTGTGGTGGAAAAATAGCTAGCACCGATATGGTTTATAATAAACGGTGCTACGAGTGCATTTATTTATTTTTTAAAAAAGCAAAGAGCATATACAACTGACATGCCCCGACCCGAGGTCGTTAATACAATTGCAACAAGCACAATTTAATTAACCCCGGCCGATGCACTAGTTCCGTGGAATGGTCAAAGATAAGATTTATATTATGCACTCATTTCTCGCTGCTAAGCTACCAAAGGGTAGTGAGCGGCAAGCCCTGAGTTTGTCCACAGAGATGCTAGGGTTCAAGTAAAAGTCAAAACATCCAGAATCGTTCCCCTCCACCCATTTAAAACATCCAGTGTGTGAAAAACATCCCTGGGTTTGCACACACTCATGCAGAATCGTTCACCTGCACCCATTCAAATATCCAGGTTTTTCTTCTCAATGGGGCATCAATAAATGCACTGTACATAAACATAGCCCAAAGTGTGTGCTCATATGTGGTGTAGTGTTCATACATTTGTCACATAAAAGAACAATCGCAATAATATCATAAACACAAAGATATGTGAAATTAAGGAATCTCATAAAGCATCGAAAACTACACATGTGCCAAATATGTCCCAAGCTTAGCTAACTACTCTAAAAAGTATAGATTCATGGCAAATATGGTATTAGATGCCATGGATCTAAGAAAATATCAAGAAAAGAAAAAAGATAAGAGAAAGAGATGAAGAAGAAGGAAGGAGAAGAAGAACTCTCATTTTCCTTCTCTCTAAACCAGAAAGAGAAACTAATGTACATTATGAATAGATCTATTATACTAGAAAACTAAGGCTCATATATATAGTAGTAGGAGATTGTGCCTGAATATAGTCCCAAAATAGGTCAAACATAGCAAAACCTCAGTCACCCTTTCACTTTAGTCGCTAAACCTTTCTCAAATAAACTGCTCAAATTCGTAAACCTTCTAGAGCCGAATTATAGTGTGTTGGATAGAGTTCGGAAAGACAGATTTTGATATATGGTAGAGGAAAATGAGAGAGTTATGGCCAAAACGGCCAGCCGTCAAGGTGTTACGGACCGACACGGATGCCACGGTCCGTGAACATTCAAGCATGGACAACCAGATCTGGCGCGGTCTGTGAACATTCATAGCTGTGGCACGCCACGGTCCGTGAAGCTGGGCTAGTGCCACGGTCCGTGAAGCTGGGCTAGTGCCACGGTCCGTGAAGGTTTTCACGGACCGCGAACAGTTCACGGTTTTTGCTCAGAAGTTCTCAGGTTCCGTGAAAGTTTTCATGGACCGCGAGTAGCTGTGGTCTTCGCTCAGAAAATTTTTCATGGTCCGTGAAGGTTTTCACGGACCGGCTCCATACTTAACCAAATCTGTAATTCTTCATCTCCAAGCTCCACAGTCTGGTGTCTTTGTCATGGCCCGGTGCCATTGCCTCGTGAATGTCTCGTGCAGGTCTTCACGGATCCTATCATGTCCCTCGTGTAATGCGGGTCGTGTGCTTTGTCACGGGCCGCTGGTGCTTTACCATGTGCAGTCTGTGCAGTGTCGTCGGTGCTTCGTCGACTGAACTTTGTCTGCTTGCTACGGGTGAACCGTTAGTTCAAATTAGGAGTTCTAGTAGTCGATTTTGTAGTACTCAAGAAGATAAATCCAATGGAACCAAATTTGAAGGCTAATTCTTCCTGGATCATTCTCGGACTAAGGCAACACTCCCCAGACCACGATTCACCGTTTTCTCCATTGGCCGTCTTGAACTCCGAAGCTGCCTATCTTTGGCTTCAATCTCCTTTTACCATGCATTGATGTTTGTGGCCTTCATCTTCTACCATTCTAATGTGAATGGTCTTTGCCTCTTCTACTGTCCTTGTGAACATCCTTCAATCTTCTACCGCCCTTGCAAACGGCCTTCACATAGAATGTAACCATGAAGTACCCACGGGCGACCTTCTAAAGATGATCAAAATGAAGACCAAGGAGCCCGTGGATACAAGATGTCCATTAGTACCAATTAAGTCTACAAAATGTAGTATTTAGACAAGAAAACCAAACATGGCCATCTAAACCCCTTGTCACGTAAACTCAAGTAATACTAGCAATCCACCAACTAAAAGTAACTAAATACTATGTCAAATGCAACGGTTAACGCACGCAAAATGAAGTAGATCAGACTCCCCACACTTAGACCTTTACTCGTCATCGAGTAAATCAAAGACAAGAAAAAGAATCAAGCGAAATGTAGCGTACAAGCATAAGTTAACCGAGACATTCAACTCATCCCAAGCTACCCCAGTTCCCCCAAAAAAGTGAAAATCCTCACAACTCTCACACTACCCGAAGATCCTAAAGTAACCCATCCATCTGAAATAAAATGTGGGAAAAAGTAAGCCAAAAAAATAAGTGTCAAGCTAGCTTACTTTCCCAAAATGATCCCAAAGCAATCAAAGAATCGTCTCTAAAAATAATCCACCAAGGAAATCCAAAAGCCGCCTACTTGGTTACAACATAGGGATAACGCAAGATTCTCGATCTAGTTACAGCCAAGGAGTCCAATGTATCGTCAACCTAGTTTCTTGTTTCTTTTTTTTTCTCTCAATTTCTTTCATTTTTCCTAGGAGCACTTTTGGGTTGTCGTCCTTGCTTTATCCCACAAAATGTGCTCACCTCTCACCTTTTTCCACACGACCTCTCACTTTTGTCTAGACTCGTAAGTCTAGTCGGGACAAGCCTCTCACTTTTACCTAGACATTTTGACCTATCCAGGTTTTCCCTAATGTTACCCAAGTCGCCCTTTCGGGTTTTCAACTTGTCCAGGTTTTGATCTTTTTTCATTTTTTTCAAAATTTTCAAAATGCTCTTAGAAGAGCTATTAGCTACATAGAAACAACCAAAAATCATAAGTGCTATCTAATCCCCCTCCCCACACTTAATGCTTGCATTATCCTTAATGCATATACAAAATCAAAGAACATATTCAAGGGAAAGAAATAGGAAAGCACTTATAATGAAAAAGAACATTAAAATCTACCCTTGATAGCACAATCATGGAATGTAAAGAACAAACTACCACCACCCTTAATATACTTCCCCTAAACTGAAATCAAGAAAGATCAATCTAACCACTATCATGCATCACAAATCAAATGAAGAATTGAATCACAATGGAGAGTTACCTCTTAGGTCTCGATGTGTGTGTCTCAAGGGTTTTGAGGGTAGGTGGGTTTTGAATGGTACTTTGGTGGTGGTAGGGTGGTGGAAGGGAAGAAATGATGATTGGGTAGTGTAGGAAAGTATGTGAGCTTTATGGGTCGTTCACGTCTACATACCCCGTGAACTTGGGGTTTGGTTCTCCTTCATGTCCACCATTTTGAGCGTCACAAACCATGTGTGTCTACATGGTCCATGAGTTGGATTCCCCGTTTGCTCACATTCCTCTAAGAACCATTTCCTTCCTACAAAACAAACATGCACACCAAGTGTAATAGTGTCCCCCAAAAAAAGCTACAAATAGGAAAACACACCAAAAATAACAAACTAATCTATTTTTTCAAAACTCAGCTTGCCTCCCGAGAAGCTCCATATATTTAAGGTCGTTGGCACGACCCTAATATTATCCATATGGTGCGGGTTTGTACCCCATCACCTTGGACAACCAAAACTCAAGAGGTGGGGGTAAGAATCTTCTAAGAGGAAGATATAGTAGATGTGGAGTCAACCTTTGAGGGAATAGGTGGTTTAGAAGCTTAGCATATTCAATTGGCTTCCCTATGGTTTCCTCTAAGGCTTCCAAACATGTGAGAGTAGGATCTATAGGTGGAGGTAGGGGTGCAAATAAGTAATATGGAAAATTAAGTATAATCACCCCTTCCTCGACTTCTTCACTCTCAACAAACATTTTCCCATTCCCTTTAGATTCATCTATCGAAAATTCACATTCAAATAGGGATGGTTCATTTTTGGGATATTGGGTTTCAAGTTGGCTCACCCTATTCATTAAATTAAGCATTTTTCCTTCAACTTTCTCAATGCTTGAGAATATTTGAGTTCCCAAATTGCTATTCTCGCTAAGCACTTGTGATTGAAGTAAATCACTACTCTTGGTCACATTAGCTATAGCTTGCATAACTTCTACCCAATCCAATTTGGGAACCAATCCTAGGGATTGGTTTTGGGGCATTGGGGAAGTTGGTGAAACCCAACTATCCAACCCATAGTGTTGGTTTCCCGATGCATTTCCATACCACAAATTCGAGTTACCACTAAACCTTGAATTTGGAGAGCCGTGGTATGGGTAACGATCTTAATCCCATAGGCCTTGGGAACCGACAACTCCTACTTCTTTTTCATTTTCGCTCATCCGAGAGCAAGACTCTGTAGGGTGGTCAAAATGACATATCCCTACAATATCTCACTCTTTGAGCCATTCTTCTTTCATAGTCACTCAACCTTGTGCAAAACTCTATAGGATGATCACAATAACACACCCTACAAAGTGCCCTCCATTGAGTGCTTTCCCACTTTTTTTTGTTTTTTCAATTAAACGCTAACAAAGAAAAACACAAAATTTGGAATCGTAGTGCAAGGGTCCCCGGTTTGCACCAAGGACTCAAGCAATACCTACTCCAACAAATAAAAACAAGAAAAAGATTAAAAAATACTAATTACTCACTAACACGCTATGCTCAACTTATACTTGAACTGAAAAGCATCCCTGGCAGTGGCGCCAAAATTTGACCCGTCCCGACCCAGGGTCGTTAATACAGTCATAGCAAGAACAATTTAATTAACTCGGTCCGAGGCACTAGTCCCATGGGATAGTCAAAGATAAGATTTATATTCTGCACCTGTTTCTCGCTGCTAGGCTACCAAAGGGTAGTAAGCGGCAAGCCTTGAGTTTGTCCACAGAGATGCTAGGGTTCAAGTAAAAGTCAAAATATAGCCTCGTGTGGGTCGTCAATCCACCGAGTGAAAGGAATATCTATTAGTGTAAACATGCAAACTGGGGTTTTCTTTGGTATTTTCAACTAACTACAAGCATGAAAAAAATAAACAAGTAAATTATTTATACCAGGAACTTGGGACTAATTTAGAAACATGGTAGTTCCAATGCTTCAATCCTTGATTCATTCACATATGGACATACAAAAGACTTATCGTTGTGTCCACAACACATGGTGTGGTCGATGGCATACACTTCCTCATCCCTGTCACGGTGGGTGCGCTCGCAATCCTCCATCGACACCGCCATCATAATTAGGGGAGCACAACAAGGTCCGACCATTGTTGTGGTTCTCTTTCTCCCTCGTGTTATTACGTCCCGGGCTTCCACCACAAATGCACTAATTCCCAGTGGTCCTCTATAGGTGAGACCTTAGGTTCATATGGATCTTATCTGTGATACTAGGGTTTCAACAAAACACCTAGCTTGCTACTATCAACTATCTCTACCTGTAACCTATCGGAAAATGGTTAAGTAATCATCTAAGGCTGGTGCGATGGTATGCAGATTAGGGATACCTCAAATCTCCGGTGAACACACTCACGCATAATCGTTCCCCTTCACCCATTCAAACATCTAGGTTTCTCTTCCCAATGGGGCATCAATAAGTTCACTATACATGACCATAGCCCAAAGTGAGTGCTCATATGTGGTGTAGTGTTTATGTATTTGTCACATTCAAGAACAATCACAATAATATCATAAACACAAAGATAGGTGAACTTTAAGGAATCTCATAAAGCATCGAAAGCCACACATGTGTCAAATATGTCCCAAGATTAGCTAACTACTCTAAAAAGTATGGCAAATATGGAAGAGGGAAATTCGAAAGAGATTTAAGAGAGTTATGACCAAAATGGTCAGCCACCAAGGTTTTACGGACCGGCACGAATGCCACGGTCCATGAACATTCAAGCACGGGGCGTGGGATCTGGCGTGATTCGTGAACACTCATAGCCGTGAGCCATGGGATATGGCACGGTTCGTAAACATTCATAGCTAGGGCCATGGGATCTGGCGCGGTCCGTGAAGCAAGTCTCATGCCACAGTCTGTGAAGATTGTCACGGACCTCGAACAGTTCACGGTTTTGCTCAGAAGTTCTCACGGCCCGTGAAGGTTTTCACAGACCGCGATAAGCCTATGGTCTTCGCTCCGAACTTTTTTCACGGTCCGTGAAGGTTCCATACTTAGCCAAATCTTCAATTCTTTATCTCCAAGCTCCACGGTCTGGGGTTTTTGCCACGGCCTGGCGCCATTGCCTCATGAAGATCTCATGCAGGTCTTCACGGATCTTCTTGTATCCCTCGTGTAGTGCGGGTTGTGTGCTTTGTCACAAGTAGCTGGTGCTTTACCATGTGCGGTCTGTGAAGTGCCACTGGTGCTTCGTCGACTGAACTTCGTTTGCTTGCTACGAGTGAATCGTTAGTTCGAATTGGGAGTTCTAGTAGTCAATTTTGTAGTACTCAAGAAGGCAAATCCAATGAAACTATCCTTGAAGGCTAATTCTTCCTGGATCGTTCAAGAACTTGGGCAACACTTCTCGGCCCATGATTCACCATTTTCTCCTTTGGTCATCTTGAACTCCGAAGCCGCCTATCCTTGGCTTCAATCTCCTTCTACCACGCATTGATGTTTGTGGCCTTCATCTTCTACCATTCTAATGTGAATGGACTTTGCCTCTTCTACCATCCTTGAGAACGGCCTTCAATCTTCTACCGCCCTTGCAAACGGCCTTCACATAGAATGTAACCATAAAGTACCCACGTGCGACCTACTAAAGATGACCAAAATGAAGACCAAGGAGTCGTTGATACAAGATGTCCATTAGTACCAATTAAGTCTACAAAATATGGGATTTAGACAAGAAAACCAAACATGGACGTTGAAACCCCTTGTCACGTAAACTCAACTAATACTAGCAATCCACCAACTAAAAGTAACTAAAAACTATGTCAAATGCAATGGTTGACACATACAAAATGAATCAGATTAACAATCCTACATAATTGACGAAAGTGCAGAGATAATTGAAAGGGCAAATATAACCCTAGATATTTAGGTTATGTGCAAATATAACCTTTTTCGGCAGTTGGAGGCCATAATACACTGAAAAGACTATTTTTCCCCACTGAAAAAAGTAAAAAATATATAAAACATTAAAATTACATTCCTACCCCTAAAGCCCTAATTCATTCTCTCTTATTTATCTCCGATCTCATCTTCGTGGTTTCCTTCTTTTTCATTTTTCTCTCTGTCGTTCGCATGCTCAAACTAATTTCTCCTGCTCAAACTTCATTCCCGTGAATCCGTCCCGCTTACTTAAACTTAATTTCTCCTGCTTAAACTCTCCAGGGCGCAGGGTTTAGCGAAGCTCTCGATTAGGCATGGGGCTGAGCGGTGGTTAGGAGAGGTGGGGTGTTCAACGGTGGTGGGAGGGTGAGGTGTTTGTTTTCAGATCTGGGCATTGGTTTTGGAGATCTTGACACCTTTTGGTTTCTGAGCAACATTCTTCTTGGCCATGGCGAAGATCTTTTGGGGATTAATGGGTTTTTTTATCAAGGATCCGAAGAACTAGGTGATGGGACTTCAATATTTAAACTCAAGAATTCCATTCAGTAACATGCACCGACTCTTGTCTCAACTGAGGTTAGCTTTCATTCGGCAATGGATGAGTTTGGGTCTTTTTGAATTACTTGTTGGACCTTGGGTCTTTTCTTGGTGCTATTTCTGGATCCATGCCTACGGGATCTGATCGGAAATGGATATCTTTTGGTGGGTTTCTTTGTCAGACTAGAAGCCTGGACACAAACAGAGCTTCTGGACTCCTCGAGGAATTGAAGAATCGGTCTCAGAATGGAGCAGACATGGTGTGCGATTGGTACACTGGGCACAAACGGATGATTAGGTCTGGCGGCTGTGGTTTCAGAGAGCATAGGAGGCAGGATAAAATAGATCAGGAGCAGAGGTGGCGGTGGTGGTATATTTCCCAGCGACGGTGGTTTCATAGAGTAGAGGAGACCAGCGGGAGAAAAAAGATTGAGAGAAAAGGAAGTGGCGATGGCGGTGATGTTTTTTGACGGAGGTGGTGACGGTGATGGTTTTAGAGAGCAGAGGAGGCGGCGGTGGTTTTAGAGGGCTCAAGGGGCATTTTTGTCTTTTAGATTTTTGTATTTGGCCCAAAGGGAATTTTGGTCATTTCCAATCGATCAATGGACGGAAATGGCCAGTCAATGCCAGAATAATTGCTTTAGGTTTATATTTGCCCTTATGTATAATAGTTAGGGTTATATTTGCTCTAAAAATTATCTTAGGGTTATATCTGCACTTTCTCAATTATATAGGTTTATATTTGCATATTACCTAAAATTTTTTTTAAAAAATGCTTCAAAACAACCTCCCACATAGTTGCGTTATAATTGTATAGGCCCTGGTATGTTGACGAATGGTTACTGATACTCAATAAATAGAAAATTTTCCAACATTAACAAGCTATAATAGGAAAGAAAAATGGTTTGAAAATTAGGTTTACGTTATGAGCTACTTTAGAACATGTACTCGCGTTTTCTAACATTTCACCAAAAAAATCATTTATTCAATATTTCTATGTTTAGGCAAGAATAACAAAAATCATGTATTTTGGGTCAATGGATAATACAATTTTTGGCCACGGTGTAATTTTTCAAGATTGGGTAAAAGTAATCAATGTTGACTTTTGAGGCCATTCCGTTCACCCATATATGTCTAAACCACAAACTTCCAATCGTATATTATTGAATTGTATTTTGATGTCGCCAATTTCGTGATTCGACAACTCCAACTTTCTTGGAAGGACCTGATTGCAAAAGGTAAAAACTTCACTTGTAACTCCAAATTGAAATCCACTCGAATTTAATGCTACCTTATACACCCCTATTGTATTTTCCAAGTCTGTAACTGAATATTTATATATAATTGGGTACAGGAACATATCTGTAATCCTTTCTGATTTCCCTTTCTTACTTATAATTAATCAACTCTAAGTTACTTAAGAAGATGTACTAGCATTTTCTAACATTTCACCAAAAAAATCATTTATTTAATATTTCTATATTCAGGCAAGAATAAAAAAACCATGTGTTTTGGAGAACCGGATTATGGGGTAACATAATTTTGGGTAACAATGTAATTTTTCAATATATACGTAATCAATATTGACTTTCGAGGCTCTTACATTCACCCATACGTGCCCAAATTACAAAATTTCAAATTGTATATTATTGAATTGCATTTTGGTACCGTCAATTCGTGATTCGACATCTCGAACTTTCTTGGAGGGATCTAAGTAGAAAAGGTAAAAACTTTACTCTAACTCCAAATTGAAATCTGCTCGAATGTGATGCTACCCTATTCATACACCCCCATTGTATTTTCCAAGTCTGTAACGGAATATTTATCAATAACAATATGGGTACAACAACATAACATCATCACAAAGTATTATTTTAGGCAACCAAAACTTCAGGCTAGGGTTTATTGTGTAATTATTGTACATTTCATTTTGGATGGAATTTTTCCAAAATGTGCTAATAAATGTAGGGACCTACTATGAATTATCAAAATACAATATATATACATATACATATATATATATATGTTAGAAATTTTCATTTTCCCTTCCCCCTTCTCTTCCGATTAGAAACTGCATGCGACTGACGGTTATCGCTGGATTTCCACCAAAATTTTTCCGCTTCTCCAAATTTCGGTCATCTCCTCCAGAACGGTGGTCTCAACAGCCGGATCTCTCCGGAATCTCGCAGAGGCATCGCGCCTAAACCTCATCTATGGAGCTAGGGTTTCAGCGCCGACAATTCTTCCTCCACAGGGAAAGGCGCTGCTGTGTGAAGCTTTCATAGCCGAGAGGCATCTAATACAGTACCACTGTTTGATTGGTCGATTCAGATGCATCCAAGGCCAATACATTTGACCTCTGTTGTAGGACGCTTCTTTGTCGCATCCTAGGCGGTGTTGCGATTAACAAGCTCGCAGAGGCAATTGTTGAGGCAACAACAGAGGCGACTGAGGAGGCGATGATGAAGACGACTGAGGAGGCAACGATGGAGGCAACTGGTGGAGGCGACAGGGAATTGCAGTCACGGTCGATCTAGGATTTGTAGAAACGATTGAGCGCGTGTGATTCACGCATAGCAGTAGGGGACAACGCATTCAGCTCACACACGACATCAACAATTGTGCTTTCAAGGCGAGCGGTGGCGGACGGCTGCGACAGACATAAACTGAGGTTTTGTGCATGAGTGGTGAGGTTTAGTTTTGTGTTTTGTTTGTTTCATAGAGATATATTGAGGTTTAATATTATTTGATTGAGTATATATTCGATAAAGTTTCTTTGGTGCAGGGGTTAGTATTCCAGGCTTTGAGGTTGGAAACCTGGGTTCGAAACCCACTAAGAATTTAATTCTTGAGGTACATGATAAGGTATATTATTAATTGATTGAGAGAATGTTCAGCAATTATTCATTAGGAGTCGTTTGGTTTATGTGGGAATTCAGTAATTTCTATTTTGTGGGAAGTTAATTCTGTGATCAAATTTCTAGGATATGCATAAAATGTGTTTGGTTGCACATGAAGGAATTTGTATTTACTGGGATTTAATTACCTGCATGTTGTTTGGTTTACGGAGGGAAGTGGAAAAAGTTATGCATAATGGAGGGAAATGGAAATTTTTCGTGCGTTTTGTGGGATGAAAAGGTAATTACACGTTAAAAGCATGGAGGATTTCATTTGACCGGGGGGGAAGGGGTCTCGCTAAGAAATTTCCCACGTTGTGTGGGAAGTTAAATTTCCGCCGAATTACAAATTCCCACAATTTCAGTATTTTATGTCAACCTAACAATTCTACCTATTCTAAAATCCTGGAATTTTGTATGTACCACATATTTGACCGCATACTAAACAACTCCTTAGTGTAATGGTTAGTATGTGGGCATTGAGGTTAGTGGCCTGGGTTCAAATCCTACTAGAATTTTTCTTTTTGAAGAATTTATGTTGTTGAGATACTGTAGCTTTTTGGTTGATGTTTGTAGTTTTTTTTTCTCTCATGTTGATGTTTTTCTTTAGTCGGGTGAAGTTTATTTGATATGAGTTGATGTTTTGTAATTTATTTGGGTGATATGGATTGATATTTGTAGTTTTTTTTGCTCATGTAGATGTTTTTCATTTTCTGACTGATGTTTAGGTCACATGTGTTGATATTTGTAGTGTCTTTTTTCTTATGTTGATGTTTTTCATTTTTCAGGATGGGGTTTAGGTGTTAAGAATTGATGTTTGTAGCTTTTGGGTGATATAGGTTGATATTGTAGTTTTTAAAAAAAATTGTTGATGTTTTATGCTTTTCAAAGTGAATAATTTATACTCTTGAGGTACCGTAACTTTTTTGTTGATGTTTTTAGTTTTTTTTTTCTCGCATGTTGATGTTTTTCATTTTTCGGGTGAGTTTTAGTTGATAGAGTCGATGTTTTGTAGTTTTTTTGGGGTTACATGGGTTGATATTTTTAGTTTTTTTTCTCTCATATGATTTTCATTTTCTAGGTGAGTTTTAGGTGATGGGAGTTGATGTTTATGGCTTTTTTGGTGATATGGTTGATGTTTTGTAGTGTTTTGTCCTTATGTTGACGTTTTTCATTTTCCATGTGAATTTTAGGTGATAAGGATTGATGTTATTAGCTTTTGGATGATATAGGTTGATGTTTGTAAAAATTTTTAAAAAAATTGATAATTTAAGTTTCGTTGATGTTCTAATGATTTTCAGTTTATGATGTTTATTATTTTCCGTTGATGTTTTGCTAGTTATAGTTGATGATTTTTCAATTTTTGTTGATCTTTATTTTAATTTTTTAGTTGATGTTTTATGATTTTCCTTTGATATTTTGCTAATTGTAGCTGATGTTTATAATTTCTAGTTCGATGATCGTAATGATTTCTTGCATTTTTTTATTTTTTAATTGTTTTTACAAATTGCAGCAGGCGGGAAAATGATGTGAAAAAATTGGGAAAAAAAAGTCCCCGGTAAAATATTTGAGATAGGTCCTTGTAAAATTATTAGAGATATGTCCCTTGAGTTAGAATAGAGTTAGAATTGCCTGAATTCCCCTGTCTAAAGTTTAGGGTGCCTAATAGGAGACCATCTCTAACATCAATACTGTATAAAAATTAAATTAAATTAAATGTGAATATGGTAATATTTAAGAGAAAATTATAAACAGCCAAAAAATAAAGTAAATTAATGCATCAGTTATGCGTATATATATAATAGAAATTAAATTTAAATACCATTGAAATTGATATTATGCGATGAGATATGATATATTAATATTATACTATGATAAATTGATCAATAAAAAAACAAGCATAATATATCATATTTTAACTAGTTACTAATTTGCTAGTATTTCCATAATATATCATTAAAAACAAGCATACTAAATTTTTAATGTTGCAACTAATACCTTTTACCTTTTATTATTCGAATTAAACTCCGTCTTTCCATAAGCCTATGGAAAGACCGTCTTTCCCAAGACTTTGTCATTTCCGAGTTCGTCTCTTGAAAGACAGTCTTTCCATAAGTAATGGAAAGACCAATATTTAAAGTATAATTAGAAGAAATAAAGATAAAATTTTTGGGTTTTATGAATCGGGTTATAAACTTCATTACTACTACACGTTGCATAATAAATTTTTAATATTGCAACTTAGATATTTTACCTTGTATTATTCTAATTATACTTCATATTTCCATAAGCCTATGGAAAGACCATCTTTCCCAAGACTTTTCCTTAAAATAATCTGAAAAAGTTAAGGTTTTGGTCTGTGTGTCTATATATATATAGTCCGTCTCTTGAAAGATGATTTTTCCATAAGTCATAGAAATACCAAGGTTTAAAGTGTAAATCAGAAGAAATGAAGATAAAAATTTTTGGTTGCATGAACCGGGTTATAAATTTTATAACTACTACGTGTTGCATACTAAATTTTTAATATTGCAACTAAGACTTTTTACCTTTGATTATACTAATTAAACCTCATATTTTCATAAACCTATGTAAAGACCGTCTTTCCCAAGACTTTGCCATATATATATATCACATATATATATATTTATCACATTTTAGATTTTTATTTCATTTTCCCATTTTCTTTTTTATTCTGGAAACTGCCGCCAGTTACCTCTACCGGTCATCGGGAACCGCCGGCCATCGCCGGAAACTGCCCCAATTTTTTGTCGATCTCCGCTTCTTCTCCGTTTTCCAATGACAATATTTGCTTTCCACTAGTGATCTCATTTTTCCGCCATCGATCTCCATTTACCATTTCCACCGGAGATCTTTGTTTCCATTAGCGATCTCTGCAACCGACGCTTCTAACGTGAGAGGCACTGCTGTGCGACGCTTCTAACGTGAGAGGCATTGTTGTGCGACGCTTCCAACGCGAGAGGCGATGTGACCTCTAATTAAGGATGCATCTCTGACACATCTGATGGTGGTGCCGTTGCTGAGCGCCGACTACTTGACGAGGAAGAGAAGCGCGGTGAAAGATTGACGATAGAAATGGAGTGACGACGTTCTGGAAGAAGAGTCCAGTAGCGAATGGTGAAGACATCTCTGCCAGTAGAAGGAGACGCAGGTCACAGGTTGCTGAAAAAGAAGGAGGCGCGTGAGATGCACTTGATCAAATGGAAAGAACGACTTGCACGTGGTTTCACGTGCACTATTATTTGCAGTTGGCGAATGGGCTTCACGCGCCTAGCGGGTCATATTTTTTTAATTTAAAAATATATTTTTAAATTGATTTTTTGATGATTTTTTTTTGTTGATGTTTTGTTAGTTGAGTTGATGTTTATGATTTTCATCTTGATATTTTAAATTTGATATTTAATTTTACAATTTTACCTTTTGTTGATAGTTTATGATTTTCAGTTGATATTTTGTTAGTTGTAGTTGATGTTTATGATTTTAGTGAAATTTTGAAATTTCCATAAAATTTGTGGATCTAATTTATTGTTGATGTTTTATGATATTCAAATGATGTTTTGTTAAATTTAGTTGATATTTATGATTTTCAGTTTCACGTTTTGAATTTATATTAGATTTGGCAAATTAAGTTTTGTTGATGTTCTGTGATTTTCAGTTGATGTTTATGATATTCAATTTGACGTTTTGAAATTGATATTTAATTTGACAATTTAAGATTTTGTTGATGTTTTGTGATTTTCAATTGATGTTTTTCTAGACGTAGTTGATGTTTATGATTTTTCAGTTTGACGTTTTGAAATTGATATTTAATTTGACAATTTAGGCTTTGTTAGTGTTTTGTGATTTTCAGTTGATGTTTTTCTAGTCGTAATTGATGTTTATGATGTTCAATTTGACGTTTTTAAGATATTTAATTGAGCAAACGACTTATGTGGCCCTCTTACTATCACCATCGTCCACCTTTGCCCCTTCAATTTTTCCCCATATTTTTAGCGCATGAACTTACAAAGCTGGTGACGTATGCCCTTTCCATCAGGTCAAACCATTAAGGAAAGGGCAAAATTGACCTTTTCCATTCCCATTCCCCATTTAACCTTTTCTTTTTTCTTTTTCATTTCCTTTTCTTTTTAGTTTTCTTATCCTTTCCTTTTCTTTTTAGTTTTCTTATCCTTTCCTTTTCTTTTTATCCCCCCCCCCACCCCTCTTCTTCTTCCCCTTTCCCCCTGACCGTCGTTGACCATCACCGCCCAAACCCAGCACACCCCCTAGCTCACCCCTCACCGCCCCCAATCCCAGCACTAACAAAACAAAATTCTGCAATTCACACAAAAAAATTGTGCAATTCGCAACAATTCACACACAAATATGCAATTTACACAAACATAAACACAATCATATTCAAACACAAACACAAATTCTGTAAAACATATTCACACAATCACACAAACACAATTATGTTTGCCTTCCAACTTCTCTGCCTTAGTCGCTGTTTTTTCTTTCCCAATACAGCTCGAATATGCTGACTCTACTCCGCGACGACGGCGACTCAATGATAATCTCGTGAATTAGAGCAACGTTCTGAACCAGATTGTCATGAGAGCTGGCAGCGCTGCTCAGTTAGGGTTTGTGAGCTCCGCTCCTGCTCCTCAATGCCTTAGGTCTAATGAATCTGAGGAGTTCTTCTCTCCAGGAAAGCAACCCATGGCAGAAGGTTACGGGACCCAGGAGTTCTTTTCGTCGAAGATGGCGAATAGTGAATTTTTGGCATGCACAGCGGCGAATGAAAGATTTGCCATTCTAATTATGGAAACGTAATCATTCTCCAATGTACATTTACAGTATACTAAAATAAATAGAGCGAATGACTTCTATATCTCCCGCACTATCACCATCATTTATCCTTGGCTCTCCAATTTTTTTTCAATACTTTTGACCCCTGAATTATTAAAATATGTGATTTGTTATTCTTTTATCAGGTCAAACCATTAAATTAAGTCAAAGCATCAATTTTTAAGGGTAAAATTGACTTTTTTCCATTTTCCACTTTCTTTTCCTTTTGTTTTCTTTTCAGCGGTGGCATCACTTTCCATTCTTTTTGACGTTTTTCCCATTCTTTCCCCAAGCCGCCCTCCGCCACCGCTACACCCATCTCCACCGTCGTCTCCTCTCTCCACCCGTCCGCTGCCGCTCCCCAAAACTGCCACCAATTTCCGTCGGAGCACCACCCGATCTGTGGTCAACATTTAAAACCCACCCAGTAAGCCTCGTGCTTCCTCACACTTCAACAATGGCGGCCACCAAAGCAGTAGTCTCAGCCAGCAACATTATCACCATTTCTGTTAGACTAAATCAGACTCCTGATTAGATTATGATTTATTCTGCTTAGAGTTCTTTCCTTATTATACCTCTATTGTATTCTCTATATATTCAGTTATCAATAATACAATTAATCACGGCAAATCATTCTATCATGGTATCAGAGCAAACCTGATACTAACCCTCCTCTCTTTCGGCCGCAGCCTTTATTTTTTCTGCCGCCGAAATCCCTTGTCTGCTCGCATTAAACAAAACTTGTCTGCTCTGCTTCTCTTGTCATAAATATACATCCCATCTCCTGTCAAACACGTTGATCCCATCCGCAGTCTGCTCACATTTTGTTTTGTCTGCACATTCAACATTCAACAAGATTCCCTGCTTTCTCTGCTCACATTAAACATTAAACAAGTCTTTGTCCAACTTGTTTATTGGCTTGTTCTTACATCCCATCCGAAAATTTCCGAAAATTTATTCTTTTTGTTTTCTCCAGACAATTTTCACCCAGTCAATTTTTGTGTAATTTTTGGTCCTTTGCTATGGTTTATTCGGGCCCTATATCTCAGGAAGATTGCTCCACTAATTGGATTGCGGACAAGGAGTTGTTTCAGGCCAGTTTGAATGGTCCCAATTGTCATTCTTCGTCACAACAGTGGATTGTTGATTCAGGTGCTACATCTCATATCACTGCTCACACCAGTCATCTTGATCAGGTACAACGTTATCGTGGTTCTGATTCTATTCTTGTTGGAAATGGTGAATCATTATCTATTTCTCACATCGGCCAATGTCATTTATCTGGTTTCTCTGTTAATGATGTCCTTGTGGTCCCTAAGATTACTAGAAGTTTATTGTCCATTAGTAAGCTTACTCGTGATCTACCTGTCCGTGTTATATTTGATGCCGATGCATTTTCCATTGAGAACAAGCTTACAGGGGTGATGATTGGTAAAGGTCGTCATAGGTCTGGTCTCTATTTTCTTGAGACTGGTGATTCCAGTTTTTTAGGCGAACTACGCTCTACAAAGCTTCATGCTTCTTTTGAGCAGTGGCACTCTCGCCTCGGTCATGTGTCTCATGATACTATTCAGTTATTGAATCGACGGGGCCTTATTTCTGTCACTTCTGCTATGCCTGCATCTGTCAGTTGCTCTCCTTGTCAGATGGCCAAGAGTAGCCGCTTGCCCTTTTCCACTAGTGACAAGCGTGCTACTGGTTTATTGGATAAAGTACATTGTGATTTGTGGGGACCAGCTCCTGTTTTATCTGTCGGTGGTTTCTCTTATTATGCCGTTTTCATTGATGATTTCTCACGATTCACATGGTTTCTTCCAATGCGGCATAAGTTGGATTTCTATGACACTTTTATCCAGTTTCAGAAATTCGTTGAGAATCAGTTTTCTGCTAGGGTAAAAATTTTTCAGACCGATGGTGGCACCGAGTTTACTAATCACCGACTTCAGGCTCATCTCATATCATGTGGCATTCATCATCAGATGTCCTCTCCTTATACACCTGCTCAGAATGGCCGGGCCGAGCGGAAGCATCGTCACATCACAGAGACTGGTCTTGCCATGCTTTTTCACTCTTCTGTGCCGCACTATTATTGGGTTGAAGCTTTCTCCTCTGCGGTTTACATTATTAACCGTCTGCCTAGTTCAGTTATGAGTGGCAAATCACCTTTTGAGGTTGTCTTTGGTCATGTGCCTGACTATACCCTCTTTCACCCGTTTGGTTGTCGTGCATTTCCATGTCTGCGTGCCACTGCTATTGATAAGTTTGCACCCCGATCCATTCCCTATGTTTTTATTGGCTATAGCCCTCGTCACAAGGGCTTTCAGTGTCTCGACCAGACGTCTGGGCGCATCTATATCTCTCGCCATGTTCGTTTTGATGAAACTTTCTTCCCTTATGTCTCCGCTTCCACGGACAGTCGTTCGATTTCAGATCTGGAGATTTCATCATTTTTTGATGGAACTATTACTTCATCAATTGGGGCCACTACGCCTGTGTCTGTGCCTGCTGCCCCTCCTTCCCCACCATCTTCCATCTGGACGGCCGACCCTGACCCGGCTCCTCGCCAAACGCCCACCATTTCTCAGCCGCTGGTCAGCACTCCTCCGCCACCGTCTCGGCCACCGGGCACCCCGTCTCAGCCTGTATCGGCTATTCTTTCTCCGGTGACTTCCGACGGCCACTCTCCGGTCAGCACAGCTCGATCTTCCTCCGTATCATCAGCTGGTTCGACTCCTCCAGATTCGCCGCCCCAGCTTCGTACTCATCGGATGGCCACTCGGTCTTCTACTGGTGCCATTCAGCGGCGAGATTATTCGGATATTATTGCTCATGGTCTCACTGCTGCACTCCTCTCTCAGAAAGAGCCCACTGATTATCGCTCTGCCCTTCAGGATCCAGCCTGGGTTTCCGCCATGGATGATGAGATGGATGCTCTTCGTGGTCAGCACACTTGGGATTTGGTGCCTCGACCTTCGAATGTCAATATTGTTGGCTCCAAATGGGTCTATAGGCTCAAGTACCGACCAGATGGCACTATTGAGCGTCACAAAGCTAGACTTGTGGCGCAGGGTTTCTCGCAGATTCCGGGTTTTGATTTTGACCACACTTTCAGTCCTGTGGTCAAAGCCTCCACTGTTAGGACGGTTCTCGCTATAGCCACTATGCGTTCCTGGCCACTTCATCAGTTGGATGTCAAGAACGCTTTTCTTAATGGTGTTCTTGATGTTCCAGTCTACATGAAGCAGCCCGTTGGTTATCAGGATTCTGTTCACCCAGACTATGTTTGTCGTTTGCGAAAGGCCATTTATGGTCTTAAGCAGGCTCCCCGGGCTTGGTTCCAGCGTTTCAGCAGTTATCTGACCCAGCTTGGTTTTCGGTGCAGCTCAGCTGATACTTCTTTGTTTGTCCTTTCGAGAGGGTCGTCGTTACTGTACCTACTTGTGTATGTGGACGATATCATTCTTACAGGCAATGACTCGACTCTTCTTCGTCAGTTCATTGATAGGACACACAGAGAGTTTGCGATCAAGGATCTCGGTGCTCTTCATTATTTTCTTGGTCTTGAAGTTTCGCCTACCTCCTCGGGATTACTGCTTGGCCAAGCAAAGTATGCTCGGGATATTTTGAATCGGGCTGGTATGTCTGACGCGGTACCTGTTTCTACTCCATTTCTTGCTGGTTCTCAGCTTCACAGCTCCACCAGTCCTCCATTTCGGGATCCTACACTTTATCGTTCTCTTGTTGGTGCTCTCCAGTATCTCACCATCTCTCGCCCGGATTTGGCATTCTCGGTCAACACGGTGAGTCAGTATCTTCAGGATCCCAGAGATGACCATTTTGCTGCCGTGACTCGGATTTTGCGGTATGTTCGTGGCACACTTCATTTTGGTCTCCAATTTTGTTCTGCTAGTACTCCTGATGTGCTAGGATACTCTGATGCTGATTGGGCTCGCTGTCTGGAGACTCGTCGGTCCACTTATGGTTATGCGGTTTTTCTTGGTGGGAATCTGGTTTCTTGGAGTGCCAAGAAACAACCCACTGTTTCCCGCTCTAGCACTGAGTCTGAATACCGTGCTCTCGCCAACACTGCCTCAGAAGTGGTTTGGCTCACTCATTTGCTTCGTGATCTTCGGGTTCCACTTTCTGGTTCTCCCCTGTTGTTATGCGACAACAGTAGTGCTATCTTCTTGGCTCAGAATCCAGTGGCGCACAAGCGGGCGAAGCACATTGACATCGACTATCATTTTGTTCGTGAGTTGGTGACATCCGGAAAGCTGCGCGTTGCTCATGTTCCGACTTCTCTTCAGATTGCGGACATTTTCACCAAGGGGCTCTCTCGTCCGCTGTTCGAGTTCTTCAGATCCAAGCTGTGCGTCGGCGAGCATCCGACGCTTCGCTTGAGGGGGGGTGTTAGACTAAATCAGACTCCTGATTAGATTATGATTTATTCTGCTTAGAGTTCTTTCCTTATTATAACCTCTATTGTATTCTCTATATATTCAGTTATCAATAATAGAATTAATCACGGCAAATCATTCTATCAATTTCCCTCTCGCGGAAAGCCCCATTGCGAGCCCCCGGTAACAATCTCACCCTCCGCCTCAATTAAAGTAGTAAAAATAGGCGGTTGTTTACCTGCAAGGCTATCTACAACCCGCAAGTTCAGGTCAAAGAAGAAGACCAGCTTGAAACCCTCGACTACAGAGTGTTTATCCTTGATAGTTCTGGCAAAAAGGTGCCAACTTTGTGCATTACTTGTCGATTCGAGCGGTTATTAGATGTGGGTTCTTGCTGATTTCGTGTTGGGGTGGATCTTTAGGGAGATGATTGCTTTGGTACTGAAATTGTTGTTCTGAACTGGTGTTATGGATTATGTTGTTGATTGGTGTACAGATAACTTTCATTCAGAAATTTGCCCAGATTCTGCTTTTAAGGTTGCTTTTTGCCCCCAATATGTTTGTGGAATCTAATTATACTTTTATAACAATCTGGCAGTTTTGGGGAGCGGTGGAAATTGTGGCAGTTTTGGGGAGCGGCGGCGGAGGGCTGCTGAGGAGTGGAGAGAGGAGATGACGGTAGGGATGGTATTTTTTAAAAATAAATCCACCAAAAGTGAGGGGTGTATACTAGACTCCCCAAGCTAAAAATGAATTGCAAAATAATAGTACGAAGACTTGTACGTGAGAAAGAGCTAGAAGAGGAAAACTACCGTTGTGAAAATTCATACCTTCTGTCAGCATCCTCATGTCCCTTAATCCCTGACAGAAGTATGTCCCTAAATTCCTTTTAGAAGTCTATTATGGTCCACTATTTTACTACCTCCACCCCCAGTGTTAACAGTAAGTGATGGCCTCCCATAATATCTCCTCGCAAACCTATTCATTAGAAAAGGTTTACTAAGATCAGATCAGAACCTAAATGAAAGCAGGTTCGTGAGTATACTTGGATCACCATCATGTTAATGTTGCAGATTGGACAACAGCTGCATGTTGAAAGTAAGGCAGCACACTTGATGGTGAAGATGTATTTGTAGCTTCTATCATAACAGCAGTCCTCCAGAGCTCCATTTGTTTGTGATGTACTTGTCATAAAAACAACAAACCAGAGCAGTACCCCAAACAACAGCTACAAGCATAGAAAGATTCATGAATATCTAACAAAAGGGTAACTCATAGCATCAAAATTTATGATCCCTCTAATATTTTTTGGCGAGCTGGAAAGATCAAAAAAGGAGTTTACCTTGTTAGAGCTAGCTATTTTTGCCAGATTATCTACTACACTATTGCCCTCCCTGAATATATGAACAATTGAGGCATGTCACATGTCAATGAGTCTCCATTTTTGCTTAACAATGATGATATATCTCCATAGGACTCTAAACTCTCTTCTGATCATCTTGACCAGGAGAAGAGAGTCACATTCTATTTCCAGATTAAAGCATTCATGTTCTAGAGCCAAGTCCAAACCAAGCTTTAAGCCCTCCATCTCAACCATCAATGTAGAACAGGATCATAAAAACTTAGCAGAGGCACAAATTAGTTTGCCTTGTGAATACCTTACAATAGCTCTTGCAACAGAATCTCCATTACTAAGTACTGATCCATCAGTATTTAGTTTGAAGATTCTTGGGGGTCCATGTAATGACTCTTGCTAAAATGTTGTTTTTAGAACTAGCTTTCTTAAATAACAGAACTGGGAATCTAGAAGAAATACTCCACTTAAGATCAGGTTTATGAGCCATGAAGGTCCAGGAATTGGCTCAGAATTTTCCTGAATATTAGATTAGTGTCTAGTTTGATGCCTTCAAATTAAACCTATTTCTTGCACACCATATAAACCAGACAACAATGCAAGGTAAAATCCTGATAAGACTTAGCAGATAAGCAGATTTATGCTGAACATTCCAATAAAAATGGAATCTGTCCTAGAGGGTATTAAAGTGTTTTGCTTGAATGCTAAACACGTTGTGAAGATGATGAGTTACTTTACAGGAGTTGAAAATATGATGCAAGTTTCCATTATCAGTATCATAGAACATGCATTTAGAGGTCAAATGGAAGTTGAAATCCTCTAGGATGTCAGGTAGAGGTACTAATCTGTTCAATAATTTCCAAGAGAAGAGATTGATCTTTTTTTGGAAGCAGTTTAGACATCTCTTGTTGCCATAGTTAGTTCATATGAAGTCTTAATTTAGAAAGCATCATTTTCAACAGGTTTCCATATGAGGAGATCAGAATATTCAGGAGAGAGAGCTGTATCTTTCAGACCATCAATAACATGAGAGGGTAAACCTGATGTTAAGGCTTCACAGAAATCATTCTGGTTTTCATGGAAATCACTTATTGATGCATCTGCATAAGGTATGTCATTTGGAGAGGTCTGTAGTTAAATAAGGGTCCAAAAGAAGACCAATTAGAATCCCAAAAAGAAACCTCACCCTTTCCGATCAGTATACTATAATTATTTAAGGCCAAATCATAAACTTGGATAATTCTTTTCCATGTTTTTGAACTTTTCAGATACTCAAGGAAACTCCACATGAATTGAGACCATAAAGATTGGCCTTGTTGAAGTTTTCACCACAATTTAAGAGAGAAAACATAAAAAAGAAAGAGTAAAAATTGAGATGGTGTTAGCGGTGGCGGAGGGCGGCTTGAGGAAAGAATAGAAAAAAGCATATAAAAGATTGAAAAATGGAAAGCATGAGCCACCGCCGGTGAAAAAAAAAAGAAAATGAAAATGAAAGAGAAAGAGAAAAGAAAAAGGAAATGGGAAAAGGGAAAAGTCAAATTTTCCCTTAAAAATTGGTGTTTTGACCTAATTTAACGGTTTGACCTGACGGAATGGTCACAATTCACCACTTGTGTAAGTTCAGGGGTCAAAAGTATTGGAAAAAAATTTGAGGGCCAAACGTGAACAATGGTAATAGTTGAAGGGTCACAGAAGTCGTTTGCTCTACTAAATCTATAGTAATTCTATTATGGTAAGATACTTATTCCAACATGTAATATGCATATTCTATTATGGTAAGATACTTATTCCAACATGTAATATGCATATTTATCCCAACATGATTGAGAGAACTTCAAGGAATCAACTCCTATGAATACCACAGTAAGCCCCCATTCTATTTATTATATTCTCTATATTCGGGCAAACACTTTGGCGTGACTTTAGCATCAGAGAGTCTTTAGCCTGTCATCCCAAGAGCTTTATTTGTAGGTTCCCGCGTTGAGGAGTAAAATTTGGCAATCAATCCGTGTTCGACACACATCAATTGACACGTCACGTGGGACCCAAATGTCAACAACCGTACACCTTGTGCAATGGGGCCCTCAAAGAAAATTGTACGCAAAAGTTAATCGCAAGTATCCCCCAACAGTGTTGACAGAGGAGAGTCATTTCATTAGACTATAGTCCACCACCAAGACTTAATCCACCAATAATGACTGATCCACCGTCAACAGATGTCCCCTTTCCCACAATTGATCCATAAGATGCCCAGTCCCAAAGCTACGACGATACCACCTACTAACATAGTTACGACCAGAAGAATAATTGTGCCTATCACATGCTTATCCTCTAATTTATCCTTTCCACGAAGCAAACGATGCACTTGGTCAACTTGTTTCAACATAATAACACCCATCCACTCATTTTCTCGAAACTTCCTACCAAAAACTTCCGCCATTCTCCTTTTCGCAACATAACATCCATTGGTTCTTTCTTTAATCTTTGGATCTTAAAACCTTGCTTAAACAGATGAACATCATAATCATTTAATGATGAAAAATTATGCTCTAAGCATGCTCTCCACCCTAACTCAAACCCAATAAACCTTAACATAATGACTCTCATACGACCCTCGGCTTCATTAGCCACCCCTTAGACTTAGATGAAACCCATGAACCCTTATAAATTTATAAGAGTCATGGAATTGATCTACATCCAGTATACAAGCTCTCCCAACTTTAGTTAGGTTGCCATAAGAATCACCATTAGGATATACATTTTCATAGCCCGACCAATAATAGCCATCTCCAACCCAAACCTTTTGAGGAAACCCAATCGCCAAAACCATATCTGGAGGAAACATATCAGGTAAAGAACTCCCTATAGAGTCATTCCCTACCTATAAAACATACAATCACTTGTTAAAAAAACTACACAACATCGTTAAAGGAGCTATTATTTAGTAAAATAATATTTACATAGAATACTAATACATCAAACATAGATATCCTACCTTAAGACTAGTCACCTCATCATGCTAGTAGAATTACCAAGCAAACCCCCTCCCTCGCCCACTTCAATTACACTAGCACCATAAGCCTTGGTCGCAGTGTCAGACCACAATTCCTCGATGACCTTTCTAGGCTCAATAAGAGTTGCACAACGGTCAACCTCACAACCCTACATCTCTCTCATAGAAGGCAATTGACCCATCCTATCTAGCTCCATAATACCCTTTCCATTTTCCAACGCCTCCTCTAAGACGTACCCATCTCCCAATCTAGCTATTTCTAGTTCTGGATTCTGCTCGTAAAGGTAAAACATATCCCCACGCCTCCCAACCTCAGCCATCTTCACGTAGATATCCCCGAGTAATCCTCGAAAATCCTACGTGGACACTAGCTTATCAACCAACACATGAGGATAATTCGGAAAACCAGGACATCTTGCTTTAGAGCCCTAAGCTCACCACGCAAAGCGGAGTTGACAGCGTCCTTCTCTTCACAGAGGACACGCAACATGGCCAACTCAATTTCCATTTCATTACTCATCGTCTCTCTCTCTCTCTCTTTTCCAGCGACGGTTCAAGCAGCTCCAACTTCCTCCTATACTCTTTCACCTTACCTATATATTCAACAAGACGTTGGGAGGTATCAGTCAGGACGTCACCCATCTACATATTTATACTCACGTTAACACAATAGGAAACAAAAACACAAAGAAACTATTAGGAAAAAAAACATACTTGGAAGATCAATCACATTAGCGAACCTATGAAAATCAATCGCACTCTCTCACAATAAATTTTTCGATATTCACAACCGAGGCACCATCCTCTGATCCCATCACCTTCGAGGGACCTTCACCATATACCTCACATCCATTGGATTTGTGCTTCGTGGTGCCAATACTCCTTCAACATGCTTCATCGAAATGATGATATATGTGTGATGCAATAACCTTCATATCAGTGTTCTCATGACGATCGTTAGATGCACTCACATCCGGGTTATTAGACGGTGACCCTGACAGGCTGTAAAACTTCAAAGCTACAAAAAATAGGGAGATACATTAGTAACCCACGTATTAATAAACCAACAGACGTTGAAGACGAGTAGAGAATCATACCTCGCAATCAATTCCTTCATAGAGCTCATGCCCTTCTTCCATTTTGATTCCCTACTCATTGGCACATAGTCATTCCATACTGGCATTAAGACACATAACATACATAAACATATCCTCCCAATCATCACAGTCGTCAGGAACTTCATACACAAGATTAATCTTTGTCATTTAAGGTTAAAAGTCACCCAAGACTCAGCCACGTCCACCTTGCAAATGTGATAAAATGTACAAAATAGCTCCACACTAAAAACTTTCTTTGCCTTATGGCACACATGCTCAAAGCCAACTAGTATGGCCACCCCATAAGGATGCAACTGAGCAAGAGCGACCCATAAGCCTCCAACATGATCATAAAGTAATATGGGACAGGCAAGGTTAGGTCATACTGCAACTGGTACTCATACACACCAAACATACCAGGTGGTGGCCTCATCACCACATCGCAAGCACGGGGACCCTGATCTCACAATTAGATACAAATAGTATACTACTACAAACTACTCCTGTCATCATTGAATGTTATAGATAATGAAGTAAAAAATGTGCGAGTCTATCTATATTCGCTTTCAACAATTTAGAAACTGAGCACGTTACTCAGAGTGATTCTTTAATAACTGGTAAATACACTGTTGTTAACCGCACCCTTAATGCTTATTTTATATTTCAAACTTACCCCTAAACTCTCGGGTCACTAACAACTGCTGCCCAAAAAAAGAGATAAATTAAAGGCTTAGATGCATATCCCCATATATCTTTACCCGGGGAGCATATACTCACTTCGCCTTGTCATTACAACTTCACAAAGCAATTAAATCAGTTTTACTAACCCAACTCATGGTTAAATTTTTCTCGTTCAAGTAAAAATCATTCTAGCTTAGTTCACCATGACGCCTTAGCTAGGGGGATTATGGTATACACCCCCACAAACCAAGCGAAGTCTAAATCCAAAGTTAACATCTCACGTCAGCGGACCAAAGCAACGAACACAAAGAGAAGCCCACGGAGTGCGGGGCACACCTCACCTCGAGAAGGAAGATGATCAATACCCACGATGATCATCTTAACAAAACCACAATCCAGCACCAAAAGGAGCACAACATGGACCATGATCACATGACTCATTTACTATAAATGCAGACCAAGGATAATGAAAGAGGTAATGACATTTTTCACTATAAATAATGGACACAAGCTAAAACTGACTTGAGCGCCAGAGCTTAGTCCCAGGAACTCCCCGAGACCTTATTTGCAGGTATACGAGATGATCAAGCCAACTCGCGCCGACCCCGGGGATTATGGTCACCCAGAAGGAATTCCCCACATCACTTTTCTTTAGAGAAGGTCAAGTTAATCTTTCGGAGAATCTCATCTTGAGACACTCACTTGTCGATTCAAGAAAAAGTAATAGAGACTCACAAATATGCATGGGCTCAATTAAAAATTTGTTTGATCAATGATTAACACGCCATACCGAATCTATAATTGCGACTGTAGCATTGGAGATGAAAATTCAATAAGATCATCTATCAATTTACTTTGTCTACATTATATTGAAGTTCCAATTAAAACATGCTACATGACAAAAGAAACCCTCAAAACTGACAGGAATATTTCACTGGAGATGGCATTAAATTGGAGATTCTTTGTGGGTTGAAGATTTATTAATATGATGTGTCAATTGTCTTAGAGCCTATCTCTTAAAAGATAATCTTTCCCTAAGCTATGGAAAAATCAGGGACTCAAGTGCAATTTTACCACAAAAAGATGAAAAATTTGCGGGTTAAAGCAATTAAAATTTGGGTCAAATTGGGGTTATAAGCTATTTGGGAAAACTCACACGCATATTTGAGTTTTGGTTAGAAACTTTGCATATTGACTTATACCAAAGTGACTAATTTATTTATAATCACACATTGGGAACCCTATAAACTAAGGATGGCAATAGGGCAGGACATGTACGAATTATGGTATCTCCATAATCATGTCCACCTAAAATTTTCATACATATCACCCATAGCGGGTACAACATTCAAATGTATCCCAACCCATCGGGTATTATATAAAATTCACTCATGCCCCATTACCCACTTGGGTCCCCCCATCAACTTCAAAGTCATTGTACTCATCCCACTTTTATTTCCAAGTACACATAAAATCTACTTTATTTTAATATTATATAAAATTCACCACTGCCACATTACCCACTTGGATCCCCCTACCAACTTCAAAGTCATTGTACACATCCCACTTTTATTTCCAAGTACACATAAAATCTAATTTATTTTAATAATTTTAGTTTTAATATTGAAATTTTAAAATGTAATTACATGAAATATTATAGGTAAAATATGTGCATTATGGATAAATAATAAAATTTTAATATACTAAATTAGTGGGTATATAAAGGGTTTGGTGGGGCAGATCGTGGATGTGGTGGTTGTGAACTAATCAATCGGTATACGGTATCCTGGAGATATGGGCTCTATTTGGTAGGGCTTATAAGTTGCTTTGCTTACAAGTTCATCCTTTTTTTGTGTTTGGTAACTTGTAAATTAAATGCTTTAAAAAAATAGAAGCTGATTTTAAGGAAAAAACAGAAGTTAGGGTGGACCAACTTATAAAAAAAACCATGATTTCTTTAATAATTTTTCCATAATTTCTGCACACACCTTTGCATCCTCCACCCACTCTCCACAATAAACATATCACGACATCTCTACTGTGTTCGTTGGTCAGTTTTCTCTATCGTCCTCGTCTCTTCCCCTGGTTTTCTCCACCTTCCTTTGTATCTTCTCATCGCGGTAAGTTTTCTCCGTTTTCTCCTCTTTTTCTATTGCATCAATTAGGCTTGTATTTATCGAGTTCAATTTGGGTTTTCATAAAGTTGATTGATTGTTAATCAGGGGTGGATATGATTTAAAAAATAGTTTCTTTTGCGTTTATCGAATGTACATGTCATGTTCTGAGACATGTCATGGTGTAATTGACTCTTATTTAAGCAATTAGTTTGCAATTTAGGCAATCAATATGCTGCTTTAATTTATTTCCTATAGTAGTGCATTTATGTGTTACCCAATTTGGTGAAAGCAATGCAACTGCTCAGTTACTAAATTTGTATTCAGTAACCATTTTGTTGAATTTGCTGCTAACCACATTAGTTTATGGCTGCTCAGTTACTATTTTTTTTCTCTTGTTGAATGGTTCTATCTTGCTGAAATATTTGTTGATTTTTTTGTTGCTAATGTGGGTTAGCTGCTACAAATATTTCTACTCTCCTTTGTGCCAAGAGGATTGCTAATGAGGCATTGTGCTGCGTGGATAAACATGCAATGTTGGTGATATAGTTAGGCTTTGTTTCGATGCAATTATATATAAATCAAAGGTTTGTTTCAATATGGAAATTAATGCTCAGTTGGTGATGTAGTTAGGCTCAGTTGGTGATATAGTTAGGCTTAGCATTTTCTCACGAACTCACATATTTATCAAACTATGTTTGAGAGAAACTTAGCAGCATATTAAAAAGCTTCATAGCTAATATAAGAAGTTGATACCATTGTTCAACATAAAGATACCATTGCTCACTTAGCTTTTGAAAAGTTTTACTTAGCAGCATATTGATACCATTGTTTAGGTTTGTATAAACGTAAAGATTTATTCGGTTATAACTTATTAATATCATTGTCTATCTTAGTATGCACCTTATTATATGATTACAACATACTAAGTGTTAATATGATTACAACATATTATTCAAGTTTATCGAATGAACTTATTATATGAAGCATGGCTAGCATTTGCAACTCTTGATTATATGAATTACTCTCATGATTTTATAATTTGGCCTTTGTTTAGAAGTTGTGCTTTGTAAGAGTTGATACCATAGTTTGGCCTTTGTTCATCCAAAAATCTTAAATATATGAGGTACTTAGCTAATATTATAGTTTACACTTTGTCCATAATTTGTGTTTTGTAGGAATGATTTTTTTGAAGTACTCGATTGTTGTTCAAAATATGTACTCTGTAGGAATGATTACTTTGAAGTATTTAGTTGTACTTTAGAATATGATATAAATAAATTCATTTTTTGCTTGTTTTTTTAAATGTGTAGATGAGCTCAGCAATTTGGAAAAACACTGTAATAGATGTATTTTGTGACTTGTGAGTCAAAGAGGTTGAAAAACATAGTCATCCAAATACCCATTTTAACAGAGAGGGATGGGAAAACATGGTGAATGACTTCTTTAAAGAAACTGGTTTGAATTACATAGAAAGCAACTTAAATGTAAATAGGATTCACTTAAAGAGCATTGGAAAGTATGGAAGGATTTAAAAGGGAAACCGACCGGGCTTGGATGGGATCATACGCTCTAGACAATTGATGCATCAGAGGAGTGGTAGGTGGAAAAATTAAGGTACACAAAATATTCCTTTGTATAAATTGGAATTCCATATAATAAGCATCGTGTTTTGAAAAGAATTTCCGTTCAATGATACAGGAGAATAAGGAATATGCAAAGTTAAGAAAAAAAAACATCTCGCCAGCTCTAGAAGAGAAATTGGATAGAATGTTTAAGGGAACTTCAACCACACGATTGAATGCGTACATACCTGGGGCATTTGTACCGTTGCCTAAAAGTCCAGTTCAAGTAGACAATGAGGATGATGTTGGAGAGAGGTACAATTCAGATGATACAGTTCAATCTTCTAAAAGAAGAAAGAAAAATGGAAAAGACAAAGAAGCTTCCTCAAAACGTGGAAAGGTCGGAAGTCCTGCTCTATTAGCACATAAAATTGACCAAATGTGTAAGGCTTTTGAGAGCATGTGTAAGAGTGTGGGAACTTCTGATGATACTAGTATTGATGTTGTGATGAAGGCTGTCCGATCTTTGCCTAGGTGTGAGCAAGGCACTGGGTTATTTTTCTTTGCATCCCGATTGTTCTTGTAAAAAGAGAAGAGGGAGATGTTTTGCTCTATACAAGGTGATGAAATGTAGTTACAGTACCTAAAATATGAGGCAGGAAATTAATTTATTGTTTATACCATTCCTTTTCTGATTTTTTTTTAAAAAATCAGTTTCAGTTAGACTCTAGTTGAACATGTTTTGGTTTAACTATATTTTTTTTTGTCGTGAATGTGATGGATACTTTGTGTATTTTTTGTCTTCATTGTGATGAAGTTACAGTACCTAAACGCTGCTAGATGAAATGTCAGAATTTTCATATTAAGATTGATGTAATGAAATGGAATTTACAAATTTAAATCAGCAAAATTTTGTATTTGTTAACACATTGTAATTTATTTTTGTAGGTTTGATTGATACATGAAATGTCATAAACAAACGATAGTGAAGATGAAATAGAGATGATTATACAAGTGACTACTCTCATTGTTCAGTATTATCATGAGAGTTATGCTGGTAAAAATCCTTGCATGACATCAAGTCAAACAGGTAATATATGGTTAATGGAAGTTTTACAAGGCCATCCGATCTGATGCTACATTGAATTTAGATAGCATAAAGAGATTTTTTATCGCTTATGTCATGACCTGGAGACTGAATATGGTGTGTTGGGTTCAAATAAAATAAATCATATTGAAATTGTGGCATTAGTGCTTCATATTTTAAGTCAGGGGTATGGATTTAGAGGAGCATCTATACAGTTTCAATACTCTAAAGAAACCCTTAGTAGATATTTTGTAGAAGCAATAAACATATTGTGTTTATGTGGTGATAAAATGATCAAACTGTTGGATCCAGAGTCTAGGAACATTTCTCCGGAGATACTTACAGATAAGAGATACATGCCACACTTTAAGGTAATATTAATCATTTTGTTCCTGTTGTTATTATAAAATTTATTTAACTATTTATATAAGATACATATATTTTCTTTACTTTCAGGATTGTATAGGTGCTATTGATGGAGTGCATATTACCGCTTGAATATCCTTATAAAACAACACTTTCAACAGTATAGAGGGCGAGAAACTGCAAATGAGAATGAATATTCAACCACAAACATTCTTCTCTTAGAGGTGTCATAGAGCGCACATTTGGTGCTTGGAAAAGGAAATGACATATTCTAAAAAATTTGGGAGGTTACTCGTTTGTGAAGAAAGTGAAGATTACCATTGCAACCATGACACTTCATAATTATATTCGAAGATATGCCGATTATGATAAACATTTTGACATTGACGAAGATTTAACATATTCGGTGATACAATGGATGAGAATGATGTAGAAGAAGCAAATAATCGTCAAGGGTCACATGGATGTGTTAAGAAATGAAATTGCTCAAAGTTTAATGAGACCACATCGTGGTGGACGTGTTTAGGGTTATTTCATCTACCCCCTCTGTCCTAGAATAAACTGCATACTTTTCATTTTAGGTTGTCCCTAATTAAATTGCAATGGGTCAGAACTTTCCAAATCAACCCATTTGACTTGCATGAAATGTCAAATTTTCCCCTGTAACTTTAATTATTTACATCCTTAATGGCTAATTAATTAGGGAAAGAAATATTCATAGCATAAATCACAAGGCTCCATTTATTCTTCCAATGCTCCATTATTGCTATCTAACGCTTTACTTTCCTCTCTCCATAACACTCTCAAATTTCATTCTCTCTTCGTTTCTCTCTCAAATTCCATTCACTCTTCATTTCTCTCCCAACTTCTCAAACCCTAGCAGCCGCTCTCTTTCTTTTTGCGTGTTTCACGAATCTAGCAACCGGCATGTACATATTTGTTGTTGTAACGTGTTTTTAATTTGTGTTTTTCATGTTCATCCCAGATTTTTGCATCCTGATTAGGGTTTTGATAGGCAGTTTGGGGGTTTTAAAGAAAACATCATGTTCTTTGTTTCGTTATGTTCATCATGATTTTTTCTGTCCCGATTAGGATTTTGATGGATAATTCGAGATTTTTTAAAGAAAACTTCGTGTTCTTCATTTATTTCTTTCGATTTGTTTCAGTTTTTTCTATTTTACCGGTTAAATTTGCTCAGATTCTTCCATTTTTGGGGTTTAAAACTGCTTGTGTATGATGATTTTTCCATTTGCTAGGTTCTTAAACTCGAGTTCCATGTTGTTTGTGTGATTTTGCTTGTACGTTGATACTCGTACCAGATCTGTATTTTTCGTGTTCTGTTCAAAGAAAATTTTGGTTCTAATGTTCATTTCTCTGTGTTGTTTTTTCGGTTCTAATTTCTAGTTCTAGTGTTATGTTCATGGAAATTTTTGGTTCTAATGTAACTTGTGTTGTTTTTGCTGTCTTCTTCTTATTATTGTTGAACTGTAACAATTCTGTGTGTTCTGTTTCCACAGCAACGCCGCCTCGATGTGTTGTTGAGTGCTAACTGATAGTGTGTGTTAATCTATGCAGGTTCAAAGAGCAGATTTTTTACTTTTGTAGAGTTAGATCTTGTGTTGTAATAAATGCTCATTTTTAGACTTGTGGTTGTAATTTTTGAACTAGACTATACTGTAGATGAAAGTGTAAATTGGGCTCCAAAACCTAATTTTGGAGCCAAAAATTAACTTTGAATGGAATTTCTAGGGCTTAATAATGATTTAAATACACTTTTATCCCATTTCCCGATTTACCATTCATTGTGTACCTTTTCAGCTTTTTCAGAATTTCACTCAGATTTTTGGATTCAAATCAATCATTTTCCACTGTTGAATTTTCCAACTATTTTTCTCTTTCTTGTAATTTATTTTGGGATGGAACAAGTATGTGAAATTGAGAATAACATTTTTTTTGTTAACATTTTTTTGTTAACAGTATAGTTTCCTCTCCTTTAATAGTGGCACATCATTTTTTGTGTTAGAATTTAGGAAATGCTAAATGAGTGGATGAAATTGAATTGAAAGAAGAAAAAGTAAAATGAGTGGATGTAATAACCTTAAACTTGCCATAAATAGAAAATGCCAATATAAAAGAAACACCTCAAATTAGAAAGTGTGTCACTATTAAAGAAACGGAGGGAATACTCGATTTGCAAAAGGATATTCAAGACTTGTACTTAGTAGCACTCTTGTTTCTCCTTTATCAGTACTTGATGTACGTAATGCGTTCGTCATGTACTGCCTTCGAGTTTGAATGTTCATTGACTACATAATATTTATGCTGAACTTATGCATACTAAACTTTTTGGGAAATTTACTGTACCTACGTATATTGGCGAAATTTCTATTGGCAAAAAAATTACTGTACCTACGTGCGAAAAAATTACTGTATAGGTGCGAAACACGCACTTCCCTGTTCTTTCTGTTTTGAGCTGATAACGGTCATCTTCAACTGCTTTCTCTCGACCATTCATGGCGGCGGTACTATTGGCAAGTCTTTCCTCCAAGCTTTAGGTAGTCGTCCTCCTCCACTTAATGTCTCCCTGCCATCGAACCCTGAAATCATCCCGAAAACTCACTACAAGGGAGACATAGCCTATCTGGTTAGTCGAAGAGATGCAGAAACTCTAGCCTCCCACTACCAGAATGCCTTAGTTGGGAAATTTGGAAGAGGCAAACCATCGATGGCCGTCCTTAATGAGGCTTTCAGATCAGTCGGATTCAAAGGTAATTTTCAGTTAGGTTCAATTGATTTCAGACATATACTGATTAGATTTCAAGATAAGGAAGACTATCAGCGGCTATGGTTCAAGGGTCAGTGGACCTTCAATCATGCCCTGATGAAGGTACTCAAATGGACCACGGACTTCTCGCCGGAGGTTGAATCCTCCATAGTCCCGGTATGGGTTAATATCCCAGCTGTTCCTATCTTTTTCTATAATTCTACTATGATCCAATCTATGGGAAATCAGATAGGAAATTTCATTAAAATGGATGCAGCTACTGCTGCTTTATCCAGACCTTCTGTTGTGAAGATGTGCGTAGAAATTGACCTTAAAAATAAGCTTCCGGCATTTATTAGGGTTGGAATAGAGGAGGATGGTACTGAGTTTAATGTTGTTAAGCTGCCTCTAGAATTTGAGGATCTGCCTTCATACTGCCATCACTGCAAAGCCATAGGCCATGATGACAATCAGTGTATCCATTTGCATCCTGAATTAAAGAGGCCTAGGACTTATAAGATGATAAAACCAAATCCCTCCCATAAGAATCCAGAAGAAGCTATAGTAGAGTCTCAATCCAAGGACCAACCAATAGGAACTGGAGGTCATGATAATAACAATAATGTTGGGGGTTCTGGGGTTTCTGCTGCTGAGAAAAAGAGAACTCTTTCCTTACAATCTTTCAAATATGTTCCAAAGCATAAAATGATCCCTACCATCGATCCTGAACAAGAGGTGGTTAATGTTAATGAGGTGGAGGAATTGCCTCCTGAAATTGATCTGCCTCGGGTTGATTTCCTGGGGGGAGGTGACAAAGTTGTTCTGACACCAGGTCACCATGAATCCGTGCATTTGGACAAAGTTGCTATTGAGATGGATCAGCCTAAACACTCTCGATCTGTGATGTGTCCATTTTAGGCGCATTATTTAGTAGTATTTAGGATCACTTTTGTGCTCTTTTATTATCGAGAGCTTGTGTTTTACCTTGAAATTCACTTAGGAGAGGTAAAAGCAACTTTGTACTCTTTTACCTCTTTTAAGTGGATTTTGTGTGACAAGGGAAGAACACGGAACCAACGAAGACCGGAAGACATTGAAGACTATACTTTCGAAGACTTTTGGATACTCACTTCGAAGACATGAAGACCGGAGGCCGTTGAAGACCATTTTGGAGCTGTTGAAGACTTGAAGAGTGAGAGGAATGGCTATGAAGAAGACAAAGAAACAATGCAAAAATGTGGCTGCCGCGACACCATCGCGATCCCGTCGCGACACCGTCGCGAGTCGCGACGAACCCCGTCGCGAGTCGCGACCAACGGGTGGCCAGAAATCATTCTTATTTTCTTTGCACTATAAATACCATCTCTTTCCCTCTTCTTCTGCAGCTTTTCCAGCCCGCGTTTTCTCTGGTTTTGGGCGCCAATTTTAGGTTTTTCTTCTTCTTTCTTTTCTTAGCTTTCTCTTAGTTTGATTATGTCTTTTGTTGTTGTTCTAGAGTAGTTCTTGTTCTTGGGAGCAAAGGATTGAAGCTTCCACTTCTATGTATTGAGATTCATTTATATCTATCTATTTGGTGTTTTTGCTATTGTGCATTTATTGTGCTTTGAATGTTAATTGTTGATTGCATTGATGTTGTTGAGAGCTTGATGATATGAATGCTTGTATGAATTGCTAGCTAGGGTTTGGGGGATTTGGGTTAATTTCCCCCCTGTTCTTGTTAGTAATGCATGAGTGTGAATTAGAGCTTTTGATTGTGTTAGTGTGTTGACAATGTGCTAGGCGAATGTGATTGATGTCGAACTCTTCGTCACGTTCGTTTGTGTAGCAAACGAGAGAGTCATATGCTCGCGGATGAATGTGCGTTGCACGTTCATCCAATCTCGTGTAATTGCATGAATTGGTTCAATGCCTAGTCACGGTGTAGTGGTCATAGGCATTGCCAAGCTTGTTGGTCCTTCGTGCTAAATGCCACCAATGACACCTTGAGTCGTGGTCGCGACTCGGGAGCCATTGGTGAGGTTTGACGAGAGATGTCGAACTCACTCTCGCAAACTACGAACTAAGAAGGATAGGAGTTCAGTCTCCACGACAAGTAGTTGAAGTATTGAATAGATGATTTAAACTCATTCTTGAAGCATTTGTTATTTGACGTTTATGTATTCTTGACGGTGTGTTTCACTGCATGTGTGCCATGAGTGGTTTGAGCATAGGGAGTGCTTGTGTGGTTGAATTGCTTAGGTGTAGGAACGTGACGAATTCCGTAGCACCTTTGCATGAAGATCTACGAGCATGAACTTAGAACTCCTTGTGGTGTGTGTGTTGTGGTACTTGCTAGATGGGTGTGTGAGCGTTGGGTCATGAATGCTATATGATGGAATGTGTGAATGATTCGATGAACTACATTAGATGTGGAAGTGGATATCCGTTGCCCCCAAGGCATTTTATCTTTGTAGTTTAAAACCCCTTTTCTTAGTTTCGTTTGATGATTAGCATAGTCACTTGACGTTGCTAGTTATCTTTGTTAACTTAGGAACCAACCAACCAACCAACCCCCCCCCCCTTTACTTGCTTTTATGTGTGTGTAAATATAGTTACTCCTAGCCTAGTATCAACCATTTGCGTGCTTAGACGCTTAGGAAGATCCCTCTTCTCATTGGACGACCCCGATTTGCCACTATCTACCTAGCTGTAGAAAGTTAGCATTGAGGGCTTATAAATTATCTTTTGGCGCGCGGGCGTGACGACCGCCCGCGCCTGTCAATCTGCTCCACCATAATTCATCTCAAAGAAAATCTATGCCAAGGATGACTTGCCTACCAAACGAGGTAAATCTTTCTCACCTTTTAATTCCATCATTGTTGCAAAAAATTTCCTCTTCTCTCAGCAGAAGCAGAGACAGAATAGATTCCTTCCGCTCGCACTCGATGAGGACTCTAGTGCAGAAGATCTGCAATCTACCTTCCCAAACATTGAGGTGGTGGCAAATATTGGTGCTTCCTCAGATGAACTTCAAGTAACTCCTCATGTTGATATTCCTGATTGTCCTGCTTCCCAAGAGAGTAAGGTAGTTTCTTCTATATTACACTCCAAACCTGGCAAAACCAAAAAGGGGGACCAAGTATCAACAGATATCAATCATAGTAATGAGACTTATCTAACTCAGCTGAATACCATCATGACTAGATCAAAAAGCTCAAATAATGTTTCCCTATGAATAGTACATCTCTTAAGGTTAAAATGTTGGTTTGGAATATTCGGGGAATGGATACCTCAATGCTTAGGCTTCAAAACTTGATAACTAGATATAAGTTTGAGCTAGTATGTTTAATTGAACCAATGCATGACAATTTGCAATGTGAATCTTACAGACTTAGGCTAAACTATGACCATTGTATGTTTGCAATGAATGGAAAAATCTGGCTATTTTGGAATTCATGTTTATCTATTACAATGATAAGTGATAATCTGCAATTTCTAGCAGCCTCTTTACATAGTCTTACTGTTAATAAATGTATGGAAGTTTTCTTTGTTTATGGCCTTAGAACCAGGAATGGTAGGAAACATTTATGGTCGGATCTCAGGTCCATCAGTCATTCTCAGGCTATCTTTATAGGTGATTTTAATGCCATTACATCTATAAATGAATACAAAGGTCCATCTACTCCCATAATGGGTAGTATGAGGGACTTTAATGATTTTATAAATGTTGAGGCTTTGCAAGAGATAAATACAGTTAGCAATCTGTTTACATAGAGTAACAATAGGTTAAGAAATCCTACTATTCAACATTTAGATAGAGGACTTTGTACCCCATCTTGGTCAACCAATTTCCCAGACTCCTCTGTTCAAATCCTGAATAGGATCTCTTCAGATCATAATCCTATGCTGCTGTCCATTGGAAGTGACATCTTTCCAACCCTAGGCCATTTAGATTTCTTAACACTTGGTATAAAAGGAAGGATTTTAATGATATCATACTGAAAAACTGGGAGATGCCTATCAATAGATCAGGAATGCTAGGTTTTTATCTTAAAATCATCAGACTGAAAAAAGAGCTTAAAGTTTGGAATAAGGAACAATTTGGGAATGTACATGATAATGTGGTGAGTGCTGAATCTATTCTAGAATCTCAGGAACATATGTATGACCTAAATGCTTCTGTGGAGAATCTAATCAAACTTAAAGAAGCAAAGGCTAAACTGGTTAAAGCTCTTGCAGAACAAAAAAGCTGTTGGAAACATAAGGCCAAAATTAAATGGCTAAAAGAAGGAGATGATAATACAAGCATTTTCCATAATTCGGTAAAGGAGAGAAATTCCAGGCTTAAAATCTCAAAAATCAAAAGCAGTACTGGACTCTGGTTAGATAATAATCAGGACATTGAAAAGGAGGCCATTCGATATTATCAAGAACTTTTAACAGATGATTGTACTCCTGACAGTAGTTTGTTTCAATCTCACTTTCTAAGTCAGATACCTAGTTTAATTACTCAGGAAGAAAATGAGAGATTATTGCAACTGGTCTCATTGTCTGAACTTAGGAACATTGTTCTTAATCTCAATAAGAATAGCACTCCGGGACCAGATGGCTTCACAGCTCAGTTTTTTATTAAATCTTGGAATGTAATCTCAACTGACCTTCTTTCTGCGGTCCAAGATTTTTTGGATGGGAATAACATCCCCAGAGGTATTGGCAGCACATGAATAACAATTATTCCAAAAAAGAAAACCCCTAATTCTTTTGATGACTATAGGCCTGTTAGTCTTTCCAACGTGATAAATAAAATATGTTCAAAAGTGCTAGTGGAAAGATTAAAACCTTTAATGCAAAAATTGATTTCTCCCCACCAAACAGCTTACCTTAAGGGGAGGGACATCTCGGATAATGTCATCTACCTTCAAGAAATGGTTAGATTCCTAAATAAGAAGCAAAGACTGCCTAATTGCATTGTTAAACTAGATCTTAAGAAGGCTTTTGATAGAGTTAGGTGGTCTTTTTTATATAATGTTCTGGTCAAATTTGGTTTTCATCCGAGATTCATCTTTCCAATCATGCAAAACTTGTCACATGCATGGTTCTCCATTTTAATAAATGGTAAGCCTGTTGGATTTTTTCAATCTACAAGGGGAATCAAACAAGGAGATCCCCTCTCACCCTTTTTATTTAACCTTTTCTCTGAGGCTTTTTCTAGGAGCTTAGCATTTATCTTCTTTAATGGTAAGCTGGCATATTACAATCTTCCAGGTAATTCTCCTTCTATCTCTCATCTCTCTTATGCTGATGATACAGTTGTCTTCCTAAGGGGTGGCAAGAACACACTGATTAGGTTTAGAGCATTTCTAGCTAAATTTGAAGAGGTCACAGGTCAAAAGATAAATTACAATAAAAGTGACATCTTCATTGGGAAACATGCCTCTTCCCACTCAGTTAGTAATATAAAAAGGTTGTTAAGAATGAAATTGGGGGCTTTTCCCTTCACATATCTAGGAGTCCCCATTTTCACTGGTAAGGCAAAAAAAATTACTTTCAGCCACTATTTGACAAATTGACAGTAGGATTGGTAGCTGGAAAAACAAATGGCTTTCTTCTAGGGGAAAAATTACACTGATAAAATCTTGTATATATGTTATCCCTCAGCACATATGGTATGTTATAAAACCTAGCAAGGAGATTATTAGGACCATTGAAAACAAACTGAGCAGATTTTTTTGGGGGTACTCTTATCTTAAACCTAAGAGAAAATGGAGGAGGTGGGATGATCTTTGTCTTCCTATTAACCAAAATGGACTAGGTTTTAGATCAATCACCACCATTATAGATACATGCTCAGTTAAACTATGGTGGAAATATCAATTGGCTACGGCTCTATGGACACACCTGATTGCTTCTCTGCCACCATCATCTAGATCTTCTCCTAACTGGAAAAGAATTTGTTGTTTGAATGAATGGGCAGAATCAAACTCCAGAGTAATAGTGGGAAGAGGTGAATGCAATTTCTGGACATCTAATTGGCTAGATATAGGTCCCATTATTGATCTTTGTGATTGCAATCTTGTGAATATCTCAGCTGCATGCACTGTATCTGAATTTTTTTGGGATAAAATAGCTATGATTCAGAAGTTATCTCCTTTGCTACCAGCTCATGCTATTTCCCTGTTACAGGAATCAAAATTATATACTCATAGGTGTGACAGACTCATTTGGAAACCTGGAATTAGAGGTAATTTTACTTTCAAATCGACCTATACATTGCTTAGCAACCAGAGAGGTACAATTGACTCTATTCAACACTTCTGGAATCCAAGACTGCAGAAAAAAATCTCAATATTTATGTGGAAACTGACCAATTCTTTTTTACCATTTGATAATATTCTGAAAGAGATGAGATTCAGCTTGCCCTCTAAGTGTTGTATGTGTAATAACCATGAAGATTCCTTACAGCACTTTTTCAACTCCTGTTCTTTTGCTCTTCAAGTGTGGAAAACTGTTCATCAATTTATGGGGATAAATGATAGGTTGTTCCAATCTGTCTGGGATAGAATCTCATGCTATTCTACCTACCCGGGATTGAGCTCTTTACAATCTGTCATAATTAGAACTTCATCTGTGATAACATTTTGGAACTTATGGAAGATGAGAAATAACTGCCTTTTTGACTCAGTTTTGCCTACTGGGGGTTTAGTGCTTAATCGAATCAGGGAAGATATTTTCTACAATTTTTGTTCTAAGCCGGTTTTCACAACCTCAACTTTAGACCATAGTATAGCAGATCGCTCTTTCCTGCCTTTGATAAAATCCGCTCCAAAGCCTAACTTTTTTAAAATAGTATGGTCAAAGCCAAGTAATGGGTATAAAATCAATGTGGATGCTGCTTGGTGCTGCTTCACTAGTATGTGTGGACTTGGTATGATTATTAGGGATTCCTGGGGATGTTTCATAGCTGCATATACCAAGTATACTGATGCCATCTCCCCCTTGGAGGCAGAAATGAAAGCAATTCAATTTGCCTTAGGTAAATCAATGAGTTTCTCTTGTCCTGTTCATATAGAGTCAGATTGTTTGAATGCTGTTCATTATGTTGCTGATCCCATGCATGCTCCTTGGAAAATGTTTCAATTGGCTGATGAAACACACCAAATTCTGGGATATATCAATTTAGTCCACATTCATAGACAAGCTAATTTAGTTGCAGATTCTCTAGCTAAATCTTGTCTAAGTGCAAAGTCCGGTTCCTTCTTGTATAGATTCAACTGTTTATCTAATGCTTGCCAAGGCTTGCTTAGGTTAGATCAGATAGGAACACCATCTTTAAGGATGGGGGATTGAACGGATGCTACTGATTGAGATGTTAATTGCAGGTACAACTCTTCAAGCTCACTGGATTTCTTCACACTTGTCTGCGGTCACACTCCTGCAGCATTTTTCAACGAAGCTATTGGATGGTTCTACACAATTTGATGCTCTAGTTTCATGGCAGCATTCAAGCTTATTCACATTCAAGCATTTCAGGGTTGATTTAATTGAGTAAACTTGATGCATACTACGGTAGGAGTGGATTGCTTCTACAATAGGTGGAGTATTTTGGACTGCCTTGTGTTTCTTTAACTAGATTCACTAACAAGTTCGATCACTTCTACTATTGGAGAAGCTTTTGTAATCCTCTTACTACATTCTTCACTTTTCTCTAGGTTTTGGAGGCAACAATGGTTGCTTCAGGAGCAAATTGCTCAACTATGTATATTAGTACTGAGCTACTTCTTCATCTCTCTTTCGATGTAAATTTTGGTTCTTTTTATGGCTTGGGTACGCCAAATAGAAATTCCCCCATCTATGGATGGTTAATTAAAAAATATATATATATATGCATACTAAACTTTGATGTTAAGTATCTTTATTACTTTCATACACCTGCACCATTTCTGTTTCAGACTTCACATTAACATGCTTTAAACAATGAAACATAAAACATGTACGTTGTGTATTATATTGGTGGTTTTGGACTTCAATAAAGTAGGGTATTGCTATATCATGCCCTGTATTTTACTAGTTTACGCCCTAATACGTATATATATATGTATAATACTAAATTTAATTTTTTAAAATAAAACAAAAAACAAAAAATAAAAATTAATATTCCCTCCGGACCACCGCCGCTGACCCGCCGCCGCCGCCGAACCACCTGGAGAAAAAGGGGAACGACCGGACCACTTGGAGAAGAAGAGAAGAGAGCGGGAGAAGAGAGCGGGAGAAGAGAAGAGAAGAGAACGGGAGAAGAGAAGAGAACGGGAGAAGAGAAGAGAACGGGAGAAGAGAAGAGAACGGGAGAAGAAGAGAACGGGAGAGAAGAAGAGAGCCGGGAGAAGAAGAAGAGAACAGGGAGAAGAGAACGCGGCCGAGAGAAGAAGAGGCGAGCCGGAGCCGGAGGAGGAGAGGAGAGCGGGGGCCGCCAGAGAAGAAGGCCGGAGACGAAGAGGAGAAGAAGGTCGGAGAAGAAGAGAAGAAGAAGAAGAGAAGAAGGCTGGAGAAGAAGAGGAGAAGAAGAGGAGAAGAAGGCCGGAGAAGAAGACCGGAGAAAAAGGCTGGAGAAGAAGATCTGGCCGGAGAAGAAGATCTGGCCGGAGAAGAAGACCGGCGGTGGACGACGGCCGTGGTGACAGCGGACGACGGCGGTGGACGACAGCGGACAACGGCGGCGGACGGTGGCGACAGAGATGGCTCCCAACGGCAACGATGGAGGTGGCACCCGGCGGCGGCGGTGGAGGTGGTGAACGGCAGCAGAGTGGTGATAAATAATAAATATAATTTAATATTAAATTAAACATATTTTAATTAATGAAATTAAATTAAAATACATAATATATACTAAATTGTATAAATATAGGGAATAATCAAATAAAATACAGGACGTGATATAGCAATTCACATAAAGTATTATCAAGAAACACATTGGAATGGTCAAAATTTGTGTGTACCTTTTGTATTGTGGCTCCTTTTTTTTTTTTTGGTAAATCAAGCACTTATATTATCAACAGATCCCTGAGTACAAGTTTTGCTAGGTTATGTGCATTCATTACTACATCTCTATGCACTTTCATGACATGAATGTTATGGAAAACCATAGCTAGCATTAAAATGCTTCTAACTAAGCCATGTAGACTTGAGGGACAGATGGATATTTGCTGGTATGGTTGAGGACCATTTCACAGTCTGTGCGAATACATAATTGAGTGACACCCATATGACTAGCATGTAACATAGCCTCGTATATAGCTATGAGTTCCGCTTGTGTTGGTGAAGCCGCCTGTATTACGCGATAACCTTGGCAGGAGGGTAAAATATCTGAACCTAGTGCAACACACCAAGCAGCTACTGCCTTACCGTCCTGTTTATGGAAGGCCGCATCTGTATTGATGCATACCCAGTCCTCATATGCCTGATTATTATGATTGTCCAATGCGTACCACAGAAGCCTCATGTCCCCCACCTGTTCCACCTTTGTGGTCTTCGTCTCTATCCGATTCGCCATGTCTTCAAGCTCCATATTTGATGAGTTCGGGTTGGCTAAAATTGTGTGTCTTGATTCCTCCCCGCTAACGGTGTCCTCATAGTTTGCCCTGATAATAGCTAGAAACATATCAACTGATGGCTTCCGTTGATCAATTGTTGCGCTATTTTTTTATAAAATCAATATGTCTTATTCTTTATTTTAGATAAAAAAATATTTAACAATTTTTTGACAAGAAAATAGAAATTAAATTTCATTTTTAAAAAATAAAACACGAAAATCAAAAAACCAAAAGTGAATTATTTTATACTTATTTAAATAAAATAAAATTCTATTAATAAAAATTATAGTGAATTATTAAATTTTACATTCAACTTATTTTGGGTGAACAAAGTAAATTAAATTAAATTTTAATGATAAAATTAATAAGTAGGATAGAGAAAATCAAGTGGGGTCAATGAATAGTTAAAAGTGGAATCTTACCATTGTGATGGTAAAAACGAGTGATTTCTTAAGTAGTTTCTTAAGATTAGGTAAAAGAAAAAGAGTGCGTCTCTTGAAAGACGGTCTTTCCATAAGTCATGGAAAGACCAAGGTTTAAAGTGTAAATTAGATAAAATGAAGATAAAATTTTTGGGTTGCATGAACCGGGTTATAAATTTTATAACTACTACATGTTGTATACTAAATTTTTAATGTTGCAACTAAGACCTTTTACCTTTTATTATTCGAATTAAATCCCGTCTTTCCATAAGCCTATGGAAAGACCGTCTTTCCCAAGACTTTGCCAAAGAAAAATAATAAGAAAAATAATATATTTAATTGATAAGAAAAGACAATTTCTACCGTTGCACTTGATCTAAGTGGTAGTGGGAACAAACACACGAACAGCCACGTGCCACTGTACTGTACGTCCTTGTATTTTCTTCCGACACGTCTCCAAAATGGCGATACTTCCTTTTCAGAGTCTATCCCCACCATGAGTAAACCTGAATTCACAACTTTACCCCTGGATAGACACGTGTGTGGTGCTGATAGCAACATCAGGAAGAGAATACCTGAGACATTGCACGATTTTTTTAAAAAAATTTAAATCATGAGACAATGCACGATTATTTATTAGAGTCTGTTTCTTGAAAGACGATATTTCTATAAACCATAGAAATATCAAGTTTTAAAGTTTAAATTAAAGAAATGAAGATACAATTTTTGGGTTGCATAAATCGGGTTATAAACTTAATAGCTACTACATGTTGCATAATAATTTTTTAATATTTCAACTAACATCTTTTACCTTTTATTATTCTAATTAAACCTCACCTTTTTGTAAGCCTACAGAAAAATGGACTTTCTCAAGAATTTGCCTATTTATTAACTAATGCCTTTTATATTGGGTAAAGTCTTGGGGAAACACCATTTTTCCATAGGTTTATGGAAAGACATTGTTTAATTAGAATAATAAAAAAGTAAAATGTTTTAATTGCAATATTAAAATTTTATTTTGTAACATGCAGTAATTATAATGTTTATGATCCGATTGATTCAATCAAAATTTCTATTTTAAATCTTCTAATTTGCAATTTAAACCATGGTATTTCCATGACTTACGGAAAGACCGTCTTCAAGAGACAGACTCATTATATTAATGTAACATTTTTTAATCACAATTTTTTGTGTTACGTAGGCTAAACTTTAGGCATGACCTACTATGCAATTAATATAAATCTGAAAGTTGGGGTAGGGTTTTTAAAATATGCTGATAAATTTATGGACCTACTATGCAATTATTAAAATACTATATACTCCCTCTGTCTCACTCTGAATTGCTTATTTACTTTTTTACGATCTTTAATGAGCATGTTTGACCGTAAATATCTCTACTTACATATAACAATGGCACACAAAAAATTAATATTTAAAAAATATATGTTAAGACAAGTCCAACAACATCTCACATGCTATATTTATTATCTATATAATAATTTATATTTATAGTTAAATTTTACAAAGTTTGACTCCCGAAAAGTAAATAAGCAATTTAAAGTGGGACAGTGGGAGTATATCACAAAAAAATATTTTTATTTTTTTCTCTCGCCGATCAAAAACCACCACCGCCAACGGTTTCCGACGGTTTTACGCCGGAACTTCACCCAAAACTCACCGATCACCAAATGATCTTCTCTGTCCACCGAATCCTCTACAATTTGACGCCGCAAAACCCTAGGCGACGCCACTGCCTCGCTGCTTCTTCTTCTTATGGTTATCGGCGAGGTTACAGGTGGAATACGACAGTGCGACAGAGCGATTCACAGAGCATAGCTATTCATGGTGCAGCGGAACTTTGTTGAAGACAAAGCTTCTCCGATTTGGCTCTATTGAAGACGAGATTCACGACGAGCTTCCATTGGTGAATTAGAGGTGCTTTCCATCGGCGAAGATGAGGCAAATTTCATTGGCGACGAGCTGTAGCGACAATGAGCAGAGGCAACGACGGAGGCGATTCACGGCGAGGCGACGAACCGAGACGGTGAGGCGACGAATGCTACCGTCTTCTTTCTTGCGCGTAAGATCCACTCGCCCTTTGAGGAAGAAGATCACGTGTGTTAACACGTGCAGACAACAAATGACATATGGCGGCGACAGCGACGACAAATGGCGGTGGTGTGACGACGGCAAACGGCTGAGCTTCGGGGTCTGAGAGGTGAGGTTTAATGTTGTGTTTTACATTTTTCAAACACTTGCTGAGGTATAATATGTTGTTGGCTGAGCTTATTTCATGAATGATTATCTAGACGGTTAGTACTTCTGTTGTTGAACTAAAAGTCAGGGGTTCGAGTCCCACTATGACTTTATTTTGAAGAATTTATATTCTTGATGTACATGCTTCGTTTTACTATTATTTGACTGAGTGCATGTTCAATAGTAGTCTTTGGTGTAGTGGTTATTGCTCTAGGCTTTGAGGTTATAGGTATGGGTTCAAATCCCACTTAATTGTTTTTTATTCTTGAGGTACTGTAGCTTTTTGTTGACGTTTTAGTTTTTTTTCTCTCTTATGTTGATGTTTTTCATTATTTGGGTGAGATTTAATTGATACGAGTTGAGGTTCTGTAGTTTTTTTTTTGGTGATATGGATTGATATTTGTAGTTATTTTAAATTTTCTCATGTTGATGTTTTTGGTAATAGGAGTTGATGTTTATAGTGTCTTTTTTCTTATGTTGATGTTTTTCATTTTTCGGATGAGGTTCAGGTATTAGGAGTTGATGCTTGTAGTTTTTTTTAAATCGTTGATATTTTATGATTTTCAGAGTGAATAGTTTATACTCTTGAGGTGCCGGAGTTTTTCTGTTGATGTTTTTAGTTTTTTTGTTGATTTTTTTCATTTTCTAGATGAGTTTTTGGTGATAAGGGTTGATGTTTGTAGTTTTTTTGATGATATGGTTGATTTTGTAGTGTTTTTCCCCTTATGTTGGCATTTTTCATTTTTTGTTAATGCTTCAAATGTAGGTTGTAGGTGTTTATTTTATAACTTGTGTGTGTTATAAAAATAAATTGGTGCTTAGATTACAACTTGTAAGTGCTTCAATCGTTGCTTGTAAGCCGTTGATGTTTGTAGTTTTTTTGATGATATGACTGAATTTTTTGTAGTTTTCTATTCCTTACGTTGACATTTTTCATTTATTTGTTAGGAATTCGAATGTAGGTTGTAGGTGTTTATTTTATAACTTGTGTGTGTTATGAAAACAATTGTTGCTTATAGTATAACTTGTAAGTGGTTCAATCGTTGCTTGGGTGATATAGGTTGATTATTGTAGTTTTTTAAAAATGACAATTTAGGTTTGTTGATATTTTTATGATTTTCAGTTATTTTTTGTTAGTCGTAGTCGACGTTTGTTTCAATTTTTTGTTGATTTTTATTTGAATCTTTATGGATATATTTTGCTGTTTTATTTGATTTTAATATATTTTTTGCTGCAGTTTTTTAGTTGATGTTTTATAATTTTTCATTGATGTTCTTTTATTTTTTGCTGATGTTGCTGCAATTTTTAATTGATTTTTTGCATTTTAAAAATATTTTATAAATTTCTTTTTGCAGGTGGTGGATAAATGATGTGAAAAAATTGGACAAAAAAACCCCTGAAAAGTTATTAGCAGATACCTATAAAATTATTAGAGATACATCCCTAGAGTTATATTATTGTTTGAATTATAGAAAGACACCGCCTAAAGTTTAGACGGTCTCACAAACCATCTCTTATTTAATTAGAGAGAACAAATGAGGAAAGACCACGTCAGGTGTGTGAAGGCGATTGGAATCCCAATTAAATAATAATGAAAAAATAAATCCATGGATCAGGGTGAAAACAAAAAATTAAAGCCGCATCGTAAAGTTGATGAAAGACGAGGACAGAAGCAGTGTCACTATTTCCCAACAACCGTTTGTTGTGTTCTCTTCTCGGGAAGGTTCTCTGTCATTCCCGGATGATCACGAGGTAAGAAGTGCTTTCCGTTGAGCTGAATTAATCCAGCAAATTTTGTTCTATTCATCTCCTTTGATTTTATACCAGTACAAGGTTTTGAAGAATCTTTATAGGAATTTCCGAGGGGTATGTTGAGCGACTTTCATGGTTCCTCGATGCACAAGCGAGGCACATCCAGGGAAAACATGGATTCATTTGACGTAGAGGCCCATACGGGTGAGGTTTACCTTTACCTTCTGGTTCTGATTCTTCAAACAATCACTACTCTAGTACATACATCTTGTAATTGAAATGGTCCCGAATTTCAGCCCTTTTGCAGGATGATGTTGGAAAACAGGCTTCCACTCCCTCCTGGAAATTATCTTTTCCGCATGTGCTGGTCGCAACCATAGTTTCCTTCTTGTTTGGCTACCATCTTGGGTTGGTTATTCTTTCCGTTTCTGATTCCTCGATTATCCTTGTATGGCATGGAGGATTAATTGCTTCTTCTTTTTTCTGTCAACAGAGTTGTTAATGAGCCTCTTGAAAGCATTGCCTTTGATCTTGGTTTCAATGGGAACACATTGGCTGAAGGTAGTTTCATTACTACTTTCCTTACAGAATTTGCTTTTAACTTCTTGGGTTGGGTTACATTATGGTTTTGTTGCACGCATTTAGGCCTCGTTGTTAGTATATGCCTAGCTGGTGCTTTTCTTGGTTCCCTGAGTAGTGGCTGGATGGCTGATGGAGTTGGACGTCGCAAGGCATTTCAGTTGTGTGCAATCCCTATGCTTATTGGTGCTGCTCTATGGTAACTACTGATACACGCTTTACTCTTTTTGGAGGTTATCTATGATATCTTGATTTTGAGTTAACTCCCCCCAATGTTATCCATGTAGTTTTTGCCATCTGCATTGTTGACTAAAACTATTTCCAACCACTCAGTCAGTTCCTATGGACATATGCTGTGTTTCATTTACTAGTTTTGACTTAATTTAAGTACTAAAACACATTCAATTTTCAGTGCTACAGCTACGACTTTGGCTGGAATGCTTCTAGGACGGTTTTTAGTTGGGACGGGGCTAGGCGTGGGTCCTGCTGTTGCATCTCTTTATGTGACAGAGGTATAGAAAACATTATTTTCAGTCATCATCTTCGCTTTGTTGATCCTTTCCTGACACAGAGTCACTGTAACTCTTTTTCCATTTTTAGGTGATAAGTATGGGCTAACTTTTGTTCTTGAAAGTAGGTTTCTCCAGCTCATGTGAGGGGTACTTATGGAAGCTTTATTCAGATTGCTACGTGTCTTGGATTGATGGCATCTCTCTTAGTTGGAATTCCTGCAAAGGATTTTTTTGGCTGGTAAGAATAATTAATAAATCCACTAGGTCTCCATAATAGGCTTTACAAAGGTTGTTTTTTCTAAAAACTAAGGTGGCTGTTTCCTAGTTCTGTTTCATTTAAATTTTACAATTTATGTACAGGTGGAGATATTGTTTTTGGATATCTGCAATCCCAGCTGCGGCGCTTGCTCTTGCTATGGTGTTTTGTGTTGAATCTCCTCATTGGCTGTACAAGGTTTATTTTTTAACATGCCCAAAGTTTTTTGCATCGGCTTTGTATTGTAATTTTTGACATTTTGTGTCAAAGAGTATTTATATTTGTTTTTTTTTTAAAAATTTTCCTGTTATTTAAATCCATAAGAATCTAACTTCCGCTTCTTGAATTTCATCCTTGTTTTGGTGGAAACGAACTCCTTAGCTTTATGCAGTTGTACTTTTTTCACGCCCGCTGCAATTTAATTATGCTTCTCACTCCACCCCATAACTAGAGTCCCATTTTATAATTTTGTCAAACAAATGAGCCTATAGTAATGGGATGGAGGGAGTACTATGCATTTTGCTTCCCCAGATTGTTAATTTTTTTGGATATCTTATTCCAAGTATATTCCTTGATAATGAGTAAGGGGGAAAAAGAAGCTTGTTCATATCAAAGAAATTTTCGCTGTTGTAATATGAGTTGCTAGACGCTTATGTCTCCTTTTCTTGACGCAGCAAGGTCGATTAGTTGAAGCTGAAAGTGAGTTTCAGAGACTTCTTGGTGAGTCATATGTAAAAACTGCAATGGATGAGTTGGCAAAGTTAGACAGAGGAGATGAAAGTGAAAGTGTTAAGTTCACTGAATTGCTTGTTGGTCGACATTCCAGAGGTATATTTGAACATTAACTGACGTCAAGTTGTCAACTTGGCTTTGTTGTTACATCTCTACTTTTTCTCTGCTGAATTGGTGACGTTTTGTGTGGTTAAAAAATCCTCAATTCTTAACTATACGGCTTTTCCTACATCAGGAGTTTTGTTATTCACTATTTCATTTTGCAGTTGTTTTTATTGGATCAAGCCTATTTGCTTTACAACAGCTATCTGGAATAAATGCTGTGTTTTATTTCTCTTCAACTGTATTTAGACGTGCGGGAGTATCCTCGAGCTTGGCAAATGTTTTTGTTGGAATTGCAAATTTAACAGGTATGTCCATGTTCTTTAGCACTCTTCGGACTCACTCCTAGTCTCTGGTCCCCCAGGCCATTGTCTCAGGTGGTAGCTAATATAAATTTACTTAAAGTTCCTTCTTTTCCCCTGCTTTGGCTGAATAAAATGTTCTACCCAGGATCCATTGTTGCGCTGATATTGATGGACAAACTGGGAAGGAAAATATTGCTTCTTTGGAGCTTTTTTGGCATGGTAAAGAACTTCTTTCCCCGTGAGAGGTGTTAGTTATGACTAAATGAGTGGAATATGAGACTACGTTTTGAGAGTCCCATTATGTTTGTTCATCATAATAACGCTGAAATATAGAATCAGACAAGTTTTGAGTTAGTCAGATGAATTTTGTTTGTCTTCTTCGAAAAGAAGTTATGCAGCTTGGATACCCAATTCCTATTCCAATTTGGGTCCTGACTATGTTGATTCTTATCTAAAAGGCTTGAAGTAAAATGTAACGTTAGGCTTGGAATTAGGTTGGGGGATATCATTCTACCATTATTACTCCTTTCTAATTTTATGGTCATTGGTAGATATCATTGCTAATTTGTTAATGCCCATTGATTATGATTTTTTAATTTCTGATGAATTCATTCTGTGTATGATTTTGAATTTTGTAGTGGGTTTCCTTTGTTTTATTTAAAATCCAGGCAGCAGCAATGGGTCTTCAAGTTGTTGCAGCAAGTTTGCCTGCAGTCTACTCCGGGGCTTTTCATTTGTCTATTGCAGGCATGTTAATGTAAGTCCTAAACTACATGTTAAAATGAAAGTTGAATGTATGTGGCATTTCATTAATGTTCACAAGTCCTTTTTTTTGTCCAAAAATTTTAAAAATTGGTTTTGTGAAATGTGGTCTACACAAGTGAAAAATTGTTTTTGTGAAATGTGCTCTCACACAAGTAAAAAATTGGGGAATATCAAGCTTGGCTGCATTAACTTCTAATCCATGGCCACTAGTTTTATGCCTAAGCACTATACCATGGGTCACCATGAAATGGAATTTCTCCCACTTCAAAACATGACTGGTAAGTGGTAGCACAGAGTCTTTCAAGCACACTATAAAGATTCATCGAACAATGATCAAATGTACTGCCAAACACAAAAAAGTGTAAAAGTTGAAAGCATTTAGGATATGTAGTAGACAATATTGATAAAGACGTCACACATAGGATCCATCCGGCCGGATGGAACAAATGGTGTGTCCTCTATACCACACGATCTAAAGTAGCCCCTAAGTTGAAAGGAAAAACTCTATAAATTATACCGGCGATGCTTTACGGTTGGGAGTGTTGGGCGGCAAAGTATGAACATGGTCAAAAAGTGAGTGGTGGAAATGAAAATTTTAATGGGACCAGGTTAGATAGAAACTCTAATGAAACTATTAGAAACAGCAGGACTAGCACCAATTAGATGCAAATGAAGGGAAAAATAAAGAGAAACATTTAAAATAGTTTGGACATATATGGAGGAGATTATTAAAAGCCGTGTAAGATTATTAGAGTAAAGAGAACCACTAAAACAAATTAAAAGGGAGATGATCCATATACCCGATCACACCTAGTCGGGGTAGGCCTAAGCACTATACCTAGTGGGGGGTGGGGTAGGGAGTGAAGCCTAATTTTGACTTATATTCTCGAGCTAGTCTAGTACTCACTCTCTACTGAAGAAGTGTAGCTGCATATGTTGCCTGATCGTCTAGACTTTATGCACCTTGCTCAAAAGTGTTCATTTGAGATGTAGATCTCCTATCCGAATTCCTAGTATTGAAATGGTTTAGGTAATATATTTCACCTACATATGTATATATATTGGATAGTGTCAGTATGTAGAGCTAAAATATAGTAGCTTTTAATCCGCTGGCCTCAATTTTCTTTCTGCAACTTGTTTATGTAGGTTTGTCTTGATGTTTGCTGTTGGTGCCGGTCCTGTTCCTGGTCTCCTTCTCCCGGAAATACTACCTAACCGAATTAGGGCAAAAGCCATGGCGTTTTGCATGTCAGTGCATTGGGTAAATATCCTCTGTTGATTTTCTCTGTTATTAATTTCATTCAAATTTCAGAATTAGGTTATTAAATCTTCTTAATCTGAAAGGACTATTTCTATTCCTGTTGACACAACGCATTGCTGCCATTTGCTCAAACTGTTAGGATTACTTGTATCTTTATATCATACTATACTATTAACAGTTTAAATATAAATTCAAATCTGTTTAATTATGTTATTCCTTAGGTGTTGAACTTCTTTGTTGGCTTGATGTTCCTGCGCATGCTTGAGCAACTAGGACCGCAACTCCTGTACTCGTTTTTCGGTACTTTCTGCTTAATGGCAGTGGTTTTCGTGAAAAGGAACGTGCTAGAAACCAAGGGAAAATCACTTCAGGAAATTGAGATAGCGCTCCTTGCAGAATGGTACATTTCTTTTTACAAGAATTCTCTTGTTTAACTGATGATGTACAGTTTTCTAATCAGTTCGTCTTGTGATGGCAGATGAATTACCAAGCATTGGGTTGCAGCTTCTCCGGCATCCCTGTGATCATCTACCGGAAGTTTTGGTGCTAACCTTTTTTAGTTGGTCGCTTATCATAGCCATGCATAATGCAATCTATGCTACCAATAACTACCAAGTATACTGTTGGATTTTATGCTAGCTTAAGACCAATAACTACCAAGTATTTCATGTTACTGAGGAATCAGATAACGAAGGTGTATTAGTGGCATGCTCTACAAAAGCCTGAAATTTGCACAATGCAATGGCTGTGTATGCTCTCTTCATTTTACCACCACTGTTTGTGTATATGATGCTGTGTTACTTTTCGCATTTATAATTGCTATGCTGTTTTTACTACTATCGGACCCACGGTTGCTTAGTCTACGTTGGAATGTGGAATAAAAGCAGAGATGAGAGAGGATGAGAACTACTATGTGGTTTTATGAGCGACTAGACGATTATTTAATAATGAAGTACAAAAACTGCTTTATTTTCTACTAGTTAGGTAACAGAGCCTAATAACAAATTATTGAAATACTATAGCAATGTTGCTATAATATAGAAATATTAAAAGAATTGTAATTGAAACTATAAATATACCAAGTTTATATGTAATTGAACCTCATAATTAACTCGAGCTATCAACTAAAGAGATGAAAGGAAAAAAGAAACCCAATAAAGCAGGGCTAACTGTTGAGTGAACAGTACCTTTCCCAGATTTTTTGGAAAGAGTTTGTATGAAAAAAAGAACAATGTCAGAGGGAAGTGACATGTGCTTTGAGCATAATTTATTTATTTGAGTAGGGAAAATGATGAGACATTATGGTCAACAAACAGTTTGAGGAGAAGGTGAAACAGTACAACACTGTACCTGATTTCACTTATTTGTTCACTGATGTGTTCCTGACATGTTTGGCCCACTCCACTCGAACCTCTCCACTCGAACACTCTCCACTTGAACCCTCTCCACTTGAACCCTCTCTACTTGAACCCTCTCCACTCGAACCTGTCCACTGGAACCATCTCCACTCGAACCATCTCTACTCGAACCTCTCCACTTAAACCATCTCCACTCGAACCATTTCCACTCGAACCATCTCCACTCGAACCATCTCCACTCGAACCTCTCCACTTGAACCATCTCCACTCGAACCTCTCCACTTGAACCTCTTCACTCGAACCTCTCCACTCGAACCCTCTCCACTCGAACCATCTCCACACGAACCTCTCCACTTGAACCCTCTCCACTCGAACACTCTCCACTCGAACCCTGTACTCGAACACTCTCCATTCGATCCCTGTACTCGAACCCTCTCCACTCGAACCATCTTCACTCGAACCCTGTACTCGAACACTCTCCATTCGATCCCTGTACTCGAACCCTCTCCACTCGAACCATCTTCACTTGAACCTCTCCGCTGGAACCCTCTCCACTCGAACCTCTCCACTCGAACATGTACTCGAACCTCTCGACTCGAACCCTGTCCACTCGAACCATCTCCACTCGAACCTCTCCACTCGAACCCTGCACTTGAACCTCTCCACTCGAACCATCTCCACCTGAACCCTGTACTGGAACCCTCTCCACTCGAACCCTATCCACTTGAACCTCTCCACTTGAACCCTCTTCACTCGAACCTCTCTACTTGAACCCTCTCCACTCGAACCTCTCCATTTGAACCCTCTCCACTCGAACCTCTCCACTCGAACCTCTCCACTCGAACCCTCTCCACTCGAACCTTTCCACTCGAACCCTCTCCACTCGAACCTCTCCACTCGAACCATCTCCATTCGAACCATCTCCACTCGAACCTCTCCACTTGAACCCTATCCCCTCGAACCTCTCAACTTGAACCCCTCCACTCGATCCCTGTACTCGAACCCTTTCCACACGAACCTCTCCACTTGAACCCCCTCTCCACTCGAACCCTCTTCACTCGAACCTCTCCACTTGAACATCTCCACTTGAACCCTCTCCACACTCTCTACTCGAACCTCTCCACTCAAACCATCTCCACTGGAACCCTTCGCTCGAACCTTTCCACTCGAACCCACCACTCGAAACCTCTCCACTCGAACCCACTTGAACCACCCTCTCCACTCGAACCTCTACACTTGAACCCCTCCACTCAAACCCTGTACTCGAACCCTCTCCACTCAAACCTCTCCACTTGAACCCCTCCACTCGAACCCTATACTCGAACCTCTCAACTCGAACCCTGTACTCGAACCTTTTCCACTCAAACCCTCTCTAGTTTAGCATATATATATATATATATATTATTCCTGTTAAATTTAAATATGATTAGTTTAGAATTTTATATGTATTATTTTATTCCGGCTAAACTTTAAATGTGCTAGTTAGATTTTTAAAAGTATTATTTTATGTCGGTTATATTTAAATGTGTTAATTTAGAATTTTATATGTTATATAAAATGGTTAGAATATTATGTTCTAATCATGTATATTATTTGGCTTCATACTAATTAAACACAGTGGAAAAAAATTAAATGATCCATCGTAGTTCACTTACCTCAATACCATTGTAAACCATTTCAAAAGCAAATCCACGTGCAGAGGACAACACATTCACACCCTGAGGGTTAGGGGCCGTGAAAGGATGATGCAAACTGCAAAGCCTCGGCACCAGCACCGACGCGGCGTCTCCAGCTTTCCCACTCACCCAATATACATACAAAGAATCCCCCGCCTCCGCCAGCAGATTCTCCATCGAGACAGCAGCCTCAGCGCCACCCTCAGAAAAAAAAAGCGATCTAAAATTTAAAAGAACAAAAAAAAACTTCATAAATTCTGGATCTCCAAACACGAAACTCAAAATGGTGATACATAAAGTGACGGGTAATCAGTAAATTGAGCGTAGAAGACACACGACCTGATTTTAGGGACTCAAGAAATGACAGTGAAGGCAAAAACTTTTACTCATAAAAAGACTGCCCAAACACAAACATCTCTCATCTAACTCCCAAAAGCAGCTTCGCCGTCCGCCGTCCGCCGTAGCTCCACCGCCCTCTGCTGCAGCTCCGCCACCTTCCGATACAGTTTTGTCGGCTTTGTTACTCCGCCGCTCTATCACACGCATCTTTGTCGTGCCACTATCCTCTTTGGCAGAGCTCCAGAAGAGGATATGCGTCTTCACTGGCATTCCAGATCCAGCTGTGTCTTTGTCGAGTTCCATCATCGCATTGACGCCGTGTCTGTTTCTCTGTTGCTACATCACTGTATCTCCGCTGTGCCACCATCCTCTTCGACGAAGCTCCAGAAGAGGCACTCCGCTACGTTTCACGTGTCTTCACCGGCGTTCCAGATCCGACCGCGTCTTCACCGACATCCCACCATCGCTAGAGCTCCTACCTCGTGCTGCCAAATTATTGCCCCCTCTGATATGATTTTTTGGCACTCAACCATGGGTTCTGGTCAGGTCCAATTTTGCAATGGTACGTGAGATACGAATATAAATTATATTTTTTAAATTCCCAAAACTACATTGTTTTGGGCAGCCACTTGACCAACACCTGTAGACGCACATGGTTGGGAAGGTGATGAAATTTTCATATCTACAAAATTACCCTTCTACCCATGACAGCCATTTGTGTCAACAATGGGTTGGAGGATTTCTTTTATATTATATGCGTGATGATAATGCGTTTGGGCTGGAGGGATATGCAACTGCTTTCTTCAAAAAGTAGTAGGAGATGGTAGTTGTAGAAAGATGTATCCTACATCGGTTTTGGATCACCTCCACTTAGTACTAATTGGTTTTAAGATGAAATCCCAAGATATCTTGAAATTTAACATGGTATCAGAGCCACCACCACCGTCGTCAAGTCGCGCGTCGATCCATATGCCATCGCACAGTCGCTACCATTTGCTTCATTTTGCCTATCGCCGGTTGCCACAGCCACCGTATGACCATGGTAATCCGTGCACCGCTTCTCCTTATCTGATAGGTCAGTGCGTTAAGCCACATGCATCGATCCCAAAGCTCACGCACCACCGTGTTCCCGTCACGTGCTGCCGTCGTGTTCCTGTCACGTGCTACCATCGTGTTCCCATCACGTGCTGCCATTGATCCGATCTACCGTCGATTGTTGCATTTACTGCTGATCCATACCTGATTTTGCACGATGTCTACCTCAGAAGAACATGCTCGTATTGATGCTGCACCTGAGGTTTCGAAGCTTCAGGATATGAGTGGTTATGATGTGATTGTGACTTTACTGAAGCAGTTCTGTTGCAATCTGGCCCTCAGACTACTGTACCTATTGGTCGTTTGTCGACTGATCCTTACTTTATTGGTTCTGGTGATGGTCCTGGTTTGATTATTATACCGAACATACTGAAATGTCATGAAAATTACATTGAATAGTCTGATGTGATGTGCCACACATTCCTTGCTAAGAACAAGATTGGGTTTGTTGATGGATCTATTACCAAACCCCAGGATGGTCATCCTGATGCTGCTGATTGGAATGAGGTTAATGCTACTCTTGTCTGCTGGATCTTGCAGACCCTGGATCCGGTGTTGAGATCTTCTACAAGCTCGTTTGCCACAGTTAAGAAACTGTGGGATGACCCGAAGGCACGATTTATTCTTGGTGATGGTATGAAGGTTTTGCAAATGCAAGAGGCTATTTAGAGTTGCATGCAGAATGGTCAGCCCATCGACATTTACTTTGGCAAACTGAGAAGATGTTTGCAGACTACCACTGCATGCAGCCTCCTCTAGTTTGTGACTGTGAAGATAGCATGGCACTGTGCCATTGCAATATTTCTACGAGAGTCTTCCGAGAGAGATAGAGGATTTGATCTATCAATTCATCTCTGGTCTCGATGAAGGCTTTCACACCTTGCGATTACATATCATGAGCATTGATCTGATGCCACCTATCATAAAAGTATATGCCCTTGTTTCCCAGGAGGAGAATCATCGAGTAGTCATCTGAGGTTGCGAGCCTTCTTCTGACTCTATGGCATATGCTGCACGATGCCCACCACCTACAAGTTCTTCGCCAGTTGTTCTTTCTACATAGGACTGCAAGAATCTTGTTTGTACACATTGTCATCGCAAGGGTCACGACAAAGATTCCTGTTTCCATATCATTGGTGTACCTAAATGGTTCAAGGAGTTGAAGGAGAAAGCCAGTGCCTCCAGGAGGATGGTGCCAGCCTCTCGGCTGATCGCCGTCACCGTGAACGGAGGATCCGTCACGGTTCTTCCACTCGCGGTGGCGGCGACGGCTTCCTCTGGCCGCGTCCCTGCCCTTTACTTTTGGCCCTGCTGTGTCTGATGACCAATGGAGCACGACCATGCATTTATTTAATCGGTTTAATTCTCTTAATGACAATGGGTCAGGTAAGTCTACTTTGACTTGGATACTTGATTCGGGAGCCTCATATCACATGACCGGTGGCAGGGGTTCTCTTACTGATATTACTACTGCTATTGACACTGTGAATGTTATTCTTCTTGATGGCTCTGTGTCATCTACTACCCAATATGGTTCTATTTGCTTTGGTGCTATCACTCTTACTCATGCGCTATATATACCTACTTTGCTGTGCAACTTATTATCATGCTCTAGATTGTTATCTGCCTTAAAATGTCTAGCTTTGTTTACTGAAAATTGTTGCATTCTACAAAAAATCAGTACGATGAAAGTGATGGGCGTGGGTGAACAGAAGGGGGGGGGTGTGTTTTAGCTTCGTCTGCTGGATACTCGTCATCATTTTCCTATCTCGGAGTCTTTTTCGACAGTTGCTTATGTGTCTTATTTTAATTTATGGCATCAGCGTCTTGGGCATCCTCCCTCTACGGTGTTGTCTTCGGTTTCCTCTATTGATTTTAGCACTAAGACTTATGTTCCTTGCTCTATATGTTATAGAGCAAAACATACTAGACATAGTTTTCCATTGAGTTCTACAAATGCTACTGCACTATTTCAATTAATACATTGTGATGTTTGGGGTCCTTATAGAACACCATCTTCTAGTGTTGCATTTTATTTTTTAACTATAGTTGATGATTATTCCCGAGCTGTTTGAGTTTATTAGTGGTTAAGTCAGAAGTAGCTTCTAGATTTTTGGAATTTTGTGCCTTGGTGAAGAAGCAATGGGTAGCGGGACTAAAATTTTGCCTTTGAGATCTCATTTTGTTGCATCTGGGATCATTTTTGAGACATCTATGGTAGATACACCAGAGCAGAATGGTTGAGTTGAAAGAAAGCATCGCCATTTACTTAATGTGGCATGTGGCTTACGGTTTCAAGCTAGTCTTCCAGTTGATTTTTAGGAGAGTGTATTCTTATTGCTGCTTATCTAATTAACCAGACACCTACGAAGCATCTCAATGGTCATACTCCCTTTGAGTTTCTCTATGGGCAAGCTCCAAATTACTCATCCTTAAGGGTTTTTGGATGCTAGTGTTTTGCTGCTTATATTCCCAGATATCGTGAAAAGTTTGCACCAGGAATTTGGCGTTGTTTGTTTCTTAGTTACCCTTCTGGAAAGAAAGGCTATCGCCCTTTTGACCTGGAATCCCGCGTAATATTCACCAGTAGGGATGCAGATTTTTTTGAAGACCAGTTCCCGTATTCTACAACTTCAACATCTCATTAGAAGACCCCGGTGGTGCCACCACTTCACTGCCGGCCTCCTTATCACCGCTGTCGGAGTCGAATGACCCATTGCCATCGGTCACCTGCCACCGGGCACTGTCAATTCTTCGATGCTGGTTGCCGTTGGTCCTCCATTGCCGACTATCACCAGTACCGTGCTACTGGTACCGTGCCACCGGCTCATCTACGCTGGTAACTGCCGACATTGACCCATCGGCCCATCTCCGGTGGACATGGTTCCTTCACCGGATCCCATCCAAGACCACTGGACTCCACTCCGGCTTGGCCATACGTTGTATCGCCAAGGATGCCACCGCCTCATGCACCTCACACCCACCGGCGATGGAGTCTCACGCGCTGCCTGCCCAGTCCCCCTTCCGCGGTATCTCCAGCTTCAAAATTTTCCACCGCCGAGTTGTCACCTATAAGACAGAGTCTTCGTGCTCGTTGACTTCCTCCTTATTTGGAAGATTATGATTATGATGATGATGATTATGCATGTGCTCTTACTACTAAAGACCCCCTACTGCTACGTTCACTCATGCGCCGTCACTATCCTCAGGTGTTCTCTATCCTCAAACTGATTATGTAAATTTTGATAATTTTTCTAGCATGCATTCTAGTTTTTTAGGTACAGTAACATCTAGTGTAGATCCCACCACATATTCTAAGGCATCACAGCATGCTCATTGATGAGATACTATGACTGAAGAGCTTACTGCGCTTGAGCACAATTAGACTTGGACTTTGGCCCCTCTTCATCTGGATAAGAAGGAGATTTATTGCAAATGGGTTTACCGAACGAAGTTTAAGTCAGATGGTACTATTGAACGTCATAAGGCACGCCTAGTGGTTCTCGAGAATCACCAGGTTGAAGGGATTGATTATACTGAGACATTTACTCCGGTTGCAAAGATGAATTCTGTTCGCCTATTCTTATCTGTTGCGGTCATTCATGGTTGGGAACTGCATCAGATGGATGTCCATAATGCTTTCATGCATGGTGATTTGCATGAAGAGGTTTTTATGCGACCCCTATTGGGCTATGCCGCTCCCTATGGTCAGGTATATCGCCTTAAAAAATCTCTTTATGGTATTTTCCAGGCTCCTAGAAGTTGGTGTGTGAAATTGGCTCAAGCTTTACGAGCATATGGTTTTTTTCATATTAAGGAAGATTAATCTTAGTTTGTCTTTTCCCGTGGATCGGTTTCTGCTCTTATCTGTGAGTTCAAGAAATACTTGAGTTCTTGTTTCCATATGAAAGATCTTGGTTTACTTAAGTATTTCTTAGGCATAGAGATTGCTAGAAGACCCGGGGGGATGTTTCTTTCGTAAAGGAAATATGCCTTGGACATTTTATCTGACATAGGTTTATATGCTTCTAAACTGACTGACTTTTTGATTGAGCAATAACACGATCTGGCGCGTGTTGAAGTTCCACCTTATCATGATCCCGAGCAGTACATGCTTCTGGTTGGGCACCTGATATACCTGACTATCTCACGTCCTGAGCTTAGTTATTCAGTTCATACACTTGCTCAATTTATGAAGTCTCCTTGTGTTCCTCACTGGCAAACTATAGTTTGTGTGTTGCACTACCTGAAGAGTAATCCTGGTCAAGGTTTATTTCTCTCTTCCAGTAGTGTGTTACAGTTGACTGCTTACTGTGATTCATATTGGGCTGCATGCGCAATTACTCGGCGTTCTCTTTCCAAATATATTGTGATGATTGGTGATTCTTTGGTTTCTTGGAAGGTTTCTTGGTCTTCCACTGAAGTAGAGTATCATGCTATGACTGTTACCTGTTGTGACTTGTTATGGTTTAAGTCTTTACTGAAAAACTTAGGGGTTATGCACACTTCTCCTATGTGACTGTTTTATGACAGTCAATCTGCTCTTATATTACGGTAAATCCAGTGTTCCATGAACGCACAAAGCACATTGAAGTTGATTATCATTTTGTCTGGGATCTTTTTCAATCTGGCACTGTTGTTACTCAGCATATCCGCACGTCAGACCAACCTACAGACTTGTTCACTAAGGCTCTCGGACGTAACCAGTTTCATTCCATGCTTGGCAAGTTGGGCATTTCTAATCCCCGTGCTCCAACTTAAGGATGAGTATTAAGGAATTAGAATATTACTTGTAATTGTAATTATATTCTGTTACCTTTTCATAGCTTGTATATGTACTTTGTACCATTATAAAATGTAGCCTGATATCATGAATACAAACACACATTATAACCCTTATTTTCTACACATTTTCCGTCAAACTCCCCCACTTTATGAAAGTTGCATGTGCAGGGTCTATGATCTCCGATAGAAATTCTTTCAACGTATTTGCAATAATCTTCTAGAAGACATTACAGTATGAAATAGGTCGAAATCCCCCACTTTCAGGTTGTTGTCCTTCTTCAAAATCAATAAGATGGATGTATGGTATGGTATATGCGACCTAACAATTGGCAAGGAATTCCAACACAACTTCAACGACTTCCTTCACTACTGTTAAATTTCAAGGTATCTTGGGCTTCAATCTTAAAACCAATTGATGCTACCCAAGACCTTATATGTAAGTTATTTAGTTCTTAAGAAACTGATGTGGGATATATCTTTCTACACGCCCCCTCACGTGCCAAGGCGAAAACACTCCACGAACCATATTGGACCAAATTAAAGGGGATCTACACATCGGCCCAATAAACCCAACATGGGTTCTAATACCATGTTGAAAATAATGGTAATAATGTGTGTTTGTATTCATGATCTCAGGGTACATTATATAGTGGTACAAAATACATATACAAGCTAGGAAAATGTAATAGAATATAATTAAAATACCAAGTAATATTCTAATTCATTAATAAAATGTAATGTTTGCACAAGAAATTGTTAAAGGCTACAACCGACATATGACATCACTGAGATGTATGATTATGGTGGATTTAAAGAAGACTTTTGACATTGTTTCATGGAATTTTTGGGAGATGTATTGATTAAACTTGGCTTTCCAGTGATGCTGAAGGACAAAATAATGACTTGCGTCAGGACTTTAACATTTTCCATCTCAGTTAATGGAAGGTTACGTGACTACTTTAGTGGCTAAAGGGGTGAGATAGGGTGATCCATTGTCCCCCATTCTTTTTGTTCTATGTATTGAATATTTCTCTAGGTTTCTTTAAGAAAAGGATGTGGGCTAGGCAATTTAGCTATCACCAGAGGTGTGCAAATTTAAAGTTAACTCATCTTGAGTTTGTTAATGGCCTAATGTTGTTTGCTAGGGCGATAGGAATTCAGTAGGTATTCTGATGAACGCTTTAAAAGAGTTTGAGTAGATGCTGGGTTTATCTATCAATGCAACAAAGTCTAGTATGTTCGGGGTTGGTATTGAAGATAACTTAAACTTCACAGAGATTCTATGGGCCACTTTCCCCGTCAGATATTTCGGGGTCCCTCAGATGCAAACAAGCTGAAGGTAACACAATTTGATGGCCTGGTCGGGAAGATAAAAAAGAAAATAGGTAAATGGAATAGACATACATTGGCATATGCGTCAAAGTGGAGTTGACAAAATATGTTGCCCAAGGAACGATTGGATTCAGGCTCCAAGACATGCTACTCTCGACCACTGTCATGGAAGAATTGGAAAGACAGTTCAAGGAGTTCATTTGGAGTGGTACTCGGAAGACTAGTGTATCATATGACAAGTTATACACACCAAAAGAAAATGGCAGCCTCAGTTTGAGAGATTTTTGGGCATGGAGTAGAGCTTCGTTAACCATAATCTGTGGGACTTCCACAACAAAAAAAAGTTTTTATGGTGCATGTGGATTAATGCCTTTTACTTGAAAGTAGAAGGCATATGGACGATCAAAGAAAAGGCAGTGCATTTGGCTTATTTTAAAGGAATTTGCGAAATAAGAGACCTATTAGTTGATATATTCTACCGAGACTTGAATGCTGTAAAGGCTGCAATGGAGGATTGGTTGGGCTCAAGATAGTTCACTGCAAAATTTTAAGATGTGATCAACCAACACAAGCATCCAAAGGTATATTCTGAACCAAATATGGAAAAGAAAAAATTACCCCAGATGATTTGGAAGATAGATACCAACTCACCATTCATTTATTGCGTGGCTGATCTTGAATGGGTGATTGAAGACTATGAATGGACGCACGGATAATGATTTCACCCCACTTGATCGAACAAGTAAACTCTGCAGGTTAGAGGTTGAATTAAGTTAGCATCTCTTCTTCAAATGCGAATTCACGAAGACGAAGGTTATATGGAGCCTAGTTGGTAGATGGATTGGATTGAAAAGACTCATTAACTCGATTGTGAGTTCAAACAAGTGGATTTGGAGGCAAGTCAGAGGTTCGAAGCCGAGGAGACTTCTTGGATCGATGGCACTTTTACCACATTTGGATTGAGCGAAATAAAAAGTATTCTATGATGGACTAATGCGAAATTTGGAGAGGGTGGTGAAGATCATTGTCTGGGACTATTGCATGATTCTTAATCGTGTTTTTTTGGACCAAATTAACTTTTGAGGAGACACTAAAATTGACTTTTGTAGTTTTTTGACATACCTGTGGCTACGATAAAATTGGTCTGAGCTAGCTGGAATTTTAGATAGATTGGTTTGGAAGGAAACAAATGGGAATTGGCCGATGTGAGAAAATGGAACTTTGCAGGGATGTTTTATGGATTCTTGGGTTTTTTTTTTGAATTTCGAGAGCAATGACAGAGCCTGGAAGTTGATTGTTGGAATTATTGATTCTGAAACGGTCGATATGGGCATACCGAACAAATTTGGTTGGGAGTTGATTTCTAAGTTTTGGTGACTACTCCATTGGTCCCAGCTCAAGCTGCACACTTCACAAATAATAAACACGCCTCCAACTTTTTTAACCACATTAATTTGATCTGTAACAATTAATTTAAAAAAAATCAGCAACATGTCGAATTCTTTCCAGAATAATCCAATTTACTCCTCTTTATTGCCACCACCCACTCCCCGTCCAAATCCACCAATCCCATTCTTGGAATTGCTGACTTTGAATTTAATGAAGACAAAACTTCAGTCTTTATCTTCAATCGATTCCATTCACTCTCCATTCCATATCATTATTCTTGAATCCTCTAAATTCCCCCAACTCTATACTCTCAAACCCATAAACCCTAATGTTCACCTGCTCCCCTACTCGTCTGTGCTGCTACTTTTTATTAGTTTACATGTGCATAATTTTTTTTCTACCATGGCATTTAAACGAAACAGTAGTCTTCATTCCAGCAATGTCTTACATTCAAAATTATTTTTGTTGCAACATAAACACGTGCATTGTCTATAACATATTTACAACTAAATCAAAAGCATGCAACAAAAACATTTTCGAAAGTACAATTTTTTTTAAAGTAACTAACCCACAACTTGGCCATTTCCATGACCATTGATGTCTTGAATTAGTTTCTGGATTCTTCTTGTTTTGTTGTGAGCCGTGAGAAACAAAATCATGTCCTAAACCAGCTCCATGTCAACCAGCAAATCATTGGGCAGCAACCCCATTCCTGCTAGTGCATCTCTTTTGGTGTGGGGGAGGGAAAATTTGTTATGACCACTTGTTTTTATCACCTTAATCATAAGATCCTGAAGAGATCTAAAAATTTTGTTGAGTGTTTCTGGCTGTAATTTTGAATAAGCCTCCCACAAAACCTGAACCAACTCCACAATTGTTCAGCATGTCTTTTCTTGTTATAAACTTTGAATAGCCCTGAAAAACCCAAGTCTAGTATTTTGAGATTGGGCGAGTTTGCTGGCTAGTTGTCAATAAGAATTTTGAATCCATTCGAGTTAGCTGCATGCCAAAAATGTGGGTCATTACGCAATATGTGGGGTTTTGTATTGTCTTGTTGTAGATAATTTTTCTTACTTGCATTGCTTGACCACTTCTCCTTTATTGATGGAATTACTTGCTTGATGAGACATTCCCTCACTTGGTCGCGCCCAACCTTTACCTTTGCCTTGGTCTCAATTGTGCCTTTTTGGCGGTTCTTGCTTTTTTCTCTTAGTTGTAACTAAATCTACAAGTGTGAAAATTCCCATTTTCCCATCAAATATGACACCCCCATTTTCCAGCTATAATAGGCCTTAAAACTGCACAAACAAACATAATTTTAGGAATGTATGATTTGAGTTGGCATGTTCTAAGTGGATTTCCTCTTTCGGTAATATAATGTATCTTGATGATTCCTTGGACAAATAAAACCATTTCTCGTCCAAATGTGCCACATTATACATGCTCTTGAATTTAACATTTGAGGAATGTCTGTTGTACCTTAACTTTGAACATGAATGCTCTACCATGTCCACTTTGTTTTCCTCTCTCAAGAAGGGCTTTATTGCACATGAATGCCTCCTTAAAGATCTATCTTTGAGTAGTTGATGTATTTTTCCTTTTCTCATGTCGCACTTTGTTGTTGTCCTTCTGCATGGTTTTTTAGAATGATAGTGGAATATAATTGAATGCTTCTCTATCTAGCACCTGTTTTGGCATAACCATTCCAGGTTACATGCTTTTCAGATGAATTGCACTACCACTTGCAACCTGCAACTTCACCTCTGCCCAAATGTTATTCACGGTGCGCGGTCTGATGACCCAACGAAGTGCTGTCTCTGCTCTTTTACCATAGCCCAATCTTCCACGATTTTGCATAATGATGAGAAACTGAGCAGTTTCATTGCGCTCAGCATCGTGAGGTTATGGTTCTTCATGTTAAAAAAATATCAAGCCAAACGAAGAAAATTTTCTTATAGCCCAACTGAGAAGAACTGGTAAAGAAGATGAAGATATGAAGCCTCTTCTTGGTCTGGTGCCTTTTTATTGTTACAAGTATAGTCTAAATATGGTAGGAGTAGAGTAGCCTTTTAAGATGTGTTTGAAGTAGTTTTGCTTTATTTCCCTTTTTTTAGGAGGGATCATTGAACATTTTGTAGAAAAAGGAGGGAATTATGTGTTGTATAACATTTAATTCGATTTCAGATTTTTGAATAAATAATTTACTGCAGTAGTCAACTCTTCCAGCTGTCCAAAATACCCTTCCATTATTTCTCATCAACACTTTCACCTCAACTTGCATAAAATACCGAATTGTGCCAATTTCTATGGGACAGAGGGAGTATATTTTTATTAGATTTTGGGATCAGGTCATAAATATTTTTATTTCTTGATTAATTTTAAAAATTGACAAGTTCAGTAACCTTCCTGCAATAAGATAAAATAAAATAATGAATCTTTTTCTTCCTAATTTCTTGTTCAAGAAATTCAATTTCCCCCCCCTTCCGACAACCGCAACCTACCGTCGAAGCACTTTCTTACTGATGCTACCTACCTTGCTCGCTCGTGCCTTATAGTTGTAATGATAATCATAGTCTTTGATCTCCGATGAGTGTATGTTCAAATTTAGGATCATTCGAATTTTGAGATATGATGAAAGATTCATTATTCATTGTGACTGAAATTATCTGGTGATGTTTGACAGAAAAGATGTGAATTTAAATTTATTGTGGCTGGTTTTTTATTTGTTTGGGTTATATTTCATTTTTAAGTCATACTGAATTATTAATAAAAGGGAAATAGAGTATAATTTTGAGCTTATTTGATGAATTTCTCTTAGAAAGTTTAGAAATAACTTACCTTTTTTATTTCGTAACTCTTATGTTTTGAAGAGCAAAAGATGCAACTGAAATCTGAAATCCATTTTGGTACATGATCCAAGATGAATTGGCATCCATATGTAGCATTTATGGATTCTCCTTTGCGAGTACCAAGGGCAGCCCTATATGGAGGCAAATGAAAGATTTTCCTCAGTCCCCCAATTTATTAACTATAAACTTTATTAAAAAAATAAAAAAAATGTCGTGTATAGAAAAAAAAAGAAATACTACAATTATCAAATAGTTGTCTCAATAATATTCTTATCTTTTCCATACGAGGCCCAATTTCACTAATGTTACATACCCTAAATGTTATATGTGAGCCCCAAAATTTTAATTTGTTTCAGGCCCCCAAAAGTTTAGGGCTGGCACTGGCGAGTATTATAAAAACAACTATAAGAACTCTGGAAATAGATCAACATTTCACCTATATCGGTAGAATGAAGAAGTTGAAAACCTTTGTGTATCATAAAGTATGTCGCGGTTCGCGAAGACTGCCAAGGACAATTGACTTTCAACATTTTTATTTCTATCACTTGGACCACAAATACTCTTCTTATCCTATTTGTGAGGCTAAGCGTGACTTTTCACTCCAAAAGTCCTAGGTTATTTATTTCTTCATCTTTTCTTTCCATTTTTCTTGCCATGTTTATGTGTATGATTACGAGTTTTTTTATGGTAGATAAATCTACATGTGGAAACAATTGGTTAGCATTTCTAGTTTGACAATGTGAGACATTGATTGTTCTACTTTTGACATTTATTATCAATTGTGTTATTTGCATATATTGTGTCTTTAATGCATGAATTGACTGGGTTTACAACTAATTCTAAACAAACTTAACATACTAGAGAATGTAATTCTTGAAGTTTCAAGAGTGGCATAAGGTAAATTCAACAGGTAGCGCAAGATATTCGATTCATCCCAGACCTCATAAGAGTTCCTCTTTAATCCTACCCATGGTGGTTGTTCATCGACATGGGATCCCAACTACGGTGACTCGATGTCTACTAGAACTACCCCACACAATAGTTTTTGCAAAGTGATCAGTCAGAGTGGCAGGGAGGACGACAATGAGTATGATGATGATAGTGGTGGTGGTGATTTTAGAAGGAGATAATGGGGGGAGAAGAAGGCTAGAAGAAGAAAATAGAAAGAAGGAGGAGGAAAGAAAAAGATTGTACTTTTAAGTAAAGTTGACTTATTTTAAAAGTATGGGAGATTAATTTATACTTTTCTCCTAAAAATAGTTTTTACTTTTAAAATAAGCACTTCCTTAGGAGTTTACCAAATATTAGAAAGGCAATTGGTTTATAAGCAAACATTTATAAGACTTACCAAACACACCTTGAAACAATCTTTCGTCAATGAAATATTTTTCGTTGTTGTAAAACTTAAATTATTATTAAAGGAAACAACGTAAAGTTGTACAATTGAGAGTATTCGCACATTAATGTTTGCTTTCTAGCAGACTTCTAGGAACCTTAACAGAAAAGATGCTCTAAAACCTAGTTGCTAATTCTCTGAGCTCCTGAATTAGGGTTGCTACATGGCATCTTGGGTTTTTCTCCTGATCTTGTAATAGTTTGAATGGTACCTCGCAATTAGAAAGAATATTTATTCGGTGCAAGACTGACTGCTTTGCCAATTGCAAACCCTTGCAGCACCCAATTGCTTCCGTATCAAGTGCTGATTGAAATGGGAACTGAGCTTGGTATGTTTGAACCACTCCACTTGTTCTTGATAAGATCCACAAGGCTACCGAAGCGTGACTTATTTGTCCCTAGTAAGCTTCGTCGAATTTCAGAACTGGGATTGCTGCGTTCTAGTGTTGAACCTGGCAAAATGAGCGTGTTGATTCCTCAGGTATATTTTCCACATCCTCAATGTCCGTCATGTGATGTGGTTGATAATGGATTTCCATATCTGCCTGATGATAGATAGACCCGATAAAGGCCTAAAAAGAGCCTTGGGCATGTCTTCGGCACAATATGCATATTGAGTAAAAAGATATTTAGTTACCGTATTTCAGGGGAATTAAGAGTTATAATTAAGGACAAATACTGTTTAGTGATATGGTATAAATACCATGTATATATTCATTATTATACACACACTTTTTGTAAGCCTTTGAGTATTCTTCTGACTTAAGCATCAGAGAGTTTTCCCATGGGATCTCCTGGGGCTTGTTGTTTTACAGATCATGACCAAAGGATCCAATGGAGAAATTTGATCGGTTTCGAGACGCATCAATTGGCACGCCCAGTGGGATCACTTAAGTCAAATTTGGGTCTTTTATGTTCGCTTATACGAATACTCGAAGGAGCAAGATGTTAAGGTTGAAGGGGACATGTCTACTAATGAAATACAACCCCCCTATCAAGGAAGAAGAAGAACAATGATGGTTAATCCTCCAACGCCCCTAAAACGTTTAGCAATGAGCGATGCAGGCCTCGACAGTTGAGCCGGGGGCGTTGCAGGTCTTAACTGGTGGGTAGGGAGCAGTGCAAAGCTCCATCGAGCCTAATCTGCCAACAGTTGAGGCCCCTCAATATTTAGCGGGACCTTCGAGACCTACGAATGATTATGTAGGATGAGGCGTAGGGCTCATGAACCCTACACAGGATATACCCGCTGGGTCGTACGATGAAGGGGATGGTCGTTTCACGGAAGCCTATGGTGATTCCCATATTAAGGAACACAAATGAGCCGTGCGAGAAAATCAGACTACAGAGGTGGTTGTTTCATAGTCATATTTGGTGAGAGCAGCTCAGATACTGGTAGACGCTGGGTATCAAGTCACGCTTTTCTCGATACCGATGGGTATATCGAGAGATGTAACACTATCGATAGCTATGGAGATGCTTGTAAGTAATGTTTCCCAACCCATGGTGGCATTCCCCTACCTCGGATATATTTGAGAGGGGCATCAAGCACGACCTCAACCTTCTTTCCCATAATACCCCCAGGGGTAGTATACTCGGTACCCCCTTCAATGTCGATAGCTTCGACGGTTGTGCCCCCCAGAATTGAGATAGGATGTGAGCTTCAGCTATATGGAAGCACATGAGTACCAAACTATCCCGTTGGTCAAGGATTTTTTGGCCCTTATAGGCAGCCCCACGTAAATTCAGAGGCTATGCAGACTTGGATGAATCTTGGGCATATGGCCCAGCAACCCATGTATAGAATGCCATATGGAGATGTTAACAGAGGATTGAATGTATCCGGAGAGGAGAGAGGATGGATGGGAGATACATGAGATGCACTAAAGAGAGAATTTGATAGATTGATCGGGTCATTGGGCCAAGCAGCAGGATTGACATTTACTCCGTTGATAACGGGAAAGCGCTGGCCAGTGGATACAAAACCCCCAAAGGGGCTTCCTACTTATAGTGGAGAATCAGATCCTCGAGAGTTCATTAAGATGTTCCTCAGTCTAATGAACTCGAGGTACTTCGATGAAAAGTGGACATATAAGCTAGTGGGGAGATATCTTCGAGGAAAGGCTCAAGAGTGGTATAACAAGTTGCTGAGAGGATCTTTGCATTCCTACAAAGACTTCAGTGTGGTGTTATTGAGCCAGTACGCCTAAAAGAAGAAGTTTACTAAAAACTTTGTTGGAATTGTATTAGACGAAGCAGAATCCAGGAGAAATGACAGAGGATTTTTATCATCGTTATATAGATGAGAGTTTGGTGGTGGTGGAAACCACAGAGAATGAAGTAATCCAGGGATACTTGTTCGGGACGCGGGATATAGAATTGTACAAAAAGCCGAGTACTAATGTTCCTCGAACATTGCAGAATCTTCAAGAAGTTGTCAAGAATTATTCGAAAGTTGAAGAAACCATGAGAAGAATGAGGAAAAGTATGACTGATAAGCTAGGAAGGGGTAATGACCGTAGAGGAAAGAAGCCAATGGAAGTAGCAAGGCCTAACTGTGAGAAGTACATGCCAATGAACAGGTCGCCAGCACAAATCATAAGTATTATTTTTGTGATTTTCACAAGGATTATGGCATGATACAAATGATTGCATCCATTTGAAAATGGAAATAGACATGAGTGAAAAGGAAGAACGACTTCAAAGTCCTGGTCCTAGGCAGGGAAGCTAGGGCGAACCCCCTAGACCTCGAAACGATCGACCCCCATACATGAGAAATTACCAAAATAATGGAGGTAGGGGAAATAGAAGACCCCAAGGCTAAGAACCCCTCAAGACAGAGAGCAAGGAAGAAGGGATGGAGCCCCGCGAGAACATCCATTGGGAATCAAGATAACAAAAATGGAGAAAATCCTCCAATCCGTAGGGTGATCCACATGATAAATGGGATTGTGGGTGAGATGTCCTTAAATTCAGTCATGAAGGTTAACTCTCACAAGGTCCTCATAGAAGATCCGAGGCACAAGAGATTTCAGCAAGATGAAACAATAGCCTTCTTTGAAGCAGACATGGTTCCAAATCAAGCCCCGCACGTGGATCCTATGGTGGTCTCGGCTGTAATTGGGACTTTCTTAGTGAAAATGGTCTTTATTGATGATGAAAGTGGAGTTGAGATAATGTTTTAAAAATGTTTTGATCAGCTGGATATAGGAAGGAACAACTTGAAAAAGTCAGCAACACCCCTCTAGGGATTCACTGGAAACCCTATATACCCCCTTGAAGAGATTACCTTGTCAGTCTGGATCGTAGAAGAAGATAAAGGGATAATGGTCGACTGTATCTTTGACATCGTTGATGCTTATTCCCTCTATAATGTGATTTTGGGGAGGCCATGGATGTGTCAAGCACGAGCAGTACGATCCCCGTACCACTTGATGATGAAATTTTCAACGAGCAAGGGGATAACTTCAATACAAGGAGACCAAGCGGTCGCTAAAAGCTGTAACCTCATAGCAGTAAGGGAAGCGAGGAAAATAAGGGATGTAGCCTTAGTATATGGAGGGGTAAACCTCACAAAAACTGAACAGGTGCCCATTCGAAACAGGGGGACAGCGACTGTAGGAAAGCTTATTCCCGAGAACATAAAAAAGGAATTAAGGAGTTTGATGGGTAATACGAGGATGTATTTTTATGGGGAACTTTAGATCTCACAGAGGTCCCCTCGAGGTTAGCAGTTCATAAGTTGAACATTGATCCAACAATTAAGCCTATTAAGTAGCAAAGAAGGAAATTCCCACCCTAGAGGGTGGAGGCAATCCAGGGCAAAGTAGATAAATTGATAAAGGCGGAAGTGATCGAGGAAGTATTTTATCCAGAATGGTTAGCTAATCTGGTGATGGTCTCAAAGCATGATGGAACTTGGCGAATGTGCATAGACTTTACCAATTTGAACAGATGTTGTCCTTAAGACAGTTATCCTCTACCCCCCATTAACAAGTTAGTGGAAGTGATTACAGTATATTAGGTATTAACTTCTTTGATGTTCACAAGGGCTACCACCTGATACTAATGGCGGAAGAGGATAAGGAAAAACTCCACTCATAACGATGTAGGTACATACTGTTATAAGAAGATGCCATTTGCCTTGAAAAATGAAGGGGCGACATACCAAAGGCTAGTTGATAAGCTGTTCAAGGAGAAGATTAACAAGAATATGGAGATATACGTGGATGACATGGTGGTGAAGAATAGAGGTTATGAAAATTTCTTGATAGATTTGAAGGAAACCTTTGAGAGGCTGAGAGATGTGAACCTGAAATTGAATCTAGCTAAATGCGTGATTGGAGTGGGAGCTGGAAATTCCTTGGTTTCATGGTATCTGAGAGGGGCATTGATGTCAATCTAGAGAAAGTCGAGGCCCTATTGAGGATGAAATTCCCAAAACATGTGAAAGAGGTGTAGAAGCTCACAGGATGTTTAGCAGCTCTAAGTAGATTTATCTCGAAGGTGGTTGAAAAACACTTGCCCTTCTTTGATGTACTTTCAAAGGCGAAGAAATTTCGACTGGACTAACAAGTGTGAGTAGAAGTTTCAACAGCTGAAGGAACACTTTCGAGTGTTACCAACTCTTATGAAACCAGAACATGGGGAAGTTCTTTTCCTTTATATTTCTGCCTCACCCATGGCCAACAGTGCAATGCTTGTAAAGGAGACAGAAAAGCTACAACACCCCATATACTTTGTAATTCAAGCCCTCCAGGGGCCAGAAACAAGATATACAACCCTCGAGGGCCTGATTTTGGCACTCGTGCATGCTGCACGGAAATTGCGACCCTACTTTCAAGAACACAATCATCCTGCTCACAAACCATCCCCCCCATACAAGTTCTCTTGAAGCCAAAAGCGTCGAGAAGAATGATGAAATGAGCTTTGGAGTTAGGTGAGCATAATATACAATTTCTTCCCAGAGCTACAACCAAAGGACAAGTCTTAGCGGACTTCATAGTGGAAACAACTGAACTTATTAAGTTCGAGGGGGAGGCTCGAAAGAAGGAAGTTTGGAAGCTATACGTGGATGGTTCTTTGCATTCGAGAGAGAGGGGAGGGGGTGGAGCAGGGGTGTTGCTCACTAACCCTGGAGGAAAAGATTACCCATATGCACTGCATTTCACATTCAAAGCGACAAATGATGAGGCTGAATATGAAGCCCTGATTACGGGATTGCGATTGGCTAGCGAGTAAAAGGTGCAAGATTTGGAAATATTTAGTGATTCTCAAATTGTGGTTCAGCAAGTTAATGGGGAGTATGATGCCAAAGAACGTAATTTATAGAGGTACCTGGAAGTGGTGAAACCCTTGCTGAAGAATTTTAAACCTATGCTTTGAAATAGGTGCCTAGAGAGGAAACCCATAAAACTGATGCCCTAAGCAAATTAGCCTCATCAGACTTGGGGGCTAAGCCTCGAGGGCATTACTCATCGAGATCGTCAGTAATAAAAGTTTCAAAGAATAGAGGGTGATGGCTATTAAAGAAGAAAACAGTTGGATGACGGCCATAGTAAGTTATCTTTGAGAGGGGGGCCCTGCCAGAGGATGCAGGGGAAACCAGGAAAATAAGGCTCAAAGCATTGAAATATGTGTTGTAGGATAGAGTTTTATGTAAAAGAGGGCATTTGCAAACACCGCTTCGATGTGTTAGCCCCCACGAAGCAGATTATTTAATTAGGGAAGCTCACAAAGGCATATGTGAAAGTCACCAAGAAGCAAGATCAGTGTTGAGAAGGCTTATTCGAGCAGGGTATTATTGGCCAATGATGTTCGAAGATGCCAACAAATATACATGCCCTCCATCAGTGTCAAAAACACGCACCGCTTAAACACATCCCCTAGGAGGAAATGATGAATATTCATAGCTCATGGCCATTTGAAAAATGGGGAATTGATTTGGTTGGGCCCTTTCCCGAGGCCGAAAGGAAATTCAAATACTTAATTGTAGCCGTGGATTGTTTCACAAAGTGGGTGGAAGTCTAGCCTTTAACCAATATGACAGGAAAGTCAGTGATTGCTTTTTGTTGGAAAAATCTCATATGCAGGTTTGGAATCCCGAGAACCATAATAACGGATAATGGAAAGTAGTTTGCCCACGACCCGTTCAAGAAATGGTGTGAGGAATACAATTTACAACAAAAAGTAACGTATGTGTACCATCCCCAAGCAAATGGACAGGTAGAAGTGACTAATCGAACCATTGTTAACAAAAATCAGAGCTAGACTCGAGGGGGTTGCAGGAAATTGGATATGTGAATTACCCAGTGTTCTGTGGGCTTACAGAACTGCAGAGTCCTCTGCCACTGGGGAAACACCTTATAGTCTGGTTTATAGTTCTGAGGCTATGATTCCGGTGGATATAGGAATGCCAATTTCGAGGATAACGGTGGCACCAGTAGAAAGTGTTAACACGGAGAATCGATGCCTAGAACTTGATATGGTAGAAGGGGCACAAGAATTAGCTTCGATCTATGAGGCTAAGGTGAAAGAAAAGGTGAAGCTCTATTATGATTGACGGGTCAGGAAAGTGCAATTCAACCCGGGAGACTTGGTGATGAGAAAGAATGAGAAAAGTCGACAAAAGCCTGACGGGAAGCTAGTTGCTAGCTAGGAAGGACCTTATAAGGTGGTGAAAGCATATCCAGGAGGTAGCTATCTTTTCAAGTCCACCGGGGAACTCAAATCCTAAGGAGATGGAATATCACTAACATAAAGAGGTACCATCAAAATTGATAGAAACGAGAGACATCACCGGATCTTATGCTACGTGCTAAGACCAAAGAATCGAGCCAAGGGCTCCTGTGTATTATTCCAGCTAAAAGCCGAGGACTCGAGCCAATGGCTCTTGTGTATTATTCCAGCTAAAAGCCGAGGACTCGAGCCAATGGCTCTTGTGTATTATTCCAGCTAAAATTTGAGAACTCGAACCAAGGGCTCTTGTGTATCATTCTAGCTAAAAGCTCTTGTGTATTTTTCAAGCTAAAAGCTCACGTATACTTTTCCAGCTAAGGCTGCAGGGATGAGTGAGAAGCTAACACGAAACACCCTCATGATATCCGTGTAGATTGTAACCTTGGTCAGTGATCTAGTGGAATAATTTTTGCAAGATGTAGGTGGAAACACCAAACCTGGGTAAAATCTCTGGTGCTCTTATATTTTTTGATTGTTAAAGCATTCCTGTGTGCCCATCATTAATTGGTGGAAAATTTGTATCTTGAAAAAATGACAAATAAAGAATAATTATATACATATATATATATATATATATATATATATTCAAGGAGATGACAATTTCAAGGAGCTGTTTTCTTCAATTCCTTCTCCATCCTTTCTACTTCTTCTATCTTAATGCTGGCCGCACGTTGGAAATCTTTCTCTCGTTCCTCTTTGGGATAATCATCTATATTTAACACCACCTTTGATCGAGGATGCTTCGATTAAGGATCCTGGTTCTTAGTACGTTTCCTCGCAGATTGCTTCATGTTACGACTCATAGAGCCACTACCCTTAATGGTCTTCTTAGCTACTAATCTCAAAGACCTTAGACCTTTAGGATGACGTACATGAAATATTTGAATCCATTTAAGAATGGCAGTGAAAGCCTTATTTTGACCGTTGGTCCCATGTGAATCTACCCAGTTTTATATAATCCAATGGTAGGATGCTCTGAGAAGAAATCTAGGCAGAGATTTATCGTCAATAAGTTTTGAGTGAGCAACACCATGAAATAGGCTATAAGCCTAGAGAATCTGATCGTGTAGATGAACCCTCTCCTCCAAATCGGTGATTTTCTCCCCCAAGGCTTTGTTCTCGGCTGCTAGTCGAGTATTCTCCGCAAGTATTGACTCAACTAACGAGGGTTCCTCCTCAACCAAGGGATTTTTTATCGAGAGATCCTCTTTTAGTCTTACAGTTTCATCCAACGCAACTTTATAACGCTGCACATTCTCTCCAACCTGGGACCTAAGTCCGTGAATCTCGCCTCGGCCAGCTATGAGATGGCCCTCGAGGATAGAAACTCTATTAACATCAGTAAGACACCTTTTAAGGGAACCAAACTTATTGATTATATGACGCACAATTTCTTGATAACCATCTTTGAAGGGGTCACGATTCTCAACAATATCGAGGAGCACATCGCCATTGTATTTCTTACTCTCGAGATCCCTTGAGAGCTTTACAAACGCATGATGGATTCCACTTTGCCAAGCTTTCAAATCCACTTGTGAGCAATCTAGTTCTTTCTTGGTAGAGTCCAGGGATGCAGTTAAGTTGGACACGTCCTCTTGAGATCTACTATGCAAGGATGAGTCCTGTTGCGCCATGATTCCAGTTCTTTGTAGCACTTCCTCAAAATGAACGTAGTTTTTGTCAAGTCCCTTCTAGCAGTTTCAAGCTCTGCCTTAGTCTTGGCGAAATCTACGCAAATAGATTGAAGTTATTTTCGTAAGGTGTTAAGCTACGAAAATGAAAATTTAGACACAAAATGAATGGGGGAAAAGATTGTTTATAGCAAAAGGGGAACTTTATTACATCATAAGCCCAAAAGGGTAGGTTACACCAAATTCCCTACATTAGTGGACTTGTTCTCTATTGGCACCTCCTGGTTGGGCACTGCTTCAGCCTCGGGCTCTTTGGGCTCTTTGTGTAGATCGGGGATAACACAAATTTCATCAATAGAATGGTATTTACCCGAGACCTTCAGGAGGTTCATAAAAGATAAGCTCAAACCCCCTTGTAAATAACCTCTTCCCACTTCTGGTTTATAGCTTCCACACTCTCGCTCTCAGCTTCCTCCTTAAAAAACTAGACATCATTTCCAAAAAAGGACAAGGACATCTTGGGTAAAACAACTTTTTCAATAAAGATATTGTGGCCAACCCCCTTGGATATGCGTAGAAGATCGATGAAGAGATCAAAAAGTTCTTTTGGAGAACCTTATCCTTGAAAGTCTCCAGCAGAACTACTTGAGACTCTGGGTCTCAAGCTTGTTTGGCATGTTCAACGATATTGTTCTTCTCTAAGATGGGGCGCTCGTTTACAACCTCGAGGTCAGCGACCTTCTTCTTTGAGGTCTTGAGCTCCTTCTCTAATGAGGCAATCTTATTGTCCTATTCCTCCTGAAAGGAGGAAAGGTCAGAACCCAGGCACTGAAGAAAGGAGGAGAGGGAGGATGACACCAGGCTTAGATTTTTAACCAACTGAAAAGTAATAGAAAGGTTTTTTTAAAAAAGAACTTAGAGAAACAAGAAAAACGCTTATCTTCCAGGTAGAAAACCAACCTGGGGATTTTTTTCAAAGAGGCCAAGAGTGTGACTCCCACGACCGAAACGTTCAAGGGGGATGGCATAACGCGGGCCTCAGTTTGAACAACTTTGTTAAGAGGCTCTTGAAGAGCCTTCTCTTGAGATATTTTCTGGCGAAACTTTCTCAAAGAGGAGTCACCCTTGCACATCTGCTTTGTCGGGGACTTCGCGGAAGTGGTAGCTTCATGAGGGGTAGGGGGAATAACCTTCTTTGTGGGGTTATTGTTGCTCCCCTTCTTGATCATCGTATTTCCTAAACTCCTGCCCACTGAAGAGGATGACAGAGAAGTCAGTTTAAAATATACATACATATATATATGTGTATGTATATATATATATAATATACATATAATAACATAGCAGCACAAGAGAGAACAATAAGACATCAAACACCTTCAAACTAAGAATAATCAACATAATCTTTGAGAGAGTCCTTGAGAGGGGGCTCTCAAATGATTAGGTCGGGAAAAATGGAGGCTTATCTCCCTCCTTAACAAGTTTCCTTCACCTCTTATTTAACTTAGGCTCATCTTCTGAAGATAAATGCTGTCGCCTCGACAGTTTCCTCTTCTTGGATGGCTCATAGATGTACTTCTGGTAAACCTTGCTTGGCCAGGCCTGTCCCCCAATTGAGTTGTTTGGGTTGGTATAGTTAGCATAAGAGAGGAAAAAGGCCAACAGACGATCCCGGCTACCCTCGAGATGTTTGGGGCAAACAAATTTAGTTGGCAGCTGGATCTCGATGATAATGTTTGAATTCCAATAGGGTTCTTTATACCCAATGCTGTTGAAAGTAAGTCCTCTCTTGACATCCCTCCACTTACCCGAGTTAGTAGGGAGAGTAAACCATTTTTGCCTACTTCTTTGAAGCTTTGCTACCACTAACAGTAATGTAATATAAAGAGCGAAATAGCTGGTACTCAGGCTCTATATCTAACCTATGGCACTGTGTCATGAAAAACATGATGGTAATTAATTTATTGGGATGGACCTGAGCGGGATTTACTTGAAAATCCTTTAGAAGCCTAAAAATATTGGGGAAAAGGGAAGCACAACTCTGCTCGTAGGTGCCTTAGAAATATAACCAACCTCCCCTCGGGAGGGTTCTCTAGAGACCCCGTTGTCCCTAACAACTGCAGATCAACGTCCGAGGGAACCCTCTGATCAGAGGGTAGAGATTGCAAAATCCTGGGTATTGACCAGTACCTATTATGAGCTGGGGGGCTCTTGAGTCTCATGCCCCATATGGGGCTCTCGAGACTGCTCCTCTTGAACCTCGAGAGTGAGAGATATTATCTTGTGGGCACCACCTTCAACCCCTTCTGGAGCCCTTGAAGAACCTCCATCCTCGCGAAGGGACGGGCCAAATTCGATATTGCTGTTGTGAGATGACATTTGAGTAAACCCTTTTCCCCGTCTGGGAGGCCAAACTCAAGGGAACTCACCTTGAGGCATATCAGTGATGGGTATGTAGTTAACATGACCAATTTCATGAACACTTGGGTCGGAATCTTGGGGAGATTGCTTATGGCTGCTAAGCGTGGCCTCAGAATCCCACTCCCCAGGTGACCTCATCTCAAATTTCTTGGACCTAACCTCACCTGAGTGCCCCCTCTCATCGGATTTCTCGCTGGAAGCGGCTATAATAAAAATGGATGAAGTAAAAGAAAAGAAGAAAGATGAAGATTAGGAGAACTTACTGGTGGAGGAAGAGAAGATGAAAGTAGAGGTAGAGGGTAGGTGAAGGAAAAAGTGTTGATCTAGAAATCTTTTGAAAGCACCTGCACATAAAGCGAAGAAACGTGGGAGAAGTGGGGGAGTTAAGAAGCCTAAAATGGCTACCAAAGTGATGATTATCCTGGGGAAGACAAAAATTCGAAAAAGGCGTGAAAAAAGTTGTCATACCTTTTCGAAAACTGCCGTTGCTCACACGCCTTTCTGCATAGCTGGCCCACGAGCGTGCCTCCTCAAATTATGTCCGAGGAATAAGAAAAATAAACGATACCTCAAGGCTTGAGGTCCTCACTCCAGGGAAGTGTAAGTTTAAGAAACCATAACCGTTCAGGCCCCTCGAAGGCATGTCTATCAAGTGTCTGGGAGTTCGAGGATAAGAATGTGACACCTCGACGATTCTCAATCTCGAGGGCCTATTGATTTTTCTGGGGGCTCTTGATGATGGATAGACTCAATAAAGGCCCATAAGGAGTCTTGGGCCTATCTTCGGCCCAATGTGCGTATTGAGTAGGAAGATATTCAGTTACCGATTTCATGGGAATTAAGAGTTATAATTAAGGACAAATACTATTTAATGATATGGTATAAATACTAGGTACGTACTCATTATTATACACACATTTTTTTTACGCCTTTGAGTATTCTACTGACTTAAGCATTGAAGAATTTTTCCTTGGAATCTCCCGGGGCTTATTGTTTTGCAGATCACGACCAAAGGATCCAATAGAGCAAATTGATTGGTTTCGAGACTCATCACTGGCATTGCAAGATTAACTGCAATCTGTGATTGTATGTCTTGGCCACTGAAAATGTACTCCCTCCGTTTCTTTTATTATGGCACCTCTTTTTCTGACATTTTTTGAAGGCATGTTTGACCATCGATAACTTTTGTTGCGTACGATATTATATTATGAAAGTTTACTTTTCGAAAACTATACGTTACTGAGAATCCAAAGACATCTCACATAATGTCCATACATATATACAATAAAAGTTATCGCTGGTCAAACATGCCATGAAAAATTTCATGGTCAACATGTGCCATAATAAAAGAAACGGAGGGAGTACTGATTTCTTCTTTGTCAACGAATTGTTAGAACCTAAAAAAAAACAAATTGTTGTGACTAAAAATAATGTATTCCATCGTTAAACCTGTTGTTGTGAAAAGTTTGTCTTGACACGTCATCCTAGAATAGTGAAAACTTTATGCTTAAATGATTGGAAAAAATATGAATATAATTTGAAAAAAAGTCCAAAAGGTCAAGAATGTTGAGAAGTTTCCTTGTATCAAGGGGTTGTAAGAAGGAAACCCCCCAAAAGTTTGCGCTGATTTCTCCATCATCCCATTCCTCTCCACCCACCGACAAACCCACGCGCTATACACCGATCAGAAATCGAGCAAGAATTACGCCAGAATGGATCAATTCGGAGTTTTGGTGGAGAGTACGGGATTCAAGTCCCAAAGATCAGCTCCGATGGCCAGTTTAAAACCCAAACAGAAAACCAACTTGAGTTTTAACAGCGGCTTCCCTCAATCCCTGTTCCACGACTCCTCCGTGGATGGGCTGGATGGGATATTTCAGGCCAAAAAAAATAATACTACCGATAATAATATTGACAATGGGATTGATATTTTTGGTGGCACAGGGAATGTTGATTTGGAGTCGGTGTTCGGCTTCAGCAACAAACAAGATCACAAGTTCCCCACACCAAAAGTTGCTGATGATTTGAATAATTTCATCCCTGATTTGGTGGATATTAATGGGTATGTAATGTGTCTTACCCTCTTCTTAAGCAAAATGTTTTTCATTGATTTGCTACTCCTCCTCCCACTATGTAATTTCAAGGCATGTTTTATCAAAAGGTATTTGTGTTTTCAAGGCATGTTTTATCAAAAGGTATTTGTGATTTTCAAGGCATGTTTGACTAAGGATAATTTAGTTACAATTTGATTATTTTCAAGGCATGTGACGAATTTAGCATCACCTTAGATTACGCTTGTATCTAATTGAATTTTATGGTCAAACGTGTGTTAGAATCCCCAGAGAAAATGAGAAGCAATAGGATGGAGGGAGTGCTAATGCTGGGAAAATTTAATCGAGGCATGCAAATGAGATTGGTTTTACTATTTTGATAGCAGAAGGCTGGTGCTGGTGTTGAGTTCTAATTTCCAATCAATTAGTTAATCGGGATGTTGATGTGGACACACAGCATTGAGTAATCTTGACTTTAGGAGTTGAGGCACTCCCAGAATAAAGACAGCTTAATGCCTCTTTAGTAGTTGAGGTATCTCTAACCTGTGGTGGTTTTATGTTTGAAAACACGACTATTTGATTCTCCATCACCTCAGCCTCAGAGCTTCTTAGATATTTAGCAGTCCTAAGCTTTTCCTATTGTGCTCATATAGCGATGAATATTTAATGATTACCTTTCCGGTGGTTGAGGATAAGTCTGTTTAGGCTGCCTAATCTCATATTTACATAGGGATATGTCAGGATTAGTGCTTTCTGGTTTATCTAACTCACATGAATTTGTTCATTTTCATTAGAACCAACAAACGCAAATAATTTATTATTCCATAAAGCTGGATAAAGTAAATTTATGGCTAACAATTTCTAATCTAGAATTGGGAATCCTTATGGATTACGCTGTTAGTGGTTCAGTTGATGTGTGGATCTTTTTGTAGTACCTATGTATGGCTAAATCACATCGTCAGTTTGTATTCAGTTGACATGGATGTTAGTTGTATTTCTTACTCTGTCACAGCAGTGAAAGATCTCTGCATCATTTCGTTTTACAGAATCCAACCGGAGGAGACATACCCTTCTCACACTTCTAGTAGTGTTGCATCTACCTCAACCTTCTCTGAGGCAAATGATCCCTTTTCAATCTTTGAAGCATCAAAACCCCGGGAAAACAGTAGTGGAAGAACCTCTCTAGAATCTTCATTAGATGAGCTGGAGAACTTTGCCAGGGGTAAGGTTCCCGGTGCTGCAACTGACAAGCCAAGTGTTGCAACACTTACAGGAATAAGAATTTCCTTGAATAAGAAGGATGGAAAAGCTACAAATAACTCGTTTGTCAGCAAAGTTCGCAGACCAGAAGAGAATCAAAGGGAAAACGACAAACACAAGGTCGCTAATAAAAAGAATGAGGCATTTGTACATGATAGTATTCCAGACATTCTTTTTGGCACGGGCAATGTTTCAAACCATGCAGACCTACATAAGACTCAAACTAAGGTGAAGAGTCTAACTACAAAGTGTGCTGGTGTTATCAAAGTATGTCATAAACAAAATGCAGTCTAATTTCCGTTGTTTCTGGTCCAGGACCCAATTTTTGAAGCTCCATTTAGCAAGAAAGCCGAGCCAAAATTGCAGAAGGCTGCTTCTCAGCCTTCATACAATATAAAGAAGCCATCTACCGTTTCAGTTATGGACGAGGGCTTCCACTCTTTATTTGGAGGTGACTACATCTTCTATATTCAATTTACAACTGGAGCCAATATATTCTTTTGTACATCCGGCCATGATGGTGCTGATGTTTTGGCGAGTAATTATTAGTTTGCTCATGAATGCAACTTTTTTTGGTCGCACAGATGCCCCTTCTTCTGCATTTCAGGAATTCGAAGGTGAAAGTGAAGAAAGAAGAAGAGCGAGGTTGAATCAACATCTGAGGACCCAAGAAAGAATGGTTTGTCATTCCCATCTATTATTTTCCTCGTGTTCTGTTACTGTTTGCTAATTTATTTTTGTGACTAGTAATAAACTGTTTCATTTACAGTTTTCTTCTTTCTATATTTGTGTGAGTACAATCAGCTTTCAACACAGATGATAGGGAAATTCTTGTCTCCAAATCGTCAATTAATGTATAATTAGAGGATAAACACATATTTTCATGAAAGTTTACACTGGGATTGTTTGATTAAAAAAACTCTGTACCAGTTTTCTTGAGCTGCAGTTGGTTGATTTGTATTGGAACTGAATTAATACGAGGCCCCAGTAAAACTAAAAATACTCTGCATTGTAAGGTTTGAGGAGGTTGATCTAATTTCCCATGTCTGTATATAAGCTATGTGCACGTGTGTGTGTACTAATCATAACTTTTAAGGTATTTATTTCTTTTGGTGTCCAAATTATTATTAGATTTTCTGTAACTCTCTTCAAGTTATTCAAGTGTTATCTCCAAAAGTTGGATTTTAAAAAAAAACCATTAAGCCTATTCAACAGTAAGATAGGGTAAACTAGAACTAAAAGCATATTGTTTTCTGATATCACAAGTGGGAGGTTTGCAACTATGCATCGCATGCTACGGAAGTTAAAGGGTGCACTGAAGGTATTGTGTGGGTTCTGGTCTTCTGGATGTGACCCATCTTAAGCAGGCTAGTGAAATTTATATTAGTGAAGGATGGAATTAGAATAGTCAACAGTTGATTTACTCTTTGCTTCCTTCTTTTGTCTTCTTTCTTCCTTTCTATTGTAGGTAGTTGGTGATGAGTGGGAAAATTACATGCTATGTGTCATGTGGCACATGGGGGTTTTGGGGTTCTGGTTTCAGTTTACAGTTCTTGTTAAAACTGGTTTTGAAATGAGATTTGAGATTGACAATCTTGTTTGATAAGGGCAGGGGAGTCCAGGGATTAGTTTAGAACGGAGTTTTGAAATTGGTTTTCTAAACTAGTAGTAATACTAGTCACGGCAAAACAAATTTGTCCAAATTAATTTTAGAGTCAAAACTTATGTTTCAAAACCAATTTTATAACATATAATGCCAAACAAGAATTTGCCCAGGGCTAGTTTTGAATCCAAACCCAAGGCCTTTTACAGCCCTTGTGTCCTACACAGTTTCGTGTTTGCCCTGATGTGTGCATTGTTTTGAGGTAGAAACTGACTTATGGATTCGCAGGCTTAAGGCTAGAAAAGAAATTCCTGTTCCATAAAATCTCAGGTGCATGTTAAGTAGGAATGAGTAGGAATATATCAGATTAGGGCTCAGTTCACCGTGAAACTGCTTTTTAAGCTCAATTGGTTTGTCTACTCATCTGTGAAGTGTGAACTTAAGGCACTTTTTTCTTTTTATTAACAAGAAATCAAGTCTCAGTTAATCTGATAACTGTATCAATGAAAAAATATGTCAGACTTCAGTGTGTGCGTAACAGGTAATGGAAGTTCTTGTCATTAAGGCTTGAGACTTGAGAGTCGAGCACATTCATATTTTAGTAAGATACTGGCTAGTGAATATATGAAGACCTTGAGTTTGTTCATGTTTAATATTCCAGTATATTGATCCCCTTCTTTCAGTGGATATTGCTCCCTTCATTCACTATATATTGCAACTTAGGAAATATCTAGTATATAAACTTTTTCTTGTTATTTTCAGGCTAAAGCATTGGCTGAAAAAAATGAACGTGATTATCAGACTCAGTATGAACAAGAAGAGAGGCGTGTAAGTTCTTGTTCTGGAGCAATTTCCTATTCTTTTGTGACTCTGAACTGCAACTTGCAAATTGTCTCCATGGGTGTGTGCTAAAGGTATTTGGGTGGTTGATCAATGATTTTCAATGATTCTGGTTCGGAAGGGAGACTAGGGTAAAAACAGTGTTAAGAATGGCTGATTTGATGGATTTGATTCCTCTCTCTTTTGTACTTCCTGATAACTGTTAACTAGTAAATCCTTATCCTTTGCTGACAATTTGTTTTAATGTGCCTCAGAGGATTGCGGAAGGTCTGGATTATGATATCAAGCGTTGGTCAGCAGGCAAAGAAGGCAATTTACTTGCTCTTTTGTCATCATTGCAAGATGTATGCTCTAAATTTGTTCTTGGCAGACCTTTTATGGCCATATATATTCATTGAATTGATGTGGTAGGAGTAGATTCGGTAGAAAACGCATGAAAAAATGAAGCTAATATGAGAATAGCTAACAGGCTGTTATCAGTACACAATTTTATTGTTTCAAATGTGGGTTTCTGTACAGGTGTTATGGCCTGAATGTGGTTGGCAACCTGTTTCCTTGACGGACTTAATTGCCCCTTCATCTGTGAAAAAGGTTTATCACAGAGCCACTTTATGTGTTCATCCGGACAAGGTTCAACAGAAGGGATCCAGTTTGCAGCAGAAATATATTGCAGAGAAAGTTTTTGATCTTCTTAAGGTACTCAATTACTATTATTTGATGTTATTTTCAGATAAACTGGTGGACGATAGTTAAAAAAATTAGACTTTGATTGGTGAAACCGTTTCTGGCCTGTCCTTTGCATTGTTAACCATAGTTGTAGCCTTGTCAAGAAAAGTTGAACAATATTCTCTACAAACAGAGTGAAGTCAGACTTCTTCATACTTATCATATGTGTACTTTGCTAACAATATGATGACTGAAACGAGGAGATCGTTCTGCCTGAATGCCAAACCCTCTATGAGCAATATCTTTTGATACGGTTCTTTTTTCATAAAAATAAACAGCAATCAAACAATTATCTCATTCGTTGGGTCGACTGTAGGAATCATATTATCTTGGAATATGTTGTGATATATGATGTGTGTTGCTGAGCCAACATCGTGAGATAAAGGCTCAGTATTTGGCTTATATTTTGTTTTATAGTCTCCTTCTACTAATCAGACAGTAGACCTTCGTTTTTTTTCATCAAGTTCATGCCTCTCTAGTTCTTACTGGAGCATCTAAGGGTTTTATACTTATAAGCCTAGTACTATATTATCTCATTTTTCGTCTACTGGAGCTGTATACTCTTTGCTTCTATCACATTCTCATCTCATTAAATTTAATCTAGAGTGTCCACATACATATGAGTATTTTTTGAAGATTACTACACATGAGTATTTTTTTTTGTTTTGTCACTATTTTCATCACTCTTTCTAGTTGGGAATTAGTTTGTGACTTATTAGAAATGTCTTTAATGTAGTATTTCCTTTTTCTGAACGAAGTCAAGTACTGCAAAATCTAATAGTCTTACCTTCATCGCTTAGTTATTGAAAACCACAACCTCCATGAGGTCTATTGTATTCCTCATTAACCTCCTCTGTATAACCATTAAATTGCTTCACGTAACAAAAAATTTTTATTGTGAAGAATTATTCGATGTTTCCAAGTTTCCAAAAATTAAGTCTTGGCTAAATTCATCTGATACTGTATGTGCATAAATTTGAATTATTTTTATAGGTTCATCTCCTAAAAAGAAAATTCATAGCCCTTATAGGTACTTCTATGTCCTTTCCCCCAAAGAATCTTCAACAATGCACACCTCATTCCTAATTTTATCATTGTTGGTGTACTGTGAACCAGATTTTTACCCTGAAATATTTGATACTTTAGCTATTGGATCTACCTGAGTTAAAAGCGCAAAAAAGTGCGCTTTAAGCGCTAAGTGCAAGGTACATTGCTTTGTGTCACAGAGCACAGAGGAAGACAGAAAGCGCACGATTTTTGGCGCTTTTCCGTGCTTTTGTTGAAGCGCAAAGCGGCCCAAAAAGCGCGCTTTTGGGCTGAAAGTGTGGTTTCTCTCTTTTGTTTCCTTTTTATGATTAAATATTAGCTTCTAGGGTTTACTACTAATTTAAGAAGATGACATGGAGTTTAGGGATGGAGATGAGGTCCATGAGGATCCTTTTGGTGGAGATGATGATTTTTCTGATGACTAGTTTAGAGCCTTAAATGATTTCATAATAAATTTAAGAATCCTTCAATCTTAGTCTTTCAGTTTCTCTTACTACCCTTAAAACTTTGAATTCAGTGTTGTGTTGAAAACTTTATTTGCCTTTAATGATTTCGTGATATTATTCTAAGTTTGTTTTTTGCTTTATTGTGTCATTAATGAAATATTCCTGGATCATATTGTGCATGCGCTTTTATCTGAAAAGCGTGCTCTTCGTGCTTCGGTAATTTTTACCGCTAGCGCTTTATGTCACTTTGCGCTTTTTAAAACCCAGGGATCTACAATTCAGTTTTTTGAAGGCATAAGATGAGCATGCAATTTCTTCATATGATCTAGTAATTTTATTGCTTTGCCTTTTATAAATTCAGTGTTCCATCTAACATTCTATGATCTAATAATGAATTTAAACACACTTATATCATGCAACATTTTAGTGTCTCTAATTCATCTGGTGAACCAGTCCCATGTTTTACTCTTGCATCCTGAGAAATTCACGTGTAATTCATAGAGTGCTAAACTAATGCTCTACTTGGGTCTTGCACCATTCAGATTCTTGAAATCTCTCTTCTCGAGGTCATCGAATCATATGGGCTAATACCTGTTTGTGTTGGACTAAACATCATTGCAAATATTATGACAGGAAGCTTGGAACAAGAACAATTCTCAGGGACCACAGTCGAGCTTCAACATGCGCTTTTGAATTGTTTCATTGTGAACAAGCAAGCAGCCGCAAGTCAGGTAAAAGTGCAAGATTCAGATGCGCGGATTAGAGTGTGATGTACGTTGATCCTCTGGCGGACATGGTGTAGAGTTGATGTGCATACTTTCAGGTTTATTGATATGTTTACGGGTTATCATTGTAGTTTGAAATTTTCGGCTGTGCTGTGAATAGGATAGCCATCAATCGTTTAGAATGTCTTCCTGATGCAATTGTTTTAAATTCATATTCCATTCTTTACCATTTGCGAATAAGGATGTCTGTTATATCTGGGAATATGCGTGGTTCTGATGTATTGGTTTTAATTTTTAAAGTGGCTTCTTCCATGAATTGTTTGTTTTAAGGGCGATATTTAGATTCCCAGGGACCCGGGACGGACTTGAATTTAATCAAGCCAGTTCTCATAGTCTCATGGCATTATGAGACTGAAAGATACAAAATTTATACATTACCAATGTTTTATTTTTATATTGAACCATGTCCAATCAAATCTACGAGCAGCAAACAGCTTTTATGGATACCAAATTTTTATCGTCGTTTACTTTTAGCCATTCATTTTTTACTGAAGTGTTTTTGGCTGCTTAACTAATCGATCTGCTAAGTTGTTGCACTTCGGTTTAGGCAATCTATCAAGTTGGTATTCCATCGACAGTACAACCGATAATACATAAATTTTCCGTGATCCTATAATATTGGACCATAAGTTAAAATAATAATTACTCAAATAAATCAATAAAAATCTTAGGATTGGTAGAATATATATACTCATATATGTTTTCTATTACAGATTACGCTACTCCCTCTGTCCCAGATTAAATAGTCTTCAACACACGTTTGACCATTAATATATTTAGCTACGTATAATATCGATAAATAAAAAATTATTTTTGAGAAATTATTTGTTATGATGAATCCAACGCTATCACATACAACAATATTATTATTTATGTATCTATTTAAATATGTTGTCAAAATTTATTTACTTTAATAGCAATTTAATTTGAAATGGAGGGAGTATGTTGTTCCTAATTACTTATATTGGAATTAAGTTTATTACTAGAGACCCACCCCCAATAACCCCAACAGGTCACGGTGAAGGGATTGGCTTAACTGCACAATCGGATTTTTCATGTAACATCAATTGGCACCCAGTGGGACCGAGAGAAGTCAGACTCCGTTTAATAGTTTCGGCATCGCCGGAGATAATATCAACTCCTGCTAAATTCTGGAGCTTCAACCTGGTGATAATACCAAACTTGGCCTGCGGATGCTTCTAAGCGGATATCGCGGGGGAGGGGGGGGGGGTGCTTCTAAGCGGATATCGCGGGGGGGGGGGGGGGGGGGGGTCATTTCTTACAAAGTCCAGTTATCGCCGGAGTCGGGACAAGCCACGATCTTCGTCTTTGCCGGCATAATATCGATTTCACCACCGCAGGCTGGCCTTTATGTCTTCTCCGGCGGGTTTACGGTCTCCAGTGGTTTTCATGAGACCTTACGTGCATCTCCGGCGGGTTTCTGAACTCCAAAAAGGTGCAGTCCGTCTCGCACGTTAGATCCACGCGCCCTACAGAAGAAAGAGAAACTCCGCGTGACCTACCCGCGCGAGATTAGATATTTTGTTGTCAGCGCGTGAGCCCACACACCGTGTGCTTTGGTCAGGGACTGCAGATGCGCCCATCTCATCCCTCGAGAGCATCTCGTCTTTCCGGCAGGTGGCCTCATCGTTGCCGTAACCTCTCGCCGGCAGTCCCTCAAAGCTTGTCGTCGCTGCATCATATTGAGCTCGCCGAAGTGTCCGTCAAAATGATCGGCGCTGAGCTCGCAGATCCGCTTGTAGCCGACCTCGATCCCCATCGACCTAGAAGCATCGAGTTCGAACACGCCGTTGGTGCCCTCGACTTGCCGCCAGTGGTGGCCTTCGAACACACCGGTGGTGGTGGCTCTGAAATCCGCCAACTCGAGTTCGCTAGTTTCCATGGAGTCCGGGCTCGTCACCGGTAGCCTTTCGAATCCGCCGCCGCCTTCTAAAGAAACTGAACACTGAGTTCAGCAATTTGCTGCACTAGTTCAGCAATCCGGAGAAGCTGCAGAACATGAACACTGAGTGAAGAATGACGGGTGTTCTTGGTTTCAAATTTTGGCGCCAGTTCTTGATGATTGCACAAACGCAGCTTTTCATATCGTTTTTACTTTCCTCAGATTGTTTGGCATTAGCATGTACACGTGTCTTCATTCTATAGGATGAACGTTTTTTTGTTTTCTGTTATAAAAAACTTCACAGCTCATTCTGAGCTGTGTACGAACCATATGAAATTCTGATCAATGAAAATATGTTTCCTCTGTTCTTCATTTTTTTTCTTCTCTTTTCTGATTAACAAATTCTTCATGGTATCAGAGCAAATGATCCATTGATTGATAATATCTTAATCAACACATTACCAGATACAATTTAAGATCCATTTATTATGGCATCAGGCAATGAATCTGTCAACCCAGCTAGGAATTCTTCTAGATCCAGTTCTAGCCGAAGCTATCACAGGAAGAATGAAGCAAATGATCCTTTTCATCTGCAAGGCACAGATAACTCCAGTCTTGTGTTTATTGCAGAACCATTGAGTGAATTCAATTACATAACATGGAGCAAGGCGATGGTGAGGGCAATCAGATCCAAAGGGAAACTGAAATTTCTGCTGGGTGAAATTACAGCACCTGAACTTGATGATCCGATGTATGAGCAGTGGGATAAGGTAAATTCTACCATAATCTCATGGATTCTGAATTCAATCAGCACTAAAATAACAAGAGGTTTTATGTTTTGTGATGATGCTTATCTGTTATGGAATGAACTTAAGGAAAGATTTGGTGAAAGTAATGGTCCTTTATTGCATAAATTGAGAAGAGATATATGTGAGTTGAAACAGGGAAATGATTCAGTTGCAGTTTACTTTACTCAATTGAAATGTCTTTGGGATGAATTTTCTTGTTTGAGACCTAGAAGGAGATGTAGAGCAGACTGTGTGAATTACGATTGTCTACCTGCTGAGGAAGAGGATGATAAACTCAGCCAGTTCTTGATGGGATTGAATGAAGAATATGATGCCATAAATCATCAGATCCTATTGATGGATCCCTTTCCTAGTGTCAGTAAAGCATGTTCTATGATATCTAGGATTGAAAGACAGAAAGTGGTTCATGGTGGATATCAAGAATCATCAAACAATGCAGCTATGGCAGTGAGAGTGTACAAAGACACTAAGATTCCTTATCAGATGAGAGAAAATTCAGCTGAGCAGTATGATAATACTGGAATCAGAATGAAGAATGTCAGAAGAACTGATTTGAAGTGTGATCACTGTGGAAAGATAGGGCATGTGAAGGAGAATTTCTTCAAGATAAAGGGATATCCAGAATGGTGGGATAACAACAGAGAACCTGGATCAAAGGCACAGCAGATACTGAAACCACAATTTGCACCTCAGCCTTTTTCAAAAACAGCAACAGGTGCAGCCTGCTCAGAAGTTTAAAAAACATAGTGCATATGCAGTTTGTGAGAATGAAGAGACACCACTCAGTGATGGAGATGCCAAGCTACATGCTCTGATTGCTAAGCTAGTTGATGCTCAGCTTAACAGGAAGCAGAAAGGAAAAGAGCAGATGTAGGAATCACATGCAGGAATCAGTTATGAACACTACCATGATTTTGCAGGTAGTGTGATCACTAATCTCTCTCTTAGTGTTATGACTTTGAATGATGATAATTGGATAATTGACAGTGGAGCTTCAAGCCATATGTGCAGTAATATGTCAATTTTTTCTTCCATGTCTCCAGTCCATGACATTAAACCTGTATACATGCCAGACCATACAACCAAGTTTGTAAAGGCCCTAGGATCAGTCATACTCAGTCCATCAGTCACTCTTCTAGGATGCTGGCATGTTCCTGGTTTCAAGTATAACTTGCTGTCTGTGAGCAAACTAGCTAAGACCTTGCCATTGCACTTCAGTTTTTCATCACATCTTTGTTTGCTGCAGGACCTCAAGACTAAAAGAGTCCTTGCAGCAATCAATGAAACAAATGGTCTTTACATACTTGATAGTCAGTCTTTCAAATCAGATGTAATACATCAAAAGATCCATTCAGCTTCAGCAAACTCCATAACTAGACATACTTTTTCTTGTAATAGTCATATAGCTATTTCTCCTAAACTTTGGCATCTTAGATTGGGGCATCCCTCCTTAGATGTTCAGAAACACATTGATGTAACTAAAGCCATTTCTGATGATGAGAATTTCTGTTCTATCTGTCCTTTAGCTAAATAGCATAGATTTCCATTTCCAGTGAGCAATACTGTTTCTGAATCTCCTTTCTTTTTGATTCATGTTGATCTATAGGGACCATACAAGGTCAATTCAGTTACAGGATGCAAATACTTTCTTACAATTGTTGATGATTTTACAAGATGCACATGGACTTATCTTGTAAAATTCAAAGATCAGGTTGCCTCCCTGTTAAAATCCTTCATTTCTATGGTCAAAAATCACTTCACTGCATCAGTGAAGTTTGTCAGATCAGATAATGGTTCTGAGTTTGTCAATAATGATTGCTCAAAACTGTTTTCAGATTTAGGCATTTTACACCAAAAATCATGTCCCTACACTCCTCAACAAAATGGTGTTGTGGAGAGAAAACACAAACACTTGCTTCAGGTTGCTAGAGCTATTTTGTTCCAATCTAATCTTCCTAACACTTTCTGGGGAGATGCATTGCTCACAACCACCTTCTTGATCAATAGATTACCCACACCTGTTCTTTCCTGGAAGTCACCCTATGAAATCTTGTTTCAGAAGCTGCCTGATCTTGATAATCTCAAAATTTTTGGCTGTCTAGGCTATGTCACAAACACTCAACCTCATAAGGACAAATTTTCTCAAAGAGCATTCCTTGCACTTTCATAGGATATCCTTCAGGCCAGAAAGCCTACAAGATGTTTGATCTTCAAAACCATAGACTTATGATTTCTAGAGATGTAGTCTTCCATGAATCTATCTTTCCCTACTCTTCTTCTGATCAGTTTTCTTTTCCACTTCCATTTCTTGATGATCATCCATCTTCTGTCACACCACCATCTTTCAGTTCCCCACCTCCTGCTACACCTTCACCACCACCTGAATCATCTGTCAGACACAATACTAGAGTGATTAGAGCACCTGTTTGGACAAAAGACTTTGTGTCTTCTGCTTTTCATTCCATATCACAGCCTCAGTCCATTTTTCCTGCACACTTGGCTTGTTCTTCACAGGTTCAAGAACCTTCAAATTATCATCAGGCAAAGCATTCACCTGACTGGATCCAGGCTATGAAAGAGGAGTTAGCAGCTCTTGAGTAGAATCACACTTGGGACTTGGTCATATTGCCTCCTGGCAAAAAGGCTATAGGCTCAAAGTGGGTGTACAGGGTTAAATATAATGATGATGGATCACTCTCCAAATATAAGGCTAGGCTGGTAGCCAAGGGGTTTAATCAGATTGAAGGGATAGACTTCTTTGAGGTTTTCTCACCTGTTGCCAAAGCTGTCACTATAAGAATGCTATTAGCTATCAATTCAGCCTCTGGATGGCACATTCATCAGCTAGATATTAATAATGCATTTCTGCATGGCCATCTTGATGAAGATGTCTACATGAAGCTGCCAGATGGATACTCAGTTCCTGATCCACAAATGGTTTGTAAACTTACCAAAAGTTTGTATGGTCTCAAACAAGCTTCCAGGCAATGGAACAAGGAGTTCACTCAGCATCTGCTCAGCCTAGGCTTTGATCAGTCTCATCATGATCACTGCCTTTTCTTGAAATATACTGCCACATATACACTAGCACTTGTTGTGTATGTAGATGATGTCCTGATCATGGGGAACTCACTTCCTGCCATCCAAATGATCAAAGAATCTTTGCATCAGAAATTTACAATTAAAGATCTAGGTCCTGCTCATTATTTCCTAGGTTTGGAACTGCTCAGATCTTCTTCAGGCCTGCATCTACATCAGAGTAAATATATTCAAGACATTGTGTCAGATTGTGGAATGACACACTGCAAACCAGCCTCAGCCCCTTTTCCATCATCCTGGCTTGTGCATGATGAGGCTTCTTCTCTCATGACTGATCCCAGTGTATTCAGAAGGTTGATTGGAAGGTTACTATATTTGAACTACACCAGACCTGATGTGACTTTGCAGTTCATCAGTTAAGTCAATTTGTGCAGACTTCTACTCTTCATCACATGGCTGGAGCGTTATACATTGTCAGGTATCTTCATCATCATTCAGATCATGGCCTTTTCTATGCCTCCACAAATGATCTTAGGCTTCATGCCTACTGTGATGCTGATTGGGCAACTTGCAAGGTCACCAGAAGATCAGTAACTGGCTATGCTGTCTTTCTAGGTTCAGCTCTAATCTCCTGGAAGTCTAAGAAACAATCTACAGTCTCCAAATCTTCTGCAGAGGCTGAATATAGAAGTCTTTCTATGACATCCTGTGAGCTTAAATGGATCAGCTATATAGCCAGAGATCTCCATCTGCATGTTCTTTATCCTATTCCTCTTTTCTGTGATAACAAAGCAACTTTGCAGCTCACTGCTAATCCTGTCTTTCATGAAAGGACTAAGCATTTGGAAATTGATTGCCATTTGGTCAGAGATTACTATCTTGAGGGTTTTCTGCTTCCCTCTTTTGTTAATTCCAGAATGCAGCTTGCTGATGTTCTTACAAAGTCTTTGCCTCCTGCTCCTTTTCAATCCAATTTGTTCAAGCTCAACTTCTGTTCTTCATCTGCTGATCTTGAGGAGAGGCTGAAGAAACTGAACACTGAGTTCATAAACACTGAGTTCAGCAATTTGCTGCACTAGTTCAGCAATCCGGAGAAGCTGCAGAACATGAACACTGAGTGAAGAATGACGGGTGTTCTTGGTTTCAAATTTTGGCGCCAGTTCTTGATGATTGCACAAACGCAGCTTTTCATGTCGTTTTTACTTTCCTCAGATTTTTTGGCATTAGCATGTACACGTGTCTTCATTCTATAGGAAGAATGTTTTTTTGTTTTCTGTTATAACAAACTTCACAGCTCATTCTGAGCTGTGTACGAACCATATGAAATTCTGATCAATGAAAATATGTTTCCTCTGTTCTTCATTTTTTTCTTCTCCTTTTTGATTAACAAATTCTTCACCTTCGAACTCGCCATGAGCGTCCATCAAACTGAACACGTCGCTGAGTTAGCCGATGCCCCCGCTGAATTTCTCAGTTTATTGAAAGGGCATTTCGCTGGTATAGTCACTCTAGCTGAAAATTGCCATGGCCTTTAAAGTCTCCAGAAAGACTTTATGAGGCCCAACAGAGCAATTATGATATTGCCATGGGCCGAAATACAGCCCAGAACCAAAAATTTGTATGCCCCATTATAATTAAGCTTGTCACTGGATTTACAGGACCAAAATCAAATTATTTCTATAGCCTTAGCTCCTTGAGTTGGTCAGGCCTAGCAAGTTGACCCATGCAATTCAGTGAGTTCCTGGAAAAATGCATAACATATAAGTTTGAGAATTGGATTAAAATTATTTCAATTCTCTTTCAGATTAAATAATGACAATTATTTAGCTCATTGCAATAATGACAATAAATAATTACTTTGATTTATTCTTGGTGAAAATCAAGTGACCATGTAACGGGCCTCTTTGCCTAGCCACACAACGATAGGTGCAAAAATTCAAACAATTGTGCGCTGGATTATTTGCGCTTAACGCTTTCTTCAGGCAAGGCCTCAAGTCACAACTAAAACTTAAACCATACAATATGTTTTCTTGTATTGTGATCTTTGTGAAGTAATTAAAACTTTGTCTGTTACCGATATTATGAGTTTGACATGATATTACTTCTATTTCCCATACCATATGCCATGACACTGGATATGACTTAAAGGGCTAGGCCCGACTCTGTACTTAGGTACCATAATTTGTCTATATGACAGGAATATGGCCTAAAAACATAGGTCTAACTATGTGGTTATGATATTAACATTATTGATATTAATGTTGCTCTTATCCCGAGAGGACTTTTGGTTAAATAGGTTCAACCGAGAAACTACCAATGAGTGTTGCTCTTGGATTGGGGGTAGCATACCCCGGGGAGGGAAAGTACCGTTGTAAATCCAAGAACACCCTCATTGGTACCAAATTAATCTATTCCTCAACTGGGGTGTAACACACCCACCATAAATGCCGTTATAGGTCGAAGGATTCTCCTTGAAAGGCCTACATGACCTTGTAAATACTTAAAAACTTGTGAATACTTGAAAGGCCTCCACGACGTTGTAAATATTTGAAACCTTGTAAATACTTAAACCCTTATAAATAGGCGCTTGGGGCCGAAATCCCCTTCATAATATGAGCGCCATGACATTCATAGCCTGTTTAGCGCTTGGGGCTAAAATCCCCTTTCATGATATGAGCGTTACAGCATTCATAGCCTGTTTAGCGCTTGGGGCCAAAATCTTCTTTCATGATATCAGCGCCACTGCATTCAAAGCTTGTTTAGCGCTTGGGACTGAAATCCCCTTTCATGATATGAGCCCTAAGACATTCATAACCTATTTAGCGATCGGGGCTGAAATCCTCTTTCATGATATGGGCACTAAGGCATTCATAGCCTGTTTAGTGCTCGAGGCCGAAATCCTCTTTCATGATATAAGCGTCTGGGGCCGAAATTCCCTTTTACGTAAATAAGCGCTTTGGGTTAAAAGTAAGCGCTTTCGTGTAAACCTGGTAAATAATCGAAGGGCCTCCAGGACATGTCAAGAGCTAAGGGTCGAAATCCCCAACATATATATGAGCGCTCAAGAATCGAATCCTTGAAAACATTTGAAATTGGCTCTTATCAGTCTTTCACTCTTGAGTTTTGGCCCGATGAACCTTCTATCTCGAGGTTCGGCACAACCTAAAATTTTCTTTGATCAGTCTCTCGCTCTCGAGTTTCGGCCTGATGGTTCTTCTATCTTGAGATTCAGCACAACCTAAAATTGGCTTCGATCAGCCTTTCACTCTCGAGTTTCGACCTAGTGGTTTTTTATCTCAAGATTTGGCTTAGGCCAAAATTGACTCCGATCAGCCTTTCACTCTCGATTTTTGACCCGGTGGTCCTTCTATCTCGAAATTCAACACATCCCAAACTTGGCTCCGATTAGCCTTTCACACTCGAGTTTTGGCCTGGTGGTCCTTTTATCCCGAGAGTTGGCACAACCAAAAATTTTCTTTGATCAGTATTTCGCACTCGAGTTTCTGCCCAGTGGTCCTTCTATCTTGAGATTTAGCACAACTCGAAATTGGCTTTGATCAGCCTTTCACTCTCGAGTTTTGACCCAGCGGTTCTTCTATCTCAAGATTCGGCTCAACTTGAAATTGGCTTTGATCAGGCTTTCACTCTCGTGTTTTGACCCAACGATCCTTCTATATCAAGATTTGGCTTAGCCCAAAATTGGCCTCGATCAGCCTTTTACTCTCGAATATTGACATGACGGTCCTTCTACCTCGAGATTTGGCTCAACTCAAAATTGGCTTTGGTCAACCTTTCACTCTCGAGTATTGACCCGGCAACCCTTCTATCTTGAGATTCCACTCAGCCTAAAATTGGCTTCGATCAACTTTTCACTCTCGAGTTTCGGCCCGTCGGTCCTTCTATTTTGAGATTCGGCTACAAAGTCCTTTCACTCTCGAGTTTCACTCTCCTTAACAAGGAGTGTCAAAAGCTTAGAAGACCTGTGCAACCCGTCGAGCGCTCGAGGTCAAAATTCCCTTTACATGAATAAGCTTCGGGAAAAAAACATTGTGATTAATCAAGGTGGAACCCTTTACTACCGATGAGTGGTACCCTTCAATTGAGGGGTAGTGCACCCGAAAGAAAGCATGGCTGTAAATCCAAGGACACCCTCATCGGTACCAAATTAATGAGATCCTCGACCGCGGTATACCCCCCCAGCACAAATAATGCAATAGGTCGAAGGATTCTCCTTGAACGGCCTCCACAGCTTTGTAAAAACTTGAAAGGACTCCGCAGCCTGTTAAGCGCTCGTCAAAATCCCCTTTATATATGAGCACTCAAGAATCAAAACCTTGCAACTATTCAAAGGGCCACCATAGCCCATCAAGTGCTCTGGGGCTGAAACCCCCTTAAGGCGTGTAAAGCGCCCAAGGTAAAAACCTTGCAACTACTTGGAGGGCAACTAATAAGACGTCAAATACATGTATTTTCTGAAGCATTTAACATATCTTTTGTTATCTTTTAGTTATAAGATTGCTAGATTTAGATAGGTTTAAACCATAAGGGATTTAGATAACCATTTTCAGTTTTTGTATTTAAATCCTTCATTTTGTAACTTATTTTGAGTCTAATGGATTTTTAGTCCTTATGAGCATCTAGATTCCTTTTTGTGAGCTTAATTTGTAGATTTTTCATAAGAACTTTGGAGTATTTTAGTGAAGGTCATTCACAGGGATGGTAGAAGATTGAAGGCCAATTATAAATTGGTAGAAGATAGATTGAAGAAGGAAGGCAAAGTAGCGGAGGAAGAATAATTCAGGTTTTTGTAGCCAATTTCTGAGAATTATCCAATATGAATTGGTGTCCATGGGTGGTTCCATTGGATTCATCTTCTCAAGCACTATAAAATCGACTACAAGAACTCCCAAAATGGATCAGTGGTTCGCCCATAGCGATGGAAATAAATTGAGGGCGGATTGAGCACTGCGGGCCGCATGCCACATTGCGGCCCACAACGACGGATTTGGGTTGCTATTATCTTCATTTTCAGCCTCAAAACTCTCCCTCTCTTCCATTACTCTTATCCAAATTTCTCCCTTCAAGTTTTTGCATCTCTTTCATGAATTCTTGTAGATTTGTTATGAGTTTTCATAATATAGGCTAAATAAACTCTTGGAAGCAATTGACTAGTATGAATTTGTGAGATTTAGTTTATCCTATTTTGTGCTTTGATTATCAAGTATGTTTTGTGCTTTCTTGTGTGATTAATGCAGGATTTAGACTAGGTTGATCAACTAGTTGATGATTGTGGGCTGATTTTTTGCTAGGTTTTTGGTCAAACCCAAAAGACTTTGACTTTTTGTCAATGAGATTATTGTTGGTCAATTCTAAGTTATAATTGGGAGTTTAAACTAATTATGATTGTTAATTGATGAAATTGCTTAGACTTAGGATGAATTTGAATGGGCTTGACTAATTATCAATGTGGTTCACTAATAACGATTATCATGAAGGTCGATCCTCGTAGTCGTTATTAGTAAACATACTTGTGCCATCTATGTGTTTCTCGCTTGAAGGAAATTGTGGTAGTTGTGTTGGGTATCCATGTGTATTGCTATCCTCGGGGAAGTCTATGATGCCGATCATCTTGAGTGACCCGAGGATAAGGGTTATTGTGTGGCGACGATCGCCCACTCTAACTATAACCGAGGAGAGGTGAGAAATATCAACACTCGAAAGGTGTTGATAAGTTCTCCACAATGTGTGATTAATACATAAAAATAGGACAATTAATTGATGATCAAAGGATGACAAGAAATGTAAACCAATTGTTCCCGAGACTTGTTATCGTTTTAAGTCCATCTTTCATGCTAGTGTGATCGTAGTTATATTGTTTTCTTTAATTGTGGGTTAAATTAGTTTTTTTAAAGTAGTCGTAGTGTTTCTAAAATAAAAAACCCCCAAGTTGGTTACCACACACGTAGAGTGGCATCTTTGTGTGCTTTCAACTACATTTATTACTCGATAAAACCCCATTTTCCTCGTGGATGGCCCCATCTTATCACTAGCTTTAGTAGTTAGCCATAATTTGGGCCTATAGATACTATCTTTGAAAGGCACATTGATGGCCTCCCATTCACCACAGCCCATCGAACGCTTTGGGGGCCAAAATCCCCTTTCATGATATGAGTGTCGCAACATTCATAGCCTATTTAATGCTTGGGGCCGGAATCCCCTTGCATGATATGAATGCCAAGGCATTTGTAGCCTATTTAGAGCTTTAGGGCCAAAATCCCCTTAACACATGTGCGTCAAAGATAAAAACCATGTAATCAAAGGGTCCCCGTAGCCTGCCAAGCGCTTGGGGTCAAACCCCCCATATGCATAAGTGCTTAAGGATAAAATTCTTTCATACACTTGAGCGACCCCCAGGCCCCGCCAAGCGCTTGGGGTCGAACCCCCATATGCATAAGTGCTTAAGGATAAAATCCTTTCATGCACTTGAGCGGCCCCCGTGGCCCACCAAGCGTTTGGGGTTGAACCCCCCACATGCATAAGCGCTTAAGGATAAAATCCTTTCATAAACTTTAGCGGCCCCCATGGCCCGCCAAGTGCTTAGGGCCGAACCCTCCCATATGCATAAGTGCTTAAGGATAAAATCCTTTCATACACTTGAGCGCTCCCCATGACCCGCCAAGCACTTGAGGTCGAACCCCCCTATGCATAAGCGCTTAAGGATAAAATCCTTTCATACACTTGAATGGCCCCCGTGGCCGGTTAAGCGCTTGTGGTCGAACCCCACGCACACATAAGCACTCAAGGATCATATCCTTACATACACTTGAAAAGTCTCAATAGCATGCCAAGCACTTTGGGTCAAACCCCACATATGTGTAAGCGCTCAAGGATAATATCCTTGCATATACATAAGCGCTAAAGGATCAAAATCCTTACATGCATTCAACATACAAATCCTCGACCAGGGTGTGGTGCACCCAACACAAATGTTGCTATAGGTCGTAGGGTACCTCCTACTTTTAAGAAAGCCAGAGCCACCTTTATTAAATGCTACGATGGCTTTAAGGGGCTTGAAGCTACCTTTGAAAATGGTCACGATGACTTTAAAAAAAGGGACGAATCCCTTACATATATATAAATATGCCACGGGGAATTGTAAACAAAAAAGGTTGAACCTCATACATGTATCTAAAAATGCCTATAAGGCTTAAAAATAAAGGGGTCAAAATCCCCTTCTTATGATTAAGCGCTTAAGGGATAAAAAAACCCTTGTAAATACTTGAAGGGCCTTCGAGTATGGTTAAGCGCCCGAGGCCAAAAATCCCCTTCTTATGATTAAGCACTGAAGGGATACAAACTCTTGTAAAAAATCAAAGGGCCTTTGAGTATTTCTAAGCGCTTGGGGCCAAAATCCCCTTCTTATGATTAAGCGCTTAAGGGATAAAAAACCCTTGAAAATACTCGAAGTGCCTTCGAGTATTGTTAAGCATTTGGGGCCAAAATCCCCTCCTTGTGATTAAGCAATTAAGGGATAAAAAAACCCTTGTAAATACTCGAAGGACCTTCGAGTATTGTTAAGCGCTTGGGGTCGAAATCCCCTTTCATGAAAATAAGCGCTTAGGGTCAAAATACCCTTTCATGAAAATGAGCGATTGAGTCAAAATCCCCTTTCATGTAAATAAGCGCTTGGGGTCAAAATTCTCTTACATATAAAAAAGAGCTTGAGGTTTAAACCCCCTTTTACATGTATAAGTACCGGGGATAAAAACCTGGTAATTAATTGAAGGGCCTCCACTCGTTGAAGATAAAAGTTCAATTCAAGAGGCTTTCATGGCCTATTGAGCGCTTGGGGCCGAAATCCCCTACATATATGAGCGCTCAGGGATTAAACCCTTGAAAACACTTTAAAGGCCTCTGCGGCCTATTAAGCGCTCGGGGCCAAAATCCCTAGCATATATGAACACCGAGGGATTAAACCCCTTAAAATAATCAAAATTGGCTTCGATCAGCCTTTCGTTCTTGAGTTTCAGCTCGAAATTGGCTTCAATTAGCCTTTCACTCTAGAGTTTCTACTTGAAATTGGCTTCGATGAGCCTTTCATTCTCGAGTTTCAGCTCAAAATTGGCTTTGATCAGCCTTTCATTCTCGAGTTTCAGATTATAATTTGCTTCGATCAGCATTCCATTCTCGAGTTTTAGCTTAAAATTGGGCTCGATCAACCTTTCACTCTCGAGTTTCTGCTTGAGATTGGCTTCGATCAGCCTTACATACTCGAGTTTCAGCTCGATATTGACTTCGATCAGCCTTTCACTCTTAAGTTTTGGCCCGGTGGTCCTGCTATCTCGAGAAATGCTCAAACCAGAGAATATTATATGAAAATATTTGAAAATTATATATGTAACACCTATTCAGAAAACCAAACGCCATATTAGGAACTAAAGTCTCAAATCTCTCGAACGAGTCCCCCCGAAAGGCTTCTAAGGTATCAACCTATCTCAAGAGTCTCTCAGGCCTCAAAAGGACCTTTGATTTTCTAGGGGTTTCTTGATAATACATAAATCTTCAGGGGCCCAATAATATTGGGCAACAAGCTAAAATAATGAATAGTCATAATAATATTGACAATTGGGCCTACTTGGCCCTATAAAGTTGAAGGGTAATCCAATAAAAACCCTAGGGTTGCTAGAGTATATATACTTAGGTATGTCTCTTATTACAAATTATACTATATTATTCCTCATTACTCATATTGAGGTTGGCTTTATCATCGAAGACTCTCCCCCCAGGTAACCCCTGGGGGCTTTGTTGTGCAGGTCACGGTGAAGGGATTGGCGGCACTGCGTAATAGGGTTTTCCATGTAGCAATCACAACCTACATAATGTTTTTTAGTGGTAGAGTAGTCTTTTCCAGTTGAAAGCCGCCATCTTTGAGCAAATTTTTTTTCCACTTTGACATCTTAATCCACCTTAATCTCATTTCCCAACTCACCTCACCACCTTATAATAAGATTCATAACACCACCCCATCCACATCATCTCGCCGCTATTCCTGAAGCATCATGTCCACACCCTGTTTCCTATCGCCACCTTTTTATCGCACCACCATCACCCTCGGTACCACCACCAACCATTGTTAGTACCTCTGCTTTACTAATTTCCCTAACCACCATCACCGTTCTCTCTCACAGCCGTTATTGTTATCAACCCATCACCAAATCATCACCAAAAATAAATTACTCCATTTAACCTAATCGGTTTGTAAAATCCCTCAATTTATGGCTCCAGAATTCTCTTCGTTTGGTTGATTTTTCAATCGATACCATCTACGGGATGTTGAAGTTGAGAGGTTCTAAGTCTAAGGCGAAGTCGAGCGACAAATGCTAAGTATTCTCCACCATCGATGCCATTTGTGCCGTTGGAGTCTTGTGAATGCCGAAGCTAAGAGCATGGGTAGTCAGATGGAGTTCAAACTTTACATTGGAACTCAACTTATACTATAATGGGGGGAGGGGGGAGGTTATTTTGAAACTTGTTTGTGCGACTATACATAGAGACTTGTGAAGAGAAGTCTTCCAAATGCGATAAGACCAATGAAATGTGGTCAAAAAGCAATTTCTACCTTCTCTCACTTGCCTCTTACATGGGTCCCACTTTCTTTTCCAATCCGAATTTCTGCTTCTCTTTCTCTTCAATTCCATAGTTCTCTTTGTAATCAATTCCTTTTTAGCGGCTAAATTTCACAATGACTCTATTTCAATTCAAGAAATATGACTGTTTTCCCCAATAACTATATATATTTTTGTGCATATATAGAGCCCAATATTCACTGTAATTTGACACACACTTCATTCTAAAAATCAACATTCATCTTCTTCAAAATTTATTTTTCTCTATTACAATTGATTATTTTTCTTGATCATGGAAGGGAATAATCCTAGATCCAGAAAAAAATTGATGTCCTAAAAACCAAACAAATCCAGACTATCGAAATCCAACGTTCCAATTTCTAGTCAAAATCAGAATATGGATATGGCTCAAAATGAAAGTTGCAAATTTTGAAATTCACAATCAAGTCATTTTGATAGCTTATTTTTCCATTTTCAATTTCCACCGGATCTTTAGATCCCAATACATGCGAACATGCTGGTGTTGTATGTTAATCCTTATGTCATTTTATGATTATCCTCATTTTGGCTAACAAGTTCTTACAAATGAAAACTCTATGACATCGAGTGGTTTTTCTCCGTTCATACCTGGTGGTGGTGATTTCTTTGTAGGAGGATGTGTTAACTTGAGGGGTGTTGCTAGTTATCACATGAGTGGGGGAAGTCAAGGTTGCAATTACTACAATCTCATGACAATTGATGAAGCGGAGGTGAATCTAAATCATGGTGAGTCAGAAGCATAGCTGATGGATGACGAAAAGCCTTCTGAAAAGAAAGAAGCGGTGACGAAACAATTTTGGGATTTGAATAAAATCCGTGCTCTCATTCATGTGTGGTTGAAAACTCCAAATGATGGAAAGACCGGCACAGACCAGAAGAGAGACACGTACTGGGGTAGAATTACAACATTGGAAAATGGGTAACTCAAGACCCTAAAAAAGTTCCAAGTAGAAAGTCTTATATTACACTCTATGTACCACTCCATTTTACACCAATAAAATTACGCCACGTGTCCTTCTTAATCTAACTGTAATCAAACCATATAACCCTGATTAACATGATTCTGTATTTATTTTATTCCTAAAATTAAATGTTAATTTTTACTTTAAAAAACTTTTCCTTTTCCGAATCCCTTTTTCAAATCAATCAATCACGTCTTCACGAATTCTCCATCCTTCATCTTCCACCATCTTGCATGCATTTGATCGGAGAAACACATGCATTGATTCTGGATGGCTTTTCCTCTTCAGGCTTAGATTGTGAGCTGTCGTTCTTGACACCGATGAATCGCTTGGTTGTTTATGTATTCGATGAACCGTGAATAGATTATTCCAGCTAAAGTGTAATTCCAGCTATTCAAAGATGGGAAAATCAAATTCCATGGACCGATTCAGAGTGTTATTTTGATAGGGGTGAATTGGGTCACGGTAGGCGATTCACAAGTATTCTCTTCCTTGTTGAGTGTTTTATGTGACTTTTTTATATATCACAGTGGGACCAATTCACCTCATAGGTAGAACCAATGGCATTGATAGTACCTTATATAATGCTAAGTGTGATGATATGATTTGTACCAGTTTGTCATGTTATCATCCAAGCATTGATGAGAGACTTGTGATTGTGTTGTACTATTTCAAATGTGTGGCAACAGTGGCAATCACGAGAGCAATTATCGTGGACTAGCTCAGAATATGATCTTTGTTCCTGCTGAAAATAGAGAGAAGCTTTGAGAAAAGTACAAGGTGGACATGTCCATGACTATGAAAGAACTTAATCCTATGTATGTATATCTCCCTATAGTACATTCATTATGTACATCTCCCTATAGTACATCTCCCTATGTATGCGGCAAAAAACTTGTCCTATGAGGCAGCAAATCTTGAGAGGAGAAACAAACATTCAAAACACAAAAGATAACAAGTGTTTTACATTCATTATGTACATATCCCTATAGTACATATTACTACAATATACTAATGGGAAAACAAAAGCAACTAGGCACTTCAATTTCTTAGAATCATACGTCGTTCCTTTGCTGGTAAAACCATGGCTCGAGTTTGGGCTCAAACAAAATTATTTCACTTGAGCTCGATATCGAGCCAAAATTTCATAGGTTCGATCAAACTCAAGCCGAGATCGAGCTCCAAAAACTACAAACGAGCTCATACTCAAACACAGGTTGTAGTTTGAGCTCAACTCAACTCATTTACATGCCAAATATGAACCACTCCATGTTAAAACATATACTGCACATAGATGTATTTGTTTCTTCGTTGAGAAATTCAATGAAAATGAAATGTAGGATGTGACAAAAGTAGCTAATGAAAATGCATAATGTATAAAATTCCCTAAGATTTGCTTTGACATTATGACTTTATTTTTCCTTTGCTGCCTTAAAAGGAATTTTGGGATTTATTCCTAAGAGGTACAAGGAAACATCGATAAAGCCTATTTGAAAAGGAAAAATTGAAGCTCCTCGCATCATTACGTGAAAGTTCACCTAATTCATGAAAAGAGTCATACCTTTTGGATGAATTAACTAAAAGGATATAAACTAAACATCTGCTATATTCAAGATTTTACCAGTCCATCCACCCAAACTCACTGAAAATCTCATCCTTATACTTGACTTTGCAAGATTGTTGCTGATCTTTTGATTGTGTGCTAAGATTCCAAAACCGAGAAGATACTTGTAATGGATTTATAATTGGATCTAAAATCTACATAGTGAACAAAAATTTCATGAACATCATCCTACTTGTTACAATAACTCTTAAAAAAATTATATTGTAGCATTGAAAGCTAGTGAAGCATTTAGTAAACCAAAGAAAGCATTTTGTCTACATATAAGAAAGAACTAGTTGCCATATACATGTTATCAATTCCAAGATAACTATCAGATAAATATTAAACCGATGTCATCAGTTCCGAGAAGGCATATACATTACTGACATGGGCGAATGGAGGGGAGATAATGTGTAAATTGTACTGGGCCCAAGTGCTTAGTCTAGCTGGCCCAGGTCCCTTATTTTATCCCTTGGGTAATACCTTTTGGGCTGATCCAAGGGAGAAGACCTTGCTCCATAAGCAACAAAATAGTTGCCCTACTTGCCAGCCTATATAAAGTCCAAAGGTAAACCTACAAACTCAACTATTCATTCCTAATTACACAATTGCACTATTGTTTGCTAACTTGATTGTCGGAGACTCTTCCCCTCCGTAAACCTCTTGGGGCTTTGGCTTGTAGATTCTGCCCACAACGATGGTGCACACTGGTAGTAAATTGGGGTGCATCAAGTTGGCACTCCCAGTGGGACCGTTAGTCAGATCTGCATATTTTTGCTGTTTATGTCCACATCTACAGGAAGCACCTTGCGTATAAGTGAATGGATAAAAGGCAAGACCTTAGGCTCCGACGATGAAGTACAATCCCCTCACCGGAGAAGGAGGGGATGCAGGAGCAAGAGGAAATCTGATCCTACCTCCTCAAGCACAGATAACGAACTCCAACAAGTTGGGTGAGACCAGATCCTGGCAACAACGCTGCCAGAGAGATCTCAGATTGAAACTACTATGCCTCCGAGACGGTTGGTGATTAACATTAAGCCCTGGTTAGGAGGTGTTGGAGCCCCTGCATCGTAAAGCTAGGCGCACCGACCATGGGAGGATGAGCCGCAGTTCATAGAAGCTACGGAGGATTCATAAACATAAGCTACAATATGAGCTTCTTGAGTGACGAGGGGCATAAATAGCACGATCCCCCATCATAGCAGGACCCAGTGCAACTAGCACAAACACTCAGATCGGCTGGCTATCAGGTGGAGCCCCCAATGCTTTATCAAAGGATGGTCCAACAGCAGGTGGTTCCCCCACCTTCGATGCCCTTGGCGTTATAGCTAAGATTCTAATTGTAGGCCACCCCAAGAAAATCCTACCAAGTGGATATAGAGATAGGGGCCCATGATCGACCCCAACCAACATTCCCTGGCATAGGCCAAACGTTGGCATAATTGATGCCTATTTTGGCACCTCACATTTTGAACCAAGCAGTCCTGTACTCGATGACCGTGCCAGTGGGGCGTTACCTAGGTTTCAAGAGCTAGATGCATTCATGGCTCCGGGTGGAGATCCCTTATTATGACCCTTATCATCAAGGGTAGCAATAGCTATATCACAGCTCTGCTGTGGCAGGACTGCGCCCTGGATACATGACCTCAAACCAGATACCTAGATTCGACGCTTCTTTCTATCCAAGTCAATATAGAGACCTCAGATGGGAGGCGAGTCAAGCAATGCCCTCACAAGGGAGCTTAGCAGGCTTATCGGGCTTTTGGGTCAAGTCGTAGCCTCCCCCTTCAGCCATGTAATCATGGCCACTAATGGCCCAGGGACGTGAAGCCACCCGAGGGACTTCCTATGTACAGTGGAGATTTGGACCCCTGGGAGTTCATACTGACCTTTCTCATTCTGATAAATTTGAGGGACTTCAACGAACAACTGACATGTAAGCTGTTAGAGAGTTACCTCTGAGGAAAAGCTCAAGGGTGGTTTAACAAGTTGGTCAAGGGGTCATTGCACTCATACAGAGATTTTAGAAGGGCCATGTGGGGCCAATTTTTTCCAAAAGAAATGATTTACAAAAACCCTGATTGAGCTCTATCAGAGCAGGTAAAGGCCCGACGAATCAACGGAGGCATTCTATCATTGATGTGTGGACGAGAGCCTCAGTGTAATCAATCTCACTGAAGATGGAGTGATCCTTGGCTACATGAATGGAATGTCCAACCTTGACTTGTATAAGAAGCTGGTCTCGAAGAAACCAGACTCCCTACAACAACTACCAGAGATCGTGGAATAATATTCAAAGATTGAGAAAGCCACGAAGAGAAAATGAGAGGGGGACATGTGGGGTGAAAAGGGCTCTAAGGCCTCAGAACCAAGACCAATGAGGTTAGAAGCTTTGAACAAAGGCTTCGAAGGCTATGTTCCCCTAACTAAATCCCAGGTGGAAATACACTCCATTCACAAATGGTTGTTTCTTACTCCCCCTCCTGGAAGAGACAACCCTAGAAAAAGGGATTCACCCAAATTTTGTGACCATCATAAAGAGCATGGTCATGATACAAACGAATGCACCCACCTAGAGATCCGCAGTTTGTGACTCGGAGGGATGCTCGGGCTCATCATTGCATAAGTTTGATTGCTCCCAGACTGCGTTGAAAAACAAAGAGGGGAGGTCTCCTCGAAGGGAAATAGAAAGCATCGCTGAAAGAACTCCAAGAAAAGGGCTAGTCGAGGTGGAAAAGAGTATCAAGGGAGTGATAGGGAGTAAGCTAGAAATCAGGTGAGAGAAAATGTCAGACTTGATGCCAAACTTTGGTCTGGATAAGAACCGAAGAACGGGGCTAGCTGGGTGATCAATTTCATTAATGGGGTGGTGAGTGACCAGTCTTCAAACACCATAATCAAAGCACAATCCTGATACGTGCCCCCCAAAGAACCCTGCCAAAAGTGGTTTCGATCATAAGAAGACATCACCTTCTCGGATGCAGACCCAGTGCTTAACCGGAACCCCTATACAGACCCGATGGTAATCTATGCAACTATCAAAGACTTCTATGTCAAAATGGTGTTCATAGATGATGGCAGCGGAGTAGAAGCGATGTTTGCCAATTGCTTCGATTAATTGGGGCTAGGGCGTGAAAGTTAGAGGAGAACAACTTCCCCCTATCTGGTTTCGCAGGGAAAATGGTGCTGCCCTTAGGGGTTGTAACCCTCCTAGTTAAAGTAGATGATGGAGATAAAGAATTCACAATCGATTGTATCTTCATAGTGATTGATGTTGTATCCCCCTATAATGTGATACTGAGAAGGCCCTGGATGTGCCAGGTGCAGGCCCTATGGTCCCCTTCACTTGACAATGAAGTTCCCCACCAGGATGGGAATAGCAGTCATTAGAGGGGACCAACCGATGGCTAGGAGTTATTTGGCAATAGCATTAAAAGAAGCTAAAAAGGAGGTCCAGTTGGCTTCGGTCAATAGAGAAATTAAACCCATGGACACGCAACCAATGACCGTTCAATCACAAGAAACAGTGCCCATGGGAAAAATAATACCTCCGCGGTAAAAGAAAAGATGAAGGACCTCCTGGATAACTATGTCGATGTATTTTCATGGAATACCTTTGACCTCACAAGGGTACCTAAACAGCTGATGGTCCACACGTTAAATGTGGACCCCTCCCAAAGGCCAATTAAACAGAAAATGAGGTCATTTTCCTCAGAAAGGGCAGAGGCCATTAAGGAAAAAGTTCATAAACTTTTTCGAGCGGAGGTCATTGAAGAAGTATTTTACCCCAAATGGCTAGTGAATCCCATGATGGTTCCCAAGCATGATGGGGCTGGGAGAATGTGCATAAACTTCACGGATCTCACCAAATGATGCCCCAAAGATAGCTATCCCTTGCCCTCCATTAATGTGATGGTCGAAGCAATAGTAGGATATGAGATGCTAGCCTTCTTCGATGCCCATAAGGGCTACCACTAGATACTTATGGTGGAGGAGGATAAGTAGAAGACATCGTTCATAATGGACGTGGGGACGTTTTGCTACAAGAAAATGCCATTGGGTCCAAAAAATGCAAGAACCACTTACTAAAGGCTGGTCAATAAGCTCTTCAAAAAATAGATCAGCAAAAATGTTGAAATATACGTGGACGATATGGTAGTCAAAAGTAAGAGCTACGACCAATTTCTTCTGGACCTTGAAGAAACCTTCCAGAGGTTGCGATAAGCCAATCTAAAGCTGAACCCAGCCAAATGCGTGATCGGAGTTAGAGCTAGAAATTTCCTGGGATTCATGCTCTCGGAGAGGGGGGATCAATGTGAACCCCAAGAAATTCAAAGCTTTGATAAACATGAAGCCCCCTCAAATGGTCAAGGATGTCCAAAGGTTAATAGGATCACTGGCTATCCTCAGTCGATTCCTTTCCAAAAGGGGCGAGAAACATTTGCCATTCTTCAACGTGCTTCGAAAAGCCAAAATAATTGAATGGACAGAAGAACATGACAAAGCCTTCTGAGACCTAAAAGAACACTTACAAAGCTTGCCCACCCCGATGAAGTCGGAGAAGGGGGGAGATCTGTACCTATACATCTCAGCATGCCCCTTATCAATAAGTGCGATTCTGGTAAAGGAAAAGGACAAAATCCAACACCCAATCTACTTTCGTAAGCAGAGCCTTGCATGGTCTAGAGACTCGATACACTGCCCTCGAAAATTTAATATTGGCCCTAGTCCATGCGCCAAGGTGCCTTTGGCCGTATTTCCAAAGCCACAAGATTATCTTGTTCACCAGCCATCCAATTAGGTAGGTGCTCCTAAAGTCGGATGCCTCAGGGAAATGATGAAGAGGCAATCAAACTGGGGGAGCACGACATCCAGTTCTGTAAAATAATGACCATCAAAGGCCAAACCTTAGCATATTTCATTGTGAAAACTACACAACTAATTATAGTCAATGATGCAAAAGAATCCAAGGAAACAAGGAAGCTATACGTTGATGGGTCATCACATTCGGGAGGCAGTGAGATCGGTGTCCTTCTCACAAGCCCTGAAAAGAAGGATTATCTCTATGCCTTGCACTTTGACTTCAAGGTCACGAACAACGAAGCTGAATAAGTAGCACTGATCACAGGCCTTCGAATAGCCAAAGACTTGGGAGTTCGAAGGCTGGAAATATTCAGTGATTCCCAAATCGCGGTCCTCCAAGTTAAGGGGGAGTATGAGGTTAGGGAAAGAAGCTTGCAATGTTACTTAGAAGTGGTGAAACCCCTCCTCAAACATTTCCACTATTACACCCTCACTCAAGTCCCCTGAGAGAAAATCCACAAGGCCGATGCCTTGAGCAAGTTGGCTTCATCAGACTTGGATTTACAATCCCAAGGGCATTTAATGGTGGAAAGGCAGAGTAAACGTAGCTTCGAAGAAGAAACAACTGTGATCACTGTGGAAGAACAAAACTTGTGGATAACGCCTATTATGAACTACATTCGAGATAGTACCCTTCCGGGAAATACCATCGAAGTAAGGAAAGTTAGACTGAAAGCACTATCCACGAGGATGTGCCTATCAGTGAGGTCATCTGCAGCCGCTTCTTTGATGTGTATCCCCCCCTATGAAGCTGACTATCTGATCCACGAGAGTAATGAAAGAGCCAGTGGAAGTTACCAAGGGGCTCGATCAATAGCTAAGAAGTTTCTCTTGGATGGATACTACTAGCCCAAGATGTTCGATGAGGTTAACAAGCACATCCAAGCCTGCCATTAATGCCAAAGGCATAAGCCAATCACCCATGTCCCCCAAGAAGAAATGATGAACATAAATAGCTCTTGGCCATTTAACAAATGGGGGATAGATTTGGTGGGTCCTTTCCCAGAGAATCCAGGCCACTTTTGATACTTGATCGTGGGTGTGGAATACTTTACAAAGTGGGTCGAGGGCAAAGCCCTAACCAACGTAAAAGGGAAAGCGGTGATTGGTTTTTGTCGGAAGAATATCATCTGCTGTTTCGGGATCCCTCGAACCATCATAACTTACAACAGTGCCCAGTTTGTGAATGACCCATTTAAAAGCTAGTGTAAGGAATATAAGATCCATCATAGTCTCACTTGTGTTTACTACCCCCAAGCTAATGGGCAGGTGGAGGTAATAAATCGAACCATCCCCAATGGCATCATATCAAGGCTCAAAGGGGCAGGCGGGAATTGGATTAATGAATTTCCAAGTGTGCTTTGGTCATACCAAACGATAGAATCTTCTACTACGGGTGAAACCCCGTACAGACTGGTCTACAATTTGGAGGATATTATTTCTGCAGAGATAAGGCTGCCCACCTTCCGAAGGTTTTCCATAAGCTATGAAAACTAGGAGTTTAACAATGAGCATCGCCATTTGAATTTGGACCTTCTCGATGAAAAGAGAGAGAATGCATCCCTTCACAAAGCCAAGGTCAAAGAAAGGATCAAGTGATTACGACTGAAAGGTCCAAAAAATCTAGTTTTCTCCTGGAGACCTCGTAATGAGGAGAAACAAGATAAACTGTAGAGAGCCAGAAGGGAAGCTATCAGAAAACTGGGAAGAACCCTACCGAGTCATTGAAGCCAGCCCCAGAGGCATTTATGTGCTGGAAACCTCCTAAGTTGAGTCGATTCCACGCAGATGAAATGTTGCCAACCATAGGAGGTACTATTCCCCTAAATCCCAATAGACTTGGTGAGGCCAGAAAATAGCCTACCTTAAAGTAGCTATGGGTTGGAGGACACCTTTGAAGAAATAGTGCCGTAAGTCGACATGTATCCTTTGTTCTTGTTAACTATCTATTGAAGTGTGTCTTTCATAACTACTTCTTGTTCTCGTTAAGAACTAAAACACACCCTGCACAAAGGAACGAAAATTCCTTTCTCTCCTCAAATTGGAGCATAATACATTCGAAGGGCTACCACATTCCATCGAGCGCTTTGGGGCCAAAATCCCCTTAACGCGTATAAAGAGCCCAAGGCAAAAACCTTGCACACATTCGAATGGCCAACACTTCCCATCGAGATCTTTGGGGCCAGAATCCCCCTTAACACGTATAAAGCGCCCAAGGTAAAACCTTGCAAACATTCGAAGCGCCACCACAACCCATCGAGCACCTCGGGGCCAAAATCCCCTTAATGCATATAAAGCGCCACCACAACCCATCGAGCACCTCGGGGCCAAAATCCCCTTAATGCATATAAAGCGCCACCACAACCCATCGAGCACCTCGGGGCCAAAATCCCCTTAATGTATATAAATCGCCCAAGGTAAAATCCTTGCAAACATTCAAAGGGCCACCACAGCTCATCGAGCGCTTTGGGGGCAAAATCCCCTTAACGCATATAAAGCGCCCAAGGCAAAACCCTTGCACACATTTGAAGGGCCACCATTGCCCATCGAGCGCTTTGGGGCCAAAATATCCCTTAATGCGTATAAAGCGCCCAAGGTAAAAACCTTGCAAACATTCGAAGGGCCACCACAACCCATTGAGCGCTTTGGGGCTGAAATCCCCTTAACGCGTATAAAGCGCCCCCAAAGTAAACACCTTGCAAATATTCAAAGGGCCACTAAAGCCCATCGAGTGCTTTGGGGCCAAAATCTCCCTTAACACGTATAAAGCACCCTAGGTAAAAACCTTGCAAACATTCGACGGGCCATCATAGCCCATTGAGCGCTTTGAGGCCAAAATCCCCCTTAACACGTATAAAGCGCCCAAGGTAAAAACATTGCAAGCATTCGAAGGGCCATCACAACCCATTGAGCGGTCTAGGGGCCAAAATCTCCTTAACGTATGAAAGGATCAAGGATAAAAACCTTGCAATCAAATGGCCTCCATGGCCTATCCAAAGAATAGGGTTAAAATTTCCCTTTTTTGCATGTATAAAAATGCATTAAAAGAAAGGAAGAGAGTTGGAATACTCAACTAAATTAAAAGGGTTAATCCCCTTGTGAAAAGTTCAATTGCTCAAAAAAGAATAAGGGGCAAAGAAACTTTATTTATACATAACACCATAATGGCTTACAAGTAAAACAATAGAGTTACAACATACAACAACTATCTACATACAACTAAGGAAAACTTATCCTAAGGAATGAGAGATCCTTATTCTTCCAAGTCCCTAGCCTCTGGCATTCAAGCAGAGCTCGAAGGCCTGCGGGGTAAACCTCGAGATCTTCTCATTAGGGTTACATCATTGGTGTCTTCACCCCAGTGTTAGAGGGGGTTACTTAGCTTCTGCTACCAATAATGTTGCCCCCCTCTACTGGACGATGGGCCTCTGGCAGAAGCAAGACCACCTCTCCCTCAACTGGAAGCACTGGCCTGATAACTCTCAGAGCGGGAGCCCCGAGAGGTGCGGATCAAGAGCTAGTGGCCACTACCTAGGTGGGATTTGTTTGCTGGATAAAGATTCTCGAAGAGTGACTCAAGCGAGTGAAGACGGAGCCTCCCTTTGCGTGGGAAGTCCTGAAGGGGTTACCCTCCATGGAGCTTGGAACCTCACTCCTTCTTGGAGCAGAACGAGAATTCGAAGCCCCGCTCCTATCTTTCTTTTCCTTTTGTAACTCTCTGAGCCACCTCTTAGTATCCTGATAAGCTTCGTTGTACTTGGGAACCTCCGTAATATGTTTCCTCTCCATGATGTTGATGGTCTCTTGATGAAACACTTCAAAAATCTTTGATTAAGTTTGCCTCAAAAGTACCAAGTCAAAGCCCATACGCGTAAAGACTATTTGTAGTTGTTGTATAAGTCTGATGTAACTCGGCATAGTCTCTCTTGATCTTCTCCTTGTCCCTATAGGCAGCTATGCAAAGTGCTCCATTTTCCTTAACCGCCTGTTCCAAGGAGAACTAAATAATAGAAGTCTCGATTCTATTTTTTCAACTCCTCTAGTTTGGCGGTGGCTGTAACAAGGGCTGCACGAGCCACAACTATATTTTCCCGATGCACCTGGGCCTCTCAATGATAAATCTCAATGATCTCGTTAGGATGAGAAGACAATTCCCCCTCAAGAAGCCTTAAAAGCTTTAGCAACGGCGATGCACTCATGCGTCGAACTAAACCCATCTTTGGTGGTGACTTCTTCAAGGACCTCGTTGTGCCAAGATTTGAGGAGGCGATAGTTCTCCAAGAGCCCATCCTTAGCCACATCAAGAAGGCCTCTTTCCTCCCTCGAACGACTAAGTGCATCGAGAATTTTTTTTACCTCTCATGAAGACCGTTACACCATAGGCTAAGTTCCTCATAGGAAGCTCAAATCTCTTCTTCTAGCCAGAAAAATTTATATCAAAATCGAGAGGCCTCGATTCGGTGCTCCTATGCCCAGTTTTTATTTCGGTGATAGCATTCTTTCATGACTTGGAAAAAGAAGTAAAAAAATGGTACCCCTTTGTAGCTAGGGGGTGGAAGGGCACCAAGTCTAGAATCTACAAGTGACAAAAACCAAAAACGCATAAGAAAAGAAGAAGAGTTTTATTAATAGTAGGGAAAGGAGTTCATCAAGGCCCTAACGAAAATAATTCATACATTTTCCCTTTCCACTACGCTAGATCCTACATGGGTAGAGTTTGAAGAGGATGTCCAATGTCGGGACCTCGGCCAAGCCAAGGGGTCTAGCTTGCTTCACTTGTTGTCCTCGTCCATGTCTAGACTCCAGATCTCCTTTGCAGAAAAGAGTTTGCCGGAGGCTTTCAGATGCTCAAGCAATGAGAGTTTGATGCTCCCATTCTGGATGGAATTCCACCAAAGATGGTCCAGCTGCTCCGGCTCTGAGTTGTTTTTGTTGAAATCCACCATTGTAGCATATTTGGAAGGTACGTCCTTGCAGATGGAATGTGAAAGGTTGTTCCAAGTGAGCCCCACCAAGACTTCGGAGAGGGACGAGAAGAAGCCCAGGAATCCCTTGGCCCTCACAAGTTTGTTGGTGTAGGCCTGGAAGACAGATGCATGCCCCTCGATGGAGTAAAGACTGGCCAGCTTAGTATTTTTACCGGTCAGGGCTTGGACGGATGCATGAGCCTCCAATAAATTTTCCTCAAGCTTCTTCAAATGCTCCTCATGCTCGGAGCCCACTTTCTTCAATTCCTCCTCATGTTGGGAGGCTACTTTCTTCAACCCTCCCTCATGCTGGGAGGCTACCTTCTTCAGTTCCTCCTCATGTTGGGAGGCCATTTTCTCCAACTCCTCCTTATGTTCGGAGGCAGACTTCTTGAGCTCTCCTTCGAGCCCGTTCACTTTTTCCTCATGGGCTTTCTCTAAGTCTCCCACCTTGGTCGCAGCCTCTTGAGCCTCCCTAGCCTTCGCTAAGAGGGTCTGGATGACATAGTCTAGAGAGGCCATGGCGGTGGACACCTCCGAAAGAGAGGCAATGGCGGGATCCACCGTACCCAGATGGATGAAGCTACCTTCTCCCAAAGTGAGTCCAACTTTGGTGCCTGCTTGGGACCCAATAACCTTGTCAGTCATTTTCCTTAAAGGAGAGGGATTGTGAGAAGAAATGCCCTCACATGGCCGCTTGTTATACACCATGGTACCGGGGACCCCTGGTTGGACCTCCGGATAGGGCTCCAGCTGGACCGACACCTGGGCCTGGGGCAGGGAGTGTATCAACAGAGGAGGCTCCTCAAAGACCACCTCTTCTTCCTCCTCATTCCCAAGAACAATGAAGCTAGTGAAGCCCACTGAACCACATAAAAGAAAGAAAAGTCAGCTGAGGAAATAATAATAATAAAAATAAAATTAAGTTAAAAACTAAGATGTCGTAAACAACTTCGTGTGTGGGGGGAGGGGGGGAGGGTAGGAACTCCTAAAGGGGGCTTCCACAGAATTATCATGCTCCAGGGGCTTCGAAATAGTTTTGAGAGGCCTTGAAATAGGCTCGAGGGGCTTCGAAGAACCGGCTTTTGTCTTCTTTGGTTTTTTCGTGGCCCCATCATCGGCGACCAGGGGGACTTTTCTCTTGACCTTCTTGGACTTATCACCTTCAGCTATCTTCTTTTTCCCCTTATTTTTAGAAAGGGCCTTCAGAGGATCTACCGGAGAAGGGGGCTTAATTAAACAGGCTCTTGGTTGTAAACCCATTTCTCGTAAACCTCTTTCGGCCAAATGTAGTTAAATTTATCATAAATATCAAAGGGCTCACTCAATAGCCTGTCCCTATATACTACCACACTGTCCGGAGTGGAATAACTATCAGTATTCTTGAACTTAGGCTTCGAATTACACCCCGGAACATAATTGTTCTTAGCCTCACTATCAAAGGTGTATATGGGGGTTTTGTGCCACCCTTCACAATTCAAGGAGATTTTTATGGGATGGTCTGAGAACCTATGGCTAAGGGTCAAAATCCCATCAATTTTTGTATTCTCATGCATCACAGCTCCACTAGTGGAAAGGTAGTAGAGAGACCTGTAAAACTCGTAGATAGGAGTTATTCCTAAGCTATTACACCGGGTTATGAACGTTATGATTTAGAGTATGACATTCGAATGTAGTTAGGCTAGGTTAACTTGGTGCTCATAAAGAAGTCGAGAGAGGATAGGAGGTAATTAAAAACAAAGTCTAAATTTGAAATGGCGCTCGTAAACGGCGCACCTACCAGGCCTCATATCCCTAGGGGTTTCGTCTTCTTGTAGGACCTCCAATCTCAGGTCCTCTGGAACCTTAATTATGGAGGGAATAGTCTATAGCAGGCGGGAGATTTCCTTAGGGATTGGCTGGGGGCGTTCGGGACATGGGTTAGGATTTTCTCAAAAATAAAGGGACGATTCTCCTCATCCTTCTGGATGGTGGCTTCCCTTAGAACCCTCTCCTTTAATACCACCAACTTCCGGCGGTAGCCTAGAAGCAGTGTTGGACAGCTCTCTACATTTCCTGTCTCCCCTGCCGGACAAACTAGGGCTGGTGGTCGATGACGGGACAACACCGAAATCTTGAAGGTGGGAGTTTTCATCTCCATCGGTAGAAGAAATGGCCGGAAAATAGGCTGGGATTAAGTTCTCCCCCCCAAAAGTGTTTGCGACATTTTACAAAAAACAAAAAAAAAGCTGAATAGAGGGGAGAAAGGCAGACTCACTGGTTCTTTGACCGGAATTTTGGTCGGAGCTCTTGGCAGAACTTAACAGAGAGTGGAAGTGCTCTGAGAAATTTGAAGTTTGAAAATTTGGGTAAAGAGTAAAGTAAAGCGTTGAGAAAAACACCTTATATAGAGGGAATAAAAGGTAATTATCTCGGACCACTAAGCAATAAAGGAGAATATGGGGAAATGGGCTGAGTGGGCAAAAAGTTACCAAAATCAATGGAAAAAGTGGTGCATGTGAAATCTTGCATGGAACTTACGTGCTCAAAGGCCTGGATGAGCAACACGCTCGTGTCTTTTCCACTTCCCTTACCGGAGCCCCCACTCATGTTCCTCGTTGGCAAAGCCCGAAGGCCCTGTATAAATAAGTAGGAAACGAACACAGATTAGACATTGGGTTCTAGACACCGGGGATCTAACACAAATTAGAAAGCATGGGGTCGAACCCTTAGTTGATAAATTCGCTCACAAAATGAATTCAAAGCTGATTTGAACCGTCAGTCAGTAATTTGAAGGTCTGCGTATAAAGAAGTGGGATTGGCACTTTCTTCCTAGACACTAGGTCCTCGGATTCTAACACAGGTTAGAAAACTGAGTTATTTCTTACTATTGAAGCCCGAAGACCCCGTGTAAAATAAAAAGGCCGAAGCTAGGCCTTCAGACTCTAACACAAATAAGAAAGCTAAGTGTCACACCCTCTAACAAATTGATCTGCTAGAAGAACAAGTTCGAAGCCAACCTGAAGGATCCCTAATCTGCCCTGGGAACAAACTCTAAAAGCATTGCGGGGGACTAAAAAATCTGGCCCTTGAAGCACTGTCGAGGCTAAAAAATCGTACCCCTGCTCAACAGCGAATTCGAAGGAACCTTATCGAAGGATGAATCTCCAAATTCGTAGGAGCTGACCCACATTCAGACCCAGGGCCTTGGGATGAATTCGAAGGTTGAACCCTCAACTTTCCAGGGATTTATTGATAATGTGTAAATTCGTACTGGGCCAAAGTGCCTAGTCTAGCCGGCCTATGTCCCTTATTTTTTCCCTTCGGTCATAATACCCTTTGGGCCGGCCCATGGGAGAAGTACTTACTCCACAAGCAAACAAAATAGTTGCCCTATTTTCCAACCTATACAAAAGTCAAAGGTAACCCTAAAAGCTCAACTATTCATTCCTAATTACACAATTTCACTATTGTTTGCCAACTTGATCGTCAGAGCCTCTTCCCCCTGGAAACCTTAGGGGGCTTTGTCTTGCAGATTTTGACCACAACGACGATGCACACGATGGCGATAAATTGGGGCGCATCAAGGGGAACGCCAGGTGGTGCCTGGGCACCACCTCAGTTATGCGAAACAAGAGATGAATATATTTATTTTCAGGTGAAGCACCACTTAAAATTTAGGAAAACTTAATTCATAACTACTTCAACTAAATTCTAACTGTAAAGATGCGAAAGGAATAAGTTGTGCTGATGTTTGTATATTGGATAAACACTCTACCGAAGCCATTGGTGGTGATGTAGCAGGAAGCTTCAGTTTCGGCGAAAGGCAAAAAATGGGGATGAAACCCCAATCTCAAAAGCATATTATTTGTGTTATTAATAATATCCTGAGTCATAGGTCAAACTTTAACCAAATTAGTGAGCTATTTGACCCATGGATAACTTGATGGGCTATTTTACTTTTGATGAGAAATTCAATTAAAATTATTGATTACATGCCTTACTTTTTGTGTTAATGAGCTCTATGCTACTTCCATTTTGGTTTAAGGTGCTAATTTATTGATATTATAAATTCTGAGCATCATGACAAACCTACAGTGGTTGCGAAACGACTAGGAACTCAAGGAGTAGGGATGTTATAGGCACCATCAATACCCATACCCTACGTGATCAACATATATTTTTTATTTAACATATGATCAAATGAAAATGGTAAATTTATTAACAAATTGTCATACCTGTGATGAAGTTTTTGTTTTTACATTGTACTTTCATTTTTTTGTAGCTCTTTCCAAAACATTCTTTATTCTCATTCTACTTTTGTAAGTAACTTTTCTTTTCGCTTTACACCTTTCATGTTACCTTTGAGACTCCCTTCATTGATGCTAAAATCTTCACCCGCACATTCTTTCACTTTCTTATGATTTCCACCTTATTTCCACATCCAACTACTAAATCAATTTTTTCAGACATTCTACAGAACTCATCTTTAGCCATCTTATGCATCTCCTCTGATTCATAAGCCTTCGTGACAAACTGCATAAAAAGGTAATGAAAATCTTTATAGCGCAATCCCAATTTTTCCTTTTCTTCCATTTTAATATGATTTATTGTCTCAACACTTACAATCTCTTTCTTAGCATCTTTCATCCACCATTTTAAAATATAATCGCCTGGTATTCATTTGATACTAAGAGTTGTAAAAACTTTCAAAGCATGTGTGCATAAGATTCCAACAAACTCAAACTTCTTACAGCTACAACAAATACTATTTTGTGATAAATCATATTTCACAAAATCGTGATGCTTCTTGTTCTGGGTTGTAATCTTACAAACTGTTACGACCCCCTCCTGTCTTTCAATTTCTACTACACAATCAATTCCCTTGCATAAATTTTTCTTAAATTTCTCAAACACCTCAAATGTGTAAACACTAGCAGCATATTTCAAAATCGCCACTGGAAATGTCATGGCTAGAGTACTTTGACTACATCTAAAATCAACATTAGACTCCTCATTATTATGATCACATATTTCATCTCTGAAATTGCTTTAAAAATTGAGATAACTCGTTCTTATAGTTGACATTTCTCTTCAGTACACTATTCACCATCTTGATGCGTTTTGTGGTAACCATATCAACACAAAATGTTTTTCGCCCATAAACCAATACCCATTTTCCCTTTACACAAACATCCTTTGCAACCATTTGGTGTCTTTCAAATTGAAACTTTCCAACATCTGATTCCACTCATAAAGAAAATCATCTTCTTCCTCATAATCATATATAAACCTACTAAAATCAGTAGAAAAATCTAAAATTTAGCAAATATATCATATAGATGAGTAGCTGCATCCTGATAATATGCCATATGCATAAATGATGATATGTATGCGTCAACTGAGAAGCTAAAGTTGAAGACATTCTCCCATCTTGATCTGTGAGCATCGTCCTAGGTGTTTTTCCCATCATAGCTCTAGAAAATATATCAAACCACTCAAAAGTCTTCGGTGTTTCATAATATAACAAAGCAGCTCCAAAAGCTACAACTTGTTTATGATGATTAGCACTAACAAATAATGATATGGGTCTACCATCTTTATGCTTTATGTAGGTTGTATCAAAATAAATGACAACACCAAATCGAGCAAAATCATCTCATTTTTGCATCAGCCCAAAATATATTTGTAATTAAGTCATCTTCATCAACCTGAATGGCATAAAAAATTAGGATCTTCAATTTGCAATTTTTTTGTAAAAATTCTAAAACACATCCTGTGTCTCCTTGCTTCATTGCTACTGATCTTTTTTACTGCAAGTATTTTTTTTCTAGATTATCCCGAATAAATCCTAAATTTTTTCGACCACCCACTTGTTTCGCCATGATGTCCAGTATTTGCTTTGGTGGTATCCCACAACCTTTTGCAGTATCTATTTTAACTTCTTGAGAAACACTAATCTTTCAGTAAGTTCTGAACATATATGTCTTACTTGGAGTTGTTAACTCATGGCTATGCTCAGACAGAATTTGTACAATCTGATACCTTCCATTTTCCCTAAAACTTATTTTCATTCTAGCTTTGCAATCACATCTTTTTTTCTGCACAATGAGACTTCACAAGTAGATTGCACTTATCTTTATCTCTTGCCTTCTTGTGGTCAGCAAAATATTCTATCCAGAATGATACCGTTTTTCTTATTTTTATGTGCACCACTTGTTCTAGTACCGAATCCCATACATTTGGCATATATTTGGTAGAACTCATAAGCTTTTGATTCACAATCAAACTCCATACCAACTTTAGGATTAGTGTCTGTTGCAGTCACATCCTCACCATTTTCGTTTTCCCATTTTCTCCAACCGCCTCCAATGGTTCTTCATCTTGAATTGTCTCAAGATTGTCAAATTCTAACTTGCGACGGGATACCATTCCATCGCCATTTATATCTTCAAATAAAAAGCTAAGATAACAAAATCATACTGCATTGAATATTTGTCAATCAAATTCTTCCGTATTAACATATAGACCAAATGTATAATGAAGAGCATTAACCAAATATTTTCGAAGAGCATTATCAATGATATTGAAGCATATCCGAAACTGCATTATTCATTTGAGCATTTGTTAGAACTGCATTATTCACTTGTTCCAAATAAAAAGTGCATTATTAGTTAGAAATGCAGTTAGAAATTTGAATACAGCATTTACAGTAGATATCCTTCATATGAATCATATCGGGCTTATGAGTTTGATTAGCATGAATTATAGCTTGAATTCATATTGCGTGTTATTCTTATTTCTAAACATAATTAATTTACGATTCACCGACTACAGAAACATCCGAGCACGTCATCGTCATCGAGGATGCCGGCCAACAACCACAACCACACTATAGAGCACCGCCTGAAATCAAACGCTTGTGTTTCTCCAATCAAATAAGTGCGATGATGGTGGAAGATGAAGAATGTCAATTGGAGAATTCATGGAAATGTAATTGATTAACTTGAAAATGGGATGCAGAAAAGGAAAAGTGTTTTTAGGTAAATTTAATATTTAATTTAAGGAATAAAATAAATATATAATCATCTTAATCAGGGTTAGATGGTTGGATTAGAATTAGATTAAGAGAGACACGTGGCGTAATTTTATTGATATAACATGGAGTGGTACATATAAGTGTAATAGAAGACCCATACTATGATTTCAAAGGTGGTTGAAAAATTTATTGGTTCAATGCTAGAAGCTAATCAATGGCATAGGAATGGAGGCTCCGAAGCAAATGTGTTAGAGGAGGCACACACCTTATATCCGAATTTACTTTAAAAATGAATACGATCTATTTCATGATGAGCCCAAATTTCTATATAAGTACACCCCCACAAATAAGGAAGAAATCTACACCTTCGACCAGATCTTATCTTTGACTTGCTTGTGCCCCAGGTTATTCATTTAACAACAATCCCGGGGTGTCAGTCAGAGCCATTGAATTCTCTTTATTAATCCAGCTCACCAATGAACCTTTCTCATTCTGATAAAAAATCTTCCTGCTTAGCTCACCACGCCGCCCTAGCTTGAGGAGGCGGTGTTATGGTATACACCACCTCAAACAAAGTGAAGTTCAACACCAAAGCCAGAACATCGCACACGTGGACTGGACCAATGAGCCCAAGGAACACCCATGAACATCCTGACTAGACCACGATTCAGCAATGAGAAACACACAATGTGAGCCACGACCACACGATTCATCCATTATAAATGAAGACCAAGCATGAAGAAAGAGGTAAGAACAAAATTAGCTAAGACACCGAGACAATATGGAAACTGACTTGAGCGTCAAAGCGTAATCTTAGGAAATTCTCAGGATCTTGCTAGCAGGTAACCAAAGAAACTATAAGGATCTACACCGATCTTGAAAGTTGTGTTGGTCTGGAAGTAATCCCCTCCCTCTGGTTTCAATGCAGGCAACTTATTAGATGTTTGAGGTTTGACCAAGGTAGTGATTAACACAAGGAGTGGGGCATTATACTTGGGAACACTTCTAACTTCTTCTTGACATTTTGAAGATCATATATTGTCTTAGAGCCTTTTCACAACTAGCTCTCGTTTATATATAGCTGAACGTTTTGTAATTATCGAACAAACATTTTTTTGGTTTATTAAAGGTACGAGGAAGTGCACCGAGTTTCTTAGATTCCGGATTCTAACTGAGTTTTTTATACGACAAAGCCTTGAACGAGACCATTTAATAGCGAGACCAAGGATTAATGTGCAATATAATGAATTTTAATTAAAGATGGGGTTCCAAATATAATTAAAGAAAGTTTGAGAGAGGAAAGAGAGATTTGGGTACAAATACCACTTTTTGGAAGTGTTGGGCATAATCAAGGAATTAATGATTCCGGGTCATAAGAATCTCACGAGTCAAGAATTGGGGATGGAGAAATTCGCAGATCAATACTTTCCTCATTTTTGCGCAATGCACAAGTTTTTACAACCAGACTTGATGTTTCATTTCATCACTTGATGTTTCATTTCATCACTTGATGTTTCATTTCATCACTTGATGTTTCAACCAAACCTTGTTTTCTCATAATTCACTTTTTCACTGAAATAATGTGTTTTAAAGTTAAAATTTGATGTTTTATTGTAAATGTTGTGTTTGCATGTTAACATTTTGACACTTTATACATGTTTGACACTAGTAAGTGATATTTTTTTTAATCTTAAATTTAAATTTAATATATTTTGATTTTGATTGATGTGTTAATTTTTCAGTGTATCCTTTTAAAAATTGATGTTGAAATTTCTTTTTTTCCCCGAATATATATTCCTTTTTAGTGTATCCTTGATATTTCAATTGCCTGAAATGGTCTTTTAATTTTTAGTACTAATGTTTTATATTTTCCCGGTGTCGGCATCACATTTTAGTGCATACTTTGGTGTTTTAACTTTTTTAATTTGATGTATATTTTTGTTGTTTTTATTTTATGTTTAACTATTATACTTTGATGGGTTTATTTTTTGGCACTTGTTTGATGTTTGAACTAGTCTAATTTGATGTAACATTTTAGTAAATTTGATGTGTATTTTAGTAATCTATTTTATGTCAAATTATTTTATTTTTGTGAACTATTTTAGTGTCTCATTTAATGTTTAACTATTTTAATTTAAGTATTCACTTTTTTAATTTTATTTTAATTATATTTATTTAATGTGTAATTTGTTATTTTATTTTATCTTAATTTACCACTTGATGTTGTACCATTCAAAACTGATGAACTAGAATTTGTGTTTGTGCTGTGATTTTTACTAATTTTGCCCTAATTTATTGAGAAATTAGCAAAGGGTTTGATGTAGGAAGTAAGAAGGAGAGAATGGGGAAGAAGATAAGATAGAGAAGAGGATAAGATGAGAAGAAGTGAGAAATGAGAGAATGAGAGGTGCATTTTTCTTCATCCTCTAAGGGGGTATTTATAGTAGAATTTGGGGGTAATGTCATAGTATTTTCCTTTGGTAAATAAATAGTGATATAATTAATTATCACAAATCTAGCTTATTGCTAATGAGCATTTCATTATTCCTAACACCCCCTTGGGATGCTCCTTTCAATAATTACGTGTTCATGCTGCCTCATTGAAAACCTTACTTGGAAAAACCTAGTGGGATAAAAACCACAGTAAGGGAAAAAGAGTACAGCCACGTATAGCTCCCCCTATGTTGGCATTAGTGATTTCTTCATAAATTTCGTAGTCTTCGTATTCAGATGACATGAACATATTTTTTGAACACTGAAGTGGGGAGAGCCTTTGTGAGCAGATCTGCTGAGTTTTCACAGGAACAGATATATATAGGATGTTGATAATATTACTTTCTTCTAGCTCTTGAGTAAATAAAAAGAACTTCGGAGGAATGTAATTTATTCTGTGCCTTTTGATATATCCTTCCTTTATTTGATTAACACACGTGGCATTATCTTCATAAAGTGTGATGTGATTATCATTTGATAGGAGACCACTTGTGGTTCTGATATATTGCGACATAGATCTCAACCACACACACTCTCGGCTTGCTTCGTGCAATGCAATAACCTCATCATGATTTGATGATGTTGTGGTGAGTGTTTATTTTTGTGAAAGAAATCACAGTCTCTGTGCAAGTAAATACATACCCAGTTTGAGATCTCCCTTTGTGTGGATCTGACTGGTAACCTGCATCTGCATAGCCAACCAAAATTGGTTCTGCAGTGTTGGAATAAAATAATCCCAAATCACTTGTCCCTTGAAGGTAACGAAACACATGTTTGATTCTGTTCCAGTGCCTTTTGGTAGGAGATGAACTGAACCTCGCTAATAAATTAATAGCAAAAGCTATATCAGGTCGAGTATAATTAGCAAGATACATAAGTGCACCAATTGAACTGAAATATGGTACCTCCGGACCAAGAACCTGTTTAGATTCCTCACATGGATGAAATGGATCATTTTCCAAATTAAGGGATCTTACGACCATTGGGGTACTCAATGGATTTGATTTATCCATATTGAATCTCTTTAATACCTTTTTCGTGTAATTTGATTGATGCACAAGTATCCCACTTTGCAAGTGCTCAATCTTTAATACCTTTTTCGTGTAATCTGCAAATCAAGACAATATTTTATTTTCCCAATGTCTTTCATTTCGAACTCCTTCTTTAAGTAAGAGATTACTTCCAGAATCTCTTCATTGGTCCCAATGATATTCAAATCATCAACATGGACAGCAATAATCACAATCCCGAATGTTGTTTTCTTGATAAAAACACAGGGATAAAGAGGGTCGTTGACAAAACCCTTTTGTAACAGATATTCGCTTAGTCAGTTGTATCACATGCGTCCAGATTGCTTTAACCTATATAAAGATCTTTGTAAATTGATTGAGTATCTTTCTCTGGGTTTTGAACTTAATGCTTCATGCATTTTGAATCCTTCAGGGATCCTCATGTAAATTTCAGCATCAAGCGATCCGTATAAGTATGCGGCAACATCTATAAGGTGCATATTAAGTTTCTCATGAACTGCTAGACTGATAAGGAATATGAATGTAATTCCATCCATGACTGGGGAATATGTTTCCTCAAAATCAATTTTGGGCCTTTGAGAGAAACCTTGTGCAACGAGTCTAGCCTTATATCTCACAATCTCGTTTTTCTCATTTCTTTTTCGCACAAATATCCATTTGTATCCAACGTGTCTCACATCTTAAGGGTGAGTGCTATAGGCCCAAAACCTTTGCGCCAGTTAAGCGATTCTAACTCACCTTCAATGGCCAGTTTCCATTCAGTCCAATCGTGTCTATTTTTACACTCGGTAACAGACTGTGGTTTGGGATCTCCATTATTTTCGTCCATAATATCGCATGCCAAATTGTAAGAGAATGCATCATCGATTTCCTCATTTCGATTCCACCTTATACATGTGTTGGCACAATTAATCAAAATTTCTTGATTTTCTTATATTGTATTTCTACAGGAATATGTTCCTTCATTTTGGGGTCATCTTGTTTCTATGATCCTTTTCTTTTATGGGGACTTTTATCTTTGGAACCGAGTGGTCTTCCATGCTTCAGGCGTGCCATGATTTCATGAGTGACTTTGTTTTCAATTTGCCCTTTAGGGATTTCAATTTGAGCAGGAGAATTCTCAGCTGGGATGTGAGATTTTTTCACTCTCTTTGTGTCTGTAAATGCATCAGGAAGTTAATTTTCTATATCTTGCATATGCAAAATCCTTTGGACTTTTCCATCACACTCTTTTGTATAAGGATCAAGATGCAATAATTGTAACACCCCCAAACCCAAGACCCACCTTCTCAACGCAAGTATCAGGTCAGAATCAAACGTGCTACCGAGAATTCTAGCAGTAATGAGCAGATAAAGTTTATGCGGAAGAAAATTTGGATAATTCAAAAACTTAACTTACTATTACAGTGAAAGGATTAGTACAAGTGTTGAAAAAATGTTTCACCTAACCGTTACAAATGATGGTTCTAAAGGATTCGATATGGTTCAGTTCATGTTAGCATGACTATATTAAAATCTATCCAAAAAATTCTACTGGACCACCTAGGATCCTTTCTTAAAAGAAGTAAAGGCACCAGTGCTCTTTTCTCTTACAGGTCATTTGTACCTAAAAAGGGTTGTTTAACTAGGGTATGCTCCTTGCTTAGTGAGGTTCAATCGCCAGTGTTTACCCAGTTAAGTTTTAGTGATCACAGAAAAACAAATAACAAATAGACACATAAGTCTTAGCATATAGTAAAAGGATACATGTGGTTAATTCCGAGTTGCTGTATGGCAACTCTGACTAACATACAAGACATAACATTTTCAGTAGCGCCCAAAGGCTATCAGTCCATAATTCATTTTCCCCAATCACTCAAAATCAGATGTTCAATTACGAGCTTGTATCAGATCCAGATGGTTATGCTAGCATACCAGAAACTCCTTGTGTAGCAGATATAATCAGACGGTCCGGTCTATACCATTCCCCACCAACTTCAACCGAACTACAATCACGTCGGGGACCCTGAAATCACAGACAAGTAATGAGGTGGCAGATAATTCAAGTTTGACACGGCAAGAAAAAGTACAAGCTGGTCATCCACATAAAATATCAGAGCAGTATATGATTCAAGTTTGACACAACAAGATAAAGTACAAACCGTTCATTCACAGGAAAATAACAGAGTAGTTCATAAACTCAGTTTCATGATAATTGAGCATAGTATGATAAAATACACACTTAAATTAACAGTCATTATATAATATCATTTTAAGTTTAACAGACATATCCCTCTCCAATGGGGTTCGGTACAGGGTTTTCGAGTAGATGGGTTCGAGTACAAGCTTCGAGTATATGGTTCGAGTACCGGGTTTGAGTAGTTGGGTTCGAGTATAGGGGGTTTGAGTAGAGGATTCGAGTGGAGAAGGTTCAAGTGGTACGGGTATCAGGTCATACTGGTTCGAGTGGTAAGTGGTACTTGTTTCAGTGGTAGGATGCAAGTGGTGAGGTTCGAATGGTGAGGTTCGAGAGGTACTGGTTCATTTGGTGAGGTTCGAGAGGTACTGGTTCAGTTGGTGAGGTTTTAGAGGTATGGGTTCAATTGGTGAGGTTCGAGAGGTACTGGTTCAGTTGGTGAGGTTTTAGAGATACGGGTTCAGTTGGTGAGGTTCTAGAGGTACGGGTTCAGTTGGGGAGGTTCAAGAGGTAAGGTTCAGTTGGAGAGGTTCGAGAGGTAAGGTTCGAGAGGTGAGCTCGAGAGGTAAAGATTTCAGTAGTACTAGCTCAAGACCTAAGGTTCGGGAGGTACAGTTTGAGAGGTATGGTTTGGGAGGTACAGTTCGAGATTTAAGGTTCGAGAGGTGAGCTTGAGAGGTAAAGGTTTCAGTAGTACTAGTTCGAGACCTAAGGTTCGAGAGGTACAGTTCGAGAGGTATGATTTGGGAAATACAATTTGGGAGGTACAGTTTGAGAGGTAAGGTTCAAGAGATATAGTTCAGGAGGTTCACTTAGAGAGGTATGGATCAGGAGGTACAGTTTGAGAGGTACGGTTCGAGAGATACAGTTCGGGAGGTACGGTTTGAGAGGTCCAGTTCGGGAGGTACGGTTTGAGAGGTACAATTTGGGAGGTACGGTTTGGGAGGTACAATTCGAGAGGTACAATTTGAGAGTTACAGGTTGAGAGGAGAAGGTTTCAGAGGTACTAGTTGGAGAGGTAAGGTTTGAGAGGTAAAGGTTTCAGTAGTACTAGTTCAAGAGGTACAGTTCTAGAGGTACAGTTTCAGAGGTACAGTTTAGGAAGAGGGTTCGAGAGGTGTTCATTGATACTAGTTTAAGGGTTCGAGAAGTATTCTTTGGTTCGAGAGGTGAAGGTTCTAGTGAAGGTTCGAGAGGTGACGGTTTCAGTGGAGGTTCGAGAGGTGAAGGTTTCAGTGGAAGTTTGAGAAGTATTCTCCGTTCGAGAGGTGAAGGTTCTAGTGAATGTTCGAGAGGTGATGGTTTCAGTGGAAGTTCAAGAGGTGACGGTTTCAGTGGAGGTTCGAGAGGTGAAGGTTTCAGTGGAAGTTCGAGAAGTATTCTCTATTCTAGAGGTGAAGGTTCCAGTGAAGGTTCGAGAGGTAATGGTTTCAGTGAAGGTTCGAGAGGTATCAGTTTCAGTGGAGGTTCAAGAGGTGAATTTTGGTGGCATCAAATACATATATATATATATATGTAAATATATATACTCAGTTTAATTCAGTTCGTGCAAAGGTGATGCAAACACTCACCTCAGTTAGACTTGGCTTGGGCAACCTTCGTTTCTACATTACCACCGCTCAACCGTTGTTCTTATATTGGTAAGAAAATATCTTAAGGATGTAAGTTTGGGAAGGCAGTACTTGCTATTTATACTATGATGCCATAGGGTTCTGACACCTAACACCTAGAATTTTATCCATTTAACCCTCATTTGGATAAGTTTTTATGTCCACTTGCCCGAAGTTCACTTTGGATAAATTTTCATGTCCGCTTGCCCGGATTTCACCTTCCGGTATTTTATTTTTTTAAACTAAAAATATTCAAGGGAATTAGATAAGAGATTGATTGGGGTATTCTATTACATGCACACTGACTTTATTACGATCGGGGTTTTCACAATCTCCCCCTCCCCCTTAATGAATTTTATCCCCAAAATTCCCATTCCCCGTGAACAACTCTGGGTAACTATCCCTCATGTCAGCTTCCAACTCCCAAGTTGCTTCGTCGACCTTATGATTTCTCCACAACACTAAAACCATAGGAATCTCTCTGGTTTGCAAGGTCTTGAGTTTTCAATCCAATATCCTTATGGGATTTTCCTCATACATCAGTTTTTCATTCACTGCTAGGTCTTCATGGTTTAACACGTGTTCGAGGTCAGGGTGGTACTTCTTCAGAAGTGACACATGGAAAACGTTATGTAATTTTCCCAACTAGCTAGGTAGGTTAAATTGGTATGCAACTGGCCCGACTCGTTGTACGACCTCGAAAGGGCCAATGTACCTAGGATTCAGCTCTCCTTTCTTACCATGCCAAACGAGACCCTTGTGAGGGGTTATCTTCAAAAATACCTAGTCACCCACTTTAAACTCCAAATCTCTCATTCGATGGTCTGCATAACTCTTCTGCCGACTTTGAGCCATCTGTAAGCGCTGCTTTATCAGCTTGACCTTATCTATGGATTCCTCAATCCAAGGTATACTGGCAACTGCGAAAATCTTTTTCTCTCCCACTTCATTCCAAAAGAGGGGTGTCCGAAATTTTCTACCATAGAGTATTTCATATGGGGCCATACCAATGGATGACTGATAACTATTGTTATAAGCGAATTCTACCAAAGGTAAGTGAGCGTCCCAACTTCCCCCGAAATCCATAACACAGCTTTGGAGCATGTTCTCCAAGGTTTGAATTGTTCTCTCTGACTACCCGTCTGTTTGTGGATGGGCACTTGTACTAAAGTTCAATTTGGTTCTCAATGCTGGTTGCAGTTGTCTGCAAAAATGGGAAGTGAATCTTGGGTCCCTATTGTACACAATAGTTATCGGCACCCCATGCAATCTTACGATTTCCTGGGTGTGTAGGAAAATAAGTTTTTCTAAGGAGTATTTAACGTTGATCGGTAGAAAGTGAGCCAATTTGGTCAACCTATCAACCACCACCCATATTGCATCAAAATTCTTCGGTGTTTGGGATAGTCCTGTCACGAAGTCCATCGTGATGTGATCCCATTTCAGTTCGGGAATCTCCAATGGTTGTAATAGCCCCGAGGATTTCTAATGCTTGGCATTGACATGCTGGCACACCAAAACACATGCCACATATTCCGCTATGTCCCTCCTCATATTATCCTAGCAGTACCGCTGTTTCAGGTCTCGGTACATTTTGGTCCCTTCTGGGTGCACCGTATACTTGGATCGGTGAGCTTCCTCCAACACTCTTTGTGTGATCGCTGAATTTTGGGGTAGGTAAAACCTACCTCTACAGGTCAGCACTCCGTCACTGTCCACTTCAAAGTCCGGCAACTTCCCTTCAGCGATAAGCTTTTTCTTCTTTACCAATGATTCATCCGACTTTTGAGCCTTCTTAATCTCTGTGGGTAAAATGGCTTGTACCCTTAGATTGAAGAATACGAGTCTGTCATATTTAGCCTCGCATTCCCAATTCTCTGCCTGTGATAACATCTTCTTCTCCTTTATCCATATATGCGCCAAATTCACCTTCCGGCTTAGTGCGTCTGCCACCACATTCGCCTTGCCAGGATGATAATTGATCACGCAGTCATAATCTCCCAAAAACTCCATCCACCGACGTTGGCGCATATTTAGGTCCTTTTGGGAAAATAGGTATTTCAGGTTCATATGGTCTGACATTACTTCAAATGTGACTCCATATAAGTAATGTTACCATTTCTTTAAAGCAAACACCACTGCAGCTAGTTCTAGGTCATGGGTGGGGTAATTCTTTTCATAAGGTTTCAACTTCCGAAATGCATAGGCAATAACGTGGCTCCTTTGCATCAATACGCATCCTAGACCATCTCCTGAAACATCGCTATACAATATGAATCCATCATTTCCGTCAAGTAGGGCATGAATTGGGGCAGTGGTCAGATGCTTCTTCAATTCTTGGAAATTGGATTCAGTCTTCTCATTCCATTCGTACTTAACTCCCTTCTGAGTTAGGCGGAACAAAGGGGATGCTAGCTTAGCGAAGTCTTTAACGAAACACCTATAGTACCCTGCCAGTCTAAGAAAACTCTGAACTTTGGAGGGATGCTAGAATTGTCTCGACTTTGGAGGGATCCACAGATATTCCTTCCTTACTAATCACATGCCTTAAAAAGTTCACTCGGTTTAGCCAGAATTCACATTTGATAAACTTAGCGTAAAATATGTGTTCCTTAAGCAATTGTAATACCTTCCTTAGATGCCATTCCTGCTCTCGCTGGGATTTGGAATAGACCAGGATGTCATCAATGACGATGACAACAAACTCGTCCAGGTATGGCCAAAATACTCGATGCATGAGGTCTATAAAAGTGGCTAGTACATTGGTTACTCCAAATGGCATTACCAGGAATTTGAAATGACCATAGCGAGTATTGAAAGTTGTTTTGGGCATGCCCTCCCTCTTCACTCGCAACTGGTAGTAGCCTTGTCCTAAACCCAATTTGGAAAATATGACTGCTCCTCGGAGTTGATCGAACAACTCCTCAATAATGGGAAAAGGGTATTTATTCTTAATTGTCACATTGTTTAAGCCTCGATAATCGATACACATCCAAAGAGAGCCATCTTTCTTCCTAACAAATAACACTGGGGCTCCCCAAGGCGAGGTACTCGGTTGAATGAACCCCCGAGTTAATAAATCTTCAATTTGTATTTTCAAATCCTGTAGCTCTAGCGGCGTCATACGATAAGGGGTTCTAGAAACATGGGTGGCTCCTGGTACCAGATGAATGGTAAACTCAGTCTCCCTTTCAGGAGGCAAACTTACAAGTTCCTCTGAAAATACCTCAGGGAAGTCTTGGACAACAGTTATATCTTCTCCCTTTAACTGGTCAATTGGCTTATTCAAGATATAAGCTAATATTCCAGTTGCTCCTTTACAAATCATTCGTCGAGTCTTGACACCAGCAACCAGTAATGAGAAGGATCTCTTTCTTCCCACATCTACTTCAATCGGAGGTTCCCTTGGTCGACATAGCTTAACTTCCTTCGTATGATAATTTAACTAGGCATGGTTTTTAGCAAGCTAATCCATTCCAAGTATAACCTCATATCCCTTTAAAGGTAGAGCAATTAGTTCTATGGGCAATTCCCCATGCCCCACATTTACCCCACAATTTCGACATACCCGTCCAGTTAGGAGTTTAGCATCGTTTGTGGGAGTGCTAACTTCTAACATATAGGGTAAGTTCTCTATCTTATCTTCCATATATTCAAGAAAGGAATAACTAGAAAAAGAATGAGAAGCACCAGGATCAATCAAAACTTTAGCTAGTTTACCCAAAATAGGAAGGGTACCTTCAATGACCTTGGTCGAAACCGGGGCCTCATTATCCTCCAATGCGTAAACACAAGACTGCACCTTTGATTGACTACTTCCACTTGCTCCTCCTTTCGGAGTAGGTTTGGTGACTGATGCCTGGGATCTCACAGTTTGAGACAAGCAACTTGGCGGAGCTATCGAGCACTCAGATATTCTATGTTCAGAACTCCCACACTGTAGACACTTGTCTCCCTTCTTCCATCAATCCTTCTCATCATGGTTTCCCTTTCCACAGTACGTGTAACAAACTTGAGTCGCTCCTCTCGGGACAATTCTTGAGCTTTTTGAAATGGCCGAGGGTCGGGGTATGTCTCTCCTAGGGACTTTGTTTTTCTCAAAGTTTGTTCTCTGTGGGCCTGGGGTGTATAATGACTGAGATTTCATATTTTTCCTTCTTGCTTGGTGCATGGCCCGTAAGGATTTTTGGTTTCTTCCACTTTGCAAGCGAACTCAACGGCTGCGACATAATTGTTTTGATATGTCAGGGCTAGAGCATCCTTCAACTCCAGCCTTAGCCCTTGGATGAATCTCCTCTTGCGTTCATCATCAGCTGAGACCAGCTTCTCTGCAAACTTAGGAGTCGGGAAAACTTTGCCTCATACTCCGCTACACTCATTACACCTTGCTTCAAGTTTATGAACTCCGCTTCTTTCCTTTCATTAACTAAAGGTGGAATGTACTTCTTCTTAAAATCCTTTTCAAAATTCTCCCAGGTTCTGGGAGTTTCCTCCATGTCCCACTTCCTCTGCACTATGTTCCACCAATTTTGTGCGGCTCCTTCCAATTGGAATATGGAAAAACTCACCTTCCATTCATCAGTGTATCCCAAGGCCCGGAAAGTATGAGTCATTGTTTCGATCCAATTTTCGGTGACTTCATCATCTGGGCCGCCGTTGAACCTGGGGCATGAAAATTTTGAAATCGTTCCAGTGCTGCATCTTCTGTCTCCAGCCTTTGACTTCGATCCCTGAGAGGAGTTTGAGTTTGATTCTCTCTTTCTATCATGCAACTCAATATTTCAGTAACTTGAATTGCGAGTTTGAACTTTCCCCTTGTTCTCTTTCCATTGAAACCTATACTCAATATATTAGCTTAATAATAATAATAATATTATTATTTCAAGTGTTTGGATACAGATTATACTAATCTTTATTCATTAACCCAAAGAACACCATATAATTCACACAATATTTTACATTAGCTTCATAGTTCACCCACTTTTACACCACTTCAACCGACCCCCAAAGCCAAAATTAGGACTCACCCTAGTCCTAATAATTATTTTACAACATGTTAGGCTAAGTCTCTTTCCGGTCTATCACCGGTTCCTAACCTTAACTCGCAGGATCCGTCGGGTGCAAAATTTGGATCCACAAGTACCAGAAGCCATATTATATTACCAAAAGTCCTATTCCAGTCCTAATCGACCCTTGAACGTTTAGTGAAGCCACCTCATTCCTCTCGCTCGACTCCAGGGAATGCCCGGTTCACCAGATTATCCCGCAGTGTAGTGAGAGTTTGATCCATTGTACCCCGGGTTTCCCTAATGTGCCTCTAAATAGGTTCCATTGGTTGTCTATGATAAGCTGTCAGACCTCTTTGTAGCACTTGAGAATTTACCATGGCTAGGTCCACTTCTTGAATAACTTCTTATTGTTCTGTGTCCCAATGCCCGAGCTCCAGCATTCTTTGGTTCTTCAGTCGATCGTGTTCGGCGACCACCGCATTTGCCCTTGCCTCTTCTGGGTCAACATGCAGACACTGTACTCACATTGTATCTTTCATTAATTTTTCATGGGTATCGAGGCTAAGGACCCTGCTAATTAATTCTGCTCGCTCCATGGCTAAAGTGTGCACAACCCAATTTGGGTAGGCGTGAGTCTCCACCCAATGCAAATTGTCTATTATCTCCATCCATGGAATGAACGTCTCTGGGGGATCTCCAGAATGTCTCCTTACCTCAATGGTCCCTTGAAAATCATTAGTTGCAATCTCCACGTTATTGCTAATCTATCAAAATAGCAAACTTGTTAGTTTGACAGCTTGGACCTATAACATACCTTATTCACAATTTATTCAGTTCCTCTAAAATCTTTTATTTGAGGTAAGTATGAGTTTTCCTTTATTTGTTTTGAGGATGCTCTAATACCTCATTTGTAACACCCCCAAACCAAAGACCCACCAGCTTAATGCAAGTATTGGGTTGGATCCGAGCATACTACCGAGAATTATAGCAATAACGAGCAGATAAAGTTTTTGCGGAAGAAAATTTGGATAATTCAAAAACCTAACTTACTATTACAGTGAAAGGATTAGTACAAGTGTTGAACAAAAGTTTCACCTAACTGTTACAGATCATGGTTCTAAAGGATTCGATACGGTTCAGTTCATGTTAACATGACTATATTATAATCTATCCAAAAAATTCTACTGGACCACCCAGGATTCTTTCTCAAAAGAAGTAAAGGCACTAGTGCTCGTTTCTCTTACAGTTCATTTGCACCTGAAAAGGGTTGTTTAACTAGGGTAAGCTCCTTGCTTAGTGAGGTTCCATCGCCAGTGTTTACTCAGTTGAGTTTTAGTGATCACAGGAAAAAAACAAATAGTCACATAAGTCTTAGCACACAGTAAAAAGATACGGGTGGTTAATGTCGAGTTGCTGTCAAGTGCCTATATGGCAACTCTGACTAACATACAAGACATAACATTTTCAGTAGGTTATTAGTCCAGAATTCATTCTCCCCAATCACTCCAAATCAGATGTTTAGTTACGAGCTCGTATCAGGTCCAGATGGTCATGCTAGCATACCAGAAACTCCACGTGTAACTGGTCTAATCAGACGACCTGGTCTATACCATTCCTTGTCAACTTTGCCCGAACTACAATAGCATCGGGGACCCCAAATCACAGATAAGTAATCAGGTAGCAGATAATTCAAGTTTGACATGGCTAGATAAAGTACAAGTCGGTCATCCACATAAAATATCATAGCAATATATGATTCAAGTTTGACATGGTAAGATAGAGTCAAGCCGGTCATTCACAGAAAAATATTAGAGCAGTTCATAATCTCAGTTTCATGATAATTGAGCACAGTATGATAAAATACACACTTAAATTCACAGTCAGTATATACTATCATTTTAAGTTTAACATGCATATCTCTCTCTAATGGGGTTCGAGTACTTACAGTTTGAGTAAAGGGTAGAGAGGTTTGAGTATAAGGTTCGGTACAGGGTTTTCGAGTAGTTAGGTTCGAGTACAGGGTTCGAGTAGTTGGGTTCGAGTACAGAGGGTTCGAGTAGAGGATTTGAGTGGAGGAGGTTCAAGTGGTATGGGTATCAGGCCGTACTGGTTCGAGTGGTAAGTGGTACTAGTTCGAGTGGTGAGATGCGAGCGGTGAGAATCGAGTGGTGAGGTTCAGTTGGTGAGGTTCGAGAGGTACTAGTTCAGTTGGTGAGGTTCGAGAGGTACTGATTCAGTTGGTGAGGTTTTAGAGGTACGGGTTCAGTTGGTGAGGTTCGAGAGATACTGGTTTAGTTGGTGAGGTTTTAGAGGTACGGGTTCAGTTGGTGAGGTTCTAGAGGTATGGGTTCAGTTTAGGAGATTCAAGAGGTAAGGTTCAGTTGGAGAGGTGAGCTCGAGAAGTAAAGGTTTCAGTAGTACTAGCTCGAGACCTAAGGTTTGGGAGGAACAGTTCGAGAGGTAAGGTTCGAGAGGTGAGCTTGAGAGGTAAAGGTTTCAGTAGTACTTGTTCGAGACCTAATGTTCGAGAGGTACAGTTTGAGAGGTATGGTTCGGAAGGTATAGTTCGAGAGGTAAGGTTCAAGAGATACAGTTCAGGAGGTTTGGTTCGAGAGGTACGGTTTGGGAGGTACGGTTTGGGAGGTACGGTTCAGGAGGTACAGTTTGAGAGGTACAGTTTGAGAGGTACAGTTTGGGAGGTATGGTTCAAGAGGTATAGTTCAGAAGGTACCGTTTAGGAGGTATGGTTTGGGAGGTACAGTTCGAGAGGTACGGTTCGAGAGGTACCGTTCGAGAGTTACAGCTTGAGGGACGAAGGTTTCAGTGGTACTATTTATAGAGGTAAGGTTCGAGAGGTGAGTTTGAGAGGTAAGGGTTTCAGTAGTACTAGTTCAAAAGGTACAGTTCTAGAGGTAAAGTTTGAGAGGTACAGTTCGGGAGGAGGGTTTGAGAGGTATTCAATGGTACGAGGGTTCGAGAAGGATTCTTTGGTTCGAGAGGTGAAGGTTCCAGTGAAGGTTCGAGAGGTGATGGTTTCAGTGGAAGTTCGAGAGGTGATGGTTTCAGTGGAGGTTCGAGAGGTGAAGGTTTTAGTGGAAGTTTGAGAAGTATTCTCCGTTCGAGAGGGGAAGGTTCCAGTGAAGGTTCTAGTGAAGGTTCGAGAGGTAATGGTTTCAATTGAAGTTTGAGAGGTGACAGTTTCAGTGGAAGTTCAAGAAGTATTCTCCGTTCAAGAGGTGAAGGTTCCAGCGAAGGTTCGAGAAGTAATGGTTTCAGTGGAGGTTCGAGAGGTAACGGTTTTAGTGGAGGTTCGAGAGGTAACGGTTTTAGTGGAGGTTCGAGCGGTGAATTCTTGTGGCATCATATACATACATACATACATACATATATATATGTGTGTGTGTGTGTGTGTAAATATATATACTCAGTTTAATTCAGTTTGTGCAAAGGTGATGCAAACACTCACCTCAGTTAGACCTGGCTTGGGCAACCTCCGTTTCTACGTTACCACCGCTCAACCGCTATTCTTATTTTGGTAAGAAAATATCTTAAGGCTATAAGTTTGGGAAGGCAGTAATTTCTATTTATACTAGATGATGACATAGGGTTCTGACACCTAACACCTAGAATTTTATCCATTTAACCCTCATTTGGATAAGTTTTTATGTCCACTTGCCCGAAGTTCACTTTGGATAAATTTTCATATCCACTTACCCAGATTTCACCTTCCGGTATTTTATTTGGTTGGGAGTCTAATAGGCACATAAATAGCGCAACCAAAAATCCTTAGATGGGATATATTTGGCTCTTGGCCTGATGCAAGTTATAGTGGGGAGTATTTATGATATGCACTTGGCCTGATGCGAATCAATGCTGCAGCATGTAATATTGCATAACCCCATATTGAAGTAGGGAGCATTGTTCTCATTATTAATGTCTAGCAATGAGTTTGAGACGTTTGATCAGTGATTCAGCTAGACCATTTTGTGTGTGCATATGAGCAACACGATGTTCAACAACAATCCCAACTGACATACAATAATCATTGAAAGTCTGGGATGTGAATCCACCGGTATTATCAAGTCTGATTTTCTTGATCGTAAGATCAGGAAATTGAGCTCGCAATTCGATTATCTCAGTGAGTAATTTAGCAAATTCCATATTTTGAGTTGATAACAGGCATACTTGTGACCATTTGCTAGAAGCATCTATCAATACCATAAAGTAACAAAATGGTCCACATGGTGGATGGATAGGTCCACGTATATTACCTTGAATTTGTTCAAGAAACGTTGGTGATTATGTTTCAACCTTTCCCAGTGAAGGCCTTATGATTAGCTTTCCAAGGGAACAAGCCTTACATTGAGAGGATTTTCCATGAGGGATTTTCTGGTCCTTCAATGGATGCCCATGTGAGCTTTCAATAATTCTTCGCATCATAGTTGAACCAGGATGGCTCAGCCAATCATGTCATATGGTAAATATTGAAGGTTTGATCACTACCATATTTGATTCTACCGTATTTGATTCTATTGCATTTATATATGTGTAATCCCGTATGGAGCATTGGTAGTTTCTCAAGTATGCATTTCCTTCTAGATTTATACACAATGGAGACCATATAATTTATGGTACCTTCAGTTATAGACTGAGCATCAAATCCATGAGAATATATACCATTGAAACTCCATAAGTTCCTTTTGGACTTTGGCAAAAATAAGACATTATTTATTGTAAACATTGTGACACTTGGCAATGTAAAAATTTCCTTGCCAACTCTTTTAATCAGATCTGCAGGACCAGATATTGTATTCACAATGGTCTGCGTTGGTTTTACCTTTGAGAAAAATCTTTTATCCTTTAATACAGTGTGCGTTGTTCCATAATCGAGTATGCAAATTTCTTCATTTTTAATCCTTTGGTTGGCATCACGATTAGCTTTATCAATTTCACCTCTTTGATTAAAAATAAAATAAATTTGATAAGAAAGATAATAAATGTGAAAGTAGCCGAATTTAAATAAAACCATATATATAAGAGATACAAACAGACATCAGACCATCTAGCTTCATTCCCAATAACAGTTATACAACTATCCTTCTTTTAGTTTCCACCACTTGGTTGCTAAGTGAAATCACCAACTATGTCCATGAAATCATCATTGAAATCAGAATATTCGAGATAAGTGGATTCATTGAGCTTTGCCTCCTTCCCCTTTCCCTTTATGGACTCTTGGTAAAGTTCGCATAAGTACTTCGGGACGTTGCAGACTCTTGACCAATGTCCTTTGCCACCACATCTGAAACAAGAGGTTCCAGATCCCTTTGATGAACTAGCGTCTTTTCCTCTTTTATGGGCACTTTCATGGTTCCTCTCATATTGATGCTTCTTGTGGTAGTAGTTACTGGAATTATAGGACAAATTATAACCGCCTCGGCCGCGTCTGTAACCACGACCACGACCTCGACCTCGTCCACAACCTCGGCTTCTCTATCAACCCCTGAAAATGATTTTTGCATTCAGGTTTGTCGGAGTTAACAACATTTGCTTCAGGAAACGCTCTTGAGCCAGTCGGGCGAGATTGATGATTCTTCATCAGCAACTCATTATTTTTTTTTCGCAATGAGCAAACGAGCAATTAGTTGATAACATCAATTGAAACCCCGCTCACGATATTTTTGTTGCAAGGTCACATTTGATGCGTGGAAAGTAGAAAGAGTCTTTTCCAGTATTTCATTGTCAGTTATTGTAACCCCACGGTATGTCAAGTGGGTTATTGCTGTGTACCTTGCAGAATTATAGTCGTGGACTTTCTTATAGTCTTGGAATCGTAGATTGTTCCAGTCATCGCGTTATTTGGGGAGCATTACATCTCTTGTGTGATCGTATATTTCTTTCAAAATTTTCTACAACTCAAGTGGATCTTTCATAGTGAGATATTCATTTTTGAGTCTCTCATCAAGGTGTCGATGGAGGAAAATTCAAGATCTTTCCTTGTCCATCCTTGATGAGTTATTCCCCTCTTGGATTGTCTCGAGGAGGTTCATTATTCCAAGTGCATCTCAATGTCTATCATCATCGGCATATAGTTGTTTCCACTGATGTCGAGTGGACTGAATTCAAACCTCACAAGGTTTGACATGATGATAACTAATATGGAAAGTAAAATAGTTCATTAGGTCTAATTCAAAATACAAAAGTCTATAATGATTGCGAAAAATAAAGAGTAATACATGATTCCGATCATCAATGAAGAAAAATAAAATTCTTTCGGTGAAACTTCTACGGTGAGAATGGTAACATGTAATACTAAAATAATTACAGCAACAAAAATAATTAGTCTAGACATTTTATCGGTAAAATTTAGCAAAAATATAAGGTAGAAGAGAGGATGTGGTTTTGTATCATTTGATGTTTTGTATTTATAATGTCAAATAAAGCCGTTTATAGCCGTTATATTATTGCTAAAATATAGCCGTTTATAAACGTTATATTAATTAATTGTAGTTAAAATGTTAAGAGTAGATTAGCAATGTAACGTCATCAGATAAATAGACAAATATAGTAGAGACATAATTAGTCATCGAAATATTAAAATAAAGAAGTTAAAGACTAGTTAGATGTAGATCACACCAATTTACTATGAGGTGGCAGAGCCTCCTGTGTATAGAAATATGAAGGTATGCATTTAGAAAGTTATTAAATAACATCACATTACCATAAGGCGGCAAAACCTCTTGTGTATAGTAATATGGTGTTATGTAGTTAGAAAGTTAATAAATCACATCACATTACCATAAGGTGGCAAAGCCTCCTGTGTATAGTAATATGGTGTTATGTAGTTAGAAAGTTAGTAGTGTTATGTAGTTAGAAAGTTAGCAGTGTTATGTAGTTAGAAAGTTAATTATTATAAATCACATCATTTCTACTGTGACCGATTATTATTATTATTATTATTAGACATTCTAGTATGTTAAGATTTATTTAAAAATTGAGTCAATAAAAAGAGTCATGATTAAGAGTGTCGTGGATGGGGAAAAAACTTTAGGTCATAATTGCTGGACACTTATGTGAAGTTGATCTGTGCTGTCAAATATAATTAAGTTTTAACACATGAGGTTCTAGACATATACAAATAAATAGAAAAGTTTGGACTAGTATCATTAATACCAACTACTTTATTACAAAGTTCTTACAACTTCTAGATAAAGGGACTTACTCAATGAATATGGAGAGTGATCGTGTTGATAAGTGTTGTGATTTTTACTAATTTTGCACTAATTTATTGAGAAATTAGCAAATGGTTTGATGTGGGAAGTAAAAAGGAGAGAATGGAGAAAAAGATAAGATAGAGAAGATGATAAGATGAGAAGAAGTGAGAAATGAGATAATGAAAGATGCATTTTTTTCATCCTCTAATGGATTATTTATAGTAGAACTTAAGGGTAAAAGGAAGGTATTCCCTTTTGTTAAATAAATAATGATATAATTAATTATCACAAGTCTAATTTATTGTTCCTAACCGTTTGATCTTTATATTAATTTTAAAAGCAAAAAACATCTTGATGGGTTAATTGATCCATGGCCCAAAAGAAGTCCCAGTGGCCTAAGGGCATGGGCGGTGGTGGTCTCTTAAAATTAAAAGACCGCTCAAGAGACCGAAAACCACCACAGTGGTGGTCTCTTGAGTGGTCTCTTAACAAGTTTAATATATTTTTTATTTTCAAATTGTAATAATTGGTCGGACTAGATCAATATTTTATTTAGTATTGTCTGTAATTTTTATAGTTGTTATAATTGATTTTTGTAATTTTAATGGTTTTTATATAATTTTAAAAACATGGAATTATCTTATTATTTATTTTTTAATTTCATTTTAATAATTATATTAAATTTTACATTCAACTTATTTTTAGTGGACAAATTTATTTAAAATAATATGTAATGTCCAAATTTATTATTGTTATATTTGGTTTTGCGTACTTTTTATGTTTTCCATATTATTTTATAGAAAAAATGAATTCACATAGTATTTATTTATTTAATTTCGTTTTAATAGTTTCTTAAAAAAATGAAATTCATTTTATTTTTTTACACTAAAGCATGGTATTGACAAGAATGAGAAAAAAAAATTATTTAACATATTTTTAAAAAACGAATTTATATTTAAATATTTAAACATTATATTAAATTTTGCATTCAACTTATTTTTTGTGGACAAATTTATTTTAAATAATATGTAATGGTCAAATTAATGAGTAGGATAGAGAAAATCAAGTGGGTTCCAGGAATAGTATATAGTGGTCTCTTAACCATTGTGGAGAAAAAAAGGGGTTGTTTCTTAAGTGGTCTCTTAAGCTGAGGTGGAAGAGAGAGAGGGAGAAAAATAATATATTTAATTGGTAAGAGACCGGTAGTGGTCTCTACCACTGCCCATGGCCTAAGGGAATGGACAGTGGTGGTCTCTTAAAATTAAAAGACCGCTCTAGAGACCGAAAACCACCACAGTGATGGTCTCTAGAGTGGTCTCTTAACAAGAGACCACTCAACAGTCTCTTGCTAAGGCCATGGGCAGTGGTAGAGACCACTACCGGTCTCTTACCAATTAAATATATTATTTTCCTCCCTCTCTCTTCCACCTCAGCTTAAGAGACCACTTAAGAGACAACCCATTTTTTTCTCCACAATGGTTAAGAGACCACTATATACTATTCATGGAACCCACTTGATTTTCTCTATCCTACTCATTAATTTGACCATTACATATTATTTTAAATAAATTTGTCAACAAAAAATAAGTTGAATGCAAAATTTAATATAATGTTTAAATATTTAAATATAAATTCGTTTTTCAAAAATATGTTAAATAATTTGTTTCGTTCTTGTCAATACCATGCTTTAGTGTAAAAAATAAAATGAATTTGTGAGGTAAGAGAATTTGAATTGGAAGTAGTGTGGTGAAATGAGTTGAAATGCTCCATATTTATAGGCAAAAAAGAGTAGGAGAATGGAAGATAAAAATTAAAATAGAAATTATAAAAAAATTTTAAAAAATTCGTCGGGGACTCGTGTCGCCACCAGAATGGGACACATGTCCCATTCAGAAAAATAGCCATTTTTCAGCCGTTGGGGGGACACGTGTCGACCCCTTATTGGACCACGTGTCCCCCAGATTTCAATTTCAGCTTCCTCCAAAAAAATACCGTTGCGGACACGTGGCCCAATCCATGGGTGACATGTGCCCGCAATAAAAAATTTTAAAAAAATAAGTGCGGCTGAGTGGGACACGTGGCCCACTCAGGGGCGACACGTGTCCCACTCGAGCAAAAAAAAGAAACGCAAAGCAAGCCCATTTGCTTGTGTCAGGCCGCATGGTCTCTTAACCGGGCTCTTACCAAGAGCCTGGTGAGTGGTCTCTTGTTAAGAGACCACTCAAGAGACCACCATTGTGGTGGTTTTCGGTCTCTTGAATGGTCTTTTAATTTTAAGAGACCACCACTACTCATACCCTAAGAGACCAAACAAGAGACCGGACGTGGGGCCCATGGCCTGACCACATCACATGGAGCAAGGACCGCTGAAAAGCAGCCCATTTTTTAGTACTTAAGGGACACGGGTCGCTCCCTCATTGGCCACGTGTCTCACTAAGTTCATGCACTTTTTAAAAAATTGTGAGTGGGACACGTGTCTCGTTCTAGTGGCGACCCGTGTTGCCACCGTATTTTTTGATTTTTTTAATAAAAAATTTTAGAATTTTAAATTTAATTTTTTATTCCATCTTCCTCCAATTTTTGCCTATAAATATAGATAATTTTAACTCATTTCATCACACTATTTCTAATTCCAATACTTCCACCCCACTAATTCATCTTCTACATTGTAATTCATTTTTTGTGATGGATCAACGAAGAATGTCGAAGGGCAAAGATAAGGTAATTCCAAATTCTTTCAATTTGGAAAATTCTTCGCAAAATCCGAATTATCGTCCATTTTCAAATACGAAATTTAGTATTTTATGTAATTTTTATAGTTGTTATAATTGGTTTTTACAATTTTAATATTTTTTATATAATTTTTTAAAAAGGGAATTCTCTTATTATTTATTTTTAAATTTTGTTTTAATAATTTCTTTAAAAAATTGAAATTAAATTTATTTTTTACACCAATCATGATATTAACAAGAACGAGAAAAATAAATTATTTAACATATTTTAAAAAAAATATATTATATTTTAAATATTAAAATATATTATTAAATTTCATATTCAACTTATTTTGGATGAAAAAATTTATTTAAAATAAAATTTAATGGTTAAATTAATAAGTGGGATAGAGAAAATCAAGTGGAGTTCATGAATAGTAAAGAGTGATCTCCTACCATTGTGAAGAAAAAAATGGTTATTTCTTAAGTGATCCCTGAAAGTAGATGGAAGAGGGAGAGGGATAAAAATAATATATTTAATTGGTAAGAGAATACTAGCGTTTACCACTGTCTAATGCTATAGAAATTAGATTCAACCAGGACAACCCGGATTTGACCTGATGCACCATCTTCTTCGGCGGCGCACCATCTTTTCCGACCGGCGCAATATCTTCTCCGATGACCGGCGTTCCAGAGCCTCTGCCCACGGGCATCAAGACGACATGTTTGTTCGATGCTAGGTTGCCATGAAAACCCTCGTTTGCTGAATTGACTCGGCCAATACCCAAGCCTCGATATGATTTCAGACCAATTTCTGACGGATTTCAGACCGATTTATGACGGAAGCTATACCCCAACCGACTCCAGCCCTGTAACCCCAACCAAGAACGTCGATGAATTCTTGATTTTCTACCATTTTCTTTACTCGTCCAATTTCAAATGGGCCGCCGGAAACGCCTGCGTCGAAATCGCGACTAAACTTGCATCGGAATCGCGACTAAACCCACATCGGAATCGATGGCGACCTACCGGGGATGCCACGGTGCGATGGCGACCTACCGCGGACGGAAGATTCAGGGAGGGAGGCGAGGGTTTTTGTAATTTCTGATACTCTGCCCACGAATCCTCAAGTCTTTGCCTGATTTTTAAAAAAGGCCCGAAAAAATATTGTTTGTGTTTTAGACCATAAAATTTAAAAAGATTGAATTATTTTTTTAGTCTCCTATAAAGTATCTTTTACCATGTTTTGGTTCTATTTTACAAATCAACCCTTAGACGTTACCCAATAAATTCAAAATAATTTGTTTAGTTTTCAAAGGTAGTTTTTAGGAAAAGTCAACGGTAAAATTGATCAAAATATGTAAAATGACTATTATACCCTTGAGTTTTAAAAAATAAAAAAGAAAAAGAAAAATCACGTTCTTTTTCGCGCTTCGTCTCCGCCGCCGGTGGCGGGAATTTGTGATCTTCGCCGCTTCGAGGACTACAGTGGCACTGTCAAGCTCGAGGCTCTATCAAGCTCGAGGGTCACCAGCGGCAAAGACGCTTGATGGCGAATATCTTCGATAGGCGAATGAGAGCTTCAAGGGCACCACCAGTGCACGACTCCGGCAAGTTCGACGACTTCGAGGGCACCACCAGCTCGCCTTCGCCTCGAGGGCACCACCATCGCTCGACTTCGAGGGAACCACCAACGCGCGGCTCCGACTTGGTCGACGAACTGGGAGTGACGGCGCTAGAAGCGGAAAACTCGAAGGGAACGTTAAACTCTAGAGGTGGCGTCGAACTTGAGGGATTCAAACTCCATAGAAATCGATGGATAGTTCGTAAGCATCGGCGGAAGGCCACATCGGCGGCGGCAGAAGGCAAAAAAAAGAAAGAAAAAGAAAAATTTTAAATTAAGAATTTTTAATTGAAAATATTTTTTAATTAGTAAAATTACAATTATACCCCTAGCTATACAGGAAAATCACTTAGTTTTAACTGAAAATCACCTGTGGGGACCAAAACATATCGTTTTGAATTTGTGGAGTACTGTCTGAGGGTTAATTTGCAAAAGGGGACAAAAACATGGTATAAGATACTTTGTAGGGGACAAAAAAAAATTTAGCCATTTAAAAACTTTCATTTAATACTTTTGTTATGTGCGGCCTCGGCCTTTTTATATACCTTGAGCTGATTGTTACTCGGTCTTTTTATATACCTTGAGCTGATTATTACTCGGCCTCGGCCTTTTTATATACCTTGAGCTGATTGTTATTTGCCTCGGCCACGGCCTCAGCTTCTTTATATACCTTGAGCTGATTGTTATCGGCCTCGACTTCTTTATATACCTTGAGCTGATTGTTATCGGCCTCGGCCTCTCTATATACCTTCTGATTGTTATTTTACACTCGGTCCGGACACGGCCCGGATCCGGTTGAACCGACAAATGTTGTACGTAATTAGAACATTGCCAGCAAAGCAAATTCAATCTTTTAAGTGATTTGTTTACGCGTAAAACGAATATATAATTAATATGAAAATCCTTTTCCAGTTCGACTTCAATTTATCGGCAATTACTTAAGGCTGAAGAATCAACCGACATCGCCTCTCGTTTTCCAGTTCTCTGCTTTTCGTTTCGATTTGATTGAGAAACGACCATCTTGCTATTTGGTTATTGTTTCACCCTTTAGTTTAGATAATCCGATTATTCTCCCGGAACGATGTCGTATGCTTATCTGTTCAAGTATATCATCATCGGCGATACAGGTAGCCTCCTTTTACTTCCCCTTCCTGATTATTCAATTTGATTTTGGTATCAATTTTGCTGTGCTTCGAGATTCATTCTTTAATGTAATTTTCGTTGAATATGAGAATGGATGAATATTTGAATGTTCGTGGTAGTTTTTGATGAATATGATATTATCAATGAATTGCATTTATGATATTGTAATTCTGAACCTCTTAATTCCGAGGAGCCCTAATTTAGGTTTCGAAATTTTCTTCTCTGTGTTGAGATTTTTTTTAAACTGTTTAAGTGGATAGAAAAAAGCCTTTTAGTTTACAAGTTAAGTGATCCTATTACAGATGTAGTTGAATCAAACTAGGCACTGCGGTTATGTTGAGACTTGTATTTCTGGATTTCGCAGGAGTTGGAAAGTCGTGCCTTCTGTTGCAGTTTACTGACAAAAGATTTCAGCCTGTACATGACTTAACCATTGGCGTTGAGTTTGGTGCTAGAATGATCACCATTGACAACAAGCCAATCAAGCTACAGATTTGGGACACGGTAAGTTCACGAACTATTGCTTCTTATGTAACGTGGTGCCAAGCTGTTTTTCATGACTTTGATTTGCTTCAGGCTGGCCAAGAATCATTTAGGTCCATTACCAGGTCTTACTACAGAGGCGCAGCTGGCGCACTGCTTGTTTATGACATCACAAGGTATGCTTGTGTTGTGTTAGCCTTTTGGTTTGTCTTTTTGCCATACGCTCTTTGCGTGAAATCATTGATGTGAATTCTTTGCGTATTTCATTTTACTAATCTCATTCAGTGATTTGGTTTTGAAATATGCAGGAGGGAAACTTTTAATCACCTTGCCAGTTGGTTGGAAGATGCTAGACAACATGCAAATGCAAACATGACCATAATGCTTGTCGGCAATAAGTGTGATTTGTCTCACAGAAGGGCTGTGAGCACTGAGGAGGGTGAGCAATTCGCTAGGGAGAATGGTTTGATATTCATGGAGTGCTCTGCAAAAACTGCTCAGAATGTTGAAGAGGTAATTAAGCTTCATTGTTTAGCGTCTCGCTCAATTCAGATGCTATCCATTTACTTACTGGTTCTGGTGTTAGATATTTATAGGCTGTTATACTTTTTCAGGCTTTTATAAGCACCGCTGCTACAATCTATAAGAAGATTCAGGATGGAGTTTTTGATGTGTCAAATGAGGTATGTATGCCCTGCTTTTCATATGTGGAAGGGATATGTTGTTGCCACATGTATGGAGTTGTCCTCTATACCGCACTTTGATGTCGTTTCATGAATTATGATCCGACCTCAGTGCAGTGTTACATGGTTCTTTTATTGAGGGACTCACCTTTTTCAATTGTTCTTTTGGTCTGTGATACAGTCATATGGAATTAAAGTCGGGTATGGGGGAATCCCAGGGCCTTCTGGAGGAAGAGATGGAGCAAGCGCTCAGGCTGGTGGTTGCTGCAGCTGAGTTATGATGATGCACGGGCAGTAAATGATGGTCCTCTTTGTTGTTTATTCTCTGCTGTTATGGTTCCAAAAGCACTGCTCTTTTATGTTTGGCTAGTGTTATTGTTATTAATTTGTCCCCAGAATTGCGAAATATGTGTATGGTAAATAGGGGGGATGAATGAATTATGATGGTTTGTTGTGAAAACTCAGTGATTATGACTCTACATTCAGTGTGTGAATACAGTTGGATTGTAAAGGTGAAGTTGCATCATCATCAGGATAAAAATGATTGTTGGTATTCAAGCAACTCTTAACTGCAGTAGTGAAATCTTGTACTGTGATATTGGAACTCTGAAGGTTCCATTTTGAAAACTTTCCCCACCAGGCTGCCTTGTTTGAGTTGATTCCAGAAAAATTAAGTGTATTGATTCCTTTATTAGCTTCCACGCCATGAAGCACTTCTAATACTGACTTAAAACCACCAAGGAAAAGAAAAGATGTTACAAGTCTGAAAGTGATCCTTTTTCTTTGCCCTTAGGCAAAGTAAGGAGGGGCACTCTCTCTCTCTCAGTTCTGGTTGTTTTCATTTAATATTGCTATCTTCATGAAGCTGTTTCAAGGAAAGCGGGTATTATCATACGATCTTGACCTATGAAATTGACTCATGCCTGCCTTTCCCTCGTGATCATCGTAGGAGTTTGATGTGAAGGCAAAGATGTCATTGCTGCAGCGAAGTGGCACTCAGATAGTTCTGAGGCAAAGACCTCTATATAGAAAGCAGTACGAAAAAAACAACTTTGGCATTGTGCTGTTACAGATCAAGCTAGAATAATGCAGCTCTGCCATAGCAGCATTACAACTTCTTGAGGGGGGCTGATTGGCGTCTGTTGTGGTCAAAACTTTATAGAAGCCGAAAGATGCTTTTACGGTATGATGCAGCGTCAACGTTAGCTGTGATGCTCACACCTATTCATCCACAGCCGGCAGGCACGCCAACTCAATTGTTTCGACCTCACCAGTTTTAGCACGATTCGCTGGACAGTCTTTTGACAATAAAATGATATTCCCTCCTGTTTGGTGTGGATGGCGTCGGTTTTCTTTCTTCTTAACCCAAATGAGTGCGACGATGAAAAACGATTCATGTAGTTTAAAACACAATAGGACTAATGGATTTAAAAAATATGAATTTTCAGCCCCGAAGATAACGACTAAATACATTTCATTCTCTGAGCTCAGGATCTGACGTGACTAAACAATATGGTGCATTTAAAAGAAGAGTTCGTTTCCTTGAGACCATTTCAGGGTGAGACCAAGAACTAGAGAAAAAAAGGAAAATGGAAAACTTAATTTGTGGGCAAATCTATAATTAAATCAGGCCCGAGATCTTTAATGAAAGCAGCGAAAAACATCAGGGACCGAATAATAAATGTGCAAAAACAAATCCAAAAACCCTGCCTAACCTGAAGGCGCGGCGATAAATCCACTTCCAAAACAAGCCTTCACTGAATATGTTAAACCAAAATCGATTAAACATCATTTTCTCTACCAAAATCTTTCAGAAACAACAAATCCTCAATCGTTGGCCATCATCAAAATTCAACTGCAACGAAAATTGTCGACCGACCTCAACAAAGCATCAAACAAGTAATCTACAACTACAATTAGGTATTAGTCTAACATCAATCATCCAAAATTGCAGATTCAAAACATGACTGAAGAAGGTGATTGCCAGATCGAAAATCAATTAGCAATCATATAGATGACACAACAATATAATTCTACACAAGTAATTGAAACGAATCTGAATGACGAATGGATCGTACTTGTTTCACAAGGTCAGATGCTGATATTTCAGTAACTGAATCCGAGCTTTCAATTTTCTGATTTGAAATCGAACAGAGCAGCAAACTGTGTTTTTAAAGCTTTATTTGTACGACTGATTTTCCATACATGTTCCTGATTTGTCTTTGAATAGAGCAACATCCTGTCTATTTCCTGAAAATTTCATTTAAAATGCTTGAGATTTCTCATGCTAAAATTCACGTTATGAGCAATTATTTTTGTAGTTTTAAATAATGTAGTTGAGCCTCTTGCACATTGTGAAAATAACTATATGTAGCTGGGGATATGATTTATAGCAGACGATGTTCATGAAATTTGGCATGAAGTTTTAAATGTACATCACAATGGTAAATTATCTGAGCATGATTAGGACAACAATTTGCATCAAACATGATGTGATGTTACTCTTGTCATGTTTCATGTTACAAATATATAACATGATGTTTTGACTATGCAGTATTATTTAGGAAATTCCGGATTACAGATTGTAACATCATTATGTGACTTTGCAAACGGAATATTTGATGAGCCAATACATTACACAAATATAATTTTTTCCAAAGTACATCTCAAAAAATACTTCAGATGATGTTGCTCCTATACTGTTTGAAGGTATAAATTTATGGCATATGATATTTTAATAGAAACATAAGCCACTAAACTCCTGAGTAATAGCATGCTCATATTTCATTGTATTTTTTTAGGGTTTCAGATATAGGTATACCAAGCTTGTTGGATATAGATCAGAGTGAATCCATTCAAGGAGTACAAGCAACTACATGGGAAGACCTAGAAACAATATACTGTGCATATGCTACTTCACTTGGATTTATTATACGGAAGTTGACACAGAGCATAACAAGTGAAGGAAAGGTCAAGGAAAAATATTACAAGTGCTTGCGTCAAGGAAAATTAGATCCAAGGACTCTTAGCACCTGAACCTATCCACAAAACAAGAGAAGAAAGACCAAAGAATTTCTGATTACAAGAACAAGATGTAGGGCTGCAATTAGGATCAAGCTTGTTGATGAAAATATCTATGAAATCAAGCACCACATCACTGGGCACAACCTTAATTTTACAAGAAATGAGTGGCACCACTTGCAGCGTAGCGAAATGAAGATAGTGGATGAAAAGACAAGAGCAATTGAGGCTATGGGGTTTAAGACCGACTGCAAGTTTCAAGGATTTGGCATGCAATGCAAGTGGATAAGAAAATGTGGGGCACACGACGAGGGACCATATTAATTATATCAACATGTTGAGGATGGAAGCAATTGAATGAGGCAATGCACAGAATGTGATCGATGAGCTTTACAAAATTGATAGAAGGGTGGAGGATTTCTTCTTCATGGTCAAGTTGGATGAAGAGGGTAAATTGACCGCATTTTTTGGGAGGGATGCAATGATAAAAAAAGGACTACACGCTCTATAGAGATGTGATGATATTTGACAATACTTACAGGACAAACAAGTACAACCTTGTTTGTGCACCGATTGCGGGAATCGACAACCATTGGAACAATGTGATGTTCGGTTGCGAGTTCATTGGCGACGAAAAGAAAGGGTCTTTCATTTGGCTGCTTGAGACATTCAAAAAGTCAATGGTAGGATAATAGGCAGTAACAATATTTACTGACCATGACTTAGCTATAACAAGTGCCATAAAAAAGTACTTATTGCTTAGTTTTTGTGTTGATGTTTCAAAAACTAGATGTGATCATTCAAGTATTTTGGGTGGATGTTTCTACTGTTATTGCATTGACTTCTTTGATGTTCCACTTCTATCTACTGATATATTTTTTTGACATGATGATCACATATATAAGTTGTTTCGTATGTGTATATTATGGACGACCTAGTAATTTCAATAATTTCTATATTCAAGACATAAAATATCAAACACTGAAAGCTCAATATCAAATGAATTAAAAAAATCATCACTGACACAACAAAATACATATAAAATTAGCATATAAAAGTGGCAACCTTTAATTCTACCTTTTAAAAAAAACTCTTGTTAAAAACCTAACATTTGAACAAACATTGAAAAGGATAAAACATCACACACTGAGAATGAAACATCACATTCAACACAAAAACCTGGAAAACTTAAAAAACGTTTACGCCAGCCAGTGAAAATGTCAATCGTCATAACTATCAAACCATTAAACACCATTCATCCCAAAACGGTACAAAATCCCTAACCAATCCTTAACATAAAAAATGAAAAAAATCCAAATCTACCAATCTAGTACCTTAGCACTAACAAATCAACCAAATGTTTTAAAAAACATCATTCTCAAACAATACATCCTAAATAATCAAATTCTATTTTCCCCCGACTTGTTTCCTTTATTGCTGGTTTTTTCATAGACTTTCCTTCTCTTGCTGGTTTTGAAGAGGATGGCTTTCCTACTCCATTGGCGGAAAGAACAAAGGTCAGCTCCGGTCCTCTATTAAAGGGAACACCTTCAGGATCATGATTTCTCATAGCATTTTTTTTATTATCTCATCATTAGCATCGTAGAGCTCTGGTTTGGAAAAGTATTCATGTGAACTCATAGGAGGAGTATGATCAATCGCTTCAAAATCATGTGTAAGACCTTTGTCCAACTTGGACATTAAGGTCTAGGTAACAATGTTAATATTTTTTCCTCTTGAACTTGTAGAAAGCTTGACCAACAAGCTACAAACAAAGATAAAAAAATTAGTAATAGGAAACAACAAAAATATCAATGTTGACTAAAACATAAAATATTACATACATTAATTAAAACATCAATCCATGAAATTAAAATATCACAATAACACACAGAACATTATTGACAACTACATTAAGAAACTTCACATAAAACATCAGTTGCATACTTGAACATGAACATGCCACAAGCACCAAACACTGAAATTAAACATCACACCAACGCAGGTAACAAAACTTAAACTTAAACATGAAACATCTAAAATAAAACCTAAAACATCAACAAAAGTATCTAAACATCATATATGAAAAAAATGGAAACTTAAGTTCCTCCTTCCATCTTGATTACAGCATCAACGAGCAAGTCTTCAGGAATAAGAAAAGTCAAAAACCCTGAGCTTGAACCAGCTTCATCTTCTTTCGTACACCTTCCAGTCATTGACTTTGCAGCATCACCTATTCCCACATACTTCCCCATGCAGGTCAAATGAAGTGATTCCTTAGCATGGGGAAAGAATCGATACCAACCTCGACAATCTTCTTGTACCTTTTGATTAATAGATAAGTGTCCTAGTGCTGAACAAGAGGAACTATGATGGGGGCTGGTTTTCCTTGAAAAGAAAACCAGTATAATTAACACATCAAAATCACAACTGCAGAAGCATTCCCTGCTGTATAGGAATTAGCCTTGTGCCGACCCACTACTTCACACAGTTTCCTAAGCACATACCCACACCAATCATATTTGTTGATCTCCCCTACATTTTCCAAAAGGCGAAGCAACTTATAATCCATATAGGACCTAGCAGTATGACTCAAGAAATTACACACAACATACATGACAAATAATTTTTTAAATTCATCACCACTATCACCTGTCATCTTGTCAAACACCATATCACAAGGGATATTTCCCAAGCTATTAACCTAAAAATCTAATATCCAACTCTCCCTCGGCTCTAAATCCTCGCTTTCCCCCCTTACCAGTATTGCTAACCTCATCCACATCCTTTTCACTGATAGGCAGTCCTAAAACATCATGAACATCATCATGAGTTACAAAATACTTATCATAATCTATTGTTTGAACATGATTAATGGGATTAAAATTAGAAACAAGGTAAGGAAGGATATCTTTAGGAATGAGCGTGAAGTTAAGTTTCAATAGGCCATCAAAACTAATCTCATGCACAACTTTCATCTGGTTTCCAGTCAGCGAGAAAGTCAATTTGTCGATCTTCCTAGGGCTACACTTAGTAGTGAAACCCTTGTAAACACTGAAAAGAAAATGGATAAGTCATACAACGTCACATACAGATCTAAACACATAAATATCTGAAAGTAAAACACCACAATCACAACATATAACATTAACACCACCTAAATTAATAAAGATCATAGACAATATTTAAAATATCAACAAATCTTGTGTCGTCGTTGTCATCAGCATCACCAGACACAATTGTTTTCCCTTTCACCGTCATCTTTGTGAGCCTTCTTTATCAGAACCACTCAAATCAACATCTTCATCAACAGGTTTATCAACTTCCTCCCTACTATCAAAAACTTTGAATCCATATTCTGGTTTCTCAGCTTCAAAGATCCCATCATCATCATCATTTTTTCATTCTGAACCGCTATCCGAATCCACAACGGTCTCAATTCCTACATCTTTATCAACATGGTTTTTAACAATTTGGTGTCAGGAATAGTACTGAACACCTCATCATCTACAAAAAATAAAACATCATATCAGATTGTTAAAACATCAAATAATCATAAGTGCACAACATAGCTATAAAAACCGAATAAAGAGTAATCGAATTGTACCAGAACAACTGGTGCCATCCACATTAGCATTCCCAACAACTTCTTTGTCACCAACATGAGACTTCAATTTTGTTTTATCAACAAATTTCTTGTGGCCATCATCACCTAAGAAACAAAAAAAATCAAACCAGATATTAAAACATCGCATAATGAAAATACTAAATGATGGAAACTCAAAATAATTAGCTACAAATCATGAAACATCAGACCATAATGTTAAAAAATAACATCATAATTTGAAAATAGTATCATTAATAAATAAAAAAAGCCAAAAGTAAAGCAAAAATAATACCAGTAGCATCTGATCTTTTCTTTGCAGTCTTTTTGGATTGCTTCTTGATGAGACGTCAAATGCATGTATTTTTCGGAGCATTTAACATCTCTTTTGTCATCTTTTGGTTGTAATATTTCTAGATTTATCTAGGTTTACATCATAAGGGGTTTAGATCACCATTTTTCGGTTTTCATATCTAAATCTTTCATTTTGTAACCAATGTTTAGTCTAATGGATTTTTGGTCCTTACGAGCATCTAGATTCCTTTTAGTAAGCTTAATTTTTAGATTTCTCATGAGCACTTTGGAGTGGTTTAGTGAAGCCCATTCAAAAGGATGGTAGAAGATGGAAGACTACTCACAAAGTGATAGAAGATAAAGTGAAGAAAGGAGAGCAAAGCAAAGGGTAAAAAATGATCTATGTTTTGAAGCACAGTTCTGAGAATTATCCGAGAAGAATCAGCCTCCAAGGGTGGTACCATTGGATTCTTCTTCTCGAGTACTATAAAAACGACTATAAGAACTCCCAAAATGGATCAACGGTTCACCTGGAGGAAGCAAAATAAAACTGGACTTTTTTTGTTTTACGACTCACGAAAAGTGTGTCGCAACTCAAGAAAAGTTTGGCCTGGGATCTTCAATTTTCCCGATCTAGTCGCACATCACGAGTGAGGCGTCACATGTCGCGAAAACTGCCAACTTACTTTTTACTCCCCTTTTTCTTGTACTATAAATAACATTCCATCCACTTATTTCACAACTCTCTAAGCCCAACTTGGGGGCTCCAAAACCCTAGTTTTTCACCATTTTCTTCCATTTCTTCTTTCTTTCTTTGCAGATCTTTGTTCTATGTTAGGGGTTTTTATTATCTAGCTTAGTTTGGTACTTGAGAGCAATTGATTGAAGCTTCCACATCTAGGTAGTAAGAACCTCTATTTCACTCTTTCTTGAAGCATTTGTTATTTAGCGTTCATGTGTTTTAATGTGATGTTTTACTTCATTTATGCTATGGTTTGTTTGAGTATATAAAGTGTTTGTATGATTGAAGTGTTAGGGTGTTAGGAAAGTGGCCAATTTCTTAGCTCTTTGGCATGTAAATCGAAGAACATGGAATTAGAACTTCTTGTGCATAACGTGTTGTGATTCTTGCTAGATAAGTATGTTAATGTGGATTGTTCTCATATTTATCCTATAGATGCAATGAAAGGTTGAATCTTGAACGTGGTTTGTTCTAGGTCTAGCCTAATGAATGCTATGTTTGGTTAAATGGCTATGTCTTTGGTAGAAGACTTGTTTTTATCAAATCTATGGTTCTTTGTGTATAATGTCATTGATGAAATATCGTTATGGTCATTGATTACTTAGGTGATTGTCAATGAGGTTTGAAAATGGTCGTCGAATCGCCTTTGTGAATTACTATTAAGAAGAAACGAATGTTGATCTTCAAATGGAAAGTGATAGCATTCCCCACAGGTAACGAATGTGATACGATGAGTGAATGGTTCAATGATCTACATTAGGTTTGGAAGTGGATATTAATTGCCCCCAAGACTTTGTCTTTTGTAGTTTTTATCTCTTTTTCTTAGTTTGTTGCATGATTAGCATAGTTACTTAACTTTGCTAGGTGTCTTGTCTTCAAATTCATAACTTAGGATCAAAACCAACCAACCCACATCTATATATATTTACTTCTAGCCTAATATCAACCTTATATGTTTAAACCCTTAGAAAGATCACTCTTCTTCGTGGACGGTCACGACTTGCCATTATGTACTTAATTGTAGATAGGAGGCATTCATGGCTTATAAATTTAACTTTGAGAGGTATGGAGGCGGCCTCCCACTTCTTGACACCAGCATACTTCTTAATATCAAGGGTTTTACCCTTATCATTACCAGGTGCATACATTAGGTGTGGAGGAGCGGTTTGGAATACACTTTTTGATTTGATTAGTTGATGACATTTCCTATATTTCTATGTTTTCGTTTGTTTGATTTAAAGGTGATCAAGCACCTATTTGAATGTTGTTTTGGATGTTTTGGTAAGTTTTGATGTTTTAACTCTTTTTGTTTGTAACAAGCAGCTCCTTAGGGAGCAACTTATCTTGATTTTTTTTTTAAAAAAACAAAGGAATTATGAAAAATAAACCCTCTACATTAAATAAACCGAAATGGAAACTTACACAAAATTGAGGGGCTCAGATAGGTTATAAACCTGAAAGGGAAATTTACACAAAAATGAGAGGACTAAAAGGTGTGGAAAAAGGTTTGGTGTGAGCTTTGAAAGAAAAGAGAAGCTAAGATGAAAAGCTGAGCAACCTCCAAGGCAAAATGAGATACACGTAGATAAATTGAAATATTTGAAGTTTTCTATTGTTTTGCCTATTTGAGGGATTTTTTTTGGGTGGAGTAAGCTATCTTGTTGTCTTTATTTGCATGTTTACACCTCATTCTTATTATGACTTGATTTTTGTTGTTTTGGTGGTTTAGAACGCCTTAGGTTGAGATATGAGGTCGGCAAGTCTTTATGTTTTGGGTTAGGGTAGTTCTTGGAATAATGTGTTGATTGACTTTGGGAATACAGTTTAGGAAACCACCTTAGGACTTTACTTTTCTTACTCGAAAAGGATTAAGAGTCTGAGTGTGGATGATTTAATGAGACATGATTTTGATGTTCTCTTCGCACAATGAACACCATATTTTTACTTGTCCTGACTTTACTGGTGAGTACTCCTTTTATACTGAGTAAGTCATCTGAGGCCGTAACAATTGTCTGTGTTATTACCATGGTCTCCGTGGAACTTGAATTAATAATTGACGGGTACTCTAGCGTCATTGAAAACCAACACAAATATCAATGATAAAGATTTATAGTTGTTTCCCCATTACTACTAAATACTAAAAGGTAGACCGTGGTAACTCGGGGTCGTTCATAGGGAAAAATAGGTTAATAGGATAGTTTCATGTAGCACACACACAAGCATCACCAAGTGGTTCGGCGAATTCCTTCCGGACCACCATAATATGTGGAATTGGCAGTGCTCCATGCAAGCTTCATGAAAGCTGTGGAAAAAGGTCCCAGGAAGTCCCCAGAATTTTTTTTATGGAACTGTGATTTCATTTCTGTTAAAAAAAATACTGAACCATCCTTACAAAGTTGATCACCGGATTTTATCTAATTACAACCTATTACATCATTAAGCCATAAACAAAAAATAATTTCTAGAACGTGTGTCCAAAGCATGTGAAAGTAGTAAGGTAGTAAGGTACTCCAGCCTGAATGTGAAAGTTCTTTAACCTGTCTTGAGTAGAACGTCCTCCCAGTGCTATCACCCAGAAGAAAAATGAGTGTTTAGGCAGCAGATGCTTACTCCAAATTGCTTTCGTGATTGCGTACCGCTGCATTTCACCCCGCAAGTGTATATAAGCTAAAGCAAATCTAAACTTCCCTTTAACTGCAAAGTTGTTCAAATTTCCTCCAACGTTCCTGTTTAACTCCATCAGAGTTTTCCACCCAAGCTGCTGTCCACCTTAGCTTTACAATCTTTCAGCTCTCTTCTTTTCATATAAATTCTTGCACCCTTAACCCAGAGATTATCTTTTTTTGACTGGATTTCCCAAACATATTTTCACAGTTTATCTCTGTTCCGCGCCCCCATTTTTTGTTAGATTTTAAATAAGAACACAATTTTTGGTGCAGAAAACGTACTGCTTTTCTTCATATATGTTTGCTATAAATAGTATTGAAAAACAAGTTACAAAATGGGAATAACAAATGTTCCTAAATGCTTCTAAATGCTCCTAAATGAGGAGTTACAAAATAGGAATAACAAATGTTCCTAAATGCTTCTAAATGCTCCTAAATGAGGAGTTACAAAATAGGAATAACAAATGCTCCTAAATGAAATTAAACACAAAGAAAAAAAAACTGACAAGATTTATTACTAACAAATCACCCCCTAATCTTGTCGTTGCTTATGTTGTGTTGGCAACACCAATCTTGCTCCTTAGCTCCTGGAAACGAACTCGTCCAAGTGCCTTCGTCAGAATGTCAGCGAGCTGCGCTTCCGTGTTGATGTAGTCAATTTCAAGATCACCCTGTTCCACATAATTTCTAATCAAGTGGTAACGTATATAAATGTGTTTACTTCGATCGTGAAACACAGGATTTCGGATAAGATTGATTGCCGATTTGTTGTCCACCAGTAACGTTGGTGCTTGTGGCTGTTCACCTTGCATTTCTCCAAGCAATCTACTAAGCCAAACACCTTGGCAAGCGGTAGTGGCAGCTGCAATATACTCTGATTCGCACGAAGAGATTGCCACCACCCGTTGTTTCTGTGATTTCCAACTCACCGGAGATTGGCCTAGGAAGAAAAATACTCCCGTCGTGCTCTTCCTGTCGTTGATGTCTCCAGCCAAATCAGCATCACTATAACCTGTCAAAAGTAAAGGTCCAACACCTTTTCCATACGAAACTCCAAAATCTAGAGTTCCCGCCACATAGCGTAGAATATGTTTCACCGCTGCCAAATGCTCAATTTTTGGCTCCTCCATAAATCGGCTAACATAACCAACTGCAAAAGTAATGTCCGGCCGAGTGTGAACTAAGTACCTGAGGCTTCCTACCAAGCTGCGGTAATACGTGGCATCCACCGGTCTCCCGTCTCCGGTCTTGCTTAGTTTGAGCCGTGCCTCCATTGGTGCCGCGCATGGATTGCACTCTTCCAGTCCGGCCTTTTGTAAAAGCTTCCTGGCATAAGATGATTGGCAAAGAGTGACCAAACCCTTCCGTTGTTGTACTTGGATGCCGAGGTAGTAACTTAGTTCGCCGAGATCGCTCATCTCAAAGAGATTGGTCATTTCCTTCTTGAACTTCGTCAGTTCTTCGATTGAAGTTCCGGTGATGATCAAGTCATCGACGTAAATCCCAACTAGAAGTTGCTCCTGCCCGTTGCTTCGGCGATAAACCGCGTGCTCGGTTTCACATCGCACAAACTCCAAGTCGCGGAGACTTTTGTCAAGTTTGGCATTCCAAGCCCTCGGAGCTTGGCGTAGTCCGTAGAGAGCCTTCTGAAGCCGGAGAACCTTGCCTTCGTTGCCTTGAATTTCGAAACCCGGCGGTTGCTTGACGTAGACCTCCTCGATCAGATCACCATTGAGGAACGCGGTCTTGACGTCCATGTGGTGGACCGGCCAACCATGGTGAGCCGCAAGCGCGATCAGCACTCGCACGGTTTCCATCCTTGCGACGGGAGCGAAGACTTCCTCGTAATCCACCCCCTGACGCTGTACATAACCCTTCGCCACCAGCCGTGCCTTTCGTTTCATAACCTCCCCGACTGCATCCTTCTTGAGTTTATAAACCCACTTCAGGCCGATTGCTCGTTTTCCCGGTGGTAGCACAGTGAGGCGCCAACTTTGATTCGCCTCAATACTGCCCAACTCCTCCACCATCGCAGCTCTCCACCCTTCATCCTTCTCGGCTTCAGCAAAGGTTGTTGGTTCGTTGGCGATGAGGAGACACTGTTCGTCGTCTTCTGCTTCAACAGGGGCAGTTTCTTCGTATAGACTTTTTAGCGTGCGGTACCGGAGAGGCGCCGGAGATGGTTCTGAAGCACCGGTTGGTGGGGACACAAACTCCACCGTGAGCGGTGGAGGTGCAACCAAAGTAGTTTGAGTGACTGGTGAGGGCACGTCTCCGGCTTCGTTTCCGGTGGAGATTCCGGCGTTTGAAGATGATGCTCTCTCCGCGTGCATCTTGCTCCCTGGAAGGGTCCAGTTCCATGCTACATCCTCGTCGAAGACGACGTCGCGGGAAATTTTTACCCGGTCCACGGTTCCAGTTTCGTAACCAAGCAGCACCATCGGCGTGCTCCGGTCCTCCAGTTTCTTCAACCCCGGCTATGTGGCCTTGACATGTGCGACGCACCCAAAAACCCGGAGATGGTGCACGCTCGGCCGAAACCCGGAGATGGTGCACGCTCGGCCGGCACCCGTGCCATGCTTCGTAGGGTGTTTTGCCGATGACGCTTTTCGTGGTTCCCCGGTTCAGAAGGTAGACCGCCGTCGTCACAGCTTCTCCCCAAAACCTCAACGGCATGCCTTTGGCTTTCAAGAGGCACCGTGCCATGCCAACCACCGTTTGATTTCGTCGTTCGACCACGCCATTTTGCTGGGGCGTGTATGGTGCCGTCGTTTGTCGGTGCACTCCGCGATCGGCAAAGTACTCGCCGAGTCCGTGAGATGTGAACTCACCTCCACGGTCGGTCCGCAGCGTCTTCAACTTGCATCCGCTTTGCCGTTCGGCTGCTGCCACGGTCCTCTTGATGGCGTCCGCCGCTTGATCCTTCGAGGCCAACAAGACTACCCACATATATCTACTAAAATCATCTACCATTAGTAGAAAAAATCGTTTACCTCCAGGGGTTTGTGGCTCGATGGGTCCACACAGATCGGCATGCATGAGCCCAAGGCGCTCGGTAGCTCGGTTCTTGGCTTGGCGTGGAAACGAACCGCGTTTCTGCTTCCCGGCCAGGCAAGCGTCACACAGGCGCTCGGCGTCTCCGAGCAGCGGGAGTCCGTGCACCATCTTCTCTCGGGCCAGGCGACGAAGAGCCTCAAAATGCATGTGGCCGTACCTTGCATGCCAGCGCCACCCATCCTCACACCCGTGCACCGCAAGGCACACGGGCCGTGCCAAGTTCAGATGCAGGAGGTAGAGGCGCCCTCGGCTTCTTGGCACCCGCGCGAGCAAGCGCCCGCCTTGGTCCCGTAACGCGAGCCACCCGTGCTGGATCCTCATGTCGTACCCGTTCTCGTCCAGTTGACCGAGAGAGATGATGCTGCTATGGAGCCGAGGTATGTAATACACCTCGTCCAACTTTAGATGCTCACCGTTCCGGCACGTAAAAAGAATCGTGCCGATGCCTTCTATTTCCACAGAGGTGTCGTCTCCCAACTTGACCGAGCCTCGTACATTTGTGTTTAGCTCGGAGAAGAACTCCCGTTTTCCGCACATGTGGGCACTCGCACCGGAGTCGAGGACCCATGTCGTGTCACACTGCCCGGGCTCCTTTGTGGACAGTGCTTGAGACCACGCCTCGCTGAGCAGGACGCGCTCCTCGGAGGCCTGGTTCCCGATCGTGAGGGAGTGAAGCCTTGCCACAAGAAGCGTTGGTTCCTCCGTTTGGTCTTGCACGAGGTTGGCGCGTTCCCTCCGTTCGCGCCGTGGCTCGGGGCAGTACTTGGAGATGTGGCCGGCGTATTTGTTACAATTGTAACACTTCATCTTCGTCAAGTCCCGGTCACCGCTTACTGCACGTTGGCTTCCGTCTCGGTCATAGCTTGGTTTCTTCCCCTTCTGGAAAGCCTTGCCTTTGCCTTTGTTCCCGGAGCTAGAGCCCCGGCCCCGTGCGATCCATTCTTGTTCCGTGAGTAAGACCTGGCCGCTGGTGTTGTCCATGGTGTTGATGGAGCAACGTTCGGCTGCCGACCTGAGCCGGCCGATGAGCTCCTCCACCGTCATGCCGTTCAAGTCGAGCAACGTCTCGATCGAACAAGCGATCTGGGCGTACTGGCTCGGCACCTCCCGCAAAAACTTTTGGACCACCTTGATCTCTTCTATGGCATCACCGAGAGATCGAAGGTTATTGACGATGCCCGTAATCCTCATGCCGAAAGCGTCGAGCGACTCCCCGTCCTTGAAGGTGATTTGCTCGAACTCCTTGCGCAGACGCTGCGCCGTGGCCTCTCGCACCCGATCTACGCCGACTCGCATCATCCGGATGGCTTCCCAAGCCTCGTGTGCCGTTGTTTTGACAGCTAGCGTCGGTACCATCTCCGGTGGCACCGTGCGGATCAACGCCGAGAGAGCTGCCATGTCTTCCCGTTCGGACGTATCTCCGATGCCGGAGGTGGCCTCCCATAAACCTTGTGCCCGTAGGTTTATCTTCATCACGAGAGCCCATTCTATGTAGTTTGTTGTCGTCAACGTGGGATACACGATGTTGGCACCAAGATTTGTCCGTTCGTGGATGATCACTTCGTTATGGTTCCGCCGTGCCATGCTCCGTCCACGCTGCCTTCCACGTCCCCGCGGTGGCGACAGCGAAATCTCGTTCTCGCCAGACATTGTCGCCGTGATCGTGCGAGGCTCTGATACCAAATGTTAGATTTTAAATAAGAACACAATTTTTGGTGCAGAAAACGTACTGCTTTTCTTCATATATTTTTGCTATAAATAGTATTGAAAAACAAGTTACAAAATGGGAATAACAAATGTTCCTAAATGCTTCTAAATGCTCCTAAATGAGGAGTTACAAAATAGGAATAACAAATGTTCCTAAATGCTTCTAAATGCTCCTAAATGAGGAGTTACAAAATAGGAATAACAAATGCTCCTAAATGAAATTAAACACAAAGAAAAAAAAACTGACAAGATTTATTACTAACATTTTTCTTGTCCCTTCATAAGATATAGATAGGCACTAGTTGTTTTGTACCTTCTGAGTGACCCCAGAGAAAATTCCTGCAAAGGCTTTCAATGGCATTGTGGACATGAAGAGGGAGTTGAAACATGCTCATCCAATATGTTGATATACTGAGAAGAACAGAATTAGTCAATTAAATCTTGGCTGCATAAGACAACTTCCTGCTGCTCCATGGTTTTAGCCTGGCATTCAATTTATCCAACAAGTTTTGACAGCTCTCCATATTCCATATGATACCTGGAAGTGGTAATCCCAAGTATGTAATTGGTAGCTCACCATATTGAACATTCAGAACATCCAACAGAAATTGAGCTTCCATTGCATTCATCTAGGAGAAAAAAACTCGAGACTTTGTTGTGTTTATAGAGAGGCTTGTATTGTCTTCAAAAACACTCGGAATTCCTGAATTCCAACCACTGATTTCAAGTTTTCCTCACTAAAAATAATCAAATCATCAGCAAACAATAGGCATTGCACTCTGGTTTTCTTACATTTCATATGATAGTCTATTAGCCTCTTCTCAAAATATAAGATGCTAATAGCCTTGAAAAGTATTCCATAGCAAGCACAAAGAGAAGTGGAGAACTGGATCCCCCTGTTTAGCCCCCCTCTTGGCTGTAAAAGGTTTTGTAAAGCCCTTATTCAGAACTATACTAAATGAGGAATTTTCCAAGCACCTTTTGATCCAGTTCATAAAAATTCCAGGGAGTTTCAGGATGTACATAAGATCATAAAGAAAAACCCATTCCAGACTGTCAAAAGCTTTCTGAAGGTCTACTTTAAGCATACAACTTGCTTCCAATTATAAGTGTGCAACAATTCTTGAGTAATCAGAATATTATGGGAAATAGATCTACCATTTACAAATGCTCCTTGATTCTCAGAAATCCGAGAAGGTAAAACTGTATTTAGTCTGGCAGTTATTACCTTTGTGGTGATTTTATAAATTGTTGAGCAACCAGAAATTGGTCTGTAGTCTGAGGCTGACTGAGGGTTGTCCTTCTTTGGAAGCAAAGTGATAACCGTTCTGTTGAAATCCATAGGTATTGCATCATTTCTGAAGAAACCTTGGACTGTTGCACTAACATCCTATCCAATTCTCTTCCAAGCCATTTAAAAAAAAAGAGACTTGTATAGCCATCATAGCCTAGGCTTTTGTTGAGCTGAATCCCTTGCAAAGCAACGTAAATTTCTTTCTCCGTAACAGGTTTGATCAGTTCCAGTTGCTAAGATGAATTCAACACTAAGCCCCTTGCAACCACTTGTTCATCAATTTTGAACTTCATGGGGGAGGAGTTGCCTAATAACTTCCCGAAATGCTTCAGTAATAGGCTTTCAACTTCTTCCTTGCCTGTCACCAGTTTTTCTCCATCCATTAAGAAAAGTATATGTTGCTTTATACTGATTATTTATTTTTATTTTTTTAAAATTAAACACCCTGAGGTGAGGGATTATATAAGGTTCCCCAAGCCTGTGTAAAAAACATAGTTAGTACATGATCGATCATTGAGGCAACATAGTTGCCTCCAAAAGAGTACCTAGCATCTAATGAGGATGTTTGATCAAGTAATTTGAACAGCAATTTTGATACGGTAGTTGCGATTCCAAAAGAAAGAATCTCCACCCCATGTGTTAATTCTTTCCCTTGGCCAGGCAACTACATACTATCACTTCAAGATTAAGAAGGATCTAAACAGAACAAAAATTGCTGCAGTTTTGCGGTGAAGCCTTGAGTTTTTGAAAGCTTCCTTCCGAGGTCGACGACAATCAAAAGATTATGAAAAGTAGCTGGTTTTCTGATGGTTGATCAATCTTCACCAGCCGAAGGTTTAGAGTTGTGGAGTAAAACATGAGAACCTGTATTAAACCATAATACAAACACATCAGCAGTATCTATCCAATTTAAAGGTCATGCCTATCAGTCCATTATGAAGAGTCCTCAACAGTGTATATGAATATATCAACATATGCAGCATGCTGTCAAGAATCATCTCTAATCCAAGGGATTCCACGTCTATCTAGATATAGGAGTCCCTTCAGAAAAGATGGTGCTGAATGCAAGTCTAAGTCACCATGAAAGTTATTAGCTAAAGCGAATTTGGCAAGGAAATCTGCTGCATTATTAGCCCCTCTAGGGGTGTGTTGAATTGGGTATATATGATGTTTCAAATTTAAAGAGTGGCAAATAGAGAAGGTCCTCCATGGTGAGGTATTTGGGGTTTGAATACCCTGTACTGCAATTAAACAGTCAGATTCCACCTTACATCTATTTAAATCCAACTCTAAACAAAGCTCATATCCACATTGGATGGCTATCATTTCTGCCTGTAAAGGGGATGGGGACTGAAAAGATTTTGCCCTCATTTTAACCACATTCCCCTCACAATTCCTAACTATCACAACCAAAGCAGAATGACCCCCTCTAATCCATGTTTCATCTGTATTTGTCTTGTATCCTGAAAGGGGTTTCTGCCATTTCACTGCAGTAAATGATTTCCTTTTCTTTTGTTGAATATGCGGAATAATGTTAGCCTGTGTCCAGTATCTATGCTTGTCTGGACTGCCTATCAAATGATTCACTGAGAAAATTTGATAAATCATGCCTTTTATGTCATGGATACAAGCAGCTTGGGAGAAGGAGTCATTATCATACAAAATTTTGTTCCTTCTAATCCATAGAGTCCAGATTGTTACCAGAAGAGCAGCAGTCGTAATATTGGACTGAATATTGGATTCTGCCTTAAAAGAGAGATAATATTCAACTCTGCTCTTCAAGGTTGGAATATTTTTTTGTTGGACCTTTAAAAAATCAGTTACACAGTTCCAGATAGCAATGGATGAGGGGCAAGAGTTGAAAAAATGTTCTAAAGAGTCACTATGATTCTGACACAGAGGACATTTAGATGCTAAAAGAATCCTAACCTTCGTAAAGTGTTGTCAAAAGGAAGTAACCCATTCATAGCTCTCCACAAGAGAACAAACATTTTTTTGGGGATAAAATAGGACCATACCTTTTGAAAATGAAGGATCTCCGGCTTTCTCTGTCTGAGAATTTTGTATGCTGACTTGATGGAAAAAATTCCATTTGTAGCTGGCATCTAGATGAGCCTATCCTCATGAGTATATTCCAATTTAGCTTCCTGCAAAAGGGAACACAAATTGGTCGCCAAAAATGGCTCCAGTTGAGGGAGAAGAGATGCTTTGTTGTTAATAAATGACCTAAGTGAGATGTCCACAAAAGGAATGTCTCTTTCTTGAGGCCATTTATAAAACAAAGCTCCTTCTCCCGTCCAGTTAGCGTTCCAAAATGAGCAGTCACCTTTTCCATGTATTACTTTGGAGTTTCTATTTGCTTTATCTGTAATAGAACAGATTCTGGACCATGTATGAGAAGTTTTGTAAGACTTAGGGAGTGACCATAAGAGTGAGGTCCATTGAGTGGAATTGAGTTGAAGTTTCCACCACAATTTACATGAAAAAGCATCAACAATGGCCTTTAAATCCCTAAAACCTATTCCATTTTCTTCTACAGGTACACTTATATTTTTCCAAGACCTACATTTTTTCTTATCTACATTATCAGAATACCCTCAAAACAAGCTAGAGGCCATTTTCTCCATTTTTTTAAGACTATTTTTGGTGGACTCAAAATAGCAAAAATATTGGTTGGAATTGAGAGAAGACAGTGATTTATCAGAATAATTTTACCTGCAGTAGATAGCCATCTGTTCTTCCAATTATGGATTGATTTATCCACTTTCCAATAATGGTTGGTAGTGTACCTGCAAATCTACCAGAAAATATAGGAACTCCCAGATATTTAAATGGAAATGATCCTTTTTCCATTCCCAGAATCCTTTTTACAGTGTTAACCGTAGAAAAAGTGGTCCTGTGTGATACAAAAAAATCCGATTTTGAGAAATTGACCTGTTGTCCTGAGGTTTGTTCATAAGCCAGCAGAAACTTTTTGAACCTCTTCATGTTTCGAGGGTTAGTATTCAAGAAAACTGCTGTGTCATCAGCATACATTAAATGGGAAACCGGGGCACATAGCTTAGGAAGACAAAAATTTTGAAGGTACCCTGTGCTAAAAAGTTTCTTTAATCCTCTAGAAAAAGCTTCTGAAAGCAAATTATAAAGAAATGGTGAAAGAGGATCACCTTGTTTAATGCCCCTAGAAGATGCAAAAAAACCAGAAGTAGCTCCATTGATTAAAACAGAAAAATTTGCAGCAGATATGTTATGCATTATAAGTTTGACAAATTTCCCGTGAAAGCCAAATTGAAGAAGAATGGAATTCAGGAATGACCATGAGAATCTATCAAAAGCCTTTTGCATATCTAGTTTAACTATTAAATTAGGGACTTTTGATTTTCTAGACATCATCTTGGTCATCTCTTGCATTTGAAGGATATTATCAGTGATTTCCTTGCCTTTAATGAAAGCACTCTGCTCAGGGGAGATTAGTTTGTGCATTAGTGGTTTAATCCTTTCCATAAGCATTTTTGAGAAGACTTTATTGACAAAATTGGACAAACTAATAGGTCTGAAATCTGAGAAGGAAATTGGAATTGGTTTTTTGGGGATTAAAGTGAGCCAGGTGCTTGTGATAGCCTTTGGAAGCATGCCACCGCTTATAAAATCATTTGCTGCCTCCAGAAGGTCTTCTTTAATAGTTTCCCAAAAAGATGTGAAGAAATTACCAGAGAAACCATCGGATCCCGGAGCACCTGATTTATTTAAATCAAAGACAGCAAATTCCAGTTCCTGGATATTGAAAGATTCAAGCAGGTGTTGGTTTTGCTGATCTGTAATCGAAGAAGGAATTTCCCCTAAAACATTTTTCAAATAAGTTCCTGTTTTTTTAGGAGCATCCTCGTTAAGGAGTTCCTCAAAAAATTGAACTCCTTCATCTTTAATCAGCTGTGGGTCAGTAATCCAGTTCCCATTTCCATCTTTGATTTTTACTGATTCTAAATCTAGCTCTCCTTTCCCTGATGGTGTGGTGAAAATAACTGGTGTTTGCATCCCCTTGTTTAAGCCAATTTAACCTTGCCTTCTGTTTTAAGAAAATGTTTTTTTCTTTCTGGGATCTAAGAAGTAAAGCTTTGGACTTATTGAGTTCAGCTAAGTCATTCTCTGCTTGGGACTGTTGAAATTTTATTTCTAGTTCACCGACTTTTTCCTCAGCTTCAACCAGGTTTTGATTGACATTTCCAAAAGTGCTTATGTTCCAAACTTTAATGTCAATTTTAAGTCTCTTAAGCTTATGCACTAATCTGTACATTCCTCTAGAGGGGGATGGTAAATTCCAGTTTTTTCCACTAAATTTTGGAAGTCTTGTCTATTTTACCACATTTCTTGATATCTAAAAGGCCTAGGGACCATTTCTTCAGAAGATTGATTGAACAGCAATAATGGAGAGTGGTCAGAGGTCAATCTATTTAGCACCTGAATTGAGCTGTTTGGAAAGAGTTCCAACCAGTTCAAATTGCTTATGCCCCTGTCTAATCTCTGAAGCAAAAGGTCCTTGCATTTGTTCCTGAATATATTATTACACCATGTAAATGAATTCCCTACAGTGGGGATGTCATGCAAATCCAGGTTATTAATGAAGGCATTAAAATCTTTCATGCTTCTTGTGGGGGGAGCTTTATACTGATTAGCTTTCAAATAATTGTAAAAGACTCTAGAAGGCTTGTCCCCTTCTCTAAGCCAATCACATTTTGTCTTCTATAGTAGGAATTGTACTTCTGTCTCTTAAATTTGCAAAGCCTTAGCCATTATTACCTTTTCTTCCTCCTGCAATAGTTAATACCGTGGCTTAATTCCCAAACCCTCCTGTACATTGCTTAAATTTTCAGTGATGAGATCTGATCTCTTTCTTATGTCACTGAATCTCCTTTTGTTAAGCTGTGTCAATGGTTGCTGCAACATTCTTAAATTAACAGAGAGTTGATGTAGATTTCTCACCGGGTGTGCATTACATACTTCACATATTATAGCCATGAATTCATCTGATGTTGTCCACATTGTAAAGTCAAGAGATATGCATTGAATATTTAATTAGCAGTTTTTGTGAACATATTTGGAAACGAAAAACCTTCCATGTTGCAACATGCGAAAACAACATATTTACGCCAAGGATGTTTACGGAAAAAGAAGACAGAATATTATGGTATTTGTGAGTTATGGAAATCTGAATGTTCTGCTATATATTAGGCGTATGGAAGCATAGTTGATTTATGAGAAATCCATACAAATATGGAGTTGATATTAGCGAATATATGAGATATAGTGTGATAAGGAAAATCCCTTTATTTATGAGATTTGGATATGTTTCAAGAAGAAGATATGGAATAGGAATATTATGAAGATAATCAGGGAGTATTCTGATATGCTCATGGCTATAAAAGGGGACAACCACAGCTGCATTAATTATGGATTTAACAGAGAAAAATCTGCACACAGATTTTCAATCTTTCGAGAGAATTGCAAAGAGCCAGATTTCTATGTTCCAACATACTTGGCCTGCTGTTCAAAGTTCAGAATCATATGCCTTAATTCCCCGGGAGGAAGAGATCTAGTGTCGACGAGTTTCGAGGTCAGAGGGAGTCTGATCAAGGAGGATCGGTAGCAAGGGGGGCTTACAGAATTCACACGTTATAGTTAATAAAGATAAGTATTCTGTATAATGTACTTTGTACCGTATCTTCCTAATTAGTGGATTCATTCTGAACTGGGACAAGCCCCACATATGTAGGTGGATTTCACCGAACTGCGTAACCAAGTCTTGTGTCGTTAATGCTTTAATTTATTGCATGCTTGGTTAGATAATCATGTTGGAACATACTAATAAGAATTAGAAAAATTTGGTAAAACCAAATTACAATTGGTATCAGAGCTTGGTCACTTATTATTCCCTTGGTTGTGTCAAGGAAAGTGTAATCCGGTTTCACCATGGCAACTAAAGAAGGAGCTTCAGTGTCTCTGCTACCTCTGCTAGAATGCAACAACTACAACTATTGGAAGGCACGCATGAGAGTTTTCATCAACTCATTGGATGAACTTGTGTGGCTCTATGTTGAGAATGAGTGGAATCACCCTACGGAAATGCCGATACAAGCTCTAAGGCGATAGAATGAGAGTCAAGTCAAAGGGAGCAGAAACTCAAAGACAAAGCTAGTTGGACTCCTGATGACCTCAAGGCATCTCTGGCGAATTCAAAGGCACTGAATGCAATCTTCATTGCGGTTGATGAAAACCAGTTCAAACTCATCTCTACATGTCATAAAGCGAAGAAAGCATGGGATATTCTGCAAACTGGTCATGAAGGAACCAGTGGAGTTTGAGAATCTAAACTACAAATGCTTGCTACTAAGTTTGAGGAACTCAAGATGGAGGAGGATGACACCATCGCTATATTCAATGGAAAGCTCAGGGACACCTCAAATATGGCATACCAACTTGGAAAAGTCTACAAAGAGGCAAAACTGGTGAAAAAGACCTTGAGATCACTTCCTAAAAGGTTCGCGATGAAGGTTGAGGCAATAGAAGAAGCAAGAGATGTAGCCACCATGAGCTTAGATGAACTAATGAGATCCTTACATTCATATGAGATGGCATTTCAACCAGCTACAAAAAGGATCCAAAAGGGGTTGGTTTTCAATACATCTTCATCAAAGGACAATCACGATTATGACAGTGATGATGAATTTGAAAAGCTTGCACTTATCACGAAGAATTTCTCAAGAATGCTGAAGAAAGTAGAAAACAAGAAATCTCAGGAGAGGTTTGGAGGAAATAGACTAAGGCCACAGGATACTGGAAATAATCGTGGAACAAGATTTGAGCAAGGAAACCAGCAGTTCTTCAGAAATCAAAGTAGTGAACCAAAACAGCCTGGACGAATTCAATGCAGGGAATGTGAAGAATATGGTCATATTCAGGCTGAATGTGCAAATACTCGGAAGAAACAGGGACAATCTCATGTCACCCCGTGGAGTGAAGATGAAGAAGAAGAGAAAGACAAAGAGGAACTTGTAAGCAACTATGTGGCATTTGGAGTAAAAACTTATGATGCATCAGAGAATGGATGTTCCAACCCACTGGATAAAGTTGAAGCTGTATGTTTCAACATCGATCCATATGAAACATCCAGTGATGAAGATGATGGTCTTGCTGTTAGTGATGAAGAAATCTACAACACTTATGAAAAGATGTACGCTATGTGGCTTCAAGTGGTTGATACAAACAAAGAACTGAAGGAAGAAAAGTGCAGTTGATGGAAACAGAAAGAGAATTGCACGTAAAAGTTGCTGAACTCAGAAAGGAAATTGAAGAATTGAATGAAAAGCTTATCTTAGCAACCAAGAGAGCTGAGACTTCTGAATCAGTAATTTCTAAACTGAATTCTGGAAAAGCTAAGCTTGATGATATTCTGGATATGGGAAAGAATTTTGGAGATCAACACGGAATTGGGTATAACACAGGCACACTCAAGTCTGAGGCACTCGAGTTACTCCAGCATCCAACGAATCTCAAGACAAGGCTTCAAAAGGTAAGGAGAAAGTTTGGCAAGCCCTATCAAAGGAAACCTCTTATCTGCAGCTACTGTTCATACTAAGGTCACTCCGAGGATAGATGTCAGAAACTATTCAGAGATCAAATGGTAGGACGTCAACTCGCTGTATGTTCCAACATAGGCGAAGTCCAAAAAACCAGAATGGTCCAAAAGGTATGGGTTGTCAAAAGATCTGGTACATGTCTTGTTGCACATACTTCACTTATATCATATTCTAGATATTCGCGGTACTTTAATAGTGGATGTTCTCGCCGTATGACTGGAACTCAAGAATTCCTTACAAATATCACACCTTTTGATGGGGGGTTATGTTACGTTTGGTGATGGAAAGAAGAATCGTGTAGTTGGAAAAGGTGAACTACATATTGAAGGATTTCCAGTATTCACTAGTGTACTGTTCATGGAAGACCTGAAGGCCAATCTACTGAGCATAAGTCAATTATGTGATGATAATATGATTGTGGAATTTTAGAAAGACAAATGCCTAGTGAAACACAGAGAAGTCAAGGTTCTTTCAGGCATACGATCATCAGATAATTGCTATCTGCTGGAACAAGAAGTACGATGTATGATCTCAAAGCAAGGTGAAGGAATTTTGTGGCACAGGAAGCTCGGTCACATAAACTACAAAACCTTGGTGAAAATTGCAAATGCAAAAGTTGTACGAGTTATGCCTACCTTAACAAGCAAGGACATAATTGTGTGCGGACCATGTCAACAAGGTAAACAAATTCGATCTCCCCACTCATCGGTTCAATAAATAACCACCTCAAGAAATCTGAAATTGTTACATATGGATTTGATGGGTCCAGTTAATGCACAAGTATAGGTGGAAATAAATATATCTTTGTATGTGTTGATGATTTCTCCAGATATACATGGGTAGCTTTTCTCAAAGAAAAATTTGTACGGTGGAAGTCTTCAGAAGTCTGGTGATAAAGTTACAAACTAAAAAAGGATGTCCAGTTGGAAAGAATTGTTCGAATTCATAGTGATCATGATAGAGAATTTGAAAATTCTCAATTTAGTGAGTTCTGTGATGAGCTTGGTATTCAACATGAGTTTTCTGCACCAATAACTCCTCAGCGGAATGGTGTGGTAGAATGAAAAAATAGAACCTTGCAGGAGATGGCTTGAGTGACGTTAGCCGAGAAAGAAATTCACAAAAAAATGGTGGGCAGAAGCTATTAACACGGCTTGTTATACGATTAATCGAGTATATCTGCGTCCATTCACCAGTAAAACTTCTTACGAGATTTGGAAGGGTAGGAAACCAAATGTCTCATACTTTCATGTGTTTGGAAGTAAGTGCTATATTCTCAGAGACAGAGAGCAATTGGAAAAATTTGATAATCGAAGTGATACTGGAATTTTTCTTTGGTATTCTGTTAACAGCCGTGCTTATTGTGTTTATAACAATCGGGCCAACACATTTATGGAGTCTATCAATGTTATTGTGGATGATTCTGAAGAAGGACAAAACTAAGATGTCGGAGAAGTAGAACCTGGTAACACTCATGTTCCAACACAGCCTCGTCAACCTGACAAGAAAGATTCATTACAGACTGGTATTGGAACATCTGAGTAGACTGATGTTGAACCAGTTGATACTGAGCATGTTGAAACATCGTCCCCCACTTCTGTATCCTATGTTCTAACACAGGATCAACCTGAATCAATGGCAAGAAGTACTCGACCAGTTCCTTGAGTGGATTACAGGAAATTAGCTGGATTACAATGCTTCATCTCCCTTATTGAACCTAAGAATTACAGGGAGGCATTACTTGATGAATACTGGATTGCTGCAATGCAAGAAGAACTAGGTCAGTTTGCGAGAAATAATGTATGGTATCTCACTCCTCGTCCTAAAGGTGTTAATGCCATTGGCCAAAATGGATTTTCATGAATAAATCTAATGCTGACGGCCATGTTACTCGAAAAAAAGCTAGACTGGTTGCTCAAAAATACACACAAGTTGAAGGCGTTGACTTTGATGAGACGTTCGCATCGGTTGCCAGGTTAGAGTCAATTCAAATTTTACTTGCTATTTCCTGCTCTATGAATTTTACACTGTATCAAATGGATGTCAAGAGTGCGTTTCTAAATGGTGTGGTAAATGAAGAAGTTTATGTTGAACAACCTAAAGGATTTGAAGATCCTCATTACCCTCATCATGTATATTTCCTTAAGAAGGCCTTATATGGTTGAAAGCAAGCACCCAGGGCATGGTAAGCGACTTACTAACTTTCTTCTTAAGAAAGATTATCGTCGAGGGGGAGTAGATTGCCATTTATTTGTGGTTGATAAGTCATCAAAAATTTTGATTGCTCAAATTTATGTGGATGATATAGTATTTGGTTATACTTCACCATCTATGGTACAAGAGTTTGTCACGGTTATGCAGGCTGAGTTTGAAATGAGCATGGTTGGAGAGCTCACATACTTTCTAGGACTACAAGTTAAGCAAGAAAAACATGGCTTGTTCATAAATCAAAGCAAGTATGCATTGAATCTCATGAAGAAATTTGGGTTAAGCAATGCCGAGCAGTTCAGACACCTATGGGAATTTCTGACAAACTTGTCAAGGATGAGCAAGGAGTTGTAGTTGATCAAAAGTTATACAGGGGAATGATTGGGAGTCTATTGTATTTAACAGCAAGTAGACCAGATATATGTCTCATCGTTGGGATATGTGCAAGATTTCAGGCTGATCCAAAAGGGTCTCAGCTCATGGTAGTCAAAAGAGTTATTCGATATGTAAGTGGGACTTCTGAGTATGGTGTCTGGTATTCTAAGAATCAAGATTCTGAGTTGATTGGGTATAGTGATTCTGATTGGGCTGGTAATGCTGATGATCGAAAAAGCACTACAGGTGGATGTTTTTTATTGGCACGAATGTGGTTGCTTGGTATAGTAAGAAAAAGAATTCAATCTCCTTATCTACCGCAAAAGCTGAATATCTTGCTGCTGGACGTTGTTGTGCACAATTATTATGGATGAAACAAATGATGAACGACTATGGAATTCATCAAGGCCCCTTGAAGACTTTATGTGCAACACAAGTGCTATTGATATCTCGAAAAATCCAGTCTTGCATTCAAGAACCAAACATATTGACATAAGGTATCACTTTATCAGAGATCTTGTTGCAAGGAAGGAAGTAGAGGTAGTCTATGTTCCAACACACGAGCAATTCGCTGATATTTTTACAAAGCCGTTGGACACTGCCACTTTTGAAAGTCTCAGACAACACTTAGGTGTTTCTCAAATTTGAGGTAATCCTTGCCTTTAGTTCAATGTAAATATTTTATTTTGTTTATCATTTTCTGTCGAAAAAATTCAGAAAAAAAATGAAAAGAAGAAAATGTGTGAAAAAAATAGAAGAAGAATAGTTGGAAGTTATGATATGTTGGAAGTTGTTTTGATGGGATATCTTGAGTTGACAAGAGGGAAAAGAGTCATCATTACCCATCTTGGAAAACCAAAAAGGGTTTCACGGCAAAAGAGGAGGAGAGTTGAAGAATTTGTGTTGGATTCAAATTGTCCAAATTCTTTCAAATCCCTCTCTTTTCGCCACTCTCCCATTCATCTTGGCATTCTTCAAAGTCTCCCTGAAAGCTTTCAACACGATCCTTCTCCCGCAATAGCTTTGTGCCAAAAATGTCTTCAACCACAAACTCTCCCCAAGATTCTTCTCCCACAGCAACTTCGTGCCAAAGAATTTCAAACCCCAATTCTTCCACTTTTGAAGAAGAAAATCAAGAATCTCTGCAACATCGGGCAGATGAAACCAAGGAACTAATGGAGGATAATGCAGGGGAGGTTTTTCCCAAAGATAACACTCAATGCGAAGATAATGTTGAGGCTGAGATTGGTGTTGAGACAAATGAAGAAGGTCGTGATTCTGGTTCGGGTGATGGAGATCAGGACGGACTTCCCAGTACCAAAGGCAAGGGTCCGTTTCATATGGTAATTAAACCTGATCCTCCAACTATTAAAATCCATGGTATGGAATTCAGGACTATGGATGATATATTTGAATGGTTAGAAGCTAATAGATTGACAGTAGACTTGACAAAGATTAAAAGTGTAAAGGGTGAATTTCTGAGTGTCAATGTCAAGGAATTTGTGACCGGGAATATTGGAGAGCTGTGGAATGTAGAAAATTACAAGGTGAAGTTCCTGAGGGGGAGATATGATGAGTATAGAGGAAAGGACAAATTTCATGTTTATTCTTCGATCTCTCGTCCAAGCTGTGTTGTTTTTAGAGAAATTAGTGATGAGGATGCTACTGATAGATTACCTGTTGGATTTTGTGATTTGAGAGAAGCTCAGAGAATGGAAGAGCTGAGGAAACCAATAATTATTGACCTTTCTGACAGTGAGGAAGAGGAACATGGTGCCTATGTTCCAATACAACAGGTTGAGGATGAAAACAGTGAAGAGATGGAAGTTGATGATGATATGGGAGGAGAAGATCATGTTAATCTAACTGGAGATGTACATGATGACAAGGAAGGAGCTCACAGTGAAGAACCAGTTGTTGAATCAAGTGAATTAGAAGAAGTGCAGTATGTTCCAACACAGATTGCTGAAACTGAAGAAGCACAGGAGACTCAGTATGTTCCAACACAGGAACACCCTGAGATGAATTACTCGAGTGATGAAGTACTGGATGAATTCTTACAGTCAGTCAAGAGAAAGAGGAAGATGGTTTCACCAGAAGAATCTCCACCGACAAAAAAGGCCAAGAAGAGTAAGGAATCTACCAAGAGGAAAGTGATGCCTCCCCCTTCTGTAAGCGATTTACTTTTTTTTCTCACATTTTGATTTAAAATGTGAAGAAATGGGGGAATTTTTTTACTGAGATGAAGTTTATTCCTGAGAGACCTATAGACCTTGAGGCATACAAGAAAAGTGGCTTTTCGGATTTTTTGAATTTGATAGGGATGAAGAGGGAGGCCACTGTCCAGCTGCAGTATAATAGGCAAGTTGTTATCGAGGTGTGTGCCAACTTGATGGCTGAAAATCTGGAAGTTGAATCTCTTTGCTTTGGAAGAGTTTATGTGCGAGGGAAGATTATGGATATCTCAGCTACAAGGATAAGTAAGGTTTTGGGGCTGCAAACACCAGAGTTTGAAGGGGTGTCTCCTGAGGATTTAGGGGTATCAGATGATCAAATACTGGAGACAATCTCAGGAGGGTACAAGGCTAAGTGGCCTGAAGCAGGGTATTCACAAGCTTCATGTTTGTCATCAAGGTTCTTTGGCCTGTACCAGATAGCAGTTAATTGCTGGATGCCATCTTCGAACACAACTGCTCTGATGAGAGAAATGGCCAAGTTACTGTTCTGTGTTGGAACACAGAAGCTAGTTAATCTTGGACTGTTTATTTAGCAGAACCTGGTAAGGCAAGCCACATCTCCCAAAACTAAACATGCCATTGTCTACCCTAGTTTTATTTCAGCACTGGCTAAGAGCACTAAGGTAAAGGGGAAGGCTAAAAACATGGTTATTGACACGGAATTCTTGAGGCCGAACAAGAAGACATTCAGGTTGAGGCATATACATGATCTACCATGGAGTCCTTCTGGGTCTACTTCTTCATCGACTAAAAAGAAGGCTAAACTGGTGGTTCTGAATGCGAGAATGGATGCAATAGTCATCTAAATGGCAGTGCTAGAGGAAGAAAAGGAAAAACTGGAGGAAGAGAAAGATCGGTTGGAGGCCTGTTGGCCTGTTCCTGAACTGGATTTCATTCTCTATGTTCCAACATAGATGTCAAAGTCAGGGGGAGCCTACTTGCTGCTTATGTTTTTTTTGATGTTTTTGTTTGCCTTTGGCATATGTGTGGTCCCAGGGAGAGAATTTTTTATAATGGATCTGTAATATGAAGTTTGTTTTTTATGGAATTCCTGGATTTCTGGTATTCGGTATTCATGTTTGATGAAATTCTGGTATTCAATTTTTGTTCTGATTCAGTATTGTGCATATTGTGCATATGTTCCAACATAGGTAGAGTTGGGAAGACCTATGTGTATGATGACAAGTTTTTCGTTGTGAGATTAATGACCAAAAATTTTTGGGTCCACAAAATGCAAAAGGAGGAGATTGTAAAGTCAAGAGATATGCATTGAATATTTAATTGGCAGTTTTTGTGAACATATTTGGAAACGAAAAACTTTCCATGTTAGAACATGCGAAAACAACATATTTACGCCAAGGATGTTCACGGAAAAAGAAGATAGAATATTATGGTATTTGTGAGTTATGGAAATCTGAATATTCTGCTATATTAGGCGTATGGAGGCATAGTTGATTTATGGGAAATCCCTACAAATATGAAGTTGATATTATCGAATATATGGGATATAGTGTGATAAGGAAAATCCCTTCAATTATGAGATTTGGATATGCTTCAAGAAGCAGATATGGAATAGGAATATTATGGAGATAATCATGGAGTATTCTAATATGCTCATGGCTATAAAAGGGGACTGCCACAACTACATTAATTACGGATTTAACAGAAAAAAATCAGCACACAGATTTTCAATCTTTTGAGAGAATCACAAAGAGCCAGATTTCTATGTTCCAACATACTTGATCTGCTGTTCAAAGTTCTGAATCATATGCCTTAATTCCTTGGGAGGAGGAGATCTAGTGTCGACGAGTTTCAAGGTCAGAGGGAGTCTGATCAAGGTGGATCGGTAGCAAGGGGAGCTTGCATAATTCACACGTTATAGTTAGTAAAGATAAGTATTCTGTATGATGTAGTTTGTATTGTATCATCCTAATTAGTGCATTCGTTCTGAACTGGGCCAGGCCCCGCAGATATAGGTGGATTTCATCGAACTGCATAACCAAGTCTTGTGTCGTTAATGCTTTAATTTATTGCATACTTGGTTAGATAGGTCATTTTGGAACATAATAATAAGAATTAGAAAAATTTGGTAAAACCAAATTACACACATGATATAAAATTTGAAAGGTCCCTTAATTTTTTGTTATTGATTACTGAACTGAATCAGCAGGGGTTTAAGATATGAAACATTTTCTGACTGCACCAAAAATATGGATTCTGCCAACATATACACCCATCTCTAATTAACCATACATCTGTTAATTTTTGAAATTATCCTCTAATTACCAGTTCTGATATTGCACAAGGTAAAGTTTGATCCATAAGTCTTCATTTCCACCAATTGTAACTCATTTACTGTGTTTATAAAATCCTCAATCTCATTGTCACTAATTGAGTTTCCACCTTTTCCATCCTCCAGATTTATAGGGGAATTGAAATCCCCAATAATCATCTAGGGTTGATTCTCAACTGCTATATCATTTAGTGCATTCCACAGAGGCAGTCTTTCTTTACCAGTGTTTTCCCCATACACAAATGTAATGCAGGTACTTATATTCAGACCTTTCAGTATGCACTCTATATGTAACCACTGAGAACCTTTAGAAACTTCTGTAACTCCATACATATCCTTCCTCCATCCTATCAGAATGCTCCTTCTATTTACACAGTCATTGTTTGATAGAAAATCCCATCCTCCACAGATAATTCTCCACACCATCTGTTCATTCCTCCTTAACTTTAGCTTCAAGTAAACAAAAAAAAGCTAAATGTCCTTGTACAATTCTTTTTTTACAATTTTCTAATTTTCTAGGCTATTTACACCCCTATGTTCCAGACAAGCATGCTATATTTCATCAGAGAGCTTAAGTGGGGGGGGGGGGGGGGGGGGTTATTGTACCTTTTTTTTTTAAAGAACTAACTATTGATGGCTACTTTTTGAGGATTCTTCCATTTCAGGCCATGTATCAGCTATGAATTTCCCTGAATCTTTTGTCATCCCCCACTCAGTTTTATCTTTCTGCAACTCCAAACTCCCACCTTCAGTTTGCACATGCTATTTTTCCTGTTTTTTTCTCCAGATCTGGGATGTATTTTTTCACTACAGTAGCTTTAGGCTTTTCTATTTTTCCTACATTCTTCTGAGGCATGGCCCATCATCAAACAATTTATACACTGGTTTTCTTTCCATTCAAAGTGAAGATTTTGTCTCTGTATAACTTCAAATTCATTTATATAATCCACAAATTCAGGCATTGTATCACAAAATTCCATCTCCAACTGAACTCTAGCATAATTCAGCTTTTATAAATTCATTGTTGCTCTATCAAGCATTAGAGGCTTTCCTATGGGACTCAGAATTGTACTCAGAATTTCAGGTGTCCAATAGATAGGGTTTAGCCCAGGTAGTTGTACCCATACTGGTACACTTAAAGGGAAATCATAATTTATGCTTCATTTCCAAGTTTTTTTAATCAAATATGGCCTTCCACTGAGGTAGAAAATTCCTTGTTTTTCTACAGTGTTTCTTTTCTCCATATCTTCAAATCTGATAAAACAAACCCTGGTTTAACCAATGACAACTGCAATTTTCCAAACCCCCTCCAGATTCTATTCACAAAGCCTTCCATCACCACAAATGGTGGATTCATACCAAGGACTTGATAAACAGGAAATGAATCCCAATTTTTAACACTCTCATCACCATTGGATTTCAGAATTTTACCAATCTTATCGGTTCATAGAATTTATACTAGTTGACTTACCATTAATTAGACGAGACCAGCTTTTTTTACTATAGTGCTAGCATCATTCTCATTAACAACAATTTCATCACCCCATTTAAGACATTTACTAACTGGATTTGGTCGATCTAGCTTAGTATCTGCCCTTGCATCCCTTTCACTAAAACTCAGTTGGGGCATAAGTGCTGTGTTTTCTGGTGTGACAAGCTTTGACTGTCCTCTTGTCATCTCTACAACTCATTAAGTTACCACTTGTGAAGCCACTTTTGAAACCCCTTTTTGTTTGCTATAAGATGCTTGAACTAGCTCAATTCCCGTTTCCCCCTTTCAAAATCTCCTTTTTCAAACCAGTAGATCCATCTTCCTCCTTGGATTGAGGTGTGCTTATGTTGCGATTATTCATCCTGAAAACTCTATGATTTTGTCTTGATCCCCACATAGCAGAGCACTAAGAAATCATGGAAATTTTGAGTTGAAAAACCATTTTCCTGAATTGCACACAGTGAAGGTGTAATTGTACACACTAAGCACTAAGAAATCATGGAAAGTCTTATTGGCTGTGACGGGTGAAGGAGAATTAGGGTGCTTTTTAATTTGCTTTGATTGTCCTGGGATCTACCTCTAATGCTTAAGTTAGCGTTTATCAAAATATGATTAGTTTCTAGGAAAAAAATGTTGTTATCTGTATTGTCATACATATAACCTCTTTATAGCTAGTGATCACCAAGATCTTCGTTGATCGTGGTCCACGTCTTTCCTTGGCCGTGATTACATGGGTGTCATTCATTCTCCCACTATGTTTTGCTTATCTGGCTCGATAGATGTGAGGTGTTATTATGGCGTTAGGATTCACTTGATTGAGGGAAGCCTGACGAGGCTCATTCTTTATTAAGCAAGTTTTTTTACTTATCTAGTTTGCTAGGTTCGAGATGCTATCTTTGTTTCAGACTTTGCATGGTTGAAGTAGGTGTATACCATAAGTCCACCTAGTCACAAAGTGCCATGAGAATGTAGTTTTTGTGTTTTTTTTTATGAGTACATCTTATGTAAATTATAAAATACACCAATCACGAAGCACTGAGGGACTTCGTGGATTAAGGTGTTTGTTTTGTAAAGACAAAATATTCCAAAAGTTATTTGTTCGTATTGGTAAGTAATCATTATAGGCATATTTAACGATTGATGGTTCCCTTTTCTAATTGACTAACTTGCCTAAGTTAAAAAGGTGCATTTTTTGAGGCACAATTTCTGATGCAAAGATTATGAAAGAGTGTTGCTATTTGCACCACCCTTTTGTGGAAAATGGGTGTAAATAACTTGGGAAAGGTAGAACGGTGAAAATTTCAATGGGTACATGGGTGGGGTAAATAGAAAGACTATGGGTATTACACCCATGTAGTCAAATGTGAATCATGAAATTCCATATTTCAACTTTATAAATTGTGCATTTATCTAGTTATTAACCATGCATATTTGACAAATGAATTATTTTTATAATTTTTAACTTATTTTAATTCTAATATAGTAATTACATTATATGTTGACATCAATGTTAATAAAAATTATTTCAACGTTAATAAAAATTAATAAATTAAAATGTACCATCCATAATTTTTTAATTAGATTTTATTACTAAGTTATTTTTAAGCTAAATGTAATAGTTCACTAATTATTATGATATTCATAGTACAATTCAATTAAATTCTACACGAGTATTCAGTAATCATTCCAAGTTCAATGCTCAATCTAATTTTTTGCATGATTAAATTTCTTAGTCAACAGTAATATTCTAATTTCAATGCTAGTCAATCTAACTTTTTGCGTGATTAAATTTCTTAGTCAACAATCTTTCTAATTCCAATTTGAGTCGATCTAATTTTTTTTTTTGTGATTAAATTTCTTAGTTAACCTTTTATTTGTGGGATGAAACTATTGGTAATTATTTGGACGACTACGCTGAAATTGGAAAAAAATAATATAGAAGAGAAGACTACACTGGCTTATGTGGTTCTATATATATGCGTGTTACTCTGTCCGTCCCATTTAGAAATGCTGAAAGCACCTTAAACATGCAAATCGTTTCTATTGATTATTCTTCTCCGCCGTATCTCCTTCCCCCCTCTTTAAAAAAACCCTACTTTATCTTCAATTTTCTTTTCCCCATCTTCCCATAATGGGGAGATGGGGAAACAATCATTTTTCAATTGATATTCTTTGAGTTTTATGTTATTGAATAAGTAAGGATTTGTCTCCATACATTAGTATTGTTCTTCGACATGATAAATTAGATTGTTGTGTTCATGATGATCACTCTATTTAGTTGTTCATGTTGGAGTTTTGTTCTTGATTTGGTTGTACATATCGACTTTTTATAATTTTGTGTGTTTTTTTTGTTAGGTTTTCCATTAATTTGGATGCTTCAGATCCGTATTTTTTAAGGTGTTTACAGTTTGAACAACATAGATCTGTTTTGGGTCAAGTGGTGTTGCAGTTCTTGAAGATTCTTGTTTGGCAAACAGATTGATGTGTGATATGATCCTCTATGCCAAGTGATTAGGGCTATTGCGGGATGCGAGTTAATATCCCGATGGCGATATTACAATTTTTATTAGATCTTTGATTTGTAACAGTACAGATGATCAGTCTGGTTGATATATAATTTATATATCTTTGCAATAGATTAGGTATTGCTAGAGGCTAGTTGAATTGGATGTCAATTCTACTTATTGTAATCGATGTTGGGAGTGTTTCCCAACACCTGTGAATGATTATTTTTAAAAAATAGAAATGCAGAAAGAGAATATGGATCTCAAAATTTTAAATAGTGTTTTTGCAGGAAAATGACACCTTTATCAGAATAAGTATAAAAAATTAATCCAAACCGATTATCTCTAATGTCGTTCTTCACCTTTGCAATTAACACAGCTAGAATGAACCAGAAAAACAGAGAATCAAGAGCTTGGACTCTCTGGTGTGTTGGACTCTCTGGAAAGCTAGGAATAGCTTTTTATTTGATAATAAGCCTCTTTCTGTTAATCTTATTTGTAATGAAGTACATGATCTGATTAAATTGACATTACATGTGTGCCCTCCTAAATTGTTATCCTCTATATCTATCCCAGCATCCTTTAGGCATCTCTCCCCCCCTGCTTAGACCTCCCCCTAAGCCAAACATATCGACGGTCCTGTGGGAAAGGCCTAAGACTGGTTGTATAAAGATTAATGTGGATGCAGCTTGGTCCCTTAACAAAGCATCTGTAGGTCTTATAGCTAGGGATTCCTCTGGTTGCCCTATACAGATTAGTTCTGCAATCTTTTCTGCTGCTTCTCCATTACATGCTGAAATCGAAGCCATTTTGCATGCTTGCCATATTTTCCCTCATCTTGATCATACTTTCATAATTGAATCTGATTCTAAACTTGCGGTTAAAATGATCAACGATCCCTACTCTGCTCATTGGAAAATTTTCGACATGGTTTTCAAAGTGAAATCTCTTCTTGGTAGAGCTGAACTTAAACATGCTTTCAGAGAGTGCAATGATGTAGCTGATGCAGTAGCCAAGCACCATTTTAACCACAATCAAGGCCTCCATCTATCTAATATCCCTATGCACATTAGAGGCCTTATTACTTTAGACAAAGATTTCACCTCACATTCGGGTTTTTAAAAGTGCTAATGGCTTTGAATAGATACTGCCAAGATGTGGTTGCATTTATGCAGGACTTCCGATAATCTAGATGATGAACTGGAGCTGCAACTCTTTCCACGGATGATCTGGAGTTGCTGCCAATATAGCTCCTTAGTGACAATTGAAACGCACGGATGATGAACTGGAGTTCCTAGCTCTTTGCCAGGGATAATCTGGAGTTTGTAGCTCATTCCAGTAACACATTTAAGGACTCCTAAATGCTGCTGCTAATAGTTTAATTTTGTGCAACTAATCTAACTTCTGGTTTAGAAACTTTTTAGTTTAGTTATCGACTTATTGTCATTGGAGTTGCCTGGCCAAAGGAGAGAATTAACACAGGGGGTGGAGATTCTCTCTTCTGGATCGCAACTTCAATTCAGATTACGTTCCCCTTGGAAATTTGTCCATACATCCTAGATATAGATAGTTTAGGACTTTTGGAGGAAACTATGTTGCCTCACTGCTCATGATGAACTAGCTACACTCTATGTAACCTATGTTGATCTTGCTCTAAGGCCTGGGGAACCTAATACATATATCCCTCACCTCCGGGTGTTTTCATTAAAAAAAAGCTAAACCTTTCACATTTAACTATAACCGGGAAAACCCTAATCTATTACAAATTTACAGAATAGACAGGATGTTAGGCAGTGATTAACAACCACGTCGCTTGAACTTGTCATATAAAGAAAAGAAATCCAAAACCAAAATATTGAGAAGAAACCCAAAAAAATCATGTTTTTTGGAGCAATGGATAATGGGGTAACACAATTTTGGGCTATAGTGTAATTTTCCAAGACCGTGTAGAAGTAATCAATGTTGACTTTCGAGACCCTTTCATTCATCCATACATGCCCAAATTGTAAATGCACAATCTTATATTGTTGAATTGAATTTTGGTGTTGCCAATTTCGTGATTCGACAACTTTAACTTTCTTGGAGGGACCTAAGTGCAAGAAGTAAAAACTTTACTCGTAACTCCAAATTAAAATCCGCTCGAATGTGATGTTACCCTATACACCCTAATTGTATTTTCCAAATCTGTAACCGAATATTTATCAACAATAGGGCATAAGAACTTATATGTAATCCTTTTCAATTTTCCTTTCTTGCTTCTAAGTATTCAACTCTAAGTTACTTTTATAAATGTTCTAGCGCTTTCCAACATTTCACCAAAAAATTAATTCATTTTATATTTCTATATTTAGGAAAGCATAACAAAAAATCATGTATTTTGGAGCAATGGGTAATGGAATAACCCAATTATGAGCCATAATGTAATTTTCTAAGAATTTATGGAAGTAATCAATGTTGACTTTCGATCCCCTTCCGTTCACTCATACATGCCCAAATTGCAAAGTTACGATCTTATATTATTGAATTGCATTTTGGTGCCGCCAATTTCGTGATTCGACGACTCCAACTTTCTTAGAGGGACCTAAATGGAAAAGCAAAAACTTTACACGTAACTCCAAATTGAAATCCGCTTGAAAGTGATGCGACCCTATGCACCCCCGTTGTATTTTCCAACTATGTAAAAAACTATTTATCAACAATCGGGCACAAGAATATATCCATAATCCTTTCCGATTCCCCTTTCTTACTCATAATTAATCAACTCTAAGTTACTCTAGAAAATGTACTTGCGTTTTTCAAAATTTCATCAAAAGAATCATTTATTTTCTATTTTTATATTTATGCTAGAATAACAAAAATGATGTATTTTGGAGAGAAGGATAATGTCGTAACAAATGTTTGGGCCATAGTGTAATTTTTCATAGATATGTTTAAGGCTCTTCCGTTCACCCACTGTACCTCAAATTTCAAAGATGCAATAGTGTCTTATTTAATTGCATTTTGGTGTCTTCAATTTTGTGAATAGATGCCTCCAAATTTTTTCTATGGACCTTATAGTAAAAATTATAAAGTTAATAAAAATATCAAATAATACTAGCACCGATATTGTTTTTCATTCTTACCGGAGCTAAGTTATGGTGGAAAAATGAATTTTCTAATTTTTTATTCAAAATTTTGGAGGGATTGTTTAAAATTTTGAAATATTGGACTTAGCACTGGTATGAGTTACTTAGGCACTAGTATTTGTACCAGTACTACATACTTAGAATTTTGTTTTTTATGTTTGCTCTCGGGTCCAAAAAATAATAAATGTACCCCATTTAAAGCAACCCTAAGCGGTTGTTTTTCATATACATAGGTACCAGTATGAGCCATTTTGGCACTGGTTTTTGTACTGGAGCTGCATACTTAGGAAGATAATACTCTGATTTGCTCTCGGGTTCAAAATTATTTTTAAAAAAACCATTTAAAGTAGCCTTAAGCAGCTGCTTTTCATATACATAGGCATCGGTATGAGCCATTTTGGGCACCGGTTTTTGTATAGGTACTAGTGATACAAAGTTATAAAAAAAGAGCCCAATTTGGTTTCGTTTGAACCATTGATTTCTTTTATTGATTGAATCTCAACCATTAAAACTCTGTCTATATAAACTAAATCTGAAACCCTAAATCTTACCATTCTCATTGCCCTCCTGCCTCTACCTTCTCTCCATCATCTCTCTCTTCCTCCACCACCTCTCACTCTCCATCGCTGCCGCCTAGCCCCTCTTTGAAGGCTTTGACGACAATGACCCCACCTCTACCCTCCCCGTGGTGCACCATTCCCGACACTATCTCTCGGACCAATCCCTACGCTATCTCCTCGCACTCTGGTCGCTGGTGGGAGTTGCAAGCTCCACCAAAATTTTTGGGTTTAGCTCAGATCTGCGGTGCCTCAGCTCTTAGCGCCACCATCGCGTTCAACCTCCCCCGAGCCCTTGCTTCCAACCTCACCTTCATGGTTTTGGTTCATTAATCTTATCTAGGGTTTATAGAGATTAAGTTCTAATTTTTATGATAATTGAAGTTGTTAATCTATGTTTAGGTCTAGTTTGTTTCATGAATTGTGGATTGTTATGTATTTTCAGATATATGTAATGAACTTATAAGCAGTGGTTATGAATTTTCCTTTTTTCTTACATGAACTTCTGGGTTTCATATTCCGGCTGGTGGGTGTATTCTCACAGTCAATTTTTTTTATTGATCGCTTATTTACCAGCACCGATACAAACAACCCCTTGAGATACCAGTGCCTAAGTAGGGGGGTGCTGGAATGTAGATTTTTAGCACCGATAGTGTAAACTGGTGCTGGAATCTATATTCTAGCACCAGTATACAATACCAATGGCTTTGTAACTACGTTTCAGCACCCCAATACTTTGGCACCGGTAGTCTAGGGGCCTGAAATACTGGTGCCTATGTACCAAAATACCGTTGCCACAGGGGGGTCCCTGCAGTAGTGTAGGTTTCTAAGGCACTTTCTTCTGGCATATTCCATTGATTAAATATGGTTACTGTTCAATCGGAGCCATCTTTCTCTGTAACCCAATCTATTATCGAGGATTCTGGGGCAGCACGTGACATTAATGCCAGTTCTATGGAGGAGTGCGTGGCTAAAACTTAAGATATAGAGGACATAGATGATAATAACAATATCATTAACACTACCTCTTTGTCAAAATAGCTAGAATTCCATTTTTTTTCTAAGACAGGTATGAAATTAAGTTGCCCAAGGTAGTGGAGAGGGTATGGAATTCTCCTTTAGGAGTTTTTAGTCTCTATGAACATCATATCCTGTATGGGCTGTCATTAGATGTCCTTGATTCTATTAAAAGTTTTTTGCATAAATATAATGTAGCTTTTGGTCAACTACATCCACGGTGTTTAGCTATATTAATTGGATGTATAAAATTATGCAAGGATGCTAACAAGAATGTAGAAATTGGACAGTTTCTTAATTTTTATAAGTTGTGTAGTGTTGGTTCCATAGGTGTGTATACGTTCTACCCAGCAATTCCTAATATGCACCTTGTGGATAAATTCCCTAGTAACTGTGGTTTTTGGAAAATGCGGGTTTTCTTCATTAAAGAAGTAGAAGATATGCTTATTCCTTCTTGGAATCATTCTGTTATTTTGAGCCTCGGTCTAAGGTAGGAAGGCTGACTAATGAGAGTCACCTAATTAGGGAAATATTATGTCATGCCGTAGAGATTAATCGTCCTCAAGGAAAGCAAGGTTGTTCTTATGGTGAATATTTTATTTATGATTACTTAAATGTTGTGTACGTTTCTTAATATTTTGTATGATGCTAGGATGTCACTATGTAAGATTGGGGGGTTAAGTCTTAAAAAGATGGAAAAATGGAAAAAGAGGAGAAAACTTTGTTAGAGCATATCCCCCATAAGAAGTCTAAGGTTACTATTGATGTTAGCAAAGCTAAGATTACGTCTCATTCTAGTGGTGAAGGAACTGACTAGGTTTCTACTGTTGTTAAGAAGGATATTCCATCATGATTGTTGTAGGTTCATAACTTATTCTACTTAACTTTAATGGATGCCTATTGTAATGTATTAGTTAATGCTTAACTTTAAACTGTAGTTTGTTGAGATGGTCAAAGGATCCGGGACACAGATGACTCATATGCAAGGAAAAATGAAGATGGTTGAAGAGAAGTGTCAAATGATGGAAGTGGCCATGGAGGAAAAAGACAAGGCGAATAAAATTTGATGGACCAACTTTCTGAGCTGCAAAATGGGAATTATGAAGATCCAAAGTACATGTGTGACTTGGTAAAAAAGTTATTGAAATCACAAGGCTTTTATAATTTCTTTGAAGAGATTTATTCAAAAATAGCAGAGTTAGAGCATTATTGGGCTCAAAAAGGTTTGCGAGAGAAAAACCCTACAACGGAATCAACATACTCAAAGATATTCATACCCTAGAACAATGCGTTAATCATGCTGTGGACATCTTAGATAGTAAGTATCTTGAAATGATTGTAGGCGATAAACATCCATTTCCAATGCTGGCTGATTTTGAGAAGCTATCTCAATTGACAACATTGAAAGAGCTTAAAGAAAATGATAATGACAAGTATACAGAAGAGAAGCCTAAGAAAACCGTGATGAAAGAAGAAGCTATGATAGTGGAGTTGATAAAAGGAACAATGCCTATGGATTCAAAGATGTTTGGACATACTAGTATGCTCGGTAGTATTGGGTGCTCAAGCGTAGGGAAGGAAGTTTAATATGGAAGTTTTTTTAGTTTGTAAATGTTGGAATTCGGAGGCCATTTGAGAGGCCTTATTTTTTTGTATTTTGTGGAGTTCTGTTACTGAAAATGCTTTTGATGTTCGTGATTATATTGATTGTATTTGTTGTTTTTATGTTTGTCAACTAGTAATGGCAGGATGCTTTTCATGGTATTCATTATGAAGCATTGATGAATGGTCATTTATGTTGCTAGCTGGTAATTTTCCAGGTGAAACTATGATCAATTGCGCCGTTGCATCAGCATCATGTTTTCCCATTATAGATTTCCACAATATATCCTTAGTTTACAAAAAGTGTTTTGCAGGAGAAGAAAAACTGAGGGTGATGAGTAAGAAAATTGGTGGGAAAAGAATCTGAGATATGATTAAAAATAATTTTCAGATTTATAGAATTTGAACATACTCGTATACCCGGAGGGATTGGTGAGAGGTTGTCTTCTGATAGTGCTGAATGTTCTGGTGTAGAGAAGGAAGGTTAGACTAAAAATTTGTGGGTTTTGGAAGGCCGTTTGTGAGGCCTTTATTATGTATGTTGCGAAGTTTTGTCAAATCTTTGGTTATTTGGTGTTTATATATAATTTGTTGTTTTTGTAAACTAGCAATCCTATGATACCCTTCCTGGTGTTTGCGATGTACCATTGATGGTTGTTCACTAGTGTCGTTGGCTGGTGGTGTTCTAGGTGTATCCAAAGCCTTGTATACAAAAAGTGTTTTGCGAATTATGGGGTTAGGGGTAGGAGTGTGAAGCGCCCTTGAGCTTGTTAGTTCCCAAGTGTCTACGAGAGGCTGTAACTTCCCTTCCTTTATTGTGTTGATTTTTGGGCTTTTAGTGGACCGTATATGCAGATAAAGATGCCACATTTGAATTTTTTGAAATAAGTTGTTTTGGTTTCCCAAGCCACTTTCCTATTAGCTATTTTTTCGGGGATCATTGGCGTTCTTTTAATAATCATTTGATTCCCTAGGCTTGTTGTGCCTATATAAGGGCTTTATCGCATCATTTTTAAATGCATGAGATAGGTATTCTGACAGTGTTTTCAAGAGTTTTGTGCAGCAATGAATGGCTATATAGAGTGTAGTTTTGTTTATGGATATGGTTGTGGACTTCATCAAGCTTGGATGAAAGATCTTCATAGTTTTTGTGAGATATGTTAAATTCCATATATTATGAACACTGAATGTTGCAAGTTTTGTTTATTTAGATTTTTTGTCTTTTGACAGGATCGGTGAGATTGGGATTAGCAAATGCGAATGGGAGGAAGGCGGTGGTTCTATGACCTCATCTTAGAAACCCGTTGAACGGGAAGGAAGGAGAGCTAATGTGGGTTTTTTCCTAGCTTCATCCCAAACGACGGTTGGAAGTGAGGGATATACAGTTCCCGTGGTGGTTCTAACCCTAGCAGCCGCCTGTACTTCCTTTAGACTGGCCCGCTGTTTTAAGTGTAGTTGTTATTGCTACACTCTTTTCATCGAAATGCTATAATAGTGATTTTTCTAGGGGCACTACCTAAAAAAGAATGGGGGGGATGACATCTATTCTCTCATTTCTCAGAAAGTTATGTAAGGTCTATGTGTGTTTATCATGATTAGATTGTATTCTGCATCATTCAAATTTTTTAGATATTATCAAGTTGTATTTTTGAAGGTTTTAAGCTTAATCAGGTTGTATCATATTCATTCTAAAGCTAGTTTTGTGAGATCTAGAATGATGTTCATGCTTTACCAATTTTGGTTTAATGTACAGTAGTCATATGTCCGATTCTACACGAGGTCTACGTCTTCTAGTATGGGGATAGGTTTATACCATAATAAGCCTCTTGGATTATGTGAAGCTCGTATTGTGTGTGTCAATTATTATTATTTGAATTTATATTCTTTTGTATTGAAGTATTTTCTCTAAGCATTAGATGAATGAAATTTTATATTGCGAGGGGTGTGTCTTGGTGCCTAGGTGTAAACGTACCTTAGTTATGATGATATAATGTTGCAATGCATTGATGTTTTTACTAAACCTAGTTTGCTTCGCTGCTTTCATCCAGTCCTGCCCGTTCGAGGCTTTCCTACTTTTCTTCATTGCTTTTGTCCAATCCAGCCTATTCGAGGCCTTCCCGGTTCATTTTTCCATTTTTTTTTCAATCCCTCTAGTTCAAGGCTTTAGATTTTTTCCCTTGGCTAGTTTCGTAAATGTTGAGTTTTGTTGACGGCCAGTCCTATAGCTTGTTTTCTTTACCATTTTGTCCAATCCCTTATTTTGTCCTTATAAATATTTTCAAGCTAGTATTGTAGCTGCATCCACCGACCCTGTGTTTTATGGTGGCTAATTGTTTTCTATTAACTGGGGTTATTCATCATATCCCTTCCTACTACCACGTTTAGCTGATTATGAGGTTATTATTTTTCCTTTTTTGACATGAAACTTGATCTCCCTCCAGATACCATGAAGGCCTAAAAAGAAAAAAAAAGATTCCTACAGTTGGTGCCAATGACGTACATAGGGGACACCATATATCTGGAATTGACTTAGTGCTTTAAGCAAGATCCATGACACATGAAGAAGAAGGTCCCGAATAGTCCCCAGGATTTTCCTCCTATGCCTAAGTTAGTGTATAATTAATATATGAGTAGTTCCTGGAAAAAATGATACTGTATTGTCATTAAAATCATCTATATATAGCTAGAAATTATCGGGATATTTACTGATCATGGTTCACGTTATTCCTTAGCCATGGTTTTTTTGGTGACATTCATCCTCCTACTATGGTTCACTTATCTGGCTCGATAGATGCGAGGTGCTATTCTGACCTTGGGTTTTTCTTGATTGAGGGAAGCTCAACAAGGCTTATTCTTTATTAAGTAAGATGTTTGGATATTTGGTTCGCTAGGATCGAGATACTATCTATGTTTCGGACTTCGCATTTTTGAAGGAGGTGTATATCACCAAGTGTGTGCTCGTCACCAGGGGGGTTGTTTGAGTAACCAACTAAGAACTACAAGTATAAATCTAAAGAGTAAACTAGCTAGTAAATCTAACTAAGAGTGTAAGTATGATAATAAGAGCCTTGGGTAATTCTCTTCACATGTTTAGCATTAGAACTCAATCCTCAATTCCAATTCACATTGTCAAGCATGTCCTAATCTATGCTCGATCAAATAATGTTAAGAGCTTGATTCACTTAGAACTCTCAGAGACTGTCATTCGGTGGATCTGCCCCATAGTCTTCTCTCCCATCCTCTTAATATAGCTAGCGGTGTGCATCACACTGGCAACCCTAGCCCTCACTCTTGGGGTTAATAAACTTGGAAGTCATGTGGTTCCCCGGGACTCACCATGAATACCCACTATTAGAACACATAATGTACCCCAGAGTATCAATACCTCACCATTACCCTCTAAAGGACAAAATCTACCTAAACTTGGGATATAACTGTCATGATTACCCTATAACTCTAAAATGATAATAAATTAATGACCCAATAGCTCGTAACTCACCCATTGGTGTAGGTGTAGCCCAGTGATCAAAGGGCTGAGAGTAGCTAGGCCCAACCCAACATTATTCTATCCAGTGTTGGCCCAAAGCAAGGAGTATGTAAACACAACGAACATAGGGATTGTAGATAGTGGCAGAGAATTTGGACTACCAAAGATGGGACATGCAGCAAACACAAAGACCATAACCGAGAAAGGTGGCAGGAGTGGCGTACCCATGATCTTGAGTTCCTAAGAACAAGGAACTGCAAAGGGAATTAACCTATAAATACAACAAGCTCTGTATGAGCTAGGGTAAGTGCTACTATAAAGAGAAATTCCATTTCTTGAAGAGAGGACTGACTTGATCGTTGGAGGTGCTCTCCCGGAATCACTTCTAGGGTTGCATTTGCAGGTAAAGGAATTTAAACAACTGAACCAAGAAGAGGCTACCTGAACAGGCTACCACATCATTTGGCGCCGTCTGTGGGGAACATAATTTTTTTTCTTTTCATTTTTAGGCTGCTCAGGTAAGCAATGGCGTTCACTAGGAGCATAAAAAGTCAAAACCATCAGTCACAAGAGAAAACGTTGGGACAAAACAAGGGAACACACCACCAACAACATCATACACCTAGTAAAGAGAAGGGGTTCAGTAAAGAAGAAACACAGGAGGGAGAAGAAGAGGCAGAATCTCCAAACAACAACTGTAACAAGGAAAAATAGGCGTTTGCAGCATTCTTAGAAGCGAATAAGGAAGACCTGTATGATCAATTCTTGAAGACTCTGAGGCAAAAACCCCCAAGGCCAGAGAAAAGGGAAAATCAAGAATGCAAACGTATCTGCTATGAAGAGGAGCTGTGTGACATTGTTGCAGAAGATGATGCAGATAAGTCGCCTCTCGCACCACATTTACGAGATTTCAAGATGCCTAAAGATTTCAAGCTTCCTCTACACGTAAAAGTCTATAATGGTACCATGGATCCAAAAGAGTTCTTGTATTCATATAGAAACAACATGAGATTCTGGGACGCGAACATAAAACTAGTTTACAAAGCATTTCTCATCTTTCTATCAGGCACTGCGATTACGTGGTACGAAGACCTTCCACATGGAAGTATCAAGTCTTGGGCATAATTGTCAGATTTATTTTTGGGATGTTTTTACCAAAAGCAGAAGTTCACTAGAACGATTGTGGATCTCAACAATATAGCATAGTGAAACGATGAAAGCCCCGCGGAATATCATAGCCGATTCTTCACGGAGATAATTCTACAAGGAAGTGACGAAGAATATGAAGAAAAACCCAAGGGAATTACATAAAATGATTGAACAACATGTGCGAAAGAGGAGGCGGATAAATGAAAGATAGAAAAGGAACGGGGTGAAAAGCAAACAATGGAGGATTCGTAAAATAACTGGCCTAAAAAAGGGAAAAGTAAAGACCACTTTTAGAAGAGGGGAGCCAAGATGGAACGATTCGCCGTTTCAAGATACACTTCTAGCAAAGACAAGGAAATAAATATGGCTAGCAGATAAGGATCTATTCTGAGAACCAGCACCAATGATCGCACCGCAAAAAAAAGATCACGAGAGTTTTATTGTGCCTTTCAAAAATATCATGGCCATAACATAGAGTACTGCAGGGAGCTTAGAAGACAGATTGATGAAAATCTGAAGAATGGAAATTTGGGCCAATATAGAAAATAACAAGTCAGTATGGGGACATAAGCAAGACACCGATCCCATCTCCACAAAACTAAGCTACTGCGATGACAATGGCTAAAAAAAAAACATGACGTCGGCTGTAGAGTATAATGACAACGTGGATAACAAAGCACCAGAGACAATTATCTTCTTTATACAGGGATCCACCGAGTCGCTGTCCAACAACGCGTGGAAAGCCAAGGCAAGATATTCTCCTCCACAAAAGCTAGTTGATAAAAGGTTTCGACCAAATGAAGCAATTACCTTCAGCAAAAAGGATGCAGTACCCAATGCCTCACCGCACAATGATCCCATGGTTATCATAGAAAAAATCAAAAATACAACTGTCCACAGTTTTTGTGGAAAACGGTAGTGCGGTCGAGATACTATTTTTTGTGTCCACATTTTCATTGGTCGGATTCATAGGGTGAGTGGAAATGCCGCTAGGAAATATATAGTTTCCTGTTACGATCGAGGAAAGCGGGAAAAATTGCACAATCATGTGAGACTTTGTGGTTATGGATGCCCCAAGTAGATTTAATGCCATAATTGGAAGACCATGGATGAACAGAGCTAAGGTAGTCTGGTCCATTATCACCTGGTAATGAAATTACCAACCCCAGCTGGAGTAGTAACAATTAGGGGAAACCAGCAAGCTGCCAGGCAATGCATGATTATAGCGATTAAGGTAGGAAAGATAGGAGAAAAGGCGAACCTAGTTAACACTGTTTCAGGAGGAAGCTTATTAGAACATTCAGACAAATTAGTCGACCTAGGTGAAGAAACGAAGTTAATAAACCCAGATGCCGAAGACGACTCCAAATGCGTAAAGGTTGGAAAACATCTTTCAACTGAAGAAAAGGCAAAGGTAATTCAAGTCTTGCAAAGCCACATGGGTACATTCGCATGGGACACACAAAACATGGGAGGAGTAAGCCCAGACATTGCTACCCATTTTTTGAATGTCAGCAGCTTAGTTAAACTAGTTAAGCAGAAATAACTTTGCTTTGCTAGCAATAGACTAAAAGCAATTAGAGAAGAGGTTACATCACTACGCAAGCCGGCATAATAAGGGAAGTCATATACCCAACGTGGTTAGCGAACCCAGCCATGGTGAAGAAGTCAGACAATGCTCTGAGGATGTGCATTGATTTCACGAATTTAAACAAAGCATGTCCAAAAGATTCCTATCCTCTTCCAAAGATTGATCGGCTGGTGGAAGCGATCTTTGGATACAAAGTCTTGGCATTGTTGGATGCAAACAAATGATATCACCAAATACCGATGAACCCGGACAATGCAGAGAAAACAACCTTCATAACAAGCTTCAAAATGTTTTTTTATGCGAAGATGCCGTTTGGGCTAAAAAATGCGAGAGCAAGATACCAGAGGATGATTGATTAGGCGTTCAGAAGCCAAATAGGGAGAAACATTTAAGCATACGTTGACGATATGGTGATCAATATTAAGAAGGTAAGAAACTTTGCTGAAGACTTGAAAGAAACTTTGGACACTTTAAAGGCCATAGGGATGAAACTCAACCCTAAAAAGTGTGTAATTGGAGTGGGGGCTGGAATGTTCTTGGGGTACAAGGTTTCCTCAAATGGTATAGAAGCTAACCCAGACAAGATCCAAGCCAAAGTGAATCTTACCCAACCGCAAACAGTTAAAGAAGTACAAATCTTAATGGGATTATTGGCTGCGCTTAGTCGTTTTGTATCAAAGGTTGCAGAAAATAATTTTTTACTCTTTGTAGTGCTACGAAAGGCAAGAAAATTCAATTAGAGTGAAGACTGACAGAGAGCATATGAGGGGTTAAAAGACCAGCTTCAAATGTTGCCAACGCTGAAATTTCCGGTATCTAGAGAAACATTGTACTTGTACTTAGAAATCTCACAAAATGCTGTCAGCTCTGTGTTAGTTCACTTGGAAGGGCAGAGACATGTTCCGATTTATTTCATCACAAGAAATCATGCAAAAGGAGGAAACATCTTACATACCTGTAGAAAAGTTAACCTTGGCTTTGGTCTATTTTCCTCGAACATTGAGAACATACTTTCATAGCCACAACATAGTAGTTTTAGGGTTTCCAATGAAGAATATCCTCTCTAAGCTGGAGTCTTCAGGCAGATTGGAAAAGTGGGCTCTGAAACTAGGTCAATTTGAAATACAGTTTCAACCTAGAATAGCAATCAAAGCTCAAGCGTTGGTAGAATTCATTGAAAAGATGTCAAGTGAGAGACACAGAGAGCGAGCATCCATTAGAGTTTCATAATTGACAAAGGTAAGACAAAATGGGAACATGTGGCTTGGACGTTGTTCATTGATGGCGCATCAACAAAGAAGGATATGGAGCATGACTGCTTTTAGTAGACTCAAATGGGAGCAAACACAGACACTCATTACGATCCAACTTCTTGCTTACCAACAATGAAGCAGAATACGAAGCTCTAATTTGTGGATTAGATCTCGTGGTCAGAATGAAAGTAAGAAGTGTTTGGGTATCCAATGATTCACTAATTGTAGTACAACAAGTGCGAGGTGACTATGAGGTACGAGAAGACCAGTTGATGAAATATTTAGTGAAAGTGTTACAGCTCATAGCCCAACTTGAATATTTTGACATAAAACACGTTCTGCGATGTGAAAACACACAGGTAGATGCATTAAGCAAGTTAGCGACTACATGATTTGATTCCCTTACATAGCAGAGGGAAGTTATCATGGAGGTTATCCTAGCCAGAAGCACCATATCAATGGTTGTGCTAATAATCCAAGAAGATGAGGTAAGTTAGATGACTCTGCTAATGGATTTCTTCGCAAAATGGACATTGCTAGAAGATAAGGTGGAGGCTAGAAAGTTTCAATTGTGTTCCACTAATTACGCCTATGAAGATGGTACATTATAAAAAAAGGATTCTTATCCCCATGGATAAAATGTGTAGGGCCAACAAAGGCGACTTCATGAAGGTTTATGTGGAACGTACTAGGGAGATAGAATGATAGATAGAAAAATAATCAGAGCAGGGTAGTACTAGCCAACTATGTTCAATAATGCACACAACTTTGTCCTCAAGTGTAGGAGTTGACAGATCAATGCTTCGCTGTCGCATAAGCCGCAATCAACTTTGACAGGAATCCATGGAGCCTGGCCATTTGACAAGTGGGGGATAGACTTAGTGGGACCATTCCCAAGAGGAGAAAGCAATGCTAAGTTCCTCATTGTAGTGGTCGATTACTTCACAAAGTGGATCGAAGCTAAGCCATTAGGACATGTCATAGCCGAAACCACTAGGAAATTTGTATGGCAAAACATTGTGTGCCACATACCATTTTCATGGATAAAATCACACAATTTGAAAGTGTGGTGTTCACTAACTGGTGTTTGAAGCCTGGGATTATTCAGAAGTTTACCTCTGTGGAACAACCTCAAGCTAATGGCTAAGTGGAAGTGACAAACAAGACCATAGTTCAGGGGATATAGAAGCGATTAGAAGGAAAGAAAACAAGATGGCTGGATGAGCTACCAAACACGTTATGGTCATATAGAACAACCACCCGACAACCAACGGGAAGATGCCATACGCTTTGGTGTATGGTTAAGAATCAGTAATATCCGTAGAAATTGGAAATTCAAGTCTCAGGATAAGCAATTATAAGGAGATGGACAATCCATATGTGTTAAAGCTGGAACTAGATGAACTAGGGGAGCAAAGAAACTTGGCAAATATCATAGAAGCCAAAAAAAAGGAAAGAGTGGCAAGAGCGTACAATCAGAAAGTGATGGAAGGAAATTTCAGATTGGTGATCTGGTGATGAGGAAAAACGATGCTAGCTTGGTTGAAGAGCAAGGAAAGCTATGCCCAAAGTGGGAAGGACCATAAAAAGTCTTGAAGGCTCACAAGTCCAACAACTATTAGTTAGAAAGAATGGATGACACAGAAGTCCTGAACACGGGGCATGTGACTAGCTTAAGGAATTTTTATGTCTAAAAGAATAGCGAACGACCACCTGTATAAAAACAAGGACATTATCCTTGTTTTCTTTTATTATCACTGTTCCATTGCAATATGATCGACATCATATAATGATATAAAAATCTGCTTTGCTGGACCATATTCGCAATCCTCATTCTATGCGATCAGGTTACTTGGAAAATTTAACAATGGGTAGTAGATCCCGCATATCGGCCATCGAACACAAGTTTTAGATCTTGCAAATCAAACACTTTGTAAGTTATGGATCACACACAAACATCAATGTCTGCAAGCTTAGATTTTACAGCTTTTCTAAGAAAATAAAATGCAAGCTATAGACCTTGCATAATTATAAGGGGTTGCAAGCTTTAGATCTTGCAACTCCGCATTACAAACAAAAGCAAGCTACAGATCTTGCACAAATACAATGGATTGCAAACTCTAGATTTTGAAACTCCACAATTCTAATGAATTCAAGCTATAGATCTTGCTCATAGGCAAACTAGCCTTTAAAACATAGCGATAAAAGCAAGCAATAGATCTTGGAACTTTGTAACATCGACAAAGTAAGCAATATGTTCAGCTACAAAGTAAATATTACCACAAAGCACAAGATTGCGGAAGATAGATCTTGATAGAAAAAAAATGGCAACGAAAAAGATAGGAAACAATCGTTATCAGTACAAGACGAGCCATAGACCCCAACACCAATAAAACATACATATGATCATATCATCTATAGAAACAAAGAAAACAAACTATCTATGCCTTGAAGAGCGTGATAGTTCAGACGAAGAGATACCATTGCAACGACGATTAGGTTCAGTCTCATAAGGAGGGCGCTCAATTTCATGAGAAGATCGTTCACCACCGTACGAACATTGCTGAGCTTGATGGTAACTTTCATCTGCCTCACGCTCCTCGCCAACTAAGTGATCATATTTTCATTGCACATGTAAGTATGCAAGATGGCGGGTCATACCTCTTCATCCTATATGATCAAGATGTTTGGAAAAATAAGCGTTAAAGTCAGTTATAAGACCAAACTCTTTGTGATCCAGTTGCATACTCATAACGTTAACCATTTCCTCGTACTGATCTATTCTCATTCTTAAATTATGAACTTCCTCTTCAAGACAACGAATATGAAATTGGATAGCGTCTGACAATCTAATTCTTTAACCGCCTCCACCAATAGTCAAATCACTATGGCTTGAGGTACGACGTGATGACGAAGGGGGAACTTGAAGTTGATTCTTGTAGTTAGCACAAGCTTGCTCCAACTGATGAACAAACGAATTAAGACAATTGCATTCAACACGAAAATCTTTGTTTTCTCCTCGTAGCTGTGTGTTTAAGGAAACTTTTTCATCAAACTTATTTTTCCAACCAACAGCAGAGGTCGAGAAGTGGTCGCATTCAGCCTGTTTCTTCTTAAGCATTTCTAGGAGTTCATCAATACGGGCACATTGCTTATCAATAATCAGAGTGTTCTAATGGGCTTTGCTAGTCTTGCTCGCAATACACTCCCTAGCCTCCATTTTCTTGGGAGGATCTTCGCAAGGTTCAGTTGCTGACGGTAAATAAGATTATTTTGTTCGCTCAGGATTCTGCGCAGAGCTCGCAAAGAATCTTGAGTTTCCTTCACGACCGTACCCCATTTCTTTTCAAGATCATCGATACCTAGAAACATATACTTCAAACGGATGCCCAAAAAAAGAGCCCATTCTTGAACATGAACAGGAAGGTTAAGTGATCAGATATATGCGCCAACAGACTCAAGATCGACTAAACCACAAACAATGTCCTTCCCAGGTGATTTAACATTGTATCCATTGGGAATAAGCTTGCTATAAGGGCAACTCGCGGACGAAGATGGAGGCACAGAAGGAAAAGGAAGTTGCCACCCAATACACGGGGTAAGTGATTCCATTTGTGTAAAAAGGTAAGAGGAAACGAACACAACACATTCTTCAGTGAATGATCGAGTATCACAAAGAAAACTAACTGGTTTAGAGGGAGGGTCATTACTTCCTATAAAATCAAAGCTTTTTAGAAATATACTATCAATCAAAATGTTGAAACCCTACACACGAGTAAGGATGATAAGAAAATGTGGGACAACAAGCATATCACCTCTTATAAATAAAGCCGTGCAAATAGTACATACAAACACTAAAACATTGTTGTAAGAGTACTACCCAACAACCCAATATATATGAATAAATAAAAAAAACTAACTTCGGGGGTTAGGGTTAGGCGGAATTGACCAGCGATTGCAGAGACATCTTGGTTAGGCCGCTAAGTGGAATCACCATTGCTGGCTTGAAGGAGAGGAGTTTCAGTACTTGCATTAGCCACATTAGCATCTGGATTAAGAGTCACAACATTAGCGCTGGGCTTAAATGGAAGTTCTTCATTATATTCCACCTCACACCTCTTTTAGCTCAGCCACTGAAAGGGAGACTAGGGGGACTAGAGAGATGTGGAAACAAAGAGTACAGATGCTCCCCGCTAGCGATCTTATCAATGAAGGCTTGATTCAGATCGGCTTTCTTACTTTCTAGGGTTTCAGTGCACTTCGCCAGACTAGGTACACTTTTGCAATCACATTGGGGTTACACCGCTGTACATTCTTCATGGCCTCGCAATGCTGGAAAATTCGAGTAGCTTTGGAGATATCTTCAAAAAACTTATAAAACGACTTTGTCTTGCATAGCCGATCCACCAGTACTTGGGAGGTATTAAGGGGAAGCAGGCCCATTGGTTCGGATCTCATCCAACTGAAAACAAAGCTTAAAAAGCTTCCACCCTCGCGAGTCTGGCACTCTCCTTAGCAGCGCTCGCCTCTTATTCGCAAGCTTTCACCTTTTCCTCAACAGCCTTCACTTTTTCCAGTAACAAACCCTTAGTTTCCACAGATTTTTATTTCTCCACTAAAGAATCATCAAGGAGAATGCTTGGACAATCGCTCGCTCACAATCTTCAGGCCCTCACCAACTATACAAGTAATCAACATAGGGAACGAAGTTATTCACTACGTTACAAACAGTATATTAATACATAAGAAAAGTTACTCAAGGAAATTTGTAGCTTTATCGTAACCAGTGTGTCGGGTAGTGAAAAGCTAAAAAAAATATCAGAAACTACCCCCTCAACCAGAAAGTCCTCAGTTTCCTCTGTAATTTGCAAACCAATTTGGTTACCACACCCCTTTTTAATAGGAGGAACAGAATGTCCTGAATGACCACTGCTTTGATCCCTATTATTTTTTTATCCTTCTGCGAGTTCAGGGCTCGACAATGGCTAGTTTGCCCTAGGGCCTATAATGATCGGCAGCGGAGGCATAACATTATTACCACCATCATGGTTGGTCTGAATGACAACCATATTTACTTCTTCATCATTGAAGATTGACAAATCAATGTCACCTTTTGTGAGATCCATATATTCCACAATGAGAAACAACATAGGTCAAAATGAACTCACGCAAGAAAGAAAAATAACGATACAACAAATTATAAAAAATAATACACAGTAAAATACAGTATGATATAGGCAAACAAGACACCTTTAGCATCAGAGTTAGCGTGGCAAAAATGTTGGATATGTATGTGAAACGTAGCCATGATCGACATCTTCTCAGTATAATGAGCACTCGAGTTAGGAAGCTTAGACTTAGAAACTTTGTAGTTCAATGAAGGTACATCAGACTCGGGAATTTGTTTGGCTTTGATAACAAAATATCTCCTACGACAATCACCAATGTTACTTGGGAAGCCACTCACAAGCTCAACCCTAGAAATCACAGGATATAGTGTAAATTCGTCAATAGTGTATTTCACTTTTCAAAGGTGGTAGAATTTGCAGAATAAGTCAATTGTCAAAGGTATGTTCTCATTTTCAAACACGCGAAGGAATCCCATTATAATTGCGATTCCCTTAGGATGAAATTGGGACAACGCAATTTTATATGAACAAAGCAATGCAACCATGTGTTCGGAAAGTGGAAAATAGAGGCCAAGGTTCAGATATGCTAGATAATAAGGCATATAGCTAGGAGGAGGGTTACGAACACACTCTGATTTGGAAGGAGAATGAAGTTTATAAGCAGACAGATAAGGAAAGAAATTCTTTAAGTCATTTACATAGGAAATGATCAAGTTACTGGGAATAGCAGGAGATTCGGCAACATGGTCGGAATCTGCATCGGAAGTAACATCCTCTACGGGGGACTTACCGAGGTTAGAAGAAGATATGGAGGTCCTAAAACGGGGAGGTAACAATCTTAGTCAAGATTAAATTCAATGGAAACAAATCTTGTGAAAAAAGGATTTACAGAAAACACACTGGAGAAGACAATTGGAAACGAATCACACAGACAACCAAAGTTAGAGAAAGTACTACAACCCGAAAAGTCACAGCATAGATATGAAAAAAAATCTGAACATCAAAACTTACTCTTAAAGGAGCTGAGGGTGGATTACGCGCAGAAAAGTTAGGGATATGCAGAGGAAGGGAAACCCTGGATAATGGAGAAGAGAAACTAAAATGAAAAGTGAAAAAAAGATGCTTGAATATAAACAATAAAAGGAACAATCGAGGAGGAAGGTGTAATGATGAGTATCTGACAAAAAGCAGACTACCTTTTTGCTTATATCAAGATGGCGGCGGGATACGAAAAGACAGAACAATGTTTAAGGGTCACATTAAAAGCTTCATTTTAAATTCCCCATTTAAGAGATAGAGCAATAACAAACGTCAGAGAATTGTGGGCTAGAATACCGAACAATGGGGAGCAAATCACGGACTTAAAAAACAAATCACCACAAATACAGACTTGTTATGAGGAGCTCAAAATTCAAAATTTCAAAAGTGACCAAAGACAAAGAGGCAACCAACAAGACTATATCACTTCGTAAGGATAACAAACATAGCTTTTCATCGTAAACATCTTGTACAAAACTGACATCAGTGCACACTCAAGCTACATACAACACCATCGCTTCATTTTTTAATAGTCTTCATGGCTAGGGGGGTTTATGGTGTATGTGTAGCCCAGTGATCAAAGGGATGGGAGTAGCTAGGCCCAGCCCAACATTATCCTATCCAGTGTCGGCCCAAAGCAAGGAGCGTTTAGACACGGGGAACATAGAGATCGCAGATCATGGCAGAGAACGTGAACTGCCAAAGAAGGGACATGCAACAAACTTAAAGACGACGACCGAGGAACATGGCAGGAGTGGCGTACCCACAATCTTGAGTTCCTAAGAATGAGGAACTACAAATGGAATTAGCCTATAAATACAACAAGCTCTGTAGAAGCTTGGGTAAGCACTTTTATACAGAGAAATTCCATTTCTTGAAGAGAGAACTGACTTGATCGTCGGAGGTGCTCTCCCGGAATCACTTCCGGGGCTGCATTTGCAGGTAAATGAATTTAAACAAGTGTACCAAGAAGAGGCTACCTAGACAGGCTACCATATCACCCATAGATGAAAGCCTAATCTAATTATAGAAACAACAATCATGCATAGTTGTCACTCCTAGACTCAACCTTAACATTGACCTTCGACCAAACCAATAAAAGGATAAAATCGTCCCTGGTTCATTTCCAAGCCTAGCGCTAAATCATGGCATAATCGCAATTAGTCTTAACCATAATCTAAATCATGCATAATTATGGCATCAGAACAAAAGTAACAATGATAATTAGAGCATAAATAGGAGAACCTTGGAATATTATAAATTGTTAACTAAACATGTTTAGTGAGAACTCCCCTGTGTTAATCTAGCCTAATCTATAATAACCCAGAACAAGGAATGGATTGAAGAAGTTGAACACGATGAATTAAAACAAAGAGAGTAAAAAGTACAAGTGAAAACCCAGAAGTCCTCCTCCTTTGTCCAATGGATAAGGGTTTCTTTTATAAGTGGGAAAATAGAGAGAGTGTGAGTGTGTGAGAGAGAAATCAACTTTCTTTAACCCTAGTCAACTTAATGGCACAGATTGTACCTAAGTGTCTGGCACATGTCGTGTAGATTTACATAGTCCATTCCCTGGGCCTTGGGTCTTTGGCTTGATGATCCATCCTAAGTACCAGCACTATGTAAATGTACACATTGTATTCCCTGGGCCATATTCCTCGAGTTTCTTGCACTTCTAAGTGCACGAGCCGTGTAGTTTTACATTGTTGGTTCCCCGAGACCGTTCCTTGAGCCTTTTGCTTTTTTTTAGAGTGGCACAATCTGTGCCATTTGCCTTTGTTTCTATCCTTTCTTCAAAACTTTATCCTTATCCTCTCATTCTTTTCTAACCAAAGCAACCTTCTACCATTGACAAGTGGCCTTCAATATACTACCACCCTTATGAATAACCTTTAATCTACTACCATTCTTGAAAATGACCTTGTCCAATGATTGTCTCTAATAAGCACACAAAACATGTATAATATGATCAATTAATAGAGGCAAAACATAGTAGACAATAAATGCTTACAAAATAGGCACATTAGGGTGAATAACCACACAAGGTGATTCTAACTCCCTATTTGGTAAAACACCTTATATTCTAGCTAACCACCAACAAAACATGATAAAAATGTGTATCAAATTTGTTAAGAAAATAGATAATCATTGTCTCTTCAGTAATGCTTTGATCTTTTATCTGCTAGAACTCTCATAGGTGCTGGTTCTTGAAGCAAATCCTTGTGGTTCTGCCATGATTCCTTTCTTTATTTTGTGAGGGGTTTTTTTCTAGATATGGTGTGCTACTTGTCGTTGTCTCTTTACCCTTTGGTGTGCTAAGGTCTGAAAGACCAAATTCCCATCCTTTATTGGGTGATTGGGGCAACTAGCAAGTAGCCTTTGGAATCTTTCCCAATATTCATGCAAAGTCTCATCGGACCGTTAGGAGATATTGGATAGTAGCTTCTTCAACCCAAACTTAGATGGCGGAAAGAACTTCTCGAATAAATTTCTCTTCATATCCATCCATGTTGTGATGCGCCTTGGAGGAAGATCATAAAGCCAATCTTTAGCTGCATCTTTCAATGAGAATGGGAAGGCCCTTAGATTATATTCTTCTCCTGATAAATGGAACTCGGATAAGTGCTTATTTGGTTCCTTGACATTCATACCGTCAAATGTAAGGATATAGAAAATTATTCCTGACTTGAGATTGCAATTCACGTTCATGGGTAGCGGTGATGCAAAGTGGTTGACTCTCCAAATTGGGAGTCATCAACTCTCTCAAAGTGCGAGTAGCTTCAACCATGATATTCACCCCTACTACTGAGGCGGTTGCAGAACTTCTGCGTTTGTTCTCGGTCTCCTACAGATAGATAAAAGGTTGGGTGTGTAGTGTAACAATCCTGAGTTATTGGCACAAGTACGTACCATAAAAAACAATGTATACCGTCAAGAAACAAGAAACAGAACCAAGTGATAGAAAAAACATAAACAACAAATAGTTCAAGTAACTAAAACTAGAAAACTTTAAATACAAACTATTCTACAAGCTAACTACGATAGATATAAAATATGCACACTCTAAGTCCCCAACAACGATGCCAAATTTAGACATGCACCCCAGCATCGTTGAAAGCCGAGGCGCAATGAGTCAAAGATAATATTTATATGTTGTTGCCCTAATTACTCTTAACTAATAAATAGTATCTAGTAGCAAGTCGAGTGTCATTCTCAGAGACTACAGGGTTCAAATGATAGTTTTACATAGTAGCACACACGAGTTTCACCAAGTGTTCGTTTTCGTCACAAAAAAAGGGGGGGATGGTGTGACTTGTATGAGAAATGATCTAACAACTACAAGCATGCAAATATAAATAAAAATTAAAATATGATGCTAAGGAGCCTTGAGGACATTTGTGTCACTTGTTTAATATGAGGATTTGATCCTAGATTCCTATTCACATAATTCCTAGTCTATGCCTTATCACACGATGTGGAGAGGTTGATTCACCGAGAACTCCCACTATGACTAATGTCCCGGTTCTGCCCCCTTCTCAAACTATCACCGCCTCCAAATATAGCCATGAGGTGCGCACACATGATCAGCCTCACAACCCTTAATCCTAAGGTTAATATTCACACTCCTAGTGCAAAGTGAATTAAACATGGGAGTAGCTTGAATCTTTGGGACCTCCATCGTGAACACCCACTCTCAGCCCATCTTGTGCCACTTAGACCGTTAGTGTCTCATTAATTACCCCCTAAGAGTTTATTCGACCTAGTTTTCCATATACCTCGGGACATGACCTTCGTGATTTCCTATATCTAATCCAACATGTTTTAAATTTCCAAGCCAATCGTCTGTAACTCATGTATCATCTGTAGACTAACCAAATTCAGTATCCAAGCCTAGTATAATCAAAGAACCAACAACCATGCAAAGTTGTCACTCCTAATCACGACCTTCACATTGACCTTTGACCAAACCTAACAAAAAGATGAAATATTTCCGGGTTCATTCCCCGAGCGTAGTGCTAAATCATGCAATAATCTAAATTAGTTGTACATCCTAAAATTAATCATGCATAATCATTAGCATTAAACACAAGTAATAAATAATAAACACATAAATAAGATGAATACAAGAATATCACAAATTACTAATTAAGCATGATTTAGCAAATGCTCCCAGGTATTAATCTACTCTAATCACTGTGAAAAGTCCACAATAAATCATCTTTTGAGAACCCTCTCTTGTACAAATGAAGTTTTATTAAGTTCTTGTCACTAGTGTTGTTCCCATTTTTGCATTCCCGACATGAGTATAAGATTCCCTTCTCACAAACAAAGACATACTTAAGAAACTCATCGACAAAATAAACGAATTCCTCCCCCAAACCACTAACATTGATGTACAAGTATTTTTGCCTCTATATAGCACGACCCTCACTGGAACTTGTGGATATGCAAATGTTACCACAAGAGTACTTTTATGCTAGAACTCATTGCAATACATACAGATAAAATCGTTCGAATCAATACTAAATGAAAATCATATACCTTACAATATCACAATCACAAACATGACATTAAATATATCAACAATTCGACCAAAACACTAATTCCATGCATTTCATACAATAGACATACAAATTCTCATGAACCTACCACGAAATTCAATGTATCACCAAACAATATTAACCACAATCTATCATTGCCGCAAATGTTAATCAAACTAATGTTATCTTCTATGGTCTTTATTGAAGTGAAATCAATACCTTCTTCTGGAAAAAAAAGACATTAATGAACCCAAACTACAGAACCCCCAAGGTTTTACCCACCAAAAAAAAAGTTTGTGGATGAGCATATATTTAATACAAATCTAGCACCGATTCATTGTGATATATATTAACCGGTGCTACCCATTATTTTGAACAAATAGCACCAATACATTATACAAATTTACTGTCATTTTCCTAAAATCGGTGCTGAGAATCATCATTTTCACTTATACCCTCACCGGTTGTATGAGACTATTCTTCTGCTAATGGGTGCTTAATATCGCTAGACAATCTGCTTATACACTGATTTTCATTTGAGTGGGTCTCCTGACAGGTGGCCTGTCCATAAGCTTATGGACAGATCACTTATTTCTTACCTTATACACTGCATTTCTTAAATTGCATACAAAATTTAAAAATTTTGAAAATAATTTTTATATCATATATTTTTATATTTTCACATTCAAATACATATTATTACTGGTTTTAACTTATAAAATGCAATATTTAAATTTTATAAAAAATTACAATATTTAAGTCAAAAGCTCCTCAGGACTGTCTTTAATCTTATGAAAATGCCGCATTTCCTGAGACTTTCCATTTTCATTTTTCCGTTAATAAATGCAGATTTAACACCAATTTCCCCTACTCGGTGCTAAAGAAATGGTAATTATGAGAATCTTTTCCAGTAGTGTACCCCTTCCGTTTTCTATCGAATGTTTCAGGAATGGCTACACAAGAAAGATTCTAATTAATGGTGATCCTGGCATAAGGTTGTACGTACTTTCTCCTCCATCAGTCCATGGAATCGTGGTGGGGTTATCCCATTCGGTACAACGATGAATTCTGGCCACTGCATTCTTTCCACCAATTATTTCCAGCTCCTCCTGCATCCTTACAAAAAGATCTCTTATTACTTCGTACAGCAATTGGAGAATAAATAACTAGCGCCACCCTGCCATAACCTCATTAGATTCCAGAAAATCAATTGTCATGGGCTAAGTGAACCCATTGCATTCGTTTTGTCTCAGCCGCTGGTTTCTTAAAAGGAGAAAAACCACTTTCAATGGTGCATGTCCAGAGAGGACTAGTACGTGACTTGTTGAATGGTTATTTTACTCTCTCGTAAAATATAATTGGGTGATTGTTGCCACGTAAAATATAATTGGGTGATTGTTGCCCTGCCCCCCCCCCCCCCCCCCCCCCCCCCAATTTTAAAAATCAATCATTCCGAGATTCTGGAAAAAAAGCTCAATAGCGATTATCATGAGTGGAATCGACATCCAACATAACTAACATCTAGCAATAACTAACACATTCCAATGATATCTAAATTACATGTCAACCAGATTGATCGTCTGTACTATTACACATCAGAGATTCAATAAAAAAAATTGTAACATCGCTCTCGGGGATATTAACTTGCTTCCCGCGATAATCATGACCATTTGGCAGAGAGGAGCGTACGTATCACGCATCAATATCACTGCGCCAAACATGGATCTTCTACAATTATAACACCACTTGATCCAACCTAGCAACTGTCACGGGTCGCCTGCTAAGGGTGCTAACCGTGCAGCCTAACCGTACTACCTTGTCACGATTACCGCTTAGTTCTCACGTGCGTCACACTCAGCTCGGTTGCAGATAGCACACCGAGCCTTTGGAGGAATGGGGACGAGTGTGCAGCGGAAAATATACACACGAGTTTAGAATAGGAGCATGACTCACACACACAAGCCAAATATGCAATACAAAGCCCAACATTGGGGAGCAAAAGCTCGTAATTCAGTGTATTGCAGAAAAGGTAACCGGGTGTGGGTAATGTTGTCCAAACTGTAAACACCTTGAAAAACACATATCTGACGTCCAAATTAATGGAAGCCCAAAATAAAACCACAGGAAAAATTACAAACACACGATCCGAACAAGAAGACCGAGGAAATTAAATCTACGTGAACAACTAAATCGAGTTATCATTAAGAATACAACGATCTAATCGATTAGGTCGAAAAACAAAACTAATTTGTAGGGATAAATCTCACACTTATACAATAAGAAAAATATGAATTAAAATAAATAATCGTTCTCCATCTCTTTTAATGAGAAGATGACGAAAAATTGAAGAAGGATTAGGGCATGAGAGGCTGTGGCGGCAAGAGGGTTTGCGGCAATAATATCATGATTATAATTTAGTGTATAGAAGACCCTATATAGGACAACTATAAGAAATAAAAGACTAACAAGAAAATATAATTAAACTGATCACATATGCGAAATAATTCTAATTTAAGCATATTTACCTAGAGTCCGTCTCTTGAAAGACGGTCTTTCCATAAGTTATGGAAAGACCAAGGTTTAAAGTGTAAATTAGAAGAAATTAAGATAAAATTTTCGGGTTGCATGAACCGGGTTATAAATTTTATAACTACTAGATGTTTCATACTAAAACTTTAATATTGCAACTTAGACCTTTTACCTTTTATTATTCTAATTAAACCCCGTCTTTCCATAAGTCTATGGAAAGACCGTCTTTCCTAAGACTTTGCCATTTACCTAAATTTAGGGGAAATAGAATATTAAAAAATTTAATTAGAATATTTATAAGAATAGGTCTTCTGACAGACGGTCTGTCTATAAAATTATGGACAAACGACTTATTTTTTACCTTATACATTGTATTTTTTAAATTATATACTAAATTTAGAAATTCTGAATTTTTTAATATTATATATTTTTATATTTTCACATTCAAATACATATTATTACTTATTTTAACCTTTAAAATACAATATTCAATTTTTTAAAAAAAATTACAACACTTCATGTAAAATCCATTGTGGACTGTCCATAAACATATGGAAAGACCACCTTTCATGAGACTTTCTCAATTTATAAAATATCCTTAATACTTCTCCTCAAGTTGGAGCGCATAAATCCAAAACACCCAACTTGCAAAGTAGTAATTGAAACTAATGATGACTAAGCATTTTGGTAAAGATATCTACTGGTTGACTTGAGGTGCCGATATGATGAGTGACAACCATACTATACTGAACAAGATTTCTAACAAAATGACAATCAATTTCTATATGGTTTGTACGCTCATGAAAGAAAGGATAATCAACAATGTGTATAGCAGCTTCACTTTCACAAAATAAGATCATAGGAGAAGAATGGCCAACACCAGGCGAACAAAGAAGAGATTTAAGCCAAATTAAATTGCAAAAAACCACATCCATAACACAATATTCAGCTTCTGTCGAGAAGCGAGAAACCGTATGCTACTTCTTAGTCATCCAAGGCACAGGAGACTCACTAAGCATCACAAAATATCCAGACAATAAACGTCGAGTAATAGGACATGTTGCCCCGTTACAATCACAATAAGCAGTTAAGTGCAAAGAACTCTTAGCAGAAAGAAAACGTCACTGACTTGGATGATGCTTCAAGTTATAAAGAACATGCAATGGTACATGCCAATGTGCCAAACGTGTCTCTTCCATAATTTGTGCAAGAGTGTGAACCATATAACTTAACTCAAGTCAAGTGATAGTGAGATAAATCCGTCTCCCAATCAGACGACGATAGCGCGATGGATCTTGAAACCGTGGACTAGCTGCGCGCATAAGGTCATGCCTTTGTTCCATCAGAAATTCAGTTGGCTTAGCCGCTAATAAACCAGTATTAGACAAAATGTGAAGAACATATTTCCGTTGAGAAAGAAACATCCCATCCGGACTACGAGCAATCTCAATTCCTAAAAATAATTAAGAGGACCAAGATCCTTCATATTAAAGCAGGAACTCAAGTATGTCTTAAGTTCATTCATAAGAGTAGGCGATGCACCAACAATGATAAAATCATCAACGTAAACCAAACATGTAATTCCTAAGAATTGCGAGCAAAAGAGTATAAAGAATAATCTGCCTTACTCAGTTTAAAGCCAAATAATGCAGGAGCCTCAGCCAGTTTCGCAAACCAATTGGAAAGAGGTTGACGAAGACTATAAAAAGATTTATGAAACTTGCAAAGAAAACAAGGATCAGATACCTGATAACTCGATGAGGGACTCCTCAAGGTCGCCATGAAGAAAAGCATTATGAACATCCACTTAATGAATTCCCTAGCCTTTAATTATCACAACAACAAGAAATATACAAACATAACTCAATTTAGCAACAGGAGCAAATTTTTTGGTAAAGTCAGTCCCTTCAATCTAACGATTACCCAAAATAACAAGACAAACTTTAAAGTGCTCAATAGATCCACCAAAGTTGTATTTAGTATGAAAGACCCACTTACAGCCCTTAGAAGACTTGTTAGGTGGGAGAGAAGAAATAACCAAGTATGGTTACATTCAAGCGCATCAACTTCCTCCATAAGTGCTACTTACCAACTTCAACACAAGAAGAACAATATGTACAATAAGTCACAACACTGAAAAATCTACAATACAATGCTGAAAACTTATCAAAGGAAACATAATTAGAAATGGGATAAGTAATACCTGAGAATAGTGACAAAGGCAGATAAGGTGAAGCAGTGGTGAGAAGATGGAAGATGCTGAGCGAACATAGTCTTCAAAATGAGTAGGCAGTCGATGAACATGGAAAATCTGTCGAGCAGGACTAGGCTCAAGTCCCAACTCAAGTTCATAAACCATCTCGTTGGAGGTAACTAGAGCCAGCAACTCGACATCAAAGGAGGTCGAGCTTGAGAGCTTGACATGAGGCACGCCATACATGTTGGCGACGAGTGGGCGGTGACCTATTAGGAAGTGGCTAGTGGCATTGAGCGGTGATCGACGAGGTAGGAGTGGATAGTGCAGTGGTGTTGGAGGTGTCAACGACAACCAGTACCGCAATCAGAAGATCGGCGGAGACGACGATTTCAATGGTGATGTCTGGCGGTGTAAAAAATGCACCGTCTAATTGTTTAAAAAAAACAAGTTCAATTTGGAGCTTGAGATCCAAATTAAAAACTTGAGAATAAGAAAACTAATCTTCATAAAAGACAACATCATGACTATCAAATAAGGTCAGAGAGTCGTGATTATAAACACACCATGCCTTCTTTCCTACAGAGCAACCCTATATAAACACAATGACGACTCCATGATGGAAATTTACCACAATGACGAGACACTTAAGAAGCAAAGCATTGACATCCAAGAACCCAGAGAAGTGCAAAAATTAGTACTCGTCCGTGCAACAATTGGTTAAGATTCTTTCCATCCAACAAAGGCGTGGGAGTACGATTAATCAAGTAGGATGCAATCAAGACACATTCTCCCCAAAAATCAAATCATAGATGAGCTTGAAAGTGAAGAGCAATAGCAACATTGAGAAGATGACAATGCTTACATTCAACACGACATTATGCAGAGGCATATCAACAGAAGAAGTATAAAATAAAATTTATGTTTTAGCAAAGTAAGACCATAGTGGTATAAATTTCATGCCATTATCCGCTCAAACTCTGCAGATGTGGCGCTGAAACTGTCTCAAAATGAAAGCACAATTATCCTTGAATCTGGTAGCAACTTTTGATCTTGTCGAAACTAAATGAACCCAATCGACAAGAGATTATTCATCAACTATGGTTAAAGAAAAACAAAACTCTACTAGTGGAGGGGGAATTATAAGGTCACCAAACATCACATTGAACCAATACAAAAGGACGAGTAGTTTAAGTTAAACTTAACGGAAAACTATTTCTATATTGTTTTGCTCGAGAAAGATGGAGTAGGGAGCAATGGTATTAAAATCTAAATGACTATCTTTAATAAAAGAAACAAAACACAACACCAAAGTGGAAGGATGACAAAATTTCGGATGCCAAAGACTAGCAGACATCTTGTAAAATTCTTCAAACGTGCACAACCAAAGTGGAGGATCTGGAGACAGCAAAGACTATTTGTGCACGAATCAGAGAGGAAAATTCTTCAAACATGCACAACCAATAAACCCCACCCAACTGTTCACACGAATCATTTTCCTTGAGCTGACATCTTGTAATATGCATATATATACATATATATATATATATATATATATTCGGTAAACATAGCTAGAAAATTATGAATAACAAGTAGCTTAACACAAGATAATAAGTTGCAACGCAATTCAGGGAGAAGAAAAACATGAGCCAGAAAAATATTTCCAAGACATAAAGTACCTTGGTAAACAACAGCAGATATGGTTCCATCAGGAAGAATAACATCATCAGATTCCATAGGGATAATGTTATGAAGAAGTTCCTCGTCACCAATCATATGATCAGAAACACCATAATCAATGATCAAAGGTAAAGAAGACTTACCTGACTTATTGTCAGTGGTATTTAATTCAGAAATCATATTCAAAATTGAATTCCATTGGGCAAACAATAAATTGGCTCTCACAACCAAAAAATCAAGGGAAATCAATAAAGAACCCCAAGAAGCAGCAGCGGAAGAAGTATTGTCGGTTTCAATTCGGTCGAGAGTGGTATTGGTCTGGTTTCCGGGCAGCTACTGCTGATCCGGGCGAAGAGTTTCAGCCCATTCACAATAATTATCACCTTTCAGAATAACCAGAGAAGTTATCAGAGTCGGGTTATCTAAATATTGAAGAAAAACAGAGGTGTAGGTAATGATACAAGAGCGTTGAAGAGGGCTGAGCTTCTTGGTGGTGTCGGTTAATGCTCAGAGATAGTCAGTGGAAGAGTGGAGATTCGCAGTGGCAAGATCAGTGCGGCGATGACATTCCCGCACTAATGTGGGCACCCCCCTCATATAGTACAGGGGCCTATTGCACTGGTATTTTGGCCCTAAGCCGACCGGTGCCTAAGTAGGGCGGTGCTGAAACATGGTTACTATGGCACCTGTTTCTAAATCCAGTGCACACACTTCTATAAACCAACACCGGTGACATTTCTATTAGCACCAATTTTCAATATCGGTGCTAGGATTCATTTAGAGGTGCGTGTCCCGCATAACAAGCATCAGTAGTGTCAAACCACTGCTTAATAATGTTTAACAGCACCGCTTCTACAACATCGATGCTTGTCTTAAGCAAATGTGTGCCCATATTTTCAGCACCGGTTCAAATATAGAAACAATGCTAACTATTACAAGTATTTTAATTTCCAACACCGGCATGTACTTAGGGAAACTGGTGCAGTTTTTGTTTATGATGTGAAATTTCTAGCCCCGGTGTGGATTTTGACCGGTGCTAGTTTGGTTTTTATTTTGCAATCCCCAATTTAATTTTTCCTGACCCAACCAGAGCGAAACTCGGGCAATGAAGAATAAAGGATTACACACCAGCCAACAACAATCCACAAACAAGAATAAACATTTGAATGGAGTAAAGAATGAATGAAAAACTAAATATGACTGTGAAGAAACATAATCCATCAACAAAAAAATTCAACAAAAAACAGTACATGAATTCTAGTTTCTACACTTGAAGAAACTCGTCAATGTCCACCGAAGTCATGCAATCTTTGGAATACGTGTCCACCCAAACCTAACGCCATCTCTTTACTACAGATAACATCTCCTTCTCATTGTATGCTCCTTGTTTAGGGGTTCACAGCTGTTGCGTCGAAACAAGAAAATGAGTTAATACATGAAAGTATCTAGTAAGTAAGAAGAACAAATGGTTAATTTGAAATATGTCGACAAACTTGTAGAATATCTATAGAGGTGGTCTTAAGCACAAACTCTTCCATGAAGAAGAGGACTTAGTATCTACATTCCCAACCACTGAATTGTACTTGGTACTCCAACGAAAATATAACGTTAAACGTAATTGTATGACTTACAAATAAAAAATGGTGGATACGAAGAGACTCTTGGATTGTATGACTTACATAAATGTTTGTGATATTCCATGTGTAGTCCGGAGGCGGTTCCATCTTCAACTCCTGCCTTTGATATTCGTATGCAATCCTGGTAATGTTGAACTTATAAATGTTAGTGAAATCATACTTTAAGTTGTTCGAATTAACACCGATGAAATGAATGTACGTACCTACCAATGATTTTGTTTTCATTAATGTTTTTTTTGGATTGATTCCTCCAGTCATCGAGTCAAGGGTAAAAACTTCCTCCGTACTAGGACATATGAGTATTAAGTACCAATGATCGCCGCTTCCAAAAGAATGTATTTCATGAATGAAAATTCCAGTCGCCTATAAAAATGTGAAATATTATAAAGTGCCACTTACATTTTAATATATGGCACCACATAAACTTGGGCTTCAGCAGCGAGCATGGTTTTGAGAATGGCAGCAGCACAACCTTCAACTTTTGCCTCCTTTATTTCCATGGAGTATCCTCCCGTACATGACAGTACAAATTGAATGTGGCCATTGTTTGTTTCAAATATTTGATCCCAAAGGTGCTTTGACAAATAAAATTAGTTAATATTTGAAACATATAAGTGTCCAAATTCATTAAGAATTTGTGAACAAGTAAAAATCTCACCCCATCCAGATATCTATCATTGCATTCGATAGCTAAGCCATTCCTCTTAGGTTGCCAAGCTTGTTCCCGAACTCCACCAAGCATTCCGTAATTAATCCTAATTTAGGGGGGCTGCAAAAACACAATGGTCGGAACTCCAGAAACAAAGCCACAAACCCCGACAATTGCATGCTCTTAAGAAGCTCATTGCAACATTTGATGCACTTCCCTATGTAGGGATATGCATTGAATTGGTGCTTGTTGACAATCTAAAATTACGTAATTACAACAAAATTAGGCAACTTCATAATGAACGATATAAAGTACGAGTGACTTTTGTTAGCGAGAAATACCTGCTTGAGAGGTCTCTCATGTAATAATTGCTGCTCCGGGGGAAGGGATGAGTTGGTTGATCCAAAATGTTTAGGGGTGGATACCAATGCCGGAAATGTAATCAGTCTCAACGATTATTAAAAAAAAGTTAATGTAAAAGATGTTGCTATATTACTATATTTTATTACCTCGTTGTCGCTCACATTCAAATAGTAAAACTCATCCGTCCGTGGTTTTCCCTCCTCATTGTCCTCTATCTGAGTGTCCACCCCAAACATGACTAGAGTCATCGGCCAGTGTATCACACTCCCTAAAGCGTCTCTCACGCCACTGAGTTGGTGGTTGGCAGACGGCAACCCAGCTTTTGGATGGTAGACTGGCTCGGTCACCCAAATGTGAGCTAACAGGCCATGTAATTGCTCGGGGTGCTTTGATTTTTGGAGCCAAGCTTGTGAAACCTTTATCCTCTGTCCCTGAATGCCCTTGATGTACAAGGTGACCAACTAACTATCTTGTTATAAATATTGAGAGTTTTATTAGTTCTTGAAATAGTTTGCTAGAAATTAAATAGGAAAAATTCAAATGCTATGAACTTTTTTGGTGTAAGGCATTCTAGCCTCCTTATCTGCTTCTCCCTCGCTGGGGGATCTTGGCCCAAGTTGCTAAGACCGGTGGATATACCTCCAAACATTGCATTCTCAATGAAACTCTTTGGGTCAGCTAGGTCCTTTGGAATATTTACTCTCCAAGCTGCAGCTATACTCTTGACAAATTTCTCGAGATACGAGACCATCGCCTTCAAAATCGGCTGATCAACGAAGGGTTTCTTGGCAAGCTTCTTCTGGGATGAGGAGATACTGCCGCATTTGCTTCATGATATGCCAAGGATAGGAACAGCTGCCGAAAGTCGAGATTGGGTACCTCTATACCGTCTAGGGTGATCCTTTTTCCTGGTCGCTCTTATCAAGACGTCCTCCCTCGGACCCAGCACTAGAGTTTCCTTTTATTTTTCCTCTTTCATCCTCATATATGGTTCATTTTTTCGTGTTAGTATTGAAAATTATAGTTGACCTGAAATAGAAAAATTACGCAATCATATACTTACAATGTTGTTTGCCATGGCCTTTACCATGTGTGTAATCCTTTCTTTTTCCCCTATTCGATTCCAAGTACACATGGATCTGTCTGGTTTGAATTCCTTTGCCTTGGTTTCCTCCTCCATCTTCTCCTACGTGTATCCCAGGTCCCATAGCCTCTTCCTCTCTTTCTCTTTCATCTGCTCCACAAACTTTTCTTTTGTTGCCTGGTTCCCCCTGTCGTCCGATGTGGTGGACATACTTTTTTTCCCTTGAGTTCTTGCTTTCTTTTTTCCCCTTTTTTCTACAAATTAAATAAATTAATTAGTAATTAACAACTCAGTATATGTGGAAAAAGAGTATTGATGTATTTTTTATCTATATAATGTAAGAACTGTACTTACTAGCATATCCTCAGTTCTTCTATGTTTCTCGAATTTCTTTCACTCCTCCTCATCCATCCACTTATATATTTCCCAGGGCTTATACTTAGGAACTTTGTTATCTGGGGGAAGCTAGATGTACTTTTTTTCTACATTGCTCTTCCAATTACGGTGTGCATCGCCAGCCTTAATCGCCATAGTCCTTCTCAAACTCTTCAGTTGTTCTTCAGTCAGCTCGGTTTCAAACTTAAGACTTGTCTGTAATGGAAGATTACACAGAATCAAATATCAAGCACATGAGGACAATGTATGATTATTGAAAAGTAGGCCTTGATGAACTAAGTATTTTAAAATTCATCATTACCGTTATGTCCTTCCACCGTTTCCTCTTTAACATCCTTTGGCACGTTAGGCTAGTGTATCCACGTACCAAATCTGGCGCGCCTTCTAAAAGCATAGTTGTAATATGCAGTTCAGGCGCTCCAATTCCTTGAACAAACCAACATACCACCAACCTTCTTGAATGCGACGGGGACACGGTTCTTTTCCCCGGCTAACACAACTAATTGGCACATGGCCATCCCGCATTCCCAACACTAGTTGCCTATCTCAAAATTTTCAAACGCCTTCCCATTACCCCGCCTACCTTTGCAAGGTCATCATTCTTTGGATTGCGATGGGGCTTATCCTCGTTGTTACCCATTGGTTCTTTTGGAACTTCCTCTTCAGGAACTTCTTCAGGAACTTCTTCAGGAACTTCCTCCTCGAGAGCACTCGTTGGATCCGCTCCATCTTCCTCAAATTGTATTTTGAGGGGAACCATGGGTATAACCTCCTCTCTCTCTCGCCTTCGGAGGTAATTTGTTTCTTCTCCAACGTGTTTTTTTTTGGGTGGAGGGCCATCCCTCTTTCTCTTTCCGACTGTCTTTTTGTTTTAGGAGGCATTTACAAATAAAAATATCAGCCGAATAGATAAGGAACTACAAATATAACAACCTCACACAATGAACTGTATTACAAACATATCAACATAACAATCACCACAACATCACATTTTAACATAACATCACACTAACAACATACCAACATCACTATAACAAAAACACTTGAACATCACATGGACAACAACATCATACTCAAACATCGCACATTAAACAACCCAATAGAAGTTAATATTGAAAAAGATTCATTGAAACTTTTTATCATACACATGGAGTGTGATACTAATTTGACTTAAAGTGATGAAAGTTATTGTTTGGACTGAACAAAAATTGATAGAATCATGACATACCTTAACTTATTCAGGCCGGAAACCTAGAAAGAGAACTTTGTCGGCGTTGAGTGGGAAAATGGAGAATCATGTCTATGTGAATGCTAAATGGTGTTTTCTAGGGTTCCTAAATGCTTGATGTTTGAGTAATAAGGTGTTAAATGGTGTATGTTAGCAGAATGAAAGGTGCAGAACGTGGGGATTGTGGGGAAAGCAATCGGAGAAGGTGAATGACGAAGAAAATGGGGCTGTTATGTGAGGAAGACGATCAATCCCCTTTTATTTAAGCATTTTAAGCACTGGTACCACACCCGATATACCGGTTTTGTTTTAAAATAACTGGTGCCTATTTTTTCAAAGGCAGTGGCGTAAGGATGCGTTTGTATTTCATTTCTACAACACGAGAGTAAGGACATAAAAAATGTTTCTAAGTACACAACACAGTTTAAAATCAATGTCATAATTGAAAAAAGCAGTTGCATAAGGCTGGCTTGTATTTTTTATTCCCAAATCCGAGTGCATGAGAAGAATTTTTTTTCTAAGTGCAGAGCAGCGGTATACAAACTGGTGCTCTAATAAAAAACCCGATGCCATGACTCATTTAAAGCAGCTGCGTATGGCTGCTTAATCCCGACAATGATTCAATTATCATAACCATTTTATTTTACTAGGGCCTTCTTTTCACAAACCGGTGCATATTTAAAAATTTTGGGGCAGAAATAATTTTGGCCCAAAATATCAAAAACTTTGAATTTTCTGCTAGAAATAAATCTAAAATTTTAAAATTTTGATTCATTTAAAAAAATGGGCACCTGTTCTATTCCATGTTATACCGATGTTGTGTTAATTCTCTACTATTACCCTGTAGTTAATATAAGTACCTAATTAGGGGGAAAATGTTCTTTATTTTTTTTAAATGCAATAAGATTAAGATATATTCAATTAACCATTCAATAGATCCTGTGTATCGATATTGTGGCTGATGGAAACTCAGAAACACTCCTATCAAATTTTTGTTAAAATATCACTGTTGCCCAAAACAAAGTTACACTAGTCTTTCTCGTACCCTATTTACTTCAAATAATGTATTCTCGGGTTAGTGTACTGTTTTCAAAATAATTTCATGTTATCATAAAATTTGGTAAAGCGCTAGCACATGTTTTAAAGTATCCTACTCCAGATAACTTAAAAGTTGGGAAGTCCAAACGGGAAGGTATACTTGTGACTTTTTCCACCCAAATATTAATCATTTTTTAACCCGAACTTAGGATTGACATTAGGGTGTCATAATGTAGGATTCCATCCGATCGGATTTGTGTTTGAAGTTTTTACTTTTTGCACTTACTTCCCTCCAAGAATCTTGGAAATGTCAAAATTCAAAATTTCCGATTCAAAAATTAAATTGAGTAGTGTATGATCATAACTCTATGATTAGAACTCGAATGTGTGAATGGAACATCCTCGTAAGTGAACATAGATTAGTAGTGCACATTTTTAGAAATTGCAGTGTTGCCCAAAATACAGTATGACCTTGACAATTCACATGAAAAACTTGATTCTTGTTAGTCTAGCATAAATAAATGAATTGAACATAATTTAATTTTTTATAGCATTACTTACAAAGCGCTATTGCATGTTGTAGGCTAAGTTCGGTAAAATTGGTTTGGAATTTCCAATGGATGTTCTTTTTTTTTGTAATGTTATATAATTTTGTATAATAATAAATAATTTTTAAAAGAGAACTCACTTTGTTGCTTTACAGAGTTTGAGATGATGGATTGATGGACAATAAATCGTAGCACCGACACAAAATTTAACACTGGTGCTGAGGAAAAAGGCAGCTGCTTTGGATTAATTTTTCAGGCCTTTTTTCAAACCAAAGAGCAAAAGCATCAAAACGTTTATGAGTACGTGGCACCAGTTATGAAACCGGTGTTGAAACAAGCAACACTGGTGCCTTTTTATTGATAGGTAGCTGCTTGAGGCTGCCTTGAATTTTTTTTCACCTCTATTTTCGAATCCAATAGCAAAACTGGAATAAAGATTCTAAGTAGCACCAGTTACGAAACCAGTGCTGAAACATGCAATACCGGTGCCTTTTCACCGATAGGCAGCAGCCTGAGACTACGTTGTAATTGTTTTTCACATTTTTTCCATCCCGAGAGCTAAGGGGCAAAAAAGGTTTCTAAGTACACAGCAGCGGTTATACAACCGGTGCCGAGACAAGCAAATCTGGTTCCTTTTCAACGTTAGGCAGCTGCCTAAGGCTGCCTTGTATTTTTTTCACATATTTTTTCCAATCCGAGAGCTAAGGGGAAAAAAGTTTCTAAGCACATAGCAACGGTCTTTTGACCGGTGCTATTTGGATAAAATTCTATGCTGAAACATGAAACAAAGTACATACTCTGTTTTTTAGCGTCGGTTTGATGACTATTAACCGGTGCTGATTGGTTTTTAAATAGTACCAGCGAACCTCTACAACGAAGTGAAAAACATAAACGAGCAACAATACACTACAAACAATGTAAACCCAAATTCATATATTAATATCATTGTGCAGAGTACATAGAACACTAGCGATTACACAAAAGTATAATGATAATTACATTTATGGTCATTAGATGCACCTACCTTTTCCTTTTCAACAAAACATCACCCCCCCAGAATTTGACCGCTCTCTTCAACCCGCAATCTATTTCCATGTGATCGTCTTCCTACTAAAGCTCCACTTACATCCTCCAAACTTGGAAATACAGATGGGAATTCTGAACTTTATCCTTGGATGGGCCAATCAGTCTTCTTATCGAAGTAGAACTTCTTCCCATGTAGGACGACATGCCAGTTCTTGTTGCTAGGATCCCGGACATAAAAAAAATTGTTGTGTCTGGGTAGCTATGTTGAACTTGTCATACTTGAACCCAACTCGGTCAAGGTCCACCAATGTGAAATCCATGGGTTTCTCTGTACTAACCTCTTTTCCATTATCAACCCACCGGAACTTGAAAACCACAACTTTGAATTCAACATAGTCCAACTTCCAAATTTTCTCAATCACCCCGTAAAAGGCCATCAGTGCAACGATAGGATTTTTATCTTTCTTTCTAGACTACCACATCGATTCAGATCCAATGTAAACTTCATGGTTTTGCATCGTGCTCTTGCTATCCTTATCACCCATTGAAAAAGTAAAACCATTAATATTATACCCTAGGAACCTCTTAAATGTGCAGTTTGGCTTTTGAGCTAAGGCACAAACTTTACTAGGCATATCTTCCACATTGCAATGATTATAAAGCCAATTAACGAATGTGGAAGAATGTTGTAGCTGTATTTTATTCGAAGGCCAGTCTGGGTAGAGTGCTTGTAAATACGACATGTGCTTTTGAACATAGATTGAATTCTCGCCACTGTTCCTTAAAACGTAAAGGTGAACTGTAATCAACTCAGCATAGAAGTGAGTATTAAGTGAACCTTTAGAATGTGCAACCCTATTCTTCCTACCAATGTTCGCTTGCTCTGGTAATCTAACCAACTTCTTACCAACTACGTTCAAGGTACAGTACTCAATAATCTTCTTGGTGACGTACCTTTGCACAATGCTTGCATCTGGTCGGCTACGATTGTGAACATAACCTTTGAAACACCCATGTGCCGCTCAAAAGGGTGCATCCAATGCATACCCACCGAACCAAATAGTCAAATTTCCTTAACCAAATGAATGAGTAGATAAACCATGGTGTTAAAGAAGGGCGGAGGAAAGTACTAATTCAACTGATAAAACACTAAACCCCCTCCCTCCCGCTCCAACACATCATGCGTCCACCTTCTTATATTCTTCCGAAAAATGGAGTTGAAGAAGAAACATAGTCACATAACGCTAAATTGCACATCCTCCTCCATAACACCATGAATGACATGGAACAACAATTGTTGTATGAAAACGTGACAATCATGCGATTTCAAGGCATTCATATGCAAATAATCATTCACAAATCAACTACCATTTGAAGAATATACGGATGGTACCTTCATCCCTTAGATACACTCACAAATTGATCTCCTCTTATCCACTAAAAGATTGTACGGAGCAAGAGGGAGGTATGTTTGCTTCCCTCTCACCTTCGGTGAAAAATCCGATCGAATTCCAAGCTCCATCAAATCCTTTCGTGCATTCAAATCTTTCATCTTCCTTGGAATGTTAAGTAAGGTACCAATCAAACTCTCACACACATTGTTCTCAATGTGCATCACATCTAGACAGTGCCGAACCTCCAAATGCTCCCAGTAAGGTAGATCGAAGAAAACTGACCACTTCTTCCAAGGTCTATCAGGCGTTGTACCTACCTTCTTCATCTACTTCCCAAAGACAACATTCAATTTCTTCACCTTGTTGTGTATGACAACTCCCTTCAATGGACTTGGCGCCTTCCTCACCTCCTTCCCGCAATCAAATGAAATGCGTCATCATGCAACTTTTGCTTTATTGGGAGGAATTTTTGGTGACCCAAATACACATTCTTGCGACCATTTATCAACCGTTGGTAATCTGTGGACTCTTCACACATCGGACATGCCTTGTGCCCCTTCACCACATACTCCAAAAGGTTTCCGTATGTGGGGAAATCATTTATGGTACAGAAAAGCATTGCCTTTAAATTGAACTCCAATCCCCTAAAACCATCAAACACATCAACGTCGTCAGACCATAGAACCTTCAAATCTTATATCAAAGGTGCGAGATACGTATTGATGTCGCTTCTGGGCTGTTTCGGCTCAGAAATCAACAAAGGCATCAACACATATTTCCTCTTCAAACACAAATACAGTGGAAGGGTTGTATATAGCCAGCATTACCAGCCATGAACTGTGCAGGGATCACAAGTTGAAAAACAAATTCATTCCATCGGTACACAAAACCATCCGCAAGTTCCTTGGCTTACTTGCCAAATCCGGATACCTCTTATTAATTCTCTTCCATTGATCAACATCAGCAGGATGACGAATGACATCATACTGAACAGAACCTCATTCAATGTACCACATCATGTTCTTTGTATCATTGGAATTCTTAAACAACCTCTTCAACCTTGGAATAATTGAAAGATACCACATGCATTTTGCGGGAATGCATTTCCTTAACTTTACCACAACATCTCCATCGACAACTGCATTTCTCCTTTTCTTGTAGCGTGACACGTGACATATTGGGCATGCCACCTCCTTCAGTAAGTCAACCATGTACAAAACACAGTTGTTGGGACAAGCATGCATTTTTTCATACTCCAATCCCATTGGACGTAGTATCATTTTCACTTCATATAGGTTGTCCGGTATCCAGTTACTGGTGGGAAGCTTCTCATTAAGGAACTTCAGCAACTTTTTCATGCTAGTGTCGCTCCATGAACCAATGCCTTTCAAATAAAACAATTCCATCAAACATGATATCATCGTATCCCTCTTGTTGAAACCGGGATACAACGACCCGTCCTTCTCACCTAAGAAATTTGACAAAGCCTCGGGCCTCCCCCTAAATTCATCGACAACCTCCTCACATATGTCATCAAAATTTAAGTTTCCAAAACACTCTCCTCCACTACCTACAACCACCTCCGGTGGTGGTTTCTCACCATGAAAAATTCAAACCAAATAATCTTTTTCAAACCCTCTCCTAACCAAGTGAATTTTCATCACGATTCTATCACCACTACGGTAACGATTCTTGCAATCATGACAAGGGCATAACACTCGCTTCTCACAACCAAAAGCGTGCTCTAAAAAATCCTCCACAAAATCAACATATCCTTTGCTCAACCAACTAACGTTCCAATACACATTCTTACGCCTCTCCATTGAACGTTCCATCTCTACAAATTCATGAAAGTAGGACTATTATAGTTCCACAAAATGACCAAGGTTACACAAGATTCTAAACATTCAAATTCCATTTGGCAAAGATTATGTACAACATTCAAAACTACACCAACATTATCACATTCCTAAGCAAGGTATTAATCACATCAACAAATCTAGAAAACAATCAAATTTCTTCCATGAATGGAAGCATCATGAACATGATCAAACACACAGTATATATATATATATATGTGCATACAAACCACATTTAACATATTAGATCATTAAGAATATGGCAAGCAATATAAAACCTACATATGTGGATCTTCAATGGAGCATTAAATGTCAGAACCCTCCCACAATCACCATAAATGGCATTCTCTTCCAAAAAAGACACTTTTTTTACTTGCCATTGAATAGTGATAGGTGAGCATTAAATGATGTTCTGGCACTGGTTTGATGGCTACTTGCCGATGCTAGAAAATTTCTGTCCAAATATTTACCCACCAAATTGACCACTTATGTATTAACAACACCGGTTAGGGTGGTTTTTTGAAAACCGGTGGTAGTATTGTCAACAATACCTTCCACTATTCATATAGGTCCCATATTTCAGGCACCAGTGTACTCCATTCAGGTGCTAATTATCACCAAAGGCACCGGTAGGTAGTTTTGAATCAGTGCTATTGTTTTTCCTCCGCTTTTTTCCACACAAAAACACTATTTTGCATATGGGAAAAATTTCCTGCATTAGCACGTTTTATAAGGTTACCGGTGCTAATTAGTAAATATGGAACCAATTTTGGGCATCGTTCCAATTTTTCGGTGCTGTTCCACTACTTTAGCACCAGTTTCGTAGAATTTGGTCATAAAACCAATGTCTTTCATAATGCCAGCACCGGCTTTAAGTTCCCCTAGGCTAGGTACCGGTCTCTTTGTACATGTTTTTCAACTGTGCTGGCGGCTCGGGCAGCGGCGATGATGTCCTACGCAGCTTGGAGATCGAGGTCAGTCAACTCTGGATTGAAGGCGCCAGGCTGCTCGGTTACATCTTTCAATGTTGGAAAATCACCATCGACCATTGGTCAGGGGTAGAGGAAGCGAAGACGTTTTATGGTATTTTAGGTTTTATTGTTTTTCATGATTTTAACTCTGATACCATGTAAAATATAATTAGATAATTATATTCAGCATACAAGAAATCAAAGACTAAAGGAAAATGTAACTAAACTAATCACATATAGAAAATGATTATGATCTAAGCGTATTTATCCAAATCTAATAGAAAACAATATTATAAAATCTAATAAAATATATACAAAATATTCTCAAAACTCTGCTGCCATCAATTCTGTAGGATATTAATTTCTTTTGTTCGAAACAAAAAAAATGCTCAGCTTTGTAAGGAATGCCACAAGACTGAAAGAACCATGCATGTGATACATACGTGATGGGGAGAGTGGTTACTCCCTCCGGTCTCTAATAATGGCCTTCTTTAACTGCAAATTCTTTTATGATATATTTGGCCATCGTTAAAGTTTGTTGTATACAATAACGAACATCATGTGAGATGTCTTTGAATTCTCCGTAACATGTAGTTTCTGTAAACTAAAATTTTATAGTCCATTATTGTAAACAAATTAAGTTATCGTCAATCAAATATATCTTGAAAAAATGTTATAAAAAAGGGGGACATTATTAGAGGACCATAGGGTATATAATGGCCTCCCCAATTTTTATTTTCATGTACTCCTATTCCAGCTGAATTTGCACCCTCGCCATTATCACGTTGTTCATGAAACATGTTTGACCGTTAATATGTTTACCTACGTATAATAACGGAAAATAAAAAGATGATATTAAGAAACTAATTGTTACAATGAATTGAACAATATCATATACAATAATATTGTTGCTCATATATCTATTTAAATATGTGGTCAAAATTTGATAGAGAATATTGTCAAAAAAGTAATAGTGCAAATTCAACTGGGACGGAGGAAGTACTTCTGTTTAAAAAGAAGAAGAAGATATCAATAGTTAGTTGACCTTCTATGTAAAACTATAATAATAATAATAATAATAATAATAATAATAATCCCTCGTCGCCGCTCTACATTCTAATTATTAATGTCAAGATTGATCAATTTTAATTATAATTTTTTATAAATATATAATTTGGTCTCATTTCATGTAGCACAACAAAAGAATATTATGAAATTAAATTCATTTAAGTGAAGTAAGTCAATGGTTAAGGATACACTACTAGAAACAACATTTTTCACTTCGATTATTTGGGGTTTTTTTACGATGAATTTTAGGCCCAGAAGAATTGAGTTAAAGAGAGTAGCAGCAAAAATTGAGGTACAGGGTTCGAGTGGAGAGAATTCGAGTGGTGAGGGGTCGACTGGTGAGCATTCGAGTGGTGAGAGTTCGAGTGATGAGGGTCGAATGGAGATAGTTCCAATGATTAGGGGTCGAGTGGTGAGCGTTCATGTGGTGAGGGTCAAGGGGAGAGAGTTCGAGTGGTGAGAGTTTGAGTGGTGCGGGTCGAGCGGTAAGAGTTGAGTGGTGAGGGCCGAATAGAGGATTCGAGTGGAAAAGATTCGAGTGGCACTGATTCGAGTGGTCAGGGTTCGAGTAGAGGTTAGAGTGGAGAGGTTTGAGTCGAGTCAGATGGTTGATGTTCGAAGGGTGGATGGTTTGAGTGGTGGCAAGACAGATGGTTGATAGGTCAAAGGGTGATGCCTCGAGGGGGATGGTTGATCTTTCCAGGACCTCTAGGGTTAATGAATTGATGGAGAGGTTCAAGTGGTACTGGGTTCGAGTGAAGAAGTTCGAGTTGTAATAGGTTTGAGTGAAGAGGTTTGAGTGGTAATGTGCTCGAGTGGAGAGGTTTAAGTGGTGAGGGGTCGAGTAGTGAGCATTTGAGTGGTTAGAGTTCGAGTGGTGACGGTCGAGTGGAGACGGTCGAGTGGAGAGGGTTCGAGTAGCGAATTCGAGTGGTACAAGGTTCGAGAGGAGAGGTTTGAGTGGTGGCGAGGCAAGTTTTTGATGGGTCGAGGTGTGATATCTCGAGAGAGATGGTTGATGGTTCCAGGGCCTCGAGGGTTAATGAATCGAGGAATGATGCCTCTAATAAACACCCCTTGAGGGGCGGTATACCCTCGATGACTGGTATACTCTAGAGGGGTGGATGTGTAACCTCTCGAGGGATTATATACCCTTGAGGGCTGGTACACCTATCTCTCGACAAGCATTGTGTACCCTCGAGAGTATACTTTCCATATCACTGGAGAGAGTACACCTTCCACCCCTCAAGGGTACGCTATCTACACCTCGAGAGAGGTGTACCAGCCCTCGAGAGTATACCCGCCCTCGAGAGGTTACACATCCACCCCTCTAGAGCACACCAGCCCTCGAGAAAGAGTATACCACAGAGCATTAAACCATACACATTAGCTCTTGAACCATTAAAAATTTGAGGCGAATACCCCTAGAACCATCCACACCTCGAACATCAACTATCCACTCCTAGAACTATCATCCCTCGAACCATCAGTTCTCGAACATCCACCATAACACAACTCGAACCATCCACCTTTTAAATCATCAACCATCCTCTTTGAGGGCTCCGTACCACTTGAAACATCCACCCCTTCAACATCAACCATCTTCCTCGAGGGGTGTTTGTTCGAGAAATCATTCCTCGATTCATTAATCCTTGAGGCCCTGGAACCATCAACCATATCCCTCGAGGTATCACACCTCGACCCATAAAAAATCTGCCTCGCCACCACTCGAGTCCTCTATTCGAACCCTCTCCACTCGAACGTCACCATTCGAACACTCACTACTCGACCCCTCACCACTTGAACCTCTCCACTCGAAAACATTACCATTCGAACCTTTTCACTCGAACCTATTATAACTAAAACTTCTCCACTCGAAACTCTCCATAAATTCATTAACCCCCGAGGTCCTCAAAACATCAACCATCCCCCTCGAGGCATTACCCCTTGAGTAGAGGATGTTCGAGGGTTCCAGTGGAAAGGCTCCAACTATAAGGTTAGAGTGGAGAGGGTCTGAGTGGAGAAGTTTGAGTGGTGAGGGTTCGAGTGGTGAGGGTTCGAGTGGTGACGGCTCGAGTGGTGAGGGTACCATCCACCACTGGAGAGAGTACTATCCACCACCAGAGAGAATATCATGCATCCCTCAAGAAGTTTGTCAATCACCCTTCGAGGCTACACCATCTACCTCTCAAGAGGGTAAACCATCCACCACTGGAGAGAGTACACCTTCCAACGCTCGACGGTATGATAGATATATGTCTCCAGAGAGGTGGACCAGCCCTTGAGAGGTTTGAGTGGAGAAGTTTGAATTATAATTGGTTCGAGTGAAGAGGTTCGAGTGGTACTGTGTTTGAGTGGAGAGGTTCAAGTGGTGAGGGGTCGAGTAGTAAGCGTTCGAGTGGTGATGTTCGAGTGGAGAGGGTTCGAATAGAGGATTTGAGTGGTACAAGGTTTGAGAGGAGAGGTTCGAGTTATGGCGAGGCATATTTTTGATGGGCAAGGTGTGATACCTCGAGGGAGATGGTTGATTGTTCTAGGGCCTCTAGTATTAATAAATCGAGGAATGATGCCTCAAATAAACACTCCTCGAGGCAGATGGTTGATGTTGAAGGGGTGGATGTTTTGAGTGGTGGGGAGCCCTCGAAGTGGATGGTTGATAATTCTAAAGGTGGATGGTTCGAGTTATGGCATCTTGGATGTTTGAGAATTGATGGTTCGAGGGTTTATAGTTCTAGGAATGGATAGTTGATGTTTGAGGCGTGGATGGTTCGAGAGCTAATTTAGATGGTTCAACGCTCTGTGGTATACTCTCTCGAGGGGTGGTATACCCTCGAGGGCTGGTGTACTCTAGAGGGGTGGATGTGTAACCTCTCAAGGGGTGGTATACCCTCAAAGGTTGGTACACCTCTCTCGAGATGTACATAGCGTATCCTCGAGGAGTGGAAGGTGTACTCTCTCCAGTGATATGAAAGGTGTACTCTTGAGGGTACTCTATGTTTGTCTCGAGAGAGGTGTACCTGCCCTCGAAGGTATACCATCCCTCGAGAGGTTACACATCCACCCCTCGAGAGAGTATACCACTGAGAGCATTGAACCATCCACATTAGCTCTCGAACCATTACCCATTCAATGCATATACCCCTCGAACCATCCATGCCTCGAATATAAACTATCCACTACTAAAACTATCACCCCTCGAGCTATCACCCCTCGAACCATCCACCTTTCGAATCATCAACTATCCACTTTGAGGGCTCCTACCACTAGAAACATCCACCCCTTAAACATCAACCATCTGTCTCGAGGGGTGTTTATTCAAGGCATCATTCCTCGATTCATTAACCCTCGAGGCCCTGTAACCATCAACCATCTCCCTCAAGGTATTACACCTCGACCCATCAAAAATCCGCCTCGCCACCACTCGGACTTCTCCTCTTGAACCTTGTACCACTCGAATCTCTCCACTAGAATCCTCTATTCAAACCCTCTCCACACGACCGTCACCACTCGAACTCTCACCACTCGAATGCTCACTACTCGACCCCTCACCACTTGAACCTCTCAACTCGAACATAGTACCACTTGAACCTTTTCACTAGAACCTATTACAACTCAAACTTCTCCACTCATACCCAATAACACTCGAACCTCTCCATTAATTCATTAACCCTCAAGGTCCTGGAAACATCAACCATCCCTCTTGAGGCATCACTCATTGACCCATCAATCATCTGCCTCGCCACCACTCAAACCATCCACCCTTCAAACATCAACCATCTGACTCGACTTAGACCTCTCCACTCTAACCTCTACTCGAACCATGACTACTTAAATCCGTACCACTCAAATATTTTCCACTTGAATCCTCTATTCGAACCCTCTCCACTCGAATCTCACCACTTAAATGCTCACCACTCGACCCCTCACCACTCGAACTCTCTTCCCTTGACCCTCACCACTTGAACTCTCACCATTTGAACGCTCACCACTCGAATCCTCATCATTCAAACTCTTTCCATTCGACCCTCACCACTTGAACTCTCACCACTCAAATTCTCACCACTCGACCCCTCACCACTCGAACTCTCTCCACTCGAACTCTCTCCACTCAAACCCTGTACCGCTCGAACATATTATCACTCAAACCTTCACCGCTCGAACACTCTCTACTCGAACCTCTTCACTTGAACCTCTCTACTTGAAACCTCTCCACTAAAACTCTCTCCACTCGAACTCTCTCCACTCAAACCTCTTTACTCATACCACTCCGCTCGAACCTCACCACTGGAACCTCTCCGCTCAAACCTCTCCACTCGAACTTCTCCACTCGAACTTCTCCACTCAAACCCAGTATCACTCGAACCTCTACTCAGACCCACTCTACTTGAACCCTCTCCACTCGAACGAACCTCTCCACTCAAACCCTCTCCACTCAAACTCCTATTACGCCTCACTACTACTTTTTTTATTTAATTTTAATTTTTAATTAATTAACGACTAAGCGATTTCATAACCCGTTGTTGACAGCCCGCGCTTTGCGCGGGCTGGAGACCCCTAGTTTCATCTAAAATGAGGCATTTATAGAGAAGTAATACTAAACCTCATTGTTTTTTACTTCATAGTATAATCCGTCTAGACCAAGGCCACATGTAAACTATACCGACATGGGGAGCGAAATGTAAACTAAACCTCGTTATTTGAACATGTAAACTATACCTACATCAATAATTGGGTCAAAAATAACAATTGGCCCACAAAATTGAAAAACAATATCAATCAGCCCATTGTATAAATTAAATAATCATTTATCCATAAGTGCATGAAAAAGAACATTTAGAAATTGTATAAAGCATTTACAATTTTTATATAATTTATAAATACATATACACCCTCTGTCCCAGAATAATTGACCCACTTTCTATTTTCTTCCATCCCACATAAAATGGCACATTTTAATTCTTACCCAAAATGGTAAAGAATATGTTGTAAAATTCTTACAATACCCTCTTTAATTTAAACAACTTTTTGTCTGGGGCCACCGTTTCCTCAAAATATCCTTACTTTTTCACAGTCATTCTCTGTCACATCAGGTTGCATAAAATACCAAACCAAAAGTGTATGTGCCAATTAATTCGGGATGGAGGGAGTATATAGGAGGTCTTTGGTTGACTATTGACCTTTAAAAGTCTAACCTTAATTATAAGTCCTTATATGCACATAAGAACAGTATATGTTTGACCATTGACTTCAATAATCAAACCAAAGTTATAACCGCCTTATACATACATATTTGGTGGTATATGGTTGACCATTGACCTTTACATTTTAAAGTCAAACTCTAGCTATAAGTCCTTATATACATATATGACCGGCCATAAGGTTGACCACTGACCTTTCATAATTAAAACCTAGTTATAAGTCAATTATATGTACATATATGTCATGTATGTGGCTGACCACTAACCTCTAGAACTCAAACCCTAGTTATAAGTTCTAATATGCACATTTGGCTGGTCGATGGTTGACCGTACACCTTTTATAGTTATATCCTAGTTACTACTCATTATACGTACACGTGTGAATTGTATATGGTGGAATGCTAACCTTTCATAGTAAAACCCTAGTTATAAGTCAATTATATGTACATATATGGTTGGTCTATGGTTAACCGTTGACCTTTCAAAGTCAAACCCTAGTTATAAGTCCTTATATACATATACCCATAGACCTTTTATATACATACCCTAGTTATAAGTCCTTATGGGTACATGTATGACTGGTATATGGTTGAGCATTGACCTTTTAAAGTCAAATTCTAAGTCCTTATAAACACATGCGACCGGTATATGTTTGACCGCTGACCTTTGCTATTCAAACCCTAGTTGTAAGTCAATCATATGCACATATATGGTTGGTCTATGGCTAACCACTGACCTATGACCTTTTAAAGCCAAATCATAGTTACAAGTTTGTATATACGCATATGACCGCTTATGGTTGACCATGGACCTTTTATAGTCAAACCCTAGTTATAAGTCCTAATATGTGTTCATATATGGATGTTCTATGGTTGACCGCTAACCTATGGAAGTCAAACCCTGGTTATAAGTCCTAATATACACATATGGCCAGTCTACATTTGACGGGTTTACCTGTTCAAGGAAAACCCATCTTTATAAGTCCTTATATACACACATGACCGGTGTATGATTGACCACTGACCATTTAAATTCAATATATATATATATATCTTCTCTATGGTTTACTTTTGCCCTGCTAAAGTCAAACCATAGCTTTTAACTATCGGACATCTGCATTCTACTTGTAACCAAAGAAAGAGACCGACATTAGCTTCATGTAGGTTTTTATTCAGTATCAGTAAGTACAAAGAATCGACGTTGCCTACATGTTGGCCAAAGTTATCATGAAGAAGTCGCATGTCGTCAACATCGTTTGTTATACAACGAGCCAATGTCGGCTGCATCTTGGCTCTAGGTTTGTTTGATTAATTACTTCTAAATGATATTAGCTCCATTTAGCTTCCTATTCTGCTATGAATGAGTACAAATCATCAACGTTACCTACATGTCGGTCAATGCCATTATGAAGCAATTGATATGTTGTAGATATTTTTATTCAACATTGAGTTCACGTCGACTGCATCACAGATTCAGGTCGATGTCTTCAATTACCCATCAACAATATCGCCTATCTGTCGCTCCACTATTGCTTGTTTGTATGAAATTGGACCGAGGAAAATACGGTGAATTCTTCAAGAAAAAAGTGGATTACTCGGCTAGATAGTGCACTTTGGGCATATAAAACCCCAAAAGGTATGTCACTATATCGACTACTTTGGGGAAGGCTTTCCACCTCTCAGCTGAGCAAGAGAATAAAGCACATTGGGCCTTTAAAAGCCTAAATATGAAATTGGATGAAACCAGAATCCATAAGAAACAACAACTTCAAGAGCTTGAAGAAATCCAGCATGATTCATATGAAAATACAACAATCTACAAGGAAAAGGCTAAAGCATGGCATGACAAGAGAATCGTGAAGAAAGGTTTTGAGATAGGCCAAATGGCCCTTCTTTTCCAATCACGAATTTTCCTTTTTCTGGGTAAGTTGCGCTCGAGGTGGATAGGTCCATATGTGGTGAGGAAAGTCTTACCCCAAGTTGTGGTGGAAGTAGAAAGTGGGGAGGATGTTTATACCGTAAAGGTCATTGGACACCAGTTGAAACCCTACCTTATGAATGAAGTTTTGGAGTTATTCGAGGAAGTTCTAGACCTCAAGGACCTAGTTTGTGAATGAATCTTTTTAAGAGAATAAAGTGTGAGGATGACAATAAACACACCAATCGGTTGTTTTCTTTGAATTTTATCCTTTCATTTGTTTTGTTTTTACTATATTAGTGTTCGTGGAACACTATTACGCTTGGTTTTATTATTGTTTTGTAGGGAGGGTTTGTCTTAGATCTTATAGTCATGTTACTAGGCGTAGTTTTGGTGTTCACTATTTTTCGTTCCAAGTACTCTCATATCACATCCCCTTACCATTTGTTCTTAAATATCAAAATGCATTATGAACAATGCAAGTTTTAAGTGTTGGGGAGGTGAATTAGATGATGTTACTTATGATGTTTTGTTTCTTTTTTTATGTAATGAATAGCTCTCTTTTAAGCATTCTATGCCTTAGAGTTTTTTTTTTAAAAAAATTATAAAGTAAAAAAATAAACCTGCCCGAGTCGAAAACCCGAAGGGAAACTTGGGCAAAATTGGGTGGCTCATAAAGGTCAAAAACCCAAAAGGGCGACCTATGCAAAAATGAGAGGCCTAAAAGTGTGGAAAAGGTGAGGTGAGAGTTTTGATAGGCCATAGTAATTAGGATGAAATCCCGAGAGGTCTTTTCGGAAAATGAGAGAAAACAAATTTTTTTATGCATTTCTCTTGTTTTTGCCTTATTGTGGTTCTTTGGGGTACAGTAGGCTTGTCATTTACATTTTGTTTTTGGATATTTTTACCTCATTCTTATAATTAGCATGGTTTGATGTTTTAGGATTCCTTAGGTCGGGATGTAAGAGTTTTTGAAACCTTTGTGTTTTGGATTAGGGTAGTCCTAGGAATAAAGTGTTTGTTGTTCTTTTGAAAACATTGATCAAGTATAACCTCAAAGCTTTGATTCTTCTAACTTAAGGACGAGTAAAGGTCAAAGTGTGGGGTATTTAATGAGACTGTAATTCCAAGTTTTCTTAATACAATTAGCACTACTTTTGTATGCTTTTGTTGGTGGTTAGTTAGGTTTTGTAAGTGTTTTGCACAATTGGGGGGGGGGGGGGTTAAAACCACTTAGGTTGGTTATTTTTGTTAACTCATCTATGTTGTGAAGCATCTGAAATCTAACATATTTTTGCTTCATGATTTGGTTTGTTTATATTTGTTTTGTGACCTTATTGAAGATCATCATCAGAGAAGGCCATTCGCAAGAAAAGTAGTAGATAGAAGGCTAATCGGAAGATTGGTATTAGAAATGAAGGCAATTGGATTGAATGGTAGAAGATTGAAGTGTTCGGGGGAAGAAAAAGCAAGAAGTGTTTATAGGGCATGTATCCTGCCAACTGGCACAGACCATTCAAATCAGTTTTCCCTAAAGTTGAAGTCCAGAGATTGGATCGTGTAATTTTACATAGTCCGTGTAAATCAGCAAGATCCAAGTCCCATGGAACAGACCGTGCAATTTTGCAAGGTCTGTGCTGCTTATTATTGCTCGCAACATGGTCCTTGTGAGGGGGCCGTGTAATATTACACAATTTGTTCCCAAACAATTGGCATGGTCCATGCCAGTCTATTTACTAAGTTTTTGACCATCGGGTAAAAGTTTTCTCTTTCATTCCACTATATAAAGAAAAAATTTCCATTTGAAAAAACAAAAAAGAGAAGGTGTCACTAGTAGAGAGCCTCCCATTGTCCATTGTATACTAAAGGCGTTATATAGGACTATTTAAGGCACTTTCATTGTGCCTTCTCTGGCCCTGCCTTCCATTTTCCATCAAAAGAAGTCAGTGTTAAGAACTTCCTTTAAAGACGCTGGTAAAACCGCCTTTAATAGGATCCAAAATAGTTTCCAACCTCGGAAACTGTTTCTTACCTTCCAGAAAAATAGCTGCCAGAAACCAATTGGTATTTTCGGCAGCGAATAAAACCCAGGATGCAGTCTCAACATCAATATAACACAACAGAATATAGAAATAGAGAACAGAACAGAATACAACAATAGAAAACATCAACAGAACAAAGAAACAAAGCAACGAATAATTTTGTTGGAGCTCGACTCGAAATCCAGCAATGGAAAAATCCAGCAAGCGTCAGTATTAGAATCTAGCAAAATCCAGCGAGTGTTGGTGGAGTAATCCAGTGAGCATCAGCGAAATCCACCGATAGTGGTGGAGCTTGACTCGGTGGCAGACTCAATCCAGCGATGGTGGAGCTCGACTCGGCCGGCTGTGGTGGAGGCCATGGAGGGGGAGAGAGAAGAGAGGCGACTGAGCTGTGGTGAAGGTGCTGGAGTAGGAGAGAGAAAAGAGGCATCGGTGGTGGAGCTCGATCTGGCACAGTGGTAGAACGTTGGAGCGGCCGGGGAGAGAGAGAGAGAGAGAACGAGGCGAACGGGCTGGAGGGAGAGAGAAGAGGGAAAAGCTTTGGTTGGAGATGAGAGGAAAGAGACAATCGAAGAAGAAAGTGATGAAGTCGATCGGCTGAAAACCCTAAGGGAGAAAATAAAATAAGAGTAAAATGATGTATTGCGCTTGGACAAAGCTCCTTAAAGGCGGTTCTAGAAAATGAAAATGTGACCTAGGAGAGCATTTCCAAAAATCGGAAATATTATTTCCAAACTCGAAAATGCATCCGGACCACAATTAAAATCGGTTCTAAAGGCGAAACTGCCTTTAATCAATTGCCATCAAAGATGGTTTTCAAAAACCGCCTTCCATTGCAATTTAACCGCCTTCAAATAGGAAGGTGGGGTATGAATCCAAGATTCTGAGTTCAAAAAATTCAATAGAAGGTGGTTTAAGGCGAATTTTTGAAAAACGCTTTCCATTGCCGCATTTAGTAGAAAGCTCTCTACTAGTGCGGATTTTAACTTATTCCTCACACATTTTCCTCTCTTCCTTCACTAAATTTCTAGCATTTATGTCGTTTGAACCCAATTTTTTTATGGATTTTGTTATATTAGAACAATTTATTAACTTGGTAACATTTGTAAATATATTTGACCATTGACTTGGGAGATTCTTAGATTCATTTATCCTATGCTCTTATTGTCGTTTCTTGGTTTTAATGACTATGATTATGCATGCTTGATGTTAGATTTTAGAACTAATTGATCCCCTTTCATGATTTATCACTAGGCTCGGGAATAAACCTGGAACTATTTTGTCTTGTTGTCAGGCTCAGTCAAAGGTTAATGTAAAGGTCGTTCTTAAGAGTGATAACTATGAATGATTTTTAATTGTTTGATTGATTAGGCTAGATGACTTAATTGAATTAGGATATAAACGATATGGTAGCAACCCGACTATATACAGTCGAGTATATTATTAATTCTGCTGGGAGCGTAGTCTAATTCTGAAAGTCGTATTTTGTGTTTGTGGTAAACTAGATAGGATAAAATTCTAGGGGGCAATCAATAAGATACTAATGTTCTAAGTGGCATGGGATGGGTTTAGAGCGGGTCTTCAAGAAGGTCCTGGTGAGTCATGCTACTACCGTGTTTAATTTGATGTGCGTTGGAGTAGACTTATTAAGCACTGTAGTGGGGGCTAGAGGGGGATAGTGATCGCGCTCCTCTGGCTATAACGAGCGGATGTGAGAATTTGATCAGGGGGCATAACTGGAATACTAGTCATCATGGGGGTTCTCGGTGAATCAACCTCTCCACGTTATGTTGTAAGGCATAGGATAACTAAATTGTAATTATGTGAATAGGAATCGAGGATCGATTCTAGATGTCAAATACGTGATGAAGATGCCCTCAATGCAAGTTATATTATCTTTACATCATTATCTACAAATACCCGTTATTTTCTCTATTCACATCACATACATTTGGTGACGCTTATGTGTGAATTGTGTGATTTGTGGACGACACCCAATCTTACCACTGGCAAGAGGTGGAATTTGGATTTCCACTCTACTGTTGAGAGGGGAACAACTGATGTTGGGAGAAGGTTATCTATTTCCACACAGATGATCAGAACAAGACTTTGACCTATAGGAATATTTCCCACCATTATGATGAGGTCTAGGGTTATGAAATAGAGTCTGCTAGTTTCCTCCTTGATGAGTTTTGGTTGGAAATCACTAAGAGGGTTCGGGAGAAAAAAAAGTAAAAGAGCTCTGATATCTTTCACCTGGCATTGAGGTATATATCCCAACCTCGATAACCATTTTCTGCCATGGAGAGGCTACTTAGTGTAGCCTTCTGCTATGGTCATTGGTTAGTGGCACGAGTTGCCCCAATTGTGTGTCAATGTTTGCTGATCCGTGTTGTAAGGCATTGACAAGGAGCACTTGGCGTATTTCTATGTGAGGCATGATCACCATCCTATGTTAGGGATGATATGCTGTGCAGACATGATTGATCGGGTTGGTGCTAATTCCATCAGCTACACAGACACCCCTGGAGAACATTTTAATGGAAAATTTCTAGAACTATGGCTACAGTAGCTCACAACGGCTTCAAATGTGGAGAACGCATTTGGCAAATGCGTTCTCCCACCTGCAGAATTTTTTTTATACTTTTCTTGATGATGCTATTGCCTAATGCGTCCTCTGTTATTTATAATTTTTTTCATTATGATTTCTCAATTTCTGCTATCTTGAAGTCCACACTGCCATGCTACCACGTGGCGAGGACGAATTCAGTGAATGCATCCTCCAATCTTTGTTAAAATGCCCAGAAGACTTCTCCATTCTCGTTTTTTGATCTTCTTCTCCCTTTCCTTCCTGAAGACTTCACCGTCATTCCGCCATTTCATCGCCGCTTCTCCGCCATTCCGTGCCCTTCTCCGGCTCCTTCCCACTCCCCGTTCATGTTCGAGATAAATTTTTGAATTCACGTTCCCGACTTCTCCACCATTCTGTGTTCTTCTCCGCCTCTTTTCGGTATTGTCCTCGCGGGTTCTAATCCAGTTAACCTCGCCGCCGCCGCAAACCAGGTTGGTTGATTTTCTTAGCTCTCCAATTTTCTATTTTCTGTTGTTTTTGGTTTTTTTTTGCTGATATTGATACTGTTTTGTTTGGTTGTTTCCAAACACATCCGACATAGAAGAACGGGGAATTTTTCTCCGTTGACCGGAGCTGACCGCCATTGACCGTTGTTAACCACCGTTGACTGTCGCTGATCACCGCTGACCACCGCTTTGGTCACCTTGTCCATGAGTGCCCATTAAATTTTTTATTTTCCTGAAGCTAATTGAACCTTACATGATTTTCCTAATGTGTCCAACGATTATGTGTGAGTTGTCCTAGAAAATTTGTTGTTGAATGTTGGGTTACACTATAATTTGTGGAGAACCCAAAATAATTTTGTTAATATGAATGTGTTGTATGATTATGTTTGATCTGATGCTATGATAGCGTTTAATGCTGATGCGTGACTATGTGAATTGTTTACTGATTAATCCATTAAGTTTGTAGTAATAGTTTTATTAGTGTGGCTGAATGGAGCACATATTTGAGGGTAGAATGAAAAGGAATATCGAATGAAAAGGAATTAAAAGTTATGTATTTGTATAATGCAGTTGTACGATGTTTTTGACGGTGTATATGTACAAAGGGGGTCAGATTAAGTTTGATTTGACTGTGGGTGTGTATTATGATCCTCCAATACCGGATTGGAACGTGACTCTCGAGAGGAGGTTAAAACACTCCGAGTTAGTTGATTTAATCATCACAAGGCTTGGCATTGCAAGTGAGGGGTATATCTTGAAAAAATATTACCGCTGTCCTGAACTGATTGGTTCGGCCATATACTATCGATGTTATAATGTGGAAGATGATGAGTCAACCGCGTTCTTCTTCAACATTGTTGATCGATTGTCGTTGTCCTCAGCAGATTTGTACATTATTACGGAGAAGTTGATAAGCACCATTGACGGGGCACGGCCAAGCACGTTCATGTTGTTGTTGAGCAACATGCAGAACTTTACCACTATACCATGTTTACCACCACCTGTTCATCGCCGAGGTTTTGATATTGGTGAGTCCAGCTAGTGCGTATGTTCACGTGGATTGCGCTCAGCCATCCACAAGTGGTGGTATCTATAGTATGGACCATGACGAGCCAAATGTCTTCGATGATGATTATGTGGGTGACATTGCCGACCAAGTCGTTCGCCATGTTAGTAGCGAAGACGATGGTGAGGAAGCTGAACTTGATGAAGGAAGTGAAGATGACCGTTCCTTATCAACAGATTCGAATCCTGGGGATGATGATGACAAGTGGTGTGCACGAACAATGTATCCAGTCCTGATACACAGGCCCCTATAGGGATTATGGGGGCCTTGATAAGGATAGCTATGACCCAACTCATTGTGGTGCCAGAGTTTCTAGTTATGTTCAAGTGACTGGTGAAGTGAAGTTGGATATGCGATTCCGTATGCGATTCCAGATGAAGACGGAATTGGTAGAAGCCATTTCTAGGTGGAGTTCAGTGATGAACGGGGAACACAGAGTCATGGAGAGCAGGTCACGTACATGGTATACGAAATGCAAGGACGTTGTTGAAGGAACTGGTAATTGTCATTGGGTTGCCAGAGCAACCAAAAAGGCTTTGCATGGCATGTGGGAGATCACCAAATGGGCAAGTAGGCAAGTGTGTGTTGGTGCTAGTTGATCTACGGGTAACATTAACCTTACATCGGTGATGATTGCCCATTCAATTCACCACCACAAGTATGTAAACCCTTCATACACAGTTAAAGATGTACATGCTCAAGTCAAGATGGAGTTCAATGTCATCCTTTCCTATAAGAAGGCATGGTATGCTTGGCAGAAGGTCGGGTGAATCCAGAGGCGTCTGTAGGAGAGGTCGTGCTTAATGTATAGTTTGAAGTATGGTGTTCGTGGAATCTGATGGACCGATGGTGTAGCATTACTTGTATTTGTGAATAATTTATCACATGATGTAGTATTACTTTTATTTGTGGAATATGTATCACATGCTGTAGTATTACTTTTATTTGTGAAATATGTATCACATGCTGTAGTATTACTTATATTTGTGGAATATGTATTACATGTTGTAGTATTACTTTTATTTGTGCAATTCTTGAATAATTAATCTTGACACGTGTTAATAATTGTCAATAGGGACGAACAATGTATCATCTAGGAACCATTGAGGAGGATTTGTTGTACCTTCATCAGGAGCATCATGCCCGTGCAGTGTACAATGGTCATTTAGAGGATGAGGCACTACAGATGAGGCGATGCAATGGGGAATGCTGGACCGATCGAATGCCTGTACGAGTTATACGCTATGTGCGTGAAGCTAGATTCCAGGGACTCCTAGATTTTGCACCAATACACATTGACCATTCCCTCATCACTGCCCTAGTGGAGCGTTGGTGATCGGAAACACACACATTTCACCTGCCGATGGGGGAGGCTACGGTCACTTTGCAAGATGTAGGGATCCTATGGGGTCTTCTAATCGTTGGCATCCTAGCCATAAGTGTAGACACTAGTAGGCCTATAGAGGACTGGCAGAGAGTGTGAACAGACTACCTGGGTGCTACACCAGACCCCAGTGCTATCAGAGGGGGTCGCATTAGGGCCAGCTGGTTGGAAAAATTATTGCACAGTCCGTTCCCCATTGATCCCACTGAGGTACAATGTCAACAGCGGGCTAGGGTATTCATTCTACTACTAGTTTGGGGAATGCTCATGTCAGACACGTCCGGCCACCTTATCCCGTTGCTCTACTTGTCGGTATCGATAGATCTAGGTGCAACACATCAGTACAGTTGGGGGAGTGCCATTCTGGCACACTTGTACCAGTGCTTATGTGACGCTGCAATCCCACAAGTTAAATCTATATCTGGGCCACTTGTCTTGCTACAGGTAAAATTGTTGGTCAATCTAGTCATTTGTACATAATGTCCATAATATTATTTTATATTACATTTTATTTTAATTATTGGCAGTTGTGGGCAAGGAAGCACATACCATCCATTCGACCTCCCGGATGACTACTGGTGACAGTCATGATGAGTGCTCTTGGGTCCCCGGTACATGTCGAATTAGTCAAGAGACATTTTTTAAACCATAGGAAATTCTAACAAATGGCTAATATAATTCACTCTGTTCCTCATAGGTAGAGAGCCCAGTACGATTTATCACAATCACCGATGCATGTATTGAAAGTGTATCGCGATCAGCTCACATCTCTCAATGACAATTAGGTATAGGCCAATTCGGATTTCCTTTCATTGAATTGGTGGGGAAAATGGTTTTAGTTACCTAACCGCAACACCTGCCTGTTGTTTCAGTTTATTTGGCAGCCATGAACGGAGGATATCGTGGAATAACTCCTGTGGTACTGTACAGCTGGTAGCAACAATTGGCTACTTTGCGTTGACCTCATTTGCTGGCATGTCGTAGAGTATCATCATGAACATCATGTTCTTAGGCAGTTCGGCCTAATCCAACCAATACCCACCCACTTGGTCAGTAGGGATGAGTATAAACGGCTTCATATTAGAGACCGTCGAGGAAGGTATGGCATGGATTAGCGTGTGGAACTAAGAAGATATTTCGATGCTTGTGAACATCGATCTGATCAACAAGTAAACGCACTTGGGTGTACAGATCCATACACACCCAGTCGAGAATACACGGAGTGGTACTTTCATAAAACGGTGACCCTGATTGATCAGCCAGGATTGCCCCTAACAACTACAGAGGGTTTCCATGGAGACAGTGCAACTATGGAGTATATGGTATTTCCTAAATTTCTAATATTGTTAAGAAATAATACTTTAGATTTCCTCAATATTATATATCTAACATATTTATCTCGTTATCGTAGTTGCAGGCAATGATCGAGTTGTGCATCATGTCAGATATTAATTTGGACGAATGTCCCCCACGTTTCACGGACGGTATTAGGGAAATGCATGGTGCTATCACACGTAGTCTACAATATGCGCATCAGCCCTCTAGAATGCAGTATTATCAGCTATATGTGCACCATCAGAAACCTCCCCCAGTGTGAGATATACTGACATCAGAAGCCACCGTCCGGCTCCACTTGGTCTACAAAGAGATCGGAGGCCGCGTGCTCGGGGCCATATAGAACACATTGGTTCATCACAAGCTGGACCCTTACATGTGAGTCCAGCAATTGACGGACCATCACATGGTGGACCCTCATAGTATGACATGACTACATCAGATTTCACTGCATATCGTACTCCCACTGCTAGTTATGCTTGACCATTACATTGGGAAACCTCCCAGAATGACACGACTACAGCTGATTTCACTGCATATGTCACTCCCACAGCTAGTCATGCATACATGTCGCCTACCGCTCCATTAGATATAGTTAGTGTTCCACATGTCCATTATGATTCGAATGAGGAGGACGGATATGAAATGGAGAAGGAAATACTAGAGGGAGCTCCATGTGAGGAAGTACATGTACCTACTAAGATAGTTGTTCCACGACAGACATCCCGGACCATACGTCCTCCCCCGTGTGGACGGGTGGAAAGCTTTGCAGAGGTCGTCATTAGGACATTACATGCCATTCAGCACTCATTTGCATTATGTTTCACACGTATTATTCGGCTAATGTACATTTATGCTAATTTGTATTCGTTCTAACTATGCAATAATTCATTCCTACTCCTATATTCAAGACTAGTTAAAAAATTACAAATCACACGATCCTAATTTATCGTTTTACTAATTTTAAAAATATCATCAAATAAACACAAATCTACTTATGCGCAATCTTCACCAAAAACAAGTATATGAAAAATAATAAGTTATACATTGCTGCATTCAAAGAAAATTTATTACTTAAATTCACAATGCATTTTGAAAAATACGCATTTGTTGAATTTAGGACACGATTTTAAAAAATTCAAGACGCGTCCTCTACTCAATCTGCAAAAAAATAATTAAAACAACGAAACCAGATGCATTGCGGAATTTTCTTCAAACAAGACGTTATTACAATTTTTTGAATTTTTTTTTTCGAAAAGTCCAAGAGCACACATTTAACACAACTATCCTTGACAAAAAATAATCTAAAATATCTGGGAATAAAAAATAAATTTTCTGGACAAAAAAGATTTAATCACGGAATAAAAGAAATTGACCAAACTGAGATAAATTTTCTGGAATAAATTTTTTTTCTGGAATAAGTTTTCTGGAATAAAAATGTTCCAGAATAAATTTTTGAGAATAAATATTTCTGGATTAAAAGAAATTGACCAAAATGAGGGCGCATGTGTCCTCTAAATTTTCAGCAAAAAAAATTAACAAAATTGAGGACGCATTCATAGAATGCGTTCTCTCAAATTTCACCAAAAACAAATTAAGAAAATTGAGGACGCATTCGTAGAATGCGTCCTCTTAATTTTCAGCAAAAAAAAAACCAAACTGAGGATGCGTTCGTGGAATGCATCCTCTCAATTTTCAGCAAAAAAAATATTAGCAACATTGAGGATGCATTTCATCCTGATGTCCAAATCTGCCACCAAGTACACCTGCATCCAATTTTCAAATATCATGCATATACAAATCAAGAACTCCTTTTTTAACCCCACGATACTCAGGATGGAGGGCCAGCAATTTATCTGGCTACATGGTGGGAAGGTTACCCATTTTATGAGACTCCCGCAAGAGTGGAGGACCAACTACTGGAGGGAGCACACCATCGAGCACCTCAACATCGAGCCAGATGCTGAGTTCTATGCAGCCTCGGGGAGAGCACATGAGCGGTATGGTTCAGCCTATGAGCAGCATCCCAGCCCTATGGTCGAGAAGTCAACTAAGCCGCAGTGGTCTACACGTCAATTCTGAGAAATTTCTATGTTTGTGGCTACAGTAGCCATAAACAGCAGTGAATACGGAAAATGCATTTGCAGAATGCGTTCTCCAGCACGCAGATTGACTTTTTCTTGAGGACGCATATACCTAATGCGTCCTCTCCTTTTTTATTTATGATTTATTTTTATATAACAATTTCAGAGCTGGTGGAGGCCGCATGACACATGGCGAGGACGCATTCAGTGAATGCGTCCTCTAATCTGTGTTATATTCCAACATTTCTTCTTCCTTCCGCCATTCTCCATCTTCCTTCTGCCATTCTCCATCTTCCTTCTGCCATTCTTCTTCTTCATTTCACCTCCATTCCACCATTCTTCTTCCTTCCCGAGACTTCACCATCATTCTCCTGCACCCTTGCGCTGCTTGTTCACCGCCATTCCGCGCCAATCTCTGCCTCCTTCCCGGCCTCTTCTCAATTCCGCCTGCTTCCGGTAATGTTGATTTTTTTGTACTCCTCCAATTTTCTAGTTTCTTATCTTTTATTTTTTTTGGTGATATTTATAATGGTTTTTTGGTTGTAGAGCTCAGAATTTTCTAGAATTTCCCGCTGTTGACCGCCGCTGACCGCTTTTGACCGTCGCTTTGGTCACCTTGTCTGTGAGTCTCAGACACCCGCCCACTCAATTTTTCATTTTCGTGAATTTAATTGAACCTTAAATGATTTTACGAATGTGTTCAACGATTATGTGTTAGTTGTTTTAGAAAGTTTGTTGTCGAATTTTGTGTTACATTATAATTTGTGGAGAACCCAATATAATTTAGTTAATTTGAATGTGTTGTATGATTGTGTGTATTTTGAATGATTATGTTTGGTCGGATGCTATGATAGCGTTTAATGCTAATGCGTGACTATATGAAGTAATTATGTGAATTGTTTACTGATGAATCTATTAAGTTTGTAGTAATAGTTTTATTATTGTTGCCGAGTGGAGCACATATTTGAGGATACAATGAAAAGGAATGTCGAATGAAAAGGAATGAAAAGTTATGTATTTGTACAATACAGTTGTACGATGTTTTTGACGGTGTATATGTACAGATGGGGTCAGATTAAGTTTGATTTGACTGTGGGTGTGTATTATGATCCTCCAATACCGGAGCAGAACGTGACTCTCGAGAGGAGGTTGAACCACTCTAAGTTAGTTGATTTAATTGTCACAAGACTTGTCATTGCAAGTCATGGGTATATGTTGAAAATATATTACCGCTGTTAGAACTGATTGGTTCGGCCGTATACTATCGGTGTTATAATGTGGAAGATGATAAGTCATATGCGTATTTCTTCAACATTGTTGATCGATTGTCGTTGTCCTCAGTGGATTTGTACATTGTTACAGAACAGTTGACAAGCACTAGTGACGGGGCACGACCAAGCACGTTCATGTCATTGTTGAGCAACATGAAGAACTTTGCCACTGTACCAAGTTTACCACCACCTGTTCATCACCGAGGTTTTGAAATTGGTGAGTTCAGCCAACCTGGTGCGTATGTTCACGTGGATTACGCTCAGCCGTCCACAAGTGGTGGTATGTATGGTATGGACCATGACGAGCCAAATGTCTTCGATGATGATTACGTGGGTGACATTGGCGACCATGTTGTTCGACATGTTGGTAGCAAAGACGATGGTGAGGAAGCTGAACTTTAGGGTGGAAGTGAGGATGATCGTTCCTTATCAATAGATTCGAATCCTGGGGATGACGATGAACAAGTGGTGTGCACGAACAATGTATCCACGTCGTTTCATATTCTGGCGAATCCTGATACACATGCCTACTATAGGGATTATGGGGGCCCTGATGAGGATAGCTATGACCTAACTCATTTTGGTGCCGGAGTTTCTACTTATGTTCAAGAGACTGGTGAAGTGGAGTTGGGTATGCGATTCCAGACGAAACCGGAGTTGGTTGAAGCTATTTCTAGGTGGAGTTCCATGATGAACAGGGAACACAGAGTCGTGGAGAGCAGGTCACGCATATGGTATGCGAAATGCAAGGACGTTGTCGAAGGAACTAGCAATTGTCTTTGGGTTGCCAGAGCTACCAAAAAGACTTTGCATGGCATGTGGGAGATCACCAGATGGGCAAGAAGCCATGGGTGTGTTGGTGCTGATCGATCTATGGGTAACATTAATCTGACGTCGGTGATGATTGCTCGTCAATCTGCCACCGCATTGATGTAAACCCTTCATACACAGTGAAAGATGTACAAGCTCAAGTCAATACGGAGTTCAATGTCACCCTTTCCTACAAGAAGGCGTGGTATGCTCGACAGAAGGCAATTGACATGGTATTCAGAACTTGGGAGGAATCATTTAAATAGTTACCAACGTTTATGGATAAGCTTGTCAGGGCTAATCCGAGCACCATTGTTGATTGGGCTGACGTACCTGACAGAATACACGGGCACGGGTGTAGGAAATTTAAATTTCTGTTCTGGGCATTTGGTCAGGTAATTGAAGCCTTTCGCCACTGAAGGGTAGTTATCGGTGTGGATGGCACTCATTTGAGAGGTGCACATAAGGCCACAATGCTAGTTTCCATGATGCACGATACGAATGACTACATACTCCCCATCGCTTACGCAATTGTTGATGTTAAAACGAATGAAAGTTGGAACTGGTTCATGGGGAGACTACATCTTCATGTTGTTGGTGGTGATAGCAGGCCAATCTGTATCATATCAGATAGGCATGATGGAATTATAAATGCAATGAAACATATGGAGGAGTGGATAGAGCCAACTGGATACCACCGATTTTGCCTGCGGTATATTCAGTCCAACTTCCTTAGTGCTGATGGCGGGAGGTTCAAGAATGCGCTTATGAAGACTTTGGTTTGGCAGCTTGGTGGTTCCAGATGAGAGAGCAAGTGGAGGGATTACAAGGAGGAGTTGGAGAGTATAGATCCATCTGTTTGGGATTGGTTAGTACAACAAGATAGCAGTAAGTGGTGTCTTTCCTTTGATGAGAGTGATCAACGTTGGGGAATTCTCACAAAAAATTTGTCTGAGAGTTTCAACAACTGTTTACGGCGTGCACGCCATCTCCTCATACCATCATGTGTCAAAGCGACGTTCGAGCGAACAGTTGAAATGTTTGCCCAAAGGGTTATGGATGCCACGAATTGGAGGTACTTTCATGATTCATTACAGCTCTTTATGTGTTCACAGAGCACTTTCTGGATTCTAAATTCTTGTTTTTTTGTCTAGGTCTGTGTTTCCTAAGAGGAATTGGAAAATGTTTCAGAAGCAGGACACATGGGCACATGGACATATCGTCACCTTGTTTGGTCATGCGTCGCAGAATTATAGGGTTGTGACAAGGAACATTGATGGGAGAATTAGCGAAAGACAGTACACAGTCAAATACCGGAGAAGGGAGTGTACTTGTCACGAATGGAAAATATTCTGTTTCCCTTGTTCCCATGCCTTGGCCGTCTATCGGCATAGGCGTGACGATCCTGCTAGTCTATGTGACAGGATGTATCACACGACCACCTATGTGCAACAATATAGTCAGGGTTTCATGCCTGTACGAGATCCATCACTTTGGTAATGTGCCAGTTGGAGGTTGATTCCTAATACTGAAAAGTTTCGCAACCTTATCCCTTTGGGGAAAGCTTATGTCAGACACGTTCGGCCACCTTATCCCATTGCTCTACTTGTCGGTACTGATGGATCTAGGTGCAGCACATCACTACAGCTGGGGGAGTGCCATTCTGGCACACTTGTACCGGTGCTTATATGACACTGCAATCCCACAAGTTAAATCCATATTTGGGTCACTTGTTTTGCTACAGGTAAAATTGTTGGTCAATCTAGTCATTTGTACATAATGTCCAAATATTACTTTATATTACATTTAATTATATTTATTGGCAGTTGTGGGCATGGGAGCGCATACCATCCATCCGACCTGCCGGTGCTCTACCAGTAACAGTGACGATGGGTGCTTTTGGGTCCCGGTACGTGTCGAATTAGTCAAGCGACACTCTTTTTAAACCACAGGAAATTCCATATTCTGGATAATATAATTCACCACGTTCCTCATAGGTGGAGAGCCCGGTACGATTTATCGCAGTCACCGATGCATGTTTTGAAAGTGTACCGCGATCAGCTCACATATCTCAATGACAATCAGGTATAGGCCAATTTGGATTATGATTTTTTGACTTCGTGAGAATAATGGTTTTAGTTACCTAACCGCAACACCTGCATATTGTATCATTTTATTTGGCAGCCATACACGGAGGATGTCGTGGAGCAACTCCCGTGGTACTGTACAACGGGTATTAACAATTGGCTACTTTGCATTGCTCTCATTTGCTGGCATGTCGTAGAGAATCATCATGCACATCGTGTTCTCAGGCAGTTCGGCCTAATCCAGCCAATACCCACCCAGTTGGTCAGTAGGGATGAGTATAAACTGCTTCATACTAGAGACCGTTGAGGAAGGTCTAGCATGGATTGGCGTGTCGAACTAGGAAGATATCTCGATGCTTGGGAACATCGATCCAATCAACAAGTAAACACACTTGGGTGTGCGGATCCATACATACCCAGCCGTGAATACATGGAGTGGTACTTTCGCAAGACGGTGACCATGATTGATCAGCCAGGACGGCCTCTAACAACTACAGAGGGTTTCCATGTAGACGGTGCAACTCTGGAGTATATGGTATTTCCTAAATTTCTAATATTGTTAAGAAATAATACTTCGAATTTCCTCAAAATTATATATCTAACATGTTTATCTCGTTTTTGTAGTTGCAGGCAATGACCGAGATGCACATCATGTCAGATATTAATTTGGATGAATGTTCCCCATGTTTCGCGGACGTTATCAGGGGAATGCATGGTGTTATCACACGTAGTCTACAATATGCGCATCAGCCCTCTAGACTGCAATATTATCATCCGTTTGTGCACTGTGAGGAGCCTCCCCCTGGTGTGAGATATATTGACCTCAGAAGCCACCGCCAGGCTCCACATGGTTGACAGGGAGGTCGGAGGCCGCGTGCTAGGGGCCATACAGAACACATTGGTTCATCACAAGCTGGACCCTCACATGCGAGTCCAGCGATTGGCAGACCATCACATGGTGGACCCTCACAATATGACATGACTACATCAGATTACACTGCACATGTCACTCCTACAGCTAGTCACGCATATATGTCGCCTACCGCTCCATTAGATATAGGTAGTGTTCCACATGTCCATTATGATTCGAATGAGGAGGCAGGAGCCGAAATGGAGGAGGAAATACCAGAGGGAGCTCCACGTGAGGAAGTACATGTACCCACTGAGATGACTGTTCCACGACGGACATCCCGGACCATACGTCCTCCCCCGTGTGGAATGGGTGGAAACCTTTGCAGAGGTCGTCATTATGACATTACTTGCCATTCAGCACTCATTTGCATTACGTTTCACTCGTATTGTTCGGCTAATATACATTTCTGCTAATTTGTATACATTCTAACTACGCAATAATTCATGCTCTACTCCTATATTCAAGACTAGTTCAAAAATTGCAAATCACACAATCCTAATTTATCAAATTACGCAATCTTCACCAAAAACAGGTATATGAAAAATAATAAGTTATACATTGCTGCATTCAAAGAAAATTCATTACTTAAATTCACGACGCATTTTGTTGAATACACATTTGTTGAATTCAGGACACGATTTTTAAAAATTCAAGACGCTTCCTCTACCGAAACAAATAAAATTTTTAAAAACAACGAAACCATATGCGTTGCGGATTCTTCAGACAATACGTTATTACACTTTTCGTAATTTTTTCCCTAGAAGTCCAACATGACACATTTAACACAGCTATACTCGACAAAATATAATCTGAAATTTCTGGGAATCAAAAATACATTTTCTCGACATTAAATTTTTTTATCGCCCATTAAAAAAAATGTGATCAAATAGAGATAAATATCCTGGAATAAAAAAACAATTCAGGACTAAATTCTAGGGAAGAAAAAATTTTGGGAAGAAAAATATTCAGAAAATAGAGGACGCATGCTATGAATGCGTCCTCTCAATTTTCACGAACAAAAAAAATTGGCAAATTAGAGGATGCATTCGCGTCCTCTTCATTTTCAAAAAAAATAAAAATTGGCTAACTGAGGAAGCATTCGTGTAATGCGTCCTCTAATTTTCCAGCAAAAAAAAAATTAAGCAAAGTGAGGACGCATTCTTCATCCTGACGTCCAATTCTCACCCCAAGCACACCTGCTTCCAAATTTTAAATAACAAGCATATTAAAACCAAGAACTCATCAATTCTATTAGGATCTATAATTCTGTTCACCTCGTCTGTAGTGGAGCCATCTCCCCTGGCATCCTATTAGTGGGGTTATCAGCCTCCGTTTTCACCACCATTCCAACCGTATGTACAGCCACCACAGCAGTCATAGCCGCCTTTGTACCAACATCATCAGCAGGTCTACGAGACGCTGCTTACCATGAGCCACCGACTTCAGGTCCCAGGGTGAGCAGTTGGGGTGCGTAGTGAACAATATTGAGGAGTTGTTTCCCGGAATTTACTAATAACTGAGGAGTTGTTTCCCAGGGTGAGCACTGTGTTGATGATTTTGGTCATCGGTCCTACTCCTTGGAGGGAAGGGTCTATTACATGGACCAAGATATGAGAAAAGAGTGGGAGTACCATGATCAGGATCACGAGGACATTATAGCATGGATGCATGCTATCAGTATAAATGGCGGAGGCCAATTCGGGAGGAGAGGCGAGCAACTAGGCGCGCATCCAGCGATGATGAGTGATAGTGTTTCCGATCACTTCCCCTTGGCACTTTTGAGCTTATGATTCATGAATTGAGGACTATGCATACATCGACTGTGCGGGAGGGGGTTTTAAAAACACTTTTGTTGATTTGAAGATGGCGTTCCTTGTTTTCGCTGTTGATTTCTTTGGATTATGGGTGTGTGGACACCTATGGATGGATGTCTTTTGGTAAATTTTATGAGTTTGGTGTTTTGCCTATTTTCTTTTGTAATGAGGAGCTGTTTTTGAATCTTTTTTCATAAATTTAAAAGATGAAAAAAGAACCCGCTAAGTCAAAGACTTGAAAGGGCGGCATAGGTAAAATTGGGGGTTGGATAGGTCAAAAATCCGAAACGACAACCTATGCAAAAATGAAAGGCCTTAGAGGTGAGGAAAAAGATGGGGTGTGAGCTATGAAAGAAAAGAGTGGCCAGGATGAAAACTGGAGAGGGCTCTTAGGAAAATTGAGAGACATCGAGGAAAGACAAATTTTAAGGCATTTCTCTTGTTTGTGCCTTGTTGTGGTTCTTTGGGGCAGAGTAAGCTTGTCTGTTATTTTTCTTTTGATTTTTATACCTCATTCTTATGATTGACATGATTTTGGTGGCTTAATACTTCTTAGGTTGGGATATGAGGGTTGTCAAATTATTATGTTTGGGTTTAGGGTAGTTCTAGGAATAGTGTGTTGTTCGTGCTTTTGTGAAATTATAGTTTAGACATCACCTTACACTACAAGAAACCGTACATATTACTTTGCCCCTTTTACCTCGCTTTTTTTCTTAACCCCAAAAAACTAAGGTAAAAGGTTTTTTTTTCAAACTAAAAGGTATTATTTACCTCGGTTAAAAAATACGAGGTACATAATTAGTTTTTTTATCTTGGTTGTATGGAAACTGAGGTAAATAATGTTCACAATCGAATTAAAAAGAATAGCCAATGTATGTGCGACGTTGGTTGGGTTGGTCAGATCATGTAGTATAACTAGATCGTGACATGACTGACCTTGCTGAGTATATCGTTTTGACCAACTTATAGTCGATGACCTACAGCGACGTCGCATATGACCGGACTCAGTCAGCTTCCATTGACCAAATGCAATCATATAATACCCCAAAAATGTATCCCCGTTCCGAGTTCCCTCTTTGAAATTCAAATCCACATTCTTGGAGGTTGCCAATAGGGTTGTTGATTGTGCTCAATTACCAAGTAAGTTTTCCAATATCACAAATTTGTAGTTTCGTCTTCAAATTAGGTTCTAGGTTAGTTTATTTCATATGAGGGAATGTGCTTAAGTATGGGTTGATTGAAATTAGGCATTTCATTGTATACGGGTTTCAGTGTATATATGTGTGTATGCTAATACAATGAATGTTTTCATTATTATTTATACATATATATATATATATATAATTTGTGTATGCATGTCATGAATTGAATGAATGTAAGTGGATGTATTTTTTGCTAAGATAGGTCCATAAAGAGTGTGTACTTATTATTGTATTGTAGGAATGTCTATGGATAAAAATCATTGTTTCGATGAAGATCGAACAAGCGATGGCTATCAATATTTTGTAGCCAACTTCATTGAATATGCATTTTCGAATGCCACGAAGGAGAATTTGTCTTATGTATATTGTCCTTGCAAGAAGTGTCGGAACACCAATATTCATGAACAAGCAATTTCTTTGAAGGAAGACTTATTTATATATGGTTTTGATCCAACATACAAAATTTGGTTTTGGCATGGGGAGAGTGCGGATGAGCATACTAGAAATGAAGGAGAGGCTGAGAAGGATGATAGGATGGATGAGTTGGTTGAGGAGATCGTCAAGAATTACAGTGGAAATCCTATAGGGATATTCTTTGTTGAAAGAAATGCTAGCGTTTGGCAATAGAGTACCTGAAATGGTATATGAATCGAAGAAGGTACTATGTCCGATGGGCTTGGATTATGAAAAGATACATGCTTGTCGGAACGATTTTATCTTGTATAGGGGAGAACTCTTGCATGTGGAGGATTGCCCTAAATGCAATGCTCCAAGGGTTCAAATTGAAGGAGGTCGATAATTGGAAATCGATGGACGAAGAAGGTTCCTGTCAATGTTGTTTGGAATCTACCTATTATTCCTCGTTTGAGAAGATTGTTTCAAAATCCTGAATATGCTAAGAATTTGAATTGGCATGCAGATCAGACAGTGGTTGATACTGAAGTGATTAGTTATTTGGCTGATGGTGATCAGTGAAAGAAGGTAGATTAGATGTTGCATTTTCGGAATTTGGGAATGAGCCACATAACCTGAAGCTTGGTTTGTGCACCGGTGGAATAAACCCATTTGGTAATATGAGCAGCAATCATAGTTCTTGGCCGGTGATGGTAATGATTTACAACTTGCCCCCTTGGTAGTGCATGAAAAGGAAGTATATAATGTTATCTCTAAAGATCTCCGGTCCAAGACAACTAGGAAACAATATCGATGTCTACCTAACCCCCTTGGTGGATAACTTGAAAAAGTTGTGGCATCCTGGAATTACAATGTATGATGGATTTTTGAAAGAGAAGTTTGATTTCAGAGCGATGTTGTTCACTGTTAATGACTTTCCCGCGTATAGGAACCTTTCTGGCTATTCCATAAAAGGACACAAGGTATGCCCAATTTGTTAAGATGACACGGATTATAGTCTGTTGAGGCATGGAAGCAAGACTGGAAAATTGGTCCTCATATATGGCTTCCAACAACTTATCAGTGGAAAAATAAACGTGATGAATTCAATTAAAAGGTAGAGTTGTTGCCCCCTCCTCCTCTATTAACAGGTGCTTCAATCTTGTACATGTTGCGAGATTTCTGTAATGACTTTGGGAAGAGGAAGAGGAAACCAAAGGTAGTCGGTAGTTGGAGGAAGCGTTCCATATTTTTTGAACTACCATGTTGGGAGAAACGTGACGTCCGACACTGTTTGGACTTGATGCATATTGAAAAGAATGTATGTGACAGTTTGGTTGGTACTTTGATGAATATCCTGGGTAAGACAAAGGATGGCGTGAAGTCAAGGAAGGATATGGTCGAAATGGGAATTAGACCCAATTTGGCTCCACAGGTGCGGGGGACGAAGACATACTTTCTAGCAGCTTGTTACACACTTTCAAAAGTAGATAAAGAGTTGATATGTTCTAGTCTGAAAGCAATGGATGTCCCGACAGGCTACTCATCCCAGGTAAGCAATCTAGTGTCCGAAAAGGGATTGAGATTGGGGAGTATGAAATATCACGATTCACATTGTTTGATTCAAGAATTTCCCCCAGTTGCAATTAGATCTATCTTTCCAACTCACCCGGTTGTGTCACTTCTTTAAGGAAATTTATTGTATAGATACCAAGCATGGGAAATTGAAGGAACTACAGGAGGAAATAGTTATCATGTTGTGCGAGTTGGCAATGTATCCCCTCCTCCTCCTCCCTTCAGTATTCAACATAATGGTGCACTTGTTGATTCATGTTGTACTGGAAATTTTGATTTGTGGTCATGTTTACCTTCGCTGGATGTTTATCCTTTCGAGAGATATATGAAGATATTCAAGGGTTATTTGAAAATTCATTTTCACCCAGATGTTAGTATAGTCCGAAGGTATGTGACTGAGGAGGTGGTAGAATACTGCATGAAATTCTCGAAGAATGAAGAGTCGGTTGGTGTACCAAAATTGCGCCATGGCGATAGAGTTGGAGGTAAAGGTTTGCGAAAAAGAACAACCCAGGTATTAACCCATGACGAGTTGTTGAAAGTACACTTATATGTCTTGCGTGTTTCAGATGTGGTTCGCCCCTAGGTGGATATGCACATGGTCTCTATCAAAGAGAGGCACCCCAGTTAGTTGGAGAAGCAAGTGCTTGCGGAACACAATCACACATTCATTGATTAGTTTCGACAAACTGTAGTTGGAGAAAGTCACTCTGAAACCTTGAATTGGTTAGCCTTCATGTCTTCTGCTATGGCTATTTCTTTCACTTGCTATGACATGAATGGGTTTACCTTCTCAAACCTTGAATGGGACATACTCAACTCAACAAAAAATAGTGGCGTTTGCATAGTTGCGGAAGCATTACATGTCAGTAGCTCAAAGGATAAGAATCCAGTGTACGGGAACATGTTGTACTATGGTGTGATTGAAGAAATTTGGGAACTGGTCTATACTAGTTTCAGGGTCCCAATTTTCAAATGCCAATGGGTTGACAACAATTCTTGTGTATCGATTGATGAGCTAAGTTTTACAGTCGTCGACTTGAGCAAGACACATTCTACTGGCGATCCATACATCATAACATCACAGGCTGTGCAAGTGTTTTATGTAGATGATCCTTGCTATTCTAGTAAATCAGTGGTTATTAAAAGGAAAATCCATTTTTTTGGGGAGGTTAGTCCATCCTAATTATCAGAGATTATTCCACATACACCACCCATTGACAGTGATGTCATCTCGGAAGAGATAATTGGTGTGGAGATAGCATTGAGGAGAGACCACGAGGAAGGTGTTTGGATTGAGCGGCATCCAAAAATGAAGAAAAAGAAGACTTAGATTTGTTCCCATTTTGTAGTTTCCAAATGTTGCATTATCCCATTCTCTTTTGATTATAAATTTGTGAAGGAAATAATAACGTTGTTTAATTGGCAACCATTTGGCATTTCCATTTCGGATCAAATCACATAAGAAAGGGTTTTTGGGGTTTAATAGTCGACATCGCACAACTACTCGTCATAAGAATCGGTTAGAACGAGCACTCTAGTGCGACCTCGCACAGGAGCTGCATAGTCCCTTAAGACGGGAGTTTGCAACGTTAGTTATATTGTCGCTAAGGTGGTCGATTGAAGACGATACCTAAATCCATAAAACCAACTAATTCATGCAACCTCGCTTGCTTGTCTGTAAGACTTCGTTTCAACCGATTAGTGTATTAAGGCCAGCATGCGACCTCACACGTTACAAACATTAATTCATGAATTGAGTGCTGAAATTTTTTTACCTAAACTTGGAATGTAAAAACTACAAGGGAATCATTCCGAGTTCACAAGAGACTAGTACATAACAGCTCGTAGCGATACTATCGATAACACACAAAACATGATTGCATTAACGAACTTAACATAAAATCACATCAGAGCTTGTCTTTAGGCATCCTGGGTTACTGATCATCCTCCGTTTCAGTCTCAATGCCGCCCTCAGTGTTTCCCTTTTCATCCTCGCCTGACCCCAATCTAGAGCTGGAACCCATCGCCACATCATCGGTGTCCAGTGCATCATCATTATTATTCTTGACCACCAATTAATCTTTATTTTCCACAGGTGCCCCCTCATGCAATCCCAGGGTTAAGAATGGCTCTCAGCCCTGCCAACTCTGCCATCATCCTCAGTCGGGTTTGCTCCAAATGTAGCATATTAGCCTGCACCTATTCCATGCTCTTCAGGAGGATACTTCAGGCACTGCGTCTCAGCCCTGATGCTACAAAACCAATTTCCAAGACTTTATTATTAGTTAATTTGATAAACTCTAGTTACGAATTGAAAAATAAAATTCACACCGGAAGTTCCAGGGGCTGATGGAGCCCCTCTTGCCCAGGGGTGGCTGTCGAATCAAGATCACCCTTGGAGATGTTGCGATCAACCCACACCCCCTTCCCATTGCCAATGCTTTTGGCCAATATAGTTTTCATCATAGTACCTTGGGGAGATCTTCCAAGGGGACCGAAAACTGTCTATTTCTCCATGAGGGCAGTTATCATGTTGCCGTAGTGGAGGGTCCTTCTCTTATTGGATTCATCTACCGTGTGCATCTCTTGTATGATAGTGTAACCGGGGTCAACAATCCTTTTCTTACATATGTTCCAATGGATAAAAGAGTGGTTGATTGTAGGTTAGGAAGGATGGCCAGCTGGTATTGGGCATTGGCAGATGAGGTAGTACTTCATCTTCTCCTCGAGCTTTTGAACATCAGTCTTGATGTCTCTCAGTTTGAAAGTCTGGTTGCCCACTTTAAGATTGAAGTACTTTTCGACCATCCTATTGGGATCGAGGGCCCCTGACTCATCATCTTTAGAAACCCAAGTAGGCCAATTGTCATGACAGTGGACCTGGAGTCTTTCAACCGGCTTTTCTGGATCTTTACCAATTGTGCACCCAATAGCCTCGTTCACCACCTCACTTGTCAATACCATATCGATGCCGTTAACTCGAATTTTGTACTTCCTGATACTGAGAAAAGTGAAATTGATGCAGAACTCTCTGACCTTATTCTCATAAGTGGGCTTGCCTAAACAAATCAGCCCAATTATCCCTGGCGGTTTGAATGCCTTGAGGAATACATTAAGGTGGAGTTGTTGCACATCACCTGGCTTCATGCATCTCACCTCCTTCAGTCACCTCTGCATCATAATATTAGTGTAGCGTAACTCGTTTTCCTCCAAGAAAAAATGTTTATCATCAAAGGTTGGTGGTGGAGGGGCTTCCTTCGCCTTCTTCGCACGAGACATTCTCACCTCGCCGCCCTTTGCCCGGGTCCTTTTAGTTGTACTTTTGACAGGCACCTGATGGACAACATTTTAAACAATAATTAGTGGTGTGATAAACTGATTTGATGTTGAATGATATATCCTGAACGATCTCGCTGACATGTCGATAACAATTTGGCTGACATGATTTACCACCGTGAGGTCGCTCATTCAACAACATTCATCAATTTATGAATATACCACCACGCATAGCAGTTCGGTAAGGCCAAACTATCCTCGACGTATAGACGAGAGGTAAAAAAAGGCCTAAACATTACGAGAAAGATAACAACACCCTTAATACGAAGCAAATATGCAAAAAAAATGATACTTACCCCTTCACATCCACCCCATTTCATCCATGCAGCAAAAAGCAATATCAAACACTACTAAAGTAGCCCTAAAACCTAATCATCCACATAGATGTAAAATAAAACTTGCACATTGAACTTAATCAATACATTTCGACAACATTATAACTAAAAACAAAATCCTAAACAACAAAAACAATCTATAATAGAAAATATCTGACCTTGTCTAGGGTTTGGGAATAATGTGGAGGTCTCCTTTGCGGCTGATGAATAATGGCGAACAAAAAGTAGTGGCACGGCTTTGATTTTTAATAAGGAGGTCATTATGGTGGTTGGATTGGACGGTTTTGTGGTGGTTTGCTGGAAAGGGGATGTTTTGATTATGCGACGTCAACCTTTTAGAATGTGATGGGTTAGAGCATCGCTCCTTTAAGTACTCCATCATAAAGGTGTTGTTTAACTACATCAGCGATCTCGCATATATTCTCGACCTTACCGTACACTACACGAATATTGGACGATGCCGCATTATAGGGTTACTGGGCTAAATATAGCATCTGGCCCAATTATCAGAACATCTTGGGCTTGGAAAAATCCGCCTATATAGACACGACCTCACTTAAACGTTGGCCACATCGATATAATGATGACACACTATCGACCTCGCACATGATACTATGCTAATTAAATTTTTGGGCCCAAATTCATTTAAACACCAGCCCAAATGCAAGGCCCGGAGAAATTTTTCTCAAAAATGCGATAAAATAAATATCTAACCTCAAAAAATAAATGAGACCATCAATTTAATCTCGAACAATTATTCATAACACTGAGCCCTTGATCAAAACTCATTCCATAAACACTACTGAAGTAAGACTATTAGTCGGTTAACATGGTACCGAATGTGATACATTGTATAAAATTGCCTCACATGGTTCAATGAACAATGGTATTATGTGTGATACGTTGTACTAGATTACCCTTTACAATTGTGCTACATTGTACAAGATTCCACATTGTAACGTCGAAGACTTACGACTAACGCTTCTTTCTCAGGCTGTTAATCCTCTAAAATGTTTCAATGAGTAATGGTACAAAATGTGATATGTTGTTTTGGATTACCAATTACAATCGTCTAACATGTTCGTACAATTTATTTAGTAATACTATAGGTCCGTTCTCCATGCATAACAGGATTACCCTTAATAATTGTTACAACTGATATCTACTTGTTTCGAATAACATTAGTTTTGCAAGCTCTTAACAATGTTAATATTTTTATTTACAGCAAGGCAAAAATTTATCGCGCTAATAGTATTGACTGTTCATGAGAAACATGGGAGAACTCATTGTAATTACTATAACTAACATCTAGTAGGTACTTATAAGGTTGGCTAGGCCACACCCTACACAAACTCAATAAAAGAACTATTACTATCCAAAACATGAAACATTTTAGAAGAATGAGTGTTCATGGGGATAACGATAATTCCCCATTTAATAAGTATAAATAACATTACAATCTTTTATAAAATTAACTGTAACAAGCCATAAACAAGTCATAATGTATCAAACAAATAAAGTTTCTCCTATTATGGCCGCAACTGATTTGATGTTCTAACGGACGGTCGGCTGCAATGTTTGACCATTGACATGTACGTATATGATAACGAGGGTGACAGAGTTCACTTTACTTGACGGATAATTTTTTAAAAATAAATCACTATGGATTCATGATAAATGTAGCTATACTCCTGTAATAACAATGAGTTTGACTATTGAAGAAAATATTAAGTTCAATGTTACAACTAATTATGGATATGATAAACATACTATCGACTACGCAGGCATCCCCGCATCTACCGAGGATAAGTTGAAGACATATCAATGTGGATCATAAACGTGAAATGGTTCATTTGGTCCCTAAAAAGGCCCAAATTAAGATTTCCAACCCACATATATTGTCGCGCAAATGTCGTATAATCAGAGACTTGAACGAACATATTGCAAAGTCAGGCATTCATATGGGATGGGCCTGTTGAGCCACTTTTGACCCACTAATAGACCTAAAATAAACAATCACTGGGTGTCGTACGAACCATGCGATGTCGCACGCATGGCGGGAGAATGCAAGTATGCATTGTACTTAGCAAAAAAAGGCCCAAAAACTTTGAAAGAGCATTTATTGCCAAAAATGGCACCCTCCATCCTCCAAGAACCATATTTCATCTTCATCAACTCATTTCTTCTCCAATCTATCACGATTTAAAAAGAAATCACATTCATTTCTATAGTAGATGCTAAATGGAGGTCACCAAAGCTGGGGAACGGGGATGTAGAGGCCACCAAAGTTGGGAGTTCCGTGAATCAAAATTGTGGTAAGTTTTAATCTTTACCACTATACAAACATGATCATATTGTTCATTTTACATTCATTGACATTGAATTTTAAATGAGGGTTTGTTTTTATTTTGTGTCTTATGTATCATTTATTTTGTCACATGCCTAATACATGAAGGGTTGTGTGTGGTTACTTTAAAGATTACATTTTTGAATGTGTATTGTGTGTACCACTTGTTTTAGTTTTCAAATGGTGGTTATTCGATATGGAAATGACATGATATACTTATTTGTTTTTGCATTTCTTTTAATAATATGGAGATCATCTTCATCGAAGATGTATATAGTGTGTCACTCAATGAATGAAATGGTGTTGTTGTGGCAAAATCCTTGATTTAATACCATTTTGTAATCACTATTTAGTGTGCATAATTCACTTGTGTGTTGTGGTTGACATAGTGTTGTGTGATATATTTTCTTTATTTTTAGGTCGTGATGTGGTTATCCATGATAAGAGGAAATTGCTCGAAAGAGGAGGAGAGAAAAATGGATCAAAAAGACGTAAGCAAGGTCGGGGTAGGGCTATTTGCAAGAAATTAATAGACATGGTGGACAAAGTTATGAAATTTCCAATGAAATTTGACCACATTGGAAATGCTATAGGCGAGGATAGAAATTGGTGGTCTAGTTACCTAGGATTGATAGCTAGAACAAAGGTTGACATTTTCTTTTACGAGTCTAGGACCTCGGGTCGACGTGGCTTACACGGAGAAGCTATGGAAGGCCCTTTAATTAGCATTTGAAATTGATTGTGAAGACATGGAAAAGTTGAAGACTAGAACCACACACCGCTTTGGCGAGAGATGGAGAGATTTCAAGGCCAATTGGTGAGGGATTACGTTTTCAGGAAGAACATTGCAACCCAAGGATTAAGCATCTGTTCATAAGTGAATCTAGCTGGAAGGGTTTCTAGCAAGAAAACTGGCGGACGAAGCATTGGTAAAAGATTAACATTTATATGGTTTGAGGTTTATACATAGTGGATACATAGTTATATTTGTAACGTGCGTCAATACTTTTTATGCTTAGATGAACTTATGCATGACTTTATTATGATTAAAACATCAGTTGTCTATGTGGTTTGTGAGTGGGAATGCTTTATCATTGTCGTGGTCCCTATTTTCCCTAAATATAAGTACTAGGAATGGGTTATGCGATGTCACATAGAACCCATCGGACTATTTTCCGTCGGTACAGAGTGGCTAGCAACATCGCGCGACAATAAATATTAGGTATTTTCCACAATCGATGATCATATCGATGTCACACATTATCCATTCATAAGATACAAATTACCTACCGAACTGTGAACAATGTCACACAGAGACAGGGGAACTATGATACATTTTGACCTCATAATTTCGTTTTATTCATTTCATTTAACACGCGCTTGATTTTAGGGTCTTAGAGCTAAACATGTTGAATTCGCACAAGGAAATAAGATGTCACATAACATGAGTCAGGGTGGGTATGCACTATTTACAAGAATTACATGAAGGAAATGTTCGAGGCAAGAGTGTTTGATAAAGTAGATCATGGGATGGTGGATGATGAGGTGAGGATTTAAATGGAATATCCCACACCAGATGAGGTTCCCCAATTTAAAAAATGGTTAAAAGGATATTAAAAGGCTAGGGAAGAAGGAAGGCAAGTTCCACACCAAAGAAGCGGAGGTGGTTGACCAACAAATGGTGAGTTTGCTAACATTTCAGTTGAATTAATGTATGTGAAATTTTTTGGGATAATCCTTACCTATTATATGAGTTCGATTATTGGTAATTTTTAGGAGGAATTAAAAAGAAAACAATAGTCGGACGAGTTCGTCGGGGTTGGAAAGAAGGACATACTAGGTGTAGCATTTAACAAGGAAGAACATCCGGGTAGGGTCCGAGGTGTTGGCACACTCGCTACACATAAGGACGTCTTTGTTAAAGCTCGATGACATAAGATTGATATTTTTTCAAGTAGTCAACAAAGAGAGATTGATGGTTTTAAATCCACATTAAGCCAACTAGTGTCTTATGTCTCCCAAGAATCGAATGGGTGGAAAATGCCACTTGAATTGGACAAAAATCATTGCAATTTCTAAACCAACAACCTCAATGACCCCTCGTGCTACTTCTCCAAAAACCTCCACACATGAACACTCGGAGTGTTGTACGGAGCCTTCCCCACCTTCTCCGACTTCAACAACACCTTTTGCATTTGACCGACTAAGAATGAAGTTAGTAGAGTCAACGCAAAGGAACATGGAGGTATAAGTGAATATATGACACTTTTCATATTCAAATTAGTTTATACTTTGTTCTTAAATATCAATTTTTTTTGGAGTGATAATTCCTTGTGCATTCTTCTTGCCAAGCGTGTTGATGGTGAGAGCCATGTTGTGGTATAAGGTAAAGTGTACACATCCATACGATTGCATCATCATAAGCCGGTCACAAAGGATAACGTGGTGGTCAATGTCACAAAGAGCCTTGTTGATGGTATAGGTCTTCCTATCCTACAGGCCGAGGCAACTACAGTGGACGATGCTATGGGAATATTTGTTGAATGGCCCTTTCGTTTGGTCTCTATTTTGAACAAGGTGCCCCCCAAAACGGTGAAAATAAATTCAGTTGTAATGCTATGAGCAAATACAAAAGTTAATTACATAAGTTTTCAAAAAAATTCCACGTAGATCGCAGCAATCAATAGTAGCCTGGCCAAAGCATCAAGAACATGTGGGGATCCAAAACCTACATTATCCCATATCTCCAGAGTGAAGGCACCTCCATTCAATCCGTCCAAGGATGGGTCTCTAAAGAATATCCACACGATTGTGAAAACTCACCCTCCCTTATCTTCATACAAAATTACCATGGATGAAGTTGGTATTTTGGGTTACAAGGAAAATCCAATCATCCAAGGAAGATTTTGAGGCATAATTCCATTTTAATAATGTCCCCCCACCTGTAATGCAACTACATTGCATGTAATTATAAATGAATCCATAAACGAACTTTCAACATTTTTTTATTTATTGCGTTTCCCCTCAACTTCTCGAGACTAACTATGTATGTAGGCTTTTGCATATGCAATCAAAATCCAAAATGAAAGGGTAGATAGAGGTTCTTTGCCCTTGAATATCCAACATGAACATGTGGCGATGGAAGAGCATTTGGCCTACTTTAGCTTCCGATTGATGAAAGATGACAATTCAATATATATCGCACCATATTACAAGAGTTGAGTCAACTCTATTTCCTTAAAAAAAACTAAAGTTTTGATTCAAATTATAGATTATTGGATTATAAAGAATTAATGACAATTTCATTTTTCTAGCAATCATTGGATGGTCACCGTCTTTGTTATTCCCACAAGCACGGTGTACTAGTTCGATCCATTACATCAAACGCCCCTGGAGACAATTTCATTTGCAATTGAAAATTTGATGACAGATCACTTAATCAACCTCCGCAAGGCATTCCATTGGAAATATCTAAAGGTTAGAATTTGAATCTAAATATAAACATGACATAATTATTACTATAAGTACACCTCTTTGTGTTCCTAATAAAATTGTGTGTATCGATAGCATAAAAAAGAATTGGCCCCATGGCAAGTCGGTTATTAGTGCATGTTCTTTATGAAGGACTTTGTGACGAATGTGAATGAAAATAAATATGAACTATAAAAGGTAACTCAAATCCACACATTATGTTTCAATAAACAATGAAATGGACTACGTTCAAACTTTGTATTAATATGGTGTTTGCTCCGTCTTGTAGTATTTTCCCGAGGACAAATTGCCATACACCATCAAGCATTTGGCTGAAGTATGTGAAAATTGGGCGATTTTCATGATGGTAAAGAATTTGAAGGATTTTCTTATCTCATCCACTATGTGAGGAATTATTATTTGGTTAAGTTTTTTGTGCAAGCATAACTCTCTAAAATGCCCATTGATACTTTCCAAGGTTTTTTTAACGCCTTGATATAGATCTTTATCTACTTTTGGAGTATCAAGGGTATAGTTCATTTTGTGAGAATTTTAGTAATGTTTTAGGTCCATCGAAGGCGTATTATGTATCCTTCTTGTCTGTATGCATTACACTTGATGTAGATACATGTCCTATAAATGGTGTTTGAGGCCGGAAACACTTTTTTTTAATGAAATGTGTATTGTTGTTTATATTAAATGTAAAGACATCACTGGTGTAGAATTTACCATTCTGCTGACACGAGTTCTGAAATGAAGTCGCTAAATGGTCACCACATATTAGCGACGGTACTATAATGGAAGCAATGTCGCTTAAAACAAGGTCGTACATACCTCATTCATCGCGTAACCGACACGTTTATCACACAACCGCAAGCGAGGTCAAGGTCAGTTTACAAAAATGATGTTGTGGTATCAACATGCCACATCATCATCACACAGGTATTGACCAATCGATTTCAATCCAAACGACATCGTACGACATCGACCACGTTGCACTTTCTAGTCGACGTTGCTAATTGGTCAGTTGGTAGCTCTATGATTACTTATTTACCCCGGTTTATTTTGACGTAAAATCGAGGTAAAAGACAATAATTACTCTAGTTTGTAACCTTTGTAAAACGCATATGACAATGCGAGGTCGGTAACATTAATGAGCGAATTCGTGTACATGACCAGACAACTTTGTACATGAAATTTGCGACATCAATCATAGCGAGGTCGCAAGATTCTGTGTCTGTCAGCCACCTCCACAATGTACCGACGTCGCATCATATTCGGTAGCCATGTTGACCATTGCAGTATTTACCTCGGTTATTTTTCCAAAAAAATGAGGTAAAAACTACTTACCAAGGTAAAAAAAAACTACCTTTTTACGCTGCCCACAATTACCTCAATTTTTTTTTGGACGAAAAAATGAGGTAAAAACCCATGTATAACTGAGGTAATAGGTGTTGTCTCTTGTAGTCTTAGGGCTTTACTTGTTCTTACTCGAAGATGAGTAAAGGTTTAAGTATGGGAAATTTAATGAGACAGTATTAGTATGTTTTCTTAGAACAATAAAAACCCTTTTTGGTATGACTTTGTTGGTGGTTAGTTAGATTTTGAGTGTTTTACATGGTAGGGGGTTTAAATCACTTGGTATGGTTATTTGCACTAGCTTGCCTATTTTGTGAAGCATTTGTAGTCTAATGTGTTTTATCTCTATCAGTAGGTCAAATTTGCCTATATTGTTAGCAAGATCGGAGACCATCATCAGAGATGGCATTCGCAAGAATGATAGTAGATAAAAATCCAATCAAAAGGTTGGTACAATATTTAAGGAAATTTTACATGATTGTAGAAGAATGGTTTGATCGGAAGGAAGAAATAAGAAAGAAGGTTAAGTTTCAAGGCCTATGGGGCTAGAGATATTCATATGGCACGGACTGTGCTGCTCAGTTTTCCTAGAAGGCCATTCCATGGAACGAACTATGGAATTTTTATATGGTTCATGTAATCAGAAAGCACGAGGATGTGTCCCAGGAAATGGACCATGTAATCTTACATGGTCCGTGTTGCTCGGAAGTGTAAATGGCCAGAAAGATGCATCCCAGAAAATGGGTCGTGTAATATTACACGGTTCGTGCCGCTCAGTTTGCTCGAGACCAAGGCCAAAGTAATGGATTGTGTAGTTTTACACGGTCTGTGCCATTCTGGTGACTAGGGTTTGACCGCAACTTCTTTTTTTTATCTTTCTCTCTTCCTAGTATAAATATACTTTTTGTCCATTGAATAAGAGAGGGAGGCGGATCTGAATAGTGTTTTTTAAACTATTTTCTTTTCCTCTCATTTATTTAACTTTCATTATGCATTTCAAACCCAAATTTATTTTGGGTTTTATTAGATTAGAGTAGTTTAATCACTTGGTAGCATTTGCTAAAATGTTTAACCATTCATTTGTGAGATTCTTAGATTCATCCTATTAAATGCTTCTATTATCATTATTAACGTATTCTTATGCTATGATTATGCATGACTGGGATTAGAAAGTACAACTCATTAAGGTTATTGCATGATTTAGTGCTAGACTCGATAATGACCATGAGTACATCATATTTATGTTGGTATGGTCAAAGGTAAAATGCTAAGGTCATGTATGCTTGATTGTTGCGTTCTGGGATTGAATTAGATGTAATTACATGTTGGGTTATTTTGTCGATGATTTGGGAGTCACTCGATGAGTGGGTTGGTAATCTTATTGATCTTGCTTGGTCATTGGATAATTCCCGAAGGTCATGTACCTTATTTGTAGTAACTAAGTGGTCGTTGCCCCAAGAGATAATATATGAGGTACTCATGTCCTGGGTTTTACATGATGCACATGAGAATGGGTATTCATGGTGGTCCCTAGTGATCCATGGTACTCTCGGGTTTAATACACTGTGCATCTGCAGGTTTATTAACCTCGGGAGTGAGGGCTAGTGGTTGTAGTGAAAGCGCACCACCAGCTATATCTGAAGTAGGTGAGAATTTGAGGAGGGGCACAACCAAGGTGTGATATACAGAGGGATATCTTGATGAATCAACCTCTCCACATCCTATGGTAGAGCATAATATTGGAAATATATCTTCTATGTGAATAGGAATCGACGATCAAATCTAAATGTTAAAAATGTTATGAAAATTCCCCCAAGGCCTTTATTATCTTATTACATAGTTTAATTTTACATGTTATTAGTTGGTATATTAGTCACTCAAACACTCCCCCCCCCCCCCCCCCCCCCTCCCCCCCCTCCCCCCTTTTGGTTAAAACACACAAACACACTTGGTGACGCTTGTGTGTTCGATTGCGTGAAGCAATTTTTAAACCTACTGGTCTCTATAGATGACACCAAACTTACCACTAGTTAGGAGTAAATAAGGAGCAACATATAAGTATTATCTTTGACCGCACGCACTCCAAGTTTTCCAAATGATGCCCGGGGTGCACGTCATAGAGCATTCTCATCCTCAATCTTCGAAATGCAAGCTCGCATATCAGTTCAAATATGAAGAGGCCATGCCATAATATTATGGCTCACGGCTCATTAATACGATTGGCGAACCACTCGCCTCTATTGGTTTGTGGGAAGCTCGAGCACCTCTTCCACTAGCTGCTTATACACCTAATCTAGCTTCATATTTAAGGCGGCATGCGAGTCATACTTTGACTACCATTCTAAAGTGAGAGCTCGCGCTAAAGCCAACTCCTTAGCGGCATCCAACTTCTCATAAGCTCTATCCATGTGGGCCACATTCTTATACAGAGTCCTAGACTTATATATGCACCAAATAACCAACAGTGGAAGCTAAAGTTGTCTCCATTATCCTGCTTCACTGAACAACCTTGCCAGTTACGCTCGATGTTAAATATTGGAAAAATCTAGTTGTCGGTACTCCCCATCTATAATATTGGTACACACTTAGTAAGCCTCCTTCTTCTTGACCCAAGAGGAAGCCAATTCACTACAGTGCACCAGTACACCTAATCCGCACTCCGCGAGATTGCTAATAAGTTATGGGAGATCTACTAACTAGCGGAGCACTTCACAAATATAAGAATTTATATTGTTACTCCCGTACTCACTACAAATCTACCAAAGGGTAGCTAGTGGCAAGTCTGAGGTCGTCCACAGAGATGCTAGGAATTTAAAAGCTAACTATGCAAGAATTGCAATCAGGTCATCATTCTGATTGCTCGTCGGGAATAGTCAGTATTGCAAACATAGTGTTTTTTTGGGGTTGGGGGTGGTTATCTATAAACTACAAAACAAGAAAAACAAGAGATCAAATTATATTAAGCTAAGACTTGGGGACATTTGCATTACATGATCGGTAGAATACTTTGATCCTAGATTCTATCAAATACAAGACGTATAAACATATCCAAATGTCTATGTCATATAGTGTGGTCTATAATCAACACTTACCTTTGTCTGTCACACAAAGATGCCCAAGTCTTATTCTATCGATACCACCTCTGCAATTAGGAAAAATGTGTCGTATGGTTTAACCGATTCACGCTCCTCTTTCCCCATAAAGAATTACATCTCGGGCCTCCACTATGAATGGTTCTCCCTAGGCCTATAGAGGCAAAAGGATTGGCATCTCATGATGACTCTAGGGTTGCAACAACTTTTGTCGATTTACTACAACCATAGTTGCTACAAATGCTCATGCCTTTACCTATCAGGCTACCACTTTCAGCCGACTAGTGTACGATCATCGGAACGGTGCTCACGACCTACATGTATACACCCACATGGCCGAGGACTCTCAATCCTCCTATTACCCTAGTGGACACTCCCAAGGGGACAAATAAGCCTAGCTCTATACATGAAACATACACTAAGGTGTATGCCAACATAGGATATCTAACATGCACTTAACAAGAATGTAAAGAATAAATCAAACATTATATTCATAAACATAAAAGGATGGGGTGACTAAGAATTTCAAAAAATATCTACCATATCATGAATACAAATTGGATCCCCAAGCAAATAAATAACTCCCTAAGCATTAAACCCAATCTTTCCATTGGATTCGATGCCCTTGGGAAAAACTAGGACTACTCTTAGAAAATAGGAGAATAGAAAATACAACTAACAAAAACTTCTACTTGCAGCTTAACCCTAGTAGACATAGACTTCTTTATATAGTGGGTAGGAAATGGGCATTAAAGAGGCCTAAAAACTAGTGAAACCCTAGCTGTAGCGGCGGCACGGGCCGTGCAATAACACATGGGTCGTGCAACAACACACGACCCGTGCAATAGCACACAACCCATGCAATAGCGCTCGGGCCACTGGCTAGAAGGGGTTTCCTAGCCTTCTGAGCGGCGCGGCCGTGCATATTCCTTCGGGCTGCTCGCTGGAAGGGTCATTTGGTTATCTGAGCGGCTTTACTCTTGCAGATCATTGCGGGCCACGAGCAAGAGCCAAGCTTCCCTCATTCTGATGGTGCGATTGTGCAAAATTTCTCTGGGCATGGGTTGGTCTTTGGATTTCTGATCTTCAAGGGGCACTGGTCGTGCAAAAGGACATAGCGCGCGCTCATACTTAGCCACACGAGCCAGCTAAATGGCACAGGCCGTTCAAAAGCACATGGCTCGGGCCCTTACTTAACCGCATTACCATATTGGCTAGCACGGGTTGTACAGAAGAACATAGTCGTGCCAGTCTTCAATGTTGTCCAAGCTTCAACTCATTTCTCCTTGGTGCATTTCCATCTACTACTACAACTAAGTGCATGACCTTCAGTCTACTACCATCCTTACGAATATCCTTTAAATATCTGCTACCATTCTTGCGAATGGCCTTCTACTCTGAAGTGCTTATGCTCACAAAATAGGATATAGATGCTCGTAAGGACATAGCATCCATTAGATCTAAATAAATCTTCACAGCGAAGGATTTAGACAAGAAAGTCAACAAAGGCTATATAAACCCCTTGTGATGTAAACCCAACTAAACCAAACAATCAACCATACAAAAGATACTAATAAGTGTTCTAATGCATTGGTTAACGCATATTTTTAGGTGTGGATCAACATCCATCACACACATTCCCCTCACACGTTTATCCACTTCTCTTGGTAGGGCGCAAGGTGGAAGGACCAAACATACCACGATACCTTCCTCAAATCATCAATTCAATCTCAGATAGCCCCAACCAAGGCCATTTCCTTACATGATCAGAGAAGTTGCCCTCATATTGGGCTCCTCCAAGTGGTGTTGCGATGGGAAAACATTTCCCAATAGGTACACCCAAGTTAACTCTAATCTTGTCCAAATCGGTCGCCAACCTAGATGCATCAGGTCCAGATTTACCTGAAGAGGGATACCCAATAACGTTTTTCATAGGTAAAACGCTCTCAAATCTCTTCTTAAAATGTGCAGGAGATGAACTCGGGTGGAAGTATGTGGCTAGACACGCCACTGACGTCTTCATGGAAACCACAATCATGAAACAAGCCCAACCGACTCAATACCTACGCATAAACATTCACAACAAATGGAAAATAAACACATATATGAAACAAATCACCAACACTAGATACACATAAGAATTTGTTTTTTTAATGAGAACACCCGAGGGTGGGGGATTATATATTAAGGTTCCCCAAGCTTTAGTCGAAGATCAATAAGATGTACATAAAGTATAGCTTGTTCATAAAGAGCGTTGAAGCAACATAGTTGCCTCCAAAAGTCCTACCTATCTATAACTAGGATGTGTAATAACTAACCAAAATAGTAAAGGATAGTTATTGAAGTTACGATCCAAAAGAAAGAATCTCCAACCCCTGTGTTAATTCTTTCCTTTGGCCAGGCAACTTCAATCCAAAAATTTCAAAGCTGAATCTAAAGAGCTCCAAACCAAACGTTAGATTAATGAGTAAACAGACTAGCAGCTGAAGTGTACTTGTTATCAGCTTCAGATTTAGTACTTTGCAGAAACTTGAGTTGGAAGTCCATGAATATATTGCTGAGTTGAGCTTCGGGTCTTTACCTCCTCCAGAGCACAAGAGCTAAGGAGTACAATCCTGATGGTGGTGAAGAGCAGGGCAATATCAAGTTATCAGGCAACAAAGCTGGTGAAACTTAGCAACACCAGCAGATGGAGATTTCTTTAAGTTTTCCTTTGGAGGACATCAATAGGCAAAGGCCGATCCAGTATGAATAAAGTGCTTGATAGACAGTAAAATTGTTCAAAAACCTGCATAAACAAACCACATATTAGCAGTATCTATTCTAAACATTTGCGCTATTAAGTACTCGAATATGTGGTCTGTATTCTTTGTCCAAGGAAATAAGGCCTCTGATATACATGGGGATATTAGTTAGGTGGAGGCATTGATTTTGATTGGAATGGTGCTTGGCTATAGCATTAGCTACAGAATTGCACTCTCTAAATACATGTTTGAGTTCAGCTTTGCCAAGGAGGGACTTTACATTGAAAGCCAATCCAAAAACTTGCCAATGTGCAGAATAAGGGTCATTAATCATCTGAACCGCCAGTTTAGAATCAGATTCAATTATGAAAGTATGATTAAAACCAGAAAAAATATGGCAGGCATGTAAAATTGCTTTGATTTCAGCATGTAGTGGAGATGCCGCAGAAATGGTTGCTGAACTAATCTGTATAAGGTGACCGGAATTATCCCTTGCTATAAGACCAGCTGATGCTTTGTTAGAACACCATGATGCATCCACATTAGTTTTTATAAAGCCAGTCTTAGGCCTTTCCCAGAGAACTGTCATTATGTTTGGCTTAGGGGGAGGTCTAAGCAGAGGAGTGAGATACCTAAAAGATGGTGGGATAGATGCAGTAGATAGTAGTTTAGGAGGACAAACATTTAATGTAAGTTTAATCAGGTCCTGCACCTCTTTACAAATAAGATCTGAAGAGAGAGGCTTGTGGTCAAATAGGAAGCTATTTCTAGCTTTCCAGAGACTCCAACACACCAAAGAAGGTAGGATCTTACAGTAGAGTTGGTGAAACTTAGGAAGGTCATGGAAATTCCAGAATAAATAGAATCTACCAGGAATGGATTGTTGAGAATTAAGGTTAAAGTGAATTAAAGATGCCATATTAGACCAAACAGCATGAGCAATGTGACAAGAGATGAAAAAATGTTGGATCGAGTTCGACTGATAACAAGCTGGACATTTAGAGGCTAAACTAAATCCACATGTAATAAGCACATCATCTAAAGGAAGAAATGCATGCAACAGTTTTCAGGTAAATATAGAAATCTTTTTCTGAAGTAGAGTGTTCCATAAGAATTTACTTACAGGGAAATTACCTGATGAATGAGTGAGGTCCCTATAAGCTGACTTAAATGAAAAACTACCTGTGGGTTCTGGTTTCCAAATCAGTCTACCCTCCCTATCCAATGTGAGTTCTGCAACCTGTAGAAATGAAAGCGTATCATGTTCCAGAAAAGGCGAAATCTGGTCTAAAATACTATTTCTGTTGCTGATGAAATCTTCCACAGAGATATCAGACATAGCAGAGGATATGTTATTTGGAACATATTTGAGAAGGGGGCCATGTGGACACCATTTGGCAGACCAAAAGTTACAACTGCCTTTACCATGGATAATGATAGAATTATTTTCAGCAAAAGAGTTTATAAAATAGATTCTTTTCCATGTTACTGATTTCCTGTGGGATGGTGGGAGGGACCATAACAGTTTAGACCATAAAGAAATACCTAGTTGGCTCTTCCACCAAAGTTTAGCCGAGCAAGAGTCTATTATAGCTTTGATGGATCTAAAACCTAGACCATTCAGTTTTATAGGTGTTGCTAGTTCTGCCCATCTTTTCCATACTCTGTTGTTTTTACCTTCTGATTGTCCCCGGAAAAAATGAGAAAGTTTTTTCTCAAATAATTTTATTATGCCTTTAGGGGGATTGGTAACAGACCAGAGGTGCTGAGGTATTGAGTACAAGCATGACTGAATAAGAATCATTTTCCCTCCTCCACTAAGCCATTTATTTTTCCAATTTTGAAGCTTATGATCAACATTAGCCAGCAGAGGATGGAAGTATCTATTTAATGTTCTTCCTTTAAAAATGGGGCAGCCTAGATACTTGAATGGGAAAGATCCTTTTTTCATTTTTAAGATCGCTTTTACCTGGTTAAGCTTAGCCTGTGTAGCTCTTCTACTTAGGTAAAAGTCAGATTTGTCAAAATTAAACTTTTGGCCCAAGGTATACTCAAAGATTTCTAGGAAAGCTTTGATCCTAATGAGGTTAGGCCTTGATGCTTGCATACAAATAATCGTATCATCCGCATACATAAGGTGGGAAACTGCAGAGATTGAAGCCGGTATCTGGTAACTAGCTAGACTTCTATTGAGGAATATAAACGATAAACTCCTAGAAAAGGCTTCTGAGAATATATTAAAAAGAAGGGGGGTAGAGGATCACCTTGTTTAATACCCCTTCTGGCCTTGAAGAAACCTACTGGATTGCCATTAACAAGTACTGAAAAGTAGGCTTGTGACAAATTATTCATAACAGCACTTAGAAAATTACCATTGAAACCGAACTTTATCAGAATCTGTCTAAGAAAATTCCAGTTAATTCTGTCAAAAGCTTTTCTTAGATCCAGTTTAAGAATGCAATTTGGTATTCTATTTTTTTTATCCAGAAATCTAATCATTTCCTGTAAGTACAGAATATTATCTGAGATATCTCTGTTTTTCATGAAAGCAGTTTGGTTAGGAGAGATCAGATTCTCCATATGAGGTTTCAACCTTTCCATTAACACTTTAGAACAGATTTTATTCAGTACATTTGATAAACTAATTGGCCTGAAGTCCTCAAATGAGCATGGAGTGGATTTTTTTGGTATTAGGGTAATCCAGGTACTGGATATTCCCCGAGGCATTTCAGAGCCAGCAATGAAGTCATTGACTGCAGAAATTAGATCCTGTTTTATGATAGGCCAGCATTTGCTATAGAATTTTGGTGAAAATCCATCTGGACCTGGACTACTCCTTTTATTTAAACCTTTAATCACTAATTCTAGCTCTAATTCTGAGACTGGAGTGGCTAGAGCTTGATTATCACTATCATTTATAATGCTAGGTATTTGACTTAGAAAATGAGGATAGTAATTTTCATCGGTTGCTAGGTTAGGCTCAGTTAGCAGATCCGAAAAATAATCAATTGCTTCTTTTTGAATGTCCAACTGAGAATTGATCCATTGGCCTGCATGATTTTTTATTTTAGTGATCTGCAGTTTACAGTTCCTTTCTTGCACAACTTTATGAAAGAAAGATGTATTGTTATCTCCTAGCTTATGCCATTTTAGTCTTGCTTTCTGTTTCCAATATTTTTCCTTCTCTTTTAAGGCTTTAAGCAGTAAAGCGTTTTTCTCGTTAAGTTTGACACGTTCAGAGGTTGAGGGGGTCAAGTCAAAATTAACTTCCTGAATTCTTAAGGCCTCCTCTGCTATTTTAACATTCAAGTCAATGTTTCCAAAGCTATCTCTGTTCCAGTTTTTTAGCACTTTCTTAAGCCTAATCAGTTTTAGATAGAATCTTAGCATGCCAGTTTCATCCATAGGTATATCCCAGTTTTCACTAATTAATCATATGAACTCATTTTTCTGGAACCAGGCATCTATAAATCTAAATGGCTTTGGGTTGGAGGAGGTCAAAGTGGAGACCTGAAGAAGAAGGGGGGAATGATCAGAAGTCTGCCTGTTCAGGATTTGAATTGAAGAGGATGGGAATTTAGAGTTCCATGAAATTGTACTTAGTCCTCTATCTAATCTTTTGGAGGTGGGGTTCCTTAACCTTGAGTTACACCATGTAAAAAGATTACCAACCGTATTAATTTTTTGTATTCCATTAGAGTTAATCCAAGAGTTAAAATCTCTAATACTTCCTAAGGCAGGAAAGCTGGGACCTCTATATTCTGACAGAGAAGTGATCGAGTTAAAGTCACTTATAAAAATAGCATCACCTCTAGAAATAGTCTGCAGCTCACTCCATAAAACCTTTCTACCATCCCTATTCCTAAGACCATAAATGAAAACTGCTTCCATATGCGAATTTATGGAATGATGTGAAATAGTAACATGCATAAACTGTTCGTTAGAGGATAGAAGAGAGACAGATAATGAGTTAGACCACATGAGCCAGATTTTCCCATTAGACAAAGTCAAATTATGAGTGAAATTGAGTTTCTCCATGTATGCATGACATTTAGTATTATCATGCATAGGTTCAATAATACATAATAGCTGGATTTTCTTGAATTTACATAAGTTAGTCAACCTAAGCATTGAAGTATCCATACCTCTAAGATTCCACACTAAAAAATTAACATTGAAATTAGCTATCATTGTTCACATGATTTATTACTTTTTGTGGCTGATCTAAGCATCATTTTGTTTAGTTGGCTTAGATAGTTATTCTTTTTTGGTTTAGACTTACCTTGGTGGTTACCTGAGAGAGTAGAAATTGTGGTATTCTGATAGCCAGTATTATCCTCCTCCATAGACACTGTCTCAATCATATCCTCTTGTTCCTTAGAGAAATTGTTAGAGACCTGCAAAACAGAAACCTGTTTGCCATCTTTCCAGGCTGGGAAAGTGCATTTTTATGCTTTGGGCTATACATAGATAGACTAAAAGATCCAATCTGGATATCATCTTTAACATAGGCCAGTAATGCTGGTTTAGATTGAGCCATGTCTTTTAGCAACTTTGAGATAGAATTATCCAAAATATCATGCAATTGAGTATTATTAACAGAAGCACTCACAGTAGCTCTGTTAACCATAGAGGGAGAACTAGGTGGAAGGTTGTGGTTAGGATTTATAGCGGTTCCTTCATTATTAGTATTATCAATCTCAGGGTGGGATTGGTCTTCCAAAGAGTCTAGGATCAAAGGAGGCTTGTCAAATTTCTTACCAGTAGCCTGCCACAGAGAGAGGGGTAAATTTTGGGCTATATTAGTATCCTGAATTCTACCATTGGTATTCTAAGAGCTGGCTTTACACTGGGACAAAGAGTGACCTAATTTCGCATAGTGATCACAATAGAGAGGGATATCCTCGTATTCAATTTGATATTTCCTGTTATTAGACACAGAGCCCAGCCGGATGTGATAACTCAAAGGTTTTTGAAGGTCAATTTCCACACAAAATTTAATTGCTGATAGCCTTGTAAGCATATCCGTGGCTAGATCATTTTTAATAAAACTGCCTATGCTATTCCCTATTGCCTCTATGGAAGCTGAATTGTAATAATATAGAGGGAGTTCCCTGATTGTGCACCAGATGGGAACAATTGGAGATTCTTTATGTGTTGAGAATTCAGGAGTCCACTTGAGCATCTTAAGGGAAATGCCATTGAAGTTCCAGACACCCTTCATCCAGCATCTCTGGTAATCGTTTATTTGCTCAAACCTGATAAGAACATGTTTATAATCGAGAGAGCCTAGCTGATATTTACCTTCGAAGCCAACTGTTTTGAAAGCCTGCTCCAGCTGCTCCATAGAAAGTCTGCCTTTTGTGAACTTACCAACCAGAGCGTTCGCATAGTGGGCGGATAATGTAGCTCTTTGGTCATCAGAATATAAGCAGAAGGGTTCCCCTAAGTGTTGCGATTTAGGAATAAGCTCTGGATTGCTAGGTAAGAGTTTGGATAGGGGAGGAGATTTGTTTTGGAGCACCGCAGCGAAAGATTTAGGGGGATTTGATTGGCAGTGGTTGCCGCCATTTCGTTCTGCTTAGCAGATGGGATTTCCGTCACAGCAATGGACAGACGGTACTAGCCGTTACCGGCGAAGTAGCCGATACCGGCGAGCAGAAGAGAGAGAGGACTCGAGAAACGCGTAAAATCGTATTCAGAGAGAGAGTATTCAGACAGAGAGGAGTTAGTATTCACACATAAGAATAATAAACATCATTTATACATCGCAAATTCAACGACTACATCATCACTAATGGGACATAGCTATGAACTTGATCGACGAGTCACGATAAGATCCATAAGTCAGATTTAAATTATATTCATCGGGATTATAAATACTTATTAACAAGTCAGATTTTTTTTCCAGCTTATTTTAAAGCACACCATAAGAAAAATTATATACTTTTGTACTATCTTATTTTGTTATCGAACGAGTACATTAATGACTTTTTATACATTCAACTACAAAAATAAAAGTTGTTTGTAAAAAAAATACATTCCATTGAAGTGAGCATTTATTTAAAATATGAAAAAACACATTCGACCACCGCTCATATGGTAAAACGGAGTTGTACTGCTTATTTTTTTTTTAATGGAAATGCAAAAATAATAATAATAATAATAATAAGCGTTGTACTGCTTAATTTATGTAAATAAAAATTGTTTTGATAATAATTTAGTTGCTTTAAATATCATTATTCTACCTTATCAAATTTCAACTTATGTATTATATAAATGAAACCTTCAGTAGTATGTTTCAATGTTTTATTTTTTTTCATATAAACATACAGTTTATTATCAATGAAGATTGAATTTCATTTAAATTACAACACTTCCACGCATACATACAAGATTATATTCTTATTACAATAATTATCAATTAAATTCATAATTATAATTTATTAATATCATATTATCCAAAAAAATACATTAAAAAAAGTAAATGTTCGATAGTAAATGTTACGAATCACGCACTGCGCGTTATGAATCTAACTAGTCTCATTTATTGTTAGTTAATTTCAATATCAAATTTTATATAAATTTTATTTTGCATTCGCATTTTAATATACTTTGATCCATATTTTCAATGTATATCTTTTACGCTTACTTACATTATCTTGTTTTTTAAGGCAATGTCTCAGGAAATGTGACCTATCCATAAGGCTATGAATAGGTCAGGGATCATTTTGCATAATAAAGTTTTGTTTGTAATTATTAAAAACTTGGGTACTTTTAAAAAAATACTGATTACAAATTATAATATTTCTCAGATCTAGACGATTCCTCTTCTTCTTCACTGTACCCTTCGCATTTTCTCTCTCTTTCTCCACCCTTCTCCACCCTTCTCCACCTTAGTTCCCATTCTTTGTCGTCGCATTTTTCTTTTTCAATTTTGTGCTCGTAGCATTTTGTATCTATTGATTATTGCAACGTCTGAGGTACGTTTTCCACCGTTAGCTCGTTTCGAGGATTTTGTTTTCTTTTTCTTTTATTTCTAGGTTTTTGTTCCAATTTTTTTTCCCGTTTGATTGCGTGAGTGTTGTCGTTTTCCATGTTTTGAGTTTCTATATGCATTTTTAAAATGATTTTGTTTTGAATTGTTCTCTTGTAGTTACAGCAAACTTATTGATTGTTTGTTTTGATTTACATGATGCGTCTGTTTACTTATATGTTGCAGATGTTAGTATCCAGCTTGTGCCTGATAGTTATACTGTGAATGGCCTTTTCTTTTCATCAGTTTTTTTACTGTTAGTTTTGAATTACAAGCTGCATATGTTTACTTATAAGCTGCATATGTAAGTATTTAATGCGTACTTGTTAGTTTTACTATGCCTGATCATTTTGAATTAGAAACTGCATCTGTTTACCTATATGTTGCATTTGTTAGAATTCACCATGTATTCACTACAACACAAAAGCCCAATTAGGATGCTAAAAAGTTTCACAATATGATGCAGGGCGAATGGTAGCGAAGATTGAAGAAGCGATGGATCGCCGCAAAGGTTCGATACAGTTTTGAGCATAACTTTTGTGTCCGGACTCAGAAGCAGGCGATTTTGAATGCGTTAGAACCGTCTTGACAAGCTAAAGGCAGGATCAGTGGATTTGTTTCTTATTTTAGGTCTTTTAAGGCCTCGGAATGGCAATTTAGTATTTTTGAGTTTTTCGGTTTTTGTTTTATTTCGGAATATGTTCCAAATTTCCTTTTTTATTTTTTCCAAATTCATTATAGTAGTTAAGGACCTCTTGTATTTTCGAAGATATCATCTTTTCATAATAATAATTTCGAGAATTACTTTCTCTCTAGTGGATTCCAGAACCAAACCCTATGATTCGTACTTGCGAATCTTTTTCGATTATTCCTTCTGCATCACAATAGGTCTTTGTTGGAACACTTCCATTCATATCACGCTTCTAAAATATCCCGTTAACGCGAGACCTTATAGATCTTGGGTCGCTATATTAAGCGACTATATAGACAAGATATAGGGTTGTTTTATGCATCCTATTATATTAGGTCGCTTTTTAATGTCCTAATTACATAGGTATTGAGACGTTTAATTTATAAGCGTCCTAACATAAATCTATTAGGACACTTCTAAATTTCCTAATAGGTTTAATATTGGGCCGCTTTGTAATGTCCTTATTATTTACGTTGGGACACTTTTAATATGTGTCACACAATATTATGACGTTTATTTTATAAGCATCCTAATATGCATTTGTTAGGACGTTTATTAATAAAAATGTCCCTATATAAGTTTGTGATAGGCCTTTTTGTTGTAGTTATTTCTTAGTTGTAGTGTTAATGAATTTTTATTTTCATTCGTTGTGATTGTTCGTTTTGAATTACAAGCTACATTTGTTTACTTATATGTTGCATCTGTTAGCTCTCGTGTATCTTGTTGGTTGTACTCTTTATGACTTTTATTTTCATTTGTTGTCAATTAATTGTTCTGAATTAGGAATTACATTTGTTTGCGTATATATTGTAATTAGTATTTAATGTGTATAAAGTCTTGCAAGAGCTAATTTCAAGTGGTTATAACTTTTAAGGAATAATAGAATGTTGAACATTGGACTCCACAAGACAATCCAGCACAAGGAGGATTCAGATGAAGATTACATTGAACTTAAGGAATTTGAAGATGATTTTCCCTTGAAGATTAATAATTGATTCATTATATTAGAGACTGTTAGTTAATCTAAATATGAATATTGTTGTAATTGTAAGTTCCCTAATGGAAGATTTGTGTAACGAGCACTTGTAGTATTTATCTGTATCTTTCATTTTGTTTAGATGTTGAGAGTAATCTCGTGCTTGAAACCGACAAAAAAATTATTTTTTTATGCAAAGCATGCAATACTTTTACATGTGTTGCTTTCACGCCGACAAGACTTTATGTGGCCTCTCTTTGATTTTAATTAGGGAAATATGTTCATGTGTTTGAAAAATAAATACATATTTTAATGTAACCAATATACTTGTAATGTATTAAATGCAGTATATATGAAAATATGAAAAACTATAAGAAATTATGTAATCTATATTCTGTACACTATAAGAAATATTAATTTTAGGCAAACATATGCATGTTTTAACAAAACGATAACGATTCATAAGGTAAATTTATGCAGTAGCTCCTAGCAAAGTTTTGCTTTTCATAAAAGGAATTGACAGTTTTAAATCATACGCGTGTTTTTATTTAAGAGTATATGTTGTAAAGTAATCAATGCACAGTTAACATGACAAATTTAAATCATCAAATTCTAGTATCCTAGTCTGTTATGTGAAATATATAATATATACTAGTTGTACGCTAACATATACATGTTTTCACAAAATAGATGTGATTCATAATTTAACTTATACACTACCTCCTGGCTAAGCTTCATAATTCACGTTCATGTTTTAAAATAAATGCATGTTTTAGTACAAACAGTACGTATTGTAAGTTAACATGTGCATAGTCTTTATGAAAATTTTCAACATCATTTAGTTCATTTTTCGAACTTTGCCACATATTCTTACATATTCATAGCAACAGAATTCATAAAAACGTTTAAAATTGAAAACACTTATTTCTTGAATTTTCGTACCCAAAAAATAAACAAATAGAAAGTATAACAAACCCATCATATGCACATTGCTAAATTGAAACCCTGTCTGATTTCCTCATTTGACCCACCAGCGTGCATCGTATAGTTCCCAGAAAACACCCCGTTCCCACCAACCTTATGGTCAAAACAAAACTGGAAAACTATTTATTAAAGGCAACAATCAAAGGCGGTTTCTTTATTTTTTGAGGAACTGCTTTAATTAGGGTCCAAATTAAGTTCCCAATTCGGAACTACCCTTCCGAGACACCCTTTCATTTTAAAGGGAGTTCTAAATTGATTAAGGGTTGTTCCACCTTAAATGAAAATCGATTAAACGCGATTCTATTAAATACCCGCCTTTAATGGGATAGCTTTTTGGCCACTATATAAAATAAATCACATATGGTTTTCACCCTTTAATATTTCCTTTCTCTGGAAAAACACAAAGGCATAGCGCAGTCCCTCTTTTCCTTTCCTTTCTCCAGCGATGACTCTTTCTTATCCATCTTCACATGTTAATCGCATCCCCTCCATCGCCTCCGACCTAGCACCACCACATCTCCACTCCTGAGCTACCACTCGTCTCTAACGGCATTACCACTCATCTTCACCCTATCGCCTCTGATCACTCACTTCTCTAATGATAGATCTTTATTCTCCATCTTTACCTTTCAGTTGATCGCTTCCCCTCTGGCCCAGCACCACCATGCCTCCACTTTGGTACCACCGCTCACCTCTACCGGCACCACCTCTCCTATCCACCGACACCACCGCTCACATTTTTTATTTCCCTCCTTACCTCCTTGAAGCTCTGTCGCCTCCTTTCGCAACACCTAAACGAGATCGAGAAAGCTCTACAGATCTGAGTTTGTAAGCTTTGATTTTAGAGTAAAGTGCATATATAACACTATATAATTGACGAAAGTGCAAATATAACCATGCGATTGTTGAAAGTGAAAATATAGCCTTAGATATTGAGGTTATGTGCAAATATAATCTTCTCCGGGAGATTTAGATCAAAATTGGGTGAAAAGACTATTTTTTCCATATGTAAAAAAAATTAAAAATTTTGAAAAAACATTAAAATTGTTTTGCCCTTGCCCCTTTTCTTCTTCATTTATCTTTTTCATTTTCTTATCTTTCGTATTCTGTACTTTTGTCAAATTTCTTATCTTTCATTTATCGTACAATCGCCAAACTTCAATCATGCTTTACACTTTCATCGATTTTCCGAAGCTTGGCTGAGCGGCACCGGAAATGGTGACCGATGGTGGCAGAGGTTGGTTTAGGTGGCGGAGGAGGGAAGAATCAGTGGAGATAAAAAGGCATCTGTCATCTCGATTTCTTCAATCTAGGTTTTTTTAAGTCGCAGGGAGGCCCAAACAGAGGTGTGGTGGTGGTGGGGCTCTGGTTCTATGGTGGTGAGGCTCTGGTTCAACACCAACAAGCGGAAGGGGCTCGCCAGATAGTGGTGGTGCACGGCTTCCCTGCGCCCGTGCTCAGCTGCTTGAAGATGGAGCGGTGCTGGGCCTGGAGTTCTGATGGTTGCGCACGGGCTGAGCGGGTCTGGTGTTTCAGACCTCTAGTGGGGTGCACGGCTGAGCGAGCAGCGCTGCTCAGTTGCTCGACGTCTGGACTCCCCAAATTTATTGCAAATGGTGGAAATCTTTGGGCAGAGTTGAGTGGAACTCCAGAGGCTGGTGTCGTGCGCTGTCGTGAAGACCTGGTGGGGCTCGGGTTCTATGGTGGCGGGGCTTCGGTTCTACGGTGGCGCAGGTGGGAAGAATGGTGGTGGGTTTGGTGGCGGACAAGGGAAGAATGGTGGTGGCAGGGCTTTGGTGGTGGTGGCTTTTTCCGGTGTTAATAATGGCATAATTGTCCTTCTCATTTAAGGCTTGGGGAAGAAGGATATTTTAGTCTTTTCAAGTGGGTCAATGGCCAGAATTTGTTAGTCAATGCTGAAATCATGGTCGTAGGGTTATATTTGCACATTCATTTAATAGTCAGGGTTATATTTGCACTAAAAAATAATTGAGGGTTATATCTGCACTTTCAACATATAGGGTTATATTTGCATATTACCTTTGATTTTATTTTTAGGTCTGTATACTTTGGCTTTGGTTTGGTTTTTAGGTTTCTAAACTTTGGTTTAAGAATAGGAGATTGATGATGTGATGTTTAAGATGGTGTGAGATTGTTGTTTGTTGTGTTCCTTTGCTTCAAGGCTGCCGGAAACCTCTCGATTTCCGATAACCTTTTTTTAGAACCACCGATTTTGGACCCAAATAAAGGCCATTTTTGGGACCAAATTAAAGGCATTTTTTAACCACCTCATCGAAGGAAGAGCCTAAGATGGCACTTGAAAAATGTCTTCTATGGTTCGGTAAAACCGCCATTAATCACCCATGTCTCCACTAGTGGAAACTTCAAATTCTTTCCCTTGTGTGATACGTCATTCCAAATGAAATATTGGCATGAAGAACACAATAAGAACTCGTCTAGAAATGGTCGGTCGATTGGAGAATTCACCGGAGAAGGAAGGGTTTAGAAAGGAGGAAATTGATCGAAAAAGGAAAAGAAGGAATGTTTGCAGGTTCGTTGAGAGAAGTTAGGTTAGCAGAGAAGTTTGGAAGGAAGTAATTGCCTTCATCGTTAAATCTGGGGAGGAACTAGCTTTGTTTGAAATAAAATTATATATATTAACATAATTTTTGTAACACACCCAAATCCAAACGCAAGTGTCGGGTCGGGTCTGGGCATGCTACCGAAAGTGCTAACGGTAATGAGCAGATAAATTTTATGCGAAAGTGATTTAGATAAATTCAAAAACCTAACTTTACTATTATAGTAACAGTATAATTACAAATGTTAAATGGAAGTTTCACCTAACTGTTACAGAATCAAAGTTCACTTTAAAACTCCTAACAGTTTACCCAAGATCTTTATCAAACGAACTAAAACAACAAGAACTCTTCTCTTACTGTTCTTCTTCACCTAAAAATGGGTTTTTTAACTAGGGTAAGCTTCTTGTTTAGTGAGGTTCCATCGCCAGTATTTACCTAGTTGAGTTTTAGTGATCACATGATAACAATTAACAATTAACAACTAGCCACGTATGTCCTAGCACACAGAAAAAGGATACGGGTGGTTAATGACGAGTTGCCGCCAAGTGCCTATATGGAAACTGTGACTATCATACACGACATAACCCAGTCAATGGTGCCCGAAGGCTATCAGTTCAGAATTCACTTTCCCATTCATGCCGGTGTTCAGTTACGAGGTCGTATCAGTCAGGTGGTTATGCTAGCATACCAAACTCCACGTGTTGTCGGTCTAATAAGATGGTCCGGTCAGTACCGTTCCCCGCCGACTTCGACCAAACTACAATCGCGTTGGGGCCCCCAAAATTCACAGACAGATAATCAGGTAGTAGGTAATTCAAGTTTGACACGGCAAGATAAAGTACAAACCGGTCATCAGAGCAGTATATGATTCAAGTTTAACAGGGCAAGATAAAGTACAAACATGTCTTTCAAAGAAAATATCAGAGCAGTTCAGGAGTTCAGTTTCACGATAATCTAGTACAGTATGATAAAATACACACTCAATTCAATAGTCAGTAATTACCATTATTTGAGTGTAACCGTCATATCTCTCTCTTCTTGGCTTGAGTATTGAGTAAAACGGTTTGGGTATCAGGTTTTGAGTACACAATTTGAGTAGTTGGGTGGGAGGTTCGAGCAAAGAATTCAAGTGGAGAAGGTTCTAGTGGTATGGGTATCAGGTGGTACTGGTTCGAGTGGTAAGTGGTATCAGTTCGAGTGGTGAGGTTCAGTTGGAGAAATTCTAAAGGTACAGGTTCAGTTGGTGAGGTTCGAGAGGTAAGGTTCTAGTGGCACTAGTTCGAGAGTTAAGGTTCTAGAAGTAAGGTTTGAGAGGTAAATGTTTCAGTAGTACTAGTTTGAGGGGGTAGGGTTCGAGGGGTACAATTCAAGAGGTAACGGTTTTGGTGATATTAGTTCGAGAGGTACAAGTCCGAGAGGTGAGTTCAGGAGGAACATTTTGGGTGGTACAGTTCGAGGGATACAGTTTCGAGGGTATGGTTCGGGAAGCACAGTTCGAGAGGTAATGGTTCGGGAGAAGGTTTCAAGAGGTAAGGTTTCAAGGTACTAGTTCGAGGGGTAAAGGTTTCAGGGTACTAGTTCGAGGGGTAAAGGTTTCAGAGTACTAGTTCGAGGGGTAAAGGTTCCAGGGACACATGTTCAAGGGGTAAAGGTTTCAGGGAACTAGTTCGAGGGGTAAAGGTTTCAGGGTACTAGTTCGAGGGGTAAGGGTTTCAGAGTACTAGTTCGAGGGGTAAAGGTTTTAGGGACACATATTCGAGGGGTAAAGGTTTCACGGACACATGTTCAAGGGGTAAAGGTTTCAGGGACACATATTCGAGGGGTAAAGGTTTCAGCAGGGTTCCAGAGGTGGGATTTTCAGTAGGGGTTCGAGAGGTAGAGTTGTGGCAGGGGTTCAAGAGGTAGAGTTGTGGCAGGGGTTCGAGAGGTAATTTTGGCAGGGGTTCGAGAGGTAGTATTTTAGCAGGGGTTTGAGAGGTAGTATTTTGGCAGGGGTTTGAGAGATAGAGCTTCAATAGGGGTTCAAGAGGTGAAGTTTCAGCAGCGGTTCGAGAGGTAGAGTTTTGGCAGGGGTTCGAGAGGTAGTATTTGGCAGGGGTTCGAGAGATAGAGCTTCAATAGGGGTTCGAGAGGTGGAGGGTTTAGCTCGAGAGAGTCAGGTTCTAATGGCATTATATATATATATGTAAACATACACTCAGATTTTAACTCAATTCGTGCTAGGGCAATGCAACACTCACCTTAGTTAAACTTTGCTTGATAACCGCCGCCTTTACTTCACTGCTTAACCTCTGAATTTTTTGTTTGTTTTGGTTCTCAAAGTATCTTAAGGCTGTGAGTTTTGGGGAGGATATCACTGGTATTTATACTAGATAAAATATAGGGTTCTAACACCAACTCAACCTAAAATTTTATCCTATAAACCTCAAGCCTACTTGCCCAAAATTACTTCTCACGTCCGCCGTTCATTCCTTCCCAGTAATACCATTTGCCCAAAAAATTACTTTAGATAATTTTTTCACATCCGCTCCTTGCTTTTCCCTTTATGGTAATTTCTTGTATTTATTTATTCCTTGGCTCATTTCTTTGCTTATTATTACTATTGTCATATAATATATATATATGTATGATTATGTGTAATTACTTACTTATTTATTTATTTATTGTTATTAGTATTATTATCATTATTATATATATATTATTTAAAAATACATATACATATATATTTTTTGGAAAATTAAAGGAAAGATGGGAAATTTTGATAAAATTTAATTATTACATGTACTCTAATTTCCTTTTGGTAGGGGTTATCACAATTTTGCAATCGGATCAACCCGCAAATTTGGTTATATTTACATTAATTACAAGTTAATCTCTGGTATGCCAATAAGTTTATGGACAATACATTTTTTTAAAATCACATACCGGCAACTAAATTACTTATAAACATCATACCCTACAGATAGGAGTAATCTAGGAGACACCACCATTTGAATCTATTGAAACACAGTGAAACCTTGAAACTCCATCCATTTGGATAGTTGGAGACGCCTCCAAAAAATACCTAACTGCTGCACCACAATCAAACCACTACAACCACCATAGCCTTAACCACCACAACTTCATCATCATGGACCACCTGCAGGATAAGAAACCACAGCAGATATCACCAGTATAGTCCCATGATACCGAGTAATCCCTAACAAGAAATTATTATAATATTCACAATTATTGTTTGAACCTTGAACATCTCTGTGGTAGAGATAGTGGATTAACCACTGAACCAAACCCCCATTCACTTACTCTCTTCTTTCCTTTTCGGGGTTTGGGGGTGGGGATGTATTCTCTTCTTTCCTTAATTCCCTAATAAAGTAGAAAAGTGTTAACTATTAGTCCGGGGTTAATTGTTAACCTAGGCTAGACTACGGGGATTCAAAGGGAGAAAAGATCAATAACCAGCAAGCATCGTAGCACCCAGCATGTGCAAGAAGTCAAACTCATCTTTTATTGTCAAACATCATACAATGAGACAAAATCTGTTTGTGATTCCCTTCCAACTTCCCCACTCTTTTTGACTTGAGGACAATCCTAGAATAAATACAGATTTCTCGATTGACAGTTTTATCCTATGAGCACGCTTCTTCTTTCGAAATATCATTTTGTCATCGTAATTTTCCTATCTTCTCTCGCCTCCGGTCTTTTCCCTCTGAAATTTGCCTTTTCCTGTAGTAGTCGAAAACGGTCATATTATTGCTGATAACGGCTTCTCTCTTGCCCTGTCGAGAGAGTTTCTCCGTCCGTTGGAAACCATGACCGATACAAACAAAAACATCAATCCAAAATCCTTCATTGCAGTCCTCCAATCGAAAGCTCCACCACTCCTCTCATCCCTACCAAACAACCCAGAGATTACCCCAAAATCTGAACACCTAGGGGAACCTGCCTGCCTCTACTCCGACGAGGATATTTCTACACTCTCGTCTTACTATATGAACGCCCTAGTAGGTAAATTCACCAAGGGTAAGCTATCCATGGACCAATTGGAGGGAGCTATCAAGACTGTGGGTTTCTCTGGGAAATATCAGCTGGGTTCGCTCGATGACAAGCACATACTTATCCGTTTTGAGCTCCCAAATGATTACCAACGCTGCTGGATCAAAGGTATGTGGAGCTTCAACGGAGTTCACATGAAGATACTAAAATGGTCACTGGATTTCTCCACTCATAAGGAATCACCGATCGTCCCAATTTGGTGCACAATCAGGGAAGTCCCCCTTTACTATTATAATAATTCGTCTATAGAGGCTATTGGCAATAGTATAGGTAATTTCATCAAGAAAGACTTAGCCATTGAGATGCTAACTAGACCATCTGCCATTAAGCTTTGTGTTGAGATAGACCTCCAAAAATCTTTAAACCATTTCATTAGATTGGATTCTGTCTCCAATAACAAAAAATATAACATTGAGTATGAAAATATACCCATGTATTGTGGAAACTGTGCTAAATTGGGACACTCACTTAACCAATGTAGAGCCCTTGCCCAGAATAATATAGCACCGCAATGGCAAGCCACAGGAAACAAGTTTGATAAGATCCCTAAAATGGTTACTGACCCACATACTACTACCATCTCCCAAAAACAAAGCCCAGTTACTGTATCAACAAGCCACAACAAACCCTACCCTGCAACCCTCATCCTACATGCCCAAATCCTTGGAAGCAAGTCCTCTAAGAAATACAACACACTTACCTCAACCCTCCCCAATTCTTGACCTAACAGAATCACCCCATGTTGATCCTGAATCACCAACTACAAGGCTGATTAATGCAACAGCTCAACCCAGCCAAAATAAGACTCAAATGATCTATGCTAAAGATGATATACAGATAGGATCTCAAAAATTCAATTTCGATCAATTCTCTGCCATTAACCCCCCACTTTCTCAGCATAGAAAGATGGAAAATAGATTTTCTGTTTTGCAGGACACAGATTCACCCCCAGAAACAGATGAAGAACTGGAACAACCACTCCATCAAATATTGCTAGAAGAGATGGAACGAGAAGGATCTCTCCCACATGACTCAATCCCAAAACCAAGGCTGACACCACTCTAGTCTCAACCAACGGGTAATTTGAATTCCCAAGGTAAGTCCAAATCTAAAAAAACCACCTACCTAAGTCATTTAAACAAGATGATGCTGAGATCAAATACTAAAAGCCATAAATCAGGTGATCAATGACATACACCACTACTATAAATTTTCTAGTTTTGAACCTCAGGGGTTTAGAGACTTCAATGCTTAGATTAAAACACCTCATCAAACAGAAAAAAAAATTGATCTTCTCTGTGTAATTGAACCAATGCATGATAATAGAAAATGTCACTCCTATATGGAGAAGCTCAAATACTTTCATTTCCTGCTTCTTCAAAACGGGAAAATATGGCTTTTATCGAATGATTCCTTAAATGTTGCCCTACTTTCACATCATGAGCAATTTCTACATGTTAAAATTACTCATGTAATAACAAAAGTTGAAATGGATACTGTTTTTGTCTATGGCCTTAAGAATAGGGAAGGAATGAAGGTTTTATGGAATGACCTTAGTAACCTTCCTACCTCTGAACTATGTACATAGGGGACTTTAACACAATATTATGTGTCGGTACCACCAGATTCTCCGCTTGTCTTGGGATCTCCACCACCCGGGTTTCATTTCTCTAAAGAAGAGTCAAGCTAGTCGGCTGCTCCACAAGCCAAACTGGTCTGACTGACCAGCAGCACTTCATCGGCAGTTAGCTCAGCCAACAGCACCACATTGCTGGCTAGTCCCGTGACCAGATCCGGGTCGGACCCATCTTTCGCGCCTCCGATTGGCGCCTCAGTTCTATTGCCGCCAAGATATTCTAGGATGGTTACTCGTTCTTCTACCGGTGTTATTCAGTGGCATAATTATTCAGACATTCATGCTCACGGTCTTCTTGGAGCTCTTCTTTCTCAGAAAGAGCCGAATGATTATCATTCAACACTTCAGGATCCTTCTTGGGTTTCTGCCATGGATGAGGAGATGGCAGCTCTTCGTAATCATCATACTTGGGATCTTGTTCCAAGCCCTTTAAATGTCAACATTGTTGGGTCCAAATGGGTTTATCGACTGAAGTATGAACCAGATGATTTGGTGGATCACCATAAGGAACGCCTGGTAGCTCAAGGTTTCTCCCAGATTTCTAGTTTTGATTTTAACCACACCTCCAGTCCAGTGGTTAAGGCTTCTACAATTTGGACTGTTCTTGCTATTGCCACCATGCACACCTGGCCTTTTCATCAGTTGGTCGTCAAGAATGCTTTTCTGAATGGTGTTCTTGATTCTCTAGTTTTTATGGCACAACATGATGGTTACAAGGATCCCGCTCTTCCAGAGTATGTTTGTCCTATGCGTAAGGCCATTTATGGTTTGAAGCAGGCACCTCGTGCATGGTTTCAGCGCTTCGGTGTGTATCTGTCTCAACTCGGTTTTTGTTGCAATTCTGCTAATACGTCGTTATTTGTGCTATCTCGGGGCTCATCCCTGCTTTATCTGCTTATATATGTTGACGACATCATATTGAATGGGAATGGCTCTACCCTTCTTCAGAAGTTTATTGATCGTACCCATCAAAAGTTTGCCATCAAGGATCTGGGTGTGTTACATTACTTTCTTGGCCTAGAAGTCACGCCTACTGCCTCGGGACATCTTTTGGGACAAGCAATGTATATTCCGGATATTCTCTCTTGGGCTAGTATGTTGGATGCAGTGCATGTCTCTACTCTATTTCTGCCAAATTCCCAGCTTCACAGTAGTACGAGTCCTCGGTTCAAGAATCTGACACTTTATCGATCTTTAGTTGGTGCTCTGCAGTGTCTGACCATTACCCATCCAGACTTAGTGTTTGTGGTTAATTCTGTCAGTCAGTATCTTCAGGACCCTCGGGAGGATCATTTAGCGGCTGTCACCCGAATTCTCTGCTATGTTCGAGGGACTTTGCATTTTGGGCTCAGGTTCTACTTCTTCACCTGAGGTGCTGGATTACTCCGATGCCGATATGGACAGATGTTTGGAGACTCCGTTCTACCTATGGATATGCTATTTTCTTAAGCGGTAACTTGATTTCTTTGAGTGCGAAGAAGCAGCCCACAGTTTCCAGATCCAGCACTGAGTTGAATTATTGGGCTCTGGCTAATGCTGCTTCTAAGGTTTTTTGAATGACTCATTTACTTTGTGTTCTTCATGTACCTCTATCTAGTGCACCTCTTCTATTTTGTGACAACAACAATGCAATCTTCTTGGCTCAGAATCCAGTGGCTCATAAGCGGGCGAAGGACATTGACATTGATTACCATTTTTCGATAATTTTTCTCCTGCGGTAAGCTACGCGTTGCTCATGTTCCCACTTCTCTTCAGATAGTGGACATCTTCACCATGGGTCTCTCTCGTCCGTTGTTTGAGTTCTTCATATCCAAGCTTTGCATCTCTGAAAATCTGACGCTTCGCTTGAGGAGGGTGTTAGAATAAATCAGATTAATGATTATATTATGATTACTAAGATTAGAGTCATTTCCTTATTTTATCTCTATTTTAATCCCTCTATATATTCATTTCATCAATACAAAATTATTCACGATAAATCACTTTATTAGTTACCGATGTACTAGTTGAATTTTATGGTTCCACATAGATTAGGAATGTTGATTAAAAAGTATGCAATTTATGGACGGACTAAGGGAGTATATGATTTTGTTAGATTCTTTGCAACATATGATTTCTAAACATTACATTTTTTTACGCAATATACATAGCTAAAATATTAACAATTAAATTTGTTTTGGAGACTGAAAAAATTCATTAAATTAGAAATAGAATCATTACAAGAAAATACACTTTGACTTTCACATCTTTTACCTTGGTTATATGAAGAAAAATGCTGAAAAAATGTTAGAATAGGTCAACTTGATGACTAGATTAGAGTTTGACTTCTTCTATAACTCTATGGTAATCTTATATTTATTCCTAACTCTTAATAACAAATCACTCATGGGAAATCATTCTATTATGGTATCCGAGCAGGTTCTTATCCAAAGACCAAAACTCTAATCCTAATATCTAACTCGCTCGTCACCTCCTTCATCATTATCATGCGGCCGTTGTCCCTACCCCCCCCCCCCCCCCCTCTTTCCCATTCCTTTCTTTTTTCGATGCACTTTCCTGGAATCTCAACCTTCCTCATTATGGCTGATGATAAGCTCACCTACAACACCTTTCTCCACATGATCACGATCAAGCTTTCATAGTCAAATTATCTCATGTAGAAGCTTCAAGGTGGTTACGTGTTATAATTGCAATGACTATTCAGCTATGTTAATGGCACAATCCGCTGCTTCCCTCTTCATTCGAGGCGTTGGTCTCTATGATAGTGGCGCCTCTTTTTTCTCCTAGCGGTAACAAGGTTACACCTCAGGAGGCGTAAAAGAAAGCTAAAGTGGCGTATGATCAATGGATTGCTGAATATCAACGTGGTTGCGGTCTTCTTTTGTCATCTCTGACTTCCTAAGCCCTCGCTTAGATCAATGATTGAGCTACATCAAAGGAGATTAGGGATAACATTGTGACAGCATTTCAGAGTGGTAACAAGTTCACCATTCTAAGTCTTCATGCAACGCTCATGCCATCAGTAAATCTGGTACGATTCACGAACTTAATCTATAGTGTAAGGCCATTTTCGAGAAACAACTTACTATGGTCAAATTATTTGGTTTTTGGCTACTATTGGTCTTGAATTTAAGGATTTTTCTGCGCCTTTGATAAATGTGCTACCAACGCCATTATATGTCAATGTTATAGCTCGCCCAAGAACCACAAGGTGTTTTTTGAATAATTAGCAGGATCACGGCACTAACGACATCCATACATCTGGAATAGTGGCATTCACAACAACATATCAGCTCTCGGGCAACCGTGTGTGGGATCACACACCGGCGAGAGGAGGTGGCGTGTTGGGTACACGGGCCACTCAAGGTGGCCATTTCAATGGATGGAAAAGTGCCCATGGTTCCCAGGCCGATTCTGGAGCAGATGGGAATGGGTGTGGTCGTCTGCAGTGCACTTAGTATGGTCGTCCTCGTCCTTATGGTTCCACTTGTTACTGGATTCAGATTTCCCACACTTGGCTGAATATTTTCTGTCTTCTTTACAATTGGAGCCATTCTCTCGTACCTCATATTGTTATGTGTATTATTGTTCCCCAAGTCATATAATCTCTTTTGCATCAGGCCTAAAGAGTGTCATGTCATATGATGGTAACTCCTGAGTTTATGTTGGTAACGGTGCCCCTATTATGATATCTTTCATTGTTGATTCACACATTTCTAATAATTTACGCTTATATGATGTTCTAGTAGTTCCTGAAATTACAAGAAGTTAATTTCTATCATCAAGCTTACCAAAGATATGGATGAGCTAATCACCTTTGATGAGCGAAACTTTGTGATTTAGAACAATGTAGACAAGGCATTCATTGGCAGGGGCCAGAGTGAAGATGGACTCGACATTCTTGATCGAAGAGAGAATAAATGCCAGGAGTCGTTTGAGATTTGGAATTATCGGCTAGGACAAGTCTCCCATAGAGTTATATCTAGTTTGCATAAGTTTGGACTAATTTATGTATCTTCTTTATTTCCCAAACCTCACACATGCACCCAATGTGTTATGGCAAAGGGTCAGCAATTGGCGTTCATTGAAAACCCTAAACGTGATTCACAAATTCTTCCTTTAGTTCATTGTGACTTGTAGGATCCCTCCCCTGTTTTATCAGACAATGAGTTTACTTACTATGCCTTATTAGTAGATGATTTCTCTCGATTTACATGGTTATTTCCGCTACGTCAAAAGTTAGATTTTGTCAAAACTTACTTGCAGTTTGAGGCTCTGGTTGAGAACCAGTATTCATCCTTAATCAAGGTGTTTCAAAGTGATGGTGTTATGGAATTATTGAAAACTCGGCTACGAACCCATATTTCTTCGAAGGATGTTTATCACCAAGTTCGGTGTCCTTACACTCTAGAGCAAAATGGGAAAGCATAGCTAAACAAAGGCACATTGCTGAGATGGGGCTCAAGATGTTATTTTACTCTCATCTTTCCCTTTCCTTATGGGATGATTCTTTTGCACTATAGTTTAAACCAGATATCGTCTCCCTGTTCCAGTTCTGCAATGCTCTACACCATATATCCTTCTCTATGATTGGGAACCTATCTATTCAATTTTTTACCACTTTGGATCATATTTTCCCTTTTGTTTGACCTTTTTCTTTGCAATACAATATTCAGTGTTTTTTTATTGGCTACGACTCTCATTACGAGAGGTTTCGATGTCTTGATCCGTCTACAGGTAAAATCATGTCACTCTTCAGGCTTGCTTTCATGAGTTGTGTTTTCCCCTTACTTTTCTGCTCCATCAGCTATGGATCTTCACTTTTGACATTGGATGTTTCTACTTTCATTGATCTTGATTTGAATTCTACTACTCCTTTTCTTGGAGCTTCTTCAATGAGTCCCTCACCCTCCTCTATATGTTCCTTAGAAACTAAGCCGCTACTAGCCGCACCACCACCTCCTTCTTAGTCTGTCCTTTTGGTTTCCAGTTCTCTTGCGTCACAGCACCCTCATTTGTTTAGTGGATAATTATCCCTCCCCAAACCTATTGCAAACTCATTGCATGACTACTCACTCTGCCACAAGAGTTATTCAACATCGTGATTATTCTGATATTGTCGATCACGGCCTTTTTGAGGATCTTCTTGGTTAGAAAGAGCCCACAGACTATCATTCTGCTCTTCAGGATCTTTCTTGGGTATCAACCATAGGTGAGGAGATTACATCTTTCCACAGCCAACGCACGTGGGATCTTGTTCCATACCCATTGGATATCAACATTGTTGGCTTGAATTCAGTGTTAGGCCTTAAGTATTGACCTAATGGCACAATTAATCGCCACAAGGCTCTTCTGGTGGCTCAAGTATTCTCTTACATTCCAGGATTTGGCTTCGATCATACCTTCAGTCTAATGGTCAAAGTATCTGCAGTTAGAACTATTCTTGACATTGCCAATAAGTGGTTTTTGCCTCTTCATCAGTTGGATGTCAATTGTGCTTTCGTCAATAGTGTCCTCGACTCCCCTGTTTATTTGGAACAACCTATCATCTTTAAGGATCCGTGACATCTAGAATATGTTTGCCGCTTGTGAAAGGCCATTTGTGGTCTTAAGCAAGCCTCTTGTTCTCAGTTTCAGAGGTTTAGCATGTATGTATCTCACCTTGGCTTTTAGTGTAGCTCTGCGTACACTCCTTATTTGTGCTCTCTCCTGGATTGTCATTGCTGGTGAAATTATCTTCACCAACATTGACTCAGCTACCATTCAGAAATTCATAGATCGTACACATCAACTATTTTCTATATAGGACTTAGATGCCCTTATTACTTTCTTGGCCTCGAAGTATCACTTACTTCATCGGGTCTTCTTCTTAGTCAAGATAAGTATGTTCTCAATATTCTTACTCGCGTTGGGATGCCTAAAGTTACTTCATTTTCCACCCATTTTCTGTCGAACACACAGCTACACGACAAATCCAGTCCTCGGTTCTTGAATTCTTTATCGATCTCTAGTGGAGGCCTTTTAGTAGCTGACCATCACTCGACCAAACTTAGCCTTTGCGGATAACTCTGTTAGTCAATACCTTCAGGATCCAGAAGATGATCATTTTGCAAATGTTACTCGGATTCTTTAATATGTTCATAACATTTAACAATTTCGACTCGCATTCTAGTCTCCCAGCACTCCTGATGTTTTAGATAACTTTGATGCTTATTTGGCCCATTGTCTGGAGACTTCTCGTCTCAATTATGAGTCTGGTGTTTTTCTTGGTGGAAAGATTGTCTCTAGGAGTGCCAAGAAAAACCCCATTGTTTCTAGCTCCACCAGCGAGTCTGAGTATAGAACTTTGTCCAACACCACCTTTGAGGTCGTTTGGCTGACTCATCTTCTACGCAATCTTTGGTTAAGGTTCTCCAGGTTCCCGCTCATGTTGTGCAGCGACAACGATATAATTTTCTTGGCCCTGAATCCAATGGCTCACAAATAAACCAAACATATTGATATTGACTACTATTTCATTTAGGAGTTGGTTGTTGCTGGAAAGCTAAGAGTATCTCATGTTCACTACTTTGCATATTGTAGACATCTTTACCCAAGGTCTTTCTTGTCCTCTATTCAAGATTTTTAGATTTAATCTTTACATCTCTAAACATCCAACCATTGCTTGGGGGTATTCAAATAAGTCAACTTGATGACTAGATTAGACGCATGCTTCTACTATAGCTCTATTGTAATCTTCTATTTATTCCTTACTTTAAATAACAAATCACTCACAGGAAATCCTTCTTTCAAAAGTTAAGGTAAGAAGTTCTTTTACTATGTTTATTTTTAAGAGTGGAATAAAAATTATATTTTACCTTAGTTTTTAGGTTAAAAGCAAACATTTAACCTTGGTTTTGTGAGAAACTAGATAAACAAACACTGTACTCCTAGTATCGATATGGTTTTGGTTACATAATGGTGTAACCGAGACATAAACAATGGCGAAGCGTAGTCTTAAGTTTTTAATGCAATGAAGTCATCCTGGTCTTCGACGCCGATAAGATGTCTGATAATAATCGACACTGAAATTGACACGTTGTCGATGTTGGCTAGTTTGACGGAAAGAGCATCCGACTCGATTATCTGATATCCCCATCAATTTGATTCGGCTGATCCGATTCGACAGCATTCCCAATTTCTGTTATTGTTTATGTATTCAATATCGGCTTTATGTCGACTTGATTTTGGTGAAACCGATGGCCAACCGAAATGAGTGTAATGTCGGTTATGAAGGTAAAAAATTAGTAGAGACACTACTACTATGCACAAATTCAGCCATCATCTTGGGTAAAATGACTAATTGTGCATGGGAAGAGGCTGAATTGATCCAAGCAAAAAATTTTATTAGGGTCCCGTCGGCTTCATCTATGGAATATTGTCTCAAGTAATAGAATGCTTTGAGTAAAAATAAATTACCAATGTCTAAACATCTCCAAATTTTTGTTTGGAATGTACAACAGATAAATTCATATTCAAGGGCGAGAATGTGCAGTGCTCGACACCGAGAGCTTTTTCGCTGCTTTCATCATTGCACCCTTCACTACTAGATATTGGGGGCATATGCACTAGCATACATGTACTGGTGCTGATAAATCGGTGCTACAAATTACCTATTTCACCGATATAAATATCTTTGTATTAAAAATTGGTGCCCAAGAGGTAATCGAACCGGTAAAAAATATACGGGTGCTCAGGTCCGATGCTTATCAGTAGAATGTAGATGAATGTGGCTAATTTTAAGCACCGGTATGACCGGTACCGGTGATAATAAGCGGTGCTCTAAAAAAATTATGCGGGAATTTGTATCAATAGCATTGGTAACCGTTCCTGTACCAGTGCGTTTAGGAAGAAATAATGGAAAACATGTAGCACCGGTATACAATCAGCACCTGTTTGTTTGTCTCGTTGCTGAAATTTGTAAAACGCGGGAAATATTTGAGCATCGGTAATATGTACCGGTGCATTTGAGTGAAGATATGAAAAAATGCGGGAAAAGTGAAAATTCTGAGCACCGGTAATTTCATTTAATTTTAGCACCAGTATAAATATCAGTGCTAATGCTTCAGCTGCATCAATAGCACCGGTAATATATGATTCTACTGGTGTTATTGATGCATTAAATGCTCATCTACCCCCAATTTTATCGGGTAAAAAAAGAAAGGAGGAGGATTTTGGATGGCATTAATGGAAATTTAGGGTTGGAAAAGACATTGAATGCCCATCATTGAATTCCCTTGAAGGTATTTCATTTTTTTAAAATCATCATTTAAGGTGGAATATGTGTGGAATGATATGTTTCTATAAATATCTTGTGTGTTTAAACATTGTAATGTTTCTTGACACTCTTGATGAATAGGTTGTGTTTGCAAATGTTGTTGATGTAATGTATGGCTCTGATTGCATGTGATTTGAAGTATGGTGTGTGGTAGGATTGTAGTATTGTGTGATCATGCATGTTTCATGTTTATAGGGTGTGTTATGAATGAGCTTATAGTTTTTGGTGTAATTGCATATTCCTTTGGATGTTTAAATGTTGCAAATTGATTACATTGTAGACATACACCGTGCCATTGAAATGCGTAAGCATGTTATCACAACGTTAGCTTAGTGAGTGATGAATTTGTTTATTTTGTTCGAGACTTCTTGGACTATGCTTTTAGTCATGAAAAGTGCATCCTATGTCCTTGTCGTGATTGTAAGAACCGTAAACGTACAGATGATCGAGATTTGTTGCATCTCCATTTGTACATGAGAGGTTTCTCGAAGGATTATTTGGTTTGGACTTTTCATGGGGAGAAACCACAGTTGGATGTGGTTGTAGATAGCAAGGGGGAATATTTTGGGGATTTGAAATTGGATGACATGTGTGAGGAAGTGGTGGATGAATTTAGGGGGAGGCCTGAGGTTTTCTCAAAATTTCTTGATGAGAAGGACAAATCGTTTTATCCTGGTTGCGAGGAAAAAGACACTGTAATGTCCTGTTTGATGGAGTTGTTCAACCTGAAAGACGTTAAATCATGGACCGATACTAGCATGGATAATTTTTTGAAGTTTTTGCGTGAGAAGCTCCCCCCCAGAAATGGTTTACTGAACAACTTGTACGATGCAAAGAGAATTATGTGCCCAATGGGAATGGAGTATAAAAAGATACATGCATTCCCCAATGATTATTTTTTGTATAAGGATGTGTTGGAAAAAAATGGTGACTTGCCCTGTATGCAAGGTATCTTGTTATATGCAGAGAAGAAATGATGTTGTTGATGAAGATGTAGGTGTGAAGGTAAGGAAACAGGTCCCTGCGAAATGCATGTGGTACCTTCCTATTGTCCTCGGGGTGAAGAGGGTGTTCAAGAATGTTGTGGATGTGAAAAACATGACATGGTACAAGAATACAGGTTGTGTTGATGATGATAGCATTAGTCACCCAGCGGGGATCAGTGGAAGAATTTTGACAGCAGGTATTCTAAGTTTGCTGAAGAACCCAGGAATTTTCGAATGGCTCTTTGTACTGCAGGTATGAATCCCTTTGGTAATATGTCATCGAAACATAGCTCATGGCATGTTATGCTTTGTATTTACAATCTGCCTCCTTATCTTGCATGAAGAGGAAATATGTTTTGATGCCATTATTGATTTTCGGTTCGAGGCAGCCCAGAAATGCATCGATACTTACCTAGCCTCACTCATTGAAGATTTGAAGTTTTTGTGGTCGGATGGTGTCAAGGTGTTCGATGGTCATCGTGGGACAAAGTTCGCTCTGAAGGTGATGTTGCTCTGAACCATTGATGATTTTCCTGCATATGGTAATCTTTCGGGTTACATTGTTAATGGCCACAAGGCATGTCCCGTGTGTGAGGAAGCAAGTGATTTTATGTAGCTGGAAAATGGTCAGAAAACTGTCTATCTCGGTCATAGGAAATTCCTCCCAACAAAGCACAAGTTACAAGATGATAAGATTCATCTTGTTGGGGGGGAGGCGCCAAGAATATTGAGTGGGTTTTCCATCCACAACAAGGTGAAAAAACTCAATGTTGTTCTAGGAAAGAAGATATCAAAAGTGGCTGCCTTAAATGACGGACCTTGAAAGAAAAGATCAATATTCTTTGATTTTCCGCATTGGGAGACTCTAGAGGTTTGTCATTGTTTGGATGTGATGCATATAGAGAAGAATGTGTGTGAGAGTTTAATTGGTACTCTACTTAACATTACAAGTAAGACAAAGGATAGCTTGAATGCACAGAATGACCTAGTTGAGCTTGGTATGAGAGTTGATTTAGCTCCTGAGATGAAAGGTAAACGGACGTACCTACCACCAGCCTCTTACAATCTTTCTATCAGCGAGAGGTGGTCGGTCTGTGAGTGCATTGGGGGAGTCAAGGTACCATCTGGCTACTGTACCAATGTAAGTCGGTTTGTAAATGATAGATTACATCTTAATGCGTTGAAATCGCATGATTGTCACGTGTTGATGCAAAAAATCTTGCCCGTGGCTATCCGTGGGGTCCTGGATGAAGAGGTGAGATTCTGCATCATGCGCATGTATTTCTTTTTCAACTCCATTTGTCGTAAGAATATTAACAGAAACCAGCTAGATGAGTTGGAGCGCGAGGGGACACTTGTTCTTTGTTTGTTTGAGAAGTATTTTTCCCCGACATTCTTTGACATTATGGTCCATCTTGTAGTCCACAATGTAAGAGGAACTAGAACCGTTATGATGCATTAGATGTACCCGTTTGTGCGTCATATAGGGGTCTTCATGGGTTATGTACACAATCGATGCCAACCAGATGCTAGCATTGCCCAGAGGCATGTCACGGAGGAGATCACTGAGTATTGCACTTAAAATTTGCCTGGGAAAATAGCAGTTGGAGTTCCCAAGCATGTCCACCTTAGCAGGAAGAATGGTATCCCTCGCTCGAAAGGTACGCAATACACACCATTTCATTTTGATTTTATGAAAGTCCATCTTTATATTTTGTGTAACAGTAGTGAGACTGCTATTTATGTTGATGAGCACATATCAATGTTGGAAGAACTGTATCCAGAATGGCCGTCGAACCAGTTGCAACTTGAGCATTCTGCAACGTTTATTAAGTGGTTTTATAATCGATGTAATGTGGAGGGGATACCATCAAAACTTTGGGCATTTGCAAGAACACCGGGTTGCATAGTTAAGAGATACCAAGGCTATGATATCAATGGATACATTTTTTGACTGCTTCTAAGGATAGAAAAAGTACAACTCTGATAAGTGGTGTTTTCTTAGAATCTGAATCCATGTGGCAGTGAGCAAGAGAGACAAAAAACCAATCGTTGTCGTGATGGCATTTTATGGGGTCATCGAGAAGATTTGGGAGTTGGATTATGTGGAGTTTAAAGTGGTAGTGTTCAAGTACTGTGGGGTTGAAATGGTGTCGGGGTACGTACCGAGATGCCCATGGGTTTTACGTTAGTTGACTTGAATCGTGTGGGATATGAGAATAACAAGTTCATCTTAGCGGCTCAAGCTCGCAAGGTGTTTTACATCAGAGACCCAAGCAATGAGAAGTAGCACGTTGTACTCCATAGTAAGAAGTACTTTTTTTATGATGAAATTGGAATTAATGTCAAATTGGATATTGCAGAGTTTCTGTTTGCTTTCCCTAATTTGGATAACATTAGTGGACCATCTCTAATTGGGTGATCACATGGGATGGACTGTGGGTGAACGAGAATGGAAAAATTGTGGATGGTGATGTCGTCTTAAAGAGGAAGAGATAGGGTGTTCCATTTGTATTTTGCTCACTTTTGTACCTGACAGGACCGTTTTATTTGGCCTGCACAGTATTTTTAGTGGAATTATTTACCTATGTTTGAAAATAGTATTTTCCTCAAGTAATTTTCAGAAAAAAATCAAAATGTATGGATATTCATAGCACCAGAAAAATGTTAAATACCGGTGCTATTGACTTAGGAACCTGCTCTATTTTGAGGTAGAGTACTTGAAAACAGAGTTTGAGCACTGGTTTTCAAGCACTGATTTTCAAGCACCGGTAAGATACTGGTGCTCAACACTTAGTCTAAAATTTCATCAGTTGCTCTCTAGTCTCGTTCTGAATAACAAAAATAAATTCCCACGTAGCTGCGTGGGGATGCGTTGATATTTAGCACCGGTAATTTCTAGTACCGGTGCTCAACACTTAGTCTGAAATTTTGTCAGTTTCTCTCTGGTCCCATTAATAAAAAAAATAAATTTCCACGCTGCTGCATGGGGCTGCGTTGATATTTAGCACCGGTAGTTTCTAGTACCGTGCTAGAAAGTTCTGTTATAATCAAATTACCCGTCATTATTTTACCTTACATTCATAACCACCTCTTCACATCTTCTTTGAGCAAACCCTATATCCTTTCTAGAAGGTGAAAGAGCTTCAAAAAGGTATTGCTCTCTCACTCAAACCACTACAGTGAAGTGAAATCTATTATTTATGTGAATGAATCCTTATTTTATCTAAGTTTTATTTCAAGATTGTGGAAATTCCAAAAACAATGATCATTTGGGATTTTTAAGTGTGAAATATGTTTTTGCAATTACTTTTATTATATAATCAATGTGATGTTGTCCTTGTTGTTGCCATTACAAATGACCAATGCCGTAGTTAGATTATTGTTGAAATTGAGGAAAATTGACAACGCAAACAAAGTGTTTGATAAAATGCCTCTATGACCATGTACAGGATGGCCCCCAAATCCAAAACAAAGAGGCCTAGGAAAGAAGAATGCTCTTCACTCGCAGAAGATTCAAACATGAGGGTGGCGATGGAAATATTTGTGTCAGATGAGGCAAGACTGCTGGCCCAGAGTTACAGAACAAGGAAACATTATCTATAACGTGGAATTGAAGTAAATCCACCCTTTCAAGACACTATTTGGGAATCGGGTTGGGAAAAGCTTTGCGCTACACCTACTGCGTTCAACTTGACCACACTTGCAGAGTTCTGTGGAAATTTGAGGTGTGGATTGGGCACGAAAAAATTTGTGTCATGGAAAATATGTCACCCTCACCCCCCACCCCACAAGCCGAATTGTATGGATTACCCAATGTAGAAGATGATGAGGATGAGATGTCGGTGCTAATCAATAAGGATAATGATTTGGATGACGACGTATGGAAGACATTGGTTAAGTGCATCACAACTGAAGGAACCAATGTGGACGCTCTCATGTTTCCTGGGTGGACAAAAATTCATAAGAAAATACTAACTCCGGAAATGAATGCGTGGTATCACTTTGTGGCCTCCCGTATCGACCCAATCATGGTTAACACTGAAGTGCCCAAGATGAGGATAATCAAGTTGTATGCTATAAAAAAAGAAACTTCGTTGGAATGTAGGAGACGGAGTACATCAGGCCCTTACCAAGGACAAGAAGGGCTCGTATGGTTTTTGCAGTCTGATTTCTTCACTTTGTGCATTTGCAGGTGTGCCTAACTATGAGAACGACACATGGGGTCACCCTATGACACAAATTGATGTAGAATCATTCTACAAGAATGTTTCTCCTACCTCCGTACCATCAATTAAATCTCATGTCTCTGCACTTGAGAGTGCAGTTGAAACTCTACAGGTTAATTGCCAACACCAGAGTAAATGGTGTGACCACATGGGGAAATTAATAAGCTACCAGTTTCCTAAAGTTGTGAAGGTGATCAGTCCTTTCCCGTCCCGTGATGGGGACAATGCAGCTGGCAGCGAGGAAGTGGAACCATTCTCGCATTATTATTCCTGAAATGTCCTAATTACTAAGGTTGCAAATTGACATTTACATTTGGTGTTGTAGTAATACTGTGATTGATGGACACACGAATGATGACGATGTATATATTTTTATTTCGGTAAATTTTTCTAATGTTGTTGACAAAATTATGGCATCGCAACCCACCTGCACACAACTGCCTTATTGGTTTAGAGCATTGGTACATTACCCTATATGCACCGGTATGGACGATTTGAGCACCATTTTATCACAAATTGTAACACAACGACGTCTTTTATTAATGTTAAAAATAATCTAAATTTTGACACATAACTAAATACCATATATAATTGTGATTACCAAGATTTACATGTTTTGAAGTTGTGGGAACACAATAAACAACAATTGGGGTCATTTCATAATTTTACAAGACTATTCCTATCTCGCAAAAGACGTCCTTCCATTCACTGAAATGAGTCCAATAAATTACATTTCCCCAACATTTAATTTTGTTTCTTCATCGCCAATTTTGTATTTCGATAGTTCCAACTTTCTTGGAGGGACTAAATTGCAAAAAGCAAAAAGTTTACTCGTAACTCCAAATTGAAATCCGCTCAAAAATTATCGGACATATACACTCCTTGGTCTTTTCTACAATCACTTATATAATTCAATGTCAGTTAGAGGATCGTAACAAGTCTTTATAAAAGTTCCCAAATTCTCAAAGTAAACACTAGCTAAGCACATCTGGCTAACTCTCCATTATACACTAGCACTTTCTGTCATGTGCCAGTGGTGTAACAATTATTTTAATCATTCTTTTTCATCCAATGAAATGAAATATCATGGGTGTACGAAGCAGGCAAGTTGGCGTAATTGGGGCGTTTAGTTAGAGGGTCTTTTTGCAAACAAATTAAAATTCACCCTCGGGACTACAATCGGTGACGAGGTATCTTTTGTACCTACTCGCATGCATGTCATAAACCTATTTGATATACATCAACATGGATTACGTGGTCATTAGGGTTTCAAAAAATGTTTGGGCACTATTGTAATTTTTGCTATAGTATAATCCGCTATCGCTGGAATCTCAGATTCACACGTACACCATCAAATTCATGGTTTTACAATCTTAATTAAACATAAATTTGGTCAATTTAAATAAGTAACTTATTCTAAAAAGGTTGGGGTAGAAAACATAAATAATCAAAAGTTGTAGGTTTTTTTTAGAATTGGCAAGACCATACTTTACCGATGCTCAATTTTTTGTGAGAAATGAAAATAATTTGAAAATTTCAAACTGGGTAGGTGGGAAAATAGAACTTTTGTGAGCACCAGTACGATGATGTTTAGGCACTAGTTTTATATACCGATGCTCAACACTTAGAACAGTTTCAGGTCATTTCCCTACTATCCAACTGTATGAATTAAAATAAATGACAAACACCTGCATTTGGTGGATTAGAGCACCAGTATATAGGTACCGGTGCTCAACACTTAGAAACAATTATGGGTCATTTCCCCACTGTCCACCCATATGAATTAAAATAAATGACAAGCAGTTGTGTGCAATTGCGTTTGGTGGATTAGAGCACCGGTATATCGTTACCGGTGCTCAACACTTAGAAAATATTTTCGGTCATTTCCTCACCGTCCACCCATATGAATTAAAATAATTGACAAGCAGCTGCGTTTGGTGAACTAGAGCACCGGTATATTGGTACCAGTACTCAACAATTAGAAAAGGTTTCAGGCCATTTCCCCACTGTCCAACTGTATGAATAAAAATAAATAACAAGCAGTTGCGCACAGCTACGTTACATGGTTATAAACACTGATATTAGGTTCGCTACCGGTGCTAACAGGTAGCATATAAAAGGTGGACGATTCCACTCCTACTCTTCCATTCTCACTCTTCCACCATCTCCGAACTTAGCTCAACTCCTCCACCACCATCTCTCGAGTTTTAAGCCCCACTCTGTCGCACCCTATTCCTCCTCTTTTGCCCGGTACTCCCCACCATCTTCGCTCCGTCAAACCGGTATTGCTGTTCCTCTTCCCTCTCATTTCCTCTGCACATCCATCACCCCCTATTCCTCCGTCGCCCTTTATTCCTCCACACCACCATCGAATTTCCGGTCTGCCACCTCTGCCACATTTCCAATCCTCCACCACCTCCCGTACATCAAGGTTAGTTTCCACCATCATGAACCTAGGGCTTTTTCTATGGATTGCATTTTAGATTGTTGATTTTTTCGTTGAGAAAGTGGTTGTGTACTCAAATAATGTATTGCGATTGGGGTTGTTTAATTGTGATGGTTAATAGCTATTTCAAAAACATTGTTTATTATGTTCATGTTTTATGCATTTTGATGATCGGAGCTTGATTATGTCAAAAGGGTTCAGCTTGATTCTTTATATAGTTTTGGGTTAGTGGTTTTTATTAGGTTAGAGGAATTTTATTTGTTGGTTATTATTTTTATGTTCAATGCTTGGGAATGGATCATGGGACTCAGTTGCTCTCTGAAAGTTTTGAACTTAGTTTATACTTTCTCCATTTTGATCATCAGTGCTTAATTGTGTCAATAGGGTTCAACTTGATTCTTGGTATAGTTTCGTATTAGTGGTTTTGATAAGGTTAATGGGAGTTATTTTGGTTGGAATTTTTGAACTTTTTTTCTATTTTCTGCTTTTCTATGCTTGATGGATTCAAAAGTGTTCAACTTGATTCCTGAATTCGGGTCTGATTACTGGTTTTGATTATGTTAATGCATTTTTATCACTGGTGCTTGATTATGTCCAAAGGGTTCTGCTGTAGTTTATGGTTATTGATTTTGATTAGTTAATGAAAGTTAATTTTGTCAAAAAGTTTTGAACTTTGTTTATATTTACTTCATTTTGATCATCGGTGCTTGAATGTGTTAAAAGGGTCCAGTTTCATTCTTGATATAGTTTCTGATTAGTGGTTTTGATTAGGTTAATGGAAGTTAATTTTGTCAAAAATTTTGAACTTTGTTTATATTTTCTGCATTAGATGCCTCCCAAGGGTAAGAAAGTGGCTATAAGAGTAAGCAAGAGAAGAAGGGACTGTCAGTCGTGGGAAATATTGTTGACAAGGAAGAGCCAACCACGCCCCTGCTGCCCTGGATGAGACTAAGACCACCGTTCCAGTACTATTATAGATCAAGAAGCCCAGAGCCACAGTCGAAAAGAATCCCCACAACGAATAGCCCCCAGCATCGACTGGTGATGAAGAAGAGACTCCATCCTCTGAACTGGGAACATCCAATAAGCAAGGGGCAAATGATATTTCCAAGACAGGGGAAGCATGGAAAAGCCTTTGACAAGTTTGAAATAAATGAGTGGTGCAAGACACGTGGTACATCCATGTGCCAGTCGGTAATGCCGGCAGAGGAGAATAATGTCCTGGTCCCTGTCTGGTTCAAACATTTGGATATGTCCTGCACGAAAAACTGGCCGGCGTGGACATCATACATACATTATACATTCCGGCGGTGAATAAAGTTTGGGACACACAGGCATTGGAAAAACGTCCTCGATGACACCAAGGAGGAGGCTTGGAAATACAGTTTGGTGAGATAATTTCACAACTAGTATATGTTTACGCTATTAAACTTAATTTATTAGCTAATATAAATTCACAATTTTCTTTACATAAAATAACATCAGTTTCTATGCTAAATTTCCAAAACGCAGATGAGCTTCATGTTCGAGAAAAATTTGACTGCAGAATAACTTGGAAAGTTGAAAGAGTTTGCCTACGTTGTAGCTGGCAATGCCCACCGTAACTGGAACTCAAAAGTGGCAAAGAAATTCATCCATCAAGTGGAAAAAATTGGGAAAAAGTTACCATACAAAACTTGGGACAAATACAAATGGATGGAGGAATAGGATTGGTACAAGTTTGTGAAAATGAGAACAACACCAGAGTTTAAGTTAAACGTTACATCAATATTTTGCCAAATTCAACATGTGTGTCATTTTGGTTCATTTTTAAATTTCATTATTTTCACTTCCATTTGTTTCTTATGGATAGAAATTAAGTAAGATTAATAGTGAGCACTCAAAGGAAAAGGTTTACACACATCGAACTGGAAGAAGCGGACACCCGGTCACTCAGGAAAAAAATAATCAAGAAAAAAAAGGAAGAGGAGTGAGTGAAGCTGGCTGCTCAGGGCTTGACGGAGGAGGAGATCGAGACAACTCTAGACCAAGGAGTTCATTGTTGACAGGTCTCTAGTCTACCTCGAGTCTATCACGCTGGCAAACAAAGACAAAGACACTAATCCGGCCGACACAGCCATTACAGAGAACATTGTAAGTTTTTCTGCATTAATTGATCATTAAAATGTTTAGTAATTTCACCTTGATTGATCTTGACATTTTTTTGAAATGAAGTTCATCGTTTATACTTTATGCCTGCCCATAGGTCAAAATGAATAAGGAGGCCGCTAAGGGCACATTGGTTCTCAAACCGAGAGAAGACATATTGATAACAGCGACCGGCAAGCCAGATCACCTGGGGAGGTACAGGGGTAATCCATCAAGCCTCTGTAAAGAGGTTGATGTACCCATCATGTCAAGCAAATGTAGAACCAAATGCGGTAGCAGCTTGTCCCCCGCTTTAGAAGTCCTACAGAAGAAAGCAAAGGACCAACCAGTGGTGAAGTCAATGGTGTCATACCTCTCCGAGCTTGTCAAGGGGAATGCTTCAGCGGGTAGGGTCCAAATACCACCTGGCCTGGAGGATCCCAAGTTTTTCATAGAGAAGGTATTGTCTAAAGTGAGTGCACCTCAGACAAAATCAAATGGTACTCCTAGTGATGAGGAGGATGATGAGGAGGTAAAAAAATGGGATATCATTCGTTGTTCTATCTTTCATCACTTATTCTATTAAAGAATACATGTCATATATTTCAAATTATTAACAGAGTTCCACGACTAATGACAGGATGAGGAGAGGGTCAGTTTGTTCTTTAAGCAATTAGACAGATCAAGGGCCCTAGTGGCGAAGGGATTTCTAAAAAAACCACCATGGTCGTACATCAGCTAGTGCAATCGCTCATGTCCGGGTGACTAATCCAGTCTTCCATGCCAAAGCAGGATTGCCCACTGCCAACCACATATTCGTCGATGTGAGAGAGACTCGCGGACATGTCGTTGACTGACCGAAGTCTTTGATTGACTATAATGTAGATACCCCCACTGAAAAACAGAAGGACGAAGTTGTTAAAGAATCTAAGGAAACAATTGTGACTTCCTTGACGTTACCGATGACAAGGTAATTTGTGACTTTAATTAATAGCATATTATAAGTGTTTAAATGTATTTTTTTCAAATTAAAAACCTAATACTTTGTCAACACAACATGAGGATTTGACCACGAGTTGCAAGGGGGTAAAAAATGGCCACGACAGAGATCTCTCCCCTAAGATTGGTAAAGTTGGCATATATCGTGACTAAATCATCCGCACACATTTGGAAATTTTACTTATCACTTAACACATGTTTTGTTTACAACTATCTGCAGATTGTAAATAGGCGCGCCTTAAAGGAGCATCCAAATATAAGGGAGTTCATCAACCATTGCAACGAGAAGGCAACGAAAATGAATCGTAATGGGAAGGAAATATTTTACAACCAATTCCCTGTATCCACATTTGACAAACCGTGCAAATATGGCCTTTGCATCCAGCAACTTTTCGAATTTGGAGACAAGCTCGGGAATTTTCATAGGATGACGTGGATCTCAAATGCACAAGTGGATTTGTGGAAGGGGCGAGTTCCAAAAAATTTGATACATGTATCTTGTTCTCTAACATATTTGTGACACCGAATAACTTCTGCTTGGACAGGCACCTGTGGAGTAAAATGGAGAACACGAACAATGGCAGAATCTATTTCCATGTCTCTAACACTGGAAGAAACAACAACTTGCTTCAGGAGGAAGACATACTTCCCGGGTTTGCCTCATTTGGGACTCGATGATTAACTCAGATGCTGCCATGTATTTGGTGCCATACCTCAGGAGGTCAGAAATTTTACATTTAAAATTACATTGATATCCGTTTTGTAAAATTCAACAGATAAATTCACTTTAAAATTATTAATGCAGTTCACATTGGTTCCTCATCCTCATTTGTTCCCGAATAAACCATGTCTACACATTGGACATGCTCACCAATGGTATTCAGCTAGGGATTACATAGAGACACAAGGTATTTCCAGGTAATAATTTTAGCACCATTAACCCTACCTTTTCCAATAGAAGTATTTTCAAATGTAGTAAATTAAACATGTCACTGGGTTGCGTGTCAATATGAGAGGTTGAAGAGAAACAATGAACCCTCACTGAATTTCAGCTGGAAGATAAAAAAACATCAACGTAAGTTATAAGTATACATAGTTTAACATACTTCGTACGTTTTCTTCTTAACGTACACTAATTTAATTATCGATTCTTTTATTCTATCTTAGCACCGATGACAAGGAAGTTGTTGGGGATGCAGATACTGTGTCATGCGATTCCTTGAAGAGCTTGCCCACGAGACAACTTCCGACAATCCTATCGACGTAAGTATCGAAACTCCAACACAAATGATACAATATGTGTATGGCTTAAATTGTAGTAACTCATTCATACAAACTAACCTTCAATCTGATCGAAACGCGGATTTTTCCAGAGGAGCAAGACCTGTACCAAGCCTACGAACTTCAAGATCTAGCAGCCAAGTGATGTGAGGCATGGGTTAACATTTATGCAACGGTGGCCAGAAATAATCTAGACCAATTTCTTGAGTGATATACGTGGAAAGGTGATGGGAATTTGGCGTATATTAATTGATATGAATGATGACATATTGACATTTATTTCATTTATTCATTTTATGTACAATTTGTTAATTGTTATTTACTTTTTTAGTTGCCGAGTAAATTTTCCAAGTAAGGGATTACTTATAGTAAATTTTACCCTATGGTTGATCCAGGATGGCACGACAATTTTAAAATTGACCCACGCAATTTTTTCATACATTAAGCCCGGTTCACAATTAAGAACCGATGCTAATTGGTAACCAGTGCTTCAAATTCGGAACCGGTGACACCAGTGCCTAAATCATCACTACAACCGGTGATGTTTTTGAAATTACTGGTGCTATAAATCAACACTACTACCGGTGCTATTTTTAAAATTACTGGTGCTATAAATGATACTTAGAAACACCAGAAAACTTTCTTTACCGGTGCTAGAATATGATCACCGGTACATATATTTACTACCGTTGCTCAAAAATTGTACCACGCATGTCAATTGTTTGCACCAGTAATTTAATTTTTTAGCACCGGTTCATAGCATACTGGTACCCAACTTTTAGCACCAATACTAGTTCTTACTATCAGTGCTAGAAAATTATACCTAGCTGGCATATTTGTGCACTGGTATCAAAAAATTTTATCACCGGTACGCAACTTATCATTGCTAATTATTAGCACCGTTATGTCCAACAAGTGCTATTACAACGACTTTTCAGCACCGGTCACGTACGCACCAATATCCCAGTGGGCAAAAAACCAGTGCCTATGCTGGGCTTCAACCGGTGCTTTGGGGCTTCCTTCCAGTAGTGCTTGGGATGTGTTCTACCTGATGCTGAATCAAGATCTTAATTTGAACAACTTAGGTTAGTTCAATTGATTCTAAATATTATTTTAGGATGATATTAGTTCCCTACCTACTTCTTGATATTCACTTTCTTGCTTTCATTATTCGACATGGTGAATACGTACAGATGGCTAAAGAATTAACATCAAAATTCAATCAAACACATACAATATTTAAAAGATATAATATATCAAACAACTAGTCAATCACCTAATTAAATTATATAATTTAATCAACTAATTTGATCAAAGATGGATAATAATTCAATGACACAATATTTCTAGTAGATATATGACCTACCAAGTCCTAGTTAGCCAAAGATGAGTATATGAAGCGATGACTTTGCTTAATAAGGGAATTTCGCTAAATGCACAAAGACTGAGAACACTGCATCGCCACAAGCTAACCAACTGCAGAAATAGCGGAAAGCAGTACTTGTGACACTGCCCTCTACTGGACCACGATCCAAGAGAAGAGAGCGCAATAATAGAACCATGATCACCTGATCGAAATCCTATAAATAAAGATAGAAGACACTAAAAAAGATAAGTGACATTTTCCTACCAAAATCTATAGAAAATCATACCATACTGTCTTAATCGTTGGAGCATCCTCTCCTGGACAAAGCCAGAAATATTTGCAGGTACCTGAAGAAGCCATGACTCGTTGTGGGATGATTTTGGGAACTTTCATCACTCAGAAGAAATTTCACATATTAGTGGCACCGACTGTAGGGATAATTTTATTTATTTATGAGTTTTAATAGTTACTGGGAGAGGCCGGAGTTTACGCTGGAGCTGCTATCCCCATAATAGACACATGGAGAAAACATATAATTTCCGCACTCACGAAGCGAGTAGGTGGAGGACTAAAACAGCCCCGCCGAAATGACTTTCAACAACGTTATGTTCGCGCAATTATAGATTGCCCCCACTAAGAAGGTAGGCTCCCATATTAAAAAAAATTCCCTATGAAAAGTAGAAACATGATAATGGGCTACAAAAGGAAATAATTTTATACAAAGGCCTGTACAAAATAGATTGGTTAATTACAAAAACATGTGAACCAATTCGAGACAAAATTGGGTTAAGACTAAGTTAGTAAGCATAAGAACAATGATACTCTAACCAAAGAGTTACATAAGGTACTCAAATAATAAAAACTAAAAGCTCATGCAGCATGATATGCACGCAAATAGTAGAACATGCGTATAGGAATAACACAACAAAGCGTTATCAGCTAAGGGTCGCAGTTTGTACTGTCTGCTTCGAACTCTAATTAAGGTTTATCAACTAACGAGTCGAGTTCAGGAAATTACCTACTGAGAATTTAATTAATCAAGAAACACTTTTGGAATAATAACCAAATTATCAACTTATAACCCTAGAAAATTTAACGAAATTGAAGAAGCAATGACATCACCTGAATAATGTACCGACAAATAAAATAAAAGAACTCATAACATATTACATAAATACATTATTAGATTGAATTTTATTCATACAAAAACTAAGGAATATAGCAAATTCCTTTCTTAAAATTTGAAGTTACCCTAGGAAGAATTACAAACGACTATATGCGAACCTATTACATAAATACTTAGATAATTAAAACTCTAAAAGTAATCCCTAGTAAGGCCATGGCGGTGAGAAGTTAATCTGTCAAGATTTCTTGACTGGGATTGTGAATTCCAAAGGGACGATCCCTCAAAGATCACTCTAGATAGTAAGTTAGGAGCAAAAGCAAGGATGGTTGCCCATTTTCCCACTGAACCACCTCTATTCTCCGAAGTACTTAGCGTTAGGGGAACCATCATCTTCATCTGGTAGATCAGGTGCACTAGCGAGCAGTGGTTGCTCGCTTAGCCAGTACAGCTGTTCCACCCTACGACCTGGTCAAGCAAACTTACCTCAAAACGATAAGAAGCGAAGCTTAAAGTCTGAATTGCCCGAGCGTGAGAGCTCGTCGTGGGAGTCAAGGCATCAGATGGCTTGGCAATAGGAACAGACGGTGGAGAGGGAGCCAGAGATGATGAGGGAGTCTTAGGAACAACCTTCAAAGCGCTCCCATCCTCCTTGACCATTGTACAACGACATTTGCAAACTAGCTTATCAATTTCCCCAGGGACGGGGTTAGCAGGACCTAAGCTGTCAGATATAGTGATGGCATCATCATGATGATTTACTTCTCCCTCAATGGCAAGCGTAATAAGTTCCCAATTAGGCTAGCAACCGACATCTCTGAGAAAAAAAGCACAAAACATTATTAGTAGCATAAAGGCGGGATAAGTAAATAGCAAGAATTAGATAAAGTAATCAGGAAGAGTAAATCATGTACCCTAGAGGTCACCGGGGCCACCCAAAGGGGTAACGCCGATGTGTAAATATGGAAGGCCCCAGTTGGCAAAATTAGGTGAAATTCCAAAAGAATTGTCTACGATTCCAGAAGAATCTTACGACATGACTGAAAATGAACTTTCTGAAAATGTTTGGGTACCCTAATATATATAGTGAAGAGCTTTTGATTAACTACATGTGTCATGTCGGGTGTAAAATGGAACAGTTATAAAATAGACGTCGACGATAAATTTATATTAGTATATGCCATAATGAAAGAAAACGAAGATCATGAGCCAACGTATGTTGAGGAATGCATGTGTATAAATGATTGGCTAAAAATGGAAAGACGCAATCCAACTAGAATTGGATTCCTTGGGAAAATGAAAATTCCTTAGAGAAATATCACGCACCCCTGAAGATGTGCAACCCGTGGGTTATAAATGAGTCTTTGTGCGGGAACGAACTAATAATGATGAAATCGTTTGCTATAAGGCACGATTTGTGGCACAAGGTTTTTTCCAGAGACCAAGTATTGATTATGAGGAAACATATTGGTGCATGCAACTACTTTTTCGTTATTTTCTTAATCTGGTGGCAAATGAATCCCTTGAAATGTGTTTCATAAATGCATTAACTATCGATGTGTATGGCTCTATTGATAATGATATTTATATGAAAAATTAGGAAGGATTGCAATTTCCAAAGGAATATAGTTCTGGGTATGGGGAACTTTATTTGATCAAGTTGGGTTGATCTTTATATGGGCTGAAATAAGCCGGATGCATGTGGTAAAATCTCCTTGGTGAATATATGATGAAACAAGGTTATCAATGGCCCGATTAGCCCTTGTGTATTCATAAAATAATTGGGGTCGGAATTTGTTATTATCGCTGTTTATTTTGATGAACTGAATATGATTGGAACTCTTGAAGAGATCCAAAAGGCAGCTGAATATTTGAAAATAGAATTTGTAATGTATGAAATTGGGAAGACAAAGTTTTGTCTTGGGTTACAGATTAAACATTTTGAAAATAGTATTTTTCTGCACCAGACCCATTACACCGCTGAAGTGCTAAAGCGATTTTATATGGATCAAGCATACTCCTTGAGCACGCCGATGATTGTGAGATCACTCGATGTGAAAAATGATCCATTTCGACCTCATGAAAATGATAAAGAACAACTTGGTCTAGAAGTACTATATCTCAGCACTATTGGGGCTTTGATTTATTAAGAAAGCTATACTCACCTTGATATAGCTTTTACAGTGAATTTATTAGGTAGATATAGTTCTTCTCCCACGTGGTGACATTGAGATGGTACTTAAAAAATATTCCGATACCTTCAGGGTACAATTGACTTGGGACTTTATTATCCTAAGTCACTCAATACTGGTTTCGTGGGTTATGCAGATGTCGTATACTAATCTGATCCCCACCAAGCACTATCGCAAACGGGTTATATATTTACATGTGCAGGCACAACTATCTCATGGTGTTACATGAAGCAAACAATGGTTGCCACTACTTCCAACCATGCTGAAATATTGACGATTCAATAAGCCAGTCGAGAATGTGTTTAGTTAAGATATGTAATTTATTATAAACGAGAAACTTGTGGTTTGAAATTGAACAAGACCATTCCACCACTTTGTTTGAAGACAATGTTGCTTGTATTGTTCTGCTATCGTCAAACGAGATAGAACGCAGCACATTTCACCAAAGTTCTTCTTACTCATGACCAATAAAATAATGGTGAAATTTGTGCTCAGCAAAGTCGTTCCAGTGACAACGTGGCTGGTCTCTTCACCAAATCACTACTGACGTCAACATTTGAAAGTTGATGCACAAGATTGGAATGCGGCGGTTGGGAAATATTAAATGATGTGCTCGCGATGGGGAGCTATATGTTGTACTCTTTTTTCCTTAGCCATGGTTTTCCCTCTGAGTATTCGTGGTAAGGTTTTTGGTGAGGCAGTGTGCTCAAATGGAAGATGTACTTTTTTTCACTGGATTTTTTTCCACACCAGATGTTCTTAGTAAGGTTTTAACGAGACATTATTCCAAAAATGTACATTTAAGGGGGAGTGTAATGAAACATTAAATAAGGTGTTAGTGTAAGGTGTGAATGTACATAATATTAAAGGGATTGAAACTTTATAATTGAGATATGAATTTGAAGTGCATCAATTACAAAGGAGCAATGCATGGTGAGATTGTGGAAGGCACTCCATATTGTAGTATAAATACTATTTAAGCTGAAGTTGTGATGATCTAAGTTTAGAGATACACACTGTACTGTCTCTTTTCTGTTCATTAATTATTTTCATGTTTTAGTTGTTCATGCTCCCTCTGGTCCCTTAATATGGGCTCCTACTTTTAAACACACAATTTTTTTTTTTAAAAAAAAAGAGTGATGGATGTTGAATTGAAGTATGAAAAGTGAATTTGGTGGATAAAATTAATCTAAGATATATTAAGGGAAGGGGTTAATAATAAAAAATTTGTCCTAAAATGAAAAGGAAGTCAGAGTTAGAGGAGCGGAGTGAGTATTTATAGTTCATATTGTTACCTTTACCTATTACCAATAAACACCCACAATTTGTTCTTTAAAATTACTAGTAATAAAGAAAGATATTTTTTAACAGTTAAAAAAACCTCCAGCCAACTCATAGAAAAGGTGAAGGTAGATATGAAAGGTGGTGATATTTTATGAAATGAGTGGTAATTGGGACATACATTGACCCCCCATATTTCTGGAGAAAAAGGTAAGAAAGCAAGAAAACTACACATTGAGTAACATGGGATTGCATTGGGTCACCATCCTGATTTCGGTTCGTTATGGACTTCAATTACGAATTGAGATCCCATAAATTAAAATTAGTAAGTTGTTTTGAAGGCCTTGTAAACTTTGAGATCAGTCACAACTCCAGCAAATGAACCAGCTGCTGCACAGAGTGAAATGATCAAGCAAGCAGCGCTTAAAACTTGCAGGCAGAGCCACCTTGTGCTCCACTTCGGGATCTTCTTTTGCACTATGTACATTTCGACGGGGAAGTAAACCGTTAGCGGCCAAAACCCGAAGGCTCCGAGGATGCCAACCACATCATTGAAGAATGGCATGAGCATGGAAATGATGGTGGTGAAGATCACGAAAAGCGTTCGCCAGATTAACCGGAAGAGGTTGAGTTTCAGTGGCTTAAATCCCAACAACGGGACATCATACTCCCTGGAGATGAATTGGCTGTCTGGGAACCATTCTGCAGCGGATTTCTCCACGAATGCGAATAAGGGCTGGCAGTAGACTTGGTATGCGCCGACCAGGTGAATAACGATGGCTAAGTTGGCGATGTCGAGAAGCCAGTAAGGGTTGTAGAAGCCAAAACCAGTGAGCAGGTTTCCAGGTGAAAGGTCTCCAAATGCAGCATAGCCAAAGCAGCCACAAAGCATGTAGAAAACCGTGGTTACTGCGACGCTTATCAGAGTAGCCTTCTTCATTGTCTTGTGTTCTGCTGGTGGGGCTTTTATTGTGTCCTCTATTTCAATAAGAATTAGGGAGTAGGAATAGGCAAAAGCAATTGCTCCTAGAGCTTGGAAACTTCTCCATATCTTGTCAGTTTGAGTCACTGTTCCTATGCTGATTCCTGTGAGGCTCCCCTTGATTTTGCCACTTTCTACAAGAAACACGACCAAAAGGTGATTAGTGCAGTGTATTTTTTTTACCAAAAGGGAGGTCAAAAAATGACCATTCTAATCGGAAGAATATCCCAAAAAGAATGTGCAACTTTTCGAACCTGCAACTTTTCCCACTCCAAGGCCAAGGCCAACTGTGGAGTAGGTGAAGGACATAACCGCAGCTACGATTGAAAGCCACCATATCTCATCGAAATCTTTGATCTGAGAGAAGATGATTTCCGCCACTCCGAACATTATCATGTAAATATTGCTCGACACTTTGCAGGGGTCTTTGTCATGACTTGAATGAAAGCAGTTTGACTTCTTAATAGCCCTGTTGAGAAAACATCCAATGATCTTCCGTCCATACAAAAAAAAACGTCCTAGTCACTAGCCAGGTTGAAGAACTTACACCATGCTAATCGAAGCTGCGATCGTGTAACCAATCGCGACACCAACAAGATTCATGTACTGAATCGCTCCGCAAACTTTGACTTGGAAACCACCTGAAACGGGTGAGAGCGGGACATGGTAAGATATAGTTGAACAAAACTTTGGTAACAGGACACTAGGGGTTAATCACACAAGAAAGCTACCAAGATTGGCTCTGACTGCATCCATATAGGTGTAGTTTCTCTTGCCAGTAACAGGGTCCCCTGTCCTGTAGCATTCGGACAGAAGAATGGAAGTGTAGTAAGTGACAAAGGCGAACAGCATCATCACAGTCGGGCCAGCAATCCATCCTAGCTGTGCAGTAGCCCAAGCCAGAGATAGAACTCCAGAACCAATAACCGCCGTGATGATATGTGCACTTGCAGTCCAAACAGATCCTGCAAGCAACCAAATTTACTATCACTCACCAGGATTATTCATCGCGCAAATGCGGGGGTCACACCGGCCTATTAGTAAGAATACATGTCCACTGAGCCGGTGCCGGCCAAACTTGGCTCTCATACCAGGTAAGAAAAAACAATTGATGCGACGTATGGTTGACTTTTATCATAGAAATAATTGGTACTGCGTTGAGGGTGAGTGGTGATCATGTTTACCAAGTATTTGCTTTGTGACTCGTGATCACGGAACGAAATGAATTCTCTTAAAAGTGCAACATGTGTACGTACCGGTTCTTTTCAGCCTCCCGTCGTCGTCGAAGCATTTGGAGCCCCCGTGCGAGGCCACTTCGAGGGAGACATCATAACCCTTGCTATGGTTCAGACCAGTCGCCTCAACCATCTTCTAATTCTTTGAGAATAAAAACTAAAATCAGTTTAGATTGTTTAAGAGAGAGAAGAAACCAAAACCAATCCGTCACTCTCTTTTATGAGAGTACTAACTGAGGACAGCTTGCTAACTGTATTTCGTGTGCTGTTCTGACACAAGTTTCGACACACTTTTCAAGAGCAATAAACTCAGACTTAGAGAAGTGGTTAAAGGGTGAGTTTTGAGAAGAAGCAAGAAGGGTATATATAGGTGAACGGAGGCAGGGGAAAGGTTTCGCCACGTGCTGGATATGAAAGAAGAAACCCCACCCCCCACTTTCACACAGTAGCACACGGTTGTCAAAGAGACCCACTCGGGAAAAATACTGGCAATCAAAACGTTTTTTGGATCTCCCACATTCGATGGATATCAGCGAAAATCTTTTCCATCTCGAGTACTACCCAGTCAGGCAGGCTTACATTGGTAGATTTCGCAAGTGGGATTTTTCTGAATTTAAAGTTTTTTCTTGCCTCGGTTCTGGAGAGGCCTACTTTCTTCCCCCACATTCCTCACCTCCCGCGAGGTAACAAAGGAAGAGACAAATTTTTTTTTAAAAGAACCATCTTTCTATGCCTATTTTTCTATGTTATGCCTATTTTTCCTTTTCAAAAGTCCTACTCCCTCCGCTTATATATTAGTGGCACCATATGTTTAGGTGTTTAGATTTAGATAAATAAATGAGTGCATGAAATTATATACTCCCTACGTCCCAGCCTATTCTGTACAAAAAAAATTTTTGTTCAAAAATATCAAACTTTGACCACATATTTAAATAGGTATATGAATAATAATTTTATCATATGAGATATGGTTAGATTCGTCGTAACATGTAGTTTCTAAATATCAATTTTTTGTGCGTCAATATTGTCCATAACCACATGTATTTACAGTCAAACATGTTTATTGGAGACCATAAAAATATTTTATATAGAATAGGCCGGGGCAGAGGGAGGGATAGAAAGTAAAAAGTATAATAAGTGGATAAAATTCAAAGAAACTTACCAAAAATGGAAAGTGTGACAATACAAAAGAAACAATACAAAATGAAAAGTGTGACAATAATCAAAATATAGAGGGAGTACTTATTTTATTACTATTTGAATTAATTTTCTCTGGAGGTATACCTTTATTCTGCTCTATTTATTTTAATTACTTTATTTATATTCGTCGTAGGGTGTGTTTGAAAGGGGTTATAAGTGTTTTACTTATAATCTAATCACATATTTAATGTTTGGTAAACTGTTAAAAAATGCTTACGCCCTCTAGTCATGAAAATAATTTTTTTTTAAATGAAATGAGTGATGTAGGTTGAATTGAGAGGATAAAAAGTAAATTGTATGGATGAAAACAATCTAAGATTTTTCAAAAGAGGAAGATGTCAATATAAAAAATCATCCCAAAAATAAAAGTGTGCCAACATAAAAAGACCGGTATGAATATTTAATTAGCAAAGCTATTTTTTTGAGGAAAAACAAAAGTTGATCTCGCTTTACTTTCAAAAAAGTCAAAGTAAATCAAATTTGCTTATAAGCACAACTCTACCAAATACCCCTTAGTTATTTTCTTTTTAAACACTGTGTTCATTAGTAGGATGGAGTAATCAATTTTAACCTTATCATCCGAACAATAATATTAAACTAATCAATTTTTATTTTATTATTTTATTTAATATTTTAACCGAATCTAAAACGAGTCCATCTTTCAAATTTTCATAAGCGATGGAAAGACCAAGGTTTAAAGTGCAAATTAGAAGAAATGAAGATAAAATTGTTGGGTTGCATGAATCGGGTTATAAACTTTATAACTGCTACGTTGCATAGAAAATTTTTAATATTGCAACAAAAATATTTTACCTTTTATTATTAAATCCTATCTTTTCCAAAACTTTGCCATTAACTATATTTTACGTTATGATTTTCTTATATAATTCTCCATTAAAATTAAACAGACAAACTTATTCAAGAATAGAATGTAACAGTTTCCAGTTTTAGAAGGAAATCAAATGCCCATGATTGATTGTAGTTTTCAGAAACAACAAAAAGAGTAATAATTCAACTATTACGACGATAATTAAATACCCCAAGTAACGATCATCTAAATTTTTTAATAGATCCCATATCTGGCATTTAATGAGCAGAAAAATTGTTACAGCATTATGACGAAGGAAAGAATAAGAGGAGGATAGCATGAGATAAGGAGTTGACCATAATGACCAAAATTTCATAAATTCCAGGACAAACATGAATTATGGGACTCGGACAAGTGGTCAAATAATTACTCTCTCTCTTGTATGTGCAAACTTTTCTTTAATACTGTTTTCAGATAAATTGCAAAGTTTCTGCTCCTGACCTAACTATACTCCTAACCTAACTTAGGCTATGTTTGGTTTTGTTAGTTCTTTAAAGGTTATTAATAGAGAAAGCGTCAGAAAAGGTATTCAATTTCATAACCTTGTGCACAGTCTACTGTATTTTATATCTTAAATATTTTAATTGGTTTTATACTTCATCTGTCTCATTCTATTCTATATAGAATATTTTCACTATCTTCAATAAACATATTTGACTGTAAATATGTGTAACTACGGACAATAATAACACACACAAATTTAATATTGAGAAACTACGAAGAATGTAACCATATCTCATACGATAAAATTATTGTTCATATACTTATTCAAATATGTGGTCAAAGTTTGGCATCTTTGACAAAAAAAAATTCTGTGCAGAATATGCTAGTATGGAGGAAGTAAAATTTAAATATTGTATTTTAAAAGTTAAAACAAGTAATAATGTGTATTTGTTGAATGTGAAAATATTGAAACATATAATATATTTTTTTGAAATTAATTTTCTAAATTTAGTATGTAATTTAACATATGTAATGTAAAAAATACGTGGAGTGCCCATAAGTTTATGCATAGACCGCCTGTTAGAAGACCCACTCTAATTATTATACTCTCCTAGGCATAATTTTCTTTTTCTTACGTTCTTAGTAGAAATGATATAATTTAAAATTTGTCTAAAATAACAAAGAACATATTGTTAAATTTTTATATGTTCTTTTTAATTTCGACAACTTTTAAACTGGGTCCTTACTTTTCCAAAGTATCTCTGACTACTTTTCCACACTTATTCTCTGTCATATCAGCTTATATGAAAGAGCGGGGCAAAAATATTCCGACATTTTTTAAGTAAAGTGATTTATTTTTAAAGTAGGGTAAAATAAATGTCTATTTTCATCAAAAAAATACATTATATTTTTAGCATAAGTTAATTTTTAAACATTTTATTAAACACATAAATTACTTAAAATATAGATAAGAGTCTGTCTCTTGGAAGACGGTCTTTCCATAAGCCATGGAAAGACCAAACTTTAAAGTGCAAATTAGAAAAAATGAAGATAAAAATTTTGGGTTGCATGAATTAGGTTATAAACTTCATAACTGCAAAATGTTGCATAGAAAATTTTAATATTGCAACTAACACTTTTTACCTTTTATTATTCTAATTAAACCACGTTTTTCTATAAATATATGAAAAGATAATATTTCCCAAGATTTTGCCTAGATAAAATAAATATTTTAAATTCTTTCAATTACATCCTAAACTTGTATGGAAATCAAGGGGGCATACCTAATTTTGATTGACTATATTGTATTATTGTTTCTTGAATAATGGTTTTTGAGTTTAGGGGGACAACTCCCCACTCATTAAATAAGCGTGGAAAAACTACTCTAACAAAGAAAAGCAGGAAATCGTGGTAGCTTACCTTGACTAGACGATTCTTCGATTCTTCAACCCCTTATAAAGCACAAATTCTAACACAGAAAGACTGTGAAAATATTTCCGATAAATGCGATAGCTTGTTGTGTGCATTTTCCCATCAAACTTGTGAGCATATATATAGTGTAACCAGGAGCAGCTCTAATATTATTATAAGGGAAAGTCTCAGGAAAGACGGTCTTTCCATAAGCTTATAGACAGTTCTCAGGGGCATTTGACTTAAATGTTGTAATTTTTTATAAAATTTAAATATTGCATTTTATGAGTTAAAACAAGTAATAATATGTATTTGAATGTGAAAATATAAAAATATATGAGATAAAAAAATATTTTTTAAAATTTTAAATTTTGTATGTAATTAAAGAAATGCAGTGTGTAAGGTAAGAAATAAGTGGCCTATCCATAAGCTTATGGACAGGCCGCCTGTCAGGAGACTCACTCTTATTATAATCCATCAAAGAAATGGGCAGGAAAGAAAAATAAAATAAAAATCCCACGGCATAATCTCATCTATTATCGAAAAAGAATCTAATTCCTTTGTTATTCTAAGTCCAATAAAAACAAAATTAAGGAACAAAATGAAATGTTGTTTCATCGGTCAAATGTTATTAGAGTGAGTTTTATAGTTTCTAGTAGCTAGAAATGATCGATACATAACCTTATATATGATCTATAGTTTAGTTTACAATAATCCGTGATCTTATATTTGAACTGTAAGTTAGTTTACAATTAACACATAAACATGAACATAAAAGAATTACAAATCAAATAATACAAATGTACATTCATTGATTGAATTTGGAGTCTGATAACACATTAAAATTATTAGCTTCAATTATAAAATTAATTATGTAAAAAAAATCTTATATTAATGTATAACTTCTTCCATAAGCAATATTCTTTACGACTGGTCCAAATAGTAGTATCAGATATTAGGCTGTGATGATCATGCACCATTGGCACATTGACGGTAGATGGAGATTGAGAGCGAGAGTATCTAATTCCCTCCCCTATTGAGCAGAAAGAAAGGTTGTAAACAAAAGAGAGACCGTAATATATACTTATATTTATCTTCTTTATATTTTAATTGTGGGTTGATTGCTAACTTTGGCGGAATCCCTCGCTCTCAGCTTCCGTCATTTTTGCACCACAAATTGATGATAAGGTAAATTATAATATTTATAAATCAATTATGTGGTACTTATTATTTAGTGTTAAGACAGAACCTTCGTAAAAGAGGAAATTTCCACACTGCAGTTGTTAGAATTCAAACTCATGTCATTACAATACTTTACCAGACATTTTGCCTCTCACTAGTGGAGGAAGCCTCATTAAAGACGGTTATAAAGGACCGTAAAAGTCACTGTTTAGGTGACTTCTCTGGTTGTAACTTTGATTAATTTCAATCAAAGGCGGTTCAAAAACCATCTTTGATCGGGTCCGAATCTAGTAGCGAGTTCGGAACTCATTTCATGGATCCTAAAAAAAGTTGCCTGAAACCAAAGCAATTTCAGGCGGGCAAGCAAAAAGAAAAAAATATATGAAAATGACAAAATATGGACTCAACGTGGAATCCATCCATCTCGTTCTCTTTCCCAGATCTACCTCAAGGTGCACAGCTCGGCAGTGGTGACGCGATCTGGCAGAGGTATGAGAAGATGCGATATGTATAGGTGACGCATCCAGCGGAAGTGATGCAACCCGGCGATGGTGACACGGCCCGATCAGTGGAGGGAGGATAAGAGGTGGACAAGTGGAGGGAGGAGAGGAGGCGGCCCAGTAGTGAGAGGAGAAACGCGGCCACTGGATAGCGGAGCAGAGTGAGCGAGGGAGGGAGGGAGATGGTGGCATACGGCGGAGGGAGATGGCAGCGTACGACGAGTGAGGCTTGAGGGGATATAGATCATGAGGGATGGAGAGATTTTGAGAGAAAATATTCTATGGATGGAGGCGTAAAAGGAAAATAGAGTGAAGGCTGGAGACTTAGGAAGAAAAAATAAATGGGATAGGGTTTTGTTATAGTGGCCCAACAAAAACACTTCATTAAAGGCGGTCAATTTTTTAAAGGCGCAGGTGTCTTTAATCGATTTCAAACAGCCTTTGAAATGAAATGGGTGATTTGGAGGGAGTTCTGAGTTCGGAACTCAATTCGGATCCTCAAAAATCGCATTTGATTGAGTGCCTTTAATGAGGCATCCTTTACTAGTGACTTGACCCATTAGGCGATCACACGAGTGCAACTAATTATTTTGGGAGTTGCATGAATGAAGAGGCAAGTAAGAGCATTTTTTTCCTTTTTATTTTATTTTAAAAAACATGTTATGTTGGGGGGGGGGGGTTAACATGAACCCCTAACCGTTTATCAGATTTTAAAAAAATCAAATTACAATGAAGACACTAGTGGAGAGGCTTCTACTGAAGGCAGCAGTGGAAGGCAATTTTTTTAAAATCCACTGACAATCGACTTCCAGAGAGGTTTCCAAACTCGAAAACAGCCTTTCGTACTCGTGCTTGTAATTTGAAGGCTTTTTTTAGATTTTATGGTGGTTTTTAATAACCGCCTTTAAATATGGCCAATGGAAAACAGTTGAGGTCAGAACCGCCTTTATATGACCATTTTGAAAGGCGGTTAGTCATAACCGCCTTTATATGACCATTTTGAAAGGCGGTTAGTCATAATCGCCTTTAAATTTAGCTAATTCCAAAATCAGAAAAGAGGAATGATAGGAATTCCGAACTCGTAAATCAATGGTTTTCAAGTATTAACGAGAAGATTACTATTCAGAGCTTAGAAATTGGTCTGACCTAAATTCTTATCTCGGAAAATATTTATTCGTTGCCTGCCATTTCTGGTCATAAATTTCCAAAGCCGGAAACTACGGAAGTATATATAAAAAACACGGCCTAATCATTAAATACCCACATTCCAAAAAGTGTGTGAAGGGTTTGCTCCCATTTTCGTGTCCATTAAAGAAGAAGTATTCCCCGCTCCATTGGAAGAGCTCCATTGGAAGAGGTTAGTTTTTTTTCAAACTATTTACTTGAAGTCTTGCCATTATTAGGGTTGTGATGATTCCAATGATATATATATATATATATATATATATATATATATGTTCAATTAAGGTTTGTGATATGGGATTTCATTATTTTTGAATGAATGGTCATGGGTTGCATTGTAATTGACTTAATTGTAAGATAATGGATCAAGATGAACTCATTGGCAATGATCTTAGATAATCGCTCGAGTATATGCCATTGGTAGAATCATTTATTTCTTTAGCATTTGAAAATGCTTCTAAAAAAGGTGGGGTACGAGCACGATGCCCGTGTAAGGATTGTAGAAATGATGCATATTTAGGGAGGAAGAAGATGCGGGAACATCTCGTAAGGAGGGGGTTCTAGACTACCTACACTCGTTGGGTATGGCATGGGGAAATAATTGAGGATCCCTCGAAAACTATTGAATTGGAGTACATGAAGGTGGGAGATGACTTTGATGGAAATGTGGAGTTTGATGAAATGGTGGAAGATATTGCAAGGGAGTTCAAAGGTAAACCCAAGTTGTTACAGGCACTGATCAATGACAAAGGGACGCCTTTCTAAACACTCGGTTTTGAGTGTGATGTTGCAGGTCACAAATTTGAAGGCAAAATTTGGATGGACTGATAAGTCGCTGAAAGAGGCTCTTGAGTTGTTTAGGGATTTGCTTCTTGAAGGTAATGTATTGCTCGATAGGTCGTATGCCGCAAAAAATTCTATGCCCCATGGGATTGGAATTGCAAAAAAAAATTCATGCATTTTCAAACGATTGTATGTTGTGTAGGGGGGATTAGGCAAAGATCGAGAAAGGTGTCGGGTTTGCAGCGAGTCTCAGTACAAGTTGAAGAGCGGGGAAATTGTTGTGGGTGCGGAAGTCGTGTCTAAATCAAAGAAAAAAACACATGCAAAAGTGCTATGGTATCTCCCTACCATCCTCCATTTGGAGAAGTTGTATACTTGTGGGAAAGATGCAAAGTTGTTGTGTTGGCACACAGATAGGGTCCAACAGGCGGATGATGTGATTAAACATACTTCAAATGGTGAGCAGTGGAAGAAATTTGATCCCTTGTACCCTGAGTTTGGAAATGAATCCCGGCATTTGAGGTTAGGGTTTTGTACGGATGGTATGAATCCATTTGGTAATATGAGCAGCACATATAGTAGTTGGCCCGTTACGTTGGTAATTTATAACCTTTCGTCTTGGTTGACCATGAAGCGCAAGTATGTTATGTTTTCTTTGATGATATTAGGGCCCAAGCAGCTGGGTAATGATATTGATGTGTTTCTTGCCCCTTTCATGGAGGATCTGTTGACTTTTTTCAAAGATGGTGTTCGAATGTATGATGGTCTCGTTGAGGATTTCTTCACTTTGAAAGCTACTTTATTTTGCACCATTAATGACTTCCCCGCTTATGGAAATTTGTCTAGATATTCTGTGAAAGAGCACTTAGCTTGTCCCGTTTGTGACAGGGATAATGACTTTTTTCAACTAAAACACGGTTGTAAAACACTTTATAAGGGACATAAGAGGTTTCTTCCAGAGGGGCACCCATGGCGCTCGATAAAGAAATGGTTCAATGGGAAAGTGGAGGGTAGAGGACCTCCTGTCCCACTAAATGGTAGCCATGTTTTTGATATGTGAAGAACTTTCCTTATGACTTTGGGAAGAAGAAAATAAAAGTTGTTGTTGATGGTCCTTGGAAGAAATGATCAATTTTTTTTAATCTCCCTTATTGGAAGGATTTGAATATTAGACATTGTTTGGATGTCATGCACACTGAGAATAATGTCTGTGATCCCTTGATTGGGATGTTGTTAAATACCCCTGGGAATACAAATGATGGGTTGAAAGCTAGGCTTGACTTGGTTTAGATGGGTATTCGGAAGAATCCGGGGCCAGTCACTTCTGGGGAAGATTGTTATTTGCCCCCCGCATGCTATTCTATGTCGCAGTCGAAGAATAAATCTTTTTGTGGTACATTGAGTAGTGTGATGGTTCCAGGTGCATACTTATCCAACATTAGCACTTGTGTGTCAGTTGAAGAATTGAAGTTGGTTGGGTTGAAGTCACACGATTGTCATAACCTTATGCAGGAACTGAATGCCATTGCGACCCAAGCTTCACTTCCATCCCATGTAAGATTGTGCATTAAGAAGCTATGTTTGTTCTTTTAAAATCAATTTTTTGCAAGAGTATAAGTAATTCTAAGTTGGATAGGTTTCAAGTAATGATTGTTGAATTTTTATGTTGGATAGAAATGTATTTCCCGCCCTCATTCTTTGACATTATGGTCCACATGTGTGTTCATTTGATTTGGGTTTTAAAGCAATGTGGTCCAATTTTTGTTGGTTTGGGAGATAAAGCAATGTGGTTCAGTTTTTGTCGAGATGGATGTACCTCTTTGAGAGATACATGAAAATATTCAAGTATTTTTGTGAAAATTGCTACAGGCCAAATGCTAGTATTGTGTAGCGGTACGTGACAGAAGAGGCCATCGAGTTTTGCACTGAGTATATGAAGCAAGTTGAATCTATTGGTGTTCCATCTCGTAGACATGATGGGAGGCTGGAGGGTGTGGGGTTGAGACAAGGGAAACTGTAGTTCTAGTGCTGAAGATTTAGTTACTTCTTATATTTATGTTTTACGGAACCATGAAGACTCAATCCCCTCCAAATGCATACTGGAACATTTGCTTCATAGTTGAGGGACCACGTGCTGTCGGGGAACATTCCTCAAAAGTTAAATAGTTGGTTCGTAGACCATAGGGAACCGTTTTATCCTACGTTGGTTACGACATCAACGATTTCACTTTTGGTACTAAAGAAAATGATGAAAATAGTGTGTCTCTCAGAACAATGGTGTGTCACTCATCTATGAAGATTTCCATGTAGGAGGTGGAAGTGAAGAGAATCCCATGTACGCTCAAAAGTGTTACTTTGGTATGATCTCTGAAATTTGGGAGCTTAACTATGGCATGATAAGGGTCCCTATTTTTAAATATTAGTGGGTGGATATTAACAAGGGTCAGTGCACCAAAGATTTGGGATTCACCATTGTTGACAGAAGTAGGGTGGGCTAGTAGGATGATCCATTCATTCTGGCATCTCAAGTGAGCCAGGTTTTCTATACTGGGGATTCTGTTGATCTGAGGTAGGAGATTTTTATTGAAGGAAAATGAGTTTTTGTTGTAGATACTGAATTAGAGGAAATTATCAAATTCGGGCAGCATACTCCAAGTGGTAGATGACAAGATGATATTTTCCTTCAGAAGGATGATACGAATCTTCACGGTTTCCTTAGCCACAATGATTAAGACGAGGGTATGTGGGTTGACGCTGGAGGGAATGTTAACCATAGAAGAATTTTTTTTGAAGAAGGTGGTGAGGAAGAAGGAGCATAAGTGATTAATGGTACATCCTTAAGGTTTGTTATCTTATATGTAGGGTTTGGTATCTTTGATTAGTGGTATTTGTAACAAAATATTATTGCTCAACCTTGAAGTTTCTAGTTTCAATAATCACTTAATGGGAATAGTCGTAGTCAAAACAATTCCAAAGTCAAAATATAATAATTCCTACGTAAAAATATAAGTTATAGTCTAAGTATATAAATAATCGTAGTAGATTTAGATCACTACAACATAGTAAACAAAGGCACTCGTTCACAAACATCTCATTCTTCTTCATCTTCAATTTTGGCTGTCGAAGTCAAACGGTAGAGTCGTTGGCGGGAGGTTGACGTGAGGTGCCGCTCGTAAGCTCTTTGGGATTTCTCCAAGAATTTGATCTTTGACTTCATTGTGCAAAGTTCTTTGCGCATCCACTTGTAGCGATCTTTGAAACCCTTTAGATAAGATTTCTCGGCACCTTCATGGAACGACAATTGTTATAAGTAAATGAATCAATAAATTTGGACATAATATATTTTATATATCCAATTTCACTAACCTTCCTCATTTTGTGGCCTTTCCTCCACTCGTGGTTGTTTATTAGTCTCGGAAGCTTACCTAACCTTTTGAAACCACTTTCAATCAATCAAAACCCAACCCTTCTGCAAGAAGTAAATTTTTTCAAAATATTATGGGCCCTTCTCCTCACCGCAAATAACCAACCCGGTACCTTCTTCAAAATTAGTGTGATCAAATGGCCAAATGAGAGGCCTTTGATCAACTTCTTTGGAGTAGCAATATGCAACATATGCTTAAAAATTTCTGCCCCGAGATTAATTCTTCTACTCTCCATCATGTGATAAAATAGATTGAGTGTCGGATAGTTTGGCTCGGTGATGTGTCAACTTGAGGAAACGGGAGTTCTAGCAGCAATATAATATGTGATACGATGATCAATTGGCAAGACTTCTAGATCAAAAGTTTCCGGTCTACTAAAGCCCTACTATCACGTCCAAAATATCTCACGCTGCATTCCACAAAGTCAACATATGGGGGATCACTATTTAACGACCACTTCTCCCTATGGTAACAATCATCCAAAGGCCTATCCGTATCTTCCTGAAAAATAAGTTCGGGGTGTAGGTAAGGGCAATCCTAATTTGCCATTAGCTATTCGGAGTGCCTATTCCCCCACCCTAGTTGCATAGTCCCTGTTAGCAACTTTGCGTAAATTAGCATAAAATTGACAAGTTAGGTCAGACTAAGCGCTCTGATTACAACATAGAAACTTCTCGACATGTTGTTTGTTAAATTTACTAAGAGTCGGCCAAACCTATAGCAATGTATTCACTAAAATCAACCAAGTAGCAATATAAAAGTTTCCCATGTTCACGTAATTCTTCATAATATTTTTGGGCCAAAGTAGAAACAAACCTTGTCTCCGTTGTGTTGCCGGTGGATCGTGACCTAGGGTTTCCGCTCTTTGATGCTCCTCCTCTTGCCATTGAATCAAAATTGTTGGTTCTAGGAATCTTGTTAAGGTGAGTTGAGTTTGTAAGTTCGCCAAAATGGTTTAGGGTTTAAGGATTTGGGGGTGTACTTTGTGAATGAAGTCTAAATCTATTTTTTTACAAGACAAGAGTTTCCGAGTTTGGAAACTCTGAACTATCCCTTTGTTAAAAGAATCCGACATATTTCTGAGTCTGAAAATAATCTTTTGTTAAAACTATCCCTTTGTTTATTGTATAATTGTTTGTTCGTTAATCAATTCCAGTGGTGGTCCGGAAATGTGACACGAGCTCGAAAACTCAATTTTTGAGTTTGGAAATCATATCTAGCCTTATGGTATAAATTAACCTAATTCTTTACGAGTTTGGAAATGCATATGTTCAAAGAATATGAAGGGAAGAGCTAATTCTGAGTTCCGAATTAGCTCTGCACCAATGGTTATCCTCAAAACTTTTGGAATTCCAAATCTATTACAATAGAAGTCAATCACATGTACATAATGCTCGCTCATATCACTTTCAATGTACATAAATGTTCAATGAAAAGAGTAGTTCTACAAAATTCACGTTCCATCTAGAGATTAAACACTAAAACAAGTTTTATAATCCAACACATATTGTAATCTAAAATCCAAATCTCATTCTAAGTCAATCATTGTCTAAATTGATCTCCCTATAATGCCTCTTCAAATATGTCTTCAATTTTTGGGTATGTCTCAACATTTGGGTCACCGCCCATTTCTTCCGGACCTTGAGTCTATGGGTTCCTGCTAGTTTCTTCCCTGCCCTGACCTCCATCCCCGACTTTGTCTTCTTCACGTTGAACTCCCTCACCACCACTTATCTCCGAGAAAACAGGCTCAAAGTTTGCTTCCTCTTCATATTTTCTCAATTTAAGGTGAAACCCTTGGGATTCAATGAACGCCACATGATTCGAATGGGCCCAACTCAACATCTCGCAAGAAAGCAATCAAAATACTTCGTCAGCCTAGCCTTCCAACCGATATGTGAACCTGTCAATGTAAATATATTATAAAACAAGATATTATTAAACACAACCTAAATTTCTTGTCAAATGAAGTGATGGATTAGTTGCTGGAGCTCGATGCCTCGGCTCTGTCTAGGTCTGTCTCACAAGATATCTTTTCATTCTTTGCCTATTGACCGGGAATAACACTTGGCTCCCATTTACTAGTGAAATTAAGATAGATTTGTTTGTGTTGGGACCAAGTTTCATCATAATAATAAATGTTGGAGGGTCTGTCGGCTGCTTGCACTCCCGCCATCTTCAACATGGTGGAGATTAAACCACCATAGGGTAGGTCTTCATTTTTGTGTGGGCCACCTTAAGCGTGAACGAGATGATAGTGTAGTCGAGAATAATATTTACCCTCTCCATGACATAGTAAAACAACATCAAGTTACCAATTACCGGCTCACACGTGTGGTCACCCGTTGGCGAGATGTTAAGGCAAATGCACTCGTAGATGAGTTGTTTCTCGACGGTCAAGACACTAATGTCATAGGACTCAGCTTTCCTCGCATCACTATTCGACCTCTTAAAATATATTTTTTCCATTGCAACAGGACATAGAGGGGTTGCCTCATTCACCCCCGACCAACAATGGGTGTGGTAAATTTCTAGGGGACCACGGGGATAATCGGGTCTTAATTTTTTGGGGGGTTGTGTATGGGCATTCTAGGGCTTCATTAATGGTATACTTGGACACAATAACATCCTTCCCATTCACTATGGTTAATTCACGATTATTGCTACTTTTACCAAAATTAGCGTAAAATTGGATCACCACATCAACATGAACGGGTTCCCCAATGGAAAGCAACTTCTCTAGAAGTTAAATTTTGAAACGGGCAAGCAAATAATCTACCCCTAAATCACCAATCTTAGACACTAAAAAAACCTTTGAATTTATAACTTTTCTCTTGGATAAAGCTACATACCTCACCTCGGCCTTGTCATTGAAGAATTTTGGGGATTGTCTGATCTCCCTCAACGGGCAATGGCTCATCTCGCTTTTCTTGTGACTTGCTAGCCTTGGTCCTACGACTTATTGTTGGAAATGTTTGGGGTTGGTGGTTGTGGTTAGGCTGAATTTTGGGAATTCAGGGTTTGGCTAGATGTTGATTTCCAATTGAAGATTTTGGGGGTTTAATATATAAAATCCATTTCCAAACTTGAAATTAGATCTGGACTAATATTTGGAAGCGACGATGTTTTCACGAACTCAGAAATGACTCAAACAAGGTTTTCGAGCTCGGAAACCCTTTTAGACGCAAAACAAAAGCATCAATAGGGTTTCCAGAGGGCATTTACTGCCCATTTGAAAACCCCCACCCTTACCAACCATTTTTCCATTCCCAAAAGCTCTCTGACCCCATACCTCAATTCTACCTCATCTCCACTCCAAGATTTCAACTTCCGTAATTATGAGGTATGTTTTCATCATGTTTTTCACCAATAGCCTCTAATATTCAATTTTCTCTACTCAATGTTTTCATTTTACTAGGGTTTGGGGTATTTTCCCTTGCAAATGAAGCTACAAGGGAGTCAAAAAGCTAATATTTGTTTGATGAGAAGGTTAGTCATTGTTTAATGTGGAAATATAGGGTTCACAATTGTGAGACCCAAAACCCTAGGTTTCCATGGAGTTTATTTAGTTTGACTACAAGGGTTTAGGATTATATAAGTTTTCTATGTTGTATGGATTATTGATATAATTTTAAATATTTGTTATATATGTTCTTCGTTTCATTTGATTAGGATTTTAGTATTTATTGTATGGGTTTTTGTGTATTAAGTTTGGGTTAGGTAATCAAAACATGGGGAGTTTAATTGTTGGAATTTTAAATTAATGCATTTGAGATATGTATTATACATTTCATATTATCAAGTAAAATGTATTCAATATGTTATTTTAATTTATTTTATGTTTACTAATGTTTATGAATATGTAGCTCCTTCTTTAACGGCTAAGTAAATTTATGGTACATTTTCAAATGTAGCGTATGAAATGGCTTCTAACAAAAGGACTCGTGATCAAGTTTCACTATCACGAAATGAAAATCCACCAACAACAAACCACGGTATGGATGAGGATGAGGATGAGGATAAGGATGACGGATCTGAGGAGATGCATCAGGGGGAAACCCTCCAATAATAAAGTCAGCCCCTGATCTGAGTAATAAGGAATAATAGTGAATGAATAAAAATGATTGGCATACCTTTATATTTACACTAATTAAACTCTAATAGTTATTGCATGTAACCGCATTTTTTATTAAATACCTATTAAATGGAAATCTTAACCCATTCATGATTAAACCCTATTGGGCTAAACCAACCCAAATATATTATTTAATGAGTTTGGTCGCGACCCAACTCTAACTTCATAAGAGTATCATCAAAACCCCCAGAGAACTCGAGGCATGATAACTATGTTCGAGTATTCGAACAACTTAATGTTGAATACATTAATATCGTAGGAATGCATTAGTTCTCTTAATATCATATCCTCGAATATAAGTAAATAATTTTGTAAACATTATAGGAAATTGTGCTAACACTATTCCAACTAGTAATTAGCCAAAACAATGCCTTCATAAAAATAACCAAAATTCTTCTAAAACCGAGCTAAAAAGTTTTTTTCTTGTAATATTACCAACTTAACTAATTAATTCTCCAACTATTATAGAATGTTGCGCTATATAATGACACTATTCGAAAAGCAATTGCTTCTACACTAATGGTGTTAATTCCAAAATAAGAAGTTGTAGCATCCTTCAAAGACTTTAGACCAATCAGTCTATGCAACATCATCAATAAGATTTTCTCAAAAATACTTAATCTTAGGTTGAAATTAATCATGTATTCTCTAATTTCCCCTGAACAATCAGTTTTTGTTCAAAATAGGGAGCTTGCAGACAATGTGTTATTAATGTAAGAAGTAACTATTTTTCTAAATACAAAGCATAGGGGTAATAATGTCTTCTTTAAGTTAGACATGATGAAAGAATTTGATAGAGTGTCTTGACATTTTATATCCTCCTTTATGTTGAAAATTGGATTTGAAATCTCTTTTGTTTCATTAATCATGGAAAATGTCAAGGCAACTTACTTTTCAGTTATGGTTAATGGAACTTCAAAACGATTCTTTAAGTATTCAAGAGGATTGAAGCAGGGAGACCCTTTGTCTCCCTACTTTTTCATATTAGTAGCTGAAGCATTCACTATGAATCTAAACTTCTTTTTCAAATATGAAAATATTGAATACTACAAGCTGCCTCACTTAATCAAAATAATCACTCATATGTCCTTTGTAGATGACACTGCTCTTTTCATGAAATATAGAAAGAATGGACTAAAAACTTTAATGTCTTTCTTAAAAACACTTGAACCAACAATAGACCAAAGAATTAATTTTGATAAGTCCTTCTTTTATATCTCAAAATTTGACACTCCAAGAGTTAAAAGTGAGATTTTAACTGCAACTGGAGCGAAAGAAGGCCCACTGTCCTTCAAATAATTAGGATGCCATATTTTTATTGGAAGAAACAAAAATGTGTACTATCAAAATATTTTGGGTTCCATTTCTTCCAAACTGAACTTATGGAAAAATGTATTCCTAAGTCAAGAAGGTAGGATGACACTTATATAGCATGTTCTAGCTGCTATTACAATCCACCTCCTCACTGTACTTAAACCAACCAAAGGAAAAATAGATAAGCTCCATACTATTTTTTCTAAATTCTTTTGGAAGGTCACTGATACAGAGAGTTCTAATAAAAAAGTATGGAGATCATATCCTAAACTCTGTTTCCCAAAAACAAAAAATGGTTTAGACTTTAAAAATCTCTATACTTTAACATTAAGTTTTTCACTGAAACTTTGGTGGAAGCTTCAACAAAGAAACTCTCTGGGCTAAAATTATGTGGTCAGTACCTGATCACTTAAGAAAATCAAGAACCCAAAAAAATAATCAAGGAAGTTTCAGAAGTGGCTTTAGATAACTCTTTTGTTCATGTTGGAAAGGGAGATATGTCTTTTTGGGATGCAAAGTGGACTAAATTTGGCACTTTAGAATCCTTATGGACCTCCTCAGCAGATAAATCTTTCAGGAACCACTGTGTTTATGATTTAAAAGTTAATCATAGCACTCTAATATATCAAATAGAACCTGGTCTACCAATTGATGTGATTTGTTTTTTTTTAAAATGATCTAATTCTCTGTCCTGATTATGAGGATTCACTGATTTGGAAACCCTCAGATACTGGTAGGTTCTCTGTTAAGTCATCTTATGAACTATTGAGACATAAAAAAGATGAAGTTGCATCTTTTAGATATTTATGGTTTCCAATAGTTCCTAGAAAACTGAGTGTGTTCAGTTGGAAAATACTAAACAGGTTGATTCCCAGACCAGATGTTCTGGAGGATATTGGCTTTAAAATTCCATGTAGATGTATGTTCTGTATGAATGCTTCTGAGAATATGCATCACATTTTTAATGAATGTGAAGTTATCTCAGCTTTATGGTCCAAATTACACAAAAATTTTGACATCCCTGCACATAACTTTGGAACTCTATGGGACATATTCTTGTTTTATTTGACATATAAGCATTATGTATCTGATCTTCTAAAACTTATTAGAGCTCTTCCAATTATAATGATTTGGTTTGTTTGGGGTGCTAGAAATAAATATTATTTCGAATCCATTAAATTAAACATAGATAATATAATGATGAAGATTTTGGTTCAGTATTCAGACATATTCAGGGATAAAAAGATGAATTTTAAATGGTCTATCTCTCTTGGAAGGATAAAACTGCTACATTCTAATAGAGTGAACACATTAACATAGAAAGTAGAAACCATAGTTTTATGGAACTATCCTTCTACTTATAAACTCAATACATATGGTTCCTTTTTTAGTAATGGAGAATCTGGAGTAGGCATGATTATAAGAAACTCAAAAGGTGAAACTCAGGTAGCTGCTGCCAAATATTTGGGTCAAAGCTATAGTTTAGAATCTGAAGTTGTGGCACTGAAATTAGGTCTGCAAATAGCAGAACAATATGGGTTCTATAACATTCACATTGAATGTGACTCTCTTTTACTAATTAAAATAGTTGGAAGAGAGTTTAGAATCCCCTGGAAGCTAAATAATATTTTGAAAGATATCTGGAGTTTCATGACAAAGGTTGAAGGATCAATCAATCATGTATTTAGAGAAGCAAATAGTGATGCAGACTCTTTGTCCAAGCTTGCAAGTTCAAATAAGGTAACTTCTTTATATCCTTTAGAAGCTGAACTTCCAGCTCAGACCAAGGGAATTATTAGACTTGATGCTACCCAATTTCCTTATGTCAGAACTTGAAATGTTTATCCATTATATGTTGGACAATATATATGCTATTCTTTCTCTTATGATAGGTACACAATAAGTAAGCAACACTGTTGTCGAAGCGAGAAAAATGAGATGCAAGGAGATTCAGAAGCTGCATATGGATGTTGTATCAGACATGCCTTAGAGCCACTACTACAAATAAATTAACCAGCCTTGGAGTATCTGCTACAAAAGAAGCAACCAGCATTGGGGAAAAATGAGAAGAATAAAATCTAGTGCTGTTTGGAGTTATAAAGATGGAGTAGTATATTGCTTAAAGGGAAGTAATATGCAACGGATAAATACGGAAGGCAACCCCTATTGTTAACATGGGGAGCGGAGACAAATAAGTGGTAGGCCGTATTTGATCTCGAATTGGGGAATAGGTCATTCCAAATTCAACACTTGGGTATGGAGATAGAAGTAATGAAATTCAATCTAGAAGATATAGCCAACTCATTTTGGATTTTCATCTCTTTAGGTATCATATGCTTTGATTGTGTTGCATTTTATTTATTTCTTCTATGATTTGGGAAGCCAAATATAATTCCCCTCACTGCGGTGGGATTAATTTTTAAAAAATGACACCATTCCAACTAGTAATCTGCCAAGAAATGCCTTCATCCATGGAAGCCAACTCAAGATGATATCTTATTTTTACCTCTTTTCACGTGCTTCTTCCTTAGTAAAGAGAACCATTAGTTTAGACAGTATCGTTCACTCTCCTTATGAACACCCTTAACAAAAAATTTGAAAGAGAAAGTCTCAAAAAGGAGGCATGCCCATAATTTTATGGACAGGTCAGGGACTATTTTGTAACATGGGGTTCAATTTATAATTAATGAAAATTTTTAATTTTAATTGTATTATAACCCTAGTTCCAATTTCTTTTTGTAGATCTTCTTCTCTCTCTGGGACGGTAGGTCTCTTCTTTCTTCGGTGATTTTCCTCTTCCCTCCGGTGATTATTATGCATCTTCTCTGTTTCTCTGTCTCTCTGTCACTGCACGTTTCTTCGCATCTTCTCTTTTTTCCTCCGCCTCTTCTCCACGGTTCTCTGTCCACTGGTTTCTCCGATTCTTCTCTAGCATCACTGTTTTGTTTATTCATCGGTTCTTCATCGTTTGCAGGGTGAGGTATGTCATATATCTTGGGTTTATATTTGACAGTATTGTAACACAATATTCGTTTGATTTGTCAGATTTGATATGTTCTTTGTTTTGTTGAGCATTAGATATGCATCGTTTAAAGTGTTTTGAGTTTCTATGTGCGTTTTCTAAAATCTTATTTTGAATTTTCTTCTTGTTGTTACAAAAAAATTGTTCATTGTTTGTCTTGAATTATGAGTTGCATTCGTTTACTTATATGTTGCAGTTGTTATTATCCAACGTGTACATGTTAGTTGTACTGTGAATGATCTTGTTTTTCATTCGTTGTTTATTGTTCGTTTTGAATTACAAGGAGCATCTTTTTACAAATATGTTGCACTCGTTAGTATTTAGTGTGTACTTGTTAGTTGTACTATGTATGTCTTTTTATTTTCATTTTTTGTTTGTTTTGAATTAGGAATAACACCTATTTAGTTATATGTTGCATCTATTAGTATCCAGCATGTACTTGTTAGTTATGTTGTGTATGATATTTTTCAAAAAAATGATGGTGCTTGTTCGTTTTGAATCAGGAATTGCATTTGTTACTTATAAATTGCATCTGTTAGTTTTCATTATTTACTTATTAGTTTTATTGTGTTTGACTTTTTTTCATTGTTTATTATTGTTTGTTTTGAATTAGAAATTGTACTTGTTTGCTTATATGTTGCAACTGTTAAAATCCAACGTGTACGGATTTTTGTAGGAGTTGGATCTAAACTTGAAGTGGTTATAACTTTTAAGGAATCAAACAATATTGAACATTGGACTTCATAAGACGTTCTAACATGAGGATAATTCAGATAAAGATGACGCTGAACTTGAAGATTCGAAGATGATCCCCTTTTGAAGATTAATAATTGATTCATTGTATTAGAGACTGTCAGTTAATTTAGATGTGAATAATTGTAATTGTAAGTTCCCTAATGGAAGATTTCTATCATGAGCACTTTATCTTCCATTCTGTTTAGATGTTGAGAGCCCCTCTTGTGTTTGAAATTGAACAAATTTGTATGTTATTTTATACAAAGTATGCAGTGCTTTACATGTGTTGCTTTCACGCCGGAAAGATTTTCTGTGACAAATATATGTTTTAATATAATCTGTATATATTGTAAGATATTATTTGAAAATTTGAAAAACGACAAAATTGTGTGACCTCTGTTATGTGTACTTGTAAAATATGAAAGGTTGATTTTATTGATGATACAAGGGTGCCATATGTAGGAACCATGTACAAAATCACAAATGGAAAAGGACTATCTAGGGTACAAGATATACAAAAAATATATGATAATATAGGAACCATGTACAGAATCACAAGATATAACACTCATCCTTAAGTTGGAGCATGTGAATCACGAATGCCCAACTTTCTAAGAAGAGTCTGAAATGCCTGTCGTCCAAGAGCCTTAGTAAATTAATGCATAGGTTGACATGAAGTGCGAATATGATAAGTAACAACTTCACCAGATTGTACCAAATCACAAACAAAATAACAGTAAGTCTCAATATACTTCGTACGCTCATGAAACACGGGATTGGCTGCAATATGAATGGCTTCCTGACAATCACAGTATAAATGCATAGGAGAAGAGTGACCTACTCCCAAATCACAAGGAAGGGAATTAAGCCAAAACTCACAACAAACAACGGACATGGCGCAATACTCATCTTATTATAAAAACCGAGAAATAGTCGGTTGTTTCTTTGTCTTCCAAGAAATATGGGATTCACTAAGCATAAAAAAACATCCAGTCAAAGAACGAGGGGTAGTTGGGATAATTTCCCAATCAGAATCGAAAAAAGCATTAAACTGAAGGGAGATCTTAGAAGAAAGAAATAAACCTTGACCTGGATGTGTCTTTAAAAAATGCAACACACAGGGCGGCCTGCCAGTGTGCAACTCATGGTTTCTCAATGAATTGCTCCAGAGTGTGCACATAATAACTAAGCTTCAGGAGACTGATAGTCAGATAAATCAGATTCCCAACCAGTCTACGATATTGCGCATGGTCAGTATAAGCTGGTCCCTCTGCGCCTTCCAAATTGTGTCGATGTTCCATCAAAAAATTAGTAGGCTTGGTAGCTAACAGTCCAGTATTAGTCAAAATATCAAGAGCATATTTCCGTTGACACAAAAACATACCATTAGGCCTCCGAGCAATCTCAATCCCCAAGAAATATTTCAGAACACCAAGATTCTTCATATGAAAGCAAAAGTTGATATACTTCTTGAACTCAACCATCAAAGTCAAAGAAGATATAGCAATGATCAAATCATCAACATAAACCAAAATATGTAGGGAGACACCATCACACAAATAAGTGAACAAAGAGTAATCCGCCTTACTCTGTACAAAACTAAAAATGCACAGGGCTGTAGCTATTTCTGTAAACCAGTTTCTGGGTGCCTGACGAAGACCATAATGATATTTATGAAGCTTGCAAACTAAGCCAGGCGCATGAACAATATAACCAGGAGGGGGCCGCATGTAAACCTCCTCATCTAGATCCCCATGCAGAAACACATTATGTCCATCCGATGAAGATCCCATCCATGAATAACAGCAACTGCAAAGAACAGACAAACTGAGCTCATCTTGGTAACATGAGCAAAGGTCTCAGTGAAATTGGTGTCCTCAATATACCGATTTTCAAGAACAACTAACCGAGCCTTATAACGCTCAATCGAGCCATCAGACTTATACTTGATTCCAAACACCCATTCACTTCCAATAGCATATTTATCAGGCGGCAGAGGAGAAAAAACCCAGGTATTATTCTGCTCAAGTGAATCAATCTCATTATCAATTGCTGCTTACTAGTGTGAGTGATGAGAATCCTCAGAATAAGCTGAGCCATGTGTAACTGCAACTAAAAATCTAGAATGTGAAACCAAAAAATTATTACAAGAAATATAATCAGCAATAGGGTAACAAGTACCTGAAGACAGATCAGGCGGTGAAGCGAGAGCAACAGAGGGGGGTGGGTTTATAGTGCAAGTAGCAGTGCAGACATAATATTGTAATTTAACTGGTGGATGATGAAGGCGAGTGCTCGGCGGTCGGAGATTCATAATCGTTGGACTCGACAACGATCTGTGGCTCAGGCGGCGGCTCAGGGTGAGCCAATATTGGCTTGGGCAGGGAAGTCTGCAGCCTAGTTGGAAGCTTGGTTGGAGGCGACCAAGGTACGATGAACCTTGATAAAAACACCGGCAGCGCAGGTTGCGGCTGTACGAACGCCAGTGGTGGCATGATTAAAGATGGCGGCGATATCAGAACAGGTGACACGATGCCCGGAAGGCTGAGGAAAAGGCACCATATCATTGGAAGAATTCAAATCAGGAGCAACTTCATGCAAAAAGCAGTTTTTATAAAGCACAACATCTCAAGTATCAAACACAGTACGAGACTACAAATCATAAACATGCCAAGCCTTCTTGTTAAGTGGATAACCCAAAAAAAACATTTGAAACTTCGGGATGCAAACTTATCACGCGGCCTTGGGAGCTGAGACGTAAAGCAAAAAATAATCGAACACACGGAGATGACTGTAATAAGTTGTGCAACCATGAAAAAGTTGATGAGGCGATCGACCATTCAACACCGGTGTTGGAGTGCGATCGATCAGGTAGGCAATAGTAAGGATGCATTCTCCCCAGAAGTTAATAGGCAAATGGGCTTGGAAACAAAGAGCATGAGCCACATTTAAGATGTGGCGGTGCTTCCGTTCCACTCGCCCATTCTTCTGTGGCGTATAGACAGTGGAATTCTAGAACCAAATTCATTTCTCATCAAAGTAATACCTGAGAAGAAGAAACTCAGTTGTATTATCAGCTCAAACTAGTTGTTCTGGACCGTGAAACTGTGTCTGAATAAGAGCAAAGAATCCTTCATCTTGGCAGGTACATCAGACTTAGACACTAATAAATAAACTCAAACAGTTTGAGAATAATCATCAACGATAGTTAAGAAAGAAAATGTTCCACTACAAGAATGTGAGCCATAAGGCCCCCAAACATCACAATGTATAAGTTTAAAAAAATGACTAGCCTTAAAAGTACTTAAGGGAAAACTGGTTTTAGACTGTTTTTCTCAATGACAAGCGGAACAAGGAACATTTTATTCAAATTACTATGACTTAAAGCAATAACTGGGATAGAAGAAAACACCGAAGTAGACAGATGGACAAAATGTTGATGCCACAAAGCAGGCAAAGACATGGTGGCAACAATGAAAGCGGACGACGGTAGAGCTCTTAGTTTGCGCAACCAATAAACCCCTCCCTATTGATCACCTATGCCAATCATTGTCCTAGTGCTAATATCCTGTAATGTGTACAATTTCTTGGCAAGCAAAACCAGACATTTTAAAGCAGCAGTTAACTTGGCAAAAGACAATAAGTTACAATTTAATTCCAGAATAAACAAAACACGAGAAAAAAATAACATCACCAAAATATAAATTCCTGTGTTGAGTAGCAGTAGAAATAGATCCATCAGGTAGGATGACATTAACATGATCAGCAGGTTCAATATCATGCAGAAGATCCCTGGCACTGGTCATATGATATGAAGCTCCGTTATCTAGAATCCAGGGTAAAGTTGGCTTACCTAACATATTGTCAGTATTATTCATCTTAGAGAACATGTTAAGAACCGTACTCCATTGTTCCTTGGACAAGGCAGGACCGAAAGCTTTTTGATCAGCATCGGAAAGAACGGCACCATTGTTGATCACAGGTGGAGTTGCGGTGGAGGCAGCAGGAGTAGCTCCAGCAAATGGCACCGCTGCAAGGGTGCGGGTTCGCTAGTTTTGGGCTCTCTAATCGGATCCGGAGGTCTATTTTCCACAAACCTATCAGGATAACCAATGATCTTGTAGCAAGTAGTGACATTGTGGCCCTTGCGGTTGCAGTGAGTACACATGAGGCTTATTCGATCAACATCGGTGGCGAGCGGATTTCTCGGGACGGTGGCAATTGGCTTCGTAGCAGGGAACGGTGTTAGGCAATGTGCAGCAACGGCCATTGTGTCCAGAGTGGACTCACGGGAATTAAGAACATTCTTTTGACGTTCCTACTGAATTGCAAGCGAGTGAACATGACCAACAAAGGGAAAGGAATCTTGCGCTAAGATATGTGATCTCAATGTATGATACCCATCATCGATACCAATGATAATTTGATGAACCATCTCATTCTCATGTTCCTTAGTGGCAATAGCAGCAGCATGACATACACATGTCTGAGCAGGCAGGTAAGTAAACAGTTCATCCCACAACTTCTTGCATATTCCATAATAAGAAGCAACAGACTAACCATTCTGATGACGAGTATAAATGGCCACACTAACCATTCTGCTAATCTCACACATGCATGAACCATTACCAACAGAAAAATGCTGCTTAAGGTCATCCCAAAGTTCCTTATGAGACGCACAATAAGTAATACCAGAGCGAATGGAAGGATCAAGAGTTTGAACAATCCAACCAACAAGAATAGAATTCACACTATTCCAGTCATTATAAAAAGGTTCACTAGGTAAAGGCTTGACAGTAGAACCATCAAGAAAACCCTCCTTACGCTTAGCAGAAAACACATTAAATAGAGAGGTACTCCACTAAGTAAAACTATCACCTTTCAAGATCTCACGACAGATTCTCAAACCTGGATTTACTAGATGGAGGAACATAGTAGGGATGAGTGGCGGGAAACACATGAGAAAAGTTACCGGTAGACTGGCGGATGGCCTGAGTGGCGGCAACTGTCGGTGCTTGTACGACATCCTGAAAGATAGCAGCATCAACAGTGGCTAAATTGGGAAAATTTGGCATGCTGAGAACCTGTAGCGGTGGCGGAAGACTTCTGGCAGGACGGCCCTGGGCGGCGCCACTAGCATCGGCGAGCAAGGCTGGAACAACGGGTGGATTGACCCCATTTAAAGTTCCGGAGCATCCTCACTGTCAGCAACAAGAAGATTGGCGGCAGCATCGAGATATTTGACTTCAACTTGATTGTAGAGATCCATGGCACCAAAAAAGGATGAAAACGACGGCGATTAGCTTTGCAGTGGCAGCGGTGCGTGAAGCAGAATCGAGGAGGTGGCGTGTGGGCGCGTCAGGCCGCGATGGTTTTGGAAAATTTTAGGGTTTCGATACTTTTAGCTCTTATACCATCTAACATATGAACGGTTGATTTTAATAATGATACAAGGGTGATATATATAGGCACCATGTATAGAATCACAAATGGAAAAGGATTCTATCTAGGGTACAAGATATACACAAAATATAACAAAATATCTCCTTAACAGTACTATACGAAATACTAGTTGGAGACTAAAATATGCATGTTTTAACAAAACAGAAATAATTCATAAGGTAACTCATGCACGACCTCATGGCAAATTTTTGTTATTCATAAAAGGAATTGACAATTTTTTGTAAAGTAATTAACGCATAGTTAATGTGACAATTTTAAACTGTCAAATTTTATTCTCCTCCGTTCAATGTAAAATATAACATATACTAGTTGTAGGATAATATCTGCATGTTTTAACAAAACACAAACTATTCATAACTTAATTTATACATTTCCTCATGTCAAAGTTTCATAATTCATATTCAGAGCTTTTAAAACAAATGCATGTTTTAAAACAAACGCTACGTACAGTAAGGTAACAGGTGAATAGTATATACAAAAATTTCCAGCAGCATGTAGTTCTTTTATCTAATATTTGTCACAATTTTAAAAAAATGTTCATAGCAGCAGAATACATTCAGAAGTTTCAGCAACAGTAATTTACATCGAAGTAAATGTTTTTTTTAAAAAGCTAAATTGGATGTGAAAAATTCATATCTTGGACACTATTAGGAAAAATTTCATCCTATTGAAACTAAATTTCATTTGTTTAAAATTGAAATTTGTTGATGAAGATCTTGTTGCAGGGGAAAGAGTTGATCGCAAATTTTGCCGGACACTAACCAGTCGTTTGAAGAGGTCATTGGGAAAAACAACTGATCGATCGGAGAAACGGTTCACCGGAAATGTTGCACGAGGTGCCGAGCTCTCTGGATTTCGATCACCGATCAATTGTTCCTAACACTTCTTGATCTGCATTCACCGCAATTACAATTCCGCATGAAATTCCAAAAATTCAATGATCGAAGAAGAAGGAAGTTATTCGATAAAAAAATGAGGGATGTTTGATGAAGAAGAAGAAGGAAGTTGCAGATTGAAGAAGATGGAATGTTTGAAGAATGAATGCGTGAGGAATGAGTGTTTGGGGAATTGATCGTCAAGGAAGGAGAAATATTTGTAGATCTAACGAAGAAGAAGAAGGAATGATGAATTTTAACTTGGCCCATATTTTATTAATCAGGCCCATGAAAATGATTTTATTTTTCATTAATTGCAATTAGGGCTCTAGTATGTGAATAAGCTTATGGACAAAGCGTAGATTAGGATACCCACTTTTTTCAAATTATTAATAAATCTATGTTCACAAACGGTGTTTGACTTGGAGGCAATTGCTTTTGCAAAGAATTCCCGTGACTTAGAAACATTTACTTCTTTTTTTAATTTCCCTTACAAAAAGAAGAAATAGCTTCTCGTGAGAGAAAGATAAAGGAAAAATTAATCAACGTTCTCTTTTTCTCCATATATTAAAGAGAAAATATGTTTCTCATTAATTCATTGAATAGTTTGGGATTGAAGATCATGAAGTTAACTTATGCATCAAATGCTTTCTGAAAGCGAGCTTACAACCAAGCTTTCCAATTATTAATAGCGACATTTTTAGATTCACGATGAACCCTTAAAAGAGTTTTAGCTAGTGGAGAATAGGATACATTCTAATTGCATTTATCATTTCTAGTTCATGATAGAAGAGAATAAAGGGTCAACCTCAAGTCTTAGTTAGTCTTTTCGTTATCAAAAAAAAGTTGGTCTTTTCCGTTTGAATAGTAGCACCAATTCATGTAAATCGCATTTTCAGTTCTAAATTATACATTTCGTCGTTTCCAGCAATCAGAGTATGATTTTTTATGGAGTCCAGCATGTGTCTGGTAATGTTAATAACAAATTCGATAAATAAAAGGAGATAAACACTAAGGCAATGTTCTTCTCTCGATGAAATTATAATTCCGTGTGTGTCGGCAATACACGTGCAGGAGTGTAGTATCAACCACGAATAAATCGATGATAGGTTCATTTTTATACACATTTGACCCATGTTAATGTATTTTTTTAGTTTGGATCAGGAATATTTTCTTTAAATTCTCTTAAAAGAGTTAGGAGCGATTCTGTTAGAATAAATCAGACTCCTAATTAGATTATGGTTTATTATGATTAGAGTTCTTTCCTTCTTACGCCTCTATTATACTCTCTATATATTCATATATCAATAATATAATTCATTACGGCAAATCATTCTGTCATGGTATCAGAGCAAGTTCTGATCCTAAGCCCTAATTTTAATTTATTGTTCAGCGCCTTTCCCATTCTCTCTTTTCCGGCCTTGATCCCGGCGAAGTTCCGATCAAACTCCGGCAGCCTCCGACAGCTCTTTTCTGTCCACTGGTGCTCCAGTCGGCGTCATCATCTTCCGCTCGTCCAACAGCTTCATCGGAGTCGTCATCGCTAATCAAAAAAATTAATCAGGAGAATTTGAGCAATCGCCACCGTCGAAGTCGTTCATCGCAATCGGAGTCGTTCACCGTCTTTTCTGGCGAACTCAAGTCCTTCATCTCCGGCATCCTCCGACGTCTTCTCAAGCCTCGATTTTTTGGCGAGTTCTTCCAGCGGCGAAGTTCTTCCGCTGATGTCTTCATCAGCTCCAGTGTGAGATCCATGCGCCCGTCTTCCAGCGCGTGAAGGTCACACGCCAGTTCGGCTGAAGAAGACACCTCCAGCGCGTGAAGGTCACGCGCGATTTGACTCGCGCCTAAGTGAATTTATCGCGCCTAAGTGAATTTATCGCGCCTTCAATTTCTCACGAGTTGAACCTATTTCTGCGAGTTGAACCTATTTCTCGCGAGTTGAACTTGTTCTCGCGAGTTGGACCTGTTTAACGCAAGTTGAAACTGTTTCTCGCGAATTGCTCAAATTCTCGCGAGTCAAGAAGATTTCTCACGAGTTGCTCAAATTCTCGTCAGTACCCAGTCAATTTCAGTGCAATTCAATTTTTTTCTATGGTTTATTTGGGCCTTATATCTCGGGAAGATTGCTCTACTAATTGGATTGCGGACAAGGTGTTGTTTCATGCCAGTTTGAATGGTCCCAACCGTCATTCTTCATCGACTCAGTGGATCGTTGATTGTGCTACATCTCATATCACTGCTCGCACCAGTCATCTTGATAAGGTACAATGTTATCGTTGTTATGATTCTATTCTTGTTGGAAATGGTGAATCATTATCTATTTCTCACATCGGCCAATGTCATTTATCTGGTTTCTCTGTTAATGATGTCCTTGTGGTCCCTAAGATTACTAGAAGTTTACAATCCATTAGTAAGCTTACCCGTGATTTACCTGTCTGTGTTATATTTGATGCCAACGCATTTTCCATTGAGCACAAGCATACAGGGAAGATAATTGGTAAAGGCGGTCATAGTTCAGGTCTTTATTTTCTTGAGACTGGTGATTCCAGCTTTTTAGGCGAATTACGCTCTGGAAAGCTCCAGGCTTCTTTTGAGCAGTGGCACTCTCGCCTCGGTCATGTGTCTCATGATACTGTTAAGTTGTTAAGTCGACTTGACCATATTACTGTCACTTCCGTTATGCCGGCATCTGTTAGTTGCTCTCCTTGTCAGATGGCCAAGAGTAGCCGTTTACCTTTTTCCACTAGTGACAGGCGTGCTACTGGGTTGTTGGACAAGGTGCATTGTGGTTTGTGGGGACCAGTCCCTGTCTTATCGGCAGGTGGTTTTTTCTTATTATGCCATTTTCATCGATGATTTTTCACGATTCACATGGTTTTTCCCGATGCGGTATAAGTCGGAATTGTATGACACATTTATTCAGTTTCAGAAATTCCTTGAGACCCAGTTTTCTACTAGGGTTAAAAATTTTCAAACTGATGGTGGCACGGAGTTTACTAATCATTGACTTCAGGCTCACTTCATATCATGTGGTATTCATCATCAGATGTCACCGCCCTATACTCCTGCTCAGAATGGCCGAGCTGAGTGGAAGCATCGTCACATTACAAAGACTGGTTTTGCCATGCTTTTTCACTCTTCCGTGCCACATTATTATTGGGTGAAAGCTTTCTCCTCTGCGGTTTACATCATTAACCGTCTGCCAAGTTCAATTCTTGGTGGAAAATCACCTTCTGAGGTTGTTTTTGGTCATGTGTTTGACTATACCCTCTTTCACCCTTTTGGCTGTCGTGTTTTTCCATGCCTGTGTGTCACTGCTACTGATAAGTTTGCACCGCGATCCATTCCGTGTGTTTTTATTGGCTACAACCCTCGTTACAAGGGCTTCCAGTGTCTCGGCCCCACTTTTAGGTGTGTCTATGTTTCTCGCCACTGTCACTTTGATGAAACCTTATTCCCTTATGTCTCATCTTCCGCGGACAGTCGCTCTATTTCAGATCTGGAGATTTCATCATTTTTTGATGGAGCTGTTACTTCATCGATTGGGCTCACTACGCCTGTGCCTGTTCCAGCCGCCCCTCCTTCACCACCATCTTCCATCTGGATGGCCGACCTGGATCCAGCTCCTCGGCCAACGACCACCACACCTCAGCCACCGGTCACCATGTCTCAGCCAGTATTGGCCATTCTTTCTCCGGCAACTTCCGACGGCCACTCTCCGGTCAGCGCAGATTCTAGGCTCTTATTATTCATCTAGGGAATTTTTTTCATTTAAGGGAAAAAGTCTAAAAATTCAGCATCAAAGTGGAGGGATGAAGACTTAGGAACAAGACAAAAGCGAAGCAATAAGGCAAGGAAGAAGCTAAACAAGACAATGAATATAGCCTATTTCGTGATGTGAAATACACTTGTGGGTCGTAACTAAAGGTCATGTCCTGCTCCTAGAATGTTACAGGTAAAGAGACTCGTCCCAAAGATGAACAGAAAAGGATCTCAGGTAATGAGATGAAGTCTTGTTCTGATCCCTCACTAAATGAAAAACATTATGTGCATGTTTTAAAAAATAAGACTAACCCAGATGTTCAGATTTTGAAAGATGCAGATTCACAGGTATTGAAAAATAAAAGTAAGAAGAATGGATTTAATGATCAGCCAATGAATAGCAAAGGGAAAAATAAAGAATCTCAGGTTCCATCTAAAACTCACTTTGAGATTACTGTATCTGAACCCGTGAAGCATGCAGTGGCTGAACCTGCAAATGCTTATGTGATTAATGTTGAATCTGAAAATACTAATTTGAACTTTGATAAGTTTGTATCTCACTCTGAATCTATTAACCTTGTCCTGGCTGATGTTTCTACACTCGAAATTCTGAACCCTATTATGGCTTATGTGTCTACCGATATTTCTCATAGTGTTCACTCTACTAATCATATTGTTCACTTAATTCTGCACAAAATATTCAAAATCAGGCTGACGAAAGTCATAAAAATAACGAACCATAGTTAAATCATGTAATATATCAGGAAGAAATCATTGAAATAAGTGCATGTTATTCTCCATTATTAACATCTGGAAATAGAAAGAATAAAAGATTGGAATGGGTAAATAATGAAATACCAAACAAAGACATTAACAATCAGGAAACAGATAAAAATTCTAAAATTTCAGAAATAATGGCTGACTTAAAAGAGTCTCAGTCTAAATTCAATACCATGCTAAAAATTAATCCTGAAGAATCCACATAGGAAAAATATAAAAAAACCAGGAAATATAACATTAAAGATTATACCTCAACTCCAAAACCGATAGTTACCCGTTCCACTTTGAATCAAAATAAGACTAATTAATGATAGGGATTAATACTTTTGTATGGAACATCAGAGAAATTAGAAATACTCCAACTTAAATAAGATTAAAGGATACCATTAAAAAACACAATCCCGAAATTGTGACATTAATTGAACACATGCTAAAAGAAGAAGACATTCAAGGCATAACTTTCAAATTAGGTTTCAAACATTTCTTTAATATACAAGGATGTAAGATCTGGTTCTTTTGGAATGGATCTATCACATTAGTTAACATCTCAACTAAAGAACAATTAATTCTAATAAAGATAAGATATCAGAACTTGCTTAAAGAATGTTTGTTAGGGCTTATCTATGCTAACATAGCATCAAAGAGAGAAATAAACTCTAGAAAGAAATCTATAACCTGCATAATGAACCTATATGTTTAATTGGAGACTTTAATGTGATTTAAAAAGGAGAAGAATATTTAGGACCATGCACTCCAAACCCTTAACATATACAAAATTTTAAAAAATTCTTAACTAAAGCTAATATGATCAACATACCTACCTCAGGAACAATATATACATGGAAAGGAATGAGGCCTAAATGTAGAGTAAGGAAAAAAATTAGACAGGGGCATTTCAAATCCCACTTGGTACTCGACTTTTCCCAGTTCAAATATCAAAACACTACATAGGGAACATTCTGATCATACACCATTTATACTTAACATATCTAATCAACATGATAAAACTAGTCCTAAAAGTTTTAAGTTCTTCAATTGTTGAACAAATCATCCGACTTTCAAAAATCTGGTCTCCAATGCATGGAATATACAAACTAACCTTTCAGGAATGAAAATATTTGCATTCAAACTAAGAAATCTAAAAGGTGCATTAAAATTATGGAACGTTAAAAATTTTGGAAACATTTTTGACAAAGTCTCCTCCACTGAAGAGACATTAACAAAAACTTAAAAAGACCATCAAGATAACCACATATACACAAGCTCTTCCTAATCAAGATAACTACTGGAATCAAAAGTCTTGGATTAAATGGATTAATGAAGGTGACACAAAATCCAAATTTTTCCATAAAACAGTAAAATCAAAACATAGGCATCAAAGAATATCTAATATAAAAAACTCAGAAGGAATCTGGATCAATTCACAAGATGAAATCCAAAAAGAAGCAATTCAGTTTTTTGAAAACCTGCTAACAAAAGACAATGAAGACATTTCATGAATAAATATAGCAGTGTTATTGGAAAACACACCTGAAATACTTAAACCTGAACATAAAGAAACCGGTTATTTGCCCTTAACCAAAAAACCAAAGGGGCGAAGTAATTGGTTCAGTTTGTTGAAGTGTATTAATGCAGGAATTAACTAATTTTTTACACTCCAAGACCACAAGACATAATATGATTATTAAACTTGACATGATGAAGGCTTTTGATGGAGTCTCTTGGGACTTCTTATCAAAACTCTTTTCTAAAATTGGATTTCCACCTAAAGTGAAAGATATCATACTGCAAAATATAAGAGTTGCTTTAGTTCTAATTAATGGAACACCTAGTGGGTTTTTCAAGGCATCAATGGGTTTAAAGCAAGGGGATCCTCTATCCTGTTTAATTTTTTCTTAATGTTAGAAGCATTCACAAGAAATATTAATTTCTTGGTTCAATATGCTAAAATAGGTAATTATAAACTACCAAAGCCAGTGATCAATGTAACACACTTATCTTTAGCAGATGATGTGACAATCTTAATGAAATGCTCTAAACCAGGTAGTAAAAAACTAATGGATTTTCTGAAAATTTATGAAAGAACCACTAGGAAAAAAATAAACTTTGATGAATTATCATTTTTTCTATCCAAAAAAGCAGAACCAAGAATAACAACAATTACAAAATCAGATCCTCAAATGATTGTTGGTTCTCTACCTTTTAAATACCTTGGTTGTCCAATTTTGACAGGAAGAAACAAAAAAAATTATATCAAGAAGTATTAGACTCCATAAACCTAAGAATAAATTATGGGTTAAATAATCACTACTGGAAAATGGGTACTATGGCACCGAGCTCTAACCTGGTGGCCTCCAGAACCGGTGCTGAGATCATTAATGGCACTAGTATTATCACATAATTCCAAAAAACCGGTAATAAATATTTTTCAGCACCTGTTTTGTAGAAACCGATGTTGAAAGCCGGTGCAGTACATGATAAACAACATTGAATTCATCTAAACCGGTGCCATACATAAAAGATAGCACCAGTTTACATGAACTGATGTTGTTAATAGTAGTATTCTTGGAAGGTTGAAAACAGAGTATGTGCTATGCTCCATTGTTAGCACCAGTGATTAAAAGGTCAGCATCGGTCTTGATACAGGTGTTGTGCACTTAGCCAAAATTTCCAGGACTATCTCTCGAGTTGAAAAAAGGATTTTAATAAATCACTTAATGCAGCAATACGCAATTGCTTATTTCTCAAAAGCACCAGTTTTTCTCTATTTCAGCATCAGTTACTGAACCGGTGTTGTACCCTTTGTTCTCAGGATGGGAGAAAACTCCAAGAAAAATAATTCAACGCAGCCTCAAGCAGCTGTGTTTACTTAGTTTAGCACTGGTTTTCAAGCTTCATACAAGTGCTAGTAAATTTAAGTTCTTTTTTTGATCTTTCGATCCACGCGCGGATACTCTTCATTTTTGAAACATTGAAGAGGAAAACTAACCCATCTTCCCCATCAGTTCAGACTCCCAAACTTTGTGAATGATTGAGGTGAGTTATGTTTCAAGCATTGCTATTATATTGTACTAGATTATTAATCATGAAACCAATGATTTTGGAAAATTTACAATTTTTTCAATGTTGGTTCACTTTGCTCTCCAAGTTTTTTCGATATTTCAATCATGTACACAGAGTTAATGAGTAATAAAAACCTTAATGTATGGATTGGATTTGATTGGGTGGCATTGAGGGTATGTTGATGTTCAAAAATCAAGTATTGTATAGGTTTTTTTTTGTTACATAGAAGGTGTTTGTTGAAAAGCCTCATTTGACATTGTAGGATATGACACCCAAAATTCCCTACAAGAGGACACACAATGCATCCCTTTCCTCTCCGGAGGTGCAATCCAATGTTGAGAAATAGGAGAAGAGGTTCAATTCTAGGCAGGCAAAATTAACGGCAAAACCTACAAACAAAGGCGACATTTCCCTTAGAGAGGAATAAAAAATGCTCCCCCCTTTGAAGAAACAATCCAGGTACTTAGGTAGGATAAATTGGTTGACATGTCTCCAATGTTGAACCTCAGCATAGTGAGTGAGTTCTATGCTAATTTGCGGTGTGATGGAAGGTGGACTGAGGCATTCTGTTATGGAAAAATGGTGAAATTAACTGCAGAATGAATTTCTTGCCAAATGGTTGCCAAATATTCCCCCCTAGAAGGATGAATTTCTTGCATTCCACTACTATACCGATAGGGATTGGGATTATGATGATCCCATGGGACGGGAGATTGAGAGGACGGTAACTAGGGAGGGAACCAATGTCGAGTCTACTGTTAAACCAGGTTGGAAATAGATGCAAAGAAGCTACTGACTCCCGAGATGAATGGGTGGTACCACTTTGTAGCATTCAGAATTGACCCATCACAGTGAACATTGAGGTTCACAGTATGAGGCTGAGACATCTGTACGACAATAAAAAAACTCCGATGGAATTTGGGCAGGTAAATAGTGAACAAGTTGAGACATGGTGCACAGAAAACATGTTGTTACGGTTTCGACAGCCTAATCTCCTAACTCTGCACAAAAGCAGGTGTCCTATATTATCCGTACGACATATACGGGCATCTGATGGGTAAGATTACAACAGAAGCTTTCTTCAAATTCCCTCAGGACATTTTGGGTCCTAGTTTGGAATCTAGAGTCGCGGCGTTAGATATGGGTGTACAAAGTCTGCTGATGGAATCACAATATCAAGGGTCCTGGTGCAATCACATGGGAAATGTATGTCAATACAAATTCCCACGCTCAATGAAAGTAGTTGAACCTTTTCCTACATATCCAGGTCCGGACGTTGGGGAAAGTGACGTTGGGACGAAATATGAGGATGCACACATGTTGAATGAAGGGCCATTTGCTAGATATTATTCATGAATTTCGATTCTCACTGTCTTTCTAATACTATTGTTTTTGAAGTGATCATTTTATTGACTATGGCTTGAAACAATTCTATGTTATTTTGCAGATGAAATATAATTATTATTCACTAAAGTCATTATCATGCTTTTACACGAAAGAAATATGATTTTCCGTTTAATATTTATAAACCTTTTTGGACATTTTAGTCTACGACATGTATGACCCCGTCGAAATTTATACATTAAAAAATTTCATTATTTAGATTTCATATATTTAGGAAGTAAAAAATAAAAATCAAGTATTTTTAATAAATGCTCAAGTTGAAACTTAGTTTTGGGCAACACTGCAATTTGTGTAAGTGTAACACTTCTTATCTATGATCCGTTTTGAGGATGTTCCATTCACCCAATTGAGTTGTACTCGTATAGTTATGATCATACAATACTCAATTGTAGTATTAAATCTCCAATTTTGTGTTTCAACAATTCCAAGATTCTTGGAGGGACTTAAGTGCAAAAATAAAAACTTTGCTCGGACATCCAAATTCGATTCCACTCAGATGAAACCCTAAATTCTTGGAACTATATGTGAATTCGTAGAACAAATAATTTTTTTTTAATTTTCAGCGTAAATAAATAACAAAGAAAACATCTCGTTTGGACTCCCTAACTTCTAAGTCATCTATAGTCAAGTACTCTAGCACATGTACTAGCACTTTACCAAATTAAAATAAAACATAAAATTCTTTTTTATAACATATATTAACCCAAGAATACAAAATGTGTTGTCATTTTGCCACAAATAAGGAGTTGTATTTAAGTTTTGGGCAACAGTGTAATTTTAACAAAGTTCTAATCGGAGGGTTTGCGGGTATCCATTTGACATAATTTTGAAACACGAGCTCTATTGAGTGTTGAATTGAATATTTTTTAGCCCAATTGGGCATAAAAGATAGTGGAAAAAACTTTCCTCCTACATAGGATGTTCAAATGAATATTTAGAAATAGTTGTCCCAACAAACAACACCGATCAGGATTGTTGATTTACCGGTGCTGAAATTTGTTGGATGTACCAAACGAAATAAATTGGTCAGTATTTGGGCGGAAAATTCAAATTTTAACAATGTTAATTTCAGCACTGGTTGGACTATGAAAAAACACCGGTTACAAAATACCTTCCTTAGATTCAATATCGCGTCGGGAATATGATGCCTCAAGCAGATGCTTTAGTCTTTTTTTGCACCGGTATTACGTTCTAGCCCCGGTCTATCAACTGGTGCTCCATAGTTAGAAAAAAATTATGTCTTTGCTCTCGGGTTGTAACAAAAAATAATACCAAAGCAGACCAAAAAAAGTTAGCACCGATATTCCGTTCTAGCATTGGTTGAATAACTGATGCTCCATAGCTAGAAAAAAATATAAAGTCTACTCTCAGGTTGTAAAATAATAATACCAAAGCAGCGTCAGGCAGCTGCTTTCCAAAATGTTAGCATCGGTTTCACTAAGTCATAGCACAGGTCCACGTCATTAATGATGCACAAATCTTGATAAAATTTGAACCCTTGATTTCCCCAATGTTGGTTTAATCTCAACCCTTCAAAAATTATTTATAAACCAAAATTTAAACCCTAGCTACTCCTCCCTCATTTGCCTCTCAACATCTCATCCTCCTACTCCACCACCTCTCCATTTCCGCCATCGCCTACCCCCTCATCCCTCCACAACCGCCCTCTTCATCTCCCATACCCCCCGGCGGTTTCCTCCCTCCACCACCCAACCATTACCGCCACCTCTTTGCCCATGCTCTCTCTATAACCGCCACCTCTTTGCCTCTGCTCTCTCCATAACCGCCTCCTTCTACCTGCAACCACTCCATTCTTTTTGTATGGTGTTTTTTTTTGCTTGTGTTATATTTTTTGTCTAGGTCATTAATTTTTAATGTCTTTTTTTTCTTGTTTGATGGGTGTGTTGGATTTTCAATCATGTAGTCTTTCAATGGGTGTGTGAGATTTTAGCATTTTCGTACTTTTTGGGTTGTGTGATGTTTTTTACTTTTTGTGATGAAATTGAAAGTGTAACATATATATATATATATATATAACTTTTTGGTTGTGATGTTTTTTACTCTTTGGCTGTGAAATAATTTTGATATATAGATGATTGTGTCATGTTTAGGGGTTTGTGATAATTAGAATTTGTATCATGTTGATCATTTTTGTACAATTGTATATACTGATATAAAATGTAGATTGGTACTAAAAATGTAGAATATGTACTATGTGGTATAAACTGTGATATAAATGTAGAATATGTACCATGTGGTATAAACTGTGATTTTCTATGCAACATGTACGAACAAATGTGTAGGTTTTTTTAGATTAAGGTTTTTTCTGTATTTGATTTGATGATTTCTAGTTGAATTTTAAAATGTTGAGATATTGCAAGCTAACAGCGTCGAGGAAATCTGGAGTGTTTAACATGGTTTGGTTAAATACTTCATGTTTCCTCGGTCCTGTAAAGCTGCTTCATTTCGACATTATAAATAAATAAGCATTAGTTATAGGGCAGTGCATTGGTTGCCTTCGTATCATGGATTTCCCTCTAACCATGTAATGCTTATTCGATTACAAAAAGTGTTGTAACATTTGCACCCTTTGATTCGATTATGTCTAGTTGATGTTTAAACTATTGAGAAATTGTAGTCTATCAGGGCCAAGGAAACTTGGAGTGTTTGACATGGTTTGTTTCTGTGGCCTTAAAAACTGATTCATTTCAACATTTTAAATGTAACATTTGTATAATTTTGGAGAATTTGTAGTGTATGAGCGCTAAGGAATTTGGTGTGTCTACTTGTTTAAACAATAGGTTTACACACCAAAAGGCTTGGTACTTAAATGCTGTAACATTTCGACATTTTTAGTCTTTTTCAAGTTCATGTTTAAATTGCACAGATGTTACAGTCTACGGGCCACCTGAGCAAGGAGTGTTTGACATGTTTTTCGGTTAAACTCCTTGCTTCGGTTCCCCGGGAAACTGCTTCATTTCAACATTTTAAATAAAGAAGCATTAGTTAAAGGGCAGTGCTTAGGTTGCCTTCGATTAATGTGTTTCCCTCTAACTGTGTAATGCTTATAACATTTGTATAACTCTTCCATTTAAAATGTGGAGATTTTTTAGTTTATGAGCACCAAGTAGACTTGGTGTGTTTATCATTAACTGTTTAACATTGTGTGTTTACCATTAAATCATTGTTGATGTTAAATACATTGTTAAAGCATAGTTATACACACCACCCTCCTTGGTGCTTAAATGCTGCTTCATTTCGATATTTTAAATGGTTTTCTATTGCAATTTGTTATTGTGAACAAGCTTAAAGGAGGAAGAATTAGTTTAAGGGCACTGCATTGGTTACCTAGTGCCCTCTAACTAAGTAATGCTTCTTCCATTATGAAAAGGTGCTACAACATTTGTAGAACTCCACAAAATGTGGCTATTTTGTATTGTATGAGCACCGAGGAGGCATGGTGTGTTCATCGTTAACTGTGTTTAACATTAAACTGTGTTGTAGTTAAATACATTGTTAAAACATATGTATACATACCATACCTCTTTCAGGGTGCTCAAATGTTGCATCATTTTGACATTTAAAATTGTTTTCTTCTAAAACAATTAATTATTTTGTGCAGGATAGATATTTCCCCCGACAAGAAAAGCGTACAATAGCAAGGATGATAAATGTCTCAGACACAAGGTGTGAGGCTTGGGTGAACGTGTGTCTTCCTAACAAACCAAGACTTAGTAGATCTATTGTATTTTCAACATGTATATTATTGGGACAAAGTTTGACCTTTTGTGTTAAGTTAAATCTTATTAATAGATACCAGTTTTCCCACTATAGATTCTCATTATTTGAGTATGTTCTTGCTTACATTCAATTTCATTTCCATGGGTTTCAATTCCGAGATGGTCGGGTTGATAGGATAATTATATGTTGTTCTTTCATTGGGGAATTTAATTAAAGTGTTGATGTTTGAAGTGTATAATGGAGGTTTTATGGCCAAATTATGCAGTTAACATGGAGAAGAAACAGAGGACGGAAGAAGCATAATTTAGCATCAAGATTGAAGTGAAAAGGTGCAAGATTGAAGAGAAGAAGTTAGCAAGCAAAATGGAAGCAAGAAGTTGGGCTGAATTCATATGCTTAAGCCCACTAGTTAGTTTGTAATAAATACTCTTCCTAGTCCAAGATGGATTAGTAAGATATTTTGGTTGGTAGATTTTATATTATTTTACTCATTTTGAGCTCTATATAAATACCAAGAGCCAAAGTGATGAAAAGAACTTTTGGGAACAACTTGTGTAGATATTTTCGGATGCTTCTTCTTCTTGGGAAGCTTGGCCGAGAGAAGGGTTTTGGACTCTTAAGTAGGTTTGATTTTTTTCTTGTCTTTTCTTCTTTGTAAATTCCTTTACTTCTCTTAGTTAATGAAATCATTTCTTTATCTTGTTTTCTTTGTTCATAATATGAGTAGCTAAATTTCTTAGTTGGCTTGGATTGATTCAAGGTTGATTCATAAAGTTGTGAGGATTGATATGTTTAAAAGTGTTCTTGCAAGTTCTTGGTTGATTATTGTATAAACTTAGGCTTTGTGGGTTGAGTTTGATCACCTCAATTCATGCTAAGCTAGAGCTAATTAAAGTAGCACTTTCTTGTAAAAAACAGATAACTGATACAGACTGTAATAGCAGGAAAATAATCAACCGGGTAGGTAGCTGTCTTTAGCAAATACTTGGATGTCTACCTAAATTAGGTCCTCTTTGTATTAATTTAACAATCTAGTAAGTTTAGCAAATACTTGCTTGCTAGTGGGTAATAAGAGAGGATTTTAGGAGTTCAGCAAATACTTGCTCTTATATAACTAATTGATTTGCGGGGATAACTAATTTGTAGCCGAGGATCAACTGAAGAATCAACGAGTTAATCTAAGCCAACTTCCTTCCTCTTATTCTAGATTCCTTCCACTTTAATTTAGTGCTTTCAGTGTTTATGAGTTATTGTGTGTTTATGTCTTTGTGTTTTTAGTCTCTTTTGTTTAGTAGTTTTTAGTTAAACAAATCTCAAGTTTAGGCGTGGTTGCTAAACCAATTAAATCTTTAGGTCAATCAATAGAATCAAATTGTTCCCTGTGGATCGACCCTGCTTACCCTGTACTAGTTTTATTATTATTGGAGTATTGCAGGTTTTATTTGTGTGAGGTAAACGACGCTCACCAAATTGGCGCCGTTGCCGGGGACGGTTGTTGATTTCTGTTGTTTGTTCTACTGATATGTGTGTTAGTTTTTCAGTATATGACCAGGTCTGATAAGCAGGTATTGGAGTTTGATTCTGAAATAGAAAAGACAGCCAAGAAGAATCGGAAGGAAGCTAAGTTGGAAAAGTTGAAGGCTGCAGGGGAACCTCAGTTTGCCCAAATCGAGACCCTTCCAGAGGCAGAAACTGAAGTTAAAACCGATCCTTCTCTAATGGCGAATCCTAATATTAATGCTGACAATCCCTATATGTGGGAACTTACTGGTCACAGTGAAGAAGACCCCCCTACTCCCATCCAAGTGGCACCAACAGGGAGTCCCATTGAGATTAAGTTAGGCCTTTTGAATGTTCTTCCGAAATTCCATGGAAGGAGCACCGAAGATCCATACAATTTTCTGAATGAGTTCATAAAAATTTGCAAGGTGCAAAAGAGGCCTGAGAATGTCACGGAGGAGCAATTCAAGCTAGTTGCATTTCCATTTAGTTTGACAGGGGCAGCAAACCAATGGCTTTCTAGCTTACCACCAAATTCCATTACTACATGGAATGGTCTCAAGAAGCAATTTCTGGAGTATTATTTTCCCTCCACAAGGACTGAAACGTTGAAGAGAGAGATTTCTAGTATCCATCAAGAGTTTGATGAGCCATTAAGTGCATTTTGGCTTAGGTTTCGAAGGTTGGTGGATAGTTGCCCTAATCATCGCTTTTCGGAGGGACAATTGTTGCAATATTTCTACCAAGGGCTGACTTCGGTGAACAAAGACCTTATGAATTCAGCAAGCAATGGGGGATTTTCCCATCTTCGAGTGAATGAAGCTAGGGAAATTGTCAAGAAATTGATTGATTCCAAGAAGGAATATGACAGAGGTGATGTGAGGATTTTAAAGAAAGTGGTGGATACAAGCTCTTCGGGTGAGGATAAATTCAATGAAAGGATGGATAAATTGGAGAAAATTCTTTCAAAAGTAGTTGATAAAGTTGCTACTCCAAATACAAGCTCTTCTTCTAGCCCTTATGATCGTCCATGTGATACGTGTGGAACATATAGCCATACCACTTTGCAATGTAATTTTGCATTGGAAGAGCCACTTGTTCAAGCGAATACTATGGGGAATTGGAATGAGAGGCAGCCTAGGAGAGATCCTTATTCAGCTACTTACAATCCTGGTTGGAGAGATCATCCAAATTTCAGATGGAGAGATCAAGGAAACCCACCTCAACAAGCCTATGTTTTACCGAATCAAAGAATTCCTCAAGCTTATCCTCAAAATCAGCCACCTCCTCAAGTGAAGTCAATGGATGAGAAGCTAGATTTGATGATGAATATGCTTCAAGATCAGAAAGAGAGTTCTAAGAAAGCCGAGGCTACATTGGACGAGCATACCCGTCAAATTTCTCAATTGACAAATTCTTTGAATGAGCTTCGAATGCAACAACCTGGACTTCCTTCTCAAGTACAAATGAATCCGAGGGAGACAGCAAAACAGATCACTCTCAGAAGTGGAAAAGAAGTTGAGTCACCACCAAAAAAATTTGCAAGCGAGACCAATAAGGATCATCCTCAGCAATCTGGAGCAAACCCTGATTTGCCCAAACAGAGGCTGGTGACAGAAGCTGAAAATCTGGTAGGGGGTAATTTTGAATTAACCAAGGAGGAAACTCCGAGGAAGGTTCTGAATGATCCTCCAGTGAAAATTCTTCCTCCCTTTCCTCGTAGATTAGCAAAGAAAAAAGAAGAAACCATTGATTTCTTGTCTATTTTTGGAAAAATGGATATTAACATTCCTTTGTTGCAGGCAATGAGACTACCACCAGTGAGCAAGTTTTTGAAGGATTTTGTGGCAAGGAAACCACAGAACTCAAGCAAGGTGATAATGAGTGAGTCGGTTTCGGCAGTGCTAAAAAGAGAATTACCTCAAAAATGTAAGGACCCGGGTATGTTTTCTTTACCATGTCATATAGGAGAGGTAAAAATTGAGTCTGCTATGTGTGATTTGGGAGCTTCAATTAATGTTATGCCCTTATCTGTTTATAAGAAATTGATTGGAGCTGAATTGGTAGATACTAGGGTTGTGATTCAATTAGCGGACCGATCTTGTGTATACCCCGAAGGTCTTTTAGAAAATGTTCTTGTCAAGGTCAATGAATTTGTGTATCCCGCTGATTTTTATGTGGTAAAAATGAATCATGATAATGGTGAGAATAATTCTGGAGTTTTGTTAGGTCGGCCTTTCTTAAGGACGGCAAATACTGTTATTAATGTGGGAGATGGAACAATTTGTCTTGATTACTATGGTGACAAATATATTTTCAGCATTGAAGATGCGATGAAAAAACCACTTGATGCTGAAAATATATATGCCATCGATGTAATTGACCCTTTAGTCCAAGATTTTCTTGAGGCTGAGTTCTTGCAGGAAAGAATGGAGATTCCATCATCTACAGGTGCTACAGAGCTGATGTTGCAAGGAAAGAGTGATAAGGAGATTTGTGAGCTGCTGTGTTCTTTATATTCTCAAGAAGAAGTTTTGAGCACTGGAACCACTCTCGATTTGCCCAAACAGAGCCTTGCCGACAGACCATTGCCTTCTGAAATTTCACCACCAGTTTTGGAGCTTAAGGCACTGCCACCAAACCTGAAATATGTGTACCTTGGGGAATCTGAAACCTTGCCAGTTATTGTGAGTACCAAGTTGGAGGAGTCTCAAGAAGAAAAATTGATTGCCTTGTTGACGAAGTACAAGAAAGCAATTGGTTGGACTTTGGCGGATATCACGGGAATTAGCCCTGACATTTGCACACATCATATTTTATTGGAGCGGGATGCAAAACCTGTTCGAGATCCTCAAAGGAAGCTAAATCCTAACATGAGGGAGGTAGTTCTCAAGGAAATCCTTAAACTTTTATCCTTGGGAATTATTTACCCTATTTCGGATAGCAATTGGGTTAGTCCGGTCCATGTGGTACCCAAGAAGTCCGGTATTCAGGTGGTGCAGAATGAAAAGAATGAGTTGGTTCCTACTCGGCTAGTCACCGGATGGAGGATGTGTATCGATTATAGGAAGCTTAATGCGGCAACTCGGAAAGATCATTTTCCACTTCCTTTCATCGATCAAATGTTGGAGAGATTAGCGGGGAATAAATTCTTTTGTTTCTTGGATGGATATAGTGGATATTTCCAGATATGTGTGAACCCCGAGGATCAGGAAAAAACTACTTTTACATGTCCTTTTGGCACCTATGCTTATAGGAGAATGCCATTTGGATTGTGTAATGCTCCGGGCACTTTTCAAAGATGCATGATGAGTATTTTCTCGGATTTGATTGAATCAAGCATTGAGGTATTCATGGATGATTTTTCAGTGTATGGGAATTCTTTTGAGATGTGCTTGAGTAACTTGGAGCAAGTATTGATTCGATGTGTGAAAAGAAATCTAGTCTTGAACTATGAAAAATGTCATTTCATGGTGGATGAAGGCATAGTTTTGGGGCATGTAATTTCCGAAAAAGGAATTCAAGTTGACAAGGCTAAGGTGGAGACCATAGAACAATTACCTTATCCTACCAATGTCCGGGAGATTCGTGGATTCTTGGGGCATGCTGGATTTTATAGAAGGTTCATCAAGGATTTTGCCAAGATAGCGCAACCATTAACCAAACTTCTTCAAGATGATGTTCCTTTTGAAATGAATGAAGAGCGCAAGCTTTCCTTTGATGTGCTTAAAGAGAAACTCATCTCTGCCCCGATAATGCAACCACCAAATTGGGACATGCCCTTTGAATTGATGTGTGATGCAAGTGATTATGCGGTAGGGGCTGTTTTGGGACAAAAGCTAGGGAAGGAAAGCCATGTGATTTATTATGCTTCTAAGACTTTGAATCCGGCTCAATGCAATTACACCACTACTGAAAAGGAGCTGTTGGCAGTGGTGTTTGCTCTTGATAAATTCAGGTCTTATTTACTGGGATCGAAGATCATTGTCTACACCGATCATTCGGCGTTGAAATATTTGTTTACAAAGAAGGAATCCAAGCCGAGGTTGATTAGGTGGATTTTGTTGTTACAAGAATTTGATTGGGAGATAAGAGACAAGAAGGGTGCTGAAAATCATGTTGCTGACCACCTGAGTCGGTTGGTAAAACCTGAGGATGCAATCCCCATTCAAGAATTTTTTCCCGAAGAACATTTATATGCTGCCACAGGCCTCGAATTGGCCAAACCGAGCCCTCTTACAGCAGCATTGCATGGGAAATCTGCTCATGATCCATGGTTTGCAGATATTGTTAATTTCATCACCACTGGGGAAATTCCAGAAACCTTCAGCAATGCCCAGAGAATGAAGCTCAAGAGTGAGTGTAAGCATTATATTTGGGATGAGCCATATCTGTGGAAAATCGGCTCGGACCAAATCATTAGGCGATGCGTTCCTGATGAAGAACAAGGATTCTTGAAATCACATATTTTCAGCAGGTTTGGAGTGCCGCGAGCAATCATTAGTGACCAAGGAACTCATTTCAAAAACCGCACCATTGCAGCCCTTCTGAAGAAATATGGAGTGCATAATAGGTTGGCTACTACTTATCATCCTCAGTCCAATGGCCAAGCGGAGGTATCAAATAGAGAAATAAAGCAAGTTCTAGAAAGGACCGTGAATCCATCTCGGAAGGATTGGAGTAAAAGATTAGATGATGCTCTTTGGGCTTATCGAACCGCTTTCAAAACTCCTATTGGAATGTCCCCTTATAGGCTTGTTTTTGGGAAAATGTGCCATTTGCCAGTGGAGATTGAGCATAAGGCTTATTGGGCTGTGAAGGAGATGAATATGCAACCTCTCAAGTGTGAGGAGGAAAGGAAGTTTCAACTTCAAGAGTTGGAGGAACTCCGTTTGGAATCTTTTGATCAAGCTATGTGGTACAAAGAGCGCGCTAAAATGTGGCATGACAAGAATTTGAGGTCCAAGGAGTTCAAGATTGGCCAGAAAGTACTACTCTTTCAGTCTAGGCTTCGGTTGATGCCCGGGAAACTAAAATCCAAATGGGCTGGTCCCTTTGAGGTGGTCTCTGTTTGGGCAAATGGAGCTGTTGAAATCAGAAGCATGGATACAGAGAAGTCTTTTCTGGTTAACGGTCATCGTCTCAAGCCATTTTACGATGCATCTCAAGTGGCAGTAGTGGAAGAAATTTCCCTATGCCATACCTTCGATACTTGACCGATTGACAAAGTCTAGCCACGGACTGTAAACGCGGGCGCTTATTGGGAGGCAACCCAATTTTTAATTTCATGTTCTTTCTTTTATTAGAATTTTAGTTTTTGGTAATTTACTTTTATGAAGTTAAACTTCTGTTTGGTTTTATTTTATGTGAAATATAATTAATACTAATTTTTGATGCTTTCCATTTTATTGTGCAGGGGTGTGCACAATTCTTCTTTAGGAAGAAAGGAAGAAAAGAAGATGAAGGATTAAGGCAATAGAACTCTCTTTGATGAAGTGCAGTCACTTCGGGCAGATGTGCAATTTTTGCACATGAAACTGGACGCTTTAGCTGCTCAAAATGGACATATTCAGTCTGCCTTCAGTCACCTCTGCACTGCTTGGTTTGCTAGCAATTCACAACAGCATCCACCACAAAACTTAAGTTCCCTAATTCCCTTCTCTATATTTATGTTTGTTTTATTTTATTCCTAGCTGTTAGTTGGTTTTTTCTCTGTTCCGCTTGACTTGCTTGAGGACCAGCAAGATTTAAGTGTGAGGAGGGTGGTTTAGTGGTCTAGGTGTCTGTTACTTATTTGAATGTTTATGTGTGTTTTATGTGTGTTTGTTGGTCAACAATTCAGCATGATAGGAGTACTGGAATTGGCTTTGAAATGGAATAACTGTGCATGTTGAGAGAATTTGAGTAGTAAATATTATTGCTTGATATCCCCTTGAGAATTTGAGATGATTAACCCCTGAAATCAGTTGAACTTGAATGAACTTGTGATAAATTAGATGAGTTTGAACAAAGCCTAGCAGATAGTAAGGATTGAGCCTTAAGTAGAGCACTCTCTACATCCAACTTGTTTTTGAGAGTTGTGGCAGCTAGGTTAATGCATGATGAGGTGATAAAAGGCAAATTAGGACTAACCCCACATCGTATATATAGCCATCCTTTATATCCCTTAGTGAACCCCTTTGAGCCTAACTTTTTCTTTGCTTTAACCCCGTAAATAATAAAACAATATATAAAAGATTGTATAGTCCGAGCCTTGTTGATATCCTTTTCTTGACCCTATTGTGCATACTCTTGAAGGCTTATGTATTGAATTCATCCATGGTGTAATATTGCATATAAGGCATTCCACAAGTAGGGGTATGGATCTGAATTGTTGTTCTGTAATTATGTTGTGTTTCCCTGGGATTAATTGTGAAAACAGTGCTGTTGAAAAAAAAAAAAAAAGAAACAAAAAGAGAAAAAAAGAAAAAAAAATACAAAAAGAAAGAGAAAAACAGAGCACTCAGATGTGATATGGGAATTGCCTAGTTGAGATGGATGGTAAATATGTGATGGAGTATGCATAAGATGTTTTGAATGAACTTAGAGCCCGTAGGATCTTACCATGTTCATACACCCTTAACCCCATTACAACCTAAATAAAAGTCCTTTTTGATCTTCATGTTTTGATTAATGCTGCCACGGTATATATTGAGTGAAATAACCCTTACTTTTGAGTGGATTGAGTGACAACCGTGAGGAAGTTCATCTTGTCTATTTTGATCGGGTTGAAAACAAGTTTGACTGATGTAGGGGGGATTGATTTGATAGTTTAAAGGGGGATGATACCAATTCTGTTTATGAAAGGAGACTTGATATCATGCATAGTGAACTTTGTTGATGAGCCAATGAAAGGAAATTTGAAGTGCTGAATATTTGACCAAGGTTTTGTATATAATCTTTTCTCTTTTCTGTTTTCTGTTTTCTGTTTTGGTTTGTTTTTTGTTTGTTTTCTGTTTTTTCTGTTTTAAAGTATGTTTCGGTTTGCTTTTAGAGTGTATTAGGAGATTGGGAATTGTGACTGAACAACATGCTTTATTAACATACTTGAGGACAAGTATGACTCAAGTGTGAGGATTTGATAGGATAATTATATGTTGTTCTTTCATTGGGGAATTTAATTAAAGTGTTGATGTTTGAAGTGTATAATGGAGGTTTTATGGCCAAATTATGCAGTTAACATGGAGAAGAAACAGAGGACGGAAGAAGCATAATTTAGCATCAAGATTGAAGTGAAAAGGTGCAAGATTGAAGAGAAGAAGTTAGCAAGCAAAATGGAAGCAAGAAGTTGGGCTGAATTCATATGCTTAAGCCCACTAGTTAGTTTGTAATAAATACTCTTCCTAGTCCAAGATGGATTAGTAAGATATTTTGGTTGGTAGATTTTATATTATTTTACTCATTTTGAGCTCTATATAAATACCAAGAGCCAAAGTGATGAAAAGAACTTTTGGGAACAACTTGTGTAGATATTTTCGGATGCTTCTTCTTCTTGGGAAGCTTGGCCGAGAGAAGGGTTTTGGACTCTTAAGTAGGTTTGATTTTTTTCTTGTCTTTTCTTCTTTGTAAATTCCTTTACTTCTCTTAGTTAATGAAATCATTTCTTTATCTTGTTTTCTTTGTTCATAATATGAGTAGCTAAATTTCTTAGTTGGCTTGGATTGATTCAAGGTTGATTCATAAAGTTGTGAGGATTGATATGTTTAAAAGTGTTCTTGCAAGTTCTTGGTTGATTATTGTATAAACTTAGGCTTTGTGGGTTGAGTTTGATCACCTCAATTCATGCTAAGCTAGAGCTAATTAAAGTAGCACTTTCTTGTAAAAAACAGATAACTGATACAGACTGTAATAGCAGGAAAATAATCAACCGGGTAGGTAGCTGTCTTTAGCAAATACTTGGATGTCTACCTAAATTAGGTCCTCTTTGTATTAATTTAACAATCTAGTAAGTTTAGCAAATACTTGCTTGCTAGTGGGTAATAAGAGAGGATTTTAGGAGTTCAGCAAATACTTGCTCTTATATAACTAATTGATTTGCGGGGATAACTAATTTGTAGCCGAGGATCAACTGAAGAATCAACGAGTTAATCTAAGCCAACTTCCTTCCTCTTATTCTAGATTCCTTCCACTTTAATTTAGTGCTTTCAGTGTTTATGAGTTATTGTGTGTTTATGTCTTTGTGTTTTTAGTCTCTTTTGTTTAGTAGTTTTTAGTTAAACAAATCTCAAGTTTAGGCGTGGTTGCTAAACCAATTAAATCTTTAGGTCAATCAATAGAATCAAATTGTTCCCTGTGGATCGACCCTGCTTACCCTGTACTAGTTTTATTATTATTGGAGTATTGCAGGTTTTATTTGTGTGAGGTAAACGACGCTCACCACGGGTATAATTTAAAAAGGATATTGCAAATTATTAAAAAATAAGCACCGGTTTTACAACTATAACGAACGGTGCTTAGACAACCATATCCACAACAACAGCACATGTAAATAAAAAAAATAAATCAGTGCTATTTTTTTAATCTGTCAGATTAACGACACTGGTTTATATTAATAACCAGTGCTGTGAAAGAACCTTTGAACCGCAGTGAGGACTCAGCATTCAGCACTGGTATATCAAAAACCAATGTTTTGATGACAAATTTCCAGCACCGATTATGACATCCGGTGCCATAGTAACTACGTTTCAGCACCAATATACTTAGGCACCAGTCGGAAGAAGGCATGAACGATTGGTGCCATAGCCCTAGCGACCAATGCCATAGGGGGGGGTGCTCCCATTAGTGAATACTCTATCTCAGGCTGGAAGATTAATTTTAATTAAGCATGTCTTAGCCATAATACTTGTCCATATCCTTACAGTGCTAAAATCAACATTGGGCTCTATTAATAAGCTTCATAAAACATTTAGAAATTTTTTATGGAATTCAACAGATCCAAAACAACAAAACATACGAGTTTGGAAGCCATATAAAAACCTTTGCTATCCAAAAGAAGAAAATGGACTAGGATTAACTAATCTTCATACAATTACTCAAAGGTTTTCCATGAAATTGTGGTGGAAACTGCAATTAGGTCATTCTCTTTGGGCTTAGACAATATGGTCAATTCCAGAAAATTCTAAAAAATCAAGGACATGGAAAAGAATAAAAGAAGTACAATACATAGCTAACAAAAATTCTTTTAAATGGATAGGGAATGGAACTTCATCCTTTTGGCATGTAAATTGGACCAAAACTGGTCCTTTGAGTCAATTTATGGATGAAGATAATGAATTACCTTTCCGTAATTTAACAATATCATAATTTGCTAACAATCGAAAAGAATTTGTAGAAACTCTTAAGGGAAACTTTCCAGCTGAAATACTCAATCTAATACAACCTAAAATCCACCTGTATCAGAACTATAAAGATAACATCATCTGAAAGTTAACTGAACATGGGAATTTCACAATGAAGTCAGCATGAACTGATAAGACCTAGAAAATAAAAGTTCCATCATTTAAACATTTGTGATCTAATCTACACCCTCCCAAAATCAGTGTACTTAATTGGAGAGTTCTGAATAGTCTTGTAGCCTTGGCGATCTTAGAGGATTTTTCCTTCAACTTACCATCAATTTGTTGCTTTTGCAAATATGAACCTGAGACTATACATCACATTTTCAGTAATTACATAATCATTCAAAAGCCGTGGACTAAAATAGATTCTACTTTTAGCATCTCTTCACCAAACTGCTATTTTCTTTGGGATAGATACTTCTTCTACTGGAACCAAAGGTTTCATTATACATTGTTTACTGATATGACAAAATTTTTTCCATGCATTGTGGTTTTGTTCATCTGTCATGCAAGGAATAACTTTCATTATGCTTAGCTAAAACCTAATTTGGAATGAATTAAAAGGTAGATTCTAATCATGGTAAATGATATTCTTTTGGTAAAGAAAATGCAAGTAGTATGGAACTTAAATTCAAGTATCCCTAAATTGCTGCTTATCAGAGTTTAAAAGACACTCCAAAAAGAATTTATATCATGGAAACCACCATTGGAATCGTTTAAAATGAATATAGACGGTTCATCTATGATCATTAGTAATTCTAGAGTAGGTATGATAATTAGGGATAAGAATGGATTGAATATTTCTTCCTCTATTAAGTTTTTAGGAGAATGTAAAAGCCTTAAAGCAAAGGCACCAGCTTTTTTATTTGGACTGGAAATGGCTAAACAACAAGGTATATCAGAGCTGGAAATAGAAACCGACTCTATGTTGTTGCTAAAAAAGGTTCATCGACAATACAAGATCCCTTGGATGTGCAAAATTGTCATGTGTGGTATCAGGAAGAAGATATAAGAATTTAGTATTCCATTGACCTCATTTCAAGAGAACCTAATTGCATTGCGGGCTCTCTTGCAAAAATAGTGAGCTCAAAAAAGGTAAACATTAATTATGTTTTCGCAGGTCTGCCATCAAATATCAAGAGACTGATTGAGCTGGATGCTGAATCTTTTCCATACATTAGATAGCTTAGAACAGGATTTATAGAATGTATCTTGTATTTATTCCATGGATTAGTTGATCATCAGCTTCATAGATATGTTAGGATGATTTGTAAAGTTGATGATCTATATCTTTTTCGAGGTAAGGTGTTACAACCCCCCTCTTTATTTGTATTATTTTTTATATTAATAAATGGTAGGGGTCTGTCAAACCCCCCACCATAACATGTGGTATTTATTAAAAAATAATAATACATCTGCGGGTCGCGACGTGAGCGCGGAAGGTTTTCGCGCCTTGCAAACTCAGGTCATGCAGCCTTTGACTTTCATATGTTATTCTCTTTTGTCTAGACCTTTACGTATATAGCACTTCATTCACTCATTATGGGAGATCTTATCCACGACTTTAAACTCAAAGAACCAAAGTTTTCTCTCTTCTCTTCTTCTTTTCTTCAATTTTTATTCCATGAATTTGCTTATGGATTGTAGTATGAATGATGTTCACTAAATTATTATTTGGAGAAATTGATTGAACATTACAAGAAACAACACTTTTTACCTTGATTCTAGAGAGCTTTTTATACTTCAACAAAAAATTACCTTTTTCTGAAGTAAAAGATTTTTTACCTCAGTTAAAAAACTGAGTTAAAAGGTAGTTTTTTTAACCTACGTTATTTCTTAACCGAAGTAAAAAGTTATAAAATTGAAGTAAAAGATGTAGCCGAACGGTATGCGACGTTGAAAATGGTGACCTATGGAATGGACGACCTCACATCATGTGTCGATAATATTGATATCAGATGTGAAGCATGGCCAGTGTCGGTAACTGGTTTGAATTTGTTAAAAAGTGGGGTCATAAAAATTATTTACTTGTTTGAAAATGATTGAAATATTTTTTCATTAAACGAGTATAGTTTAATTTTGTCTCAGAAAGTAATTTAAATTTTGGTTTTGAATGGTAGGGTTAAAAATTGAGACAATCAATAAATATATAACTTACAAAATTATTAATGCTTTGACTATTACAATATCAGATTATAAATAGGATATTCCCAAGAATGAATATTCTCAAAAACAACATTAAAAAATTATTCCTAATCAAAATTATTTTGTTTTTGTTCCACCCAATAAATCAATCATTAAACCTCATGTAATATCCAAGAATGATGACCTTGACCAATATGGCCTGAAAGCATCTAAAAGCTCGAAGAAGATCGTGAACGTTTCATGAGCGTTTTCCAGATTACTTCATGAGCATTTTGGAAGCTCGTTGGGTTGCTCTTGCTCAGATTCATCCACAGGGGGTGGTCGTACTTGTTGTTTTTGAGCGTGTATGTTGTGCGATTGCGGTGGATTTTAGTTTGTAATTGTTTAATTCTTAATATAGCCTATATATGTGAGCATGAAGGTGACCTTTCAGCCTGTTATGGGAAATGTTGGAATCATGAAAGTAACTCCTGATGGTTATAGGGACTGGGAAGATTGGTTTCTGTATGCGAGTTTTTATGGCCATGGTGCCACTGTGGAATGGGGGAGGAATCTAGGGCCAATGAAGGAAATGTGTGCCCATGCAGTGAATGGTAGAGAGACTCCCTGGCTGGCGAGGTATGATACTTCATCGGAGTTATCAGTTAATGTTCGTTGCTTCGAATTATTGATTGTGTTTTTTTACAGTTGTGAAGTTTTGTAGTTTACCAGAACCATTGTCTCCTGATCAAGATGCAATTGCATCCAGCAACCATCATAGGGATAAGTGTGTTGGAACTGAACAAGGGGAAGTTGTTGCTACTGAGCGTAAGGATAGTGAGGGAAAGAGATGATGAGACATCAAATACATATATTTTCCAAGATACTTAACATCTCGTTTGTCATCGTTTTGTTGGAAGATTTTTAGATTTAGGTAGGTTTACATCATAAGGGGTTTAGATGAACGTTTTTTGTTTTCATACCTAAATCCTTCATTTTGTAACCTATTTATAGTCTAATGGATTTTTTGTCCTAACGAGCATCTAGATTCCTTTTGGTGAGCTTAATTTGTAGATTGCTCGTAAGCATTTTGGAGTGGTTTTGTGAAGGCCATTCACAAGGATGGTAGAAGATTGAAAGCCATGAGCCAAAATATGGTAGAAGAAAGTTTTGATTTGAAGAACGAAGGGCTACCGATCAACGTGAAGCCTGGCTGGGAAAAGAAGACTGGGCGTGCGGGAAATGGCCTTAGCTGCGCGCCTGCGCGTGAGAGATGAAATTGTGGTGCGTGTTCTCAACACCATTTTGCACGGCCAGGGTGAGCATGCGTGTGCCCATGCTTGGGAACATAATCGAAGAAGATTAGGCATGCGACCAACGCCCTTAGTCATGCGCTCGCATGCTTAAACAAGGAATGAGCACAACACTCATGACCGATTCGTGCAGCCAGTGCTTTCATGCGAGCACCCGCGCATTGGGCTCTTAATCAGATGCCTCAGCACCCGCGCATCCGACCCCTCCCTCCTATTTACTTGCTTTTATATATGTATGTATATCTATATCTAGTCTAGCATCCGCTTTATATGTTTAAACCCTTAGAAAGATCCATCTTCTTTGTGAATGACTCTAACTTGCCATTATCTACTTAGTTGTAGATAGGAAGCATTTAGGTCTTAAAAATATCAACTTTGAGAGGTACAATGACGACCTCCCAAGGGACCTGTCAAGGGTCCTTCCAATGTTATGAAGTCAAAAGACACAGTAATGGTTGTGGATACTGGGGATATTTACAGCTTCGCTAGCATGGTTGGTTTCGATAAGGAGGTATGTTAATTTCCTATTTGTTTGATGTGTATGCTTATTCCTTAGTTATACTTAACTAATTATAATGGTGCAGTTTGGGGATATCTTGTCCAGCACTGCTCAACGTGTCGTTGAGTATGCTAGCAAGATGAAGGAGTTTAAGAAGCGGTTGGGGTCCTAAAATTATCTTTAGGAAGAGTAGCGATGGTGAAATGAAGTGGAAATTGTGTGCTCTTTGCAAGGAGAATGATGCTACCAACATCGTTAACATTAGAAACTTAGGATTAAGAAGGAGAATGGGCCCGTGTGGATGTTGATAGACTGGTGGGCACACTGAATTTGCAAGGATTACTCGAGGATATGTATCGGAAGATGGCCGAAGTTGGAAATTCAAGTCTATGTTCTGCCTTCGTGAGCGGAACCCAGAATTAGACATAGCAGACTAAGGGTGAGGTATGTCTTTAAGGGGATCTAGAGAAGGCTAAGGCTATTAATGATGAAGGCCTAAACTGGGTGGTGCAAGCTGGTGGTGCCGCCTTCAACCAGATTAGGAAGCTCAGGGAGATAGAGGTATTGCCTACCCTTGTGGGGTTGGAAGGTTGCGAGGTTGATCAATGTGTCGCTACTATTGGACCTGGTATGATTAGTGGTTAGTTGTTGGATGGTACTTTTACTGGGGCTTTTAGTGCTAGTATGATGTAGTGGGGTGGGGTCGGGTAGGGGAGAGGTGTGCCTAGTAGTTCCGATTGCAGGGATGAGACCTATAATTTTAAGGTATGATAATTATGAATGTACCTAGATTGTGAATCTAATGAGAACTATGTTGGTTGTTTATTATTATTTTTAGTTTTTATTAGTTTATTTAACAGGTTACTTGTATGATGTATATGTAGGAAAGTCATATATAAGGAGTGGTATGCATCCTCAAGATATGGTTTTGTCAGCTGAGTTACCTCAAATGGGCTATGTGGGTGTACCTCCAATGCATGAGTCCTATGGTGACTTAACTAAAGCTATAAGAGTTGCATGCTAGAATAAGTTTAGGAATACCTTAATGGTTCAGGGATCTCACCTAAAGTTGAGGAGTGGCTAATAACACTGGGTGGTCAAGTAAAATGAGTGTTTTAAGGATTATTGGTGTTGTGTATGGATGACAGCTTCACATGAAGTGGAATCTGATGAATTTAAATGAATACAATGATCATCTGTTTGAGTAGGGTTCCCCAATCCAGAGATAAAGAAAGGAGACGACCGTTGTTATGCGACGCGAACAGGAATGGCGGAAGTGTTTGACCAAGAAAATTCGTGAGAGTTGATGATGGCTAAACCTTTAAAGCCCAAGTAAAGCATTGGGCTAATTTCGGCCCAATCAACTCAAGAGGAATGGACAGCATTATACCCGTATTTAATGGAATTTATTACATCGGAAAGAGATTGATTTATACGCAAATACTGTTAGAATTAGCTATGTATAAATACAAGGAACGTTAACATTTTCAAGATTCATTCTTTTTACACAATATTCATACATTTTTGTGACTTAAGCATCGGAGAGTTTTATCTTGGGACTTTTCGGGCTTGTTTCTTTGCAGATCAGGACAAAGGGATTTGACGACGTTGCTAGATCAGTTTCATGGCGCATCAAGAGTGATTGAATGGAGGATATCATTTTGATGTAGGATGATTACTTTGATGGTATTCTTCATCGTAAAGGAAAATGGAGGTTGAATGATGCTGATTGGCAGGGGCATTAAGGAATGGAAGGGACGCTATAGTGTAGAACTTGAATACTTAGCTCAACTCCTTACGAAGCATGAGAAGTTAGAAAGTCGGGTAGAGGTTGAGGAACTACGTTGTTTTTGGGCAAATGGTATGTGTCAAGAACTAGAAGGCTTATAGAAGGGCTAGTATGAGGTTAATGGTAACATTTGTGCCGAGATTAGCAAGAATATAAGCAAGAACCCTAATGCTAATGAGGAATTTTAGAAGGACCGTGTTTGTATTTTGGAACAACAAATAGTTGGTTTAAAACGAGACTTAGAGACTAACTTTCATCATTTCTCGGCCTCTGGCTTATCTCTACACCAGAAAGTGGCCTATGGCACCATTTATGCTCGAACAACAACCACTACTTCTTTTGAAAGTAATTGTTGTCGAAGTACTTCAGGGACTTTTCCTCCCTATGGAATGTCAACCCATTTACTCCAATGTAAGGGTAATAAAATTCCCGTACGGGAGGCTCTTCACCACCTTCTTCGAATTGGAAACCCATAACATGTTCCTAAATATCGCAACCTAGAGGTCGATCTTCCTACCCTCGATTATATAATAGAACGTAAAGGTGGTATATGTAGGCTCGGTGATATGTCATGTGGTCGGAACTAAATTCCTGGCAAATATATTCATAGACAATACATTGGTCTATGGTCCAATAATTAGTGAGACAAAATGTCTCCATCTTTCCCAAATCTGCCGCATTACGTTGAAAATACCTCACACAACATTTGACGGGGTCAACAAAGGAGTAATCAACATGCAGTGGCCATTTCCCCCTATGGCATATATCATCTGATAAATATTATATCTTCCGGATAAGCTTGTCATGACTTTGTATATGAGCATCCTAACAATTGATCAAAGTCCATGGGCTAATATGGATGTCAGACCCCCCAACCATAGCAGAGTAATCCCCATTGGCAACCCCGTGTAAGTTACTATAGAACTTATATACCTCATCATAATAGAACGGTTCATTACATGATAGCAACCTTTCTATATGTTGGTTCTAAAACTTTCCTAACATATAGGCTAATTTTGTCCCAAGATACTCATTAAAATCCATGATATAAAAATCAAGAAATTTTCAATTTTCTCGCAAAGCATTGTAACAAGTTTGGGAAAATAGTGAAACAAATCTTACTTGACCGACCGAGGGATTGTGCTCGGTGGATCAAGATTGTGGAATGCAGCTTGAACCTCCTATTGCCATATTTTTCCCAAACGTTTTTGGTAGTTTCTTGATCAGGAATGGTCGGAGTTGTGAGACCGTAAGGGATTTAGGGTTTTGTGAATTTTAGTGGAGAAAAATCAGAATCGTCGATTTGGTTTTTTATTATACCCCGATGAGGTTCCAAACTCGTAACCTAATCATGCCTATTTAAATAAGAGCCAATCGGTATATATGTTCCAAACTTGGAAACCTATCCGTTGGCTCTTTGTAAATTGGACCCCTATAAGTTCTGAACCCATAACCTATATATTCCTAGAAAAAAGCCACACATTTTATTACCCATTAGGGGCAAAAAATTGGAGCCAATTTCCAAATTCCTAACCTAGATTGGGTGGATTATGTAATTGGAACGAAATCACTTCTGAACTCTTAAGTGTTTTGGAGCCATTTTTAAAGGGCCAAACCATTTCTGAGCTCGGAAATAGCTTGGGTCCTTTCGCATTTTTGGTAAAATTTCATATAAGTTAAGGGTTTTGCAATAACAATTCTTATAACATTTTCACATAATCGTCGTGGGTTCAAGAATGTCATGAATTCCTAAGCATCATGAAATCTTTACTTAATCAAATTGTGTTTAAACTTGTAAAAACAATTCCTAAAAATTGTCTAAAAACATCAACAATGTCGTAACATCCCAAACGTTTGTTGATTTCAAATGAAAAGAGGAAATGGCGAGTCTTCATCTAACATGTGGTCAATCTCTGAGTCTGCTCCGTCATGTTGGTTCCCACCATCTCCCTCACCACTTTGTCCTCGTCCTCGTCATCTGTGAACTCCGACTTGAAATTGAGTGGCTCTTCGTCTTTGCTCAGCTCTAGCTGCAATCCTTGGGCTTCTATAAAGCGATAATGTCGGGCTTCTGCTGCCATCAACATCTTTTGCGTCGAAGCCATGTCAGCCTGTCTTCTATTGAAGTACCCGCTTATGGTACTCTTCTAACCGTCCTGGGAACCAGTAAAATAAAAATATTTCAATGTAATTAAAATTGATTAATTCAAAATTTGCAAAATATTTTGTAAATAAAGGTTCGGATGTAGATACTCACGAGAACTCAATGCCTCAGCTCTATCAAGTGGCGCATCTCGTGAACTCTTTGTGCTATTCGCTAATGGGGCGGTGCTCCCACTTGTTTTCAAAGCTGCACCTTAACTACTTATGCAGGAACCAACTCTCAACGTAATACTCCACTCAGACAGGTCTATCCATGGGCTAGACTCCGGCTTCCTTGATCAAGGCTATGATCACGCCACCGTACGGTATATCCTTTTTCTTGGTTTCCACAACCATGAGCATGCTGCAAATGATGATGTACCCTGGGTTTATTTTCACCCCTCTATTACATACTAGAAGAGCATTAGATTCCCTATAGTCGGTTCACGACCGTGCCCACTTGTCGGCAACACATTCAAACAAATCCACTCATAAATAATCCTCTGCTCTATAGTCAACACACCAACATCATAACGCCCTGCTTGCCCCCGTGGTATCACCTTCACTATGTAAGTATTTCCTAGTCATTGCTATAGGACATAAAGGGGTGGCTTTGGTCACCCCTACCAATTTTATTAATGGTAAATTCTAGGGGACCACTAGGTCTCAAATTAACCGGATCCGTAGGGGAAACCTAGGAATTTATTGGTGGTGTATTTTCTAATGGCTATCATGGCGTCATTTACCTTTGTGACATCATAGTTATTAATACTTTATCCTAAATTGGCATAATATTGGATAACCTCATAAACATGGACATTCTCTTCTAGGCATAGCAATTTATCGAGGTATTGATCTTTAAAACGAGCTAGCGGATACTCTAATAAAAAATGTTCAACATCATCGGCACGAATAACCTCATTCGAGTTGTTGTCTGATGGAACTGCCTTCTAACGATGCATTTAATAGAGCGTTCTCCACTAGTGTTTGAATCTTGCAGCTTGAAAGTCTTTGCGATGTGAATTGGAGATCAGATTTACCTAAATGTTTGGTTTTTTTGCTTTGGATTTGGAGGTTTTGTAAATTTGACAAGGGCATCTGTGAGGGTTTTGTTGAGCATTTGGGGAGTGCTTTAATTTTGTGTGCTTAAGCCTTCAAATTTGGATGCAATTGTGCATCCTATGGAAGTTGGAAACGATGGTGGAGGATGCATTCTCTGAATGCGTCCTCAAAGTGTTTTGATTTTTTTTCCGCAAAATTTTTAGAGGATGCACTCATTGTTCTTTTTTTAAAAAAATTATGTTTAGAGGACGCATTAATAGAATGCGTCCTCATGTTGTAATAAAATAAATTCGGCTGACTTTACAGAGGACGCATTTTGGCTTCCTTTATAATTTTGAATTGGATACTATGATTTCAATGTCATCTCTTAGATGCCTCAAAATGGAAAGAAACATTAGCATAGAGAATTGCTGCTAACCGTGAAACTCGAAGAAAAATGTCCATCCACCACCAAAATCCCCGCATTTCACAACTTCAAGAATACGAATTTACTTCAACTTCAAGAATACGAGTTTTTTTCTTTTCCTCTATATTTGTAGTTTCTAAGCTGATTGGAAGGCTCCTGAGACAATCTCATTTGATACATAATATCAGTCATTAGAAACTCCATGTAAATATCAGATTTATTTTCTATAAAAATAGGAGACCGTGATCAACAATAGATCATGATCGGGAAACAGTTCCAAGTAACTAAATCTACAAATAGAATTGTATTATTATATGATAAACACTAATCCTAACTATTAAATGATGTTACTATATCATTATTTCATTGAAGATAAATCTAAATAACTATTGTAAAAAATATTTAAAAGTGGAGATCCCAATTAAAAATTTTTAAAACTTACTCACAAAAAACACATTTCACTTTTTATTAAAAATATTTTTATTTTTTAGTTTGAAATGTTATAAATATTTGAAGTTACTCTATAATTTTATTATAAAAAATCAAAATTATTCTACTATTATCAATATTATTAATTATACAATATATTATATTCAATTATAAAAATAAAAAATAGTAAATAAAATATAATTTTTTTAAATAATGCGAATATTTAACAGTAACAACATTTAAATAGTATATAATAATATAATATATATGTAATTAATTCAAAATTATATATATTTTACCTAATTACAAAAAATATTTATTTAGTAAAAATTACTATTATTATTTGTTTTTTTTAGATTAAAACCACCTAAGGGTGGGGGGAAATGAATAAGGTCCCCAACCTTTTAAAAAAGAATATACAGAGTTTGAGTCCCCACGGATTTAGGCAACAAAATTGCCCCCAAAAGATGATAGAGAATCTAATACTAGTATTTCGTCCTATACATAACACACGCAAAAATGATTAGGAGATGCGTTTCCAAAATAAGTAATCTCCACCCCACGTGTTAATTTCTCTATTTTGGCCGGGCACCTCCTAATTTAAACTCTTAAAACATCCCAAGAGATGAGCGTAATAAAGATTTTTAAGAGGCTTGTTTATTCATGCTTGATCTACTGAATCATCATTTCCCATGAACTCTTCGCCTATAGTTTGATAGTGCAACCATCATGTCCAACATCCAATTCCAAAAATTGTTTTGCTTGCTTTGTTGCTCCATATTACTTGACTTCGTGCTCCGGTATCCATGTTTGAATCACTGCCACAGCAACCATGCATTTGAGTTCGATGATGCCGTCGTGTGCCTGCCATAAGAGAAAATAGCAGCAGTAGTCTATTCCAATAGCTAACATAGAGAGAATATCAGGATCTAATGTAAGGAAAACTGCCAGCATCAAGATGAATTAAGCCCTTTTTTTTGTTTAGGTAAATCAGTAACAATCGATTCTAGTCATTAATTCTTATACATGGTATCCCAGCTGCATCCAGTATAATCAGACCCCTGATTTCATTGGAAACTGAATCCAAGTGAAACTGACCATTTTGCCTATGAACAGCAGTTTTGGCCAGAGCATCTGCCACAGCATTACCTTTTCTAAGTGTATGCACAAGCTTGATATTTCCAAGGCTCAATTTAGTTTCATAACATAAATCAAACAAGGGCCATGGAGCTTTATATGGATCCATAATATGCAATATAGCTTGTGAACTATCAGATTCAATTACACTATTATGAGAGGCTAGTTGTATGAGATAGATTCCTTTTTGAATTGCCAAAATCTCAGCCTCTACAGCACTGTGTGCCTCCGTAGAATAGCTAGCCATAGTAATTACCCTACCATTTTCATCTCTGAGAACAAGACCTAAACCAGTAGAATTATCAGTTTTCCAAGCTGCATCCACATTTAGCTTACAACCTACTTCTGGTTTGTTCCACTTAACAATAGCTAGATGAGGTGATGGTTTTGTTGGCCATTTTGGTAATAAACCTGACTGTGTCAACAGTCTAGTATCATCACAGTTAGTGAACAATGGCCTTGCATAAAAAATGTTGAAAATATACTCCCTAATCCTTGTTATAGTAACTAGAATATTAGGGTTTGTATTATCGAACATTTTTTCACACCTAGCTTTCCATAAGAACCAGCAAACCACCATAGGTAAAAGTCTAAATAGGCATGAATGCAATGTAGTTTGAACTGGATTTGTGAGGTAGTATGATAATCTATTCCAGAGAGTTGAAAAATGTGGAGGAGTTATCCCTATAATGCGTTGAATTTCATTCCAGATAAGAGTAGCAAAAGAACAGTCATTAAAAAAGTTTTGGATGCCATCAGTGTTGTTACAGAACAAGCATTTAGAAGGAAGCTGAAATCCAAAAACTCTGAGGACATCATCAAAAGGAAGAAATGCATTGAAAAGTTTCCACATAAAGATGGATATCTTTTTCCGAGCTCTTGGAAACCATAACTTATTAAGAGTAACAGAGGTACCTCTGTTGGATTGGAGTAGCTTATAAGCTGATTTGAAAGAGAAATTCCCTGCTATATCAGGCATCCAAATGAGTCTATCCGCTCTCTCCTCCCAGATTTTGGTCTCCTGCATAACAAGACAAATTTCAGGAATTAGCAATGGATAAATAGAGACTAGAAAAACTAGCCCTGTTTTTCAGGAAGTGACTAACAATGCAGTCAAAAGGAATGATGGTAAGTTCATGAGCACAATGATCCACCAATGGACCTTTGCCTGTCCAGTTTGATGTCCAGAAGTTACATCCCATCACCAATAATAACCCTAGAATTTCTCTCAGCTAAAGAACTAACTGATTGAATCATGTTCCATGTTTGGGATTTCCTAGCAGTAGGGGATAAAGACCAGTTAAATTGTGCCCATGGTGCATTTCCAAGCTGAAATTTCCACCAAAATTTAAGAGAACATGCTCTTATAATTGTGGGAATTGATCTGAATGCAAGACCATTCTGGTCCAGTGGGTAGCATAAATTTCTCCACCTCCTCCAAACTCTTTAGTCTCACCCCAGAAGAACTTAGACATCATTTTTTTCAAACTTTTGACAACATGAACTGTAGGCTTCATAACAGTCCAAATGTGCTGAGGGATAGAATAGATACAAGATTTAATTAAAATCATTTTACCCCCAGTACTTAGCCATCTATTTTTCCACTTTTGCAACCTTATATCAACCATTTCTAAAAGGGGCTGAAAATGAGCATTTAGCACTCTACCTTTAAAAATGGGGCATCCCAAATATTTAAATGGAAAAGTGCCCCGCTTCATTCCTAAAATCTCTTTTACCTGCCTTGTTTTAGCTACAGTGGCCCCCTTACCCAAGTAAAAATCACTTTTTTCGAAATTCACTTTTTGCCCTGTGGTGTTTTCAAAAACCACAAGGAAAGCTTTCATCCGAATTAAGTTCAATTTACTAGCTTTCAAGAAGATGACAGTATCATCTGCATAACTAAGATGAGAAATTGGGATTGCCCCTTGAGGAAGATCAAAAAATTGCAGTTTACCAGAATTAAACACATAAGCTAAACTTCTTGTGAAAGCCTCAGTAAAGATATTAAAAAGAAAAGGGGATAGAGGATCACCTTGTTTAATACCTCCAGAAGATTTGAAGAAACCTACCGACTTACCATTAATCAACACAGAAAACCAAGCCTGGGTGATATTTTTCATGACATAATGAACAAATTTACCATGCAGTCCAAACTTTAACAAAATACTATTAAAAAAAGCTCAACTAACCCTATCAAATGCCTTTGTTAAATCCAGTTTAATGACACAATTTGGATCTCTGTTCTTCCTATCCAAGAATCTCAGCATCTCTTTGAGATAAATAACATTGTCAGAGATATCCCTGTGGCTCATCAAAACTGACTGATGTGGGGATATGAGTTTAGGCATAATCAGTTTTAACCTCTCCATTAACAGTTTTGAAAAAATCTTGTTAATGAAATTGGACAAACTAATAGGCCTATAATCATCAAAAGAAGATGGAGATTCTTTTTTAGGAATAATAGTGATCCATGTTGCTGCAATTCCTCTAGGAATGGGAGAACCAGAAAGAAAATCATTTACAGCTATCAACAGATCCTGGCATATTATTTCCCAACTTTTTGTGAAAATTTTTGATGAGAAACCATCAGGCCCTGGACTACTGTTTTTATTTAAACCAAAGACAACCAATCTAAGGTCCTCTAAGGTAGCAGGCCTAATAAGCAAAGCATTATCCAGATCAGTTAAATTTTAGGAATTTGACTCAGAAAGTGAGAGAAGTATTCACCATTTGAATATGTTAAAGGTTCAGAAAGAAGATCAGAATAATAATTAATAACCTCAGTTTCAATTTCATGAATATCCTCAATCCAAACTCCCTGTGAGTTTTTTATTTTAGAAATACCGAGTCTTGGCCTACTTTCTTTAACAGAGTTATGGAAAAATTTAGTGTTCTCATCACCATCTTTGAGCCATATAATTCTGGACTTTTGTTTCCAGAATTTTTCCTGTTCTTTTAGGGACCTTAGGAGTTGAGCCAGAGCCTTTTTAAGCTTAATCAATTCAGTTTCTAAACTGTTTAAGTCATAAATGATTTCCTGAATTCTCAACTCCTCCTCTGCCTTTGTAACATTATCCTGAATATTTCCAAAAACAGTTTTATTCCAAACCTTAAATTTTTTTTAACCTCTGTAGTTTTAAGAAAAACCAAGCATTCCAGTTTCAGACAGAGGTATTTCCCAATCATTCTTTATCAGTGATAAAAATTCAGGCCTGTTAAACCATGCATTGATAAATCTGAATGATTTAGGAGATGAGGGAGTAGAGCTACCAACAGTAAGAAGAAGAAAGGAGTGATCAGAGGCACCTTTATTAAGTACTTGGATAGAAGAAGAAGGAAATTTTGTACTCCATTGAAGGGTACAAAGTTCCCTATCTAACCTCTGAATGGTAGGATTTTTAAGTCTACCATTTGACCAAGTAAAATTATTTCCAACAGTGTTGATATTATAGAGTGCATTATCATCAATGAACCTATTAAAATCATCCATGCTGGATTTTTTTGGAAACGAGGGACCTTTATACTCATTGAACGAAGATATTGTGTTAAAATCCCCAATGAGTAGGGTATCATTCATATTTCTGTCACTCAAAGCTTTCCACAGCATTTTTCTCCCAGCAACTGTTCTAAGTGCATAAACAAAAATTCCCTCCATTGAGGTATTTAGTTTATTACTGTGACTGTTAACTGACAGAAATTGCAAATGATCGACTAACAGAGTAACATTGATTTGATCATTCCACATTAACCATATTTCACCATTTAAAGCCTGCATGCAGTTAGTGAAGTGTAGATCTTTCATGTATTTTCCACATTTTTCATTATTATACCATGGTTCGATAAGGCATAATAATTGAATTTTGTGTATTTTAACAAGATCTTGTAATCTACGGAGTGATTTTTTCATGCCTCTAATATTCCAGACCATAAAATTGATTTTAATGGTTGTACTAATCATTTAAAACCTTTTTTAAATCCTTTTGAAGATCTAGTGATGATCTTGTTGGGACTAAATTGTTTACCAGGGGACATCATCTTATTGAGCTGAGTGAAAAAATTATTTTTCCTAGACTCATTAAGATCTTGCATATTGTGAGTATTTTTAGGACTACATACCTTTGCCATGTCTACCTTTTCATTACAATCAGTGTTTTGTTCATCAGTGGCTTGGGAGAATAAGAGCTCTTCAGTATGCTCCTCAGTATCTACAGCAGCACTTACTTCAGAAGACTCTGCATCCTGCTCCTCCTCATCCCCATCTAGCCCTTGTTGTAGGACATCAAGTAGAGGGAAGAATCTGTTATTCCTGTGACCTTCTTGGGAGTGGAAAATCATTTCTGGAGAAGATCTCCTGCCGATCTTCTTATTATCAGTCCAGAGATCATCCTTGGAATAGTTCATCCTATATACAGGGTTGGGTCTAAAGGAGATCATTTCAGGAGCAGGAGAGGTAGCTCTATCCCTACTACCATTTTGAACCCCTGTATTATCATTGTTTGAGGTCAAATGGAGAAACTCAGTTGAGTGTTGGGTGTTTGAGGTCAAGAAGGGGAGCTCAGTTGAGAATTGGGCATTTTTAAGGATGTTAGAATGGTCAGCACCAGGGGAGGTTCCTCCACAATCTTACCCCTAGGAACATAGTAACTTTTCTTCTGCTGAGTTTTAAAAACCCTGTCCTTTTCCACTGTTGACAAACCAGATGCACTTTCCTGAATAATCACTGGATCCCCAGAGCTTGTGCCTTTCCCATCAGTTCTGTTGCCAGTGTTTCCTATCACTTCATCAGTAGTACAACCAGCCATAGTACTAGAATCCAAAACAACTGCAGGGGTTTCACCAAGATTGGTATCCTTAGCTTCCTGATTGAGTTTCTGACCAGCTGGTTTATATCTACTTCTTCTGAGTTCAGGATGCAGATAAATACAGGTAGAGTCATCATGTCCAATAGACAGACAATGATCGCAGTATAATGGTAAGTCTTCAAACTCAATAGGGAGCTTTAGAACCTTGTATTCAATTCCATCATCTTCAATACCTACCCTAATGAAACCAGGGAGTTTTTTCCTAAGGTCCACTTCTACACATAGTTTCACAGCAGATGGCCTAGTCACTCCTACAGTTGCAGCATCCATTTTAATGAATTGTCCTATCTGGTTGCCTATACTCTGAATCATGGTTATAGAAGAAATAGGCACATTTTTAATGGTAATCCATACCGGGACAATAGATGACACGGTATCTGGAGAGAAGTCTAAAGACCACTTGAGTGCCTTCATTGATGCCCCAAGAAAGCTCCACTGCCCCTTTAGCCACATCCTCTAATAATCCTCCTTTTCCTCAAACCTAATCAGAACATGACGGTAATCAATCGAACCCAGTTGAAATTTCCCTTTAAATCCAACTGACTTGAAAGCTTCATTAAGTTGCTCCATAGTCGGCTTTCCCCTTATGAATTTACCCACTAGTGCGTTGCTGTAGTGGCCAGCAAGAATCTCAGCTTCCTTTCGGGTAACAATACATGCGATGTCACCCTTGTAAGTGATCTTTGGTGTGATTTCTGGGTTTGATGGCAAAGAGGCATAGAGAGAAGGAGGTCGATTAGCTAGAGCTTGAAGGAAACTCCTATCCGGATGGGTGCCACCGCGTTTCAGCGGAGGCGCCGCCATGGCGGTGGAGAATAGTAGACGTTTGGAACCGTTACGTTGACAGAATGGATATAAAAGGAATAAAGAAACCAGAACAGTACAAAAATTGCGTAAATAGTTATTAGTTGAGAGAGAAGGGAGAGAATTTAGAGAGAGAAGGAACTACAACTGGCTTACTATTATTTTAATCCTACTTCTAACAAAGGATACTTTATTTTCTTTAAAAAAAAGTACTATACTAAATATTTTATACTTTAATCAATATATTATTTATAATTAAAATCGCACACCTATATTATACGAGGGTTAAAGGAGTATACAGTTTTTGATTAATTATATTTATATATTTCTCATTTTTATCAATATATTCTTTATAATTAATAGTACAAAAAATTATTTTTGTTACTTGTAAAATACATATATATTTTTATGTGAATATATAATATTATTTTAATATACAATGGATTACCTAAATTATACACTAAACTTTTAAAGTTTGTAAACGTATTTTTAAAATTATACTTAGTTTTTTTATATGTTATATATTTTAATATACCTCTAATTATAATTAAGAATAGTTTTGTTATTTTCTTTTAAAAGAACCATAATTTTATAACTTTAATTAATATTTATTCATTTCAATAAATATTTTATATTCTTATCTCTATATATTTTTTGATGTAAAGTATTTCTATATAACCGTTAATATTTTTCTATATAAAATACATATATATTATTTTTCGTTTAAGTATAACATAATTAATTACTATACATCACCAACGATCGAGTTAATTTTTTATTTTAAAATTAAACATATTATAATATAAGTAAATATACTAATTTATTTTAAATATTGTATAATTCTCATATAGATATAACAAAATTTTATTAGATACTACTTATTACTTATTAAAATTATAAATTATGTTACATTTCCCTTCCTAATTCGTGCATGGTACAGGTGTTTCTAAGAAACGTATTCAATCCCCATACATATAAAATTTATATAACTTTCTGATGTGTTTACATAGTGATCCGTATTTGACTTGCAAAACATGAAATCAATCAAGATCAAATATGATATATAGTGAACATCAATTTCTTAAAATTAGGATTAGCCTTTTGATACTCTACCACTCCTTAAACCAAGCATGTGAAGATGCAATGGAACTACAAAATACAAAAACTCATTACCAGAGTTACTATATATATATGTATATATAAATGTAGCATGCACCCTAAGTGACAGTCTTATTCAACACTAATCAATGCTAGCTTTTAGTGACGATTAGGGAGTTAGAAATGTGGCGGCAATGGTGGCCGGGATGCAGATTCAGATTCACCGTATCGCAATATTCCAAAAGAGCATCACTCTCTTCAGCATTGATGCCAACCGAACTAATCATGGAAGGCCAGGAATGGCCCTGAATAGTCCTCACGTCTCTACAACAATTCGGATAGATAAAGGGGTGGTGCATAGAATGCGTCCTCGTCCACGTGGCGGCATGAAAATCAGCACCGGGTAGGAGGACGCATTCCGTGAATGCGTCCTCATTAACACAGAAATAAAAAATAAAAAAACCGCGGACGCATTTGGGGAATACGTCCTCTTCAATCTCAGACCAAAAAAAAAAAGAAAACTAACGAGAAATGTGTCCTCAGAAAATCACAATAAAAACCAATTCAAAAACTGTGAGGATGCATTTGCCAAATGCGTCCTCCACCACCACCTCCAATGCGTGCTACTGTAGCCACATTAATAGAGCATCTAGATGTATAAAAATGGAAGAGTTTTTTGATACTCCGCCATGATGGTGGTGCAGTAAAAACAAAACCTAAGTGGTGATACTATATTTATCGTTATCAGTTGTCCCAGTAGGGTTGGGAAAAGTTTAGTTAATACAGTAGTCATTAAATCAACCGGTGCTAAATTTTGAACATGATTTATCTGTGCCGCTGGTGATCATTTTGTTGAGGTGAAGTCGGCAGCGGAATGTAAACGGGAACGTGACACAATGGACAATTGCCACGTAGCATGGCAGGGTTTTTTAATCTTTTATCTTGGTCGAACCAGATGGAATGCTATTATTCTTGATTAATAATTTGTTGCAACTTGGATGGTTTATCCTAACTATTTTATTCAGATTCTCCTACTCAGAGAAAAGTGTTAATTCGACCACTCTTAGTTATGGAGGAATGATACTTTGAAGAGTGGTCAAAAGGGGAAAAAAAACTAAACCAATTCGTCAGTGTCATTCTCACATAAAAATAAGCCAAGAGAATAACTACCATAGGAAGTGAGTTTTGTGAATATTATTGACCTCCCCACTATGAATTATTGACTAGTGATATTCCTAGTTTTTAATTGAAAATTTCTGTACAACCTAAATATCTTGCGGCGGCCCATACATGAATGTTATTGGGTAACATGTAAGGATCTAGAGTGAACACCGATTTACTTGTCAAATTTTATTTGATGATTTGCAAGATAAAATTTTGTTTAGAGGAAGAGTTTCTAATACTTAAATCAGCACAAGTGTGAGAATAAATAAAGAGAATAAAATGAATACACTGAAGACATAATTGATCCTAAAATTTAAACAGTATGAAGCAAAGTACAAAAAGAGGACCTTTTGTATAATCAAATCATTGTTAATTTCAGTAATGTTTAAAACAATGAAATATGTGAAAGAGCAAAACGTTTTGATAACCTCCAATTCTTTGATAAGTGTGTATATGACCTCCATTTTTTTAAAAAATTGCTAATGTATTTACGATCGACATTGACTTAGAAACTCATAACCCCGACGCTGACTTGTCAAATTCCAGTATTGACCGTATTAAAAATTACCAAAATAACCCCATTCTATTTTCAATTTAATTTCATGTGGTTTTACCCCCGAACTGTTAGAACATAAATAAGAATTTCAAGATTAACACTTATTTTATTAATTGGGATCGTATAAAAAAGATTTACACTTATTTTACTTCAACTCGTTATTGTTATAACCCAGATAAAATTACAAAAAAAAAGTACAAAAATACGTGATGCTTAGCCTTAGTCTGGGCAATAAAAATACAACTCAAATTGAATAATTTTTTATTGGGATTTTTACATTTCTAACCCAAACTTTAGGGTGAAAGTGTCAACATAACCCTACAAAATGAGAAAGTGTCAAAATAACCCTAACTTTAGGCTGAATTGTGCAGTTATAACCTTTTGACATTATTCCAGTGTTGACTCACCAATTCAGGTATTGACTGGACGTGAAATGACAAAAATACCATTTACACCACCACGCGTCCCAGCATTACTACCACCTGCCCCAACCACCACCACCACAACCACTCGTCACAACCACTACCACGACAAGCCCCAGCCACCACCACCACCACCACCACCACACGCCTCAACCACCACCATTACCCGCCCTAGCCACCACCACCCGTTACAGCCACCAACCCTAGCCACCACCACCTGTCACAACCACCACCACCACACCCCCCCATCCACTACTACCACACTGCCCGACACCTCAACTCAAATCACAATTTTCTCCTTTCGCCCTCCTCTCCCAATGGGTGACGATGCCTCATCGGGAGACGAGAAGAAAAGGCAACGAAACCCACCTCGGCCCTCGGTGCCACCATCGCACGAGGAAGAATGATGCATCGGCGGAGGAGATTGTGGTTCGTGAAGGAAGCAGGATGCGTCAGCGAAGATTCGTGAAGAAGAAATCGGCAAAAGAAGAAAAGGGCAAGGAGATTCCTGAAGAAGAAAAGGAAACAATTTTTTTTCTTTTTTCCTTTTTTTAATACAGGGGTAATATCATCATTTTCTTAGTTTCCAGCTAAATCTCCCGTTGACGATGGAAGTCAACAGTGTCTAGGGTTAGATTGGCACATATATCATAAAGTTATGGTTATTTTGTCATTTCCTTGTTTTGCAGGGTTATATTAGAACTTTAAGCTTAAAGTTAGGGTCATTTTATCTCTTGACTCTTCTTTATATTCTTATACAAAAGTAGTGTAGAGAATAGTTTTGAGTCTGACAATATGAAGTACTATGACGATATCGCTCAATCTAATGTGTCTTCCACCACCTCCTCTATCAAATCTGAAACAAAATGCCTGCCCATTCTTGAAACTAAATCTAATTTCTGGCACCATACACTCAAACTGGTTTTCCATGAATTCTGCAATTCACACTCACCCTACCATTATGATGAGATATGGCAATAGAAGGTTGATGCGGGGGGTGGGTGGGGGCTATCATAGTTCCTGAAATCAAACCTTCAAATGTAGCCTCTTCAAGCACCGACAAAATAGATCACGGAGGTGGTCCACGGGAGAAACCTTTGATGTCTAAGTAAGGGTTGTTTTCTTTTTTTGTTATTGTTTGTGCCAAAATTTACTTACCTTATTCTTTGTCTCATGTCTTTATTTATAAATGTTGGATTGTGCTATCTTAGCCTACGTATTCCCCCATTTCTTCGAGCGTAGTTTCGTGAGGGCGTTCGTGGTGAGGGGTTCTTCCGGTCTTTCAAGCGAGGTGCTTTGTATGCTCATTTAACCAATTTATCCCTTCAAGGTGGTTATCCTAAAGCCAAACTTCGCTTGAGTGGGTAGGTATATACCATAAGTCCCCGAGCCACAAAGGCATGGTTGGCGTAGTGAGAAAATAAATTTCTTAAGCGATTGAGAGAAGTGTATGCATGAACGAAGCTCGGAGATTAAGCGCATAAAAAATTCTCAATTTGGTAAGAAGTTAGTTTTGTATTAAAATATGATATCGTGGGTAGAGAAATGTGGAAAGATGGAAATATTTTCAGGTAACTTCGGGTACTAGTTACAAGTGGCCGGAAAATGGAGAACAATTTTGAATTATAAATTGATTGTGGTATAGGAAGGTTATGCACATAACCCATCAAACTAAGAAAGGCACGAGCGAGATTATCTAGCCAGTGAAGCGATGGCAACACCTTGCAGGACTGCCAAAACCCACAACGTGTAAATCATGCATCATACTAGGGTTGCATTTAATTATAACTATAACCACGATCTAAAGATCGTGGTCCACCATAGACACGACGTTGGCCTTCAACAACATGCCCTACGTGGGCAAGTGCTTCCTAGAATATAGAAAGCATGGACATATAAATAGCAAGGGATGAAAGATCCCAGATAAGCTACACCAGGTGAACTGACATTATTCATTTCTCCCGGACATTGAGTTTAGCATCGGTTCCTTTACAATGGATCAAATCCAGGAGATTGCAAGTAAAACCCATCGAGCACCCAACACCAAAGAAGATCGCTGCTTTCATTAAAGGAGTCCAAACCACATCAGTGGCACCGTCTGTGGGGACTTATCTCTTACGTCAACATTGTTCTCTTTGAATCATGGTGGACACTAGAAGTATGGCGAGCCTCCCGGAGACCACAACAGGGCCAGTACCACTTATAACCAATCCACATTCCTAGAGGAAGCCGTCAAATAAAGAAGAGGAAACCCAATAATCTGAAGGCGATGTAGAGACGCAATCCCCTCTCGTGGCTGAAATGAAAAAAAAAATCCTTCACAATCTTTTTGGAATCATATAGGAAAAAACTCTATAAAAATTTGTCAACACCAACAGAAAATAGAAGGACAAGCAAGTGAAGGGAAGAGGAAGGGAGCCGAAGAAGCAGGTGTTACAGAGGTTCCACAGAAACCTACTTGCGGTCGAACATTATGAAGTCAAAGATGAGGTGGAACACTCTCCTATAGTATAAGAATTACAAAACTTTGCAATGTCAAAGGGGTTCAAACTGCCAAATCAACTCAAGGCATACGGCTAAGCAACCAACCCAAAATAATTCCTACATTGCTATAGAGCTAGCATGAGATTCTGCGATGCACCTATTCAACTGGTATGCAAAACTTTCCCTATTTTCCTCATAGGAACTGTAATAATGTGGTACTATAGCTTTCCAAAGTGAAGCATACAAAGTTGGGCGCAACAAGAGGACCATTCATAGGAAGATTTTACCAGAAACAAAAGTGTACGAAAACATTTGCGGATCTAATGAACATCGCACAACTAAGGAGCGAGAGCATCGTAGGATATCATACCGAAAACCAAGAAGTTAAATATCTCACACACCAAATGTCCCAAGGGGCCTTCATGAACTGCATAAGATCAGCAGAATTCTACAAGAAACTCACAGTAAATATGCAAAATACCCCAAAAGAACTCTAGAAAGGGGTGGAGAGTTCATCCGCATTAAAGAGGCAAACAAAAGAAAGTTGGAGAATGAGTGAGGATTAAAAAGAGCGGGAAGAACACCCAAGGAAGGGAATCAATGAGAAAAGGGGGAGGTATCACACTTTCCATGAGAAGAGAACAAACCACTGACAATGCACCCTTCCCAGAGACACCTCTAACCAAATTCATACGAGAATTATGAAAAAAACACAAGGAGTTGTTCAGGGAACCCAGCCCATTGAGGGCCCTGGTGGATAAAAGATCAAAGTACTACTACTATGATTTCTACAAAGATCAAGACCATGACACTGATAGTTGCAATGATCTCAGGAGACCGGCGGGAGATTCACTCCGCCAGGGTCGCTCAAACAATACAAGAAAGAAGAACACCATTTGGAGGGATCCAAAACTACCATATGGAAAGGAATGCATCCACGACCCAGGCCAAACAAAATCGAAGAAAAAATTGGCCACAACAGTAGAACACAGGGAAATCACGGAGGACGCAGTCTCAGATATGGTGACATAATTAATCCATGGGCTAACAAAGCCCATGTATAACAACGCATGAAAGGTAAATGCAGGGTACTTACATTCCCAAGATCCCACTGATGAGAGAATGCTAGCAGACGATGGGATCACATTCAGCCGGGAGGACACGGTCCCAAATGCATCACCACACAAAAGTTATGCATTGTCCTGTGCAACTTTGTGGTGATAGAGACACCAAATCCATTTAATGCAATCATAGGAATATCATGGATGAATGTCACCAAGGCTTTATGGTCCCCTATCACCTCGTTATAAAATTCCCAATGCCTACCTGTGTAGCAACAGTCAAGGGAGACCAACATGTAGCAAGGCAATGTATGGTTATTTCTATGAAGTCAGCGACTACCGGGGCACCACAACCGATGGTGCACTCAATCAATCAAGGAAGCCCAAGGGAGACTCCTACCAAGGGGGCTAAACTAGGAGAAGACACCAGCTAGTTTTCCCAGACGGAAGTGGCATTTTCAAAGAAGTTAATATCGAGAGGGAGCTAGCAGAACCAATCAAGTCCAAAATGATTGTCATGTTGAAAAAGTACAAGACCAAATTCACTTGTTTAGAATAGGGCATGGGAGGTGTAGACCTCTATATTGCAACATAGCGTCTAAATATAGACCCTTCAGTGAAGTCGGTTAGGCAAAAATAGAGGGTCTTCACTTACGACAGACAAAAAGCTATAGAGAACGAGGTCAACACCCATGTACAAGCACACATACTAAGAGAAGTTATATATTCTACATGGTTGGCCAACCCAATCATGGTGGTGAGGAAAGCGGACGAGGGATGGCAGGTGTACATAGATTATACAGATCTCAACCGATCTTTCCCAAACGATTACTACCCCTTACTGAAGATCGACCAACTAGTAGAAGAAATCTTAGGAATGAAGTCACAGCCTTCCTCGATGTGTACAAACTATACCGCCCAAATCTAGATGAGCCAAGAAGATGTAGAGAAGACACCATTCATAACAAGCTTCGACGCATTCTATTACATTATAATGCCTTTCAAACTAAAGAATGCAGGAGTCACCTATCAATAGACATTTGAAAAAGCACTTTCCCAACAGGTGGGGTGCAACATCGACATTTATGTGAACGGCATGGTTATTAAAAGAACTCTCGAGGAATTCCCGTAAGACTTGGAGGAAACACTCACTACACTCCAGTATATTGAAATGAAGCTAAACCCAGAGAAATTCATCATTGGCGTAAGAGTTGGAAAATTCCTAGGATTCGAGGTATCATCCAAGGGCATAGAAGCCAACCCAGAAAAAAAAGCAAGCAATACAGTCGTTACTACCCCCCTAATCAGTTAAAGAACTTCAAATTCTAACTGGCTCCTTAGCAGCGCTCAACTGCTTTATCTTAAAAGCGATGGAAAAACACTTTCCATTATTTGATGTCTTACGAAAAAAATCCAAGTTTGCATGGATAGAAGAATGTGGGACTGAAAAGTAGCTGCAACACTTGCCGTTGCTATCGGCCCCCAAGCCAAGCGAAACCATATACCTATACTTAGCCGTTTCAGCCCATGATGTATCCTCTGTTCTCGTACGACAAGAATACAGCTAAAAAATTATTTTCTACTACTTCAGTCAAAGCCTCCAAGGTGCAGAGAAGAATTATTCATAAAGTAGTCAACCTCCAAATACCGCGAAGAAGCACAAGTACAATCACTACAATAGTCATAACTAAGGAGACTACTCACCCACACAGTTGATCACCCGGCAAGGAAGCCTCCTCCTCGTCTTCCATGTATCAACGTACCAATGTATATTGTAAAACAAAGCCTCATTACCGCAAACACACACTGTAGTGGCATTCACACTTGTATTAAATGCAATAGTTCACTGTTTTTTCCTAAAGAACCCCCTGACACCTTCACAAGGATCGGCATGAAAACCATTAACACGTGCTAAGGAAAACTTCAACTTATAACCATCGCCTAAGCTCTGAATTATTGGCCTGGAGCCGGATAACTTATCAGCCGCTGCATGCGCAACTCTTGGCATAGTTGCAGATAATTGACCAACAGAAGTCCCATGCTTAGCTTTGGGCCATGAATTACCCTAATGGGTAGTAATTGGCCCAGGTAGAGCAATCCTAGAATACTCATTTCTATATATTAAAAAAGGGTGGGTGGGGGTCAAAATATCAAGAGCTAAATAAAAGATGATAGATACTTGCCAACGTTAACCTGAGGATAAAATTGTACATACTGTAGATATGGGGAGAATACACAAAAAATTGAGGCGACACCACTTTAGGAGAGCAACATAAGCCTTAAAATCATATGCTTATTTCACCTGCAAAAGGAAATCACACACAATTGATGAGACGTAAACTACACGATTTCTGAGGGAATTTAACATCTCGTTTCCTATGATTTTATTGGTGGATATTTAGGATTATGGGTGTTTTGCATGTTAGGGAGTTAAAACTATCTTGTTTGGTTTTCTATGTTAACTTTCCGAATTTGTGGAATATTTGTAGCCTAATGGGATTTTAACTCTATAAGTGTCTAGATGACATTTTCTGGGCTTGAAATTGTAGATCATTCATTAGAGAAGGTCATTAGAAAGAATGGTAGTGGATTGAAGGTTAATCTTAATATTGGTAGAAGGATAAAGGACATCAAACATGAGGGTAGAAGATTAAGAAAGTGGAGGAAGAAAGAACTAAAATCAAGGGAGTTCAGAAATGCTCAATTGGAACGGTCTGTGCCAACCAACATGGTCTATGCCATGTGAAGATTGCCCAGAAATTTATGTGCCTGAATATGGACTGTGCAAACATGCACGCTCCATGCCAATCATAACCTTGGAAAGACCGCCCTTGAAAATGGACTGTGTAAGCAAGCATGGTTCATGTAGCTTATCTGGTAGAAAACACAGGCCAATAGGGACAAGCCGTGTACTTGTGCATGATCCGTCACGCCACGGTCCATGTCACCCAATTGACTAGGGTTTTGACCAGAGGGTTTTGGACTTTCTCTCTCTTCCCACTATAAAAGATGACCCATTATCCTTAAGATTAAAAGGGGGAGGTGGATTTAGAACAAGAACGCATCTCTCTCTCTCTCTTCATTCATATCTCCAAATCCTTGGCATTCAAACTTATCAAAGTCATGGGTTTGATTCTCGTAGCTTAAATATATACTTGGGAGAAATTTTAAATGTTTTTTTATTCTTGACATGTGAGACTTTTAGACTCATCCATATATGATTTTATTATTATTATTATTACTTAGGATTTGATGTTTATGATTATGCTTGCATGATATTAGGATGTACAACTAATAGATTTCAATGTAGATTACGCACTAGGCATGGGAATGAACCCAGGAGTATTTTGTCTTTTCGTCGAGTTTAACCAAAGTTCAACATGAAGATTATGTTTAGGAGTGACAACTAGGTTGAATTGTTGATTTTTTTGTTAGATTAGGCTAGCGAACTTAATTGAATTAGGATATAAACGATATGGGAGTGATCCAACCACATACTGTTGAGCATAGATTAATATCCAGTTGGGATTGTAAATTGTAATCTAGTTCCAAAAGTCATATCACATGTTTGTAGCAAACTAGTCTGGATAAAATTGTAGAGGGTAATAATAAGACACTAATGCTCTCGGTCATAAAAGCATACACTATTGTTGTGGATGTTCCCGGTGAAGGTCCCGGAGACACTAATATCCCGTGTTTAATTTACTGTGCAGTCATAGATTTATTAACCATGGTAATGAGGGTTAGAGGGGGTCAGTGGGTTTAGCGCTCTTCTAGCTATAACAGATAGACTGGGGTGAGAGTTTGATGAGGGGGTGGAACCGGGATATTAGTAATTGTTGGATTATAAGTCAACCTCTTCACATTGGGTTTTAAAGCATATAATATTTTATTGTTCAAATGTGAATCGAATTTGAGGATCATTTTCTATAGATCAATAGTATGATGCAAGTGCCTCAAGGCCATTCTTATCATGGCTTTGTTAGGCAAAACTGTACTTATAAGCAAATTTGACTTATTTTAAAAGCAGGGGGAGACTAGCTTCTTCTTTCCCCCAAAAATAGCTTCTTCATTCAAAATTAGCTATTTTTAGCACTTTACCAAACACAAAAAAGTTCTTTGCTTATAAGCACAACAGTTTAAAAGCTTTGCCAAACTAACGCAGTCGGAATGATCGAAAACGATTTGCAAGCACAAATCCTAGGGTTTGGTTCTGGAATCCACCAGAGAGAAAATAATTATCAAAAATATTAATATGAAAAGATGAAATCTCTTAAAATACAAGAGGTCCTTAAATACTGAATTCGGAAGAAAAATGGAAAAAAATAAATAAGGAAATTCCAAATTAATAAATTCCAAAATTAAACAGAAATTGGAAAAAAAAACACTAAAACAGTAAATTCCTATAGTGCTCATCGAGACGGTTCCAATGCCACCGGAATTGCCTGATTCTGAGTCTGAATGCAAAAGCTATGCTCAAAATCGTATCGGACCTTTGTGGCGATCCATTGCTTCTTCAATCTTCGCCGCCATTCGTCCTGCATCACAAACAGAGCCTATATCTTTCTCATGTTTTTATTGCTCGTAATTAGTATAACTATTTCAACCAAAAATCCCCCAAATTTTATACTCCTAGCACACATTCGAGATGACGCTTGTGTGTAAACTTTGCAAAGCTACCCTTTAAACCACTAGGTCCCTGAGGATGACAGCCTAGCTTGCCTTAATCTACTGTTTAGTAGTTAGAAGAAAGTAAGGAAATAAAAAAATTCATCTTCGATCGTGCCCTGCGGGTATTTAATGAGGCCCGTAAGGTCCTTTAAAATGTTGACGCTGCTGTCGAGCACCCCACGATATGTCCTCGAGAGCAATTATAGTAGACTCCCAGTCCAATTAATCCATGCCACTTGACACTTCATCACTAAGTCCTCTGGGTGTTTATGACCTCTGATGCGGATCAGAGTTCATAAATGGCTGTTGTAGATTTGATCTCATTTTGTCTCTTATTCTCACTCTTTTTTACACAAAGAGTCGATCATTTATATTACTGAATAGTATTGGTGGTTAGAGCCATCTATTACATGACGGGCTAGGTTGTGAGCATTTATTACAACTAGTCTAGGCACTTTCATAATATGTACTGTAGGGAATACCATTACTAGCATTATGATGCTTCTAAGTAGGCCCTTCAATCCTGGGGGGGAGGACTTTTGGGAAGTTGTGGATGTGATTTAGAGTCATCTCACAGCCTGTTCGTACACAAATTTGCATAGCCGCTCGACTCCTTGCCTCTGCCATTGCTTCATGAATTGCGACTAGCTCAGCTTGGACTGGTGATAGTGCTTGAATGCTCCGCACTCCATACCAATAATTTGCTCCTTCCCCTTGTGTTGGCCACCATGATGTCACGGCCTTGCTGTCCTGAACTCTGAACGTCGCATATGTGTCAACGCGTGTCCAGGTGTTATATATTGGGTTTAGATGAGCTTCTTGTGCAAACCATAGCAGCTGTATATCACCCACTTTTGCATGTTTAGGCTCAACAACTTGTGATTGGTGTGTCGTTTGGTCCAGGTCTTCTCGCGCTGAGTTGGGATCAGCTAAGATTGTTTCTCCTGATGGTGCCTGGGCAGGTTCCTCTGCTTGAGTAGCCTTTATGATAGCTTGTAACGAAACTTGTTGTTGCTCAATTGTGGCTTTATTCCTGACACACCAGATCGCCAATATGGTGATGCATGTGAGGTTTATGTCTTTGTCTTCCTTTGCTTTATTGAACCATTCTATTAGCTAGGTTTTGAGTTTGATATGGTTACCCTGCTGGAAGTCAAACCCCAGTCTGGATTATCTTCAAATTCTCCTTGCAAAATTGCACTCCAGGATCATGTGTGTTGGTGTTTCTGTTTGAGAGTGACACATTTTACAGATAGAGGAAACCTCCAAACTTCTTTTCCTCAAGGCCAGACCCATTGGTGCCACATTTTGTACTAGTCTCCAGACCAGAAACTTTATTTTCTCCAGTACCTTAGAATTCCACAGCTTTTTCTATAGTTTTTTTATCAAGTTCTCCCTGCCATTTAGAATGGCACATAGAATCCCAAGATTTCCAGTGTATCCCTTTTCCATCTGTATCCCCTGCCCTTATAAATCTAGCGAGATGACTATCAATCTTTTTTACGACTGTGGATGGTATTCAGAATGTGCTGAGGGTATACTGTGTTATTGATTATAGTACATATTTACTGAGGGTTACTATTCCCATGATGGACAGATCGGCGATCTTCCATATGGACGTCTTGGCCTTCACTCGTTGGATCAGCTTTTTGAGCATGCTGACTTTTGTCCCTGCAAAGTCCATGTCGTGGCCTAGGTCCTTGAGTAAGTTGGAGAAAACTCTGAATGTCTGGCTGAGGCATTCTTTTATTCTTGGTTCAGTATTTAGGCTGACTAGCAAAGCCAACTTTTGGAAATTAATTCTTTGGACAGAATAGGCTACGAATAGGTTTAGTGTTTGCGCCAGTTTTGTTGATCCTTTTTCTGAGATGTTAAAGAAGAGGATGCAGTCATCCGCAAACATTAGGTGTGAGACTGGTTGTACTGAGCATCCTATTTTTACACCTGGGTAGACCCTTTGGAACTCATTCGACGCTATCATTGATGAGAAAACTTCCTGACATAGGATGAATAAGAAAGGGGTGAGGGGGCACCCTTGTCTAAGTCCTTGTTTTGGCTGGAATACTCTTGAGTTAGTCACGTTGAGCTTTATAGAGTATGAAACACTAGTGATACATTCCATGATCCAGCTTATCCACTTGTGGGGGAATTATATATGTTTCATAATCATTTCCAAGAATTCCCAGGACACGCGGTCATAAGCCTTGCTCATGTCTATTTTCATTGCTGCCATTGCCTGTTTCCCTTTCTTCTTCTTGCGAATGAATTCAATGTGTTCATGCGCTATGAGTGAGTCCTCCACGATATATCTTCCTTGTACGAAAGCAGACTGGTTTCCCGAGATCAAGAAACCCATCACTTTTTATATTCTATTTGCAAGGATCTTCGCGATGATCTTGTATGTTACATTGCACAGGCTTATCGAACGTAGGTCTGATGGTTCCATTAGGCATTTCTTCTTTGGGATTAGAACTAGGGTTGTATAGTTCCACTCTGTTAGCATGGTGGAGGTGGAAGAGACTCTGGAGCACAGTTGTTACTTCATCACCCACTTCTGACCAGTAAATAGATGGAAAGTGAGCAAATGAAGGCCCAATTAGGGAAATGAATTAGAGTGGAGTTCACTTCACTCCATTTATTCTCCATATTGATACTGTGATCAAGAATGTAAAAAATGAGGAATCTGGACTGAAGCAGGAAATGGCATTTGAAGTAGGACAGAGCTCAGGGCTAGGGATTAGGCACCAAAATAATCAACCAATTCTCACATGAATCAACTGGCAAGGTAACTACCGGACAATCACTCGGGTTATAGGATGGAGAGGGAATATCAAACTTGTCCCAACAAAATCAACAATTGCAATGAGAATCCTAATTGAAAAGAATATGGAAAGAGTAAGGATGTTGGAAATTGCTGAAAATGCAAGACAAAGGGGTAAGGGGAGCAGCAGGGAACAAGCGGCCTGGCCAAAATCAAACATTGCACATGAGCTAAGGAAACAACAAGGGAATGACGATATGGCACAAATGAATATGCAGAAGAAGGCCATTTATTGGGAAATGGAATAGTACATACAAGTGGCAGAAGGATTAGGAGTCAAAAGAAAGAGACAACTGCATGAGAAGATAGGAGGAATCACTTTCAACAAAAAAAATATGTACATGGGAACAGGAGGAGGAGAAACTGTACCAGACACTTACCATGTTCCCAAAAATTAATCATACACTCAGAATGGAGCAAGGAGAGCAAGTCATAGTCACAGCCAGAACTTTTGAAACGGTGGTCCAGACTGTATTGCAAGGAGAAAAAGGAAAAAGGTACGGTATTTCGATGGTTGGTCCAGAACAACCACCCAGAGGTACATGAATCTAATCAGTTGGAACTGCAGGGGATTGACACACCCCCTGATAGTAAAATTCCTAAACCATACCATCAATCATTATAACCCCAATATTGTTTTTTTTAATGGAAACAAAATGTGACTCTAGTAAGGTTAGTAACTGGCTAAGTAGAACTTATTTCACTAGTTGGGAAGTAGTAGATTCAGTAGGAGCAAGTGGAGGGCTCTGTGTAGCCTGGACATCAGATATCATAGTATTGGTAGCTAAATGCTGCCAAAATTTTGTATGCTGCAAAATCATGACCGCTCACGATGAATGGATTTTGATCTTTTTGTACAGACATCCCAATAGACCACGAAGAAAAACAGTGCGGGATACCCTATACGGGGTCCTACAAAACACCACCCTACCAGTACTCATCACAGGTGATTTCAACCAGGTCCTAGATCGGGGAGATAAATCATGCGGAAGGGCGGTAATCTCTCAAGATACAAAGGATCTCAAAAGCCTACTCGGGGAGGCAAACCTAAGTGAACTTAGGAACAAGGAACAATTGTTTACCTGGTCAAATGGAAGAAGGTGTGATGACCTGATTCTAGAATGTCTAGACCGAGCATTCGCAAATACAAAATGGAAGACGATGTTTCAAAAGTACTGCTTAATCAACCACAAAATAATGAGATCTGACAATGGAGTTCTCACAATCAACACCCACTCGATGACTGGGACAAGGAAAGACACAATAGCCAGAAGATTTGAATCCTTTTGGATCAGATACAGCCAAACCAAGGAGCTGGTAAAACATGTTTGGAGACCAGTCCAACGCACACCAAGTCAACCGCAAGGAACAACCACAATGAGGGAACCCGAGCCCAACACAATGTCAGGTTTTAATATGAAGATAAAGGAGACCACCACAAGGCTACACAACTGGGCCAAAGAGAGCGTGGGGAAATTAGAGTACAAAATAAGGCGGGTGAAGCAGCACCTAGGCGCAAGACAAAGACAGAAGGACGTGGATGGCATGTGTGAGAAAACAAAAGAACTGGAGCACAAAAACAACATTCATCCTTCTTTCTCTCTACGCACACAAGAAACCACCTTACCCTAACATCTTCAAATCTCTAACCAGAAAACCCTTAGATATCAGCTTCCTTAATGAATTCCATCACTCCACATCCTTAACAACTTAGATCAAACACAAAAGTACAAAGAATCCATAAAGAGGAAGTCTTACTTAAATATTTGAATGTGTTAGTTTTTTAATTTTACAATTAAAAGGGGTGGAATAAGTGGGAAACGCTCGTGGTTTATGGAAAAGTATTTTTCAATGGTTTTTTTAAGAAATTGTGGACAATGTCATTGAATTTATATTGTCCGGTTGAAAATGATTTTTAAACTTATGCACAGATCAAATCACACATACAATCAACCATATATTGTTCAAATTAGGTAGTTAAAGTATTAAAAAAAATAATATTGGTCATGACAATATTCTTACAAATACTACATAAATTTGATTAATAATTCTTTTATTTACATTAATATAACAGAAATTAGTTCAATCAGCTCGGATTATGATGACCTTGAAGACAATCAGACCCCAACTTCTATGACCACGAAAAACAAGGTGTCCCCAATGTGTAGGTGGTTTCCGGAAAGGAACTCTCCAAAAACCCTTTGGGGATAGGACTTTGATCTTCCCACCCCCCGAGTAGCTCATGCGCCACTCTGTCCCATAGTACATCAGCACCATGGGGGTCTTGTCATTCAGAAATAGTGATACAATGTCCCTTGGGATGTACTAAGCCAACAAAAAACATATTTATTAAAATTAGTTATATATATATATATGTATATAAGCAATCAGCAACAAATAATATTAATTTGAAATGCCTTACCAAAGTTGGGTTTTCACAAAATTCTGCTGCTTCAAAGTGCAGTGGAAACGTGGACTTTCAGGAGACATTGTATGATGTTTAAGGTCGAAGACAACATGCTCCGGGTTGCTCCGTTGTGGGTAAAACTGTACGAAAACAAAAAAAATTGGTTGTTATGAAGTGTGAAGTTGTGTTAGTAAATATATTTATACATATATATGTGTGTGTGTGTGTGTGCAAATCAGTAGAAACCTAAAAACGGGTGATTAGATGATCCTTCGCCAGCCATAAGTCTTGAATCGAAAATGAAAATGTTAAGTGAAAACTTAATTGCCTATGAAATGCACGGTGCAACGTCGGTAATGCATCGGAGATACATGTCGGTCCGAAGAAGTGGTTTGGATGACATGTATAAGCAACCTTGCTAAGTATTCGGTAAAACTGAACCTTCTACCAACACAAGAATGAGGTCACATATGCAATTTCAGAGTAAACTCAAATTCCAACATGCAATTTCATAAACAATTTGGTCGAACCAAAGGACAGTCCGACATAAGTTCAACGTTTCATATTGAAGAACATGCGATTAGAAATTAGAATGTGTGACCTCGCACGCTAATCGCATAAACCGATTTGTGACATGCAGCATACCAACGCCGCACGTATCAGAGGAAGCTACGAGAAGAAACACATAAACCTGGAAAAAATGAAGGTTTAAAAATATAAAAATAAAACAAAAACTTTGGAGACATACCAAAACATAGTGCCTATGTTTACAGCCAAGGAAAATTCACACTCTCAAAAATGTGAGTAAAAACTAGAAAACGAAAAAACAGAACACATTGACTAACCACAAATCGGACAATGTAAAGTAGAAATTACTAACATTAGGTGTTAGATGATTATAAAAACTATACCTTTTTCCAAGAGAGAAGATAAGGAAGGAGGGAGACCATTGGAATTTGCGGGAAACTTGTGAAGAGAAGCTTGAACTCCCATATTTATACACGTTTCGGAACGACATCGTTTTGGCCACATTGTGAAGTCCGCCTCGCATGGTGCAACGTCGCACCAATGTTGGTTCAGTCGACAAGGTGTAGACCCCAAACTGATGTCGCATGTTTATATGGCCGTAACACTTTCAGCCCACCAGCCAGCTGGTCAACAGTTCGAATTTATTTAAAATTTTTAGTTGCAACAAATATTTGCTAGTTGCAGAATAATTGAAATTTTTTTATTCATTACACACAAGTCTTTTATGTTAAAATTGAATGATCGTTATATTAACACTTTTTTCATATGTTTGGTTAAATAATAAAATTTCAATAACATTAAAATAATATTAAACAAATAGATTAAAAATTAAATATTATAGATATAAATATGTACAAATAAATATTATTCTAAATATGCATTAATTTTTTCCAAATACAAAATCATATCAAGCCTAAGATAAACATCTAATGTCTGCGAGGAAGAACGATAACATGAAAAACTATAGGCCCAGCACCATTTACCACCTCAAAGTAGAGGGTGCCCCCAATCTCGAGTTCCTCTACAATAAGAAACTGGCTAAACCCCTTTAGGGTCAGGGTCTTGAGCCTCCTGTTCCCGAGTAGTGCATGTGATACTCCCTCCCGTTGCACCTGATCACAGAATCCAACTTGTAGGGCAGTAGGAGCTCCATAATCTGCTGCAATCAAAAGTGGATCGACATACCGGTGACACCGCATTCAAGCACAGTGGATAAACTACCAACAGCAAAAATGGGCAAAAAAGAAAGTTCCTTACATAAGGAATTGGGCGACATTAACAGGGGAAAACACAAAAACCAAATTCTAATACCCTAAAACTTAATCCTAGAACCCTAATCCTTGGAAACTTCAAAACGTAAAACAAATACCATATTCAGACACCATATACATAACAATTTCAAGGATAAATACAAAAAAAACAATATAAGCACATTTAGAAAGTATACCTTAGAGAAGATGGGTAGAGGGACTGTTGAAATTCGAGGGAAAGTTGAATGTTTGAAGTGATGTATGAGGTGGGCTCCATATATATTCGTTACGAAACATTGTGAATTCTGCCTAGGTGGCGCATAGTCGTTGACCATACCGACATGGTACCGACGTTTAAGCGACGTTAATTACCTTAAATATGGGTCTCACCATTTGGCCCCCTAACTTAGCAATGGGCATGTGTTTAACAAACAACATGTGTGAGGTCACATGTCAATCTAGTTTAGCGATATTAGACCGGCGTCGGCTTTCCATAAATTGGGTCTCACCATTTCAGCCCACTAGCATAGCAACTGGGCCCGTGTTTGACCAAAACGAACACAATTGAGCTTAATAACGGTTACTTGTATATTACATACTACTAACTGGAATTTATAAATGTTCATGAACTTTATTAGCATCCGGTTCAATCGGAATTGATTTTAACACAACTGGTGAACTTTTCAGGTTTTACACTTAGGTACCACCAAGATGGTGGGGGAGGACGAAATGTGAAATTGGAGATATCCAATAATCTAAATCACATTGTCACTATCTTGGAGGAAACGTGATATTCTTCCCTCATTTTATTAGTATTCTATTAATACCCTTATGATGAGCGTTATTAATAAGAACGATAAATTTCACCGCATAGAATCAGATCAAATTACACATTCTTGATTTTTATGAATTAAAAAAAATTGAAATTCTATCCATCAAATTTCTGAAAGTGCTAGTACGTGGCCTAGAGTAAATTGTATGATTACTAATAAGTATGCAAGGGTTAATCGGAAGATCGTGTGGAAGTCTCTGTGGGATCATGTCATTTTCTATATCAGTTTTGGGGATCATAAGTTTGACCAAGGATGACAAAGGCCCCGTCCGGGACGATTGGAATCAATTTTGGGACGATTGGAATCAATTTTGGGACGATTGGAATCAATTTTGGGACTGCGGTGTACTTTTCAATTTTTGCACTCAGGTCTCTCCAACAAAGTGGGAGAAGTCGAAATGCAAAATTGGAGATACCCTTATCTAATTCACCAAGTCACGAGCACGATGTTCTGATTTATTCATGCACAGGTCAATGGAATGGGACCAAAATCTTCTGAGATAGTGTATAACAAAACTTCACTTCCTTGCATGTTCACAGTGCTTCAGAACTCTGAACCCGAATGCTAGGAGAAATTTTTGATATGGAGATTATACGTACTGTCTAAGGGAGGCGCGAAATCGTCGATAATTTTTGTTAGTATTTCATTAATACCTTTACTATGAGCGTTATGGGAACGATAATTTCCACCACATAAAATGACATGAAATTTCACGTTCTTCATTTTTTATGAAACAAAAAGGTAATAAAATTCCATCCATCAAATTTTAAAAAGTGCTTGTACATGGTCTAGAGTAAATTGTAGATGATCACTTATAAGTATACATGAGTCATTTGGGAAGAACTTGTGAAAGTCTATGTGGGAATAAGACCTGTTTATTTGTTACCCTCGTTAGTATCAGTTTGACTATGGGGGTGAAAAAGTTTCTTTTTGGGACGATCATAATCGAGTTTGGGAGAACCGGTTAACTTTTCAGATTTTGCACTTAGAACCTTCCAAAAAAAAGTGGGAGATGTCAAAATGCAAAATTGAAGATAACATTTTTTTATTCACATTTACAGGACAATGTTCTTCCAATTTGGCATAAATGGGCCGTCGGAAGGGGCCGCAATCTTAACAGAGCGTATTTTACGACACTTTTCAAAAATTGGACTTTGGCCCACATGTACGACTTTGCAAAAGCAAGCGCATAAAGTGAACCGTTGATCGACAACCTAGTGACATCGTTCGAGCTGAAATTTCCAATGGGAACCAAAATTTTGAGCCAAATTTTGAACCAAAATTTCCCTCTAACCCCATTTAATAACAATAATATCCAACACCAACACTCATTTCCCATCTCCAACACACTTCCTCCTAACCCACCTCCACACCATCCCTTTCATTCACAACATTACAACCATAAAGAGCCCAATCTAATTTCTTCTATTAAATATCCACATATATCATATGATGGAGTATCTCTGGGTTCAAATTAATTAAGGTAGTTTAATTGAGCATCTCCTTGTATATGTTTTTTTCATCATTGACCAATCATTGAATATTTTCACGAAGTATGATGGCTATGATACATGTTATACAGTGTATAATGTTTGTGTTTCCAAGATAATACCATGTTTGTAAGGAATGAGGAAAAAGGCTTAGATGAGGACTGATTGTGGACAATAATCAAATTTTCGTATGAACACAGGTTGAATGTGTGACGTCGCTCGCAGTTCATCGCCCCATACGATATGAGGCCGAATGTTGAGCAATTTCGCAATGGCTAGGAAATGACAGCAACATCTATGAGTTTGCTCTTCACTCGGTGCCTGCGACTTCGCTTTATCCTTCAAGCGACATCGCTTTAAATAAGCACGGGTACTTTTTCAATGTTCAGATTTTTGTTGTCTGCCCTTGACTATATTATGTGTACATCATAAGGGGACTGCCGAACTCTGACATAAATTTTGTTTCATGTGTACTTATTTTAATAGGACAAAGAGAGTTATCGATGGATTTTCAGCACGAACTTGTCCTTTCCCTAGTCCCTCGATAGTGTTAATGCCGGACAATTAATCTTTCACCATGAAGTTAGCAAGGGATGCTCAATACAATTAATCTTTCATTTTCACATCAACCTTATGTATTTGAATATTATCTAACATTTACTGGTAATATATGTTCAAGCTATTGTTTTTTTGTTGTCATCAAATATAAAATATTATAATATTGTATGAGAACCGATTTCTCAAGTGGGGTAGTTCCGCGACATCGCACGAATCGGTGAAGAGACGACAACGTCGCATACACCGACATCATTTTTTTTTGCGACGTCACCCATTCAAAATGACGTCGTATTAGTTAGCTTTCCACGTCAGCAGGCACACAACGAGGGTGCCCTAGATTATGCAATGTCGCATATAATTATCAGTGGCGTCGCTATCATTTATCTGTGACTTTGTCCTTGACGATGTCACGGCCTTTCCAGTCTCATCGACGGCCTTCTTGTTGTGATCGAGTTGCTACTTATGAGCATTGATGTCGATCGAAACGATGTTGCAGCTACGGTCTATTATCGTCGACCTACTTGCTTGGACCGACATCGGTCACAAAACCTGCCAACGCTTGTCCAAAACCGAGGTAAAAAAGTACTTTTTACCTCAATTATGAACCGACTTTTTACTACACATATATTTACCTCAATTTTTTTATGGATGAAAACTGAGGTAATAACTTCTTCAAAATCGAGATAAAATTTGTTATTTCTTGTAGTGTATCCAGAGATTTTTTTTGAAGATATTCGATGAGTTTGGATTTATAGTATTGATTTCAGGAAGTGTATTGCAACTGGAGGGCCCTAATCAAAACTTCCATCACAAAAAGGTAAACATTGAAAATAAAAAGAAGATTACCACCGTTGGGATATTTAATTGAATCATGAATCATCCATGTGCGAAAACTACACATTTAACAAAATAAAATTGAGCTAAACATTTTGCACCAAGCTAGAGAATCAATAACTTGGTCCCAGCAACACATATCCTTTTGGTCTAAACTAAATAGATAAACAGTCGCAGCTTCTTTTTGTCCACTTGCATCAGTAACTTTATCTACTGATGATTGGCTGACCTTTCGCACATCGACCTCGAACCGCTTTTAAAAAATATTTTGTAAAATAATTATTCCTTCTGTTCCACCTGAGTCTGCATATATACTATTTGATAGTTAAAGTTATTTTACTTTGATTATATATTTTAATAGATATATGAATAATAATATTTTCGTATGAGATATTGTTAGATTCGTCGTAACATGTAGTTTATAAATATCAATTTTTATGTTGTCTTTATTGTCCGTAGTTACATAGATTTACAGTCAAACATATTTTTCGGATACCGTAAAAAAAATCTATTCAAATTTCCCTGGGACTGAGGGAGTACTACGTTTAAATGATATTTTCGAAGCAAAAACTCAATTATTTCAAATTTTGGATAAAAGTGAAAAGGAAGACAAATTAAAGATTATATTAAGCGATGGTTGTTTAACTCTTATGTTTTGGGTTAAAGATATTCTAGTAGTAATGTTTTGGTTGTACTTTTGAAAACATATTTTAGACAACATCTTGGAAATTTGTTTGTTCTTACTCGAGGATGAGTATGAGTTTAAGTGTGGGGGATTTGACGAGGCGGTATTTGCATGTTTTCTTAGCACTTTATATGCTTTTGTTATTGGTAGATAGTTATTTATTGAGTGTTTTGCATAGTAAGGGGTTAAAATCACTTAGTGTGGTTATTTGTATTAACTTGCCTATTTTGTGAAACAGTTTTAGCCAAATAGGTTTTTCCCCAATGAGTTGGTCTATATGGCTGTTTTATGAGCTTTACTGAAGACCGTCATCGGAGAAGGTCATAAAAATGGTAATAGATAGAAAATCAATCGAAAGTTTGGTAGATTTAAGGCCATTGTATTGAATGGTAGAAGATTGAAGTGAGCAGGAGAAGAAAACGAAGAGGAGGATAAGTTTCGAGCAAAGGACCAGAAACTGATTATACGGCATGGACCGTGCCGTTCAAGTTTCCCAGAATCCAAGTCTCGGGAAACTGAACGTGTAAATTTATACGATATATGCCATTAGTGTGCTTAAAGAACAAGTCCAAAGAAACAAGCCGTGTAAATCTACACGTTCCATGCTGCTCAGAACGCTCGCAACCCAGTCCTAGAAAACGGACAGTGTAGATCTACACGGCCCATGCTAAGAACCTTAGCACAGTCCGTGCCAACTGGCATGGTTTGTGTCATCCTGTTAACTAGGGTTTTAACCAGTAGATTAAAAGTTTCTCTCTCCTCTCACTATAAAAGCAACCCTTATCCATTGGACCAAGAGAGGAGGCAGATCTGAAATCTTTCCCATAGTCATTTCCTCTCTTCCTTTATTTATTTATTGGCATTTATGTCACTAAAACCAAAAATTGTTGTAGATTTGATTGTGGTAGCTTAGGTAATTACTTGGAGCATTTGTAAGCATGTTTTAACTCTTAATTTGTGAGACTCTTAGATTCCTTCTATTGAATGCTTCTATTATCATTATTAATTTGTTCTTGAATGCTTATTCTTATGATTATGCTAAGAATGAGATTAGGATGTATATTTAATTAAGGCCTTTACATGATTTAGTGCTAGGCTCGGGAATAAACCAGGTAGTATTTCATCTTTATGTCGATTTAGTCAAAGGTTATAATATTAAAGCCATGTATGGTTGACATGTGCATTCTTGGATTGAATTAGATGCAATTATGGGTTGGGTTATTCTATAGACGATACAAGATCCACTCGGCGAATGGGTCGGTAATGTTATTGATCTTGTTGGGGTCGTAGGATAATGTATGGAAGATCATGTGCCTTGTTTGTAACGACTAGGCGGGGTATGCCCCTGAGTTAATGTGAGGGACTAATGTCTTAACTGGCACAAGATGGGCTTAGGATGGGTATTCATGGTGGAGGTTACAGTGACCCATGCTACTCTCGCATTTAATTCATTGTACATGTCCGCGAGTTTATTAACCTCGAGAGAGAGGGCTAGAGGTGGTAGAAAAAGTGCACGGCTAGCTATACCCAGAGAAGGTGATAGTTTGAGCAGGGGACGGAATCGAGGTGAGATAGATCGAGTGAGTTCTTGGGGGATCAAATCTCTCCACATTGCGTGATAGAGCATAAGATAGGAAAAATATCTCGTATGTGAATAGAAGTAGATGACCAAATCAAAATGTTAAACATGTTATACAAATGGCCCAAAAGCTAGTTTACATCATATTTATCTCATTATCTAGTTTTGCATGTTACTAGTTGTTAGATTAATTTCTCAAACAACCCCCCCCCTCCTCCGTCCCCCCCAATTTTCTATTCCCAACACACATACGTAGTGACACTTGTGTGTGAATTACGTGAAACTATCTCTTGAACCCCTTGGTCTCTTTGGACGACACCCGATCTATTCCCTCTCCTAGATGGTGGCTTAGTAGAAGGTGTCGTGATGAGAGGTTCTTCTGTGCCTTTTTCGGGATCGACTATTTATCAGCAAGGTGGACTAGCTATTTGGCAAAAAGGTGGACTTGGTTCGCTTCCGAGTTGTTAGCCAACTTGGTTGTTGCGGGTTGATTCTTTTGTTAGGGAGTTGCGGGTTAATTATATACCATTATCACCATAATGTATGGAAAATAAGTTATTTTCGAGTTGCATATATTATATATCCATATCAATATAATGTGTGGAAGAATAGTGTCTTGCAAGTTACATATAGTCATATCTATAATGTGTAAGATGAATGAATTTGTAGTTGGGTATATTATATCTCATGTCGTTATAATGTATGGAAGATAATGACTTGCAATTTATATATATATATATATATATATATATATATATATATTCATGTATAATATGAATTCTTTGGTTGTTACACAAAGTGCAATTCATGCAGAGAAAGATCAATGGCTTGCAAGTTATGGAATTTAATCAATTGATTTTTCACAATCATTGAAAAAATATATAAAGGCTTTATTTAATGTCATTTGAATGACACCAACATTGCATCTTAATTAATGGTGCATTGATATAGCATCAATGGGACGAGTAATAATAAAGAGAGTGAAAATTTATAGTGAAAACACACATGAATTTTCACTCCTTATCATCACTCTCAATGACACATCTCATAAATGATGATAATTAAAATAAATAGGGCTACAATCCAACATGAATAATATTTTAAAGTCTATCTATAATCTAACCTACAAGGAATGAGAAAACCAATTCTATAAGGTAACTACCATTTATAACATTTCTTACAAGGAAATTATTCCTATTTCCTTATCACCCTCCCTTAAGTTGGAGCATGATGAACAAGAATGCTCAACTTGCGAAGAAGATTATAAATTGTTAATTGTTAAAAGTTTTGGAAAAAATAAATCTCCACAGAATGGGATTAAACTTCAGTAGTAGTAGAAGTAACAACATCAACAGTAACAGTCGTAGTTGGTAGAGCAGTATTCAAATTCATAACAGTAGTACAACGCCATCAGTTCCGGAATTCGACATGTTGGAGATCAGTAGAGATCAATCGGCGGTTACATTGAAGAAGCTTATCGCCTGGCTGAGGCAGCAAATAACTGCGAGCAGCGGACGACAACAACAATGAAACGGCAAAAAAAGTTGGGTGGCGACAAAGTGAATCTATGGCGAGCTGCGAAAGCAGATAGCAGCAGGCAGTAGCAAGAAGGATGTCGACTCCGATTGGAATTAGGGATTTAGGATTTTAGAGCTTCGGGGTCTTTGACTCTGATAATATGTAAAATATGATCAGGTTAATCAATGGTGCATTTATATTCATCAATGTCACGTCTCATCAATGGTGATGACTACAATATATATGGATACAAACTAAAGTCCAACATGGATAGGGTTTTAAAGTCTGTAAGAAAATTATCATCTATAATTTAACATACAAGGAATAAGAAAACTAATTCCATAAGGTAACTACCATTTATAACATTTCCTACTAGGAAAGGACTTCTATTTCCTTATTATTTAAGTTTAATTTGTGAGTTGCACTATTGAGAAACTTTATAAACAAGTCATATTTTCTCATTTGAAGAAAACACATAAAAAGGTAATCGTACCACATATTAAGTTGAAATTTCCTTTTAACTCAATATCTCCCTCTCTTTCTTTAAATTCCAAATTTCGGTGATATAAAATGACTTAAGTTTTAATTCACGTGATTATAAATCGTTAGTGTACAATGCTAGTTTCGAAGTTGATTTATCTTAGAGAAAAATTTGTGTAAGACCGTCTCACCATAACTTACAGTGAAACAAGAGACTGTAATGATATTTTTACTAAGATATAGGAAATTTGCAGGTCATTTAATTGGAGCAAATCTGTCACCAAATTGGGAGGAGAAATCCCCAAATTCCTCTGCAAATTCTTCATTAGCAAAATTCAATCTCCACGCACAAATTCCTTCATTCGGAAGCCTCAAGATCCAATTGTGGTCCTTCATTGCCAGACCTCGAGGTTGAGTAGATCCCGATCCATATTTGAAGAAAAACCAGAGATGAAGAATAGCAGAAAGAAAAATCAATTGCTTCTGGAGACTATGGATGAAGATGAGCAATGGAGAACAAAGAGCTTGACTGATGATGATTTGGGAGATCTTAAGGGTTGTTTGGTCTTGGGTTTTGGATTTAGCTTTGTGGAAATCCCTTAGTTCTGTTGCTCTGTACAACTCTGCCTGCTTTGCTATTTATCTCCCTAGCTCTGCAGTACTTTTGGTTGTTTGGTCTTCAGCGAAAAGCACAACACAGCCAAAAGTAAAGCTATTTTGGTTGGATACTTTCGTGTTGAATCTTGAACTTACATTAAATTCAGAGAAAAGTGCATGTATAACCATATATAATTGATGAAAGTGCAGATATAATCCTGCGAAATGAAAGTGCAGATATAATCCTGCGAAATGAAAGTGCAGATATAATCCTGGGAAATGAAAGTGCAGATATAACCCTGCGATAATTGAAAGTGCAAATATAACCCTGGTCAGTCAATGCCGGAATAATGACTTTAGGGTTATATTTGCAAATATGTATAATAGTTAGGGTTATATTTGCACATATGTATAATAGTTAGGGTTATATTTGCACATATGTATAATAGTTAGGGTTATATTTGCACTAAAAAATAACTCAGAGTTATATTTGCATTTTCTCCAACATATAGGGTTATATTTGCATATTACCCTTAAATTTATAGTAGTTTGTTTTGATAATTCTATAATTATGGTGTAAAATTGAATGTCTAACAACCTCCGAACTTACATTAACCCGAAGATCACGAAGCAAATGAGTGAGCCAAACAACCTCCGAAGCAGTGTTGGCAAGAGCACGATACTCAGACTCCGTACTTGAACGAGAAACAGTGGGTTGTTTCTTGGCACTCAAAGAAACAAGATTCCCACCCAAATAGATCGCATATCCTTAAGTGGAACGACGAGTCTCCAGACAGCGAGCCCAGTCAGTATCAGAATAGCCTAACACATCCAGAGTGCTCGCGGAATGAAAAATCAAACCAAAATGAAGAGTACCACGAACATAATGCAAAATCCGTGTAACTGAAGCAAAATGATCATCTCTAGGATCCTGAAGATACTGACTCACCGTGTTGACCAAGAAGGCCAAATCCGGACGAGTAATGGTGAGACACTGAAGCGCCCCGACAAGGGAGCGATAAAGAGTAGGATCTCTGAACAGCGGACTAGTGGAACCATGCAGCTGAGAACCGACAACAAACGGCGTAGAAACTGGCGCAGCATCAGACATACCAGCCCGAGTCAGAATGTCCCGAGCATACTTCGCCTAGCCGAGAAGCAACCCGAAGAAAGTAGGAGAAACCTCAAGACCAAGAAAGTAATTAAGAGAACCAAGATCCTTGATTGCAAACTCCTTGTGCGTCCGAACAATGAACTGACGAAGAAGAGCCGAGTCATTCCCAGTAAGAAGGATGTTGTCCACATACACAAGAAGGTACAGTAAGGAGGAACCCTGCGCCAGAACGAATAAAGAAGTATCAGCCGAGCTGCACCGAAAGCCAAGTTGGGTAAGATAGCTTCTAAACCGCTAAAACCAAGCTTGAGGAGCTTGCTTAAGACCATAAATGGCCTTCTGCGGACAAAAAACATAGTCCGGATGAGAAGAATCCTGATAACCAACTGGCTACTTCATGTAGACCGGAGCATCCAGAACACCATTAAGAAAGGCGTTCTTGACATCCAGCTGATGAAGTGGCCAAGAACGCATGGTGGCAATAGCAAGAACCGTCCGAACAGTGGAGGCTTTAACCACATGACTGAAAGTATGGTCAAAGTCAAAACCCAGAATCTGCGAAAAACCTTGCGCCACAAGTCTGGCTTTGGGACGATCAATCGTACCATCCGGACGATACTTGAGCCGATAGACCCATTTAGAGCCAACAATGTTGACATCCGAATGGCGAGGCACCAAGTCCCAAGTGTGCTGGCTATGAAGAGCAGTCATCTCATCGTCCATAGCTGAAACCCAGGCTGGATCCCAAAGAGCCGAGCAGTAATCTGTGGGTTATGTCTGAGATAGCAGTGCAGTAGTAAGACCATGTGCAACAATGTCCGAATAATCCCTTCACTGAATGGCACCAGTGGCTGACCGAGTGGCCATCCGATGAGGAAGAGGCAGAGGCGGCGAGGCCTAAGGAGGAGAACTAGCGGTCGACGCCGGAGAAGTCTCGGAAGAGCTATCTGAGCGGTGAGCTATGGACAAGGTCGGCAAAGACGCGACCGAGGCTGGCTGCGAAACCATGACCGGTGGCGGAAAAGGTGGAACCGGTGGCGGAGAAGCTAGTTCTAGATCCGGCGAGCACATGGTGCATGGTGGCGAGTGAGACGAAGCCGAAACTGGCACAGAGATCACAGGGTCGCCATCAGGATCAAGAAAAGCAGAGACATCAAGGCTGGATGTGGAAGATCCCGAAGATGGAGAAGGAGCAAATGGGAAGTATGTCTCATCAAAACGAGCATGACGAGTGATGTAGACTCTGCCTGTAGAAGCATCAAGACACCAGAAACCTTTGTACTGGGAACTGTAGCCAAGAAAAACACATGGAATGCTGCGGGGAAATAACTTATGATCAGCATACAGTCGAACAAATGGAAAAAACCCGGCACCCAAAGGGATGAAAATTTGAGTAGCAAGGAGCACGACCATAAAGAAGATCATAAGGCGAAGAACCATGCAAAACCGGAGTAGGCAGTCGATTGATCGTATATGCAGCTGCAGCAAATGCATCATCCCAATAAGAAATAGGCATATGCGAATGAAAAAGCATAGTAAGATCCATCTCAGCAATATGCCGGTGTTTGCGCTCCGCGCAACCATTATGTTCCGGAGTGTAAGGACACGAGATCTGATAATGAATGCCCTTAGAGGCAAAATGACCACGTAAGCGAGTGTTTAGGAATTCAGTACCACCATCACTCTGAAATACCTTAATTTTGGATGAAAATTGATTCCCCACAAAAGCCTCAAACTGTAAGTAAGCATCAAAGAAACTGATTTGCGACGAAGTGGATAAAGCCAGGTGAAACGAGAATAGTCATCCAAAAATAAAGCATAGTATGAAAAACCATATATCGATAAAACAGGCCATAAGTCACAATGAATCAAATCCAGTACATGTGTAGCACGCTTGTGGTTCTCAACAAAAGCCAACCATTGACCTTTCGCCATAACACAGGGGGCGCAGGCAATAGGTTTAAGCAACAAAGAAGACAAAGAAACTAAACCAGACTTCTGCAAACTGGAAATTACTGATGCTGAAGCATGACCCAAGCGAGCATGCCACAACTCATAAGATGCCCGTCCTTTATTCTACTGTAAATGCGAGAAAAATGCTGAATCGCCTTTACCCAAAACATAGAGACCACCATCACTGTGGCCCCTGCCCATGACCACCTTGGAAACTTTGTTCTAAATGACAAAGTTCCGATCATCAAAAGTGACAAAAGCATTTAAATCTCTAGTCAGTTTACTAATAGACAGCGGATTCTTAATAATATTGGGAACAACCAGAACATCATACAGGCATAAATCATCAGAAATTTTAGCATCACCAACATGAGAGATTTGAATAGAAGCTCCATTACGAGCAGAAACATGAGAATTACCAGAATATGGGGAGACAGACTCCAAGCTCGAGGCGGAGGATGCTATATGGCTGGTGGCACCGGAGTCAACATACCAATCATAGGATCATGCAGTAGGCTCTAACTGCAGTGATGACTGAAAATGCTCAGCCAGATGAGTAGAGTCTGTACGATTAGCTGGACCCTGAGAACCAGTCTGAGCAAGCATCTTGTAACAAGTCGCAGCATAGTGACCGGGACGACCACACCAAGTACACTGCGACCGATCACAACCAGCCCCTGCCATGAATTGACCGCTAGACCTACCACCTCGCCATCCGCCAAAACGGCCTCCCCTGGCGGCCTGTGAACCAGGCGCGCCGCCACCTCTCACCGGCGTGTGATCCCACGCGCGGTCGGCCGAGGGAAAAATGCTTGTTGTGAAGGCGGCAGGCCCAGTGGCTGGGGCTGAATGGTCCTGTAAATTTTTCAGAAAATCCTTGTGGTTTTTGGTACGAGATAAAACATAGGCTTACAACGGAGTAGGTGAGGAATTAATTAAAGGTGCAGAAAAATCCTTAAACTCAGTTCCAAGAGTAGTAAAAAACCAAATAAGTTGATCATCATTTGATACAGGAGAACCCATCATAGACAACTGCTCAAAAATACCTTTAAATTGGAGATGGAGTTCATGAAATGTACCAGTCTTACGTATATCATGGGCAGTAGCACGAAGACGAAGGATGGATGAACCCCTGTTGTCGTGATAAATCGACTGAAGATTGTTCCAAATTTCCTTTGAAGTGGCATAGTCAGGCAAAACCGCCAAGGCCTCTGGGGTGAAAGAAGAAAAAAGAAGATTGCACACACGTTGATCTTCATCAACCCAAATCTCATAATCAGACTGGGCCTTCAAGTAAGCCTCCATGAGATCAGTCTTGGTGGAGGAGCCACAAACTGGAGTGGAACTAATGGCCCCAGCGTAGGAGATGGAAGATGCGGCGGCCGAGAGGCGAGGAGGAACAGTCGGACAGGGCCTGGAACCATTAAGAAAACCATACATCTTCTGAGGTCGGAGAACATTACCAGCTTGACGCTTCCACAATAAATAATTGGATGATGACAATTTGATAGTCATTATGTGGAGCAAGGTATTATAAGATAATTTCTCGTCAGACATGATGAGAGGAGAAAATAAAAATTTTGGCAAGGGGGAAGGGGAGAATTTTTTCAGCGGCGGAAGCAAGGAGGAGGGAGAGGCTGCGGCCGAAAAAAGAAAGAAAGAAAGGAGGGTTTTAGAACCAGGTTTGCTCTGATACCATGATAAAGTAATTTCCCATAATGATTCTGATTAATGATCAGGAATATATAAAGAGTACAAAGAAGACTAGTCTAAATATAACTCTAGTACTAGTCATCAACATGGAATAAAATATTATCTAATCATCTACTTGCTTTATTCTAACAACTATCATGTAGAAACTGAAAGTTCAAACTAAATCATTAAAATGATTAGCAAACATTCTAAATGTATGAACTAATTTATACACTTTTTAGTTGTAAGTTCTATCATTATGGTTTTAAAAAAATGAAAGTCTAAACTGAATCCTTAAAACGATTAATAATCATTCTAAATGTATGAACTAATGTATACATTCTTTAATTGTATGTTCTATCATTATGTTTTAGAAAAAGATAAAAGTCTAAACTAAATCATTAAATGATTAACAAACATTCTAATTATATGAAGTAATTTATACATTCTTTAGTTGTAAGTTCTATCATTTTGTTTTTAGAAAAGATGGAAGTCTAAACTAAATCCTTAAAATGATTGACAAATATTCTAAATGTATGAACTAATTTATACATTCTTTAGTTTTATTTTATATCATTATGTTTTAGAAAAATATGACAGTCTAAACTAAATCATTAAAACGATCAACAAACATTCTCAATATATGAACTAATTTATAAATTCCTAACTCTAAGTCCTATCATCGTCATGTAAATGAAATAAAAGTTTGAACTAAGTTATTAAAATGACTCACAAACATTTTACACATAAGAACTAATTTATACATGTCTTAATTGTAAGTTCTATCATTATTTTGAAAAATTAAAAAAATGTAAACTAAATCATTAAAACGATTAACAAACATTTCAAACGTACAACCTAATTTATATTTCTAGCTGCAAGTTTTGTAATTATCCTAGAAATAAAAAAATGAAAGTTCAAATTAAATCTTTAAAAAGATTAACAAACATTAAAAACATATACAAACTAATTTATACATTTTCTAGTTGTAAGCAATATAATTATGATTCAAAGTATGGAAGTGTAAATTAAAATTTTAAATTGATTAACAAACATTTTAAACATATGAACCAATTTCTACATGTACTAATTGTTAGTTCTATCATTATCTTTAAGAAGTCTAAACTAAATAATTAACATACATTCTAATTCTAAGCATATGAACTAATTTACACAGTTGCATATTGTAATTCTAAAATGATCTTGTAAGGAAAAAAAATAAAAGTTTAAACTAAACGCTTAAAACGATTAAATTAAACACATGAACTAATTTATATATTTGCTAGATGTTACTATAATCATTTTATAAAAAATAAAAGTTTAAATTAATATTTTTAAAATAAATAACAAACATTATAAATATATAAACTAGCTTATCTGGCATATGAACTAATTTACACATTTTCTAGCTGAAATTCTAATCTTATTCTATAAGAAAAAAATAAAAGTCTAAATTAAAATTTTTAAACGATAAACAAAATTTTAAAATATATAAACTAATAAATTCAAATTTTGTTTAAAATGTGATATGTACTAGTATATTGATGTTTTAATTGTCAACGTTCATTTTTAAAGAATATTATAAAGTATAAATTAAAAAATGAAAGAGATAAAGAAAATTCGGTGGGACTCTTGGCTTAACGCAAGGTAACACGGCTATTAGGTCTCGAGTTCAAACCTTGTCTAAGCGCCTAATTGTTGCGCGAGCAACAAGTCAGATCCGAATGTAGCTCTACTAATAACCTGGGTTCCAACTCGCGAAAGTTCCTGCAAGTTTTTATTAATGTTTTAAAAATTACACATAAAACCATGGTCTCACCATAGTGTATGGTGAGCGATCTCACCCAACTCTTTGTATTTATCTTATAAAGTGTGTGATAATTGATTCCGACATTCACAGAGGGAATGCACTTTAAGAAACCTTTAGGAATTTTTATACTTATAACCCTAATTTTATGGTAAAAGTTTCAGTATAACTCTGTAAAATAAGAAAGTGTCAAAATAACTCTAACTTTATGACTAAATGTTCAGTTATAATCTTTTGTCACTATTTTGGCCTTGCCTCATCAGTTTGGGTGTGGAGTGGACGTGAAAAGACAAAAATACCTTTCTCCCCATAAGCCAAAATAAAATGAGAATTTAGCTTATGGGGGCAAGGTTATTTTTGTCATTTGAGGTCCGATCAACACCCAAATTGGTGAGCCAATACTGGAATAGTGATAAAAAGTTATAACTGCACATTTTATTATAAAGTAAGTGAATTATTTTAATATTTTTTTTATTTTAAAGAATTATATTAGCACTTTCATTCTAAATTTATTGTCATTTTACCGCTTGACTCAAACCTTTATATAAAACCTTTATATAGAGCCAGAGTATTTCCTGACTAAACATCTCACAATGTTCGTCCGAGCATATTCAAATTTGGTCGTATATTTTATACTTTATAATTTCTTTAATCTATTATAATAATTTGTACCCAACAAACTTTTCGATTCTCCCTACCAATTATAAGAAAAAGGGGACGAAAATGTTGACTGGTACCACTATAATGATCATTGAATCTCAGGCAAATTTGATGGAACAAACCAACCCTTGAATTGGGTGCATGTCCTGCCAATGGAAGCATCTTAATATGTCACTAAATACTGAGAGGAAAATGCATTCCTTCGGATATCAACGTCACGTTTGAACAGATAATTTTACCGTATCTGAGCCCAGCATATAGATACTTAGTCCGACCTGGGTCTCTCAAATCGTTTTTTTATTTGCCTTTTGTTTCAATTTCTTTCATATTTCTTTGAAGATTAGCGGGAAAGAAATATATTTTTATCTACATATACTCTACTTTCTTTTGTTTTGTTTGAAAATAACATTCCGCTTAGTTGAAAATTCGAGAGACCAGTTTAGGAAACATTAGGGGCCCGGATAGGTTGAAAACGTGAGATGACGACCTCTGCGAAAATGAGAGACTAAATTTGAGGTTAAAGAAAAATGATGGATGGTCAGGAGGGATACCCGAAAAGGGCTCCTAAGCAAATCATAAAAATGAGATAAAAGAAAAATGTTATGATCATATGCCAGACATTGAGTAATAAGATTGAAAATAATAGAGTAAAGTGCATCATGCCCCCAGTTTCTTGTTTAGTGAACATATACCCCATAGTTTTTCAAAAGTGCACTTGTACCCCTAGGTTATATGTGACTTAAAAACTCATACCTCTATAGCACGAGCCGGTGTTGACTATAACTTTTTCGGCAATGACCAAATTTGAAATTACCGATTTAACCTTAACTGCTTGGTCAAAATTTTGATGCTGGTAATTAAAGCGCTTCATCAATGGCGACTTGGCCTGCCGAGTTAAAGCTCACCGGAAAATCGCAATCCAAAACAAACAAACACACAACATTCCAAAGATTCAAGAACCCATCCTCACCTTCATCTTCATTTGGAGCTGATGTCGTATGTGCAGAGCTGGTAGCACGTGAAGCGGGGTGTGCAATTGCTACTGCTTGTGAACTGGACTTCACCGTCAATCTTCCGCGACGGTAATGGTGCTGGTATGGCCATAGACTCGCTTCGCTAGTGACTAACGTGTGCTGGTGCTTGATTTTTCTGCGGCGGTGATCAGGGGCAGAATCGGGAATTTTGTATTGGAGGGACCAAAACCATATTGGAAAATTTTTTACTCCGCCATTAAAATAATGAATCATAGTAGACTATTTCATTTAAAGGGAAAAAATCAAATATTAAAGAGAAACTAGTGCTAAAGAAAATACAAAATTGATACTTTGGAAATGGACGGCCTTCTTATTATTATTTTAAGTTGTGCTCTCTTTGATCATATAAAAAGTATGGATGGTCTAATCAATGTTAAATGTCTCTCCAATATCCTTTTCAGCATAGACTAACAAATAATCTTGCAGAAAATCGTCTTTCATTCGATTGCGGAGACACGGTTTTCACAATCTTCAAAAGAAAGAAGTGATTTATTTTCTCTTTGACATATTTTGATAATAGACCTAAACAAAGAACAATTATTAAGTGAAATTTAAAATTAGAGAATTTAATCACTTTAAATTAAAACTTGTGTAGTATGAAGGATTAATATTCTTGTTATTTTGTTAAAACCTATGTCAGATAAATACTAACAGCTTGCGTACAGAGATAAATATTTAAAGATACTCTAGAAATTATTTTGTTAAAATCTTATCCAAATATAACTCGGACATATATTAACGGTAAAATTTGATAAAAAATAATTATATTTCTTGTTGGACTCTACAATTAAAAATAAATATTCCTAACATTTTAAACTACTTTCATCAATACTCTACGTATATTTACAATTTCGGGGGGGGGGGGACCACAACCTTATTTTTACCATATAAAAACAGATAAAACACAAGAAAAATACAGAATATCAATGGTAAAAAAAAGTTGGTGGGGACCAGGGGGTGGTCCCCCCAATGTTCTGCCCTTGGCGGTGATGGTGTTGGTCTGGCCAAAGACTTGTTTCACTGGGGATTGACGCAGGTTGAGCTCTGGGCTGATGTTGATTTGCTATCGCCAGTGACTTTATTGGCTCAACAGTGGTACTGTTGTGCCCTCAACTGTAGTGACGTCAATTGAATCCGGCTCAGCACTGGTGCTGCGAGATGGTGTTAAGGCACTGTGATGGAAGAAAGGTTTTTCCTTTTCCTGGAAGTAGGGTTTTTCCTTTTCCCGCTAAGATGTTCATCCAAAAGGGTTTTTACAAAATAATTATTAATTTTCCTTTCAAAAAATAGGGATAAGACAGTCATTTCAATGAAATCCGACAATGACCAATGTTGACCAGATTTTTAGGTAACATCAGAGATACATGTGCACTTCAGAAAATGGGAGGAATATGCGCACTAAACAAGGAACTATGGAGCTTGAATGCATTTTACATTGATAGCCTTTAAAGGGTTGAAACTTAGCTTGGGAACGAAATAGTAAGATTAAATGTATTATGCGATATTCTACTTTGTTGATGTTTTGGTATTTTTAGATTTTGCGATATTTTTGTTTTTTTAGCTCTGGGAGCTCTTAATTAGAGAATTCAAATGTGTTTTAGGGGTAAAGGATTAAAAACCACCTTATATCTTGATCGTTTACTCAAGGACAAGTAAAGATTTATGTGTGGGGGATTCGATGAGCCATATTTTAACCTTATTTTTAGCACATTTGGAATTCATATTCTAATATATGTTAGGTTAAGTGTAGATGAATTGGATAATTTACCAATTAAAGGATTACTATCACATTACATGATTTTATTGTCTAACTCCTTGAATTGTGAAGTGTTTAATCATTAGATGAATTTCTTCCATGGTCGGGTCGAGGATTCGAGCTTGGATTCAAAGACAAAACCACATCATCAAAAGAAGGCCACTCGAAAGATTGGTAGAAGAAAGAATAGGGTTTGTAGAAGAGAGAAGACAGGGTGACAAATAAGCTAGGAGTTGAGCAGCACAAGCTCACACACCGTGAAATTATGCACAATCCACAAAATTCATTTTGGATCGTGAGCAAGAAAGGCATGTCTAGCTTCCGGATAGTGCTGACGTGCATGATCCACAATTCTTATTCATTGCGGAGAAGTTGAAATGTCTTCCAGCTTGCGGACCGTGCAGATGTGCACGGTCAACGACACATAGTTAAGCCATGAGATGAAGCTGAGTTTTGAAATAAAGTTTGGCGAGTGATCCCGATCTAAATTAGTGTTCATGAAAATTATATTTAGATTGATCATATCCGCAAGTACTATAAAAACGACTACGAGAACTCCCAAAATGGATCAATGGTAGATTTGTAGCGATGGAAATAAATTTGTTCCTAGAGTCCATCTAAGCCTTGCGGACCACAAGATTTTGTACGGTTCGTGACCCGGGCTCCGAAATTGGGTTTTTGACTTTTTCCTCTTTCTTTCTCTCTCTTATAAATACCCCCCTTTCTTCCCCCCAACATACTTGAGCCCGAATTAGCCTTAAAAATTCTAATTTTCTCCACTTGCTTTCAAAAAATTTTATGTTTATTTGTAGATTTGTGTTCTATGCTACGAGTTTTGCACTAGTAGGTTGGATTAGTACTTGGGAGCATATGGTAATCCTGTTTAGCTAAGATTGTGAGTTTTTGGCTTCCTTCTATCCCTTTTCTTTAATTATTTAGAATGTTTGTGTTCAATGTTTATGATTGTTGCTTGATTAAGATTAGGATGACAACTAATCATAAACATTAACTAGCTATACTCGGGAATGAACCTGGTAGATTTCATAAATTTTTTGGTTTGATAATTAATTGATGTGAAGATTGTGATTAGGAGTGAAAAATATTCACGGGTTGTTGATTAATTGATTAGATTAAGCTTGGGGATATGATTGAGTTATTATTAATTGTCGGTGTGAGGTTGCGGCTAGGAGTGACAACTATGCCATGATTATCTTTATGACTAATTACATCGATGTTAAATAGTAATTTCGAAGGTTCTTTCTTCATGATGTGTAGATTCTAAGACATCCGGGTTGAACGTGGGGTTTAGAGGACATAATTGAGACATTGATGTTCTAGAAGGTATAAGTTTAGTATACAATGGATGTTCATGGTCGGTACTGGTGTGTAATGCTATTTTTGAGGTTAGTCTTTTGACGGAGTCCTCTTTAACTAATCTTGGGGGTAAGGGTTAGAGGGTAGTAGCCATATTCCGGCACACTCTAGCTATACTGGAGATAGTTGAGAGATAATGAGGGGAGATGCCCCCGGGGATTCAAACTCCTTACAATGTGTGATCAAAGAAATAGGTTAGGTGTGATCAATGAAATAGGGTAGAACATACTCCAGGTTTTGAACATAAAATCGAGAATAAATGAATTTTTTGAACATGTGAACCAAATGCCACCGATGTCTTGTTATAATCATCTTTAATATCTTTTGTAATATTTGTATTCTAGTTTAGTTTTAGTTTCTTAATTTGATAGTTGAGTAGTTTAATGTTCCCAAACAAAAATCCCCTTTGTTCACACTACATACTTAGTGACGTTCATGTATGTTCTTTATACTACGTAAGCTTTTAACTAAAACTATTTTCTCTATGGACGATCCCGACTTACCACTAGATGCTTTTTAGGGGTTAACAACATTAGGGCATAAAAAATATCCTTAGATGGCATGATAGTTGGTGACGGCTTTCGTGCACGTCAATGCTTTATGCTATAAATAAGGTGTATGTAAAACTGGAAAACACCCTCAAAGGCAGTGGTATGTGGAAGCACTTTTAAAAAACCACTGCTATGAATTGAAATAGCAACTATTATTTTTCTTTGCAACTGTTAATTTAAAAACCACTCTAACTGTAATTATTGTAGCAACTACTAATATAATAACCACTTCTAGAGTGAAAATTTATTTGTTGGCAGGAAATTATTGTACCACTTATACATAAATCGCTTCCCTATGTATGTGCACTTTTGTATTAAATTTTTTGGTAGTAATATGTTGTAACTTTACGACCAGTTTAACAACTCTTTTTTCAAACAAAAACTGTTGATATGGTGTTAAAAATTTTCAAAGTTTTTCTAAAAAGAGCACTCTAAATGTTTAGAATTTATTTCGTGGAATTTCCATTTAAGAAAAAACAATATCGAGCTGTGTTTTTAAAATAGGTCGAAAACTCCTCTGCTCTTAGTTTTACCATTATCATGTGTACCCTCTTGATTTTCTTATGTTTTTGCTCACTTTATTGAGGCTCTAATCTTATTTCTCTGTAGTGTAAACCCTCTTGATTTCTATTATGTTTGTATACTTTTTTTTAGCCTTTAATGCTATTATTCTCCAGACTTTTTGCATGGAAACAACATTTAGGCAAAACCATGATGTAGCTTTCTTATGAAAACATGTAAAAATCCGTTGTTCGCTTAATTCTTGACTTGTATTTTATACTTGTCACATAGTGGATAATTTATGATTATATGATTGCATGTCTTGATCCAAGTAAACTTACTGTTTTAGCTTCTATTGTTGTGTTTTATTTTGAGATAGATTGGAGGGAAATAGATGATGATGTTAGTTTCTCGATGTTCTAGGAAATGTAATGTTAAGGATATATTTTGTGATAGTCAATGAATATATCTTTCTAGTATAGATAGACTTCTATTCCATTTGTACTTGTTCTATATGCCTATTTATTGTATCTTGTTATCATCAAGGAAATCAATCATCTATATTTTACATGGTATTAGAGTTAAAAAATTTAAAACCTTAAAATTTTCATCATCTTCCCAAAAAATAGCCGTTGCCGCTTTCCCTTTCTTCTCGCGTCGTTGCCGTCGTGGTCACAGCGCCGTCGTCGCTGAAGAATTCATGCGTTGTTGCTATCTTTTCGTGACTCATGTGACACCATGGATCTCTACAACCAATTCAACGTCAAGAATCTCGACACCAATAAACTTGTCAATGTCGTTGTCTATGTCGGAGCTACGACCTCGTTCCCAACGCCCGAGTTGTCATCTCGATCCTCGATGCCTCTGTGACCGTCCCGAGGTTTTAGCACAAGTACTTGTAGAGATCATAATCATTCCCCCTCATGTATTCCAAGATGACACTATGTTCTGAACAATCGATGATGTTGAATCTCTCATCAACATATCGATGGTAGGATGCTTCCATGGTTTTCACCAGGATTTTTCCGACTAGTTTAGCAAAGCCTTGTTGAAATCTCTGTAACAGTGCAATATTCCAGGGCTCAGCTTATTGAACCACTCCTAGGCTTTATCCCAAAGGTAGTTTCCCATAAGTTTAGTCACATTCTAACTGAAGTCTCAAGAGTTCATTGAGCCCACAAAGGTCTAGATAAATTCTCTAGAATTAGTATCACAATTGTATGTAGGGAGCCTTTCCAGTTTCATTTTGTCATTCGGACATCATGTAAGCATGATTTCCAAAATAAAGGGAGAGCTAACAGTTTGTCCCAATGGACATATCAAATGATGTAGTTCCCTATTTATGGCACCATTATTGTCATTGTTCGGAGGTAACATCATGGAAGGATTTGTATGCTGGATTAACGACTAAGTTAGATAGCCAGAGAGGGGTGGAAGTCCTTCCATCAAAAAGTGTAGGTGCGGAGGTTGCCCCACAGAACCATATTATTGATAATACCCATTGAAATGCATCATATGATGTGCTATCCCTTGACCAGACTAAGTTGTCATCGAGTATGCTATCTATTGACTGGATATAAAGAAAGAGGTGGTGGTCGATACATTGAGGAATAGTGAGGTTGCATTCTGATCCATGGATATCTTGTATGAGTCACCATCTAAGATGAGATGGCCTGGGATAGGGTTACCATCTGGACTGGAGAGAATGTGTGAGGTAGTGGAATTAGGGATCTTACAATCAATGGGTTCATCATTGAAGAAGGAGCCTCCATAATTTGTGAGACTCCAGTTTATGAATTAAGTGTTGGATCATCTAAGATATCAATCACAAGACCATATGCTAGAAGAATATTCAACGGAATCCTTCCATTGTACTCATCCATCTCTGAATCAGCCGAAGCTTCGGTCACGAGTCCATCGATACTGGTATGATGATTTAGTGGGGGTTCGATATGTTGATTCTTGTTTTCATAGGTCTTGATATTACTCCTTATTGGTGCAATGGCTCTGCACCCTTAGTATAATTACCCCTGGTTAGTTGAAGCACCAACCGCCATTGTGATCATTAGTTGAGATTTAAGATTAGTCATTATTTTGTTACTAGGATCAGATTGTTGTTGGTAAGTTTTTCCATATTTTGATTTCACTTCTTCACTGACGCTTGCGCTTTGTTTGCTCAATCATTTTCTTTTGCGCAACATGTTGTTGGTAGAATCAGACATAAGTCGAGGAATCAAATATATGACTTAATGGGTCCCACTGGCAAGCCAATTGAAGTGTCTCGAGACATCATCGATATGCACAGTCGATTCTTGATACTTAAGTTAGCAAGCGTGTATGAAGGTATGTAATCAATTGGGAATGAATAAGTTGGACATACCCGTGTATTCATAGAGGGGAGATCTTGTGAGATCTATGTGACTGTCTAGGGTTAGGATTCCCTTTTCTTATAGAACAAGAACTAGTGTCCGAGTATGAATAGAATGCTAATCATAATTTCTATGTTGGAGTGTATATAGAATATTTTTATCGTGTGGGCATCTTCGGTCTATTGACATAATGGTGATCAATGACCGACTAAGATTTGAGCCCAGATATCATCAATAATAGTGGTATACACCTCCCCGGACTAAGCGAAGCCCAAAAACAAAGCCAAGACATCGTACAAGTAAGCTAGACCTACGAACACAAGGAACAATTTGCTAGATAGAGGGCACCTCTCTCCGAGGATAAAAACAATCAACACCCACGAACATCCTGACGAGACCACAATTCAACAAGGAGGAACACACAACGTGGATCATGATCACAACATTTATCTATTATAAATGAAGACCAAGAATGAGGAAAGAAGTAATGACAAATTTGGCCAAAATACTGATATCATAATAGAAAAACTGACTAGGGCGTCGGAGCTTAGTCTCGAGAACTCCACAAGATCTTGTTTGCAGGTACCCAAGGCGATCGAACAAGGTGATCTGTGCCGATATTGGAGGTTATGTTGTCCCGGAAGGAGTTCCCTGAATCAGTGGCAGCGTATGTGGGGATATTTTTTCTTTCTAGGTCTTTATAATCCCTAGGAAAAGCCTAGAATTCAACCCAACCTAAAAGCACGTTGCAAGACTAGCCCATAAAAATGAGCTGGTACACAACGGAGAAATGCATACATCAAAGAAGAATGATAGCAACAGCCCACTAAAGATACTCATACATGAATAAACATTATCTCGACACACCCACGACAACAAGGTAGGCCATGACATATCAAACTATACACATGCATATGAACTGAAGTATCAATAAACAAACTATAACTTGTCTACCACTCCCCCCTAGCTTATATCTTGAGGATGTATCCACAAAACATAAGATAGTCGTGGAAATTAGGTATATAATAAACAGGCCACACCACCAACAATACAAAAAGTAGCAAATCGAGTACACCAATAAGAATTAAAACAAGGTCAAACATGATCATCTGGCTTGGAAGGCCAAAAAAGAAATAATTAGTCTTTGGCTTAGAGGGCATAAGGCATACATAAAAACCATGGGCTACAGTAATAAAACACTTGTCCTAATCTAATAAATTACATCAAGAGATATTACTTCATTCTAAATAACAGACCTACTACATAGATAAGGCAGTTAACTAAGATTTTTAGTGTAAGCTAGCTCACCTGTGATGGCGGTATAACAAGGCGGCGTTGCTAGAGCCTCAACGTCCAACTCTCACACAAGACACCACAACATCAGCCAAAGTGCCCCTTTATAAAAAAAGGCACCCAACATGAAAGTAGGCAAGTATGCCAGTTAAGCGGTCATAGCCCTCCTGCCATATTTTACCCGGTTCGTGCATAGTTGTACGAACTCTTGAAGCGAGTCCAGTCTGATAAGTTTGTCAACTATGTAGCCTATCGTTCCCCTAGAGCCAAGGTACCGTGAGTCTAGCCTTTTCCTCGTGCCGGTTTCCCTTAGCCTTTGCAAAAAAAGGTTGGGGGATGGAGGTTCACCCTACCCATGTGGCTAATTTATCCACTACAATAGCAGACAGCCAAGCCCAAGTCCATATAACCCATACAACACATGCCTACACAGCTACAAAGTTGAACTAACCAATTAGTGTCCCAAATGCCCTCCACTACGCAAAAAAAATGCAACCAAACCATTGCCTAGTTAGTTGTGACACAAGCAATAAAATCACCCATGGTTTCGCTCAAATCCACACTGATCTATGACAAGAGCGGTGCGGGTACCCATGGCTTTGCATATGCCTAGTACACTACTAGCCCTGCAACATGGGTGGATGGCCACCATGTCTTCTCGTTAGGATACACAACCTATACTACAAACCCTAGACACCTTGCGAACAATGATCTGGGAGGATCCCCACAATAAATAAACACCACTCTCAACAAGAACACATCCCCCAAACCTAAAACATCAAATCACAAACAACCTCCTTGTTTTTTCTTGTTACAATACCCTGTAAATTAGTTCTCTCATAATTACCTCGATAGCCTACAATATATAGAAAATTTATTTTTTAGAGAAATAAAAACATAAAACGTAGCATCCGTAAACTCTCATGTTTGAGGTACCACACTAACAGCCTGTATCAAGGTTTAGTTACGACAACCCTAACTAAGTACAAGAAAATACCTTGTGGTACTTACAAAAACCTTATTAGATCAACAGACTAAAACCTCAATGTCGTGTGTCATTTTTCACCAAAAATAAGTCAAGCTCTAATATGAATTTTAAGTTCAAGATTCTGCATTCGGTATGGGCATACCGACCAGTATAGCTGCGAGCAGGTTCGTTTCCTAAGAGATTGGTGAGACTTTTTCCTTAATCTTTAATCTAAAAATTTGTAACTAAAACAACCAGACGAGGGTAGTGAATAAGAGAAATTAAAAATCGAGTAAAAACAAGAATGAGAAATTGTTACAGATTGAAAAACAATTCAACTATTATAGGAAGATCCCGGTTTCGATCAATTCCGTACTGACTTTCTATCTCGAACCTTGATGCAAAGATGACTTTAAATGCATGCACACAAATTGGTTATAGTTGCAAGCAACCAATCTTTCCGTACCTTGTCGATAATCAGGAGGATGCTTCACCAACTATTTCTCTAACTAACATATAACCTAAGAGACGATCTATAGATTTAATATGCTAGCAGCATTAAGAATGAGAAAGACCCAATTCATAACCAACAAACTCGGACGTCGGATTGTTAAATTAAGATTGTTATTCCCTACCACTGATTGAACTGAAATCACAATTACGGATGATTGGTTCAATTGACATTAAATTAACTAACATGCTATCAAATATTGGCCACTACTCAATAACATGAAACCAATTATAAACATTATAATCAGGAACAGCAGATGCAAGCATGCAATCAAAGTATTATAAAGCTAATTAGATCTCACGAGAATCGACGCCACTACTTTCTTGATCTTTACTGGAAAGGAAGAATTTAGCTAGAACCTATAATTAAATTAATAACCAAAAGCATAAAAATAAATGATGAAAATTGTCTGAATAAAATACTGGAAAACCTAAATTGCAAAATACTCTTCTGTGCAGATGGACTATGCATACATATTTCTGTGTCTGTCCTCTGCATACAGTCTATGTGCATGAAATAAAAAATAAATAGTCTCCAAAGATATTACTACAACCAAAAGATAGATAAGGAATAAAATATGTCTTTCCTTATCTAATTAGAACTTAAAGAGATAAACACAATATTCTCTCCTAACATTTAGGAGTCTTCAAATCAATCCTGATTCTTTTCCATCTACATTTGTAATTGCTATAATTCAGCACTAAATTTCTCCATAATTATTCCAGCATCTCCATATTTTTCTCCTTTTCCATCTTCAAGCACAAATGACCACAAACTGCAACAACTGGCCAATTCAACCTCTAAATCTTTAAACTATAAGAACATTACAAATAACACAAATATCCAAAGATTTAATCAACCATCAACTCAATAACAACCTAAAATATATGGTAAAATCAACCCCATCACAGTGCTTCTAGTTAGATCAAAGATGTGAGAGACAGCCTTAGGAACCAATAAGTAGCCCAGAAACTAAGACTTTCCCTGGAACACCTTCCCCCTCGAGTATTTATCGACCGCATATGCTTCACGTAATAAGGCTTGTGGTCGATAATAGGCCCACTATTTGAATGACATGGCTACATACTCATTATGCATACTGAATGTGTATAAATATCCCAGTCTTTCTTTCAATCCTCTACTTGTTGCTCCACGTAGCGAGCACGAGCCTTCCAACCCTACTCAGTAGCACTAGGTCTAGTATGTAGAGCCTTAGCAATTATTGCGTGAAGGTCACCATTTACATCATGTTGCTCCTTCATTAAAGCCTCGAGTTCTCGACACCTTTCATTTTCCCCGAAACTTCATAGTTCCTTATGTTCAACCATACCTTTTAGCCCCTTGTACTTTATTAGCACTTGAATTGAAAAATCATGTTTCTTGTCATATTGCCCCTTCCATTCCTGATTTCTAGTCATTAACCAAAAACATTCAACTTCCAATCTATCCCTCTCATCTAAAAGGTGACCCACCTGTCCAGCTTGTTTTGAAATTATATCCCCTTTGCATTCATCTTCTCAAGACTTTTCCCCTAAAAACTTCTTGCCCTCCCATTCTCAATGCATAACACCATCAATTTTGATTTTAGTTGTTGAATATGAAATTCTCGCTCGGACAAATGAGCATCATACTCATCCAACGATGCAAGATTTTGCCCCAGACGCGCCTTCCACCCCAGCTCATAGTTAGTAAACCATAGCAGTGCCCTAATACATCCCCTTAGCTCCATTAGCCATTATTTAGCCTTTGATAAAACCCGCGTACCATAAAGATATTCATTAACTTCATCCAAATCAAGTATATAAGCCTTCATATCCTTAGTTAGGTCACAACTTATAGTACCACTAGGATAGCCAACTTCATAGCTCAATCTACCACAATCATCCCCAACTCTAATCTTTCGAGAAAACCCAATAGCCAAAGCCATATCACCTACACCTGACACACCTCGAGGAAAAATACCAGGAAGAAGACCCCCTTTAGAAGCCTCCTATAGAACACACAAATACCCGTTAAAATGGGAGATAAAGCTCATATCATTACAATATCAGGCACATAATCAGAAGAAATAAGGAGCTTTCATTCCATAGAATAACATTTGCACAAATTGCTAGTACATCTACATAGTCATCTTATCTTCGCTGATAGGGCTACTAGGGACCACCCCTTCCTCACCCACAACCACAAAACTAGCACCATAGGCCATAGCCACAGTGCTAACCCATCACTCACCACTAACTCGGCCAGGCTCAATGATAGCCACACATTGGTCAACCTCACAGCTGTTTAACTTTCTCAAAGAAGGCAATGAAGCCATCCTAGCTAACTCCCAAACCAACCGAAAGACAGCACCCCATCTCTTCCTCATCTGTACCAGACCTTCACCCACCATGCACTTTACGCTTTCCAAATCCTCATGTAGGGCATAACCCCAACCTAATCTTGAAATATCCAGTTCAAGATTCTGCTTGTGAATGAGAACCATAGCCTCACACCTCTCAACCTTAGCCATCTTCACATACATATCCTTCAGCAATCCTAAAAAATCCTGCATCTCCGCAAGCTTATCCACCAACACACAGAGATAGCCCATATCAGAAGGATCATCTTCCTTCATAACTCTAAGCTCGTCACGCGGAGCGCAGTTGGAAGTACCCTTATCCTTAGAGGTCTCACAACCACACCAACTTTGTTTCCATCACATTCTTAATTGCCGCTCCCTTTTCCAGTGATAGTTCAAGCATCCCTAGTTTTTTCCTTAAACTCTTTAGCCTTGCCCGCATATTCAACAGCATATTGAGTTGCATCAGCCAAAGTATCCCCTACCTGCACATAAACATACCATTAAAATAATAAGGATCAAAAGTACATGACAACATTTGATAAAGCCAAATACCTCTTTAGCGGACCCAACTATGCCAACAAACTCATTAACATCAATGGCACGTTCCAGCGATAACCTTTCGGTGTTCAGAGCAGCAGCACAGCACTCGGACCTTATCACCTTCATAGGACTTTTACCGAGTCCTCGACTCTACTAGATTCCTGCTTAGTGGCATCAACACTGCCTTCGCAGACATCATCCAAACAATGATATATGCGAGAGGCAACAACTACCAGATCATTGTCTCCACGTCAACTTTCGAATGCACTCGCGTCCCGGTTAGAAGGTATTGACCCTGACAGGCTATAAAATCTCACCCCTTCAAAATTACATATGCACATTAGTAACCCATATATTAGTGGCTAGCTTATAAATATTTAAAGAAATTTAACTAACATACCTCACCTGCCTCTAAGCCTCCCTACCTCCATTGCATGATCAACCACTTCTCTCGTAGAACCTATGTCATTCTTCCACTTCATATCTCTACCCACAAACATATTTTCAGTCACCACCAGTATCGAATCACTAACAAAACATTTAACAAATATAAACTTATTTTCCAAACTTTCACAGTCATCGGGTAATCCTTGCACGAGATCAACCTTTTCAAATGTAGGATAAAAAGTCACCCAGGATCCAGCCATATCCACCCAGCAAATATAATAAAACGTAGAAAATAAAAAACAATTCTTGGCTTTACGATAAAATTGTTTAAAACCAATCAGTATGCCCATACCTCGAGAATGCAACCACGCAAGAGAAATACCATAAGCCTCCAACACGCTCATGAATTAATCCAGGATAGGTAGAGTTAGGCTATACTGCTTTCGTGCTGATACACACTAAAAAAAGCCTAAAGGCGAACTCAACTCAACGTCACTAGTACAGGGAACCCTGATCTCACAAACTGAAATACGGGGATAACCCTCCCTCAAAGCAACAACATCAATTAATGTAAGTACGCTACTACAACCCATTCTCACCATACTTGAAAACTATAAATTATGCAAACATATAAACGACTTGTACTTATATTCCCTCATGGTGATTTATAAATTCATATGTTACTCCGAGTAATTTTATGAAATATTCGTTAAACACACTCCCAGTTAATAGTGACATTATCCCTCTTCTTATATTTCAAAATTTCTCCTTTTTCTCGAGTCATTAACAACTACACCCCAAAAAAAAAGATATAGTAATAGCTCGGTCGCACTTCCCCACATATCTTTACCTAAGAAGTCAATGATCATTTGACCACCGACTTTCTATCACAATTATTAAAAGCCATTAAATTCCCTTTCTTAATCAAACTCACCATTGTCCTTTTCTAATTCTGATAAAAAGTACGCCAACATGGCTCGCCACGACTCTCTAGCTAGGGGGGCTTATGGAGTACACCTCTTCAAACCAAGCAAAACCAATAGTGAAGCCAAAAATATTGCACAAGCGGATTGGACCTACAAACACAAGGAACCATCCGTTAGATATAGGGCGCACCTCGCTCCAAGGAGAAAGACAACCAACAACCGCAAACATCCTGACCGAACCCCGATTCAGCAAGGAGGAACACACAATGTTTGCTACGATCACACGGTTTATATCTTGTAAATAAAGACCAAGCATGAGGAAAGAGGTAATGAAAAATATGCCCAAAATACTCACACAATAGAAAAATGAACTTGGGCGTTGGAGCTTAATCCACAAGATCTTGTTTGCAAGTACCCAAGGCAATCAAGGTTTTCCATGCCGATCTTGAAGGTTATGCTTACCCGGAATCAAATAGTATCTCTCATAAAATTTATTTTACTACCTACCTTAAAGTTAATATAGTTACAGATCCAATTGAATATTAAATATTTAAAAATGAAAAGTGAAGTTGGAATTTCATTTTTTTAAAAGCATTATTAGATTTTTTTTTAAAAAAAAAGGATATTGAAGCCCATATTTAATTTTAAAAGGAATGGCAAAAAAGTTAAAATGATGCACTAATAAATAATAATAAATGAAGCATAAAGAAAAATTTTAGGCAAGGCTGCTAGAAGTGTAGTAGGACCGGAATAGTAAAAGAAGGTGAATTAGGCATTAGTTTTGGGGTTAATCTACCATCTCTACAACCGTCTGGTTTAGAGTTCAAATCATACCCCTTATTAAGAATTATGAATTTTAAAGTAATTTTTCAAAATGTATTATCCGGTGTTGTTGGACCGTATCGATAATTTTTGCTGTGGTTTTCAACCTGCGTGTGGTTAATGAAGGTGCGATCATGGTGATTCTTACTTCGGCGGTGCAGCTTGGTGTTGCTAGTTTGTTGGTGGTTCAGTAGTTCAGTGTTCAAAGGAGGACGTCCCTACTTATCCTTTGAGTTGGTTGTGCAACGGTTGAGTATTCTCAAGAGAGCATCCATACATATTCAAAGGATGGAGTATTAGGTTTTATTGAATATTAATAGATTTAAATAATGTTGTCTCCTAATTTAATTTATAGCAGGGCATTCGTATGTAAAATGATTTTATATATATATATATATATATATATATATATATATATATATATATATATATAATCTTACTTTTTCTTATTAAAAAAAGTAGTAGTGAAAGAAGAGTTAAGGGTGTTTACATCGATCGGAAGTGTGCTGAAAATATTAACGATTTCGATCATCAAGAGCATTTATTTTTATTTTAAAAAGTACATTTATTTTTAATAAAAAAGGCTCTTTGTTAAATAATAATTACATTGTTGACTGATAATAATCTTTAGGTGCATATTCTTTCTACGTAGCTTAGCCTACGAAAAAGCTCATATGACACAATCTCAATGTACCTTATGCTGAGACAATGAAAAAAAAGTAAAATTATAAAAAGTATCCCATATTATCTTTCGTCTTTAAATAATTTTACACGCTCTTGTCCCATCAAAATTTTAATTATTATGTGATTGTCACTTCCGATGAATTGTTTCATTTGATATACATCCCAATTGAAATGTCCTAAAAATCCTCGTATAAATTTGTTTATGGTTAAGAACTGGTTCTTAAATGACGAGGTTAGTTAAAATTGATGATGTATTATTTAAAGAACATCAACGTGAATGACTTCATAGTGAAACATCAAAGTGAATTATGTAATATTAGAAAAATGACTAATATATTCATTGTTAGTTATACTTTTAAGAAAGACAATTAGTGATTTTATTTTTTCATTAAATCCACATCATTCACCTTAATGTTTCACTATAATTTTTCATTGAAAGTATCAATAATCTTATTTAAAAGTGCTTCTTAAATATATTTTGTTGTAGATGTCCTAAAGTAATATTTTTAAGTGCCGCATATCATTAAAAAAAAATTTATATAAAAACAAACTCTCGATTATAAACAATTTTTTTTATTAAATCAAACCCACATTCAATTATGTGGCTATCATACTAAACAATCATGTGTAGTACGTAAATAAGAATTAAATTCACTTAGTATCAAATAATGAGATGCTTTTACTAAGAAATGATTAGTAATCATCTTTGTCCGTCCCAATTTTTTTGCACCACGGTCATTATCATAATATTCAAAAAATATGTTTGATCGATAATATATTTATCTATGTATAATAAAAGTGAACAAAAAAGTAATATTCAAAAACTAATTATTACAATGAATTGAACAATATCATATTTTTATTTAAATATATGATTAAACTTTAATAACGAAAAATGTCAAAAAAAAATAAAAATGCAAATAGAGTTGGGCCGGAGAAAGGAAACCTTTTTAATATAAAGTGCTACTCACTTAAAAAAAACACTTTGAGTATTATTTTGGATGCTTTATGATTGTGTTTGGCGGAGCTTATAAATGTTTGTTTATAAACTAAGTACATGTTTAGTGTTTGATAAACTGCTTAAAGGTTGACATGCCTCTACTTTTAAATGAGTGATGATAGGGAAATTGAAAATTCATAGTGAAACTCACGGTGAATTATGTGGATACTAATGAAAGACTAAACCACTAATCATTTTCCTTAAATTGTGCAATTAATTAGAAATTCATTTATTTTTTCATTATTGCTACATCAATCATGGTATAATTTTAATATAAATTTTAACTCTTTTTATCGTTACTCATTTAAAATAAGATAAAATAAATCAATTTTAGTTACAAACACAAATCTACCGAACACACCCTCAAAATCTTCAAGATCTTCAAAATCTTTGGTACCACGAGCAAAGCTGTCGGTTGGAGTTACTTCCCACGCTAGTCGGTTTTTTAAGAGTCAACTGTGAGGTGTGGGGTGGGTCAGGGCGACAACCAGGGAAGACGATCACGACATCGGTCAACTTTGGGCGTCTACTGTGACGGCCCGTTGCGCCTCGTTTCTGTACCTATCAAACCTACATCTCTGGGCTCCACAGTATCAAATTAAACTCCAATTTGCAACTTGCGAGTCTTGTAATTTGACTTCCGAGCTCATTTCGGTCTTTCGTTCATTTCCTAAAGTACTCGTATCAAATTCAATCGTTTGACTATCTGCGGGACTAATTGAGATTTAAGGCCCATTGATTTCTTTAGAGGATTTGACAGTACTGTTTGATTTCTTTATCCTAATGACTCATGACTTACATCAGATCTAGATGGATGTCTAGGTGTTTGAAATTTTGTTCATCTCACCAACACTTGGGAAGTGGTGTCAATTCGGGTTATCGTATCACATTCGTATTGTCTTAGAAATGTGTCGTGTTGAAATATGTCGGGTTGAATAATGTTGATTCCATTTATCGTGTCGGGTCGGGTTGGATTGGGTACTTATCGTGTCGGGTTGAAAACGTGTCAATTTTTTTCTCGGATTGGGTCGTGTCAGGTTGAGTTAATATCGGGTCGGGTTACTGTCGTGTAATTTTTATACTCGGATTAGATTGGGTCGGGTCAGAATATTGTTGGGTTGGATTGGATTGGGTTATTGTCGTGTCATTTTTTGTACTGAAGTTTTATTCGGGTCTGATTATGTCAATTATTTTTTATAATGTTTCACATTGAATTCAGATATATTTTGGGTTGGTTCATTTTAGATCGGGTTATTATGTCACCCAATTAAATTTGGGTTAATTTAGGTTATATTTCAATAATACTATTGCTACAACTGCACTATTATCAGGTATTGTTTCGTTGTAACTTGCAAAATGTAAAAACTTGACTCGTAACTCCAAATTAAAATCCGCTCGAAAGTGATGCTATCCTATACACCCCATTGTATTTTTCAAGTACGTAACAAAATATTTATCAACAATCGAGAATAAAAATATATCCGTAGTCATTTTCAATTTGTCTTTCTTACTTCTAAGTAATCAACTTTAATTTACACTAGAACACGTATTAGCGCTTTCCAATAATTCACCAAAAAATTTATTTATTTAATATTTCTATATTTAAGCAAGAATAACAAAAAAAAATAATGTATTTTGGAGCAACGAATTATAGGGTAACATAATTTTGGGCCACAGTGTAATTTTTCAAGACTGTGTAGAAGTATTCAATGTTGACTTTCAAGGCCCTTATGTTCACCCATACATGCCCAAATCGCAAATTCGCAATATTACATTATTGAATTGCTTTTTAGTGTCGCCAATTTCGCGATTCGACAATTCCAACTTTCTTGGAGGGACCTAAGTGCAAAAAGTAAAAAATTTACTCGTAACTCCAAATTGAAATACGCTCGAATGTGATGATACCCTATACACCCCATTGTATTTTTCAAGTTCGTAACTGAATATTTATCTACAATTGGGCACAAGAACATATCCGTAATCCTTTTCAATTTCTCTTTCTTACTTCTAGGTAATCAACTTTAAGTTACTCTAGAACATGTACTGGCGCTTTTCAACATTTCACCAAAAAAATAGATTTGTTTTCTATTTCTATATTTATGGAAGAATGACAAAAAAAATGTGTAATTTGGAGAGAAGGATAATGTCGTAACATTTTCTTGGGCCATAGAGTAACTTTTCATAAATATGTGAGAGATGCTTTTGTGCCTACTATCTTAGTTGAATAGCAGTGTTGAGTATTCTTTGAATTCAATTCACTTTTTAAAATACTTTAGTGCAATTTAGTGTTGTAATAAATATTCTTATTCTATTTTTTTAAAATAAAAAAACTAGTAAAGTCCCACCGCGAATTGCGCGGCATTATTAATTAAAAAAGTAGGATTACTTTTAAGTATTTTTGTGTCTTACATTTAAATTGAAAATAAAGAACTTTATTTACAATTATGAAGTTTAGTTATATAAGGAAAAATATATGAGTAATGAAGTGAAATAACTAGTTTAGTTAGAAATCGTTACATATTAAATACAATAAAAATGAATATATTTTTATATTTCATTCAAATTATTTTAAAAAACAATTATTTATATGCTGAGCTTTTTTTCAAGGTTATCATAATTATATATATCTCACTGAATAAAATTAAATATCAAATATTCTTATGAATCCGTCTCTTAAAAGACAGTTTTTCCATAATCCATGGAAAGACCAACGTTTAAAGGGCAAATTAGAAGAAATGAAGATAAAGTTTTCGGCTTGTATGAATTGAGTTATAAACTTTATAACTACTACATGTTGTACAATAAATTTTTAATATTGCAACTAAAACCTTTTACCTTTTATTATTTTAAATAAACCATGTCTTTCCCATAAACTTATGGAAAAACAGTCTTTCCCAAGACTTTTCCTATTATTATTAGTCCCACTAATTATAAAATATCCTCATCGAACAATGACTCGGTCTATAAAAAGATTTTGTTATAATTTATTAAATATTATTTTTACAATACTTTTCAAACTGATTTTTGAAATTAATATTTAGTCAACTCTCTATAATTACTAATTAAAAACCACAATTTTAATGAGACATATCTCTTTATTTGACTATTATTCATTAGATTTATAAATTTAGTCGTGTGCATTTTTAACTTAACATTGTGTATTCACATTTGTAATGAATTGACTTTACGTACTAGTAATCATATGGCTAAAAACCTCATTTCTTATTAATTTGACGCACAACCAACTTGACTTGGTTCCATATTAAATGTTAATTGACATTTTATAACTGCATATGTTTTGGGTTGATTACATGCATGGTTATATAATTGATTTATCTGGTTGAATTAGGTTCGTGTTAAATTGATCTCGAGTTCGTATTCAGGTCGGGTTCGGGTCCAGATTATCGGTTCATATTCGGTTCGTATTCAGGTCGGGTTCGTGTCCAGATTATCATGTCATATTCGGGTTTTGGGTTGAATTCGGTCGTGTCGGGTTCGGGTACAGGTCAATATTTCTCGGGTCAAATCGGGTTTCGGGTTGAGTGTGGTCGTGTCAGGTTGGGTTCGGGTCAATATTTCTTGGATCAGATTGGATTTCGGGTTTATTCGTTCGTATCGATCCATGTCGGGTTCTCGGTTCGGGTTAGAGATTGACAGCTCTACTTGGGACCGTTTGGTTCAAACTGGAAAAGAGAAAAAGAGAAAGGGAAATAAATCGAGAAAGAAAAAGAAAAAGAAAAGAAAGGAATAATCCTGAATTATTATTTTTTTTATTAAATTAGGGAAACAAAATCAAATTATCTTTCATTTTCCTTGCTACTGTTTGGTTCACACTAGAAAAATAAATACTCTATTAAATTCTAACATTATTTTAAAAAAAAACATACTCCCTCAGTCCTTGACTAAACTTCACAGAATCTTATTCACGGTCTTTAAGAAACATGTTTGACCATTAATCTGTAATAACGGTAAATAAAAAGTGGATATTTAGAAATTACTTACTACGACGAATCCAGCAATATCATATACGATAATATATTGTTTATATATATACATATATATTCAATTATGTGGTCACACTTTGACATTGTTGACTGTCAAATGGTGAGTATGCAGTTTAATCTGGGACATGGGGAGTATATAAGTATAATTTATTCCATGATCAAAACAGCTAAAAAAGTATAAAAACATTTCATGAATTTTGTCAGATATAGTTCATATAAAAAATATCGGAAAATATGCAAATATAATCATATATTATTGAGAAAGTGCAAATATAACCCTGAGATAATTTTTAGAGCAAAAATAACCCTAACTATTTTATATAAGTGCAAATATAGCCCCGAAGCTTATATTCCATCATTGATGGACCATTTTTGGCCAGAAATTACTAAATTACCCTTTCACCCTAATAAAAAATTTGAAAGACAAAAATACCCCCACCACAAAACTATCACCACCGCTTGCTCTACCACCTTAACCGCGCTGCAGCCACTCCACCACAATCATTGCTCAGGCTCCACCATCATCCAGCCCTAGCCCCGCCTCCGCTTCAGTTTCGCCAACCACCACCACCAACTCTCCCCGCTTGCCACCCCCCACAACCCCATGCCACCTCCGCCACCATCGGTCACCGTTTCTAGCGCGCTCAGTCAAGCACCGAAAAATTGAGACCCATCTTCTCCCCGCCTCCTCCTCTACCCTAGCCTGCCGTCGCCACCTTCGGTCACCATTTCCAGCGTCGGAGACCAACCTCTGATCACTCTCAATTTATTATGATTACTAGATCGGACATGGGTTCCCGACCAAGGATTAGATGAACTAGAACTTGAAGATTGATAGAATTATTTGCCGTAAGGGATTGCACTATTGATGACGAAATATATAGAGAGTACAATAGAGGTGTAATAAGGAAAGAACTCTAATCATAATAAATCATAATCAACTTAGTAATCTGATTTATCCTAACACCCCCATTCAAGTGAAGTGTCGGATGCTCGTCGATGCATAACTTGGACCTGAAATACTCAAACAACGGACGAGAGAGCCCCTTGGTGAAGATGTCCACAATCTGAAGAGAAGCTGAAACATGAGCAACGCACAGCTTTCCAGATGTCACCAACTAACGAAGAAAATGATAGTCAATATTGATATGCTTTGCCCACTTGTGTGCCCCCGGATTTTGTGCCAAAAAGATAGCACTGTTGTTGTTACATAGCAACGATGGAGAACCAGAAAGCGGAACCCAAAGATCACGAAGAAAATGAGTGAGCTAAACCACATCTGAAGTAGTGTTGGTGAGAGCACGGTATTCAGACTCATTGCTGGAGCGAGTAATAGTGGATTGTTTCTTGGCACTCAAAGAAACCAGATTTCCACCAGGATAAACCGCATAACCGTTAGTGGACCGATGAGTCTCCAGATAGTGGGCCCAGTTAGCATCAAAGTATCCTAACACTTCAGGAGTACTAGCAGAACAAAAGCTAAGATCAAAATGAAGAGTGCCACGAACATACCACAAAATCTGTGTCACTGTAGCGAAATGGTCATCTCTGGAATCCTGAAGTTACTGGCTCACTGTGTTGACCGAGAATGCCAGATCTGGAAGAGTGATAGTGAGATACTGGAGAGCACCAACAAGAGAACGATAAAGTGTAGGATCCCAAAATGGAGGACTAGTGGAGCTGTGAAGTTGAGAACTATCAACAAATGGTGTAGAAATAGGTGTTGCATTAGACATATCAGCCTGAGTTAAAATATTACGAGCATACTTTGCTTGGCCAAGAAGTAGCCCTGAGGAGGTAGGCGAAACTTCAAGACCAAGAAAGTAATGAAGAGCACCAAGATCCTTGATCGCAAACTCTCTATGTGTCCAATCAATGAACTGGCGAAGAAGAGTCGAGTCGTTGCATATATGAATGATATCGTCCTCATACAGAAGTAGATAAAGTAATGATGACCCTTTTGAGAGGAAAAATAAAGAAGTATCGACAGAGCTGCACTGAAAACCAAGATGTGTCAGATAACTACTGAAGTGCTGGAACCAAGCTCGAGGAGCCTGCTTAAGACCATAAATGGCCTTTCGCAAGTGACAAACATAGGTTGGATGAGCAAAATCCTGATACCCAATAGGATGCTTTATGTAGACCGAAACATTAAGAACACCATTAAGGAAAGCGTTCTTGATGCCTAACTGATGAAGTGGCCAGGAACGCATGTTGGCTACAGCGAGGATTGTCCGAATAGTGGAGGCTTTTGACCTCATGACTGAAAGTGTTATCAAAATCAAAACCCAGAATCTGCGAGAAACCCTCTGCCATAAGTCTATCTTTGTGATGCTCAATAGTGCCTTATGGTCGATACTTGAGACTAAAGACCCATTTGGAGCCAACAATGTTAACATTCGAAGGTCGAGACACTGAATCCCAAGTGTGCTGACCACAAAGAGTGGCCATCTCATTATCCATGGATGAAACCCAAGCTAGATCCTGAAGGGTAGAGCGATAATCAGTGGGCTCTGTCTGAGAAAGAAGGGTAGCAGTGAGACCATGAGCAATAATATTCGAATAATCCTAGTGCTGAATGGCACCCGTAGAAGGCCGAATAGCCATCTGATGGGTACGAAGCTATGGCGGTGAAGCTGGAGGAGTCGAACCAGCTGACGACGCTGAAGAAGATTGAGCAGAGCTGACCGGAGAGTGGCCGTCGGAAGTCACAGGAGAAACGACAGCCGAGACTGGCTGAGGCGTGGTGGCCGGCAGCTGAGGTGTGGTGGTCGTTGGTTGAAAGGCTGGAGATGAAGTAATAGCTCCATAAAAATGACAAAATCTCCAGATCTGAAATAGAATGAATGTCCACAAAAGATGAGACATAAGGGAATAAATTTTCATCAAAATGAACGTGGCGAGAGACATAGATGCACCTAGAAGTTGGATCGAAACACTGGAAGCCCTTGTGACGAGGGCCGTAGCCAATAAAAACACATGGAATAGATCGCAGTGCAAACTTATCAATAGCAGTGACACGAAGACATGGAAATGCACGACAACCAAACGGATGAAAGAGGATATAGTCAGGCACATGACCAAAAATAACCTCAAAAGGTGATTTTCCACCAAAAACTGAACTAGGCAGATGGTTAATAATGTAAACTGCAGAGGAGAAAGCTTTAACCCAATAACAGTGCGGTTCAGAAGAGTGAAAAAATATGGCAAAACCAGTCTATGTGATGTGACAATGCTTCCGCTCAGCTCGGCCATTCTGAGCAGGTGTATAGGGCAAGAACATCTGATGATGAATGCCACATGATATGAAGTGAGCATGAAGTCGATGATTATTAAACTCCGTGCCACCATCAGTCTCAAAAATTTTAACCCTAGCAGAAAAATGGGTCTCAACGAATTTCTAAAACTGAATAAATGTGTTAGAGAAATCCGACTTATGCCGTATCGGGAGGAACCATGTGAATCACGAAAAATCATTGATGAAAATGGCATAATTAGAGAAACCACCGACAGATAAAATAGGGGCCAGTCCCCACAAATCACAATGCACTTTATCCAACAAGCCAGTAGCGCGCTTGTTACTAGTGGAAAAAGGCAAATGGCTACTCTTGGCCATCTGACAAGGTGAGTAACTAACAGATGCATGCATAGCAGAAGTGATAGAAATAAGGCCCCATCGATTCAATAACTGAGCAGTATCATGAGACACATGATCGAGGCGAGAGTGTCACCGCTCAAAAGAAGCATGAAGCTTTCTAGAGCGTAATTCTCCTAAAAAGATGGAATTACCAATCTCAAGAAAATAAAGACTTGAACTACGATGACCTTTACCAATTATCGTCCATGTATGCTTGTGCTCCATGGAAAATGCATCGGCATCAAATATAACACAGACATGTAAATCACAGGTAAGCTTACTAATGGACAATAAACTTCTAGTAATCTTAGGAACCACAAGAGCATCATTAACAGAGAAACCATAGAAATGATATTGACCGATGTGAGAAATAAATAATGATTCACCATTTCAACAATAATAACATCAGAACCACGATAACATTGTACCTTATCAAGATGACTGGTACAAGCAGTGATATGGGGTGTAGCACCGGAATCAACGATCCACTTATTCAACGAATGATGACGGTTGGAACTATTCAAACTGGCTTGAAACAAATCTTTATCCGTAATCCAATTAGCGGAACAATCTTCCTGAGAGATAAAGGCGCCAAATAAACCATAGGAGGAGCTGAAATATAATGTAGAAAGGAATCAGGCCAAAAGGACAAAAAATGCCAAAGGCTGCTGGGCGTGTGGACTTCACGCGGAGAGGAAAGCTAGAGCGCGTGGACATCACGGGCAGTGATTGCGAGTTCACGTGTTCCTCACGCGCGAATGCTAAATTTGCGAGTGTGGATCTCACGCGCTGAAGAAAAGCGCCGTAGAGGATGCTAACCAGAGAATGCTGAATGTCTGATGTTGATTAAGGAGTGTAGATGTCTGATTGATGCCGTTGCAGAGAGACAAAGACCGCCGCTATCAGATGCGGTGTTGCTGAAATGAGCGGAGAGGATAGCCTGGAGACAACCGTGAATGGAGGATCCCCGCTGGAGAGGTTGTAACAGAGAAGAAGAAGCCAAAGGAATGCCATGGATATAGAAAATTGCCGAAGATAACGGTGGATATATTGCCGCAGGCCAGTCAGAGGAGGTGACTCCGGGAAAATGAAGCCGAGATTTTGTAGATTTGGGAAACCACTAGAGAACTGGATTCAAACTGTTGTTGAAGGTCGCCGAAAATTAGACAGAAGTTGACCGAAAGATCACCGAAATCTCGTGGTGGTCGGTCCGAAAAAAGAGAGTGGAGGGGCGGAGAAAAAAATTAGGGTTTAAGATCAGAACTTGCTCTGATACCATGATAAAATGATTTTCCAAAAGAAATTGTACAATTGATGACGAAATATATAGAAAGTACAATAGAAGTGTAATAAGGAAATAACTATAATCGTAATAAATCATAATTAAATTAGCAATCTGATTTATCATAACAAAAATGAAAACAAAGACTCCTGTTCTGGGTGGCCGTGCCACGGCTCATCTCCGGCGGCCATCGTTGCCACCTCTGCCGCCGTAGAAGCATCGCTACCATTGGAGATCCTCACATTTTTCAAACAGATCTGAGCACCTAGCCCAGGAAGAGCAGCGGCGGAACTGGGGGGGGGGGGTGGGGGGGTGCTAGCGCCACCCCTAGGATCCGGCGGCCTGGAATTTAGGCCTAGAGCCACCGGAAGCTACCGGATTCCGCCCCCCTTGAACCACCGGCGGCCGGATCGGCCTTCAGTGTTTGCACGCCGAAGAAGAAGACCAATTTTGTTTTTATTTTTTTCTTTTCTAACTAAACAAAACAACGTCGTTTTGGCTTAAGTGAAACGACGTCATTTTGTTTAGGTGAAGGCAAAAAAAAATTGAGCCCAATTGGGCTGAAACCCAAATGGCCCAAAGAATAATTTAAAACACTTATAAAACACTTATGAAACCCAATTGTCAAACCTAAGAAACTCTTCCTTCCTCCAAGCTCCAGCCAAACTGCAGCCACCACCGCCTGCCCGCCGTGCCACCGTCTGCCGTCCGCCGTCCGCCGCCGTCCTCTTCCTCAACCACAACTAATGACCGCGTGGTCCGCGTCCAAGCCAAACCAATGGCAAGGTATCAATGAGCCAATATATTTTTGATGTGTAATTTGTGTTGAATAACTTAATTGAATTGCTTATTTGTGTAAAATTGTGAATACTGAATATAGATATGAATAATTTAGTGGTTGTGTTGAAACTGTAAAATTGTGCTAAATATATATATGAATAATTTGAAATATTTTTGACATATTTAATTAGACATATTTTTGAGAAATTGTGAATACTGAATATAGATAATGAACCAATTTTGCAACATCGTAGGATACAGTTGTCTCATGGGGTTAGTGGTTCTAGTTCTAGCAACCCAAGTATTGGAACGTAGTTTTTTATGCAGTGATAGTTCTTTGTTGTAAAAATCTAATTATTATGTATTCATATTATTATGTAAGCATTGTTTATTAAAAAATTGTTGTATTTAGCATTGCAAAATTTTTGTTTGCCTCTTTCTAGCCCCCTCTAACATTTTCTCCTGATTCCGCCACCGAGGATGAGAGATATGCTTTAGAATCTGCTGAACCGCCATCTGTTTAAGAGAATTTGATTCGGTGGCTCTGTCGCCTCTAAAAGAATTTCCAACAAGATTTTCCAAAGATTATATTAAAGAGATTTTCCGGCACTTCTGTCGCCTCTCAAAGATTTTACAAGAAGAAAACCAACCGCGTATCTCATCTGTTTAAGAGAGGTGATGAGATCTAATGTTTAGGGGTATTATAGGTATTTCAGTTTGTTTTGTTTTTTCATAGGAGTGAAATAGTTGTTTCATTGAATTCCAGCATTAAACTATCGGAAAAGATTATATGTGCTCATACACTAACTATCTAGGGCTGTATTTTCACTTTTAATTGTCACAGGGTTATATGTTCACTTTCGTGAATTATGTAGAGTTATATATGCACGTCACTCAAAAATATTTAAGATAAAATATGTAGTTTCGCATCTTTTATTTATTAATATGTTGTATGTGATTGAAAAAAAAATATTTAAATCTATTCACAATTTTTCGTAAATTTTTTCTTTACATATTGTCATCTTTACATACTTGTTTGTTCGAATCTTATTTAAATATATGCAAATCACATACGACATACTGATTTAAAATTTTGTAGTTCATCATATGTAGTTCATTTAATATAAAAAATTTAGTAATAATGATGTTACAAAAATCACATACGTATATTTTTTAAGAATGAAAGTCTTAGAGGATATAAAAATCGAATTCAATATTTTTCAAAAAATATATAACCGATGCAAATCCAAAATATTACGTAATATATGATATCCACCAACACATAAATATTTTTCTAAAAAATAATTATAAATTTAAAAATCCAAAATTAATTATTCACCATTATGAGTGGCAAAATGGACCCATAACCCGCGGGTCAAGCGGGTTATCTATTTCTAAACACAGATGAGTATGAGTAAAATGGGTAATAGGTTAAATGGGTAATGGGTCAAATGAGTACTTGAAAAATATGGTCGGACGAGGTTGGGTTTGTGGGTTAGCCACGAGTTTACCCAAATGGTTTGAGACCCGCGAATTGACCCTATGTGAATTGTTATATAAACCCTATATGGGTTGAAACCCGTGGATTTATCCACACGGAACTACTAAAAAATGGGTACATAGGCACTAGTACCTAAACCCCGGGGAAGAAACCGGTGCTGAAATGATGAAAGGCATCGGTATTATGAAGAAAACCATGGAAATCAATGTCGTTTCCATTTTCTAGCACCGTAAATCAGACAACGGTGCCAAAAATGATGCCTTAGAAGAAACATAGCACCGGTATAGTAAATGTAAACGTGCAAGAAATCGGTGCTCGCAGTGCAAAAGTCTCTGGGATATCATTTTTTCTAGCACTGTAGTGTTAATATCAGATGACCACAAGTGCTAAAAGAGGTATCTATGAGAGTAATAGTGTTTTTGGACGTAAAAATAGTGGGAGAACACTAGCACCGGTATAATGGCAGTATGTCGGTGCCTACGTAAAGTCATAGCACCGGAATACATTGTACTGGTGCCAAAAAATGGGTCCATGTAAAAAAAGGGATGGTGTTATTTTAATTTCTAGCACCGGTAAAGAAAAAAAAGACTATTCTGGTGCTGATAGAGGTTTCTATGACTGAAATAGTGGATTTCGCGGGCAAAATTTTGGTGAGAAATTATCTAACACCCGTTTTAAGGTATAATACCGGTGCTAGTGGAGCATTTAATGCTCACCTACCACTATTCATTGGTGGGAAAAATGTGAGTTTTTGGGAGAGAAAGTTCTTTAATGGTGTTTTTTTTGGAGGGTTTTAGTATTGAATGCTCAAATGAAGACCCACAAAGGCTATATTTTAAAAATTATTTAGCATGTTAGTGATGATGAAATATGTTACAAATGGTTTGTATGCATATATTTTGTGTGTTTGATCATGTTCATGATACTTGCATTGATGGAAAAAATGTGATTCTTTGTTAGATTTCTTAATGTCATTAATACTTTGTTTAGGAATGTGAATTGTTGGGTAAGTTTTGAATGTAGTGATGTAAGTTGTACGTAAGGTTTTTCGAATTGATTTTGAATGTTTAGAATCTTGTGTAACCATGGTCATTGTGTGGAACTCCAATTACCGTGCATTTGTTAATTTGTAGAGATGGAACGTGCTATTGAGATGTGTGAGCATGTCTGTTGTAACGTTAGTTGGTCTAGCAAAGAATATGTTGTTTTCATGGAGGATTTTTTTAGAGCATGCATTTGGTCGTGAGAAGAGTCTTGTCGTGATTGCAAGAATCGTAATCGTAATGGTGATAGAGACATCATGAAACTCCACTTGGTTAGGAGAGGATTTCAAAAAGGTTATTTGGTTTGGACGTTTCATGGTGAGAAGGCACTGCCGGAGGTGGTTGTAGGCAGTGGAAGAGAGTGTTTTGGAGATGTAAATTTAGATGATATGTGTGAGAAGGTTGTCGATGAATTTAAGGGGAGGCACGAGGTTTTGTCAAATTTCTTGGTGAGAAGGATATACCGTTGTATCCCAGTTGCAATAAGAAAGATACGGCAATGTCATGTTTGATGGAATTGTTTAATATGAAAGGTGTTGGTTCATGGAGCGACACTAGCATGAATAAGTTTATAAAGTTCTTGAATGAAAACCTTTCCTCTGGTGGGAATAGAGTATGAAAAAAATACATGCTTGTCCTAACATTTGTATTTTTTAAAGGGTGACTAGGATAAGGAGGTGGCTTGCCCCATATTCCTTGTGTCACGCTATAAGAAATGAAGAAATGCAATTGTCAATGGAGATGTTTTCGTAAAGTTAAAGAAATGGGTTCCTGCAAAATGCATGCTGTATCTTCCAATTATTCCAAGGTTGAAGAGGTTGTTTAAGAACACCAATGATGCAAAGAACATGATGTGGCACATAGGAATGGGTTCTCTTGAAGATAATGTGATTCGTCATCCATCTGATGTTGATCAGTGAAAGATATTTGATAAGAGGTATCCGGAATTTGCAAGTGAACCAAGGAACTTGAGGATGACTTTGTGTACCGATGGAATGAACCAGTTTGGTAACATATCGACTAGGCACAGTTCATGGATGGTAATGCTAGCCATATACAACATTCCATCATATTTGTGTATGAAGAGGAAATATGTGTTGATGCCTTTGTTCATTTATGGGCCAAAACAGCCCAGAAATGACATCGATATGCATTTGGCACCTCTAATAGAAGATTTGAATGTTCTCTGGGCCGACAATGTCGATGTGTTTGATGGTTTTAGAGGGATCAAAGTTCAATTTGAAGGAAATATTTTTTTTGTACCATAAATGATTTTCATGCATACGAAAAAATTTTGGGTTATGTGGTGAAGGGGCACAAGGCGTGTCCCGTGTGCGAAGAGCCCACCGATTACCAACAATTGAAGAATGGTTGCAAGGCAGTGTATTTAGGTCACTGGAAATTCCTCCCGATGAAGCCCAAATTGCGCGAGGACACATTTCAATTTGTTTGTGGGAAAGAGGTCAGGAAGGTGCCAAAACCATTGAAGGGGGCTGCTGTCCACAACAAGGAGAAGAAAATTAATGTTGTTCTTGGGAAAACAAGGTGAAGAAGGTGGGTGCAGCACCTGATAGACCTTGGAAGAAGAGGTCAGTTTTCTTCGATTTATCTTACTAGGAGCATTTGAAAGTTCGACATTGTTTGGATGTAATGCACATTGAGAAGAATGTGTGTGAGAGTTTGATTGGTACCTTATTCAACATTCCTGGGAAGACGAAGGACAGCTTGAATGCGTGGAAGGATTTGTTGGAGCTTGGAATTCTGTCAGACCTTGCCCTAGAGGTGAGAGGGAAGTGAACACACCTCCCTCTTGCATCGTAAAATCTGTTAGTGGAAAGAGGATATCGGTTTGTGAGTGTATCCAAGGAATGAAGGTACCATCCGGATACTCTTATAAAGTTAGTCGCTTTGTGAATGATGATTTACGTATGAACACCTTGAAATCACATGATTGTCACGTTCACACACAACAATTGTTACCCGTTGCCATTTGTGGTGTTATGGAGGAGGATGTGCGACTTAGCATTATGCTGACTGTGTTTCTTCTTCAACTCTCAATTTGTTGGAAGAATATAAGCAGGCAAACGCTGGATGTGTTGGAGCGGGAGGGGATTTTAGTGTTATGGTATTTAGAGAAGTACTTTCCTCCGTTCTTCTTTGACATCATGGTTCATCTAGTAATTCATTTGGTTAGGGAAATTTGAATACGCGGTCTTGTGAGAATGCATTGGATGTACCCTTTTGAGCGGCACATATGTGTTTTCAAAGGCTACATTCACAATCACGGCCAACCGGATGTGAGTATCGTGCAAGGGTAACGTGACCGAGGCGATCACTTAATATTGTGCAATGGTACCTCCAATGCATTCATTTTTGCAATGGGTGAGAAGGAAAGCAAGAGCACTACACAAAACAATGGTGTTTACATTGAATGTGAATCGATATGGCAGTCTAGCAAGAAAGCAAAAATCCTATTGTTGATGTGATGGCCTTTTATGGGGTGATTGAGGAGATTTAGAAGTTGGACTATGTTGAGTTCAAAGTTGTGGTATTCAAATGCCGGTGGGTTGATAATGGAGCCGGGGTCCGTACGGAGAAACCCATGCATTTCACATTGGTGGACCTAAGTCGAGTTGGGTTTGAGGATGACAAGTCATCTTAGCCGCCCAAGCACACCAGGTTTTTAATGTCTGGGATTCTAGCAACGAGAAGTGGCATGTCGTTTTACATGGGAAGAAATTCTACTTCAAAAAGGAGATTGCTTGGCATGTCCAAATGGAATGTCCTCATTTCCCATTTTATTTCTAAGCTTGGAGGATGCGGGTGGAGCTTTAGTAGGTAGATGGTCACATGGCGATGGGTTGTGGATTGATGAGAGCATTCAAATTGTGGGGGGTTATGTTGTCTTGAAAAGGAAAAGATGGCATCTTATTACCGTAAATGTAATTAGCATTATACTTTTGTGTACTCGCCAATGTCCTATCTATTCAACATATTGATATTAATATACAAATTTGAGTTTAGTTCATTTGTAGTGTCGCATGTTTCTATTATCTCCTCCGTTATATCTTGTTCGTAAAAAATGAAAATGAACACCAACATCGGTAATGGGATCCAAAAACGATGCTGGAAAACAGAATGTGTGCTCTGTTTCATCAATGGCACTGGTATTCGGTATAACTGGCACCGACATTGGTACTAGTGCTATGTACTTAGAAAATATTTTTTTAGTTTGGTCTCGAGTTGGAAAAAAGATCTGATAAAATAATTTAGAGCAGCGTCAGACAGCTGCCTTAGCCTAAATAGGCACCAGTAAGTGTTAATTTAACGTAGCGACTATTGTATTAACAACTTCTACACATAACGTACAAGCTGCTACACATTGCAATTTTTTTTAAAAAAAGTCTCCGTCCCAACTATTTTTGCACTCTTTCCTCTTTGGGACTTCCCAGCTGTTTTTGTACTCTTCACTTTATTTCCACTTTGAGCCACTTTTTATTCATATTTTATGTTACACTGACCCAACTTATTTGCTGCACTCTTTTCAAATCAGATTGAAAAGAAAAGGAAAATAAATTTAGGGAACCCCACCTAGAAAGCATATAATAATACACTCTTAAAAATACTTCATCTTTCTCTCTCCGCAAAAATAGCTGGGACAGAGGGAGTAGCTGCTAGATGTTGCACTCAAGCATCTAAAATCGACATCATCACAAGCCGCTGCACTCAACATAAGTTAACGCACAGGTTCATTTGAGAACTAAAAAATAAAATCAATTATAACATTACCTTATTTAATGATTAGATGGTATAAAACAAGACTTTATGAGTTAAATTTAAATATTATATTTTATACAAGTTAAAACTGGTGATCAGTTGCAAGTTGTGCACATTAGACCCCGGTAACACAATACATTTCTTGCAGCTCAATGTCATTGCTTCAAAATTTACTTGTAATGCATAGAAGAATTCCACCTAGAGACATCCACCCAGTGGCGGATCTATTGATACGCGAGGTAGGGCTCCAGCCCTACCTCGATCGCCGGCCGGAGCTAAGAGGTGGCGGGAGCGCGTCTCCGGCGCGGGCTGAGCGCGTTTCCGGTTGCTGAGTGCAGCTGCTCGCCGGAGAAGAAGGCCCCGCTGCGGCCTTCTTTTTTTTAAACTCAGACGTACTAAAACGACGTCGTTTCACGTTAGTGAAACGACGTCGTTTCATTTAGCTTTATTTTTTTAATGCCAAAGTAGTAAAACGACGTCGTTTCACTAAGTATTATGAAAAAAAAATGAAATCGGAAATGGATTGGGCCGAAAGCTGAGCCCAATCCAAATGCCAAACAAAACATTAATCCATTGTATTATATAAATAGAATGGAGGCGGGAAAGGACAGCAAAGCAACCAGAACCAGCTCTCCCCTTCCTCTGCCTCTCGACACTCGCCTCAGCCCATCGCCGCTGCCGCCGCGCCACCGCCGTTCGCCACCGGCTGCTGCTTGCCTGCCTCGTCTCCCGCCGCCTCTCCAAACCACGGTAAGTCTTCTCTAGTTCTCTTCTCTTTATGCTAATATAGTAATATTTATTAATTTTAGGGTTTATAATTTATTGTCTTTCTAATTTATTTCTTCAAAACATAAATAAATATATGTATAATGTGAACATGATTTTTAGATTGGATGTTGAATTGAATTTATATAGTTGTATTATATATGATTGTTGAAGTTTAGTTGAATTGCATAAATTGATTTAGTTGAATTGCATATTTAGTTGGAATTTAGTTGAAATTATAATTGTTTGATTTATTTTGTATAATTGTATGTGACAATGAAATTGTCAATTTGTCATAATCGGTTTATGGAATTATCAATTAGGGATATTTGTTAAATTGAATTTAGATGAATATGATTTTATGAACTTTTTATTATCTCAATTTGTTATTGTTTCGTAACTCTTTTAGATTTTTTAAAAATAAATCAATTTGTTATTGTTATCTCAATTTTTTTGTTATTGTTACTGTTTCCCAGGGGCGAAACCAGAAAAAATTTTCCAGAGGCGAAAATTTTTCAGCCTCCCCTGAAAAAAATTTCTGGTTCCGCCTCTGCATCCACCCGTCCTTTTTTTGTCTCCTTCACAAACTTGAATATGAAATATGGGGAAAGAGCTTTGTAAATCTTGGAATTCCAGTGAAATATGTTGTACAAACCAAGGGCACTGAGGCACAGCAACCGGATGAGAATCACTGGAGCAAAACCGAAACCCAAGTGATATGTGCCATAATGCTGCAATGTAAATAGGTACACAAGTATGAAGCAAGCGATTGAAATCACGTCATCTGCAAATAGAACTACAAGAGACATAAATGTAAAAATATGACATGATAGGAATAGTTCTTGAAAGCCCGCTAAGTAGAAACTCTCAAATTGGAATGGTAAACAAATTGTGCAGTAAAGAACCAGATGCATAAACTGATTACACACACCATTCAAGAAAGAAGCTTTTCCATCTCAAGCCAGTGTGTAAGTGTCCGTAATACATCTTGTGGCAGCGGTTTCCCAGAATCTAGTGGAAATGCAAGGCCTTACATCACTTCACTAAGTGTATATAAACAACTAAGTGTATCAACCAGATGTGTAGGATAGCTATTGATAGAATAAACAGCATACAATGAACTAGTTACATCGAACCTAGACTGTTCTATATACGTACAGTATCAATCTTAATTAATCTAAAATCAATCAGGATATTCTATTAACTAGCTCATTGTACTCTATTTATTCGATCAACTATAATTCAGCAGCTAAGCTCTCTTCTGATAGAATGATTTGCCGTAATAAATTGTATTATTGATATCTGAATATATAGAGAGTACAATAGAGGTGTAATAAGGAAAGAACTCTAATCAGAATAAATCATAATCTAATCAAGAGTCTGATTTAGTCTAACACCCCCCCAAGCGAAGCGTCGGATGCTCACCGACGCACAGTTTGGACCGAAAGAACTCGAATAGAGGACGAGAGAGCCCCTTGGTGAAAATGTCCGCAATCTGAAGAGAAGTCGGAACATGAGCAACGCGCAGCTTTCCGGATGTCACCAACTCACGAACAAAAATGGTAATCGATGTCGATGTGCTTCGCCCGCTTGTGCGCCACTGGATTCTGAGCCAAGAAGATAGCACTACTATTGTCGCATAACAATAGTGGAGAACCAGAAAGCGGAACTCGAAGATCACGAAGCAAATGAGTGAGCCAGACCACTTCTGAGGCAGTGTTGGTGAGAGCACGGTATTCAGACTCAGTGTTAGAGCGAGAAATAGTGGGTTGTTTCTTGGCACTCCAAGAAACCAGATTCCCACCAAGAAAAACCGCTTAACCATAAGTGGACCGACGAGTCTCCAGACAGCGAGCCCAATCAGCATCAGAGTATCCTAACACATTAGAAGTACTAGCAGAACAAAATCGGACACCAAAATGAAGAGTGCCACGAACATACCGCAAAATCTGAGTCACAGCAGCAAAATGGTCATCTATGGGATCCTGAAGATACTGACTCACCGTGTTGACCGAGCATGCCAAATCCGGGCGAGAGATGGTGAGATACTGGAGAGCACCAACAAGAGAACGATAAAGTGTAGGTTCCCGAAATGGAGGACTGGTAGAGCTGTGAAGCTGAGAACCAGCAACAAATGGAGTAGAAATATGTGCCACATCAAACATACCGGCCCGATTCAAAATATCCCGAGCATACTTTGCTTGGCCAAGTAGTAATCCTGAGGAGGTAGGCGAAACTTCAAGACCAAAAAAGTAATGAAGAACACCGAGATTCTTGATTGTAAACTCTCTGTGTGTCCGATCAATGAACTGGCGAAGAAGAGTCAAGTCATTGCCTGTAAGAATGATATCGTCCACATACACAAGTAGGTACAGTAACAACGACCCTCTCGAAAGGACAAACAAAGAAGTATCAGCTGAGCTGCACCGAAAAACAAGCTGTGTTAGATAACTGCTGAAACGCTGGAACCAAGCCCAGGGAGCCTGCTTAAGACCATAAATGGCCTTTCGCAAACGACAAACATAGTCTGGATGGACAGAATCCTGATAACCAACGGGCTGCTTCATGTAGACAGGAACATCAAGAACTCCATTAAGGAAAACGTTCTTGACATCTAACTGATGAAGTGGCTAGGAACGCATGGTGGCTATGGCGAGAACCGTCCTAACAGTGGAGGCTTTGATCACAGGGCTGAAAGTGTGGTCAAAATCAAAACCCAAAATCTACGAGAAACCCTGCGCCACAAGTCTAGCTTTGTGATGCTCAAGAGTGCCATCTGGTAGATACTTGAGCCTATAGACCCATTTGGAGCCAACAATGTTGACATTCGAAGATCGAGGCACCAAATCCCAAGTGTGCTGACCACGAAGAGCGGCCATCTCATCATCCATAGCTGAAACCTAGGCTGGATCCTAAAGGGCAGAGCGATAATCAATAGGCTCTGTCTGAGAGAGGAGCGCGACAGTGAGACCATGAGCAATACTATCTGAATAATCCCAACACTGAATGGCACCAGTAGAAGACTGAGTGGCCATCCGATGAGTACGAAGTGGGGGCGGCGAAGATGGAGGAGTCAAACCAGCTGATGACACCGAGGAAGATCGAGATGCGCTGACCGGAGAGTGGCCGTCGGAAGTCGCCGGAGAAATAATAGTCGATAAAGGCTGAGAAGTGGTGGCCGGTGGCTGAGACGGTGGCTGAGGAGTGATGGCTAGCGGCTGAGGTATGGTGGGCGTTGGCCGAGGAGCCGGGTCCAGGTCAACCGTCCAGATGGAAGATGGTGGTGAAGGAGGGGCAGCTGGAACAGGCATAGACATATGTGTGGTGGCCCCAATCGATGAAGTGACAGTTCCATCAAAAAATGATGAAATCTCCAGATCTGAAATCGAACGACTGTCCGTGGAAGATGAAACATAAGGGAAGAAAGTTTCATCAAAACGAATGTGGCGAGAGATATATATGCGCCCAGAAGTCTGGTCGAGACACTGGAAGCCCTTGTGACGAGGGCTATAGCCAATAAAAACACAGGGAATGGATCGGGGTGCAAACTTATCAGTAGCAGTGGCACGCAGACATGGAAATGCACGACAACCAAACAGGTGAAAGAGGGTATAGTCAGGCACATTACCAAAAACAACCTCAAAAGGTGATTGTCTACTCAGAATTGAACTAGGCAGACGGTTAATAATGTAAACTGCAGAGGAGAAAGCTTCCACCCAATAACAGTGCGGCACAGAAGAATGAAAAAGCATGGCACGACCAGTCTCTGTGATGTGATGATGCTTCCGCTCAGCCCAGCCATTCTGAGTAGGTGTATAGGGTGAGGACATCTGATGATGAATGCCACATGATATGAGATGAGCCTGAAGTCGGTGATTAGTAAACTCGGTGCCACCATCAGTCTGAAAATTTTTAACCCTAGCAGAAAACTGATTCTCAACAAATTTCTGAATGGATTAAGTGTCATAGAAATCAGACTTATGCTGCATCGGAAGAAACCATGTGAATCACAAAAAATCATCAATGAAAATGGCATAATAAGAGAAACCACCGACAGATAAAACAGGAGCTGGTCCCCACAAATCACAATGTACTTTATCCAATAAACTGGTAGCGCGTCTGTCACTAGTGGAAAAGGGCAAACGGCTACTCTTGGTCATCTGACAAGGAGAGCAACTGACAGGTGCAGGTATAGCAGAAGTGACTGAAATAAGGCCCCGTCGATTCAATAACTGAACAGTATCATGAGACATATGACCGAGGCGAGAGTGCCACTGCTCAAAAGAAGCATGAAGCTTTGTAGAGCGTAGTTCGCCTAAAAAGCTGGAATCACCAGTCTCAAGAAAATAAAGACCTGAACTATGACGGCCTTTACCAATTATCATCCCTGTATGCTTATGCTCAATGGAAAATGCATCGGCATCAAATATAATACGGACAGGTAAATCACGAGTAAGCTTACTGATGGATAATAAGCTTCTAGTAATCTTAGGAACTACCAGAACATCATTAACAGAGAAACCAGAGAAATGACATTGACCGATGTGAGAAATAGATAATGATTCACCATTTCCAACAAGAATAGAATAAGAACCACGATAACGTTGTACCTTATCAAGATGACTGGTGTGAGCAGTGATGTGAGATGTAGAACCCGAATCAACAATCCACTGATTCGACGAAGGATGACGGTTGGAACCATTCAAACTGGCCTGAAACAACACCTTGTATGCAATCCAATTAGTGGAGCAATCTTCCCGAGATATAGGGCCCAAATAAACCATAGCAAAGGACCGAAATTGCACAGAAATTGACTGGGTGCTGATGAGAATTTGAGCAATTCGCGAGAAATAGGTTCAACTCGCGAGAAATAGGTTCAACTCGCGAGAAACAGGTTCAACTCGCGAGAAATAGGTTCAAATTGCGATAAATTGACACCCGCGAGAAATTCACTTGATGCGCGAGTTAAATCGCGCGTGGATCTCGCGCTGGAAGAACTCGCCGTTGATGGAACTCACCGTCGGCCACTGATGTGAAGACGTCGGCCACTGATAGAAGAACTCGCCGCTGGAGACGTCAATGTGAAGGCGACGGCCGCTGATGGAAACGTCAATCTGAAGACGTCGGGAAGAATGAAGAACTCACTGCTGATGAAGAACTCACCGGAGGAAGAAAATCGAGGCTTGAGAAGACGCCGCTGTTGGACGATTGATGATGATCGATGATGACGAATCCGATGAACCTGATGGACGAGCGGAAGATGACGACGCCGATTGGAGTACCAGTGAACAGAAAGGAGCTGCCGAAGGCTGCCGGAGTTTGACCGGAACTTCGCCGGAATCAGGGCCGGAAAAGAGAGAAGAGGTAAGGCGCTGAACAATAAATTAAAATTTAGGGCTTAGGATCAGAACTCGCTCTGATACCATGATAGAATGATTTGCCGTAATAAATTGTATTATTGATATCTGAATATATAGAGAGTACAATAGAGGTGTAATAAGGAAAAAACTCTAATCAGAATAAATCATAATCTAATCAGGAGTCTGATTTAGTCTAACATCTTCACTTGACTGTGCACCCAATTCATTTGATAGCTTGTCACATAGCTGCAGGGCGAATGAACAGATCGAACATACTTATTTCTAGTGCGTCTGCGTGTCGTGGGGAGATAAACCAATACCTGTGTATACACTACTGAATCTCTAGAAGACTTTCCCAATTCAACAACACGCAGAGATGAACTCACCTCAATAATCTGTGACAAGCTCAGTTCAGTTACTTCTCCCACTCCTTTCAATAAGTCCTAAAAATAAGAAAGAATGACTTTAGAAAATCAAAATGACAACACTGAAACAAACCTCCAATATAGGCATTCAAGACTGAACCATTTTAACTTCTGAACGAGTCGGCGAGAGGTATTGTAGAAAATAAGGGTAATAATGTGTGTTTGTATCATGATCTCAGGATACATTATACAGTGGTACATAATACCTATACAAGCTAGGAAAAGGTAAGAGAATATAATTACAATTACAAGTAATATTATAATTCCTTAATACTCCTACTCAAGTTGGAGCATAGGGATCAGAAATTCCCAACTTGCTAAGCAGGGAATGAAACTGGTTACGTCCGAGAGCCTTAGTGAACAAGTCTGCAGGCTGGTATGACGTGCGGATATGCTGAGTAATAATAGTGCCAGATTGAACAAGATCCTGGACAAAATGACAATCAACTTCAATGTGCTTTGTGCGTTCATGGAACACTGGATTTTCTGCAATATGAAGAGCAGACTAACTGTCACAAAAGAGTCGCATAGGAGAAGTGTGCATAACCCCCAAGCTTTCAGTAAAGACTTAAGTCATAACAACTCACAACAGGTAACAACCATAGCATGATACTCCGCTTCAGCGGAAGAGCGAGAAATAGTAGGTTGCTTATTGGTCTTCCAAGAAACCGAAGAATCACCAGTCATAAAAAAATATACGGAAAGAGAACGTCGGGTAATCAGGCATGCAACCCAATCTGAATCACAGTAAGCAGTCAACTGTAACGCACTGCTGGAAGAGAGAAATAAACCTTGACTAGGATGACTCTTCAGGTAGTGCAACACACGTACTGCAGCTTGCCAGTGAGGAACACAAGGAGACTTCATGAATTGTACAAGTGTATTAACTAAATAACTAAGCCAAGACGTGTGATAGTCAGGTATATCAGGTACCCAACCAGACGCCTATACTACCAGGATCATGGTAAGCTGGACTCACAACACGTGCCAGATCATGTTGTTGCTCCATAGGAAAGTTAGTCGGTTTAGAAGCAGATAAACTTGTATCAGATAAAATGTCCAAGGCATATTTCCTTTGCGAAAGAAACATCCCCTCCGGTCTTCTAGAAATCTCTATTCCCAAGAAATACTTAAGTAAACAAAGATCTTTCATATGGAAACAAGAACTCAAGTATTTCTTGAACTCAGAGATGAGCGTAGAAGAACTACCAACAATGACCAAATCATCCACGTAAACTAGAATACACAAATAAACTGATCTACGAGAAAAGAAAAATAAAGAGTAGTCTGCCTTACTCTGAACAAAACCAAATGCTTGTAAAGCCTGAGCTAATTTGGATAGTGACGGCGCATGAGTGAACGTAGCAGCAAGGGGGTAATTTTTAGTAGTAAGGGCATAGGCATAATCATCACAATCATAATATTCCAAATAAGGAGGAGGTTGGCGAGCACGAATACTCTGTCTCATAGGTGGAAACTCGGCAGCAGAAATCTCCGGAGCTGGAGATGTCGCAAAAAAAGGCTACTTTGGCAGTGCGTGAGAATTCGTCACTGGTGGCGCGTGAGGCATGTGAGGTGGAGGGTTCCTTGTCGACACAACATCTGGCCAAGCTTGGTCAGGATCCTGCGATGGAACCACATCCGCCAGGGATGGGTTGGTGCTGGCGGCGGCCAACCTAGATGAGCTAGCAGCGACCAGTGGTAGAGGACTGACGATGGAGTACTAAAGGAAACCAGCGTCAAAGAATTGGCAGCGGCCGACAGTGAGTGACTGGCGATGGAGAACCGGTGGCGACCGGCAGCAGGGGGCAATGCGACTCCGGCAACGGCGATGAGCAGGCTGGCGGTGAGGTGGTGGCACTGCCAGGGTCTTCTGCTGAGGCTGATGTCAGAGTTGCAGAATATGGGAACTGGTTTTAAAAAAAATTGGCATCCCAACTAGTAAAGATTATGTGGGATTCTAGGTCAAAAAGAAGATGACCTTTCTTTTGGTTGGATAACCAAGAAACAAACAACGCCGACTTCTTGGTGCAAACTTGTCACAATATCTGGGAACATGAGTATCAAAACACAAGTATCCAAAAAATCTTAAGGGTGAGTAATTTAGAGCTTGCCCATAAAGCAACTCAAAGGGAGTACGACCATTGAGATGCTTTGTCGGTGTTCAGTTAATCTAATAAGTAGCAGTAAGAACACATTCTCCCCAAAAATCAATCGGAAGACTTGCTTGAAACCGTAAGGCACGCGCCACATTGAGTAAATGGCAGTGCTTTCTTCAACTAGACCATTCTGTTGTGGTGTATCAACCATAGAGTTCTCAAAGATGATCCTAGATGTAGCAAAATGAGATCTCAAAGGCAAAAATTCAGTCCTGTTATCAGCCCGAACACATAGTATGGATTGGCTCCACTGGTTCTTCACCAAGGCATGAAATTCCAAAAATCTAGAAGCTACTTCAAACTTAGCCACTAATAAATAAACCCAAACAGCTTGGGAATAATCATCAACTATAGTTAAAAATAAAATGCACGACTAAAAGATGGTGTTCTATAAGGACCCCAAACATCACAATGGATTAATTGAAATAGGACAGTAGCATTTGTAGAACTTAATGAAAAACTATGTATAGTCTGTTTTGCTCTATAACATATAGAGCAAGGAACATAAGTCTTATTAGTGCTAAAATCATTAGAAGAAACAGAAGACAACACCGTAGAGGAAGGGTGTCCAAGATGCTGATACCATAAATCAGAAGAAGACAGAGAAGCAACTGTCGGAAGAGACTGCGGGATATGAGGATGATCACGAGTATCCAGCAGATGAAGCCAAAACACCCCCTATTTTGTTCACCCACGCCAATCACTTTCCTTGTACTGATTTTTTGTAAAATGTAATAGTTTTCAATAAACAAAGATAGAAATTTTATGGTAGATAACAATCTAGAACACGATAATAGGTTGCACCGCAAAGTAGGTATATATAGCACATGAGTAAGAGTGACATCACCAAAATAAATAGAACCATATTGAGTAGTAGATGACACAGAGCCATCAGGGAGAACAACATTCACAGTGTCAATAGTAGTAGTAATATCAGTAAGAGAACCCTTGTCACCGGTCATGTGATATGAGACTCCCCAATCAAGTATCCATAACAAAGTAGACTTACTTGACCCACTGTCAGTAAGAGAATTAAACTGATTAATAAAATGAATAGTCGTGCTCCGATGGTCATCAGACAGAGCAGGGCCAAATTTAAATCGAGTAGAGACGCAGCAAAAGGAAGCTACCGCCACTAGGCCAGGCGGTGACATGGTGGCACCAAAAAATAGCGGGGGGGGGGGGGAATGGAAGGGCCGTGGTAGATTCTCCGTTCACGGTGATGGCGGTCGGCAGAGAGGCTTGGCGGCCCTGGCTTTCTCCTTCAACTCCTTGAACCATTCTGGTACACCAATGATCTGGAAATAGGAATCTTTGTCGTGATCCTTGCGATGACAATGTGTTCAAACAAGATTCTTGCGGTCAGATGCATAAAGAACAACTGGCAAAGAACTTATAGGTGATGGGTGTCGTGCAACATACACCATGGAGTTAGAAGAAGGCTTGCGAGCTTGGATGAGCTAGATGATTCTCCTCCTGGGCAAAAAAAGCTCTGTTTAGAGCCAGGTAGCGATGCCTCACAGCCGAAAAAATTTCAAAAAATTTCAATCAATTTGTTTGGTCCTTTTCTCTAGACAACGATGTGCCTGAGCCAGGCAGTGATGTGGCAAAAACCTTATTCAGGCGGCATCGTGGCAAAGTTGAGAGATGTGAGCGGCGGTGTGATGTGAGCGCGGTGAAGGCGATGGTGAAGGGGGGCGGTGGTGGTGGCCGGGGGGGGGAGTGAGTTGGATGGGAAAATGTAATGAAGGATCATGAGGCGACGGAGGGAGGAAAACCTAATAAAGGAGAAGTGGTGTTGAAAATAAACTAAAAGACTAAGTTATTTTTTGGTCCCCTACATAGTATCTTACACCATGTTTTGGTCTCCGTTTGCAAATCAACCAACAGATAGTATCGAATAAATTTCAAACAACTTGTTCGGTCCCCAAAGGTGGTTTTCAGGTGATTCTGAGCGGTTTTACAATATATTCAAGGGTATTTTCATAATTTTTACTTATTAAAAACACTTTAAAAACATTATGGGTTCAATACATAAACAGTTAATATTTGGGATTATTTTCAAAGACCATACAAAAGGTGAGGGGCTAAATTTCAAATAAACTAACAACGTGAAACCACCGCCACTGCAACCACCGCTGCAATTCGTCGTCTTCGGTGATTCGTCCTCTCCACTGCATGTTACGTGCCTCTTCTTCGCGTTCTCTAGATCTGGTTCTAAAGCATGAGAAGAAGGTTTGAACTAGAGAATCAAGTTCTCCATATCTTCCCGTCGTTGGAATTCGTCGGCGCCCGGTCATCCCCCTACCGAGAATCGTTGGCCCCGCCGAGACTAACATCGTATACCGTGAGACAAACCTGAAGCTCTAGCGATTGGGAAACCCTGAGGACAATACGCAAAGCACATTATTTTTATAATCTTCTCCATCGATTTGCAAACTGGAAATCTGGTGTTGTCGCTGTGAAGCACGAAGGTGAACAACGGCATTGGCAGACAATGACGTTGGCAATTGAAATTCTGGCCTTAGATTAGAGTTTGTAAGGCGGCAACGGCGGGCGTTTATACGGCGGAGACGGGCGGGTTCAGCGAAGAAGACATACATTTTCTTTAACGTTTTTTAAACTCAGGGGTATAATGGTTATTTTACAGATTTTGACCAATTTTACTGTTGACTTTACTTGAAAACCACCTTTGGGGACCGAAAAAATTTCAAACAATTTGTTTGTACTGTTTGAGGGTTGATTTACAAATGTGGACCAAAACATGCTATTAGATGCTATGTAGGGGACCAAAAAATAATTTAGTCATAAACTAAGTATGGGAAATTCTGTTTTGTATTTACATGTTGGAGAGGTGAGTGTTGAAAATAAACTAAGTATGGGAAAAGTCTGATTTGTATTTATATGCTGGCTAGGGAGGGTGGTTCCGATATCGGAACCTCTTTTGGATCCTATTTAAAGGCGGTTCTACAATAGAACCACCTTTAATCAATATTTATTAATTGATTTGGGAACCATCTTTAATCGATTTAAAATCCATCTTTGAAATAAAAAGGTGACCAAAGAGGGTAGTTCCGAACTCGAAACTTGTTCGGATCCTCATCAAAGACGGTTTCTTAGGAACCAGCTTTAATCGTTGCCTTTAATCAAAGGCTCTCCACTAGTGAAATAAACATTACACAACAATCACCGATACATTTATTATATTTTAGAAGCTGTTCATGGCTGCATTAAATGGGGTACATTTATTTATTTTTGGACCCAAGAGAAAACCTGGAAAAAAGTTCTAGCAGTGAATCACAAAATTCAAGACATCAAAATGCAATGACTTATGAGACAATTGAGTGTTCAAAATTTGGGTTACAATGAGTGAACGGAAGCGCGTCCAACATATTTATGGAAAATTACGCTATGGCCTAAAATTTTGTTACAACATTATCCTTCTCTCCATAATACACGATTCTTGTTATTTTTGAATAAATATAGAAATAGAAAATAAATATTTTTTTGGGCAAAATGTTGGAAAGCGATAGTAAATGTTCTAAAGTAACTTAGAGCTGATTACTTAGAAGTAGGAAAGGAAAGTTAAAAAGGATTTGGGATATGTTCTTGTGCTGCATTGTTAATAAATATTCCATTACAAACTTGAAAAATTCAATAAGAGTGTATAGGATAGCATCACGTTCAAGCAAATTTCAGTTTGGAGTTACGAGTAAAGTTTTTACTTTTTGCACTTAGGTCCCTTCATAAAAGTTGGAGTTGTCGAATCCCGAAATTGACAACACCAAAATGAAATTCAATAATATACAATTGACACTTTGCAATTTGGGCACGTATGGGTTAAAGAAAGGGTCTCGAAAGTGAATATCGATTACTTCTACACAATCTTAGAAAATTATATTTTGACCCAAAATTGTGTTACCATATAATCCATTGCTCCAAAATGCATGATTTTTTATTCTTGCCTAAATATAGATATATTAAATATGTAAAATTTTTGGTGAAATGTTTGAAAATGCAAATACACGTTCTAGAGTAATTTAGAGTTGATTACTTAGAACTAAGAAAAGAAAATAGAAAAAGATTACTGATATGTTGTTGTGCCACATCAATAATAAATATTCCATTACAAACTTGAAACATACAATAAAGGTGTATAGGACAACATCACGTTCAAGCGGATTTTAATATGGAGTTACTAGTAAAGTATTTTACTTTTTGCACTTAGGTCCCTTCAAGAAAGGTGGAGTTGTCGAATCCCAAAATTGGTGACACCAAAATGAAATTCAATTATATACGATTGTGACTTTGAAATTTAGGCCTGTATGGGTTAACAAAAGGGTCTCGAAAGTCAACATCAATTACTTCTACATAGTCTTGGAAAATTACACCATGACCCAAAATTTGTGTTACCCTTTAATCCATTGCTCCAAAATACATAATTTTTGCTATTCTTGCCTAAATATAGATATATTAAATAGAAATTTTTGGTCTAATGTTGGAAAAAGCTAGTACATGTTCTAGAGTAACTTAGAGTTGATTGCTTAGAACTAAGAAAGGAAAATTGAAAAGGATTATAGATATGTTCATGTGCTGCATTGTTAATAAATATTCCCTTTCGAACTTGAAAAATATAATAAGGGTGTATAGGATAGAATCACGTTCAAGCATATTTCAATTTGGAGTTACGAGTATTGTTTTTACATTTTGCACTTAGGTCCCTCCAAGGAAGTTGGATTTGTCGAATCCCAAAATTGGTGACACCAAAATGAAATTCAATAAGATACGAATGCAAATTTGGAATTTGGGCATGTATGGGTTGACGAAAGGGTCTCGAAAGTCAATATCGATTAATTCTACACAGCCTTGAAAAATTACACTATGACCCAAAAATAGCAGCTATTTACGTTTACACAAAAATAGCTGCTACAATGTTCAAACGGTTGTGAGCTATTACTACTTAAATTAATTTTTATTTGTTAATAAAGCATGGCCGAGACCAATTTTCCTTTGAAACATGTTATATTTTCTAACACTGTTGCATCTATTTAAATTTACATAAAATAGCTACTACAATGTTCAAAAGGTTGTGACCTATCACTGCTTAAATTATTTTTCATTTGTTAATAAAGCATGGCTGGGACCTATGTTACCCTGACTCGGATTAATTGTCGTATCCAAGTAGGAATCGGATATGGCGATACTCAAAATTTTCATTTTGATCGACACGACGATTCGATCAACTAAGAATCTTGACTATTTTTTTCGACATGACTACCATATAAAGTGTCGTAAAATATAATTTGACACGCCTATATTTTATTATTTTATAAATAATAATAAATTTTATTAACGCATAAAATTTTTAAAAAAAGTTGATAAATGAAAGCAACAATATAATTAAATCAAATTAAAATTTTAATCCTAATAATAAAAGTCAAATTAAGATAAAATCAGTTCACTAATCAAAATTCCAAACTATAAAATATAAACCAACAAAATTCAAACTTAAAATTACAACTTTATTGTATTCAAAATATAAGCAACATAATTCCAACTTCAAAATGATCCACTGAGTATTCGTTCATAATTTCAACTTAAAATATATATTGTGTTATCCTTTTTTAATTATATGTAACATTGTCATTGTATTCTATATATTCTTATTGTGTGTGTATATATATATATATATATATATATATATATATATATATATATATATATATATATAAAATTATTGTGTTCTTATTCTTTTATACAACATTAGGTTTATTATTACATATAAAAAATTGCTCTTATTTTATATATTATTGTGTTATATTATTACACTAAATTACCTGTGTTCTTATGAGTGTAAAATGGATAAACTTCTAGTCTTTAATAATAATTCATCATTTTTCTTCCGATACTCACGCCTCAGTATGCAACTCGGCCAGATTGACGCATGTCATGTCGAATTGACACCCTATTCTTAGGTGTCGGGATAACACATGCCGAAACCAATGTTCCTTTGAACATATGTTAGATTTTATAACACCATAGTAGCTATTTAAATTTACACAAAATAGCTGCTACAATGTTGAAAAGGTTGTGACCTATCACTACTTAAATTATTTTAAATTTGTTAATAAAGCTTGGTCGAGACCAATGTTCCTTTCAAACATGTTAGGTTTTCTAACACCGTAGAAGCTATTTAAATTTACACAAAATAGCTGCTACAAGCATTTAATGCTAGTGCATGAAGCAGCTAGTTTATAATAATAGGTGTTACATTTTCCCGCCTAAATTAACATAGTAGCGCTTTTTAGGTAATGTTTGCTATGATTTCCCGCCAATACAAAAATACCTCAACCTAGCAGTGGTTATTCAATAATTAGCTGCTTTAAAATTATACGCACCAACTATTTTGTAATAACAGCTGCTATGCTTTCACGTCTAACTTAATATAGTAGCTATTTTTAGAAAATAACTGCTATGATTTTCCGCTAATACTAAAAGACCTCAATCTAGAAGCGGTTCTTCAATAATTAGCTGCTTAACAATTTGTAATCGTAGTGTTAATTAAAAAATAGCTGCTACGAAAAAATAATAGCTGCTACTCAATTACTTAGCAGCGGTTTTTGAAAATAGCTGCTATGTACCGCTGCTAAAGGGGGGGGGTTGTTTCCAGTAGTGCAGGTTGAAAAAAGATCCAATAAAATGATTTAAAGCAGTGACATACAGCTTCCTTAGCCTAAATAGGCACCGATAAGTATCCTTACAAGCACTAATATTTGTAGCAGTATTCAGGTGTTAGAAAATATTTATGACTTTGGTCTCAGGTTGGAAAAAATTCTAATTAATTGATTTAAAGCAGCGTCAGACAGCTGCCTTAGCCTAAATAGGCATCGGTATGTACCCTTCACAACACTGGTTCGGATACATGTGTTCCGTACTTAGAAAATATGTTTTGACATTGGTCTCGGGTTGGAAATAAAGAAATGAAAAATGATTTAAAGCAGCAACAGGCACCAGTTTCATTAGTTTATACTGGTGCTAACTTCACCCCTACATAAATAAAAAAACAAATCCACATATGCTTCTCCTCCAATTTATGAAGTTAGAGCAAAAATCTTCCCTACTATCACCATCAGATTATCAACCCAAGGTTTCTACAGGAATAAGGTAAGTTCTCTTGCAAGAATATTTATCATTTTACCAAGAGAGTTACTCATGCAAACTTCTGGATGAATGTTTGCTAAGCTTTCTCTACAATAAGATATAGTTTGTGATGCAGTGATGTACATACCATCAATGTAAATTACTTATGTATCTCTATACTTAGGTTTATATTGATTTCTGTTGAATGTTTGTTCATGTTTGAAACATTAGTATTGTTAAGGTTTTTTTTATGCATGGAATGTGTTTTTTAAAATGCTAGAGTGGATTTTGTACGATATAACTCCAAAAACACCATTGAAGAGGACACGCAAGGCATCCCCTTCCTCTCCGGGGATCCAATCCAATATTAAACAATAAGAGAAGAGGTTCGCGTTGGAAGAGGCAAGGCTAATCAAACAAACTTACAGAACAAGGTGGCATTTTCAAGAGAGGGAAATAGAAGCATCTTCCCCATTTTCTTAAAGGGACCTAAGTGCAAAAGGCAATAAGTTCACTCGAATAGCCAAATTGAAATCCGGTTGGAAGCTATGCTACATTATGGAACCCTGATTCATTTTCCAAGTTCGTATCTAAAAAAATATTCAAAATTTGTGGAAAAACATACCAATAATCCTTCCCACTTTGACTTCCTAGCTTCTAAGTAATCATCAGTAAAATACTCTATGACATGTACTAGCACTTTATTTATTTCCATCATAAAAAACTTTTCCATTATAAAACCTATATTAACCCAAGAATACCCAAAATCAAGTTGGTGTATACCTAGCCCAAAGGCTGGGTCATAGGCCCAAAGTCACAAATAAGCCAAGGCTAGTTGCGATGTGAGCAGAGATAGAAGCAACTCACAAACCGTGAAAAGCAGAGATCATGGTCAGACGCCAACCGCGAACCGTACTTCTCGGAGCCACGATCAAGCACACAATGTCAAACCTAAGAAAAGTGGAGCCACGTTCAGAACAAGCTATAAAAGGAATGGAAAGGTCACAGATACAGGTAAGTGCAACCATACTAGAGAAGCTTGATTCTGAAAAGAAAGCACTGACTTGAGCGTCAACACCCTTTCCCCGGAGCCTTTTCCCCAACGAAATTGATAAAGGTGTTCACTAAGAGTGAAAGAAGCCAAAACCACCACAATCAAGAGCAAACAATTGGGAGAACTAGGAATGTACATCCTAGCCAAAATCAGGACCATGTTCTCAGCAGAGAGCAAGAATAGTTAGGGATGACACCGCAGATGGAGAAGAGGCAGAATCTCCTAAAATGAACAAGGCAAAGGAAAGAAGAGCATTCACGTCATTTCTAGAAACGAGCAAAGAGCAATTGTATAATCAGTTTCTAGCTACTCTACTCTAAAACCAAAGCCCCCAAGGTTAAGTCAAAAAATTGTTCAAAGCGATGATGGCCTCAAATATGGGGATGAATTGAGAGACATAGTAGCAGATGATGATGGAGACAAGTCGCCACTAGCACCACACTTTGTAACTTTAAAATGCCAAAGGACTTCAAGTTACCATTACACGTCAAAATCTACGATGGAAAAACTTACCCAATGGAATTCCACATTCCTACCTTAATAGCATGAGGTTCTACGATGCTGAAATCAAGTTGGTATGCAAGGCATTCCACATATGTTTTTGGGAACAATGATCACATGGTACAAAGATTTGCCAAACGGAAGCATCACATCTTGGGCACAGTTGTCAGATCAGTTTTTGGGACGCTTCTACCAGAATAAAAAGTTTACCAAGACAATCGCAGACCTAAAAAATATAGCCCAACGAAGTGATGCGAGTTTGGCAGAATATCACAATAGGTTAATTACAGAGAGTTTACAAGTTTGGGACCTGTCATTTCAATCTTCTTTAGGTGCGTTCACAGGGGGAATGCGATTGGGAGAGTTCTACAATTAACTAACAAAAAACATGCCAGGAAACCCAAGGGACTTACAAAAAATGATAGAAGAACCAAGGAAGTCAACAACTGCAAAATAGTGCGGGAGCAAGGCGAGAAAAAAGTAGTAGAAGACTCGCAAAGAATTTTGGCAAAGAAGGGAAAAATGAAACTTTGCTTTCAAAGGAAGAAAAGTAGGAATACAAAACATCTTGTCCCAGGAGACACCACTAACACAATCATAAAGAGAGATCTGGAAAGAGAACAAAGATCTATTCCACGAACCAGCGTCAATGGTGGCACCTCCAGAGAAAGATCAGGAGAATACTATTTTTCCTTCCATAGGGATCCCGGTCATGATATCGAGTATTGCAGAAATCTACAAAGGCAGATAGAAGAAAACTTGAGGAATAGTTATCTTTGACAATACATGAAGGAAGATGGCAGTAATAGATAGAACGATGTTAGCAAGGCAAGAAGCTCTGTGGCCAAAACCCAAGTCACGGTGAACACTTAGAACACAGATAAAAAGATAGTGGTGGCAGTAGACTTTGAAGATGACGTGCCCAACAAAGCTCCAGAAAAGGCAGTCTTCTCCATACATAGGTCAACAAAGTCCTTATCAAATAATGCTTGCAAGGATATGGCCAGATACTCACCTCCACAGGAGCCATGGATAAAAGATTGTGTATTGAAGAAACAATCGTGTTTAACGAAGAGGACGTTATTCCTAATGCCTCACCACACAATGACCCCATGGTTATTATCGCTAAAATTAGGAGTGGGACTGTTCATAGAGTGTTCATAGATGATGGAAACATGGTAGAAATCCTTTTTTGTGGATTGCTTTGACAGACTTGGATTCAAGAGGACAGACTTGAAAAAATCCACGTCCGCACTCGTGGGATTCACAGGTCGAGCAGAGACACCGCTTGGTAATATTCAGCTGTCTGTAACAATTGGGGAGAGTGAGAGAAACTACACCATAATCTGCAACTTCATTTTCATGGATGCTCTAAGTTTGTTTAACGATATTATTGGCAGGCCATGGATGAACAGAGCTAAAGCAATATGGTCTCTGTACCATTTAGCCATGAAATTCCCAACCCCAATAGGGATTGCAGCGGTGATGGGAGACCAACAAACCGCCATATAGTGTATGGTAAGCGAAATGAAAGTAGGAAGAACCGTGGAACAACCAAAAATGGTTAGTAATATCACTCACTTAACCAGGTGGATCACCCAGTAGAAATAGGGGAGAAAACTGAAGATGCCATTTTGGATGACAACGATGCATCTAAGTGTGTCAAAATAGGGAAATATATTCCAGATCAAGAGAAAGAAAGGGGGATACAAATTCTGAGAGATCACAAGGACACATTCGCATGGAGTGTATAGAACATGGGAGGAGTTGACCCAAGTGTGGCAACTCATTCTTAGAACATCACTGATTTAATCAAGCCGGTCAAGCAGAAACAAAGAAGTTTCACCAGTGATAGACAAAAGGCAATCAATGAAGACGTAAAGGTGTTTTTTCAAGCTAGGATAATAAAGGAGGTAACATACCCAGCATGGCTAGAAAACTCGGTGATGGTGAAAAAGCCAGACTCCGGGTGGAGAATGTGTATAGATTTCACCAATCTAAACAAGCATGTCCAAAGTATTATTACCCCCTGCTAAAGATCGATCAGCTAGTAGAAGCGATCTCAAGGTACGAAGTGCTCGCATTCTTGGGTGCTCACAAAGGGTATCATCAGATATTGATGAACCTAGAAGATGCAGAGAAAACGACCTTTATAACAAGTTTTAGGATATTTTGCTACATAAACATTCCATTCAGATTTAAAAATGCAGGAGTAACGTATCAGAGATTGGTTGATAATGCATTTTGTGTCTAGATTGGGTACAATATAGAGGCATATATGAATGATATGGTCATAAAAAGTAGGCAAACATGTAACTTTGCGAATGACTTAAAGGAAAGCCTGGATACATTTAGTGCAATTGGAATGAAGCTAGATCCCAAAGAGTGCACAATTGGGGTTTGCGCAAGTAAATTCCCGGGATACAAGGTATCCCCGAAGGGAATCAAGGCTAACCTAAAAAAAATACAAGTAATACTTAACCTCCCCAAGCCCCCAATAGTAAAGGAAGTCTAAATCTTGATGGGATCACTGGCATCACTCAGTAGGTTTGTGTCAAAAGCATCCAAAAGACACTTCCCACTATTCGAAGAGTAACAACGGAAGCAACGAGAAAATTTTTCTGGTAGAATATAGTTTCTCACTTCAAAGTACCACAAACCATCATCACCGACAATGGCACGCAGTTCACAAGTGGGGTCTTTACAGAATGGTGTTTGAAACTGGGAATCACATAGAAATTCACTTCCGTAGCTCATCCCCAAGCAAACGAGCAAGTTGAGGTAACGAAGAAAATGGTCATTCAAGGTATCCAGAAAAGATTGGAAGGAAAGCGAGCAGGCTGGGTTGATGAGATACCCAATACCTTGTGGTCATCCAAAACAACAGTGCAGAGTCGATAGGAGAAATGCCGTACAGTCTGGTATATGGGAACAAAGTGGTAATAATAGCTGAAATCGAACAATCAAGCCTTCGAGTCAAACAGTATAAAGAAGACATCAACCCAGAGATAGTGAGGTTAGATCTGGACGAGCTGGAGGAAAAGAGGTAGAGGGTGGCAATCAAGGAAGCAAAGTACAAGAAAGGATAGCCAGAGCTTACAACCAAAAATTCAAGGAATTCCAATTCCAAATTGACAATCTGGTGCGTTCCTTTGTTCTGCGTTGAAGGCGATATGATCGCAATATAAATCTTTCAGAGTATCATCTTTTCTTTTCAAACAGCCGTACTTTGCATTCACAAAACTAAGTTACATGTTCTTAGCATACAAACACATGTTGATAGTGGCATAATTATCATTTATAAACGTCACTCAAATTCCCTCTTCGCAAAATACAAACAAAAGCAAGTCATGAATTTTTCAATAAGGCAGATATGCCCACATTAAAGCGATAAAAACAAGCAATAGATCTTGTGGCTTTGCACCCTCAATAAATAACAAGCTGTAGATCTTGCTACTAGGAAAACCTGGCTCAAATATAGCGACAAAAGCAAGCAATAGATCTTGTAGCTATGCACAATAAAAAAAAGCAATAGATCTTTCCACATGGCAGATATGCCTACAAAATAGCGACTAAAGCAAGCAATAGATCTTGCGACTTTGCACAATACTTTCTATATGGGTTACGATACAGTGACCAAAGCAAGCTATAGATCCAACTTTCAATACTCCAAACAAAAGAAATAGATATATGAGAAAGAGGTCCTACGAAGAAAAGAAAACCACGCAGTCAAGAGCATTCAAAAGTGTAAAGACAGAAAAAGGACAACCACAACATCTAAAAACTACAACAAAAACAACACCATTGGAAAAAAATCATCACATTTTATCTATGCTTAGATGCTCGTGATGAACTAGAAGAAAACGAACCACCATAGCAACGACTGTGCTCAGTTTCTCAATGGAGGTGCTCAGCCTTATGCCAATTTTCTTCAGCCTCACACTCCTCGCTAACCATGTGGTCCTATCTCCATTTCATGCGTAAATCAGCAGGATGGCATGTTAGACCCCTTTGCTCCATATAACTGAGATACTTAGCATAATACGCTTTGAATTTGGTTATAGGGCCAAAATCCTCATGGCCGAGCTGCATACTAATCACATTAATTGTTTCCTCATTCCGCTTCATTCAGCCCTAAAATTTTGCACTTTATCCTCTAGGCTTCGAATATGCGATCGGACATCCTCAGACAAATTAATCTTTTTCCCATTGGTTCCCACAATAAGATCTCCATGGCTAGTAGCTCTGTGAGATAAATAAGGGAGAGCCTGAAGTCTATCTTTATACTCAACACAAGTTTGCTCGAGTTGGTGCACTGACGAATCAAGCCGATCGCACTTACCCCGAAGTTGCTCATTTTCACTTCGCATTTTGTGTGTTTATAGAAAACTGCTCATCAAACTTACTTTTCCAACCGAGTGTAGAAGAACTTAAGTGATCACACTCATCCTCCTTTTTTTTCAACTTGTCGAAAAAATCATCAATAAGAGCACATTGTTTATCAATGATCAACGTCTTCTGATGGGCTTTGCAAGTCTTGCTAGTAGCATAATTCCTAGTCTTTTCTTGTTGCCAGTGCTTCTTCACCATGGCCAACTGTTGACGCTGGATAAGACATTTTGGCTTGTTGTAAATCCTACGTAAATCGCGCACAACATCCTGGGTGTCTTTCACATCCTTGCCAGATTTTGCCTCATGATCATTAATACCCAAGAGCATGTACTTTAGGAAAAATACCTAGAGAAAACACCCACTCTTAGACGTGGGTAAGGAGATTAAGAGATTGTATGTACACGCTAGTAGATTCAAGATCAATTAGCCCACGAACAATATCTTTGCCAAGCAATTCAACATAGTAACCATCAGGAACAAACTGAGTACAAGGACACTTCTTGAATGCAGACGCAGATGCATTGGGAATAGTAAGTTTCCACCCAAGGCATAATTGAAGCAACTCCACACAACAGAAGTGATCAGAAGAAACAATATCTTCATATTCTTTAGTAAATGAGTGAGAAGCACGAATCAATCCAATATGGCATTGAAAATCGGAGGACGTAAATCCATAGTGATCTAAAAAATGGTCACTATATCCAGGAAAGTCAAGATGTTTCAAAAAATCATGATAAATTAAAATATTGAAACGTGCATATAAATAGGTATGATGAAAGATTGCAAAAGATGAATGATAAAACAGCAGTGATAATCACAATCACGCAAATAGTACAAACTTACACCACAATATTGTCTCAAATTACACTTAAAATTATGAAAACGTCTAGTACACTAGGGATTAACTAACTTTGGAGGCGGGGTAGAAGAAGGCTGAACAATGATAGCAGCTGCTTTCTGGCTTGGTTGCTGAGAGGGAGTTTCCTGGCTTGCCTGCTTGGCAGGGGCTTCAATGTGCGCATTCACCTCAGTGGCCACACTTGCATCAGGATTAGCAGTTGGAGTAACAATGTGAGATTTAAATAGAAGATCTTCCAGATAATCCACCTTGCAGCCCTTTAGTTCAGCCGCAGAAGGAAGACAGTGAAGACTGGCAAGATGAGAGAGCAAAGCATAGGGATTCCCCCCATACGCAATCTTCTCAATAAAAGATTCAATGAGTTTTACCTTATGCTTCTCCAGGGTCTCATTACACTTCTCCAGCTAGGGCAGACTCTTTAGTGACAGGTTGGTTTCCACTCGTATTGACCTTTCACAGCTTGGCAGTACCCAATGGTGCTGGCATTGTTGGGAACATACTCAAAGAATTTATAGAAAAACTTAGTCTTGCAAAGATAATCTACCATAATTTAAGGATATTTAGTTGAAGCAGGTCTATGGGTACGCATCTCTTCCAACTCAGAATGCAGCCGAGTCATTTCTGCCTCCGAGACCCTAGCACGCTCAGAGCAGCTTTAAGGGTAGTTTCCAGAGTCGCATATTTTGTTTCCTGTGCCTTATACTTCTCAATGAGTGACTCATCAATAGGGGTGAACATAGAAATCCACTCACTCGCGATTTGAAGGCCTTCACCGACCTTACAAAACGATAACACATAGGACAAGGTTAATCAACATTTTACATACAAAATATCATAGTATAGGAAAAGTCAATAAATCTAGCTGCAAAATTACTGCAACCTGTGTATCAGCCAGAGAGAGGTTGGAGAGAATATCATATATCATTCCCTTCGCTAGAGAAGTCTTGGTTCGCACCAGAGTTTGAGTGCGCGATGGTTTACCACATCCATTTTTTCACGGGAGGTAGCAAATATCCTAAAGGATATTCACTCCCATCTCTTTTCTGCTTCTTCTCCTTTTTCCCACCAACGGAGCGATGACCACCTATCTTCCCGCCTTCAGAAGACTCACCCTTATTACCAGCACCTATTTTGTTACCACCCTGCCAGGTGGTGTTGTTTCCAGTTGCGTTATCAGGCTGAAAAAATGTCTCAGCCACTTCCTCATCTCTCTATCAAAAAGTGATTTATCAATGTAACCTCCAGCTAGATCCATGTCTAAAAAATATGAGCATCATATATCAAACGAATGCACAAAAAATTAATGTCCGCCAGATAAAAGACATCAAAACAATAAAACAAACACCTTCAACATCAAAACAATAACGAACAAAACACCTTCAGCATCAGATCAACATGATGGAGATGTTGGGTATGAACACGAAGTGTGGCCACGATTTTCGTCTCAACAGTAAAACAAACATTCAGACCAGGAAGCTTAGACTTGGGAGCCTTATAGTTCCAAAAAGACATAGCCGCTTCGGGATTTTGATTTAAATTTATAAAAATATATTTTGTACGCTACAGACCAACATTACAAGGGAAACCGCTAACAATCTCAACCTAACAATCACATGATAAAAGGGGAATTCATCTGCTATGTTTTTAACTTTTTGTAGATGGTAGAAATTTTGAAACAACTCAAGAGAGAAATGAATGTATGCTTTATCACAAACTTGAAGAAACTCCACTATGATAGTGATGCCCTAGGTGTGAAATTGGGGTAATGCGACCTTGTAAGACTGGAGAAGAGCAACCACATGTTGAGGAAGAGGAAAATAACGTCCAAAGTTCAAATATGCTAAATAACATGATATATAGCCAGGCGGAGATGTGCGAACACATTCATAATTTTGTTTTTGGAAATGGTTTAACTTTCATTACCAAAACTGCATATTTATATCTTCTCTCCTATTCTATTATTCTTCTACCATAAACTTTACACATTTTCCCCTCAACTTTAGCTTCATCCATGCTCTATACACTATGCAATCTATTATCACACTTTTCCAATCCCTTGCATGTGTCCCCGTGTTAAAACTGGTCTCATTCCTTCGTCTCCATAGCTCGTAAACTGTCTCTGTAAAGGCTAACTTCAAAAATTCAGACTTTGTTCCTTTCCTACTGAAGTTTGCCATCAGCCAGCAGCTCTCTTCTTTCCATCCTTTAGGCTCCCTGTCCACCTGCATCCAGTTGAGTACTTCTTTCCAAACAGCCTTGTATTTATTGCACTCAAAGAATATATTCTCTAAGCACTCCAGTTCATCACAAAAGAGGCACTTACCATCATTTATGATGCCAAACTTTGACATCCTATCCTTGGTTAACAACCTACCATGATAGGCCATCCATAGAGTAAATTTTGCTCTTAGTCTGGAAGCATTATCGTACAGCAGTTCCCCCATGGCACCTCCTCCTTCATTCCCCTGATTTCCTTGTAAACTGTACTGACCTTATATTTTTCTTTGGTCAGTTGAGCTTTCCATTGCATCAGTAATCCTGCTTTCTCCCTGCAATGTATAACTCTTTTTATCATCCAAGAGCTATTGCTGGGGATTATAGCCTCCATAACATCTTTCTCCTTGATGTAGTAGTTATGAATCCATTTGATCTATAGACTATCATTATTCTTGCAAATATTCCACAAAGTTTTCATCATCATAGCTTCACTCTAGTCCACCAAAGCTATCACATTTAGACCTCCTTCCCTCCTTGGTGAGCATATTTTTACCCAAGCTACATGAGCTTTTTTGGTGATCTCCTCCCCTCCACTCCATAAGTATGACCTGCAGATAGCCTCTATGTGTTTTAAGACAGCTTTTGGCAGGGGGGTGCATTGGATCTAGTAGTTTACCATAGCAAGAAGGACACTTTTTATCAATTGTAGTCTTCCTACGTAGCCATGTAGCTTTGCACTCCAGTGGCTGATTCTATCAGTAATCTTCTCTATAAGGGGCTGGCAGGCTTGGATTGTCACTATTCTGCTTTTAAAGGAACCCCCAGGTATTTGAAGGGCATTTCACTTTTTCAAATCCAGTAATATCACTGATCTTTCTCCTTTCATCTTCTTCTACCCTCCAAAGAAAACTTTGCATTTAGCCTTGTTTACCTTCAGCCTAGTAGCTTGTGAGAATTTCAAGAAAGCCTCCATCACCAGTTGCACAGATCTGCTATTTCCCTTGGACAGTAGCAGTAGATCATCAGCAAAACATAGGTTCACTATTTTCAGTTTGTCACATATGTCATGGTAAGCAAATTCCTCTTTTCCATCCAACTTATGCATACATCTATGCAAGTATTCCATAATTAGCACAAATAGAAATGGAGATAGGGGGTCTCCCTGCCTTAGCCCTCTCTTGGTTTGAATAGGTTCTGTTAGATTACCATTCACCATATAATGGTATGATACACTCACACATGTCATAGTCCAGTTGATAAACTTACAATGATAGTGATGCCCTAGGTGTGAAATTGGGATAACGCGACTTTGTACAACTGGAGAAGATCAACCACATGTTGAGGAAGTGGAAAATAAAGTCAAAAGTTCAAATAGGCTAAATAATGTGATGTATATCCAGTAGGAGATGTGCGAACACATTCAGAATTTTTAGGAGAGTGAAGCTTAAAAGGAGCTAGGAATGGGAAATAATTCTTCAAGTCAACTAAATATGAACGAGACAGCATACTGTGTATGTTAGAGAATCCGGTGATTTGACCGTAATCTCCATCGGAGTGAGCATCTTCTATGGGAGACTCAACACGGTTAGAAGAAGACATGTGGATAAGCGAGGGTCCTAGAGTTGGAAGTAACAACCTTTATTAAGGTTAAACACCATGGACATAAGTTATTCTGAGCAAGGATTAACAGAAGACGTGCAGGAGAAAATGACCGAAAAATAGTTAGAAATGCAACTACTAAAATTACCAAAAATCAAAGAAGATATTCAACGTATCAAGTCCATAACATGCAACAAAGAAACTGGAAATTAAGTTAAGGACAAAACTTACTCTTACAGAGGATGAAGGAAGATGATACACTAAAACCTAGGGATGATCAAAGAAGATGAAAGTATGGGCAACAGAGGAGATAATTTGAAACAAAAATGAGAGAGGATACTTAAATATCAAAAAGAAATGGCAAGATCAAGGAAGACAATAAGTTGAAAGAATGTAATGATGATAGTCTGACAAAAAATAAATTACCTTTTGCTTATATCGAGATGGAGGCGATATATGAAAAGAAATCACAATAAATGAGGGCAACATTGATATATTTGTTTCAAATTCCTCATTTAAGAAATAAAGTGAGAACAAACATCAGAAAAATACGGAACATAATAGCAAAAAATGAGGTTCGAATCTCGGCCTTTAGAAACAAAATCTTCGCAAAAATTGCCTTATCACGAGAAATTAAAATTTCAAAAGTTCAAATTTGAAGAGAGATCGTGGACAGAGATATAGCCAAAAGGATAATGTCAATTTGCATTGGTGACAAAGGTAGTATTCAATGACGAACAGTCTTTTGACAAACAACATCAGTTCGCATTTAAACTACAAAGCCACACCATTACTCCCTTTATTTTATTCTTCATGGCTAGGGGGGCTTACGGTGTATACCTAGCCCAAAGGTTGGGCCGTAGGCCTATAGTCGCAAATAAGCCCAAGGCTAGCCTACGATGCGAGCAGAGATAGAGGCAACCCACGAACTGTGAAAAATGGAGATCATGGTCAAGCGCAAACAACGAACCATACTTCTCGGAGCCACAATCAAGAACACGATGGAAAACTTGAGAAAAGCGGAGCCACATTCAGAATAGGCTATAAAAGGAACAGAGAGGTCACAGATACACGTAAGTGTAACCATACTAGAGAAGCTTGATTCTGAAAAGAAAGCATTGACTTGAGCGTCATTGACTTTTACTTGAATCCACTTCTGGGATCTCTTTTGTAGGCATAACATGGTGGACAATGATCAATTAACTGGATTTGGAATACCACAATAGAAGTTATTTTGACGCAACGAAGAAGGGGTAACTTAGTTTTGGGCAACAATGTAATTTCACAAGAGTTAGATACATGCCCTTTCCTTTCATCTTGTTGACACAATCTTGGAACACCAGATATATTGAATGTTTAATGTAATATTTTTCAATCCAATTTCATAAATACACCAACCATAAAAACATTACTCTTTATGTTGGCAATAAATGGAATTTGTGCAAAATATGGATAGTTAAACCAACACCGGTATTTGGGTGAGAATTACCGGTGCTGATAAGAGGAGGGAAATTGAAAATTTTATCATAATATAGGTGGAAAATTCAAAATTTCATGAATTCCAATAGGCATCGGTATATATATCGCTGCCTCCTGAAATAAGTGATTTCCCGCCAAAGGTTATATTGTGCTGAAAAACCTTTCAACCTAGACCTACATATATGGGCACCATTTTCCTAACTATGGCACTGGTAAACATACTAGTGCTAAGCACTTAGTCAAAAAATTTGGACTTACCTCCATGTCCAAAATTTTATTTAAAAAATTCATTTAAAGCAGCGATAGGCAGTTGCTTTATTAAAATTTGGCACTGGTAATTTGACATTGGCACCGATTTTTTAACCGGTGCTCTATACTTAGAAATTTTTTAGCTCCTTCCTTTCTGTCCATGGGAAATTAGGTTTTTTTTAAAAAAAACCTAATTTAGGCAGTCCCACTCAGCTGCCTTATGTTCACTTAGGCACCGGTATTTTGTTCAACAACACCAGTAACATACTGGTGCTCCGTACTTAGAGTTTTTTTGCCACTTCTAGAACACAACATAAGCAACATAGGCACCGGTATGTTTCATTTGTACTGGTACTAGACCTGGGAGTATAAAATGAGACCGATCGTCTTCTCACCAGTAACGGTCGCGATCTCACTTCCATAACCTCCTCCGAGCGATTTCTCTACCATAAATCCAACTTTTAACCAAGATTCCCACCACTATTACTTCCCATTCACACCACATTAACCCACCATATCAAATACACCTTAAATAACAAAAAACAAATACACTCCTTTTGGTCACTTTGAACCTATAAACTCGGAAGTTAGAGGATTCGGCCTCTACCCAATTCCAAACTGTCATTCTTCAATGGTAAGTAATGGATTTCAAGTCGTTTTCTAAAACAATTAGGGTTTCATTCATTTGGATTCGAAAATATGGGTAAGGAAGAGTAGGTGTTTGATGAAATGTCTAACTTGGAAGCTATTTCAATTTTTGGTTGTGTAGGGTTGTACCCATTACAATTTTCGTGGCCTTGATTGTTGTTAGTGATGTTTGAGATGCAAAATTGTGTGTTGAGAAATTTTTTTATCAAATATTGATTATGTAATGATATTTGGGAAGCCAACTTGTGTGTTGTGAAGTGTTTGAACCCAATGGTGAATGTTTTTTTTTTATGTTTGAAATGCAAAATAATGTGTTTTGAATTGTTTGTAGCAAATTTTGTATCTGTTGTGATGTTTGTTAACTGTAATCACATTTATAGATTCAATTTGGTTGATCTTGGAAAGGGTTTGGTCCTCAAATGGCACTAGTTTCTTTGGTCGATGCACAATTGTTATAAATTGGTTATCATGGTTGTCATGATCTTGTGTAGTGTGATATGAAGTGTTTGTTATGATCTTGCATATATTGATGTAGTCAATATTCAATGTGGTTGTGCAAAGATAGGATGCAATGATGTCTTCAAGGCACTGGTTTAGTTGTTGGTCATTGATGTTAGTGTGTTGTTTTCTTTACAATTTTTATGTGGGTTAGATGGCCATTAGAGTTGTACAAATTACAGTGTGGTTATCCACTTTGATAATAGTTTATAATAGATTTGCTTGCAAATTTTCCATGTCATTGTTGTATCTCTAAACATATCTATTTGTATTCATATGAAGATACCTCCTAAATCAAAAACGTTGGCTAGAAAAAGGAAGAGGATAGGTCATCCACCCAAAAACCCAAGGGTGAAGGACCAAGAAGTTTCTTCCGAAGGTGAACAAGAAGATGTTCCACTGGTGGTACCCCTCAAGATTCAATTTAAGGAAGAGATAGCAGGTCCCAAAGAGGGTGTTGAAATGGAGAACAAGGAAGATATCAAGAGCAACCCCCTTCGCAATCTGAGGAATGATAACCTTACCAAGGCAGGTGGGCATCAGGGTATGGCATTTGACAAGTTCAAAATTTCCACGTGGTGTAGTGAACAAGGGATGCCTATGTGTTAGCTAGTCTTGCCAAGAAAAAGGACTTTGTATCCATCTCTTTCGAGTGCATTGGTGGTCAGATGGTATGTGTAAAAAATTGGAGCGCCTAGACCGCTTATTGCAACTGTGCATTTTGGAGGCGGGTTAGATTTTGTACATGGATACACTTGCCTAAAGTACTGTTAGATGTGAAGGAGAATGCGTGGAGAGACATAAAGGTAAAAAACAATGTTATAATACTTAGTATTGATATTCCTAATTCATACTATTAACCTATACATTCTTGCTATTAACCTATATATTGTGTATAGCCCGTTGCAGGCAAGTTTCAAGTTTGAAACAAAAATGGCTGAAGAGCAATGGAGGAGGTTGAAGAAGAATGTGGTAGGAAAGGTTGCCAATGCACATTGTACTTTTCCAAGTGAAAAATTCCAAAGTATAAGCCATGGGAAAGGTAGAGGTGGATGGATGAGGAAGACTGGAAGAAATTCGAGGAACACAGAAAAACTGAGGACATGATGGTAAATAAAGTTATTACCTGATTTCATAAAAAATATTTCTACATTTATCAAATAATTCATTATGATTTTAACTAATTAAACATTTTTTTGGTTTTAAAAAAAAGGACAGAGGGAAAGTGCCTAATCAAAGAAAAAGAAATACACCCACCACACTGGACCAAAGGACAACATGGCTACAAAGGAGAAGCTGACTGAGCACCTAAAAGTGGAAGAGAGAAAGAAGCTGAGGGACCATGGATACACATAAGAAGAGATCAAGGAGGAGATCGCTTCCAATATTTCAAGCCAGACAGATCGCTGGTCTACCTGGAGTCAAACAAGGGAAAAGATAAAGACTGTGCAACCCCAAAAGTCAAAGCCACAACAGAGGATATTGTAAGTATCCAATTCATGTAAAGTTCTATATTTTTGTAAACATATTTTCATCACTAACACAATAATATCCACAAAAGTTGAGGATGAATGAGGAAAAAGAGAAGGGAACCCTAGAGTTGGGCCCGGGTGAGGACATTCTAATGAGAGCCACAAGGAAGAGGGATCACCCGGGTCGCTACAGAGGTACCCAGTCTTAACTAAAAGTTGTTGTTGCTATCCCATGTTTAGCAAGAAGCAAGTGCGGTAACAGCTCCTCATCCCAAAATAAGGAGGCCAAGAAACCCTCCACTGATCCGTCGGTTGTCAAGGCGATGGTCGCTTACCTTGACTAGTTGGTCAAGGAAATAGCTGCAACAGGTGGATTGAATATTCCTAAAGGCCTTGAGGACCTAAAGAGCTTCATTGATAATTCCTTGGTAGATGTATCCACCGATCTTAGCTGATCGGGCTAAGATCCCCCCAACGATGGAGAAGAAGATGATGAGGTAAATATGCAATACAATTACTAATTTTCTCCGGACAATTTTCTTTTTTGTTTACGCCCAAAAAGCATTTAGACTAACTAAATTATCACTCTGTGTAACATGATGGTGAGTTGGTCACCTTGTTCATCAAGATCCTTGAAGGACGGAGGATAAGGATTGCTAAAGAAAGGTTGTAGAAATCTAGGCGTCCAGATAAGTCATTTGGTCTATTAGCTCTCGTCCGTGTGTGCGAGCCAATCTACCATCCAAGAGTTGAATTGCCATAGGCCAACCACCATTTCAATTACATGGGAGAGGCTTTGGGGAGTGTGGTAGACTGACCAATGTCTTTGGTCGTACTTGGACATTATCCCAAGCCCGAGGACTTTGAAGGTGATCTAGCCCTGAACGATGAATTTTATTACATTAATGTCAGTGACAATGAGGTAATAAGTACAACTAATTACTACATCTATTATAGGTTAATTTTAGATTACAATTCGTTCAACTTCAATTCTTTTTCTCTCTAGGCATCAACTCTAAAACATTTTAGATCAACCAGCTCCATCCGCCCATCGAAACAACAATATACATGAAAGGCCGCTAAAACTTGTACTTCTCAATAGCATCAATATTGTACCTTATTTAATAACTTTTTAGTTAGCCTAATTTTTGTGCGATTAATTAATTTCAGATTAACAACAAGCGCCCGTTCAAGGCATATCCCAATATGAGGAAGTACATCAAATACTACAATGAGCTTGTCAAGAGCATGCAAAAGTCGGGAAATGTGGTATTGTTTTCGGAGTTTCGACCTTAAACTTTTGGCATGAAACACAAAAGTGATTTTTTTTTATCGATGAGATGGCGGAGTTCAGAAACAAACTTGGCAAATTCAGAGCGATGGCTTGACTAGCTAACTCACAGATAGATGTGTGGATGGGGTAAGGCTAACTCTTTCACACAAAATGTATTTATTTATACCCTAAGTTGTTTAATAAATTAACAAATGCTATTCTCCAAGGCACCTATGGGACCAAGTCTTCGAAACCAACAATGGCCACATTTAATTTGTTTCGTGCTGCACGGGAGGCTATGCCTCAGAAATCAAGGTTGGGAAGTCAAAGGCCGTGCCAAAGCCATTATGGATACCAAGCTTATTATTGACGCCAAGATTCATGTGGTGCCATATATTAAAATGTAAGTGACAATTTTCAAATTTTCTCAATTATGGAAAATTATTCACCGCTTACAAATTCATTCATGTGCTACTTTTTTTCAACGCAACAATCATTGGTACTTAGTACTCATCCGCCCTAGTGCAGAGGAATTTTTTACCCTTGAATCAATGACTGGAGGAATCAAACCCCACAAAATTCTTGAAAACCAAATCATTTCCAGATAATTTCATTCCTTTCACCGTACTAATTTTGACATCTACAAGTGTGAGTTACGTTAAAATTTTAACATGCCAATATCAAAGGGAGAAGAGGCAGATAGAACCATCTACAAATTACATTTGGAAAATCACAAACAATAGTGTAAGTCATTCAATTCAAGAGTCCGTTCATTTCCAACATTATTTAATACAATTACATTTAACTCAATTTTTTCATTTGCAGTACTGACTTCAGGAGAGTGTTTGGTAATGCGGATACTAAATCCTCATGTTCATGGAATAACTTGTGCTCAAGACTACCCCAACATATATTCTAGAGGTAGGTCGACAAATTACAAATTAAACATTTGTTCTTTTTACTTACTAAATACTTTCACGTAATTATCACCAGGTTGTTTTGTTCACAACAGATATATCCCCTGGAAAAAGGAGCATACAATGGCAAGGAGATAGCAGCTGTAGCCAAGAGATGGTGTCATGCTTGGGTGGCGTATACTTCAAACAATGCAAAACTTCTATGGACCTCATGTTGTAAAATGGAGGATAAAAAATTGATTTCATACAAATTTACTTGTTTTCAAAAAATTTCTTGTGGATGGATTATGTTTTTAGACTTGTTTAGTTTTTAACTTATTCATTTGTTTTTTCTTAGAATTAATCTTGTTTTTAGATTTTGTGTTTTTGGATGTTCTGAGTTTCTTCTGTGATATTTCCCTGGTTTCGATCCGGGATGGGCCAACAAATATTTATATAGGGCATTGCAAAATGTAAAACAAAATCAACACCAAATTTTCAAATTATGAACCGTTGCTGGAAAAATAAGCACTGCTTAAAACTTTTAATACTGATGTTGGAAAATTTACATCCTTTAAGCCCAAGCACCAGCTATTCGTTTCCATAATAGCGATGGAACATTTAGAAACTTCTAATCCCCGACACTGACATTTATTTTTTATACCGGTGCTAAAAAATAACAGCACTAGACATTATTTTCACAACCAGCACCGACAATGTTCAATATGTGATGGTAGGTATCAAGACCAGTATCTTTTATCTAGCACTAGCTAGTGATAGGTCATTCAAGTAGCGGTAGTATTCTACCAGTGTTGGTTATTGGGACAAGTACTGCTACAGTAAATTTGACACCGGCATTAAGAACCGATGCCGGGTATTTATATCCAGCACCGGTTTTGGGTACTAGATCCTTTGAACTATGTTTCAGCACCCCCATACTTAGGCACCGGTAATCCTGGGGGCCCGAATTACCAGTGCTTATGTACCGGATTGCCGGTGCCATAGAGGGGTCCCTGTAGTAGTGCAGGTTGGTATATAAAGCCACAAGGGTTATTACATGGGTTGAAACCCGTGGATTTTACCCATATGGGTAGATGAAACCATATAAGTTCATACATAGGTTGAAACCTGCGAGTTTACCCATTTTTTACCCTTGAAATTATAATCGTATTTTTTACTTATGAAATTATTGTCTATCGTAAATTTATTTAAGTTACAGTATAACATTACTACTTATTTTTTTAAATGAAAACACCCGAGGGTGGGGGATTATAAATAAAGGTTCCCCAGACCTTAATTGTAGCAATTGAAATGTACAAGGGCTTGGATTGTTCATGAGGAGAATTGAGGCAACATATTTGCCTCCAAAAGAAATACCTATATACTAATAGATTGTGTAAAAACTATCCATAGTAAAAGAGGATAGTTATTGAAGTTACGATTCCAAAACAAAGAATCTCCACCCCTTGTGTTAATTCTTTCCTTTGGCCAGGCAATTTCAATCTAGAAACTACAGAGATTAATCTTAAAAACTCCAAACCTAAAGTTGGATTTTTGAGTAATCAAAATCTGGTAACTGAGACTTCTTTCACATAAGCCACAACAAGATAAATTGAGTTGAAAGTCCATAAAGTTATAGCTGAGCTGTGCTTCAGATGTTGGCATCCCTCCATAGTACCTTAAAAATCAAAACAACAAATTCTTAGCAGTATCAATTCTATCAAGAGCCATTCTTATACAGTCTGATATAGGGAGTATTCTTCTTATCCAAAGAAATGAGGCCTTTGATATGCTTGGGAGCATTAGAAAGGCTTAGACTCAGATTATGGGTTGAATGGTCTTTAGTAATAGCATCTGCCACAAAATTACATTCTCTAAAGACATGTTTGAGATCAGCATTCTTTAACAGGGATTGTACTTAAGAAGTTAGATCAAACAAAGGCCAATGAGCAGTGTAGGGATCTTTGATCATTTTTACTGCCAACAATGGATCTGATTCAATTGTGACAGTGTTATATAGTTTTGGAAAAGTATGGCAGGCATATTGTACAGCTAGAATCTCTGCTTGAAGTGAAGAAGCAGCAGTAATAGCTGTTGATTTAATCAGGAATGGCGTACCAGAACTGTTCCTTGCAATGAGGCCTACTGTTGCATTATTAGGATTCCAGGATGCATCCACACTGATCTTTATGCAATCTGGCTTTGGCCTTTCCCAAGAAACAATAGATATAATAGGTTTCGGAGGTGGTCTAAGATGAGGGATCAGATGCAAAAAGTTGGATGGAATAGATAAGAAGGAACTATAGTGATAAGGTTTAGCATGGAGAGACAGATAGATTTGATCACAAACTTCCTTGCATATTAGCTCTGAAGAAAAACGTTTGTTGTCAAATAAGAAATTGTTTCTTGCCTTCCAGAGGCACCAACATATCAAAGGTGGGAGAATTTTGCATAACAGATGGTGCCACTTAGGGAGGTCATGACTATTCCAAAACAGAAAGAATCTTTAATTAATTGAGTCTTGATCATTAAGGTGAAAATCCAAGATGCCATCTTATTCCATATGTTATGAGCAAGGGGACAAGATATAAAAAAATGTTGAATAGAGTCTGAGTGACAGCATGCTGGGCATTTTGAAGCAAGACTAAAGCCACATTTGATTAACACATCATCAAAAGGTAGGAAAGAGTGCAACAGTTTCCATGTGAAGATAGAAACCTTTTTTTTGCAGTTTAGGATTCCATACAAGTTTGGTGGCAGGGAAATTACCTGAAGAGAGAGTGAGTTCCTTGTATGTAGATTTGAATGAGAAAGACCCTGTCACTTTGGTACAGCTAAATCAGTCCATCTCTTCCATACTTTGTTTTTTTTGCCATCAGACTCACCCCAGAAAAATCTAGACATTTTTTTTCAAATGTCTTAACTATATGGTTAGGGGGTTTGGTAACAATCCATAAATGCTAAGGTAAAGAGTATAAGCAAGATTGGATTAAGGTCAATTTACCCCCCGAGCTGAGCCATTTGTTTTTCCAGTTCATCAGTTTTTTATCCAGGTTTTCCATCAAAGGTTGGAAGTATCTGTTCAGGGTTCTTCCTTTAAAGATTGGGCAACCTAGGTATTTAAAGGAAAAAGAACCTTTTTTCATTTTTAAGATCATCCTAACCTGATTTGATTTAGCTACTGTAGCCCTTTTACTTATATAGAAATCGGATTTCTCAATTTAGCTACTGTAGCCCTTTTACTTAATTTATTACTAATTATATTATATCATTAAAAAATAATAGTATTTATATAAAAATAATATATTTATTATAAAATAATAAAACTCTTTTTATTGTATAAAGTTAAAAAAATGTAATTTTTTACTTAAAAAAGAGTTCAGATATAAATTATATTTTTATTTAAATTCGATCCACACACAACTTGAAAAATATAATTATAATATTTTATTGAAATCGTAATAATAATTTTGTGATTTTTATTTTGATAATAAACATAAAGTATAAATATGTCTTTGATGTGAATGTTTTATGAAGAAGGAAAGCTAGAAGAGGTGGAGAATTAAAATGGTTGATTATGGAAGTTGGGGAATCCCAGTCCCAGGGTAAGACTAGGGAATCACGTTACATCTAATTGGGAGAATTGTGAAACTAAAAATAGGGTAAGGGAATGATTAAAATACCAAACTAAACACTAACAAAGGAAATCAAGATCTCAGATTCACTTTCTCTTTCTTGATTCACTCCAACCAAACGCCCTTTACTCTCTCTTTTAATAGCTCAAACTACACATGGAAGGAGAAGCTGAATCTGAAATTTTCAATCATGTAACATATGCCGAAAATGCTCTTATGAAAACTCAACACCCACCATAATACAAGAATTCACACATATTACTTCGCTCATTTTACCCTGATTAGTAAAATTTGGAAAATAACCAAGGGAAAAAGTTGTTCTACCTCGGTTATTTTAAAAAATGAAATAAAAAGTATTATTTACTTCGGTTGAAAAAACAAGGTGAAAGGTATGTTTTCTACCTCGGTTATTTTATAACTACAGTAAAAAGTTAGAAAATCGAAGTAAATGTTGTAGCCGAATGGTATGCGACGTCGCATATCGTGATTTGTTAAAATGGCCAACCTTGCATTATGTGTTGCTATTATCGATATTTGATCTGAAGGATTGACGATGTTGGTAACTAGTTAGAAAACCCTTATAGGTTGGCTAAAAAAATAGTCGCTTGTTGGAAAGTGATTGAAACATGTTTAAGAGAAAACACAAGTATAAATTTAATTTTTTCCAAGAATTGTTTTTTAAGAAAATGGTTTTGAATGGTTGGGTTGAACAAGTGATGCAAGGTGAATGACGACGAAAATTGAAGAAGAGATGGATCACCGAAAATGCCTGATATGGTTTTGAGCATAACTTTTGCGTCCAGAATCAGAATCATAATCAGACAATTCCGATGCTGTTGGAACCGTCTCGATGAGAAGGGGTGTTTTTGGCCATTTGAGGTCGTGTAAGGCCTCAAAATGACAATTTACTGTTCTCCTAATTTTGCTTTATTTTGGATTTTCCTTTTTTTCCCCAAATTCATTATATTATTTAAAGACCTCCTGTACTATTTAGATACTTTATCTTTTATAATAATATTTTTGAGAATTATTTTCTCTCTGGTAGATTCCAGAACTAAAACATAGGGTTTGTGCTTGCAGCCATTGATTGTTCTTTGAGATTCATGTTTGCGGATCTCTTTGATTATTCCGACTGCATCAACAACGGAACAACCGATGGATATGCAAATAACAAAATTATTAGTGCATAAAATCACACAAAAATTAAATTATCACTCAAATATTCCCAATGAACCAATTAATATTCCCAAAAATAACAATACTCAAATATTCTAAATAAAATTGTTTTTGTTCCAATCAAAATGATAATTAAATAAGAAGTAAAAAGCTCACGAAGTTCGGAAGATGATGACCTTAAACACTATCGGCCCTGATCCACCTAATAGCTCAAAAAATACCGTGTCCCCAATGCACATGCGGTTGCAACTAAGAAACTCCGCAAAACCCTTTGGGGTAGGGTCTTGATCTTCGTGTTCCCCGAGCAGTTCATGTCTCTTCTGTAGTACCTCAAGACAACTGGGGTCTTGTCACTTGGTAGGCATGCTACTATGTCCATTGAGATATACTGAATTAGAAATAGAAAAATACAACTACTATATATGCGATGATTAAAAATTTTTTAAATGAAAATCAAATTAGATGTAGGTCTTACCATGGTCGGGTTAACCTCAAAATTGTGTTGTTTCAAGGTGCAGCTGAAACAGGGGGTTATCCAATGGCATCGTGTGTTGGTTAAGAGGAATGATTGTAGGCTCCAAGTACCTACGTTAAGCGGTAAACTGTAGAAAAATAATGAAATGGTATATATTAATAGTTGTGAATAGAAGTAATTACCAATAAAAATATGTTGTGGTATTCCTAATCCGGCCAATTGATCGCTGTTCACCAAGGTGTGCCTGCAAAAGAGATCTTCGAAGTGGTTCCAGGGAAAAGACTCAGACGCTCAAGTCAGTACCTTATTTTTAGAATTAAGCTTTTTTAGCATGATTGCACTGACCTCTATTCGTGTCCTCTCCATTTCTTTTATAGTCTATTCTGAACGTGGCTCTACCTTTCTCTGGTTTGCCCTCATGTGCTTGATCATGGCTCTAAGAAGGAAGGTTCGTGGCCGACACTTGATCATGGTCTCCATTTTTCACGGTTCGTGGGTTGACTCTGTCTTAGCTCGCATCGCAGGTTAGCCTTGGGCCAATTTGCAGTTTTGGGCTTGCGGCATAGCATTTGGGCTAGGTATACACCATAAGCCCCACTAGCCATGAAGACTAAAAGACATGGAGTAATGGTGTTGATTGTGGTTTAAATGCGAACTGATGTTGTTCACCAACAAACTGTTCGTCATTTAATTCAGCCTTCGTCGTCATTGCAAAATGACGTTAGCTTTTTTGGCTATATATCTGTTCCCGATCCCTCTTCAAATTTGAAATTTGAAATTTTGAATTCCTCGTCCTTGTTATGTTTGTGATAAGGCTCTTTGCGAAGATTTTGTTTCTAAAGGCCGAGATTCGATCCTCATTTTTCTCGCTATTCCGTTCAATATTTTTTGATGTTTGTTCTCTCTTTACCTCTTAAGTGAGGAATTTGAAACAAATATTTTAATATTTCCCTCATTCAGTGTGCTGTGTTTTCATATACCGTCATCGTTTCGATAGGTAATTTGCCTTTTGTGTCAGATTATCATCATTGTGTTTTTTGAATTGATTGTCTTCCTTGATCTTGATTTTTCTTTTTGATATGTAAGTATCCCATCTCATTTTTGTTTCAGTTTGTCTCCTCTGTTGCCCAAGATTTTATCTCCTCAAATCATCCTTAGGTTTTCTCTGTATCATCTTCCCTCATCTTCTGTAAGAGTAAGTTTTATCCTTAACTTAATCTCCAATTTCTCTGTTGCATGTTCTGGACTTGATAAGTTGAATTTCTTCTCCGATTTCTGATAATTTTAGTACTTTTGTGTTTCTTACTATTTTTCGGTCATCTTCTGCGCCGCGTCTTCTGTTAAGCTTTGCTCTGAAAAACTTGTGTCTGTGGTGTTTAACCCTAATTAAGGTTGTTGTTTCCAACACTAGGGTCCTCGTTTATCCACATGTCTTCCTCTAACTGCATCGAGTCTCCCGTAGAAGATGCTCACTCCGATGGGGATTCCGGTCATGTCACCAGATCCTCTACCATACGTAGTATGCTATCTGGTTCATATTTAGATGACTTGAAGAACTATTTCCCATTTTTATCTCCTTTTAAGCTTTGCGCTCCTGTAAATTTTGAATGTGTTCTCACTCCTCCGCCTGGCATATATCATGTTATTTAGCTTATTTGAACTTTGGCCTTTATTTTTCTCTCCCCCAATATGTGGTTGATCTTCTCCATTCGTAAAAAGTTGGGTTGGCCCAATTTCACCCAATGGCACTGCTATCATAATGGGGTTTCTTCAGTTGTGTTAGAAAGTGGACATTCCTTTCACTCTTTTGTTGTTTCGTAACTTCTATCATCTTTGAAAAGCGAAAAACACAGTAGATGAATTTACCTTTTATCCTGTTATTGCTGGAGTTGAGCTTGTGAGCGGTTTTCCTAGTAATGTTGGTCTGTGGCATACAGAATACGTTTTTATAAAATTAAGTCAAAATCCCAAAGTGGTTGTGCCTTCCAAGGTTCCCAAGTCAGCTTCCTGGTCTGAATGTCCGCTTTACTACTGAGACAGAGATTGTGGTCACACTTCATGCTCATACACAACATCTCCGCCAAGTTGACTCTTATGCTGAAGGTGTTTTGTTTGTTATTGTTTTAATGTGTTTGATCTGTATTCTCTCTCATTTTGGAGAACATTTTTTTCCATGTGCTTGTTTGATCTATGGTGTTCATTTTATTTCAGACATTGACCTAGCTGGAGGTGACACTGAAAGATCACTCTTTGATAGCGATGATGAGGAGGTGGCTGAGACTTTTGTTCAGCCCAATAATGCTGCTACAAGTAACACCACCCAGAAGGGAGTTAACAAGATGAGTCCATGTAATAAGGGTAAGTTTACCGAGGGCAGGGAGACAGGTCGTCATCGCTCCGCTGGTGAGCCATAGGAGAATAAGCATAAGAGGGATAAGAGTGATGGTCCTTTAGGACATTTTCTTCCTCTCGTGAAAAAAGGGCATGGTAACCAATCCCATTCGCAAACTCTGGCACAAACTGAGAATCTTCTAGCGGAGGTGATGATACCTGATATTCTCTCTAACCTCTCTGACTGACACACTGGCTATGGTAAGTTTGCAGGTAAATTTTAGTGACCTTCGCCACACCTTGATACGTTGTATGTAAAATGTTTATTAACTTTGTCCCGTGTGTTATTATTTTGTAAGTTCGATAAAAGCCTTCAACTCATAAGTGAGCGGCTTTCTAAGTTATCTCTTATTGATGAGTTGCTCATGGAGAAGTATAAGGCATGGGAAACAAAATGTGCATCTCTAGAAACTTCCCTAAAAGCCGCTCAGGAGCGTGCCAAGGTGGCGGAGGTGGAGGCGATTCAGCTTCGTTCTGAGTTAGAGGAGATGTGAACCAATGGGCCTGCTTCCCCTAAATACCCTCAAATTCTGGTAGATCAGCTCAGTAAGACCAAGTCTTTCTATAAATTATTTGAGGATGTTTCTAGCAATGCTCACACCGTTGGTTATTGCCAAGCTGTGAAGGATCAACGCGAGTGGAATCCAGCTTGTACGCTGAAGAGTCTGCCTTCTCTGAAGAAGTGTACTAAGACCTTGGAGAAGCATAAGGAAAAACTCAACAAAGCTTTTATTAAATAGATTGGTGATGAGGGACATCCCTATGCTTTGGTATCATATCTTTCTAGCCTTCCCTGCATTCCTTCTGTGGCTGAGCTAAAGGGCTGTGAGGTGGATTATCTGGAAGATCTTTCATTTAAAAATCACATCATTACTCCAACTTCTAATCCTGATGCCAGTGTGGCCACTGAGGTTAATGCGAGCATTGAAGCCTCCGCTCAGCAACCAAGCAAGGAAACTCCCGCTCAGCAACTAAGCAAGGAAGCCGCTGCTATCGTTGTTCATCCTTCGCCTACTTCCGCCTCCAAAGTTAGTTGATTCCTTGTGTACTAGAATTTTAGATTTTTATTTGTAATTTGAGACAATATTCTGCTGTACATTTGTAATATTTATTTGATTGTGGTTATTAACGTTGCTTTATCATTCATCTTTTGCAACCTCTCATCATACCTATTTATATGTAGGGTTTCAATAATGTGATTGATCATAAGTTTTTGAAACGTCTTGACTTTCTTGGATATCCTGATCATTTTTCTGATCGCTATGGAATTCTGCCCTCTGATTTTCAATTCCCTATTGGATTGATTCGTGCTTCTCAGTCCTTCACTAAAGAATATGAGAGATTGTTTCTTCTGATCGCTACTCTCGTATGGAGTCGCTTCCGTTATGCCTTGGGTGGAAACTTCCTATTCCAAATGCATCTTTATCTGCATCTACTACGCGTCCTTACAGTCAGTTTGTTCCTGATGGTTACAATGTTGAATCGCTTGGCAAAGATATTGTTCATGGTGTAACACCCCAAACCCAACACCTACCAGCTTAACGCTAGTATCGGGTCGGTTCCGGCGTGCTACCAGAAATGCCAGCGGTAATGAGCAGATAGAGTTTATGCGGAAAAAAATTTAGAAAAAAATTTCAACACCTAAATTACTATTACAGTGAAATTGTTAACATATGTGTTAATCAAAAGTTTCAACTAAATTTCTTCAGACAAAATTTCTAAAAGATCCGATAAGGATCAGTTCACACTAATTTTTTTACATCATAACCAAAAGCTCTAACAGTCCACCCAGGATCTTTTCTCAAAGGAAGTAAAGACATCAAAGCACTTTTCTCTTACTGTTCTTCTTCACCTGAAAAAGGGTTTTTTAACTAGGGTAAGCTCCTTGCTTAGTGAGGTTCCATCGCCAGTATTTACCCAGTTGAGTTTTAGTGATCACAGAATAACAAATAACAAATAGCCACATAAGTCCTAACACACAGTAAAAGGATATGAGTGGTTAGTGCCAAGTTGTTTCCAAGTGCCTATATGGAAACTCTGACTAACATACAAGACATAACCTTTTCAATGGTGCCCGAAGGCGATCAGACAGTCCAAAATTCATTCTCGTCAACCACGTCCAATCAGATGTTCAGTTATGAGCTCGTATCAGTATAGATGGTTATGCTAGTATACCAGAAACTCCACGAGTAGCTGACCTAATCAAACGGTCTGTTCTGTACCGTTCCCCACCGACTTTGACCGAACTACAATGGCATCGGGGGCCTTGAAATCAGAGACAGGTAATCAGGTAGCATATAATTCAAGTTTGACAAGGCAAGATAAGGTACAAGCCGGTCGTCCACATAACATATCAGAGCAGTATATAATTCAAGTTTGACACGACAAGATAAAGTACAAGCCTGTCATTCACAGAACAATATCAAAGCTATCCAGTTTCACGATAGTTGAGCACAGTATGATAAAATACACACTTAATTTAATAGTCAATATATACCATCATTTAAGTTTAACCATCATATCTCTCTCTAATAGGGTTTGAGTATACATGGTTCAAGTAAAGAGTAGAAAGGTTCGAGTATAAGGTTTCAAGTACAGGGTTCGAGTAGATGGGTTCGAGTATAGGGGTTCGAGTATAGGGGTTCGAGTATAGGGGTTCGAGTAGAGGATTCGAGTGAAGGGTTCGAGTGGTATTGGTGTTCAAGTGGTACTAGTTTGGGTGGCACTGAGTTCAAGTGGTACTAGTTCAAGTGGTACTATTTCGAGTGGTAGGTGGCACTAGTTTGAGTGGTGAATTGCAAGGGGTGAGGTTCAGTAGGTTAGGTTCGAGAGGTATGGGTTCAATTGGTGAGTTCAAGAGGTAAGGTTAAGTTGGAGAGATTCGAGAGGTACAGTTCGAGAGGTGAGCTTGAGAAGTAAAGGTTTCAGTAGTGCTAGTTCGAGACCTAGGGTTCGAGAGGTACAGTTTGAGGGGTAAAGGTTTCAGTAGTACCAGTTCGAGAGGTAAGGTTCTAGAGGTAAAAGTTTTCAGTGGCACTAGTTCGAGAGGTAAAGGTTCCAGGAGTATAGGTTCGAGTGGTGAGTTCGAGAGGTAAAGGTTTTAGTAGTGAGGTTCCAGTGGAAAGGGTTCTAGAGGTGAAGATATCGGGGTTACTAGTTCGAGGGGTAGGTTCAAGATATACTAGTTGAGAGGTAAAGGTATCGGTGGTACTAGTTCGAGATATTGGTTCGAGATGTACTGTTCTAGAGGTAAAGGTATCAGTAGTACTAGTTCAAGAGGTACAGGTTTCCAGTGGTTGTTTGAGAGGTGAAATTTTCAGTAGGGGTTCGAGAGGTGAATTTTTTGGTAGGGGTTCGAGAGGTGAAGTTTTCGGTAGGGGTTCGAGAGGTGAAGTTTTCGGTAGGGGTTCGAGAGGTGAAGTTTTTGGTAGGGGTTCGAGAGGTGAAGTTTTCAGTCGGGGTTCGAGAGGTGAAGTTTTCCGTAGGGGTCCGAGAGGTGAAGTTTTCAGTAGGAGTCCGAGAGGTGAATTTTTCAATAGGGGTCCGAGAGGTGAAGTTTTCAGTAGGGGTCCGAGAAGTGAAGTTTTCAGTAGGGGTCCGAGAGGTGAAGTTTTCAATAGGGGTCCGAGAGGTGAAGTTTTCAGCAGGGGTTCGAGAGGTGAAGTTTTCAGCAGGGGTTCGAGAGGTGAAGTTTTCAGCAGGGGTTTGAGAGGTGAAGTTTTCAGTAGGGGTTCGAGAGGTGAATTTTTCAGTAGGGGTTCGAGAGGTGAAGTTTTCAGTAGTAGTTCGAGAGGTTAAGGTTTCAGCGAGGGGTGCGAGAGAAGGTTCGAGAGAGTCAGGTTTTGATGACATCATATATATACATATATAAACATATACCTAGTTAAAACTCATTTCGTGCTAAGGCGATGCAACACTCACCTTAGCTAGACTTAGCTTGGGCAACCTCCATTTTCTACTCACCACCGCTCAACCGTTGTTCTTTGGTAAGAAATATCTTAAGATTGTAATTTTTGAGAAGGCAGCAACCGGTATTTATACTAGATGAGAACCTAGGGTTCTGACACCTAAACCTAGAATTTTATCCATTTAGCCCTCAAGTACCTACGTCCACTTGCCCAAAAATTACTTTGGATAAATTTCTCACTTCCCCTTACCGGCTTTCTCTTCCCATTATATTATTATTATTATAACCCTCAAGTTCCTACGTAAACTTGCCCAAAAATTACTTTGGATAAATTTCTCACTTCCGCTTGCTAGCTTTCTCTTCCTATTATATTATTATTATTATGATAATAATCATTATTATTATGACTCTCTTCCCAATATTTTCTCTTCCCGAATTTCACTTTCCCTAGATTTACATTATGTTGTTTCCTTTTCCAGACACAATACTAATTATGACTTCTATTCACCTATCAATCCCATCTGTTTCGTTTTCATCGTTCCTTTCTTTTAATTCTTATAATTGGCTTTTCTTCTTTATAATTTACAATACTTATAGCCAATATATATATATATACACACACATACACATAATACAATTATATTTCTTGAAATCAAAACAATATTAGAAATGATAACTTATTTATTTTATTCTTATGTATAATTACATATTGAAATTACTATTATATAAAATTGTGATAAGTATGAAAAATATTAGGAAGTTATAAAATTAGTGTTCCTCATTAAATTAAAGGAATATTCGTTTTAGAGAAAGGTACAAGGTAAACTAATGGAGGTGCTTTTATAAAAATCTTGATAATTATTTAATAACTCAATTTATCATTTCTTACTTTACTCTTTTAAAATGTGCAATTTGTATATCATGCTTCCATTCTGATTCGACGTACTATTATTCTCTTCCTCTTTCTTAAGTGAAAACTATACTATATACCAATACTTTATCATCGTTATATATTTTTCAATAATTAAGATTATTAATTCAAATTTACTTCGTCCAAGATTAACATCTAGGTTAATCCATAATAATTATTTTTTCCAAATTTATATTTTATAATTAGCACATCGTTCATCTCTATTCATTTTTTTCTTCCCAATTAGAGTGATATTAAAAGGTTTAATTGAGATAGTATGATTTGTATCGGAGGTATATTTTATTTATTAATCTAATTGGGCTAAGGGTTTCACACATGGGTTGATTTATCTTGAATCTGCTGGTGTGTACATGCGATCTCTTAATCTCCCTGCTCGTGCCCAAGAGTGGGTGTTGTCTCTAGGTATTCATCTAAAATACATGCTCCTAGGTATTAATGATCTTGAAGCGAAGTGGGGCAAGGCAGTAAAAGACACCCAGGATGTTGTGATTTACGTAGTATTCACAATGAGCATAATGGTATTAATTAAGCGTCAACTGTTGGCAATGGTGAAGATGTTCCGGCAACAGGAAGAGGCTAGGAATTATGTTGCAAGAAAAACTCGCGAGGCCCATCAGAAGACATTGATCATTGATAAAACAAATGTGCTCGTATTGATGATTTGTTTGACAATTTGAAGAAAAATTAGGAAGAGTGTGATCACTTTTCATCTTCTGCACTCGGTTGGAAAATTAATTATGATGAACAGTTTGCTATAAACACACAGATTTGAAGTGAAATGAGTAACTTTCTGTTGAGTGCAATTGGCTTGATTCTTCAGTGCACCACCTCAAGCAAGCTTGTGTTGATTACAAAGATAAACTTCAGGCTCTCGCTTCCTGGAGATCTTACCGTGGGAATCGACGGAAAAAGGATTAACTTGTCTGAGGCTGTCTGATCACATATTTGCGGCATAGAGGATGAAGTACAGAATTAAAGGCTGAAATGAAGCGGTATGAGGAAACTGTTAATTTTATGAGTACGCATCTGGACCACGAGAAGTTTGGCCCTATAACCGAATTCAAGGCATATTATGCTAGGTATCTTGGTCATATAGAGCGAAGGGGTCTAATACGCCATCTTGCTTATTTACACGTGAAATGGCGACATGACCATATGGTTTGCGAGGAGTGAGAGGCTAAAGAAAATCGGCGTAGGGCTGAGAACCTCCATTGCGAAGTTGAACACAGTCGTCATTGTGGTGGTTCTATTGGTTCATCACGAGCTTCTACTCGTGGATAATATGTAATGATTTTTTTCTTCCGGACAATAATGTTATTTTTGTTGCGGTTTTTGGATGTTGTGGTTGTCCTTTTTTTGTATTCATACTTTTGAATGCTCTTGACTGTGTAATTCTCTTTTATTCACAAGAACTCTTTCTCATATATCTATTATTTTTGTTTTGAGCATTGAAACTATGTTTATAGCAGAGCCACAAGATCTATAGCTTGCTTTAGTTGCTGTTTCGTAGGCGTATCTGCTGTGTAGCAAGATCCATTGCTTTCTTTATTGAGAGTATGTAATGTGAAATCCACAAGATCTATTGCTTGCTTTAGTCGCTGGATTAGAGCCAATTTTTCCTGGTGGCAATATCTATTGCTTCCTCTTTTTTTTAGAATGCAAAGTCGCAAGATCTATTGCTTGCTTTCGTCACTTCGTTGTGGGCATATCTGTCTTATTACAAAGTTTATGACTTGATTTATTCTATATATTGCAAAGAGGAAAGTTTAGTGGCATTTATAATTGATTCTTATGCCACTATCATCATGTGTTCATTTTTTTAAAGAATTTGTGACTTAGTTTTGCGACTGCAAAGTATAGCTGTTTGAAAAGAAAAGATGGTACTCCAAAACATTTATATTGCGATAGTATCGCCTTCAACGTAGAACAATGAAACGAACACCACCAATGATTATATCATGGTTTCTATACATGGAAACAAGACTTTCCTGCCTCTTTACTTATTCTACACATAAAACTTTCTTAAGTTGACTATGTGCCAAGTGTTAGGAACACTGCTACCATCCATTCTCTTTAGCTTGTATCAGTTGGATCGGTGCATCTTCATTATCTTGTACAACCCTTCCCACTACGGGCACAACTTTCCTCTTTCCTCAGCTAGACTAGCTTCATTCTTCCTTAGCACCAGATCACCAATTTGGAATTGTGTTTCATTAACTTTGTGGTTGTAAACTTTGGCCATCCTTTGTTTGTACTTTGCTTCTTGGATTTACAACCTTTGTCTCTTTTCTTCGAGTTCATTTAAGTACAACCTTAACATCTCTGGGTTGATGTCTTTTTTATATTGCTTGACTCAAAGGCTTGACTATCCAATTTCAACTGGTATTACCGCTTTGAGCCCATATACCAGACTATACGACGTTTCTCCTGTTGGTTCTCGCACCATTTATCTTTATGACCATAACGTATTGAGTAACTCATCAACCCAACCTGCTCACTTTTCTTCCAATCTTTGCTGGATACCTTGGACAGTCGTTCTATTCGTTAATTCTACCCGACCCTTCGCTTGGGGTTGAGCTACAGAAGTGAATTTCTGCATGATTCCCAGTTTGAAACACCATTCTGTAAAGACCTCCACGTGCCATTGTTGGTGACGATAGTTTGTGGCACTCTGAAGCCACAAACAATATTCTTCCAGACAAATTTTCTTGTTGCTTCCGCTGTTACTCTTCCCAAGGGCTTCACTTCTACCCACTTTGTGAAGTAGTCGACTGCCACAATTAAAAACTTGGAACTGCTAGCACCTTTTGGAAAAGGTCCAACGAGATCAATTCCCCATTTATCAAAAGTCCAAGCTCCATATATTCCTGTTAATGTTAATTGTGGCTTGTGCAATATTGGAGCATTCATCAGGAAACTTATACATTTAAAGACGAAGTTGTATGTGTCATTAAACATGGTTGGCCAACAGTGTCCCCCTTGAAATATCTTCTTTGCAATTGTTCGAGACCCTTGATGCAACCCCACAATCCTTAGTGTACTTCTTTGAAAATTTTGCCTGCTTGTGATGGTCACACACACTTTATCCATGGAGATAGTTACCTTTCTTGTACAAGGTTTCATCTTCGTAAACATAGTTATGGGATTGCATTTCTAGCTTATTGGCGTATACCTTATCAGTCCCCTTGTAAAAGTATTCAATCAATGGCGTTAGCCAATTTGCTTCTTGTGCTTGAACTACTGACACGGTTGTCCTTACTATGCTTCTAACCGGAATGACCTCTACTTTCACATCTTTGTGTTTGGCTAATGCCTGAAAACTTGTTGTTGCTAGCTTGCTTAAGGCATTTGTCATCATATTTTCACTTCTTGGGACGCGTTGGAGGTTGAAGTACTCAAGGTTAGCGATGAGTTGACGAATCCTGGTTAAATATTTCATCAATTGCTCTTCTTGCACTTCGTAATCTCCTTGCACTTGCTGGACCACTATCTGTGAATTGCTGAATGCTCAAACGCTCTTCACCTTTATGTTAACCGTGAGATCTAAGCCACATATTAACGCCTCATACTCAACTTCGTTATTGGTGAGTGAGAAATCAAAGCGAAGCAAGTATCTGTATTCTCTTCTATCCGGGTTAATTACCAACATACCTGTTCCTATACTTCCTTGATAGATGCCCCCATCTACAAACAACTTCCATGCGAAATCTTCTCACTTGGCCTTTCCTCTGGTCTTCGTCAAGAAATTGCCGTGTTTCCTGCTGCACCTCCATGCTTGTAATTTTGGCAAAATGAAATCTGCTAAAGATTATGCTTTGATTGAGTTTCACAGTTGAAATTGAATCTCGAACTGTCCCAAATCAAGATCCCATTTGGTCATTCTCCCGGATGACTAGGGCTTGTTCAAGATATACTTGATTGGGTAGTCAGTGTAGATAATAATCATATAACTGTGGAAATAGGTTCGCAATCTTCTTGCCGAATATATCAATGCTAGAGTCAACTTTTCAATTGGAAGATACGCCAATTTAGCCTGCTGTAGTATTCTACTGGTGTTGAACACTGGTGTCTATTTCTGGCCTTCTTTCCATACCAGAACTGAGCAACTGTGTTTAATGAAACCGCCAAATACAAGTATAGTGCTTCTCCTTGAATTGGTGCTTTCCACATTGGGAGTATCCAAAGTTGGTCCTTCAGTGATTCGTATGTTGAGTGATACTCTTCACTCCAGCTAAACTTCTTGGACTTTTTACGGATTTTGAATAGTGGGAAGTGTCTTTTGGCTGCTTTTGACACAAACCTACTAAGCGAAGCCAATGATCCCATTAAGATTTGAACTTCCTTTACTGTTCGTGGTTGGGGGAGGTTAACGATTGCTTGTATTTTCTATGGATTAGCCACGATCCCCTTTGAGGATACCATCTATCCCGGGAATTTACCTGCACCAATCTTAATTGTGCATTTTTTTGGATTTTGCTTCATTCCAATGCACTTAATGTATCCAGGGTTTATTTTACGGCATTCGCAAAGTCACATGTTCATCTGCTTTTTATGACTATATCTTCCATAGATGCCTCCATATTGCACCCAATCGGGTTGCAGAATGCATTATCAACCACTCTCTGATATGTTTCCACCCACATTTTTCAACCCAAATGGCATCTTCATGTAGCAAAATATCCCAAAACTTGTTATGAAGGCCGTTTTTTCTGCATCTTCAGGGTTCATCAATATTTGATGATACCCTTTGTAGGCATCCAAGAATACAAGGACTTCGTACCCCGAGATCACTTCTACTAGTTGATCGATCTTTGGCAGGAAGAAACAATCCTTTGGGCATGCTTTGTTTAGATCGGTGAAATTTATACACATTCTCAACCCACAATCTGCCTTTTTCACCATCACCGGGTTCGCTAGCCATATTGGGTATATCACCTCCTTTATGATCCCAGCTTGCAACAACACCTTTACTTCTTCCTCAATTTCCCTTTGTCTATCACTGGTGAAGCTTCTTTGTTTCTTCTTGACCGGCTTGATCGAATCAGCGATGTTCAAAGAATGAGTTTCAATACTTGGTTCAACTCCTCCCATGTTATGTACACTCTATCTGAATGTGTCCTTGTGATCTCTTGATTTGGAAGATATTTCCCTATTTTGACACACTTAGATACATCATTGTCATCCAAAAAGACATCTTCAGTTTGTTCTCAAATTTCTACTAGGTGATCCACCTGGTTAAGTGAGTCACTATTGGTGATAGTGCTAACCATTTTTTGTTTTTCCACAGTTCTTCCTGCTTTCATTGCGATGGCCATACACTATCTGGCGGTCTGTTAGTTTCCCCTCACCGTTGTGATCCCTGTTGGGGTTAGGAATTTCATGACTGAATGGTATAGAGACCATATTGCTTTCACTCTGTTCATCCGCAGGCTGCCAATAATAGCATTAAACGAACTAGGAGCATCCATGATAATAAATTCACAGATGGTGCAGTTCCTCTCATTCTCCCCAATTGTCAAAGGCAGCTGAATGCTGCCAACTGGTGTCTTTGCTCATCCTGTGAATCCTATAAAAATGGATGTCAATTTTTTCAAGTTGGTCCTCTTGAATGCAAGTCTGTCAAAGTCCACGAAAAGGATTTCTACCGCACTTCCATCATCTACGAACACTCTGTGAACAGTGTCGTGATCCTGATTTTAACAATAATAACTATGGGGTCATTCTGTGGCTAGGCATTAGGAAAAGTGTCCTTTTCGCTAAACGTGATTTTTTCTTCAATACATAATATTTTATCCAGGGGCTCTTGTAGAGGTGAATACCTGGCTTTCCTTCCAGGAATTATTGGATAAGGACTCTGTTGACCCATGTATGGAGAAGAAAACTTTTTCTGAAGCTTCATTGGGCACATCCTCTTCATAGTCTACTGCTGCCGCCATCTTTTGATTTTTGTTCTGAGTGTTCACTGTGGCTTGGGTTTTGGCGATGGAGCTTCCTGCCTTGCTCGCTTCTTTGTATCTATTACCACCATCTTCCTTCATGTATTGTCCAAGATAAACATTCCTCAAGTTTTCTTCTATCTGCTTCCGTAGATCTCTGCAATACTCGATATCGTGACCGTGATCCTTATCGAAGGATCAATAGTATTCTCTTAATATTTTCTCTTGAGGAGCTACCATTGCCGCTAAATCATGGAATAGATCTTTGTTCGATGGCCAGATCTCTCTTCGCAATTTTGTTAGTGATGTCTCATAGGGAAAGATATTTTATGTACCTGTTTCTCTTCCTTTGAAAGGGAAGATTCCTTTCCCTTTGAAAGGGAAGATTACATTCCCTTTGAAAGCGAAGTTTCCTTTCCCTTTTTTTCCAAATTTCTTTACGAGTCCTCTATTACTCTTTTCTCGCCTCGTTCCCACTCTATTTTGCGATTGTTGGCTTCCATGGTTTACACATACTGTTCTATCATTTTTGTAGGTCCCTTGGGTTTTCTAGAATGTTCTTTGTTATTTCCTTGTTAAACTATCCTGATCGCATGTCCCTGTGAACGCACCTAAAGAAGATTGAAATGATAAGTCTTGAACCTACAGACTTTTTGTAACAAACCTACTGTGATATTTTTCCAAACTTTCATCGCTTCGTTGAACTACATTTTTCAGGTCTGCGATTGTCTGGGTAAACTTCTGTTTCTGGTAGAAATGCCCCAAAAACATATCTGATAGTTGTTCCCAAGATGTGATACTTCCGTTTAGTAAATCTTCATACTATGTGATCACTGTTCCCGATAAAAATATGGGGAATGCCTTACATACCAACTCAATTTCAGCATCGTAGAACCTCATGCTATTATGATAGGAATGTAGGAATTTCTTTGAATCGGTTGTCCCATCATAGATTTTAACATGTAAAGGTAGTTTGAAGTCCTTTTCCATCTTGAAATTGCGAAGATGTAGTGCTAGTGGGGACTTGTCTGCATCGTTATCCACTACTATGTTTCTTAATGCGTCCCCATATTTAAGGCCATCATCGTTTTTAATACTTTTTTTACTTACCCTTGGGGACTTTGGTTTGAGAGTAGCTAGGAACTGATTATATAGTTGCTCTTTGTTCGCTTCTAGAAACGATGCGAACGCTCTCCTTTCCTTTTCCTTGTTCGTGTTAGGAGATTCTACCTCTTCTTCATCTTCTGTGTCATCCCTAACGTGTTCTTGCTCTCTGCTAGGAATGTGATCCAGATTTTGGTTGGGATGTACATTCCTATTTCTCCCAGCTATTTTCTCTTGAGTGTGGTGGCTTTGACTTCTTTCACTTCTTGTGAACACTATCATCAATCTTGTTAGGAATGAACTACTGGAATACAAATTCCATCCCCACAGTCAGTGCCAAATATTGTGGTATTCCCAATCCATCCAATTGATCATTGTTCACCAAGGTGTGCCTGCAAAAGAGATCCCGGAAGTGATTCCAGGGAAAAGACTCTGACGCTCAAGTCAGTACCTTATTTTCATAACTAAGCTTCTTCATTATGGTTGCACTTACCTCTATTTGTGTCCTCATCATTTCTTTTATAGTCTGTTCTGAACGTGGCTTCTCCTTTCTCGGGTTTGCCCTCATGTGCTAGATTGTGGCTCCGAGAAAGACGGTTCGTGGCCAGCACCTGGTCATGGTCTCCAATTTTCATGGTTCGTGGGTTGAATATGTCTCAACTCACTTCGCAGGTTAGCCTCGGGCCCATTTGCAATTTTGGGCCTGCGACCTAGCATTTGGGCTAGGTATACACCAAAATAAATATGTAGCTTATATATATATATATATATATATATGTGTGTGTGTGTGTGTGTATGTGTGCATACATGTATACTTAATATAAACTATGTTCACCTTGAATTGGGCCAACTCGATGAACCATTACTAGCCATGACTCCTAAATTTTGAAATATTGGTACTAATTAGAAATTTTTAAAAGAAAATCAGGTCTATGGGATTTGCAAGAAATCCTAGAATGTGTGACATCGGCCATATTTTGCAATAAATGTCGGCCGTAAATAGATTAATGATCGACACATGAATACGACGTCGAGTTGCAGTCTGTCTAACCGAACATCCAGACCGTTAAGTTACCGACTCGACATTTAAAGTGAATCTTAAACCAAACATCATGAATGAAATCTTATCGACATAATAGGTTGACGTCGGTCATCAGTCGATAACAAAAAGGGGTAGTCGATTGGTGACTGACGCCGCATGCATCAAGAATTCATATTAGTATATTCATACTAGCTATTGAATAACACCCACACAAAAACTGAAAACATGAAACTTAGAAGGATTACACAACAAAAGGAGTAACTTTGCATCAAACATAAACAAAGTTCGCAAATTCTAATGCTATATAACTTACAAAAATACAAACGCTTAGAAGAACACATTGAACACACCTAAACAAAAACCAATTGATCAAAATAATACTTCAACAAAAATTTGACACCATTGAGAGGACTTACCCGTTGGATGAGGGAAGAAGAAGGGGTGGGAAACCGTTAGAATTTGAGGGAAAGTTGAAAGCTCATATGTTTGAACTGATTCTCAAGTGGGCCACCACATACATATATTGAACAACGTCGTTTTAAAACATATATATATATATATATATATGTTTTGAAACGACGTTGTTTAAAACCATGGGAAATCCGCCACTAGTTTGCGACGTTGGTTGGCATGTCAGTAAGACCAATATTTGAAATTTTGTTGCCCAACGTCAGTCCTATTGAGGATGGGCCTAACTTTTTCTGGCTCATCAACATGACAAGTTAGCTCGCTTTTGACCAAATAAGAAAATACCAAATAAATTTTAAAAAATATATTCATGTACCTTTATTCTAAGTATAAAAAATATAATTTTACAATATTCCTGCAAATGTTCTTAATTGTTGATGAATTTTTTATAAATCTTTCTTGAATAACTCAACAACATAATTTTTTTTAGATTAATGCAACTAGATAATCATTGATTGCAACAAGACAATCAGACAAAGTTATGAATATGAAGATTGATGTAACTGTTTAAAAATATTGAACAGTAAAACCTTCCAAATTTTACATCAAAGAGAAACCATCCTCCGAGTTAATAATTTCGATTTCTTGTTATGTACGACTGTCCTCCATCGAGGTAAAAGGGTGGTCACTGGTTTGAATTTATTTAAAATGTGTGGTCATAAAAATTATTTGCTTGTTTAAACATGACTGAAACAATTTTTTCTACTAACAAGTCTATTTTAATTTTGTGTATGAACGTAATTTTAAAAATTAGTTTTGAATGGCAGGGTTAAAAGTTGAGACAACCGATAGAAAGGTAAATAACATAATTATTATTACATTAAATCTTAGAACAGTGGATTAAACACGAAACAATATTAAAATAACATCAACAAAAATATTCCAAATTAAAATAAATTTGTGGATAACTTTGGATTTTTGTTTGTAGGATGAAGTTGTTTGAGAATTCTTTCTTCAGTGTCATCTCTTTTTGAACGAACAAGGTTCACCGAGCAATGGCATGGACTATTGGAAGGGTTATTGTTTTCCAAAACAAACCATCTATGGCTTTAGGTAGACATACCTTCCACTCATCAATACATTTGAAAAGTAACTAACTATATACTAATTTGGGTTCATTAAATTCAACTACATCAAACCTTTCAAACTAGTTGAAGTTAAGGTACATCATAACAACCTTTAGTAACGTTAGTGTATCCAAATCCCCAAATACCTTTCACATTTAGTTACATTTTCTTTGTCTACTTTAATCCATTAAGTCTTGCTACGTATTCAAGTTTAGTTACATTTGCCTTTTCTACTTTAATACATTAAAGCCTTACTATGTTTGTATATATATATATAGTCGTACCATTAACTTTGTCTTACAATTTGTGTGTTACATTCTGAAACTACTGACACGTGTTGGTCTACAGAATGCGGATATGAATTGCATTTATGAATACATTTTTGTTACTAGTAACTATATTTCTCGACAATGCTTTCGATTACGGACGTTATCACGCAATGGAAGCATTTATAGAGTCAATCATCATTCCGATCTCGGAACTAAAAATTATTCCATTTCATAGAGAACAACTGTTCCAAAACGTTAATCGTTAAAGGAACTTACCAAACACAATCCAAATCCATTCTCGATATCACAATCTTTCCTACTTTAGACATAATTTCCAAAACCGCAGCATATCCTGATGCAATATGGATACCAGAACTGACATTATATTCTAAAATTGAAACTCGAATCTGCCACTCTCTATTCTAGCTACAACAGATCGATAACACATTTTGGAAATAAATTTCCATCTCTGGAAGTATGTCACACGAATGAAGATTTCCTTTGGTTCTGATATAGGAAAAAATAACTTTGAGGTTTAATTAATAGCAACCACGCCGTTCAGAAACGTTGTGCACATAATTTACAATGATGGTAGTGGAACCTCCGTGCAACGAAGGGACTGGATTCCCAGCTTTGCCAGGGACGGAGGCTTGTAATAACCATCCCAATACTCCTGTCACCGCCTTTAATAGCCCTATCCTGCACTAGTGTTACTAATGAAAGATAATAATTATTACTAATGAAAGATAACAAAAAAACATATCCAATAATATTTATATAATAATAATATTATTAATGTATTTGAAAATTTTAAAACATATGAACTACTTGATTTTATACATTTTCAAGTATTAGAATTTATTGTTTGTGAAAAAAGTAAACAAAAGTTTGTGGATTTGTTGGTTAAATTACTTCCTTAAATTAAAGAGGGCTCTGGCTCAACTCCCCCCAGTTGCTAAAGTGGTTTTTAAAGTTGCATACAAAACCTCGGGTTCGTAGGAGACTCTATCTTTTTATAAAAAGTTTACAATGAGAGAATTAGATAAAATCAACTTTTTTCAAAAAATATTATCAATTAAAATTTTATTAAATAAATGTACGGAGTACGCACGTACATAATTATTGTGAAAAAAAGATAACAATAAACATATATCATAATAATGATTTATATAATAATAATATTATTAAGATATTTTAAAATTTTATTAATGTTTTGTTATCTAAGTTTAATATAGTTTTTTTTAAATGTATCGCGAATGGCCTAATATACTGTATTTTTTTATATGTATATATATGTATATATATCAAAAATTCAAAACATAGACTTAATATTTTAAATAAGGCAATGTCTTGGGAAAGACGGTCTTTCCAAATGCTTATGGAAAGACCGTCTTTCAAGAGACGAACTCTTTAAATAATAACAAATATATTTAAATCAAATATAAATATGACTTGCAAATTTGGAGTTTTATGAGTTGTTATCAACAACAAAAATAGAAAAAAAACATTTAAATACAAACTATTCTATTTTGTTAGTAAATAATATAATCTTTAAGCGATAATGCCTATGCATTATGCTTACACATATACCACATTTTTTACAAGAGAACCATTTTTTTTTCATTTTAAAAGATTGAAAGTACACATAAAAAATTGCTACATAAAATATAATATGTACACGTATAAAAGAGATTAGTTCATCGGGAAGTTATTCAGAAAAGTAATATATTAAAAAAAGTATTCATTTTCATTATAATGACATGTTTTCTATATTAATTTGATCAAGATCCGAATTGAATATATTAGAAAAAAGCTCTCCAATCTTCTCTCTCCAAAAACGATGCTCTCTGAACACTCGCATTCTCCATGCTAAATTATTACCGTTGCTCTACTGTTCATCACCGATAACGGCTAACCCTACCACCCATCAACTCTGAACATCCCACTAAAACCTTGCCATAGCGGCTCCACCTCAAGGTGTGATCCCGCCCTGTTACCTGCAAACCCTAATGGAAAGAAATCCCCAATTACAGAGACCTATCTCCAGCTCTCCATCCCTAAATTTCCATCCTCTACTGCAATTCAAGGGAGAAACGATGGGCATCTACCCCTGAAATAGAAAAAATTGTGCAGCCGTTCAACCACGCTTTGATCGGCAAATTCGCAAGGGGAAGACCATCACGTGAAATAATTAGAAAAGAAATGCAGGCAATTGGCTTCAAGACTGACTTCCAAGTTACCGGTATGGACGTCAGACACGTCCATCTCACCTTTGACCTACCGGAAGACAGACACAGGTGTTGGAGCAAACCAACATGGAACATTGAAGCTCGGGTTATGAAAGTTCTGAAGTGGTCGATCGATTTCAACCTTGAAGAGGAGCCTCTCTTCGTTTCGGTATGGATTAATATTCAGTACCTTCCCCACCCACCCCCCTCCCCCCACACACTATTTTCACCAGACCCTTGAATATTAGAATGTGTGTGGAGTTTGATCTAAGGAAGCCAATGCCCAACATAATTAGGCTGGGATCAATTGCTAAAAATAAATGGTACCAAATTACTTATGAATCCAAGCCTACTTACTGCTTCTCATGTCACAAGCTTAGTCATAGCCATGATATTTGTAGAAAAACACATCCCCAAACACCTCCCCAAAGTCAGTACAATGCCTCAATCCCTGTGAATAATCAACAACTTGATCTCTCCCCAACAGTTGCACAACCATCTGATCCCACAAAAATAGCTCTTACAACAAAGGTTGCACTTTCCCCACCACTCAAGACAAACTCCAGGGGTACCTCACCTCCCCCAGTCCACAATCCTATCTCCAAGGCTAATTCTCTGGTCACAGACCTTCCAACAATTAACACCAATTACTTCCCTCCCAAGAGCAGTAGTAGGTCTCCCAAAAGGGGGAATCCGGCTAGGCTATCCTATGACTCTCCCAAATGGAAAAAGAAAGGATCACAAGTCAGGGTTAACTCATCTGGATTAAGGCCCAGGGATAAGGACAGTGAAGCTGCTTCCAGAATCTAGTGGCTCCCTCACAGGAATCACCATCTCAGTCCTTCACCAACAGACATGCTGCAAATATCATGCCAGAAGAAGCAATCCTTATTGCAAACATTCACGACCGCGCATCCAAAAAATTCTTCACAGATGATCTCTACCATTCCCCATCTCTTATATCTAATAAGCTTAGTCCTAATGTACTTGCAATTGTCCCATGCGCTGAACCCATCTCGACTAAGAACTCTTTTTGTCTATTACAAGAAAATGAACATCCCCTCCAAGACCAGGAACATGAGGAGATAAGCTCATAGGACAACGACAACAACTCCTCCCCCTCCTACTAGAAAATAGAAAAACGCATCTCAGGTTACCACATGCTTAAATCCTATGAATCTGCTATCATTGCTGTTAACCCTACAAATAATAAACATGGCACTAAAAATGAAAAACTATTTCACAGGCTTAAATATGATCCTAAGATCATCCAATAAGAATAAAAATCACCATTTTTATGATTAAACACAAAATAATCGCTAACTGCTTAGCTTGGAATAGTAAAGGATTTAACAAATCAATTCCTAGGATCAAATCTCTCGTCAAAATGCATAGATTGTCTGCCATTTGCATTCTTGAACCGATGCATGCTAATAATGATATTATTTTTTTGGGTAGAAGACTTGGTTTCAAATCTTATTTTGCTGCTGACAACCATAGAATATGGCTTCTATGGAATGAAAACATATATTTTTCCTTTAATTCACAGTTCTCACAAGGCTTGGTGATCAATGTCCATGACCACTCCACTGACTCCATTTGGCTAGCTATATTTGTCTATGCCGAGTCCACTAGATTGCTTAGAAAACAACTCTGGTCTGACCTCCTAAATCTCCCCCAGGCACCCAAACTCATCATAGGAGATTTCAATGCTATCACCACAGTCTCATAATAAAAATGAAACAACACACCTAAAAGGGGTAGCATACAAGACTTTAATGAATTAATTGATAACCTTATATTAATTCACATTAACAAAGTAGGAGCCCACTTTACTTGGACAAACAATAGAATCATTGGTAGGGTTTATAAAAGGCTAGATAGGGGCCTCTGTTGCCAAGAATGGAGTAATAAATTCCTTAATAGTTCTATTCAAATTCTGAATAGAACTCTCGCTAACCATTCACCCATGTTGTTATCCATTCAAACTTCAAAAATAAAGCTTCCCAGACCCTTCAGTTTTCAGTTAATGTGGCTAAGAAGAGAGAATGAACTTAAACCTATGATTTCCCAAAACTGGAACCTCACAGCTCCTTCACAAGGCATGGGATCCTTTAGTTTCAAACTGAAGAGTCTTAAAAAAGCCTTAACCGCATGGAACAAAGCATGGAATCCTTCAGTTTCAAACTGATCTACTTTTAATACACTCTGAGCAAAACATGGTTAATCTAAAATTGCAAAAAGTTCTACTTACCAGAGCTACAAATGAAAGAAAAAAGCCAAAATTAAGGGGCTAAAGCTTGGTGATTGCAACACCAAGTACTTCCACAATGCCAACAAAGAACAAAAGGCTAAAACATTCATAACTAAAATTAAAACACAAGATGGAGTGTGGGTCACTGACCAGGATGAAGTTTTGAAGGAATGAATTTCCTTTTATAAAAATCTACTCACACAGTAGCAACAAGACCACACAGGTTCCTTCCTAGCCCCATTTTTGAAAGAAATCCCTAAGTTAATTAATGATCAAACCAATGAAGACCTCCTTAAACTAGATACCCTAAAGGAAATCAGGGAGGTGGTCTTCAAATCTAATCAAGATTTGGCCCCAGGACCCGACGGATTCCCAGCTAAGTTTTATAGGCTTGCTTGTGAATTCATTAAAATGGATCTTCTTAGTGCAGTAAATCAATTCCTTCAAGGAATTCAAGCCCCCCAGGCTATAGTAGCAAACTGGATTACATTGATACCCAAGAAACCCTCCCCACAAGGGTTTGCAGACTTCAGACCAATCAGCCTTTCTAACTTTATTAATAAAATCTTGTCTAAGCTTTTAACGGAGAGGCTTAAGCCTATTATGGATGAATTAATTTCCATCGAGCTATCAACATTCATGAAAAACAGAGATATCTCTAATAATGTTATTCAAATGCAGTTCATGTACAGACTGCTCAATAAAAAATGCCCTAACCATAATTTAATTTCGAAGCTAGCTATGTATAAAGTATTCGATATGGCATCATGGGGATTTTTGAACAAAATTCTTCTCAGCTTAGACTTCTCTAGAACATTTGTGAAGTTAATTCTATCCAACACCAGTGCACACACCTTTTCAGTTTTATTTAATGGATCCCCTTAAGGCTTTTTTAAGGCCTCAGGGGGGATTAAACAGGGGGACCCTCTATCCCCCTTTTTATACAATATTCTCTATGAGTCATTCTCTAGGACTCTTAAAAAAATACTTTCACTCATCTAAAATTCAGTAGTTTTTTAGTGGACTAAACACTGTAAATGTCACTCACTTGATGTATGTGGATGGTACACAATTTTTTTAAGAAGTGGAGCAAATAATTTGAAAGCTATAAAAGCATTCCTTGAGGCCTACCAAACCACCTCTGGACAACTCATAAACTTCAATAAAAGCGACTATCATATCCCCGATAAGGCCTCTTCTCACGATCATAGAATAGTTAAGCATAATCTGGGCATAAAGAAGGGTAACGCTCCCTTTCAATACCTTGGTGTGCCAATCTTTAAGGGAAGGAATAAATTTGCTTATTATAATGAAGTATTAGAGTTAATTGATAAGATACTAAAAAAACTGGAAAAACAATTGGCTAACCCAGGCAGGTAGACTAACTCTTATAAAATCAAGTATTCTATCCCTTCCCATCCACATTATTGCCACAATTTAGCCACCAAAAGCAGTCCTGAAGTGTATTGAAAGGAAAATAACAGTCATCTTCTGGGGGTCTACTGGCTGTAGAAAAATAAGAGGACATGAAGAGCTTGGAAAATGCTCTATTTTCCAACATAGGAGAATGGGTTAGGAGCTAGAAACCTCACTCAGTTCACTGAAGCCTTTTCTTGCAAGCTTTCGTGGAAACAACAATAAAACCATAAAATATGGACAAAATTCCTATGGTTCTTACCCACCACAACACAGAACTGCCCTATCTGGAAGAGAATCTACGAGGTTACTGAATGGTGCAATGAAAACTCCCTAATCATTCCAGGAAAAGGGTTATGTAGCTTTTGGAATGGGAACTGGCTCGGGCCAGGGGCCCTTTACTACAAATGGCCAATTTTAGGAGTTCTCTTTCCTAATATATCTCTAGCTGAATTTATCGCTAGTAGGAACTCCCTCTTAACTGTGCTAGAGCCACACTTGGCTACTGAAATTGTTGTTTCTTTTGCAGGAAATCCAACTGAACCCATTTCATGATGATAGGCTAGTATGGAAGGGAGCAGTAAACGGAATCTTCCCTATCAAACTGCATACAATCAGATTAGAGACAGAAAACAACCACGCATATCTCTCAGAAGGCTATGGAAGAATCACATTCCAGGTAAAATTTCAGTGTTCATATGGAGGATTATGAAGAAATACTTGCCATTTGATGATATCCTCATGCATATTGGCTTTAATATTCCCTCTAAATGTTGGAAATGCAATCAGATTGACTCCTTTCCATATTTACTCTAGGTGTGTGTCTTTAAAGCACGGACTTGGCACTACACATCTTCATCATATATATAAGGAGGCCAACACAGTGGCTGGCTCAGTCTGTAAGAATGGAAGATCCCTTAACCTTCAGTATAATATGCTTCTCTGGCACCGCTTGGATCCACGCACAAATGGTTTGATTATCCTTGATAAAATGCAAATGCCTACATTGAGGATCCCAAGGCAACACCCACCATGATTCCTATTGAAGGTTCAACCCCCTAAGCAGGCAACTTCACTGTAATAGAATTTACACACTGGTTAAATGGATGCACTTCACTTTGCTTAGTGTGCAACATATTGGATTAATTATGTTCCCTTACTGCTGATCTATGTTTTACTTTGCATCTGCACCTGGTTCTTCTTTACTTCGGTTCCCCATTATAATTGATCTTGCTTTGGTTTTGGTGGAGCATACCATTACTTGTTGTTGCGTTGCTGCTGTTTTCTTTCGTTTAATGGCAGGTACAAAGCAGTTGTGTGCTCCAGCGCAGCCATACGCATGGCGCTGTTTAGTCTGCAGACTGGGCAGTTGTGTGCTCCAACGCAACCAGTGCACTTTGTTTCATTGAATGCCGCCATGCTCCAGTCTGCTACATCAGCTACTAATCTCCAACCCAAGTTCATCATCTCAACATCTAAGAGGGAAATGAAAAAGACTTCTGGATTTGCAGCATTCAAGTTCATACCCTCCCAACTTGGACCAAGTCCGAGATTTTTACACACTCTCCATGTCTGTCTGGCCTCCTTCAAACTAACACAGGGGTGGAGGTTTCGAAGAGGGGAATCACATGGACTTTTAGTTTCTTGTGAATGGCTACTGTTTGCTATATAGCTCTCTTTTGCCTTACTCAACTTCTATGATCCTCAAATCTGTAACCAAATGATTCTTATTTTTAGTCTCAGCTTCAAAGGACGGGGAGCCTATATATGCCCCATATCAATTTAAAACAGAATTAAATATATCGAAATCCAACCAAACTCGACCCGAGAGTATGCACCTGAAAAGTACCAAAACCAAACTGACTCAAACCGAACCCGAGCCGAACCCAATTCAAAGAACGTATACCCGAACTGTACTTGCAACTGAAACAACCAAAACAAATCCGATCCGAACTCGATTCAAAAAATGTATACCCAAAACTGAAACAACCTGAACCAAACCTGATCCAATCTAATAATTTTCAAAACTATCAATGACATCCGAACCCAAACACCCACGATAATGACCCGATACCTGAATACAAAAATCTACCGAATCATACCAGAACCAATTGGGTCTCACCCGGACCCAACCAAAAAGACCCGTTTGCTAGGTCAACTTGAGATGAGGCCTAAGAAGTTGAGTGGAAAAGGGTAGCTCGTTCCAAGGTCTCGTAACCGTCCTCAATCCCAACCTCGACCATATTGGGCTTAAGAACATCCCCGGGTATGCGATTCAAAAATGGAAGAATGTAAACCAAGGAAGAATAGCAGTACTAGAAACCAAGTTCGCATACAAAGCATCACATATGCAACTTAGCCTTTTGGAACCGGTTTGGTATTTATTAAGAAAGAGGTGCTCTTGGAGTGCCACTTCCCAACTTAATTATAGGCGTTGGATGCTTGAGTTCTTAGCCACATTGGAGTAAAAGGCTGATGGTGATGGTATACACTATATTAAGTCACTTGATGACGAAGAATTCTCAATAGCACATCGCGAGTTAGTGGCATCATTCATGTGGATATATGTGATTGATCTTCCAATGGTGGACAAACGAGGGAAAGAATATTCCTTGAATATATTTTGGTGCAATATAACAGAAATGGATCGAATCAATAGAAGAAGGTAAACCTTAGTAGTTCATCTTGCAACCATGGCCATTTTCTGCAATGGATAAACTGCTCAATTAGCAACTATAATGTGAGATCGAATCAATAGAAGAAGGTAAACCTTAGTAGTTCATCTTGCAACCATGGCCATTTTCTGCAATGGATAAACTGCTCAATTAGCAACTATAATGTGAGAAAGCTGTGGTCAATGTTGCCAGAGAGAAGGGGATACCTGGACCTTGTGTTTGCAAAAGGCTATTTGCATACTGTCAAAAATATAGTGGGAGGATCCCTATATGGGAAGGGTCAGGCTTTTGGCCGGATACCTAGAACATACTCGCCCGATGGTTTTGTTATAGTAGAGCGCAGTCAGCTTGGGATGCTGAACGCAATCAAGAAATTGGAGGAGGCCAAGATGCTCACTCCTACCACATTAGATGATCGCTTCATATGGTTTTATGGTAGTATATTGCTTTATAGATCTCTCATAGCCCAACCGAGCGTGTATTTTGGATCAAACCCCGGTGGAAGGCCTATTCCTTTCCAGGAATCTACATATGCAGAGAAATTTCATGCAGAGTTGTATACTTTGGATGCATTCAAGGCGGCACATGAGCAACTCGAGCAGGCCACTCAACCACGGGCGACCTCACCACTTAACTTCTTTGAGCAGTTTTAGCTCTTTGGTCAGCAACTCCCAGGCTATGGCTAAAATATTCAGGGGATTATTCATGCGGTCGATGGTTTGAGCCATCAAGTAGTGGGACATGGTCAACAAGTTAACTAATATGGCCAAAAGATGAGAGGCTAGGGAAAGAGATTTGTCTCTCTAGAGGAAGATGTCTGTTGGGAGTTCCAATTCATGGGCCAACGAGCCAATATCTAGGAGGAAAACCATGGATCATGTTAAATGTATGATGCGAGTATCCAACATCGAAGGCTTTCAAGACATTGACCCTGCGGAGAGGCACCGACAGTGACAAGAACAACGAGAGAGGAGGCGTGCAATCTGCAGCGGCAGAGCAGGAGCCCTTTTGGCTCCTAGTGTGAGTATCATTTCCCCTTACTTCACCATTATTCTTCATGATTTGAATGCATTGGGAACAATGCATATTTTAAGCGTGGATGGGGGAGATTAAGATATTTAAAATTCAACAAATTTTTCTTTGTTTTATGTTTTCTGTTTTCATAAGGAACTCGCACTTTTATCATGAAAATATTTGTAAAAAAAATCCCGCTAAGTTGAAAACCAAAAGGAGAAACTTAGGCAAAAATGAGGGGCCCGGATAGGTCGAAAACCCGAAAGAGAAACCGACACAAAAAGGAGAGGCCTTAAACTGAGGAAAAAAGATGAGGCATGAGGCATGAAGCATGAAACAAAGAGAGAGTTAGGATGAAAACCTGGTAAGGTTCCTAGGCAAAATGAGAAAATGAGAAATTGAAATATGTGAAGGCTCATTTTTGCCCATTTGCGAGACTTTCGGGTAGAGTAAGATATCTTCTTAGTTTTCTTTGGATTTTCATACCTCATATTTATACAATGCGAAGTTTGGTTGTTTTGATGATTAGAACTCCTTGGGTCGGGATATGAAGGTTGGTGAACCTCTATGTTCTGGGTTAGGGTAGTTCTAGGAATACGGGTGTTGATTATGTTAGGAAATAGAGCTTAGAAAACCATCGTACAACTTTATTCGTTCTTACTCAAGGAATAGTAATGGTCTAAGTGTGGGAGATTTGAAATGGTAAGTTGTTATTTCCTTACACATTTTATGCCAATTTTTATCATGTTTTTTTGGGGGTTATATAGAATATTCGGTGTTTTACCAAATAGGGGGTATAATCACATTGTGTGGTTATTCACCCTAATTTCTCTATTTTGTAAGCATTTCATGTCTATTTTGTTTTGCCTCTATGAATGGGTCATATTTTAGATTTTTGTTTTTGCTCATTGGAGACCATCATTGGAGAAGCTCATTCGCAAGAATGGTAGTAGATTGAAGGTCATCCGTTAGGGTAATAGTATATTGAAGATGATTAATATTAGGGCTTAATACTAATTGTGATTATACCATGATCTAGTGCAATGGCCTGGAATGAACCTGGGTCAATTTCATCCTTTTGTCGATTTGAGAAAAGGTAAATGTGAAGGTCATGTCTATGAGTTACAACTATGAATGATTGTTGGTTCTTTAATTATATTAAGATTGAATGCATAATTGGGTTTGTCTATGGATGATGGGTGAGTTACGGGCGATTGGGTCGGTAATCTTTTATAACTTTTGGGGTCATATGGTAATCACGGCGGCCATATCTCGAGTTTGTGGCAAACTAGGTAGGATGAGTCCCTCAGAGGGTAATGGTGAGATACTGATGTTCTATGGTGTACATTACGCAATTTACACATTTTAAGAGTGTGTATCCACGGTGGGTCCCGGGGAGCCATGCTATTCTAGGGTTTGATTTACCCTAGTTTATTAACCCTGTGAGTGAGGGATAGAGGTTGTTGTGTACAGCGCACCACTAGCTTTGTCTGGAAGAGGTGAGAGATGATGAGGGGCGTAACCACTAGGGGTGGGCAAAAAACCAAAAATTGAACTATCCGAATTCGAATAACCCAAACCAAATTTAATAAATGGTTTTTGGATATCCGAATTGAATAAACTGAATTCTGAATATTGTTTTTGGTTCGGTTTTGGATATTAAAACTCAAACCAAAACCCGAACCGAATACCGAATTGTAATTAATTAATTAAATAAATAATATATATAATAATAATTAAATATTAAATCAACAAAATTAAATTTATAAATAAGACCAATCTTTAAATCAAAAAATTATCCTCAAACTCTAAACCCTAAGTTAGTGGAGTGCTTGAAGGTGAATGTGAATGTGGATTGTTTGAAGGCTTGAAGAATGTGAATGTTTTGAAGATGAATATTAAAATGAACTATTTTTTTCAATCTTAAATTTAATGCTAAAATTGTTATGGTTGAATTTGTATTGTATTTGTTGGATTTTTATTTTGAAAACTTTATTTCATGATGTAGAAGTTAGATTACATATTTTTATTTATTTTAAAGTTAATTTATATGATTTTAGTAATTATTTTAAAATTTTTAAAATCAATTCGGTTTATTTGAGTTGAATTCGATTTCAAACCGAAACCGAATTTCAAATTTGGTTGGGATAATTCAGGTTATTCGCTTCGGATTTGGTTTTCGGCCTTTTAGGGGCAAAAACCAAATAACATAAACCGAATAAACTAAAAATCAATTAAACTGAACCGACGCCTACCCCTAGGAACCACTGACTGGCAGTTTGTGGGACTTCCTAGTGAATCAAGCTCAACACATTGTGTGATCGAGCATAGATTAGGACATACTTGACTATGTGACTAATAACCGATGATTGAATTCTAATACTAAATATGAGAAGGAAATGCCCCCACTGCTCTCTATTATTGTACTCACACTCTTATTTAGATTTTCATGCTAGTTTACTCTTTAGTTTTATACTTGTAGTTCTTAGTTAGTTACTAAAACAAAATCCCCCCCCCCAAGTGAAGAGCAAACACTTGATAACGACTCTGACTTACCAATGTCTACTTTTAGTATTCGGTAGTAATAGGGAAGCAATATAACTATTATCTTTAATTTTAGTGCATCGGTTTTCAACAATGTCAATGTGCATATCATTGCCCAGGATTTCTCTCAAACTTTTGTTTTTTTACTTTGATTATACTATTCTTCCCTTGATTAAGGATATTAGTGTTTGTACTGTGCTTTCTATTGCTACAATGCAAAAGTGGTCTTTTTATCATCTTGATATAAAAAATTCCTTCCTAAAAGGTGTTCTTGGTGATCCAGTCTACATTGCTCAACCAGTTAGTTACAAAGATCTTTTTTGGCCTAACTTTTTTTTGTCGCCTACACAAAGCTTTCTATGGGCTTATGCAGGTTGCTCATGATTGGTTTCAACGATTCAGTTCCTACGTTTTCTCGCTTAGATTTCATTGTAGTTTGGTTAATACCTCCTTGTACGTGCTCTCTCAAGGGTCTATTTTGCTCTACCTTCTTGTTTATGTTGATGTCATAATCCTCATTAGCAATGAATTTGTAGCCATTCGAGAGTTGACAATAATTAAGCCAATCTCTTAAAGGGTACCACGGTCTATGTGCGATTGAAAGTGCGATAAACACACTACTCTTCCTTTCTTCACTTCGTCACCTCCATTTCTTACTTCAACGGTCATATTACTGTTCCTCTGCAACTGCATCGGCGGTTGATCATGGCGTCACCGATGCCTCCTCCACCTCCGGATCCAACTCTCTCTAAGCCCCCGGCAATCAGAAGTTTTGCCCAAGCTCTCAACACAAAACAACCCCCCCTCCTATCAACCCTCCCAGATACTCCAAACCTTCACCCAATAACAGAATTCAAGGGAAAGATATCATACATACTCCCCCCTGAAGAAGGAGAAATCCTAGCTTCGCACTACCAGAACGCCCTCGTCGGAAAGTTCATCCGAGGGAAACCGCACATGGATTCACTTCAACAGTCTTTTAAATCAATAGGTTTTAAATCGAAATTTCAATTAGGTTCTATTGATTATCGACATGTTTTGATCCGATTTCAGGAAAATGAAGACTATCAAAGGTGTTGGATGAAGGGCCAGTGGTCAATACAAGGCTACACAATGAAAGTGCAGAAATGGACACCAGATTTCTCTCCGTCTGTGGAATCCTCCATAGTCCCGGTCTGGGTAACTTTTCACAAAATACCAATTCATTTCTATAACAACTCTGCAATTATGGGTATAAGTAGCCAGGTAGGTAGGTTTCTTAAAATGGATGCTGCAACCATGGCCTTAACCAGACCTTCAGCTATAAAAGTATGCGTAGAAATTGATTTGTTAGCTCAGCTTCCTAAGTCAATTATGGTAGGCATAGGAAACAAGGTTGCTGAATACCCAATCGAGTATGAGGATTTGCCAACATATTGTACTCACTGCAAAATAATTGGGCATGCAACACAAATTGTAATTTTTTGCACCCTAATCTGAGGAAAATAACTAGTAATAAGGTTGAGAATATTGCACATAAGAACAAACTAGGATCAGATTCTCACCCAACAGAGGAAGTAAACATTGAAGGAACATCTGCTCTAACAGTATCACAAAAGGAAAAGGATGTACAGAAACAAATAATTAACATAGGAATCCAAAATGATAGCAATTTTGATTTCTACAAGGTAAGTCATAAAAAAAGGAATGGTCCATTTTACTCACTCGATGATATATCTAAGCCAATAACCACATCCATTTGGAGAAAAAAGAACCCTGAACATACCTCCATAATGGAAAAGGAAACAAACACGAACACGGTGACAATATCTAATGCCTTTCAATCCCTAGAAGATAGTGAGGATGAGCAGGAAGGGGAGATAGTTGAGATTTTTCATGAAACAGTTGAATCGCAGGAAGTACCACTTGTCATTATCTCTGATGTTTCTGCTAATAAATTTATTTCCACTGTTTCCCAAAAAGAACAAGCACAATCGGAGCTTAAAGAGCAAGATCAAATAGGTCCTATAGAGCAAAGTTCCAGCAAAGAGGAAACATTGAAAGAACAATCTACAACAACCTCTGATCTGAGCATTCTGGAAAAAGAAGGAAAGCAGGAAAAGGTAAACCTTTCATTCCAAAATCTGTTAGCAGGGAATACTGATCATAGTAATGGAAAATCAGGAGAAAAAGGCAAAAACTCAGCAAAGACTAGTAGAAACCTAAGATCATCACAAAAAGCCAATCCCAAAATTTTTAAATGATAAAACACACCATAATTGGGAATGTATTAGTTTGGAATATAAGGGGAGTTGGCACTTCAATTGACAGACTTAAGAATTTGAAACTTAAACACAAGTTAGACATAATGTGCTTAATAGAACCATGGCAAGAAAATCAGAAGCTCATAAAATTTAAATATGAATTGGGATTTCAGAATGCCTACTCTGCTCATAGTGCTAAAATTTGGTTATTTTGGAACCAGTCTTTTAGCATTACTGTTATAAGCGAGACTGATCAGTATGTACAAGTGAATATAACTGATTCATTATCTTCTCTGAGCTGGAACTGTGTTTTTATTTATGCAAGTGTTCATAGACAAGTCAGAGAGTCTTTATGGAGTGATTTAAAGGCAGCTAATCTTCTTCCTTCCATATTTATTGGAGACTTTAACACTGTAGCGTCAGTATCAGAGTATAAAGGGAGAAAGTCAACCCCAAAAAAGAGCATGATGCAATTTAATAAATTTTTAAATGACCTGGATTTGCATGATATACCTACAGTAGGTAACTCTTTTACTTGGAGCAACAATAGATTTAAGGATAGATGCAAAGATTTGATGTTCCAAAGGTTAGACAGGGGAATCTGCTCATTAGATTGGCTTGATATATTCCCTAACAGTTCAATCCATGTTCTTAATAGATTGTCTTCGGATCATGCTCCTCTTCTCTTATCTGTACAAACATCTGAGGAACAAGCCCCTAGACCATTTAGATTTCAAGAGATGTGGACTAGTAGACAGGAATTTCTAAACTTAGTGGCTTCTAACTGGAACCTGGAAACTCCTTTCAGAGGAATGTATAGGTTAGTATATAAATTGAAAAGGCTTAAGATGGAAATAAAGCAATGGAACAAAACACAATTTGGTAATCTTGATCAGAACCTGATACAATATGAGAACAAGGTTAATGATTTAGAAATCTCATTTCAACAAACTCCAAATGATTCAATCTTGTCAGATTTGAATAAATCTAAACATCTTTTGATGAGGGCTCAAAAAGAGAAAGTAATCTATCTTAGGCAAAAAGCAAGGTTGAATTGGTTTAAATATGGTGATGCAAACACGAGTTATTTTCACCACTCAATAAGGGAAAGGAGGACTAAATCTAGAATCAGTAAGATTAGGGATGAACATGGAAACTGGATCACAGATCCAACCCAGATCAAAGAGGTAGCAGTGGGGTATTATAAAGCTTTATTTAATGAGGATGAACCCCAGAAACAGGGAACTTATATAAGTCATTTTCTATCTGAAATTCCTAGAGTAATAACTGAACAAGAAAATAATTTACTGCTGTCTCCTTTCCTGATCCAAGAGCTCAAGTTTGCAGTTTTTGACCTCAACAAACATAGTTCCCCTGGTCCTGATGGATACTCTGGTTTTTTTTACACTACCTTTTGGGAAAATGTTAAAGTAGATTTACTTGAAGCTGCAAATGATTTTCTAACAAGTAGAAATATTCCAAAGGCAATTTCCAGTACCTGGCTAGCTTTAGTTCCCAAAAGAACAATACATGTTACCTTTTCTGACTTCAGACCAATAAGTCTTTCTAATTTTGTGAACAAGGTATTCTCTAAGATGATGATGGAAAGGATTAAGCCTTTCATGTCTCAACTTATATCCCCTGAACAAAGTGCTTTTATGAAAGGGCGGGATATCTCTGATAACATAATTTTGATGCAAGAAATGACCAGAATTTTATCAAGGAAATCAAAAAAGCAGAACTTAATCATTAAATTAGACATGCAGAAAGCTTTTGATAGGGTCTCATGGTCTTTTCTTAATTCAATCCTCCTTAAATTTGGTTTTCATGGTATTTTTGTAAACCGGATAATGCAGAACATAGCCTCAGCTCACTTTTCAGTTTTAATTAATGGAGTAGCAACAGGATTCTTTACATCAAATAGAGGAATTAAACAGGGAGATCCTCTGTCTCCATTTCTGTATAATATCCTATCAGAGGAATTCTCCCGAGGTTTAAAAAAACTGTTTAACATGGGATACCTGCAATTTTTTGGTTTACCTAAAAAATTCCCACAGATCACTCATCTAATGTATGCAGATGATACTGCTGTATTCCTCAGTGGTAATAAGAAAAATCTGAAAAGATTTAAAAGATTTCTCAGTGCATATGAGCAAACTACGGGACAAAAAGTTAATTTTTCTAAATCCAACTTCTATGTTTCTCCTAACACCTCAGTAGATAGAATCCAAATTTTGAGCTGGAATTTAGGAATGGCTAGAGGAGAGTTTCCTTTTCAGTACCTAGGGATCCCCCATATTTACAGGAAGGAACACTCAGAGATATTACTGCCCTACATTGGAGAGAATGGAAAAAAGCATTAATAACTGGAAAAACAGATGGTTGAGTACTGCAGGTAAAATTATCCTAATAAACCACTGTTTTCTTTCAATCCCAACCCACTTGTTTGCTGTCTTAAGACCTCCAAAGATAGTACTGAGGAAAATGGAAAGGCTGGCTGCTGGTCTGTTCTGGGGAGCCAATGATAGTACAGAGGCTAGGAAAAAATGGAGAGCCTGGAGAAAAATGAGTTTTCTAGTACAAGAGAATGGGATAGGGTTTAGAGATCTTCAGGCCATAGTTGATTCATTCTCCTGTAAGCTATGGTGGAAGCTTCAAATGAACACCACTCAATGGTCTCAGCATTTGTGGACTCTACCTGAGTCTTATAAGAAATCTCAGGTATGGAAGAGAATCTGTAACATAACTGAAAAAACTAATAGTTTAACTAGAGTAATTCATGGAAAAGGTGAATGCTCCTTTTGGAACTCAAACTGGTCAGGAGAAGGTGCACTATACTATAAATGGCCTGATGATGTGGAAATTCCTTTCCCTGATATCACACTGAGCACCTTTATCCTGAACAAAGACTCTAATCTTCCTTTTGTGGAGCCATATTTGGCTACCAATATAGTTTCAATATTGCAGGATGTGACCATCAAGAACACACATGAGGATAGACTGATATGGAAATCTTCAATGGATGGAAACTTTTCAGTCAGTTCTGCCTACAAGATCCTGAGGCAGAAGGGAACAAGCATTAGACATCTGCACAAGGTATGGGCAAATTTCATACCAGCTAAAATGTCAGTACTTATATGGAGAGCTCTGAATGGAATTCTGCCTTTTGAAAATGTTCTGTGCAAGCTTGGTTTTTCACTAGCCTCTAAATGCCCTATATGCTCTAATCACTCAGACTCTATCAACCATTTTTTTAACTCCTGTAATAAGGCAACTGCAGTATGGAATAAAGTTAACAGCCTTCTGAATCTGCAAACACCTGCTTTCAGGAGTTTTAGACATTTAGTTGAATATTATCTCTCCATCAGGGTAGGCTCAAAGATTCTCAATCATGTGTATACTGCTGCTCTCATTGTCACAACTTGGTCTCTCTGGACTTATAGGAACAAAATACTCTATGATAATCTTTCCTTTTCAGTGGATACATGTTTTCAGAATATCAAGGATCTGATGCTCCTAATTTTTACTGCTAATCCAGTGAAAGGTAATCTTGAAAAGTATAAGAAACTAGTTCAGGTTGGAATCATACCTAATATAACTCAAAAAAAGAAGGAAACCACAGTATCTGCAGTAAGATGGGAAAAACCAACAACTGGTTTCAAAATTAACACAGATGCATCATGGGTAAATGGTGGTGACTCTTCTTGTGCTGTAGTAGTTAGAGACTGGAGGGGAGATGTGAAACACATGAGAGTCAAAACTTTTCGATCAGAATTTCCTCTACATGCAGAGTTGGAAGGTATCCTTTTTGCCTATCTTTTTTGCTTAGAACTGGATATTAGAGGTAGTATCCTTGAGTCTGACTGCAAACCAGCAGTTAAAGCAATTCAAGATCCTTATGTTGGTTCATGGAGACTTTTTACTCTTACCTGTCATCTGAATATGCTGCATAAAGAAAATCCAATCCAATATGCTCCAAGGGAAGCTAACACAGTGGCTGATTTTTTGGCAAAATATGCAAGGGAGAAATCCCTAAATGGAGACTTAAATATAAGAAACTCCCCATCTTTCCTTAGAGGTTTGATTTTGCTAGATAAAAAAGGAGTTCACGGAGTAAGAATAGGCACAGCAAAAGGGAACACAGATCACACAAAGGATGGATTTTTAGTTTGAATTCTTTTCACGGCTTTACACAGTACTTTTTGGTCAGAGACTGCTGTTGTTTTTCTCTGTTCTTTTTGCAGATTGGAAATGCTCAGGATGAGAGGTTCAGGCACAAAGGAGCACGAGATCTTCATAGTTTGAGGAAATCTATGAGATCAAATGCTAGGTAAAGGGACATTGACTGATAAGGGTTTTGAATTCTCATCTCCCTGACTTGTTCGTGTTCCCTTATCTCGGTTTGATCTCTAGTAATGGTAGAAGATTTACACAAACCGAGAGTCATGGATGTTTTTATACTTCGCTTCCCCTTTTGTATCATCACATGAATGTTATTGTTCAGATGTAACTCTTTTTGCTACCCTCGGGGGTAATTCTACGGTTTGGGGAGCCATATATAATCCCCCCATCTATTAGGATGGTTTAATCTAAAAAAAAAAGAATTTGTAGCCATTCCTATGTTTCTTTCTCGTACTTATCAAGATTTCTCCATCAAGGATTTAGACTCCTTGAACTATTTTCTGGGGTTGGAAGTGTCTCCTACTTTGACCGGTCTCTTTTTAGGTCAAGCGAAGTATGCTTGTGATATTATTTGACGACCTGGTATGACTGATGCTACTCATGTTTCCACACATTTTCTCTCATGGTCTTAGATTAATAGCAGTGCTAGTGGGACTTCTACCAATCAGACTCCATACTGCTTTTTAGTTAGTGCCATATGGTATTTAACCACCACTTGTCCGGATTTGGCTTTTGCAGTTAGGTATGTTTGTCAATTTCTTCAAGATGCTCGTGATTATCATTTTAATGATGTGAATTCCATTATTCATTATGTTAGTGGAACTGGTCATTATGGTCTCTCTTTCAGCGTTACGAGTTCTTTGGCAGTGTTGGGTTATTTGAATGCTAACTTGGCTCATTGTCTTGATATTCATAGTTTGATTTATGGCTATAATGTATCATTTGGAGGCTATCTTGTCTCTAGGATTGCCAAAAAACAATCCACAACGCTGTACTAATACTTTAAAAGTCAGAATCATATGATATATATATATATATAATGCATAAATATAATTACCATATTGTCGTTAATGTGATACTTTGCATGGTGATGTCAATCTTAGTCGCACATTGGGTCCGACCTCTGAAGGTATCCACACAAATTTGTGTGGATACCTTCAGAGTTCGGACCCAATGTGCTGACCCAATGTGCAGTCAGTTAAAGTACCAGCTCTAGTCACCCAAAACATTTAGCGAACTATTTCTAGAATATTCGTTTTTTTGTGAACGTGACTGTAGGCTTATTTACAGGAGAAAGTCTCCTATTACACCAACTAACAGTTAGACAAATCATGAAAAATATCGTTTCAAAAATATTTGGGATCAAATTATAATTATATATGCATCGTGATACATTTTAGATTTTTTTTCAAAATTACAGGAACCTTGTTACAATAATTAAAACCAAACACCTAATCAACTGAATTAGTTACATCAATTATAAAATAACCCCGTCTAACGGTTACTTTGTCTAAAACAACATTTTGTGTATGTATGAAGGCAATCGAAGGAGAGTTAATACCATGCTCATGTTAATGAACGTAACATACACTGATATTTAACGTTCCATTTGAATTCATATTGATCGGCATTGATACAAATATAATTATGGCATTAATCGTGCATTAATGCTGATTGATACAAATATAATTATGGCATTAATCGTGCATTAATCCATTTTACTACTAATTGTGAAAATGTTGACTCTTACATTTACAATATTCCGTCCATGTTTATCTTGATTATCAAATAATTCATAAAAATAATTGCCAATTAGCCCTTATGTATTAAATATCTCATTAATCCATTACAACCTGATAACAAACTCTATTGTGTGTGGCATTTCAGGTTTATAAACATATAGCAATAAATATTTAGTTAGATATTATATTGAAAACAAACGTCCCATGTAAGAGCCTAAGTATCGTGTTTTGGCTAACACGGTTGGTGAAGTTGTCTAAGTGTCTTTTCTATTACATGATCTCCAGTGTTCTCTTTTTGGTGTGCCTCTACTATTTTGTGACAACAGTGCGGTTTTCCTTGCTTAGAATTTGATTGTGCACAAGCAGGTAAAACATATCGACGTTAATTATCCCCTTCTTTGGGAATTGGTTGCCTTCGACAAGTGATGTGGTGGTTCAGGTCAAGTTGGGTCAAAACGGGTCAGGTCAGATTTTGACCGTTTGCAATTTTGCCTCATTTTCTTAAAAAATATATCATAAAAAAGAATTAATTTAATAAAAATATATCCACCATTAATTTAATTCATAAATAATTTAAACATTCTTGAAAATATATATATTTATAAAGCTAAAAATAATTTTTTTTAAATAAGTTTACTATTTTTATATGATTTTGGTCTATTCGGGTCGACCTATGACCCTGTCCAACCCAATCCGACCCTAAACTATGAGAATTTTGACCCAACTCGAACCAACCCATTTGACTATACATTTATGGTCAATTTGGACCGGGTCAGCTAACCCGACCCGACCCACGAACTTTATGTGTTTGCTTGTTAGCTCGAGTTAGATAACATTGGAATCGTCGTATATCGAACATGTACCCCATTGTAGTTTGGAAGCCCGGCATTTCGCCATTGACAGCCTTGTACTCATCGCCCTCCTAACCCATTTTGTTTGATAGCATAATCTGTTGCATTATCATATCTAACCTCTGAATTGGAACCAAATTTATGAAGCCTCAACCAAAATGGCGAAACAAAACTGGCTGACACTGGTGCTTCTACTCGTTTGTTTTGCGTCGGCAGCCGCGATAGGTTCAACGATCAAGTTTCTTCCTGGATTCGATGGACCGCTCCCTTTCGAGCTGGAAACAGGGTGATTGATTAGAATGTTTCTACAGTACTTATATTGGCGTATCACGGATGAATGATGTTGATTCTTTTAATGATATGATCATTGATCAGATATATAGGAGTTGGTGTATCAGAGGAAGTGCAACTGTTTTATTACTTTGTGAAGTCAGGATCGAATCCTCAGGTGGACCCCCTTGTTCTGTGGATCACTGGAGGACCTGGCTGCTCATCCTTCACTGCAATGGCCTATGAAATCGGTATTCTCCTGCTTCCTGTTTTAAACTGTTTAACCGTTAGTTTGAAAGACACGATTCTTCATGTGGAATGGAGGGAGTAGAGTTTTTATGTGAATGTAAGAAAGAATTAAAATGTTCTGTTTTATATCTGGGAGAATGAATTGTCGTAATTAATTGTATTATTGATGACTGAATATATAAAGAGTACAATAGAGGTAAAATAAGGAAAAAACTCTAATCATATTAATTATAATCTAATAAGTATTCTGCTTTATTCTAACACCCCCTCCACACTCAAGCGAAGCGTCAGATTCTCAGAGACGCAAAGCTTGGACCTGAAGAACTCAAACAAGGAACGAGAGAGACCCTTGGTGAAAATGTCTGCAATCTGTAGAGACGTAAGAACATGAGCAACATGAAGCTTGCCCGAAGAAACCAAATCGTAAAAAATGATAATCAATGTCGATTGGCTTAACCCGCTTGTGCGCCACCGGATTCTGAGCCAAGAAGATCGCATTGTTTTTGTCACAAAGCAGGAGAGGCACGCCAGAAAGAGGAACATGAAGATCATGAAGCAAATCAGTCATCCAGATAACCTTAGAGGCAGTGTTGGCCAAATCACGATACTTTGACTCAATGTTGGACCTGGATACAGTGGGCTGTTTCTTTGTACTCCAAGAAACCAAGTTGCCTCCTAAAAAGACAGCATAGCCATAAGTAGAACAATGAGTCTCCAAACACCTGGCTCAATCTGTATCAGAATAACCGAGCACCTCCGGAGGAGGCTACACGAAAACTAAGGCCAAAATGTGGAGTGCCTCGAACATAGCAAAGAATCTAAGTTACAGCAAAAAAAAAGATCCTCCGGAGGTCCTGAAGATACTGGCTGACATAAATAAATGCAAATTCTAAGTCCGGAAAAGTGATGGTCAGATACTGAAGAGCACCGACCAGAGAGCGGTACAACGTCTGATTCTTGAACTGGGGGCTTGTAATGCTGTGAAGCTAAAAATTGGTCAGGAATGGCGTAGAGACTGGAATCGTGTCTGACATACCAGCCCAAGAAAGAATTTCCCTAGCATACTTTGCTTGACCTAGAAGAAGTCCTGAGACAGTGGGCGTGACCTCCAAGCTAAGAAAGTAGTGTAAGGCACCCAAATCCTTCATAGCAAACTCCTGATAGGTGCGATCAATGAACTGCCGAATGAGTGTGGAATCATTCCCAGTCAAAATGATATTATCAACATAGACCAAAATATACAGCAATGACGAGCCACGAGATAGCACAAATAAAGAAGTATCAGAAGAACTACAACAAAAACCAAGCTTCAGGAGGTAGGCACTGAAACGTTGAAACCATGCTCTAGGTGCCTGCTTCAGACCATAAATGGCCTTGCGGAGATGACAAACATAGTCTGGATGAGCAGGATCCTTATAGCTAACAGGCTGCGGCATAAAGACTGTAAAATCAAGAACACCGTTGAGGAAGGCATTCTTGACGTCCAACTAATGAAGAGACCAAGCATGCATTGTAGCAATGGCAAGAACTGCCTGCACTGTAGAAGCCTTAACCACAAGACTAACAGTGTGGTCAAAGTCAAAACTGGGAATCTGAAAGAAACCTTGAGCTACCAAGCGTGCCTTATGGCGATCAACCGAACCATCTAGTTTGTACTTCTGACGATAAACCCATTGACCTAACAATCTTGACGTTTGGAGGCCATGGAACAAGATCCCAAGTACATTGACCATGGAGAGCTACCATCTCCTCATCCATGGCAGAAACCCAAGAAGTATCCTGAAGTGCAGAACGATAATCAGTCGACTCTTTCTGAGCAAGAAGAGCTCTAAGAAGAGTATGAGCATAAGTAATCTCATCGCTAAATAACCCTACTGGAAGAATGAGAAACCATGTGAGAAGCCCCTGGATGCGAAGAACCCGAGACATGGGATGTACGTGGCCGATACAGTAACACGAGGTGCGTCCAAGCTGTGGCACCATCACGGGATGGGGCCATGGCTGGGGCACCACGAGAAGATCTCGTGGAGGTGGCCAGAGAACTTTCACAGCCCGTGGTTGTAGCACCATCACATCACGAGATGGGGTCATGCCTGGGGCATCACGAGAAGAGCCCGTGGAGGTGGCCGAGGTGCCATCACAGCCCATGGTCGTGGCACCATCACAGAAGGAGCTCAGGGTCATGCGAGGCAGAGTCGTGGCACCATCGCGGGAGGAGACTGGGGCCACATGGGGTGGAGTCATGGTGCCATTGCGGGAGGAGCCCACAGCCACGAGGGTCGAAGTCGTGGCACTATCTCAGAAGGGGACCGAGCCCGTGCAGGCTGAAGCCCAGGGCGTGCCCATGACGTCAGTATGGGAAGAGGCCGAGGAGCAGCTGGGCACAGGCAAGGCCATTGAGCGATCACCACTGGGCGCGAACGATGTCGAGGCGCTGTCACGGCTGATCACGAAATTGGGTAATGGGCACGGCTCATCATCACGAAAATAGAACCGAGGCAGTGGAGCTGAGGCTGGCGACAATGCTGTCACAAGATCTAGATCAATAAAAGCTGAGACATCCAAACCAAAAGTGGGAGAATCAGTTCTGGATGTTGGGGCAAGAGGAAAATAAGTCTCGTCAAACTAAGCATGACGAGTAACATAGACCTTGCCAGTAGAAGGGTCAAGGCACTGAAAGCCCTTATACAGCGAGTTATAACCGATAAATATACACGAAATACTACGGGGAGACAGCTTATGAACAGCAAATGGATGAACAAAAGGAAAAATTCGGCAACTAAAAAGATGAAAGTTACCATAGATGGGATCCCGGCGATAGAGAAAACCATAAGGTGTCAATCCTTGCAGCACCGGAGTAGGCTACCGGCTGATAATGTAGATAGCAGTAGTGAACGCATCATCCCAACGGAAAATCAAAAGATGTGAGTGAAGGAGAATTGTGAGACCCATCTCAACAACATTGCGATGCTTGCGTTCTGCGGGCCCATTTTGTTCCGGTGTAGACGGATAGGAAACCTGATGATGGATACCTATCGTCGCAAAATGAGATTTGAGTCTAGTGTTCGAAAATCCAGTCCCAGCATCACTCTGGAAAAACTTTATTTTTTTGCTGAAAATTGATTTTCAACAAGTGCCTCAAACTGCAAATAAGTGTCAACAAAATATGATTTGTGACGAAGGGGGTTCCAGCCAAGTAAATCTTGAAAAATCATCTATAAATAATGCATAGTACGTAAAACCATTGCCAGATAAAACTGGGGAGGGACCCCATAAATTACAAAGTATTAAATCAAGAACATGCTCAGCACGTTTAGGGTTCTCAACAAAAGCCAACCGTTGACCTTTCACCATAACATAGGGGATACAGGTATGCAGTTTAGGCAACACGGAAGAAACTGAAAGTAAACCAGACTTATGTAAACTAGTAATCACTGCACTAGGAACATAACCTAGGCGTGCATGCCCCAACTCATATGAAGCTCGACTCTTATTCTGCTTTGAAACTTAAAGAAATGTTGCATCTTCCTAGTCCAAAATGTACAGTCCGTCCTCACTGTTCCCTCGGGCCACAATAGCTCTGGTTACTTCGTTCTGAATAACAAAGTTCCGACCAAAAAATGTAATCAGTACACCCATATCCCTGGTTAACCGACTAATAGACAATAAATTCTTAGTAATATCAGGCACAACCAGAACACCAAAAAAATGCAAGTTCTCAGAAACTTTAGAATCACCAATATGAGATATCATAATAGGGGCATCATTACCAACAAGAACATGAGATTTACCAGTATAAGGAGTGACACTGTTTAGGCCTGAGGCGGAAGACGTAATATGACTGATAGCGCCGGAATCAAGGTACCAATCTAACAGTCGAGAAGAAGTGTCTGACTGCTGAGAATGGTGATAATTTTCTGCCAAATGAGTAATTGTTGGACGAAAAATCTGTGCCCGCATATGGTAACATGTCGCTGCATAATGACCGAGCCGTCCGCACCAGGAACATTAGGACGACCACGATCAGGGACCGGACCAGCCGCCTGAGAACTAGAGAAGGACTTCCAGCCGTCGCGACTGGTGCGTGAAGGCCACGTGCGATAGTCTCGAGTATGCACGTGATCCCATGCGCGGCTGGCTTAAGGTGCGTCTCTGGTCTGAAACGCCATATGACCAGCGGCTGGTCCTGATTGTCCCTGTAAATTCACCAAAAAGGCCTCGTGGTTTTCGACATGGGCAAGAACATCTGCATATAACTGAGTAGGGATGGCATTAATCAAAGGAGCAGAAAATTCCTTAAACTCAGGACCAAGATCAGTAAAAAATCAAACAATTTGATCAACATTTGAACATGGATTTACCATCTCATGACAGAAAGTTGTTCAAAAATCTCCTTAAATTTGAGATAAAGTTCATGAACACAATCAGACTTACGAATACCACGTGCATCTGCACGAAGACGGAGAATGATGAAGGCACTGCTGTTCTGATAGATGAGAGCAAGATTGTCCCAGTTTTCTTTGGAAGTGGTAAAATTTGGGAGTTTGGCGAGAACTTTAGCGGAGAGAGAGGAGAACAGTAGATTGCAAACACGTTGATCTTCATCAATCTATTGATCATACTCTTCTTTTGCTTTCTGATAATCCGCCTTGGGATCATTCATGTTAAGAGACGTGATGGTGAGGGCATAGGAGAGAGTATGCAGTTGTTAAGGGAGAGACGGACGGGGGTTTATGCCATTGATGAATCCATACAGACCTTGAGGATAAAGAACATAACCTGCTTGACGCTTCCAGAGAAGATAGTTGGATGCAGTGAGTTTAATCTGCATCATCTGGAGCAGAGTGTTGAAGGAGAGTTTTTCTAGAGCCATGAGAGAGAGGAAGACGTTGGATCTGGAATAGGAGGATGCGTGTGACCGCTGGGAGAGGAGACGCACGGCCGCTAGGAACCGGCTGGACACGGGCAATCAAAGCTGGAAAAATTTTTACGAGAGGGGGTAGTGGTCGAGATTTAGGAGAAAATTTTAATGTTTTAGATTTTGGATCAGAAGAGGCTCTGATATCATGAGAGAATGATTTTCCGTAAGTAATTGTATTAGGGAAAGTCTCAGGAAAGACGGCATTTCCATAAGCTTATGGACAGTCCACATGGGCATTTTACCTTAAATGTTGTAATTTTTTATAAAATTTAAATATTACATTTTTAAAATTTAAAAAAGTAATAATATGTATTTAAAGGTGGAAATATAAAAATATAGGATATAAAAAAATATTTTCAAAATTTAAATTTAGTATGTAATTTAACAAATGCAATATATAACATAAGAAATAAGTGGCTTGTACATACGTTTATGGGCAGACAGTCTGTCAAGAGACATACTCATTGTATTTGATGACTGAATATATAGAGGGTATAGAGGTAAAATAAGGAAAAAACTCTAATCATAATCTAATTAGTAATCTGATTTATTCTAACAATATTGATTAGAAATATGCAACAGGACCATTAATGTTTGAGCAAGGGGATGATACCATGTCACCCAGATTGGTTCTAAATCCCAATTCATGGGCAGAAGTGAGCATACATGTTCACCTATGTTGTTATGGCAAACTACTGTTACCCAGCGAGTAGCTTTATTTGAATGTAATTTTTAGGTTGCCAGCATTATATTTCTGGATTCTCCAGTCGGGACTGGGTTTTCTTACGCGACAAAGCCTGAAGCTCTCAACTCTAATACTATGCTGGCCTGCAATGAAGTTGATGAGTTTCTAAGAAAGGTATTCTTGATCAGTTTGTTTCTCATAATGAAGCCTCGTTTATTCTTTTTCTTGTACAAGTTTAGTGTGTTGGGATAATTTTGAGCTTACAATTTGTATTGAAGCGATTTTTGCGCGCTTATGAACTATGATATGCAGTTTCTAGTTGATCACCCGGAGTTCATCTCCAATCCGTTCTACGTTGGTGGAGACTCCTTTTCTGGACTAATTGTTCCGGTTATCGCTCAACAGATATCCCAAGGTAAACTTCTTAAGCGCAGTAGTATCATCAGTTCATAGAGCCGTAGGTTCGATTTGATGTTCAATTTTTATAATGCAGGGAATGAAAGAGGATTTAGACCTCCCATTGATCTTAAGGTTGAGTCGTCTACAGAAATCCAAAAATATTACTATGTTCATTATGCTTGTTCTCCGTGATGAAAGTGGCTTAACTGTTCTAGGGCTACTTGCTTGGTAACCCGGTCACAAACATTCCAGCTGATTACAATTATCAAGTGCCATTCTCTCATGGGATGGGGCTCCTATCTGAGGAACTCTATCAGGTCCAACGTTATACTTTCGTTTCACGTAAAGCGATACATTTTCGATACTAACATAGTTTTCGAGTACGATACCCTCTTTGTCCCATCTAAATCTGCACGCAGTTTTTTTTCCAGTTAAAATTATCGAACTTTGATCACATATTTGAATGTATAAAAGTACAATAGTTTTATCGTATGAGATATTACTAGCTAGATTCATCGTAACATGTTGTTTCTAAATATCATTTTTTATGCACTGTCCGTAATTACACATATTTACAGCCAAAACTGTTTATTGGAGACCGTGAAAAAACTTCTTTGCAAATTTGGTTGGGACGGAGGGAGTACGACAGTTTTCTTACCATTGTAACTAACCTCCTCATGTTATTATTTCGACAGTCATTGAAGACAAATTGCAAAGGAAAATATCAAGGTGTAGATCCCTCTAACTTACCATGCTTGGATGATTTGAAGACTTATAAGCAGGCCAGTAATCGTTTTCTAATATATATCCTCGTATTATGTTCTTGGAAATTAACCATTTGACAATTGACATTATTTTATGCTACAGTTACTTAATAATATTGCAATTGTAAATATCCTGGAACCAACGTGCTATTTTATTGCATCACAACCGGAAAGCCTTACATCTCACCAATCCATCGGAAGAAAACGGTGTCGGGTAAGACTTTAATTATATACTAGCTCCTTTCGTTCTTTTTAATTATATATTTCCTCCATCCAAGATAAAAAAGCCATGTTTGATTTTGGATCAAAATTTTAGGAGAGTTGATGTAGAAAATATAATAGTAGAAAAGTTGAAATATTTTGGAAAAGCAAAGGATTCCATCTTAAAATTGTCAAAGTTAAATTAACAACATATAATTAATTTCAAAGTATCTCATTTGGCAAACTATTGGGAAAGGCCGTTTTTTTATAGACTTATGGAAGATGGAGCTTAATTAGAATAATAAAAGGTCAAAGGGCTTAGTTGCAATATTAAAAATTTATTATACAATGTATAATAGTTATAAAGTTTATAACTCGATTCATGCAACCCACAATTTTTATCTTCATTTCTTCTAATTCGCACTTTAAATTGTGATTTTTCCATACCTTATGAAAAGACAATCATTTAAAAGATTGACTCATATCATTTTACTTGGGAGGGACGAAAATTTTAAAAAAATGTTATTTTTCGTTGGACGGGAGGATTGGCTTCTTTCGCCTAGTTCATATGTAGCATCTGATGTATTAGCTCTTTTAGGACGATGGGTATACGGTTTCTGCTTCTTGGGCCAATGATAATGCTGTTTGGGAGGCCCTCCAAATTCAAAAGGTACATCAGTATCTTTATTTGTTTATGAAATTTAGTTTTACCACTTTTTCTAGTTTTTACTAGTGTATTTCAACATGCCTAGTTTAATCAAGTGTAAAAAATGTGAAACGTAAAAGACACACAACTTGGTTACGCAGTTCGGTGTAAACCACCTACATCTGCGGGGCCTGGCCCAGTTCAGAATGAATCCACTAATTAGAAAGATAGCGTACAGAGTACAGTTTACAAAATACTTATCTTTACTAACTATGACGTGTGGACTCTGCTAGCTCCCCTAGCTATCGATCCGCCTTGATCAGACTCCCTCTGACCTCGAACTCCGTCGACGCAGGATCTCCTCCTCCCGAGGAATTAAGGTATACGATTCTGAACTTAGTGCGGCAGGACAGTGTTGGAACACAGTTTATTGGCTCTTGCAAATTTCGTAAGATCTCAAAATCTGGGTGCAGATTTTGATCTGTAAAACCGTAAGTATGCAGCCGTGTTTGTCCCATATTTATATCCACGAATCAGACTTGAATACTCCTGATTATCTCCACAATATTCCTATTCCAAATCTGATTCTTGAAGCATATCCAAATCCCATAAATAAAGGGATTTACCTTATATCATTCTATCTCATATATTCGAATCAATCTTCTCCTTATAAGTAGGGATTTTCCATAAAACCAATTATGCTTCACACGCCTAATATATAGCCAAATATACAATTACCATAAATTCTGAAACACTCCAATATTTCGGCTTGAATTCCGTTAAATCCTTTGGCGTAACTGCTGCTCCAGTACCATGTTCCAACATGGTCTGTATATCAGTTCAAAAATAATTCACACAAAATTGCCAATAAAATAATTCCTTGACTTTACAATCTCCCCCTTTGGCATTTTTGTGGACCCATAATAGTTTGGATGGCAAGCACAGAATCAACAACATACAAGGAGCAGAATAATGATCATAATACCAGAACTCACATAATGAAAGCCGAAATCCAGAATTCCAGAAATCCAGAATTCCAGAAATCCAAAATTATACAACCAAATTGAAAAATCAATTATCTAAACTCCAAAATCACTCCCCCTGGGACCACACATAAGCCAAAGGGACTTCATCACACGAAATCAACAAAAATAAAAATCAGTTTTTAGAACTCCCCCTGAATTAATCCTACTTAGATCAACCTTCCAGCCTTGACTTCTCTTCCTCCAACCGTGCTTGCTCTGCTTGTAAGGCTGCAATATGTATTCCCAAAGCTCCTAGTCTGGCATTGACAACCAACAGTCGATCCTTCCTGTCTACCGCTGCTGATGAGGAGGCTGACCCAGAAGCTTTCCATAGAAGGTCATGTACATGTCTGAGCCCGAAAGTCTTCTTGTTAGGCCGCAAAAACTCAGTGTCAACTATCAAGTCTGAGGCCTTCCCCTTCACTTTAGCACTCTTGGCTAGGGCAGAGATTAGAGCTGGATAGATAATTGCATCATTAACTTTCGGAGATGTGGCCTGTCTAATCAGATGCTGCTGAATTAACAGTCCAAGATTGATTTCCTTCTGTGTTCCAACACAGTAAAGCAGCTTGGCCATCTCCCTAGTCAATGCGGTGGTATTGCTTGACGGCAACCAGCAATGTACAGCTATTTGATACAGGCCAAAGAATCTGGATGTCAAACATGATGCCTGTGAGTACCCCACAGCTGGCCACTCCTCCTTATATCCCCCAGATATAATCGCCAAAATCTCATTGTCAGTTAACTCCAAATCATCAGGAAACACTCCCCCTATCTCAGGTGTTCTCAGACCTAACAACCTATTAATCTGGGCAGCAGATACATCTATAATTTTCCCCCTCACATATACTCTACCAAACCACGGGGAATTAACTTCTAAATTTCCAGGCATGAGATTAGAATATACCTCGAGTACAACTTGTCTGTTGTACTTTAACTGAATGGTTGCAGCAGCTGTCATGCCTGTCATCTTTAAGAAGTCTGTAAACCCGCTCTCCTGATAGGCTTGTAGGTCCAATGGTCTCTCAGCTAGAAATTTCTTTTCAGAGAAGAAACCTTCCATCTCTGCTCCTTTCTCATCAAAGTAAACTGCTGAAAAAGCCTGAGAGACAGATGGAGGAGGCAGAATCTTCCTCGAGTTGCTATCCCGTCTCTTCTTACTCCTTTTTGCTGCCCCAGCATCCATGACAGAGCTAGCCTTCCTTTTTCCTTTTGCCTTCTAAAAAAAATCATCCAAGACCTCGTCACTGGAGTATGTCAGATCAGGGGCATCCTGTGTTGGAACACAGTCTGCTCTTTCAGCTGATTCTTCTTCTGGATCATCACCCTGAACTGGCAGATCTCCATCAAATACTTCAATCACATGCTTCCCTTCATACTCCTCAGTTTTCTCTCCTCCCATATCTACATCAGAATCCAAGTCCATGTACACCGGTTCATCTGTCTGTGTTGGAACACTCCCTTCACTATCAGACAGAACTATTAAAATAGGTTCCCTTAATTCTTCCATTCTTCTTGAAGAATTCATATCAAACAATCCCACCTGAAGTTTATCTCCATACTTGATTGTCTCCATTCCAACAGCTTCTTCATCAGTAATGTTCCTTAACCAGACATAGCTATGACTAGACATGCGACAGAATACGTGAAATTTATCCTTTCCTTTTCCATTCAGCTGACCATACATTCCTCTCAGATACTTCACATTCTTATATTCAATATCCCAAACATCAGGAAAGTGACCAGAAACAATCTCTTTAATTTTGACATGCAACACTTCCAAATCCTTTCTTATACTCCTGATTTTGCTTAGATCCACAGAATATCTATTTGCTTGTAACCATTTGAAAATATCATCCACACTTCTACTTTCAAAACCCAAGAATTTCAATGGTCGAGGGTCAGGACCAGTTACCTTAGGTTTTTTCTGTTTCTTGCCTTCAGACACTTCTTCTCGGGCATCAGATTTACCATTAGACTCTCCACTTTGTTTCTTGACAGATGCCTCTTCCTCTTCCTTTTCATCTTCAGCTTTATCAGGCTCTGCTCCAGCTATCTCCTCATGGTTAGCATTTCTTTTGTTCTGATCTTGAGTTTGTGCATCACCCAATTCAACGTATCTTCTTGGCTCATTAATCACCACCAATTCCAAATTCACAGAGCCCCGATCTTCCTCCATAATTTCTAGCACCGAAGCTTCTTCTATTGGAGAATTTAGGCTTGACATTCTTTCGCACAATGCCGAGATGAGGAGTGTTGAGTAGAAGATTTTTCGGCAAGAGTTTTGGAAAGACAAATATTTGGCCGAGAGAGAGAGAGAATGCGAAAGGGGTTTTAGAGTTTTAATCAACTTTCAATTCTTCATGAACTTACCTCTTTTCCCGCGAAATGCCTTTTTAGATTTCCCAAAAATTGTAATGATACCCCTTTCTCTTCTTGTCCCATCAAGACGTCATTCCTCATTTAACTTCCAACACACCTTACTTAACTTCTCCTATTTTAGTAAGCCGTTTCGTCCTTCCAATTTTTTGTTCTTTTTCTAATTTTTGTAAACTGTAAATAACACAAATATGTACAAAAAATAAAAACTGATTAAGGTAAATATTACCTCAGATTTGACAAACACCTAAGTGTTGTCCGAGGCTCTCAAAAGTGGTGGCATCAAGCGGCTTTGTAAATATATCAGCAAACTGCTCGTGTGTTGGAACATAGACCACTTCCACTTCCTTTCTTTCAACCAGATCTCTAATAAAATGATGTCTTATGTAAATATGTTTGGTTCTTGAGTGTTGAACTGGATTCTTTGAAATATCAATGGCGCTTGTATTGTCACATAAAATCTTTAGGGGGCCTTGATGAATTCCATAATCTTTCAGCATTTGATTCATCCATAGTAATTGTGCACAACAACTTCCTGCTGCAAGATACTCTGCTTCTGCAGTAGATAGAGAGATCGAATTCTGTTTCTTGCTATACCATGACACCAAATTCGGTCCAATAAAGAAGCATCTGCCAGTGGTACTTTTTCGATCATCAGCATTTCCAGCTCAATTAGAATCACTGTATCCTATCACCTCTGAATCTTGATTCTTTGAATACCAAACACTATATTCTGATGTCCCACTCACATATCTGATAATTCTTTTGACTGCAGTAAGATGAGATTCCTTAGGATCAGCTTGAAATCTAGCACATATTCCAACACTGGGACATATATCTGGTCTACTGGCAGTGAGGTACAACAAACTTCCAATCATTCCTCTATATAACTTCTGATCGACTGAAACTCCTTTTTCATCTTTCACCAGTTTATCAGAAACTCCCATAGGGTTCGAACTGCACGAGCATTACTAAGTCCGAATTTCTGAATCAAGTTCAAGGCATACTTACTTTGATTTATGAACAGACCATCCTGTCCTTGCTTGACTTGTAATCCCAGAAAGTAAGTCAATTCTCCAACCATGCTCATCTCAAATTCAGATTGCATCGTGGTGACAAACTCCTGTACCATAGATGGTGAAGTAGAGCCAAAAACTATGTCATCAACATATATTTGAGCAATCAGAAACTTTGAGGACTTGTCAAGCACAAATAAAGTGTGATCTACTCCCCCTCGACGATACCCCTTCTGAAGTAGAAAGGTAGTAAGTCGTTCATACCACGCTCGAGGTGCCTGCTTTAATCCGTATAAGGCCTTCTTGAGACGATATACATGATGCGAATAATGGGGATCTTCAAAACCTTTAGGTTGTTCCACATAAACTTCCTCATTCACCACTCCATTTAAAAATGCACTCTTAACATCCATCTGATACAAAGTAAAGTTCAAAGAGCAGGAAATAGCTAGTAGAATACGGATATATTATAACTTGGCAATAGGTGCAAAGGTTTCATCAAAGTCAACACCTTCCACTTGTGTATATCCTTGAGCAACAAGTCTGGCTTTGTTCCTGGTGACTAAGCCATCTGCATCGGACTTGTTCTTGAAGATCCATTTTGTACCAATTACATTAATGCCTTTGGGACGAGGATTAAGGTACCAAACATCATTCCTGGTAAACTGGCCGAGTTCATCTTGCATTGCGGCAATCCAATACTCATCAAGTAAAGCTTCCTTATAGTTCTTCGGTTCAATTAGGGACACAAAACAGTATAGACCAGCCAGTCGTCGATAACCAACTCGAGGTACTGATCGAGTGCTTCTCAAGGTGGAGCCAGATCGGTCGAGTGTTGGAACATGGTCGTCTGTAGGAAGGGACTGTGTTGGAACATGGTCGTCTTCAGTAGAGTTCGGGTTCTGGTGCTCATTTGGTTCAGTAGGATCAACTGAGGGTTTTGCTTTGTCAGAAGATTGAGACTGTGTTAGAACCTGAGAGTTGACCGATTCTTCCTCCACAGCTTCTGGTAGTTGTTCCTTTTCTGAATCATCCACAGTAACGTTTATGGATTCCATGAGAGTTTTGGTTCGATGATTAAAAACTCTGTAAGCACGGCTGTTGATGGAATACCCGAGAAAAATTCCTGGATCACTCCGATTATCAAATTTTGTCAATTGTTCTCTATCTCTGAGAATACAGCAAGTACTTCCGAATACATGAAAATATGAAACGTTTGGTTTCCTGCCCTTCCAAATCTCATAGGCTGTCTTTTCAGTGAATGGTCGAAGATACACCCTGTTGATTGTATAGCACGCTGTATTGATCGCCTCTGCCCACCATTTCTTATGGATATCCTTTTTTGCCAACATAACTCGAGCCATCTCCTGTAGAGTTCTGTTCTTTCTTTCGACAATACCATTCTGTTGAGGAGTGATAGGAGCCAAAAACTCATGTTGGATCCCTAGCTCATCGCAGAAGGAACTGAATTGTTCATTCTCAAATTCTCTTCCATGATCACTTCGAATTCGGATTATCTTTCCTACAGGACTTCCCTTTTCAGTTTGTAACTTTACTACAAGGCTTCGAAATACCTCAATCGTATCAAATTTCTCTTTCAAGAAGGCTACCCATGTAAATCTAGAGAAGTCATCAACACATACAAAAATATATTTCTTTCCTCCTATGCTAGGTGTATTAACTGGCCCCATTAAGTCCATATGCAGTAATTCCAGATTTCTAGAAGTAGTAATAAACTGAACTGAAGAATGAGGAGCACGAGTTTGTTTAACTTGTTGACATGGTCCGCACACAATTTCATCCTTGCTGGTCAAGATTGGCATTCCTCGTACAGCTTTCATGTTAGCAATTTTCACCAGTGTTTTATAGTTGATGTGTCCGAGCTTCCTGTGCCAAAGAATTCCTTCATCCTGCTTTGAAAGCATGCATCGAACTTCTTGTTCCAACAAATAACAATTGTCTGAAGATCGTATTCCAGAAAGAACCTTGTTTTCTCCATACTTTACTACACACTTGTCCTTCTGAAATTCCACTATCATGTTGTCATCACATAGCTGGCTTATACTTAGCAAGTTTGCTTTTAGATCTTCAACCAATAATACACTTGTGAAAACTGGAAACCCTTCAATCTTTAATTCGCCTTTGCCAATTACTCTGCTCCTTTTTCCATCACCAAAAGTTACATATCCGCCATCATATGGAGTAAGGTTCGTAAGGTATTTTGGAGTGCCAGTCATGTGATGAGAACAATCACTGTCAAAATACCATGAGTCACTGGAATAGGCTGATAAAGCAGTGTGTGCCACCATACACGTACTGGACCTTTTAATAACCCATATCTTCCTGATTCTTGTATGAGTATCGACTGTGTTGGAACACAGTTGTCTTCCTGTCATTTGATCTCTGATCAGTTTTTTACACTGATGTTTAGCATGTCCTTGGTACGTACAGTATTCGCAGATTAGAGGCTTTCTTTGATAAGGTTTCTCATACTTCCGTTTTACTTCTCGAATCCTTGCTTTGAGAGTTACTGGTCTTTCGAGACTTCAACCTCGGGTTCTTTCCTGTATCCAATCCCGTGTCTATCACCAAAGTTTTTTCCCATGTCCAGAATATCATCAAGCTTTGCTTTCCCGGAATTCAATTTAGAAATAGTTGCTTCAGACATCTCGGCTCTCTTGACTGCTGCTATCAATTTCTAACTCAGTTCTTCATTTTGTTTTCCAAGTTCTGCAACTGTGGATCGTAATTCCTTTTCACTTTCAATTAGCTTCCTTTTTTCTTCAATCAGCTCTTTGTTCTTGTCAGCTACTTGAACTCACAAGGCGTACATTTGTTCGTATGTACTATAAATCTCTTCATCACTTACAGACAAATCATCTTCATCACTGTGAGCATCGTCCAGATTCATGTTGGAATATACAACTTTCTCTTTGTTCAGTGTGTTGGAACACTGACCTTCTGGTGTATCATGAACCTTTGCTCCAAAAGCTACATAATTATTTGTGAGTTCTTCTTCATCTTTTTCATTATTTTCATCATCACTCCAAGAGGTGACATATGATCTTCCTTGCTTCTTGCGGGTGTTAGCACATTCGGCCTGAATATGACCAAATCCTTCACATTCTCTACATTGAATTCGTCCAGCATGTTTTGGTTCGTTGTTCTGATTTTTCCCGAACTGCATATTTTCTTGTTCAAATCTCAACCCACGATTGTTGTTCGAATCTTGTTGCTTTTGTCTGTTTCCGCCAAACCTCTCCTGGGATTTCTTGTTAACTACCTTCTTTAGCATCTTTGAGAAATTCTTTGTAATAAGTGCCAGTTTTTCAAACTCATCATCACTGTCAGACTCGTGACTCGTCTTGTCTGGAGAAACTTTGAACGCTAAATCCTTGGAGATTCTCTTGGTAGATTGCTGGAATGTCATCTCATAAGTTTGTAGCGAACCCATCAGTTCATCTAGGCTCATGGTGGCTACGTCTCTTACTTCCTCTATTGCCGCTACTTTCATTGCAAATCTTTTGGGGAGAGATCGCAATGTCTTTTTTACTAACTTAGTTTCTTTGTACACCAAGTTGGTAAGCCATGTTGGAGATATCTCTGAGCTTTCCATTGAATATGGCAATGGTGTTATCCTCCTCCATTTTGAGTTCTTCAAACTTGGTAGCCAGCATCTGTAGTTTGGATTCCCGCACTCGACTGGTTCCTTCATGAACGGTCTGCAAAATATCCCATGCTTTCTTTGCTTGGTAGCATGTAGATATAAGCTTAAACTGGTTTTCATCAACAGCAGTGAAGTTTGCATTCAGTGCCTTCGAATTTGCCAGTGATTCTTTAAGATCATCTAGAGTCCATTTAGACTTGTCTTTGAGTTGTTGACTTGACTCCCCTTCCACAGCCTTAGAACTTGTAGCATCTTCTGTAGGATGACTCCATTCATTCTCAACATAAAACCACGCCAGTTCGTCCAGTGAATTGATAAATACCCTCATACGTGCCTTCCAATAGTTGTAGTTGTTTCCCTCTAACAGTGGTGGTTGAGAGACTGAAGCTCCTTCTCTTGTCGTCATGGTAAAACCGGATCTCACTTTCCTTGAAACAACCAAGGGAATGTTAAGTGACTCAGCTCTGATACCAAATGAAATTTAGTTTTACCACTTTTTCTAGTTTTTACTAGTGTGTTCCAACATGCCTAGTTTAACCAAGTGTAAAAAACGTGAAACGTAAAAGACACACAATTTGGTTACGTAGTTCGGTGTAAACCACCTACATCTGCGGGGCCTGGCCCAGTTCAGAATGAATCCACTAATTAGAAAGATAGCGTACAGAGTACAGTTTACAAAATACTTATCTTTACTAACTATGACGTGTGGACTCTGCTAGCTCCCCTAGCTACCGATCCGTCTTGATCAGACTCCCTCTGACCTCGAACTCCGTCGACGCAGGATCTCCTCCTCCCGAGGAATTAAGGTATACGATTCTGAACTTAGTGCGGCAGGACAGTGTTGGAACACAGTTTATTGGCTCTTGCAAATTTCGTAAGATCTCAAAATCTGGGTGCAGATTTTGATCTGTAAAACCGTATGTATGCAGTCATGTTTGTCCCATATTTATATCCACGAATCAGACTTGAATACTCCTTGATTATCTCCACAATATTCCTATTCCAAATCTGATTCTTGAAGCATATCCAAATTCCATAAATAAAGGGATTTACCTTATATCATTCTATCTCATATATTCGAATCAATCTTCTCCTTATAAGTAGGGATTTTCCATAAAACCAATTATGCTTCACACGCCTAATATATAGCCAAATATACAATTACCATAAATTATGAAACACTCCAATATTTCGGCTTGAATTCCGTTAAATCCTTTGGCGTAACTGCTGCTCCAGTACCATATTCCAACATGGTATGTATATCAGTTCAAAAATAATTCACACAAAATTGCCAATAAAATAATTCCTTGACTTTACAGTTTATTTTGATACGAGTTTTGGCCTGATCATGTATTCAGGTGAGGTAAAGTAATTACTAATTCTGTTTATGATCTTGATTTAAATTGGTAATTTTGGTCACTGAATGTTAACATTGATTTGAACTTTCGGATAATGATTCACACGCACAGCTAGCTTCTTTTTTTTTCTCTTTTTTTTTTTGGAAAATCATTCATTCCAAGATGTTGAAAAAATTGCTCAGTGGCAATTACAATAAGTAGAATTGACATCCAACCTAACTAGCGTCTAGCAATAACTAATTTACTGCAAGGATATTCAAAGTACATGTCAACCAGATTGGTCGTATGTACTATAACAGATCAAAGATCCAATAAAAAACTGTAACATCGCCCTCGGGGATATTAACTGGTTTCCCACGAAAATCAGGACCACTTGGCAAAGAGGAGCGTACCACGCATCAATATCACTGCGCCAAACAGAGATCTTCTATAATTGTAACACAATTTGATCCAATCTCGATCTATGTTTTTCAAACTGTAAACACATTAAAAAACACAGATCTGACGTACCCAAATTGAGGGAAACCCAAAAATAAAACTACAAAAAAATTGCAAACACACGATCTAAACAAGAAGATCAAGAAAAATTCATCAACATGAACAACTAAATCGAGTTATCATCATGAACACAACGATCTAATCGATCAGGTTGAGAAACAAAACTAATCAGTAGGATAAATCTCACAATTATTGAATAACAAAAACATAAATTAAAATAAACTGTTGTTCAAGATTGAAGAAAAAGGAGTGCCGCAAGATTAGAGAGAGGTTGCTCAAGGTTTTTTTTAAACCCTAGAGAGAGAGGCTGCGCACGGTAGTAGTCTGTAGGTTGGAATCTGTATTACTTGTTGCATTTACTTTTGATTTTGAGAATTCCATGAAGGCAAAATCTTGGGAAATACCGTCTTTTCATAGTTTTATAGAAAGATAGGGTTTAATTAGAAAAATAAAAGTAAAATCTTAGTTACAATATTAAAATTTTATTATACAATTTGTAGTAGTTAAAAAGTTTATAACCCGATCCATGTAACCCAAAAAATTTATTTTTATTTTTTCTAATTTAAACTTTAAATCTTAGTTTTTTCATTATTTATGGAAAGAGCATCTTGAGATAGACTCTTTCAGGAATCAGTGAATTTTAAGTTTTTAAAGGGTACCTTGATACTGCTATGTATTTTCGCTAGCTAGTTTTAATTCGTGAAATGGTTCCACTTCTATTTTGATTTTTACTACGTTTGATTTTTTGGAACAAAAATAAAATACAATCAAAAAGTAAGTGATATCAAAATTTTCCAGTAAAAATTTTATTTTTATTTTTAATTAAAACCATTAATGATGTGGATATTAGGGAACCCAACTCTTCATATTATCAGATTGGCCAATAGCCTACATTTGAATGATCTTTACATCAAGCTATGAGATTATCCTCTTTACACAAATGCACTATATAGATGTTACAATGCTAACATATGACTTAAGCGCCAATAAGAAAGTACACAAATGCACAAGCTAAATTTTTACAATACTAAACAATGGCTTAGGTAACAGAAAGAAAGATACACAAATGCATTAACTAATTATTAGAGAAAAGTGCATATATAACCCTACATAATTCACATAAGTACAAATATAACCTTTAGATACTTGAAAGTGCAAATATTACCCTATATATTTAGTGTCTGTGCAAATTTACCATTTTCAGCAGTTGAGGCCGGATTTTGTTAAAATGACAATTTTACCCCTCTAAAAAATAAAATATCTATAATGCCCCTTACTCTTATCCTTCTATTATACCCCCTAATCCAACCCACCTCTTCTTCTCCTTTTGCAAAACACCCACCCGCCGGACATTTTTGCCGTTGCCGCTCGCATCAGCTCCGACGACCTTTACTTGACCGACCCTTGGATCAGACAAGCCTGTTACTTAACTTCTCCATCTCCGACCGACCTTCGAAACCCGCCATTCAGCTCGCTATCAGCTTCCGATCTGATCCCCCCGATCTTCCGCACCGATCTCTATCTTTGACGAATTCGCCTATTTCAGCGGCTATTTTATTCGGTCTCCATTCCAAGTCCCAGTTCAGCGCAGAAGGAAACCCCGACAAGGAAAAGCCCAGCGCCAAAGACTGCTCCAGCGAAGAAGGAGAACAAATCAACGTGTGGAACGCACACGTAAGCCAGTAACAGGAGAGCATGAGATTCACGCACACATCAGTTAAGGTGTGTCTACCTCATGCGCACCGGCGAACGTGGTGGAGCAGTGATGGTGGTGGCAGAACAGCGGTGGGGCAAAGGGCATTTTTGTCTTTCAAATTTTTTTATTGGGTTGAAAAGGCATTTCGGTCATTTTCGGGCGGTTAATGGCCGGAAATGGCTAGTCATTGCGGGAATATAGTTTTTAGGGTTATATTTGCACTTATGTAAATTAGTTAGGGTTATTTTTGTATTTTGAAATATCTCAGAGTTATACGTGCACTTACTGAAGTATATAGGATTATATTTGTATATATCCCTAAATATTAAACTATGATCATGCCTGAGTGAAATAAGAAGGGTATATAGTAGAATGAGATGTCTTCACTGCGTAGCTGTGTAATATCAACCTAAAATCACCAAACAAAATCCATCGTTGTAGTAAGCATCAGATTGAACGCACAAAAATGATCCACCTACACTTCTGACCAATTTCAAGACAATCCAAAATGAAGAAAATGAAGTTCCCCAACTAAAATTCTGGTCGATCTACATTGAACCTATTCCGACCCTTTCAATAAAGTAGGAGACCCTAGCTGGTTGCTTTAACTGTCCCAAAATTTTTACTGTAGGTGCATTGGAATCACAAATAATGTGTAGAATAGTCTGTAAATCAGAACCCGAAAAGACAAACAATTTAAATTAAAAAAATTAGATTAATTTGCACCAATAGTCCTAATGAGCTTGAATCTACAAATCTGATTTATATTCTCAAATAGAATTGTCAAAAGTCAGTTGTTCAAATAACTATGACTCGGATTTCTCGTAACTGTGTTTGAAAAACATATCTGAAGTCAATAAGGTTTAACCAGACGGTTTTACCTGAAAAATATATCTAATCCTATATCTAAAACAAAAAAAACCAATTTGAGATCTATCCTTCAAAACAAGAAAATAACAAAAGCATAAAACAAAAATATTAAAAAACCTACAAAATTAAAAATTGTAACCCATCACTACTACTCTTAAACATAAGGTAAAAAGAGGAAAAAAAGGAAAAGAAAAGGAGGTTCAAACTCTCCTCGGCTGCAGAAAGTTAATGACGCGTGAGTGCTCTGGGGTGGCTGGTTGTGGTGGCCAGAGTTTGAGGCGCGTGTCTGATGTTGGCGGTGCTTCTAAGCCCTTTTTTGCCTCGGCTGAGCTTCGCCTTATCGATTGTCTCCAAATCTATGCCCCCAAAACCCGGTGTTCCGTCACATGTGTATACAGCCCACCTTGGATGATAAACTCTCCAATGTGACCCCAGTCGCAGCCGCTACATGGCTGTTGTAGCCACAACAGCCCGGGGTGGGAAGCTATTATCGATCAAAAAAATAGGGGGGTCGTGGACAGGAATGAAGGGATTGAGAGAGATCAGAAATAGCTTTTGAATCAAAACCGAGATGATGTCGACAAGGGTCTACAAAGGGTGGAGGCTTGGAACGGTGAAAGTACGGGGGTCGTGGTGGGGGGAGGGGGAGGTCACCGCCGAAAGTGGAGAGCAGCGTCAAAATCCCCCAAAAGCAGATCAAGGATTTTGAGGTTAGGGAGGGAGACGCTTGACTTTTGAGAGAAAAATGAGAGTTAGTACAAATTTTATATTTAATTATTCGTTTAATTATTTTAAATATATCAAAATCTTAACATAGTATTGTTTTAAACCGTTTAAGTATTAGATGAAGTCATTTTATATTAAATATGACTAATGGGGTGATTAATTTGATATTTTATTTTCATTCATTCTCTCGAGCTTCCCATAATTTTGATAATATTTTAAATTACATATGAACTACGAATTACTATAGTCCAACCCTAAAAGTTTTTAAAATGAGGCTTTTCATTATTGGTCTAACTGTTAGGCGGTCTAACAGTACACTTTCTCCAATATCTTAGTCTATAAATTTTTATACATTTTTTATTCGGTACTCAAATTGTTATTTTTTTAAAGTAATCATTCAAAGGTGTTGGGAAACACGTCTTACAACGATTACAATAAGTTGAATTGACAACCAACTCAACTAGCCTCTAGCAACAACTAATATATTGCAAGGATATTTGAATAATACGACAACCACAATGATCGCCCATACCATCACAGATTAGAGATCCAATCAAATTGTAATATTGCCCTTGGGGATATTAACCTGCTTTCCATAAAAATCATGACCACTTAGCAGAGAGAAGCGCATCACACATCAATAACATTGTGTCAAACCGGGATCATGACCACTTGATCCAAAGCGCAATCTATGTTTTCCAAACTGTAAACACCTTGATAAACACAGATTGACCCATCCAAATAAATGGAACTCCGAATAAAAAATACAATGAAATACGAACACACAATTTGTGCAACCAGATCGAGAACATTACGTCGATGTGAACAACTAAATCGAGTGATCATTATGAACACGACAATCTAATCTATCGGGTCAAAGAATAATACTAATTTATGAATATAAATCCACACTTTTTCAAGAATATAAATAAACAATATCAATTGAAAAAGTTACTGTTTTCCCATCTCTCTGTGATGAGAAGATGGAGAAAAAAAGATTAAAGGAGAAGAGAGGATTTTTTCCGAGAGGGGGAAGGCAGCGGAAGAGTTTGAGAGAAGTGTTTAGTTTGCGGGGACATAGGAACAAGATTAAATAATCAAATTTAAATTTACTAGTTAATTAGGTTCATATTGTGCAATTGGTAACATTTCATTTTAAATTCATTATTTTAAATGTTTTTTTGGATGACACGATATTGATAAATTATTAAAATGCAGATGATTGATGGCATTCTTGTAAGAATATAATTTAGTATGTATCTATGTAGAGTCCGTCTTTTGAAAGACGGTCTTTCCATAAATTATGAAAATAACAAGGTTTAAAGTGCAAATTAAATAAATGAAGATAAAATTTCCGGGTTGCATAAATTGACTTCAAGCCCGTAATCATGCTCCCTAAAATTCCTATTAAGCTCAATTAGGGGAGTACGTCTACTGTGATCTCGTCTTATGATAAAATTAAGGATAAACTACAAACAAAATAAACACAAATTAGTAGCTTTTGAAATGTTAGGGCCGATATCATAATATTTATTATTTGGGATCTTTATTAAAGAATGCGCAGAAGTTTAGGGATCTATTTGCAAATAGTCAAAAATGAAGAAACCCTCTGACCCCCCATCGGGTTTTGCCTTCCGCCATTGGGTTTGCCAGTGTTGACCATCCACATGTCATCATCACAAAGACCCTCAAATAAATAATACACTAGGCCACCAACTTTGAAGGGGTGCTACGGGAAACTCTCCAAAAGTCGCTTGAATCACTCCCAATACTCATAAAGTGTTTCATTGGGGTGTTAGGAGATGTTGGACAGTTCCTTGTTTAGACCGTCTAAGTTTGAGGCGGGAAATGATTTCTCTAAGAACTTTCTCTTCATATCCATCCAGCTCGTAATGCACTTGAGAGGTAAGTAGTACAACCAATCCTTCATAGTATCACTGAGAGAAAATGGGAATGATCTTAGGTTGTAATCTTCCTCGGATACCCCTAGAGGATTTATTTTTTGTAAACATGAAATGAAGCTACGACAAGTGTTTGTTGGGGTCTTCTCCCGCCATCCCACGGAAAGTCGGAAAGCAATGTATTATTCCTAACTTAAGCTCAAGTTACTTTAGCGGGCAAAGGTGGGAATATGATACAAAGGGGTCGATTTTCCAATTTAGGAGCCATCAACTCCCTAAGTGTCCCATTATCCTTAGCCATTGTATCTTCCTCCTCAATAACAAATGGTTTTTTGCAGAACTTCTGCAGCCACTCTCCTTCTTCTTCTAAGGTGTCAACGATTATCTACATTTTCTGGAAAGTAGTGTAGTAGTCTAGGTTCGTTGTACGGGTTTGTACCATAAACAAGGGCCAAGATAATATTGTGCCTGAAACAAAGTTACTAGCGAACAACTGTGATAATGATTATGAAATCAACCACAATAGCTCAATCACAAAACCACTCACACACAAAAAAAAGCTACTCTACCAACTAACTACGCTAGCTATCAAATAACTGCACACTAAACTCCTTGCAGCAGTGCCAAAATTTGGTGGGCACCCTTGGCGTCATCACAAAACACGGAGTGCTAGCCAGCCAAAGATACAAATATTTATATTATCGCTCCCTTACTCACTTCTCTACTAGAAAGTAAATGATGGTAACATAGAGTGTCATCCACACATGTTTAGGGGTTTAAAATATAGTTTAACGTAATTCACTCAAAAGCGTCACCGAATGCGTGTGTCGGGAGTAGAGAAAATGAGGGGTTTTTGGTTTGAAATGATAATTCTCTAACTACAAGCATACAGATGCAAGCTAAGAGATAAAGTATTCTAATTAATGATGATCTTGGGGTATTTGCATCATGTATTTGACATTTGAGACTTGATCCTCAATTCTCATTTACATAATCAAATTTAATTACTTTATGCATTATCACCCGATCTGAAGAGGTTGATTTACCGGAAACTCCCATGATGAAAAATATCTCGATCTACCTCCTCGCCCAACTCTCATCTCCGCTTGTTATAGCAAGAAGGATGCTAGAACCACTGACCCCCTCTAACCCTCACTACCGTGGTTAATAAACACAACATTGCACAATAAATCAAACACATGAGTAGCATGACTCGTTAGGACTTCCACTGATTACTCCCACTCTAAACCCATCTTGTGCCACTTAGAGCATTAGTATCTCAGTAATTTCCCTCTAGAATTTTATCCAAACTAGTTTACTACATACACGAGATATGACTTCGGAACTAGACTACAACCCCAACTGGATCATATACGATGCTCGAAAGTACGTGGTTGGGTCACTTCCGTATCATTCATAGCCTGATTCAATTAAGTCCATTAGCCTAATCCAACCAAAGAATCAACAATCATGCATAGTTGTCACTCCTAAATCTGACCTTCACATTGACATTTGACCAAACCCGACAAGAAGAAAAATTACTCCGAGGTTTATTCCCGTGTCAAGTGCTAGATCATGCATTGAAATCAATTAGTTGTACACCTTACATCAAGCAAGCATAATCATTATAAATTAAAGACTCAGAAATAATGATGATAATGGAACTCTCACAAGTTAAGAGTCAAATACGTTAACAAACATCCCCAAGATACTAAGTTTACACTATCACTATCAAATCCACAACAAGAATTTATTTTGATGCCATAAATGTTATGGAATGGGTGAAGAAAGAGAGGAAATAGTATTTTTTTGGTTTTCATATCCGCCTCCCTCTTTGAGAACAATGGATAAAAGCCACTTTATATAGTGGGAGGAGAGAGAAGGTTAAAACCCTTTAGTACAAACCCTAGCCAACAGGGTGGCACAGAACCCGCCATTAACTATGGGAACATGCCGTGCATAACTGGACAACCCGTTCTCTGGGCCTTGATTCTGGGCACTGAGCTGGGACAGACCATGTAAATTGCAAGGTCTGTCTTCTGGAACATCTTCAAGGATCTTCTGATCTGGTACAAATCATGCATGTTTGCACAGTCCATTCACTGGACCTCCATTTCTGGGTAGTTCTTGTGGCATGGACCGTGCATTATGAACACTTCTGAATTTCCTTGAAGATTTGCTCCTTTCTTGCCTTCTTCTCCAAACTTTTTCTATCTTCTACCATTAAGTCCAATGCCTTCATTCTGCTACCAACCTTGCGATTGACCTTCTATCCATTATCATGCTTGCGAATGGCCTTCTTCGATGATGATCTTCATTCATGGAGAAAAAACACATATAGCCACTCATGGAGAAAAAATCTCATTAGGCTACAAATATCTTACAATATAGAGAAGCTAACATGAATAACCAAATAAGGTGGTTTTAACCCTCTATCATGCAAAACACTTATAATTCTAAACATCATCTTAAAATGTTGTTATATGCTCTAAGAAAATATGAATTTCCCATCTCATCACTTCCACTTTTCTTCTATACAAGTAATCCCTATTTGTTTGCCACCAAAACATTATCTGATTTTTAATTAACATTAATAAATAAGCCAGAATGAATATGTCAAATATAATACTATTTTTTATTATGCTGGCAAGCTAATTTTACCGCTTCTTGGTGATGTAAGATCATTTTTGGGTCTATTTTACAGGGAAGTATTGGACAATGGCAACGGTGCAATTATATGGTGCATTTCGAAACAACAGTTTTAAATTGTGTGCCATACCATGCAAACTTAAGTAGCAAAGGATACAGATCTCTAATTTACAGGTTGAAAATATGCATCATTTCAAATATACTTTGAGTTCCCTTTTAAATTTTCAATCACTACCCCACTCCTAGGGATACCTTTTAAGTTCTTATACGGACATTAATTTTTCTATACAACAAATATAACCCATCGAGATGTATGGTAAATGTAGTACTACATCTTTACATATCGTTTCTTCACACTTTTTATTCAACTTTTCCAAAATTTAATTAGTATATAGGTTACAATGGCATCATATTAGATACTATTGGATATTATGCATCATGTATTTTTTGAATATTAATTTTTTATACGTCATTAGTATACATAATTAAAGTTATTGGTGGTCAAATAAGGCCTGAGAAAGTTGATCAAAGAGGGTGCAGAATTGGGTGTGACAAAGGGAGTATAAAACTTCCTTATTTTATAATCAAGAATTATATTTTGGTATAACATTGGGTGATGTAGGGACTAAATTATAATTTTCATAAAATAGTGCAGACACTAGTGGAGAAGGCTTTGTTAAAGGTAGTGTTAGAAGACAATTTCATCGATTTTTTGAGGAATCGTCTTAGGAAAGAGGTTTCGAGTTCGGAACCTCCATTTTTCGAATATCTTTTATTTTAAAGGCGGCTCGAATATTTTTTTTTTTTGGATGAAACCACCATTAGGTGAGGGGATTTTTTATGGCTCCCCAAGCCTCCAAATTGGGATTTAATTCCCATAGTGTTAGTCAGATAGCTAGATACATGGGCGAATTGGACACTAGTTGTACCAATTCAAAACAGGCATAGGCACATGCCATTAACAAAACCTGTACAAAAGAAAGCCTAAACATATATGCAAATCAGAGAGAAAACAGGAGTAGCCCTTCTGTTTGTGTAAGACTCCACAACCCCTAGTGTCGAATTACACTCCAGCCTAGCATGTCCTGTTTCATGCCCTGATTCTTCTCCAAGAGTATAGGTTATCCTTCAAGAGCTCTTCTCTCAGTTGTGGGATGCTTCTGGGATCAGTGAAATGTTGTGATTCCCTCCTCTGTTGTCCAAACTTTGCTAAGAAGTCTGCAGGTCCATTGACTTCTCTGTAGATATGGGAAGCTCGAAAGCTATTCTGCCTCATTAAGTCAGCCACTTGTCTGGCCAGTTGAAGACAATTCCATGGAGGCTCTAATTTACCATTGATGATGCTCACTGCAAGTTGGCTATCCATCTCTAATGAGACATTATTGAAACCATTTTCCACTGCCAATTGAATACCCCATAGGGCTGCTTGAAGCTCCACCTGCAAAGGGAAATCACCCTGTGTTAGTTTGTAAAATGCAAATCTGAATCTACCCCCTGTGTCTCTTATGAGCCCCCTTACTGATGAGGAGTTTTGTTTAAAAGATGCATCAACATTCAATTTGAAACCACTATCAGGGGGCTCCCACTTGATAGGGATTAGTTTTGTAGGTGGGGGTGGATTCAGAAAAAGAAATTAACCCTCTTTGAACCCATATGCTATCAGAGAGATGGCCAGAAGTAAGTGGTCTAGCTATAGAGATAAGTCTACAATTTGCCTTAACCTGATTCCAGGTATGTAGAGGGGTTTTCTTAACACCCTGGTATAATGCCTGACCCCTTGCTTTCCACAGTTCCCACAGAATTAAACAAGGCAGAGAGCAACACAGAAAACCATGCAATTTTGACAGATGTGTAATATTCCAGTAAGTTGTTAATCTGTCCCATAGATTAGCAAAATGAACCTGTGGTAGTTCTAATATAGCATGCATTTGTTTCCATATGAAAGAAGCATAGGGGCATGTGTTGAAAAAATGTTGCAAGGTGTCCTCATGCTCACAGAAATGACACTTGGATACATTAACAATCCCAAAATCAGTAAGCATATCATCCATAGGCATCAAGTTGTTAAGAATTCTCCAAGTAAGAAATGAGATCTTCACTGGAGGCTCGAATATATTTAAAGGTGGTTCTTGAGGAACCATCTCTAATAAACATCGATTAAAGGCGGTTCAAATATGATTAAAAGTGATTTTAAGGAACTGCTTTGAAGGCAGTTTCATTGTAGAATCTCCTTTAGTGGGCTGCCTTTACTTATTTATATGGATCAAATAATAAAAACTAAGTTTTTTTCATCCATTATTACATTGGCCCAACTTGAATGTTTATCTCCAGCTGCGTTGTTCTTCCCCTCACGACCATTATCACTTCGGTTTTCTTTTCGCTAGAAGCTGCGTCGTTCCTTCTCCATTTTCGCAGATTTTGACCTCTTTCTCTTTTGTCATTTCAAAAATCCTGCAGAGTCGTTCCCTTTCTATTAGGATAAATCAAATTACTGATTAGATTATGATTATTATGATTAGAGTTCTTTCCTTATTACATTTCTATCGTACTTTCTATATATTAAGTTATCAATAATACAATTCACTATGGAAAATCATTCTTTCATGGTATCAGAGCCTCTTCTTATCCAAAACCTAAAAACCTAAAACTTCTTCCCACCGTCATCCTCTTCTCCGACGCAGTCCCCACCGCGGATCCTCTCCACTACGGTTCCTCGGCGCGACTCCTTTCCGGTGCACGCGACCCCATGTGGCTCCACGCGGTTCCTCTCCGCTCCACTCTTCTCCGATGCGGCCTCCCACTGCGGCTCCTCTCCACCGAGGTTCTCTCCGGCGCGGCTCCTCTCCGGCGAGTGCAACTCCACGCGGCTCCTCTCCGGCGAGTGCAACTCCACGCGGCTCCTCTCCGGCGAGTGCAACTCCACGCGGCTCCTCTCCGGCGGGTGCAACTCCACGCGGCTCCTCTCCAGTTCACTCCTCTCCATTGCTCCGCCCCTGTTACTCCACGCGACTCCGTTCCTCTCCAGCTATGGCTCAAGAAAAACTCTCCTACAACACTCTGCTCCAGATGATGCAGATCAAACTCACTCCATCAAACTATCTTCTCTAGAAGCGTCAAGCAGGTTATGTCCTCCGTCCCCAAGGTCTGTACGATTTTATTTATGGCACTAAACCTCGTCCTACTCTCCCACCACCACCGCCACCATCACAGCCTATCTCCTTTACTGCCACAGACTCAACTCCTTCGCATCGCAGTGGCAAGTTTGATCTCCAGGAGGCCTATTTGAAAGCACAAGAAGATTATGATCAATGGGTTGATGAAAATAAATATCTCTACAATCTCCTATTTTGCTCTCTCGCCGCTGAAGTTCTCGCGGAACTCCCAGATTGTGCCACTTCCAAAGATATCTGAGATAATCATGCTCTCATCTATTAGAATAGCATTGCCTCCACCAGTCATCGTCTTCACACAGATGCGCATGGTATTCATAAGTTTGGTACTGTTCATGAACTTCATCTCAAATTTAAGGAGATTTTGAATTGTCTGTCATTGGTAGTTCGGTTTCAAATGTTGATCAAATTGTATGGTTCTTGACTGCTCTTGGTCCTGAGTACAAAGATTTTTCTACTCCTTTGATTAATGATGTTCCAACCTCGTTTTATGCAGATGTTCTTTCCCGTGCCAAAAACCACGATGCCTTTTTGATGAATTTACAGGGACACTCAGGATCAGCCGCAGGACAGGTACGTTCCAGACCAGCGACGCACCTTAAGCCAGCCGCACATGGAATCACACACCGACTCAAGGTGGCCATGCGTGGCATTCTCGAGGTGGTCATCGACGGTCACTTCAGTGGGAGGCACGGCAGTGGTCGGTAGTCATTTGTCGATTCTCAGGCGACTGGTTTGGTCCCTGGTCGAGGTCGTCCTCATTGTTCCTGGTGTGGGCGGCTCGATCACTATGCTACGACATGTTTCCAGATGCAGGCACAAATTGGTCGTTCGCCAAGCACTCATTTGGCAGAAAATAATCACTCTTCTCCGCAGTCTGATACTTCTTCTCGTCTGTCAGATTTGTACCTTGATTTTGGTGCTACCAATCATATGGCGACTTCTACCTTAGGCCTAGACAGTTTCACTCCTTATACTAGTAAATCTCGTATTCTTGTTTGTAATGGTGCTCTAGTTATGATATCTCATATTGGTGATTCTAAAGTTTCTGAGAACTTGCATTTGTCTGGTGTTTTAGTTGTGCCGGATATTACTAAGAATTTACTGTCTATTAGTCGGTTAACCAGAGATATGGGTGTTCTAATTACATTTGATGACCGACATTTTGTCATTCAGAACAAAGTAACCATGGTCGTTGTGGATCGGGGGCACAGTGAGGATGGATTGTACGTTTTGGACCGGGGAGATGCAACATTTGTTTTAGTTTTATAGCAGAATAAGAGTCGGGCTTCATATGAGTTGTGGCATGCACGCCTAGGTTATATTCTTAGTGCAGTGATTACTAGTTTACATAAGTCTGGTTTACTTTCAGGTTCTTCTTTGTTGCCTAAACCGCATACCTGCGCCCCCTGTGTTATGGCGAAAGGTCAACAGTTGACTTTTGTTTAGAACCCTAAACGTTCTGACAATGTTCTTGATTTAATACATTGTGATTTATGGAGTCCCTCCCCGGTTTTATCTACAAATGGTTTTTCGTATTATGCATTATTTATGGATGATTTTTCAAGATTAACTTGGTTGTACCCCCTTCGTCGCAAATCAGATTTTGTTGACACTTATTTGCAGGTTGAGGCACTTGTTGAGAATCAATTTTCTGCTAAAATTAAAGTCTTTCAAAGTGATGGTGGCACTAAATTTTTCAACACCAGACTTAGATCACACTTTGCAGAAAAAGGTATTTATCATCAGGTTTCTTGTCCGGCCACTCTGGAACATAATGGGCACGCAGAACTCAAGCATCGCCATGTTGTTGAGATGGGTCTCACGATACTTTTTCACTCCCATCTTCTGATTTTTCATTGGGATGATGCGTTCACCACTGTTTTCTACATTATCAACCATTTGCCTACTCCAGTTCTTCAGGGATTGACCTCTTATGGTCTTTTTTATCAGCGGGATCTTATCTATGGTAACTTTCATCCTTTTGGTTGTCGGGTTTTTCCTTTTGTTTGCCCCTTTGGTGATCATAAGTTATCTCCCCGTAGTATTCCATGTATTTTTATCGGTTATAGCTCACACTATAAGGGGTTTCGGTGTCTCGACCCTACAACTGGCACGGTTCCTGTTACTTGTCATGCTCGATTTGACCTCTGGCTCTGAATTCGGGAACTGGGTCTCCCTCCTCAGGTTTTGATATCTCAGCTTTTATTGATCCAGATTGTGGGATAGCACCGCCACCAGCCGCGGCTCCATCTTCACCTCAATTTTGGTTTCCTGATGATAAGCTGTCTCGACCTGAATCCAACCGTGGTGGCTCCTTGCACATGCCCGCCCCTGGTCTTCCCTCGCCCGCACCCACACTCACGTACGGTGGTCTCTCACCCTTGTCTGCTCCCAGCCATGATGGCTCGCGCCCGCGCTCAGCAGTAACGGGCACTTCGAATGACCCCAGCTGCGGATGGCTACGCATGAATGGTCCCAGCTCGCCCTTTCCCTATAGCCACGGGCATTTTCTTCCAGCACAGCCACCTATGGCCATAATCAGTTCCAGCTTGCGCTCGGTGGTGCCGTTTCTTCCCGACCCGCCACGCCCAGCCCCGACTGGTCCGCTCCTTTCCACCTCGGCCAGAGGCCTTCTTCCCACACTGCCACACACGACCTTGGAAGGTTCGCTCCTTCCTGCATCGGCCACGACCACGACCAATCACGACTCTACTATTTTGGCTCCAGTAGCTTCTCGCATGGTTACGCGCTCTTCCACTGGAGTTATTCAGCACCAAGATTATTCAAATATCCATGCTCACAGGCTTCTTGTGGCTCTTCTTACTCGAATAGAACTGGATGATCATCATTCCGCTAAACAAGATCCTTCTTGGGTTTCTGCCACGGATGAGGAGATGGATGATCTTCATAGTCAGCATACATGGGATCTTGTTCTACGCCCTCTAGACGTCAACATTGTTGGGTCCAAATGGGTTTATCAGCTAAAGTACAAACCTGATGGTTTGGTTGATCGCCTTAAGGCACGTTTGGTTGCTCAGGGTTTCTCTCAGATTCCCAGTTTTGAGTTTGACCACACTTTCAGCCCTATGGTTAAAGCTTCTACAGTTCGGACAGTTCCAACATGAACTTAAATTGTTGATCAAGTTCAAGAATTCGACGTTATATCGCTCTTTGGTTGATGTTGTCCAGTATGTAACCATCACTCATCCGGACTTGGTATTTGCTGTTAATTCTATTAGTCAGTATCTTCAGGACCCTCAGGAAGATCATTTTTCAGTTGTCATTCGAATTCTTCGCTATGTTCGGGGGACCCTAAATTTTGGTCTCAATTTTTGTTCAACTTCTTCTCTGGAGGTGCTCGATTATTCTGATGCCGATTGGGCTCGGTGTTTAGAGACCCATCATTCTACTTATGGCTATGTTGTCTTCTTCGGCGGTAACTTGGTTTCTTGGGGTGCGAAGAAATAGCCCACTATGTCCAGGTCCAGAACTGAGTCAGAGTATCGTGCTTTGGCCAACACTGCTTCTGAGGTTATCTGGATAACTCATTTGCTTCATGATCTTCATGTTCCTCTTTTTGGCGCGCCTTTTCTGCTTTGTGACAACAACAATGCCATTTTCTTGGCTCAGAATCCAGTGGCGCATAAACGAGCTAAGCACATTGGCATTGATTATCATTTTATTTGTCAGTTGGTTTCTTCGGCCAAGCTTCGTGTTGCTCATATTCCTACATCTCTACAGGTGGCAGATATCTTCACCAAGGGTCTTTCTCATATTTTGTTTGAGTTCTTCAGATCCAAGCTTTGCGTCTCTGAGAATCCGACGCTTCACTTAATGGGGGTGTTAGGATAAATCAGATTATTGATTAGATTATGATTTATTATGATTAGAGTTCTTTCCTTATTACACATCTATTGTACTCACGATATATTCAGTTATCAATAATACAATTCAGTACGGAAAATCATTCCCTCTCCTATCTTTTATTCCAGATTTCGACCTCTCCCTCTACTTGTCAACCCCTTCGCAACCGCACGTCACCACCATCATCCACCATACGCCTTGCTACCTCTGCCTCCACTCTGTTGATGCCATCGCCACCGTTTCCACCTCTGATTTTGAGGTATATGATTAGATTGATGAGAGAATATGTCTGCTATCGAGAGATAGAGAATCAGCAACAATCCTTGATAGATAGAGAGAATTTCTCGATGGATAGAGAATCAACATCAATCCTTGATGGATTGAATAGAAATTCTCTTTATCTAATTTGTCTCTCATTTGTTTGCCATCGAGGGATGTGGATGATAATGAGTGTCATATCCCACGTACTAATGTGTAATAATAATACCATTAAATTGAGTTGAATCTAATGAAATTAAACTAAATTAATTTGGAATGAATTGTAGGTTAGAGGTTGGAAAAAAAGGCAAAAATTTTATATCAATTTTTAACTTTTATGTTTGTTGAAAGCTAATTAAAAAATTTTGATTTTGTGGTGCAGTGGTGATCATGACTTTGTTATTCCCTACTCGGCAACTGAAGCATGGATTAAGTCTTTAAACATCAATTTTTAACTTTTATGTTTGTTGAGAGCTAATTAAAACATTTCGATTTTGTGGTGCAGTGGTGATCATGACTTTGTTATTCCCTACTCGGCAACTGAAGCATGGATTAAGTCTTTAAACTATTCAATTATTGATGATTGGAGACAATGGCTTGTTGAGAGGCAAGTTGCAGGGTACGTACTATATTTCCTATTCATTACATCGAATAATTTAATTTAATTGACTTGGATCTAACGGTTGCCCATGCAATGCATGTTGCGTAGTTACACAAGGACCTTTGCCAACCAAATGACATTTGCCACAGTAAAGGTACAAACATTTTGACTTGCTTTCAAATAGGGGAATTTTTTTCGGAAAACATTTTCAAAAGAGAATTGATAAATGTACTAAAAAAATTGCATGAAGATTCTCTCTCTTGTATGGGCATAAGATCGCACCGAAGGTGTGATTGGCAAGCATAAAGAAAAAAAAAGTGGTCATGTCATAGGAGGAGTGGAAGAACAAAAGAATGGAGATCAAAGAAAATAATATGTAGAAAGAAGAAGTAAACGAGGAGGAGGAACACTGCAAGCCTGAAGTATACTGATCAAAAGTGAAGTAACTAAACCTGACTTAGCTGAATCTAAGTTAGAGAAGTTGTGGGTTGATGTGATTAGTGGAAATTGGGTGCAAGAAAATGGGATGCAGAAAGAATTTTTAGCTCCAAAGATAGTTAATTGGGAAATTGAAGTTGAAGCTGAACTAGAGGATATAGAAGATGAGATGAAATACTGGGAATCAGCATTAATGCTACATGTGATAGAGGGAGAACTGACCATGAATGCGGTGAAAAGATACATGAGTAGAGTCTGGTCGTTTGTTTCACTACTTGAGATGTTGTATAATGATGAGGGGTGTTTCATACCGCGTTTTAGGTCTATCCAAGACAGTGATGAGATTATGAAAAGAGGACCGTATACTATTTCTAACATGACAATGTTTCTGCATATTTAGAAAAAGAATTTCATTGAAAGATGATATGGTTAAGACACTACCAATATGGGTGAAGTTGCCTAAACGGCCTCTGCACTTGTGGGGATCTATAAATTAATCTGGAATTTATGAGGTGGGGAAAAATAATGAAGTATGAAGCTCAGAAAAGACTTATAGCAGAAATTACAGAAGCTGAAGTTCTGATAGCTTTAAATGGTATAGGTGATGTCAAGGCACCAGGAGAGGATGGGTTCTCAACTCAAATTTTCAAAGTTAATTGGAGAGTGATAAGTGGTGATATGATGGAGGAAGTTAGGGACTTTTTTTTTGAAAATGAAAGATTGTATAAGGCAATGAATTGCACGTTGGTGACACTCATACCTAAACACCAGAATGCATAAGCAGTGAAAGATCTGAGACCAATATCTTGTTGTAAAACTTTGTACAAAATCATCTTTAAAATTTTTACAGAGAAAGGAAATCAGTGAAGGTGTGATGGAGGATTAGGCTGCTTTTGTGCCTGGTCGAAATATTCATGATCACATCATGTTAGAACGGGAGCTGATAAGGAGATATTACAGGAAAACTGGAGGGGCTAGATGTATGATCCAAATGGATATCCAAAAAGTGTACAAAATTGTGGATTTGGAATGCATTTGAGGCTATAATAATAGACATTGGGAACCAAACATATTTGTGAGATGGGTAATGGTATGTGTAAGAACTTTATGCTTCAAATAAATGATTAATGATGGGTGTTCAAAACGGGTAGTAGCAAAAAGAGAACTTAGAAAAGGTGATCCTTTATCTCCTCCGTCTTTTGTGCTAGTTGTGGAATATATGAGTAGTTTTTTGCAAACACTTGAAGAGAACATGGAGTTTTAGTATCACACTTAATGTGAAAACATGTGCCTGATCAATATGAGTTTTGTTGATGATGTTTGTTTGGTAACTAAAGGGGGATTTAGATCAGTGGAGGTACTTATGGATGCTTATAAGGTTTTTATGGATTCCACTAGATTGAAGGTAAACAAATGGAAATGTGAAGTATGAAATTTGGTTTTACCTAATTAATTGAATTATCACTACTGTGTTCCAACATAACCTATCTAACCAAGTATGCAATAAAGTAAAGCATAAAAGACACAAGACTTGGTTACGCAGTTCGGTGAAATCCACCTACATCTGCGGGGCCTGGCCCAGTTTAGAATGAATCCACTAATCAGAAAGATACAGTACAAAGTACACCATACAATTATACTTATCTTATCTAACTATAACGTGAATCCTGCAAGCTCCCCTTGCTACCGATCCTCCTTGATCAGACTCCCTCTGACCTTGAAACTCGTCGACGCTGGATCTCCTCCTCCCGAGAAATTAAGGCATATGATTCTGAACTTTGTGCAGCAAGTTCGTGTGTTGGAACATAGAATTCTGGCTCTTTGCAATTCTCGAAAGATAAAAAATCTGTATGCAGATTTTTTCTGTTAAGTCCGTAAATAATGCAGCCGTGTTTGTTCTCTATATATAGTCCATGAGCATATCTGAATTCTCCATAATTATCTCCATAATATTCCTATTCCAAATCTGCTTCTTGAAGCATATTCAAATCTCATAAATAAAGGGATTTTCCTTACCTCAATATCTTAATATCTCCATATATTCGATAATAACAACTCCATATTTATAGAGAGTTTCCATAAATCAACTATCCTTCCATACGCCTAATATATAGCAGAATATTCAGATTTCCATAAATCACAAATATCATAATATTCTGTCTTCTTTTTCTGTAAATCATCCTTGGCATAAATACACTCATCCGTGTATTCACATGAAGTTTATTCCATCTCCAATTCCATAACATTAATCAAATCCCACATATATAGGAACTGATATATTCTCCAACTCAAATACAAATTGGACTAGATGTATCCTTCTCGGATTCAGTCTTCAACCTTTCCTTATTTCACCAAAATTCTTTCTTTGATGTTGCAACTCAATAATACCACATTTGCATAATTTCCACAAATTGCCAAATTTTTTTAAAATTGAAAACACCCGAGGGTGGGGGTTGGTATATTGGTACCCCAAGCCAATAAGAAGCAAGCCATCGAAGGTTACAGTAGTTTTTACAAAAGGCAACATCATTGCCTCCAAAAGAGATATCAACTACCATGGTTCAAATCTATACAAGATCAATTGGAATAACTAAGAGAGGTAGTTGCGATTCCAAAGTAAACGAATCTCCACACTCCGTGTTAATTCGTACTTTGGCCAGGCAACTACCAGGAGAAACCTATCAGTAAGTTAGCATGCTAGAGACATTAGCTAGTGAACCGTCTTTGGTGCTATTCCAGGCTGATTCCCCAAGATCTTTCCACTCTGTATCGGTGCTTTGGGAGAGGTATGTGGAAGAATAAAACCGCCATGTACATAACAAAAGAAAATGCATTAGATCAGTTATGTACAGGTCCGAGCTTCTCTACCTGCATATAAAAAATATAACATCAGCAGTATCAATCCTTAGCATAGCCATATTTATACATTCTTATATGAGGAATTTGCTCCTTATCTAAGGAGATGAGACCTTTTATATGTACTGGAACATTAGAGAGATTAAGAGCCTGATTAAGGGAAGAGTGATGTTTAGCAATTGCATTGGCCACTGAGTTACATTCCCTAAAAACATGTTTAAGCACAGCTCCTCGTAGTAAGCTTTTAACTTTATAAGCAGTATTGAAAAGTTGCCAGTTAGCAGAGTATGGATCATTTATCATGTTAACTGCTAATAAAGAATCTGATTCTATAGTGAATGAATCATCTAACTGTGGGAAATTTTGACAAGCAAATTGTATGGCAAGAATTTCAGCATGAAGTGGAGATTCTGCAGAAATAGTTACTGAGTTGATTAAGAGGGGAGTACCAGAGATATCCCTAGCAATTTCTCCTACTGCAGCCGTATGAGAAAACCAAGATGCATCTGTGTTTATTTTGGTAGAGTTTAACTTAGGCCTTTCCCAGAAAATAGTTCGTATGATTGGCCTTGGAGGTGGTCTAAGGTGTGGGATTAGATGATTTAGTGTGTGTGGAATTGCAGTAAGGGAGCACAGATGTGTAGGATTAGAATATAGAGATAGTTTTATGAGGTCCAGTACTTCCTTACATATGAATTCAGTAGAGAATGGCACCTGATCAAACAAATATCTATTTCGAGCTTTCCAAAGGCACCAACATATGATAGAGGGAAGTATCTTACATATCAGTTGGTGGCATTTAGAGAGGTCCAGACAATTCAAGAAAATAAAAAATCTCTGAGAAATGGAATGATGTTCAATGAGGTGGAATTGGACCAGAGATGCCATGTTATTCCATATAGATTGAGCCATGGGACAAGATATAAAGAAATGTTCGATTGAATCCAAATGACAGCATACTGGACATTTCGAAGCTAAACTATAGCCACAGCTAACAAGCACATCATCAAAAGGAAGGAATGAATGTAACATTTTCCATGTAAAAATGGAGACCTTTTTCTGTAATGTTGTGTTCCACAGAAACTTATGGGCCGGGAAATTACCTGATGAGTGTGTGAGAACCCGGTATGCTGACTTGAAAGAGAAGGTACCTGATGCGTCAGGTTTCCATATGATCCTGTCTTCTCTTTCCTCTATAACTTCTGCATTTTGCAAAAAATAACAGAGTATCATTTTCCAGGAATGGAGAAATCTGTACTAATATATCAGCTTTATTCATGATAAAATCTGATACAGAACAATGTTGTAATGCAGCAGATATATAACTAGGAATATAGTTAATGAGTGGGCCATTCGGGCACCATTTAGCAGTCCATAGGTTGCAGTTACCTTTACCATGGATGATAAGAGAGTTATTTTCTGCAAAGAGATTCACGGAACAAATTCTTTTCCAAGTCACTGATTTCCTATGAGATTGAGGCAGAGACCACAGCAATTTAGCCCATAAGGTGATACCTTTTTTTTTTAATTTAACCATCCTAAGATGGAGGGATTTATATTGGCTCCCCTAACCAAGATATAAAGCCAGAAATGGTGCTTAAAGTCTGTTCACGGTACATATTACAAGAAGGATCCTATGAAGCTGATTGGAAAAACTAACAAAAGATCTTGAATCAAAGCATTGATTCAAAAAGGGGTGCTTCCATCATTTCTAGGCTAGAAGAGAAGCTATGATTCATCTATGTTGTGTCATTTGTCTGCTTGACATGCTGCGAACCGGTCGGCGAATCGAGAACTCGAGACGCATATTAGTCAACAGTATGCCAAGCACGAGTAATCAATTAATAGTCAATCCTCAAACTGCAGTATACTAAGACTTGAAGAATGAGACTTCGAACTTCTTTTTTCAATTTGAACCCATGTGTGGTAGCTGGTCCATCTCTGCATGCATTCCTGATACCTGAAAGTAAAAGAAAACACCCAGCAGAAACCGCAGTGTAGCAGCTAGAAAGGAGAGAGTAAAAATTCCTGATCTCCAATTCATTATCATATTGGTGTCATATAAATGATCCTACTCGAATAGCAGGAAAACCAATAGAATCTAGCAATATCAATCCCTTAAAGAAATTTGGAGTTGATCTAATGTCAATATCACCTTCCAGATTATTATTCCTTGCAAATTTTGCCAAAAAATCTGCTACCATATTAGCTTGTCTCGGAATGTGATGGATTAAATGAGTGGAATGAAGATCATGAATTGCATTACATATTGAGTAAACTCTCCAGGGGCTTCTGTTGGGATTTAGAATACTATTCACCGCAATTAAGCAATCTGATTCTATGCTACATACTCCTAAGGCTAATTCTGAAATGATTTCATATCCCATTTTGATGGCCAGCAATTCAGCAAGCAGGGGTGATGTACATTCCATTTTTCCTACTCTCAGTTTAGCTACCTCCCCCCTTCAGTCCCTTATAACTACTGCAGCAAAGGCAAGACCACTACTACTCCATGTGGCATCTGTGTTAATTTTAAAGCCAGTAGTAGGTTTTTCCCAAAGTGCCACAGTAATTTCAGGTCTTAGTTTTTTGGAAAATTGTTGGAATGATGTTTGCCTGAACCAAATGTTGATGCCTGTCCCTATTCCCTCTCAGTTTGTGGCCAGTGAAAATTGTGTAGATAGTTTGCTTGATTTCATGAATACAATTTTCAACTGTTAAAGGCCTATTTTCATAAATGTTTTTGTTCCTGCCAATCCAAAGAGTCCATATTGTAGTTACAATAGCAGCATTTATCAGTTTGGAGTAGATTTTTGAATCAGCCTTGTAAGTTAAATAGTACTCTACTCTACTCTTCAGATTTGAAAAACTTATTTGTGGCAGCTTTAGTAGAGAATGAATACTATTCCAAACAGAGAGGGAACCAGAGCATGAGTTAAAGTAGTGATCTAAATTATCCTTATTGCACAAACAGAAAGGGCATCTAGAAGCTAAAGAAAAACCCATCCTACTGAGAACATTATCAAATGGGAGGATGCAGTTTAATGCTCTCCAAGTGAGTATAGACATTTTACCAGGAATGTACGTAGACCAGACCTTATGAAAATGTGTGATTACAGGATTCCTTTGTCTGAGGATGGAGTATGCGGATCTGATAGTGAATTTTCCATCTGCAGTTTGTGTCCATATGAGCTGATCCTCATGAGGATGCTCCAGCTTTACCTCCTGCAATGTTAGTAAAATATTGGTAGCCAAATAAGGCTCCAGCCTTAGTAAGAGATCAGATTTGTTATTAATGAAAGCACTAAGAGTAATATCTTCAAAAGGGATGTCCCTATCCTAAGGCCAGATATAATAGAGTGCTCCATTTCCCATCTAGTTTGAATTCCAAAAAGAACAATCACCTTTACCATAGATGATTCTACTTAAACTAGTTGCCATAGGAGTTACATAACTTATTCTACTCCAGAGTTGTGATTTTTTGTAAGTAGCTGGTAGTGCCCATAAAAGTGAGGACCATTGAGTCTCATTTCTCTGTAGCTTCCACCATAACTTACAGGAGAAAGCTCCCACTATAGCTTTCAAATCTCTTAAACCTAAACCATTTTCAGTGACAGGGTAACTCATTCGTTTCCATGATCTCCAACTTTTCCTGCTTTCCTGATCTGGTTTTCCCCATATTAGGTTTGATGCCATCTTTTCCATTATTTTAAGAACTATCCTAAGGGGATTAAGGACTGCAAATATATGTGTTGGAATGGAGAGGAAGCAATGGTTGATCAGGATGATTTTACCAGCTAAACTTAACCATTTGTTCTTCCAGTTGGTAATCATTTTTTCCATTCTCTCAATGACTGGCAAATAGTGTACCTTTAGGTTCCTACCAGAGAATATGGGGACTCCCAAGTATTTAAAAGGTAAAGAGCCTTCCTGCATTTCTAAAATCCTTTTAATTACTTGAACTTGCTGCTGAGTAGTTTTATGTGAAACAAAAAATTCAGACTTAGCAAAATGAACCTTCTGACCATAAGTGATCTCATAAGCATTTAGAAAATGTTTGAAGTGTCTTAAGTTCCCTGGCTTAGTATTTAAGAAAACAGCCGTGTCATCTGCATACATAAGGTGAGTAAGTGGGGAACAAGTCCTGGGAAGATCAAAGTGCTGTAAGTAACCAATTGAGAATAATTTCTTTAAACCCCTTGAAAAAGCCTCAGATACAATATTATACAAGAAGGGTGATAGGGGGTCTCCTTGTTTAATTCCCCTAGAAGAGGAGAAAAAACCAGATATTACTCCATTTATTAGAACTGAGAAATTGGCAGAGGCAATATTAATCATGATAAGTCTAACAAATTTGCCATGGAATCCAAACTGGAGTAAAATGGAGTTTAGAAAGGCCCAAGATACTCTGTCAAAAGCTTTTTGCATATCCAATTTGATAATCAAATTTGATATCTTGGACTTTCTAGAGAGTAATCTTGTCATTTCATGCATGAGAATCACATTATCCGAAATTTCCCTTCCCTTAAAAAAAGCACTTTGCTCCGGGGAAATAAGTAGATGCATTAAAGGTTTAATCCTCATCATTAACAGTTTAGAGAAAACTTTATTTACAAAGTTGGATAGACTTATAGGCCTAAAATCTGCAAATGTGTTCGGAATGGCTTTTTTGGGGATTAAGGTGAGCCAAGTACTAGAGATTGCCTTAGGAATGTCACCTGTATTCAGAAAATCCTTTGTTGCATCCAAAAGATCATGCTTAATCTCTTCCCAGAAAGTAAAGTAAAAAATCTCCAGAGAATCCATCTGATCCTGGAGAGCTACTTCTATTTAGATCAAAAACTGCAGCTTTCAGTTCATTTAAATCAATGGGGGTAAGCAGAATTTCATTCTGTTCATCAGTTATTAACCTAGGTATCTCCTGCAAGAAATGTTTTAGATATGTACCATCATTCTGGGCTGTTTCAACATTTAGAAGATTCTGAAAAAATTTTACTCCCTCTTCTTTAATCAAAGTTGGAACAGATATCCATTTACCCTCATTGTCTTTAATTCTAGTTATTCTGGCTCTAATTCTCTTTTCCTTAATTGTGTGGTGGAAGAATTTTGTGTTTGCATCCCCTTGCTTAAACCAATTGACCCTAGCTTTTTGCTGCAAATAAATATTGTGCTCCTTTTGAGATCTGAGTAGCAAAGCTTTAGATTTTAATAACTCCTGTAAAACCACTTCATCCTGAGATTGCTGATATTGTATTTTTAATTCATTAACTCTTATCTCAGATTGTTCTAGATTGTTGTTTACATCTCCGACTACATTTTTGTTCCATTCTTTAATTACTATCTTTAGCCTCTTTAACTTGTAAAAAAAAATTTTCATTCCTAACAGGGAGGATGGTAAGTTCCAGTTAGATACAACCACAGCATGAAATTCTTCTCTATTAGCCCACATTTGTTGGTATCTAAATGGCCTGGGAGCTATTTCTACAGCTGATTGAATTGATAAGAGAAGAGGGGAGTGATCAGATGTCGTTCTGTTTAAAACCTGTATGGAGCTGTTAGGAAAAAGCTCTAACCATTCTAAGTTACCTATTCCCCTATCTAGCCTTTGAAAAAGGAGATCCTTCCCTTTATCTTTATGTTTGTAAGGTGATACCTAGCTGACTTTTCCACCAAAATTTAAGGGAACAAGCATCTAATATAGCTCGGATAGATCTAAACCCCAACCCATTCTGTGAAATTGGTGTAGCTAGATCAGCCCACTTTTTCCACTTTTTCCATAGCTAGATCAGCCCTCAAATTGCCAACTAGATAAATCTAGACTTTACAATCTCCCCCTTTGGCATTTTGTGGACCAATCACCTTTTGGCATTTCATCACAAGAGCTTATGCAAATAAAGACATCAATCTTGAAAACCACCATGGATGTTGGAAGATAGAAACATAGCATCTCCCCCTAAATTCCAGATTCCCTCAACATCCAGGAATAATGATCATGTTGGAACATCAACCCAATGGGGCCAATAAAGTCATCCAAGAAATCCAAAACATCTCCCCTTGGGACCATAAACATGCCAAACATAATAGACACAGAAAACCAAAATCTCCATTAAATGCAGCTCCCCCTGAAGCAAATATCTGGCCTATGTTGGAACATAGCCATAGCAGAACCTTTAAACCTCTTCAGGAGCAGCTATCTGTGCCTCATCTAATCTGGCATTTTCTACCTCCAAATCTACCATCTAAATGGATTGAGCACTCAACTTCACACCAATGTACCACTCAAAATCTGGATCAATGTTGCCTCCCATAGAATTCTTCTACAATCTTTCATGGCAGTTTGATCAGAAGTGCCTTCAATAATCTGCTCACCTTGTATTGGAACATCAGTCACCGATGTTAGAACATAACAGCTCTCATCTTCACCTGCTTTCTCTATATTGGAACATAAGATCCTTTCATTGCTTCAGAATCAACACATCACCTACTCATCTTCCTTCACTTCATCAGTACTTTCTCCCCCTATCTGGTGTTGGAACATAGACTTGTTCACCATCCAAATCATAATCTTCTCCAGCCACAGTTACTGATGTTTGAACATCTGAATCTCTAATCCATTTCCACATCTTCTCAACCTGTCTCCATACTCTGTGTTGAAACATGACCAACACCACTGCCTTCCAAACTTCTCATCATCCTAAACCAGAATACCGGGAAGAGCCATCTCTCTGATCTATGCATCTCATCAATCACCATAATATCTTCAACACCAACTTCTAACATGCCCAACTACAACTCCATTTTTTCTCCTTTTTAATTTTTAATTTTTTTGAATTTTCTAGAAAAAAATAAAATAAAAACCTACAGCTAATAAAAAAGCTTTAAAGAAATACATTAAATCTGACAAACACCTAAGTGTTGTCTGAGGAGCTAAACCGTAGCAGTGTCCAACGGCTTTGTGAAAATATACGTAAATGGTTTCGATGTTGGAACATAGGCTACCACAACTTTTCGCTCAACCGAATTATCCTTTTGACTTCATTCAAGTGAGATTCCTTAAGATCATCCTGAATTCTTACAAATACTCCCATCATACTCATCTTCAATTCAGCTTGCATCAAAGTCACAAAATCTTGTTCTCGAAAAACAAGCAAGGTGCGATCTTCTCCCCCCTCGACGAGAACCTTTCTGAATAGGAAAGGTTGTGAGTCACTTATACCATGCCCGTGGTGCTTTTTTTGATCCATACAAAGCCATGTTGAGTCGATGATATACTACCACATTAACCACACCATGCAGGGGAGCACTCTTGACAGCTTTTTGGTACATCGTAAAATTCATAGTGTAAGCCATAACAAGGAGAATGCGAATAGATTCTAACCTGGAAACTGAGGAAACAACAATGAGGGAGAGAAAACATTGCAAACCAACAAGTTCCCCATAATTAATTTGAGGGATCGATCGAGTCCTTCTTCTGCTTGATTCAGCCTGTACTGATGTTGGAACATAGGAGAGTTCTAGAGAGGATGATGTTCCAACATTGCTGAAGTTATAAGAGTCATCACCTTCATCTTTAAGATCTGCCTCATCTGATGTTCCAATAAGTAACATTTGTCGGAAGACCGAATACCAGTAAGCACTTTGTTGTTGCCATGTTTCACTATGCACTTTTCCTTATAGAATTTCACGATCATATTATCATCACATAGCTGGCTGATACTTAGGAGATTAGACTTTAGGTCTTTTACCATCAAAACACCAGTGAATACGGGGAATCCTTCAATATGCAGTTCACCTTTTCCAACCACTTGACTCTTTTTTCCATCGCCAAACGTAACAAAACCACCATCATATGGCTGGATGTTTGTTAGTAATTCCTGAGCTCCAGTCATGTGGAAAGAGCAACCATTATCAAAGTACCACGAGTCTCTAGAATGTGTAATAGGAGACGTATGAGTAAAAAGGTAAGTACTTGTGCATTTAACAACCCATACCTTTTTGACCATTTTTTATCGCTGGACATCGTCTATGTTGGAACATACTGAGAGTTGTTGCCCTATCATGATATCTCTGAGCAGTTTTTGGCATTGTTCCTCTGTATGACCTTGATACATGCAGTAGCTACAGATGAGAGGTTTCCTTTGATGAGTCTTGATAAACTTTCTTTTTACCCCTTGAATCTTCGACTTGAGATTGACCTTGCTACCTGATGAATTGTCAAACCCGATTCCATGTCGATCTCCAAAGTTTTTTCCCATGATTAGAATGTCATCAAGTTTCGCCGTTCTAGTGTTTAACTTGGTAATAGCTGCTTCAGCCATCTCAGCTCTCTTAGTTGTTAAGCTTAGATTCAAATTTAACTCTTCAATCTCTCTTCTAAGTTCACCAACTAAAACTCGTAACTCCTTCTCCTTCTCGCCCAGATGATTTTTCTCTTCCTTCAACACTCTATTTGTATCAACAACTTGAAGCCACATGGCATACATCTGCTCATATGTTTTATAGAGATCTTCATCACTCATAACTAGTCCATCATCATCACTGGATGAGCCATCAGAACCTATGTTGGAATATACAACTACGTCTTTCTCTGACATGTTGGAACATACCTCATCTGATCCACCGTGAAATTTTGCTCCAAATGCCACATAATTGCTTATAAGTTCCTCTTCGTCTTCTCCATCATCTTCACTCCATGAGGTGTTGTATGATTTTCCTTGCTTCTTTAGGGTATTAGCACATTCAGCCTGGATGTGGCCATATCCTCCACATTCTCGACATTGAATTCTTTCAAACTGCCTTCCTTCACCACTTTGGTTTCTAGAGAATTGCTGACTTCCTTGTTCCATCCGAGTTCCACGATTACCAAAATCTTGAGGATGAGTTTTGTTTCCACCAGATCTTTCCTGTCAATTCTTGTTTACTACCTTCTTCAGCATTCTTGAGAAATTCTTGGTGATAGGAGCAAGTTCTTCAATTCCATCATCACTATTAGATTCATGGATGACCCTTGATGAAGAGGATTTGAAAGCCAACTCCTTCTGGACTTTCTTTGCAGGCTGTTGTATTGTCATCTCATAGGTCTGTAGTGATCCCATTAGTTCATCCAAGGTCATGGTAGCTACATCTCTTGCTTCTTCTATTGCTACTACTTTCATAGCAAATCTTTTAGGAAGAGATCTCAAGGCCTTTTTTACCAATTTTGTTTCCTTGTAAACTTTCCCAAGTTGATACGCCATATTGGAGATGTCTCTGAGTTTCCCATTGAATATAGAAATAGTATCATCCTTCTCCATCTTCAGTTCCTCAAACTTTGTAGCCAACATCTGCAGTTTGGATTCACGTGCACGACTTGTCCCCTCATGTACAGTTTGTAGGATATCCCATGCTTTCTTTGCTTGTTGGCATGTAGAGATGAGTTTGAACTGATCTTCATCTACTGCAGTAAATATGGCATTTAATGCTCTAGAGTTCGCCAAGCTTCCCATTCTTTCACCTGGTGTCCACGACTCTTTAGGCTTAGATTCTCCTCCTTCAGAATTTCCAACAACAGGGGGTTTCCATTCTGTTTCAACATAGTACCAAGCCAATTCATCCAGTGAATTTATGAACACCCGCATGCGATCCTTCCAATAGTTGTAATTTGTTCCTTCCAGCAATGGTGGCCGAGACACAGAAGCTCCTTCTCTGGTCGCCATTGGTAAAACCGGATCTCACTTTCCTTGACACAAACAAGGGAATAATAAGTGACCTAATTAATTGAATTATCACTACTGTGTTCCAACATAACCTATCTAACCAAGTATGCAATAAAGTAAAGCATAAAAGACACAAGACTTGGTTATGCAGTTTGGTGAAATCCACCTACATCTGCGGGGTCTGACTCAGTTCAGAATGAATCCACTAATCAGAAAGATACAGTACAAAGTACACCATACAATTATACTTATCTTATCTAACTATAACGTGAATCCTGCAAGCTCCTCTTGCTACCGATCCGCCTTGATCGGACTCCTTCTGACCTCGAAACTCATCGACGCTGGATCTCCTCCTCCCGAGGAATTAAGGCATATGATTCTAAACTTTGTGCAGCAGGTCGTGTGTTGAAACATAGAATTCTGGCTCTTTGCAATTCTCGAAAGATAAAAAAATCTGTATGCAGATTTTTCTATTAAGTCCGTAAATAATGCAGCAATGTTTGTTCTCTATATATAGCCCATGAGCAGATCTGAATTCTCCATGATTATCTCCATAATATTCCTATTCCAAATCTGCTTCTTGAAGAATATCCAAATCCCATAAATAAAGGGATTTTCCTTATCTCAATATCTCCATATATTCGATAATAACAACTCCATATTTATAGAGATTTTCCATAAATCAACTATGCTTCCATACGCCTAATATATAGCAGAATATTCAGATTTCCATAAATCACAAATATCATAATATTCTGTCTTATTTTTCTGTAAATCATCCTTGGCGTAAATACACGCATCCGTATATTCACATGAAGTTTATTCCATCTCCAATTTCATAACATTAATCAAATCTCACATATATAGGAACTGATATATTCTCCAACTCAAATACAATTTGGACTAGATGTATCCTTCTCGGATTCAGTCTTCAACCTTTCCTTATTTCACCAAAATTCCTTCTTTGATGTTGCAACTCAATAATACCATATTTGCATAATTTCCACAAATTGCCAACTAGATAAATCTAGACTTTACAAAGTATAATTTGGTTCAGTGGTTAAGGAGTTAAAACAGCAAATACTGGAGTTTACAGGCTTTGAGGAAGGAAAACTGTCATTTAGGTACATGGGGGTACCACTAACTAGTAACTTGTTGATATGTCAACCCCTAATTGAAGGCATGACTAGCAAAGGGAAACAATGGAGTGCAAAAAACATTAAGCTATTTGGGTAGGTTGCAGTTGATCAACTCTGTATGATTTACTAAAGTTAATTATTGGATACAAAATTTCCCTCTCCCCAAGGCTGTTCTGAAACATGTTGAGGCAATGTGTCAATCATTTTTTTTTTGGAGTTGGGGGAGATGAGGACGAGGAAGGCGCCCATTGCATGGGAGAAAGTCCATAAAGGAAACAAGACAACAGGGATGACTGTTGTTTCCTTACAGGAATGGAATGGGCCTAATGTCTTAAAGAGCCTTTGGAATCTTTGCAAGAAAGTTGACAAATTGTAGATTCGGTAGATGCATAAATACTACATACAAAATAATAATTTGATTCTTGCAGTTTTTCCACCTGCCTGTCCATGGGTGATAAAAAGTATATCCAGGGGAAGAGAAAAGGCTTTGAACATGAGAGAATGGAAGTGGCAAATGACCAATCAGAAGTTCAGTGTTAAGCGAATGTACAGAGTTTTGAAACCTGACCAAGATGAAGTACAATAGAGAAAAAGTTTCTATGAAAATTGTGCAAGGCCGAGAGCTAAGTTCAGCTTGTGGATGATACTGCATCAAACACTTACAACCAGAGATAGAGTGAGAAGGTTGGGGTTGAATGTGGAAGCGAAATGTTTTCTTTGTGAAAGTGATGAATCTATACATCATCTCTTGTATGAATATGAGATAACAAAGCAGATCTGAGTTGCGGTACTAAACAAAAATAAAGATCGGACATGAACCAAAAAACCGGAAGATAGAAAACGCTTGACTAGTGCAGAAATGCAAGAGAAATTGCATATGTAGTTATAAGAGATATAGTTGAATGTATAGTTTCTAGAGCATGGATGAAACCAAAGTTGAAGGAACAGTGTGCTAGACTTGCAGTGTTGAAGTTAGAAAGGTAAAGGGAGTAAAGTGAGAATGTAAATTCTGAAAAATCTGATAGAATTGAAAAAGTACTCCCTCTGTCTCAACCCTTTTTGCAGAGAGAGAAACAACTATTTTTTTAATTCAGTAAAATGACTAATTTACCCCCTTCTTCAACCTCTGCCAACAGGCCCAACACCAACATTCACCTCTCTGCCCTTCAACACACCTATCACCACCACCAAGCCACACCACCCCTTCTTCCCCCATATCCGTCTCCACCATTTTTTGAACCCAACCTTCCAGTGCGAGCTTAAGCTGCTAAACTTCTTCCAGATCCAAGTCAGCAACAATCAAAACAACCACAAACAACACAAATTTCAAGGACATCGTTATTGCACGCCTCTGCCCGAGATTGGGGTTTGGGAATTTTATTAGCAATGTGTAGAAATTGGCGAGGGTTTTATTTAGCAACACGCGGAGGTTTTAGAGCATGTGATGCAGTAGAAACATAAAGAGAACAAAAGAAAAGAACAAGAAGAAGGAGGAGTGTCTCTGTTTGGCGGCCAGGGTTTTGAGGAGAGAAGAAAAGAGTTTGGGGAGGTAATGGATTAGGTGAGTGCGTGGAAATTTAATGGTTTTCAGTGTGAAATTTTAATATTTCAAAGGAAAATAGCAAGTTAAATTTTTCTTAAAATGAAAAGTGTGCAAAATTGTCTAGGACAGCCCAAAAAAATGTGCATAATCGGCTAGGACGGAGGGAGTAAATTATTTCCCAAAAAAAAGAATTGATAATTAAATTTTTATTATTAATGTCTCACTTTTATTATTAGCATAAAGTTGAAGATTTTGTTTAGAGATTCAAGTGCAATTTTACCATTAAAAAGATAAAATTCGCCGGTTAAATCAATTAAAATTTGGATCAAATTCGGGTTATAAGCTATTAAGGTAAACTCACACGTCTACATGCAGTAAAACTATATGCAATATGTAATGTTTCCAACCAAAACTCAAATGTTCACTTGCGGTTACTGCGGATTATTTCCATATGCCTAAGGAAACATGATCTTTCCAAAAACTTTATCAAAGTTGATTATGAATTGAAATATTTTATGAAATGTTTTATTATGTTAAAAATAATACTTTTCTATTGATAAGATAAACATACATTTATTCAGGGGTTGGGAAGGGCATGGGCGGAACATATAGGTGGCCCAGGGGTGCCTGGCCACCCCCATTATTTTTTTTTACTTTGAATAATTTTTATTTATCTAGTGTTTTATTTTTTAATGATAAAAGAAGCTGTGGTCCCCCCTATAAAAAATATTCAACTAAAGTGGTTTATAATAGTTGGATTATTTATTTTTATTTTAGAGTTAAAAAATAATTAGAATTTCTTCTTTATCCAACTTTACATTTAATATTTATCATAGTTACATATTTAATATTTTTTTTGTTTAAAACAGGATTTAATTTTTCTTTTCTAATAGCAATATAGTATTAATATATGTTGTGATATCTCTCAAGAAGCAGTTTCTTTTTATAAAATTACCTTCTATATTAATTTTGTATTTTTTCATCAACTATTTATGTAATTTAAAGCGTTTAAATTTCAATTTAAATTTTTGTTTCATAATTGTTCCCTGCTTATACCTATCTTCAAACTATATCAAAGAGAAAATAAATCACTTTATATTTCTTACGTAAAAAATAAAAACTTTATTGAAGATGATACACAACTTACTACTCCAATCACTTTATAAATTCTTAATATATAATTTATTCTTTAACTTTTGGACAAATTAGTCTACTATACTTTGGTATTTTAATGGTCGATTTAAACTTAATTTTACATATAGTTTCGGTCCCCCCTAATGGAAATTCCTGGTTCCACCCTTGAGGAAGGGTGTTTTTTAAGAAAATTTTAACCAGTGGATATATACACTTGTAGGGTGGTGGCCACACTGCTCCCGAATACAAGCCAGCGGAATGCAAGGCCATGTTTAAGAGGTGGATATCTCATAAGCCTCTGTAAGCCATATGCTTAGGCGGTGAGGCCGTAGGCAGGTCTAATTAGGCCAAGGGGTGGCAATGCTGATTTTTTTTTTTCAAAAAAAACATAATATGTAAAAATATATATTTCATTCACATGTGCTCCTTCTCGTCCTGATTTTGTGACCTAAGAAATTTTCAATTTCATTCATATTTTTCTTGTTTGATTTTTTTTCACCAGCACCCTGGTCGTCATTAAAAACCCAGAGTGCAAGCAAGTGAAATATAAGAATTTATGGTGTTGCTCCCTACTTTACTCCTAACCCCTTCCATACGACGCATGTGCTTCGCATAATAAGACTTACGATCAATAACAGGTCCACATTCTGATCTACCTAGCTGCATACTCATTAGATATACACAACAGGCATAAGACTTTAGGTCCCGATTCAAATTAGTTACTTCTTGTTCCAAACAGCGAACGCTGTCTTACAAACACCCATCACGGAGATTCTTACGTAGAAGCTCACCAATCTCAACACGAAGCTTCGTATTAACTTCGAATTGACCCCTTAGTATTCCCTCCAATTCTTGACATTCCCTTCAACTGGACATAGCAAACTTCCCCAACATCAAGTTGGCCCTCTAGTTTCTCATGCTTCGTTAGAAATCGAGCCGAGAAATTGCGTTCTTCATCATAATACACCATCCATACCTACACCACAATCGGCAATCGGTGGAATTCAATCTCTAACTTTCCCTTACGATGAGCGATCCCATGAAGATAATCAGCCTGCTTCGATAATATATATATATATATATATACAAATATATATACATAAATATATATACGTATAGATATACATATATATACAAATATATATACAAATATATATACGTAAATATATATACGTATAGATATATATATATATATATATACAAATATATATATATATATTCCAATCAATCACTTTCCCAACATTTCCTAGTTAAGCACTTTCGCCACTAATCTTCTCATTGCACGACAGTTGCTAGTTCTCTATTCTGTCTTTGAATGTGAAACCCCTGCTCAGATAAACGAGCAACATACTCATGCAAAAATTAAAAATTATGTCGCATTTGTAGTTTCCACCTCGAAATCACTACTAGAAAATACCCCCATAATCACCGGTATTTTGCCACATAAGCACTGTATTTAAAGCCCTTGAAATACCGGTGCCTAAGTGACCCGGTGATATAACGTAGTTTCATAGGCACTGGTAAGTGGTACTTGTGCTACAAATCTACATTCCAGCACCGGTATGCACTACCGGTTCTACAAATCTACATTCCAGCAACGCCCTACTTAGGCACAGGTATTTCAAGGGGTCGAAAGCCTATGCTCATTCGAACCGTTGTTAGTAAATAGGTAACCAATAAGAAAAATCCAGCCAGTGAGAATAACCTCACCAACCATAATATGAAACCTAGAAATTCATAAAGAACAATAGGACGAACAAAACAAAAAAAATATAGAATTTCATGTAAAAAAACTGGAAAATTCATAACCACAACTCAAAAGTTCATTACATATATCTGAAAATACATACCAACCTACAATTCATGAAACAAACTAGACCTAAAAATAGATTAATAACATCAATTATCCTAAAACTAGAACCTAATCTCCATAAACCCTAAATAACATCAACAAACCAGTGAGGTTAGACGCAAGGGCTGAGGCGTGATCGAAAACGGTGGTGGTGCTAAAATTTGAGGTGTGGCGAATCTCAGCTGAACCCAACATTTTTTGGTGAAGCTCGCGACTCTCACCAGCGACTGAACCGCGGGGAGATGGTGTCGGGGTTAGTGCACTAAGGCGGAGACAGTACGCTCGACGTTGTGCGACTGGAGCGCGGTGGCGGCGGATATGAAGGAGCCGCTATGGATTATCAAAGAGAAGTAAGTGAGGGTTATTAGGAGATGAGGGTTTTATATGATTAGGGTTTGGATGATCTAACTTGGGCAAGTTGGGCTTTTCTTTTAAAGTATGGAGCACCAGTACTGGTGCCCAAATGGCTCATACTAGTGCCTATGTATATGAAAAGCAGCTGGTTTGGGTTGCTTTAAATGGTTTTTTAAAATCTTGTTTGAGCCTGTGAGAAAACCCAAAATTATTTTTCTAAGTATGGAGCATCGGTACAAATACCGGTGCTCAAATGGCCCATACTGGTGTCTATGTATATGAAAAACAGCTGCTTAGGGCTGCTTTAAATGGGTACATTTATTATTTTTTTGGACCCGAGCGTAAATTTGGGGAAATAATTCTAAGTATGGAGTACCGGCATACATACCGATGCCTATGTAACTGATATCGGTGCTAAGTACAATATTTTAAAATTTTAAACAATCCTTCCAAAATTTTGAATGAAATTTTAGAAAATTCCTTTTCCCGTCGCAACATAGCACCGGTATGAATGAAAAATAATGTTGGTGCTAGTATTATTTGATCTATAAGATAACTTTTAAATTTTTACTATTAAGTCCGTAGAAGAAATTTGGAGGCGGAGAATCACAAAATTGAACACACCACAATGCAATGAAAACAAGAGATGATTGTTTGTTCAATTTGGAGTTACGTGTAAAGTTTTTACTTTTTGCACTTAAGAAAGTTGGAGTTGTTGAATCACGAAATTGGCGACACCAAAATGTAGCTCAATAATATATGATTGTGACTTTGCAATTTGGGCATTTATGGGTGAACGAAAGGGCCTCGAAAGTCAACATTGATTACTTCTACACAGTCTTTGAAAATTACACTATACCCAAAAATTATGTTACCATATTTTCTATTTCTCCAAAATACATGATTTTTTTTATTCTTGCCAAAATATAATAAAACTGAATAAATCAATTTTTCCTATTCTAGCTTTTAAATGTTGGAAAATTTTCTATGTATCGAGCACCGGTACGATTGCCAGTAGGTGAGCATTAGATGCACCAATAACATCGATATAAGCTAGTGCATACTGGTGTTATACTTGTTTTTCACAATTTGGCACCGGCATTGGCACAGTGCTGTCTATTAAAAACCAAATAGGTGCTGGAAAATATCATTTCGCGCGTCTTTTTTGCAACAGAACCGGTACAAAAATAGTACTGGTGCTAGAAATATATATATTTCCCGTGCACATTTTGCACTAGCACTGGCACTGAGCACCGGTAGAAACCTTACCGATGCCGAAAAATTTCATTTTCGTCCTAATTTTCACTTAGGCACCGGTCTACTGCACTGGCACTTGTACTACCGGTGCTAAATTCCCACATGGGCACCGATATTCAAAATTTTCTATGCTTTTACCGGGGCATATGTGATTGCTAGCACCAGTATCATAGCACCTACCCTCATATCGGTGCTGAAGTACCTTTTTCAGTAGTGAATTACACCAATAAGTTTAAAGAACGAAATCTTTACCAAACTACCCAAAGGCCTCACACACTCCTCAACCTTAGTAGATATCCCCGAGCCATTAAGAACTCCATAAACTCCATCCAAATCCAACATACATAGAGTAATCTTATTAGTTAAATCAGTATAAGATTCATCCACATAAGGAACACTCATAAGTCCCATTCGAGTAACCCAATAGACAAAACCAATGATTTAGGTTGAACATTGGCCACAAAGTCCCTTACATATGGTTCCCCTACCTATATACCATAAACACAAAAATAAGGACGGATCCAAATAAAATAAATAATATATATTCGATGAGGTTACATATAAATCTAACTAAAACTAAGGATAACAATCTACCCTACCTTAGAATAAGCAAGTCTACCCTTTTCATCGTTGTTATCATCGAAACCAACACTTCGCATTTCAGCCCCAGTAGATTTGGCTACAATCTCATCCTATAGTGCACCACTAACCCTACGATGAGTAGAAAAAAATTATATTTTGGTCAATATCGCACACCTTAACTCCACTAAAGTAGGAAGTGTACCCATTTCCTCTAGTACCCTAATTAGTAAAAAAATTTCACCCCCACAAAATTTTGGAGAAACCCATCATCAACAATAGCCCTAGATCTTTCTAATGCCTCTTCCAAAATATGCGCCTCACTCAAACCAGCGACCTCTAACTCAGGATTTTGCTCATGAAGCTGAAGCAAAGCCTCACGTCGCCCAACCTCAGTCATTTTAACTTACATATCTCTGAATAAACAGTGAAAGTGTCGAGTAGTCACAAGTTTGTTAACCAATACAAAGGGATAGCATGGAGAAGCAGGGCCACTATCTTTTAGAGCCCTAAAATCCTCACGTAGGGATACAATAATTCCATCATTCTTCTTACAAACGCCACACAACCTATATATCTCATCTCTTAATCCATTGTTGAATGATTCCCTCGACGAATTCATCTATCCCAGATGCCTTTTCAATTTGTTCCCTTTGTTGGGACAATCAACACCAAGTTGAGCGGCCCTTGTTAACACCTCACTAACATACCATTATACTAAAGTTAATAACATATGTTTCAAACCCTGAAAAAATTGTTTAGGAAACCAACATACCTCTCTCGTAGAACCATCTTCCATAGTTAAACCACGGGAAGTCTTGATAGTCGATATAGTCACATTGTCCTGAGTTTTTATCAACTTAGGAGGGCCCTTGTTAGATTTCTCTCCTAAATTGATCTTACGCTTAGTACCTCCATGATTTTCCCTCAAAAAATTGGCTTCATGACATATAACAGATGTGCTAGAATCTTGATCATGGGATAACGATTTTGTTAAGACACAAAACCTTATGACTGCAAAACAAATAAACCTTCAATGAAATAGCATAGGTGTGAATTGACAAAATTTAAATAGGTAAATACCTTTCCAACCAGTAGGGTGCCCTAATTCTACAACATTACCATGTATTTCCCTTAGGGAATCTAGTTGTCCCTCCACTTTAGCCCTCAATTCAAGTAGATGTTCTCATTCCATAGTGGCATATCTCCTTGGCCAGAAAATATCACATATAGGTATTTATCTTCCCAGTCTCCATAAGCATCATGAGAGATTCTTACAATTTCATCACTTTCAATAACTGACTTGAAAGATACCAAAGACTCACCTACATCCATTTCATGTAACCTATAGTAAGGACTAAACAATGGCACAAAGAAACCAATGGAAAATTCACGACACAAACGTTCAAAACCAATCAATGTGGATACTCCCTAAGGATATATATATATATATATATATATATATATATATATATATGAGCAAGAGAAAGACCATAAACCTCTAAAACGCTCATAAAATAATCTGGCACAGGGAGTGACAAATCATATTGCAACTAACATGAATATACACTAAACATATCAGGCAGCGGCCTCATCACGACATCCTCGATAGGGGAATCATAATCTCACATGAATATAAACAAGAGTAATCCTTTTTTAGCATAGCTAAATCATCCATAGTAAGAACACTATTGCAACACGACATTTTTTAACAAGACAACAAAAAATATACAATCAGATAGATAAAGGATAGTACACTACCTGTTGGTTCAATGTTGAACCACTTTTATATTTGAAAAATTACCCTACATTCTCGACCCACTAACAACGACCTCCCGAAAAAAGGTAAGTTTAAAATGAAGTTATAGTTTTTCTTTTTCATCCAAATTGAAAAGGCATACTCCACTACCAATATATTACTATCACTTCACAAAAATACATCCAATAACCATGCTACCATGATTGTTCACCTTATTTCTACCTTTCAAAATGAATTATGAAAACTTCATACGCAATAACTCCTTATCTGGGGGAGGCTTATGGTATACACCTCCTAGAACTATGTCAAGCCCACAATAAAGGTAATATAGCGAGAACAGTGAACTAGATAATGAAGTAATCTCATCAAACTTCCTTAATCTCGCAAAGTCAAAGGCTGAAATAACACCTTGCCTTTAGTGAACCCTATCAATGAACTTGAAGAGGAAAATGACTCTCACCCACTATCATGTCACCAAAACCATGATTTAGGAACATGGTCCATGATCAGCAAAGATTATGGTAAATATCTGCTATATATAGACAGTCTAAACAATTAGAAAGGCAATGGCATTTTTCCAGATACTATTCATACATTGATCATACACTGACTTAGGCGTCGGAAGTGGATCCTGAGGACTTCCCCGGGACCCTATTCTGCAGGTTTCACGAAACTAGCATGGAGCATTGCATTGATTCTATATATTGTGTTAGTCTGGAAGGAATCCCCCACGTCAGAAGTTTTGTAATCCACTGATGTAAAGTTCATTCCGCAGCCTCCGATCTAAGAGATATTTCATACTTTTATTATCAGTTCTAATTATAAAATTATTTGCAACTATGTAGTGTTTCCATATTTCAACTACTATAACCGAAACCAGTGGTTGTTGATTGCCCTTCATTCCTATTGCAAAATTCTTTACTGAGGTAGGATATTAGTCGACTGTCTTGCATTAAAACAGCCCCCCTACTTGTGTCACAAGCATATGTCTCAATGACAAAAGGCTTGTCAAACGCAGGTGATTTTAAGACTGGTGATGTGGTCATCACATCTTTCGATTCTTAAATGCATGTGTTGCTTCATTGTAAAAAAATAATCCATCCTTTTTAAGTAGGTTATGTAATGGCTTGAAGACAATGCCATAATTTGTGATAAACCTCCTATAATATCTTGTCAATCCTAAGAATCCCCTCAATTCCTTAATGATTCTTTGAATAGGCCATTGTAAAATACAATCAATCGTGTGCTTGTTCATTCAAACCCCTTATGCTGATATAATATGGCTAAGGCATTTCATTGTAGACTCAGAAAATGCACACTTAGAATCCTTTTCAAATTGATATTCATCACAAAAATCCCCTCTGGCCAATTTTCTTTCACAACTTCCATAATACATGTAGTTACAATTGTTGTGTTTTCCTTTTGCTATACTCGAATACTTATTTGGCTATAATACCTTTAATAAATCTGATATTGCTTTCACCATAATTTCCTTTAATAATACAATGGTAACCTTGTCTAAAGAAAGAAACAATTTGATCCAAGAAATCATAAGTGATATTCATCCAGCCCACCTCTAATATTACATCCAAATCACCTAACTCCACTACATTTATATGAAAAGGAAATTTATGTCTTTGAACTTCCTATGGAACTTTAGGATATAGAGTATCCCCTCTTACCATTCTATCATATGCTATAGTCATTAGAAATGGTCTAATCACTAGTTACATGTATGATCTTTAACTTCTGCGCCACAAAAGGATCAATGAATTGTGTGCTCCCAATGCCTGGTAACACTTTTATCTGAAATCAACCCATATATCCAAATAGTGTCATGGCATTCATCCTGGTTTTAACCCCAATTGTATTCAGTATAATTTCTTCTCGATCTCTAGATCAAATAATTCTTCATAATTATTTTTTATCAACAGAACATCATTCTCATCTTCAAATTCTAAAGCATAAATGTATTTCACTCTTCTATACTTGCAGACATGTCTAGGGGCATATGTTTCCCACATTTATAACATAAGTGATTGTCTCATCTGTACTGAGCTTCCTGCTGAGAAAGATCTCTTTAAAACTTTTACTATCTCCTTGTTAACCACATATTGTCCCTTTCATTTATTATTATTGAAAATTCGTATAATGAACCCCTAGGGTATCATGGATGTGCATATTTTACATGTAGAATGTGCATTCCAAAACTACAGTGCATTGCAATATTTATATAGTAATCATACTAAATTATAACAATGTACAATCTTATATAAAAGAATACACACGCATACAATTTAAAATGCACAAAATATCTCTTGGGATACCGTGCTCATGGTACTCCAGGGTTACCATATGATTTGCATGTTACTGAAAGTATATTTTTCAAAAGCATTCTGATAAATAGATTGCTGATGCTAACCAGATTATTGTACCCTTTTGTTCTTTCTAAACATGACCTCCACATTCACCTCCTGCAAAATAGCTATATGTACAACTTCTTGTAGGGTATTATGTTTTATTAGCCTCATCATTGGTCTAAGTTCTTGGTTAAGTCCACTAATGAAACTTGAAATGAAGTAATGTTCTGACGGTTTAGGGTCTCTATTCAATACTAAAAACCTCAATTCTTAAAATTCTTCCTGTTATGACCTAACATTTCCTTGTTGATAGAGTTTATTAAACACTTTAACCTCATATCTCCCACTGATATTCAAATCTCTGTAACACAGCCTCTTGAACATCATTCCAAGACATGTAGCCATTTGTTACCTTCTTACACTGAAACATATTTCATTACTACCATCCAAATACATCTCTACTGCCTCAATCCTATGGGGATCATATATTCCAAAGAAAATGAAATTTTTTGTGCAATTTCTCAGCCACTCTTTTGGATTATCACCGGTAAAAATAGATAATTCTACTCTAAGTTTATTATTCCCAGAGCTTTTACCTATTTTCTCTCTCCAATCTTGACCATTCATGACATTCCTACTAGCATGCTTATTATTAAAGAACATTGGAGGACTTTCACTATCGAGTCTGGCCTGATTTGTAGCTCTCTTCTTTTCCACATTCCTGGACATTTTATTTGAAGCAATGTCATTTCCAATCATCTCCTGTCCTTTAGCTTTAGCTTCCAGATTGGAAGCTAGTTTCCGATTGGAAATTCCCGGTTGGAAAGATGTCATCACAAACTCCATTTGTTTCTTCAATTCCTCCCTAATAGGTTGCAATGTTTCTTCCAGAGATTATGCAATCTTATCCTCTATGTACGTATTGAAATACCAAACCCCCTTTGCAATATCAGTCATTCTAAAATCTATTTTCTTGAACTGAAACTCCAATATTATGTGTCACGTACCTTTTGTCATTATAACCAGAGACTTCCTGTTCTGATACCATTTGTTACGAACCTACTAATTGAAAGAATTGAATATGGAATGAGAAAGAAACTTTTTCATATTGTAATGGGGTATCCCTCAGTGATATACTTGAGATGTATTTATCTCATGACTAATTCATATTTATACAATGCAACCCCTTATGGCATATGCAATGGGTTTTTTTTGTGGTTGCTTATTTAAAAGAGACCACAAAGAAACTCCAAAGAGACCACAAAGGCCCACAATGGGGTCTCTTTGTGGTCTCTATAAAAAGAGATCGGTCCCTCGTCTCCAAAAAAAAGGTTGTCCCCAACGTTTGGCTTCCCACGTGTATGGGGCCTGTGCTGATGTGAGGGCCCTTTTTTGTCTCCCCTAGAGCCATGTGTCCATTTCTGATTGGAACAAGTGGCGCAGATGGCTGGCCACATTTTCACACGATTTAACATGTGGCATTTTCCTACTGGATCACGTGTCACGAAGCGCAGAACAACTTTTTTAAAAAAAAAGAGCTGTTGGGCCATGTGTCAACTTCCGGTTGGTCCACGTGGGCTAACAGATATATTCCTCTGCCTACAGTAATTTTTGAACATGTGGCCCAATGACAAGGCACCACGTGTCCCAATGGTGATTTATTTTTCAAAAAAAAACTTCAAAAATTTAAATTTTCATTTTTTTTTTTTGTAATTCAAATCCCTCCATTTCTTTACCTATAAATAGGGCCAAATGAACACAATATTTTCACACTACTTTCAATTCCAAATTTTCTACCTTCATATCTTCACACTAATTTCTCTCCAAAATTTATCTCCAAAAACAATTTCATTTCCATAAATTGAAATGGATTCAAGAAGAGTTTCAAAGGGGAAAGATAAATTCTATCCGAATTCTTCTTCTTCCAAAAAAAATTCGGTAATTCCGAATGTTCATCAAAATTTTCAAAATCCAGAAAATTTCCAAAGCTCTCCAATTCTCCCTCCAATTTATATATGAACTCCCAACATTCATACATGAATTTCCAAAATCAATACCACTCATCTCAAAATGCACACATGAACTATCCATGCCTGAACCATTCTCCTCAAAGTCCATGCTTCAATTCTCAAAATCCATACCCCAATTTTGTTAGTCAAAATGTTCATTCTCCACATCTTAAGAGTATTAATGAAACTGGATCATTTTTACATCAAGGAGTGCGGGATACACTTTGCCAGTATGGTCGTCAAGTCAAAGGTCACGATATTCCGCATGGTAAGCCACGTTTTAAATAATTTTTTTTATTATTATTGCTGTGAAATTCTTTATATGTATTTTAGCAACTGTAAAATTAGTATCTCTAAATTAATTAATCTATCTAGAGTAGTTTACGAAAAATAAGTAAATTTTAATCAAATTATTTTATGTAAATTAGTTTATTTTCATTTGTATTTGTGAATCTATATGTATATAATCATATATAAAATAGTTTATTTAAATTAGTATATTTAGTTTAAATACATTTGTCTAGACTAGTTTATGTTAAATATATTAAAAATGCAAAAGAAAGGTTTTTTGAGAGCTCTGCACTGTTCCTAGGTGCGATTTGGTGCGAAACACGCACTAACTAAAACGCTGTTCAGATTGTCGTTTCATACCATCTTCCTTCTCTTTTCTCCCATTTTGCTGTATAACGGTCATTTATCTGTATCACCTCATCCTCCTATGGCGGCTCCTCCGCCGGGCCGCGGTGGTACAACCGCGGTCAAAACCTTTCTGCAAGCATTAGGCAATCGGCCACCACCCCTCAATGCTTCCCTTCCATCAAATCCTGAAATAGTACCCAAAACACAATATAAGGGGGAAATTGCATGTCTTGTTACTCGGAAAGAGGCGGAAACTCTCGCGGCCCACTACAACAATGCCCTAGTCGGGAAGTTTGCTAGAGGGAAGCCATCAATGACTGTCCTCAATGAGGCCTTCAACTCTGTGGGATTCAAAGGTAAGTTTCAATTGGGTTCAATTGATTTCAGACACATCCTTATCCGATTTCAGGATAAGGAAGATTACCAGAGGCTGTGGATTAAAGGTCAGTGGGTTTTTAATCAAGTACCAATGAAAGTTCTTAAATGGAATACTGATTTTAACCCTGAAATTGAATCCTCAATTGTACCAGTTTGGGTTACAATCCCCTGTGTCCCGGTTTTCTTTTACAATATTGCGATGATAGAATCAATGGGGAATCAAATAGGTAATTATATCAAAATCGACGCAGCAACTGCTGCTTTATCTAGGCTCTCTGCAGTTAAGATGTGTATCGAAATTGATCTAAAAAAGAAACAACCATCCTGTATTAGGGTGGGTATTGAAGAGGATGGAATAGAGTACAATGTAGTGAGACTTCCCATTGAATTTGAGGAAATACCACTATACTGTCACCATTGTAAATCCATAGGGCATGATGATAATCTATGTATTTATCTACACCCGGAACTTAAGAAATCAAGGAACAATAGGGTGGATAAATAAAAAACTGTTAATAGGGACATAAGTGAGCAAAAGATTATAACTCAAAACAAGAATCAACAGAGTGGGCAACAAAATCTGATATATGATGGAATAAGTCTAATCCAAGATGAACACAAAAAGGCTGAGGGCTTGGGTGTTTCTGCTAATGAAAAACTGAAGACTTTGCATGCTCAGAAATTTAAATATATCCCCAAGCAGAAGGCTGCATCAGTAGTGGAGGGTGATTCTCAGGCGGTTGATAGGAACTATGAAATACATGAATTGACTGATCAGTCTGTTGAATTGAGCCTGGAACTAGATGACAGGAATGTAAATCTAGTGGAAGTTCAGTCCTTGACACTAGATCAGTCCACTGAAGCTCAGCAGAGCGGGAACATTAATGGACATCCAAAGGAGATTCAGGAGGGAAATCCAGAGGTAACAATTATCAGTCCTCCGTCTTCTACAAAACTGTACAAGATGTCCCTATCTGCTCCACCGAATCTTACCACAAAGACAGGTTTTGTTAAAGACGATATTCCTAGCAAAAGGGGTAAGCTTTTCTCACCATTTAACCCTGTTCTTGCTGCTAAAAGTTTCCTTTTTTCTCAAAACATAGACAGGCAGAATAGGTTCTTGCCACTCGAGGATGAAGACATATCTGATCATGAAACTAGTCTGGGTGACAAAACAAATTCCTCATTGGTGGTCAAGGATGCTGATATTGATACTCCAGAGGTAAGTCAGGTAACTCCTGATCCCCCTCAACTTAGATCAGAAAAAATAAAAAAAGGAAACCATGAACATAATGTGACTGCACATAGTAATGAGACCTATTTAACTCAGTTAAATACAATTATGACTAGACCAAAAAGCTCTAATAATGTTTCCTTATGAATAGCACAACATTACAGATTAAGCTACTAGTTTGGAACATTAGGGGTATGGATACTTCTATGCTTAGGCTTAATAATCTGATAAGCAGACACAAATTTGAGCTAATCTGTCTAATTAAGCCTAAACATGACAATATACAATGTGATCTTTATAGACAGTTACTACATTTTGACAATTGTATGCATGCTAATAGTGGCCAGATTTGGCTTTTCTGGAATAATCGTGTATCAATAGCAGTTAAATCTGATAACATGCAATTTTTAGCTGTTACAATGAATAGCATTAATCTGAACAAAAGCATAGATGTTGTATTTGTGTATGGGCTTAGGACTAAATTTGGTAGGAAAGATCTCTGGTTGGATCTTAGGACATTAACTCACCCAGAATCTATCTTCATTGGGGATTTCAATGCTATTACATCTATAAATGAATATAAAGGACCTTCCACTCCGAAACTTGGTAGTATGAAGGATTTTAATGAGTTTATAAATGGTATGGCTTTGGAAGAAATTAATACTGTAGGAAACTTATTTACCTGGAGTAATAATAGGTTAAGAAACCCAACTGTTCAGAGGTTGGATAGAGGACTATGTACAGCTTCTTGGTCGGCTAATTTCCCTAACTCCTCTGTTCACATTTTGAATAGAATCTCTTCGGATCATAACCCTATGCTACTTACCATAGGCAGTGATATTACATCCACCCCTCGGCCATTTAGATTCCTTAATACCTGGTATAAAAGGGACGGTTTTAGTGATGTAGTTAGGCAAAGTTGGGATGTTCAGATTCAGCAATCAGGAATGATAGGCTTCTTTCTCAAACTTCTGAGGTTGAAAAAAAAACTGAAAATATGGAATAAAGAAGTGTTTGGAGACATAAATGATAATGTTTTAAAAGCTGAATCCATTCTGAAAGAAAAAGAAGGAATTTATAACCTGAATGCAACAGTTGAGAACATGGTGAATCTTAAAGAGGCAAAGGCTAAACTGGTTAGGGCTTTAGTAGAACAAAAAAGTTTTTGGAAACATAAAGCAAAAGTGAAATGGCTAAAGGAGGGTGATAATAACACCAGTTTCTTTCATAAATCTGTTAAGGAAAGAAAATGTAGGTTAAAGATCACAAAAATAAAAAGTGGTAATGGTCAGTGGCTAGATAATGCATAAGATATTGAGAAAGAATCCATTCACTACTTCCAGGATCTTCTAACTGAGCAGAACTCCCCTCACAATTTATTTAAGCCTCACTTTCTAAGTCAGATTCCAAAAGTGATCACTCAGGAGGATAATGATAGAATACTACAACCTGTTTCGATTACTGAACTTAAGAATATTGTTTTGGGACTAAATAAGAACAGTAGCCCTGGACTAGATGGATTTACAGCAAAGTTTTATATTAAATCTTGGGATATAATTGCTAATGACTTATTATCTGCGGCACAAGATTTTCTAACTGTGAATAATATCCCAAGAGGAATTGGTAGTACCTGGATTACAATCATACCAAAACAATGTACACCAACTACCTTTGAGGATTACAGACCAATTAGTCTTTCTAATGTCATTAACAAGATTTTCTCTAAGATATTAATGGAAAGACTAAAGCCTTTAATGCCAAAAATTATCTCAGATCATCAAACTGCCTTCCTCAAAGGTAGAGATATTGCTGATAATGTTATCTACCTCCAGGAAATGGTGAGATTTTTAAATAGAAAACAAAGAGAACCTAATTGCATTGTTAAATTGGATCTTAAGAAAGCTTTTGATAGAGTTAGGTGGTCTTTTCTTTATTCTGTGCTTGATAAATTTGGATTTCATGCTAGATTCATATTTCTTGTTATAAAGAACTTATCTCAGGCTTGGTTTTCTATCCTTATAAATGGTAAGCCAGTTGGTTTCTTCCAATCTACAAGGGGTATCAAACAGGGTGATCCCCTATCACCATTTCTCTTTAATATCTTTTCAGAGGCTTTCACTAGAAGCCTGTCCTTTATTTTCCAGAATGGTAGCTTGTCATATTATGGTGTGCCAGGTAATGCAATCCAAATTTCACACTTATCTTATGCTGACGATACTGTGGTCTTTCTTAAAGCCAGTAACAATTCTTTGATCAGATTTAAGGCCTTTCTGGCTACATTTGAGGAAGTTACTGGACAACAGATTAATTACAATAAAAGTGACCTTTACATAGGAAAACATGCAACTGTGAACAGAGTTAACAGAATAAAGAGAGTTTTAGGCATGAAAATTGGAAGGTTTCCTTTTACATATTTAGGGGTTCCCATTTTTACTGGGAGAGCAAAGAAGATATATTTCCAACCATTATTTGAACAAATTGATGGTAGGTTAGAAAGTTGGAAAAATAGGTGGCTCTCAGCTGGGGGAAAAATTACACTTATACAATCATGTATATACTCGGTTCTACAGCATATATGGTCAGTTATTAAACCAAGTAAGCAGGTCATATCAGCCATAGAAAAAAAACTGAGCAATTTCTTTTGGGGGTTTAATGATCTAAATCCTAAAAGAGCATGGAGGAAGTGGGATGCACTTTGATATCCTATCATTCAGAATGGGCTAGGTTTTAGATCAATAACCACCATTATTAATACATGTTCTGTTAAGCTTTTGTGGAAATACCAAAAGGCTGATGCTCTTTGGACACACTTTGTTGCATCTCTACCACCCTCTTCCAGATCTTCATCAAACTGGAAAAGGATCGGTTCCATCAATGCTTGGGCAGAATCCCAATCAAGAGTCATAATAGGAAAAGGGGATTGTAATTTCTGGACTGCTAACTGGTTAGATATAGGGCCTCTTCAGGATCTCTGTGATCAAATGGATGTTTATATTCCTGCTAGTTACAGTGTTTTTGAATTCATTACAAATAAATCTCTCATGATTGCTAGAATCTGTTCAGTACTTCCTACTTATGCCATTTCTCTTTTACAGGATGCTATGTTATCAACTCACAGAAAGGACAGGCTTATATGGAAACCAGGAATCAAGGGTGAGTTTTCATTCAAAGCAACTTATCTTTTGCTCAGGAATCAAAGAGGTACTGTGGCTTCTTTCAAATATCTATGGAGTCCTAGAATTGAAAAAAAGGTTTCTGTCTTCATGTGGAAACTGATGAACTCCTATCTACCATTTGATAATGTTCTGCATAATTTGAGAATTTCACTGCCTTCTAAATGCTGCATGTGTCGTAATCATGTAGATTCCCTTGACCATTTTTTCAATTCCTGTACATTTGCGGTTCAAGTTTGGAGTCGGTTTCACTCCTTTATGGGAATTAGGGACAGGGAGTTTCCATCTATATGGGATAGACTTTCTTTCTATCTTACTTATAATGCAATAAGTTCGCTACAATCAGAAATGATTCATTCTTCCGCTCTAATAACATGTTGGAATTTGTGGAAAGTTAGGAACAATTGCTTGCATGATTCTATCAATCCTGTGATCAGTTTAGTTCTAAACCACATAAGGATCCAAATTTTTTATATGTTCACTGCTAAGCCTGTCTTTGTAGCCTCTAGGATAGATATGGCCATTGCAGATCATTCTTTTCTACCACTGATCAAACAACATCCGAAGCCGAAAATCTTCAAAATTGCTTGGACAAAACCATGCACAGGTTATAAAATTAATGTTGATGTTGCTTGGTGTTGTCAATCTAACATGAGTGGAATAAGTTTGATTGTTAGAGATTGCAGGGGTGGTTTTATTGCTGCTCATACCAATGTCTCTCCTGCCTATTCTCCTCTGGAGGAGAAATGATTGCAATTAAGTTTGCTTTACAAACTGGTCGAGAACAAAACATTTCTTATTGTTTGGAATCTGATTTCCTTAATGCTGTAAAGTATGTGATTGATCCTTCTAATGCTCCATGGAAATTGTTTCAATTAGCAGATGAGATTCATCAACTTCTGGGAGGAATCAATCTAATGCATGTTCATAGACAAGCAAATTTGGTAGCAGACACTTTGGCTAAAGATTGCTTAAGAAATCTGTCTTCTTCCTCTTTCATTAGGTTTCAGAGTCTAAAAAATGTTGTACAGGGACTGATTAGATTAGATCAATTGGGTACACTTTCTATACGGATAGTTAGTTGAATGGATGCTACTGATTCTAGTTAAATTGCATGTTGATGAATAGAAAATGGATACTCTGTTGCTGGCTGATGGTTGCAGCTTCAGGAGGATATTAGCAAGCTTGGATTTCGGATTCTTTCATACTTGGGAGCAATCAACTGTTCATAGTCCTCACTCTTGGATGGTTATCACAGATGCTAACATTTTTGGTACTATAACCGCATTCCCGGTCTGTAGAGGATACGCCTCTTACCTATGTGGAGAGATGTGGACTGACTTGTGTTTCTTATTTAGATTCACTAATAAGTTTGATCTTCTCCACTATAGACTAAGAGCTTTTGTAACCCTCCAACGATTTGCCGGTTTTCTTTTCATTCTTTTGGAAGCAACAAGTGTTGCTTCACGAGCCTAGTGCTCACCATTGTATATCTTAACTTAGCTTCGGCTTCTTTTCACTGTCCTTTTCTTTTTTTCTATTTCATGGCTTGGGAAGGCCTAATATATTTTTCCCCCATCTTAGGATGGTTTCGCTAAAAAAAATAAAAATATGTTAAATGAAAATTTAAATAAATATATTTCAATTCAATTGTGAAGTTCTCTATATGCAAATTATCAAATGTGATGACATAGTAGAATCAAGGCCTATATGGGCTAATATTCTCATCGCCAAGAAGGAGACCCAAGACCCAAAACAATGCTTAAGTGGGCTTGTAGTTGGGCCTTCCATTAGAAGACAGAGGAAGTTAGGTCATAGACCAAGGATGGTAGGGTTTTAGAAGAGTATAAATAGGAAGGTATGTCTTCTATTTCTGGTATCACTCTATTGCCTGTGTCTGCCCTCTACCAATCGTTGCCTAGATCATCGGAGAATCTCTGAGGTCTATTTTCCTTTTGTAAATTGCAGGCTTTGCCAGACCAGATTGGGATTGGGCTTGGGCCGACTATCATGAGATGCATCAATTGGCACACCCAGTGAGACCCAGAGTTTGATTAGATCTAAATCTTACGGTGTATGTTTTTGTCCACGAATTTGACTCGACGCAATGAGAGGTTGAGGTGCCAGGGGGCAGGTGCAGGTGTTGAAGTTAGATCTTTGTACAGGTTGGGACGGGGGGAGAAGATGGTCCATCATGTGGCAGTACAAGCTACAGAAAAGGCACCAGTCGAGGCTTCGGTTGGTCTTAGCCCACTGACCCTTGAGATCAAAGGGTCATAGGTCGGGCCCTACCATGAGTCTCATGAGAGACGAAGATTACTATCGAACCAACTGTGGGAATCGGCACTGCGATGCCATTGTTTGGGTCGCGAGGTGTGGATGGCCATCTCACGGAGTGTTCAGGTGATTTTCATGTGGAGGCTTATGAGCGAATGATCCAGGAAAATTGTAAGGCAGATGAGGCTAGGAGCCATCCTCAGAGCTTCGATCAAATCACACAGATGCTGGTAGCGGCAAGTTATCAAGCCATCCCCCTTCGATGATTCCTCAACAATCGACGACAACAATACCTTCGATGACTCATACTTCGTTATTAGCCCTGGAAGCACATATTAGAGCATTGCCCCTAGTAAGCCAAATGTACCAAGTCTCATATATGAGGTATGTGAGGGAAGCTGCACAACCAAGGCCTCGACCTTCTTTCCCCAATCATATGCATATGAGCTACCCTGTGTCTACTTCGATGCCGATGCATCCGCCCTAAGGCATTGAACATAACTAGGGAATCATTTCGTGGTTTGGAGTCCTAAACTACCCAAACTTTGCCAGGGGAGGTCAGGCTACAATGATGGGTTATCGGGGCCAAGGGTCCGTACCCCTCGTTCACCTGGAGCACCCTTGAGAACCAAATTAGAACAAAGATTACCAGTTTGATGGAGTAGAAATGGCCCTAGGTAGGAAGTTAGATAGGTTAATAGGGCCAACAGGACAAACTGCGGGATCTCTATTTGGTTTGGGCATGACAATAGCTCGCGAGCCCAAAGATATGAAGCCACCAGAAGGGCTTCCTACTTATTCAGGAGATTCAGACCCTAGAGAGTTTATTCAGACTTTTCTTGGATTGATGAACTCTCGAGACTTCATTGAGAGGTTGACCTGCGAGTTGGCATGTAGTTATCTTCAAGGGAAAACCCGGGAGTGGCTTAATAAACTACCAAAGGGTTCGTTGTAATCATATCGAGATTTCAGTGAAGTGCTCCCAAGTCAGTATTGTCAGATAAAATAAATTCACCAAAACATTGACAGTACCAAAACATTGACAGTACTGTACCGGATGAAAAAGAAAAAGGAGAATCTACTGCAGCTCTCTATCATAGATATGGCAATGGCAGCTTGAGGGTGGTTGAAGCTATGGAAAATGAAATCATTTATAGTTATCTGCTAGGGTTGAAGGACATAGATTTGTACAGTAGTTGACAGCAAACCCCAAAGACACTTCAGTAGCTCCGAGAAATTGTAGAGCAGCATTCAAAGATTGAGTAAGTAATTCGAAAGAAGAAAGAGGGGCTAATGGACAAGCAATCGAAACCTAGTGACTCCCAGGGAAAGAGTCCAGTGAAATAGCCAACCTTCGAGAGGTACACACCCATGTAACGCTCCCCAACAGATATATGGAGTATCCACATGGGGATCTTGAAGCCACTGCATCCCATGAATGATTCCAATCGAGCTTTCGTTGCTAGGAGAGCCACTAACAAGTTCTGCGACCACCACAAAGACTATGGCCACAACACAAACTAGTGCACCCATCTTTGGATGGAAATTAATTACTGTGAAAGGAAAGGTATTATAAAAGAGTCTTTTCGCAAACCATTTCAAGAAGATAATTTGAAGCACAAGAATGATCAAGGAAACAGATGGCCCCCTAAGTAAATTTTTGGGGCTGGAAATAGAGGGGATTGTGGCCCTCAGGGATAGCGGCATGAGCATCACAAGGAGCCCCAACAAATCCCCCTAGTAGAGAACCAAAATAGAAATGAAGGGAATCCTACCGTACACAGGGTGGTCAATGTCATCAGTGTAGTCGTCGGGGAAAGGTCTTCGAATGCTGTTAGGAAAGCACATTCGCGACATGTCCCAATAGGAGAACTAGTGGGAAAGAGGCTTTGACATGATGAGACAATCATGTTCTTTGAGGCAGATACAGTTCCAAATCAAACCCCTAATGCTGACCCCATGGTTATTTCAGCATTAATTGGGACTGCACTGGTGAAAAGGGTGTTTGTTGACAATGGAAGTGGAGTCCAGATCATGTTTGTGAGTTGCTTCGATCAGCTTGGGATTAGGCATACGAACCTGAAAAAATCAACTTCGTTAGTCAGATTTTACTGGAAAGACAGTTTATTCAATATGGGAGATAACCATTCCTATAAGGGTCGCCGATGGAAACAAATGGGTCATAATGCATTGCAGTTTTGTAGTCAATCGATGCTTTTTCTCCTTACAATGTAATACTCGAGAGGCCATGGATGTGTCAAGCTCGGACATTATGGACATCCTACCATTTAATGATGAAGTTTCCAACGGATAATGGGGTGGCATCCATTCGCAGGGATCAGGCAGTAGCTCAAACCTGAAATTATGAAGCGGTGAAAGGTGTGAGGAAAGCAAGAAGTGTGTCCTTGGAATATGGGAAAGATGGATAAGCTGATACCCAACCACTCTCTATTTTAGGCATGGAAACAGTAGTAGTGGGAAGAATGATGTCAGAAATGGTGAAACAGGAATTGAAGGATCTGTTGGACTGATACTATAATGTGTTTTCCTAGGACACTTTGGACTTAATAGGGGTACCTACACAGTTGGTTGTCCACGAGTTGAATATTGACCCTTCGATAAAGCCTGTTAAGCAGAAACGGAGGATATTTTTCCCTGAGAGGGCTGAGGCAATGAAATTGAAGGTGGATAAACTTCTGACACAATGGTTATCTAAGAGGTGTTCTACCTCCAATGGTTAGCCAGCCTAGTCCCGGTTCCAAAACCAGATAAGGCATGGCGCATGTGAATTAACTTCACAGATCTGAAAAAATGTTGCCCGAAAGATAGATATCCATTGCCTCCCATGGATGAATTGGTGGAGGTAATAACAGGTTATCAAATCCTGGCCTTTTCGATGCTCATAAGGGTTATCACCAAATACTGATGGCAGAAGAGGACAAGGAGAGGACTTTGTTCATCACGGACATGAGCACTTTTTGCTATAATAAAATGTCGTTTGGACCAAAGAATGTTGGGGCTACATACCAACGGTTGGTGGACAAACTCCTTAAAAATAAGATTGGGAAGAACCTGGAAATTTATGTTGATGATATGGTAGTAAAGAGTGTGACCTACGATCAATTCTCATGGGACTTGGAAGAGCTATTTGATGGGTTACGAGGGGCACACTTGAAGTTGAACCCTTCGAAGTGTGTGATCGGAGTTGGTGCTGGAAAGTTTCTAGGCTTCATGGTCTTGGAGAGAGGGATTGATGTTAACCCAGAAAAGGTGGAATCATTGATGAATATGAAAATTCCATTTACTGTGAAGGAAGTTCAAAGGTTAATAGGGTGTTTGGCAGTGTTAAGTCAATTTTTATACAAGGGGGCGGAGAAACATCTACCTTTCTTTGATTTACTTCGTAATGCTAAAAAGTTCGAATGGATGTAGAATTGTGAGAAGGCCTTCGCGGCTTTGAAAGAACACCTCAAAATCCTGCCTACATTGATGAAACTAGAGAAAGGTGAGTCTTATACCTCTATATCTTAGCATCTGCCCTGGCTATTAATGATGTACTGGTGAAGGAGAGAGAAACAACACCATATGTACTTCGTTAGCAGAGCCTTACAGGCCCTAGAAACAAGGTATACTACTATCGAAAGGTTAATCTTGGCATTGGTCCATGCAGCTCGAAGGTTAAGACCCTATTTTCAGGGTCACACCATAGTCCTGCTTCGGGGTGAATGGTGAAAGGGGTTGTATTGCTAGGAGATCATGACATACACTACCACCCCAGAGTTCCGATCAAAGGTCGAGCCTTGGCAGATTTCATTGTGGAAACCACGGAGGCCATCAAAGATGTTTGTAAGGCTGAGGAGAAAGGGGTATGGAAGTTATTCATGGATGGATCATCTCATTCGGGGGGTGGGGTAGGAGCACTGTTCACTAGCTCCAATGGTACTGACTACCCATAGGCCCTACACTTCAAGTTCAGGGCCACAAACAATGAAGCAGAGTACGAGGCTTTGATCAATGGCCTTCGATTGGAAAAGGAGATGAAAGTAGAGGATGTGGAAATATTCAATGACTCTCAAATCGTGGCCAATCAGGTTAATGGAGATTACGAGGCTCGAGATGCCAGTTTATAGTGCTACTTGGAGATGGTGAAACCCCTATTGAAGTGTATTCGATTATATACTCTTTCTCAGGTACCAAGGGAGAAAAATCACAAGGCGAACGCAGAAAAATCACAAGGGAGAAAATTGGCTTCCTCAGATTTGGGGGGATTGGTGCAGAAACAAGTAATGTTTGAGACTTTTTACAAATGAAGTTTCGAAGAACTCATTGCGATGGAAATTTTTGAAGGAGTAACATGGATAACCCTAATTGTTCAATACCTCCAAGATGGATTTCTTCCAGAAGACCCTACTGAAGCATGGAATATTTAACTCAAGGCACCCATGTATGTAATTCAGGATGGGACCTTATATCGAAGGGGGTACCTGCAGCCTTTGCTTCGATGTGTTACACCTAGTGATGCACATTACTTGATACAAGAAGTTAGCGAGGGAATTTGTGGCAGTTACAAGGGAGCCCACTCCGTAGCAAGATGAATGATTTGCGCTAGGTACTATTGGCCAACCATGTTCGAGGATGCCACCCAATATATCTATGCTTGCAACCAATGCCAAAACCATGCGCCTATAACCCACGTCCCTTGGACATAATGAATCAACATACACAGTTCTTGACCATTTGATAAATTGGGAATGGATTTGGTGGGACCTTTCCCAGAAGGACTTGGAAGGTTCAAGTATCTGATAGTGGCAGCTATTACTTTACCAAATGGACCAAAGCAGAGCAGTTGGCAAACATGAAGGGGAAATATATGATTTTGTTTTGCTGGAAGAATATTGTTTGTCATTTTGGCATACCAAATGCGTTCATTACAGACAATGGAACCCAGTTCGTGAATGATCCCTTCAAAAGCTAGTGCAAAAAGTTCAAGATCCAACTGAGAGTAACATTGGTATATCATCCCTAGGCAAATGGGCAGGTCGAATTTACCAACCGAACCCTTGTCAATGGAATTTAAAAGAGGCTGGATCGAGCAAAGGGAAACTAGGTCACCAAACTACCTAGTGTTTTGTGGGACTATCGAACGGTGGAATCCTCTACCACAGGAGATACATCTTATAGGTTGGTATATTGTTCGGAAGATGTGATCCCCGCAGAGATTGGCATGCCAAGTCCTAGAATGATGATAGTTAGCGATGCCAATAATGAAGATACCTATTGTCTGGATTTGGATCTGTTGGAAGAAAGGCGAGCCTCGGCGTCTATCCAAGAAGCCAAAGTCAAAGAGAAGGTCAAATGATACTATGATCGAAGGGTGATAGGAGCGTAGTTTGTCATGATATATCTCATAATGAGGAAAAATGAGAAGAGCCGCTAGGAGCCAGAGAGGAAGTCTGCCCCTAACTGGGAAGGACCTTATCAATTTCTTAAAGCTTATCCAGGGAGAAGTTACACCCTAGGCATGATGGACGGTGATCACATTCCGAGGAGTTAGCCTTAGGTTTGATGAAGTTGATAGGTAGCCCATTCCACTATGTAATTATTCCCAGATTTGTATGCTCTACACAGAAACTGGTTGACTTAATGAAAATTTGGACACATCCAAAACATTGATACAACCTACTCCTTTTTAAGCGATCAAATGATTCTCTTTAAGCGATCGAATGATTTGCTTTTAAGCGATCGAATGATTTGCTTTTAAGCGATCGAATGATTTGCTTTTAAGCAATCGAATGATTTTCTTTTAAGCGATCGAATGATTTGCTTTTAAGCGATCGAATGATTAGCTTTTAAGCGATAAAATAAACTCACTTTTAAGCAATCAAATGATTCATTTTTAAGCGATAAAATCGAATGATCACTTTTAAAAAATAAAATAAATTCACTTTTAAGCGATCGAATGATTCACTACTAAGCATTAGATAAACTTGCTTTTAAGCAACAAAATAAACTCCCTTTTAAGCAATCGAATGATTCGCTCTTAAGCGATACAATAAACTTGTTTTTAGGAAAATGAATAATTCGCTTTTAAGCGATAAAATAAACTCGTTCTTGATCAAGTGAATGATTTTCTTTTAAGAAAAATAAATAAACTCTCTTTTAAGCAATCGAATTATTTGCTCTTAAGCAATAAGATAAATCCGCTTTTGGGAAATCTAGTAGTTCACTCAAAAACGATGAAATAAACACACTATAAAACAATTGAATAGTTTTCTCTTAAGCAATAAAACCAATTCTCTTTCAAAAATATCGAGTGTCCTTCATGTGATTGAAATGATTTGATACTAAAATGACAAATATACCCTAGAGAATTGAATAAGTCTACTTAAACAAAACATACTTCTCAGTGAACAAACAATTTATTCATCTATTACATAGTCCACCACTTAGTATGATTCATTCATATAGCTAATAATCACCTCAGTGTTATACAAACAGAAAGTTTTATTGTAATAAGGAAATATTATGCACCTACGATCAATCAGACCCTTGAATGTTCTTCGGTTTTACCCCAGTAGCAATCATGAATAAACAATCGACTTCGCTCTCCGAAGCTTTGAGGATGGGGTTGGTACGTTGCCTTCAATGAGGTATTAAGTCCCCAGAAAGTGTGAGTCCCTTTTTCCATCACCCTCAGGGATTGGCAGCTCTTGTTTGCTAACATCGGGAACCATCGTAGGAGTTTCCTCTGCAGGTTCAACCGAGAGAACTTGGTTGGAAGAACTGACCGACGGAGTCTTAGTCTGAGATTGGGAATTACTCTGAGACTGAGTCTTCTTTTTAGCCCGGGTATTCTTCTTAGACTGAGTCTTCTTTTTGGAGACCCTCTTTGAACGCTTACCCTTCGAAGAGATTCCTGGTGAAGAACCCATGTTTGAAGGACCTGCTTTCTGAAATTTTTCTTTTTTTTATCGAAGACACTCTTTCCATTCATAAATGGCATTGACTGCCGCATAGTAATTTGGGTCCCTATCTAAACCCTTTTGCATCATAGCTATCTCGGTGTCATACAAGAACCTAAAAATGTCACCTATAGGTCCCATATCAAGGACCCCATAAGATAATCTATGTGCTCGAAGGCTATTAGATAGAGCTAGATAGTAGCAGCATGTGCAAACACCTGACTCGAGAGATGGGAATTCTGACTTATAGTTTCACTACAAAACTGTTGGTTATCGTCGATAACTCCTTGCAACCTAGAAACTTCTTCAAGAAGATAATTATCTCATTTGATCAACTTGCCTAGTTGGGATTCGAGTTTCTTAACCTCCTCCTAATAATGCCTGCTATCCCCCACTGACTCAAGGTACGATATAACCTAGCATCAGTAAGACACTTTTACAAACTGGAATATTCATTTATAATTTCCCACCAAGTGTCCGGATGACTAAGTTCAGTAGCACTAAATGTTTCATCTATTATGGAGAGAGTAATAGCCATTCGACCAGATGTAGAGTCTTTCTGCGCTTTTCTAAGAAGCTTCTCGATCGAATGGTGGCTGCCATCGTGCTACAATGACAACTCCTTAGTAGCTTTGGATAAATCCTTTCTCAATTGGGCCAGCTTAGTAAGAGCCTTCGAGAACTCTACCTTAACCCTATCAAGTTCTCGAGTAGATCTTTCTAGATTATCTCTCAAAAGTGCATTCAATAAAGAATAAGGAATGATTGTCAAATATTTGAACTAACACATTCGATTAAAAAAATATCATTCCAAAATAATCGATAAAATGGCATTCGAATGTTTTTCAAAATACAGCCCAAATTAAAAAATGTATCAGAGCTTTAACTTCTCCCCCCCCCCCCATGTTCTATGCTAGGATTGGTCTCTTCATTCATGGCATTGCCCCTAGTCATCCTCAGCATTCTCTTTGTTTCTCTTCAAATCCTGGTCATCAATCATTGGAGCAGTGTTAGAAACAGTGAGTTCTTGAAGCTCTGCAGCTATGCAGAACTTTTTTCCCCTTCTTGATAAAGTCAAGAAGCCAAAACTTAAAGTCACCAGGTCTAGACAGCATACCCCACCCAACCTTCAACTGATTCTTGGCATTCGGGTTAGTACTCGCCTTAAGAGCCTTGCCCTTCTCGGGGGTAAGATCATCAGTCACCCAGTTGTAGACTTCAGTTCGATCCCATAACTTTCCAATCCCAAGAAGTTTAAGAAAGGCATTGTACAAGTCTCAAGATCCCATGAGCTTGTCAACAAAGATGGTCAGCAATGCATGTTAGGATTCAGACGAACATTTCTTCGACAGGCGCTTCTCTTTTTCTTTAGACTTCCTCAAGTCCTCCTGCAGCTTATCCACCTCCTCCTGCATCTTTGCGTGCTCATCTCATCAAGTGGCTTCAACTGTTGCTTTAATAGAACCTTGCAAGAGGGGGAGGGCCTAACTGGAGAAGATGTCGGATGTAGCAAGGTCGAACGAACAGTCGCCACTGCCTGAATAAGCACAAGAGAAATAAGGGGGATATAAGCAAAGAGGAGAGTTTTTTTCAAAAAAAAAAAGGTAACATGTCGAAGGCTCATTGCTCCGAGATACTCCAAGTACAAATTATCATTATCAACCTTATTGTAAAGATTGTCAGGGCCAGTTTCAGGGGAAGGCCCAAAATCCTCAAACCTTGTTTTCTTCAAAGACTTCTCTTGCATAGGAGGCTTCTCTCGAGATCTTGAGTGAGCATTGATAATGTGTAAATTTGTACTGGGCCCAAGTGCCTAAGTATGACCGGCCTAGGTTCCCTGTATTACCTTTTGGGTAATATCCTTTGGGCTGGCTCAAGGGAGAAGTACTTTCTCCACAAGCAAACAAGATAGTTTCCCTACTTACAAACCTATATAAAGGCAAAAGGTAACCCTACAAACTCAACTATTCATTCCTAATTATACTTTTGTAATATTTTTTGCTTACTTGGCCATTGGAACATCTCCCCCTAGACTCCTCCAGGGGTTTTGTCTTGCAGATTCCGACCATAAATGGCAGTGCATCAAGTTAGCACACCTAGTGGAACCATTAGTCAGATCTGCGTGTTCTTGCTATTTATGTCCACCCCTAAGACAAGAACTTTGCATAGAAGTGAGCGGTAAGGCAAGACCTTAGGCACCGGTGAGAAAGTACAATCCCCCTACCGGAGAAAAAGAGGGCTTATGACCAAGATGCAATCGGATCCTACCCTATCAACCATCGGTAACCAACTCCTAGAGGTTGGTCGGGACCAGATCCCACACGATAAGGAGACCGTAGGGTTCTTGGATAGAAGTCTTCGTACCTCAAAGAAGGATGAAAGTCGGCATTAAGCCTTGGGAAGGAGGCATTGTAGCCCCTACATTACAAAGCCAGGTGTGCCAACCAAGGGAGGATGAGCCGCAATTCACAGATCTACGATGGATTTGCAAATAGAAGCTACAATGAGAGCTGCCCGAGTGACGAGGGGCATAAAGAGTATGTTCCCTCATCACAGCAAGACCTAGCACAACTAGCTCAAACCCTTAGATTGGCTGGATATCAAGGGGAGTCCCCAATGCTCTTTCAGAGGATGGTCCAGCAGCAGGTGGTGCCCCTACCTTTGATGCCCTTGGAGTTGCAGCCAAGATTTCGATTGCAGACCACCCCAAGAGCATCCTATCAAGTGGATATAGGGGCCCAAGATTGGCCCTAACCAACGTTCCCTAGCATGGCCCAAACATTGGCATATTATGCTCCAGTCTTAGTTCCCCACGTTTTGAACCAGACAATCCCTTACTCGATGGCCTGGCCAATGGGGCATTACCCAGGTTACTAGAATCAAATGCATTTATTGCCCCGACCAAAGATCGCTTCGTATGACCCCTACCATTAGGGGCAACAACACTTGTATCATAACTCTGATGTGGGAGGACCATGACATAGATACATAGCCTCCAACGAGATACCCGGTATCAATGTTTCATTTTGGCCAAATCAATATGGTGATCCACAGATGGGGGAGAGTCGAGTGATTCCCTCACAAGGGAGCTTGACAGGTTGATCGACACTTCAGGTCAAGTCGTAGCCTCTCCCTTCAGTCCTATGATCATGACCACTCGATGGCCCAGCTACGTGAAACCACCTGAATATTTCCCCACGTATAATGAAGATTTGGACCCCCGGGAATTCATCTAGACCTTCCTTAGTATGATGAATTTGAGGGACTTTAATGAGCAGCTACACGTAAGCTGGTAGGGAGCTACCTCTGAGGAAAAGCTCAGGAGTGGTTTAACAACCTGGAAAAGGGATCATTGAACTCATACAGAGATTTTTGAAAGGCTTTGTTGGGCCAATTATTTCAAAAGAAAAGATTTACAAAAACCCTGATTGAGCTCTACCAGAACAAGCAAAGGCCTGGTGAATCGATGCAAGCATTGTATCATCGATATGTGGATGAGAGCCTCATTGTGATCAATCGTACTGAGGATGGAGGAATCCTTGGCTACATGAATGAGATTTCCAACCTCAATTTGTACAAGAAGTTGGTCTCGAAGAAACCAGAAACCCTACAACAACTGCAAGAAATCGTGGAGCAATATTCAAAGATTGAGGAAGCCACGAAGAGAAAACCATAGGGGGATAGATGGGGTGAAAATGGGGGTCTAAGCCCTCCAAAATATCAAGGAGGTCGAAAGCTTCAAAGAAAACCTTTGAGGTCTATGTTCCCTAACCAAATCCCTGATGGAAATACACTTCATCCACAATGGGCTGTTTCGAAGGCCCCCTCCAGGGAGAGATTACCCTGGAAAAAAATATTCACCCAAATTTTATGAATGTCATAAAGAACGTGGCCACAATACAAACAAATGCACTCACCTGAAGTAGGAAATTGAAAGGTGTGCAGAAGAAGGTTTGCTCCTAGACTGCGTCGAAAGACTAAAAGGAGAAGCCCCCTCAAAGAAAAAAGGGAAGTGCCACTGGATAAATGGCAAGAAAGGAGCCAATCGAGGCAGTAGAAAATAATAGGGAAATGATGGGGAGCAAGTTAGAAACCTAGCAAGGGAAAATGTTGGGCCCGAGGCTGAAGCTTGGCTGGATCGGAACTGGTGGGACGTAACTGGGTGATCAATTTCACCAGTGGAGTGGTAGGTGACCAGTCATCGAACACCATCATAAAGGCACAGGCTAGGTACGTGCTCCCCGAAAAACCCAGCCAGAAGCAATTTCGAGCAGAACAAGCAATCACTTTCTCAGAAGCAGACCTAGTGCCCAGCCAAACCCCCCAAACGAACCCAATGGTAATCCACGCAACCATTGGAGATTTCTATGTCCAAAGGGTGTTTGTGGATGACGGTAGCAGAGTGGAAGTGATGTTTTTCCAATTTCTTCGATTAGCTTGGACTTGGGCATGAACGTTTTAGGAGAACGACCTCCCCCATTTTCAATCACACTGGTAAAATGGTGCTTTCCTTAGGGGTCGTAACCCTCCCAGTTAAAGCAGCTGATGGAGACAAGGAAGTCACAATCGACTGTAGCTTCACAGTAATTGATGTTGTATCCCCCTACAATGTCATATTGGGAAGACCCTCGATGTGCCAGACTAGAGCTGTATAGTCCCCTTATCACTTAACGATGAAATTCCCCACCAGGATGAGGATAGCAATCGTAAGGGGGGACCATCCCACGGCTAGTAGTTGTTTGGACATAGCATTAAAAAAAGCTAAAAGGGGGGGCATGGTGGCTTTCGTAAATGGAGAAATCAAACCCACAAACACGGAGCCATTGGCAATCTGAGAAAAAGGAAAGGTGCTTGTGGGAAAAATGATACCACCCACAACGAAAGAGAAGTTGAATGACCTATTGGACGACTATGTTGATATGTTTTCATGGAATACCTTCGATCTCACACCGGTACCTAACAGGATAAATGTGAACCCCTTCCAAAAGCCAATTAAGCAAAAAAGAATGTCGTTTACCCCCGAAAGGGAAGAGGCCATAAAAAAGGAAGTTAAGAAACTGCTTTGAGCAGAAGTTATCAAAGAAATATTTTACCCCGAATGGATAACAAATTTGGTGATGATTCCTAAGCACGATGGGTCTTGGAAAATGTGCATAGACTTTATGGATCTCAACAAATTTTTCCCCGAGGATAGCTATAATCTACCCTCCAATGATGTGTTGGTCGAAGCAATAGCAGGATATGAGGTGCTTACATTTTTTTTATGCTCATAAAGGCTACCACCAGATACTCATGGCAGAAGAGGATAAATAGAAGACATCATTCATAATAGGCATGGGGACATTTTGCTACAAGAAAACGCATTTCATTCTAAAGAATGCAGGAGCCACCTACCAAAAGCTGGTTGACAAGCTCTTTAGAAAACAGATCGGTAGAAACATTTAAATATACGTGGATGACATTGTAGTCAAATGCAGATGCTTCGACCAGTTCTTGCTAAACCTTTAAGAAACCTTCTAGAGGCTTCAAGAGGCCATTCTAAAGCTGAACCCAACCAAATGTGTGATTGGATTCGGAGCCGGTAAATACCTAGGATTCATGGTTTTAGATAGGGGGGTCGATGTGAACCCCAAAAAAATTGAAGCCTTGATAAACATGAAGCTTCCAAAACTATCAAAGATGTTCAAAGGCTAACAATGTTCTAGCGGCACTCAATCGAATCCTTTCAAAGGGGGCCAAAAAATTTTCCATTCTTCGATGTGCTTTGAAAAGCAAAAAAATTTTTGAATGAACAGAAGAATGTGACAAAGCATTCCGAGAGTTAAAGGAACACTTTCAAAGCTTGTCCACCTTGATGAAACCAGACAAGAGGGACTATTTGTACTTATACATCTCACCATCTCTCTTAGCGATAAGCGTAGTTCTAGTAAAGGAAAATGACAAAGCCCAACACCCAACTTACTTTGTAAGCAAGGCAATGCATGGTCCATAGACTTGATACACTGGCCTCAAAAAGTTAATATTAGCCCTAGTCCATGCAGCAAGACACCTTCGGCCATACTTCCAAAGTCACAAGATCATCTTCCTCACTAGACGTCCAAATAGGTAGGTGTTTCTCAAGCCGGAGGCCACAAGATGAATGATGAAATAAGAAAACGAACCGAGTGAAAACGACATCCAGTTCCGCCAAAGAATAGTCATCAAAGGCCAAGCCTTAGCGGATTTCATTGTGGAAACTACAGAACCAACCGTAGTTGATTATGAAAAATAATCCAAAGAAACATGGCAGTTGTACATTGATGGATCATAACACTCTGGAGACAGTGGGGCCGAAGTCCTACTCACGAGCCTTGAAAAGAAGAACTATCCCTATACCCTACACTTTGACTTTAATGCCACGAACAATGAAGCGGAATACGAAGCATTGATCACGGGCCTTCAAATAGCCAAACACTTGGGAGTTTGAAGGCTGGAAATATTCAACGATTCACAAATCATGGTCTTTCACATCAAGACAGAATATTAGGCTAAGGAAAGAAGCTTGCAGCATTACTTGGAAGTGGTGAAACCCCTCCTCGGACATTTCCACCATTACACTCTCACTCAAGTCCCTCGAGAGAAAAACCACAAGGCTGATGCCCTGAGCAACTTAACTTTTTCATACTTGGATCTACAATCCCAAGAGCACTTAATGGTGAAAACGCTAAGTAAACTTAGCTTCGAAGAAGAAGCAACAGTGATGATGGTGGAAAAACAAAAGTCGTGGATAACAACTATTATGAACTACCTCCGAGATGGTAACCTTCCAAAAGATACCATCGAAGCAAGGAAAGTTGGGCTAAAAGCACCCAAATATGTGATCCACGAGGATGTGCTTTATCATTGAGGCCATCTACAACTGCTTCTTCGATGTGTAGCCCCTATGAAGCTGATTATCTTATCTGTGAAACTCATGAAGAAGCATGTGAAAGTCACCAAGGGGCACGCTCGATGGCTAAGAAGCTCCTTCTGGCCGGATACTACTAGCCCAAGATGTTCGATGAGGTTAACAAGCACATCCAAGCCTGCTATTAGTGCCAAATGCATGTACTAATCACCCATGTCCCCCAAGAATAAATTATGAACATAAACAGCTCTTAGTCATTTTTCAAATGGGGGATCAATCTGGTGGGTCCTTTCCCGGAGACCCCAGGCCATTTTTGATACTTGATTGTGGCAGTAGACTACTTTACAAAGTAGGTCGAGGCTGAAGCCCTAACCGGCATAAAAGGGAAATCGGTGTTTGGTTTTTGCTGGAAAAATATCATATACCATTTGGGGATCCCTCGAACCATCATAACTGACAATGGTGCCCAGTTTGTCAATGACCCATTTAAAAGCTGGTGTAAGGAATACAAGATCCGTCAGAGGGTCACCAACGTCTACCACCCCCAAGATAATGAGCAAGTGAAGGTCACAAATTGAACCATTGTCAATGGCATCCGGTTGAGACTCGAAGGGGCGGGCAGAAATTGGACCAACTAACTATCTAGTGTGCTTTGGTCATTTTGAACAACGGGATAATCCGCCACAGGCAAAACCCCTTACGGCCTATTTTACGGTTCAGCGGCAATTATTCCTACTGAGATAAAGCTGCCCACCTTCCGAAGGTTTGCTATAAGCAATGAATGCCAGGAGTTCAATGATGAGCAAAATTGCTTGGATTTAGACCTTCTTGAAGACAAAAGATAGAAGGCTTCTCTCCACAAAGCCAAGGTCAAAGAAAGAATCAAGCGGTATCATGACCGAGGGTTCAAAAGTTCCAATTTTATTAGGAGACCTCAAAATAAGGGGGAATGATAAAAGCTGAAAGGATCCATAGGGGAAGTTATCAGCAAACTGGGAAGGATCCTACCAAGCCGTTGAAGTCAGCCCTAGAGGAACTTACGTGTTAGAAACTCCCCAAGGTGAACCGATTCCACTTGATGGAACATTTTTAACCTTAGGAGGTATTATTCCCCAAAATCCCAGTTCATTTAGTAAGGCTAGAAAATTTCCCACCCCAAAGTAGCTATGGGTCAGAGGATACCCTCGAAGAAATAGTGTTGTAAGTCGATAAGGTTCCTTTGTTGACTTTCTATTGAAGTGTGTTTCGTATAATCATTTCTTGTTCCTAAGAATTAAAACACACCCCGCCACGAGGGAACAAAATTCCCCACTATCCTCAAATTGGAGCATTAGATGTTCAAAGGGCCAACACAGCCCCTCGAACACTTAGGGGTTGACAATCCCCTTAACGCACGTGAAGCCCCCAAGGCACAGACCTTGTAAACGTTCAAAGGGCCAACATAGCCCATCGAACACTTAGGGGCTAACAATCCCCTTAACGTGCATCAAACACCCAAGACACAGACCTTGTAAATGTTCAAAGGGCCAACACAGCCCATTGAACACTTAGGGGCTAACAATCCCCTTAACACACAAGCATCCAAGGCACAGACCTTGTAAACATTCGAAGGGCCAATACGGCCCATCAAACACTTAGGGGGCTAAAAATCCATTTAACATGTATCATGTGCCTAAGGTACAAACCTTGTAAATGTTTGAAGGGCCAACACAGCCTATCGAATACTTTAGGGCCGAAATCCCCTTAAAGCGCATTGAGCCCCCAAGGCACTGACATTGTACACATTCAAAGGGACAACACAGCTCTTTGAACACTTTTACATGCATAGTAAAGCCTTGTAGGAAAACAAAAGGAAAGAGTTGAAATGCTCAACTTTATTATAAGGATTAATCCCTTTCGTAAAAAAAATTGAAGGCTCAAAAAACAATAAGGGGAAGAAAGTTTTATTTTAATATACAAAGTGCCATAGTAGCTTGCAAACAAAGTGGCAAAATTACAACAACTATCTACATATAACTAAGGGAAACCTATCATAAGAAGAGACTCTTATTCTTCAAAGTCTCCAGCCTCTTGTCTTTGAGCAGAGTTTGAAGCTCCATGGGATAAGCCTCGAGATCTCCTCATCAGGGGGTGCATCCTCGGCATCCTCAGTGTTAGGTGAGGCTACTCTATTTCTGTTACCAGCGCAACTGCAACCTCCGCCACTTGAAGGTCCGCCTGCGAAATAAAAGCCACCCCTCCCCGACCGAAGGCACTGACCTGATTACTTGCTTAGATAGCTCTCAAAACCAGAGCCCCGGAGGGTAGGGATCGAGAGCTAGAGGATGTGATGGGGTGGGATCCACTTGCAGAGATGGGATCCTAGAATGATGGCTTAAGTGAGAGAAGATGAAGCCTCCCCTTCCGCGAGAAGTCCTGGGGGGCTACACTATGTAGGGTCAGGAGCCCCACTCCTTCTCGAAGCAGCATGGGAGCTCGAAGCCCCGGTCTTATTCTTCTTGTCCTTCTGTAACTCACCCAACCACTTCTTAGCATCCTCATAGGCATCATGGTACATGGGAGCCCCCATGATATGTTTTCTCTCCATGATGTTTGTGAAGAGTAGCCTCGACGGTCCCAAGTCAAAGCCTATATGCCCGAAGACTATTAGTAGTCACTTTGTAATACTAATACAACTCGGCATAGTCCCTCTCAGCCTTTTTCTTATCTTTATAGGTATCTGTGCAAAGCGCCTCATTTTACTTAACCGCCAGGGCCAGGGAAGAATTTAAACATTGATGTTCCTGATCTCTTTTCTTCCACTCTTCTACTTTTTCACTGGCGATGATAAGGTCCACACAAGCCACTACTATGTTCTCTTAATACCCATGATCTCACGACAATAACGCTCGATGACCTCGTTAGGCTGAGAGGATGATACCCCCACAGAAGCCTTGTAAGACTTGGCAGCAGCGATGCACTCATGCATCGAGCTAAATCCGGCTGTGGTGGTGATTTCTTCAAGGACCTCATTGTGCTGGGATTCGAGATGGCGATAGTCCTCTGAAAGCCCGTCCTTAGCTGCAGCAAGAAGGTCTCTTTCCTCCCTCAAATGGCTATGTTCTTCGAGAAGTTATTTTTGCCTCTCATAAAGACCATTACGGCATAGGCTAAGTTCCTCATTAGTAGCTCGAAGCTATTCTTCGAGCTGGATACCATTCTCTTATGACTTGGAAAAAGTAGTCAAAAATGGTAGCCCTTTATAGCTGGAGGCGGTAGGGCACCAAGTCTAAAATCTACAAGTGATAAAAAGAAGAAACTCATAAGTAAAAGAAAATTCATTAATAATAGAAAGGGGGGTGTACATTCAAAATCCTAAAAAGTTAATTCATACATCTTCTCCTACTCTACGATCTGCTTGGGTAGAGTTTAAAGAGTTCGCCTTTCGTCGAGGCCTTGGTCGAGTAAGGGGGTCCAGTTCACTCCATTCCTTTTCCTCATCCACCTCCAAGTTGTAGATTTCCTCCGTGGAAAAGAATTTTCCGGAGGCTTTCAAGTGATCGAGCAAACACTACTGGAAATTGGGGCATAGGCATCGGTACACATGTACCGCTGCTAATAAATCGGTGCTATAAATCACCTATTGCACCGGTATAAATGTCGATGTATTAAAAACCAGTGCCCAAGAGGCAATAGAACCGGTAAAAAATATACTAGTGCTCAGGTAGTGCTCAGGTCTGATGCTTATCACTAGAATGTAGATGAATGTGGCTAATTTTGAGCACCGGTATAACTGGTACCGGTGATGATAAGCGGTGCTTTAAAAAAATTGCGCTTGAATTCGAATCAATAGCACCAGTAACTGTTCCTATACCGGTGCATTTTAGGAAGAAATGATGGGGAAACATGTACCACCAGTATACAATCAGCACCTGTTTGTTTGTCTGGTTGCTTAAAATTTGTAAAATGCGGGAAATATTTGAGCACTGGTAATATGTACCGGTGCGTTTGAGTGAAAATATGAAAAAATGCGGGTAAAGTGAAAATTCTGAGCACCAATAATTTCATTTATTTTTAGCATCAGTATAAATACCGGTGTCAAAGCTTTAGCTTCATCATTAGCAGTGGTAATATATGCTTAGACCGGTGCTGTGGATGCATTAAATACTCACCTACCCCCACTCTTATTGGGGGGAAAAGAAAGGAGGAGGATTTTGGATGTCATTAATGGAAATTTAGGGTTGGAGAAAATATTGAATGCTCATCAATGAATTCCCTTGAAGGTATTTCATTTTTTAAAAAAAAGAATCATCATTTAAGGTGGAATATATGTGGAATGATATGTTTCTATAAATATCTTGTGAGTTTGAACACTATAATGTTTCTTGACACTCTTGATGAATAGGTTTTTTTTTACAAATGTAGTTGATGTAATGTATGGCTTTGATTGCATGTGATTTGAAGTATGGTGTGTGGTAGGATTGTAGTATTGTGTGATCATGCATGTTGCATGTTTATAGGGTGTGTTATGAATGAGCTTATAGTTTTTGGTGTAATTGTATATTCCTTTTGATGTTTAAATGTTACAAATTGATTATATTGTAGACATACACCATGCCATTGAAAGGCATAAGCATGTTTATCACAACGTTAGCTTGGTGAGTGATGAATTTGTTGCTTTTGTTCGCGACTTCTTGGACTATGCTTTTAGTCGTGAAAAGCGTACCATATGTCCTTGTCGGGATTGTAAGAACTGTAAGCATACTGATGATTGAGATTTGTTGCAACTCCATTTGTACATGAGAGGGTTCTCGAAGGATTATTTGGTTTGGACTTTTGATGGGAAGAAACCATCGTCGGACGTGGTTGTAGGTAGCAAGGGGGAATATTTTGGGGATTCAAAATTGGATAGCATGTGTGAGGAGGTGGTGGATGAATTTAGGGTGAGGCCTGAGGTTTTGTTAAAAACTTCTTTATGAGAAAGACAAATCGTTGTATCCTGGTTACAAGGAGAAAGACATTGTAGTGTCATGTTTGATGGAGTTGTTCAACCTAAAAGGCATTGGATCGTGAACCAATACTAGCATGGATAAGTTGTTGAAGTTTTTGAGTGAGGAGCTCCCCCTCCCCCCCCCGGAAGTGGTTTACCGGACAACCTGTACGATGCAAAGAGAATTATGTGCCCAGTGGGAATGGAGTATAAAAAGCTACATGCATGCCCCAATGATTGTGTTTTGTATAAGGATGCATATGCAAGGTATCTCGTTATAAGGAGAGACGAAATGATGTTGATGAAGAGGTCAGTGTGAAGGTAAGGAAATGGGTCCCTGTGAAATGCCTGCGGTCTCTTCCTATTGTCCCCAGGCTGAAGAGGTTGTTCAAGAATGCTGTGGAAGTGAAAAATATGACATGGTACAAGGATAGGGGTTGTGTTGATAATGATATCATTAGTCACCCAGCGGATAGGGATCAATGGAATAATTTTAACAACAGGTATCCTATGTTTGCTGAAGAACCTAGGAATTTGCAAATGGCTCTGTGTACTGATGGTATGAATCCATTTGGTAATATGTCATCGAAACATAGCCCATGGCCTGTTATGCTTTGTATTTACAATCTGCCTCCTTATCTATGCATGAAGAGGAAATATGTTTTGATTCCATTAATGATTTTTGGTCTGAGGTAACCCGGAATGATATCGATACTTACCTAGCCCCACTCATTGAAGATTTGAAGCTATTGTGGTCGGATGGTGTCGAGGTGTTCGATGGTCATCGTGGGACAAAGTTCACTCTAAAGGTGATGTTGTTATGCACTATTAATGATTTTCCTACATATGGTAATCTTTCGGGTTACGTTGTTAAGGGCCACAAGGCATGTCCCGTGTGTGAGGAAGCAAGTGATTTTACGCAGCTAAAAAACTGGTCAAAAAATGGTCTATCTCGATCATAGGAAATTCCTCCTAGCAAAGCACAAGTTACGAGATAGTGAGATTCATTTTGTTGGGGGTGGGAGAAGAGGAAGGCACCAAGAATATTGAGTTTGTTTTCTATCCACAACAAGGTGAAAAAAACTCAATGTTGTTCTAGGAAAGAAGATATCAAAAGTGGTCGATATTCTTCGATTTACCGTATTGGGAGACTCTGGAGGTTTGCCATTTTTTGGATATGATGCATATAGAGAAGAATATGTGAGATTTTAATTGGTACTTTGCTTAACATTCCAGGTAACACGAAGGACAACTTGAATGCACAAAACGACCTAGTGGAGCTTGGTATAAGAGTTGATTTAGCTCCTGAGGTGAAAGGTAAATGGACGTACCTACCACCAGCCTCTTACAATTTTCTATCGGCGAGAGGAGGTTGGTCTGTGAGTGAATTAGGGGAGTCAAGTGACCATCTGGCTACTCTTCCAATGTAAGTCAGTTTATGAATGATGAATTACGTCTTAATGCGTTGAAATTGCATGATTATCACGTGTTGATACTACAAATCTTAGATGTGGATATCCGTGGGTCCTGGAGGAAGAGGTGAGATTCTGCATCATGTGCATGTGTTTCTTTTTCAACTCCATTTACCGTAAGAATATTAGCATAAAATAACTAGATGAGTTGGAGCGCGAGGGGACACTTGTTCTTTGTTTTTTGAGAAGTATTTCCCCCCGGCATTCTTTGACATTATGGTCCATCTTGTAGTCCACATTGTAAGGGAAATTAGAATATGTGGTCCCGTTGGGATGCATTAGATGTACTCATTTGAGCATCATATGGGGGTCTTCAAGGGTTATGTACACAATCGATGTCGACCATGTGCTAGCATTGTCCAGAGGTATGTCACGGAGGAGATCATTAAGTATTTCACTTCAAATTTGCCTAGGAAAATGGAAGTTGGAGTTCCTAAGCATATCCACAATGGCAGGAAGAATGGTATCCCACGTTTGAAAGGTACACTATACACACCATTTAATGCTGAATTGATGAAGTCCATCTTTATGTTTTGCGTGACAGTAGTGAGAATTCTATTCATGTTGATGAGCACATGTCAATGTTGGAAGAATTGTATCCCGAATGGCTATTGAACCAGTTGCAACTTGAGCATTTTGCAATGCCAACAAAACTTTGGGCATTTGCAAGAACACCGAGTTTCACAGTTAAGAGATACCAGTGCTATGATATCAACGGATACAATTTTTCAACTGCTTCCAAGGATAGCAAAAGAGCAACTCAGAATAACGGGGTTTTATGGGATCATCAAGGAAATTTGGGAGTTGGATTATGTGGAGTTTAAATTGGTAGTGTTCAAGTGTCGTTGGATTGAAAATGGTGTCGGAGTACGTACCGAGATGCCCATGGGTTTTATGTTATTTAACTTGAATCGTGTGGGATATGAGAATGAAAAGTTCATCTTAGCGGCTTAAGCTCGCCATGTGTTCTACATCAGAGACCAAAGCAATGAAAAGTCGCACGTTGTACCCCACAGTAAGAAGTAATTTTTTGATGATGAAATTGGAATTAATGTCGAATCGAATATTGCAGAGTTTCTGTCTGCTTTCCCTAGTTTGGAGAACATTGGTGGACCATCTCTAATTAGGCGATCACATAGGGATGAACTGTGGGTGGACGAGAATGAAAAAATTGTGGGTGGCGATGTTGTCTTGAAGAGGAAGAGATAGGGTGTTCCATTTGTGTTTTGCTTTCTTTTGTACCCGTGGGGACCGTTTTACTTGGCCAAGAAAGTATTTTTAGTGGAATTATTTACCTATGTTTGAAAATAGTATTTTCCTCAAGTAATTTTTAATAAAAAATCAAAATTTATGGATATTCATAGCACCGGAAAAACGTAAAAAAATGGGTGCTAATGACTTAGGAACCTGCTCTGTTTTGAGGCAGAGCACTTGAAAACAAAGTTTGAGCACCGGTTTTCAGGCACTGGTACGGTACCGGTGCTCAACACTTAGTCTGAAATTTTGTCAGTTGCTCTGTGGTCCCGTTCTGAATAACAAAAATAAATTCCCACGCAGGTGCGTAGGGCTGCGTTAATATTTAGCACCGGTAGTTTCTAGTACCCGTGCTCAACACATAGTCTAAAATTTATGCCATTTGCTCTCTGGTCCTGTTCTGAATAACAAAAATAAATTCCCATCCAGCTGAGTGGGGCTGTGTTGATATTTAGAACCGATGGTTTTTAGTAAGGGTGCTAGCAAATCCTGCTATAATCAAACTACCCGGTCGTTATTTTACCTTACATTCATAACCACCTCTTCACATTTTCTGTGAGCAAACCCTATATCCTTTCCAGAAGGCAATAGAGCTTCAAAAAGGTACTGTTCTCTCACTCAAACCACTGCACTGAAGTGAAAATCTATTACTTCTGTGAATGAATCCTTATTTTATCTAAGTTTTGTTTCAAGATTGTGGAAATTCCAAAAACAATGATCATTTAGGATTATTATGTGTGAAATCTTTTTTTGAAATTACTTTTATTGTATAATCAATGTGATGATGTCCTTGTTGTTGCCATTAAAAATGACCAACGTCGTAATTAGATTATTGTTAAAATTGAGGAAAAATGACAATGCAAACAAAGTGTTTGATAGAATTCCTCTATGACTATGTACAGGATATCCCCCAAATCCAAAACAAAGTGGCCTAGAATAGAAGGGTGTTCTTCACCTACAGGAGATTCGAACATGAGGGTAGCGATGGAAAGATCTGTGTCGGACGAGGCAAGACTGCTGGCCTAGAGTTACAGAACAAGGAAGATATATCCGGAACGTGGAATTGAAGCAAATTCACCCTTTCAAAACATTATTTGGAAATTGGGTTGGGAAAATCTTTGCACTATGCCTCATGCATTCAACTTGACCATAGTTGTAGAGTTCTACAGAAATTTGAGGTGTGGATTGGGCACGAAAAAAGTTTTGTGTCATGGAAAATATATCACCCTAACCCCCTAAGCCATCAATGAACTGTATGGATTGCCTAATGTAGAATATGATGAGGATGAGATGTTGGCGCTAATCAATGAGGATAATGATTTGAATGATGATGTATAGAAGACATTGGTTAAGTGCATTACAATTGAAGGAACCAATGTGAATGCTCTCGTAAGAAACAAAAATTCATAAGAAACAACTAACTCCAGAAATGAACGTGTGGTATCACTTTGTGGCCTCCTATATCGACCCAATCATGGTTAACACTAAAGTGCACAAGATGAGGATAATCAAGTTGTATGCAATTAAAAAGAAACTTGATTGGAATGTAGGAGGGGGAATACATCAAGCCCTTACCAAGGAAAAGGAGAAGTTTGGCTCGTATGGTTTTTGCAGTCTGATTTCTTCACTTTGTGCATTTACAGGTGTGCCTAACTATGAGAACGACACATGGGGTCATCCTATGGCACAAATTGTTGTAGAATCATTCTACAAGTATGTTGCTCCTATTTCCGTATCGTTGATTAAATCTTATGTCTCTGCACTCGAGAGTGCGGTTGAAACTCTACGGGTTGATTGCTAACACCAAAGTAGATGGGGTGACCACGTGGGGAAATTAATGAGCTACCAGTTTCCTGAAGCTGTGAAATTTGTAAATTCGTACTGGGCCCAAGTGCCTAAGTACAGCCGGCCCTAGTTCCCTATATTATTTTTTAGGTAGTATTCTTTAGGCCCGCCCCAGTTCCCTACCTTTTGGGTAGTATCCTCTGGGCCGACCCAAGGGAGAAGTACTTGCTCCACAAGCAAACAAGATAATTGCCCTACTTGCCAACCTGTATAAAAGCTAAAGGTAACCCTATAAACTGAACTCTTCATTCATAATTATACTCTTGTAATCGTGTTTGCTTACTTGGTTGTCGGGGCCTCTTCCCCTCGGAAACCTCCAGGGGCCACGAACGGCGGCGCTACGGCGGCAGAAAATTATGGCGCATCAAGCATGCACTAGAGTAGGTTGTCTAACTAGCACCTTCACCTGGAGATTCTCGTCCTACTCAAGGGCGTTGACGAAGCCATATGCACTGTTCACTACATAAAGAAAGAGTGAGTTACAAAACTTAACAAGAAAGAGAGGCAAACTTGTAAAAAGAATATCCCAAGGACCTTCGGAGGTGTCCAAAGAGGCCATCTCTTCAAAAATTATTCCTTGCAAATGATCCATGGATCGAAGAGGCCTTGGACATGGTAGTGTATCGTCACCTCTCTTTCTCTTATTAGTATTTTTAGGACCCTCCAAATTAATCTCTTCAAACGCTTAACCGTCAGTCGAAGCGTAAATCCCTCATAAACCCACTATGGCCAAACGAAAGGTTTAGCACCCTTGGTTGTCGGGCAATAGATATCAATATCTAAAGGCTCAGGTCCTCGAAAGCAGTCTATGTGCTCACATAATCTCTCCGGGACCACATAATTCCCCTTCCTTGCCTCAGTGAGGGCATCAGGATTCCATCGAGAAGTTTGATAAGCTCCCGGTCAACCGAAGGACAAGGCTTTTTTTTCATGAATTATTAGGAGGGGAGATGATAAATCTCCATCTGGATAGCCTATTACCTATGGTGAAAGTACCATTTGCATCTCGATTACTAATTAGAGAATACACAACTCCAAACAAGGGTCCACGTTTACCTCCCTACACCGAACCAGAAAAGCCAATATTATTTCAATCACATTAGGGTGAAGTTGGGATAAACTAACATCGAACTCCTCCATTAGACTCGATATCAATGAGGGAAAGGGGAAGCAAAGGTTTGGCCTAATATGTCTACTATAGGTCACAGTTCTCCCTATGGGTAAGGAAACATGCACATCTGCTTCAAGAGCTTTCAGCTAGGCGTTAAGGGGGATGCATTGGTATGAGGGGATCTCTTCGATGAGCTTTTTCACCTCCTCGGGAAAAACATACTTCACCAAACTATCTCCACCCGATGAAGACTTAACAGTCGAATGGCTCTCAAAAACAAACTTCCTCTTGAAGTTTCGTACAAAATTTCATTCGCAGCCCTCTCAACCTTGAAGCCATCTATGTGCTCTCTTCAAAGGATTAGAAAAACCCTCACTAGAGATATCACCTAATCTATGGGACATAACCTTAGCAGAATTAACCCATTCGTGAAGACCAAGAGACTCACTGGAATCGTGAATAGGGTTTACAAACTCCGTGTTCTGTGAATCGCCTAGAAACCTGGCCGATCGAGGGGAAATCTTGCCAAAAAATTGAAGACTAGCACTCCTCAAGAACTTATTCTCCGATACTCACTACCTCGCCATAACCCCTCTTGAAACCTGCAAAGGCAGAAGATTGGGGAAAAAGGGGATAGTTTGGGAATCCATGGAAACTTACATGTTAAAGCGAGATGGAAGGAGATTAAGGCTTGGGGGATGAAGAAGACTACGGATCAGAAATTCTCGAAGAAAAAATGTAAAGAGAAAAGTGGAAATGAAAGGAGAAAAGGAAATTTTTGGGGTTTACAACGGGGGGTAATCATTACCTAAAAAGGTGAGAAATCTGAAAGGGCGTGAAAAGATGAAAAAACAATCCATGCCTGTCTGATACACGCCATTTTCCCGCTTTAAACCCATTTCATGCGCCCCTTTAGGAATTCCAAAGGTCAAAGCATTTAAGAAAAATCTAAGTGCTCCCCCGTAACACAAAAAATTAAAAGACCCGCGAAGGTGTCTCACATCGTAGCAAACCATGTCATGAGGGATATAACCTTCGATGGCTAGGGTTAACCTTCAATGAGATATGCCTTCGAAGGTCGGAAGATAACTTAGTTTTTCTGGGGGCTTTTGATGACATAATAGATTCAAGACTTATATGGGCTAATATTCTCATCACCAAGAAGGAGGCCCAAGACCCAAAACAATGCTTAAGTGGGCTTGTAGTTGGGTCTTTCACTAGAAGACAAAAGAAAGTGTCATAGACCAATGATGTTAGGGTTTTAGAAGAGTACAAGTAGGAAGGTGTGTCTTCCATTTTGGTAACATTCTATTGCTTACTTCTACCCTCTACCAATTGCTGACTAGATTTTTGGAGAATCTCCCTCCGGATTCTCCTGGGTTTGTTTTCCTTTTGTAGATCGTAGGCTTCGCTGGACCAGTCTCCGGGATCTGTCTCTAGACCCGCTTTCACGAGACGTATCAATATGTAAAATAGTTTATTGAAATTAGTATATTTGACTTAAATAAATTTGTCTAGACTAGTTTAGGTTAAATAAAAACTTTAAATAACTATATTTCAACTCTCTTTTTTTTGCAAATTGGTTTATTTTCATTTGTGTTTGTGAATTAGTCTATCTCAATTTAGTATGTGTAAAGATTAGTAAATCTAATATATCATTTTTATTTGTAAAGAAAATGAAATTGGTGACGAATGCGATGAAGTTGTAGAAGTATCTGGAAGTAAAGACACAAAGAAGAAATCCGCTAAAAATGAGGTATTGACTGTGGATGATGATAACACTTCATGCGGCGGTTAGTTCACCAATTCCACCGATTGTGTAGTCGGTACAAGTCAGAACGTCGGTGTATTTTGGACCAAAATTGTGGATGAGTTAAATCAGTATCGAACACAATGCACCAGGTCATTGAAGTCATGCAAGTCAATGTGGTCAAAAAATTTCCACGACATTGCCAAGTATGCGAGATGTGAGCAAAGCCATACGTCATTACAATAAATGTGGGAGTGAAGGCAGTGAAGCTGACATTAATATTTTTGCCCAGAGGTTGTTCGCGGATGAAAATAACAACCAACATTTCTCATTCCTTCATTGCTATACAACGTGTAAGGGCCACCCAACATTTATGGCACATTATGGTCGGGGCGAGGCCTATTAGTGTTAAAGCTGTTAAATGCAAGGCAAAAGGAAAGGCAACGGCGAAGGGAATGACAAAGGAAGATAGGCAATCTAGTAGATCGCTCACTGGGAGAAGATGAGATCATGATTATCGGTGAAAATAACAAACTTCAGGAAAGGTTACTGTTTCTTGAAAGGGAAAAACATGAGTGAGTCGTGAAGCAGCAGGAAATTGAACTAGAAGAGCAAGTAAATGACCGAGTGCAGCAGGAAAAGAAACTAGAGCAGCAGGAAAAGAATCAAGTGCAACGGGAGCGTGATAATCAGTTCAAAACGTTGCAGGTCTTTTGCTGGAAAAGGATGTGTTGACCCTGGCGGAGGAAGAATTGAGATCCAAAATAGTAACCTTAATTTATGGACCTTAAAGATTGTAGTTTGTTTATTTGTTGTAACGATAGGTCGGACTAGACCATAACTTTAAGTTCTCTCTTAGTAAAAATTGGTTAGATTATATCAATATTTTTTAAAGTCTAGATTATTTTGATTTGTCCTAATTGTAATGATTTGTCCGATTTAGATCTATTTAAATAAATTCATATTTCAAAATTTTATAATTATAAAATTCGATTTCTATTTTGACATTCAAAATTTTCATTTACAAATGTCATATTTTAAAATCTATTTCTTTTATGAGTGCGTCTCTTGAAAGACGGTCTTTCCATAAGTCATGGAAAGACCAAGGTTTAAAGTGTAAATTAGAAGAAATTAAGATAAAATTCTTGGGTTGCATGAACCGGGTTATAAATTTTATAACTACTACATGTTGCATACTAAATTTTTAATGTTGCAACTAAGACCTTTTACCTTTTATTATTCGAATTAAACCCCGTCTTTTCACAAGCATATGGAAAGACCGTCTTTCCCAAGACTTTGACTTCTTTTATTTGATTTAAATTGATAAAATAATTTAAATAGCTAAATCACTTATAAAATTTAAACAAAAATGAACGAACATAAACGAAAAGATATGAATAGGTAGACCAGTATTTGTATTAAACGAAAATAAACATAATTAGATGAAATTAGGGAAATAGAAAATAAACAAAAAGAAATGAATAGGCAGACCAAAGAAAAGATGAAGTTTTTGTCCCCATTCCACGTTTTTTGTCAACCAGCAAGCTAACCAACCTCCAGTGCTAACTGAGGTAATCTCTCCTCCATTTCATTAATATTGATATTATAAATTTAGGTGAATAAAATAAATAAATTAAATTAAATTTAAAAAATAAAAGATAAAATAAGGTATAAAATTAAAAAAATATTACCAAAAATAAAAGGTATATCAATATTAAAAAAATAACTTCAAAAAAAACGTGTGACGGCAGTGAAACGGAGGAGTAACATTTTCACTCAATTTTCGCAAGATAACAGAGGTCATTGGACATTACATGCCACGCGTATTGGTGTCGGTCTCAACTACTGTGTTCACTTTTTGACTAAGCATTGTTGTGATGATTATCAGTTTATCCATCTCTTATTTTCTATTGGGCCTGGATAGGAAATCGATTTGACGTAGAAGGAAAAGGAAATCTGGATGAATGGAGACAAAATATTGGAGGACAAATGTCCTTCGTCGGATTAAGGAAGAAAAAAGGATCAAAGGAATCCCTGCCCTCGATAACCATGATCTTCTCTGTGTAATTTCCAGCCTCTCATCTCAATTCAGGAAGACAATTCCTCGGTTCTTACCTAAAAACCTGACAATCAATTCCACTGCAAAAAAATTAAAATGGATCCCAGAAGAAACCGTTTGGTTATTGCCATCTTCCTTTTCCTCTTCACATCGGGTGGAATTGCAGATGGTGAAAACCCCAGCAGCATAGTGTTTACCACTCTGGGAAGATCAAGTTACTGTTTCGATATCTATTCACTACCTGTGTGGGCACCTCCAGGAGGCTCTAACGAGCTCCGTCTGACCGATGGAAACTCTGTTAATTATAACGGGGTATTCCCGTCCCGGTCATCAGTCTCCTCGCTTGTTCCTTCCCAATCGGACAGCTCTCTCCACCTAATCTACGTTACAGAGCGAAACGGTTCGTCACACATATTCCTCGACTCTCTTGACCATACTCCGGGTGGGTTATCTCGGTATCAGGTTCCTCTCGCCGGGTCGGGTCACGGTGGGGTTTCGATGAAGGATAGGCCGAGTCTGGTGGGCGAGTGTTTGATCTACGTGTCGACTCAGGAGGACTCGGGCGTGCCGCGGACGAGTTGGACTGCTGTGTACTCCACTCACCTGAGAACCGGGTTGACCACGCGGTTGACTCCGCCTGGGGTGGCGGATTTTAGTCCGTCGGTATCGCCGTCTGGGGTCTGGACGGCGGTGGCGTCGGAGGGGGAGAGGGGGTGGAGCGGTGAGGTTCAGGAGCTTGACACTGATATTTATGTATTCTTGACTCGGGACGGGTCGAAACGAGTCAGAGTGGTGGAGCACGGAGGCTGGCCGAGTTGGGCGGATGATTTCACGTTCTTCTTCCACCGCAGATGTGAGGACGGGTGGTGGAGTGTGTTCAAAGCGACTCTTCCGAAGACCCGTGAGCTCAGTGTCGACTCGGTGGTGACTCAACGAGTCACGCCGCCGGGTCTTCACGCGTTCACACCTGCAGCTTCTGTATCCAACAAGAGCTTCATCGCCGTCGCAACACGGCGTTCGGATTCTGACTTTCGTCATATCGAGGTGTACGATTTGAGGTCGAAGAAATTCACACCTCTGACCCGAACCGTATCGCCGAACGCGCACCACCTGAACCCATTCATCTCTCCGGATTCAAGTCGGGTCGGGTACCACAAATGCAGAGGGTCCCACAACGGGGGAAGGAAGAACTTAATCCTGGAGAACCTGAAGAACCCGTTCGGAGAAGAGGTCTCCCTGTTCCGGATAGACGGGTCGTTTCCATCCTTTTCACCGGAAGGTGACCGGATAGCTTACGTTGACTTTGAGGGCGTGTACGTGGTCAACAGCGACGGGTCGGGTCTGCGGGAAGTTTTCTCCAGACCCGCTTTCACGACAGCATGGGATTGGAAAAGAAAAGGCGTGGTTTACACCAGCACGGGCCCCACATTCGCAAGTGAAGGCACGGAGGTGGATATAATCTCCATCAACGTAGATGATGAGGGTTTGAGCTTCAAAACGTTGACTAAAGGTGGCAAAAACAACGCCTTCCCATCCCCCTCGCCCGATGGAAAACGGGTCGTGTTCCGGTCGGGTCGATCAGGTCACAAGAACCTCTACTTAATGGATGCCCTGGAAGGAGAATCGGGTGGGCTATACCCGTTGACAGAGGGTCCGTGGAGCGACACGATGCCTAATTGGTCTCCCACCGGTGAATGGATAGCCTTTGCATCGGATCGAGAAAACCCGGGTTCTGGTAGCTTTGAAATGTTTATGGTGCGCCCCAACGGGACGGGGCTCCATAAGGTGATCCAGAGCGGGTCGGGCGGGAGGACCAACCACCCGTGTTTCAGCCCGGATGGCAAGTACATCGTGTTCACATCAGACTATGCTGCAGTTTCGGCTGAGCCAATATCAAACCCTCATCACTACCAACCTTATGGTGACATATTTGTGATCAGATCAGATGGTTCGGGTATTCGCAGATTGACACACAATTCGTACGAGGATGGGACGCCTGCCTGGGGCCGCAAGTTCCTCAGGAAAGCTGATGTTGAATGGCCTAATGGGGGGACTCAGTGTGACTTTGAGGACTGTCATTGGCTAAACACAAATCCTAAGATTGTCAGATTTGGTGAAACTGCCACTTCCAATGAACAACGCCAGTGCCCTGGCTCACTGGCTGAAGCAGCAAAGCTGTTGTAATAATATTCCGATGTTAATTTTGTTTTCAACATGTTACGCAGTGTAAATGTAATAATAAGATGTGCGTTGTATCGGTATCATGTTTCATGGCTTGTAATAGTAAGATGTGCGTTGTATCGTTATCAGGCCAAAAAATTCTTCATGAAGAAAACGGGGCAATTTTCTCTGATGTAGCCGCAGCAGAGACTTGGTTAATCTATACATCTGAATCCTGAACTCTCTCTACTGTTATTTGGTATAACAAGGGTGTTGCTTCCCGAGTTCACTAGCTACTGTCACTGCAGGACAAATCTATCTATCTAATCATCTGGGAAGCTGAAAGAAGCTGGTCTTTCTTTCTCGATGGAGTTTGATGCCTATTGAGGTGGAATGGCTCTGCAAATTCATACTCATGCTTAGCTCAAATGCTGGAAGAACTCAGGAGGTATGCTGGCGGGGCAATGTTTCTTCGCCACAAATTTATACTGATTCACCAAAATAAGAGGGAAAACATTAGAGATAGCAACGTGATTGGCAACTGCAGTTAACTAATGAATGAGGCAAAGCACAGAAAAATACCTTATGCTGGCTATATTTCTCTCTTACAGCAGGTAAACTCGAATTGTAACTGCTGCAGTAAAGGTTATGCAGTGCCATAACACAATCACGCAAATCAGAAGGCTGGTATTGAGTGTAATGCCTCAAAGTAGAATTCTGCATTGATAATGATCCAAAAGTCAGTGGAATGAAGAAAAATCCAGGGTTAAAATGACTACAGAGGGCAAGTATAATTCTAAATTTACTGAAAACATACCCATGGTCGCTTTGCAGGCACAAGAATGTACTTTGCCAAGAAAATTGTGGAAGCGGCAATAAGTGATGGAGCATAGCAGAGCATGGTATACTCGAGAAGAGAAAGCTCTGCAATGTAGTTTGCCAAGCACTCCAAGTGTGCAGATTCAGCCTGTGAATAAAAAGTTCAAACACGACGTATACAGGTGAGACCCTATACCAATCTCTTATCAATTGAAAAACTGGCATGTCATTACAAATAGCCTACCTCATGAACTGCAAGTCCCTGCGCGGCACGAACAAATCTCCTGAAATTCATCAAAGATATCAATGTCAGCATAGTACATAAAAGCATGCTGTGAGTGTAAAACATTGTACTGAACAAACTCACCTCAGAAAACATTTAGTTGTAGCAGAAGTCATTTCAAACTTGAGGTAATTGAGGACAGCTGACTCCATATCCAAAACCTGTAGAAAACACAAGAAGACAATTACCACCATGGACCAGCTCACTGCTTAGTATGGAACATATATCTACACTAGATTAACAAGCATTCTTCAGCAAATTATCAAACTCACCTCATCTTTGAAGTATGTGTTGTCAGTTATGTAGCAGAATTCTTCCACTTGAGGAGCACAGATTTCTTCATATTTGCTGCCAAATTAAACAGAGATGTCCATTTCTTCATGTTAGACCTAACACCGTATTGGAGTGATGGTACATTGACAAAGGAGAAAGAGAAGAAGACATACGAGGCAATCATCATACAAGCAACACCAAGCAACTGCAGTCTTTGTCTATCCATCACATTACCAGAAAGATACCGGTCAATGTAGTTAACTGTCAGATACAAAGTCTCTGGCACAAGCCTGTACTCCTCAGCAACCTGAAATGAGAGGAAGGCAATTTCAGCACGTTAAACTAGACATTGCGGGAAATGTTAGCAAGTGCTGGAAGAATTCAGTAGAGAAACAATGACAGAGTTCAAAATACCTCAACAAGCCAATCGATTAGTATTGCTCGCATACTGGGATTTATATCTTTTTGGACTGTTTCCATGAAGTCAGTAGAGGGCCTTTTCTTGATCTACAAACCAGTTGGAAAATTTGTGTCAAGCTTGACCAAAAGAGAACACAACGTAAATGATAAGCATAGCTAAACCTCAAATCTCACATTCAATATGCAAAATTCTCCTATGTGAGTAAACTAGCAACATAACATCAGTTAAATTAACCAAAGGATCACATTTCTAACCTCAGAAGCCCTCAAGTGTTTGTAGATGTCACAAGCTATGGTTGCACATGACTGGGGATCCTCGAGATCATTATCAACATCAATTATGTCATCATCCAACACCATGTCAGTAAGAATATCTCTTGCACATACAATCTCTGCAAGCATAGACAATCCAATGGGTCAAGTTAGTATCCAGCTTCAACCTGAGATTCAGAACTACACAGATAACCCAAACGTATACAATGACTTGAAGCATAAAGAGTAAATCGAACCTTTTGCTTCAACATCCCCGGAAATGCCAAGTTTCGCTGCAGTCTTCTTCTCGATGGAGTCCAACACAGACACCACATTATTGTCCAAATACTCGATATCAGGACTCTTGAGGGAATCACAAGTAGACATTGATTCATCCATGGAGACAGTAAATCCATCAGACTGAGTAGGAGATGTATCCATGCTGATGAAAGGCTTCGGAGCAGCAGTCGACTCACCCCTTCTCTGTGGCAATGCATCCTTAATGGCAGCAACAGCGTTTGTTTTTGCAAAGGAAGGTGGAGGCAAACTAGCCACCGAGAAGCTGCCATGAGCATTGCTAACAGGGGCCCCCTTCTTGATACTCACTACTTTTGTTGTGCATGGTACCTTCAAAATCAAAGTTCCAGTTTATCAGAATCCTGTACAATTCGAGTTCTACAACAAATTAGACACAATTCCTTAACTTCAACCAAGACAGCTGTATCATTTCAAATATGGTTCCAGATATCCCGGTGAATGATAAAGATTTCATTTCGGGCCCTCAGAAAGTTGTTTTCTGGTATCATTTTCCGCAACTTAGGACAGAAAGAACAGAAATTTATGAAACCTTTGTTTGTGTGAAAAGATTGATGATGATTGCAACCTCAATTCAATAAAAACGCCGCCAAACCCCCAAGAAACCCCATTCACAAAAAAACGACAAGAACTTACAATTTTAGAGCAATCGGTTCGATTAGTGGTGGTGAAACCATGGGGCCTCTGGTTGGTGACGTTAGCAAGGGCCGGCCGTTTCTTGGCCGTCTGATGCAGAGTGCCGCCGATCGTTACCGCTTTCCCCGTATTCTCTGACGCCGAGGAGGAGCGCTTCGCCGAGGAAGACGCCGTCGACGACGTGAACCGCCGGTTCTGACTCTGTCTCTGTCCCGCCGTCGTCATTTGAATGCCAAGAACTGAAACTCCGGAAGGCCCAATTAGGCCCAATTCTCTGCTGCTGCGTTCAGCGTGTCTGCGCTTGTGATGATACAGTTATAGGGTGAGTTGCTACTGTGTGTGTTCGCGTTCCTTTTTGGGAGAATTATTTCCTTTCCTTTTTTGAAAGGGAAGGGAAAGATTTGGGTGTTATTTAATGAGTTGCTTCTGGTGCTTTTGAGGCGGGCAAAGGGGGTGGATTTTGAATTGCAAACTCAGGGGAGCCGTTTGATGCTTGGGTATTCGTTGGGAGCGGACATGAGATGGGGTCCACTTCCCTCTATTTCTTTACAATTGTTTGAATTTTAGTCCCAGCTGTGACGCTCCATTGGCGAAGGACCAATCACATGGTGCCATGTCAAGGCTGTGGCTTTTGGTTTTGGGCTGTTGCCAGTCGCTTTAGACAAGAAGGTTTTGAATTTACTCACGGTTTATTTGTTTACTAGTTACATTGATTTTCTTCAAGAGTTTGAAATTCGAATTTAAAAACGTTACTACGAGCCTAGCCAACATGTCAGGGACATTTTCGGATTCTGCACTTTTGGTCAGATGAGGGAGAGAGTGAAAGGCTCTCTCACATTTGAAATTGGAAGTTTGCAATGTTATACGAAAGGCTTATAAGTTATAACCCTAATGACTCAAAAAAAAATTGTGACACTAATGAACAATATATAAGGCACACAGATTGATTAACTAAAAGAGTTGGAAGGCCTACTCATCCTTTGCTTTCTAAGTATTTTAAAATCACACATTTTATACCAAAAATACTGTAAAAATGAAAATTGTAACAAAGTATTGCACGGTATAGTCATTACCTAGGCCCAAACTCAACAAACGAACGAGGGTAGTTTGTCGGGGAACATAACATTGTGGATGTGTGGACAACGTGCCTCGCGAAAGACGCATGCCACAACTGAACAATGCACAACTCTCACAAAGTGAAATCCTCATACTTGGTTATCTGTATAAAATATCATAGAAAAGGTAATTCAAATATCCATAACTCATTCCATTTCGACTATATACACATAAGACAAAACTCATCTAACTTGATTGTAAGAGATTTTCTCTCGAAAAACTCAAAGAATAATCTTACATGTTACACACTATTAAGAGGTTTCTATTTTGTTATGGATCATATAAGAGAAAAGTGATTTTATAACCTTACCTAGTTGACATAAGTGCCAATATAACAAGTGAAAGTGCCAATATAACCCTCTCCAATAACTTTTAGCCGGAATTTTATAAAATTACATTTTTTCCTTCTGAATAAAAAATTAAAATACTAAAAAAATTGGAAATGATGTTACTACCCTTAGACTCATCAATACTCTAATATTGCCGGACCACCGTTGGATCACCTCCAGACCACCTCGGACTGCTACCACTCCACTGCTATAGAGCCCCCGTAATAGGTAGGGTTATATCAGCACATTATGAAAACCAGTATGGTTAAATCGGCACATTAGTAAAAAATGTAGGGTAATCAGTACATACTATAGAATATAGGGGTTTTAGTGATATTTTATTTATTTTGTTGTGTTAAGTCTGAATTGATGATTGGATGACTTTTGGTGTTGATGTGTGATTGTTATTTTGTTGTGTTCTTCGACCTAGGGTTTTTAATGTTGATAAGTTTTGAAATGAGGCTATGATATATGATAATGGTGTTTAATATGAATGATAGTGTCATGATGTTAAATTTTATGTTGTATAAGATATTGTTATGATGTGATAATGGTGTATATGATGATGTGGTCGCCCGTTAATGCCAGCCGAGTACCACACACTTAATATTTATAATATGTGCTGATATAACCCTATAAGTTTAAGAATGTGTTGATATAACCCTACAAATATTAGGAATGTGCTAATATAACCCTACAGACATTTAAAATGTGCTGCTATAACCTTACAAACATTAGGAATGTGCTGATATAACCCTACAAACATAAGGGATGTGCTGATATAACCCAATAAGATTTCATAATGTAGTGATATAACCCTACCTGTTACGGCGGCGGTCCAGCGATGGTCTAGTGGTGGTCCGGTGGCAGTCCGATGGTGGTCCACAGTGGTTCAGCGGCGTTCCGGCTGTGGTCCACAGTGGTTCAGCGGCGTTCCGGCTGTGGTCCAGCAAACTATGAGGGTAAAATTGTCCACCTAATTTCAAAATTTTCCCAAAGGGTATTTGGTCAATTTACATAGAGTCAATGCCAAAAAATTGAGGTCAATGCCAGAAATGGGGTCTGGGGGTTATATTGGCACTTTCATTAACTAGTTAGGGTTATTTTTACACTAAAAATTATTATATGATTATATTGGCACTTACTCAAGTAGGTAGGGTTATATTGGCACGTATCCCATCATATAATAAGGACATCAACCACATCATTAGCATCATACGTGGGGACATCTTTTTTAAGCTATGGCTAGAGCCACTAAGAGCCTGTTGCGGGCACCATCACCATCTGATCACATTGACGTGCCCATTAGCCATCGCTGAATAACATGCAAATTAAAGATACTATTTCTACACTAAAGTTGTTAACCACTATAAAGCAGCTAGTTGCAAGTCGGGGTCGTCCACAAAGAAAGGGAGTTTATTTGGATGCTTACCGGTGGGGACCCAAACGTCGTTGGAAACTCGGGCCCTTGCAACCAAAGATGAGATTTGTAGTGTTGCTTCCTACTTTACTCATAAATACTACTCCCTTTGTCCCACTCTATATTTTTTATTTACTTTTTAAGAGCCAAATTTGTAAACTTTGACCTTAAATATAAATTAATATATAAATAATAAATATATCATTTGAGATATTGTTAAATTTATCTTAACATCTATTTTCTAAATACCAACTTTTTATGCGGAATTATTATATGCAATTAGAGATATTTACGGTCAAACATGCTCATTCAAAACTATGAAAAAAGTAAATAAGCAATTTAGAGTGGGACGGGGGGCGTAGAAAGTAACTAGAGGTAAGATCGGGTGTCGTCCACAGAGACCAAGGGGTTTAAAAGATAGATTCATGCAATTCATACATAAACATCACCAATTGTATGTGTTGGGAATATAGAAAATAGGGGGTGGTTGTTTGAAATGATTAAGCTAACAATTAAAAGCATATAAAACTAGATAACGATGTAAAGATAATATAACTAAACTTGGGGGCATTTGTATCATGTATATGACTTGTAGACTCGATCCTAGATTCCTATTCACATAATTATAGTTTAATTATCATGTGCCTTATCAAACGAAGTGGAGAGGTTGATTCACTGGAAAATCCCACGACGATTAATATCTCGGTTCTTCCCCCTAGTCAAACTCTCACATTCACCAGTTATAGCTAGAGGAGTGCTACCACTGTCCCCCTCTAGCCCTCACCGCCGTGGTTAATAAGCCCGCTCCCAACGCAATAAATTAAACACGGTAGTAGCATGACTCGATGGGACCTTCACCGTGTTGTGCCTTGTTGTGCCACTTACATCATTAGTATCTTATTGATTGTTCCCTGGAATTTTATCTAATATAATTTTCCACAAACACAAGAGATGGCTTTCAAAAATAGGCAACGCCCCCAATAGTATTAATAAGGTGGCCGATAGTATGTGGTTGGATCACTCTCGTATTGTTCATAAGCCTAATTCAATTAAGTCTTCTAGCCTAATTTAACCAAAGAAGGAACAATTATGCACCTTTTTCACTCCTAAACACGATATTCGCATTAAACTTTGACCAAACCCGATAAAAAGATAAAATACTCCTGGGTTCATTCCCAAGCCCAAAAGTATATCATGCAATGAAATCAATTAGTTGTACATCCTAATATCAAGCATGCATAATTATAGTCAATAAAATCAAGCAACAATGACAATAACAATAAAGGGTTAAATGCACTTCTAACCCTACCGTTAGGCTGAAAGTGGCAATATAACCCTGCAAAATCAAAAAGTGCTAAACTAACCCTATATTTATGATGAATTGTGCCAATATAACCTTTCGACCAAATTCCGGCGTTGACTCACCTATTTGGCTGTTGATCGGATCAAAAAAGATAAATTTACCCTTGAATATTTCAGCCTGATCCCCCCCCAGTTTATCCATCCTATTGTCACCAACAACCACCTCCCACCGCCAACAACCACCACCTGTCACCCTCTTCGCCACCACTACTCGTCACCCTCCCTCCACCCTCTTTGTCACCCTTTCTCGCCACCCTCTTCGGCCTATCCTCTAAAATTTACAAATGTGTCGTTGTAACCCAACCCTTCCATTGGTCCAACTCTTACATCGTCAAACCCAATAACTCCCCCGCCATTTAACCTAAACCTTCCGCCGCCGTCAAACCCAATCCTTCTACCGTTCCAACCCTTCTACCGTTCCAACCCTCTAAGAGTTGCCATCGTGCTCGCTATCAAACCCTACCCTTTTGCCGTCGGCAAACCTAACCCTAACGTGGTAGTTAAACTCGTCCATTCTGTCGCGGTGAGGTCATTGCCAATCAGGAGCTTGCCATTGATTAGGCCACACCAATCCTCATATTGAAGCAAAGACTCCGACGACAACAATTGTAGGGGAATCATTGACATCTCTACCAAGTTCAATGAATGATGAGGAACGAACGCAGCATTGACGATGAGAAGCTTACAGTGGGTAAGGCCACGCCAATCCTCATCTTGATGGCGGGAGAAGGGTCGTGGGCGAAGAAGGACCATCAACATCGTTTTTGTGAGAAGAAGAAAATGGTTTTCAGGAAGAATGGTCAACAGGGTAATATAAATTCTTTTATTATTATTATTTTTCTTAGCAGGGGTAAATTTGTGATTTCCTTAAAATACACCCAATTCCAGCGTTGAAAATTGGAGTCAATGGCTCCCAGGGTTATATTAGCACATACATCATAAAGTTAGGGTTCTTTTGGCACTTTTCCATTTTTGCAGGGTTATATAGGCACTTTCAGCCTAAAGGTAAGGTTATTCTAGCACTTTATTGTAATAATAATAATCATAATAATAATAATCATAATAATAAAAGCATGAGATAAATAAATCTTAGAATCTTCAAAGCCAGTGGTCAAATACATTTACATAAATGCTCTCAAGTTAATTATCTACTACTCCATCAGTCCCACTATTAATTGCATGTTTACTTTTTCACCGTTTTCAATGATCATATTTGACCGTCTATATCTTAGCTACATATAACAATTCCGCATAATGATATTTAGAAAATAGATATTAAAATGACTCTAACAATATATCACATAATTTTTTTATTATGTATGTATTAATTTATGTTTATGGTCAAAGTTTGTCAAATTTAACTTTTAAAAAGTAAATGTGCCATTACGGGTGGGACGGAGGGAGTATATCCTAATAAAAATCATAACAAATTTGTGTTCAAAAGACATAAATGTTAAGAATTTAATGAAGAGAGGAAAATGAGTGAGGAATAGTGTTCAAAAGACATATATAAGGATCCTTTATACTGTGGGATGAGAGAGAAGACTTTTACCCTAGGGTCAAAACCCTAGGAAACAGACTGGCACGGACAGTGCCAACCGACACTGATCGTGCCAAGATTTTTTCACAAATCGTGCAAAGATTTTTTCACAAATCGTGCAAAGATTTTTTCACAAATCGTGCAAAATTGCACGGTCCGGGGGCCTTGTTTCCAATAAACTGAGCAATACAAACCATGCATAATTGCACGGTCCATTCTCAGGGACTTGGACCTTACCTTTTGATTTTACACGAATCGTGTAAAATTACACGGTATGTTCACTGGACCTTCATTTCTGGGCAAACTAAGCAGCACGGTCTGTGCCATACGAACGCTCATTGTCCCTTTGCTTGAAAACTTGCTCTTTTTGCTTCTTTCCTTTCCTGAACACTTCAATTATCTACCGTTTAATCCAATGGCTTCATTTCTATAACCAACCTCTTGATTGACCTTTCATCTACTACTATTCTCTCGATTGGCCATCTCTATACTACCATTCTTGCAAATGGTCTTCTCTGATGATGATTATCAATAAGCTCACAAAAACACAATAGACCAACTCATGGAGGAAAATCATATTAAGCTACAAATGCTTCACAAAATAGAAGAGTTAACACAAATGACCAAACAGAGTTGTTTAAACCCTCTATAATGTGAAACATTTATAAACCTAATTATCCACCAACAAAAGCATACAAAAGTGGTGTTAAATGTCATAAAAAACATGTTATTTTCATCTCATCAAATCCCCCACACTTCGACATTTACTAGTCCCCAAGTAAAACCAAGCAAGACTCTAAGGTTATGGCAAAGTAAATGTTTTCAAAGAAACACCCAACACTTTATTTATGGGACTACCATAACCCAAAACACAAGAGTTCCAAATACCCTTATCCCAAACTAAGGAATCCTAAACCACCAAATCATGCCAATTATAGGAATGGGGTGCAAATATCAAAAGAATGCAATTGACGAGCCTACTCTACCCCAAAGAACCATAGTAAAGAAAAAATAAGAGAAATACACAAAAGATTCTCAATTTATCTCATTTTGCCTAGGAGATTTTCATCTTAGCCACTATTTTCTTTCAAAAATCACACCTCACCTTTTTTTTCCACACCTTTAAGGCCTCTCATTTTTTCATAGGTTTCTCTTTCATGTTTTCAACCTATCTGGGGCCCCCGATTTTGCCTAAATTCCCTTAAGGGTTTTCAACTTTGCGGGTTTTTTAATCATTTTTTTCATTTTGAAATTTTTATCAAGGCATAAAATGCTCAAAAAAAAGAGTTGCTCATTACATTAAAAGAAACAAAAAACATAAAACTCATAAAACTTACCAAATCCAACACCCGTAGGTGTTCATACACCTAAAACAATACCAAATTTGGCCTTGACGGAGTTGAGCATGAATCAGGAGATCTCATGGGAGTACATCTGCAGAATATCAATATTGTCACTAGGCAGTGGGGTGGCGTGGTTGACGACGGTGAAGAACTCACCCTCGATCCGTACAGCTAAATTGGAGGCCTCTTCACGTGAGACAATGTCGTATCGCTTGGAGATTATGGAGGGGGAAGAGAGCATGGTGATGAGGCGCTAGACTACGGCGTCGAGAGCGCACTGTGACGGGGGCCAAATATTGAAGAAGACTTTTGTGGCACTTTTAATTGGGCCAGCGCAGGTTTCAGGTGGGAATGAGGGAAGGGAAAGGTGGGAAATACGTTGCAGTGCCTGGACTCACTAACGTTGGTTGCTGCAACAAGCTCAACGCCCTAGGGGGTTAATTTGGTGGCAGCGGGGGGTATAAGATGTGGTGGAGCGACGGAAGGGAAAAGAGAATGGGAAGGGGAAGGGGTGGGAAAATATTTTTTAAAAATGAAATAGGAAAATATAAAAACAAAAAAAGAAAAAGAAATGGAAATGGAAATTGAGAAATGACTATTACCCTTAAAATTAAAGTTTTGATTGTATTTAACAATTTGATTTGACGAAATGGTCATGACTCAACAATTGTGTAAGTTGAGAGTGCTTGAAGAAAAAAGATAAGGGGTCAAAGGTGAAAGATGGTGATAGTTAAGGGGTCACCAAAGTCATTTGCTCTATATTTTTTCTTCCCGGTCTCTACATCAGTTAATTCTTCAAAATTATTTTTTATCGTAAGAACATCATTCTCATCTTCAAATTCTAAAGCGTAAATGTGGTTCACTCTTATATACTTGCAGGCATGTCTAGGGGCATATTTTCCCCACATTTGTAACACAAATGATTGTCTTTTTTGTACTGATCTTTCAGTTGAGAAATTTTTTTTAATAAACTTCTATTGTCTTCTTGTTAACCATAGACTGTCCCTTTCATTTATTATTTTTGACAATTCGTATAATGTACCCCTAGTGTGTCATGGATGTGCATAGTCTACATATAGAATGTGCATTTCAAAACTACTATAGTGCATTGCAATATTTATATAATAATCATAATCAAATTATAATAATGCACAACCTTATATAAGAGAATGAACATGCATACAATTTAAAATGCATAAAATATCTCTGGGGATATCATGCCCATAGTACCCCGAGGACACCATGTAATTTACCTAAGACTAAAGGTAGATTTTTCATAAGCATTCTGATAACTAGATTGTTGTACCCTTTTGTTCTTTCTAAACATAACCTTCACATTCATCTCCTGCGTGATATCTGTATGTACAACTTCTTGTAGAGTATTGTGTTTCATTAGCCTCACCATAGTTCTAAGTTCTTGTTTAAGTCTACTGATGAAACTCGAAATGAAGTAATGTTCTGACAATTTAGGGTCTCTATTCAATACTAAAGACTTCAGTCTTAAAATGCTTCATGTTATGACCTAACATTTCCTTGTTGATAGAGTTTATTGAACTTTTTAACCTCATCTCTCCCACTGATATCCCCAAATCTCTATAACACTACCTCTTGGAAATCATTCCAAGACATGTAGCAATTTGCTACTTTCTTAGACTGAAACCATATTTCAACCATTCAAATACATCTCTACTTCCTCAGCCCTTTGGGGATCATATATATTAAAGAAAATGAAGAATTTTGTGCATTTTATCAGCCACTCTTCCTGGGAAAACTGAGCGGCACGGTCTGTGCCATATGAACGCTCATGGTCCCTTTGCTTGAAAACTTTCTCTTTTTGCTTCTTTCTTTTCCTGAACATTTCAATTATCTACCATTTAATCCAATGGCCTCATTTCCACAACCAACCTCTTGATTGACCTTTCATCAACTACTATTCTCTCGATTGGCCATCTCTATACTACCATTCTTGCAAATGGTCTTCTCTGATGAGTATTATCAATAAGCTCACAAAAACACAATAGACCAACTCATGGAGGAAAGTCATATTAAGCTACAAATGCTCACAAAACAAAAGAGTTAACACAAATAACCAAACAAATCTAACATGTAAAACATTCATAAACCTAATTATCCACCAACAAAAGCATACAAAAGTAGTGTTAAATGTCATAAGAAAACATGCAATTTCCATCTCATAAAATACCCCACACTTAGAAAATTACTAGTCCTCGAGTAAAAACAAGCAAGACTCTAAGGTTATGCCTAAGCAAATGTTTTCAAAGAAACACCCAACACTTTATTCCTAGGACTACCCTAACCCTAAACACAAGAGTTCCAAATACCCTTACATCCCAAGCTAAGGAATCCTAAACCACCAAATCATGCCAATTATAGGAATGAGGTGCAAATATCAAAATAATGCAATTGACGAGCCTACTCACCCCAAAGAACCATAGTAAGGCAAAAACAAGAGAAGTACACAAAAAAAATTTCAATTTCTCTCATTTTGCCTACGAGCCCTCTCGTGTTTTCATACTAGCCACTATTTTCTTTCAAAACTCACACCTCACATTTTCCCATACATTTAAGGTCTCTCATTTTCGCATAGGTTTCTCTTTCTTGTTTTCAACCTATTTGGGGCCCCCGATTATGCCTAAATCTCCCTTAAGGGTTTTCAACTTAACGGGTATTTTTTTAATCATTTTGAAAATTTTGAAAATTTTCTCCATGCATAAAATGCTCAAAAGAGATTTATTTCGTTACATTAAAAGAAAGAAAAATGCATCAAACTCATAAAAACTTACCAAATCCAACACCCGTAGGTGTTCATACACCTAAAAACCACAAATAAAAAATGATGAAAAACAAAAGAAATGTCATGATCAAAGCATAAACATAAAGTGTTGTCAAAACCCCTCCCCCACACTCGGTATATCCATTGTCCTCTATGCATGATAAAAGCCCAAATGTGTCAAGAGGGAAAAGATCGGAAACACTCTCAATGCTCAATCCTGTCCTCCGAAAGTTTGTCTAGCAGGTCTGGGTGCTCGCCTATGCTCACGCCTCTCTTCACGAAGTCGATACTCCTCGTTAGTCTGGGGCCTACCACTAATAGTATTAACCAGCATCCCAGCAATGACCTCTTCATGCTCCTCACCATGGTCATGCTACTCACGTCTTATATCCTAGTCCATGTGATAGACCTAATCCTCTATGGTGGACAGGTAGTGGCCATACTCACCCATCATATAGCTCAAGTGACCGGCCTCAGTGCTAACCATGCCCCCAAATTGCTCACCCTGAGTCCTGAGCTAATGACTCATAGAAAGTAATCACGTAGTTGGGTTGTTGGTGTGGTGGCACATACTCCCAGAATGGGTTATACTGAGGAGGATTAAACGAATGCTACTTTGGAGAAGGTGGTGGTTAATTGCTCCACTAATAATATCCTTGTGGAGTTTGTTGCCGATGTTGCATAGGAGAGCTAAAGTAATCATAATGAGGAGAATACTGCCTCGAGAAAGCACCATGGAAAAACTAATATGGAGGTTACTGTGGGGAAGGTTTGGGGAAAAAGAAATAAAGCTGAGGTTTAACCTTAAATAGGCGTGTGACTTTACCCGCATAGGTTTAACCCAATTTGGTCTCGAATTTCAATTTATTATGACCCACGAATTTTGCAGCTTATTTGTGATAAAATTGCACTTGAGTCCTTGGTCTTTCCATTATTTATGAAAGTATCGTCTGTCATGAGACGGACTCGTGTGTAAATAATTATAATTTGATCCTAACATTATTGAAACTGTGTTTTTATGATTGGTCTAACATGAAACTTTCTCTTTTTTTATCAAAAAAATGTTTAAAATAATACAGGGTTAGGAATAAACTTAGCCAATTAAAAGAAAGATTAAATTTTCAAGCCCCATCGTCGTGTTGTCATGTTTCCCCCACCACCGCCACCATTTAAACCACGTCATACAGTTATCGGAAAGCTCTGTCTCTCTTATAGTCTCACCGCTTAACGGCGATGTTGGTCTGTGTTATTGATAGCGTATCATTTCAACGCCAGTGGGAGGGGAAAACTACGTGTCGATTCCTCGCGAAGGCCCACTGTACCTCCAAAGCACAGTGGGTCCCCTAATTGAGATTTCCAATTTTGAGCATGCGGTATTGGCTGAGCTGGAGAGCCTCAATGTGGAGATTGGCTGGGACGCTACCGAGGTTTTCGATGAGGAATTCTCCGTTGATGATATCAAGTCCTCACAGAGGAGGAACTAGTGAGCATAGCTTTCGCCGAGGTTTACAAGGATGGAGATGGAAATGACAACAATGCTCCTACAGAGAGGCAGGGGAGGAGAAAAAGGAAGTCCAACAATGTTGATGTTGAGGAAGGGTATGTGGTAAAAGTTAGGGCTGGTCATGCTGACCGTCGGGGTGGGGCAGCTGTTCCGACCCAAATTGATCCAAAACTTAGGGTCAAATGGATTGGGTCGGGTCGGGTTGGGTCACAAATTGATCCAAATCATAGTAATTGTTTTATAGTTTATCCAAATAAAATAAATAATTTTTAGGCAAAGTCTTGGTAAAGAACGTCTTTCCATTGGCTTATGGAAAGACGGAGTTTAATTAAAATGATAAAAGGTAAAAGGAATTAGTTGCAATATTAAAATTTACTATGCAATGTATAGTAGTTATAAAGTTTATAACCCGATTCATGCAACTTGATAATTTATCTTCATTTCTTCTAATTTGCACTTTAAACCTTGGTTTTTCTATAACTTATGGAAAGATCGTCTTTCAAGAGACAGACTCTAATTTTTAAATATATTAATACTTAAATAATAAATAAAATAATAATTTATTTTCATATAATTTAAAATAAGAATATTATGTTTTATTTAATTATAAATTATTCACTTAATAAAGATTAACACAATTGTTTTTATTTTACTTAGTTGGAAAAATTTTAATATTTCAATTTAAAGAATATAATTTTATTAAAAATTAATTTTATCAAATATTTTAATTAATATATTATTTATAACTAGATAGTAGTTGTACAAATTATTTTTATTTTTATAAATATATTTTTTTCAAGAATTTAAACCTGTTTGTTTATGAAGTAATTTGAATTGAACCCCAAACTGATTTTGTTCTTTCCCGAAGGAGAATTTATGTTATTGTTCAAAAGTCATAAACTTATTTTTGAAGTAAAGTATTGTAGGATAAATTGTATTAAATTAATTATTTTTTTTATAAAAACAATTCAAGAAAATGGGAAAAAATTGCAAATGGGTCAAAATGAGTCGATTTGGATCAAAATCCTATCCGACCCATTTTGACCTGACCCATGTTGACCTGACCCACTTGACCCAAATGAAACATTGACCTGACCTTACTTAAATGGATCGGATCAAAATTAGTGGGATTGGATCGGATCGGACAATTTGGACACCCCTATTAAAGTGTAGGAATTGGCGAGAATTAAGAAGAAGCAAGATGAGGATAAAAGGGCAACTAGGTTACATTCATTTAATGGAAGCAACAATAATCAGCCTATTGTGTCTACTCCCTCTTTTTCACCTGAATTTGCATCATCATCATTATCACGTTGTTCTAGAAACATGTTTGACCGTTAATATGTTTACCTACGTATAATAACCACTTGGACTAGTTCAAGTGGCCAGGGCTTTGTACTGCCCAGGTGAAACCAGGGTTTAATCCCCTCTTCCCCCTGAGTTGCATTATTATAGATAGTATTTAAAGGGAAAAAATAACGACAAATAAAAAATTGCTAATAAGAAACAACTTGTTACGATGAATTGAACAATATCATATACGATAATATTATTATTCATATAACTATTCAAATATGTGGTCAAATTTTGATAGAGAATAGTATCAAAAAAGTAGAAATACAAATTCAGATGGGACGGGGGGTTTCAAAGGATAAGGGGAGAAGTAACACTTCATTCAAGTGTGTGAGTTCTTCAGCAAATGAGAAAGCCTCGAGCTTTGTCGAGAATGTCGACAATCGTTACCTGGAAATCGTGATATGTGTGGAGGTTTATCATCACAAGAGGGCATAGACAAAGTGCCAAGAGTTCTTGGTTCTTGGACAACAGTTTCTGACTGAGCTCAGGGATAAGATATAATGTCTAACTGATGAGATCATGAAGAGGGAAGAACATCATGTTACGTATGGGTATTTCCTGATCGAGGATGTTTTTTGTAACGACATGTGCGATCCCAGCTCCACGGATTATAGTCAACTGATATTTGAGTGGCTTGAGCAATCGCGAGATGAGGCCCTTGAAAAATGGGAGTATCTTGTATCGGAGAAGCAGCAGGTGAAACAGAAGAAGAAGGCATTTCTGGACCGCCACGAGATAGTGTTGTTGCCTCAGTTCAAGGTTGTTGATATGGAGAGCACACAATTCTACGATGTTAGGTTCCGACTTGGCACTAGATATGTGTACTGTCACCAGGGGGATTTTAAGCACTTGGTGGTTTTCAGGGATATGAGGATGATTCACCCCGAGGATGAACAGAACCGAGTTGCTTATTCGCTGATAACTTATCAGGCTAAGCTGTAGATCAGGAAGTGTTCGAGTTGCAATATTTACAAGGCAACGAAGATTACAGTGGATGACAAGGGGACCAAGGACAATCCTTGCTACTTTCATGATGTTTGCTATTACATGATTCATTATCAGGACGAGTCTCTGCTCTACAGCGACTTCTCTGTGTTTGATTACTTCCATGAGTGAGTGTTTGTTTGGATACAAGTTTTTCTTGATGCTGATATTCTTGATGTTTGAGTTTCACATCTCAGTAGATTGGATGTTATCTCAATAGCCTACAATTAGTCCGTGGTTTGTTGAAGTCAGATATGTTTTTGCACATTATGCTGGTGAAAGATCAGTTTTGCCCAAGTGGAGACTTTTCCAATGTACGTGTTCCTAAGCTATTGATATGTGTCTTCTCCCAGCAATCTTTAAAAGAAATTTTCCCATCCCATGGTTGACACAAATGTTCGTCAGGGTATATTGGTTTTTCACACATCCACATCCTTCTTATTGTCTCATCCCATGTGATTCCACTGTGCTTATCAGTGGTTGCTCGTTGTTTTGGGTCCTCTTTCCTTTGTTTCATTCATCTCTCTCCAATCTCCAACTCTCCACCATTGTCCAGTGTCTGTGGATACGCTCATCTCACCACACACGCTTGCGACTCTTCCTCATGAACATCAAATTTAAGTTGAATCCAAAGCCGTTAAGTTCAATCGAATTGAAGATTTTGGTGGTGTAGGCTGGTGGTGCGGTGTAGATGGTGGCAAGAGTGAAACTTAGGTGATGGTGGCGAGAGTGATGCGTAGGTGATGATGGCGGTGTCGGTACGGTGGTGATAGGGTGGTGATAGGTTGGTGTTAGTGGCTCGGTGTTGATGCGTTGGTGCCGGGTTCCGGTGTTGAGGAAAGGGTGCTGCTCTACATGCCTATCTAGGTCAAGCGAGAATCTTTTTCACTTCCAACTCTAACTCGAGAATACTCAACGAGGGTCAGGTATTAGTAGGAGAATAGTTAGCATGCAGAGTTGATTACCATCTATAGGTGAATCTCTTCAAGATTGGGTTTCTCTTCTGTGAGGTGGTTGTTCTCTGTTTTCATTTTTTGATGTTTGATTTCTTTTGCTTTTATGTGTGTGATTTTCATTAATCTTCCATTATGATTACACTTTGTTTCCTTTAATGTTTATCATTTTGAGGATTAGATCAATGTTTAGTTTTAAAGCATTATCTGAGAAAGCCAAACTTAATTTTTGAGTCGGTAAGAAAAAATTTCTTTATTAACCAAGGTGGATAAGAATATGTGATGAATGATGATTGAGAAAATTCTTTAAGGTGGCTACATTAGACGCCAGTGGATGCAAATGTGGAGAACGCATTTGTTAGTATTTTTATTTTTTTTATTTGAAAAAATGAGGATGCATTTGATAAATACGTCCTCATAAATTTACATTTTTTTATGTAGAAAATACGAGGACACATTTATCAAATGCGTCCTCTAAATTTGACTTTTTTTAGTTCTGTTAATACGAGGATGAATGCGTCCTCGTCATGATTCATGTTTCAATCCCAGAACAGAGGCCAAAAAAGGAGAAAGACGGACTTTCTCCTTGTTTTCTCCACCACCAGATTCCTGTATCCCACCCGTTGCTCAGGCTATCGTCGTCTACCTCGCTGGACTAACTCTTTTGTTTTTTTCCATTTTCACCGCCGGGTTCATAGCTCTCCTAGCCTTAGTTCGTATTTTCTTTTCGATTTTTTTAGATCTGTTATGTTTCTATGTGTTTGGTAGTAAATTGTTGTTGGATTTTTAGTTTAAGCTTCCGACCGGCCGTTGCTGACTGTAGCGCACCCATTGGAACCCTGCACACGTCATACGCATTTCTAGAAGGTCCGCGCGTGGAACTCACGCGCCGCCAGCAGCTCTGAGCGTGGAATTCACGCGCCGCCAGAATTTTCGAGTCTCCGAGAGGTACCTGAAAATATCTTAATTATATGAATGTGTTAAATGATTACGTGTGGTTTGATTTTATGAATGTGTTGAATTAGGATGTGTGAATTGATTATTTGTGATTTGTTCACTAATTTTTTTATTGAACTTGTAGTAATAGTGAATTCGTGAGGTACTTGAAAAAATCTTGATTATATGAATGTATTGAATGATTATGTGTGGTTTGAATGATTATGCTTGGTTTGATTATATGAATGTGTTGATTGAGGATGTGTGATTATGTGTGAATTGATTATGTGTGATTTGTTCACTAATTTTTTATTGAAGTTGTAGTAATAATTTAATTTGTGTGGTGTAATTGAGTTCAAATTTTATATTGTGAAGAGACATTTCGATGTTTTAATTTTGTATGTCAATTAGTAAGATAATCGATAATAGTGTATGATTTGGTTATCCAATAACAAATGAACAGTGTATGGTTTAGGGTTTGAGGAGTTGAATACATGTTGCTGAATAATACCGTATTTCTGAATATGGAATTATATGTTCTATATTTGTATAATGCAGTTCTATGATATTTTTGACGGTGTACTTGTACAAAGGGGGTCAAATTAAGTTTGATTTGAATGTGGTTGTGTATTATGATCCTCTCATACCTAACAAAAAGGTGACTCTTGAACGGAGGTTAAGCCACTCCGAGTTAGTTGAATTAATTTTCAGAAGGCTTGGCATTGTTAGTGAGGGGTTTCTGTTCAAAATCTATCGTTGTCCTGAGCTGATTGGTTTGTCTATATACTATCGATGTCATAATGTGGAAGATGGTTGCGACCTTCTTTAACATTGTTGATCGAATGTCCTTGTTCTCAGCTGATTTGTACAATAATATGGAGAAGATGTCAAACACCATTCACCGTGCAGGTGATGTTAGTTCGAGCACGTTCATGTCGTTGTTGAGCAATGTTCAGAACTATACAGCTTTGCCAACCTTCCCACCCCCTGTACATTGCCAAGGTTTTGGGGAACCTTCTATCGTTGGTGAGTCGAGTTGGGGAACCTTCTATCATTGGGGAACCTTTTGTTTCCCTTATTCCCATGCATTGGCTGTTTGTAGGTATCGATGTGACGATCCGTCTACTCTCTGTGACAAGGTATATCACACGACCACCTATGTGCAACAATATAGTGAGGGTTTCATGCCTCTCCTAAATCCATCACTATGGCAACATGCCAACTGGAGGTTGATTCCCGATATTGAAAAGTTTCGTAACAGGAGGCGTGGTCAGTTTGCGGGGAGAATGATAAGGAATCAAATGGATGAGAGACTTCTGGGTGATTGCAGAGGCATCAGCGTGCGAGGGCATGCTTAGGGTCATGTTTGTAATATAGAGTTTCTAGAGATCATGTATGTTTTGTTTAGACCACTATGTATTACATGGTATTATGTAGCTATGCAGCTTGTTATGTTAAATTCACTCATTAAAGGAGTGTAATTGATTGTGTGGATTTGTATTATGTGTATTTGTTTAAAATGAAGCTAATGTTCGATTTGGTTTGAATATGTATTACATGTAATAGTATTCATTTTCGTGGAAATATAGACTGATCATTTCTCTCTGTGATTATAATTTTAACCATATCATCTGGGACTCATTGATGAGGAATTTCTTTACCACCGGGAGCATCGTCCACGTGCTCTGTACAATGGTCAATTGGAGGACGTGACATTGTAGGTGAGGCGGTGTGATGGGGCTTGTTGGATTGGTGGGATACCTGATCGAGTGATGCGATGTGTGTGTGAGGCTGGATCCCAAAGACTATTAGATTCTGCACTAATTTACATCGACCATTCGCTCATCACTGCTTTAGTCGAGTGCTGGAGACCAGAGACGCACGCATTTCACCTACTGATGGGAGAGGCTACCGTCACATTATAGGATGTGGGCATCCTTTGGGGTCTACAGGTCGATGGCATGGCAATCACTAGTGTAGACACAAGCAAGCGCACGAATGACTGGCAGAGATTATGCACTGACTACATGGGGCCACTACAGACACAAGTGACATCAGAGGGGGGCGCATAAGGGCCAACTGGTTGGGAAACTTGTTGCGCAGTTCATTACCTCTTGATGCTACTGAGGTAGATTGTCAGCAGAGGGCAAGGGTTTTCATTCTACTGTTCGTCGAAGGATTGCTCATGTCTGACACATCCGGGCACCTGATCCCTCTGCTCTATTTGTCGATACTCATGGACTTAGATGCAGTACATCAGTTTAGTTGAGGGTGTGCAATTTTGGCACACTTGTACAGGAGCTTATGTGACACTACAATTCCACAAGTCAAATCCATATCAGGGCCACTAGTCCTACTACAGGTAACATTGTTGGTGAAACTTGTTAGTTGGACATGTGTCCATAAAGACTTCTAACCTTATATTATTTTTTATTTATTTACTATCCATTGTGGGCATGGGAGTGAATACCAACCATCTGTCGTGTTGGACGACTTGCAGTGACCGTCACCATGAGTGCTCTTGGGTCCAGGTTCGTATTCAATTAGTAAGGACACAATTTTTAAACCTTTTTAATTATTAGGAATAGCTAATATTATTCATTATGTTCCTCACAGGTGGAGAGCCCGGTATGATTTATCACAATCACCCATGCATTTATTAAGAGTGTACCGCGATCAGCTGACATCTCTCCACAACAGTCAGGTATAATGTAATTTGGACTTCCTTTTTTTGAACTAAAGGAAAAAATATCTTTCTTCTCTAACCACAACACTTGTCTGTTATGTCAGTTTATTTGGAAGCCATACACTGAGGATGTCATGCAACATCTCTCACAATATTTACAACTGGTAGCAATAACTGAACTGGCTATAGCGCATTGACCTCATTTGTTGGCACGTCGTAGAATATCATCGTGTTCTCAGGCAATTTGGCCTTATCTTGACAGTACACGCAGTTGGTCACTAAGGATGAACACAAACCACTTCATACTAGAGATCGTTGGGGGAGGTCAGACATGGATTGGCGTGTTAAACTGAGATAATATCTTGATGTGTGGGAACATCGAGCAGAGCAAAAAAATAATGCTCTTAGGTCAGCAGATCCATATACACCCGAACGAGAATACATGGAGTGGTATTTTCGCAGGACAGTAACCCTGGTTAATCACCCAGGACAGTGCCAAATGGTTACGAAGGGGTTTCATGGAGACGGAGCTACTATGGAGTATATGGTATTTACCAAATTTCTAATAGTATCAACAAATAATACTTCAGATTCCATTATTTTTTAATATCTAACATATTTATCTCATTTATATAGTGGCAGGCAATGTCCGAGATGTGCCTTATGTTAGACATTAATTTGTACGAATGTCCCCCCACGTTTCGCGGAAGTTATTAGGGGGGTACATGGTGTTTCCACACGTACTCTAGAATATGGGCATGAGCTCTCCAGACAGCAGTATTATCAGCCACATGTGAACATCTAGGAACCTCCCCCTGGTGTGAGATACAATGAAATCATAAGCCACCGTACAGCTCCTCCTGGTTGACAGGGTGGTCAGCAACCGCGTGCTCGCGGACCTACTGCACATATTGGTTCATCTCAAGCCGGTCCCTCACATGTAAGTCCAATCCACGATGGACCATCACATGGTGGACCCTCACACTCCAACACTACTCCAGCATGATTCACTACATACCTTACTCCCACTGCTAGTCATACGTATATGTCGCTTACTGCTCCATTTGATACAGGTAGTATTCCTCATATCCAGTATGATTTGAATGAGGACGCAGGAGACGATATGGAGGAGATCTTTACAGAGGGAGTTCTGCATGATGACGTAAATGTTTCTACTCAAATGGTTGTTCCACGATGCACATCCCGCACCATATGTCCGCCCCCATGTGGAACGGGTGGAAAGTTTTGCAGAGGGCGTCATTAGTACATTACATGTCATTGGGCATTTATTTCATTATGTTTCTACATATCTATTTGACACGTGTTCTTCGAATATTGTATCACTGAATCAATTCATGTTTATTTTGTGTTCATTATCATCTCTAATTTCGTAAACATTAAATGCCTCTACTCTTATATTTTTGTTTATTTAAATTAGTTAATAGGGGGAAAATGGAAAATTTAAAAATTTCACATACATCTCTAATTTATTTACACTACAAAAAATACGAAATTTTACAATTACAACTCTTCGTGTACTAATAAAAAAATAATTTAAATAGAGAGAATGTGTCCTCTACATGCGGTTTAAAAAAACTTAATAGTGAATGCATCATCTTTAGGCTGTAAAACAAAAGGAAAATACAGTGTGTCCTCTGCATTGGGTTAAAAATAATAATTTAAAGATGATGCATTCAGAGCAAATAGTCAAAAAAAAAATATACATGAATGCGTCCTACACATGTGTCCGATTTTAAAATTTTGCATAGTTACAGCCGGATCTCACTGACCATGCACACTCAAAGAAAGAACTCGTGATGATTAGGTATCTAACTGTTGGTTGCAAAGTTTTATTTTTCGTGTTCGGGTTTCCTTGATGCAGTCTTATGTTACAGATTACAAAGTAAGCGTGAGTATGAATGGGAACTGTCACTAATGCTCCGAACAAGGTTGTTATAATCACCTCTGAGATAAATCATTTTTGTATTTCACAGGTCTTGCTTATTTCGTGTTGGAAAATACATGAGCCCTCAACAATACAAGGTTTCTTGTTTTTCCTCCTGGACTTGTAAGTATTAGGGATGGATTTTCAGGCATGCTCCTTTTGTGTCTAATTTGAAGATTTCGTTTGCTCTTATGGTTTACAAACAGTATCACCGACTGTTTTTCCACAATACAACAAACATAAATGGCATAGTTAGTCTTAGTATATCCGAACCATGAGCTATATTTTTTGAAGTCAAGTGACAAAATCAACTCTCCATGGTGTTATAAGATTACTGTCTTGTGTGACTTCTTTTGGCTCATACACTCCTCTATAAATAATCAATTATGCCACTTGCTGAATTTGAATATACAAAATAATGAAATGCTTTTAGATTGTTTAGGTCATGGGTGATGCATTTGGTAATGCTTGGTGCTAAGGTTTAACGTAGGTTTGCTTTGTTTAACACAAATTCAAAAATCGTTTTTTTTTAAGCATAATTGTGCAGGTCTTTTTGACCAGTTAGAGGGACCAATTGTCGGTGCACTTCGAAGGTTGTTTAGCTCTGGTTCATGGTGACCCACCAAACCAGAACGGGTGTTAGGATGTAATACAAGCAAGTTCCACTTAGCAAAAGTTGTTCCATGGTGATTATAGCAAGCCTTAATCATTCAGATAAAATTGATAGTTTATGAAATTTGTTGTGTTTTGTTATGTGAAAGCTTTGTGTAATAAACAGTGGCAGGATGTTTGGATCTTAGTGGTTATTTAGTATTTGAGATTAAAAAATGTAAATGATTGCAAGTGGATAATACTTTTGGTTTTTTAGGTACATTTCTTAGCCAGTGAAAACCAAGAGACCATAGAGTGGTCTCTTGGTAAGAGACCATGGAGTGGTCTCTTGGTAAGAGACCACCACTGTAGTGGTTTTCGATCTCTACCCTTGCCCTTGTCCTAAGGAGGTGGGGGGTTATTTTTTCATTGGTAACCCAAATCACGCAAAAGAAGCATGTGCAGAGATAGTTATGGATAAGCAAGTATCTCCTAATCATTTGCGTGCATTCTTTCCACCTGCGGTCCAACATTTCCTTGGTGACAATGAGAAAGAGAGAGCGCTCAAGAATACAGAACTCGAAGAGCCAAGATCAGTTCCTACAAAATGTCTGAAGTTCAACGAATGACTTCTCTGTGATTGCTTGGTACTTCGCAACTGATTGCCAATTGTGAGAGTTTTGCAAAAAAAAAGGAAAATAGAATTTCTGAGAGTAGCATCCATTCGTCGACATATGCTACAGATGATCCACTCGAACTAAACTTCTTGTTGTAGCAGAAATAAAGGAAAAGAAAACAAAGTGAAAGCAAAACTTGTTTCAGAAAGAAAACAAACGAAAAACAAAGAGTTTGGTGTTGTACTTCTTTTCTTCATTTGCTCAATATTTATAAGGAAAAAAGCAACTAAAAAGAACTACAATCATGCAACGTGAATCCTACTATCATGCAACAACCATGCAACGTGAATCCTATATTCATGCAACTATCCTAACTTAAAGACTTTTTCAACAAGCAAAAGTTTACTAAACCAAAGTTGAAACCATTCAAAAGTTTACTAAAAATAAACAATGCGAAAATGAACAAGTGCTGCAATAATACTGCGGTAAAGGAGAAGAATGAGATTATCCAACAAATCACCCCCTTAAGGCTCTTCTTCATTACGAACTTGAATGATCCCAAGCTTCTGCCGCATCTCGACAAACTTGATCCTTGGTAATGTCTTTGTTAAGATATCTCGACAAACATGTTCGACATTCATTATCCCGGTTTTGATGCACTCTCGAATGTAGTGAAACTTGGTGTCAATGTGCTTGCTCCTACTATGGTGCACCGTATTCTGAGTAAGAGCAATAGAAGATTTGTTATCTATTAGAAGTTTGAAACCAAGTTCTTCATGCCCGACTAGTTCGCCGATGAGCCGACTGAGCCAAACGCCTTGACATGCTGCACTCATCACTGCAACATACTCTGCTTTGCAAGATGACAAAGCAACAATCATTTGCTTTTGTGAGGTCCACGGAACCATGTTGTTTCCAAGAAAGAAAGCTATTCCGAAAGTGCTTTTCCGGTCATCAATGTCTTCGGCGAAGTCAGTGTCGTTGTAGCCAACTAGTTTAACATCGCCTCCACCTGACTTGTAGCAGCATCCATACCTTAGAATACCTTGAATGTGCCTAAGTATTTGTTTAATTGCAGCCCAATGTTGAGTGCTTGGAGCTTCTATGTATCAACTTACGACACCTACCGCATGAGCTAAGTTTGGCCGTGTGTTTACAAGGTAGAGAAGACTACCAATCACTCTTCTGTACATGGTTGCATCCACAACATTGCTTCCATCATGTTTGCTCAATCGGAGTCGATTCTTCATCGGTGTCTGACATGGGTTGCACCCATTCATGCCAGCTAGCTCCAAAAATTTTCCAGCGTATGCACCTTGGCAAATTGTGATCTCACCATTGCCTTGATGCACCTTGATCCCAAGATAGTAACTAAGAAGACCTAGATCACTCATCTTGAAAACTTTCTACATTTTTCCCTTGAACTCAACAATGTCTTGAACATTTATCCCCGTGATAGTTAAATCATCCACATAAACACCAACAAGAAGAAAACAGTGAGTGTTACCTCTCCGATAAAATGCATGTTCAAGCTGACACCTTGTAAACCCAAGAGAGACAAGAGACCCGTCCAATTTGGAGTTCCATACAATGCTTTATTCAGTTTCAACACCTTTCCATCATTTGCACTATCAATGAAACCCGGTGGTTGCTTCACATAAACATCCTCAATAAGATCTCCGTTCAAGAAAGCCAATTTTAAGCCCATGTGGTGCACCTCCCACTTTTCATGTGCGGTGAGTGCAAGCAATAGCGGAACCATTTCCATTCTTGCCACTGGACATGTCGATGCGCATACCCCTTTGCGATGAGTCTCCCTTGTGTTTAACAATGTTTCCCACAGGGTGGTCATTTTTAACTTTAAAGACCAATTTGAGTTCGATAGCATGGTGGTTCGCCGAAAGTGATGAAAGCTCCCAAGTCTTGTTGTCGAGGATTGCTTTCATCTCCCCCTTCACAGCATTTCTCCAAGCTACATCTTCGAGAGCCTCTTCCACACTTGTTGGCTCCTCTGCAGCCTAGAAGCAGTGACCGCTTTCTTTGACGTTTTCAATTTCTTTGGTGGCATTATACAAATCAGTTATCAGCCTGTAATGATGCGGGCCTGATGCAGTGTCGATGTTGTCGTCGTGTGTAGGAGGTGTTGCCCACTGTGTCTTTAATGGGGTAGGCTTTGGGGTCCGTGGTTCAACTTCTGGTGCAGTTGACTCAAAGTGCAAAAATAGTGTGCTCGCTTGTAGAGTGGACAACAGTGAACGTGTTTTCTCCTTGTGAGGGTCTTGTCTCGCTGGAAGCTCCCCATTTTCATGTCTGATGTTCCTTGAACACGACATCCCTTGTCACGTACATGGGCCTTCCAATCGGATCGTAGACTCAGTATGCCTTAGCACCTTCCTCATAGCCGGTGAAGACCCCTTGAACTGGTCGGTCCGACAACTTGTCCAATCCTGGGCCAAGCTTCTTCACATGTGCAACACACCCAAATGTTTTCAGGTGTATACGCTAGGCTTCTTCCCGTGCCACGCCTCAGAAGGTGTTATGCCATCTAGACTCTGTGTCGAAGAGCGATTAAGTAGGTAAATAGCAGTTTTCACTGCTTCACCCCAGAATTTTTTGGGCATTGCCATTGACTTCATAAGGCACCGAGCCATCACGACTACCATCTGGTTTCGCCTCTCTACTACCCCATTTTGTTGACTCGAGTAAGGGGCAGTGGTGTTGGGCTTAATTATGCTTGCATCGCAGAACTCCTTAAACTCACCGGAGTTGAACTCTCCACCACGATCCGAACGAAACGTAAGCAGCTTGCATTCACGCTCAGCCTCTGCTGCCGACTTGATTTTCTTAAAGTGTCGCAGCATCTCATCCTTCGTCCTGAGTAGTTCAACCCACATGTATCGACTATAATCATCAATAACAAGTAGAAAATACCTTTTTCCACCTGATGTTGTATGCACAATTGGACCACACAAGTCGTTGTGGATCAATTCTAAGTGACATTTTTCTCAGAACATTTTGGCATACGGGAATGGTGTCCTGTGTTGTTTTCTAGATCACATAACCATCGCAAAGCCCTTCCACATGTTCAATGTATGGATTTCCTTAAACCATTTCTTTGCTTGAAAGATTATGCAATGCCCGGAAGTGAAGGTGTCTGAACCGCGCATGCCACAAACATGCATAACTTTTCTTCTGCGTCAAAAGACTCATGAGAGTCGCAATATTCAAGTTTATTGTGTAGAGTCTATTGTACAAACGTGTGATCAGAGCCAATACTTTCCGATCCCGATTAAAAATGCAAAGTTTCCCATCTTCAATGGTAATTTTGCAGTCATTTTTGTCAAGTTGTCTGAGGGAGATAATGTTACTACGCGGACTTGGAATGTAGTAAACATCCAAAAGAATGTGATAATCACCGGTGAGACACTAGAACACCATTGTGCCTTTGCCACAGATTTTCACAACTGAACCATCGCCAAATCGAACTGTCTCATGCACCGTTTCATTAAGGGTTTTGAACAATTTCTTTTCTCCAGTCATGTGGTTGTTGGCGCCGGTGTCGAGATACCATATGTCATGACTTGCATATGCAGGCACAACCTTCTCCTCATTCAAGTACACTTCCTGAGCCGCATCATCCAACGACCCAATCTGCACCATGAGTAGGACTAGTTCATCATCACTTTTCACCTCGGTTTGAGTAAGATTTGCGTGCTCTTGCTGATCCCGATCACATTTTTCCTTGAGGCACTCCTTTTTTCAATGCCCTGGTATCCCACAGTAGTGACAAATCCCCTTCTTGCGTTCGCCATTGCCACTACTACTTGATGATAACTTTGTCTTGCTTCCAACCTGTGATTTTAGCTTAGTCGGGGATTTGTTCTTCTTATCACCTCCACCGGACGAACCTTGCCCTCGCTGCCGAGATTTCCACTCCTCCTCCGTGAGGAGTAAATGTCCTCCGACAGGTGTGGAGTCCTCGAGTTTGCCATGTTTTCCACCACCACTAGTCGGCCCGTGAGTTTCTCGGTGGACAAAGTTTTCAAGTCCCCCAGTGACTCTATTGCTATTGCCATCTACTTGTACTTTCTTGTTATACTTCGCAAAAATTCCAGTACCGCCTTATGCTTCGTCACCGGATCTCCCAGTACCTCCAGATTGTTCATGATGACAGTGAGTCGAAGCCAAAAGACTTGACCCCTTCCCCGTCCTTGAAAGCTAGCGTCTCGAACTTTGTCCAACGCGTTTGTGCTTTTGCTTCTCAAACATTCTCTACCCCAACTCGCATGGTTTTAAGCATATCTCATGCCTCCTTGGAAGTTGAATTGACTCCAAGGGTATGCACCAACTACGATGGGACTGCTCGAAGGAGTGCCGACATTGCCCTCTGATCATCACGTTAATCACCTGAACCATCCTCGATAACCTCCCACAAGCCTTGTGCCTGAAGATGCACCTTCATTAGGATCACCCAATCTGCATAGATAGTTGGAGTGAGAGTTAGATAGTGCATCGTTCCATCACTCTCCCTTATAACCTGCTTCACTATGCATGTTTGACTGCCTCCGCCCGTCTCATTGCCTCCACCAAGTTTTGGTCATTTCAATGGTGGTGGTGTGGACGCTTCTCCCTTGTTTTTGTCACCAGATGCTCTTGTTCCTTGTCCTGCCATTTTGCCAAAGCGGATCGAACACCGACCGACTACAGAGTCTTGGATCAAACACCAATGCTCTGATGCCACTTTTTGTAGCAGAAACAAAGGAAAAGAAAACAAAGTGAAAGCAAAACTTGTTTCAGAAAGAAACAAACGAAAAACAAAGAGTTTTAGTGATGTACTGCTTTTCTTCATTTGCTCAATTTTTATAAGGGAAAAAAGCAACTAAAACGAACTACAATCATGCAACGTGAATCCTACTATCATGCAACAACCATGCAATGTGAATCCTATATTCATGCAACTATCCTAATAACTTAAAGACTTTTTCAACAAGCAAAAGTTTACTAAACCAAAGTTGTTAAACAACTAAAACTGAAACAATTCAAAAGTTTACTAAAAATAGACAATGCAAAAACGAACAAGTGTTGCCGTAATACTGCTGTAAAGGAGAAGAATGAGATTATCCAACACTTCTAATTTTAAAAGGTAGTGAGTGTAAAGCCCATATTTGGTTAATTAGCAATTTGTGGTAATTATGCAAATATGGTATTATTGAGTTGCAACATCAAAGAAGGAATTTTGGTGAAATAAGGAAGATTGAAGAATGAATCTGAGAAGTATGCATCTCGTCCAAGTTGTATTTGAGTTGGAGAATATATCCGTTTCTATATCTGTGGGATTGGATTAATGTTATGGAATTGGAATATTCAATTAGGGTTAGGATATGGATGAGATATTCTGGTTATTCTAATTCCTTACTCAATGAGATTAGATTTGGTAATTTTTATCTCCAAGAGATTTGATTGTAATCAGAATATTATATGGAGAAGGAATTACATTTGCATAAGACTGCATCCGTAAGAAGACTTTCCATGTTGAAAAAATGGAAATGTGAAGCCTAAAAGGATTTAATCAGTTGAATATATTGTGTAAATATTGAGTTATGGAATATTGGAGATTTCACAATATATTATTTTAGGTGTGTGATTGAAGCATATTGGATTTATGAAAAATCCCTATAATTATGGATTTGATTAATGTAATATTGTGGGATAATTGAGATAAACAATCCCTTTATTTATGGGGTTTGGATATGCTTCAGAAGCAGATTTGGAAACGTAATCTTTTGAAGACAAATGTGGAGAATTTGATTCTGCTCATGATATATATTGATGGACATCACGGTTGTGCCACTGTCGAATTAATTGAAGAAAAATATGCATCCAGATTTTTATGTTTCAAGAGGTACTTCAGAGCCATTTGTCTGTGTTCCAACATGAACTTAAATTGTTGATCACATTCAGAATCATATTCCTTAATTCCTCGGGAGGAGGAGATCCAGCGTCGACGAGTTTCAAGGTCAGAGGGAGTCTGATCAATGAGGATAGGTAGCAAGGGGAGCTTGCAGAATTCACATGTTATAATTAGTTAAGATAAGTATATTGTATGGTGTACTTTGTACTGTATCTTTCTGATTAGTGGATTCATTCTGAACTGGGCATGGCCCCGCAGATGTAGGTGGATTTCACCAAACTGCATAACCAATTCTCGTGTGTTCATGCTTTACTTTATTGCATACTTGGTTCGATAGGCTATATTGGAACACGGTAGCAATTATTAAATTAATTAGGTAAAACCAAATTTCAATTGGTATCAAAGCTAAGTCACTTGTTTTACCTTGGTTTTGACAAGGAAAGTGTGATCCGGTTTTACCAATGGCGACCAGAGAAGGAGCTTCTGTGTCCCAGCCACCACTGCTAGAAGGAACGAATTACAACTATTGGAAGGCTCGCATGCGGGTGTTCATAAATTCATTGGATGAATTGGCTTGGTACTATGTTGAAACAGAATGGAAACCCCCTGTTGTTGGAAGTTTTGAAGGAAGAGAATCTAGTTCTAAAGAGCCAGTAGTTAAGCTTAGAGAGTCGTGGACACCAGTTGAAAAAATGGGCAGCTTGGCAAACTCCAGAGCATTAAATGACATCTTTACTGGAGTAGATGAAAATCAGTTCAAACTCATCTCTACGTGCCAACAAGCAAAGAAAGCATGGGATATCCTACAAACTGTACATGAGGGGACAAGTAGTGTACGTGAATCAAAGCTACAAATGTTGGCCACAAAATTCGAAGAGCTAAAAATGAAAGAAGATGAGACGATTGTAGTATTCAATGGAAGACTCAGAGACATCACAAATATGGCGCATCAATTGGGAAAAAACTTACAAATAGTCAAAGTTGGTGAAGAAGACGCTGAGATCATTCCCCAAATATTTTCCATGAAAATAACATCAATAGAAGAAGCAGGGGACATGGTCACAATGACTTTAGATGAGTTGATGGGATCACTACAAACCTATGAAATGACGTTGAAACATCCAACGAAGGAGGATAGCGATGATGAAAATGAAGATCTTTCCTTTATCACAAAGAATTTCTCAAGGAAGTCAAAGAAAGTGGTAAATAATAATTTCCAGGAAAGGTTTAATGGGAAAAAATCATGGTTTCAAGACTTTGGAAACAATCATGGATCAAGGATGAAGCAAACCACTCAGCAATCCTCAAGAAATCAAAATGGTGAATTGAGACAGTCATAAAGGATACAGCGCAGAGAATGTGAAGGGTATAGACATATGCAGGCTGAATGTGCCAACACTTGGAAGAAGCATGGAAAATTATATGCACCCTCATGGAGTGAATATGAAGAAGAGAAGAACCATGAAGAGGAATTGACCGGCAATTATATGGCTTTTGGAGCAAAACATCAAGAAGACTCAAAACTTGGTACTGAATGTTCCAACATCGGACAAGAAGAAGTGGATCGATGTTCCAACATGGTTCAGATTGCTAAAGTCCGATGTTCCAACACAGAGAAGGTATGTGAAGAATACTCTTCGAGTGATGATGAAGACAAGATTGTGAGTGATGAGGATGTCTATACTTCTTATGAAAAGATGTAGGAAATGTGGCTGAAAGTTACTGATGCTAACATACTCTTAAAAGGGGAGAAAAACCTTTTAACTGAAGAATAAAGAGAGATGACATCCCTAGTGGAAGGACTCCGAAAGGAAATTAAGGTGTTGGAATTAAATCTGAGTTCGATGACAAAAAGGGATGAAGTTGCTGAGATAGCTACAAAAGATTGAATTATGGAAAATAAAAATTGGATGAAATTCTCATTATGGGTCAGAGTTCTGGAAATGGACAAGGGATAGGCTATGAAAAATCATCTACCAACACTGAAGTATTCAAACCAGAGGTTTAAGTTATAAAGAGAAAAGTTATCAAACCACACCCACAAAAAGTCTTAATATGTGGTTATTGTACCTATCAAGGTCATACAGAGGATCATTGCTTTAAGCTTCTCAGAGATATTATGAATGGACGTCAGCCCACAGCATGTTCCAACATGGATCAAGTGCAACAACCAAGGATAGTTAGAAAGGTATAGATCCCTAAAACCCCTACATTGTTCTTCGTAGCTCACACTTCCTTTATTACACACCCTAGGGATTCGTGGTGCCTTGATAGTGGATGTTCTCAACATATGGCTGGATCTCAAGAGTATCTAAAGAACATCAAACCCTATGATGGTGGATTCGTTATATTTGGCGATGGAAAGAAAAGCAAGGTAGTTGGAAAAGGTGAGTTGTCGATAAAGGGATTTCTAACCATTACTAATGTTCTGTTGGTGGAAGATCTAAAGGCTAATATTCTAAGTATCAACCAGCTATGTGATGATAATTTGACCGTGGAATTCCATAAGGAAAGTGCATAGTGAAACATGGCAACAACAAAGTGCTTACTAGTATTCGGTCATCAGACAAATGTTACTTGTTGGAACAAGAAGTGAACTGCTTGAGTGTTGAATATGATGAGTTAGATCGTACAGGTGACCATGTTCCAACATCGAATGATTTCTCTTATCAGGGATGTAACGATGTTGGAACATCAGATGAGGTAGATCTTACAGATGAAGCTGATGACTCACATAACTTTAGCGATGTTGGAACACAGGCCTCTCCACAACTCTCCCATGTTCCAACATCAGTGCAGGCTGAATTAAGCAGAAGAATGACTTGATTGATCCCTTGGGTTAATTATAGGGAAGGTCTACCATATTTTCCCTCCCTCATTGAACCCAATAATTACAAAAAGACTCTACTTGATAAGTATTAGATTGCGGCAATACAAGAACTTGGGCAATTCAAACGCAATGATAATAAAGCAATTTTAGTTTCTCGGAACTACCCTCAGGTTGAAGGAGTTGATTTTGATGAGACATTCGCACCAGTTAACTGGTTAGAATATATTCGCATTCTCCTTGCTTGCACTATAAATTTTACATTGTACCATATAGCTGTTAAGAGTGCTATCCTAAATGGTGTGGTTGATGAGGAAGTACATCATTGACTCAAGAAGGCTTTGTATGGATCAAAACAAGCACTAAGGGACTGGTATGAGTGACTCACTACCTTTCCTATTCAGAAAGATTATTGTCGAGGGGGAGTAGATCGCACGTTGCTTGTTTTTCGAGAATCATCAAATATACTGATTGCTCAAATCTATGTTAATGATATGATCCCTGGGTCTCCTTCGCCATCCTTGGTACAAGATTTTGTGAATTTGATGCAGGCTGAAATTGAGATGAGTATGGTGGGAGTATTTGTAAGATTTCAAGCTGGTTATAAGGAATCTCACTTGAATGCAGTCAAAAGGATAATTCGGGTTGAGAGGAAAGATGTGGTGGTTAACGATGTTCCAACATCAGGACTATTTGCGGATATTTTCACAAAGCCTTTGAACTTTGAAACTTTTGAGCTCCTCAAACAACACTTAGGTGTTTGTTGAATTTGAGGTATTTATTATTTTCTCAAGCTTTGTGTGATTTTTTTTGTACATACATTAGAAAAATACAAAAAAATGGAAGCGTAGTTGGACATGTTGGAAGTTGGTGTTGAAGACATTATGGTGACTAATGAGATGCATAGATCAGAGATATGGCTCCTTCTGGTATTCTAGTTTAGTATGATGAGGAGTTGGAAGGCAGTGATATTGGTAATGTTTCCACATAGAGTATGGAGACAGTTAGAGAAGATATGGATATGGAAATAGATGAGCATGGTGTGATTAGAGATTTTGGTGTTCAAACATCAGTAAATGTGGCTGGAGAAGATCATGATTTGAATGGTGAACAAGCCTATGTTTCAACACTAGACATGGAGATAGGGGGGAGAAAGTACTGATAGAGTGAAGGAAGCTGAGCATGGTGATGTTCCAACATCGATACATACTGGAGTTGTTGATTCAGAAGCAATGAAAGGATCATATGTTCCAACATCAGAGAAAGCGGGTGAAGCTGAGAGATGCTATGTTCCAACATTAGTGACTGATGTTCCAAAACAAGTTGAGCAGATTCTAGAAGGCACTACTGATGATGCTGTCATGAGAGATATGATGTTGTGTGTCAGTGGAGTATTTTAGCTGAGAGGACAACTGATTTGGGTGCATATGGTGAATGTGGATTTATCGCCTACATGGACTATTTGAGTTTCACGACTGCTGTCTCAATCTACTAGGAGTACAACTCAGAGATTGTAGAAGAATTTTATGCAAACTTAATGGGAGACAACATTGTTCCGGATTATGAGTGGTACAACAGAGTTGATATAAGAGGCAAGATAATTAGATTCTGTCAGAAATTACAGAAGGATTTCAGTCTCAGTGGCCACTCGAGGGAACGTTAGTGCATCTAGCTTGACTACCAGGTATTTGTGTCTATTCTAGATTGTTGTAAATTGTTGATTCCTTTTTAAAATACCACAACTCTTGCTCGAGAAAAGTTCAAACAAGAGGACATTTGATTTAAGGTACGTGCATGATCTGTCATGGAATCCAGAGGCTACAGCTTCTGATGTTGATGAGAAGAATGTCAAGTTTGTGGCCATTAATGCAAAGTTGAGATCTCTAGCCACTCAGATGGAAGTTTTGGAGGCAGAAAAGGCCAGATTAGATGAGGCACAGATAGTTTCTCCTGAAGAGGTTTGAAGGTTCTGATATAGCTATGTTCAACATACGTCATATATTTGCTTCAGGGGAAGTTGCAATTATTGGATATTTTTGGTTTTCTAGTGTCTAATTCATTTGGCATGTTTATGGTCCCAGGGGAGAGAAGGTTTTGGATTTCTGGATATTCGGGATATTCTCGGATTTCAGTACTTATGTGTTTATGTTGGTCATGTGTTCCAACATAGTTTTCTAGGTAGTTAAGTACTGATTGAGAAGTTTATGTGAATTTGATGTTCCAACATGGATGTTGAAGTCTTGATGATTCGGAGCTGTGATATTCAGGGGGAGTTAAAAGTCTTTCTAGCTCATGTAACATCCATGTGTGGTTTACTTGATGTCTATATATTTGCATGGTTGTTGATTTGAAAGTTCAAAAGATTGGTGGGTGCACAAAATGCCAAAGGGGAAGATCATAAAGTCCAGATTTGGTTAATTGTTAATTTGTTGGTATTATGCAAATATGGTATTATTGAGTTGCAACATCAAAGAATGAATTTTGGTGAAATAAGAAAGATTGAAGACTGAATCCGAGAAGTATACATCTCGTCCAAGTTGTATTTGAGTTGGAGAATATATCAGTTTTTATATCTGTGGGATTGGATTAATGTTATGGAATTGGAATATTCAGTTATGGTTAGGATAGGGATGAGATATTCTGGTTATTCTAATTCCTTACTTAAAGAGATTATATTTGGTAATTCTTATCTCCAGGAGATTTGATTGTAATCAGAATATTATGTGGGAAGAAGGAATTACATTTGCACGAGACTGCATGCGTAACAAGACTTTCCATATTGAAACAAATGGAAATGTGAAGCCTAAAAGGATTTAATCAGCTGAATATATTGAGTAAATATTGAGTTATGGAATATTGGAGAATTCTCAATATATTATTTTAGGCGTGTAATTGAAGCATATTGGATTTATGAAAAATTCCTATAATTGTGGATTTGATTTATGTAATATTATGGGATAATTGAGATAAGACAAATATCTTTATTTGTAGCATTTGGATATGCTTTAGAATCAGATTTGAAAACGTAGTTTTTTGAAGACAAAAGTGGAGAATTTCATTCTGCTCATGATATATATATTGATGGACATCACGGCTGTGCCACTCACGGATTAATTGAAGAAATTTTTGCATCTAGATTTTTATCTTTCGATGGATACTACAAAGACGTTCGTGTCCAACATAAACTTAAACAGTTGATTAAGTTCAGAATCATATACCTTAATTCCTCGGGAGGAGGGGATCCAGTGTCAACGAGTTTCGAGGTCAGGGGGAGTCTGATCAAGGAGGATCGGTAGCAAGGGGAGCTTGCAGAATTCACATGTTATAATTTGTTAAGTATATTTTATGGTGTGCTTTGTATTGTATTTTTCTGATTAGTGTATTCATTCTAAACTTGGTATAGTCCCGCAGATGTCGGTGATTTCACCAAACTGCGTAACCAAATCTCGTATGTTCATGCTTTACTTTATTTTATACTTGGTTAGATAGGTTATATTGGAACAAAGTAATAATTATTGAATTAATTATGTAAAACCAAATTTCAGAGTTAACCGAGGTTAGAGCAGTGCCGTAGTGCTCCTTACATCTTGAAAGAGAATGTTAACTTTCAAATCTGCATTATCTGCACAACAAAAACATATAATATGATGAAATACAATAAAATAATAAACATAACTTTCTTACATGAATATAATAAGTTATATAGATATATACTCTTATCCAAGCATTCACATTATCAAAAAATCAACACAGATAAACACCTAAGGAAAATTGTTGATAAACTGATGTTAATTGGTTACTGCCTTCGTTTTTATTTTAAGTTTCTACTTTAACTTTTTATGAATTAAACACATAAGATTGATTGTCATTATTATTACATGACTACAAATTATATAAAACTAAATTTATAAAATACATGTTACGATAAATTTAATGAATTTTTTCAAATTTATATGAATGAAATTTGATGGTTAAAGTGATGATTATTAATTAAATGTTTCATAATTCATAAAAAGTATTAAATAATTTAATTAAATATATAAATATTTAATACAAATGATTATTCAATTCAGAACGCTGTTATCTCACTAGTAAATATGGAAACACTAATCTTGTAATAGGATATTGTCAACACATTAGTGTAGTATCTTATTTTTCATACCAACATCTTTGAATCCAAATCGAGATTCTCATATTTATAAATTCATAATGCCTATAAATAGGGCTGAACTGAACTCTGGTTCTTTGCTCCCTATTAAACGTCTCTAGGTCATGACTTTCACCCACAGAATTTGAATCTTCGGAGGTTTGTTTTAACATGCGTAAACAGAAACATTAGATGTAAAGATCGACCTTTGTACCATGCATTCTCAATCTCACAGGTAGACGAGGCCCGAGTCATAGTTCCATCTTCCAAAAGGCACAATTAACATCAGTGCGCAAGGAATTCTACAGCTACTAATCCCAGTCGGCCAGTCTCAAGTTACTGTTCATCATATTTGGGTCTTCTTCATCACCCAAGGTTATCACTGACTTTATGGAAACAATAATACGAGTCATGAGATCCAAACCTTAAAAAGATTTACTCATTCGAGAAAAGCCATGCCACACAGTTCCACATGATCTAGCCAGAAAACACTCAAGTTGATAAGGTAGAAAATTGTCTGTTAAACTAATGCAGAACATTCATGTTGACAAGGTAGAAGATTGTCTATTAAACTAATGCACACTCATTCTACTGTTGACGAACTTCAACTTTCTTCTTTTGCCAGAGGCGGTCAAGAGCACTGTCAGCATCACCCTGAAGCAAGACCAACTCATACATGATCAATAACCAAACAAAAAAACAGAATGCTGCCAAGCATAAAAAAACTAGGTCATCATCCCACTACATGGAATCAGCTGGGGCTATATAGACCAAACAACATTGGTACCCAGTAAAGCCTAATGCCTCCAGTAAAAACATATGGAATCACTAAATTATGATACAAGCCGACATATACTCATTCCAAGTTTTGTTAGAAAAAGGCAGTGTTGCACAAACTACTATCTGCAGAACAAAACTAATTATATCAACACATGACGTGCCATTATCAAAATGAAACCAAGTAAAAATCCCACCATAAAATCAGCTATGGCTATATGGACCACATAACAACATAGTATTCAATCAAAACATATTGCATTAATAAACATGTATCTGTCGTAGTATTGTCGTTTAAGGTCAACAAATTTGTGTAAATAACATAGAACCCTCTTAAATCTTGAAAGTGCAAGCATAATAAACAATGATAGGACACAAAATCAAAAGTATACATAACACACAACCGACAACTGCATTTTCAAAGAACAGTGTCTATACCTGGGCACGAATGTAGCCACAGAGAGCAAATGTGGTGAAGTTGCCGGTGTAAACACCCCTCTCATCCAAATGGCCAACATTGATCTGAACCGAGGCATGATCTTTGGAGGTAATCAGCCTGTTGGTGGCCGAGCTGCAGTTCCACAACAACAATCCAAAAAATACAATCAAACACAAGTAAAGCAAAACATTCAGCTCACATGAAACTCGGAGAGTACTCAAAGTGTCCAACTCAACGTAAAGAACACACAAACATCAAAAGCATACCACTTCCTCGGGATGTAGAGATCCATGTTCTGTCCCTCTTCGTTCTGCATCTTGGCGAGTTTCAAATGACCTAATTTCACAAGGAAACATGAATCGGAAGGCTTACAAACGTCACAATCCTACGTCTACTTATTCAGAAACAATAAAAACAAAAACCTTAAGTATCCACCAAACTTTCCCAACAAAATTTATCATTTTTCGCACACACACATTTATACAGAAAACCCATAAAATTGCAGACCGATTATCTTGAAGAACCCGTACAACACCATACTCACATCGTATATTAGCAAAATCAATGTTAAACACAAATCTACGTGTACCATATGACTAAGATCGAGAAGAAAGAATTCACAGAAGAAAATCTACAGATTTTTTAAGAAATAGCCACATACCAATTATGAAAAAAAATTACCTTGCTGAAAAGCCGCGGATGACGGCCGGAGGTGGAGTCAGAGCTCTGAATGCAAACGAACGCCGCGAGGGGGATTAGGGTTTTGGGAGTGGATGCATATTTATATAAGCCCACTTCTTGCATGAGCCGAAGCATTTTTATTAGAAAACTTGTTTCAATAATTTTATGGTTAAATTATAATTATGTATATTTTTAAATTTTAAAAAATTATATGCAATAAATTAAAATTAAAATTAAAATTAAATTACTTTATTAGTTTAATCAATTTTAAATGATTACGTCTAACGGTTAATCGGTGTAAATCAAACTTTTGCGTTTTTTTAAACTTTTCTTCTGAATTGCACAATTGAAATTTCATCGAGAGTCCCAGTTTTAGAGTATGTCCCCTGCGAATCGCCTTGTAGTAAAATCAAGGGCTAATATTATAATTGATGAGAGTAAGTTATGAACTTTTTAAAATTTGGGGGTTAAATGCAAATGTTTTAAATTTGAGGTCAACAATAAAAATTGCTGGAAAGTTTTAAGGTTTAGATTAGAATTTTTCGAAAAAAGAAAGAAAGTCCAAATTCTTCTCGACGACTTACAATTCGGTCTAATTTCGTCATTGTTTCATTGTCGTTTTGATTTGTTTACGTTGCATTGCATTTGTTGTTGAGTTGTGTGTTCGATCGGGTTTCTTCGTTGTTTCAGTCTCCTTATACGGCTAGATCGATGGTTACCATAATGAAGGGATGGACAATCAATGGTGGATCGTTGATTGCAGATCGATGGTTAAGGTTTCAATGACAATGGCGCAGAAATCGCAATGACAGTGGTGCAACAACCGTCTGATATTGAATCAATGAAATATGAGATGATAAAAGATGACAACCTTTGATTTAAGGAGTCCGGAAATAATGAGGAGATGAAAACTCGTAAGGTTATGTTTCGTTGTCAGCATGGAAAGTCCGACCAAATAACTTTGGCATCTTCTTCTTCTTCATTATTAGCGTTTTCGTATTAATTTTTACTGGAATATCTTATTTTGGACTTGGGAACAGGACATGATGGGGAAGATGGGAAGGGTCGAGTATTGGTCAAAATTGGATAGATTTGATTCGAAAATGGGAAAACATTTTAAACTTTGATCTAACTAGTACATATGAAACCAAAAATAAATAAAATCAAATAAAAACTATATCTTATCAAATTATAATGAATAAACATAAAATTAAAAATTAAAACAATATATGAAAATAATTAAAACATCAAATAAAACACCATACATATAAAAATAAAAAGGGTAATATGCAGATATAACCTTATATGTTAAGAAAAGTGCAAATATAACCCTGAGTTATTTTTAGTGCAAATATAACCCTATCTATTACACATATGTGCAAATATAACCCTAAAGCCACAATTCCGGTATTTACTGGCCATTTTCGGCCATTGACCGACCAGAAATGACCAAAATGCCCTTCTAACCTAATACAAAATTTTAAATGACAAAAATACCCACACCACCAATCCACCACCACCAATCTGCCACCACCACCAATCCCGCCACCAGCAACTGAGTCCATCCCCGCCACCACTACCTGAGACCACCTAAGCCCATCCCCGCCATCACCACCTGAGCCCATCCCTGCCGCCACCACCTAGGCCCATCCTCACCGCCACCACCCGACCCCATCCCCGCTGCCACCCGCCTGACCCCATCCCCGCCGCCACCACCTACCCAATCTCGCCACCACCACCTGACCCCATCCCCGCCGCCACCACCTGGCCCCATCCCCGCCGCCACCACCTGGCCCCATCCCCGCCGCCACCACCTGGCCCCATCCCCGCCGCCACCACCTGGCCCCATCCCCGCCGCCACCACCTGGCCCCATCCCCGCCGCCACCACCTGGCCCCATCCCCGCCGCCACCACCTGGCCCCATCCCCGCCGCCACCACCTGGCCCCATCCCCGCCGCCACCACCTGGCCCCATCCCCGCCGCCACCACCTGGCCCCATCCCCGCCGCCACCACCTGGCCCCATCCCCGCCGCCACCACCTGGCCCCATCCCCGCCGCCACCACCTGGCCCCATCCCCGCCGCCACCACCTGGCCCCATCCCCGCCGCCACCACCTGGCCCCATCCCCGCCGCCACCACCTGACCCCATCTCGCCCTCACCACCTGACCCCATCCCCGCCACCACCACCACCACCAATCCGCCACAACCTGAGCCTATTCTTCTGCTCGAAAATCAAGACACATCCCCTAGCCCCGCCTCCTCCATCAACCAGCCCTAGCCCACCGTGAACGAAAATTTCAGTAGTTCCACAGATTAAGCAATTTAAGAAAATTTAAGAAGGTTTAAAATATCAACAAACACCTGGTATCTTCGTTTATTCTGGGACACAACATGCCAAGCTTTGACTTCCGTCGTCGCCCAACCCCAGCGCCACTAAGCTTCCGCCACCACCACCCAGATCTGCCTCCGTCGTGGCCCAACCCTAGCGCCGGCACCACCGACCCCTTCCCAATCAAAGCCCATCACTGCCACCATTTGAACGATGCTCCGCCACCCCTGGCCACCACGAACACCACCGTCGTGGCCCAACCCCAGCGCCACTAGGCTTCCGCCACCACCACCCAGATCCGCCTCCGCCGTGGCCCAACCCTAGTGCCGGCACCACCGACCCCTTCCCAATCAAAGCCCACCACTGCCACCATTCGAACGACGCTCCGCCACCGATCGATGCTCCACCACCCCTGGCCACCACGAACACCACCTCACGCCGCTCAGTCGTTCTTTGGATTCTCGGGTCGAGTTGGGTTCTCTAGGAATTAGAATACGAAAAAAGAAATATGTGATTCACAAAGGTGAAGACAGAAATGGGAATGCGAAAACAGAGGAACAAAACACCATCTCCGCCCATTCTCCTTTCTGCGCCACAAAGGAAGGAAGGAGAATGGAGCGGAAGAAGAGAAGAAACAGCAGAGAGGGAAGGAGAATGGAAGGAAAGAGAAAAGGAAAGAGAAAGGGGTATTAATGTCATTGCAGAAATGGGGTTTTTCAATTTTTTTAAAAATCATCAGGGGCAAATTGGTCATTTCACTGTATTCCGGCCTCAAACCGGCTAAAAAGGTTATATTTGCACATAACCTGAATAGATAAGGTTATATTTGCACTTTCGAATAGCGCAGGGTTATATCTGCACTTTCTTCAATTATATAGGATTATATCTGCATTTTTCTCAAATAAAAAAACAGTTGAACATAAAATAAAAACACTAAGTATAAGCATCAAATTAAAAAAATTACAAATATATGAAAATATATGAAAATAGTAAAAGAAACAAATAAAACACCATACATATAAAATAAAAAAACAGTTGAACATAAAATGAAAACACTAAATATAAGCATCAAATTAAAAAAATTAAAAAAATATGAAAAGAGTATAAGCAACAAATAAAACACCATACATATAAAATAGGGCGAATAACTCTGAGACCCTCAAACTCTTCCCATCGTTCACCTTTGGTCACCCATTTTCTTGAATACTTTTACCCACTAAAATAACAAAAGTATTGAATCGTAACCTTTACGCCCATTCAAAGTGCAAGTTCAGTCAAAACGTTACCTTCAATGGTATAATAGTCATTTTCATTTTCCTTTTTCCTCTTTTCTTTTTTTCCATTTTCCATTTTCCATTTTCCATTTTCCATTTTCCATTTTCCATTTTCCATTTTCCATTTTCCATTTTCCATTTTCCATTTTCCATTTTCAGTTTTCTTTTTCTCCTTCCAGCCTTCCACCCCCTACGATACTCCACCCACTCCACCCACTCATTACTCTTCCACCGGTTTCCCTCATCACCACCGCCTCCAATCGAGGCCGCCACCAGAATCCGACGACTGCGGGCCTCACTGGTGCGACGACGTCGTTCTATGCCATTCTTATTCTCCACCTCCTTTCGTATCCTCTTCTTCTCCGATTTTCTGCAGCGGCGGCACCCCCTGAACCCTACCCTCACCCGGATATCATCACCGCCGCCTGAACCCTATCCTCCGCGCCGCTCACACTGCCACGCCATCCGCTCTCATCCGATCTTGCGCTGCTGATGATGGCAAAATTGACGGCGGAGAAGGGGGTGGAGATGGGGATCGTCACCGCAAGTGACTGGCGGGGATCGTGATGGTGGGTGTGCCGGGTGATAGCGTGTGGGACTGCGCAGATCGTCAGCGCAGATGGTGGCACTGCCTTCCGCCGGAGTAGGTGACTAGCGCTGCGCGGATTCGATGGGCTGGAATGGAGGTGCGGCGGGGCTTCTAGAGTTTCTGATTTGGCTCAGGGATGGGGTCCTCGTCGGCGGTGAGAGTGGTTAAGGAGGAGCTGGGGGAGATGGGGAGGAAAGCCGATGGATTTGAATTGGTTGCTCAATTATAGCTTTGTACTGTGCGGCATTGCAGGAGACAAAGTTTGAATTCATATGTGTGGGAAGTAAATGAGGATGAGGAATGGCAGATGAAGGAGACGAGGATGGGTACTGAGCAAAGCCTGCAACTTGTCTTCTTTCTCAACGCCTTCAATCCGCACACACGCCTTCTCCGTGCCTCCTATCATTTGCAATTCAAGTTCAACCTCCTTTCATTCATTCATCTAATTGCTTGTAAGAAATTAATGTAAATTTTTTAATTCAATTTTGTAATTCATTCATCTATGTGGCCGGCGAGTGAGTCAGACTGGTTAACTAATTGATGTTGTATTGGCCACTGGCCGCCGATTGATTGATTTGTGCCTTTATTTCTATTGAGCGGAGGAGGGAGGTGGTCCAGCGATGGAGGGAGGTAGTTTTGCCTAAAAGAAGAAGAGGAAGGAGGGAGGGAGGGGCTGAAGGGATATTTAAAAAAATGTAAAAAGTCTTTTCTGCCCATATTTTTTGTTAAAAAATTAAGAAACTAATGATATTGACATCTGATTTAGCGGTTTGACCCAACGAAGGGTTACAATTCAAATTCTAACTGAGGGACTAAATATAAACATCAAATTATAATGTTTAACATCAAATAAACACATCAAAATCGAAAGAGATTGTCTCCTGATAGGCAGCCTAAACTTTAGGCAGAGACCTATTTCAATTCTAACTTTATTCTAACTCTACACTAGTGGAGAACCCCTGATTAAAGGCATTCAATCAAAGATGGTTCTTGATGAATCGCCTTTGATTAGGACCTGGTGGAGGTTCCGAATTTGGAACTCCCTCCCAAGTCATAGCGAAAATTTTAAAGACAGTTATAATTCGTTTAAAAGTGCTTCTTGAAGAACTGCCTTTAATGGGCATCAATTAAAGGCGGGTTTATTTAAGAACTACCTTTAATTGTTGTGTCATTATGGGCTCTATATAAAGAAACACCCTAGTTTTCATGCCTTAGTAAATTTTTTCTAACTCTCTCATCTAAAGACACGCTTCTCTCCGTCCTTCTGACTTGTGCCTCTCTCTCCCCCTATCTCACTCAGTCGAGACCTCTCTCCATCTCTCACTCAACCACCCTCTCTCCCTCCCTCTCACTCCCGCCTCCATCCTTCTCACTCCCTCCAACTCAGTCACCAGCCACCGCCAGCGTCCCTCACTCAGCCATGCAGCCACCAGCCATCGACGTCCCTCGCTTAGCACTGACCACCGCAACCCCCTCCACCAGATCCCTCACCACCGCGCCCCCTCACCACTGTTTGAGCCCTCACCACTGCATAGCCGAGTCCGTCACGTCCGCCTCTCGTGTTCATTTCTCTTCACATCTTTCCTCCGCTTTCTTCGTTTATCCTCACAGCTTCCGCTGTCGTGACTGAGTTTCATCGTCGGGTCTCCTCCGCCAGTGAAACGCTTGGTCGCCGCTGTGTTTTAGGGTTATCGTCATCGACGTTCCTATGTTGTTGTGCTTTAGATTCCAGATATGTTGTTGTTGGATGTTACTATCCTGTGTATATGTTATTGTTGTTGTACTGTTTTAGGTTTTTATATCCGAGATTGATTTGTTTGGTTTCCGACAAACTTATTTTGGGACCTCAGAAATAGGTTCCGAATGCATAACATATTACTGGCCCCAATAAAAGGAAGTTTCTGAACAGCCTATGATCGAATCGATCAAAGGCAAGTGCCTTCTCTGGTCCGATATAACAACCTTTAATCAAGACTTCTCCACTGGTGTAGGGACTTATCTCTAATTTCTTTTTTCATGGACCTTTCTCCGATTTTTTTCCAGGGATCTTTCCCTAATTTTTTCCCATGGACTTTTCCCTAATTTTTTCCCATCATTTTTCCTCCTGCTACAATTTGCAAAAAAAAAAAATCAAATAAATATTTAAAAATTGTAAAATTATTAGTTTAATTCCCAAACCGAATACCACAAATATCAACTACAAAGGGTTCTGGGGATTACCAGTACCGCTATTAGCATTACTACTAATTGGAATCTGCAGGAACTCCGGCGATGATGAGCCAAGTTGATAGAAGACGGGGTCAAGTCGACGGTGTAAATGGGATAAATAAAAACGATCGCGGAGTTGCCCAAATGGCTGATAAGGTCTTCGGTGGATTGCTCATGATCGAATTTGAAGAGGAAGTGGCTGATGGGAATAAAGATGAAAGGGGGGAAATGATATTGATCTTTAGGGTTTAATTATATATTAAACGGGGAAGGGTTAAACAAGACTTTTCACATTTTGCTTATTTATTATTATTTTATTTAGGAGGGAAAATTTCTTTTCATAGAATTCTGACAAGTTTGACCTATCAAGTACATCAATAAGTTTGAGTTAGTTTGGCACTTTCTGATTTTACCTGGTTATATTGACATTTTCGTGCAAAAGATGGAGTTATTTTAGCAATTTTCTCAATTATAAAACTATCTTATTCAAGACTTGTGTGTACATTATTCGTATAACGTTAGGGTGTGTAATGGGATTTTTTAGTAGTTTCTTAATGGTAAGAAACTATTGTTAAATATCATAAGAACATGACATTGTTTCTTTTGTAAATGAAAAATATAGGATTAAAATAAAATATGAGTTCATATTACGGTAACACGGAAGGTGACATCTATTCATAAAGAATCTCTGATGTATTTGTCTAAGAACATATGAAGAGACACAATGGTTTGCTTAATGGATGTGACCATTGGTTTTGTGTTCTATATATACCTTGGTTGGTCCCTGCAGAAACACATCTGAATTCACAAGAAGTTACATTCAATCTAGAATTCATAAATAGTATACTCTACATAAGACTAATCATCAGTTGCATAATTGAGCAATCAACAAATCCGGGTATGTCATCTTATATTATTTATGCATGAGTATTATAGAATTGAATCATTACATTATTGTTTATGCCAACAATTGGTATCCGAGCCACGATTCATTTTGTAGTACTCACTTCATAAAGTAAACGTACATGTATAAATCTGACTTGTTTAAGTTTTATTCCAACAAGTAATAATATTTTCGCATTCATGTTAGTATGCATACTCATATTTGTGACTAAATTTAGACACGAATATTCAGATACACTATGAATTTAAGGTTAAATTTTATAAAAACAATAAATTAGCTTCATACATTGAAATACTTACATAACATCCATTGTGTTGATATTATATTAATATGGATAAATAATGCATATTTGTAAGTTTTGCGCTATTGTTGCATGTCTACAAATAGAAAATCTTCTTTGGACAATATTTTTGTATGATTTAATAATTTTATGCTTAAGATATTATCAATTAGTTCTACCATATGCATAATGTATAGATTCATTCATATACTACCAAAGTAATTATGATAATTATATTATGATTCAGTTATAAGATGTGTACGAAACTCATTCATTATTTGTTACTAAAGTACTTTAATATTCCAGAGTTTCAATACGTGCACCCATGTATACATTTAAAACTTAAATTAAATTAATATAAACTTCAAAAGAAGAATATATTAAGCATTTTGTTTATCAATTTACATATATACATATACATAAATATCTATTTATAATCACTGTGAAATCAGTGCACCCAAAGGTGTCCAAAATTTATCTTTGATTTAATTTATTTATAAAGAATGAAATTCTTAAGTTATATTTGCATTCATTTGGGACTTGTTTTTTCTAATGTACAACTACGCAGTTTCCATTGAGCACTAATCAGATTGAGTTATTGAATGGCTCAAATTTTAAGAAGTGGAAAACTGACATTGAACTAAATTTGGGGATACTGGATTATAACCATATTCTAAAGGATGATCCACCGGAGGCTCTCACTGAAAGTTCAAGCAAATAAGAGAAGGAAAAGTTTATGTCATCGACAAAACACAACAAGATGGCTCTCATCATGATCAAGAAAAGCATGACTGAGAATGTTAGAGGAAGCATTCCTATGTTCGAGAATGCTAATGAGTACTTCAATTCCATAGAAGAAAAGTACAAAATCTCTAACAAAGCAAAAACTAACAACCTCATGATGACCTTAATGACCTTGGAATACAAAGGAGGTGCTAGGGAGTTTATCATGAAGGGATATGATATTGCCAACAAGTTGAAGAAACTAAACATGCAAGTGAAGGAATCATTCTTTGTTTTCATGCTACTAAACAAACTTCTAGACGACTATGTCAATCTAAAGTCACTCTACAATACACAAAAGGAGAATTGGACCATAAATGAGATGATATCACTATGTGTTGAAGTGGAGGATGAGATGATGAAGAAAAGGGAAATCAGGTATCTGTCAATTATATCTCTGAAGGAAAGAAAAGTTGGCACAAGCACAGTTCATCAAGTTCCGGACCTAAGGCTGACATACATAAAGGAAAGTCCTCTAAAGTGATAAAATATTTCTTCTGTAAGAAATAAAGACATTTCAAGAAAGATTGTGAAGGTTTCAAAGCTTGGCCATCTAAAAAAGGTACATTTTAAAACCTATTTTTAATATTGAGTCAAAACATTTTGAAAATGATGATTCATGGTGGTTTGACACTGGCTCACCTATTCATATTGTCAATTCATTAAAGGGATTTCTAAAGATATGAAATCCAAGTGATGAAGAGACAGAGGTGTGTGCATCAAATGGACAAAAGGTGGTTGGACGAGCAATCAGAGTTGTCAAACTTAAGTACAATGATTTCATATTGGGTAAAATACAGACATGATCCTATGTTTTGGCCAAAAGTGCCAATATAATCCTGCAAGATTAAAAGGTGCGATTATATTAGTAAGACAAAATTGATTCAAAATGCAAAAAAAAATATTTATATATTAATAAGACATTGAAGTTTACTTCTGTTTCGTTCAAACATGGTGGTGGAAATTGCATCTTTGTATCAAATTGCAACCCCGTATCATCAGCTTCTTTATCCTACAGTTCATAATACAAAAACGACTTTAGTAATTACAAATGCAGCACTAATTTAGATACAACTCTACTTAATGTTATTAAGTTCAAATATAACCTTACAAAATTTTAGAAAGTTCAGATACAACCCTATAGAATTTTATTAAGTTTGGATATAACCCTACATGATACCAATATGTGCAAATATAACCCTATATAGTTTTATATAGTTCAGACATTGCCCCACATAACTTAAGTGAGGTCAGATATAACCCTACATAATTATAATCAGAGCATCCACAACTCATGGTTTACCTCGACAGCCTGGTTACCATCCGTTGGAGCCTCGTCCATGTTCTAAATTTGAACTTGTGGATCACCATGTTCTTGGACCTTCACAAAAAAAAATAGATGAGGGACGGCCACAAAATGAACATAAACTATTAAGATTGTGCCAAAAATGAACATAATTCTACCTTTCTTTGTTTTTTCGAACTAGCAGTTGTTTACCCTCGCTTTTATGCCTGGCTCGAATCTGAACCTTTTGCAGCCCTTGTCCGCATAGGCGGTTGCTTAGAAAACTGCATGGCCATTGGTCTACCTATCTTGATTGTGGCTTGTAAAGTACCTTCTCTATTGGCCTGTGGAGCCTTTGACGTGCCTTCTATAGTGGCCTGTGAACTGGCATCCACAACCTGCAGCCCATATACAAAAGATATAAAAAATGAGATGGCCTATGTAAAAGAGTTTTAAAGATTTAAAAAAAGAACTTGCTATAAATACCTGAGATGCGGCAGCAGATTTAGCCTTCTCAGCCTTTATTTCTTTCTTTGGTCATGGGTCCACCTTGACATCCCCTTATATTGTGACCAAATTCTCCACATTTGCTACACTTCCTTTTCTTGTTGCTTCCCTCTCCCTCCCAATCCTATTTTGTTCTCTTTGTCCTTGGTCTTCCAATCTGACGATGTAATTCTGGAGGTTGGCACGGTTGGGCAGTTAGGCTTTTCGACATGAATGCCCTGTGAGGTAAGGGATCGATCATATAGGAATAAGCTTTAAAAAATGTGTCTTTAGATAGCATGGGATCACATGATTTGTGGAGGGGTGTCTTTTGTGCAATAGTATCACCGTCGCATGTCTACATGGTACCCATGTGTAATCCCAAACACCACAGTCGCATGACCGCTTATCAAGCCTCACCTTGAAATGAACATCACCATGTACCACATAATATTTATTTGAACAAGGAGTGAAGGTAACTCGGCGAGATTGTTTTGAAACAAGCTTCAACATTTCTTCAGTCTGTGGACACATTACACTATCCCAGGCTACACACTTCTTGTAATGCTTATCCAACCTTGCCTTTACCTTCTTCCGCAACCCCTCCATCAAAGTAAGTACAGGCTGGTTTCTCAACCCTCTAACCCAATTTTTGAAAGACTCCGCTGGATTGTTAGTTACGTTGTCACACTCCAAACCCGCCGAGAAAGTGTATCTAGACCACAAATCATCACCGATGTCATTTAAGTAAACATAAGCCTCCTCATTCAATTCCTTCATCTGCTCCATTGCTTTTGTGAAATCCATTTTATTATATTCCATAGCCGCTCTCCAGAACAACTTCTTAAAAATATCTGCATGGTGCTTTCTATGAAAATTTGCATAGATGTGATGGCTGCATCTCCTCTGTGTAGCGTGGGGCACAATCTTATCAATTGCCTTATCAAGACCCTAGTTTACAAGAACAAACAGTGAGGGTAAAATCAGAAATGGTCAAATTCAGTAAGGCTTATATCTGTACATAACAAATTCAGTAAGGCTTACATCTACGCAACATTAAATTAGTCAGCGTAAAATTTGCACATATGTCAATCAGTAAGGGTTATATATGTACATATGTTAGTAAGTCAGGGTTATGTCTGCATATAAGTCAATTAGTCATGGTTATATTTACACATAAGTCAATCAGTCAGGGTTATAACTGCACATCAGTCAATCAGTCAGCAACAACACAATCTGCACAGTTTATCCACCCCAAACCTAAACTAAACAGTTACACAGCTCATCTATAAGCTAACAAATTGAAACACCAAAATGAAAAGTATAGCATGACTCACCTTCTGTCGCCCAGTCATGAATGTCCACAGTTTGTTTTCTTCAAATTCTCCTAAGAAAAACTCCATTTGTTTGAAGAAAAACAGCCAACTATATTTGGATTCAGACTCCACATAAGCAAAGGCGAGGGGGAAAATGCCATCATCTGGGTCATTGGCAATTGCACTAAGCAGAACCCCACCGTACCGACCCTCAAGATGACAGCCATCAAACCCCATAAATGGCTTGCATCCAACCAAAAATCCCTTCTTCACAACATCAAAACCAATGAACAGCCTTTTCACAAATGAAAATGGTTGACCCGGGTTGTACTGCATCATCACTTAACTACTCGGGTTGCTCTTACGCAACTCTTCGCAATACTGTGGTAGGGCTTTGAATGATTCACCGTGGCAACCATCCAACAATAATTTGCCCAATTGCCTTGCTCTCATCAACTTGTAGCGGCTAGCCTGAACACTAAAGATTTCAGGTGTTCCAACAACACCTTATTGGACACCTTCCGATCAGCCTGAAGCATTTTAACAAGCCCTTTCGATATCCATCCCTATGACGCCTTCCCCTCTTGCCTACATGTGTGTTTCCCTTCCACTGAACGAATTCTAAATGTATGGCCGTCGGGGAGTGTCGAGCTATGGAGCCTCCATCCACAATTATGCACCGCACAAGTCACTGTTACTCTACTCTTCTCGATCTTCACATGTTTATACACAAATCCTTCCTGCACCGAGTAGTTGAGCAAAGCAGCCTTGAAATCTTTTTGGGTCTGAAAATCCATCCCTGTTAACAGTTTAATTTTGTCCCCATCTTTGATTTTAAACCTGTGATTGTTGGTCTGTTAGGCTTTTATCAAAGCTCCATGCCGGGACAACCGAGATGACATGGTGAGGCTTAAAGAGGGATCGGTGGGCTTGGAATCAAGTGGCGGAGTAAACCGTGGCACGTTCGTGGACTCGAATGTGCGAGGGCAAGTTGGCACGAGATGTTGGCTTGGTGCATAGGATAACTCGGCAAGGATGTTGCCAAGTGCTGCAAGTGAGGAAAGGCTCGGAATGGAAAGCTGCCGAGCAAAGGGGATGATGTGGGGCTAAATGCCAAACGCTTGTGGAATCAAGTGCAGGAGCCAAACGGAAAGAAGTATGCAAGACAGACGGGTGGCACGAAGAGTTGGACGTGATTACTCCATACTTGGGGTTGTGCGAAGCACAAGTGGAACATGAGGGAAATGCAGGGAAGTCGGGTTGCCAAACGGAAATGACGCGACGGTTGGTGCGAGTGATAGTTGTGGCTTAGCAGTGGTTGATGCGAGAAAGACGCAACGGTTAAGGTGAAGGTGCAGATTATGGGGTCTGCTGTACAAGCCTCAAAGTAACCGTCTAGCCAATGGATCAAGTGAAGGATACCATAACCGTCCCCTCCAAAGTCGGCCGTTGTAACCGTTCAGCATGAAGGCATGTAACTGTTCGGTTTAGAAGGGTTCTATAAATAGTTAGCATGCAGGTTGGGAAATGGATCAGGGAGATCATTGGTAGCACAGCCGGAATTGTGTGATCTTAGTGGCACGACCAAAAGCGTGTGTTGTACTAGTTTATAAATATTCTTAGTACGTGTATTGATCTTTGGTTAGTGGGATTAGCCTTAGATTGTTTTGGGAAACCTTGTACTACAGTTTGATAAATAAAACTTGGCTTCTCAAAGTTTCTTGTGTTTTCTTAATTATGAAAGTTCCATTCTAGGGGACGATCTTACTTAAGTGTTTCGCAGCTTACAGTTGAAGAAATTTCGCCGTAACAATTTGAGGACAATCTTCCAAATCAGTGTCCTCGTCCAAATCTCGCCCTGTGTCACTGCCACCATCCCCATCCGACTCAATCTCAAAACCTGCCTCAGTGTATAGATGATACTAGTCCCGATCTTGTTCTCCGTGGCCTTCTTCAAGATTAGGTTGCATATAATCTTCATCTTCAGAGTTGTTCTTCCACCAAACCCTCGACTACAGCTTTACCACCTTCTTCATTATCTTTCTTCCTTGATTTTTTCAATTTCCCTGTTATTTTTCTCTCACCCTGAGAACCACCTTCAGGAAGGTTAAGGACCTCACAATATACCGCCAAATTATTTCCTCCACAGCTTGAGGCAAACATTTTGGTGACATCCTCTTCTGATTGCAGGATGACCTGATCATCACCATAACTCAACGTCAATTCCAGTGATTTCCACGCCTCGGCATCCCCAAAGAAATGCTCTGTGAAATCTGACTTCAAGACTACAAGAGAGTATCTTTTGGGATCAATATCGTCAAGCCTCTTCCAACGGGTACCATGACGGAGGATAATTGTGTACACTTCATCCTACAACATTGAAAAACAAACCCAAAATTAAAAATACATAAGTACAATCTAGGGGTTATTTCTACACATATAAATATATTCAGGGTGATATCTGAACATATAAGATATACACATAGTAATAGATGCATAATGAGGAAACAATCAGGGGTAAAATTGCACTTCATTTAATTTTTAGGGTTATATATGCAAATATAAGAAATAGACAGGGTTATATATGCACATATCTTGAACATACAAGGTTATATATGCACATATAAACAACAAACATGGTTATTTGTGCACTAACATGAAACAATATACAAAGAGCAGATTCACCAAACTTGCTATCAATGTTTGGTTACCCAACAAGAAGGCCTAATGTCCAGGTTCAGTAACATCACAGAAACATTGAACATTCGTCATTTGGTTCATAACTTCACCAGGTTTTCCATCTACAACAATAAATATATTCTTAAATCTAGTTCACAAACATGGACCAAACCACTCACTCCATATACACAACACGACAATTAGCCAACAAACATTCAAAATTATCACACCCCCCCAAAGAATAATCACAAAGAGTGATATATGACAAACATGTTCAACATCATCCAGAATAATACATTTCCACACATTCAACATACAATCTAACACAATACAAAATAAAATCTACATCATGAAACCCACTACCAAGAGTACCATAACAACCACTAAATAGTAAACATAGTACCCCTTCAACAACTTAACTACCATTAACATTTTAAACCTTAGGTATAGAAACAGAGCACAACAACAGCCGCACGCACAACACTAAACATATCCAAATCACCAATCCAGATGATACACAACAAAATCAAACAAGAAGGGTTTAAAAACCCTGGTTTCATAAGAACTATGTGGTTTTTCTATATTCAAGGGCCCTAAAAGTTAAATACACGAAAAATAGACTCTGAAGAGCAATAATCTGTACATTCCCAGGGATTTTATGAAGGCTTACCATTTTTTGAGGGTTCTACTGTAGCAATTCTGGGTTTCTTTCACATTGCGACATCCACAACCGGGCTCCCTACGTCGACCTCAGTGGTTGACCTACGCCGTCGTCGAACTGCAACTGAAGATCGGCCACGACCGGCAGGAATGGGTAGAACGGGTTGAGCGGGTCTGGGTTTGGGTTCTTTCGCGCTGAGAAGAGTGGGAGAAGATGAGAAGTTAAGTTAGGGCGGTAATGGAAGACACAAATAGGGTATTAATGCCAATGGGGGTAATATTATCATTTGAGAAATGGAGGTTTTTTTCCAGTTTTTTTAAAAAACTGCCAGGGGCAAATTGGTCATTTCACCATATTTCAGCCTCAAACCGGCTGAAAAGGTTATATTTGTACATAACCTGAATAGATAGGGTTATATTTTCACTTTTGAATAGCGCATGGTTATATCTGCACTTTCTTCAATTACATAGGGTTATATTTGCACTTTCTTCATTGTTTATAAACATTGGAAGGTTGATTGTCAACATGAGTTATCAAATCTATCAACTTATAGGGAAATGTTTACCATAAATGAAGATTTTGGTCTAAAAATAAAGTATTTTGATTATATTTTCTTTTTAGACCATAATCTTATCATTTTTATGCCATAAATGTTTGGGTCACATTTAAAAAGAGAGACTTAAGGTACTAATCAAGCAAGAAATTCTTCCAAAATTATATTTCATTTTTTTTCAAACTTGTATTGATTGATTAAAGGGAAAAATTGACTAAGACTAGGAATTTTGGAATTAAACGAAGTGAAATCATTTTAGAATTAATACATACAGATATTTTTGGTCCTTTTCCTATTCAAAATATTTGTGGAAAATTTTGTTTGATTACTTTTATCAAATATTTTTCTAGATTTTGTCACATATATTTAATTTCTGAAAAATCACAAGCTTTGGTAACATTCAAAATCTTTAAGACCGAGGTCGAAAGACAGATTGGAAACCTCATTAAGACCGTTAGATCTGAACGAGGAGGTGAATGTTTTGGTAAATATACAGAAAATGGTCAACAAAAGGGCCCACTTGCCTTATATTTACAAGAATGTGGTATAAAAACACATACAACTCCATACACTCCACAACAAAATGGAGTTTTAGAAAATAGAAATAGAACCTTGATCAATATGTTTAGGACCCTGATTCTTAGATCTGGGCTACCTAAGTTTTTATGGGGAGAAGCATTGAAGACAGCAAATTATATTTGCAATAGAACTCCCAGTAAAGCAGTGTTAAAAACACCTTATGAATTGTGGTGTGGTTATAAACCTAATTTAAATCACCTACATATATGGGGATGCAAGGTGGAGGCAAAAATCTACAAGAAAGAAACATGAGCACAACTTGATTCTCAATCTGTAAGTGGCTACTTCATTGGCTACCCTGAGAAATCAAAATGTTTCAATATTTATTGTCCAAGAAGAAGTATTAGAATCATTGAAGTGCCAAAGGCTGTTTTCATAGATGAAGAACTTGAACCACAAGTGGATGTTGGTGATATGGAAGTACATACAACTGATAGCGAAGAAAGAAACTCTGAGAATGACAATTTTATGGAATGGCTTGCATATCCTGATTATTGTGCTGAAGATATTTCCATGGAAGAAACTCAAGAACTACCAATTGTAAGTACTTCACTTGAATACCACAACCTTATGTTGATAATGTTGAAAATATAGCGACACAAGGCTCAAATAATGGAGAAGACACAATGTCCAATTATCCTACTATCAGTCAAGAAGCAATGAAACCAAAGAAAAATATATTAAGAAGATCAACAAGGGAAAGTAGGCCAGCAATTTCATATGGCTATCAAGTTTATAACATGGAAGTGGAATATGATTTAGATAGGTAAAAGAATCCAACAACATTACAATAAGCAATAAAATTATCAAATCATGATCAATGGAAGAAAGCCATGCACGAAGAGATGGAAAACATGTCCAAACAATAGAGTTTGGATACTTGTAGATAAACCAAAAGAGTGCAAAGTGATTTGTTGCAAGTGGGTGTTCAAAACTAAAAAGGATGGTGATGAAAATGTTGAAATATTTAAAGCAAGACTAGTGGCCAAAGGATTCAATCAAAAGGAAGGCATTGACTACAATGAAACTATTTCACCAGTCTCTACAAAGGATTCATTAAGATTTTGGATTGCCTTGGTAACAAATTATGATTTGGAACTTCATCAAATGTATGTCAAAACTGCATTTTTGGACGGAGATCTAGATGAAGATATCTACATGTTGCAGCTAGAAGGATGTGAACAAGGTGAAGGAAACTGATGTAAACTTAGAAAGTCAATGTATGGGCTCAAGCAAGCAAGCAGACAATGGTATCTCAAATTTGACAAGGTAATAACTAGTTTTGATTTTCAAGATAATAACTTGGATGAATGCATTTATCTGAAGATCATTGGGAGTGGTTTTATCTTGATGATTCTTTAATTACGCCGATGATATCTTATTAGCTAGTAGTAGCCTTTCCTTATTAAAGCAAATAAACAATTTCCTTTCTAGTCAATTTGACATGAAAGATAGGAGAGAAACTCACTACATTTTGGGAATTGAAATAACCAGAGATCGAAAGAAGTGCATGCCAAGTTTATCCCAAAAAGGCTATATTGACAACATCTTGCAAAGATTTGGTATGGAAAATTGCAAAGGGGGAGAATCACCTATGTCTAGAGGAGACAAATTGCATAAAGAACAATGCCCGAAAAATTTACTGGAAAGGAAGTGTATGCAAAATGTGCCATATGCAAGACTAGTTGGAAGTCTTATGCATGCACAAGTTTGCACTAGGCCAGACATAGTTTTTGCTGTTGATATGTTATCCATATATCAATCGAATCCGGAGCCTGAACATTAGATTGCAGGAAAGAAAGTTCTAAGGTATTTGAAGCCCACAAGAGATCACATGCTAGTCTATAGAATAAAGGATGATAAGGAGTTGAAAGTAGAAGGATATGCAGATGCATCATACAAACAAGACCTTGATGATTTGAAGTCTTGTTCAGGGTATGTATTTATGCTTGACGGAGGTGCAATTTCATTGAAATCCATGAAACAGACATTAACTGCCACATCAACTTTTCAAGTAGAATACATAGTAGTTAATGAAGCAACTGGACATGGATTATGGTTAAGAAATTTTGTTCTATAGTTGCAATTGTTGGAATCTATGAAGAAGCCTTTGCCTATTTATTGTGACAATGCATTTGCGGTATTCTTTTCAAAGAATAATAAAAGGACCTCTCATTCCAAGAAAATAGACGTTAAATATTTTTTGGTCAGAGAAAGTGTGAGAGACAATGAAGTTGAAATCATCAGGATAGGCACTAGAGATCAGTTAGTCGATCCTTTTACTAAAGCCCTACCAGTATCTGTTTTTATCAAACATTTAAAAGCCATGGGAATTTTAGAAAATTTAGATGCTGATATGAATTAAATACACGTGTATGAGTGATTCATAAAAGTATATTCATTCTATATTTCATAAACTTTCAGCTGATGTTTATGCTATGAAATATATTTCGGTTTTCAATTTTAAATTGAAATTTGAGGACATTAGGATTTCATTTTGGTTTCAGAATATTACTAAGTACAAAATATAATTATGATGTGTTAAGCAATTTATGTGATTGTATTTGTGATGTGATTTTAAAATATTGTGGTTTGCCAATCCATCAAGTTATTTTCTATTCAACACAACTTTTATGATTGACAAAATTTTGAAGCAAGTTAAATTTTAATCCAGTCGACACTTTAGTATATTTATCATATTTAATTCAATGTCAAGTTCAGTGGGAGGTTGTTAAATATCACAAGAACATGACATTTTTCTTTAGTAAATGATAAATATAGGATTAAAATAAAACATGAGTTCATATTGTGGTAACACAAAAGGTGACATCTTTTGATAAATAATCGAAGAGATGTATTTGTTTAAGAGCACATGAAGAGACACACTGGTTTGCTTAATGGATGTGACAATTGGTTTTGTATTCTATATAAACCTTGCTTGGTCCCTGCAGAAACACATTCGAATTCACAAGACGTCTCATTCAATCTAGAAGTCATAAATAGTGTATTCTACAGAAGACTAATCATCAGTTGCAAAATGGATCGATCAACAAACTCAGGTATGCCATCTTATATTATTGAGCATGTCTCTTGAAAGACGGTTTTTCCATAAGTCATGGAAAGACCAAAGTTTAAATTACATATTAGTAGAAATGAAGGTAAAATTTTTGTGTTGTATCAATTGCGTCATAAACTTTATAACTACCACATGCTGCATAATAAATTTTTAATATTGCAACTAAAACCTTTTAACTTTTTATTATTTAACTTCCCCCGATTTTACCGAGATTTTGCCTACATTATTTATGCATGAGTATTGTAGAATTAAATCACTACATTATTGTTTATTCCAACAACCACTAAGAAACCATACCCTCCTACAATGGAGGTTCCTTAGTGGTTTCCAATTCCACTGGTTTCTAGAGGAAACAACCGCTCAACAAACCACGGACTCGCTTGTTGGCATGGGCTCATTTTTTGTTCACAAGCATGACACGTGTCACGCCATGATTGGGCCACATGTGCTCCCCTTTTTTATAAGTATAAAATTTCATGCATTATCCTTGCGTTAATTTGTCCCTACATTAATTCCTTAAAGGCAAAGTCTTGAGAAAGACGGTATGGAAAGACCGTCTTTCCATAAGATTATGGAAAGATGAGATTTAAGTAGAATAATAAATGGGAAAAGGTTTTAGTTGTAATATTAAAAATTTATTATACAACGTGTAGTGGTTATAAAGTTTATAATCCAATTCTTACAACCCGGAAATTTTATTTTCATTTCTTCTAATTTACACTTTAAACCTTGGTCTTTCCATGGCATGTGGAAAGACCGTCTTTCAAGAGACAGACTCTTTCTTCAAATTGTCTATGCATTAATTTAATTTTTAATTTAAATATTGTTCTCTGCCTTAAAATTGTTAAATTAAATTTTTGTCCAGAATATTTCAGCATTTAAATACTTGATGTATTTTTCTAGTCAGAATAAGAGTCCGTCTCTTGAAAGACGGTCTTTCCATAATTATGGAAAGACCAAGGTTTAAAGTGTAAATTATAAGAAATGAAGATAAAAATTTTGGATTGCATGAACCGAGTTATAAATTTTATAACTACTATATGTTACATACTAAAATTTTAATATTGCAACTAAGACCTTTTACCTTTTATTATTCTAATTAAACACCGTCTTTCCATAAACATATGGGAGGACCGTCTTTCCATAAACATATGGGAGGACCGTCTTTCCATAAACATATGGGAGGACCGTCTTTCCATAAACATATGGGAGGACCGTCTTTCCATAAACATATGGGAGGACCGTCTTTCCATAAACATATGGGAGGATCGTCTTTCCATAAACATATGGGAGGACCGTCTTTCCATAAACATATGGAAAGACCGTCTTTCCCAAGACTTTGCCTCAGAATAATTGGTCGTTGAAAATGTAAAATTTTTAATATTGATATTTTACTCAATTTGTATTATTATTTAATTTTAATTCATAACATATTTAATATTTTTTTAAAAGAAAGAAGGTACATTTTAAAAATAAAAATGTATTATTAAATTAAAATTTTCTATTTTTAATGTGAAAATTTGTATTTAAATTAAATATTAAAGGTAAAATTAAGAGTCCGTCACCTGAAAGACGGTTTTTCCATAAGCCATGGAAAGACCAAGGTTTAAAGTGCAAATTAGAAGAAATGAAAATAAAAATTTTGGGTTGCATGAATCGGGTTATAAATTTTATAACTACTACACTTTGCATAATAAAACTTTTTCCTTTTATTACTCTAATTAAATTCGGTCTTTCCATAAGCGTATGGAAAGACGGTCTTTCCCAATACTTTACCTAATATTAATGAGTAGGATAAATAAAATTAAATGCACCAAAAATAGTACTCCCTCCGTCCCGGATTAAATTGCACAAGATAAAAGATTCAGTCAAACTAAGAAACTTTGACTACATATTTGAATAGATATATAAACAATAATATTGTTGTATGTGATATCGTTGGATTCGCCATAACAAATAATTTCTAAAAAGTAACTTTTTGTTTACTGACATTATACATAGCTAAATATATTAATGATCAAACGTGTGTGTTGGAGACTGTGAAAAAGATTCTGCAATTTAATGTGGGACAAAGGGAGTAGAGAAAGTGCTTTCTACTATTGTGAAAAAACTAAAGTGATTTGTTAGTGGTAGTTTGTGTTGAGGTGGAAATAAAAAAATGGGCAAAATGCAAAACTAACCCTATTATTTTTTGAAAGTGCTAATCTAACCTGTAAAATTTGAAAGTGCGATTCTAACTATAAGTTTTTTAGCAAATGTGTCGATACAACCTTTTTCGCACTATTTCGACATTGACTTGGCATTTTCCAAAATTGTCCAAACATAAAAAGACTAAAATACCCATAGTTTTAAAACAAAAAAATTAATGACAAAATTACCCCCTGGGGTTCTTCTTCTTCTGCATCTTCAAAACAACCTCCAACACCACCTCCACCCGCTCTTCCACCACTGTATCTCCGCAGCTCCGACAGCGGGGTGGCCAGGATCTGGATTTTCGTCGGAATTGATTTAAACGAAAAACATAGGAAAATAAGGGTGTGCATTTGCTGGACGAGGTGGGCTCACGAGTCACAGGTACAGAGGTAGAAGCCCAGAAGGGAGAGATCGGAGGTGGTCTCCGAGAAGGAGATGTCGTCGATGGTGAGGTTCGACTGTTGGCAGTGAACTTTTCTAATTTTTTTAAATAGATGTGTAATAGTCAATTCACAAAAAATTGGGCAAATCAAGTTTCAAGGGTCAGATTGACACTTTCAACCAAACGATAAGGTTAAAATTACACTTTTACAGGGTTATATTATCATTTTAAACCAAAATACTCCCTCTGGTTCTTTTATTATGGCCCCAACTTTTGGGCACAAACTTTTTCAAAAAAACGAATGAATGGTAGAGATTGTATTGAAAGTATAAAAAGTAAAATGTGTGGATAAAAAAAATCTAGGATTTACTAAAAGGGGAAAGAGCCAATATAAAAAAATCATCCAAAAAAGGAAAGTGAGCCATTATTAGTGGACCGGAAGGAGAATAAAGTTATTTTAACACTTAAAAAAAACAAACTATTTAAGCACTTTATTGCACGTGAAAATCGAGAATACTTAATCAATTCTGCAGGACTGGAGTGGACCATCCCCGAACCCACCTCTCAGCACATGTGAGTCATTCAAAATGTACCCAATTTTGGTTTCCTAGTGCTCTGCTTCAAAGAAAATGGCAAACCCATCTTCTAGTTTGCTGGGCTGCTGGGGTTTGTTCCTGCTACTGTGTCTCGTGCTTTCTCACACAGATGCTGGATCTAAAGTTCAGCATCTTCCTGGCTTTCAAGGTCCCCTGCCTTTTGAGCTCGAAACTGGGTAAGCAAACATTGCCAATTTAACGAATTTGGTGTTGTTGGGAAGATTGGAGAAGCAAAAAGTTGTAACATTTCGTCATGTTTGTGGCAGGTATGTGGGAGTTGGGGACTCGGAGGAGGTTCAGCTGTTCTACTATTTTGCCAAATCCCAATCATCCAATCCCTCCAATGATCCTCTCATCATTTGGATCAATGGTGGGCCCGGATGTAGCTCCCTACATGGTCTTTTCTTCGAAATTGGTAGCTCCCCCCTCTGCCATCATTGCTAATGTTTTCAGTTCGGTGCGGTTCTTGTAATGTACTTGTATATTCAAACTAGTTGCATTGACTGAACCAGACCATATCATATTATGCAGGACCTATCACCTTTAAGGATTCACAGGAGTTTAACAATGACTTGCCTGTGGTTGTGTTGAATCCGCACTCATGGACACAGGTACTCTCGAAAGCAATTGGCCTTGTTACATTCAAAGGGAATTATTTTAGTTTTGTACGCGATCTAATGACGAGGTTTTTCAGGTGGCAAACGTAATTTTTCTGGATTTGCCAGTTGGCACTGGATTTTCCTATGCAACAACTCCAAAAGCTCATCGAGTTACTGATCTGGAATCACGTGATCAAGCTTACGAGTTTCTCAGGAAGGTGACTCTCTGTATCCTGCTCATACTCAATCTCAGCAATCCTAAGGAATGTGCTCAAATGTGTTTGTATCATCTGGTATGCAGTTTCTGGTTGATCACCCTGGGTATGCTACTAGCGAATTCTATATGGCTGGAGATTCATTTTCAGGTTTAATTGTGCCGTTGATAGCAAAAGCAATATCTGATGGTAAGAATCGATATTCAAGTTTAAATATTGAACTTTCTACTTGTGCAGCTGATAGGCGTAAAATACTGGTCCGTCTACCATTATGTAACTCAACTAATATACACTGTGACCCAAGCCTATGTGTTGGAGCTGTTGTGTTGGTGTAGGTTTATACTCAATTTGTTTTCTTGGCATTGCAGGGAACGAAAATGGAATGAAGCCATCAGTTAATCTTAAGGTTTGTAAGTGCCATTAATGCTGTTTTAATTGTCTCTGATCCCATTGCAATCCTCCGCCCCCACCCCTCTCTCTATCCCTTTACTGTTGTTTGTTAGTAAATTGCCATAGTTTTACTATTTTAATTTGGAAGGTTTTCTCATATTAAAATTGTATGTTTACTGTATGTCTCAATCGAACTTAGGAATATTACAAGGCCCTCTCCCATTGTTTTCGTTTACAAATTTAAATGTGACTATGAACTCAAATGAGCAATGAGCATCTAACAAAAACTAATAATGCTGCTTTTGACCTGCTAATTTACCTCAGATGATCAAATCAATCCACAAGAAAATGAAAGAGAAGTTAGAGAACTCTTATTCAGCTTTTACCTTTGAATAGGAGTTATTTATCCAAAGCATTGGGTATTTTCCCCTGACTACCAATTCTGCATAATAGTGAGTAGTAGAGTTACTTCTCTCCACATTCTAGTATCTTCACTCCACATGCTTGAAACAAAGTCTGTTCTCATTTAGAGTATCTTCAATCCTTATAGTTATTTACACTGATGTGAATGAGTATATCATGACAATATCTTTGATAAAGGTGCTCATGTGTGTCAAAATGGCTTTAGGGTTACTTGGTTGGGAACCCGGTGACCCGTAGTCCAGCAGAAAGTAGCTTTGTAGTTCCGTTTGCTCACAGGATAGGACTGATATCTGATGAACTCCATGAGGTGACAATTCTTTCAATCTAAAATCCTATGCCATCTCATTCCCATATTGTTTGCACTCACCTATCAATTGCATATACTTCATCAAACAGGCTGTGCAGAAGAATTGCAAAGGAGATGATTATCTCAGCACTGCTATCCCCGGTACTCCGTGCTATAGCAATATGGCAGATTTTAATAAGGCTAGCAACTATCCCTCACTTTAGCTGTAGTCTCTAAATTTTTCCTTTTCACAGTTATATATTGAGAATCAAGCTTACATTTGAGTTATGCATTTTTGCAGACAGTTGAAAATATTGAGTATCCAAATATTTTAGAACCTCATTGCCCGTATCCTGATGCAGTCATGTTAAATATGTACAACAAAGGAGGGCAAGAATCAATGGGTGACAATTTGATAGAGATGAACAGACATCGTAGTACTTTTAGATTTCGCGTAAGAGTATTATTTTCAATTTTATGAAATCCTTGCTTGAAAACTCGACCACTTCATGTCAGTATTTAGATTGTCTTATTTTGTGTATTATCAGATTTCAATCCTGTCCATTATGAATCTTTAGTATATTGCTTTTTAAAATCAAACTATGTTATGACCTGCTGTTATGTTCTAATTTTTCTAGAGTTGTCTCTTAATACCTGCTGTTATGTGGCTAATGCTGTGATACCAACAATCATAGCCTTCCGTTGGGTTCTTTTGTTCATTGGTAAACAAGTGATTAGAATAGCAAAATCAGTGTTTTATTTATGTACTTTTCCCTTCCTCCTTTTGCAGTGTGATGGGTGGAGATTGTTGGCATATTGGTGTAACCTGGACGTTATTCGAGAGGCCCTTCATATCCGCAAGGTACTTTAACCTTCATTTCAGGATAATGATATGTTATAATGTTGATAAAGCCCCTGTTAAAGATCTAGTAATCATCATTTATGATTCTGCTCACTTTTTCTCTGCCAATGCTCATGTTCTGATGCTTTAACCCAGGGGACGAATGGACATTGGGTACGATGCAGTCAGACCTTGGAATATGATGTGAAAGTGCGCAACAGCGTAGCCTATCATGAATATCTTAGCAGCAAAGGTTATAGGTCACTTATTTACAGGTTAGTGTGGGTTTTGGTGATGCTTAGAAATAAGAATTCATCACTTGACACATACTAAGATTCAAATTTGTGCTGTATGAATCAGTGGTGATCATGATATGTATGTGCCATACACTGCAACCGAATTCTGGATTAAGTCTCTCAACTTCAGCATTGTCGATGAGTGGAGACCTTGGAACTATGAAGGCCAAGTCGCTGGGTTAGTCCCGCAAACTCGATATATTGAAGATTTTGGTAGATATAATTTTGTTGCCTAAGTTGACACTTGTTTCTTTTGTTGATATCCCTAGGTATACAAGGAGCCATGAGAACAATATGACATTTGCCACGGTGAAGGTAAGTTGGATTATCATCCATTTGTTATGCCTTCTTCCTGTTCCCATTTTTATTGAATATTAAATTCATTTGCATACTCATATAATGGTAGGGTGGAGGGCATACGAGTCCAGAGTACAAGCCAAAAGAATGCAATGCAATGTTTAGAAGATGGATCAACCGAGAACCTCTATAACTTTGCAATTGATGTGGTCTCAAATAAGCTTATGCAAAATCAAATAAGTTGTCTTCCCATTTCCTTTCATTTTTATGGAAATATATCTTTCCCTTTGGATTTGTATTAGAAAGGAGGGGTTGAGGTATTAGTTTTCATTTGTTTCGGGGAATAAAAAATTGTTGTATTCTCCGGTTGCTAATTTTTTTAAGGGAAAGTCTACGGAGGTTGTCTATCTATAAGTTTATGGATATGATAAAATATTTTTGAGTCCGTCTCTTGAAAGACGGTCTTTCCATAAGTTATGGAAAGACCAAGGTTTAAAGTGTAAATTAGAATAAATTAAGATAAAATTTTTGGGTTGCATGAATCGGGTTATAAATTTTATAACTACTACATGTTGCATACTAAAAGTTTAATATTGCAACTAAGACCTTTCACCTTTTATTATTCTAATTATATCTCATCTTTCCATAAGTCTATGGAAAGATCGTCTTTTCCAAGATTTTGCCAATATTTTTTACCTTAAAAATATATTTTTTCTAAAATAATTTAAGTATTCTATTTTATAATTTAAAATAAGTAATAACGTGTATTTGAATGTAAAAATATAAATAATAATAATAATATAAAAAGTACTCCCTTTGTTTTAGCTTAAATTACAGTCTAATCAAATAATTGCACATCGATCAAGAGAGATGTTTGACCGTTAATAAATTTAGCTATTTATAATAACGATAGACAAAAAATTACTTTCTGGAAACTAATTGTTACGACGAATTCAATAATATCACATGCGATAATATTATGTCTCATATATCTATTCAAATATACGGTCAAACTTTGATACTCCCTCTGTTTCAGTCTATTCTGCACAGAATCTTTTCACGGTCTTCAATTAACATGTTTGACTGTAAATGTGTGTAGCTACAGACAATAATGACACAAAAATTTGATATTTAGAAACTACATGTTACGATGAACCTAACCATATCTCATACGATAAAATTATTCTTCATATACCTATTCAAATATGTGGTCAAAGTTTTGACATATTTTACCGAAAAAAGATTCTGTGCAGAATAGGCTGTGATGGAGGGAGTAGAGAATAGTATCATAAAGTAAGTGGGTAATTTAATCTGGGACATATGAAGTACATTTTTTTAAAATTTTTAAATTTAGTACTCTGTTCATCTCACTTTAAGTTGCACACTTTCCATTTTGGTTTGTCTCACCATAAGCTGCACAGTTTCTAAATTTAGAAATGTTAGAAGAAATATTGATAGCAAAAAGACAAAATTACCCTTATTAAAAATTAAAATTACAAATGACCTCTCATTCATTTTTGGGCTAAGTTGGCCTAAAACAACAATCACCTTAGGCAAATCAACCAAACATCAAAATGACTGTTACTCTTCAAATCCTCCATTTCAAAGCAACTCTCAATCTTCAAACCTTGTAGTCGGCTCTCATTCTCTAACCCAGATTCAATCGATCTCATCTCGACAGTAAGGATACTACCTTCAAACCTTGTTGGCGGTGAGAAAACAAACCCTATTAGGGCGACAGATCAGGGTAACGGCGAGGAGGCGATGATGGAGGCAACGACGACGATGACGATGGCGATGAGACGTCAAATATATGCATGTATTTTTTGAAGCATTTAACATCTCTTTTGTTACCTTTTTGTTGGAAATTGCTAGATTTAGGTAGGATTACATTACAAAGGGTTTAGATGACCATTTTCGGTTTTCATATCTAAATCCTTCGTTTGGTAATCTATTTTAAGTCTAATGGATTTGTGTCATCACGAGTGATGTGCTCACTTCATCTTTAGCAAAACTCATATTTGTAACAGATTAGGTTTTATGTAATGATAATGGATGCGTTGTTAGTAGGAAGGTTAGGATGACGATCTAGGAGTTATATATTAAGTCTCTAGTTTAAGGTGTTTATAGAATACCTTTCTTAATCATGCTCATGGTGAAAAGATTCAAGAATGAAGATTTACAAAGAAGAAAGAGCTTGGAAGTGAAGGCCAAATACGATTTGTTTGAAGAAAAGATCCAGAGTGAAGACAGAAATCCAGCCCACCGACGAGAAAATCGGCTGGCCGATCAGCCAGGTGAAGATGACGGGGAGCGCAACCCATACCCTTAATCGCGCACACCATGGAAAATGGGGGTTTCACCCCTCAGAAGCTAATTGCTCGACCTGCGCACTGATGATCCCGGCCGCACGTGCAAGACGACCAGTTGCCCCAACAAGGCATTCCCACGGGCGTGCGACCCGTGTGTTTGGCCTGCAGCCTGTTCCCGTCAGCTACTTTTTGACTTTTTTTCTTGGCTAAATCTTGACCACTTAGACTATAAATACCTTCTATCTTATCCTCTCTCAACAACCTCGACTTTCTACCTTTAGAAACCCTATTTTTCATTAAATATTCTTCATTTATTGCTAATCTACGATGGGATTTCATTCCCTTGTTATGTGTTTTAGTTATCTAGGCTAAATATACTCTTGTGAATAATTGGTTAGCATTTCTAGTATGAATTTCTGAGATTTGGTTTATCCTATTTTGTGCTATGATTATCAAGTATATTTTATGCTTTGTTGTGTGATTAATGCATGATTTAGACTAGGATGATAAACTAGTTGATGATTGTGAATTGATTGTTTGCTAGGTTTTTGGTCAAACCCGAAAGACTTTGTCGTTTAGTCGATGTGATTATTGTTGATTTTGACTTTAGGTTGTAGCTAGGGGTGACAACTAATTATAATTGTTTATTGATGAAATATCTTAGGTTTAGGATGAATTTGAATGGGTTTGCCTAACTATCGATGTGCTCACTAATAACGTCTAGCATGAAGGCCGGTCCTCGTAGTCATTATTAGTTGATATACTTGTGCTATCTATATGGTTCTCGCTTGTAGGACATTGTGGTAGCTGTGTTGGGTCTCCATGTTTATTGCTATTCTCGGGAAATGATTATTGCATGGTGCCAATCGCCCACTCTAACTATAACCGAGGAGAAGTGAGAAATGTCCTCACTCGAAAGGTGTTGACAAGTTCTCCACAATATGTGGTTAATGCATATAAATAGGATAATTAGTCGATGATCAAAGGATGACTACATATATAAACCAATTAGCCCAAGACTCATTATAATCTTTATTTTATCGTTGTGCTAGTCTGATCATATTTGCATCATTCTTTATAATTGTTTGTTAATTTAGTAGTCAAAAGTAAGTGTAATGTTTCCAAAACACAAACCTCCGCCTACTTTGTTACCACACACTTAGAGTAACATCTTTGTGCGTATTTAACTACGTTTTAACACTTGGTAAAATCCCCTTATCCTCATTGACGACCTCGATTGCCACTAGCTACTTTCTAGTAGTTAGCCGCGCATTGGACCTATAAATACTGTCTTTGAGAGGCACGACGACAGCCTCCCAACAATGAGAGGAGGCGACGACGACAAGAAAGCATCTGCTCCAAAACTTTTATACAACGTGGAGGATTTTATCATGATTTATTAGGAGTAAAATGGATTTTTTGTGAGGACTTTATTTGGGAATTTTGACCGAATGCTCTTAAATTTAAGTTGGTGATTATTAGTTGTAATTTTTTTTTGCTGTTGATAAAGTATTGATGCTTGTTTGGTGGTGGGTGTGGGTGTTGATGGTGTGGCTGGCTGGTGGTGGGTGGGTGGATGCTGGTGTGTGTGTGGGTGAACTTAGGGGTAAAAGAGTTTTTTTCGACTTTCTAAAAATTTGAGATTACTCTCTCGGCAGCTTTATCAGGGACAAAAAGAGTATGTAATTTAATAAATGCAGTGTATACGTGAAAACAAATATAATGATCTGTTCATAACTTAAGGATAAACCACCTGTCAGGATACCTCATTTTTTTTATAATGGTATGTGAAAGTCATTTTTTGTGCTTGATTTTAATCTTAGGGCAAAGTGCGTTTTTAACCCTATGTTTTGGTCGTAAGTGTGAAAATAACCTTTATAGATCTGAAAGTGCCAATCCAACCCTAAAATCTGGATGAAAGTGTCAATCTAACTCTGGCAACCTGATTTGGCCGAAATTCAGTAAACTGACCATTATACCGCTAATTAAAAATTTTCAAAAAAAAAAACAAATAAATAGAAAAAAACAAAACTGCCCTCCTTATCTTTTGATTCACTCTTTCTCTCTTTCCTTCCTTCTCGTTCCTTTTTTCCTGACTTTCGTCTCATCACACAGGCCAATTTTCTTCTCATCCACCGCATCTTTGATTTTCTTCTCATCCATCGTGTCGGAGGTTTGTTACCACCACCTGCGGTAGCTAAATGTTGCTGTGGTGGTGTTGCTGCTGTGGAATGAGCGGTGTATCGAAGATGGAGTGAGCGGCTGGCGAGGCTAGGGTTTAGAGCGGAGGTGGGGACGAGAATGGGCGGCGGTGGTGCCAGGGGAGCGGTGGTGGTGCCAGGGGAGCAGTGGTGGTGTTGGGCAGTGGAGGTGGGCAGCGGGAGTGAGGTGCTGGGAGGAGGTGGTGGTGCTGCGCAGATGTGGTGGTTCTGGGCGGTGGCGGCAAGAAGGAGAAAAATAGTTCAATTTTAATCCTAGGGGTAGAATGGTTATGAAATTTTGTTTTTTAAGTCTAGGGGTATTTTTGTCTTTTTAGATTAGGTCAACCCATGAACTCCTTTAGCCCACGTCGGAATAGTGCAATTTGGCAGTTGCTCAAAATATAAGGTTTATTTTAGTATTTTCAAATTTTATGTCATATTGGCACTTTCAAATTTAATAGGGTTAAAAACACACTTTACCTTTAATTTTAATGGCCGGAATTTGATGAAATGACTATTTTCCCCCTTGAATAAAAAAAGAATAAACGAAAAAACTGAAAAGACCATAATGCTCTGGTTCATATCAAGTACACATTTTTCCCATCTTCCCTTATTTTTCCTTTCCTCTTCTCCACACTAAACTGTTTTCGGTGCTTTGTATTCTCTTTTAATCTGCACGAAAATGGCCACCGCCGCCTCTGTCCACCCCCGAAGCGTCGATGTCGTGGTCCGATCGATGGTGAGATTCCTAATGTCAAACTTGCTGGAGGGGACACATAAGCTCCTCGGTTTCACCGTCCCGACATTGCGCTTCGTGCGGCGGTAACCACCATGTTCTGCAATTTCCCAACGTTCAAACAAACTTGCAAGACACGTCCTCCTCGAGGACTCCGTGGTCCGATTGGCGTTGGGATTTTGGATCGTCTCTGCCACCTCTGAACTGGTGGTAGAGTGCCGAGAACGTAAGCGATGGCTCCTTGTGGTTCTGGTAAATTGGTGCTAATAGAATGATTTGCCGTAATCAATTGTATTATTGATATCTAAATATATAGAGAGTACAATAGAGGTGTAATAAGGAAAGAACTCTAATCATAATAAATCATAATCTAATCAGGAGTCTGATTTATCCTAACACCCCCCTCAAGCGGAGCGTCGGATGCTCGCCGACGTACAGCTTGGACCTGAAGAACTCGAACAGCGGACGAGAGAGCCCTTTGGTGAAAATGTCCGCAATCTGAAGAGAAGTCGGAACATGAGCAACACGCAGCTTTCCGGATGTCACCAACTCACAAACAAAATGGTAGTCGATGTCGATATGTTTCGCCCGCTTGTGAGCCACTGGATTCTGAGCCAAGAAGATAGCACTACTATTGTCGCATAACAACAGTGGAGAACCAGAAAGCGGAAATCGAAGATCACGAAGCAAATGAGTGAGCCAGACCACTTCTGAGGCAGTGTTGGCGAGAGCACGGTATTCAGACTCAGTGCTAGAGTGAGAAACAGTGGGCTGTTTCTTGGCACTCCAAGAAACCAGATTCCCACCAAGAAAAACTGCATAATCATAAGTGGACCAACGAGTCTCCAGACAACGAGCCCAATCAGCATCAGAGTATCCTAACACATCAGGAGTACTAGCAGAACAAAACTGGAGACCAAAATGAAGAGTGCCACGAACATACCGCAAAATTCGAGTCACAACAGCAAAATGGTCATCTCTGGGATCCTGAAGAAACTGACTCACCGTGTTGATTGAGAATGACAAATCTGGGCGAAAGATGGTGAGATACTGGAGGGCACCAATAAGAGAATGATAAAGTGTAGGATCCCAAAATGGAGGATTGGTAGAGCTGTGAAGCTGAAAACCAGCAACAAATGGAGTAGAAACAGGTGCCGCATCAGCATACCGGCCCGATTCAAAATATTCCGAGCATACTTTGCTTGGCCAAGCAGTAATCCTGAGGAGGTAGGCGAAACTTCAAGACCAAGAAAGTAATGAAGAGCACCAAGATCCTTGATCGCAAACTCTCTGTGTGTCCGATCAATGAACTGGCGAAGAAGAGTCGAGTCATTTCCTGTAAGAATGATATCGTCCACATACACAAGTGGGTACAGTAACGACGACCCTCTCGAAAGGACAAACAAAGAAGTATCAGCTGAGCTGCACCAAAAACCAAGCTGTGTCAGATAACTGCTGAAACGCTGGAACCAAGCCCGGGGAGCCTGCTTAAGACCATAAATTGCCTTTTGCAAATGACAAACATAGTCTGGATGGACATAATCCTGATAACCAATGGGCTGTTTCATGTAGACTGGAACATCAAGAACACCATTAAGGAAAGCGTTGTTGACATCCAACTGATGAAGTGGCCAGGAACGCATGGTGGCTATGGCGAGAACCTATCTAACAGTGGAGGCTTTGACCACAGGACTGAAAGTGTGGTCAAAATCAAAACCCGGAATCTACGAGAAACCCTGCGCCACAAGTCTAGCTTTGTGATGCTTAATAGTGCCATATGGTCGATACTTGAGCCTATAGACCCATTTGGAGCCAACAATGTTGACATTCGAAGGTCAAGGCACCAAATCCCAAGTATGCTGACCACGAAGAGCATCCACCTCATCATCCATGGCTGAAACCCAGGCTGGATCCTGAAGGGCAGTGCGATAATCAGTGGGTTCTGTCTGAGAGAGGAGTGCGGCAGTGAGACCATGAGCAATAATATTTGAATAATCCCGGCGCTGAATGGCACCAGTAGATGACTAAGTGGCCATCCAATGAGTACGAGGCTGGGGCGGCGAAGCTGGAGGAGTCGAACCAGCTGATGACACGGAGGAAGATCGAGCTGCACTGACTGGAGAGTGGCCGTCGAAAGTCACCGGAGAAAGAATAGCCGATACTGGCTGAGACATGATGGCCGGTGGATGAGACGGTGGTTGAGGAGTGCTGGCCAGCGGCTGAGATATGGTGGGCATTTAGCGAGAAGCCGTGTCCAGGTCGGCCGTCCAGATGGAAGATGGTGGTGAAGGAGGGGCAGCTGGAATAGACACAGACACAGGCGTGGTGGCCCCAATCGATGAAGTAACAGTTCCATCAAAAAATGATGAAATCTCCAAATCTGAAATCGAACGACTGTCTGTGGAAGATGAGACATAAGGGAAGAAAGCTTCATAAAAACGAACGTGGCGAGAGATATAGATGTGCCCAGAAATTGGGTCGAGACACTGGAAGCGCTTGTGACGAGGGTTATAGCCAATAAAAACACATGGATTGGATCGGGGTGCAAACTTATCAGTAGCAGTGGCACACATACATGGAAATGCATTGCAACCAAACGGGTGAAAGAAGGTATAGTCAGGCACATGACCAAAAACAACCTCAAAAGGTGATTTGCCACTCAGAACCGAACTAGGCAGACGGTTAATAATGTAAACCGCAGAGGAGAAATCTTCCACCCAACAACAGTGCGGCACAGAAGAGTGAAAAAGCATGGCAAGACCAGTCTCTGTGATGTGGCGATGCTTCCGCTCAGCCTGGCCATTCTGAGCAGGTGTATAGGGCGAGGACATCTGATGATGAATGCCACATGATATGAGATGAGCCAGAAGTCGGTGATTAGTAAACTCGGTGCCACCATCGGTCTGAAAATTTTTAACCCTAGCAGAATACTGATTCTCAACGAATTTTTGAAACCTAATAAAGGTGTCATAGAATACCAACTTATGCCGCATCGGAAGAAACCATGTGAATCGCAAAAAATCATCAATGAAAATGGCATAATAAGAGAAACCGTCGACAGATAAAACAGGAGCTGGTCCCCACAAATCACAATGTACTTTATCCAATAAACCAGTAGCGCGCTTGTCACTAGTGGAAAAGGGCAAACGGCTACTCTTGGCCATCTGACAAGGAGAGCAACTGACAGGTGCAGGCATAGCAGAAGTGACAGAAATAAGGCCTCGTCGATTCAATAACTGAACAGTATCATGGGACACATGACCGAGGCGAGAGTGCCACTGCTCAAAAGAAGCATGAAGCTTTGTAGAGCATAGTTTGCCTAAAAATATGGAATCACCAATCTCAAGAAAATAAAGACCAGAATTATGACGACCTTTACCAATTATCATCCCTGTAAGCTTGTGCTCAATGGAAAATGCATCGGCATCAAATATAACACGGACAGGCAAATCACGAGTAAGCTTACTAATGGACAATAAACTTATAGTAATCTTAGGGACCACAAGGACATTATTAACAGAGAAACCAGAGAAATGACATTGACCGATGTGAGAAATAGATAATGATTCACCATTTCCAACAAGAATAGAATCAGAACCACGATAACATTGTACCTTATCAAGATGACTAGTACGAGCAGTGATATGAGATGTAGCACCAGAATCAAGAATCCACTGATTCGATGAAGAATGACGGTTGAGACAATTCAAACTAGCCTGAAACAAAGCCTTGTCCGCAATCCAATTAGTGGAGCAATCTTCCCGAGATATAGGGCCCAAATAAACCATAGCAAAAAACCAAAAAATTGCACAATAGACCGAATTGCATAGACATTGACTAGATGCTGATGAGAATTGGAAAAACTCGTGAGATTGTGAGCAACTCACGAGAAACAGTTTCAATTCGCAAGAAATTGATTCAACTCACGGTAAATTGATTCACCTCACAAGAAATTGATTCAACTCGCGAGAAATTGGAGCGCGAGAAAATCCCTTGCTAGCGAGTGTGACAGCACGCGCTGAACAGTTCGTCTTCTTGACTTCACGCGCGTGACTTCAAGCGCGTGACTTCACGCGCTCGGCCTCCTTCAGCGTGGCGATTCCGAATAGTGACGACCCGATGGAAACTTGGATTGTTGATTCTGAACAGTGAGCTTATGTCCAGTCCTGGGCGATCTCCTCGGTGATGTTTTCTCCGATCTTCTTCGCGAAAACCTTAACCTGGCGATCTCCTCGGAAATAGAAGCTTGAAAGTGCCGATCTCCTTGGCCTTGTAGTTATTCGCCAAAGGCCGGAGACTTGAAACTGGACCTCTGTAACGAGGAAGTCGGACCGCTGGAGACGCCAGAATTTGGCCTGAAATTTGGGCAGAATCTGGTGGTTCAGTCAGCCGGAAAAAGAGAGAGGCGGCTGAAAAAAAATTAGGGTTTGGGATTTAGGATCAAAACTTGCTCTGATACCATGATAGAATGATTTGCCGTAATCAATTGTATTATTGATATCTAAATATATAGAGAGTACAATAGAGGTGTAATAAGGAAAGAACTCTAATCATAATAAATCATAATCTAATCAGGAGTCTGATTTATCCTAACAGGTGCATTTATGATGTTGCGGGAGTGGTCAGATATCGTTGTCGGGCTTCAGTGGAAAACCTTCATCCGGTGGTTCAACTGGAGCTGTAGTAGGTGGAGCTGCAGCAGCCCAAATTGCTGGTTCGACCCATTGAGTTACTCTCTTTATGAATTGGACTCGTAAACATAGTAATAAGAACAAAGGCTTATATAACCCTATATTCTTTAGTACGTGCAAATATAACCCCGCATTTTTTAAAGTGTATTTGTACCCAAAGTCTCACCTGAAAAATTAGTCAAACGTAGTCAAGTAACAATCTGGAAAGAGAGTTTTGGGAGAGATACGTTGAATTAAATATATATATATATATGAGATTTTTCCACAATTAGCTCTAACTTTAGGTTGAAAGTGCCAATATAACCCTGAAAATTGAGAAAGTGCCAAAATAACCCTTACTTTAGCCTGAACTGTGCGGTTATAACCTTTTGGCACTATTCCGGCATTGAATCATCAATTAAAGTGTTAACTGTACATGAAATCATGAAAATACACTTGCCCCCATAAGTTGAATTCTCATTTTACCCATTTTATTGTTCTTCCTAACCCAATTTACAATAGATTGAATAGAATGGCAATAACTCAAATTCTCAAACAAGCCTGCAAGAAAATCAAGGTAGAAATACATATACTAGATAGATTGAATAGAATGTATACATATCATCTATACTATATACTAAAAGAGCAAATTTTTGGCCAAGTGTCACCCTCATACTTAGCCAAGTCAACTTTCACCAATTTTTGACAAGTGACACTCTCAAATCTTAACACATAAGCTAACTATATCAACTTACCAGAATTATTTAATATTAATTTTTGAATATTGCGCCTTCTCTATAAATGAATATTCTATTTACCTAAACAAACCATAAGTCAACTTGTTCTCGGTAACATAATGATCTCATGTCCCTAGAGAAAATTCTATTATTACAGCTACAGTAAGCGGTGGTGGACGCGGAGGTGGAGAACGCATTCAGCGAATGCGTTCTCATGTTTTTAGAATTTTTTTTGCATGAAAATAAGAGGATGCATTTCTCATGGTTTAATAATTTTTTTGGAATATAAAATAGAGGACACATTCTGTGAATGCGTCTTCAGGGTGTCGGATTTTTTTAAATTAAGCTTTCAGAGGACGCATTCGGTGAATGCGTCCTCATTTCGTTGGTTTTATCACTCGTCTTCCTCACTTCTTCCACCATTTTCCTTCCTTTGCCCACCATCTTCCTCACTGCCTCGAGCCCTCGAAGCCTCTGGCCTCGAGCCCTCGAATGTGTCCTCTGAAATTTTTGCAAAATTGTTTTAATCACGATGAGGACGCATTCCACGAATGCGTCCTCTGTAGGTTCTGCAAAAAAAAAAACACCGTGAGGACGCATTCGGAATAAATTCTGGAAAAAGAAAATCACCCCGAGGACGCATTCAGAGAATGCGTCCTCCACCATGCCATCCAAATTTCAAAAGATGCATAATTGCATCCAAATTTCTGCCAACATGCACCAAAAAAATAAAGCACTCCACGTCCCTATAATTTTATTAATTATCATTAATCTGATAAGCAATACCCACTAATCTGCTTAAATATTCACATCAACATTTAAAATTACAGTTCAACACTTTTTCCTTTTCTTTTAAAGGACAAATAATTTTATAACTTTAATTAAGTAACTATTGATTTATCATCAACATTATTTCATATTCTTATCATCATATTTTTGTCATAACATAAAGTATTTCTATACAGCACTATCCTATTATTTTTATATAAATATAATTAATAAATTATTATATATCAACCAACATTACATCAATTTATTTTAAAATTAAATAAATAGTAATATAAATTTATTATATATACTGCATCGTGTACACTTTTCATATAAACATAACCACATATATTGGTTATTGAAATTGTATACTATGTTGTATTATAGATTTTTGTTCATAAATTCGTGCATCGACACGGGTATTATCTAGTTATCAACAACATGAACACTAAGAAAATGAAAAATTCTAAAAGTGCACGCATTTAAATCAAATGAATCGCACTCACTAATTAACCTTTGCTTCAATGGGAGAAAGCTCTTGGCTTATGGCCGCCAAATGAGCCTTCCGGTGTCCGACCAAGGATGCCTAGATAAAGACCGCCCAAAGATCCAGAGAACATAATGACCAAGAACTAGACGAGGATGAAAAGGTACTTCATGTAATAATTAATAACCCCTTCTCCAAAATACCATTTGTCAAAATCACCAGATAATCGAGGATAAAAAGGTACTTCATGTAATAATTAATAATCCCTTCTCCAAAATACCATCTACCCAAATGACCAAAGAATCGTACCCACATGACGAAATCACCAAAGATCCCTTCTTCACTGCTTTCTCATGGTACGCGACCTCCATCCTCTCTATAAACTTCGGCTCGCTGACCCGCCCCTACCTTGGGTCATAAGAGTGATTCACAGGAGGTCAACTAAAATTAACCATAGGCAAAGAACGTGAGATCAAATATAAATATTTATAATCTCCTTCTGTTCCTATTACTATGCTACCTAGAGGGTAGATAGTGGCAAGATAGGATTTTTCCACAAAGATGCTAGATGTCCAAAAGCCAACTACACACAACCACACCCGGATTGTCAATCCGCCAATGTATTAGGAATAGCTAAATATTGCAAAACAGATTTGGGGGGGGGGGGGGAGGTTAACTAACAATTACAAGCATGTGAGATCAAAAGAGAATAAATTATATAAACTAGCACTTGGGGGGTACTTGCATGACAATGACTTTAATCCCTGATCCATTCACATACAAATATATAAACCTATCTTATGCCTATGTCACATAGTCGGCATATAGCCTGACATTTCCCCTTGTCTGTCACACAAAGGTACTTTCCACCAATACATGCATATCTCACTGCCTCCGAAATAAGGGATGCGCTATAATCCAGTGACTTTGCAGTCCATCCCCATCAGCTCACTCCTAATGCTAACGCGGCCTCGCTTAATGGAACAAAGCCTTGAGTTAGGTCACAACTGCTAGATATGAAAGTGAGGATAATACGTCCTGGGCACTCCACTATGGATATCAATCCCTAGACCTAGAGAGACTAAGGAATTGATATCTTTTGATGGCTTTAAAGTCGACACAACTCTAGTTGCTACAAACAATCATGCTCATCTATCAGGGTAAGCCAAGGGTTTCCCCTCATTAGGGTTTAGTTTAATGTCCCCAACATGTGATTCCTCACACAACTAGCCAATTAGAATTATGATTTACCCAATGGAAGATATACTCTCGAGGTAACATGAATGCACTCATTTCATCGGTGTTCTTGAACATACTCTATAATCTAACACTCCCAAGATAGCATGAAACCTAGCACGATATTACACTACCATGAATGTATGGATGCATCACAACAATGGCATAACATAAATCTCACAAGAATAGAAAGCATAAGTTCAAGCATGAATAATCATAGGACATAAAGATAGGAGAATGAATCTACAACTACCAAAAAGCCATCATCAATTCATGAACACAAACACTAACCCAAGTAAATTAACAACTCCCTAAGCATTGAACCCAAATATTTCATTGGATTCAATTCCCTTGGGCAAAATCAAGAATTGAAGAAAATGGAATTAGAGAGAAGGGTTATTCCCCTCCTCCCTCTAAAATGCTCTTCAAGATTAGAATAATGTGCCAAACTTAAACCCTAGTAGACATAGGATTATATTTATAGTAGTAGGGATATGTGCCTTGAAAAATGCCCAAAATAGGCTAGAAATTCCTAGCAGCCGCAAACGGGACCGGGCGCCTTATGTGGCATGGTCGTGCTGGGCGCTACTGGTACGGGCCGTGTGGCATGGCACAGGTGGGTTGGATGCTACTGTCACGGGCTGTACGGCCTGACATAACCATGTTGGCCACCCTTGGCACAGACCGTGCTGGTTGACATAGACCATCAGTTGGGCTTGGTTCTTGGCCTTCATATTATGCATGTCCGCATTGTTTGGCACGGGCCGTTGGCTGGTAGTGGTGTCTCGACCAGTTGAATGGCACGGGTCATGTGGAATTTCATGGGGCATCAGCCGGGAGTCGGTTTCTGAGAAAAACAATGGTACAATAATGTAAAACGTCATACCCCATCAGCTGGTTTTTTGAATCTTGAGTTAAAATGACACGAGCCATATAAAGGGAAACGACATGCATCTATACTTAGCCAATTTTTAGAATGGTGGACGACACGGTTGTGTTGATGCCGACAACTCACACCAAAGGAGGCTAGCACAGGCCGTGCATGATAGAGGCCTCGTGCCAAGGTCGGCTGGCACGAGCCGTGCTGCACTAGGCGCCTCGTGCTGCACTAGGCACCTCGTGCTGCACTAGGCGCCTCGTGCTGCACTAGGCGCCTCGTGCTGGTGCCTTATGGCACAGACCGTGTTGACTGATGTAGCCAGCCTTTGTCTTGAAATCTTGGACATCGACTCCGCATTGGCTTCATTCCATCTACTACCACGCTTTAGCTCATGGATTTACCATCTATTACCTCCCTTGAAGATGACCTTCTAATATCTACTACCATCCTTACGAGTGGCCTTCTACAAAATGATGACAAAATACTCACGAGCTACCTACTAGCAAGATCACAAAAGAAGATCTAGGTGCTCGTGAATACCAATTATCCATTAGTTCCAATTAACTCTACAAACTCAAGATTTAGATAAGAAAACTAGCAATGGTCATCTAAACCCTTTGTCGTGTAAACCTAACTAAAACTAGCAATCAACCAAACAAAACATAATAGCAAATGTGTCGAATGCATTAGTTAACACACGCATAATGGTGCAAATCATTCACCACCACCTTCTTCTCTCCACCACCTCCCGCTACTATCCCATTTTCTCTCCCACCACCACCCCTTATGGATGCCGCAGGTGAAAGAAAAAAAGAAGAGAGGTTGAAGGTGAAGAAGATAGAGCTAGAAATATCTTCTCTCTCTCACTCTCTCTTTAAATTCAGGGTAAAATTATCATTTCTTTAATTTCCGTCCAAATATCATGTTGACAATTGAAGTCAACGGCGCTCAAGGTTAGATTGACACATATATCATAAAGTTTGAGTTATTTTAGCCCTTTCTCGTTTTGTAGGGTTATATTAGCACTTTCAGCCTAATGTTAGGGTCATTTTAGCACTTGAATCTCTCTCTCTATATATAATATAGTGTGCATTGATTAAATCCGATGAGTAGATATGTATTGTATATCTTAATCTATGCAGTGGATGAAGGCTACGTGATGGCTGTAATAGTTTTGGTGTGTTTGTGAAATGGTTGTTGTCTAGATGTTTTAGGAGGGATCCAATTTTCTATTTGGGGCAATGTGTTGCTACCTATTATCCACGAATCTCAACTAATTAAGGTACCTTTGTTTAAGACTTTTATTGCTAGTGATTGATCTGTAAACATCAACATTTTATCTTTAGATTTCTTATTGGATGTGATTATATAGAAAATAAAAATTTTAACTTTAAAATTAGGTTTCAATTGTTTAGTTACTATGTTTATGTTATGAATCAATACAAAATAATGTCAACTCTTAGAGATAAGTGGACATTTTTTTGATCATTAATAAATACGTTTTGTTTACAATGATTTTGAAAAGTGTTCAAAAACGACTGATGTGAACTTATGTATATTTTTAAAAAGTACAGATATAACCCTAGAAATAAAAATTAAGTGCTGATATAACCCTATAATTCAGATGGTGATGAGGGTAAAATTGTCCATTTTTTAGAATACAAACCAGGAGTATTTTGGTCATTTCCAGGATGGTTAACACCGGATTTTCTAGGTGAATGCCAGAAATAGCACAAAAGGTTTTCACTGCACAATTCACCCTAGGTTAGGGTTATTTTATGATTTTATAGGGTTATATTGACAATTTCAGTCAAAAGTTAGTAGTAAAGGTGTATTTTATTATCAAGACAGACAACTGCAAATTCTCCTGAAACATTGGGGGAGGGAAGGGGAGGGGAGGGTGGGGGGAGGGTGATTTAGCACGCGTTATGAAATCTAATGACACAATCAAATTACATTCTGGTGCACCTGCAAAAGAAGAAGCATGTGAAAGAAGCACACGTAGGTAAGACCGTACGAGATACAAAATGGCCATTGATATCGGTAGATATTTTGTGTTGTATCATTGTAAAATATGAATGGTTAGTTGTATTCATGGTCAAAGTTTACAATATATAAGGCACTATACTAAAGTGAAAAAAGAGAGAAAGGGTTCTAATATAATATTTATTCTACGAGAAACTGAAAATTACAGAATATCATAATACATCCTATTACTCCTACCTAAGTTGGAGCATAAAAATCAAGAATTCTCAACTTGCCAAGAAAATTCTAAAACTGTTGATGACCAAGATCTTTAGTGAAGAGATCAACTAGTTGGATGGAAGTGTCAATATGATGAGTAACCACCCTGCCTGATTGAAGATGATCTTTCTCAAAATGATAATAAATCTCATTATGATTCGTACACTCATGGAAAACAGGATTAACCACAACGTGAATAGCAATCTGAATATCACAAAAGAGTCGTATGTGGGAAGGATGACCAATACCAAGCGAACAAAGGAGATACTTGAGTTAGCTCAATTCATGAGTCCATGGGTTTATTAACCCCGGGAGTGAGGGATGGAGGTGGTAGTGAAAGCGCACCACTAGCTACACCCGGAGGAGGTGAGAGTTTAAGAAGGGGGTGGAACCGAGGTGTGACAAACTGAGGGAGTTCCTTGGGAATCAAATCTCTCCACACCATGTGGTAGAGTATAAGATAGGGAAATATATATCGTATGTGAATAAGAGCCAAGGATCAAATATAAATGTTAAACATGTGCCATAAATGCCCCAAAGACATTTATTATTATTTTTACTTTGTAGTTTATATTTTCATGCTCTTTAATCATTTCAAACAAAAACCCCTCATTTTCTGTATTCCCGAGACATACACACACACACACACTTGGTGACACTCGAGCGTGAATTACATGAAACCATCTCTTGAACCCCTTTGTCTCTATGGACGACACTTGGACGACACCCGATCTTACCACTAGGTACTATTTTTAGTAGTTAGAAGTAAAGTCGGGAGATACAATATAAATATTATCTTTGACTAACTCGTACTCTGGGTTTTACAACAACCCCCGGGGTGCCCGTCACTGAGCTTCATGGGACTCTATGTTAGTATTGCCACATCGACGATGCATTCTATTGGGAAATCAAAGACCTTGGAGTCCCCTGGCTCTAACTAAGGATTCCATCGAGGAACCACATAAGCTAAGCTGTTGAATGTTAGCAGTCTCTGCCACTACCCATCCATGTTCGATGGAATATCCAAGGTCTTTTTACCCCTAGTTTGAACAATAAAAGTGAATATTATATCGCCATCGGTCTGCTGGCTTCTCGACATGCAACATAAAGATCGAAGTAGCTTGTAGTTAGGCTAGGTGTCGAGCTTAAGACACTTGGTCATGAAGCCTATAATCAGATAGACCACGTTGGGATGGAGTTGAGCCAGGTTCACATCGAACTCTTTGAGAAGCCTCGAAAACTATCCCAAACTGCAAGTGTCGCTAAAAAATAACTTCTTTCCCAAGCAGTAAATAATGTAGCCCTTCATCACTCTCGAAGGTCAACAACTTAACATTGGATGGCACTGAAACTCGCAGAGTTCTATGAAGGCTTTTATATCCAGAGAAATTAGATAAGACTCTCAGAGCTCCACTCCAATCCCCTTGGCTGACCCATTTCTGACTTCATGCTCAAGCTCCACCAAGATAAACAACCTTCCTTGTTTATCGTAGCGAATAAGCAGGTCAGCAGGAATGATCTCCCTCTTAGACAAGTACTTCCTCTAGAGGCTTGGCTTCGTAAGACCCTTACCACCCGGACCATGCACCGAGAACTTCTTCTTCGGGCAGTTCACGTAATAAATATGTAAATTAGTTAGAATCAGGATAAGAAAGGAATACCCTTTATGATTGGTTTTGTATATATCATGTTCCATATTTGTTTCTACTTTGTATACCCTTTGTACTCACTATATATATGAATACACACAGCCACAATTACTTGTGGGTTTTACATTCTATCATGGTATCAGTTAGGTCTCTCTAAATATTCTCTGGCTTTTCCCAAAATTCCAAATCTTTTTTCCTCCAAAAATTCTAATCTCAACCTTGCCCACCCACCGTTACCACCAATCGCCGCCACTACCCAGCTGTTGTAGATCACCGATCAGAGGTCACCGAACATTGCTGCTCACGCGTCATCCACGCGATGCTAAATCGTCATCCACGTGGCACTGCGTCACCTGCATACGCTGCCAGATCCAGCCTCCAACCGCTGCTATTTTTTGCTCTATTAGTTGCTGCTCCAATTCCACGCACAAAAGTTAGATCAGTCGCTCACTGCCATTCACAAGCTTGTTGTGTTTTTGGTGCGATTTGTTTTTCTTTTGTGTTTGGATCTGTTCCTGCTTGTTCCTGATAACGTCAGTTATGATTCCATTGTTGATCAACATCATCACCATTAAGCTTGATGGTTCTAACTACTCTTACTGGTGTAATCAGGTTACCTCTGTTTTACATATTGTCAAATTGATTGGTTTTGTTGATGGATCTGCCAAGTGCCCCGATCCACCTGTGAGCTTGACTTCCATAGAACCCGATGCTAAGGCTTCTAAGGATGCAACTGCTCCTGATGCTTGGACTCAGTCATATCAGCTAGTCTATGCAGTTTTTTTCTTATCCTTAACTCCGTCTGTAATGTCAGTAGTTGACGGTATGTCCCTACTGCTCAAGTATGAGATGTTTTAGCCACTAAATATCAGAATAATTATTTTTCTCATTGCCTTTATCTCTGTGATTGTTTGTACAACATTTTTCAAGAAGATCAGTCTGTTCTGGATTATTACTCTCATTTTAAGGACATCCTTGATGAATCGCGTGTTCTTGGTCATCCTCTTAATGATACATTGCTGATGTGCCCATTTTATACTGTTATATTAGGACTTATGGGATTAACTTTTGAACACTTTTGTGCTCTAAATGTGACATTTTGCCTTGAAATTATCTAAGGAGGGTTAAAAGCGACTTTTACATTTTTATCACTTTTTAGAGAATTTTGTGTGACAAGGTAATTTGTTTGAAGACTTTGAAAACTTGAAGATTTTGAAGAATATCTTTGAAGATTTGAAGATTTGAAGACTTGGATTTGAGCTTTTTGAAGATATGAAGAATTGAAGAAGCGAGGAGAAGAGAAGGATATGAGATATAAAAGAGAAAGAAGAAATAATGCTGGAATTTGTATCTGTCGCGAGACCGTCGCGACACGCGATGGTTCATCGTGAGCTCGTCGCGACTACGTCGCAACTCGCGACGGACAAGTGGTCTGAGTTTCTTCTTGATTTTCGTGCTATAAATACTCCCCTTATCCTCTCCTCTTCAACAGCTTTTGCCCAGTTCTTTCTTCTGCGTTTTTGGGTGTTAAAACCCTAGGTTTTCTCTTCTTTCTTTTCTTAGTTTTTGTAGATTAATTATGTCTTTTAGTTCTCTAGCTTAGTTTTATCTTGGGAGCAAAAGATTGAAGCTTTCATTTCTATGTAGTAAGAACCATTATATCTATCTATTTGGTGCTTTTGATATTGTGCATTTATTGAGCTTTAAATGTGAATTGTTAATTTCATTGATGTTGTTGGAAGCTTGAGTATATGAATTTCTTGTATGATTACTTGTTAGGGTTGGGAGAAAGTAGCTAATTCTCCCCTCTTTTAATGTGGAATCCAAGAGCATGAGTTAGAGCTTCTTAAATGATGTTGGTGTGTTGATAATTGCTAGATGAATGTGATGATGTCGAACTCATTGTCATGTTTGTTTTAGGTAGCAAATGAGAGAAGTCTATGAATGTCGATCATTCTTGACTAATCTTGTGTAAATGCATGAATTGGTTAAATGTTTAGATACGATGTAGTATTTATAAGTGTTGCCAAGCTTGTTGATTCTTCGTGCTAAATGCCATCGATGGGATACTCTTAGTCCTAAGGGAGTCATTGGTGAGGTTTGACAAGAGATCTTGCAAACTACTATCTAAGAAGGATAGAAGATTTATCTTCACAACAAGTAGTTAAAGTAGTGAATAGATTGTTTCACTCGTTCTTGAAGCCTTTATTATTTAGAATTTATGTATTCTTGATGCTATGTTTCACTTCATTTATACCATGGGTTTTTTGAGAATAGGAAGTGTTTTTATGATTGGAGTGTTCGGGTGTTAGGAAAGTGACGAATTCCTTAGCCCCTTTGCATGAAAATCTATGAACATGAACTTAGAACTTCTTGTGCATGATGTGTTGTGATTCTTGCTAGATAAGTATGTTAATGTTAAGCCAAGTAATGAATGTGATAGAATGAATGAATGGTTCAATGATCTAAATTAGGTTTGGAAGTGGATATCAATTGCCCCCAAGGCTTTATCTTTGTAGTTTTAAAACCCTTTTTCTTAGTTTTGTTTGATGATTAGCATAGTTACTTGACCTTGCTAGTTATCTTGTCTTTTAACTTTCATAACTTAGCACCACAAACCATCAAAACCCCCGTCCCCCATTTACATATTTTTATATGTATGTATATATATCTACTGCTAGCCTAATATCAACCTTTTGTGCCTAAACGCTTAGGAATATCCCTCTTCTTCGTGGACGATCCCGACTTGCCGCTATCTACTTAGTTGTAGATAGTAAGCATAAAAGGGCTTATAAATATTAACTTTGAGCGGTACGACGACGGCTTCCCAATTGCTGTTATTTTTTGTTGTAGCTTGAATGATCAGTTTTCCCAGTTTTCATCTACTCAAATGGTGAAGGAACATTTACCACCTGTATATACTCTTGTTGCTAATGCTGAGGCCTTAGAGTTGTCTCTCAAAGCTCGCTTGTCTACCTATGGACTAGCTCCTGATGCTTTTTCTGCTAGTCAACAGGTGTTTGGATAGGCCAACCATGACAGGAGAGGCCGTGATCAGGACGAGGGAGGGGCATCCGAGGCCGCGACCATGAAAGAGGCGGTGGACATAACCCTTCGTTGGCTGGCGGTGGCCCCCTCGCGCAAGGTGGTCGCGAAGGTGGCACTTATGTTTGCTAATGGTGTCATCATCCTGGTCGTCTTGCTGAATGATACTACAAGCTTTCTCATATTACCCATAATGATGTTGCAAATACCACAGACACAACTCAACAACAACATTATCAGCACAATAATGCAACTCCATATTGGTACATGGACTCTGGTGCTACTAATCACATGACTGCTTCATCTTCCAACCTGGATAACATTGCTCCTTATACCGGCAATCGTTGTGTTTATTTTGGCAATGGTTATTCTTTGCATATTTTTTGTACTGGCAGTTCCCAGATTTCTGAATCACTCACTTTACCTGATGTCTTGGTTGTTCCCCACATCAACAAGAATTTATTATCTATTGTCAAGTTAACTAGAGATCTAAATGATGTTGTTTGTTTTGTTGACACTTCTTTCACTATTCAGAACAAGGTTACCAAGGAGCTCGTGGGCCGAGGACACAGTGATGAAGGTCTCTACATTTTAGATTATGGTGGTGGTGCTTTTGTTTATTTTGTAAATTCAAATAAAGCCAAGGCCTCATTTGAGCTTAGGCATAGTTGATTAGGACATGTTCCCCTTTTCTGTAATTTCATCTTTGAATAAGACTGATAGTTTGTCAGTTATTAGACTGAAACTTTGGTGATCGGCACAGTATTGGGTATGGCAACACACACAAGACTGAAGCACGCGAAAATTCAGTAACCCTCAAGACTAAGATCCGAGAAGTAAAATGGAATTTTTGCATGCCTTATCAAAAAAAAACCACTCATCTGTAGCTACTGCTCATTTCAAGGACATTTTGAAGAACAATGCAGAAAACTGATCAGAGACCAAATGTCAGGATGACAACTTATGGCATGTTCCAACATAGGAAAGGTCCAGAAAATGAAATCGATCAGAAAGGTATGGGTTGTCAAATGATCTAGTACATGTCTGGTGGCACACACTTCGCTCATATCTTATTCTAGAGATTCGTGGTACTTTGATAATGGTTGTTCTCGCCACATGACTGGCACTCCATAATTTCTCATGAATATCACTCCATACGATGTCAGATATGTGACTTTCGGTGATGGAAAGAAGAGTAGAATGATTGGAAAAGGTGAATTGAGGATTGGAGGTTTTCCAGTGTTCACTAGTGTACTGTTTGTCGAAAATCTGAAGGAAAATTTGTTAAGCATAAGTCAGCTGTGTGATGACAACATGAAAGTGGAATTTCAGAAGGATAAATGCGTTGTGAAACACGAAGAAACCAAGGTTTATTCAGGCTTAAGATCATCAGATAACTGCTATCTGCTGGAGCAAGAAGTATGGTGTATGATCTCGAAGCAAGACGAAGGAGTTCTGTGGCACAGGAAGCTCAGTCACATCAATTATAAAACATTGGTGAAAATTGCAAATGTGAAAGCTGTACGAGGTATGCCTACCTTAACCAGCAAGGATGAAATTGTGTGTGGACCATGTCAACAAGGCAAACAAATTTGATCCCCTCACTCTTCAGTTCAGTATATTATCACCTCTAGAAATCTGGAATTATTGTATATGAATTTGATGGGTCCAGTAAATACTCCTAGTATAGGTGGAAAGCAGTGTTCTAAAAATCGGCGCCTAGGCCCGCCTAGGCGGCGCCTAGGCGCTAGGCGCCACCAAAACGCCCGGATTAGCCTCTGGGCGGTGACATTAGGCGTTTTTGCCTCTGGGCGGCGCCCAGACCCGCCCAGACCCGCCTAATCGGGTCTAGGCGCTAATCGGGTCTAGGCGCCCAGACCCGCCTATTTTTTTCCCAATCCTCTGTTTTCTCCCATCTCAAACCCGATCGACCTTCAGTTCTCTTCTCCCAGACGCCGTTTTCTCTTCAGTTTTCTCTTCTCCTCCTCTTCTCCCAGACGCCGATCGACCTTCGTTGACTCGCCGGCCGGGACCTCACCGTCTTCGTCGCCTCGCCGTTTTCGTCACCTTAGTTGGACGGTCGAACCAGCAGCAGCAACGTCAACATCACCTCGCCGTCGCCGAAGCAAACTACCGGCCACCGTCGAGGTGTCGACGCCTCCCTCTCTCAGTCTCTGCAATGTAAGTCTGCAATTATTAAAGTGCCATTGCGTGATGCCTATGATGTGAGTAATTCAGATTAAAAGCGAAGTTAGCAAGAGTTCAGATTGTATTAAAAGCGAAGTTAATCTGGTTTATTTTCCCGCAACAATGGTGGATTCTAGATGGTTAGATATTTCTTTGGACCTTATATGCTTAGATTGTCTTGCTATATTGCTGCAATATCTATATATTTGGGATAAATCTAATTCAGAGTTAAGAATACTCCATCTCATTTTAGAAATAGCAATGGATTTGGAGAATAGTTGAATAGAATTTATGTCACCATTCTTATGGTTCTAAAGCAATTCTGGAGGCCTATTGAAATGACAAGGTTGCTGTTAAGTTAAAGTTAAAAACTGTAATAAATTGTGCTCTTATAGCAGATGCAAGGTCTGGCTAATGCTCTGAACTGAGACTGAGAGTTTGTGGCTTGATGTTTTTATATCTTTGCCTTGTTGAAAGATGAAAAGTTTGTGAAGTTTTTCTCTTCCAAAAAGTGCTGCACTTAGCTGTTATGTATTTATCAAGTAGTGCCTTTGTCATGAGGGAAAGATATTTCAACATGTCAGAGCATAGGAAGGAAACCAGAACTGCATGTTTTCTCCTAACGTATATCTTGGACCATGAGTACCACTTTAGAGCTCTGAGTTCCAATGGTGTTTTTATTTGTAAAATTCAGGCTTCCCTTGGTCAGATCAGTTGTACAACATGAAATTGATGCAACTCTTGGTGTTCCTGCTGTAAAAATGTGTTCTTGTTTAAAATGCATACCAAGTTTGACGCAATCATTGGAGCTCGTGCTGTAAAATTGACTTCTTCTTTTAAATGCATACCAAGTTTGATGAATTGATTGGTGATCATTGATAACTTATTGTCAAAAAGAGAATGATAGTTGGTTTTTAATATTGTTTACCTCCTTGTTTTCTGGAAAAAGTTACTATTTTTCAGTAGTTAATCTTGAAAATGGTGGGGCTAGTTCTTGAGTACAAGCTGAACCAAACCTCTCATTTGATGTTTGTTCATCTGAAGAATGATGGCTATGCGTTGAAACTGTCTTTAAAAGTCAATTTCTTATTATCCATGCTGGAATGGAAGATATCTTAGAACTGACTCTTGTTACCCCACATGTTTAATCTCTTCTTTTTAAACTTGTCACAGAGATGTGGAGATCTTATCGTTACATTCCAACTGCATTGTTTTTGGAAAACTTTGGAGACAGAATATGTGCAACAGTATTGTTTTTTGGCATTTCTTTATCTGTACAGGTGGTATAAAAAATGTTGTTTTGGTGATGTCAGTGTAAGAGGACCAATTTCTTGATTATGAAACATGCGTAAAGTAGCAGTAGTAGTTTGTGGATTAGAGTGTAAGGAACTAAATTTGGACAACCGAAATTAGGAAGATAATAGATATAGAAATGTTGAGATGCATGTATATGCACAGTTGACTGGATGCAATGTGTAATTAGTGCATTAGAAAGAAGTTATAGTCCTAGCAGTTTAAAATATGAGAGAAGCGCACTTGTTATCTTCTGTGAACTTGAAAGAGATCTTAGCAGATGCTCCATTTTTTGGAATATTTTAAGTGGTCTGGGAGATTTCTTACTGTAGAGGATTAAGTTTTGCGATTGTCTTTTGTATGCTTGATTGTAACAATCTTGGTTTCCTGCAGTTCCTTACATAGGAAAAGGTTTTCTTCTCTGGGAAGTCTACAAGGCATAGGCACTAAATTTCTTTTCTGGTTCGTTGTATCTGTCAAAATCTTTCTACCTCATCAACTTGAAGTTTTAGTTGTTAAATTGTGGGTATGGATCCAACTTTTACGCTGTCCATAGTTTTGAAAGGAAGAAACAATGGTAATAGTTGTGTCCTTGTGACCTCAGGTTTCCATTTGAGTTGTGAACATGGCCTTAATTATAAAAGGTAAGCCAGTATGCATTAGTAAATTAAGCCTTACAGGCCCAATCTATTCTGTGACCTTGTTCTGGATCCTTCTTGACTTTGGGTTCTCCATTAATGTCTAGTCACCTGCATATTAAAAATATTTCATTTCATCTTTAAAAGGGTCACTTTTCTGTATACAAGGTTTGGTCCAACAATTTTTCCTTTGTATATTGCAAGCACTGGGTTAGAGCGGCAACAGCCGCTGTCTTTAACACACAAATTACTTCTCTTTCTCATGAAAATCCTGAAACTTGCCACCCCTCCTTTCCAGTACTTATGTTTCATGGTGAAGTTACCCCGAGATGTTAAGACACTGTGGATCATGAATCTGATGAAGATTTATCTTGAATGCTCTGCAGATATGCTAGTGAGTCAAACCTAGTTCGTTATGCAAAGATTGCTGCATTGCTAAAGAATAAAACAGTTCGCGATGGCCATGTGTGGATTCACTACTCACTAGTTTGTATTTTGTCTAACTTTTAATTTTGGCCTATGGCCATGTGTGGATTCACTACTCACTAGTTTGTATTTGGTAATTTTTGCCACGTGCCTCAAACTTTGTAAGCTTGTATGGATTTCATTTTTCAACTCCAAGATAATATTTCGACAATATATATATATATATAATATATTCATTTGTGTCGTTTATCATGAAATTTTCGTTCTTGTATTGTATCATTTGTATGTAATATAAGTTATTGTGACTTGGGAAATAGGTTTTTATTTTATTTTTAAATATAATTTATATTATTTTAATGAATTATATATAAAAAATAATTAAATAATACAAATCCGCCTAGACCGATTAATCCCCGATTAATCCCCGATTAATCCCCTAGGCGCTAGGCCCCAGCAAACCGCCCGACTAGCGCCTAGCGATTTTTAGAACACTGGTGGAAAGAAATATGTTTTTGTATGTGTTGATGATTTCTCCAGATTTACGTGGGTAGCATTTTTGAAAGATAAATCTGATACGTTGAAAGTATTTAGAAGTCTGGTAGTAAAGTTACAAACTAAAAAGGGAAGTCCAGTTGGGAAGATTGTTCGAATTCGTAGCGATCATGGTAGAGAGTTTGAGAATTCTCAATTTAGTAATTTTTGTGACAAGCTCGGAATTCAACATGAATTTTCAGCACCTATGACCCCCAACAAAATGGTATTGTAGAACGAAAGAACAGATGCTTGCAGGAGATGGCTCGAGTTATGTTAGCTGAGAAAGAAATTCACAAGAAATGGTGGGTAGACGCAATTAATACAACTTGTTATACAATTAATCGAGTGTATCTGCGACCATTCACCAGCAAAACATCCTACGAGATTTGGAAGGGCAGGAAACCAAATATTTCATATTTCCATGTGTTTGGAAGCAAGTGTTACATTCCCAGAGACAGAGAGCAGTTGGCAAAATTTGACAATCGGAGTGATGCAGGAATTTTTCTTGGATATTCTATCTACAGCCGTGCCTATCGAGTGTTTAATCATCGAACCAACACTCTCATGGAGTCCATAAATGTTATTGTGGATGATTCAGAGGAAAAAAAAAAGTCCGATGTTGTAGAAGAAGATTCTGGTAACACTCATGTTCCAACAGAGCCGCTTCAACCTGACAAGGCAGATCCGTTAGTAGAAGCCGAACCGCATCAACATGCTGGAACAACTGAGCAGATTGATGCTGAACTTTTCAAAGCTGAGTCTAACAAACCCTATGTTCCAACACAGGACCAACCTGAATCCAACATGAGAAGTACTCGATCGGTTGCTCGAGTGGATTACCGAAGGCTAGCTGGATTGCATTGCTTTGTTTCTCTCATTGAACCCAAGAACTACAAAGAAGCCTTGCTGGATGAGTATTGGATTGCTGCTATACAAGAAGAACTAAGTCAATTTGCACGAAATGATGTCTGGTATCTTACTCCTCGCCCCAAAGGCATTAATGCCATTGGCACGAAATGGATCTTTAAGAATAAGTCTGATGCTGATGGTCTAGTTACTCAAAATAAGGCTGGACTAGTAGCTCAAGGATATGCACAAGTGGAAGGGGTCGACTTTGATGAAACATTTGCACCAGTTGCCAGGTTAGAGTCAATTCGAATATTACTTGCTATTGCTTGCTCTATGAAATTTTTGTTATATCAAATGGATGTCAAGAGTGCGTTTCTAAATGGAGTGGTGAATGAAGAGGTTTATGTTGAACATCCTAAAGGCTTTGAGGATCCTCATTATCCACATCATGTTTATCACCTCAAGAAGGCTCTATATGGTCTAAAGAAAGCACCCAGGGCGTGGTATGAACGACTTACTAACTTTCTTCTTCAGAAAGGCTATCGTTGAGGGGGATTAGATCGCACTTTATTTGTGCTTGAAAAGTATTCAAAATTTTTTATTGCTCAAATTTATGTTGATGATATAGTATATGGCTCTACTTCGTCTTCTATGGTACAAGATTTTGCCACCGTCATGGAATCCAAATTTGAGATGAGCATGGTTGGAGAACTCACTTACTTTCTGGGATTGCAAGTCAAGCAAGGAAGGAATGGTCTGTTTATGAATCAGAGTAAGTATGCTCTAAATTTAGTGAAGAGGTTCGGTCTGAGCAATGCTCGAGCAGTTCAAACTCCTATGGGCGTTTCTGACAAACTGGTAAAGGATGAAAAAGGAGTTTCGGTTGATCAGAAGTTATACAGAGGCATGATTGGATGTTTATTGTATTTAAAAGCTAGTAGATTAGATATATGTTTTAGCATTGGGATTTGTGCAAGATTTCAGGCTGATCCAAAGGAGTCGCATCTCACTGCAGTTAAACGAGTTATTCGATATGTAAGTGGGACTTCTGAGTATGGTGTCTGGTATTCTAAGAGTCAAGATTCTGAATTGATTGGGTACAGTGATTCTGATTGGGCTGGTCATGCTGATGATCGAAAAAGTACCACAGGTGGATGTTTCTTTATTGGTACGAATTTGGTGTCGTGGTATAGTAAGAAACAGAATTCGATATCCTTGTCTACTGTAGAAGCTGAGTATCTTGCAGCTGGAAGCTGTTGTGCACCATTGTTATGGATGAAACAAATGTTGAAAGACTATGTAATTCATCAAGGCCCCTTAAAGATTTTATGTGACAACATAAGTGCAATTGACATCTCGAAAAATCCAGTCGATATAAGGCACCATTTTATTAGAGATCTGGTTGAAAGGAAGGAAGTGGAGGTAGTCTATGTTCCAACACATGAGCAATTAACTGATATCTTTACAAAGCCGTTGGACTCCGCCACTTTTGAAAACCTTCGACAACACTTAGGTGTTTGTCAAATTTGAGGTAATTCTTACCTTAATTTTACTGTAAATATTCTGTTTATTTTTGTTTAGAAAATCGAAAAAGAACAAAAAAATAGAAAGAAGAAAAATGTACAAAAATAGAAGATGGATTGTATGTTATGTTGGAAGTAATTTTGATGTGACATCTCGGGTTGACAAGTGAAAAGGGTAATCATTATAAGTCTTGGAAATCAAAAAAGGAGTTTCACAGGAAAAGAGGAGGTGATTTGAAGAGTTGGTTTGGGTTTCTATGTTGTCTAAACATATTCCAAATCCTCTCTTTTAGCTGTTCTTGAATCCCTCTCAAATTTATCTCGAAAATCATCTTCAAAACACTACTCTCCGAACCCCTGCCGAAAAATATAAATGGCCTCCAGCCCTACTATTCCCACACAAGAAGTCGATCTTCCAGGATCGTCTCTACCCTTAGAAGTCATGGAGGAGGAACAATGTTCAGTAAATTTGGAGTCGGCATTAGTCGAAAGGAATGGACGATGTGTAGACCAAACTTGGGACGAATCGCTACTGGAAGAAAATCAAGATCAAGGTGGAGAAAACTCGGATCAAGTTGGGGTCGAAGTACTTCCTGAAGGAAATCTTGGTCAAGATGAAGAGCTTGGTGTAGAGGAAGAGGCATCCAATGGAGGTAAAGAGGCTGGTGGCTCTAGTACTGGACGCGATGAACAAGAAAAACTCACCAGTGTCAAGAGGAAGGGCCGATATGGAAAGGTAACTGGTCTTGATCCCCCTCCTTTAAAACTGATGGGCATGGAATTTAAGAGTGTAGATGAAATTTTTGAATGGCTAGAGGCAAACAGAGTTGCTGTAGATTTAACAAAAATCAAAAGCATAGAGGGTGAATACTTGACTGTCCAGGTCAAGGAGCTTGTGACGGGTAATATAGGTGATATAAGGAGGATTGAGAATTGGGATGCGCAATTTCTGATGGGAAAATATGCTGAGTACAGAGAAAAGGATAAGTTTCATATATATATATATATATATTGTCGTATTCCTTGTCCAAGCTATGTAGTCTTAAGAGAGATTAATGAGAAAGAATCTGCTGGAAGGGAAGTTGTGAGGTATGGAGGTAGATTACATGTTGGATTCTATGATTCAAATACTGCTAAACTAGTGGAAGAACTAAGGAAGCCTATGATAATCGAACTGTCGGATAGTGATGAGGAGGATAGTGTTGTGCCTGTTGCAACACAGCAGTGTGAAGATGAAAATCCTATGGATGTGGATTCTGATGTTGACCTGGGTGGTGAAGACCAGAATGATATGTCTGGTAATGAGAATGATCAGGAACCCGGAGAGGAACTGACTGACCCTAAGGACTTGGATCAAGATGAGCTGTTTGAAAGACAATCTGAAAGTGCAGAGTGTGTTCCAACACATGACCTTCCTGATTTGGCATACTCGAGTGATGAAGTGCTCGATAAATTTTACCAGACAGCTAAAGGCAAGAGGAAGGCTGCTGATGCCAAGGTGTCTTCACAAGAAAAAAAGAGCAAGAAAAGGCAGGAATGCATGAAGAAGAAAATCCTCCCTCCCCTTTCTGTGAGTGAAGCATTGTCATTCTCTTATTTTGATTCAAAAGGAGAGGAAATGAGAGAAGTTTTTTCTAAAAGGAAATTTATTCCTGAAAGACCAGTAAACTTAGTAGCATACAAGGAGAGTGGGTTCTCAGAATGTTTGAAGGTAATTGGGATGACAAAAGCAACCACGGTTCAACTGCAGTATAATAGGCAGGTTGTGATTGAGGTATACTCTAACCACATGGTTAGAAATTTGGAGTCTGATTCCCCTTGGTATGGAAGGGTTTATGTGAGGGGAAAAATAATTGACTTGTCTGCTGCCATGATTAATAGACTTTTGGGTCTTAAGATGCCAGAGATAGATGGAGTTTTTCCTGAAGATTTGGAAGTTTCTCATGATCAAATCCTAGCAACTATCTCAGGTGGATATAAGGTAGAGTGGCCGGCAATGCGGTATTCACAAGCATCATGCTTATCCTCAAGATTTTTTGGGTTATATCAGATTGTTGTTCATTGTTGGATGCCTTCAACAAATACCACGGCATTAACAAGAGAAATGGCCAAGTTGCTTTACTGTGTTGGAACACATCAGCCTGTAAATCTTGGGCTATTCATACAGCAGAATCTGGTCAAACAAGTCATTGCTCCCAAGGCCAAAGATGCAATTATCTATGCTGCACTAATATCAGAACTAGCTAAGAGTGCCAAAGTGAAAGGAAAAGCAGAGGATGTGGTGATTGCCACTGAATTCTTGAGGCCAAATAAGAAGACTTTTGGGTTGAGGAACATTTATGATTTACCATGGAAACCAGAATGATCTACATCAGCAACAGTAGGAAAAGAGGCCAAAATAATGAATCTGGATGCAAGATTGGGAGCTATTGCCATTTAAATTGCAGCGCTGGAGGCAGAGAAGACAAGTCTGGAAAACGAGAAAACACGTTTGAAAGCTTGACCCTGATCTGGATTTCTGCTTTATGTTCCAACATGGTGGACAAACTCAGGGGGAGTATACTGATGCTTGATTATTGCCTTCGGCATATGCTGTTTTTGTTGTCTTTGGCATATGTGTGATCCTAGGGGGAGATTTTTGGATTTTTTTGGCTAAATTATTTTATCTTTTCTTGGATTTCTGGATTATTTGGCATTCATGCTTTGTGGGAGTATTAATTTGTTTTCAGATTAAGTAGTGTGTATATTGTGCATATGTTCCAACCTAGGTGAAGTTTGGAAGACCTATGTGTGTGACAAGTTTTTTCCGTTGCGAGAGATTCATGACCAAAACATTATGGGTTCACAAAATGTCAAAGGGGGAGATTGTAAAGTCAGAGATTTGCATTGAATATTTAATTGGCAGCTTTTGTGAACATATCTGGAAACAGAAAAAATCTTCTATGTTGGAACACTCGAAGGAAGCATGATTCACGCCGAGACTGGTTGTACGGAAACATGGAGATAGAAGATTATGGTATAAATGATTTATGGAATTATGAATATTCTTCTATGAATGAGGCGTGTGAAACATAGTTGATTTATGGAAAATCCCTACATATATGGAGTTAATATTGGAGAATATATGTGATAGATTGTGATAAGGAAAATCCCTTTATTTGTGGGATTTGGATATGCTTCAAGGAGCAGATTTGGAATAGAATATTGTGGAGATAATCAAGTAGTATTCCGATCTGATTCATGGATATAAAAGAGGACAAACACGGCTGCATACTCACGGATTTAACAGAGAAAAAATCTGCATACAGATTTTTTAGACTTTCAAGAATTGCTAAGAGTCAGATTCATATGTTCCAACATACCTGACCTGCTGCACAAAGTTCAGAATCATAAACCTTATTTCCTCGGGAGGAGGGGATCCAGCGTCGACGAGTTTCGAGGTCAGAGGGAGTCTGATCAAGGCGGATCGGTAGCTAGGGGAGCTAGCAGAGTTCACACGCTATAGTTAGTAAAGATAAGTATTTTGTAATATTGTACTGTATCTTTCTAATTAGTGAATTCATTCTAAACTGGGTCAGACCCCGCAGATGTAGGTGGATTTCACCGAATTGCATAACCAAGTTGCGTGTCATTTACGTTTTTTACTATTACATACTTGGTTAAATAGGTCATGTTGGAACATACTAACTTGGATTATAAAAATCGGTAAAACCAAAAATACAAATATACTTTATTGGAGTTGGGGGATCATCGGAGGTGCAGCTGTTCTACTATTTTGCTAAATCCCAATCATCACATCCTTCCAAGGACCCTCTCATGACATGGATCAACGGTGGGCCCGGCTGCAGTTCCCTAAGTGCTCAACATTGGTAAAATCCATCACCAGTAATGTAGTTGGTGAGATTCTTGAATGTAATGAACTTGTAATTTGTAAATGCATGCAGGACCCATCACGTTTGAGGCTTCGCAGGAGTTCGACAATGACTTGCTACCTACGCTGGTATTGAATCCCGACTCCTGGACACAGGTAAATCTCGAAAGCAAATGGACGAATTCCATCTTCAAAACAGGCGGAGGCTAACCGCGGGCTTTTTCAGGCGGCGAACATAATTTTTCTTGATTCACCAGTTGGCACTGGATTTTCCTATGCGACCACTCCCAAAGCACATCGACTTACTGATCTGGAATCACGTGATCAAGCTTACGAGTTTCTCAGGAAGGTGACTCTTCATTTGTTTCATCCGCATGGGAATCATTAGAGATGTAATGCTTCTTTATCACTGAATCTTATTGTGTGAGTGCAGTTTTTGGCTCATCACCCTGAGTATGGTACAAGTGAAGTTCATGTGGCTGGAGACTCCTTTTCAGGGCTGACTGTGCCTTTGATTGCACAAGCAATATCTGATGGTAACAATCAGTACTCGAGTTTAAAGTTTAGATTCCCTACTTGTTCAGCTAATACAGACAAAGCTTTGGTTCTTTTATCAATTTCTAACTCCACCTTATGCATGTTTGTTTTCTTGGCATTGCAGGGAACGAAAATGGAAGCAAGCCATTTGTTAATCTTAAGGTTTGTAAGCGCCACTAACGCTATTGCTGCTTGTAAGTTTGTAGTTCTCTCAGTTTTGCTAATTTGGGTTGGATCTCACATTCAAACTGGTATATGTTTACTGTGAGCTTCAAATTTTGAGTTTTTGGTGAAATGATTCCTCAAATAATCAATCACAGAAGAAAATGGGAAAAAACTGTTACGGTTGTGCATGAATATATCATTGATGGAGGTGCTTACTTGTGCGTTGGACTGTCTTTAGGGTTACCTGCTCGGGAACCTGGTAACACGTAGTCCAGCAGAAGGTAGCTTTGTAGTTCCGTTTGCCCACAGGATGGGACTGATTTCTGATGAACTTCATGAGGTTGCATTACATATCTTTCCTTTGGCCGTCGCATTCCCTTATGGTTTTCGCTCACCTATCAGTTGCATATACTTCCTCGAACAGGCTGTGCAGAGAACTTGCGTAGGAGGTGATTATTTCAGCACTGCTAAACCTGGCACTCCATGCTACATCTATGTGGAAGATTTTAATTAGGCTAGCAACTATCCCTTTTTTTAGAGATTATCTCTCTACTTTTCCTTTTCACAGGTATATATATTCAGAATCAAGCTGACATCTGAATTCTGCAGACAGTTGAAAATATCTAGTATCCAAATGTCTTAGAGCCTCGTTGCCCGTATGCATCCATGGTATATATGAACAACAAAGGAGGACAGGAATCTCTGGGTGATAACAGGATAGAGATGAACAGGCACCGTGCATTCAGATTTCGCGTAAGAATCTATGCTTTAATTTGATGAAATTCTTATGAACAACAATCAAACTCTTCGTGTCAGCATATGCATTATCTTCATGTCAGCATATAGTTTTCCTCAGTTCTACCCTCCTCCTTTTGTAGTGTGATGGATGGCTGTTGTTGGCATATTGGTGTAACCTGGATACCGTTCGAGAGGCCCTTCATATCCGCAAGGTACTCTAACCTTCATTTCAAGATTATGATAGGTTGAACAAACCCAAGTTAAGAGATCTAGCTACTGCCACAGCTAAATAACACCAAATAAGGCAGGTTCAGTACTCCCAGGCATTTACATTCTGATGTTTCAACTCAGGGGACGAATGCACGTTGGGTAGGATGCAGTGACACCTTGGAATACGATGTGACAGTTCGCAACAGCGTACCCTATCACGCATATCTTAGCAGTAAAGGTTATAGGTCACTTGTTTACAGGATGGTGTGAGATTTTTGTGAAGTAGAAGATTCACCACTTTGCACATACTAAGAGCAAGAGTCAATTTTGTGTCGTGTGAATTAGTGGTGATCATGATATGTGTGTGCCCTACACTGCAACCCAATTCTGGATTAAGTCTCTCAACTTCAGCATTGTTGATGAGTGGAGACCCTGGAACTATGAAGGCCAAGTCGCCGGGTACTCGATATACTGAAATTTTTGGTACGTGTAATTCTGTTCCCGGAGTTGACACTCGTTTCTCTGTTGATATCCTCAGGTTTACAAGGAGTTATGCGAACAATATGACATTTGCCACCGTGAAGGTAGGAGAGATTTATTAATACATTATCCTGTTTTGTTTATATTGAATTTTAACATTCAGCCTGCATACATATAAAATGGTAGGGTGGAGGCCATACTGCTCCAGAGTACAGCCGAAAGAATGCAGTGCAATGTTTAGAAGATGGATCAACCGAGAACCTCTTTAATTATGCAATTGGTGTGGTCTGCTGTATTCTACAATAGAAAAATGAAAAATATGTAATATATCCTCATTGCAATTCACACTATTGCTAAGAAATTTCGAGTTTAACTCCATCCCACTTTTAACCAAAGGATCTCATGCATGTTATAGTTAAGCCAGGCAGCTACTGCAAATCCTCCTAATATACAAGGTAGTTTAACGTTATGAAGCCTGATGAAAGAAATAAGGGTGGGTACGAGGGAACAAAGTGGTCACTGTATCAGCATATATTCATTGATGATGCTCAGTCATGCCATCGTTCCTTAATTATTAAGATATGAAGCACAAAGTACAATACAAGTTAGTGAGTACCTCTTCACCGGGCTATATTCTCAGCTCTTTTCAACTGCTATTGACTGATGTTTTGAGTTTTAACTGCCGAAATCTGAGCAGAAGGGACTCGATTGACTTTTGTATCCTGGAGCTTTCAGCTTGTCGTATGGCCTGAGATGCCTGGTGCAGACTTTCAAGGCCTCGGCCTAAACTGGCAATTGAAGCAGCAGCAGGGACCGATTCAGCTGCATATTCGATTGCATCTCCATATTTGACCAACCCAACGCAAGTCACGATGCTGAAGCCAAAGGTTGCCCACGGCACGTACCCTATTGGCCCAACGCGCCTTCTCCTCATTATCTCATAGAATGCTGTTCTCATGGCTGAGAGGCTACTTCTCTCAGCAGAAGCTATCATGGTATGAGCAACAGCACGGACTTTCTTGGCAGAAGCAGCTGCTTTAAAAACCGATGTTCTAACTACAGCACTAGACATTGCAGTGGATGGAGCAAAAGTTTTACCAAATGCCAGGGAAACTATCTTGTTTGTTTGAGTGATCATAAGCTTAAGTGAAGAGATGGGAACCTTAAAAGTCAAAGCTTTTATGACAGTCGATGCTGGAGCAAATTTGGAGATATAAGAAACTCCTAAACCTGCCGAAACTCCTGCCCCAAACGCGACCACTGGTTTCTCTGATATCAGCAGCTTCTTGCCACCTCCATTTAGTACACCCGCATCGCTTTCGCTGCCTGTTACCATCTGTTCAACCATATCCTTAACTTCCATTGGAATGTGTGTCTTCCAATGTTTCCTCAATCCGGCTAAGCCATTGGCATCAACTAGCACCACTATTGACTTATACTTTGAAGTCTGGCTTCGGACAGCATGAGCAACAAGTGCACGAGACTTTTCTTCAATTGGAAGCTTGGAAAATTCACTATCTGCAATAAGGTCTCTCGACTTTACAAGAGGGAGCCGACTAGCGGAATTCAAAGCTATTCTAAGTGCCTCAACTGCAATCCGAAACACGTAAACTTCTGAAAGGAGCTTGGTATCTACAACTTCTCCATTCTTAATATCACAAAGCATTTTTTGGGCATGAGCAAGAGCACTTCTCATACTGGGGAGGTCAGCAAATACGTCATGTAAATCAACAAGCAAGGGATAGAAGGCTAGTGAAAATTCTGGGGCCTCATAATCATCTCTGGCTTGAACATGATCAGAATCCACCTTCTGAGGAGAAGCTGAATCAATCCACAGCGTAGTTAATGACTTCACTACCCGGGATTCAACATCATTTAGACCCGAACATCTCCAAAGACTCACTAAGGTAGTTGAGGTCCCTCCCCGTGCAACCAAGCCTTTCGGTTGCAAAGAATGAAAATTACTTCCCGATTCCAAAAAACACGTACCATCACCATTAGTTTTAACAAAAGGTGAATCAAGCAGCAAGAAAGATGCGCCCACTTCTTGAGCTGCCTTCTTTGCAGATAACACGTGGCCATTAAAACCAGTCCCAAAAATCTCCTTAAGTACAAGATTCCCTGCAAGATACTCGTACTCCTCCTTATCAATTTTATGAAGGAAACACCTCTTTATTACTTCAAATGAGGAAGTTGGGACACAATACTCGTCTGCTCTCGTTAAACTACCAGTATCTTGAGATGCAACATCATCACCAGTGGTGGAGGACCCAACTTGTGCCACTACAGCATCGGGTTCGAGCGCCCTAATAAGACATTCAGCATCTAAAGCTGATCTCTCAGATAAGTTCTGAACACAGAGGACATAAATCAAAGACCGGGATTCAGGTTCCTCGACTGCATAAACAAATCTCTTTGTGTGCTCGGGTATTGACAGTTTTTTAACCAAAGCATCCGAAACCCTCAAATCATCGAATTTAAAGAATGAAAAAGGCCAGCAATTTCTCACATAACTCAGCACAACCGTGGCCATTAATTTACAAAATCAGCATGATTCCCTCAAACCCAAACGAAGACCAGAATCATATTTCATTTTATCGACACACCTGATTTATAAACTTAATGGCGCACAAAAACCAGCCCAAAATAGGATTTTTCAACATCTAAGTCTATCCATAGAAAACGGAAAGAGTACTGGGAAGTACCTCATCCTAAACCCACTTAAATAGCAGTTCCCTTTGTGTGCGGCACCTCAACGGTGTCCGGAAAATTCCGGGTGAAAGGAACTTCAGCTGGGTAGGTAGTCGGCGGCTGTCTCAGAAACCTCGTATCTATTCTTCCTTTTTCTTTTTCTGTACTCCTCTGTACCATCGATTCTCCTGCCCAGATTTTTTTTTAAAAAAAAATGTCAAACTAGCACAAGTAACAGTAATTTTATTATGTTTATATTCCTGTAGTAATATGTACTCAGTGTTCTAGCTATTTTTATACTATTTTCCTTGAGATGTACCCTGTTCGTCCTAGCTATTTTTATACTAATTTTCTTTTAGGATGTACTCTCTCCATCCTAGCATTTTTATACTATTTTCTTTTGGGACGTTTCAACTCTTCACTTTATTTTCTTTTTTGGCTACTTTTTATTCATTTTTTTAGGTTGGAAAGGATGAAATTAAATGAAAAAGAAAAATAAAATAAAGTAACCCACCAGCACATGGGCAAGAAAGCATATAATAATGGATTCTTAGAATAATTCCATTTTTCTCAATCCACAAAGATAATTAGGACGAAGCGAGTAGTTTCTAAATATCAAATTTTTGTTTATCATTATTGTGTGAATCAACATATATTTACAGTTAAATATATTAATTGAATAACGTGAAAAGATTCAATATGTTGGAACAAGTACGATTCTATTCAAAATTATTACAGATGCGGAGAAAAAACGTTCTGACTTGTGATCATCATGACATCATGGAATAAGTTTTGCCAAACGGAACAAGGGAAAAAACAGCTTGATCCAAATTTGACAAGAAATAGTTGGATCTTTTGGCCCAAATTCTACAGCCCGCGATAACTAGTTTTATACTAGTATAAATCATTTTTCTTCTAAAACAAAAAACACTCCGGACGGCCTCAGACGCGGGAAAATAAAAAACAGTTGCAGAGCCAAAAGGACAGCTGCGAAGGAAAGAGATGGCGCCATTGATGCAGAGCTCTCAGCCATGGGTTGAAAAATAGTCAGTAATTTCTCCTAACTTATCCCACCGTTAACAAACTACCTTTTCGCCTAATATAGAATTTATATTTTCCCCCTAATTTTCTCTGCAGTCGGCCGAAGCAAGTGAAGGATGTAGCGCATCAAGACGAGGTCGTTCGAGTCCTGACCAACACCCTCGAGACGGCAAATGTGATTTCATTTTTTGATTATTAACATTCTTACCATTTACGCATTACTCTCTTTCATTGCAGTTAGGGTTTTTGTTTATGCATTTGAAATTGTTTGACAGTGCCCTCACATGCTGTTTTACGGACCTCCTGGCACTGGAAAGACAACTACCGCACTTGCCATTGCCCACCAGCTTTTTGGGTATTTGTTTAATTTTCATGTCTTACTTATTATTTTTTTAAAGAATTTCCGGTTCGGAATTGCTTAGTGTGTGTCATATATTTATCACAGACCTGAACTTTACAAGTCAAGAGTGCTTGAACTGAATGCTAGCGATGACCGTGGAATTAATGTTGTTCGAACTAAGATAAAATCTTTTGCTGCTGTTGCTGTTGGTACTGGTCACCCCGGGTATGTGTGCATTTCAATTTTTTTTTTTCTTGTACTTGCTTGATTCTCGTACTCATGATCTTTCATTCAACCCGTTGCACACTTAGCAGTGGTTATCCTTGCCCCCCTTTCAAGATCATAATCCTTGATGAGGCCGATTCAATGACAGAAGATGCTCAGGCAAGTTTTCGCCCTGCGCTATTGGTTGATATTGCTGTCTTTGAAATTAGGTTTTCATTCTAAGCGGCTTCTATCTTGCAGAACGCTTTGCGACGTACCATGGAAACATACTCTAAAGTCACAAGATTCTTCTTCATTTGCAACTACATAAGCAGGTTACTCCCTCGACTATTATCTTCCAATATCTCTGTTGTACCATCAAGACCTTGGAAATGCTTTACTTGTCGAAATGGCGTGTGATGAAAGAGTCTGGTCAGCAATGCTGAGAAAGAGTTTGGGTTTCATTAAGATGTAGTTGGAATATGCAATCTCTGTTCACTGGAATAATTAATTAGCCAATCGAGTCCTAAAACTTATTACAGCTTTTATGATCCTGAAATAGGTGTATTCAATTGTAGAAACGAGAAGCCCTTGAATTGCTATTGATGGACCTGTCCGGCCAAGTTTTTGACGAATATGATTTAATCACCTGTGTATCCTACATTCTTTAGGTTTCACCTTTTAGCCTACCAAATTTTCCTGGGCTTTTGAATTATCAACATATAAGAACCCTTTTCTTGACTTGATTGATGTTGAAGCACAGGGGTGGCAGTTTGATGTTCCAAAATGATTATAGGTTTGTTATATAACTTTGGGCGGTTCTAGGTTAGCAAGTTTGAAAGTATAATTTCCACAATGAATAATTTCCACAATGACTCACCTCAGCTGCTTTAAAAATTTGTCAAAACTTTCAGTTAAAATATAGCCTTATGACATATCCTGTTAGTGTCAAATGTGAAGATAGAAGTTTCTAATTTTGACCTTTAGACTGAGGATGTTAATCAAATTTTATTGTACAGTTGATGCATTGAAAACATTCTCTCTTTTATAGGATTATTGAGCCACTTGCCTCCAGATGTGCTAAATTCAGATTCAAGCCCCTAACAGAAGAAATAATGAGCAACCGCATTCTGCACATATGCCAAGAGGAGAGCCTTAATTTGGATCCAGAGGTGCAGATTTGGTCATATTGCTGTATCATTAACTGATCTTTTCTTATGCACTGACTTTGTTTTTTGTTTCTATATAACATTGCTAAATGGCTTCGTAGTTCGTACTGGAAGTCTCTTTATAGTAATAGTTGTATGTGTGTGTACATTGAATTGACCTCATTGAATAGTTTATTTGTTCTCGTTGCAGGCTCTGTCAACATTGAGTTCCATATCACAAGGTGATCTTCGTAGGGCTATCACATATTTGCAAGTGAGTCATTCCGTCTTTTGTGGATTATCTTGTATATTTGGTTAAGGAAATGTGTTGTTATTCACTGCTATCATCACTTAATATAACAAAGGAAATATCAAAGATTGTGTGACTGGTGAAGTTGATGAATTTGGATGCTCTGTTTTTAGTGTGTTGTGTATGAACATCTTTTAAAGCTGACATTGATCAGGCTGCTGAGACTCGTTTTGGAAAAGGTATTGGTGTATTGGTCAAAGATTTCAATGAAGTGTATTGGTCAAAGATTTCAATGAAGTGTATTGGTCAAAGATTTCAAAAATGTCGTGTTGTTCCTCTCAAGAAAGATATCTAGACTAGTTGATCTGGTTGAATATGAAGAATGACTGGTTGTCTTGCGGTGTATGTTACAACTGTACGGTTTAATTATGGAGCACATAATTCGATAATGATGAAGTGGCTCTTCCCTATGGAAAGTAGAAAAATATGTAGTTATGGTGTTGCTCAGGATTAATTATTAACTTTGACTGAATAGTCCAGAACAGAATGTTTAAAATCTTCATTGCTGACATTTACTGTATTTAGGAAGGAATTCATGAGCTCTTCTAATCAAGCATATTGTTGTGCCTCACATATTAGAGATTTAACTTCATTGTTATTACTGTAATTCCTTGTTTTTTAGACTGTTTATACTTGGAAAATTTGAAAGAAATTTTGTCTAATGAGGGTTCCGGATCATAAAACAAAGTTTTGATAAATAAAATAAACAGAAACAAAAATAGGGAAATGTCACACGTGGTGTATCAGGGTTCAAAGTGATTATAATGGGGGTGTCATTGATTCGTATGCATGGGTGTGAAACCTACAACCACAATCCTTTTGATAATGAGCTTCAGATCTATAATGTTGTAAAGTTTAAATTAAGACACCAAGGTCAACTCTATTTTCTTAAGATAGCGTTATTGAATGAAACAAAGTTTGAAATTTTCTTAGAGAAGAATAGACCTTGCTGTAAGATTTGTTTTAATCATAAAGCTCTCTTTGTTCTAATCACTTTACGGATTGCAACAACTTACCTTGAGAATTTTTATTTCCCTAAGTTCCCATACATGGTCCTTGCATCCTCTCTAAACCTGTGCCCATGCCTCAGTCTAGATCAGCAACCATGTATATTTTTCCAACAATCCAACTATAAAAATTTATCAAAAGAATCTACTCTTCTTGTTGCGGAAATCAAATTGAGTTTTGTCATTCTTTTGCTTCTTTTTAAATTAAAAAAATCTTATGTAGCACGTAGCGATATTGATTTTTTGCGCCTAATGCTTTCTGTGTATGGCATTTGCTTGATTAAGTGAGCCTATGTGGTCAATGGTCATATTTTCTTCATGATTAAAACGGTCTCAGTTAACGGCTAAAGCTCTTCTTACGGTTCCTGTAAACAATAATGATTCTTTCTGGTGCATCAGTCTAATTGTTGGCTTATTGTATGTCAATGGTTCTTTGATATATATATATTTCTGTGGTGAAATTGATTCCATGTGCAATAATCTTCTTATGTTTTGATCCATATAGTATGCTGCTCGCACCTTTGGATCTTACATTTCATCCCAAGAGCTCATTAGTGTTTCTGGGGTAAGTACTTTTTACTGATTGATTCTTGTAAAGTAATTTTACAAGATCAAAGCAATAATAAATAAGTAAACAACAGGGATGGGATTTTAGATGTGTTACACATAGCACTTTTACTTTGATGAATGTTGATTCTTTAGCTTATTTTTGGAATACAGAAATTATATAAAATGAGTGCATCTTGCAAATCAAGTTCCAACGTCAAGCTTTATTCAGTTTGGTTTTCTTAATTTCATACAAGTACCTGCTTAATTCCAATTATAGAAGTATGCTTTGAAGCACTCCATGAGGATATCCACTGTTGTGGTTTTCATATGAACTGGTTCACTTGTTTTAGTTTCCATTTTAGCTTAGAACCCAACTTCGAGACTAGCTTCCTCGGTGAATAACTTTTGAAATTGAACTCATTGATGAAGTTGTGTAACCTTGTGGATTTGACTGTAACTTTAGTTTCCATGATCTTTTGGAGTTGACTGTAACCTTGTGGTCATAAGTTTGTTGTGCAGAATATGAGAATGGAGGTGCTAGCCATTTTCACTTGATTAAATAGTTTAGTAGTCTCCCTTCACTTAATATTCTTCTCGTTTAAGCTCCTTTAGATGCTGTCAAAGATCTCATGGTGTATTGCATAGTTTCATAATCTTGCTGAACTTAGCATTTTGACTGCACTACACTGTAGCAGTGCTATGAAATTAATAAATCAGTTAGTCCTGGTGATATTTTATCATAGACATGTCAAAAAGCTACTATATGATATAAGTGTCAAAAGATGAATATGATATGTATCAAAACTTCTACTCACTCTGACATTTCCTCTTTTGACAAACATCTACTCATGTTCATCCACTCATTTATATTACTTTCTTTTCTTTGTATCTTTTTATTTATTTTACTACGTCTACACACATTTACTTCTCCCTTAATCCTTGTGCCAAACGCAAGTGTGAAGGTCTTAGTGGGATGGAGGGAGCATGTGAAGTTGTATTGTGTAAAAAATCTAAAGATAACTGTAGGTATTTTAGGTTGAATACCTAGATACTTCATATATGGGCCAAGGATCTATTCTTAGTCCATAACTTTTGTAGTAAAAGAGGCAAGCGTGTTAAGTTTATGCGAACATAATGTTGAAAATATGATATATGCATTGGTGAGATGAGAGCATCAAGTCTGTAGTTTTGCTGGAGGTGTTACACATATGGCAAGTTAATGGCTCAATTAGTAAAGGAAAGGGTTTATATCTTCCTCCCTTAAGTTTTGGACATGTGACTAATCAATGCTCGAGTTATCTGAAAATTAAAATTACATCCTGGTCCTTTGTCATCGCAGAATATTAGTCAGCGACCTTTAAAAGATAATAAAGCTGAACTTGATTGAAGTATCTTTATTTTCAAGAACCATGATGGCAGAATATGACTCATCTATAGTTTGTTAAGATGTCAATATCAACTTCAAGGTTGAATTTGATCCACATTATTAACATTATTAATTGAAGGGCCAGAGAGAAAGGGCTTGAGCATGAACATAAAAGGATAACAGTTGTAAATCCGTTCAATCAAAGTCTGGCTATAGCCTAAGTAAATTATCTAGTTTAAATATAACATGGCCTCTATTTTATTTTAAAATGTTCAGGTTGTACCTAAGGACGTTGTTCTAGATCTATATTCTTCGTGCAGAAGTCGAAACTTTGACCTTGCGGACAAGGAAGCCAAGAATGTAATTGCTGAGGGATATCCAGTTTCTCAGACGCTATCACAGGTGACATTTTATGTTTAAAGGGATAAAAATAAACCCTATTATGTGGAAGGCTAATTTACATACTTCTTCCAGTTGTTTGATATAGTTGTTGAGTCAGATGACATCACAGATGAACAGAAAGCAAGAATATGCAAAAAATTGGCTGAGGCAGATAAGGTACTATTTCATAATTTTTGCTTGCACCTTTCCAATTCCAAATTTCATCACAGAACCAAAGGCTGGCTCGACATGTTAAGAGTAGCATACAAGTACCTAATATTTGATCTTAGTAGCTTCATACTTGACAGTGCCTGTTACTATTTATCTCTCACAATATATAGTTATCTGCACAGCACTGAAAATACTGCTGAGAATCAGTCATGGCAATCAAACTCCAATTCTCCTTATCCTTTGTTCGCTATCGGTCTATGTGCCACTACTAATAGTTCCATCTTTTGTGTGGTCATATCAGTGCCTTATTGATGGAGCTGATGAATACTTGCAGCTGTTGGACGTAGCCAGCAGCATAATGCGAGCTATTAGCAACCTGCCCGAGAAATTCTCCTATGACCATTAGGTGTGAGATTATGTATCGGGAAATTTGAAATCTTCAAATCCTCAACTAAAAATGTCTGCTAACCCATGTAGTTGATTTAACTTCATTCATGGGATTTATAGCTTTGTTCTATCTTATGTTCTCTGTGTTTTATTTTTCTTTTTTTGTTTTTTGTTTTGGAATATCACATCTGGGTAGGATTTCTGACGCTGGAAATGCAATCGGTCTTCTTCTAAGATAATTTTAGACCAGCCTCAAGAAAACGCGTATTGGAAATATTTCTTAAATCTGATATGCAATGCGATGACTTCATTTTCATCTTCAAACTGATTTGCTGCAACGGGTGTGTTCAATCAAAGCAAGATGAATCTTGAAGCTGGCAATGGCATCATCATTCAAAAATGTTAAAAGCCTGCAGCCTATGTCCTTTTGAAACCCCATTTGTAATATCAATAATAATTCTATAATATCCTTTAAACGGTTTGGTTCGACTTTTAAACAAGTGCTTTTATAACCTACTTAATTGATATAAGTATCAATATAATCTAGTGTTCGAAGGTGGCAATATAATCTTAGATAATCAGTGAAAGTGTCAATATAACTTTATCCGACAACTTTTAGCCGGAATTTTGAAAAAAAATACATTTTTACCCTTATGAAAAAATAAAAATACTAAAACAAAGAAAATGACTTTATTACTCTTAGACCATGTACAATGGTAAAATCGCTCTGTAATCGCTCTTGTGGTTTCAGTTCATTGAATATTCAACCTCTCTCCTCCACATCATCAACTGAAACCACAAAAAAATTACTCTATTTTTCTCTCCACAATGGTTAAAATCATTTTGCAAACATTTTATGGACCTCTTTTGATTTTATCTATCATACTCGTTAATTATACTTTAATATTTAATTTGAATAAATTTGCCTACCCAATAAATTGAAATGTAAAATTTAATAATACATTTGTAATTTTTTAATTGAATTTCGTTATTTAAAATTTCGTATTTAAAATTAATTTCAATTTTTAAAATTATTTTATAAACAAGAATTAAAAAGAACCATACGGAGTTTTTTTGTCTTTTAAATTTCATTTTTTATTTCGTTTTAGTTTTTTTAAATTATTTTATTTCGTTTTTAAATTGAATACTACAATTTCAATTTTAAATTTTATTTTGTGTTTTTAAATTATTGTTTCAATAAAAATAAAAATAGAGTGCGTCTCTTGAAAGACGGTCTTTCCATAAGTGATGGAAAGACCAAGGTTTAAAGTGTAAATTAGAATAAATGAAGATAAAATTCTCGGGTTGCATGAATTGGGTTATAAATTTTATAACTACTACACGTTGCATACTAAATTTTTAATGTTGCAACTAAGACCTTTTACCTTTTATTATTCGAATTAAATCCCGTCTTTCCATAAGTTTATGGAAAAATCGTCTTTCCCAGAATTTTGCCATAAAAATAATAGCAATTGGGGCACAAAATGAAAATTGCTGCATGTCAGCGGGTATGTCAGCTTCTCATGTTGGGAGTAATTGGGATTTGAACTGGGCCATTTCCAATTCTCCCCAATCGAGAGGCGATCCCAATTTTGTGGAACCACTTTTGAAATTTTTATTGTGGGATTTTGCGATTTCACTTCGGTTCTAGAGTTGTTCAAGTTTTGAACTGAAATCGCTCTAGAACCTCCATTGTACATGTTTTAGACTCATTAATATTTCAAATATTATCATTGGACCATCACCAGACCACTGCTGCACCGTTGCCGTAATAAGCAGGGTTATATCAGTACATTATGAAAATTGACAGAGCTAAATCAACACATTCATAAAGCTTATAGGGTTATATCAGCACATTCGTAAAAATTATAGAGTTATATCATCAAATACTATCGAATATAGGGAATTTAATAATATTTTATTTATTTTATTGTATTTAATCTGGATTGATGATTAAATGGCATTTGGTATTGTGTGTAGTTGATATTTGCTTTGTTCTTCGACCTGGGATTCTTCTACCTCAATTTTCAGGATTTTTTACCTCAATTTTTAGCCCAAAAAATTGAGGTAAATGTGGCTAAAGTACCTCGGTTCAAAACCAAGGTAAAAAATATACTGACCGAAACCAGATGAGATGAGAAGGTGGTGGCGCGACTATCTGCTATCGGTACAACCGAAACTAGTTGAGAAGGTGGTGCAATGTCGCACATACCATTTCATAAATTTTTAAAAACTATCGAAAGCTGAATTGACATTGATTCACCTTTCGGTAGTTCATAATTGATTCCGACCAGTCTGGCCACATGCCACAAACCAATACAGAGCAAAATTCAGAGAATAAAAAATATACACGCCCAGATCTGGCATAACTGAACAAAAAATTTTCAACTCACAGTATACACAAACCATTCTAGTCAAACCATATGTACAAAGATTCATCTTTCAAATATACCATTAATAAACCCTAGCCTTTTTAAAGGAAAAATAGCAAACCAAAATGCTAGAGGATGGTGGCGTCGGTTGGAGCTTAGGTCGGACGAGTCGCTAGAGCTTTAGTCGGAGGTCGGATGCCGATCAAATGAGTCGCTAGAGCTTGAGTCGTACATTTCCACTCGCTGGAGCGGTGGTTGTACATTTCCCAGTCACTGGAGCGGTGGTCGCAGTGGAAGAGGTGGTGTTGTGGCGTCGCCCGATCGAAAAGGATAAGGAATGGAGGTGTGAAGGCATCGAGAGGATGTAGGCAGTGAATGCGTGGATGTGTGGTGGTGAACTGAGAAAGGAAAGGGAGGGGTGGAGAAGATGGAGGACGTGTGGAGGCGGATGGGAAAGAAAAGGGAGGGGTGAATTCTAATTAGGGTTTGGGTGATTTATAGGGATAGGGATAGGGTTTGGGTTAATTTATTGGGCTGAATTGTAAATTGTTTATGGACTGAGATAAGGTTTTCAAAATTGTTTAACTATAGTTACAAAGTCTTCAAAATTAAAATCTGCATTAATTTTTTTTATAACTTCAAAATTTTGAAGAAACTATCAATGCTATAAATTTTGTTAAAAATTATTATAATTATAATTATATGAAATATTTTATTGAACAAAGTGCATATATAACCGTACATAATTGACGAAAGTGCAAATATAACCCTGTGATAATTAAAAGTGCAACTATAACCCTAACTATTTAGGTTATGCGCAAATATAACCATTTCCGATAACTTTTAGCCGGAATTTTACTAAAAGACATTTTTATCCTTCTTGAAAAAAATTAAAACAAAAAATAGGAAATGACATTATTGCCCTTAGCATCATTATACCTAAATACCGCTGCCGGACTTGGTAGGGTTATATCAGCACATTATGAAAATTGATAGGGTTATATCTGCCCATTCCTAAAACCTATAGGATTTTATCTGCACCTTTGTCACTTATGTAGGATTATACATGCATTTTGTTATAAAAACAAAGTGTCATATTAGTACAAATCAATGCCAACCGCATGCAGTCGCCGTTTCAATCTTTTCTACCGATTGCCGACATTCCAGAGTGTGATTCTAGTTTGAAGAAAGAGATTTGGCGAGGTTGATGCAACGGACGTTGTAGTGGAAGTGCGGGAACCTTTCAAAATGTTATCTTCATATGATATTCCTCTTAATTCACTAAATTAATGCAATATTGAGTTTGATTATATGATTTTTATTTGCTTCTTGTCACATGAATAGAGATAAGTGGTATATATGGTATTGACTATAAGGATTTTGATGACATTTTTTATTTATTTTGTTGAATTTAGTCTAGATTAAGGATTTGATAACCTTTGACGTTGAGTGTGCTGTTATTTTGTTAACTTAGAGTTTTTAATGTTGATGAGTTTTGCTTTTATAATATATGCTAATATAACCCTACATTTCTTATGAATGTGCTGATATAACCCAACCTGTTCCAGTGGTGGTCCTCCGGCAGCCCGACAGTGGTTCGGTACATGTAAGGGTATAATTGTCCATCCAAATTTAGCTTTTGGCCTGAGGGCATTTTTGTCATTTTTAGGGGGGGTCAACAACGGAAAAACATGGTCAACGCTGGAAATGTTACCAGAAGGTTATATTAGCACTTTTGTTAAATAGTTAGGGTTATATTTGCACTAAAAATGATCTCAGGGTTATATCTGTACTTTCTCAATTATATAGGGTTATATTTGCATATTTCCCTGTTTCATTAGTTTTTATATATGGAAAGTCAAGTAAATTACACTGTGGCTCAAATTGTGTTATCCCATTATCCATTGTACCAAAATACATGATTTTCGTTATTCATACCTAAATATAGAAATATAAAATAAATTATTATTGAAATGTTGGAAAGTGCTAGTACATGTTCTAGAGTAACTTAGAGTTGAATACTTGGAAGTAAGAAAGGAAAATCGGAAAGGATTGCAGTTATGTTCTTATGCCCAGTTGTTGATAAATATTCTGTTACAAACTTGGAAAATACAATGAATGTATCTATGGTAGCATCACGTTCGAACGGATTTCAATTTGGAGTTACGAGCAAAGTTTTTACTTTTTGCAATTAGGTCTCTCCAAGAAAGATAGAGTTGTCTAATTACGAAATTGGCAACACCAAAATGAAATTCAATAATATGAGATTGTGAATTTGCAATTTGGGCATGTATGAGTGAACGGAAGGGTTTCGAAAGTCAACATTGATTACTTATACACAGTCTTGAAAAATTACACTATGGCCCAAAGTTATGTTACCCTATTATCCATTGCTCCAAAATACATGATTTTTGTTATTCTTGCCTAAATATGGAAATATAAAATAAATTATTTTGATGAAATGTTGGAAAGCGCTTGTATATGTTCTAAAGTAACTTAGAGTTAAATATTTAGAAGTAAGAAATGTAAAACGAAAAATATTAGAAATATATTCTTGTGCATGTTTATTGATAAATACCATGTTACTGATTTGGAAAATACAATTGGGGCGTATAGGGTGCCATCACGTTTGAGCGGATTTCAATTTGTAGTTACGAGTAAATTTTTTACTTTTTGATCTTAGGTCCCTCCAAGAAAGGTTGGAGTTGTCGAATCACGAAATTGATGATATCAAAATGCAATTCAATAATATACAGTTGCGGTTTTCCAATTTGGGCATGTATGTGAATGAAAGGGTCTCGGAAGTTAACATTGATTACTTCTACACTATCTTAAAAAATTACATTATGGCCCTAAATTGTGTTACCCCCATCATCCATTGCTCCAAAATACATGATTTTTGTTATTCTTGCCTAAATATAATAATATAAAATAAAATAAATTGGTGAAATGTCGGAAAGCATTAGTAGATGTTCTTGAGTAACTCATACCGGTGCCTCCTAGCAACCAAATTTTATACTACTTATTTTATATAATCATGAATAAATAGTATATAAAATTTTATTGTGAAAAAATAAAATTTATTTATTGATATTTGACTTCGATCATATATTACTCGAACTCTATGTTTAATATATTTCATTTGAAAAATCTAAACATAAAGTTATTGTTAAAAGTATAGTTATAAAATCTTTTAAAAATTTAAAAGAAATGGAGTAGCATAAAAAAATTATAAAATTATATTTTAGTTTTGTTTAACTTTACATTTTGTTATTAAAACTTTGATCATGTGTTACTCGAACTCTACATTTAATTTATTTTATTTGAAAATATAAACATAAAGTTCTATTTAAAAGTATAATTATAAAATCTTTCAAAATTAAAAAGAAATGGAGTTGCATAAAATTTTTAAATATTTTATTTTTTTAATAAAAAAATTACATTATGAATATATATATATAATTATTTGAAATCGTGTATTGCAAGGGTGTCTGCAAGAGGTACCTGCGACGTCGGTGATTTCATGTCTGCGAGAGGTACTTATGATGTCGATCATGCATCGGTAAGCCAAACATGCGTGCGATATCAGTCATTTCATGTCTGCGAATGGTACTTGCGACGTCCGTGACAACTACAATCGATGTTGGTAAACCAGCGTGCGATGTCGGTCATTTTATGTCTGCATGTGGTACATGCGATTTTGGTCTAAAAAACAAGCCAGACATGCATGCGACTGCGAGTGGTACTTGCGACATCGGTCACGATTACAATCCACGTTGGTAAGCCAGACATGTGTGCGATGTCGGTCATTTCATGTCTGCAAGTGGTACGTACGACGTCAGTCTAAAAAACAACCGTAAGCCAGACATGCATGCGACGTCGGTCATTCATGTCTGCAAGAGTGACATGCGATGTCGGTCCCAAAAACAATCGACGTCGGAAAGCTAGACATGCGTGCAACATCGGTAATGGAAGCTTTTTACCTCAATTTTTTTAACCGAGGTAAAAAATATTTTTTACTTTGAAAACAATAAGAACTGAGGTAAAAGAACTTTTACCTTGGTTATTTGCCCTTAACCAAAAAATCGAAGTAAAAGGGGTGAAGTAAAAGGTTCAGTTTGTTGTAGTGTAATATAACCTTACAGTTTTCACAAATGTACTATTATCACCCTACAAGTTTTAGAAATGTGCTGATATAATCCTACATATTACGGAGGTGGTGCAGCAGTGGTCCGATGGCGGTCTGGAAATGGTCTGGCAAACTGTAAGGGTAAAATTATACATTCAATTTCATATTTTGCCCCAAAGAGTATTTTGATCAATTTACATAAAGTCAACGCTGGAAATTCGAAATCACTGTCGAAAATGGGGGTCTGAAGGTTATATTGGCACTTTCATTAACAAACTAGGGTTGTTTTTGTACTACAAAATATTTGAGGGTTATATTGACACTTACTCAAATATGTAGGGTTATATTGGTATATATCCCTTATGAAAATTAAATTTGCGACATTTGATTCTTTTCTAAAGTTGGATTTCTAGCATCCAAATTTAAGAAATAATAATTACATTTTGGAATGAGAGAAATATTTAAAGATTTTAGATATAAAATATAAGAGAAACACTCATATCTAGATCATCAATCATTTTTAAACAATTGTATTTAGATCCTCCATTTTCAATGTAAAATCTGGTTACTTTTGGATGATTCAGTTGGGGGCAATTCTTTGTCCCCAACTCCTCACCTCGTTACTAACCGCATGAAGTTTCTCATCATATTCTCCTAATTGATGGCTCATCCCATAAACTACTTAACTCATTCCTTGTATTTGTTAGCCAAAGCTTAAGAGTTGTTGGCCAAAGAGTTAAAATTGCTCATAAAAGTTAAGTGATGGTGCTGATTATGGGCTGGGGTGTTTTTCTTGCTCTTCCCCCTTGGGTTGCTCCACCACAACTTCAATTTTTTTTGTAGTTAATATGAAGAGAAATCCCTTTTCTTACCTAACATCGGGGGCAAAGGAAAGACTCTCCAATGGGATGCGATCGGTGATAGTCGTTCGCTCCGGTTGTGGGAGAACCACGAATCTACAAACATTTGCACCACTATATAGCTATATGAAATGGTCCTCTGAGGTGGTAGTGGTAAGCATATGAGCCTCCTCTACTTTGTCAATAAGTTGTCAACCACAACCGTGTATTGCGTTTTGGTACGACCACCTCCCACTTTGCCACTGCTCGAGTAGTTCCCCAAATGTTGAGCCAACAAGCTAACTATTCCACCCATTGGGATTCTTCCTGCTCTGTTTCTCTCCTTATACAAATAACCATCCACTAAGATCTCAATGAGATTCAAATAGGCATTACCTTCCGGAGAAATGGCCCAATGAACCTTCACGTCTTTGTTGCTACACTGCGCAATCTCTCCATGGAAAGATAAGGTCATTGCCAAACAATGGTGAACATACTGTATGGATGGGGTGAATGATTGAAGTGTTCCTCACCCCATTTGTTTGATCTCATCCAGAAATACTCCTCCAAAAAGAATTCAATGAGAACTTGGGCCCCCTTCTATGCGTTCATGGGATTTCCTTCCCATACTTCCATCAAAAAGTATTTACCACCTCTTGCTAGGTCAATGAAAACTCCTCATCATCCAAGTGAAAAATGATGTACCACTTCCCTTTGTCATTCGTCTATAGTTCCAATGTGGCCAAGAACTCTAGCACCCAATGTGTGTAATTTGAGGAGTGTCAGTCTAGAAAACCTTCCAAACATATTCGACCCAACAATTACGAGTCCGGTTGTAGGAGCCCAATTTGCTCCAATGTCTTCTTATAAGCAAATTTGGTCTCAAGCACTAACCTTCTCAGTGTCTAAGTTCTCTAATCTCCGGATCACACTTTCGGTGATGCATCTTAGCCCATGAATTCATCTGATGTTGTGGAAGCGGTTAACCTAGTTCAAGATGACGCGACCCTCCCCACTCGAGCCGAGCTACCCTTTTCCACTAGAGATGAACTATCCTTCTCAATACACCATCTCTTTGGACCCATTTTCACAACAAACACAAGAGAGGGTGAAAGCAACACAATCTTCCAAAGCAAAGAGCAAGTGCAAGATTCTTGAAGCAGAGAGTAAGTAAACCTTTAGTACTACCACCTAAACCTTGGTACAAGTACAAAAAATATTCATAAACTTCTCCCACGCTTAAGTTAGCTTGCAAGAACTACATCACCCATATTCAACCACATTTCCTTCATATTTTTGAAATTTTAAAATCTCATCATTCATACATATGCCACAAAAAGAATATAAATTTAAGAATTTAAAAGGGTTTATGGAATTCGTGTGGGAGAGTGATATGGGAATGTTTCTTGGTTAAGGAATTGAAGCTTTTGGGTGAGGTAGATTTATTGTGTTTAAAGGAAGAGGGGTTGGGTGTAGTAATAGTGAAGAGAAGAAGAGACAAAAAGAAAGAGATCAAATATGTAGCTACTTACGGTGTAGTCTTATCTATGTCAATGGGCAAAACTAACCAGAGAAGTGAAAGTTATAGTACAATGTGGCACAAATTGAATGGACTTGGAATATGCTGAGCTGGCTCTTGAGGCACAGACCGTGTAAATTAATATGGTCAGTACCCTATGAGCATCTTCATAAAGTTCCAAGTTAGGAACTTCTTTAGCAAGGTTGTTCCTCAAAATAAACAAAGGAACCACCTTTGATTATTGCCTTTAATATGTCACACTCCACTAGTGATTGCAAGACTTTGAATACAAACGATCACTGCAAATAATCAAAAGTTTTACTCATATCTAATTTTATAGGCATATATCGCAATGTTTCCATTTGTCTTTCCTTGACATAATGACATGCTTCATGCACTATTAAAATGTTGTCTGAGATTAGCCTAATTGGCACAAAATCACTATGGTTTCTAATATAATTTTGCTAATGATGCCCTGCAATCTATTTGAGATGCATTTCAAGATGATACGATAGCTCTTGTTGCATAACTTGATTGGTCTAAATTGAGTTACTTCCTCTGTCTCATTCAAGCTGCAATTTAACTATTCATTTAGTTAAAACTTTTTAACTTTAAACATAAAATTGAATTAGTGTATAAGTATAAATACTATTGAGTGATACATTGCTAGATTCATTATTACATATATTTTCAAAATATCACCTTCTTACAAATTTTAACTGTATTTAATAAAATATATTAAGGATTAAACATTATTTGAGTCAACTGCTGAAAGTAAAAGTCTGCACCTTGAAATGGGACATAGGGAGTACCTTGGTTGGTTTCTTGACCTTCGGAATAAGAATCGTTGTTTTGTCATTGGTTGAGTGCATTGGCCTTCCATGATTTAAAAATTGCAAAACTGATGAAGAAACCCTTGAACCAATAATACTATATTTTTGGGGGGGGGGTGGTGGCATACCATATGACCTTCACGATCTCGAATTCATTTTGTTTGCGACTCTTAGCTAGATCATTTAAGTTACATAATATATAGAATGAATATTTTGAGCTAAGCAACATATATTTTTGATCAAATATAAAATTATTTAAATATAGAAATTACAACATTGGGCAGTTTCTAATCTGATTGAGCTTCCTTGAACGCAACAACAAACTTACTAGATAAATTACTACTATGCTGGAATACTAAACTGATACATCCTTTAGATATGAACCATTCCATGTGCATACTCCAAAGGAGAACCTAGTGTGCATACTCCTGCCCTGTCACCGAGCATCTGGAGTTGTCCTGCTGATATGAAACTCAAAACTGGCATCTTTGTTGACTGCTAGATTATTACTGACACCTTAGTCAGGATTCTCATACCAACTAATCTCGATGGTTTTATTGGCTTGATAGTTACATAATTACTGAAGTAGTTTTGAATCCCATACACCATCATTTTTGTTTCGGATAATGCGATTGAGACAGTCTCAGAAGCATTTTTAGTGTAGGTGGTCAGCTGCAGCCCCTGCGATTCAAACATAAAGGACTCATGGGTTTGTGGATGGTTGATTTGGGACAACCATTGAGAAACCCTCAGCAACATGATTTAGAGGATCGAACAAATTCTCCATATTGTTGACAAACATGACAGATTGAATAAAGTATGTATCCACATACATTGATACATTCCAAGCTTTATCTGATTTGAGCCTTTTTAGCCGAGACTTTAAATTGTCCTCCAGATTCATGAGAGTATTTCCCCTCTTTATTCCTGGTATATTTGGCAAAACATGTCCTACACTAAAAATATCTTCAACTTCTACAGCTTCTTTTGAGAAGACTTGTGTTTTGAGCCTTTTGGAAAAAGAAAAAACCACCACTCTCATTGCCTTTGTTTTGGTTCTTGAACTCATTTTATTAGAACACATCTTCTTCTTTGTTGGTGTATTCATACAACAATGCATGACCCTTTTACTTGTTAGCTCTTTGGTGGGTGAAAGAGAACCTCCTTCACTACACTGCGGTGTGTTCATTCTTAAGTACACTCTCTTTTTCTTTCAACTAATTAACTCTTGCCGCAGTTTCTCCTTTGGAGATTTAACTCCCTGCGTTTAGAATGTATAAGGTACTTATTTGGGCCTTGTTGAGGGAGCACAACATAAGGGGTATGTTTTGGGGCAGGAATCACTGGTGGATAAAAAGTACCTAAGACCATATCACGAACTAAAACCTTTTCCTTCTTAGTCATATGTTCTTTTATCCCAGCATGAATAAAATTTGGATCTTTGGACATGAAATTCGCTTCATTGATTTGCGGCCATTCATAGTCCTTCATGTTTGAACTTGGGTCCAAAAATTTAACTAGCCCTTTTAATGAGTGTGAAAATGGAAACTCATATATATCCTCAATCCACAACACCTTGGATTTCATTACTTTCTTAAGTAATCCTCTATTGGTTGGATATCAAGAATCACGGGATGAGAGACTTGTATGTTGATTACAATCTTTTTTCTTGTGCCAAATTCTCCCACAAAAAAACAAAAGATTGGTAATCGTTCACAACTAAGGCTTCCCTCAGCTACCTTATGATCCGGCCCTTCTAGTTTAATCAAGTGATGGATTGACATCAATATATTAACTGATACTCTCACCCAAAAGAACTTTTCCCTACTAACAAATTTTTCTTTAACTATATCTAATTGCATGGACCCAAACTGGCTGTGATCTTGGATGCTTCTTCCCTTGTGTAGAATTTAATATGAAAACCAGTAATATTCAACCAAAAATACTTAGATGTGAATTCTTGTTGCTCTACCCTGCAGTTTGGACTCCAACTTTTCAGCACGAGAATATTGTTTTCAATATTCCACAAACCCCGTTGTAACACATATAGTAGATCTTCTTGATTTGAGAAGAAAAACTGAAAGATGTTGCATTGAAGTCGAGTAATCTTCACATTAGCTCCCTTCCAATCTTGATGTAGAATATGTTGTAGCGCTTGTTTGTAGCTTGACTTCCTTCTTTGATAAAATATTTTTAACAAACCTCTTCAAACCAGGGTATATGCATGAAACATTTAAACTTTCCTCTACAACCATCTCAGATTATTTTTTTTCCAAATTTTTATATGAGAACAAAGGAAAACAAAGTCAAAACACCCTATATAAGAAGAAAGAAAAAAATGTAAAAAAATGAATACTCTCAAATTTGAGAAATGAGAGGAAAAAGTAGAACTCTTACTGTTAAACAAGGTAGAGGAGGTGAAGATAGAGATTGATTCTTGAATTGTGCTGAAAAAAAAATTAGGAAGAAAGAGTAGATGAGTAGAAAGAGAATAAGTTTATGGGTAAGAAAGAGAACTGTAGGTTGAAAGTTTTAAAGATGGAAAGGGAGTATGGGGCGAAAAGGGAAAATGAAGAAGGAATGATTTCTTGATTTGTGCACAAAAATTTAGGAAGAAAGAGAAGATGAGTGGATAGAGAAAAGAAATGTGGAAAGAGAAATGAAGAGATTAATGCTCTGTTCTCTAGAGCTTATTTGAAATAATCTAAACTGAAAATAAGTGTGTTGAAAATGGTAATTTATGACTAAATTGAGCTAAATTCCACCAAAATTAAATTCATGTTGAACTATACTAAATTGATTTAAACTGAATTGAACTGAACTGAAATGAAGATAACCTCCATAGAACATGGCCTGAGTTTCTTGAAAAGAAGGAGAACGTAGGTTGAAAGTTTTAAAGCTGGAAAGAGAAAATGAGATGGAAAGAGAGGATGAAGAACTTGTATTTTTTTTCTTCTTTTTGGTGAATTTAAACAGATTGAAGAATTCTAATGAACTTGAATTCAAACATGTTGACTTAAGCAGGACAAAGTAGAAAAGATAAGAAAAAATATTCCAGAATCAATAAGTTTCTAAACTTGAATATGGTAGGAGAATATGAAAATGGAAAGAGAACAAGAAAGGGAGAGAGAAAAAAAATCTTTACATTCTATAGAGAAAATCCCATTGTCCACTACGTTTAGTTTCAGGAGTATTTTTTAAGCAGCATATTAAAATGTTACTCTATCTATCCCATTTCAAGCTGCACACTTTGACTTTTAACTGTTGACTTGAAAAATGTTTGATCCTTAATATCTTTAAGGATAATTAAAACTTGTGAAAAGTTGATATTTTGAAAATATATGTTATAATGAATCTAACAAAGGTACAACACCATAGTATTTATACTTGTATACTAATTCAATTTTATGGTCAAAGTTAAGATATTTTGACTAAATAAATAGTTAAATTGCAGCTAGAAAAGAGACAAGGGGAGTAAGTAGCAATGTTTTTTTGGAGCCAATGTTACTTGGCTCTTTGTTTCCTTCTTGTTTCCATATAAAACTTTTTTTTTTATATTTCACACATTTGATACTCCTTCTGGCTCATTTCAATCTACAATTTAACTGTTCATTTAGTCAAAATTTCTTAATTTTGACCATAAAATTAAAATAGTGATTAAGCGTAAAAACTATTGTCCCATACCTTATTAGATCCGTTATAACATATATTTTCAAAATATCAACTTTTCAAAAATTTAAATTATCCCTAACGAAATATGTTAAGGACAAATTTTTAAATCAGCTGATAAAAGTCAAAAGGTGCAGATTAATGGAATGGATGGAGTGCTTAAAATTTGTGCTTGAGCTTCGTTGTAATTGTGCCCGATTGTAATTATGCATGTGGATGTTTTCAATTATATACTTGAATCTAATTGCAAGAAATGATTAACCTAGATCTTGGCGGCTAGGGGGGGGGGGGGGCTTTCTCTCACTAAAGTCAGCTTTTCTTTGCCCCCTCTCCATACATGTTCTCTCACCCATTTAATATTTTTAATCTCCTTCATTCAAATGTCCGTAATCTCTTTCCAACTCAAGAACTCATATCCCCTCATCTTCTATTCAAGCATTCATACTCTCTCTCTTTAATATCATTTATCATATTTATTCGCTCTCACTAAAGTATCCTTATTCTCTTTCCAAGTTAAGAACTCATATCCCCTTCTCTCAAATTCAAGCATTCACATTCTCTCTCTTTAAAATCATCTACTATCATCTTTATTCTCTCTCACTCAAGCATATCTATTCTCTTTCCAACTCAAGAATTCATGCCCTCTCTCTAATTCAAGTATTCATATTCTCTCTCTTTAATATCATCTATCATATTTCTTCTTCATGTATTTTTTGTTCTTTATCCTACTTCATTTCTTTCACACATATTTCTGCATTTCTTTTGTTTTTTTTGTTTCCTTTCATCTTTCTATGTCAAAATATTTCCTTTTAAAGACCATTAAATCTCTACACAATATCTGGTATCATCATCCTACACCATGTTTTCTTTTCAAATTCATTAGCTGATGAGGAGATATAATGCCAGGTTAGTAATTTTCATTCCTTCAAAAAAGTGTGAAAATAATTACCTTGTTTTGTCGTTTTTCTCTTTAAAAAAAAGAAAAATTTGTGCTCTGTTTTCAAAAGACTTTCAGCATCTATTTCTCATCTTCCCTAATTTCTATCTTTCGGATTCAGAAGTCATGATTATCGCTGGAAAAAAGAAAGAGGAGAGGGGAATCTTAGGTTGAGTGTTTTTTTCAAAGCAGAGATTCACCACCTTTCAGTTTCACAAGGCTAGAGAAAAAAATCTGTCAGGATAGTTCTTGCATGTCAGATCCATTTTACAAAATCTCACTGAGAGATCTTTCTAATTGGACTGGTGTGATATACACGAGGTCTTACAATGGCTTGATGCTTTAATACAAGAAGCTTAAGTCCTTTTGTAGAAAAGGAATGAGCCAAGCCTCACATGCAAACCGTGCTAGAAATTTACCGGAGGAGAAAATATCTAGAGATGCATTAATCAGACGGACCAATGAAAATCATGTTGGGATTTAAATGGGAGTGGGTGTCTCAAAGTCAAAGATGAGCAAATGAGGTTTTTGGGAACATGGAAGTATTTATGTTTGCTTGGTTACTGGTTTGATGACAACAATTTAGCAATGATTAATTTCATCAGCTTTTCAAGAAACTTTGGGGTTTTAAGGGTTGCATTTTATATAGACACCATAATTTTATGGTAATCATATTTGTGTCTAAAGCAAGAATAGTGTCAGTACTACAAAATGGACTGTATATGTTGGAAGGAGGCATTCTTTGCTTGCGCGGGTGGAATGATGAACACCCCATTACAAGCCTTACATATCCAAAATTTTGGTTTGGATATGTTTGCTTGATGTACCAGTCGAGTTGTGTAATCCTGCAGCTGGTGACTTTGAACAGGTCATTTCAAGTTATGCAACCAATGCAAAGGTTTTGAAGGAAAGAGTGTGGATTGATTCTCATAAGCCTTTGATACCAGGTTTCTTTCTTCCAAGTGAAAATGCTCCTCAGATTTGGGTGTCATATGGGTATGAGCTTATTTTGAAATTTTGTACTAGATGTGGAGTTATTGGTCACCCAAAATCAAGGTGTAGTTTTATGGATGGCGATGAAGTGGAGAAATTTGTCAATCAGTCTACGTTGAAGAATTTTGCTCATATGGAAGTTGATATTATCTATGAGAATTAAAAGTTGCTAATGGTTTAAAAAATGGCATGAGAGTGTCATTATTTTCTAGAAGTGGTTCTTCAATGCGAAGGAATGAAAAAAAAACTTCTTAGAAAGGAGATTGTGGATACAAAGAATATAAAAAAGGACTTGCTTTTTCTTAAGTGCAGTATCTGTGGAGGTTTCAGGTTGCCAGCTTAGCTGTCAATCAAACCATTTTTGATCAAAATTTAGACAATCAATCCTGCAATATGAAACAGGTGGAGCCCTTTCACAGAGTGCCACAAAGCTTGAATGAGTTCAATGGGTCTTAGCCTCACACTCAAACCCCAAATGCAAATATGCCATTTGGGCAAATGTTAGTTTGCATCACCAAGGAAGCCCAAATGCTTTGAAGAGGAAACACATGGAGGATTTTAATGATCAAGGATCTCCAATAGGTCAAAAGAAAAGGAAAAGTGCAACAGTATGTAAAAGCAAGGAAATGAAAGGCCAGAGAGACATATATTTGTGCAAGACCAGCAAAGAAGATTTGCTGGTATTCTTTGAACCGGAAAGTGCAGCAGTATGTAAAAGCAAGGAAACGAAAGGCCAGAGAGACATATATTTGTGCAAGATCAACAAAGAACATTTGCAGGTATTCGCTAGAAGTGGTAAAGGTGAAAATACAGAAGGAAAAAGTTTTGCTTCAAGAAATATCTGGATTATGAGATATTGAATACCCCACTAGAAAGAGAGCGACATTGTGTTCAAACACAATATTAGAGGGGGAACCAATCTCCAAGAAGAAGAAACTGTTTTCAGCAGGACAACAACCGAAGTTTCTGACATGCTCTTTACCATCAACGAATTATATCAAGAATCCAAGTTCTTCGGTTGCAAGAATACCACTGCTAGTTAAGGGTATAACCAAGTTTGATGTGTTTCAAATAATGAAAGTCTCTAGAGACTCTGTTCAACCAGCATACAAGCTGGTATCCTTTGTAAAATATTCTCCTAAAAATTAATAATATTTGTTGTTTTGATAAAAAAAAAAGAATTACAAGAAATAAGGAGGTGAGTGAGGAGGTAAAGCATTGGAAAAGACCGTCTTTCCATAAGGTTTATCTGAATAATAAAAAAGTAAAATGGTTTAGTTGCAATATTTATTATGCAACATATGCTAGTTATAAAGTTTATGATCTGATTAATTTAACTCAAAATTTTATCGTCATTTCTTCTTGGTTTTTCCATGAATTATGGAAAAATCGTCTTTCAAGAGACAGACTCGAGTGAGGAAGTGCTTTAATTAAAATATACATAAAAAAACTTGAAAGAGCTTCTAGAAATATTTTAATTCCTCACTGCAGGTTTATTATTCATATACATGCTCTAATTCATAAAGCAAATTTGATGGCAATGCTCAACAAATTCACTCTATACTCTATAGGGAAGAGAAAGTCTCTTGTGAGACCGTCTAACTAAAACTATTGTGAGATGAAGGACTAATTTGCAATTTCTATTAAATTGAGTAAAATTCGTGGTTAAAAAGCCTGGTGAAAACGGGTTATAAGCCTGACCCAGTGAAGTATTAGTCCATTTTGAGGTCCCGATACTGAACTAAAATTAGTTTTTTAACGGGCTTACTGGCCCAATAGAATACAAGCGAGAAGACTGCATCTCTCCAATATTCTCCGTAAAATGATACAAGCAGGAAGCTTCCAAATGATGCTTATTTGATATTCATAAATTGCCTTATAATTCTTCTTTCTTTGAAAATAAAATACATTTAAAATAGGGTGTTGCTATATCCCGCCCTGTATTTTACTATCCTCGCCCTAATACGTATAAATACACGTATTTTTAATTAAAAAAAAAGAAAAAAGGGAGAAGTAATATAAATCCTCCCTTCTCTCTTTTCTCTCCTCCCTTCTCTCTTTTTCTCTCCTCCCTTCTCTCTTTTTCTCTCCTTCTTCTCCTCCCTTCTCTCTTTTTCTCTCCTTCTTCTTCTTCTTTCTCTCCATTTCTCTCCCCCTTCCCTCTCTCCCTTTCTGCCGCCCAGCCAGCCAACGCCGCCGCCCGCCGCCGCCGGAAACCCGCCGGAAAACGTAAGTTTTGGAGGAATTTTTTTTTACTTTTCGTGCGAATTGTTGCCCGATCTATTCGAATTTTGTTGAACTTGCCGGAATTGTTAGAATTGGGGTTTGTTAGAATTTTGTTAAATGTAGAATGGATGTTGGGTTGGTGGTTAGATGTTGGGTTGGTGGTTAGTATAGGAGATTAAGATGTAGAATAATTTGGAGAAATCTTATATTAGGAATTTAATGAATTTTGGAATTAAAACGAAGAAATTGTGTTTTTTAGAAATTATTTAGTTTAAATTTGGACATAATATTTGAGAAATTGTATTTTTTTTAGAAATTGTGTTTTATAGAAATTATTTAGTTATGTGACATAATAGAAATTATTTAGAAATTATTTTTTAGAAATTGTGTTTTTTAGAAACTATTTAGTTATGTGACATAAATGGAATTAAAACGAAGAAATTGTGTTTTTTAGAAATTATTTAGTTTAAATTTGGACATAATATTTGAGAAATTGTATTTTTTTAGAAATTGTGTTTTATAGAAATTATTTAGTTATGTGACATAATAGAAATTATTTAGAAATTATTTTTTAGAAATTGTGTTTTTTAGAAACTATTTAGTTATGTGACATAAATGGAATTAAAACGAAGAAATTGTGTTTTTTAGAAATTATTTAGTTTAAATTTGGACATAATATTTGAGAAATTGTATTTTTTTAGAAATTGTGTTTTATAGAAATTATTTAGTTATGTGACATAATAGAAATTATTTAGAAATTATTTTTTAGAAATTGTGTTTTTTTAGAAACTATTTAGTTATGTGACATAAATGGAATTAAAACGAAGAAATTGTGTTTTTTAGAAATTATTTAGTTTAAATTTGGACATAATATTTGAGAAATTGTATTTTTTAGAAATTGTGTTTTTTAGAAATTATTTAGTTATGTGACATAATAGAAATTATTTAGAAATTATTTTTTAGAAATTGTGTTTTTTAGAAACTATTTAGTTATGTGACATAAATGGAATTAAAACGAAGAAATTGTGTTTTTTAGAAATTATTTAGTTTAAATTTGGACATAATATTTTAGAAATTGTATTTCTTAGAAATTGTGTTTTTTAGAAATTATTTAGTTATGTGACATAATAGAAATTATTTAGAAATTATTTTTTAGAAATTGTGTTTTTTAGAAATTATTTAGTTATGTGACATAATAGAATATAGTTCTATTTAAATAAACTTTATTAATCCGATGTAAACAATTGTGTAGTAAACTATTATGATATGTTTTAACTATTGTTTCCTTGAATGTTAATAATAGTGTGATGTGGTAAAAAAATAAGATTATTTAGTAATGTAATTTCCAATTTGTAACTTAAAAAAATGTGTAGTTCGTTGTATGGGATTGTACGAGAATTAAATTTGCTGTTTGTGGAGGGGTTTTTTTTATGTTATATCCACTTTTTCCTATGCATTATAGAATATGTAGTTTCCATTAGTAAATTGAAATTATGCACTGTTCGGAAATATTAGTTCACACGTTGTTGAAATGTATGTTAATTTATCTTATCATATCAGTTTGATTCAATTGTTGTTATACTAATTACATATCTTGTGTTGTAGATGAGCACTGCTGGTCAACCTGACGGCCATGGTCGTTCCATACGACGAAGAGGTGTTAGTGCCTCGGCGAGACAAGCTAGAGGCTGCGTGGTCGAGGATGAACCGTCGCCTCGCCCGCAGGAGTGTGATGTAGGAGCGGAGCGGCCTTCTCCACCGAGCGTTCGTGCATTCGATCCCATGCCAACATGGGACGGTCCGGAGATTAACATTCTCGCGTCTGGTGGAATCCGTCACGATAGTGACTGGCAGTTGAATTATGACTTGCCGGCAGATGTCCCCCTGATGGGCCAACCTGGGACGAGTGTGCCATTGGATGCCGGGATCGAACGTTATGCTGCTGGAGGAGCCAGGCACACCGTGAGGAATAGAGCTGGTCAATTCGCACAGTCTTCTGGTGGATCGTGCAATGCCGGTGAGACTAGCACCGGAAGGGCACCGAGGAATAGGAGGAAGCGACCCGCCGATGAGACGTGGCTAGTGCGGGGACCGATGGCTGGTGGCCCGCAAGATGACCTCGTCATACCAAGCTTCGGAGGACACGTCGCTGTTGACGTTTGGAATGGTATAGAGCGAGGTGTGCTGAGATGCCATGCTCGGTCGCCGCTATGCAAGCAGCTAGTCGCCACGCTCCCCGAACTGAGCGATGTTGCACAGGCCCGGATACATGCGATCGGGTTGGCCCACATGCCTGCGATTATGTTCCAGTTCCTTGACATGGCACTGATATCCGCTTTTGTCGAGAGGTGGCAGCCGGACACGAACACGTTTCACATGCCTTTTGGGGAGATGACCATCCTAATGCACGACGTTGAGATGATTCTTGGCATTCCCATCGTTGGTGGCGCTGTTGCGAGTACCATTTCAGCGGAGACTATTGAGGAAGCGTGCGCTGAACTGTTTGGGAAAGACGTGGAGTCCTTTGTCGCGGAAGACTGGAACGGGGGTAACGTAGATGCCCAATCGTTGATGGCGAGGTGTGTAGCGGCGGGGCAGAGCGAGAACTTCCAATTTATGTGCTACATGCTGACCCTGTTTTCATCCACGCTTTTTGTGGATAAAACTGGGAATAAGGTTAGAGCCAACCTTCTACCCCTACTTGATTCGCAGTTGTCGTGGGGCTCGGCGACGTTGGCCAGTTTGTATCTGCAGTTGGGAACTGCGTCCCGGTCCAAGGCGCGCGGCCTATGCGGATGTTGCACGCTGCTTCAAGCATGGATATACGAGTACTTTCCGATGTTTCGGCCGAGACCGAGTACATTGCCAGCTCTTCCGGGCCGCGCCAGTCGGTGGTACACAGGGGATAAAACGGGGAGGGATACGGGGAGGCTCGGTGCCATCAGGCGACAGTTGGATGCCTTACAGCCCGACCAGGTATGAATTCCATGCTTTTACTCTTATTCTGACAGTAGTATGTAGATCGGATTCCATAGAAACGTAACATGTCTGTGAAACTTTTTGCAGGTGGATTGGTTGCCATATGGAGTGGACGTGGTTAGGGCTGCGAGGGGGAGGACTCACTACCGCGGCGTGATTCGATACCTCGACGCAATGGAGGCGTACATGCCAGATCGCGTTATGCGCCAGTTCGGTCTCGTACAGGGTATACCGCGGGGTCTTGCAATTGTGCCCGAGCCTTGTTCCCGCCCGGCTGATCCAGCCGGCTATTCAGTGACCTACCCAGGGAGGCTGCAGTTGACCCTATGGGAGATGGCACACACTTGGCACGACGGTCAGCTTGCGGCGTTCCCGATAGCCACGAGCCAATCAGAGTGTACCATGGATTACGAGGACTGGTACGCGACTCATTCGCACCCATTGATCGCAAATCCTGAACATGCTGCCACGAGTGGACCGGAAAGGACACATCATCAGTTATCGGTAAGTTTTCCCGAACTGTTTGCTTCGAGTAATTATATTACATTGTACTGTCTCGTTATTGTAAAATCTGTTTCCTGTACAACAGATGCTGAGTGATATGATGAGCGCCCTGGATCCGTTTGACTCGGTGACCGTTGATGGACTCGCCGACCCCAGCATGAGGGAGTTGATGACGACTTTTGTCAGTCATCGCGATGAGTATCGCAGGCTCGGTTATGGACCCATTCCTTAGACGACTGTTTGCTTATGTATGATCCCACAGTTTTGCCATAGTTTGCTCATTTATGTAATCGGTAACTGTTTGTGCATATCAAATTTATAAGTCATCGATTTTTGCAACAGTAACGCTTTCAAAATAATTGTGACGCTTTGATAATAACTGTAACGGTTGCGTACATGCCGAAATGTTTCGCTGGGTTGCAACAGTTAATTACTCTCAGAGTATGCTCTTCTCCAAGCCCTTATCCTCCTACGAAAGGGTAACTCCCAACCTACGACATCAGCCTTCCTCAATGTGGTCCACATATTAACCACGGGGGGCATGGGACAATTTTCCTTCACGTGTACCCGGATGAAATGGCTTGCACTGCGAACGTATACAATGTGTAGCTCCCTACTTGTTCCATCCTCGCCCCCACCTGCCCTCAGTGGAAGGACCGTACAGCAATGGTCCGCCGACCCATTCTCTAAAATGTAATATAAAACTACAACCGTGTTGTAGTAGGTGGCGACAGGAAACATGTCTGCAATGACCGTAAACCAATGCTCTGGACCACATGGACCGCTGGTGTGGTGTATACGGGCTCTGGCGAATTCAACGTCATCTTGCGAACCGTATATGGGAACATAGTCAGGCCAATGAGTTGATATCTCGTTAAATACTGCCCGACGCGCTGTAGACCATTCACCTTCACCGTCTACGTGGAACGCATCAGCAACGCATCTGAAGCCACAATTTCCATCACTCACGACATCGTTCCAGCCTTCGATGTAACGCCGGACAATGTGGGGGACACTTTTGAGGAACGGGAATGTCGCTGCAGGAGAACACATTAAGATAAATATCTTGTGCAGGCGGCGTTCATTAGGAAGAATGGTGCTTGTACTTACCGTGCCGGCGATCGCTCCCTGAAGCACGCCCCGGGGACCTTGAACTACTCCCGTATCGCCTGTTCACGTGCTCGTGGTAGCTCGGTGAACGTCGGGTTGATCTTGATCGGGGGACCTGCTCGCTTGGTCTCCCACGTGCACTAGTACAATTGTCCGGCTCGCCAATGCCGTTCTCCTCCGGACGCAACTGCGCATCTATGTAGGATGAAACTCGTCGGCGGACCGAAGGGTCGCTGCGTGCCAGCTCCTCCAACAGAGTGTTGAACCGCGACTGATCTTGTTCGGCCCTCGCAATGTTTTCCGTGCTCCGCACGTGATCACCCAATGCCAGGCTCTTAAACAGCGGATGAATGTCGTCCAAGTACAAGGGGATTCCTTCAGCAACTGCCCCTGCCATGACGCATGCACACGGTATTCCGTGTGTCGAGCGCAGCACACAGCCACAGTAAGCATATACCTGTGCTCCGAGTGCATCAATCCTCCCGGACTCGACCGTCAATTTATCCAGACAGTATTTGGACACGTTGTTGATCAAGTTGCTGAAAAGGGCCCTACGGTGCAATCTTCCAATGCACGTTCTTGATTTCTCCAGGCCGGTCTTGATCATAGTAATCTGCTGGGCTATCTGCAGGTCGACACGCCTCCATACCGTGTCCAGTGAACCAGTCGACGTTTGTAACCACCCTTTCAATGACGAGTGTGCACTTTCGACCCTGCATGTAGTTGTGTTCCCGAAATGCAGAAATCTGTTCGTCCATGCCCTCACAAATTTCTCCTTATGGGGGGTGAGCCACGTCGTCTCAACGTAACTAATAACAGCCTCGCTCCAAGACCATCCAGCCCTCATATCTACCAAGGCGGTTTCGTACCCTGAAACGGTGGACGCATTGCAAACCTGGAACCATGCACCATTCTTGAATGCTGCCCCATTCCTCTTATTCCCTGTCAGCACAGTAACACGTGCCTCCACATCCTTGTTAATATGCCAGGTGCAGAGCAAATGATTCGATTCTGGAAACACAGTCTGAAGTGGCCTAATCAGTCCCATCTCCCGATCGGTGACAACAACCTCAGGGAACGGTCCATCCACAAGCAAGTTCTTCAGCGCGTTCAGCACCCACTCATAGGTATCTGCCGTTTCGTCAACGACAATTGCGTAGGCAATCAGGAAGTTTGTGTTGCAAGGGGACATCCCAACCATCTCAATGAATGACATGCCGTAGCGATTGGTCTTGTACGTTGAGTCGATGGCCACAACCCACGGAAACGTGCGAAATGCCACAACAGCATCGGGATTGGCCATGAATAAATGAGTCAAAGTACCATCACCTGCTGAGCGGTGACTAGTGACATACCCTTTCGCGGTGGCCAGATGCAAACAATTCTCCGCTGTGTTGCGCCCGCCTCGCCTTTCTGTTACATATGCCGATCTCTCATTGTACACCTGCCTAATGTTCTGATGCAGGTCCGGAAACGAATTACTGAGGCTGGCATTGATATGCCTTGGGGCTGTTTCTGAATCTGTCAAATCTCTGATCATTTGCTTCGCGTCCGCATGGAGCTTGCAGCTCTGTCTATGACCCTCGGGGTACACTGAGAACGAGTGGTTGTGCATCCCTCGTCTAGGATCCTTGCACGGCACTACATTCCAACCATCCCCTGTGATGCTCTGTTTCAAGACAATCGCGAATGGGCAGTCACAACTTCTGGTCGAGCTGCTACTCCGTCGGACTACATCAGATTCGCTCGTATCTACAACCTTATCCTTTCGGCCCCGATTGCAAATGCAATATAACCTCAGGGAACCATTCCTATTCTGTTTGTAGGACCCCGTGACAAGTTCAAATCCCACCTGCAGAGCAATCCGTTGCAGGTAGGAATAAGCCTCGGCAACACCTGGGAACACAGCTGAGGTGGCAAATGGAGAGTATCCATTCCGCCCTGCAGCAGCTTCACATGACTGATTGTCATCCTTAAACAGCAATAAACATCAAGTAATTAGTTACACTCAATTGCTATACCAACGACAATGATGTCGTCAATTAACGTTTACATATGAACGAATAAAGATAAAATTACAGTCAAAACGTTAAAACATATACTTAAAGAAGAGAACATAAAGATAAAATTATAGTACTTGAAATGCCATTACAGTTATAAAATTCCCGTACACAAATTAACTCCCTAAACTAAAATTACATTCATCCATTTCAAACTGTCCTCCTAATAGACTTAAGGGTGCACTCCGCCATTTCTCATTAACAGCTAAAACATACATGTAATGGAAAAAAAATGTGACAATTTTATTTGATGAAATAACATTGTGGCTAGAATTAATATTACATTCTTACAGTTCAACAAATTAAAATATCAAAATAACGTAAAAATACGTAACTTAACGGTACAATAATTAACAAAATAACAAAATTAACAAAACAACAAAATTAACGTTACAAAATTATTGTAGATAAATTAAAAACAGCATTACGTAACAAAATTAACAACAAAATTAACGTTACTGCTATTAATAGGAGATAAATTCATAGGAGATAAATGTGCAATAATTTCTACGTAACAGTTAATAAATTAAAACACAAAGACGAGCATAAATTTCTACGGCAAAAATTATTAAATTTAACAACTACTTATGGACAGAAAACTAATTAGTAAAATTACCTCCGAAGACATGGAATTTCTAACACCCTTTTTGGAGTAATTTTTGCTCGTCTTTGGATAGCAAAAATTTCGAGTGCCCTCAAAATCAGTAGAATTCGTGCTAATTTATAGCAGTAGAAATTTGGGAGGCAGCCTGGCACGGCTCGCGCCCAGGCCACGGCGAGCGGAGGCGCGTCCGGCTCGCGCCCGTGGCCTGGCGACCGGACTTCGTCGGCCTCGCGCCCAACGCGCGGCGAGCGGAGGGCCGTTCCGCTCGCGCCCAGGGCACGGCGAGCGGCGCCGGTCCGGCTCGCGCCCAGGGCATGGCGAGCGGCGCCGGTCCAGCTCGCGCCCAGACCGTGGCGAGCGGACCGGCGGCGGCTCGCGCCCAGTCGGTGGCGAGCGGGCCGACGGCGGCTCGCGGCCAGGCAGTGGCGAGCGGACCGCCGGCGGCTCGCGGCCAGGCGGTGGCGAGCGGAGACCGCCACGGCTCGCGCCCAGGCCGTGGCGAGCGGACCGGAGGCAGCTCGCGCCCAGGCCGTGGCGAACCGGGTCCGGCGGCGGCGGCCGGTGGTCCGGCGGCGGCGGCCGGTGGTCCGGCGGCGGCGGAATTTCTTTTACATTAATTCAGTTAATATTAACTAACTACAATTATCTAAATTAATTTTAATTCAGTTATTGAAATTAAATTAAAAATATATACTGTATACGTATTAGGGCGAGGATAGTAAAATACAGGGCGTGGTATAGCAATCCACTTAAAATATGGAGAAATATTGCTTTTTTTTAAAATAATAAAATAAAATTGGGTAATAACTCAAATGAACCGCCAATAAAATCCCCCCACCCCTTGCCCTGGTGGAAATTGAACCCATAACCTCATGATAGTAGCACTAGACTTCAACCGCTAGGCTAACATTCAATTCCCATATGGAGAAATATTGCTCACACCAGACTTTGAACATGTTTTCAATATAAACACGTGAACTATCATACGGAGTATATATATTTAAATGAAAGTTCCATATTTATGTTGTAAAAAATAAAATTAAAAATCAAGTTATTAACAAATATTCTAAACATATTAAATTATATATATGCGTGTGCACATTTGTTACAAGTCTGGTAGGAAATGAAAGATTGAACCAAGTCTTTATAATGATTAACAAACATGCTAAACATATGAATTAGGCAAAGTTATGGGAAAGACCGTCTCTTATGAAAATACAGGGTTTAGTTAGAATAATAAAAGGTAAAAGGTCTTAGTTTCAATATTAAAATTTTATTATACAATGTGTAGTAGTTATAAAGTTTATAACCCGATTCATACAATCCAAAATTTTATCTTCATTTCTTATAATTTGCACTTTAAACCTTGGTCTTTTCATAACTTATGAAATACCGTCTTTCAAGAGACGGACTCTATGAATTAATATATATTTTCTAACCGTAATTTTCTTGTTATTGTAGAAATGAAAGTTTAAACAAATTCGTTAAAATGGTTTAAACATATGAGCTAATATATAGTTATAAATTGTAATTTTATTTTATATTTTAGAAAATGAAAGTCTAAAAAAATTCGTTTAAATGATTAACAAACATTTTAAACCTATGAACTTATTTTATTTGTGAATTGTAATTCTATTGTTATAATGAAGGAATGAAAGTCTAAACAAATTCTTTAAAACGATTAACAAACATTTTAAATATATGAACTAATCATAAGTTCCATTATTATCGTGTAGAAAATAAAAGTCTAACTAAATTTATTAAAACAATTAATAAACATCCTAAACATATGAACTAAGTTATACTAACTTCTATACTATCTTACAGAAATTTATAGTTAAAATAAAAAATTTAAAATGTGCCACAAACAATTTAAACATGTGAAGTAAGTCTTGAATAAAATTAAAGTTTGAACAAAGTCATTTGAGAGATCAACAAATATTATAAACACATTAACTAATGTACCCATGCTAATTGTAAGTCTCTCATTATTCTGCATTCTAACTCTAATTTAGAAATATAATTATTTAAAATTAGTTCAAATAACAAATTTTCGTCATATTACTTAAAATCATGAACTAACACATTAAATTTAGAGTCCGTCTTCTGCGAGACCGTCTTACCGTAAGACCAGGGATTAGAGTGAAAATAAGAAAATATCAAATCAAATTCGGGGGTTAAACTACAATTATTTTATTCTCAAAGATGGAGGACCATCCTGCAAAAAACTAAAAATACAACAGAAATCCGCGTTCCTCTTCTTCTCGCCTTCTCCGCTCCGACTTCTCCGTTGTCGCTTCGCCTTCTACGGACCTTCTTCGGCGTCGATCCGCAGAAATGGATCAAAAACCTCGAAACCCTAGCCTCTGTTCGGTGAAATTTTTCGGCGCCGGAGGCCCGGAGCTCCAGCTTCAATAGCTTCGTGCCATTCCTGACAGAAAACTGTGGCGACTTGCCTATGCAGGTTGATGATGTTGAGGATATGGTTATCTACTGGCTTCTCTGTGGCGCCGTTAATGTCGAATTGTCGCCATTTGGTATATTATCTGGTGAGTTAGCGTGAGTGCCGAGCCGATGGATGAGATTGAATTTCAAGCTGCAATCGGTCATTATTTGGTCATTATTTGGCTCCGACGGGTGAGGCGCCGACTAAGGTGGTAAATTTCTGTGTGTTTTCAATTACACACCCTGATGGCATCTTCATACTACTCAATTTCCGTGTGTTTTCAATTACATACCCTGGTGGAGTATATGTTGTCTCGAAATGAATTAATTTGCTGATGCATAGGGTCAGATTTGCAAATGAATTAGGAGCAGGAAACTCTGACACAATCCATTGTAATTGGTATCATATTAGTTATATTGTTCCAGAACCAAATTGTGTTGATATTCACAAGCTGCAAATAGGTGTTGAAGGAAGTAAGCAAGCTCTTAATCCATTAGCATTTTTGGTGGTCAGATTCCGGTAAGAACGTAGTCGTTGGGATGGATCCGGATTAAACGGTTCAAAATCATATCAGTTTGGGTTGAAAAAATAGATTTATTAGGTTCCTATTGGACCTTAATACTTTAGTTCACTTCTAACTAATAACACATCAAATTAAATATAAATATCATTAAATAAAAAATCTAAAAAATCAAATTTAATTATATATTAAAATAGATATTAAACTACAATAATTAAACATCAAAATAAAAATAACTAAACATCAAAATAAAAATAACTAAACATCAAATGAAAACATTAAAGTCAAAGAGAAAAATAGTCAAACATCACATATATATACAAAAAATAGACATTGAATTAAAAATAATTAAACATTAAAAACATCAACATTAAAATTTACAAGATCAATTCACACTATTGAAACATCAAGATTACATCAAATAAAAATCTAATATTCAAAAATAAGAAACAACAACATCAATTTATAAAAATGATATGCTGAAAGGCTAACACATCGATAAAAAAGAAAACATCTTAAACAAGGGTTGAAAATGTACACTCCACTGTTGTTGCATTTGAAATAACTTTTTTGACTTTCCACTTATATCTATTGACATTACTATGTTTTTTCATGATATTTTACAGATGTAAGATGATATATGTGTCACTGTATGTATATTACGGATGAACAAGACATGAAACATCAAACACTGATAACTCAAAATCGAATGAATTCAATTAATCATCACTGGCACAACAAAACATATAAAATTAGCATATAAAATTAGAAACCTTTAATTTAAGTTTTACATCAGTTTGTGAAAATATCAATCGCCAGAACTATCGAACAATACAAAATCATTTATTACAAAAGGGTTCAAATGCCCTAAATAATTGCTAACATAGAAACTGGGGAAAAAAATCAAGCTAAAACATCAATTACAATTAAGCACCTCAACACTAACAATAAACCATCATAACTGAAAATTCAATGTCAAAAAATACATCCTAAACAATCAAATTCTATTATTTCTCGACTTGTTTCCCTTCGCCGTTGGCTTTTTCACAAACTTTCTTTCTCCTGTTGGTTTTGAAGACGATGGTTCTCATACTCCATCAATGCAAAGATAAAAGGTCGACTATTATTCTTTATTCAAAGGAACACCTTCAGAGCATGGTTCCTCATACCATTTTTTAATTAACTCACCAATAGCATCTTAGAGCTCTGATATAGACAGTATTCATGTGAAATAATATAAAACATCACATATAGTAATAAAAACATCAATATTTGTAATTAAAACATCACAATAGCACACATAACATCATTGACAATACATTGAGAAATATCAAATACAGTATTTAAAACATCAATATAAAAAATTGAAAACATCAACACTAACCACTAAAAATATCAAAAGAACAAAACTGAACATTAGTTGCATACTTAAATATGAAAATCCCACAAGCATCAAACACTGAAATTATAACATCACACCAACACAGATAAAAATACTTAAAATCTAAAATATGAAACATCCCACAAAAAACCAGAAACATCAACAACAATATGTAAAACATCACATCCGAAAAATAACAAAATTTACAGATCCTACTTCATTCTCGATTGCAACAACAATGGGGAAGCATTCTTAGACATCTAAGAAAAAACAACTCTAACACAAAATTTAGCACAAATCGTAACAAAACCCTAAGATATCACACACAATCAAAACTGAACATCAATTACAAACGTAAGCATGAAAACACCACAAGCATCAATCGCTGAAATTAAAACATCACACCAACACTGATAACAGTACTTAAAGCCTAAAACTTGAAACATCACACTGAAAATGAGAAACATCATCAACTGTATCAGAAACATCACTGCTGAAAATTAAGAAAACTTACAAATCGTTCTTCCTTCTCGATTGCAGCAACAGTGGGCAAGTGCTCTTAGACATCAAAGAAATATCAACAACTAAAAAATTAGCACAAATAACAACAAAATCCTAAGATATCACACACACAATAAAAAATGAGCATCAATTGCACACTTAAAACACTACAAACATCAAATACTGAAATTAAATCACTACACCAACACATATAACATTACTTAAAACCTAAACATGAAAGGTCAAACATAAAACCTGAAAAATCAACAACAGTATTTATAAAGTCATATCTGCAAAATAACAAAATTTACAAATTCTCTTTCCTTCTCAATTGCAGCAACAGTGGGCAAGCATTCTTACACATCTAAGAAACAACAACAACACAAAAATTAGCACAGATTATAACAATCCCCGAAGATATCACACACAAAATCAAAAAAAAAATTGAACATCAATTGCACACTTAAAACACTACAAGCATCAAATACTAAAATTAAATCATCACACCAACACAGATAAACAGTACTTTAAACCTAAACACGAAAGATTAAACATAAAACATGAAAGGTCAACAACAGCATTTAAAAAGTCACATATGCAAAATAACAAAATTTATAGATCCTCTTTCATTCTCGATTGCAGCAACAGTGAGCATGCATTCTTACACATCTAAGAAACATCAACAATAACACAAAACCTAGCACAAATCGTAATAAAACCCTAAGATATCACACACACAATAAATAAAAAAAACTCAACATCAATTGCTCACTTAAAACACTACAAGCATCAAATACTAAAATGAAATCATCACACCAACATAGATAAACTGTATTTTAAACCTAAACATGAAAGATCAAACATAAAACCAAAAAGGTCAACAACAACATTTAAAAGGTCACATATGCAAAATAATAAAATTTACAGATCCTCTTTCCTTCTCGATTGCAGCAACAGTGGAAAAAACATTCTTAGACATCTAGGGAAGATCAACAACAACAACAAAAAAATTAGCACAAATCGTAACAAAACCCGAAAATATCACACACAATAAAAAATTAACACCAATTGCACACTTAAGCATGAAAATACCACAAGTATCAAACTTTGAAATTAAAACATCACAACAATACTGATAACAGTACTTAAAGTCTGAAACCTGAAACATCAAACTGAAAACCTGAAAGATATATACCTGTAGCTAAAACATCACGGCCGAAAATTCAGAAACTTACAAATGATTCTTCCTCCTCGATTGCAGCAACAATGATGCAAATCTCCTTAGAAATCTAACAAACAACAACAACAACACAAATATTAGCTCAAATTCGTAAGAACAACTCACATAACACAAAAAATAGAGAAATCTCCAAATATTAGCACATTGAACAACATAAACCCTAGAAAATTACGTGAACCAAAAAATCAAACAAAAATCGAAAAAACAACAAAATATGCATAATAAATCTGAGCAAAGACATTACCTTCGAAGATAAACGCGAAAGGAAAGTTGTATTGTGTTCGACCGCCGGAAATTGAAGCTTTAACCAGAAAATTGGCGAAAATTCACCAGAGAATGAAGCGAATCTTCCTTGAGTCACTGCGTTCTTCCCCTGCACAAGAAGCATGGAAGAAGACAGAGAAAATGAGCGGTTGAATTGAAGGAAAATGGAAGAAAAATGGAGAGGAAGAGAAGAATGAGCAGTTGCGCAGAAGAGAAGAAGGAGAGGAGAGAGAATGAGTGAGAAATTAATGAGAGAAGAAGGAGAAAGATTGTTATTTATACCTGGACTTAAATGTAAAATAGTGAAATTTCACATCCAACCCTTAGACTTTTAAAAACTTTAATTAGAAACCCCATCCTACATTATTAGCAATTTAATCATTGGTCTCGCTGTGAGACCGTCTCGCACAAGACTTTGTCTTAAATTTATGATCTAATATTTTTAAAACATGATCTATAGAAAAATTTATTCATACGGAGTATCAAAAAATATTTTTTATAATAATTTTAAATATTAGTTTTAGTCAAATTCAAAAATATAATTTATAAATAAAATAAAAAATAGATAAAATAAATAAAATACGTTTATTGCAAATAAAATGAAAAGAGAGAAATGGTAAAGAGGAAAAATTCAGCATTAGAATAGAGAGGAAATATAATTCAATAGAGAAAAAAGGCTCAGGAATAAGAGAGATGAACTGGCTCTTGCGTGTAAGAGGAGGAGGGAATGGATTGGCCCAGATGAGTAAGAGGAGGAAGGGCTGACTCATGAGTCATGGCCTGTTTTTAATCTTATGACCCGAAAATAACCATTAAAATGACTGCGGATTTTGCATTAATTTCATAGAAATTGCACACAGGACCCTTTTGAATTGTTTATGATAGATACATAAGCAATCGGCATGCATTTGGCTTTATAAAACGCATTACTAATAATCCGTGCAGAATGGCTCGGTTCCTCTACAGAAATCCAAAAGCAGACCACTTGACGTCATTTCCGAACGACGAGGACCACCGTCCGGATGAAAATGAACGCATCGACGATGGCTTCTTAACTCTACGTGATGACATGGTTTCAAGATCCGAAACACATTCGGGTCGGACCTTCACCTTATCATTTTCACCAACGAATGGCAACACGAGGCCCGATGTGAAGATGCCCAACAATGATCTGATCCGGGTCCTGGTCCTTGAAAGAGACGCTTTAGTCACGTTATGGCAGCTCTTTTTCTTACGTTGTTCTTCGAAGATAATGTTGCTATTAGATGATCCACGGAGTTTGCGCTCGTGTTGTTGTTTCGGGACTCCGGGTCGGATCTCCCATATGACCGGAATAGCTCCGCAGCCATATTAATTAGGGAGTGGTGATTTGGTTGCTTGTATTAATCTTTATTAAAAAAAGAGCTGTACTCGCAATGCGGATGAGCGAAATCGTGTTTTGTGGTACAAGAGCGGTATATTGCACCTTCCAGCTATATATATGCATGCTGTTGGAGAAGAAGTAAAACATTTGAGTGTGCATTTATTTATTTAAATTTGAATGCGCGCGCAATGCATTGCTGATACGTAGTAACTGATTTAAATAAGAATCAGTCTTCTGATAAAAGAGTAGTTGCTAGAATTAGTGAGGTTGTCGTAGATATGATTCTGCAAAGAAAATTCTTCACACAAGCGGCAAATCAACAAGAGGGTTACTGTCGAGTTAATGTAGTAAATTTAGTGTATTTAATATACTCAGCCCTTACCTTTTTTTTGTTTCCCCATTAGGTGTCCATCCCTTGCAACGCCATAGAAAAACTAGAATTTAAACTACAAATTAGGAGAAACGAAAATAAAATTTTCGGTGCATTTTGATCGGGTCATAAAACTTATAAATACTACTCATTGCATAATAAAATTTGAAAAAATTCTACTGTTGTGACTACAGTAGCGTGTGCTGGATGCATGAGTGGAGAACACATCGAATGCGTTCTCATAAATTTCACTTTTTGTTGCATGGCTGAACCAGCCTCCCTTGAAATGCCATAGAAAAATATTCTGCATTTTTTAATCTAATTTTTAAGAGAACGCATTCGATGGATGTTCATCGTGTTGCTTTTGTTTAAATGGATTTCAACCCCGTTTTGTCCACCATTTGCTTCATTAAAACCAATCACAGCCCGGGCCATCACACTGGACTCGGATTTCCGCACTTTGTTGTTGAAAACCTTTCCAATTCACGATACTCCCTTGTGTATCACCAGTCAGACTCAATTCTTGGTTTCTTTCTTAGTCATTGACACGGTAGTTAAATATGTAGACATTAATAAATTTGTTTGGTAAGGTTGTGTATGATTGGGCTTCCATATGTGAAACTGAATAATACCCGTGCAATTCACTACTCAAATTTAAAATATGTGAATATATAAAAATTATTTTAAAAATAAAATTAGAATGACTAATTATACTTTTCCATTTCTTTTGAATTTTAAAAATATTAATTACCTATGACTTTTATATTTAAAATTTTAAATGGAAGAAATTAAACGTAGAGTTTGAGTGATATATGATTGAAGTCGAATGTCCATTTCTATTTTTACATATGAATAATTTATAGAATAATCTATACTAGAGTCCTACTTTTGAAAGACGGTCTTTCCCGAGAAATTTCTGGAACTTTGGCTACAGTAGCGCACAGTAGATGCAAATGTGGAGAACGCATTTCCCTCCAAATTTTCAATTTTATTTAACGAAAATATGAGGGCGCATTTGCGGAATGCATCATTTTTAATTTACCTTTTTTTTGCCGGACTGAAGAGGACGCATTTCATAAATGCGTCCTCGTTTTTCGAATAATTTTTTTGCGCTGAAATTGATGAGGACACATTCCCCAAATGCGTCCTCCAATTCCATTTTTAAACTAGTTGCCATGTCAATGAGGACGCATTCAATGAATGCGTCCTCTGATTCTTCCTTTAAACGCCCAAAATCCCAGATTTAGACACACTTCATTTTCTCCGCTACTGCCGTGGACTCCAGAGTTGACTCCACTGGATTCCTCCCACGTCGACACTGCCAGAATCCTCAAGCATCTCCCTCCCTGCTCTCCTTTTCCGTCATTCTCGTCCCCGAACTTCTTCCAAATTTTGGTTGGTATTTTTTTGTTCTTTCGTTATATTCGGTCGTTCTTCGGTTTTTTTGTTGAAATTGTTGCTTCCCTTGCAGTTGAAGAAATCTTCCGGTCTTGCACGAAAGATTTGCTGCTGCCGGAGTCCGTAGTACGATGCATGTGCCGCCACTTGTTCCACGCGTGGACACACACACCGCCATCGTTCCAGAGAGTAAGATTCACGTGCCGCCACTATCTCCGGGAAAAGCTTCGCCGCAAGCTCCATTGTATTTTCAAGAGGTACCTGAAAAATTCTTGGACATATGAATGAGTTGAATAATTATGTGTAGTTGGATTGGTTTTGTGTGGTTTGTTTATGTGAATGTGTTGGATGAGGTTGGAATTGATTATGTGTATTGTTTGTCCAAATCTTATTATTTTCGTAGAATAATTAAGTTGAAGTGTTGTTTGTCAATTACTTAGAAAATTGATAATAGTGTATGATTTGGTTGCCCGATGATAATGGAACAGTGCGTGGTTTAAGGTTTGAGTAGTTGAATATGAGTTGTTGTGTAATGCCATCTTTTTGAATATCGAATTATATCCTCTATATTTGTGAAATGTAGTTGTACAATGTTTTTGCCGATGTACTTTTACAAAGGGGGTCAGATTCAGTTTGATGTGACTGTGGGTGTGTATTATGATCCTCTTATACCCGAGAAGAACGTGACTCTCGAATGGAGGTTAAGCAACTCTGAGTTAGTTGATTTAATTTTTAGAAGGCTTGGCATTGCAAGCGATGTGTTTCTGTTGAAAATATATTATCGTTGTCCTGAGCTGATTGGTTCGTCTGTATACTATCGATGTTATAATGTGGAAGATGATGAGCCAACCACGACATTCTTCAACATTGTTGATCGAATGTCCTTGTCCTCAGCTGATTTGTACATTATTATCCAGAAGATCTCTAGCATCATTGACCGTGCAGGTGATGGTAGTTAGGGAACATTCATGTCGTTGTTGAGCAATATTTAGAACTATACACCTTTGCCACCCTTATCACCCCCTGTTCATTGCCAAGCTTTTGTCATTGGGGAGTCCAGCCAACCCAGTGCGTATGTTCGCGTTGATTGCGCTCAGCCATCCACAAGTGGTGGTATATATAGTGTGCATCATGAGGAGCTGAATGTGTTTGATGATGATTATGTGGGTGAAATTGGCGAGCGTGTTGTTGGTCAAGGTGAACATGTTGGTAAATGATAAAGGTGGGAAAAGGGAACTTGATGAAGAAAGTGAAGATGATCGTTCCTTATCAACTAATTTGAATTCAGGGGATGATGATGAACAAGTGGTGTGCACAAACAATGTAGCCATGTTGTTCCATCTTTTAGCGAATCCTGCGACGAAGGCATACTTTAGGGATTATAGGGGCTCTGATGAGGATGGCTATGACCCAACTAATTGTAGTGAAGTACTTTATAGTTATGTTCAAGCGACTGGTGAAGTGGCACTGGGTATGCGATTTCGAAGTAAGCCAGAATTGGTAGAAGCTATTTCCAGGTGGAGTTCCATGATGAACAAGGAACAAAGGGTCGTGGAGAGTAGGTCGTGTACATGGTATATGAAATGTAAGGATGTGGTTGAAGGAACTGGTAATTGTCATTGGATTGTTAGAGCCAGCAAAAAGGCTTCCCATGGGATGTGGGAGATCTCCAAATGGGCAAGTAGTCATGGTTGTATTAGTGCTGGTCGATCGAGTGTTAACAAAAACCTGACATCTTTGATAATCACCCATTCTATTAGCCACCAGATTGACGTGAACCCTTATTACACGGGGAAAGATGTCCAAGCGCATGTGAAGACGGAGTTAAATGTGATCCTTTCCTACAAGAAAGCCACGTATCATCGCTAGAAGGCTATTGACTTGGTATTTGGAACTTGGGAGGAATTATTTGAACAGTTGCCAACATATATGGATGAGCTAATTAGGGCTAATCTAAGCACCGTTGTTGATTGGGCAGGCGTACCTGATAGAATACACAATCATAGGTGTAGGAAATTTAAGTTCGTGTTCTAGACATTTGGTTAGGCTATCGATGTGTTTTGCCACCGCAGGCCAGTGATTAGTGTGGATGGGACTCATTTGAGAGGTACATACATGGCCAAAATGCTAGTTTCCGTGGAGCACGACACGAACGATTACATACTCCCAATTGCTTATGCAATAGTTGACGCTGAGACTAATGAGAGTTGGAACTAGTTCATGCAAAGACTGCGACTCCACTTGGTAGGTGGTGATAGTAGGCCAATCTGTATTATATCAGATCTCCATGATGGAATTTTGAATTCAATGAGACTTGTGGAGGAATGAATGGAGCCAGCAGAATACACCTTTTTTGCTTGCGTCATTTTCAGTCCAACTTCCTTAGTGCTGAGGGTGGGAAGTTCAAGAATGCGCTTTTGAAGACTCTGGTCTGGCAGCTTGGGGGTGCCAGATGAGAGAGAAGGTGGAGGGAGTACAAGGAGGAGTTGGAGAGTATGGAACCATCTGCTTGGGATTGGTTGAGACAACATGACAACAGTAAGTGGTGCCTTGCCTTTGATGAGGGTGATCGTCATTGGGGAATTCTTACAACCAATTTTTCCAAGAGTTACAACAATCGTTTAAGGCGCGCAAGACACCTCCCGATAACTGCGTGTGTCAAAGCAACTTTTGAATGAATAGTTCATATGTTTGCACGAAGGGTAATGGACGCCACAAATTGGAGGTACTTTCATGATTCATTATAGTTCTTTATGTGTTCATGGACTAGTTTATGTATCCTAAATTGATGTTGAATTGTGTAGGTCCGAGTTCCCTAGTAGGATTTGGAAAAAGTTTCAGAAGCAAGACACTTGGGCATAGGGACATATTGTCACCGTTTTTGGTCATGCGTCGCAGACTTATAGGGTTGTGACAAGGACCATTGATGGCAGCATTGGTGAGAGCCAGTACACAGTCAAATGCCAAAGAAAGGAGTATACTTGTCGTGAATGACAAATTTTTTGTTTCCCTTGTTCCCATGCATTGGCCGTATGTAGGTATAGGCGTGACGATCCATCTACTCTATATGACAGGGTATATCAAACGACCACCTATGTGCAATCCATCACTATGACAATGTGCTAGTTAGAGGTTGATTCCCGATATTGAAAAGTATCGCAATAGGAGGCATGGTCAATTTGCAGAGAAAAGGATAAGGAATCAAATGGATGAGAGGTTGCCGGGTGATTGCAGAGGCGTCCGTAGGTAAGGGTGTGGTTAGGGTTGTGTATGTAATATGTAGTTTTTTTTATATTTGGACCTATGTATAACATTGTTTTATGTAGCCAGTAAGCTTGCTATGATAAATTCTTTTGTTTTTTTAGTGCAATGGATTGTGTGGATTTGTATTATGTGTATCTATGTACAATTCGGTTTGAATATTTATCACATCTTATAGTATTTTCTTTTGTTGAAATCTGGACTGATTCATTTTGCCATGTGATTCTGATTATCACCAGGGATACACTATGTATCGTCCAGGACCCATTGAAGATGTTTTGTTATACCTTCACCAGGAGCATCGTGCACGTGCTCTGTACAACGGTAATTTAGAGGATGAGGCACTGGAGGTGAGGCGATGTGATGGGGCATGCTGGATTGGTCGAATTCCTGATCGAGTGATGCACTATGTGCGTGAAGCAGGATTCCAGGGAGCGTTGGATTCCACACCAATCCACATCAATCATTCCCTCGTCACAGCCTTAGTAGAGGGTTGGAGACCAGAGGCGCACACATTTCACCTGCCAATAGGGGAGGCTACCGTTACTTTGCAGGATATTGGCATGCTATAGGGTCTACCAATCGATGGGATGCCAATCACTGGTGTGAACACTAGCAGACGCACAGGACTGGTAGAGATTATGCACAGACTACCTAAGAGCTACACTGAACACGAGTGTTATCATAGGGGGTCGCATAAGGGCTAGTTGGTTGGGAAACTTGTTGGACAGTCCATTGCCTCTTAATGCTACTGAGGTAGATTGTCAACAGTGGGCTAGGGTTTTCATTCGACTTCTAGTCGATGGAATTCTTATCTCAGACACACCCGGGCACCTTATCCCTTTGCTCTATTTGTCGGTACTGATGGACCCAGATGCAGCTCATCAGTACAGTTGGGGGAGTGCCATTTTGGCACACTTGTACAGGTGCTTATGTGACACTGCAATCCCACAAGTTATATCTATATCTGGGCCACTTGTCGTACTACAGGTAACATTGTTGGTTAATCTTGTCTATTGTACATACTGTCCATAATGACCTCTTATATTATATTAAATTTTATTTTATTTATTGTCAGATGTGGGTATGGGAGCGAATACTATCCATCTGTCCGGTCGGACGACTACAGTAACCGTCACGATGAGTGCTCTTGGGTCCACGTACGTATTGAATTAGTTAGGAGTCAATTTTTAAACCCTAGAAAATGACTAGGAATGGCTAATATTATTCATTATGTTCCTCACAGGTGGAGAGCCCGATACGATTTATCACAATCACCCATGCATGTATTGAAAGAGTACCGTGATCAGCTGACATCTCTCTATGACAGTCAGGTATATTGCAATTTGGATTTCCTTTCGTTGAACTAATGGAAAAAATGTTTTTCTCTCCTAACTGCAACACCTACATGTTATGTCAGTTTATTTGGCAGCCGTACACCGAGGATGTCGTGCAATAACTCCCACAGTACTGTACAACCGGTAGCAACAACTGGCTACTGTGTGTTGACTTCATTTGCTGGCATGTCGTGGAGTATCATCATGTTCATTGTGTTCTCAGGCACTTTGTCCTTATCTAGCCAATACCCACCCAATTGGTCACTAGGGATGACCTTAGGTCAGCGAATTCGTACACACCCAGTCGAGAATACATTGAGTGGTATTTTTGCAGGATAGTGTCCCTAATTGATCAGCCAGGACAACCCCAAACAATTACTGAGGGTTTTCATAGAGATGAGGCTACTATTTACCTCAATATTAAATATCTAACATATTTACCTCATTTATGTAGTTGCAAGCAATTGCCGAGTTGCGCATCATGTTAGATATTAATTTAGATTAATGTCCCCCACGTTTTACGGATGTTATCAGGGGAATGCATGGTGTTGCCACACGTACTCTACAATATGTGCATGAGCCCTCCAGACTGCAGTTTTATCAGCCATATGTACACTGTGAGGAACCTCCCACTGGCGTGAGATATAATGACATCAGAAGCCACCGTCCAGCTCCACCTGGTCAACAGGGCGGTCGGCGACCGTGTGTTCGGGGCCATACAGACCACATTGGTTCATCACAAGCAGGACCCTCATATGCGAGTCCAACGAACCCCGAACCATCACATGGTGGACCCTCCCAGTATGACACTACCTAGCTAATTTCACTGCATATCATACTCCAACTGCTAGTCATGCCGGACCATCACATGGTGGACCCTCATAGTATGACACTACTACAGCTGATTTCACTGCATATGCTACTCCCACTGCTAGTCATGCATACATGTGGCCTACTGCTCCATTAGATACATGTAGTGTTCCACATGTCCAGTATGATTCAAATGAGGATGCAGGAGATGATATGGAGGAGGATTTTACAGAGGGAGCTCCGCATGAAGATGTACATGTTTCTACTGAGATGACCGTTCTACGATGCACATCTCGCACCGTACGTCTTCCCCCATGTGGAATGGGTGGAAAGCTTTGCAGAGGCCGTCATTAGTACATTACATACCATTGAGCACTCATTTCATTACGTTTGTACCTATATGTTTGACACGTTTTCTTTGGATATTGTACATTTCTGTTTATTTATATTCGTTAAAAGTGGAAAAAGTGCACAATTCAAACAAAAAATAAGAATCTCCCAATTCACAATTCAAATAATTTATTCCTACCCTATAAAATAATTCATTCCTACTCTATATTCAAGACTAGTTAAAATATTGCAAATCCCACGATAAAAATTTATCATTACAGAAATTTTTAAAAAATCAAGGGTAATATGCAAATATAACCCTATATGTTGGAGAAAGTGCAAATATAACCCTGAGTTGTTTTTTAGTGCAAATATAACCCTAACTATTATACATATGTGCAAATATAACCCTAACTGTTATACATATGTGCAAACATAACCCTAAAGCCATTATTTCCGGCATTGACTGACCAGGGTTATATTTGCACTTTCAATTATCGCAGGGTTATATCTGCACTTTCATTATTGCAGGGTTATATCTGCACTTTCATCAATTATATAGGGTTAAATATGCACTTTTCTCAAAAATTATAAAACAATCACAAGTCTACTTATGCGCTATTTTCACCCAAGACGAAAATATGAAAAACATGAATTGAAAAATTAAATAACAGATTGATTGAAATATTGATTTCAAATTGAGGACGCATTTTGAAAATGCTGGATTAAAAAATATTATTTGTTAAATTCAGGACACGTTTTTAATAACATGCAAGTCAAAATTAATTTAATAAAATTAGTCGGAAAAAAATATTGTAGCCAATATTGAGGATGCATTCAGCGAATGCGTCCTCTACAAAAAAAAAAAGAAAGGACATGTAAAGAGGATGCATTCTGCGAATGCGTCATCCAATGTGAACTGTGAGAAAAATAAAGGTAAAACAGAGGACACATTCATACAAGAAAAAAAAGGAGATGCAATAAGGACGCATCCAATATGAGCTGCGAAAAAAAAAAATTAAAATCCGAACATGCACAGTTAAATAAAGCACTCGGTCTTTTCCAAGAATTTGCCTTTATACAATTTTATTTTTTTGAATTTTAAAATATTTCATTACTATAGTTTTAAGTATGAATTTTATGTTTAAATTTTTAAATGGAAGAGATTAAACGTAGAATTCGAGAGTGATATATACTATCGGAATCAAATATCTATTCCATTTTTTTATACTCCCTCCGTTTTTCTATTTATGTCACCTTGGATTTAGGTGAAGAAAATTGGTGGATGAAATTGAATGTAGAAAGTAAAATATAGAATGAGTAGATGAAATTGAAAAAAATGTTGATAAAAATAGGAAGTGTGCCAAATAAATAAAGTATTATTTATCTCAATTTAAAATAAGTAATCACATTTATTAATATTTTATTTTATTTACTACTAAAAATTTTCTTAACTAATTTAGATTAATGATAACTTAAAGTATTTTTTTCCACAATTTTATATACTACTTATATTTATTCATAAAACTAGTTTATACCCATAAAACTAGTTTATACCCATAAAACTAGTTTATACCCATAAAACTAGTTTATACCCGTGCGATGCACAATTTAAAATAAGTAATCAAATTTATTAATATTTTATTTTATTTACTATTAAAATTTCTAATATAATTTAATTTACTATTTATTGATAAAAATAATATAATTTTGAATTGATAATGTATTTATAAGGATAAAAGATCTGTATAGAAATATTTTTTTATTATAAACCGTGTATTGATAAAAGTATGAAATATATATTTATAATTAATCAATAATTACATTAAAAAAATTAGTAAAATTGTATTTTTAAAAAATAAAATATTAAAAGTATTCTTAGTTAGAAGTACTGAAAATATCTCTTTTATAGCTCATACAGGATTAAATTAAACTTTCAGTGTCACTATAGCTCAGATAGAAATAATATTTGGCTAATGTGAAACTTGTGTTGTAATGTTTCATTCATGCATCAACCTTAAGAACATACTGGAAAAAAATATGCCAGCAGATCACCTCACATTTAGACAGCAATAAACTTCTAATTGGTTATTTTAATGCCATAAATTCCATAACAGAATATAAGGGTCCCAATAAGCCTAATGTAAAAAGCATTAGAGACTTCTCTAATTTCATTGTAAGCCAAAAACTAACACAACTTTATACACTGGGAAATACCTTCACTTGGTCAAACAAGAGAAGACCTCCTACATTAGAAAGACTTGACAGGGCTCTAATTGACCATGGCTGGAATGAAAAATTTCCAAACAGCTCACTGCACACACTCAACAAACACACCTCTGATCACTGCCCATTACTACTAACCATAGGGAGTAAAGTTGCTTCATCACCTAAGCCATTTAGATTCCTAGATGCTTGGATAAATAGGCCTCTATTGAAACAAATCATTGAAACTAACTGGTCACAAACCATATCAGAAACAGGCATGCTAAAATTCTTTATGAAATTAAAAAGACTGAAGCTGGTTTTAAAAACATGGAATAAGGAAGTTTTTGGTAACATAAATGATAATGCTAAAAAGGCTGAAGAGGAACTCAAAATACAGGAAATTAACTATGATACAACAAATTTAGAATCTGACCTCATTCAGCTTAATCATAAAAATGCACTGCTACTGAGAGCGCTAATTGAGAAAAAAATGTTTTGGAAACAGAAAGCTAACATAAAATGGTTTAAAGAAGGAGATGAAATTACTAAGTATTTTCACTCAACTGTAAATCAGAGAAGACAGAAAAAAAACATTTCAAAGATAAAAAACTCAGAAGGAGTATGGACAGGTAGTCCATTGGAGATTGAAAAAGAAGCAATTCAGTTTTAAAAAAACCTACTGACTGATGACTCTAACCCTAGTGATGACAAATTTCAAGGCCACTTTTTAAGCCAAATCCCTCAGATCCTTGACAGTATTGACAATTCACATATGCTCAGAAAGCCAACTTTGGATGAAATCAGGGAAATAGTTTTCTCCTTGAATCAAAATGGAGCACCTGAACCTGATGGATTCTCAGCCAACTTTTTTAGAAATTTCTGGGACATAATAGGGCATAATCTGCTATCAGCAGTCTCTGATTTCATGTCAGGCACAAAAATTCCTGCTAGAATTTCAAGTACCTAGATATGCCTGATACCAAAAAAGGATATCCCTATATCATTTGTGGATTTCAGACCCATACCACTTTCTAACTTCACTAGCAAAATTTTCTCTAAACTTTTAGTTCTGAGAATAATTGATATCTTGCCAAAACCGATCTCACAAAATCAATCAGCCTTCCTAAAAGGTAGAGAAATGGCTGAGAATGTCATCTATGTCAAAGAAATGGCAAGATACATAAATAGTAAACAAGGAGCCCCTAATTGTATCCTAAAATTAGATCTAACAAAGGCTTCTGATAGGGTTAAATGGTATTTTCTTAGTAATTTTTTTTGAGGAAATTTGGATTTCAGGACCAATTCATCAATTTGATCCTAAATAACTTATCTAGTGCATGGTTCTCTATCATTATCAATTCCAAACCTGCAGGTTTTTTCCAAACTTCAAGGGGAAACAAACAGGGAGACCCTTTATCCCCCTTACTATTTAATATTTTTTTTCAGAATCCTTCTCTGGAAGCTTGACTTTTTGTTTCCGAAATAAGAAGATCAATTTGTTTAAAAATCCTGCATATGAAAACACTGTCTCACACCTATGCTATGCAGATGACACAATCATCTTTTTCCAGGCCACTAAGACTTCCATAAAAAGAATCAAAGCATTCTTACATGTTTTTGAGGAATGCAGTGGTCAACAGATTAACTATGGAAAAAGCAATTTTTTCATAAGTAAACATACCTCTTTAACACATCTAAGAATGATCAGAAATTCATTAGGAATGTCCAGAGGTGTTTTTCCATTTACATATCTAGGGTGCCCTATCTACATTGGCATCACAAAAGAGATATATTTTCAGCCTCTAATGGAAAAATATGAGATAAAACTGAAATCTTGGAAAAACAAATGGCTTAGTACTTCTGGAAGACTCACACTCATAAAATCTGTCTTTTTTTGCTCTCCCACAGCATCTATGGGCTGTCATGTCCCCAACACAATCAGTAATAAAGAAACTAAACAGGGAAATCTCCAATTTCTTCTGGGGAGAGCATGAATATGGTCCTAAAAAAGTGTGGAGAAGCATTACAAAGATGAGTTATCCAATAAACCAAAATGATATTGGGATTAGAAACATTAAAGACATAATCAGGACTTTATCCCTTAAATTGTGGTGGAAACTACAAAAAGGAGAGACACTATGGGCTAAATTCTTATGGTCCATCCCTAAAAATCAAAGAAAATCCCAAATATGGAAAAGGATTCAGAAAGTAAACCATAAAAGCCAAACAAGGATAATACATGGCAATGGTTTAGCAAATCTTTTCACTGCAAAATGGACTGGTTTGGGATCACTGCAAGACTATGTAGACCCATATATTTATACAGTGGTTCTACCCTACACTACAATCCAACATTTTGTAAACAAGTCAAGCTTCCTAGATGATTTTAATAGATTACCTAATCACATCTTCCACATGATGATGGAGCTGCAGGTACACCCATTCAGACATGACAGATTAATATGGAAGCCATCAAACAATGGAGAGTTCAGTTTCAAGTCTGCATACAACACAGTTGCCTCACTAAAATCAGAAATCATAATTCTGAAGCTGGTATGGTTATCAAAACTACCAAAGAAAATTTCTATGTTTATGTGGAAACTTTCAAATGCAATTTTACCTTTTAATGACATACTCATTTTCAACAAATTTTCACTTGCATCTAAATTCCCATTTTGCAACAACACTGACACACTTAGCCACTGCTTGAATTATTGTTGTCTAGCCATAAACATGTGGATATTTTTTGACCAGATGATAGGACTGAGGCACCAACATTTCAACTCCATCTTTGACAGACTTTCACATTACTGGTCTTATAATGGAGAGACAAAAATACACTCCACATTAATAACCATCTTTTCCCTGGCACAGCTGGGCCATCCTGGACTTGAACCAGAGACCTCGCCCGTGAAGTAAATCATCGCACCTACGGTCCAACCAATTGGGAGAGAATCAATAGATTCCTTTTCGGGAGCGATTCATCCTTCCCGAACGCAGCATACAACTCTCCGTTGTACTGCGACGGTCGCCCCTCCAATAAAAAAAGGTATAAATATAAAAACTTCTCTGCCATTTGGGTCGGAGAATTTATGGAGGAAATCAGGTTTTAAATTCCCAGAAACCCCACATAGATAGAAGTATATAAATAGGAATTAATTCTAACTCCTAGGAGGTTGGAATTTTTCTATTGCATACGAATTCATTCCTAAGTTTTTTGACATCACTAAAACGGGTAAAGTGTTTGGAACAATAATCGGTATACTTATTACATTAGCTAAAACTTATTTGTTCTTGTTTATTTCAATTGCAAGCATCCACTAATTCGGAACTTAATTTGAAAGCCATATTTCGACCCGGACGTTTTCGGGATTCTCATCTTCTATACCAATCCAGAGGTTAGTACAGAGATAAATGATCATCACTGGGTTCAAATTGGTTTAATCTCACCTATGAAAAAACCAACAGTACCCAAAATTAAATGCATCACATGGTCTAAGCCAAAACTGGAATACAAAATTAATTTTGATGCATCATGGAAGCAGGGGGTAGACTGTGGTATTGGGATAGTTATCAGGAATAAATATGGATCTTTTATTAAGGCATGCCATAAATCAGTTAGAGCAAAAACTAGTTTCCAAGCTGAACTCCTAAGTCTAAAAGAAGGACTAGTTTTTGCAGCTGATCTTGGCCTAAATGCTTTTTCCCTTGAAACGGATTGTGCCAATATTCTGGAGTAATGAAAGACCCCACCAAAGCCCCATGGGAACTGTAGCATTTAGCATCTGAAATCAAACAAAGGACGAGTGACATCATAATTACACACACTCTAAGTGAAGGAAATATGGTTGCTGATAGATTAAGTAAACTAGGAAGGAATAAGGAACCTAAAGTTCTGAATTACCTGACCTTGATCAAAAAACCAAGGGACTTCTAGCTCTTGACAAACAACAGATACCTGCCATTAGAATCTTGAATGGATACTGCTCATTTTAAAATGAAAATGCAAGTTAGAACCATCGAGCACTTGAGCCTCGAGCTCTCGAGCACTCAAGCTCTCGAGCCTTTGAGCCCTCGAGCTATCGAGCCCTCAAGCCATCGAGCTCTCGAGCCCTTGAGACCTCGAGCATCAAGCCCTCGAGCCTACAAACCATCAAGCACTTGATCCTCGACCACTAGAAGTGCGAGCACTCGAATCAAGTAGTGACGGCAAAGAGATGGAGACACAAGATGGAACACTGGTGGAATCCAGGTCTTCCGCACACTAGAACTCGAACCATAGAGCCTTGTGGATCGAACCATCAGGCCCCGAACCTCCAGACTCGAGGACAGTCGAGCACTCGAACCTCCAGACTCGAGCACTCGAACCAGGCGGCAAAGAAGATGATGAGACACAAGATACAAACAGGATTTCCAGCACTCGGACCGTTTTTACTCAGAGCCTTTTTGGAGATTTGGCCATTTACCCATGTTAACACAAGGGGTGGAGACATGGAAAATGGAATCATCTACAAAAACGTCCTAAGTAGACTTCCGGTCAGAAATTTGGCAAAATACATTTTATCTTTTGGTACAAAGTCTTCAAAAGTTATTTGAAGCAAAGTTTTGTAAAGGAATCTTTTACTATTTTTAGGTTTGGTGAACCTAATATATATCCTCCCCTTAATATGGGTTCATTTAAAAAAAAGAAAAAAACATCTCTTTTATAAATATGGAATTCTTTGTTTATAATATCATCTCATCTAAATTCATCAAAATGAAAAGGAATGATAATTTTAATTAAAATATTATTTTCACTACTATTTTTTTTAAAAGTAAAAATTGTTGCTAGTACTTAGTGTTAAAAAAAATTTATTACAATAATAGTGATTTGAAATAATATTTAAAATAATATTGAGGGCGCAATCAATGTATGCGTCCTCTACAAGAAAATACAAAAAAAATGCTAAAAGGCGCTAAAAAAAACATAATGAGGATGCATTCGGCAAATGCGTCCTCTAAATGAGGAGTGAAAAGAAATTAAATGGAAGAGGATGCATTTGTCCACGAAGGTGCCCAATTTCCTGAGGCACCGTAGTTGCATCCAACTTTGGTGGATGCTGCATAGTGAAAGAAAGCACTCAATATTGCAACTAAAATATTTTATCATTTTATTATTCTAATTAAACCTCGTATTTTCATAAGTGTATGGAGATACAGTTTTTATCAAGACTTTTCCTTTCATTAAACTGAAATGAACTGAAAATAACATAGTAAAAATTATTACAAAATTTTGTTGTAAACCATCTAACCGTTAGAAAGGGTTATTGTAAAATATGAACGGTTGATTTTATTGATGGTACAAGGGTACAATATATATGCATCATGTACAAAATCATAAATGGAAAAAAGAATTTATCTAGAGTACAAGATATACACAAAATATAACAAAATATCTCCTTAACACTCCTCCTCAAGTTGGAGCATGTGGATCACGAATGGCCAACTTGTCAATAACAATATGAAATTCCTTCCGTCCAAGGTAAACAAATCCGCACTGGAAGTGCAAATATGATGAGTGACAACTTCACCAGACTGAACCAAATCACGAACAAAATGACAGTCAATCTCAATGTGCTTCGTACGTGAAACATAGGATTGGCTGCAATATGACAGTCAACCAACTGTTTCTCGGTCTTCGGCTGAAGCTTAGTAATGCACTATAGCTGTTGCGTGTTGTGAGTTGATTTGGCTTAAGTCACTTCTTCAATATTTGGGCATTGAACAATCTTCTCCTATGTGCTGGCCATGAGCAACCCGATGCTGACAATCCAAAACGTATCAACATGTTTGGATTTGGATTCAAGGTACGTTTATTGTTTGTTGTTTCTAAGTAACTAGTTAAGTAACACTGCGCTATGCGCGGTGAGCTTGATAACAAATTATAGAAATAATATAGGAATGTTGCTACAATATAGGAATGTTAAAAGAGCTGTAATTGAAGCTACAAATGTACCAAGTTTACATGGAATTGAAGCTCATAATTAACTCGAGCTATCAACTAATTTGTGCAACTGATGAGGTTTACTTCAATGAGGCTTACTTCAAACTTGTGCAACAATCATTCTTTTACATGGAACCTTATTTATCAAATGTTTTCAAATCTATTGCTTCCAAGCATAGATTAGGCGAAGGCTCCTCATCAAAACATGAATCAGCTTTCAGAACAACCCTAAAGATTCATGATTAAGTTTGAGCCCAAAAGGATTGACTACCACACAATAGTATATACTATATAACACGAATACTCCAGACATTTGTGTTGTAAAATTACTCCAGGAACAACATAGTATATGTTTGCTGCCAACAATGTCATTAATCCTTTCATATACAAAGCAATGGATTAACTGAAATGGATTAGCCTCATGAGACCTAAAACATAGATGAAAAAGAATAAACATAGTTGAAACTTGAAGTAAAGGAACAAACCTGGCTTCACAAAATCCAAAAATTCAAAATATATAGCGGAGTCCCTCTTGTTTTAAAAGGGGTTTTGAGACTTCAGAGAAAGAAAAGTAGTTTCTGAATCGAGAAGAAAACCTAAAATCCCTATCATATTTGACAAATCGTACATTTGGTTGCTGGATTTGGAGGGATTCCTCACATGCTAATAACAAGAACAAAAAATCAAACTAAAAAGCAGGGGAACAGGAGGAAAGAGACAGATTGGAACTGGATGGTGAAACGCTCAAAACGACGTCATTTTGGGCAGCCACCTATCTGCACTTGTTGAAGCACATAGCAGTTGGGACTTTGGAGCATACGTAAAAGTACAAAAATGCCCCTGACGACCATCTCCACTCAAACCATACCCACTTGAACCATCTCCACTTGAACCATCTCCACTTGAACATCTCCACTTGAACCCTCTCCACTCAAACCTCTCCACTTGAACCTCTCCGCCCGAACCCTCTCCACTCGAACCTCTCCATAAGTGAGTGTTTGCATTGCCTTAACACAAATCGAATTAAAATGATTATATATATTTACATATATATATATATATATATATATATGATGCCACTATAAAGTACCTCTCGAACCTCCTCTTGAACCTCAACTCTCAAACCAGTACCTTTCGAACCTTCACTGGAATCTTCACCTCTCGAACCCTCCATTGGAACCTTCACCTCTCGAACCAGAAAGTACCTCTCAAACCCTCCTCTCGAACCTCATCTCTCCAACTAGTACGTCTTGAACCACTACAACTCGAACCCTCCACTCGAACTCTCACCTTTCGAACCCTCCACTGGAACCTTCACCTCTCGAGCCCTCCACTGGAACCTTTACCTCTCAAACCTCCTCTTGAACCTCACCACCTGAACCAGAGAGTACCTCTCGAAACCCTCCTCTCGAACTAGTACCACTAAAACCCTCTACTCGAACTCTCACCTCTTGAATCCTCCACTCGAACCTTCACCTCTTGAACCCTCCAATTGAACTTTCACCTCTTGATTCAGTACCTCTCGAACCGGTACCACTAGCACCTCCACTCAAACTCCCATGCTAAGATTTGGAGTGATTTCTCATGTGCTAAGATCAATAACGAAAAATCAAAACTGAAAAGCAGGGGAAAATGAGGAAAGAGACACACTGGAACATGATGGTGAAACACTCAAAATGCTCAAGAACTGGAACGTCTCCACTTCTCCACTCGAACCTTTCCACTTGAACCTCTCCACCCAAAACCTGTCCACTTGAACCCTCTCCACTCGAACCCTCTCCACTCGTACCCTCTCCACTTGAACCACCTCCACTTGAACCATCTCCACTCGAACGTCTCCACTTGAACTCTTTCCACTCGAACCTCTTCACCCGAACCCTCTTCACCCGAACCCTCTTCACTCGAACCCTCTCCATTCAAACCTCTCCACTGAGGTGAGTGTTTGCATCGCCTTAACACTAATCAAATTAAAATGATTATATATATGATGCCACCAGAGAGTATCTCTCAAACCTCACCTCTCGAACTAGTACCTCTCGAACCAGTACCACTCGAACCAGTACCTCTCAAACCCTCCACTGGAACCTTCACCACTCGAACCAGAGAGTACCTCTTGAACTCTCCTCTCGAACCTCACCTCTCTAACCAGTACCTTTCAAACCATTACAACTCGAACCCTCCACTCGAACTCTCACCTTTCGAACCTCCACTAGACCCTTTACCTCTCGAACCCTCCACTGGAACCTTCACCTCTCGAATCTCTTCTTGAACCTCACCACTCAAACCAGAGAGTACTTCTCGAACCCTCATCTCGAAACTCACCTCTAGAACCACTACCTCTCGAATGAGTACCTCTCGAACCTCTCCCTCTTCACTCGAACCATCTCCCCTTGAACCTCTCAGCTCGAACCCTCTCTACTCGAACCTTGTACTTGAACCCTCTCCATTCGAACCATCTCCATTCGAACCATCTCCATTCGAACCTCTCTACTTGAACCCTCTCCACTCAAATCACCTCCACTCAAACCACCTCCACTCGAACCCTCTCCACTCGCTCCACTCAAACCTTCTCCACTCAAACCTCTTCACTTGAACCATCTCTACTCAAACCTCTCCACTTGAACCCCCTCCACTCAAACCCCTCCACTTGAATCTCTCCACCCGAACCCTCTCAAATCGAACTGTTTCCACTTGAACCTCTCAACTCGAACCCTGTATTCGAACCTCTTTAATTGAACCTCTCCCTCTCCACTCGAACCATCTCCACTTGAACCTCTCCACTTGAACCCTCTACGCTCGAACCCTCTCCACTCAAACCCTGTACTCGAACCCTCTCCAATCGAACCCTCTCCATTCAAACCATCTCCACTCGAACCTCTCAACTTGAACCCTCTCCACTTGAACCACCTCCACTCGAACCCTCTTCACTCGAACTCTCTCCACTCGAACCTGCTACACTCGAACCCCTCCAAGGGGTTTGGAAGATTTCTTTTTTATTTTATTTTATAGTTTACCTGGAGATTATATAATAATATAAGATAAGAAGAAAGAGTAGAAGAAACTGTGCAAAAAGAGATGAAAGGAAAAAAGGAACCTAATAAAGTAGGGCTAACTGTAGAGTGAACATTACCATTTCTAGAAACAGGAACCTAATATAGCTGAGTCGCTCCTGTTTTAATAGGGTTTTTGGGACTTCAGAGAAAGAAATATCAAACCTCTCCACTCGAAACCTGTACTCAAAACTCTTCACTTGAACCTCTCCTTCTCCACTCGAACCTCTCCCTCTCCACTTGAACCATCTCCACTTGAACCTCTTCGCTCGAACCCTCTCCGCTCGAACCCTCTCCGCTTGAACCCTCTCCACTCAAACCTTATACTCGAACCCTCTCCACTTGAACCCTTTCCATTCGAACAATCTCAACTCGAACCTCTCCACTAGAACCATCTCCACTCGAACCACCTCCACTCGAACCCTCTACACTCGATCCTTCTCCAGTCGAACCCTTTCCAAGGGGTTTGAGGATTTTTTTTAAATTTTATTTTATAGTTTATCGGGATATAATATATATAATAATATAAGATAAGAAGAAAGAGTAGAAGAAACTGTGCAAAAAGAGATGAAAGGAAAAAAGGAACCTAATAAAGTAGGGCTAACTGTAGAGTGAACAATACCATTTCCAGAAAAAGGAACCTAATATAGCTGAGTCGCTCCTGTTTTAATAGGGTTTTTGGGACTTCAGATAAAGAAATCTCGAACTTCTCCACTCGAACCCTGTACTCGAACATCTTCACTTGAACGTCTCCCTCTCCACTCGAACCATCTCCACTTGAACCTATCCATTTGAACCCTCTCCGCTCGAACCTTCTCCACTCGAACCCTGTACTCGAATCCTCTCCACTTAAACCCTCTCTATTCGCACCATCTCCACTCAAACCTCTTAACTTGAACCCTCTCGAACCACCTTCACTCGAACCCTCTCCACCCGAACCCTCTACACTCGAACCCTCTCGAGTTGAACCCTCTCCAAGGGGTTTGAAGGATTTTTTTTTAATTTTATAGTTTACCGGGAGATAATATATATAATAATATAAGATAAGAAGAAAGAGTAGAAGAAACTGTGCAAAAAGAGATGAAAGGAAAAAAGGAACCTAATAAAGTAGGGCTAAATGTAGAGTGAACAATACCATTTCCAGAAAAGAGAACCTAATATAGCTGAGTCGCTCCTGTTTTAATAGGGTTTTTGGGAATTCAGAGAAAGAAATCAGTTTCTGAATCGAGAAGAAAACCTAAAATCCCTATCATATTTTATGAATAGTAGATTCGATTGCCACGTGCTAAGATCAAGAACAAAAAATTGAAACTGAAAAGCAGGGGAAAATGAGGAAAGAGATAAACTGGAACAGGATGGTGAAATGCTCAAAACGATATCGTTTTGGCCAGCCACTTGTCTGCACCTATAGAAGCACATAGCAGTTGGGACTTTGGAGCATACGTAAAAGTCTTGACGACCATTTGTGTCAACAATGGGGTTGGGTGAATTTTTATTATATAGTGCCAGGAGATGAAATTACTATAGGGAGTAAAGTACACATCAACTAGGAGACATGGTTGATGATAGGCTTGGGCTTATGCAGTTTCACGTAGTATACTACGAAAAGTGTTTGACGTGTACTGGTCTTTGATTTGATCAGAATTAAACATATGTTAGTTGTGGAAAATGAATTGCAATTGTTTTAAAAAAATTATTTTAACATATTGAAGTTGAAGGAATTGCTACATCGGGTCTTTTTGTTTCACCTTACATGATGATGAAGTAATTTCCAATAATGATTCTGATTAATGATGAAGAGTATGCATAGAGTACAAAGAATACTAGTCTAAATATAACTATAGGCCTAGTCAACATGGAATAAAATATTATCTAATCTTCTACTTGCTTTATTCTAACACCCCCTCAAGCAAAGTGTCAGATGCTTGCCGATGCACAGCTTGGATATGAAGAACTCGAACAATGGACGAGAGAGCCCCTTGGTGAAGATGTCCGCAATCTGTAGAGAAGTTGGAACATGAGCAACGCGCAGCTTGCTAGATATCACCAGGTCATGAAAAAAAATGTTAATCAATGTCTATATGCTTTGCCCGCTTGTGCATCACCGGATTTTGAGCAAAGAAGATAGAACTGCTGTTATCGCATAACACCAAAGGGAAACAAGAAAGCAGAACCCAAAGATCACAAAGCAAATGAGTGAGCCAAGCAATCTCCGAACCAGTGTTGGCAAGAGCACAATACTCAGACTCGGTACTAGAGCGAGAAATAGTGGGTTATTTCTTGGCACTCTAAGAAACTAGATTCCCACCCAGATAAACTGCATAACCATAAGTGGATCGACGAGTCTCCAGACCGCGAGCCCAGTTAGTATCAGAATATCCTAACACTTCTGGAGTGCTGGCAGAATGAAAAACTAGACCAAAATGAAGAGTGCTACGAACATAATTCAAAATCTGTGTAATTGCAGCAAAATGATCATCTCTAGTATCTTGAAGTTACTGACTCACTGTGTTGATCGAGAAAGACAAATCTGGATGAGTGATGGTGAGATACTGAAGTTCCCCAACAAGAGAGCGATAAAGGGTAGGATCCTGGAAAGGTGGACTAGTGGAACTGTGCAGCTAAGAACCGGTAACAAATGGTGTAGAAAGTGGTGCATCATTAGTCATACCAGCCCAAGTCAGAATATCCCGAGCATACTTTTCTTGGCGAAGAAGTAACCCTGAAGAGGTAGGAGAAACTTCAAGACTAAGAAAGTAATGAAGAGCACCAAGATCCTTGGTCGCAAACTCTCTGTGCATCCGAGAAATGAACTGACGAAGAAGAATCGATTAGTTCCTTGTAAGAATAATGTCATCCACATACACAAGGAGATATAGTAACAACGACCCACTCGACAGGGCAAATAAAGAAGTATCAGCTGAGCTGCACTGAAAACTAAGCTATGTAAGATAGCTGCTAAACTGCTGGAACTAAGCTCGAGGAGCCTACTTAAGACCATAAATGGCCTTCTATAGGCGACAAACAAAATCTTGATGAGAAGAATCCTGATAACCAATGGCCTGCTTCATATAGATTGGAGTGTCCAAAACACCATTAAGAAAGGCGTTCTTGACATCCAGCAGATGAAGTGGCCAAGAACCCATGGTGGCAATTGTAAGAACCGTCCAAACAGTGGAGACTTTGACCATAGGACTGAAAGTATGGTAAAAGTCAAAGCTCGAAATCTGCAAAAAACCCTGCGCCACAAGTTTGGCTTTGTGGTGCTCAATAGTACCATCTAGGCGATACTTGAGCCGATGGACCGATTTGGAGCCAACGATGTTGGCATCTGAAGGTCGATGCACCAAGTCCCAAGTGTGCTGACTACGAAGAGGAGTCATCTCATCGTCCATAGCTGACACCCAGGCTAGATCTTAAAGGGTCAAGCAAAAATTAGTGGGCTCTATCTGAGAAAGAAGTGTATCAGTAAGACCATGCGCAATAATGTCCAAATAATCTTGTCACTGAATGGAACCAGTGGCTGACCGAGTGGCTATCCAATGAGTACGAGGCGGAGGCGACGAGACTGGAGGAGTCAGACCAGTGAATGACGCCAGAGAAGACCCGACTGAGCTGGCCGAGTGGCGACTGATGGACAAGGCCGGAGAAGGAGTGGCTGAGACTGGCCGAGGCACCGTAACGGACGGCTGAGAGGGAAGGACCGGTGACGAAGAAGCCGGTTGCAAATGGTGCATGACGGCAAGGTAGACGATGCCAGAATGGGCACATGGGCCACCGAGTCACCATCATGATTAATAAAAGTAGAGACATCAAGAGTGGATGCTGGAGAGCCTGAGGTCGAAGAAGTAGCAAATGGAAAGTATGTCTAATCAAATCGAGCATGATGATTAATGTACACTCTGCCTGTAGAAGAATTTAGACACCGAAACCTTTGCACTGTGAACTGTAGCCAATGAAGACAGAAGGAATGCTGCAGGGAGATAATTTGTGATCCGCATATGGTCGAACAAATGGAAAGACCCGACACCCGAAAGGATGAAAATTCCAGTAACTAGGGTCACGATCATATAGATGCCCATAAGGAGAATAGCCATGTAGTACAAGAGTAGGTAGTCGGTTGATCGTGTATGCAGCCATGAAAAATGCATCATCTCAGTAAGAAATATACAAATATGAATGAAAAAGCATAGTAAGACCCATCTTGGCAACATGCCTATGTTTGCGCTCTGCACGACCATTCTGTTTTGGAGTGTAAGGACACGGTATTTGATGGTGAATGCCCTTAGTGGAAAATGGGCCTGTAGGCGAGTGTTTAGAAACTCCGTACCACCATCACTCTAAAAAATCTCAGTTTTGGATGAGAACTAATTCTCCAAAAATGCCTCAAATTGTAAGTAAGCATTAAAAAAATTGACTTGTGACAAAGTGGATAAAGCCAGAGAAAATGAGAGTAATCATCCAAAAATAAAACATAGTACAAAAAACCATTCGACGATAAAATAGGGGAAGGTCCCCATAAGTCACAATGAATCAAATCTAGTACATGTGTAGCACGTTTATGGTTCCCAACAAAAGCCAACCGTTGACCTTTCGCCATGACACATGGGGGAGCATGTAATAGGTTTGGGCAACAAAGAAGCCAAAGAAACTAAACCAGGCTTCTGCAAACTAGAAATAACTGCCGTCGGTGCATGACCCAAGCGAGCATGCCAAAGCTCGTAAGATGCCCGTCCTTTATTCTGCTGTAAATGCGAGAAAAATGCTGAATCGCCTCTATCCAAAACATAGAGACCACTCTAACTATGGCCCCTGCTCACGACTGCCTTGGAAACTTGGTTCTGAATGACAAAGTTCTGATCATCAAAGGTGACAAAAGCATTTAAATCTCTGGTCATTTTACTAATAGACATCAGATTCTTAGTAATATCAGGGACAACCAGAACATCATACAGGCATAAATCATCAGGAATCTTAGTATCACCAACATGAGCGATTCGAATAGAAGCACAATTACCAATAGAGACATGAGAATTACCAGAATATGGAGCGACATACTCTAAGCCAGTGGCAGAGGATGCCATATGACTGGTGGCGCCGGAGTTAATATACCAATAAGAAGATCGTGCAGTAGGCTCTAACTACAGAGATGACTGAAAACTTTTAGCCAGATGAATGGAGTCTGTACGACGAGTTGGACCCTGAGAACCAGTCTGAACAAGCATCTTGTAACAAGTCGTAACATAGCAACCGGGAAGACCAAATCAAGTGCAGTGCAGCCAACCACGACCAGTCCCAGCCGAGAATTGACAGCCGGACCTGCCGCCTTGCCAACCTCTGAAATGGCCACCCTTGGCGGCGCATGAACCGTATGCACCGCTTCCCCTCGCCGGCGCGTGCCCCCATGCACAGCTGGCCGAGGGGTTTTTGCCTCTTGTAAATGCGGCAGGCCTAGTGGCTGGGGCTGAATGGTCACTTAAATTTTTTTAAAAAGCTTCGAGGTTTTTGGCATGAGATAAAATATCGGCATACAATCGAGTAGGTGAATAATTAATTAAAGGTGCAGAAAAATCCTTAAACTCAGTTCCAAGGGAAGTCAAAAACCAAATAATCTGATCATTATTCGATGCAGGAGAGCCCATCATAGACAACTGCCCAAAAATGTAACATTTAAAATAGAGTTCATGAACTATACCAGTCTTACATATACCGTAGGCAGCAACACGAAGACGAAGGATGGTTGATGCACTCCTATCGTGATAAGTGGACTGAAGATTGTTCCATATTTCCTTTGAAGTGGCACAGTCAGGTAAAACCAACAAAGCATCTGACGCGAGAGAAGAAAAAAGAAGACTACACACAAGTTAATCTTCATCAACCCAGAGATCATAATCAAACTTGGCCTTCAAGTATGCCTCCATGCGATCAGGCTTCTTGGTGGCGGTACGACTGGGAGTGGCATCGGCGGCATGAGGGTAAGCGGTGGAAGAGACACCGATCAGAGGAAGGGGAGGAACAGTCGGGCAGGGCTTAGAACCATCAAGAAATCCATACAGCTTCTGGGGTTTGAGAACATAGCCAGCTAGACGCTTCCACAACAGATAATTGGATGATGACAGTTTGATAGTAATCATGTGGAGCAAGGTATTATAGGATAATTTCTCTTTAGACATGATGAGAGAAGAACATTTTTTTACAAAGAAGGAGAGGGGAGGAGAGCAAGGTGGCAGGGGCAAGGGGGAGATAAGGAGCCGGGAAAGAAAAAGAGAAGAAGAAAAGGAGGGTTTAGAACTAGGTTTGCTCGTGTTGCTCATGCTCCTACATCTCTTGGTGAAGATATCTGCAACATGTAGAGATGTAGGAATATGAGCAACACGAAGCTTAGCCGAAGAAACCAACTCACGAACAAAATGATAATAAATGTCAATGTGCTTAGCCCGCTTATGCGCCACTGGATTCTGAGCCAAGAAGATGGCACTGTTGTTGTCACAAAGCAGAAGAGGTGAACCAGAAAGAGGAACATGAAGATCACGAAGCAAATGAGTCATCCAGATAATCTCAGAATCAGTGTTGGCCAGTGCACAATACTCTGACTCAGTGCTAGACCTAGACACATTGGGCTATTTCTTTGTACTCCAAGAGACCAAGTTACCGCCTAAGAGGATAGCATAGCTATAAGTAGAACGTCGAGTTTCCAAACACCTAGCCCGATCTGCATCTGAATAATTGAGCATCTCCGGAGAAGTAGATACACAAAATTTGAGGCCAAAATGGAGGGTCCCCCAAATATAGCGGAGAATCTAAGTGACAACCCAAAAATTATCTTCCCGAGGATCCTGAATATACTGACTGATAGAATTAACTGCAAAAGCTAAGTCCGTACGAGTGATGGTTAGATACTGGAGAGCACCAACCACAGAGCGATACAACATCAGATTCTTGAACTATGAGCTTGTAGTGCTGTAAAGCTGAGAATCTGGCAGAAACGGTGTAGAGACTGGCACTGCATCTGACATACGCCCGAGAAATAATGTCCCAAGCATACTTTGCCTGTCCCATAAGAAGTCCCGATGCAGTGGGTGTGACCTCCAAGCCAAGAAAGTAGGGTAAGGCACCCAAAACCTTTGATGACAAACTCCTGATGTGTGCGATCAATGAACTGCTGAATAAGAGTGGAATCATTCCTAATCAGAATGATATCATCAACATAGACCAAAGGATACAACAACGACGAGCCACGAGACAATACAAATAATGAAGTATCAGAAGAACGACAATGAAACCCAAGCTACAAAAGATAAGCAACCATGCTTGAGGCATATGCTTCAGACCATAAATGGCCTTCCGTAGATGAAAAACATAGTCCGGATGAGCGGGATCCTTATAATCAATAGGCCGAGCCATAAAAACTGGAGAATCAAGAACACCGTTAAGAAAGACATTCTTAATGTCCAATTGATGTAGAGACCAAGCACGTATAGTATCAATAGCAAGAACTGTCCGAACTGGAGATGCTTTAAACACCTGGTTGAAAGTATGGTCAAAGTCAAAACTGGGAATCTGAGAGAAACCCTGAGCTACCAAACGTGCCTTATGGCGATCAGGTGAGCCATCAAATCTGTACTTCAGCCGATAAACCCATTTAAACCCAACAATGTTAACGTCCGGAGGGAAAGGAATAAGATTCCAAATTTGCTGACCACGAAGAGCGGCCATCTTCTCATCTATAAAAGAAACCCAAAAAGGATCTTGTTTTGCGGAAAGTCAGCCGGTTCTTCCTAAGCAAGAAGAGCCACAAGAAGACCATGAGCATGAATGTCTGAATAATCTCGGCGCTGAATAACTCTCGTGGAAAAGTGTGTAACCATGCGAGAAGGTGGTGGACGTGAAGAAACCGGGGATACGCCAGAGCCGTGACCGAGGCAGGAAGGAGGAGAGCGTCCGTGGCCGTGACCGAGACAAGGAGAAGGTGACCATCGATGGTCGGTCGTGGCCATGGTCAACCAGGGCCATGGTTAATCGGGGCGCCTGAGCCTGTGGCTGTTGGGCACGGCATGTCTATGGCAAGCCGTGGCTATAGTTAACCGGGGCTCTTGAGTCCGTGGCTGCTGGGTTGAGCTATCACGGCTAGGTTTTGACAAGAGACCGCCATGATCGAGCGCAGGCGAGTGACCACTGCAACTGGCTATGGGTAAGGATCCACTGTGCCTGGATGTGAGATGGGACTGCGGACATGGGATAGCTTGCGGGGTAGCTGTGCGAGATGACTCATCATCAGGAAACCGAAATTGAAGTGAGGACGGAGCCGAGGATAGTGATGGTGCCAACCCATGATCCGGATCAATAAAGGCGAAGACATCCAAACTTGATGCGGGAGACCCAATTCCCGATGCCAGAGTAAGAGGAAAATAAGTCTCGTCAAATCGAGCATGATGAGTAACATGAACCTTTCTAGTGGAAGGGTCGAAACACCGAAACCCCTTTTGGGCCTTATGTGAGCTGTAACCAATAAATATGCATGGAATACTATGAGGAGATAGCTTATGATCAGCAAAAGGACTAACAAAATGAAAAACCAAGAAACCAAAAGAATGAAATTTACCATAGATAGCATCCCGATGATAAAGAAGACCATAAGGTGTCGATCTCTGCAGAGCTGGAGTAAGCAAACGATTGATAATGTAGACAGTAACGGTGAACGCATTATCCCAATGGGAAATCAGAAGATGGGAGTGAAAAAGCATCGTGAGACCCATTTCAACAACATGGCGATGCTTGCGTTCAGTGCGCCCATTCTGTTCTGGAGTGGCCGGACAAGGAACCTGATAATGAACACCTTTTGCCGCAAAATGTGATCTGAGTCTGGTGTTCAAAAATTAAGTGCCACCATCACTTTGAAAAAATTTAATTTTTTCTGAAAATTGATCAATTTTCTCAACAAATGTCTCAAACTGCAAATAAGTGTCAACAAAAATCTGATTTGAGACGAAGGGGGTACAACCAAGTGAATCTCAAAAAATCATCCACAAACAATGCGTAATATGAAAAACCATTTGTATATAAAACCGGGGAAGTCCCCCAAAAATCACGATGTATTAAATCAAGAACATTGTCAGCACGTTTAGGGTTCTCAAGAAACGTCAACCGCTGACCTTTCGCCACATAACACAAGGGGCGCATGTATGCATTTTAGGAAACAAAGAAGAAAACTAGACTTATGTAAACTAGTAATCACTGCACTAGGAACATAACCTAGGCGTGCATGACACTACTCATATGAAGCTTGACTCTTATTCTGCTGTAAAACTGAAACAAATTTGCATCTCCCCGATCCAAAATGTACAATCCATCCTCACTGTGCCCCTGACCCATGACGACCCTAGTTAATTTGTTCTGAATGATAAAATTCTGGTCATCAAATGTAACACCCATATCTCTAGTTAACCGACTTATAGACAGTAAATTCTTAGTAATATTAGGCACAACCAAAACACCAGACAAATGCAAGTTCTCAGAAACTTTAGAATCACCAATATGAGATATCATAACTGGAGCACCATTATCAACAAGAACACGATTTACAAGTATAAGGAGTGAAACTGTCTAGGCCTGAGGTGGAAGTTGCCATATGACTAGTAGCGCCGGAATCAAGGTACCAATATGACAGATGAGAAGAAGTATCGGACTGCTGAGAAGAGTGATAATTTTCTGCCAAATGAGTGCTTGGCGAATGACCAATCTATATCTGTATATGATAACACATCGCAACATAGTGACAGAGCCGTCCGCACCAGGAACAGCGAGGACGAGGATGACCAGGGACCGGACCAGATACATGAGAACCTGAAAAGGACCGTCGGCCACCGCGTATGCCACTGAAGCGACCGCCGCAACCACAATGAGAAGGCTATGTACGGCCACCTCGAGTCGGCGTGTGATCTCACGCGCGACCGGCCTGAGGTGTGTCGCATGTCTGGAACGCGACCTGTCATTCGGATGGTCCTGAGTATCCTTGTAAATTCATCAAAAAGGCCTCGTGGTTTTTGGCACGGGTAAGAACGTCCACATAAGCGGGGTTGGAACAATATTAATCAAAGGAACAGAAAAATCTTTATGCTTAGAACCAAGAGCAGTCAAGAACCATAAATTTGATCAACATTTGAAACCAGATTATCGTGATAGACAGTTGTTCAAAAATCTCCTTAAATTTGAGATGAAGTTCATGAACAGTACCAGACTTACAAATACCATGCGCATCTGCGTGAAGACGGAGAATGGTAGAGGCACTGCTATTCTGATAGATGAGAGCAAGATTATCCCAGATATCTTTGGAAGTGGCACAATCTGGGAGTTCCGCGAGAACTTCAGCGGTGAGAGAGGAAAACAGGAGTCTGTAGAGACGTTAATCTTCATCAACCCATTGATCATATTCTTCTTTTGATTTCAAATAAGCCTCCTGGAGATCAACCTTACTGCCACCCAAAGGAGTTAAGACTGTGGCAGCAAAAGACAGGGTCTGCGGTTTTGGTGGTGGTCGGAGAGTTGGACAAGATCTAGTGCCATCAATGAAACCGTACAGACCTTGAGGACGAAGGATATAACCTGCCCAATGCTTCCAGAGAAGATAATTTGATGGAGTGAGTTTGATCGGCATCATCTGGAGCAGAGTGTTGTAGGAGAGTTTTTCTTGAGACATAACTGGAGAGGAAAAGCAAAAGAGCGGAGGGTCCAGAGAGGAGCCGCGTGCATCCAGGATGAACTGCTTGGAGTGGACGGGTGCCGCACTCTTCCGATCCGGAGAGGATCCGTGTGGAGCGAAAGGGAGCCGCGTGCGTCCGGGAGAAGCCGTGTGGAGTCGCGCATCGGAGGCGAGCGGAGAGGGAGCGCGTGACGGAGCCATTGGAAGAGGAGCTGCTGACGACCGACGACAACAGAAATTTTAAGTTTTTAGGTTTTGGATTAGAAGAGGCTCTGATACCATGAGAGAATGATTTGCCGTAAGGAATCGTATTATTGATGACTGAATATATAGAGAGTACAATAGAGGTGTAATAAGGAAAGATATCTAATCACAATAAATTATAATCTAATCAGTAGTATGATTTATCCTAACATTTCCGGACTGGAGCAAGGAGAATTGGAAAAGATGCTTTAGTGCTTTAGACCTTTTGCCGGGTATATGATTGACAATCTCCTGATGGGTCATGCAACGATCATTATCATAAAATTGTGTCACATTCTATATAGTCATGATGAAGTCGCAGCATGCAAGCAAGAGGCTTTTAGAGAAAGCTGGTCTGAATGGTTACCAGGTATAACAAATGTATTATTCTGTCATCCATATTTTTTAAGTCCGTTATGTTTATGGAGTATTTCATACCCGTTTTCCTTTTAAATGCAATTTGCAGGAGCTATAACTGCACTCTTCGGAATATGTTAACCTGTGTCTATTCCCCTTACTGTTTAAGGTGCCTTGGAACAAGGTTTAACGTGTCTTACTGTTTTCTCCTAATATCAAGGTTATAGGTGGCTTACAGAATATGTTGTTTTGAGGTTCATGTCTTTTGCATACGAACACAAGTATATGGTTAAAGGTCAGGGGGAGCTTAATCCAATGAATCATGTTATTATGTACTACTATATAAAAAGATATCCGTTCTTAATGTCTATTGATTCCTACATTTGATAAAACATATTTATATGATTGCTGCAGTTATTATTTGGTCAAAATGTGCTATTGGGATTTATTCAAAACCTTTTAAAACCAAATTTCGTGATTTCACAATTAATTTCCATATTGAATAGGTTTTGTAGCGCCATATGAAAGCATTTCTCATCCAACATAGTCGTTGTGTCTCGAGTTCATAAGCAGTGGTAAGATTGATGTGAAGCCGATGATCACCCACAGGTGGGGGTTCTGTTCTCTCATGAAGAAGCTGTTGAGGTTTTTGAAACTAGGGCTCGCAGGCGGCAAGACAATCAAGGTCATGTTCAACCTTTGATGAAAGTAAACAGAGTATGAAGCTGGGAATGTTGGACGTAGAAGTTGGCATTTGTTTGTGTAATGAATGGACATGTTTCTTGTTGTTCTCCTAGTGTAATTAAAGAGTTTGATAAAATAATAATAATTTATGTTTGGATTGTTAGATACTTGTAAGTGTAGATGTTTATGAATCAATACAATATAGCACTCCAGTCGTCCCAGATTAAACTGCATACTTTACTATTTGACATTGTTCACTATCGAACGTTGACCACATATTTAAATAAGTCTATAAGTAATAATATTATCATATATGATATTGTTGTATTTGTCATAACAAATAGTTTTTAAAAAATAACTTTTTATTTGCTGATATTATATGTAATTAAATATATGAACAGTCAAATATAATTCTTAATAACCGTAAAAAAAATTCCTTATAATTTAATCCAGGACGGAGGGTGTATTAATTTCATAGATAAGTGAGTGTTTTTCCGACAATTGATAAACACTAATAATACTCTTAGTGAAATTATGAAGTGATAGACATATCAGTCTACATGGAAAATACGCCATTCTCTCTCCTAAAATAAAAACAAAAACTTTCTGTCACTTCTTCTTTCTTTCACACGCGCCTTTACAATCAAGAAAATATCAGACAAATCCATTCCTTATCACCTATCCTCAAGATATATGTCTGATAAGAAAATCAATACCTTCGATTCTACTATTGGTAAGAAAAATTTTTTTATAGTTGTTTTCCGGATTTTTCATAGAGTTGGGTTTGATGATTTGGGTTTTCCCCTTTCATTGTGAGGAATTTACATCGGCAATCACGTCTCCTCTGTTCAACCCACGATGTGGCGATGGCTAAATATTGTTGCGATAGCCACATTCGAGTTTTAACATTCTTGTCCTAACAGTAATGTACTAATTGTATCCCACATCATTTTAGATGGTTGTCCATCATGTACTAGTGTGCAACTATAGTGGTTGATTCGGATTCAGTAGATCCAGAATTTTCTAAACTTTTGCCTTGAATTGTCCACTCTCTCAGATGGTGAATTAGTTCGGATGCTACCGATTTCTACTGACTATATGCAGGTTTACTTCATTATGATGGGGGATCCCTGATGATTTCATGATCCATTGGATGTCTCAACTGCTCCTAGTGCTGGGGAGCTGCGGCTGTGGCTCCTGAAAATGATTGAACAAACATGATGCTGGCCCATGCTGATCCCAATCTCACACATCACCGTTCCTGGAATCTTCATACTGCTTGACTTCTTTTCAGCATGGGGTTCTCCCTGAAGTCATAGCTTTCACAAGCTCTCTATTAGATGGCTATCAAAGATGCAACCAGCTTGTAGTTATTACATCACTCTCGATTAGTAGAGGATATGCTTCTAACCTACGTAGAATGTTCCAGACTGCCTTGTGTTTCTTTAACTAGATCCACTAACAAGTTTGATCATCTCTACTTTAGATTAGAAGCTTTTGTAATCTTCTATCGATCTGCCTAGGTTTCTTTCATCTTTTGGAAGCAACTAATGTTGCTTCACGAGCCAAATGCTCGACATTGTATATTAGAACTCAGTTTTCAGGTCTTGTCTATTTATTGGCTTGGAATCCCCCATCTATGGATGGTTTAATTTAAAAAAAAAAAAGCTGATGCAAACTGCAAAGTGCAAACACGACATTCACCAGCATCAAAGTCACAGGATTCCACAACGTAAAGCAAAAGCTGGTTTTGATTTGTACACAAGATGCATCAAATAGAAACATTATCCAGCTCTAGTTATAGAAAAAGAATCATCATCACACAAAAAATTTGTAAAAAATAGTTCCAAACTACATAAATAATGTTCTTGATTCGCTCAACAGTTTTTCAATACCAACCATCTCCCCTCATCCACTAATCAGGTGAATATATTCACATAGTGGCCACAAATTTTGAGCATAACACCACCGTCAACATTACTCGGCATCTCACCTTACTTCGTTTTATTTTCAAATACCTATCATCTATCAATAAAATTAATACTTCCCCTGTCCCATACTAAACTGCAATTTTACTATTTGACAATCAATATTACTAAAATTTGACCACGTAATTGAATAAATATATAAACAATAATATTATCGTGATATTGTTGAATTCGTCATAATAAGTAGTTTCCAAATATTGACTTTTTATTTTCTGTTACTATACGTAGTTTAACATATTAACGGTCAAATGAGTTACTTGAAAATCGTGAAAAAGATTCTATGTAGCTTAGTCTGGGATGGAGGGAGTATAAAAGTTTCATCAAGTACAAATATAATTTATTTGGAATATATCAACGAGAAATCTAACCTTTTTCCTAGACTTCTTCTCCACTTCACAATCTTTTCAACTGTGGATTGCTTCCTCTTTGTGCTGAGTGTGCTCAACCTAAGTCCCACATTGGAAGTTGAGAGAGTGATTGCTCACTATATAAGTGAGAGTCTTACCACATCAGTATGGGGCCTTTTGGGTTTGCACCCAATAAAACTGTGCGAGCTTGGCCCAAAGCGGACAATATCATGCTAACGTTGGTTATGATGGGCTTAACAGTCCCAACAAGTAGTATCAGAGCTATTGGTTGTGCTGATTGGTGTGTGGTGATGTATATTAATAAAAGTAGAATGGTGAGCTTGAATGAGTCTTCAAATTTTCATGTTTAGAAGGGCAAGGTGGAGGACTTGCTTGCAAAAATTTTGCATTTGGCAATGTTCACTAAAGACAAGCCCAGTGACAAAAAGGATGAAGAATGAACTTTGTTGAACAGGCACGTTTGTGGCTTTATCCGTCAGTATGTGGATGATAATGTGGTAAATCACATAAATGGTGTGAATGAAGCTCATGCTCTTTGGCCGAAACTTGAAGTACTCTATGAGAAAAAGACTGGCAACAATAAGTTGTACTTGTTCAAACAACTTTTTTCTTGAAAGTATAAGGATTGTTCATCGATGAACGGTCATTTGAGTAATTTCTTGGTGAACCAGCTGGCTGCGATGAAAATCACCTTTGATGATGAAATACTTGGGTTATGGTTGTTTGGTACTTTATCGGACTCGTGGGAGACGATCAGAGTGTCCTTGTCTAATTCTGCTCTGAACGGTGTTATCTCGATGAGTATGGCTAAGAATAGCGTGTTGAATGAAGAGATGATGAGAAAGAGTAATCCTTCATCTTCTGAGGTATTGGTTACCGAATCATGGGGGAGAAGTAAGGTCGAGGTCCAGGAAATTGTGGTAAATAGCGTGGAGCTTCAAACAAGTGGTCAAATGTTGAATGTCACCATTGTGGATTGAAGGGCCATATCAAGAAGTATTGTCGCAAGCTGAAGAAAGAGAACAAGAAGAAAGGAAAAACCACCACCAATGAGGAGAAGGGTGAAGGTAATGATGATCTTACTCTTGTTGATGATTTTTGCATTGTTTGTGAAAATTTTGAGAAGGGTATTATTTCTAGTGATGAAATGAATTGGGTTGTAGATAGTGGTACTTCTACACATGCTCCTACCTGACAGAGAGATTTCTTCTCTAATTATGTAGTTTGTGATTATGGTGTGGTTTGCATGGGCAATAGTGCATATGCACATGTTTTTGGAATAGACGACATTTGTGTTAAGACTAACAATGACTCTACGCTTGTTTCGGCATAGGTAAAACATATTCTTGATATATATTTTTTTTAATTTGTTGTTTGTTGGAAGATTAGATAATGGAGGCTATTGTAGTTCCTTTGGAAATGGTCAGTGGAAATTGACAAAGGGCTCGATGATTGTTGCTAAGGAGCTAAAGTTGGGAGAATATTGTATATTTCTCGGTTTGGATTTTCCAAAGGTTACATCTACCTTTGTGATGATGATAGTTCCTCCGAGTTGTGGGATAAATGCTTGGGCCACATTAGTGATCAAAAAGTACACTCAGAATACACAGTTGAAGAAGTACTCTCATTGCATGACTGGTAAGCAGAATAGAGTCTCATTCAAATCAGGGGCAACATCGAAGAAAGGGGGAAGTTCTTAACTTGGTACATTCCGATGTGTGCAGACCAATAAAGACTCGGTCACTTGGTGGTGCTTACTACTTTGTGACTTTTATTGATGATCAATCTCGAAAGTTTGGGCTTATACCTTGAAGACGAAAGATCAAGTACTGGATACCTTCAAGTTATTTCAAGCATTTGTAGAGAGGGAAACTGGGAAGAAGCTAAAATGTATTTGGTTTGTCAACGGGGGAGAGTACATTTGACCATTTGATGCTTATTGTCGAGCTCAGGTTATTCGTCATAAAAAAATTACCTCCAAAAACACCACAATTGAATGGGTTGGTTGAAAGGATGAATAGGACATTTTTTGAAAGGGTGAGATGTTTGCTTTCACAAGAAAAGTTTCCAAAGCATTTTTGGGGTGAAGCATTGAGTACGGTTGTACATGAGCTAAATCTCACGCCTTATGTTCCCTTGAATTTTGATGTGTCGAACCATGTTTGGAGTAACAAAGATGTTTCCTATGATCACCTTTGAGTATTTGGATGCATGACATATGTGCATGTTCTGAAGGATGAGAGGTCAAAATTGGATGACGAGACGAAGCTTATTCTAGGAAGCTTATTCTGAGTCAAGACAGACATCGAAAATATTGAGTGTTTCCGATACGAATTAGGTTTATTTTTTTATTAGGATTTTTAGAAGATAACACTATACTCTTTTTCCCATTGAGTTTTTTAATGAGGTAGTTTGATCATTTATTTTATTTTAGAATAAGGCCCATTAATTCTGCCATGTTGGCCTTTGAAGAATTAATGTCTTGGTCATGCATTTATTTTAGTGTTTAGAATATTCAGTTCTGATTTGATTAGAATTAGATTTGGTAAGATTAGATTAGACAATATTCATTCAAGATTTATCTTGAAGAATAGTCATTTATTTTAGGCAGTCTAGTTAAATATGATTTTAGCTTCTTAAAGCTGCCATAATCCTTTTTAGTTTCTTATTTGTATTTTTTTGAAGACCATACCTATGTAATATAAATAGGGGTGGTATTCAACATTATTTTTACCTTACACTTTTATCAATCAAATATACAACCTTTTGAGTTCATACTTTTTACTTGCGAACTATTCCATTGTTGCTTAACCCCGAGGGCTAGTTAAGTATTAATAAACCTTGTAATCTGATCCTGAGGGCTAGTTAGAGAGCAAGTCGAAGTTAGGCGTACCCCGAGGGCTAAACTCCTGAATTTCGTGCGAGATAGTGCAGGTTTGCAGATCCCTTCACTAGATCAAAGATATTAATTTCACAAATCTTGAGTCTTCGCAAGGAGATTCATATCAGTTGGTATCAGAGCAAAACAAATGATCCTTAGATGAGTTCATCAACAGGGATTTTGAGTTTTGTTTAAATTTATTTTTGAAAAAAAATCAAAAAAATTAAAATTTCAGTGAGCTGATTCGCCGCCACCAGGACACCTCACCGCCACCGCTTAGCATCTCTGATGATTTCGCTGCTACACCTCCGTCCAATCATCTCTGGCCGGGCATCTGAAGCCACCGCTCCACTCTCCGCCAGCATCTCCGACCGGTCACTGCCATCTGCAACTCCGATCTCCATCTTCTGCTACTCCGACGCCGTCCGCTCTCCACCGGTCAAGCCTGCTTTCTTTTGTACTCTTTGTCATCTTCAGGTTTGCCAAAAACAATCTTCAGATCGCTGCCTTGCACTGCCAATTTACAGCTTCAGCGCAGAAGGCAGTCCCTAGCTAAAAACGTTCAGCGCGTGGTCCTCATGCGCGAACATACACGCTGGTGCGTGAATCCCACGCGCACTCCACTTGAAGACGCGTGCAACACACGCGCGCAGCTTAAGAGGTTGATAACTTCATCTTGTGAGATTAACCAATATATCGCGGGTTGAACAGTTTATCGTGATCTGGTCATTGTGTCATGAGTTATATGATTTTCTCATCGGCTAGTATTTTTATCGCGAGTTGAGCCACATCAGCATCCAGTCACTGCCTAGTCAGCATTTTGTCACCGCTTTATTAGCAGCTCTTCACAGGGATGGCTTGGGACGTTGATCTACAGTTATTTTTGAAGATCGTTCACGTTTCGATGATGAAACATTTCGACCTCAGAGGGAATGATACGAATTAGGTTTATTTATTTATTTTTATTTATTAGGATTTTTAGAAGATAACACTATACTCTTTTTCCCATTGGATATTTTAATGAGGTAGTGTGATCATTTATTTTATTTTAGAATAAGGCCCATTAATTCAGCCATGTTGGCCTTTGAAGAATTAATGTTTCGATCATGCATTTATTTTAGTGTTTAGAATATTCAGTTCTAATTTGAGTAGAATTAGATTTGGTAAGATTAGATAAGGCAATATTCATTCAAGATTTATCTTGAAGAATAGTAATTTATTTTAGGTAGTCTAGTTATTGATGTGTCCATTTTAGGCGCATTATTTAGTAGTATTTAGGATTACTTTTGTGCTCTTTTATTATCGAGAGCTTGTGTTTTACCTTGAAATTCACTTAGGAAAGGTAAAAGCAACTTTGTACTCTTTTACCTCTTTTAAGTGGATTTTGTGTGACAAGGGAAAAACACGGAAGCAACGAAGACCGGAAGACATTGAAGACTATACTTTCGAAGACTTTTGGATACTCACTTCGAAAACATGAAGACCGGAGGTCGTTGAAGACCATTTTTGGAGCCGTTGAAGACTTAAAGATTGAGAGGGATGGCTATGAAGAAGACAAAGAAACAATGCAAAAATCTGGCTCCCGTCGCGACACCGTAGCGACACCATCGCGAGTCGGGGCACCGTCGCGAGTCGCGACGAACCCCGTCGCGAGTCGCGACCAACGGGCGGCCAGAAATCATTCTTATTTTCTTTGTACTATAAATACCATCTCTTTCCCTCTTCTTCTCCAGCTTTTCCAGCCCGCGTTTTCTCTGGTTTTGGGCGCCAATTTTAGGTTTTTCTTCTTCTTTCTTTTCTTAGCTTTCTCTTAGTTTGATTATGTCTTTTGTTGTTGTTCTAGAGTAGTTCTTGTTCTTGGGAGCAAAGGATTGAAGCTTCCACTATCTATGTAGCAAGAACTCATTTCTATATATCTATTTGATGTTTGTGCTATTGTGCAATTAGTGTGCTTTGAATGTTAATTGTTGATTGCATTGATGTTGTTGGGAGCTTGATGATATGAATGCTTGTATGAATTGCTAGCTAGGGTTTGGGGGATTTGGGTTAATTTCCCCCCTGTTCTTGTTAGGAATGTATGAGTGTGAATTAGAGCTTTTGATTGTGTTAGTGTGTTGACAATGTGCTAGACGAATGTGATTGATGTCGAACTCTTCGTCATGTTCGTTTGTGTAGCAAACGAGAGAGTCATATGCTCGCGGATGAATGTGCGTTGCACGTTCATCCAATCTCGTGTAATTGCATGAATTGGTTTAATGCTTAGTCACGGTGTAGTGGTCATAGGCATTGCCAAGCTTGTTGGTCCTTCGTGCTAAATGCCACCAATGACACCTTGAGTCGTGGTCGCGACTCGGGAGTCATTGGTGAGGTTTGACGAGAGATGTCGAACTCACTCTCGCAAACTACGAACTAAGAAGGATAGGAGTTCAGTCTCCACGACAAGTAGTTGAAGTATTGAATAGGTGATTTAAACTCATTCTTGAAGCATTTGTTGTTTGGCGTTTATGTATTCTTGACGGTGTGTTTCACTGCATGTGTGCCATGAATGGTTTGAGCATAGGGAGTGCTTGTGTGGTTGAATTGCTTAGGTGTAGGAACGTGACGAACTCTGTAGCGCCTTTGCATGAAGATCTACGAGCATGAACTTAGAACTCCTTGTGGTGTGTGTGTTGTGGTACTTGCTAGATGGGTGTGTGAGCGTTGGGTCATGAATGCTATATGATGGAATGCGTGAATGATTCGATGAACTACATTAGATGTGGAAGTGGATATTCGTTGCCCCCAAGGCATTTTATCTTTGTAGTTTAAAACCCCTTTTCTTTAGTTTCGTTTGATGATTAGCATAGTCACTTGACGTTGCTAGTTATCTTGTCTTTTTACTTTCGTAACTTAGGAACCAACCAACCAACCAACCCCCCCCCCCTTTACTTGCTTTTAAGTGTGTGTAAATATAGTTACTCCTAGCCTAATATATCAACCATTTTTGTGCTTAGACGCTTAGGAAGATCCCTCTTCTCTTTGGACGACCCCGATTTGCCACTATCTACCTAGTTGTAGAAAGTAAGCATTGAGGGCTTATAAATTATCTTTTGGCGCGCGGGCGCGACGACCGCCCGCGCCTGTCAGTTATATATGATTTTAGCTTCTTAAAACTGCCATAATCCTTTTCAGTTTCTTATTTGTATATTTTTTGAAGACCATACCTATGTACTATAAATAGGGGTGGTATTCAACATTATTTTTACCTTACACTTTTATCAATCAAATATACAACCTTTTGAGTTCATACTCTTTGCTTGCGAGCTATTCCATTGTTGCTTAAACCCGAGGGCTAGTTAAGTATCAAGAAACCTTGTAATATGATCCTGAGGGATAGTTAGAGATCAAGTCGAAGTTAGGCATACCCCGAGGGCTAGACTCTTGAATTTTGTGCGAGATAGTGCAGGTTTGTGGATCCTTTCACTAGATCAAAGATATTAATTCTAAAAATCTTGAGTCTTTGCAAGGAGATTCATATCAGTTTCTCCTACTCAGGTTGATGAGGAAATGGTTGATGCAAATTCTATTCCCATTATATCTGCACCAGTTGTCAATGATAATGCTTAAGATCTAGGTATGGATCCCGATTCTAGCTCTTTTGATGCTAATGATTTTGTTAATGTTGATTCGACCTCAGAAATAGAAATTGAGAATGAGACAGAGAATGTTGAGCCTATGGTAATTTCTCAAGAGCTGAGAAGATCCGCTCGTGCTAGAATTCCTTCCAGTAAGTACTCACCAAATGAGTATGTGTGCCTCACTATCGAGAGAGAGCCTGGAAGCTTTCAAGAAGATATGGAGGATGAGCATAAAAATGAGTAGATGGAAGCTATGGAGAACGAGATGAAGTCCCTTCATGAGAATAGTACATTCGAGCTGGTAAGGTTACCTAAGGGCAAGCGAGCTTTGAAGAATCGATGGGTGTATCAATTGAAGCAAGATGAAAATACATCTCAACCTCGTTACAAGGCGCGATTGGTTGTTAAAGGATTTACCCAAAAGAAATGCGTTGGCTTTGGAGAGATATTTTCTCCTGTGGTAAAGATGAAATCCATTCGACTGGATCTTGGCTTGGCTAATAATCTTGATCTAGAGGTTGAGAAAATGGATGTGAGACAACTTTCCTTTATGGAGACCTACAGGAAGAGATTTACATGGAGCAACCAGAGGGCTTTCAATAAAAGAGGAAAGGGGGCTATGTTTGTAAGCTGATGAAGAGTCTTTATGGCTTGAATCAAGCTCCATGACAATAGTTTGGGAGTTTAACTTGGTGATGGTTAAACATGGGTACGTGATGACTAAGGCCGATCATTGTGTCTTTGTGAGAAAATGCTCCAATGGTAATATTATTTTTCTCTATATAGATGACATTTTGATTGTTGGAACTAGTTAGGTAACACCGCACGTTGTGCGGTGAGCTTGATAACAAATTATAGAAATACTATAGGAATGTTGCTACAATATAGGAATGTTGAAAGAGTTGTAACTGAAGCTACAAATGTACGAAGTTTACATGTAATTGAAGCTCATAATTAACTTGAGCTATCAACTAAAGCAACGTGCCATTCTAATGTAGGAATAGGTAATAATTTCACGGTAGAAGGTATTGATGGCATTTTAATAAGCACTATTTACATATCTTATTACATAATTAGAATATTCCAAACTATAAACACATGCATGTTACCTACATATTTTTAGTGATCCAAGTTTGCAAAAGAGATGTTACAAGGAAATGGATTCTTGCTGAATTTATCCTAACACACTACTACAACCTTAATTTCTTAATCTTAGAGGTCATTTGTAGGAAAAGACATCTTAAAGATGCGACAAAAGCTATTTACATATATGTAGGCTTGTGTTGGAGTCAGCCTAATTTTGGTTTCTTCCCGTCTGCCCTTAATAGTTCAAGTTTCTCACTTTCAAGTTGGGAAAGAAGGTTCTTTTTCGTCTTTGATCAAGGTGGTTGAGAAGCTCAAGAGCCTGTCATTGAAGGAGCATGCATTATATTTTCATTAGGAACAAAGCAAAAGTATTCATGAGGTAGGATTGTTAAATGAGATTAAATGTAGTTGTACCTTGAATATTTAGCTGTTGTGTTGCTGCAGGTGGAGTTTTATTCTCCAAATGTGATTGATCATCACCTTTTTTTGGAAAATATAGGGTTGAACCATGGGCTTGCAAGGATTGCTTTTTAGCAAAATTAAAGACGGTGTATCTCGAGCTAAGCTGACCATCTTTTAGTTTAGAGATTTTAATTTGGACAACATAGTCAAGATTGTCAATGATGGAATGTCAATCTTCAATGTATTCCTAGAAGTTTATGAATAGAAAAACTATGTTATGTCTAAGCCCAAACCATGGGTTTTAATTTTCTAGAATGTTTTTTTAAACAAATGGACTGAGGCAGAATAACTATAGGAATGTTAAAAGAGCTGATTCATATGTCAAAATAGAAGACACTAACCTGCATGACTCCATCAATAGCTTCCATTGTTGTCAAGCCCAATAATCTCTCAGCAGGTTCACCGAAGAAGGTAGCAGTGATAATACCACTGTCATCGATAAGATATGCTTCAAAGAAACACCTACGCAAATAACACATTCAAGATAATAAGAATAGCATAAATGTAGTAACTATAAGGTATTTAAACAAATATTTATTCTTAAGACAATAACAATAAATAATGAAAGGAGTTGGTTGACTTATAAGCTTGGTTGAGCAAGTTGTTTCTCTTGGCATAAATTGCAGGTGAATTCATAATCTAAGGAGGCAGTTGTTGAATGAAACATTTTACACAATCCATATAGTAATAATTCCGAGAGATGTCTCTGAAAGATATCTTCACCTCTGAGGTCACCATCTATTTTTCAAGAAAATTGCCCAGTCACAAATAACGACCAAAATAAATAGAAAAACATGCTACTGGGGAAAAACGTAACATCGTTTTTCCTTTTTGAGTTGGTAGAATATAACCAACTGAAGTGTAGACAACATCCAAAGTTGTCGCTGGAATTTTCGGAGAGAATTGGTTCAAGCTAGCAATGGTATTCATGATCTCTTTGTGGTGCTCTTTTTCCCTGCAAAATTATTATAGCAATAAATGTAAGCATTGCCTTGAATATACTTGTCATGAGATAAATGTAAAAATACAGTACCATTATTTCAGTTTCAAAGATTGATTGTCAGCGGCATCAATTAAAAGAGATGATCTGTAATGTGTTGATATTTCTATCCCTGAATAAAGAAAAGGTGAGAATGTTAATAGAAGTTTTTTGATAATGAAATGGAGGTTAGACAGTGATGGCACATTGGTTTACGAATATGATACCTTGAAAGGAATCAACCTTGACTCGATGACGAATGAGCACTGGCAGGTCATCCACAGTGTCTTACAATTGCTTGCCTTCATTTTGAATGAATTCTTGCCACATAGTGAAAGTCAAAGGTTGTAATCCAAACATGAATGACAAGCATTAAGGGAAATTGAATTGTAGAAGATAATTGGATAATAACTTTCCAACAAAACTTATCCTTACTTTTCATCAATAAGAACAAACTTCTGAACTTTTTTATCCAGTAGTTGTTTTGACAGTGCAAATTGGGAGGCATTGAGCAACAACCCCTACAACATCTGTAATTTTATACCATTAGTAAAGACAAAATAAATTTTCAACTTTAAGTTAAAGAGATGCATTCGAAAATAATTACACATAGGGATGCTGAACCGAAATGAGATGGCTGGAATCAGGAATTTCTTCAATAACTGTGTTGGTGTCGACGATCCACTGAATTGCTATATCCTTTTTTTTATATCTGGGGTCAATTTCTTTTATGTTTGCATTCGATATCTTGTACCCCTTATAAACCTGAATTTTATGGCTCAAGGTTTCATATGCTTTGTTGAACATTATACCTTCCACTTTGGCTCCCTATATCATTAGTAAGCTAATCAGCATGAGAAATTATGGTATGATAGGCTATTATATAAAAAGAATTGGCTGATTACCTTTTCATCAGAAAAAATAAACCTTTGCAATTTTGTAGGACTCTTTGGACTTTGAAATGCAGAGAATTTTTCGTCAACTGTAACAACTCTGATCCAAGGGCGATCAGTATTGTGTAGTTTATCAATGGGTTTTTCCGATGCCATAGTTCTTGCATCACATACAATGACAACTCTAACTGGTTTAGTATTTGAGTAAAGCTTTGAAGTATATAAATCCAGAGTATAACAAATGTATAGTTCTATTTATTTATCAGATTCTATATTTGTAGAGCATTACGTTGCTGGTGTAATAATTATATTTTACAGAGATCAACAGAGGAGAAAAACATTAGAATAATGTTTTGAAATTTTCTAATAACATAAAAAAAAGATAAAAAAAGGAAATGGGTTTAAAGGAAGTTACCAGGAGTGAAAGATCTTCCTTTAATTTTTTGAAGGATGTTATTTTTAGAGGAGCTGCAGTTATGATGAAGCTAGGGAAGAAACGTAAGTATATCTATGCAAATGTATTATAGTAATATAATATATATAAAAAGATAAGAAGAAAGAGTAGAAGAAACTATGCAAAAAGAGATGAAAGGAAAAAAGGAACCCAATGAAGTAGGGCTAACTGTATAGTGAACAATACCTTTTCCAGATGTTTTAGAAAGGGTTTGGATGGAAAAAAAAGATCAATGTCAGAGGGAAGTGAGATGTGCTTTGTGCATAGTTTATTTGTTTGAGTAGGGAAAATGATGAAACATTCTGGTCAACAAACAGTTTGAGGAGAAGGTGGAACAATACTACACTATACTTGATTTCACTATGTGTTCCTGACATGATTGATCCACTCCACTCGAACCCTCTCCACTTGAACCCTCTCCACTCCAACCTCTTCACTCGAACCCGGTACTCTCGAACCTCTCCACTCAAACCCTGTACTCGAACCTCTCCACTCGAACCCTCCACTCGAACCCTGTACCCCAAACCCTAAATTCACTGGAACCATCCCCACTCGAACCCTCTCCGCTCGAACCCTATAATCGAACCCTCTCTACTCGAACCCTGTACTCGAACCCTCTTCACTCGAACCTTCTCCACTGGAACACTCTCCAATCGAACCTCTCCACTCGAACTCTGTCCACTCGAACCCTGTCCACTTGAACCCTGTACTCGAACCCTCTCCACTCGAACCCTATACTCGAACCCTCTCCACTCGAACCATCTCCACTCGAACCATCTCCACTCGAACCTCTCTACTTGAACTGTCTCCACTGGAACCCTCTCCACTCGAACCTCTCCACTTGAGCCCTCTCCACTCGAACCCTCTCCACTCGAACCTTTCCACTCGAACCTCTTCACTGGAACCCTTACCACTAAAACCTCTCCACTGGAACCCTTTCCACTCGAACCTCTCCACTCGAACCCTCTCCACTCGAACCTCTCCACTGAACCCTCTCCACTTGAACTATCTCCACTCAAACCTCTCCAATCGAACCCTCTTAACTCGAACCTCTCCATTTGAACCCTTTCCACTCGAACCCTTTTCACTCAAACCTTTTTCACTCGAACCATCTCCACTCGAACTCTCCACTCGAAACCTGTACCCGAAACCATAAACCCTAAACCTTAAATCCATTGGAACCATCCCCATTCAAACCCTCTCCACTCAAACCCTGTATTCAAACCTCTCCACTGGAACATCCCCACTCAAACCCTCTCTACTGGAACCCTATACTCAAACCTCTCCACTTGAATTTTTAGCATAAAGGTGCAATCTTGGAGCACAATTCGATAACAAGGAAAACCAAAATGATTCAGACTGCATACCTTTTCTTTGGGAGCCAATCGTGCCATGAGGGCAGCAGCGGCATTCCCAGCATTGTTCTCCTTGAAAAAACTAATGGTAGAGTTGATCAGATGTAAAGTAATTATACCAACAAAATCTTGCCAATCCGGAGGCTTATTCTGCAACAAGTACATAACAAATAGCTGAATATCAACATATTCCCTGGAAAAAATACACACATTACCAAAAAGACAACTTCTCATCAAAAGTTTTTCAGATCAGGAGTTAATGCTGATAAAAAAATTTGAATATTGTATCACTACAGTTGACTATCTGAAGAACTATTAAACTCATACCTTTAATATAGCTCCATTGAGATATACATAGCCACATCCTCATTGCATTATATTGGACAATAATTTTAAAAGTTGAAACCTGCAGATGAACATTAACTGCACAGAAACAAAAATCTATTAAAAAAGCATGCCTTGCATATAGGCCGAAAAGAACGAAAGCAAGATATATAAAGATTTTATAATTGAAGAATGTTCTTAAAGACATCTATAGAAAATGGAATAAGGAAATACCTACAAATCCAAAAATCACGGAGCTCCGAAAAATCCAGCAAATCCAAAAATCAGGGGCCTCCAAAAAAATACAGCAAATCCAAAAGGAGAAGACAATATCAACCCGTATATCACAAAATATGCAACAGACAAAGACAAACTGTTGCAGATCCAAAATGGGGAGCACAAATTCAACAATAATATAACACCTGCTGCTGATTAAAATCTCTTTATAAATTATATTTATATTTTTATTATTTAGTCTCGCGCCCTCAAATGTTGGAGGTTCCAAAGAACCTTGACAAATTCATAGGTTTTTGCTAGGGATAAAGTGACATACAACTGACCATGGGAAAACACAGGCTGTTCTAAATATAGTGCAACAAAATCTAATGTCTGCCCTTGGGACTTATTGATTGTCATAGCAAAGTAGACTATGACTGGGAACTAAAACCTTTTAAATGGGATGGAGGTCTTACTACCTTGGTCACAAATTATTGGTATTCTAGGAATAAGGACTTGTTTGCCCTTGAAAATGCCAAAAGTTATCTCTGCCCTAATGGTTGATTGGCACAACTCACGAAAAATTAATCGAATTCCGTTACACAGTCCCTCGGTTGGATTTAAATTACGTATGAACATGATAGGATAATTTGGTTTCAATACTAATTTATGGGGTGGGAGACCTTTTGGATTAAGTGTATTAAGAAAATCCTCATGATCACTCGGATGGTTTTCACTCAAAGTTCTATCTGTACTAATATATAATGTCGGGGTGCCAGGAAAAGCATCAATTAAAAAGCTTTTTATGTTGTCAGCAGCAGCATTTGTTGTAGCCAAAACACACCTTCCTGTCATGTCAATTGGATTTACTGCATATGCAGCTAAATCTATGAACACACATTGAATCAACCTGCAAACAATTCAAATATTGTCAATGCCTCCATTAATAATCCATTCAGTATCTAGAAGACTTGTGCGAAAAGGATAAAAATGCCTTAATTTTGGATGGATGGTTCTTTCCCAATATATGGGATAACAATGTGAGCTGGCAATTTGATCTCCTCATTGCAGTTAATATGTTCTGCCCCTTCACCTATACGTAGAAAAAAAGCAAAATTCAGGATCATTTAAGGCCCCCATGTTTGGTTGAAGATGGAAATTTTCCAATTCTGGCCACAAATGAGAATATACAATGGATGCCTGAACTGTTCCATCTCTTGATGCACCTGGTATTAAAGGTAAAGTATGCCTAAAATCTCCTCCTAAAAGAACAAACTTACCACCAAATGGAGCATCAGAATCCATGAGATCTTTTAGTAACATATCCAAAGCCTCTAATGTTTGGCGTTTTGCCCTTGGGGCCTTATCCCAAAGAATCAACTTAGCTTCTATTATTAACTTTTCCAAACCACACTGCTTGCTCAATTGACATGCCGGAAAAATCAAGTGGCAACTTGAAATGGGAATGTGCAGTTCTTCCTCCAGGCAACACAGAGGCAGCTACTCCAGAAGATGCAACAACCAGTGCAATATGGCCCTCAGACCGCTTTGTTGCAAGCAAAGTTCTGTACAAAAATGTTTTCCCCGTACCACCAGGTCCGTCAATAAAGAAATATTTTCCACTCTTGGCCATAACACTTTGTATGATGCGATCATATGCCAGCCTTTAGCTCAACATTTAATAAACCGGGCAGTAGCAATTCTTGATCAGAAATTTCAATACTCCTCTCACTGAGTATTTCACGTGTTAAGACCTCACCGGCTGATACACCAGCAATACCATATATCAAACCATAGTGTTCAATATCCTTACCCATCTCAAGCAAAAATCCATTTATAATATTTAAAACCTTTGTATTTATAAAGGCTTCAGTGAGATGGGGCTGTGTTGCTTCTTTTTCCAGAAAATCTGAACATAGTTCATGTCTAAACTTCAGCCATAATTCCTTTGGATCATATGGTGAGAAAAATACCAACAAAAAATAAAATAAAGATCTCAAAGTCGATGGCATCTGGAATGAACAAGCTTCCTGTAGGGTATCTTCAATGTAACCATCTGAACTCAACAAACCATACGCAATCGCGGCTTCCTTATAAGTATTGTATTCACTTCTTTGCACAGTACCCAAGTCTTCAAAGGACGTTGGCGATCTAACATGAGATAGAAGAAGCCTTAAATAATAGCGTTTACCCTCTCTGGGACTCACTGCGACCAGCCTATCGATAACGTTTATGCATTTTCTCTTTGCCCAAGTCCTGCTCAATGTCGACCACACAAAGTGTTCCAGAAACTCTTTATGTAAGAGCTTCAATTTTTTTGCATCGGGGTCATATGAATTCATTTGAAAGAAACACGTGAGCGTAGTTATACTAAGAAACTCATTTGCAGTAATCGACTCAAGAGTGGCATTCTTATGAAATGTAATATATTGCTGACCTGGTAAGTGAAATTGAAGAGAATAAATGGCAGGCTACATATGGTTTAACTTAAAACCATATATTCTCCAGGTTGCTTCAGACGGACCAATCCAACAACCATTTTGTTACAATTTTATTTCATCAATAATTGTATCTTTTCGACCACCCTGTAATGCAAAGCCAACTCGGTCACTGCCCTTAAAGATGTACTTGTGAACATACTTGATGAGCCAAATTTTGGAGCAAATCTCCACATTTATATGACACCCATATGTCACTGATAAGTATTTATTATAGCCAGCAACCCAATTATTTCCCAGAGCATGTTTTTTTATGGTAACTGTTCTACCATCGCCTCTCCTTCTATATAATGGATAACCATCCTCCGCATGACATGTTGACTGTCTAAATGGTTTTGGGAATCCAAATTTACAAATACCGTTCTTCATGCAGGGGCTTTTAGGATTCAATCTACCACACGGTCCATGCATCATATTTTTTTGTAACAATACCAAAAATATGTGGTTCCTTCTCTAGATCCAGTAGCTCGGCACAAACAATTCCATCATAAGCATCCGGTCCCAAAGGCTTACTTTTTTTTAAATTAAAGACCATCCGAGGATGGGGGGGTATTTATTAGGCTCCCCAGGCCAAAGTAAATGAGCCCAATAGGCGCTAAAAGTTGTGGTACGTTACAATTTACAAAAAGATCATCCATAAGATGATTCCAGAGCTAAATAAGCTCTTGAAGCAATACAACATTTGCTTCCAAAAGCGATGGATCAACCTAGTACATGATAAGAGCGAATAGCTAAGTAAAATATAGTACATTCTAAGTAACCATTAGGCTATTAAACCGTGAATAGGTCGGGGAATCGAAGAATCAAGACCCCTATATGTCAACGGTGTACCAGCCGAAATGAAAATTTTGTTCCTGATCGATGTATCATTCCAGAATGACTTCTTCGGATAGCAATTGAGGAGTTTGATTTCCTTTGGAGAGTTAGGCATATTGCTATGACTTCCTCTTGGTCGGAAGAGGTGTGTCCAAAAGTAGCTCTGTACTCCCTAAGCATGCATCAGGGAGCCATATCCAGGATACCTGCGAGAAAAGAAAAGAGAACTAGCAGTATTTGAACTAAAGACAGAGAGTCAAACTGCAAAAGTAATACTGTAACAGTAAGAGATACTATGATAGCTAAAGAAAAGACCATTTCTAAGTCATACGGGTATCCATTCGGGATCCTATACGAATCGCTGGATAACCAATGCAATCGAGCGATAGTAATCCCCTGAGAAAAAGGGGTATTGAACTGTAATCTAAATCCCCCTGTAGGAGGTTTTCCTTATCAAATTTTGCCAAGAAGTCAGTAGCCACATTAGCTTCTCTAGGAATATGCTGAATCGGGATTAAGCACTGTTTTGCATTAAGTTCACTGCAGATGGAGAAAACTCTCCATGGGTAGGTGCTAGGTTTCTGGATACCCCTAACAGCATTTAAGCAATCAGATTCAATCACACAGTTATCTAAAGCTAGTTCTGAACATATGGAATATCCACATTGTATCGCAAACAGTTCGGCATGTAATGAGGATGGGCTTTGGAAAGTTTTGACTCTGAATTTAACCACATATCCATTACAATCTCTCACAATTACTGCAGCAGAGGAAAGACCAGTAGAGATCCATGTTGCATCAGTATTGATTTTGTAACCATGTATTGGTTTTTTCCAATGAACCACAGTAATAACTTTTTTCTTTTTCTGTAAAATATGTGGGATAATTTTGTCCTAAATCCATTTATTATGCCTCTCTCTATTACCTCTCAAAATATGAGCTGTGAATATTTGATAGATCGTGTCATTAATTTCATAAACACAAGCATTATGTGAGAATGGTCTATTGTCAAAAATGACTTTGTTCCTATGGGTCCAGAGGGTCCAAATTGTCACCAGCAGAGCATCAATGATCAAGTTGGCATGAATATTAGAATCAACACTATATGATAAGTAAAATTGTACCCTACTTTTTAAATCCCTAAAGCCTTTTTGTTGTAACCGTAAAAAGGAATACACATTCTGCCAGACAGCACAAGAAGAGGTGCAAGAATCAAAGAAGTGATCCAAATTATCTAAACTGTTTGTGCATAGAGGGCAAATCGAAGCTAAAGAAAAACCCATCCTTCTTAAGATATTATCAAAAGGAAGCAAATTGTTTAGGGCCCTCCAAAGAAGCACAGACATTTTTCTAGATACGAAAGGGGACCAAACCTTATTAAGATGTTGTATCTGTGGTCCTCTTTGTCTGAGAATAATATAGGCCGAGCTTACTGAGAAGTTTCCATCAATTGTGGGAGTCCAAACTAGCTTGTCTTCATGAGTGTACTCCAGCTGCACATCCTGCAAAATATGAATGATGTTGGTAGCCAGATGTGGCTCCAGATTTGGTAAGAGTGCAGTTTTGTTATTGATGAAATCCCTGAGAGAGATATCCTGAAAAGGAATATCAATATTTTCTGGCCATTTATAACAGAGAGCACCATTTCCTGTCCAGTTTGCATTCCAAAAAGAACATTCCCCATTGCCAAAAATAACTCTGGATAAACTGTTTGCCATAGCAGTTATCCTGGTGATTCTACCCCAAATGTGTGATTTTTTGTAAGAAGAGGGTAGTGACCATAACAGAGTTGACCATTGGGTGTTGTTTGTTTGGAGCTTCCACCATAATTTACATGAGAAAGCATCTACTACTGCATTTAGGTCCCTAAAACCTATACCATTTTCTTCCACTGGATAACTCATTTTTTTTCCAAGACCTCCACCTTTTCCTTTCTGAATATACACTTTGTCCCCAGAATAGGTCTGTAGCCATTTTTTCCATTCCTTTTTAAAACTATCCTTGGTGGTTTTAAAACTCCAAAAATATGGATTGGAATTGACAGAAAGCAGTGATTAATTAAAATAATTTTACCAGCTGAGCTCAACCATCTGTTCTTCCAATTATTTATCAACTTCTCCATTCTTTCTATTACAGGTAAATAATGAATCTTTAAATTACGACCTGTGAAAATAGGAACACCAAGGTATTTAAAAGGAAAGGAACCTTTTACCATCCCCAGTAATCTCCTAGCAGACTGAATGTGATGTGGAGGTGTATTATGAGAGACAAAAAATTCTAATTTTGCAAAGTTTACTTTTTGACCCGAGGTTTCCTCATAAGCAATCAGAAAATGTTTAAACCTCCTTAAGTTTTTGGTCTCAGAATTCAGAAAAACAGCAGTGTCATCAGCGTACATGAGATGAGTAAGGGGTGCGCAAGCTTTGGGGAAACTAAAATATCCTAAATATCCTATGTTAAACATTTTCTTGAGACATCTAGAAAAAGACTCTGATAGAATATTATAAAGGAAAGGGGAGAGAGGGTCACCTTGCTTGATCCCCCTAGTGGAAGAAAAAAAACCTGATGTTACCCCATTTATTAGAACAGAGAAATTAGCTGAAGCAATGTTATGCATAATTAGCCTGACAAATTTACCATGAAAACCAAACCGTAGGAGAATGGAGTTTAGGAATGACCAAGAAACCCTATCAAAAGCCTTTTGCATGTCAAGTTTAACAATGAGATTAGGAGTCTTAGATTTCCTAGACAATAATCTGGTCATTTCTTGCATTAGAATCACATTGTCTGAAATGTCCCTTCCTTTGATAAATGCACTTTGTTCAGGTGAAATCAGTAAATGCATTAAAGGTTTGATCCTCTCCATTAACAATTTTGAGAAAACTTTATTAACGAAGTTGGATAAACTAATTGGTCTAAAATCTGCAAATGTATTTGGGATAGCTTTTTTTGGAATTAGAGTGAGCCAAGTGCTAGAAATGGCTTTAGGGATGCATCCATTATTTAAAAAATCATTTGCAGCTTCTAAAAGATCTTCCTTAATGGTTTCGCAGAATGAGGTGTAAAAATCACCTGAGAAACCATCAGAGCCTGGTGCACTTGATTTGTTAAGGTCAAAAACTGCATATTTCAGTTCCTGTGAGCTAAAAGGATTAAGCAAAAGATTATTCTGTTGATCAGTCAAAACTCTAGGAATTTCTTGCAGAAAGTGTTTAAAATAAGTTCCCTTTTTTGTGAGACATCCTCATTAAGTAATTCCTGATAAAAATGAACCCCCTCTTCTTTAATCAGATTTGGATCAGTTATCCAAATCCCTTTCCATCTTTTATTTTAACTATTCTAGATATGGCTTTCTTTTCCTTAATGGTGTGATGAAAGTATTTAGTGTTTGCATCTCCCTGTTTTAACCAGTTTAGCCTAGCTTTTTGCTTCAGGAAAATATTGTGTTCCTTCTGTACTTTAAGAAGCGTAACTTTTGATTTCATGAGTTCCTTTAAAACTAATTCATCCTGAGTCTGCTGAAACAAGATTTCCAAATCATTGACCTTTGATTCAGATTGTAACAGATTATTATTTACATTGCCAAATATGTTTTTGTTCCAATCCTTAATTACAATCTTAAGTCTCTTTAGTTTGTGAACCAACTTATGCATCCCAGTTAGGGTAGATGTTAATTTCCAATTTGATTCCACTAATTCTCTAAAATCATGTCTATTTGTCCACATTTCCTGATATCTAAAAGGTCTTGGAGCCTGTTCTTCAGTAGATTGGATAGATAGTAATAGAGGGGAATGATCAGAAGTCATTCTGTTTAGAACCTGTATAGAACTGTTTGCAAAAAGATCCAACCATTCTAAATTACTCACACCCCTATCTAATCTTTGGAACGGGAGATCCTTACATTTATCCCTAAACCTATTGTTGCTCCAAGTGAAAGAGTTGCCTACAGTAGGGATATCATGCAAATCCAAGGTGGTTAAGAAATCATTAAATTGATTCATACTTTTCCTAGGAGTTGACTTTCTACCTTTATATTCAGAGACCGAGGAAACAGTATTGAAATCCCCTATGTATATGGATGGATCAGGTGTTGGTGATTTTAAATCAGACCATAAGCATTCCCTCAGCTGTCTATGTACACTAGCATAAATGAAAAAAACATTCCAATTGACAGCGGTGGCATTATCTGTTACTCTTGCCTGAAGATACTGATAAGATTCATTTAAAATAGCTAAACTGAAGACATGATTCCATAAAATCCAAATCTTAGCATTCTGGGCATGGAGGGCATTATTATAACCAAGTTCATACTTCAAAGTGTTTAGGTTCTGTTTATCATGCCATGGTTCAATTAAGCATAGAATGTCTATCTTGTGTTTCAAATTAAGAGCCTTTAATCTATCCAGAGAAGTACTATAACCCCTAACATTCCAGACCATAATATTTCCTATTTTTGTGTATTTTATCATTTAAAACTACGGGGGGTTGCTTTTTGTGATGATCTTAATTTCCTTAATTTAATTACTGGGGCATTACTATTTTTACCCCTCTTGTCTTCACTTTTCTTCAAAATATCTGATGTAGAGATACTTACCTCCAGTTGAGCAACTTGCTTTGATCTTGGATTACAGGGCATGGAGCTTGCTCTTCTGGGAAAAAAAGCTCTGCATCAGGAGCTTGCTTTTCTGAAACACTCAGTGCTGAAAGAGGAGTGGACAAAATCTTCATTTTGTCTACATTTTCTGCATCAATCATGGGTGGCACAACTTCCTGTGATTCCAATGACTCATGGAAAATGTCTACAGCTTCTTCTTCATAGGCAACTAAGTCATCTTCCTGTAAGTCAGTTAAGGTGTGGAATGCATTTGATATAGAAACCATATTCTTCTTAACTAACTCTTCCTAAATAGGTGGGAGTTCTGGCTGTTGTGTCTTTTTTCTCCAAAAAAAAAATTAGTAATAGGTTTTGAGATATCATCCAATGAATAGAAAGGAATATTTGTTTTCATATGACTAACTGATATTTCATTCCTGGTATTATTTCTTTCCTTTGTAGAATCTGTTTTCATATTTTGAAACTGGAAGTCAATTTCCTTTTGGGAAACTGATAGGTTAGTGGGACCTTCCATACCCAGTGATACATTAGAGGCTTGGCCTAGGTTTTTCTTAATAACAACCAATTGAATATCATTAGACACTGTAGCTAGTTTAACCTTGTTCACATTAGTTTCAGCTAATTTCTTACTGTTTTTCTCAGTTCTGGATGCAGGAAGCTACAGTTATCCTGATTGTGGCCAATAATCCTACAGTGAGTACAATACAAAGGCAACTGATCATATTCAATATGGTAATCTGCTACTTTATTGCCAATTCCTACCACTATTGAATTAGGGAGTTGAGACAAGAGATCCACTTCTACACATACTTTAATTGCAGAAGGTCTAGTTAGAGCATTAGTAGCAGCATCCATTTTGAGAAATTTTCCTATCTGGCTGCTAATGCCTATAATAGCCGAGGTATTATAAAAATGTAAGGGGAGTTGGTGAATGGTTACCCATGCTGGAACAACAGATGATTCGGCAGTAGGAGAGAAATCTGGAGTCCACTTCTGAACCTTCATTGTCGATCCCTGAACCATCCATTGGCCCTTCATCCAGCACCGTTGATAATCTTCGCTATCCTGGAAACGAATAAGAACATGTCGATAGTCAATTGATCCCAATTGGTACTTAGCTTTAAACCCAATTGATTTGAAAGCAGAAACGAGTTTCTCCATAGGAGGTTTCCCCCTATTAAATTTTCCGACCAAGGCGTTCTGGTAATGAGAAGCCAGAATCTCTCCTTCCTCAGGGGGGAGGATGAAAGCCAATTTTCCCTTATATTCAGTAATAGGGTGCAAATTGGGCGTGTCTGGAAGGGAAGATATAAGTGGTGAAAGTTTTGTATTCAAAGCTTGTAGGAAGCTTTTGTTTATGGAAGAGGTGGGATCAGAGGTTTGGTTAGGCGTCGAAGATGCCATGACCATCAACCAGGATTAGAGGAAAGAGCCGTTAAACAGAGAAAATAGAAAGAAGAAGAAAAAATAGTAACAGAATTTTGTGAATAGTATTAGAAGTGTGTGTTTCACACTCAGAGTCGCACGCAGTAGCAGTGCTTTCGCTTTAGATTCCTTTCTTAGTCCCAAAGGCTTACAATAAGGTTTTAGAATGATTAACATGTGGCAGTGAGGAAGGCCTCTTTTCTGATACTCAATAACATAGACCAAAGATTGCACAATACCAAAAATCTCCTTATCACTAATGTCATCCTTTAGCTGATAAAATTTTGCGCGAAAAACTCTTGCTAGTAAATCTAGCCTATCATTTGCAGCCTAACCAAAATGAAGGTTTTCTTGAATCTCTGGCCAATATGGATTGCAAGTAATGGTCAGAATTATATCAGGCTTACCAAATTTCTGGACAATGGCCATGGCATTAAGATACCTACGCCGTATATCTCTAGGACCGCCTATAAATGAAGCTGAACGTACAACCCGACGACCAAGTGTGGATCCCTCAACTTAACCAACATCTATACAATCCACAACACCCTGCGCCATTTTAGTTCGCAACTTCCCTTATTTGTCCCTCAAAATTTTCAACCGGCTAGTTTCTATTTTAATGTAAGCATCAACAACAAACTGCTGCAACATACGTCCAAAATGTAGAAACATCAATTCATCATCTGACCTTATTTGTAATTTATAGCAGTAGTACTCCCTTGCAGTAACTACATCCTTATTTTTTTCCCATCCCTGACAACTGTAAGGAAAGTAAAAGATAAATATGTAGCAGTGAAAATTGTCAAAAAATCTAAAAGAACACAACCTTTACTCTCAGAGTCTATTAATGATTTAGGACAATCAAAGACCATCATTTCACCTCCAGACTCTTGACGGAGCATATGCCTCTTTCTAATCCTTTTAATTTTCAAAGGCCATCTAGATTGGCCCCACGGAAAAATTAAAGGATATTGCATCGGATTGTAGCATCCGTAATAATGTTTGATGCTATAAGTTTTACCATCAGTGATGTAGACTTGAACAGGTACAGTCCTCACCGCATCTTCCTCAGAGGGCTTAACAAATATACTGCCAACTTGCGACACCGTTGGGATGTTGTATCGCCTCTGATCAAGTTTTGGGCCTGCACTTAGAACTATTTTCTTTGTCTCAATACTGTCAACATTTTTCAAGTGCTTAAAGAATTGGGAATAGGGATTATCTCTCAATATATCCACAAAAAATTGCATCGTTGGCTCATCGAATTTTTTAGCATAGTCAGACCTCATTCTCTTTTCCAACTCAAAGTCCGTGTAAAAAAATAGAGCTGAACACCAACAGGATCGGCTCCCTCAAGACCTTTCAAAGGTTTCAGGTAGTGATACATTTTACCATGAACTTTGAAGGTATAAATTCCACCCGCATTAGTAGTTAAGTTGCAATCATAACCTGCACTCAAAGTTGTAAATGCTAGGTTATTGTTGTAGGTCCGAACATTTTCCTAAAATGGACAGACTGTGATGTTATGCCAACAAAAAGAGCTCTTAATTGGTTAGGCATCAGCGCAGATGGTAAGTAAATTTCCCCTCCAGAAAAATAGAATAGATTTGACTCTCTCTTAAATCTCTTTTCCTTGCAATGAACACAATCGGTCACTATAGGTAATGTCTGAGCAGAGGTCGGAATATCATCTCCCTGAGCAATATTTTTATACTTTCTCTTTTTCAGTGGACCTAAACGGAAAAAAATATACTACAAATAAACACCAGCTAGTTAAACCCAACTTAATCATTGTTTCGTTGCAATTGTTGATTCAGTAAAGATATAATTTAATTTATTGACCACACATATAAATACCAGCAATTTTACCGAAGAGCATCATATTTGGATACCAGCCATTTAAACCAGTAGCATTATACCTAGATATCATTGTTGATTCAGTATATCATCAAATTTTTGAACACATATTATAAAGAATCCCAACGACGAAGAACTAAACTCTTCCACGTATAAAATAAACATTTGATAAAGAACAAAGTAGCACCGATGATAAACCTAAAAAAAAGAACCTAAAAAAAGGACCTACAGAGGTAGAAGGTAGATTTCCATCCCTTCTACTATCAAGAATAGTAGAACCGATGATTGGAAAATGAGTATGAGAAGAGGAACACCCTGCTTGCCGAGCATGACCAGAAATATCAACAGAAGCATTTCCTTGCGAGAAAGCATCGGCAAGAGAGGATACTGCGTGCTGAGAATGAGTATATCAGCTAAAATATTTTGTTGCAAACATACAACAAAAGTGGAAAATGAACCATATGATGCAGGCAAGAATGCACAGTAAGTATTTGGCAAAAAAACACACACAGAAATGGATTTACTAAAGCTATGAATCAATTCAATTATATATAATAGTGAACCAAGTTTGACACTGACCAAATAATGCCACAAATACAAATAAAAACCTCTGGCAAAGCATAATGCTGCAAGGGTAGGTACCAAGGAATACAATGAACATGTAAACAGGAATTGACCCCTAGAGCGAGCTCGCAAATTCCAAATTTGCTGGACATTAAAATCATTTGAGTCAATGATTAATAAATCATCATGAGAAACTGACGATCCTGCTGGCTCTGTATTGCCAGCACTATTATCGATGAAATTTCTCGATGGGAATGCACTATCAGCGGATAATTGGGCAGTGAGAGATGTTTGTGGTTTCCTCTTTGAACTAGCATTCCATGAACTGAAACCAATAAATTGAAGTGGTGAATTATATAAAGAGAATATGATAAATGAATACAGTTTAAAATTGCACACACAAACCTGCCATCGACTGTTGATGAGATGCTTGAGATGAACGTCTTAGTGCTGCTTGCTCTCTTTTTCGTTGGAGCATTAGTATTTTTTTCCGCTAGGGATCTGAGCATAAGCCTTTCTTCTCTTAGAAATTTGATGGTTGATAGCTGATGAATCTCCTGCAACCTATTCAATTTCAGCCCTTGTAGAAAACGTTTTAGTAAATTTGATTCTAATAAATTGTCATGATCAATAATCTTCCTTATTTTAAGGCATTTAACAGAGGTAAAATTTAACACAACATTGGTTAGTTAAACATAGTGCAAAGATATAAAAATAATTTTAAGCAAGCACGGTTACATGGTAGCACCTTAATGGAGGTGCTAGAGGAAATTGTTAACTGAATCCGTTTCCGTATCATGTAAGTATGCCAATATTACCACCCTAGTTGTTTCTCTCTTTTTTCCATGCTCTTTGATTTCCTATAGTGGACCAAGCCATATATATCAACTTATGTGACCTTATACCTAAAACAAAAGAATTTGCAATCTATTACAATAACACGTACTAGAAAAATGGTAAGATCTAATCATATTTCATTTTTTTCAAAAAGTGTGATTGCAGAAACAAATATTTTAAACCACCTTAGTCAATATATAGGTAGCAGAAGTGCAGAGTGAAATAGTGCACTATGGTCAATCTGTATAATTTTAGAACTTCTAGGTCTTGGGTGTCATTACTTCATGGTAGCATCATATACCACATTCATTTGTAATCGACGGAGAGGACAACCTAGCTCACACAGTCTGTGCTATTAAGTATTAACTCTTCCATATAATACCACTGCTGCATATATGTGACAGTGGTAAACCAAAATACCCCATGTATGATGACCATTCGTTATAACAGAAAATGGAGGTTACAAGGGAAGTAGGCGGTGGCGACACCATCAGTGATGATGACACTGGTGTTGAAACTGGGGAAAAAATACAATTAGGAGGAAAAACACATATCAATATCATTTGACATTGGGCCCTCAACTAACTTAAAATAATGCTTTAACGCACCCTGCTCTCTCCTCCGCTACAATAATTCTCCCTTTGCCTCAGGCGATAACTCAGCAAAGCTTTCCTCCTCTTTGAATTTCTCTCTGATCGATCACCGGCCTCCATCGGTATTTTTCTAAGCCTTTTTAAATGAACACAAAAAATGACCTCCAACCATACATAACCACATAGTTCACAATGATGAAAAATCCATTACCAGCTTTCAATCACATAGAGAGCTTTACGAAAGAAGCTGCTTTTTCTTTTGCGATCTCCTTGAGTTATGTGAACCTTAAATAAAATGCAACGTTTATATTTATACATTTGAAATAGAAAACATGCACATAAGGACAACGACATCACTGGAAAACAATATCACTGGGCAAAGACTCAAAATTTAGTAAACCATAAGCATTTACTGGGAGAAGAACAACGACCACGAATTCAGAACTCACACATGAGAAAGAGGGGTGGTGGAAGAGAACTGAATAAAGCAAGATGCATGAGAGCGTTGTCGTTTTGGGCGGCCACATGTCTGCACCTGTAGAAGCACATAGCAGTTGAGACTTTGGAGCATACGTAAAAGTAGAAAACTTAAAATCCTTATCATATTTGATGAATCGTAGATTCGGTTGCCGGATTTGGAGGGAGTCCTCATGTGCTAAAGATCAAGAACAAAAAATTAAAACTGAAAATTAAGGGAAAAGGGGGAAAGAGACAAAGTGGAACAGGATAGTGAAACATTCAAAATGACATCGTTTTAGCCAGCCACATGTCTACACCTGTAGAAGCACATAGCAGTTGGGACTTTGGCGCCCTCTCCACTCGAACCTCTCAACTGAGGTGAGTGTATGCATCGCCTTAACACAAATCGAATTAAAATGATTATATATGTGTGTGTGTGTGTGTGTGTGTGTGATGCCACCAGAGAGTACCTCTGGAACCCTCCTCTTGAATCTCACCTCTCGAACCCTCCACTGGAACCTTCACCTCTCGAACCCTCCACTAGAACCTTCACCTCTCAAATTCTCCAATGGAACCTTCACCTCTCGAACTAGAGAGTACCTATCAAACCCTCCTCTTGAACCTCACTTCTCCAACCAGTACCTCTCAAACCAGTACCACTCGAACCCTCCACTCAAACTCTCACCTTTTGAACCCTCTACTCAAACCTTCACCTCTCAAACCCTCCAGTGAAACCTTCACCTCTCAAACCCTCCAGTGGAACCTTCACCTCTCAAACCCTCCTCTTGAACCTCGCCACTCAAACCAGAGATTACCTCTCAAACTCTCCTCTCGAACCTCACCTCTCGAACCAGAACCTCTCAAACCAGTACCACTCAAACCCTCCACTCGAAATCTAACCTCTTGAACCCTCTACTAGAACCTTCACCTCACAAACCCTCTAATGGAACCTTCACCTCTCGAATCAGTATCTCTCGAACCAGTACCACTCGAACCTCCACTCGAATTCTCGTGCTAAGATTTGGAGAGATTCCTCATGTGCTAAGATCAAGAATGAAAAATCAAAACTAAAAAGTAGGGGGAAAAGAGGAAACACACACACTGGAACATGATGGTGAAATGCTCAAAATGACATCATTTTGGGTGGCCACCTATCTACACCTGTAGAAGCACATAGCAGTTGGGACTTTGGAGCATACGTAAAAGAGAAAACCTAAAATTCCTATCATATTTGATGAATTGTAGATTCAGTTGCCATATTTGGAGGGATTCTTCACGTGCTAAAGTTCAAGAACGAAAAATTGAAACTAAAAAGCAGGGGAAAAGGAGGAAAGGAATAGAGTGGAACTTGATGATGAAAAGCTCAAAACAACATCGTTTTGGGCGGCCACCTATCTGCACCTGTAGAAACACATAGCAGTTGGGACTTTGGAGTATACTTAAAAGTAGAAAACCTAAAATCCCTATCATATTTGATGAAACGTAGATTTGGTTGCTGGATTTGGAGGGAGTCCTCACGTGTTAAAGATCAAGAACAAAAAATCAAAACTGAAAAGTAGGGTAAAAGGAGGAGAGAGATAGAGTGGAACAGGATGGTGAAACATTCAAAACAATGTCATTTTGGGTAGCCACATGTCTGCACCTGTAGAAGCACATAGCAGTTGGGACTTTAGAGCATACGTAAAAGTATAAAAATGCCCCTGACGATCATTTGTGTCAATAATGAGGTTGGGAGGATTTCAATTATATAGTGCTAGAAGAAGAACATGTTGAGGATTAATGAATTGAAGAGGACTTTGTGTGATTCATTTGCCATGAAGAATTGAGACCGACACAAAACATCCTTGGTATTCAAATTGCCCGTGATCGAGAAGCAAAGAAGTTGTACTTGAGTCAAGAAAAGTACATTGAGAGGGTCCTCAAACGATTCAGCTTGGACAAAGCTAAAGCGGTAAGTATTTCTCTTGCTTCTCACTTTAAGCTTAGTGTTTCAGATTATCCATCCACGGATGATAAAAAGTTAAGTATGAAGAATGTTCCATACTCTTAAGCAGTTGGTAGTCTGATGTATGCCATGGTTTGTACAAGACTGGATATTGCTCATACAGTGGGTGTTGTGAGTTGTTATCTCTCTAATCCAGGAAGATGACATTGGGAAGTCATGAACTGGATTCTAAGGTATCTTCGGGGAACCTCAAATTTGCAACTAACATTAGGATGTGAGAAGCCTTTGGTTGGTTATATAGATTCAGATTTGTCTGGGAGCTTGGATGATTGAAAATATACTTCTGGGTATATGGTTTGTTTTGTTAGGGGAGCAGTGGCATGTCAATCTAAATTGAAAAGTGTGTGGCACTTTCCACTACCGAAGCTAAGCTCATAGCCGCCATGGAAGCAAAAAAATAAATTTTGTGGCTAAGGAATTTGACAAGGGAGCTTGGAGTTAAAAACGAAAGGTACGTTTTTTATTGGGATAATAAAATTTCCCTTCATCTTCCATATAATTCTTCTTTCCGCTTGAAGTCGAAGCATATAGAAATTCGTTATCATTGGATTTGTGACGTGTTAGATTCTAAGTTGTTAGAACATGGGAAAATTCACACGGGTGATAATGGTTAAGATATGTTGATGAAAGTATTTCCAAGGGGGAGGTACGAGTTTTGTTGTGGTACCACAGGATTGACCTTACCCTCAAACTAGTCGGTCGGGGGAGTTTGTTGGGTTTGACCTCCTAATTGGAGAAGATTTGGGTATTGACCCAAATGTGTTATTGGGCCTATTACCATTGACCAAATTGATACATGAACCAGGGGTATTTAAATCTCCTATAGAAGAAAGAAAGGTAGAGATAAAATAACAAAGAGTTAGGATTGAAAAGGGGAAATTCGAGTAGGGTTTTGAGCTGCAGACCAACCTAGGTATTCTGGTCCATTCTCAAGATTTGACCATTGGAACCCTTTGATTTTTGGATATATTGATAATGAGCCTTAGGCACACATTATGAACAGTGGAGATCTGATTATGAGCTTTATATGTCAGTGGTTGGAGGGCAAAACCGTGATAGCAGAGTTTGATGTTTCAGTTTCGTTTCCACCTTGATTATATCTCTATTGTGTTTGTTATTTACCAAGATAGGTGTTGATATCTAGATGAAATCTCGTACTCCTCTAGTTGGTGCTATGGATAACTTGTGTGCCTATTATTGTTGATTATAGTGGAAGATTTTAAGTGGCTTAGAGCCCTGTGGTTTTTAGTCCTTGGTTTGAGGAGGGTTTCCACGCTAAATTTGTGTTGTGTTCTTATTGAATTTATTTTCTACTTGTTCGTTAGACATTGTCATCTTACACCGTGTATTTGTGAAAGGTTTCATTTGGGCCATCTTCCATTGCACCCGTATTTTTCTCCCAACAAAGTGGTATCAGAGTCATGGTTCACTACAAGAAACATGACCCTTTACCTTGGTTTTGCAGGATTTTTTACCTCGGTTTTTAGTCCAAAAAATGATGTAAATACAGCCGGAGTAAATAGTACCTTTTACCTCGATTTTGGACCGATGCCAGCAGGTTTTGTGACCAATTTTGGTTGAAGCTACAAGGAGACCATAGCTGTGACTTCGTTAAGGCTGACGTTGCCATCCACATGCATGCAATGTCGGCCCATAACAAGAAGGCAGACAATGAGAGAGGAAATGCTGCGACTTCATCCTGGCAGAGGTCGATTTCATCGGAGACTTTGGTAAGGGACATCATGCGCTATAGGGCCCCCACACCATGTGCCTGTTGATGTGGAAGGCTGACAAATACCATGTTTTTTTGAATGGCCAATGTCGCAAAAAAAAAATTGACATAAATTAATGTGGCGTTGGTAAGGTGTCATTTTTGCACCGATTTGTGCAACGTCAATTAGACATCGTTTCTTGTATAATATTGTTGATGTTGTATTCCTATTCAAGTCAGATGATTGATGTTCAATGTGTATGAGCCTACAAAAAAGATCCCAGAAGTGTTTCTGTGGAATAAAACTCCAATGATCAAGTCATACTTTTTCCTTTAGAGAATTAGTATTTCTCAGTTCAGTTGCACTTACCTTATTCATTGATGCTTTCCTTGTATTTATAGATGTTCAAAATTATGGTTCCGCATTGTCAGTGTCTGAGATCGTGGGTTGCATCATGGTTCCTACAATTTCAATTGGTGGCTAAAACTTCAAACGTGGTTCCGCCTTTATCGGTTCATGGCCCCGTCTTTCAGACAAGGCTCCTCCTCTCTCGGTTTGTTAGTCCTATTCATACTTCTTACTTGGGCGGGTGCCTAAGGGCCAACATGCTTTGATTTGTGGATTAATGATGCGATTCATGGGCTAGGTATACACTATTAGCCCCCTGCCATGAAGACTAGGAAACACGAAACGATGACTTCGTTTGTGAAATGTATGCAAACAATTGTTTTGTGAGTTTCTTAAGCTGTAACAACATTTTCATCATTGATGTATTAAAGATTGTCTCCGTGACTTGTTGTCTGCTTCTTGGCTATACTTGTGATTTTTTTGGGGTTTTTTGAATTTGAATTTGAATATTCACTGTAGATGCCACACTTCTTAGTTGTTGAGATTTTGTTTCGATCACCCAAGATTCTCTCCTTATTCTTTGCTTTATGGTTTCAATTTTTCTTAGCTTCAGTTATCATTTCTCCACTTATAAAGGAATTTAAATCAATTGACTTAATTCCATCATCATTCAATGTACTGTCTACTCGAATTCCGCCTTCTCGAATTCTGTAAAAGGTAACTTGCTTTTGTGCCAGACTATAATCATAGTGCTTTTTGATTGATTCAACTTCTCATTCTTAATGTTTCAGTATTCCTTATTTGATTTTAACTACCAAAAATTATTGTTTTCTTTTTCAACCATTCAGCCATTCAATCTTCCGCCTTTTTCCCTCTTCCTAATCCTTCTGGGAATCGTTGTTCTTTCTCCCCTTTAAGAGTACATTTTTCTGGCTCTTACTTTCATCTCTTTTTCTGCTATATTCATTTCTCCAAATCTTTGAAGCATCTTATTTCCGCTAGTGTGTTGTTTACATCTGAAACATATTTTTTTAGATCGTCTTCTTCGTCGTACTACTTTTCCTTTTCTGTAGACATTTTCCAGAACTCCCTTGTCCGAGTTTCGTTACCCTGATTATGGTTTTTATTTCAAAATATAGGACTCCATTCTGTTCAAATATCTTTTTCTAACTATACCAATATTCCCATTGAAGATGTCCCAGTTGAACATATTTACTCTGAGGAGGATTTCGATCATGCCACCGGTTTTTCCACCATTAACAGTGTTTTGTTTGACCACTGCTTTGAAAACTTAAGGGCATATTTTCCTTTTCTGTTTTCACTTAAGCTTTGTGCTCTTGCTTACTCTGAGTGTGTTCGCACACCTCCTATTAATTACATGTCTTGTTATTTAGTGTACCTCATTTTTGGTCTTTACTATCCCCTTCCTCAACATGTTATTGACCTCCTTTCATTGTACCAAATCGCTTTGTCCCAGCTTCAACCTAAAGGTATCAAAATTATTATGGGATTCCACCATGTGTGTGAAAAAGCGAATGTTCCTTTTACTATTGACTTATTTCGTAACTATTATTAGCTTTTCAAAGTAAAAAAATCCTTGGATGAGATTACTTTTTACCCTGTTATTCCCGGTGTTGAGCTCGTCAGTGGGTTTCCTAGTAACGTTGGTACATGGTGTAAAAAAATATTTTTATTTGAAAATAAATCAATAATTCAAAGGGGTCATTCCATCTTAGAACTATATTGTTCCTAAGTCTAAGCTTCCTAGTACAGGAGTTTGTCTTACTGCTGATTCTGAGGTCGTGTTAACACTCCGCGAACACACACAATACCTTCACCATGCTGATTTTAATACTGAAGGCGTTCTGTTTGTTTTTTATCTTGTTATTTCACCATGTCATATTTGTTTTTTTCTCTTATTTTGACACTACTTTATTAATTTTTGTTTGTTTGTCTGATCTTTAAAATGCAATCAATTATAGATATGGATCTAGCTGGAGGTGCTCCCGACATGTGGCTTCTTGCTGAAGATGACGAAGAGATGGAGGAGATACTTGTCCACTTCAATGATGTCATTGCTAATGATATCCCTCAAGAGAATATCAATAATAAAAACTCTAAAATGGTACCCACCAAGGGTAAAGCAATTGAGGGTGGAGAAGTGGTTGGTCACTGTGCTACTAGTGACTCTAGAGGGAAGAAAAAGAAGAGGGGCCGAACTAATGGATCATCAGCTGTCTTCCCGCCTCCTAGGAAAAAGGGGTCGTAGTGTCCAGCCTTGTTCTTGGGCTCCGCCATGAAACAACTACTTATTGGTGGAGGAGACTATTCCTTCTACTCTCTCCAAACTGTCTCTTCTCAAAACCATGGATGTGGTAAGTTCGCTAGAAGTTTGAAGTAATTTTTGTTTCGATTTGATATTCTATTATTTTGATGCACGACTTTAATATTTACCTATGTATTTGTTTATAAGGTTGGTGAGAGTCTTTAGCTAGTTAGTGAGCAAATTGCAAAATTAAAAAGGATGGCGGTTCACTCTTGGAGAAGTATAAGGCTAAGGAGAAGAGATGCGAGGCTTTAGAGACCTCTCTTAAAGCTGTTGAGAAGTGTGCAAAGGCCACTGAAGAAGAAGCTAATACCATCCATTATGAGTTGAAGGAGATACATGCTAATGGCCCTGCTTCTTCTAGCTACCCCCAAATTCTTGTTAATCAACTTTGTGAAACAAAGTCCTTCTTCAAACTGTTCGATGATATTTATAGCTCCGCTCGAAACGCTGGTTATTGCAAAGCTTTAAAATACTTGATAGAGTTGAACCCCATTGCAAAGGTGAAGAGTTTGCCTTCATTGTCTAAATCTAGTACAATACTGTCGGAGCGTAAGGCCATGCTAAATGAGGGTTTTGTTTAAAAGATTTCCAATGGTGGGCATCCTTATGTCCTACTATCACTTCTTGCGAGTCTTACTTCCTTGCCCTCTTTTCCTAAGCTTCAAAGTTGCTAGGTTGATTATTGTAAAGGCCTCCCATTCGCTTCTCCTGATGCTACACCGACTCCCAATCCAGAGACTGATGCACATGTGGAGAATTCAGTCCAGGATGTGAACTAGGAAAAATCTGCTCTTGCTTTCCACAATGTGTCTCCATCTCATAATGAAATTAGTTGATTTTTAGAGATGTTATATGATTTAAAACCATATTAACCTTTGTATGTAACATGTACTGTTGTGTATGTTCACACTTCGTATTTTGTTTGACTAAAACTTGGTGTTTCTATTCTGATTTTATATTTTTGTTTCATATATAGTATGCAGGGTTTTGATATTTTCATCGACCATAAAATTTTAAATCTTCTTGGCTTGTTTGGATCTAGTAGTCATCTTGAGCATCATCCTGGATTTTTATCTTTTACTTCTTGGTGTTGTAACGAGCTGATTAAAGCTGCTAGTTCCCTATCTTTGGAATATCTTGAGTTGCTTTCTGGCAGTTGTTTTTTCGATATTGGGAACTCATATTTAAATTATATTCCCTTATGTCTCAGATGGCATGCTTCCACTTCTTCATCATCTCCTAATTTGGATTAGAGTTTCCCCTGTAGTAAATTTGTTCCCGATGGTTACAATCTTGAATTCCTTGATAAAGATATTGTTCGTAGCTTAGTTGATCTTGAGTCTTTTGGAGTATATATCCGTTCGCTTAAGCTTCCTAGTCGTATTCTAGAATGAGCAATGTCACTAGGCGTCCGTCTGAAGTATATGTTTCTTCGTGTTAATGATCTATAGATTGGATGGAAGAAGACCTTGAATGAGATGCAGGAGTATATTCGTGAATTATATAGATTTTGTGCTGAATAGAATGACCTAATTCATCGACAACAACTAAGCTTAGTTAAAATGATTGGCCAGCAATAGGACTCCAAGAATTTTTCTGCAAGTAAGGCATGCGAGGCTTGTCAGAAAACCGGTATTATAGAATAACAATGTTCTCGTATTGATGACTTATTAGATCGGTTAAAAAAGAAGCAGGATGAATGTGACAATATCTCTACCTGTTCCGTAGGGTGGAAAATCATGTTTGACAAACAGGTCATTTTGAATACCCAATTGCACAGTGATAATGATCACCTTTGCGCTAAGTGTTAACGCCTTGATTCAAGTGTTCATTAACTTGAGAAAGCTTGTGGTGATTATAAAGATGCGATTAAGGCTATTTCTGCTGGGCCTCGTAGTTTCACTGGTCGTGGTGATTCGACTATGAATATTGGCGGTTAGAGGGTTAATTTGTCTGAGGCCGTTTGGTCGCATATTTCGTCAATTACAGGAGGAGGTTCACAATTTGTAGGAAGCAAATAAAAGCTACCAAGAGACTGTTGACCTTATGATCATGCAACTTGATCGTGAAGAATTTGGCCCAATAACTTATTTTAAAGCTAATTATGCTAAGAATCTTGATTGTATGGAGCGAAGTGGTCGAACTCGCCATCCTTCTTACTTGCATATGAAATGGCATTACAATCATGTTATAGTTGAAGAACATCAGGTCGCGCAATCTCGTCACTGTGGTGGTTCTTCCTCATCTGGGTCTTCTTGTGCATCAAGGGGTAGATGATTTATGATGTAATAAATTTTTCCACTGAATGCTTCAAGTACTTTTTTTTTATTTTGTTTTAGCTTCTGGAAGTCGATACATTTGCTTTTCACTAATACAAAATGTTTTTCTTTACGCATATTTGCTTGCGTGATCATTTTTTCACTTGCAAGATCTATCGCTTGCATTTATTGATATCTTTGTGGACATAATTTTTCTATTGCAAGATCCATAGCTTGCAAAATTAAATATTTTGCACTGTGCAAAGTTGCAAGATCTATTGATTGCTTCCGTCCCTGTTTTATAAGCATATCTGCCTTATTGCAAGATTTATAGCTTTCTAAACTGAAAATTTTTATTGTACGAAGCTGCAAGATCTATTGCTTGCTTTGTTGCTGTTTTGTAGGAATATCTACCTTATTGCAAGATCTATAACTTGCAAAATTGAAATTTTGTATTGTGCGAATCTGCAAGATCTATCACTTGCTTTTATCGTTATTTTTGTAAGTATAATTTCCTTTTTTGTAAGATCCATGGCTTGCAAATGTACAACTATATGTATTTGTGATTATGATATAATATATTGTCACTTTTTGCTAAAATTTCTATAGACTTTACGTAAAATGTAAATGAACAAAAGCATGAAAGATTTGGCTGGGAAGACCTATTTTATATTGATTATGTACGAATCACGATGATATCATGTAGAAACCTAAATAACGATGACAACAAAGAGAAATCTACCAATGATTATGTCATGGCTCCTTTACAACCAAGTGTCTCCCATCTGTTACTCCCCCGTCCCAATTCAAGCTGCAATTTAACTATTCATATAGTCAAAATTTCTTAACTTTGACCATAGAATTGAATTGATTTATAATTATAAATATTATTTTTGATACCTTATTATATTCACTACTACTTATATTTTTGAAATATCAACTTTTCACATGTTTAATTATCCTTGATGAAAGATATTAAGGATTAAACATTATTCAAGTCAACTTCTGAAAGTCAAAGTGTGCAGCTTGAAATGAGACAGAGGGAGTACAAAAGTCCTAAACATAGTACTTCCTTAGGTTGAACACATGCCAAGTGTTTGGGACACTGCTGCCATCCAATCTTTTTAACTTGTAGCAGTTGGATCGATGTGCTTTTGTTACCCTATATGGGCCTTCCCATTTTGGGCATAGCTTCCCTTTTTCTTCCGCCAGACTTGCTTCATTCTTTCGCAGAACTAGATCGCTACTTCGAAACTGTGTCTCCTTTACATTTTCATTATATGCTCTAGCCATCTTTACCTTGCACTTGGCCTCTGTGATCATTGATCGTTGCCTTTTCTCCTCGAGTTCGTCCAAATCCAATCTTATTTTCTCTATATTTTTGTCTTCATTGTATTTTTCCACCCCAAGGCATGAGTTTCCAATTTCGACTGGTATGACTGCCCCATGATGATAAACCAAACTGTATGGTGTTTCTCCAGTTGGTTCTCTTACTGTTATTCTATACAACTATAGTGTGTTGGGTATCTTATCTACCCAACCGGTTCACCTTCCTTCCAATCTTTTCTGCATTCCTTGGACCACTATTCTATTAGTGACCTCCACTAGACCGTTAGCTTGAGGATGGGCCACAAATGTGAGCTTATGTACAATCCCTAACTTCGAGCACCACTCGGTGAAGGTCCCACTTGTTAACTGCGTGCCATTATCAGTAACGATATTTCGGGGGACACCAAAATGGCAAACTATGTTCTACCAAACGAACTTTCTTGTTGTTTTTGTCGAGACTCTACTTAACGGCTTCACCTCTACCCACTTTTGTCATGACTCTAATTTTGTCGTGACTTTCTTTTTGATACAGTTGTTGTGGCTGTACTTCTCACTAGTATGACTTCTACCTTCACATCATTTTGTCCTAAAAATGAATCAAAACCAGCTAGTGCCAATTTAATTAGGGAGTCTGCCTTAGAATTTTCACTCCTTGGTACATGTTGGATGTCGACGTACTCGAATTGACTTATGAGCTAGCGAACTCTCCTTAAATATTTTATTAAATGTTCTTCACGTACTTCTTGTAGTACTATCTGGGAGTCACTAATACATTTAACACTTTTCACCTTGATCTTAATCGTGAGATCCAACCTGCATACTATCGCTTCATACTCGGTTTCGTTGTTGGTGAGTGGAATGTTGAATTGCAGCGAATATCTATGTTCTCCTTTGTTTGGATTTACCAACAACAATCCTGCACCACAACCTTCTTTACTGGATACTCCATCAACGAATAGTTTCCATGCGATGGACTCCCACTTTGATTTCCCTTGTTCCATCCGAGATTCTACTATGTATGTGCTTCTTGTGCATCTGCGCTTGTCATTTCTACGATAAAATCTCCTAAGACTTGCGCCTTTATTGCAGTCCTTGGCTGAAATTGAATGTCATATTTCCCTATTTCAAGAGCCCACTTAGTCATTCTACCAGATGATTCTAGCTTGCTCAGAATATTCTTGATTGGGTGGTCAGAATAGACAAATTGGTGATGGCTTTGAAAATAACTTCACAATCTCCTTACTGAGTAAACTAATGCGAGAGCTAACCTTTCAACGAGTAAGTATGATATTTCTGCACTTTGTAGGCACTTTCCATTGCCTCTCTTGACACACCAAGACCAAACTCACCATTTTCGTTAAAACTACTTGATACAAGTATAAATTTTCTCCTGGTATTTGTGGCCTCAGTGTTAGCAACTCCTTGAGTTGTTCCTTCAACGACTCATATGCTCTCTGGAAATCTTCATTCCATGTGAACTTCTTAGCCTTTTTGAGGATATTGAACAGAGGGAAGTGTTTATCCGCAGCTTTGGTGATGAACTTGCTGAGTGCCGCTAAAAATCCCATCAATACATGTATTTCTTTGATCGTTCTTGATTGGGGAAGATTAACTATTTCTTGTATCTTCTCCGGATTGGCCTTAATTCCTTTGGGAGACACTTTATATCCTAAAAATTTTCTCGCACCAACTCCGATTATGAATTTCTTAGGATTAAGCTTCATGCCAATCATTCTCAGCGTATCCAAGGTTTCCTTCAAGTCTTGCGAGAAGTGACATATCCATTTTCTCTTGATAACCATGTCGTCAACATATGCTTCAACATTTCATCCTATTTGGTTGAGAAAAGCAGCTTCAACTACTCTTTGATATGTTGCTCCTGCAAATTTTGGGGCCAAACATCATTTTCCCATAGAAGAACGTGTCAAAGCTTGTTATGAAAACCATCTTTATAGCATCTAGAATTTTGTGGTATCCTTTATACGCGTCCAAGAATGCTAGGACTTCTTACCCTGATATTACCTTCACTAACTGATCAATTTTAGGCAGCAGATAATAGTATTTTGGGTGTGCCTTGTTCAGATCAGTGAAGTCTATACACATTATCCATCCCTCGTCCACATTTTTTACCATGACAGGGTTTGCTAACCACTTTGGGTGGATTACCTCGTTTAGAATACCGGCTTGAAGTAATGCTACAACTTCTTTCTTGATCACCTTTTGTTTATCACTAGCGAAGCTTCATTGCTTATTTTGAATGGTTTAAATGAGTTAATGATATTCAGAGAAAGGGTAGCGATCCTTGGATTGACTTCTCCCATGTTCTGTACATTTCATGTGAACGTATCTCTGTGACTTTGCAAGATTTCTGCGACCTCGTATGGTAGATACTTTCCCATATTGTCTGACTTAGAAGTGTCTTTGTCATCCAGAACAACAACTTTAGTTTCCTCCCACAGATCTACTTAAGGTTTTTCTTGGTAGAGTAAACCATTATCAGACAAGGTTTTAAACAATTTTGTCTGCTCCACATTTCTTCCTGCTTTCATTGCTATAACCATGCACTGTCTAGCTGTTTGCTGATTTTCCCTTATCGTTGCATTTCCTACTAGAGTTGGGAACTTAATCACTAAGTGGTATGGGGACCATATCACTTTTGCTGCATTCATCCAAGGTTACCGATGATAGTGCTTTGGTGCACCCATAACAACAGAGACATACATGATAGTGCAATTTTTATCATTCTCTCCTATGGTAACTGACAGTTGTATGTTCCCCAAAGGCATCTCTGCTCGTCCTGTAAATTCCACAAGAGAGGAAGTGGACTACTTCAAATTGGTTAGTTTGAATTCCAACTCATCAAAGCAATAGACAAATAGGATCTCGACCACACTTTCGTCATCCACAAACTCTATGAACTGTGGCATTTCCAATATTAGTGATAATGACCATCGGGTCATTATGAGGCAAAGCCTTTGGAACCGCATCATCTTCACTAAATGTTATTATTTTGCTCGAGCAAAATCTCTTATCAGTTGGTTCTTGTGGTGGAGAGTATCTAGCTTTGGCTTTCCAAGCATTGTTAGATAGAGACTCGATTGATCCATGAATTAATAGTATAGCTTTTTCTGGGGTATTATTCACCGGGTCTTCTTTATACTCTATTGCTATTGTCATCTTCTGATGTTTGCTTTGTGTATTCGCTATGCCTTGGTTTTTTCCCATAGAGCTCCTTGCTTTGTTACCCTCGCTGTACCAGGTTCCTACATCTTCCTTTTTGTACTAGCTAAGATAACCATTCTTCAAATTTTCCTCTATATGTCTTCTCAAATCTCTGCAATGTTCTATGTTGTGTCCATGGTCCTTGTGGAAGGTGCAGTTGTATTCTATAGATCACTTCTTTGGTGGTGCTATCATTGGTGCAGGTTCACGAAACAACTCCCTATTCGTTTGCTATATTTCCTTTTACTACTTTGTCAAAGGAGTTTCTTGAAATGGTGTAACCCGCACTCTTGATGCTCTTTCTTTGAAAGGAAAATTACCTTTCCCTTTCTTGACAAAACCTCTCTGTGGATACTCTATTATCATCTTTTCACCTCTCTCGCGTTCTATCTTATGGTTTTTTGCTTCCTCGGTTCGCACATATTGTTCAATCATTTTTTTGCAATTCCCTTGGGTTTTCTGGCATATTTTTTGTGAGTTCCTCGTAGAATTCTCCCGCCCGTATACCCCCGGTGAATGCTCGTAATAATGATTGGAACGACAGATCATGAACTTGAAATTTTTGGGTGACGAACCTACTGTGGTAATCTGCAAGATTTTCATCACTTCACTAAGCTATATTGTTTAGGTCCGCTAGTGTTTTGGTAAACATCTGCTTCTACTAGAAGCTTCCCAAAAAAAATCTAAAAATTGTTCCTTAGGCCTAATACTTCCATTTGGTAAGTCTTCATACCATGTTAGCGTTGTCTCGGATAAGAAGATGGGGAAAGCTTTGCAAACTGACTCAATTTCTGCATCGCAAAATCTCATGCTATTACGATATGAATGTAGGAATTCATTCGGATCTGTTGTCCCATCAAATATTTTAACATGCAGGGGTAGCTTGAAATCCTTTGGCATCTTGAAATTGCGAAGATGCGGTGCACCCAGTGACTTATCTGCATCATCATCTACCAGTATATCCCTTAATTCTTCCTCATACTTAAGGCTATCATACCTTTGCCTTGATTATTTTATCTTATTTTAGGGATTTTGGTTTTATAGTGGCCAGGAACTAATTATACAGGTTTTGTCTGTTGTTTTCTAAGAAAGCTACGAAGGCTCTCCTCTCTTTCTTTTGATTTGTGTTTGGAGATTCCGCTTCTTCCTCATCACCTTTTGTATCTTCTTTTGTTGTGTTTCTTCTCCTTACTAGGAGCATGCATTTGATCCCGATTGAGATGAATAATCATGTTGTGCCCTGTTGTTCATTCTTGTGTATGGTAATTCTGGCTTCTTTCATTTCTAGTGAACTCCATTGTTTATCCTGAAGGGAATGAAGGAATCAAAAATAGAAAAAATATCTTGTCCCCATAGTCGGCGCCAATGATGTCGTATTCTTGGTTAGGTCGGATGATTGATGTTCAGTGTGTATGAGCCTACAAAATAGACGTCGGAAGTGATTCCGAGAAAAAGACTCCGATGATCAAGTCAGTATTTTTCCTTTAGAGAATTAGTATTTCTCAGTTCAGTTGCACTTACCTTTTTCAGTGTTTATTTCCTTGTATTTATAGATGATCAAAATTGTGGTTCTGTATTGTCAGCGTCTGAGATCGTGGGTTGCATCATGGTGTTCTGCCTTTATCGGTTCATGGCTGCGTCTTTCAAACAAGTCTCCTCCTTTCTCGATTCGTTAGCCCTATTCATATTTCATTATTGGGCTGGGTCAAAAGGCCACTAGGCTTTGATTTGTGGATTAGTGATGTCGTTCATGGGCTAGGTATGCACCAATTATAATATTTACTAGTTGATGACACAAATAATCGTTCGTCGATAGCCGTTACATGTTATTTAAAATGCTGTAAATTTAAAATGGTTAAACATCAAATAAAAATTAATTTTTGTTTAGTTAATGTGGGAAAGAATTGGCATGCTAAAACCCCCAAAACTATAACATATATTACAAGTACATGTTACAATGTATTAAAATACATAAGGTTGATATGCATTTAAAAAATTAATTGTATTGAACCTTCATTGTCTATGTTGAAAGTCCATCAATAACTAATCTGTTTGGTCATATTACAACCAATACACATGAAATAAAATTTATGTTAGAATTTGGTAGTACCCAAATGAAATACACATAATATAGTCATACGTAGACGACATTAATCTCAACATGGAAAAAGTAACTGGTTTGATTTAAAGCGACATCGCACGCATGAGTAACCAATGTCGCAAAGTCTGAGTGGCGAGCGATGTAGGAGATTCATAGATATTTCAATCATTTTCTAGACCTATGTGACGTCAGTCTTTGTTCGGTACCATATTGCATGGGCCGATGAACTGTGAACGATGTCGCACATTCATACTGTGTTCATATGAATCTAAGCATTTTTTCTCACTCTTTACAAACATGGCATTATCTTGGAAACATAAACAACATACCCATTTAAAGTACACAGTCTGATGTTTATTTCGCGTTGACGTTGTTTCTGGAAGGTGAGCCGGCCCAAGAAAGTAAAGAAATGTGGAAGAGGCAAGTAGCAATGGCGAGCTCTGGTACTGATGGGGCCAAAATCGAATGCCGGTGTCACGAATCAATGTTCTGGTAAGTGGATTACTTTTCAATTATCTATTTTTATTTATTTTGTTCAATAATAACCATATATGAATCATGTGATTGCATGTCACACTTTGGCTCATCGTTCTCTTTTAAATTTTGTAGTGCCTCCATCATAAAAAAAAAATACCCATCAACTCTCTCTGTATTAATAACTTTGTTGGCCCTTTTACTTTGAAAGTTGTGCGAGACCTTCTTCATATAAGGGGCACACACATTGCCTTCTGGATGGATGAAATGAAGACCCACTGCTATGTGACAATAGCTTATCTCTGTTTTATCAGAGTTAATACATGCACCATTTTATCCATTTAAATGTCCTGTGCTAATGATGATTTTTTTACTTCCATTTGATGTTTTATCAACTATAATGAGAGCTCAACAATAGTGTAATTTTGGTGGAATCTTTGTGATTTATATTTGATAACTGTTTATACGAATACTGTTTTACCTCTATGATGCATCAAAAACACAGTTGCATTAATGTTTAGATATATCATCTTTCCTACCTTTGAACTTTGCACTGGTGTACCGTCTGTACAATCTACATGTCATAGATCACCTTCTCATTTTCTTCTCTATTTGCACTATCTTCACTTGTCTAATTGGTTTTGTTGTCCATACATCAATATCAAAATATGTTTATGTTACCTTACCTTTTGTTCTTGTCCATGATTATTCAAAAGCTTACAATGTAAAAGGATGAAATATTTGGTTACACAGATTGACGTATCTTAAATGACACAGTTTTTCCTAGTTATAGTATGATAGTTCTCTTGGCCTCTGTCCATAAGTAACAAATATTAAATTGAATGCAGTATACTTCTATTGAGGTGGTCATTGCAACACACAACACACCTTCTAACTTACAATGGCATGTACATGGGGGACATCTCCTAGTCATGGAGTTTGTTGGTCTAAAGTTAGTGAACTCTAAGTTTGTTGATCAACAAATTCCTATGGGACTGTTTCTGAGAACAAAAGCCACTCCTAGAATATTCTATAAGACATTGTCTAATAAACAAGTCAGCTAACAAAGAACAAATGCCACCTCAAGAATATTCTACATGCCAATTGAATATTCTTAGTGTGAAGTGTATGTGTGAAAATGTGTGACGTTTGTGATACTGTGTGTGAAGTGTGTTATGTGTGTGTTGGTGTTAGTGTATATGTGTGTGCATGAAGTGTGTTTGTGTTGATGTGTGAAGATTTTGTGAAGTGTGTGTTAGTGTATGTGTGTGTATGCATTTGTGTCTGGTAATGTTTGTGTATGCGTGTGTGTGTGTCAGTGTGAGTGTGTGTGTGTGTGTGTGTTTTAGTGAGTATGTGTTTGTGTGTGTGTTTTTATTTGTGTTAGAGAGTGTGAGTGTATGTGTGTAACAGACACACACATAGTAGTACACACACATTATCAAACATGCGCACACACACACACACTAACACACACACACACTAACACACTAACACACACACACACACTAACACACTAACACACACACTAACACCAAGTGTGAAGTGTGATGTGTGATGTGTGTGTAAGTGTGTGTATACAAAAAAAACACACACACTCACGCTGACACACACATACACAAACATTACCAGACACAAACGCATACACACACAAACTTCACACACACTTATACACTAACACTAACACGCACTTCCCATAAACTTCACACATTAACACAAACACACTTCACACACACACATATACACTAACACTGACACACACTTCACACACAATAACACACAAACTTCACACTTTCGCACATACACTTCACACTAAGAATATTCAATTGGCATGTAGAATATTCCCGGGGTGGCTTTTATTCTTTGTTGGCTGCCTGTTTATCAGACAATGGCATATAGAATATTCTCGAAGTGATTTTTGTTCTCAAAAACAGTCACATAGGAATTTGTTGATCAACAAACTTTGAGTTCACTAACTCTGGACCAACAAACTCCACGACTAGGAGATGTCCCCCGTGTACATGCTATTGTAAGTTATAAGGTATGTTGTGTGTTGCAATGGCCACCTCAATAGAAGTATACTACATTCAATTCAATATTTGTCACTTATGGACAGAGGCCAAGAGAACTATCATGCTACAACTCGAAAAAATAGTGTTATTTAAGATACGTCAACCTATGTTACCAAATATTTCTTCCTTTTACATTGTAAGGTCTTGAATAATCGTGGACAAGAACAAAAGGTAAGGTAACATAAACATATTTAGAGATTGATGTAGGGAAAATAAAACCAATTAGACAAGTGAAGATCGTGCAAATGGATAAGAAATGAGAAGGTGATTTATGACATGTGGATGGTACAGATGGTACACCAGTGCAAAGTTCAAAGGTAGGGAAAGATAATTCGTCTAAACGTTAATGCAATTGCGTTTCTGATGTATCATAGAGTTGAAATAGTTTTCATATAAACCATTATCAAATAAAAATCACATAGATTCCACCAAAATTACACACTATTGATGAGCTCTCATTAGAGTTGGTAAAACATCAAATGGAATTGAAAACAAGTCATCATTAGGACATGACATTTAAATGGATAAAATAGTGTATGTATTCTGAGAAAAATGAGATACGCTACTATCACATAGCAATGGGTCTTCATTTCATCTATCTAGAAGGAATTGTGTGTCCCCCTTATTCGGAGAAGGTTTCGCACTGATTTCAAAAGGCGATCGCTGCTCGCCCTCAGCAGCCCATACCAGCTGACACCACAGCCATCATATAGGAGGTAAGTCACGGTAACCAGCCACCAGGACCCACATGCGGGACCGTACTCACCGCCCACGAGGAGCCCACCCACCACGTGGCCCGTAAAGGCCACGCTTTGAATAAGTTCATCCCACACCGCGGCTTGCGAGCTTCGAACCCGGGGTTCCCCCCTGGAAGACATGCGTCACAACCAATTGGGTACACCCGTGGGTGTGTTTCGCACTGATTTCAAAGTAAAAGGGCTAAAAACACTAAGAAAAAAGTGTTTTATAACCCTACCTAGTTGACATAAGTGCCAATATAACCTTTCAATATTTGAAAGTGCTAATATAACCCTATATAGTTAGTGAAAGTGCCAATATAACCCTATAAGTTTTAAGTATGTGCTGATATGACCCTATAAGTTTTAAGGATGTGCTGATATAACCCTACAAACATTAGAAATGTGCTGATATAACCCTACAAATATTAGGAATATGCTGATATAACCCAATAAGATTGCATAATGTGCTGATATAACCCTACCTAATTTCAGTAAACTATGGCAGTCCGGTGAACTATGAGGGTAAAATTGTCCACCTACTTTCAGAGTTAGCCTAAAGGGTATTTTGGTCAATTTACATAGAGTCAACACTGGAAAATTGAGGTCAATGACGAAAATGAGGTCTGAGGGTTATATTGGCACTTTCATTAACTAGTTAGAGTTATATTGGCACTTACTCAAGTAGATAGGGTTATATTGGCACTTATCCCAAAAAGTTATTAATGCAAAGAGTGTAGGTGCGTAATTTTTATGATGGAGGCACTGCAAAATTTAAGAGAGAACGATGAGCCAAAGTGTGACATGCAATCATATGATGTTAAGGAATTAGAATATTCTTACCATAATACTTGTAGATGTAATTGTATTCCATTACCTTTTCCTAGCTTGTATAGGTATCATGTACTACTATATAATGTATCATGAATTCATGAATACAAACACACAATTATTACCCTTATTTTCTACATGGTATCAGAGCCTAAAATCCTGTAACCTTAACTAGAAAAATTCCGCTGAAATCCCGAGCTCCTTCTGCCATTCAGATCTATCGCACACGCCGCCACGAGTCCGTACGTGCCACCGCCGCATCTCCACGAGCCTCTTCCATCCCTCAGCACAGGTCGCCATTCAGCCGTTTTGCCTCACCGGCCCGCCGGAGCTCTTCAACCCTCACGCACCGCTGCTTGTTCAACGCGTCTGTGTGTCTAGTCGATCTGATTTGTCGTCGGTTATTGTACCTACTGCTGATCTGTACCTGATTTTCTACTATGTCTGGCTCTGAAGAACGGACTAGTCTTGATGCACCTGAGGCTCCGAAGCTTCAGAATATGAGTGGTAATGATGTGATTGCAACTCTACTTCAGCAGTTGCAGTTGCAATCTGGCCCTCTGACTACTTTACCTATTGGTCGTATGTTGACTGATCCTTACTTTATTGGTTCTGGTGATGGTCCAGGTTTACAACTCACACTGAACACGCTGAAAGGTCAAGAAAATTACATTGAATGGTCTAACGCAATTTGTCGTGCATTCTTGGGTAAGAACAAGATTGAGTTCATTGATGGATCCATTACCAAACCCCAGGATGGTCATCCTGATACTACTGATTGGCCTGGGGTTAATGCTACCCTTGTCTGCTGGATCTTGCAAACCCTGGATCCAGTGTTGAGATCATCTACAAGCTCATTTTGCACAGTTAAGGATCTGTGGGATGACTTGACGGCACGATTTATTCTTGCCGATGATATAAAGGTTTTGCAAACGCAAGAGACTATTCAGAGTTGCAGGCAAAACAGTCAGTCCATCGACATTTACTTTGCCAAACTGAAGAAGTTGTTTGCAGATTATCACTGCATGCAGCCTCCCCTAGTTTTTACCTGTGAAGAGAGCAAGGAATTATGCGATTGCAATATTTCTGTGAAAGTCTTCCAAGAAAGAGAGAAGGATTTAATCTATCAATTCATCTCTGGCCTCGGCGTTGTTGTCTTCTATTTCTTCTATTGATTTTGGCACTAATAAAAATTCTGTTCCTTGCTCTATATGTTATAGAGAAAAACATACTAGACATAGTTTTCCATTGAGTTTTACAAATGCTACTGCATTGTTTCAATTAATTCATTGTGATGTTTGGAGACCTTATCGAACACCATCTTCTAGTGGTGCATTTTATTTTTTGACTATATTTGATGATTATTCCTGAGCTATTTGGGTTTATTTGTTAAAAGCTAAATCTGAAGTAGCTTCTAGATTTTTAAAGTTTAGTGCCTTAGTGAAGAACCAGTGGGGTAGAACAATTCAACGAGTTCGAGCAGACAACGACACTGAATTTTTGCCTTTGCGATCTCACATTACTGCATCTAGGATCATCTTTGAGACATCTATCGTTGACACACCACAGCATAATGGTTGAGTTGAAAGAAAGCATTGCCATTTACTCAATGTGGCGCGTGCTTTACGGTTCCAATCCATTCTTCCTATTGAATTTTGGGGAGAATGTGTTCTTAATGCTTCTTACCTGATTAACCGAACACCGACATAACATCTCAATGGTCGCACTGCCTTTGAGTTGCTCTATGGGAAAGCTCCGAATTACTCATCATTAAGAGTTTTTGGGTGCTTGTGTTTGCTGCTCATGTTCTCAGATATCGTGACAAGCTTGCACCAAGAAGTCGGCTGTGTCTGTTTCTTGGTTATCCTGCCGGAAAGAAAGGCTATTGCCTTTTTGACTTGGAATCCCGTGTGATCTTTACCAGTTGAGATGCTGATTTTTTTGAAGACCAATTCCCGCATTCAGAAACTCCGACTTCTGCTTCTTCCGATGAACCCGGCGGCACCACCACATCACCGCCGGTTTCCTCCTCCCTACTGCCGGAGTCACACGGAATTTTTATTCCGCCATCTAAACCGACTGACTTTCTGATGGAGCAACATCATGATTTGGCACGTGTTGAAGGTCCAGCCTACCATGACCTAGAGCAATATCGACGCCTGGTTAGGTGTCTGATATACCTGACTATTACTCGCCTTGAACTTAGTTATTCATTCCATACTCTTGCGCAATTCATGAAGTCCGCTTGTCTTCCTCAATGGCAAGTTGTTGTTCGTGTGTTGCACTACCTGAAGAGTCATCCTAGTTAAGGTTTGTTTCTCTCTTCTCGCAGTACATTACAATTGACTGCTTATTGTGATTCGGACTGGGATGCATGCTCGATTACTTGGCATTCTCTTTCTGGTTATTTTGTAATGATTGTGATTCTCTGGTTTCTTGGAAGACTAAGAAGCAACCTACTGCTTCTCGATCTTCTGCTGAAGCGGAGTATCGTGCTATAGCGGTTACCTGCCGTGAGTTGTCATGGCTTAAGTCTTTACTGAAGGACTTAGGGGTTTTGCGCTCCTCTCCTATGTGATTGTTTTGTGAAAGTCAATCCGCTCTTCATATTGCGGAAAATCCAGTTTTTCATGAACGCACAAAGCATATTGAAGTTGATTGTTATTTTGTCCGGGATCTTGTTCAATCTGGCCCTATTGTTACTCAACATATCCGTACGACAGACCAACCTACGGATTTGTTCACTAAAGCTCTCGGACGTAACCAGTTTCATTCTTTACTTGGCAAGTTGGGCATTTCCGATCCCCATGCTCTAACTTGAGGAGGAGTGTTAAGGAATTAGAATATTCTTACCATAATACTTGTAGATGTAATTGTATTCTATTACATTTTCCTATCTTGTATAGGTATCATGTACTACTATATAATGTATCATGAATTCATGAATACAAACACACAATTATTACCCTTTATTTTCTACACATATTCACAAAAAGTAATTTTTGAACAAAAAATAAAATTGATCAGAGAAAAGTAAGCCACTTACCAAAACGTTGATTCGTGACACCGACATTCGATTTAGGCCTATCAGTACCAGAGCTCGCCATTGCTACTTGCCTCATCCATATTTCCTCACTTTCTAGGGCCAGATCACTTCCCAAAAACAATGTCAATGTGAATTACACAGCATAAGACTTTTTACTTCAAATGCTTTTATGGAAGGTCAAATGTACTGATGTCATACCAATTTTCATTTCATTTAGATTCTAGTTGTAGGAACCAAGATATCACAAGCACAAAAAAAAGACATTTCAATAGGAACCAAAACCATCACACGCTACAATCTCTCTTGGAATCCCAATTCAAACATTAAAGAAAAAAAGATCCAAGATGACAAAAATATAAAGACAATACACTCACAAAAAATGAGTATGTTTCATCACAAAGAAAACATTCAGCTTTTAGAAGAAACTAAGTATCTGCATTCACCTTTACTAAACTATAAACTATTCGATGAAAGTGCAGGTTTAAGGCCGTGAACAGTTCAATTTTTTAAAAATCAATGTTGACAAAAGTCACCAATCTAAATAATCAGTAGAAATTGGGTACATTGTGACCAGGAGATTAAGCATGACTAAAGATGAGAAAAGGACGGGAAAGAAACTTGTTGATGCATCTTCGATCCCCAATCGGTTCATGGTTATGGGTTCTTCTCAAACTAACCTGTAATTAAAGTGTCCCTGGGGTTCCAGGGGTCAGCACTCTGATGCTTAAGTTAGTTCAAGAGTCCAAATATGATTACGACAGAATGAATCATAAGTAAATGCGTACCTTGTATTTATTCTCCATGTCCTAAATGATGTTCTCCTTAATATCACCATTAATTACCCACGAATGCGGCAATTAAGTTAGAGTATTAAATATTCCCCTAACTGGGCTGCCATACCTTCGGCCCAATGGCCTTCTTGGGCTTAACCTTTATCAAGAGCCCCCAGAAAAGTAGGTTCTCGACCTTGGAAGGATGGAATGTCACAAAGGTCTTCGAGGTCTAGAATGCATACGACAATTCAAGGACTTTGAAGACTTGAAATGAACATTGCACTTCATTATTCCTGTCTTCGAGGGATCAATTCCATCGTATAGGATTCCAAAAGGGCGCGCACATGCTATACAATTGCGCGTGTCACTGCTCCCCAAACAGCGTGTTGTCAGAAGACAAAAAAGTGACAACGTCTTTCCATAACTTTTATATTTCCAAAGCACTTATAATAATCCATCACTTCAGCCTCCATAATTACCTCCCATCAGCTCTTCCTTATTCACTTTTCTCGTTTGCAGGCATCTTCTTACAAGCATTCTTTCTGTATTTCTCTCTCGAGCGATTCATTCCAATCACCTTTCCCAGAAAATCAGTAAGTTCTTTTATCTCTGTTCTCATTCTAATCTTTTCGTTTCCTCCCCTTACAATCATGGCTCACTCTGATAAGGTTTCTGCTGCAGAGAAATTTGCAAGTGAGGTTAGGGTAGGCAGGACAGGGGTTAACATGCCGGAGAGGGCCATTAGCAATCCAGAATGTACTCATTCCAAAGAAATCCAGTACGACTCAGATACAAGAGAGAGCGTATCTGATCATGTTGGTAATAGTCCCAGGGAAGTGAGGGTTTTCCCCATAACTGGCATGCCTCCTCGAGATGCCATTGAAAACTAACCTCTAGGCCTGGGCAAGCCCTATATAAGGAAGTCCCCTACGAGCGATCAGATCAGTTTCTACCCTTCTCCGAATCCAGAACCTGAGTCGGAAAGGGTGTCGAGTACATCTTTAACCTACAGGGAGGCACCTCTCAAAACCAGAAAAGAAGAGGAAAGGACAATCCCCGAGGGGAAGGAAGCACCCTCAAGAGTGCCTTAGGTATCTCTTCCAGCTAAACCCTCTTAAAAGAAGATTAAGGCTAAACGACTCAGGGAGGGATCCCCCAGTTCTAGTAGTAGGAACCGCTATTTCCAAAATTTTGGACTCAATCCCTCCCGGCCAACGAGTAGCCCCAGATGTCGATTTTTAATCTTTCTGAGAGGGAGATACCCCCCTATAACCTCCCTGAAGGAAGATCATCTATTTCCCTCAGACATCTTCGCTACGGGCTCACATTTCCCTTTTCACCCCTATTTTCCAAACTTTTTAGACAATTCTAGGTGAGCCATGCACAAGTCCACCCTAACGTCTTGGTAATCATTATGATGTTCTTGACTAGATGTGACAAGTTCAGTATTAAGCCTAGTTATAAACTTCTTTGTTCGCTATACTTCATGTCCTATAGTAGGCGGTCTACCAATATAATTGTCACTTTTGTCAGCCGAGAGGTACACCATAAGGTTTTCAGGTTTCCATGCAATTCGAGTGACTGGAAAAGCTGAAGAAAGGTATCTCGTTTGATAGTAGGAGGTATCGAGTTCCTCCGTGGAATTGGGCCGTGCGAGTTAAATCTCCCAAACCTAGGGAATATATCTTCCTAGATGCCCTTGAGAGGGCTAGACAAAAACTATTGTCCAGCCCCCTCGACTACAGCCTCTTCAACAATCTAAACTCCCAGATTGGCGGCTTTGCATTCTCACCCATAATCTATGAAGAATATGTATATAAAACACTCCAGAGGGATACCAGAAAGAGGAGAAGGGGACTCGAGGGCCCCAGAGATGGCCCTCCATTCGAGACCATCGTTAGTGATGTTATGCATTCGGGAGCCTCCGAAGGTGCCTTAATAGAGCAATACTTCTCCTATTTTTTGTTTTATTGTGTTTATTGTTACTAATTTTCTTCTTCCTCTCTCAATGGGTCTTGCTAAGGGCTTAAAGAAGCAGAAGCCCTAGAAGCAGGGTCAGGCTTCTTCAAAGGGGATTATTGAGTCAGGCTTCTTCAAAGGGTCAGGCTTCTCCAAATCCGGCGTCTCACCCCTCAAACCCGGCTTCCCCTCTTGCAATAGTCAGCGAAGTGCCTTCCTAGACTATTGGTGATAAGCAGCCACCTCACACCAGGAGCGTTTTCCAGAAAATGACAACACTATCGGCTCCTCCTCCCCAAGGCCATTGATAGGGTCACATGGTGGTGAGGATGTTCATCAAAAATATTCTCGCCCTTCGAATGATGCTCGATCCGCATCCAGGATCAAGCACCACCTGAGGTTTTCCTCCATTCTCTTGTTCTTTTATATCCCTTTCTTTTTTTTATTATCAATGTGAACTGAGTTGTTTTACCAGGCCTCCTAAAATTCTCATGTGGCCACCAAGAGAATGGCAGAGGCCACCAAGAGAATGGCGGAGGCCACCGAGAGAATGGCGGCGGTCTTTTCCATTTGTTCCTCTGGCCGCAGTAACTGCGAGGAGCTCAGCAAACAAGATACTGAGATTTTGTGGCTAAAGAAATCTCTTGAGGATCACCAACGGGCTCTCGAGGAGAAAGATAAATTCCTTGAAGAAAAGGATAGGGCACTCGAGGAATAAGATATGGCGCTTGAGGAAAAACAAAAATGTTTGGAAGGGGAGAGGCAAGGTGTTGATGCCGAGAGGCTGGACGTTAGAGAATGGCACCCTCGCAAAGAGGGTTCAAGCTGTAGAGGATCTAGCCATGCAAGTTCAACTGCTCGAGGCCTTTAACCACAACCTGTTGAACAACCCTGAGATGCCTTAAATTTTCCTGGATCTTCTGGGTGTGGTCAAGAAAATCGGTTCTAGTGAATTAGCCGAGGACTTTCAAAGCCACAAGTATCCGCCTCTCTATCTGAAAATCTGGCCAAGTAGGTGGACAAACTAGTTAATCAGCTCAAAACCATCTTAGACGCAAAATGGGACGAGGCCATCAAGAACAATGGCCTTTCATTTTGCCCTGTTGGATTTCATCAAGTCCAAAGGGCAGTTCTTTACTGCTGAGGGGATTTGAGCAATCCCCCATCCACAAGCTATAGACGCCTCTCCTGATCAGGATTCCACCACTGGTCGAGTGGAAGAAATGATTGTTTCCACATCAAAGGAAGATGATTCTAGGATTGGTCCCTGATTATAATTAAAAAAATTTGTATTTAGGGCTCCTCAATTGTAACCCTCTTGGTTTTTTATTTAGCATCAATAAAAATACTTTTTTTGGAGCGACTTATCGATTTTACATTTGTTTTCTTTTCGTAGTATAATTTGTTGAAGATGGTGTTTGAAGGCGTTTGTAAGGAGCTTTCGAGTGCCCAAAAAGAGCTGAATGAGGCACACATACAGCTAGTGTTCGTCCTTCAAGATCCTTCTAAGTGTAATCAAGAGAAGGACTCCTTGAAGGACAAGCTTTACAGACTCAAAGTTGAGATGAAGCTGTGGCAATCTAAAGACCATCCCACTTTTAAGGTGTTTGTTAAGGATTTCCTTAGCAAATAATTTAATGGCAATTATCCCTTAGAAGTGGTTAAGGGTCGTGATCCCGCTGATGAAGAACTAGAAGAACTAATGCGTCAAATTTATTTGAAGTTTGGTTCTCTGAAGTCCTGCCTTGCAACTGCGACTAGGCTTCCAGTAGTGGAAGAGCGCCTAATTGGTTGCTTGGGCGAAAATTACAGACTAATAGCCTAGAGGGAATGACTTGCCCAAAAACATCTACTAGTTCAACGCAGAGTGGCTAGCCTTGGAGATGACTTGCTCGCTTGGAAGATAGCTAGCGAGGATCCCCCTTCTTCAAGCGAACCTTCTCCGGCCTCTCGAGAGAGCCCCTCAGGTGAAGATAGCTCTTTGGTGGAATCATTTTTATCCAAGAATGAAAAACTTTATGGGGAGATTGAGGCCTGGAAGATACATCCTATAGAAGTGGAGCAGCATTTTACTGATTTCGAAGAAAAAATCACCGCACACGAAGTGAGCCTTCGTGCCCACATGCTTTCCCACATCATTCCCTCCTCCTACTTAATCAGTAATGATCATCTTCCCAAGTTTCTACGTAAAGCTTCTCAGTATTAGATGGAAGAAGTCGACGTTCATGAGAATGGGATTTGTTGGCAGAAAAAAGCCTTTGATCGCATTCTCGATTGGCTAGCAGAGTTAAAGGTGAAGGGATTATCCCCCTCAAGCTTTTACTCTGCCTCTCAGTCACAGAAGTCTACCACTAAGGAAACTGAACGACATCTTGTCCCTTTGAGAAAAGTTACCCATGGATCTTCCTCAAAGCGTTACAAAAGTGCTGGTCACCCTCGAAGGGCCCATTCGAATCTTCCACAAAGAAACTATGTAAGACCTTCATCGTCAATCCCTCAGAATATCCTGTAGAGGAAAAAATGAAAGATATCTGAAGGGCAGCTGGTATAAAACTTGAAGAACTCGAAGAAATAGAGGCAAACGTCAAGGAGCTAGGAAAACCTATCTCCACTGAAGAATTGTTTCAGGCGGGATTTCCTCCCACTAGATAAATACGTTTAGATGAATAAACTTAGATAGTTATTAGTAGCAATATTGTATTCCTAATATATTTGTTAAAGTTTGAATAAACAACCACTATTGTTTCCATATCGTATATTTTACCCCTCGAATATGAGCTCCCAATGCAATTTCCTTAGGCGGAGCAAAGTATGAATATGTTTGGTAAGTAGAAATTAAGTAATTTAGAGACACAAGCATTTTACCCAAGTTCGGTGTTTCCACCTATATCCTGCTAATCTCGCCTACTAATTTATCAGTTCAAGATTACAAGATAGCCTTCGAGTGCCACTTTAAAGAAAACCACTCAAATATCAGCCGTGGCTAGAAATATATCATCTAGAGCACCGTTGTAAAGAAATCTGCTCAAACATCAACCAGAGTGCCTCTTTAGATTAACCACTTGAACATTAACTAGACTGCTGCTTTAGAGCAAACCACTCGAACATCAACTACAGTGCCGCTTTAGAGAAAACCACTCGAACATCAGCCGTAGCTGGAAATATCATCTAGAGCGCCACTTTAAAGCAACCCGCTTGAACATCAACTAAAGTGCCATTTTAGAGCAAACCACTCAAACATCAACTAGAGTGCCGCTTTAGAGAAAACCACTCGGACATCATAGCTGGTAGTATTTTCTCAAGTTGGTAATGTTCCACCTTCTTGGCACTCAGACCCCGTTCATCTTTTCGAGAACATAGCTTCCTCCCAAGTGCGATTCAATTACTTTATAAGATTCTTCCCAATTTGCAGCTAACTTCCCCTTGGGTTCGTTTCTTCTTTTTTCATTTTTCCTCATTACTAAGTCTCTCTGGTTAAACAACACCTTCTTTACCCTTCTATCATGGTATCTTCTGAGCCGTTTCGTGTAGAGAGCTAACTCTCTCTTTTCCTCCACTATATCCAAATCTAGACATCGGTTTTGTTGATTGATCATCTCATCTGTAGAAACTATCATCTTTGGGCTAGGAACTCCTATTTCCGTAGAAATTTCTACTTCGAGCAATATACGAGACTATAAGGCATTTCCCCAGTAGTGGAAAACTCGGTTATCCGATATGCCTACAAAACATTGGGTAATTCCCATATCCAGTTACCTTCTTCCCCCTCAAGGTGTGCTCGTATTCCATTTACTATTGTTCTGTTAGTCACCTCCACTTTCCCGTTGGCTTGGGAGCTGTAAAAAATACCATTTTTTGCTTAATCTGGTATTCTTTGCACCACTTCCTGAAGGGATCCTGAACAAACTGTGTTCCGCTGTCCGTAATGATCATTCTTGGGATTCCACAATGGCATACAATGTTCTTCCAGCCAAAGGAGATGACTATTTTTCCTCTTATGTTTGTCAAGGGCTCAGCATCTACCCACTTTGTGAAATAATCAACAGGTACTATAGGTATCTTAATTTTCCTGGCGCTTCCGGAAAAGGGCCCACCAAATCAATCCCCATTTATCAAATGGCCATGAACAATATATGCTTCTCGTTTCTTCCTGTGGAACATGTGTTATAGGTGCATGTCTCTAACATTGATGGCAAGCCTGAATATACCGGTTTATATCCTCGAACATTGTCGACCAGTAAAACCCGCTCGAATGAGCCTCCTCGCCACGGACCTGGCTCCCTGGTGGCTGCCGCATACCCTTTCGTGAACCTCTCTTATTAGATAATCAGCTTCATGAGGGTTAACGCATCGAAGTAATGGCTGCGAATGACCCCTTCTGTACCACCCTTCTTCCTGAAAAACATACATTGGAGCCTTCAACCTTATCTTTCTAGCATCCACTTCATTTTTTTTGCAGGACTCTTTCTCGAAGATACGCCACGAATAGTGTCATCCAGGAGTCTTCCCCTTATATTGCCATCACTACAGGTTCTTCAAAACTTTGCCTGCTTAGAGTTTCTACAAGGAGTTGCTACTGGGATTGGGTTCCCAAATCCAAAGAAGCGAGCTTACTTAGAGCGTCTGCTTTATGATTACTTTCCCTCGGAACCTACGTCAACATATAAGATTTGAAAATTTTTAACAAGTTCTTTGCTACCTTGAGGTATCTCTACAGGTTACGCTCTTTGGCTTCGTACTTTCCATTCACCTGTTGAACCACAATTTGAGAGTCACTGAAAACCTCCAGTTACTCCACCTGCAGCTCCTTTGCGAGGCGCAATCCAGTGATCAGTGCCTCATACTCAGCTTCATTGTTAGTTTCTTTAAATGCAAAATTCAATGCATAAGGATAATCTCTGCCATTAGGGCTAGTTAGTAGGACCTTGGCTCCACTCCCTCCTCAATGTGACAAACCATCCACATACAACTTCCATATCTTTCTTTGCCTTGTTTCCTCATCCTGAATGGGATCTAACCACACCTCGGGGGGCTCTGTAGTTTCCATTATAAAGTTTGCCAGCTCCTGCCTCTTAATCGCAACTCGAGGTTGATACTGGATATGAACCTCTCCCAATTCTACTGCCCACTTCATCACTCTTCCTTAAATCTCCATCCTTAGCAAGATCTGTCGAATGGGGTAGTTAGTGAGCACCACTATCTTATGTCCCTGGAAGTAGGGTCTCAACCTTCAAGCTGCATGTACGAGGGCTAGAATAAACCATTCAAGAACCGTATATCTTGTCTCCGTCCCCTGAAAGGCACGACTAACAAAGTAAATTAGATGTTAAACCTTTTCTTTTCTTTTACCAGAGCCGTGCTGATTGCTAGCGGTGCCACAGAAATATAGAAGTACAATGTCTCATCCTTGTCTGGTTTCATCAAGGTAGGCAATGTCCCCAAATGTTCTTTCAACTGCTCGAATGCTTCGTTACATTTTCCATTACACTCAAACTCCTTTTCCCTTCGAAGCACATCAAAGAAGAGTAAGTGCTTCTCTGCCCCCCTTCGATAAGAACCTACTTAATGCTGCTAGAAACCATGTAAGCTTTTGCACATCCTTTATCGATTGTGGGGTTTTCATTGTCCTCAGAGCTTCGACCTTTTCCTGGTTTACATCGATCCCCCTCTCTGAGACCATAAATTTGAGAAACTTCACTGCCTCCACATCAATGACACACTTAGATGGGTTCAACTTCAAATTAGCTTCTCGAAGCCTACCAAATGTTTCTTCCAAATCTTTTAAGAATTTTTCATAACTTTTTCTTTTGACCATCATGTCATCCACATGTATTTCCATATTATTCCCAATCTTTCCCCTGAACAGTCTATCCACCAGCCCCTGGTAAGTAGCTCTAGCATTCTTCAACCCAAAGGGCATCTTCTTATAGCAGTACGTGCCCACATCTATAATAAATTATGTATTTTCCTTGTCTTCCTCTGCCATGAGGATTTAGTGATACCCCTTATGCGCATCAAGGAATGCCAAAATTTGATATCCAGTGATAGCTTCCACCATCTTACCGATTGGTGGCAACGGGTAACTATCTTTGGGGCAACACTTATTTAAGTAAGTAAAGTCTATACACATCCTTCATGCTCCATCATGCTTTGGAACCATGACCGGGTTAGCAATCCAATCAGGATAGAATACCTCCTCGATTACGTCCGCCCTCGATAACTTCTCCACCTCTTCTTTAATTGCCTCAGCTCTTTCGAGAGTGAACACCATTTTCTTCTGCTTCACTGGCTTAATCGAGGGGTTAATGTTCAGTTTATGTAGTGTGAGACTCGAAGGGACCCCCATAAGGTTAGAGGTATCCCACAAGAACACATCTCCGTACTCTCCCAACTAGTCTTTCAGTCTTCCTTTGACATCCTGAGGAATTAGTTTCCCAACAGCTACTGACCACTTATCCTGAATAGGCATCTATGTTGTATCAGCTAATTCTACCCCTGCGTGGCTACATTTCCTACATCCCTTCGTTTCCTCACTTCTCGCACCTCCGCGAGGCTACATTTTTGGACAACAGTCTGATCCCCTCGAATGGATTCTTCCCCCCTTTTCAATTTGGGAATTCATTATCAGGTGATAGGGTGACCAGACCACCCGAGCCTAGCACATCCACGGCCTTCCTAAGATCACATTATAAGGGGAAGATGCATCCACAATAGCAAAATTACACCTGATGGTCACTCCCTTGTCGCCATCCGCTACTCAAATGGGCAATGTTATCTCTCATATGGGGAATATTGGGTTTCCCATAAATCCTAATAAATGGGAAGCGGATGTTTTAAGTTTTCACTCCCTATGTCTAACTGGTCAAAACATTCAGCAAACATCACTTCTACCCCACTTCCATCATCAACAAACACCCTTCTGATCAAGGATGTTCCAATAATGGCTAGAATTACTATAGGATCCACATGGTGCATTTGGTCCGGCACAAAATCTTCTTCCGATAAAGTGACCATCTTATCCGATCGAGAACTTTTATGACTGGGCTCTTCTGTGGAACCCTTCGAGCTTCAGCTCTTATAACAGCGTTCAAGGATATATATTCCCAACATGTCATTGATGACATTAACTACCCTTTAGATGGGTGGATTTTCTCCGTTTTAATTTTCCCCCTGTTGCTCTTGGATCTATCCCGCCTTCTTTCTTGCCCCCTATCTCAAACCACCTGTTCTTGAGGCCTTCTATCTCCTATACCCCATTGTTTTTATTGTTTCTTCTATAAGGCTGCCACTAGTTCATCTAAGGCATTGAGAGGGCGGCCTGGTTCCTATGTCCTATCCTTGAAACGTCTTTCCCATTCACACCTATCAATCTTCATCCTTAACAGTATGCAATCGTTTGTGTCATGGTCGTAATCCCTGTGATGATCATAGTACCATTTTGTTGCTCACCGGGCTACAATCGAGTTGTGCAAACTCTGCAAGGGTTGGGGTGTCCGGAACAACCCTCTATGTATGCTTAAAATCTATGCAGGGGTTCTTCCTCTGAGCGTTAAAGGAAATGGATTATACCTCTCAAATAGTGTTCTTATGGGTTTGACCAGACTTTTTCCTCTATGCTTTACATTTCTTCCTGCTTTCTCTGCAAGGCTATCTCTTTTCTTTCTAGTTGCCTTCTCTACCCTCGAATATTGATCTACGACCTCCTGATGTTATTGCAAAGTCTTAGGGGTAATGGTACTCAGCTTCTTGTGAATTACAGGTCTTGTATCCCCAGCAACTACTCCTAGATTACCTCATTCTTCATCGTTTCTATCACTCCCAAACTCTTGTCTACATACCGGTGATAGAAGGTTTCCATGCTTTCCCCTGCCTTTTGCTTTGTCTGGTAGAGTTCTAACAAAGAATTGGTAAACTTCTTCTTCTGTGCATACTGGTTCAACAATACTCCGCTGAAGTCCCGATACGATCAAAGCAAGCCCCTTGACAACTTATTAAACCACTCATGTGCCTTTCCTCGCAAGTAGCTACCTACCAGTTTGCATGTCAATTTCTCATCAAAGTCCCTCGAACTCATCAAGCCCAGGAATGTCTGTATGAACTCTCGAGAGGTTTCACCACTGTACATGGGAACTCCTTCTGGGGGCTTCATTTCTATCCATCAATAGAAGGCGGTTCCAAGAACCGCCTTTAAAAATGCCAACAAAGGCGGTTAAAAACTGCCTTTAAAAGGACAAGAAAACTTCCTTTTAATAGTTTTCGAGTTCAGGAACTATCTCAGAGTAGAAGTAGACGTAGACGCTTTTTCTCTCTCTAGAAAAAAGCTCTCTGGAGGAAAGAAGGATGCAGACCTTCTCCTGAACATCGGAGCCTTTTTCATCCAGTTCCTCTCTTACGGCTCAAAGTTTCTGAATGTTGGATTCCTCGCCGGGAATCTTTCAATATAAGATTTTCTCGCGGATTTGAAGATTCAAAATTTGAATCTCGGTTTTGTTCTTGGATTTTTGGAGGAAGGTCTGCCTTTTCGATCTTGAATCATGGATTTTTTGGATGAAGAGTAACGCACACCATGGAGGAGGACGGATAAAGAATCGGAGTCGTGGATGAAGATCTATCACTGTTCCAAGTAAGTTTTAATCTTTCGTTGGTAGATCTAATCTGGATGAAGAATCTGTGTGGATTTGTATGGAGTTTCTTTATGAAGAATCTGTGCGGATTTGCATGGTGAATTTTTTGTCTATGGTGAATAGTAAATGTGATGTTCATGTGGGATTGGGAGTAGAGATGATTTTGAGGCGTAAAAAAAGTTAGCATTTGGGAGATCCTGATCACCGAGCACCCACCGGCCTTGCTTGTGTTCAAATTGCAGTCAACCACCGGCCTTGCTTGTGTTCAGATCCCTGCCACCCACCGGCCTTTCTTGTGTTCAGATCCCGGTCACCCACCGGCCTTGCTTGTGTTCAGATCCCGGTCACTCCCCGGCCTTGTTTGCTTGTTTTAATTTGAACCTTCGACCAAATTCCTATGTTTTATGCCAAGAACTCTTATTTATTTCCTTGTCCGAAGAACACTCATATGGAATTCAAGATTTTGGGTGTTCGAATGTTATTGTTAGAGGGGGTTGATGTCTTGGGGCTAGTCGGATTCAAAACAGAAATTTAGAGATGATTTACTATGTGTTTAGAACACGGTATCTGCCTGTCCATAGTAAATTGGTTTAATTGGAATCATCAACATTGGTATGCCCAATGTGTTATCCTCGTTTTTTCAATTTCATGATAATGCCCAAATCAAGATGAATGGAGGAGCATATTTTTCATAATGGACAAATTATTTGGAAGTTTTTTGCCACAATCCGGTGACTGACCGGCATCAGTAAGTCACAAATCAGGCGAAGAAAAAATTGGAAAGCTCGACCCATTTTGGAGCGTTGCCGGGCTGCTAAACCTAAGAAGGAATAAACGGGGCAGAGGCTCCCTAGGGTTTCAACCTGGTTCAAGGCGGTTGGGTCATGCGACCCACTAAGGGAGAAGGCCAGGTCAAGGGTCTTAAACCCTAGCTGCTTGTTCCCTCAAGTGGCGGTTCGAGTGGTGAGTGGAATGATGGTTCGAGTGGATTCGTGTACCATAGATGGCGTACCCTCTCGAATGGTACTTATTGCGCTCTCGAGAGGTCTGGTGTACTATCGAGTGGTGGTTCCCGTACTAGGGATTCGAGAGGTGGATGCAGCCCCCTCGACAGGTGGATTGTGCACAATGGGTTCGAGAAGTACTATGGGTTCGAGAACGGGTGGATGAAGTACTATGGGTTTCACGACCTTTCCTTATTTGGTTGCAAGGCCATACAGGTCCGGTAGGGGGTTAATTAATTAGTGTACGCAAAATTAATTAACCCACTGCTAGTTGTTACTTGGATTCGACGGTTTCACAATTTTCCTACGCTGCACTATAAAGTGTAATATGGCATTAGGCTATCCATTTGCCTAAACTAGAGGGGACTGTTACAAAACCATTATGCGGGGCGTGTGCGGTAGAAGTCATGCCCGGTCTCTTCATCATTAGAAGTTCTATTTACGGGGAACCTGGGAGCGCTACTGACTATGCTCAACCTGCTCTCAAGCCCAAAGAGAAAACCTCGGATCTCATCCAGAGATTGTTATTGAAGGAAAATAACACGTCTTTATCTTCATCTTAGAGGTGTACATGGTAGAAGTGGTGTGGCAGCTCTTCCCGGAGATCACATACTACTTCATTCTTTAGGTTCACAGAAGGCCGAGACCACCTTCTCAGTTTTGAAAGCCAAGACCACTCTCTCGGTTTGGAAGGCCATTGGTTCACTATGGCTAGCGGTTAACTCATGGGAACCGGATCATCCTGAAGCCGGCGGTTATGAAAGGCTGATGCTGCACTTTAGCGACGATTATGAAGATAGCCGTGGGGAACAAACACGGCCCAAGAGCTGGTTAACTCTACCGGTTGTATGGAGATAACCCGGTTCATCACTTATCGGTTTTGCATCACTAGCCGAGTACACACATTCTCAGTTTCATTGAAGGCCTGTTTGTTAAGGCAGAAGTTGTATGTAGTGAGGGACTAGTGAGTTTGTTCTCACGCCCTCTGTATTTTCTTGGCTGGTTTTCTACAAGCCCATTTCACCATGAAGGGGTTAGCATCTAGGCCCCCTGGACATAGCATCTAAACCAGGGGTTATTTATTATGTTTTGTTGTATTAACGGGAGTGGGCCAACGTGCTTATTCTCATCGACACTCACGGTTCTTTTTATTTACCTACATCTTCTCGAGTTTAGGAACTATGTCTTAGCTTCCAAAAAACTGTCGGAAACATATTGGTTTCTGACATGAAAATAGCAGCCTAGAACAGGAGCAAGCATCCCAATATCCAACCCAGAACCCTAAACGTTGAGATTTATGAGGCAAAAAAAACAAATATGATGCATGGCTTTCATCTGGCGGAGGCCTTTGGCGGCGAAGGGAAGGAAGCAGCATCGAGCGAGGAGCAGCGGAGCAATATCGAGCGGGGATAGCGTCAAGCCTAGAGACGGGGCCAGCGATGAAGGGAGGGTGAGGCGGAGAAAACTTGAGCGAGGAGCGATGGAGCAATCTCAAGCGTTGGGCAGTGGAGCAATCTCAAGCGAGGAGCGGTGGATCAATCTCGAGCGTTGTTTGGCAAGCATCGAGCTTGAAGGCAGAGGCGGGGCTCTCGGCGGCAGAGATGATGAGGTAGGGTCTGAGCAGTGAAGAGAGAGTGGCGTGAGATGGGGGCTGAGTGGCGGAGGGAGGGTGAGGCGGTGGAGGTGAGATTGTGAAATGCCCTGAGAAACATGCATTTTGCAACTAATGAGAGGCCCTATATAAAAATTATTTCTTCTATGAGACCGTCTCATAGTGAGACTAGGGACCGGAGGAAATTAGCAAAAGGACAAACTAAAATTGGGGCAGAATATGGAATACTTTGGACTCAGGGTTATAAAAGTAAGGCGCGAAAAAATGAGGGACTAAACTACAAATAGCCAAGAAAACATAAAACCTTCGTCTTCTTCAACCGTCGGTCTTGTGCTTCCCTATGTGCCTTCTCCGTCATCCCTGTGCTCCGTCGTCACTCTGAATCTTCGTCTTCTATGTGAATATTTGTCTTCCCTTGAATCTCCGTCGCCGTATTCCTTTGAATCCGCCAACAGATAGTGCCCACTTTCCTTATCTTCAAAGCTTACTTTGAATACTTATCATCAACTTCATTGCTCATTAATTGCCATTGTTTTATGGTCTTGTGGATTGCTTTGCTCGTAAGTTAGCCTCGATATTTGCAAAAAGGCGACTGAGGTGGGTACAGGTGAAGTCCGTGGCTAGTGCACGTGTTGTGCTTGATGAAATGTCAATGTGAACGGTTCTTATTTTGTTTTGTTTTGTTTTTAGACTCACCATTTGGATTAAAATGTCAAAAGTATGATGGGGGAAGAATGTTAGTTGTATAATGTGCAAACTCGAGGCTTATGACTGTGAATAAGGTAATTCTCCATAGATTGATCTTTGTGAATGATGGAATACATATAGAAATACTAGACAAGACATACAATGTACCTAGACATAAGATCCCTACCAAATCACAATCATATCCCAATCATATTTCATCTTATCCTACCATCTCAATCATATACCAATCATATCTCATCTTACCCTAACACTCCCCTAGAGCAAAGCGTCAGGTTGGCTGAGACGCACAGCTTGGATCTGAAAAACTCAAATAAAGGGCGAGAAAGTCCCTTGGTGAATATGTCAGCAACTTGGAGAGATGTTGGCACATGACGAACACGCAGCTTCCCTGAGGCAACCAGCTCCTGAACGAAGTGATAGTCGATATCAATATGTTTTGCGTGCTTGTGAGCAAGAAAAATGGCGTTGTTGTTGTCACACATAAGGATGGGTGACTCACAAAGCAGAAAGCGGAGATCACGAAGCAAGTGAGAAAGCCAGACAACCTCTGCCACAGTGTTGGCCAAAGCACGATACACAGACTCTGAACTGGAGCCCGACACAGTAGGCTGCTTCTTGGCACTCCAAGAAATGAGATTACCCCCAAGAAAAACCGCGTAGCCATAAGTCGAGCGCCAAGTCTCTAGGCAGCGATTCCAATCAGCATCAGAATATCCTAACACATCTGTGGAAGCGGAAGAATGAAAGGATGATCCGAAATGAAGAGAGCCACTGATATAGCGAAGAATCTGGGTGACTACCACAAAGTGATCATCACGAGGATCCTGGAGAAATTGACTAACAGAGTTCACAGCAAAGGTCAAGTCTGGTCGAGTAATGGTTAGGTACTGCAGATCACCAACCAAAGACCAATACAAAGTGGGATGGCTGAAAGGTTCGCTCGAACTACTAAGAAGCTGAGAAGAAGGTACAAAGGGGGTGGAAACCGGCTCAGCATCAGCCATACTAGCTCGACGAAGGATATCCCTAGCATACTTAGCCTGGCCCAAGAAGAGACCAGAAGTAGTAGAAGAGACCTCAAGACCAAGAAAGTAGCTAAGAGAGCCAAGATCCTTGATGGCAAACTCCTTATGAGTGCTAGAAATGAACTGAAGAATGGAAGCAGAGTAATTTCCAGTAAGGATGATATCATCCACATATACCAGTAGATATAACAGAACAGTGCCTCGAGAAAACACAAATAGAGATGTGTCAGCAGAACTGCAGACAAAACCAAGCTGGCAAAGAAATGAACTGAACTGATCAAACCAAGCCCTCAGATGCTACTTAAGTCCATAAATGGCTTTCCATAGAAAGAAAACATAATCAGGTCGAGTAAGATCCTTGAAGCCAACGGGTTGAGCCATGTACAATGGGGTATCGAGAACACCATTCAGGAACGCATTCTTCACATCTAACTGGTGCAAGTGTCATTTCTGAATAGTAGCAATGGCAAGAACCGTATGAACAGTGGATGCTTTGACCACAGGATTGAAAGTGTGGTCAAAGTCAAATCCCGGTAGCTGGGAAAACCCTTGAGCAACAAGTCGGGTTTTGTAGCGGTTAACCATGCCGTTGGGAAGATATTTGACTCGGAAGACCCATTTTGAGCCAACAACATTTACATTAGATGGCTGAGGAACTAGATCCCAAGTGTGTTGCCTTTGAAGAGCAGACATCTCTTCATCCATGGCAGCAACCCACTGAGGATCACGAAGAGCAGCTTGATAATATCGAGTTTCAGAGTGGTCGAGTACAGCCGCAGTAAGGCCAGTGACAATATAATCATCAAGATGTCGAGGTCGACGCAAAATGGTACGAGGTCGAGTGACCATGTGATAAGGCCGAGATGATGGTGGACTAGGAGAATTATCAGAAGAGTCATCAGCAGTAGACTCAGAGCACACCGGAAAACCATGGATTTAATCAGGAGTAGCAGACATGGGGTCTGGTAAAATAGGTGAGTCAGATGAGCACAGTGAGCAAGGCGCCAAAAGAGAAGGCGATGGTGAATGCGGCATAGTATCTAGAAGGACTGGATCAATAAATGAAGATAAATCAAGAGAAGAGAAAGCTAAGAACTCAAAGACAACGCGGTAAAAGGATAGCAAGTTTCATCAAACCGGGCATGGTGGGTGATATACACTTGACCAGAAGTAGGATCCAGACAGCGAAATCCCTTATATTGAGAACTATACCCAATAAACACACAAGGAATACTTCGAGGCGACAGCTTGTGCTCAGCATAGGGACGAACAAATGGATATACTCTACAACCAAAAGGATGAAAGTTAGAGTATGTTGGTGCCCGGTCAAACAGAATACCATAAGGAGAAGCGTCATCAAGCACCAGGGTGGGAAGATGATTAATGACATAAACAGCTGTCGCAAATGCATCATCCCAAATAGATAGTGGCAAATGTGAATGAAAAATCATAGTAAGCCCCATTTCTGCCACGTGATGGTGTTTTCGTTCAGCACGCCCATTCTGCTCGGGTATGTACGGACAGGAAATCTGATGAAGGATTCCTTTTGTCTCAAAATGAGTTCAGAGACGTGTGTTCAGAAACTCTGTGCCCCCATCACTTTGAAACACTTTAATCCGAGAGGAGAATTAATGCCTCAAATTTCATATATACATCAACAAACTCATATTTACGACGAAGAGGGTAAAGCCATGTAAATCTTGAGAAATCATCCACAAAGAGAGCATAGTAAACAAATCCATGACCAGATAAAATAGGAGATGGTCCCCACAAATCACAATGAATCAAATCCAAGACATGCATAGCTCGTTTAGAGTTTTCAACAAATGACAGTTTATGGCCTTTTGCCATCACACAGGAGGCACGGGCATTAGGTTTAGGAAATAAAGAGGAAACAGATAGTTCACCATTTTTGGCTAACAAGGAAATAGTACTAAGGGACACATGTCCCAAACGGGCATGCCACAGTTCAAAAGAGACCCAAGATTTATTTTGCTTCATAAAGGAAAGTAAAGCTTCTTCACCACAATCCAACACATATAAACCATTCTCACTGTAGCCTCTGCCCATGATTGCCCTGGTGACTTTGTGCTGAATCACAAAAGAACTGTCATCAAAAGTGATCAGTACACCAAGATCTCGGGTAAGCTTGCTTATAGATAATAAGTTTTTGGTTATATCAGGAACAACCAAAACATCAGACAGTCGCAATGAAGGCGTAAGTTGAGAATCACCAATAGCAGAAATACATTAGTACCATTTCCAACAGAAATAAAGGATTTACCATTGTAGAGCGTGACACTCTCAAGGTTTGAAGCAGACGAACTCATATGAACAGAAGCTCCAGAGTCAAGGTACCAATCAGAGGTGACGGTGGCTGGCTCAAGCTGAAGGGAGGACTGAAATTGCTGAGCAAGATTAGAAGTCTCGGATGGACGTTGAACCAAATGATAATAGTTAGCAGCATCATGACCCATTTTACGACACCACTGGCATTGTAGAACATGACCCCGACCACCTGAGGACTGCCCCAGAAACCTGCCACGTACGCGACCTGAGAACCGGCCAGAACGCCCGACGCATGTTCCAGATGCGCCACCGCCACGCGTTGCACCCACCGGTGCGTGAGACCACGCTCGTCCACCAGAGTAGGATTCTGACGCCGCAAATGCGACCGGCCCAACTACAGTACCACCAGAAGTGTATTGTCCCTGTAAATTGTTCAAAATGCTTCAAGGTCCTTTGCATGATTAACTATCGCGGCATACAAAGGAGTCGGAGAAGTAGTGATAAATGGGGCAGAAAAATCCTTAAATTCAGAACCCAAAGTAGTCAAAAACCAAACAAGTTGATCATCATTTGATGCAGGAGCATCCAAATCAGCAAGTTGATCAAACACATTCTTAAATTGAAGGTGTAAATCATGCACCAAACCATTCTTACGGACAGTAAAGGTAGTGGAACGAGCCGTAGAATGGTTGACTTACTTTGGTTCTGACGAACAGCAGCAATGTTCTCCCACATTTGTTGTTAGGTCTTATAATCGCCAAGCTCAGCCAGGGCTTCCGGAGACAGGGATGAGTATAAGAGACTACAGACTTGCTGATCCTCGTCAAGCCATGCTTCACGCGCAACCAAGGCTTGCTCATAAGCAGCCTTCAAATCCTCCTCGTGGAACCAGAAGAAGAGCCAATGACAGTTGCATAGGAGGAAGACGACAGCGTGGAATCCGATGGTGGTGAAGGAAGAATCAGATATGGATTGGTGCCGTCGAGAAAACTGTACAGTCCTTGTGGTTTGAGAATATGAACAACTTGTCGTTTCCATAGCAAGTAATTTGTTGACGAAAGCTTAATGGTGAACATATGCAGAAGAGTATTGTAGGGAAGCTTGGATGATTCAGCTATGGTGAGAGGAGAAAAAGAAATTGCTTGAGGAGGAGGTAATAGTGGACGGCGGGTGCAGAATTAAGTTGGTGTAGAAACTTTGCAACAGAGGAAAATGAAGGTGAGCTGAATGGGAATAAAAGGAAATGACTAATTATTTAGGGAGGGAGTCTTGGACTTTTAAGATATAGAACAAGAAGGTGCTGATGAGTTTGTAAAAAATGGATAAGAATTGAGGGAGGAGAAAAACGTAGACAAGGTTGCGGATGGAAAATGTTTGGATCAAAATTAGGCTGATACCATCTGAATAAGGTAATTCTCCATAGATTGATCTTTGTGAATGATGGAATACATATAGAAATACTAGCCTAGACATACAATGTATCTAGACATAAGATCCCTATCAAATCACAATCATATCTCAATCATATCCAGCGGCGGAACTAGGGGGTGCTAGTGCCACACCTAGGATCCGGCGGCCCGGAATTTAGGCCTAGAACCACCGGAAGCCACCGGATTCCGCCCCCCCCCCCCCTTAAGCCACCGGCGGCCGGAGCTTTGTCTTTGCGCCTTTGCAGCGGCTCGGCTGAATGAAGAAGATGACCTTTTTTTCTTTTTTTTCTTTTCTAACTAAACAAAACGACGTTGTTTTGGCTTAAGTCAAACGATGTCGTTTTGTTAAGCTGAAGGAAAAAAATTTGAGGCCAATTGGGCTGAAACCCAATTGGCCCAAACCTAATATACTCAACTAATAAAACTCCATCCAAGCGTAAACCTAATATACTCTTCTCTTCCTCCAAGCTCCAGCCAAAACACAAGATCCACCACCTCCTGCCCGCTGCCGTGCCGCCTTCCGCCACCTGCCGCGGTCCGCCGCCTGCTGCCATCCCCTTCCTCAACCACAATCAGCGACCGTAAGCCAAATCAAGGGCAAGGTATCAAGGAGCCAATATATTTTTGTTGTGTAATTTATGTTGAATAACTTGGATTAAATTGCTTATTTGTGTGAAATTGTGAATACTGAATATAGATATGAATAATTTAGTGGCTGTGTTGAAATTGTGAAATTGTGCTAAATATAGGTATGAATACAGTTGTCTCTTGTGGTCAGTGGTTCTAGTTCTAGCAACCCAAGTATTGGAACGTAGTTTTTTATGCAGTGATAGTTCTTTGTTGTAAAAATCTAATTATTATGTATTAATATTATTATGTAAGCGTTGTTTGTCAAAAATTTATTTTATTTACTCGGTGCAAAAAAAAATTTGCCTCTTTTTCGCCCCCTCCCCCCAATATTTCCTCCTGGTTCCGTCACTGATCATTCTCAATCATATTTTATTTTATCCTAACATCTAAATCATATACCAATCATATCTCATCTTATCCTAACAATGACCACTGCCAAAGTCATAATCTCTGCGAGAGATTTCGATCCCTCGTGTTATTACTTGATATTGCGGTTTGGTTTTAGTTTTTTGGTGGGATTATGTCCTATCTCACGGGGAAGTTACATTTTCTTTTTCTTTTTGGCTCAACCGAAAAAAGAAAGAATAAGTACCATATCCAGCCGTCCTTGGGTAGCGTATCTTATTCGCAATTCTGTTGAGATATTGCCAGTTTTCTATCTGGTTCCCTGATCAACACATATACATACACATGGATATATATGTGCCTTTCTTGCTTCTATTTCAGCCTGAGATTGGAAATGATGATGGTTACTTTTTGTTTTGCTCATGCAGAATGTTGGTTACAATTCAACACAGCCATGATGGTGAGGCATGGATAGTTATTATGTTAATTGATGCATTGCTCTCTTTCTCAATCTTAAGATGCCTCTCTGCAAGAATAAAGTGACATTATCTTGTCATAGTGCTGTGAAACAACACATGCAATTGGAGTACTTGTTTTGAGGTTTTCAAATGGCTGGATCACTGGTGCCCCCGGACAAAATGCCTCTACGAACACACATAGTGCTCAGTTCATCTAAAATCACCTTGTTGAGTCTAGATTATTAATTACTGTCATATTATTATGTTACACAGTTATGTTGTGATGATTCAAGTTTTTTGTTTGATGTTTCGTAAAAGTACTGATGGAAATGTTGATTTAAACAAGATATTCATATGCTCAAATGCACTTATAAAATTCATTGTAGTTGCATTGAAATAACTTTAAACATCATTCATTACAAAAATGGTCCAAATGCCCTAAGGCATTCCTAACATAAAAATGAAATTCAAATAAATCTAAAATATCAGCAATCTAGTGCCTCAACTCTAACAAATAAACCATTATTTTTAAAACATCATTCAAACAATACATCCCAAGCAATAAAATCGTATTTCCCTTCGTTGCTCACTTGTTCACGAACTTGCCTACTCTCCTGCTAGTTTTGAAAATAATGGTTCTTCTATTTCACCATCGCCAAGATCAAATGCCGGCTTCAATCCTCTGTTAAAGGGAACATATTCAGGAGCATGATTCCTCATAACATGTTTTATTGTCTCATCAATGGCATCGTAAAGCTCTAATTGGGAAAGTGTTCACGTGAAAAAATATAAAACATCACATACACTAATAAAAACTTCAATGTCTGAAATTGGAACATCACAATAGCACACATAACATAACTGACAACTACATTGTAAAACATTAAATACAATATTTTAAACATCAATATCAAAATTTTAAAACATCAATCAGTACACACTAAATTATCAAAAGAACGAAATTGAACATCAGTTGCATACTTAAATATGAAAACACCACGAGCATCAAATACTAAAGTTAAAACATCACACCAACACATATAAAATTACTTAAAACCTAAAGCATGAAACATCACACAGAAAATCAGAAACATCAACAACAATATGTAAAACATCACATCTGAAAAATAACAAAATTACTATCCTACTTTCTTCTCGATTGCAACAACAGTAGGCAAGCGCTCTTAGACATCTTAGAAACAGCAACAACACAAAAATTTGCACAAATCGTAACAAAACCCTATGATATCACACGCAATCAAAACTCAACAACAATAGCACACTTAAGTATGAAAGCACCACAAGCATCAAGTGCTGAAATTAAAACATCACACCAACACTAATAATAGTATTTAAAGGCAAAAACCTGAACATCACATTGAAAACGAGAAACATTATCAACTGTACCTGAAACATCACTGTTGAAAATTAAGACAGATCCTTCTTCCTTCTCGATTGCAGCAGCAGCGATGCAAATCTTCTTAGACATCTAACAAGCAGCAGAAGCAACACAAATATTAGCACAAATCAATACAAAACCCTAAGATATCGCACACACAATCAAAACAACAAAAATGGACATCAATTGCTTACTTAAAACACTACAAGCATAATACTAAAATTAAATCATTACACCAGCACTAATAATAGTACTTGAACCCTAAACATGAAACATCACACAGAAAACTTGAAACATCAGCAACAAGTGTTTAAAACATCACATCTTCAAAATAACAAAATTTACAGATCTTCTTTCCTTCTCGATTGCAGCAATAGTGGGCAAAAATTCTTAGACATATAAGGAATATCAACAAAAAAAGTTTTAGCACAAATCATAACAAAACCCTAAAATTATCACACACAATCAAAACTGAACATCAATTGTATACTTAAGCATGAAAACACCACAAGTATCAAGCGCTGAAATTAAAACATAACAATAACACTGATAACAGTGGTAACAGTATTTAAAGCCTAAAACCTGAAACATCACACTGAAAACGAGAAACATCATTAACTGTACCTGAAATATCACAGCCAAAAATTAAGAAAACTTACAAATCCTTCTTCCTTCTCGATTGCAGCAGCAGTGATGCAAATCTCCTTAAATATCTAACAAACATCAGCAGCAACACAAATATTAGAACAAATCTGTAAGAACAATTCACAAAACACAAAAAAAATAGAGGAATCCTCAAATATTAACACATTGAACAACATAAACCCTAGAAAATTATATGAACCAAAAAAGCAAACAAAAAATATGCATAAAAACTTTGAGCAAAGAAATTTCCTTTGAAGATGAACACAAAACGAAGCTCGTATTGTGTTCGGTCGCCAAAAATTGAACTTACACCGGAAAATTCACCAAAATAATTCAAAAATCTCGGCGAATCACTACGCATAAGAAATAGGAAGAAAAATGGAGATGATGTGCGGTTGAATTGAAGAAAATGAGCTCGAATTGAAGGAAGATGGAAGAGAAATGAAGAGGAGAGAGAAGATGGAGATTTGCGTTGGAGAGAGAAATCCAGAGGAGAGAAAAAGTTTTAGAAAAATATAAGAGAATAATGAGAAAATACTGATATTTATACATGCAGTTAAATGTAAACTAGAGAAATTTCACATCTAACCCTCAAACTTTTAAAACTTTAATTAAAAACTCTATTTGCAATCAAATCTCTTATCTCACTGTAAGACAGTGTTATAAAAGACGTTGTCCTATATAAATCCTTACTCACAAATAGTGAGTTTTTAATTTTGTACAAATTTATTTGGGACGGAAGGAGTATTTAATTCTACCAATTTGTGGATACTCTTGATTATAAAAATATAATCAGCGGAATTTTAGACGTCTAGAAAACGTTAGCGAACAACATAACAGCAATTAATGTAGGCTGACACTATTTTTGTTTTTTCAATGTACATGGTGCATTTGACACGCACTTTAAGAAGACGGAGCAATCAAGTAAAAAAATTACTTGAAAAGGAAAAGTATAGGAAAAATCACGTCACTTGAAAGAGAGGAAAAAAAGAGATGATTTTTTGTAATACTTGAATGAGAAAGTCTCGGAAAATTTGACCTGTATAGATAGATCAAAATTATTTTAAAAATATGTTTTAATTTGTAATTAATTAATAATTGGGGTACCAATTAGAGAAAGTCCGTCATAAAATATTTTTTCTTCCTTATTTTTAATCTCCTCTTTCTCTCTCATCGTTCTTCTCCACCTCCTATATTTTCCTCTCATTCTCCTTTTTCCCTCTAATTTCATTTTGTGTATCTGTAATTTAGCGCAGCGCCGATCTTCAAATTACTCTCCAGATCATAGGAGATACAGTCGATCACCCCAATATTCATTTGAGAGAAGCTTGAGCAGAAGCAGAAGTCGAAGCAGATCTTACTCACCTTGCTACAGTCATCGCAGAAGGTCATACTCTCCACATTACAGGTGCAGGCGTGATAGATCATACTCTCCATATTAAAGGCGCCATTCACCTGATTATAGTTACCAGAGGAGCTCATATCGGAACAGGTATCACTCTGTTTCTCGAAGCCTTTCTCCTCATTGGAGGAGATATTCCCAGAGAAGTTACTCGCCTTCTGTATCTCCGAGACGATATTCTTGTAGTGTATCATGTAGCGGCTACTTTAAAAGTGATTAGCTATTATAACAAACTTTTTTATTGTTCGTCTTGAATTACGAGCTGCATTTGTTTACTTATATGTTGCAACTGTTATTATCTAACATGTACCAGTTAGTTGTACTGTGAATGACCTTTTTCCCTTTTAAACTGATTGTTCGTTTTGAATTACGAGGTGCATTAGTTTTTCTTATATATTGCAGCTGTTATTATCCAGCGTGAACTTGTTACTTGTAGCGTGAATGACTCTCTTTTTTTCATTAGTTGTTGATTGTTCATTTTGAATTACGAGGTGCATCCGTTTACTTATATGTTGCATTTGTTAGTATTAAGTGTGTACTTTTTAGGTGTAATGTGTATGTTTTTTCCCATTTGTTGTTGATTATCCGTTTTGAATTAGGAGCTGCACATGTTTACTTATATGTTGCATCTATTAGTATTCAGTATGTACTTTTAGTTTCATTGTGCTTGACTTTTATTTTCACTGTTGATTATTATTCGTTTTGAATTAGAAATTGTACATGTTTGCTTATATGTGACTTTTTTCAAGAGTTGGACCTATACTTTTTTTTGTTTTAACTTTTAAGGAATTGGACAACATTGAACATTGGACTACACAAGACGTTTCCACATGAGGAGGATTCTGACGAATATGACACTGAACTTAAAGATTCAAAGATGATCCCCCTTTTGAAGAGTAATAATTGATGATTCATTGTATTAGAGAATGTTAGTTAATTTAGATAGGACTACTGTTGTAGTTGTAAGTTCCCTAATGGAAGATTTCTGTCACGAACACTTTATCTTCCATTTTGTTTAGAGGTTGAGAGCCCCTTTCATGTTTGAAATTGACAAAATTTTCATGTTTTCTATACAAAGTATAGAATGCTTTACATGTGTTGCTTTCACGCCGACAATACTTTCTAAGACCTCTCTTTGATTTTAAATCAGGGAAAGCTGCTCATATTTTTTTTAAAACAAACACATCTTATAATGTAATCAATATATATTGTAAGGTATCAAATGCAGTACATGTGAAAAATTAAAAAACTACAAAATTATGTGACATCTATTATGTATCCTATAAAAGAATACTAGTTGCAGGCTAACATATGCATGTTTTAACAAAACATAAACGATTCATAAGGTAACTTATGCACTCCCTCATGGCAAAGTTTTTCTATTCATAAAAGGAGTTGATAATTTAAAATTATATGCGTGTTTTTATTTAAACAAAGCATGTTGTAAAGTAATTAATATAGAGTTAATATGACAGTTTTAAATTGTCAAATTTTAGTCTCATCTATGTATAAACTATAACATATACTAGTTGTAAACTATAAGATCTCTCTCTCTAGAAACCCTCTCTAGAAAACCCTCTCCCAAAAGTCACCCAACCCAAAGCCCTAGTCTTGGGGACCGTCACCACCACCACTAGATCCGGCGGTCTGGCGAACCCCTCCCCCACTCTAGTTGTGGTTTTTCTTCCTGCCTTAGTAGCTTTAGTAGGAAACTAAAATTGGCCGGCGTAGGGGCAACCAATCAGACCAGAAGTCAGAGAAGGAGCGTGGCCTCACCACCGAGTGAAGAAGATGCCAGCGTCGGAGGAAGAGGTGTCCATCTTCCCGGAGAAGCTCGCGGTCACTCAGAGAAAAAGGCCAACCTTCTCGGTGATGGAGAGACCTAAATCCAACCGACCCAACAGACAACACGAAGCCATCACTACAGAGGTGGCGAAATGATCTGGGTTGGAGGCAATACCGTAGAAATCTCACAGAGAAGTGAAAGCTCAAGACCATGGGAAGTGGCACACGACTGATGACTGTGGAGCACAGCCACTGGGAGTGGAGCTCAGCCACCGGAGGTGGAGCAAGGCTGTCGGGAGTGAAGCACGACCACTGGTGGCAAAGCACGGCCGCTGGTAGTGGAGCAAAGCCACTGGAGGTGGCGCACTCAGTCCGATTTCAAAAAAATCAAAACTCAAAATTCTTGTAATATTTTTATCTAATAGTGACCAGCGGAAACGTCGCACACGACGACAATCAATTGTGGGTCAAATCCGCCTAAATGTGATGGTGGCGGGTTTAAATTTGTAATGGCTGAATCGGGTCATCATAATGGACTAAAGTGAACATATGCTGGTTTTTTCTTATTTTAATTGGGCTGATTTTCTCTAGTTCTAGTGCCTTTGTTCCTTTGCCCTGATTTTAGTTTCGTAGTTTTAGCGTCGTTTAATTTAGATTCTTTTATGTTGTTCTTTTTATTAGTAAGGGAGGTGTTTTGCAAAACTTGAGTCATTTTTGTCTAGAGTATTAGATTAGAAGGTTTCTACCAATTTAGGTTTTATAACGACCTTTTCAAACTATAAAACCTCATTGTCTTCATATCTACTTTCCAAAGTTATTGGTTTAGGAGAAATCTGAGTCAAATTAGGTCAAACAACTTACTTTTGGCGATTTCCGCTAAAGATAAAGAGTAGTTTTGTTGACCATAACTAGTTTGGACAGTTTCAGATCTTCTAGAACTTCCATACTTGCTCGGGTTAGAGACCTTCAAAATACGGAGAATTATAAAGTATAATGTTTGTTTACTGTGATTGCTATGAGTTGGGACGCTGACTCAAGCTGATCCGTTCGGTGGAGTTAGGTCGACACTGCTGGATGCATTCATGGTACAAGTGGATCATTCATCATGAGCTACATCTTCCACTCAGCCACCAAGGCAACTAGAGCGCTGTGTTCGACTGACCAGGAGCACTCAAGCTTTTCCCACCTAATAATTTGATGGCCTTTAAGTCTCTGTACGCCATGTTGGCATTGAGCAAACTCTTATACACCATGTTGGTGTGAAGCTCAAGTGGGAGGCCACCCCACTCACTCTGTGTGAGCCATCCATGTGGGAGTTCATTTATCCCACCTTGTAATAGATAGGTTTTTTCTTATTTAGGTATGGTGTTTGTTTATCGGTGTATCAATTGTAATAGAATATAGACTAGCACAAGACTAGTTTTCAGCTAAGATGTAGGATAGACTAAACAATCTTGATTGTGCATACAATTAGACCAATTTTAACCCATTCCTATATTAATGAGAATGAGCCATCACTTTGCATTAGAAAAAAAGACTAACATATGCATGTTTTAACAAAATAGAAACAATTCATAACTTAACTTATACACGATCTCCTAGAAAAGTTTCATAATTCATATTTAGAGTTTTTAAAACATGTGCATGTATTAATACAAACGATACATATTGTAAAGTAATAGGTGCATAGTATATACAAAAAAAATTAGCAGCATTTAGTTCGTTTTTCAAATATTTGCCACATGTTTTTTACATGTTTAGCAGAATTCATATTCTTCAAGCAGGGGAGCTTGAAGAGCTATGTCTACAGAAGCATCGGCAACAACAACAATACTTCTCATTCGTTCAAAACACCATCTAAAATATTACGGGAGAGCGGGTTGATTATAAAAGAAGTCATACAAAATCTAGAATTAATAATAATGTAATTTGAATCTATTCTAAACCAAACAGAAGACACGAAGGAAGAGGCATTTCTAGATGAGGTGGAGGTGTTTAAACAAGTACATCAACTCTTCCGGCAACTTGATAAAGATCTCTTTGGCTATTGGATGTGATTTTCCTTCCACCCTTAGCATCAAAGTGAACAATGTTCACGGGCAACAACAACAACAACATCAGTTCTGAAAGAGCCATTGTTGAAGGGTACACCTTCGACCCAAAAGAGATGAAATGTTACATAATCTGCTTCCCTCTAATCCCTCCAGGTTTCTATCATGTTGCATCCTCTCGCGGGCTAATCTGCTGGGTTTCCGATAAGGTGGGTTCGAAGAGTATCCTCTTGTCCAATCCTCTCACAGGGTTCTCTCACTCCTCTACCTTCAACGCTAAGGCCACAGATATTCCCTTTAGTTGGCTTAACCATAACCAACTCCTCCATCGATGTAGCCCTCGTGGGGGACGATCTAATATCCCCATATGCAGTAAAGAATCTAAGCACTGAAAGCTTCCACATCAATGGAGGAGGATTCTACTCCATCTGGGGCACAAACTCAGCACTTCCAAGGCTTTGCAGCAGGGAATCAGGGAGAATTGTGTCAGAGGAGGACATCAGAGAACAAATCGGTAAGAGATTTGTGGTTGAAGAAGCGGAGAAATTTTAATTTTGATTTGCATTAATTTGGAGAAGAAGAAGGAAGAAAGCGAGGGTTTCGAACACCCATTTTTTATCTTATAACCGAGCCCACGAATTTCTTCAACTTTCCATAATTTGCAAATTGGTCCCTAGCCAGTGGATAAACTTATGGACAGGCCACATGTCAGGAGACTTACTCAACTTGAATTATGCCATTCGTCGCCATTTTTACTCCATTTTAATAATTGTGTGTTGAGAAAGCTTTAGGAAATGCAACATTTCCATAAACTTATGGATAGTCCACAGGGGCATTTTCCTTAAATGTTATAATTTTTTATAATATTTATATATTGTATTTTATAAGTTAAAACAAGTAATAATATGTATTTGAAGGTGAAAATATAAAAATATATGATATAAAAAATATTTTCGAAAATTCTAATTTTTTATGTAATTTAACAAATGCAGAGTATGAGGTAAGAAATAAGTGGCATGCCCATAAGCTTACGGATAGGCCGCTTGTCAGGAAACCCACTCTTGTGTGTTAATATTGATGGGGGAAGTAATAAAGATTAGAGTGAAGTGCATATATAACCCTACATAATTCACAAAAGTGCACATATAACCATGTGATAATTGAAAGTGCAAATATAATCCTAAATAACTAGTGCTGTAAATATAATATTTTCCAGCAGTTTGAGCATGGATTTGATTTAAAAGACTATTTTACGCTTAAAAAATAAATTTATTTTTTAAAAAAATGAATTTACTTATACCCCCTAACCCTAAACCCTAACCCATGTTTTTCCCTCCTTTAGTCGTTCTTCTTTCCTTCTTTCACCTCCCATCTTCTTCACCCATCTTCTTCCCTCCTAAATTGGCCGTCATATATCTTTGATAATAGCCTTAGATAGTATGCGATATGCCTACTCAAATTATAACTCCCTTCACCATTCTTCCCAAGTCGTGGCTCTGCTTGCTCAGCCATTCGGCGCAGATTTCACCTGCCAATTGGGCAAGGCTGGGGAGTCAATGCCAGCAAGGATGAGGAACAACGATGGTCCAGGCCAGGCTAAAAAGCAGTGGCGACGTCCCGGTTTGGCTCAACCGTAGGTGTCGGAGAAGCTTAAACTGGCGGAGGTATTAGCGAAGGTGCTGAGGGTAGTTCCAGGGATGGGCGTTGGTGAGGCAGGGGCGGAGGTGTTCAGATGCTTTGCCAGCAGTGTTTCATCACCAGTGGGACGCTGCCGGGGAAGCTCCTCATGTTGTTCGATCTCGACATGTGCATCGGATGACTGAGCAAGCATAGCCATGGCCTGGACTTGTTGCTCCGGTCCGGTGTGCTCCGGAAGTCGATGGCCATTGTTCTATTGCACCCAAGTGCGAGCTCTTCCAAGAAGGACGGCGGAGGCAGAAGTGGCCACGACAGTCAGATCTGCAGAGGTGGGTTCAAGTTCCTCACAAGTTTCACCGATGCCCGAAAACTCTCTCCGTCACTTCCTTCGCTTCCAGATGGAAGGTTCTCTAGCAGAAGCTCGCCGCCCTCAAGGCCATGGTTTTCGAGCTCTCAGAATCTTCCCAATGGCCAGAGAATCTGCTGGTGATGTTTTGCCTAATCTCCTCGTGATGCTCGTCAGAGTTCAGACGAATTGCCAGCATTGGTGGGGTTGTTTATGTGAAGGTGGTGTGGCTGCCTGTGATGGGACTGGAAGGTGGTGACTTAGAAGAAGGTGGTGGGCTAGTGGTGGCGGAGGGGTGGTATAGCGGTGGTGTTTCGCAGCTGGGGGTGGCGGCGGAGGGCACTTTTGTCTTTCAAATTTTGCTTTAGGCTGAAAGGGCATTTTGATCATTTCTAGTCGGTTAATGGCTGAAAATGGCCAGTCAATGCCGGAATATAGTCTTTAGGGTTATATTAGCACTTATGTAAAATAGTTGAGGTTATTTTTGCATTGAAATTATCACATGGTTATATCTGTATTTTCTCAATTATATAGGCTTATATTTGCATATTTCCCTAAATATTTAATATGAAGCGATAAAAGACAGCAAAGATTAGTACTTCCTCACTCTATTATTCACACCTTCATTTTACATTTAAAAATCAGAAGATCTTAAAGTAGTTTAATGAAATTAATTTTAAAATTATTTTATACTATGTAAAGGTGATTTATAATTTTATATATAGTTTTATCCTTTATTAGTGTAGTACTTTTGACATAGTTGATGAGATTAAACTTAATGTTAAAAAGTAAATTGAATGATTGGAATTAATCTAGTTTTTTCATTTTTATTAAGGCTGTCGGGAGTGAAGCACGACCACTGGTGGTAGAGCACGGCCGTTGATGGTAGAGCAAAGCCGCTGGAGCTGGCGTACTCAGCCCGATTTTGAAAAAATCAAAACTCAAAATTCTGGTAATATTTTTATCTAATAGTGACCGGCGGAAACGTCGCATACCACGACAATCAATTGTGGGTCAAAACTGCCTAAATGTGATGGTGGCGGGTTCTGATTTGTAATGGCTTAATCGGGTCATCATAATAGACCAAAGTGAACATATGCTGGTTTTTCCTTATTTTAGTTGGGCTGATTTTCTCTAGTTCTGGTGCCTTTGTTCCTTTGCCCTGATTTTAGTTTCGTAATTTTAGCGTCGTTTAATTTAGATTCTTTTGTGTTGTTCTCTTTATTAGTAAGGGAGGTGTTTTGCAAAACTTGGGTCATTTTTGTCTAGAGCATTAGATTAGAAGGTTTCTACCAATTTAGGTTTTATAACGACCTTTTCAAACTATAGAACCTCATTGGCTTCATATATACTTTCCAAAGTTCTTGGTTTAGGAGAAATCCAAGTCAAAGTAGGCCAAACAGCTTACTTTTGGCGATTTCCGCTGAGGATAGAGTAGTTTTGTATACCACGACTAGTTTGGAAAGTTTCAGATCTTCTAGAACTTCCATACTTGCTTGGGTTAGAGACCTTTGAAATACGGAGAATTGCATAGTCTAATGTTTGTTTACTGTGATTGCTATGAGTTGGGATGCTGACTCAAGCTGATCCGTCCGGTGGAGTTAGGTCGACACTGGTGGATGCATTCATGGTACAAGTGGACCATTCATCATGAGCTACATCTTCCACTCAGCCACCAAGGCAACCAGAGCGCTGTGTTCGACTGACCAGGCGCAACTCGGTCTTTTCCCACCTAATAATTTGATGGCCTTTAAGTCTCTGTACGCTAGGTTGGCATTGAGAAAACTCTTATACACCTTGTTGGTGTGGAGCTCAAGTGGGAGGCCACCCCACTCCCTCTATGTGAGCCATCCATGTGGGAGTTCATTTATCCCACCTTGTAATAGATAGGTTTTTTCTTATTTAGGTATGGTGTTTGTTTATCGGTGTATCAATTGTAATAGAATATAGACTAGCACGAGACTAGTCTTCAGCTAATATGTAGGATAGACTAAACAATCTTGATTGTGCATACAATTAGACCAATTGTAACCCATTCCTATATTAATGAGAAGGAGCCATCACTTTGCATTAGAAAAAAAAGACTGACATATGCATGTTTTAACAAAACAGAAACAGTTCATAACTTAACTTATACACGATCTCCTAGAAAAGTTTCATAATTCATATTTAGAGATTTTAAAACATGTGCATATTTTAATACAAACGATACATATTGTAATGTAATAGGTGCATAGTATATACAAAAAAATAGCAGCATTTAGTTCGTTTTTCAAATATTTGCCACATATTTTTTGCATGTTCATAGCAGCATAATTCATATTCTTCAAGTGGGGGAACTTGAAGAGCTATATGTCTACAGAAGCATCGGCAACAACAACTATACTTCTCATTCGTTCAAAACACTAACTAAAATATTACGGGAGAGCGGGTTGGTTCAAAAAGAAGCCATACAAAATCCAAAATTAATAATAACGTAATTTGAATATATTCTAAACCAAACAGAAGACACGAATTAAGAGGCATTTCTAGATGAGGTGGAGGTGTTTAAACAGGTACATCAACTCTTCCAACAACTTGATCAAGATCTCTTTGGCCATTGGATGTGATTTTCCTTCCACCCTTAGCATCAAAGTCAACAATGCTCACCGGCAACAACAACAACAACAACAGAGTTAAAAGAGCCATTGTTGAAGGGTACACCTTCGACCCAAAAGTCGACCCAAAAGAGATGAAATGTTACATAATCTGCTTCCCTCTAATCCCTCCAGGTTTCTATCTTGTTGCATCCCTCCACACAATCAACCACTTGGGCGATTGTGTGGGTGTATTATCTTCATACCCCGGTCATCATAGATTGATATGAGTTAAATTCGTTGTTCAATAATCAATCACATAACATTCACTTTCAGGTATTTATAAGTGTGTGAATTAAAGAAATGAGTAGGTCTCCTGACAGGTGGTCTATCCATAAGCTTATGAACATACCACTTATTTCTTACCTGATATACTGCATTTGTTAAATTACATACTTCCTCTGTTCCAACTATTTTTGCACCTGTCACTATTTATTTAGTCAAACTTTGTTACTTGGAAAAGTAAATTTCAAGTAATGCATAAAATAATATATTATCATATGTGATATCATTAGAATCGTATTAACATATATTTTTATAATAATATTTTTTCATTATTTTAAATATGCACAATTAAAGATATTAATAGTCAAAATTAGTTATGGTCAATCTGAAAAAGTTAAAATTTGCAGAAATAGCTGGGACGGAGGGATACAAAACTTAAAATTTTTGAAAATATTTTTTATATCATATATATTTTTATATTTTCACCTTGAAATACATATTATTACTTGTTTTAATTTATAAAATATAATATTTAAATTTTATAAAAAATTATAACATTTAAGATAAATGTCAAGCTTATGAAAAGAGCGTCTTTCCTGTGACTTTCCCTAAAGAAAATACCACCCTCTTTAACAAATGATAGGTTAATAATAAGATAACGGAGCAGGAGAGTGGTTTGTTTGACTTACCGAACAGCATATTAGGAACCTGTAGAAGATGTATACTCCGTCCCATAATTATTATTTTATTTATTTTTTTACGGTATTCAATAGTCATGGTTGATCGCTAATATTTCTAACTTGGTATAATATTTTTGCATATAAAATTGATATTTAGAAAATAAATTTAAAGATGATTCTAACAAATATTTTGATTATACATATATTAATTTATATTTAATATCAAAATTTATCAAGTTGACTTAAAAAAAGTAAATAGACCAACAATCTTGGGACGGAGGGAGTATTTGACTATAAAAGAAACAGCATGCTTGGTGCCATTCTATAGCCGGCCATCTTTCAGGTCATGGGAGTGGTTTTTAATCAGTGGCTTGGAGCTATAAATAGTGATTTTCCACGGATGAAGAGAAGCAGAGAAATCAAATTTGATTTTGGTATATATGGAGACCATGAGGCAGCAGCAGCAGCAGCAGCAGCAGCGACGCATAGCTTCTGTGGATGCAACTCCACTCTCCATTGATGCCAATAAGCACCTTGGTTCTGTGGACCAGGTATCTGTAAATTCTACCCAATTAATTCAGATGGGTGCTCCTTGCTTTTTCAACGTTTTCCGGTGCTCGGAAATGAAATTTCGTTGGGCTTGAATGAAAAGTTCAATTCTCTCTCTAATCAACCACAAATTGCTATGCTACTTACCGATTGATTTGTGGATTCTCCTTATTATTTATATAAAATGAAAATGTATGTACTGTATGTGCTTATGGACTTCTCTTCTGCGGTTCTTTTTCTGTCCAACAGGTAACTAATACTCCCTCCTTCCTGATAAAAATAACACAATTTTCTTTTTGATTTGTTCCGTCAAATATAACACAGTTTAAAATTTATCCAAAGCAGGGAAAAATACATTGTTAAATTCTCACAATATCCATCTGAATTTCAACGGGTTTCAAACTGATTTTAATGCTTTCCTAAAGTATCTCTACCTTATAACATTTATTCTCTGTTAGATTAACTTGTATGAGCCAACTAAAATCAATATTTTTTTATGAGTCTGTCGGTCTCTTCATAAGCAATTCAAACCTTAGTTTTTTCATAAGTTATGGAAAGACCAAGGTTTGAATTACAAATTAGAAGAAATGAAGATAAAATCTCCGGGTTGCATGACTCGGGTTATAAACTTTATGCAATGTGTAGTGGTTATAAATAACCACTACACATTGCACAATAAATTTTTAATATTACAACTAAAATTTTTTATCTTCTATTATTCAAATTCAACCTATTTTTTCATAAATATATAAAAATACCGTATTTCCCAACACTTTACCTTATTTTTATTTTGACCAGACGGAGCGAGTATGTAATTGTGAGAAATTAAGCAATGATCTGGCTCCGTACGCTTTAAAATTACAATATTTTCACCAACTTGTGTATTTCACGTGGGAAGGTGACCTCCTTGGACTCTTCCAATTACACATGGGAACGATATCAATTCTTGAATGAATTTCGCAACCTTTACACATTTAAACTTCAGCCTTGGTAAAGCTGCCCTTTTGAAAGCTTGTTTTTAGTTTGACTCAAGTTCTTTCATACCCCCCTGATTCCTTAGTGTATATATTTCTCCTTTTTTTTTTTAAGTGCGCATGAATCTCCTTTCCTTATATAAGGGATTTATGTGAACTTTCAAAAAACGGGGAGGGGTACATGTGCTTTTTCAAAGAACCGGAGAATTATGTGCACACTCTTAAAAGATTGGTGAGTATATATGCACTAAACAAATAACTCGAGATATAAATGCATTTATCTCTTTTAATTTTTATTCTTGATCTCTTTACTATCTAAGTTTCATGTGTAGAAGAACCTGAACATTTTGCAAAGTTTTAGTTTTGAGTGTCAAATAAATTATTCCACGATTAATGGCTTAATCAAATTAACAACAGAAAGAAGTGCATGCAATAATTCCTCAATCACATTATTTAGTAAAATTTCGACCATTACTTCTGAACTAATTATTTTGGCAACACCTTAAATAACTTTAGTGATTTGGTGGTGTCAGAAACCAGGATGGAATATGTTCTTGTCCTTTGTCGGGCCTGGATTTCTTGTTTCAATGGCATATCTAGACCCCGGCAACAGTGAGTTCGCATCTCTCTCACACCCCTTTATGAATGATTATAAGAATTTAATTATTTGAGAGAATATTCTGATAATTGTAAATTAATATTTCATTAATAATTAATTATGTCATTTTGCAGTGGAAACTGATATGCAAGCAGGAGCAAACCATCGATATGAGGTAAATTTCGCATTGCATATATATATATACACTCCCTGGCCTCTAGGAACCATACACCATGAAACTCATTTTATATTACTAGGTGAAGTTCAGATCAAAAGGAAGAATCCGTCCGGTGAAATGCATCGTTTTTATAAATTTGGAATGTTATAATTTTTTTAAAAAAAATTACATACATGATAAGTTATATTTAAGAGTAAAAATGCAATAAATATTGTATAAAAACACAACGTTCAAATTATAGCCACGGAATCTTGTTTTAGAACAATTAACAGTAAGATGGGGTTATTTTACTGATGATGTAATTTATGGGACCATTTGATGTCTGTTTTTATTTATTGCAACAAGGTACCTATAACTTTTGAAAAACTTTTAAAATGTATCGCTAATAAGTTATAAATTAACCCTAAACGTTATTGAAATAGAGTTTTTCATGATTGGTTTAACCGTTAGTCGGTCTAACAGGAGGTTTTGTCAATTATAAAATATAACACGTAAACAACTAGAAAAAATACATTAGAAAAGAATAATGTTTGTTCATAACTTATGAAAATACATTTGTAAACCCAAAAGAAAAGGGACATGCGTGACTCGGGAATTCTGTTTGTTTTCTATTAACAGAACTTTGTCATCGAAAGTGATTTGATAATTATTCTATTTTTGAAGACTTAGAACTTCAATCATTTAAAACGTTAAAATTTTAACGTTATGCTCATCCAATAATTACGCATCTGTATGCTACATGACATGAGTCATCGACCAATTTGTTAGGTTGTAATTAACATTGTCTAATGCCATTAATTTGACACTTGAACAGCTACTGTGGGTGATTTTAGTTGGATTGGTTTTTGCTCTCATAATACAATCACTGGCTGCAAATCTTGGAGTAACAACAGGTAAAATATACATCTTTGATTTGTTATGTTTGACCCATTTTCATTTATGTATAATTTGTTAAAATTGACACATTTACGTTTAAGGTAAAAAGTTAATCATTATCAACCACTCATTAAACTTTTATTCTCTTCATTCATTTCTCTCCACATATTTCAACTTGCAAAAAAAAATTTTACACCTAAACATGTGTAATAGAGATATAATTGATTTAGAATCAGGATAAGAAAGTAATACCCTCTGATTGATTTTGTATACATCGCGTTCCATATTTGTTTCTACTTTAATATATATATATATATATATATATATGAATACACACAACCATAATTATTTATGGATTTTACTTTCTATCATAGTATAAGTCACGTAAAACATAGTGAAACAGAGGTAATATGAATTGTTAAATTAACAGCCGGAAACGATTGATAAGCTGACTACCCCTTTATTATCACCCCTCTATCCCATTTCAATACAAAACTTTCTAACTTTGACCCTATAATTGAATTAGCATTTAAGTATAAATACTATTGTGTGATATATTGTTAAATTCATTAAAAAAAAATTTAAAAATATCAAATTTTTACAAGTTTTAATCATCCTTAATGAAGGATGTTAATGATCAAACGTTTTTGAGGTCAACTATTAAACGTCAAAAGGTGGAACTTGAAATGGAACGAAGGAAAAACAATTCCGCGGAAAAAACTGAGTTTGGATTTTGGAAAATGTAAATTGGCAGGGCAGCATTTAGCAGAGGTATGCAAGGTGGAGTATCCCAAATACGTGAGATACTTCCTTTGGGTGCTAGCGGAGATCGCTGTCATTGCTGCAGACATTCCCGAAGGTAGCATACGATACTGATTACAAAAAACATCAAAGAAGTGGCTCACAAAAAACAATTTTTAATTAATTTTAAAAAAATGTCATGAATCAGTGATTGGAACAGCGTTTGCACTTAATATACTCTTCCACATCCCCCTCTGGGTTGGAGTTTTATGCACCGGGACCAGTACTCTGTTGCTGATCGGACTACAGAGATACGGGGTACGTGCAGTTCTTATCAACTTATCTGCGTTTTACTTCATGAATTCAATTCAGCTTAGTTCAGCATGCAAAAAAGAACAAGGCTGAAGTTGAGAGTTGAATTATAATTTGAGAATGTAAGCATGATTTTAATCTAAATGTGCCATTAATTTATTTTTGTTTGGACGGTGATTATAATTAGGCGCGAAAGCTTGAGCTGATAGTTACGATACTGGTGTTTGTGATGGCGGCGTGTTTTTTTGGTGAATTGAGCTACGTGAAGCCCCCTGCAAAAGATGTAATCAAGGGCATTTTCATTCCAAAGCTCAATGGTAATAGTGCTACTGGCGACGCCATCGCCCTTTTGGGTGCACTCATCATGCCGTAAGTTCAAATTCTCTAGCTCCTATCACAAACTTGACATTTCATCATAAGTTTTTATTAAAATAAACTTTGTACTATTATATGTGAGATATAATATTTCACTTACTCCCTCTGTTTTACTGGATGTGTCACAATTTTCTTTTATGTCAAGACTCTTTCAGTTTCATCCATTCGCCCTACTTTTCCCTTATACTAAATTCAATCGCATCCACTCATTTCATTTAAATAAATCCAAGCACCTAAAACTATGGTGTCACATCCAACAAATCAGAGGTGGTATGACCTTCTATTTTTACATCGTAACATTTCATCGCATTAAAACATATATAATGATGATCATCCGTTCAAAATAAATTAATTCCCTTCGTTTCATTTAAAGATTTTTACCTTTTATTTTTCAGTCAGTCTAACTAAACGTTTTGAATTAATATTTAACTAATTCATTTCAATCTTTTCATCTCTCTCGCCACATGTTATTGTAAAAATGCCATCGAAATATTTTATTGGAAAGAGGGAGTAATTATTAATTTGGCCGCTTTACAATTGGACCAACCTCTTCTTCTTTTTTTGTACAGGCATAACCTCTACTTGCATTCGGCTCTGGTACTCTCTCGCAAAGTTCCTCCTTCAGTCCGGGGAATCAATGTAACGGATCTCTCATCCACAACAGAATTTCTCTCTCATGTTGTTAATATCATATTTTTGACTAAATAGCGATTGAATTAATATTATAACTTTCAATACCCTTATCCAATAACGAATTTAAAAGTAATTCAATTTATGTTACCGTTTATCTTAAGAAGTAGGATTAATATGAACAATTTATTTAGAAAAAAATATTATGCATCCGCCTCTGATTGTACTAAAAGTGGAATTTAAATAAATGCCGTAGCTTTCTGCGAGGAATGGAAAAGGAAAAATACTACCACAAAAAACACTATGCTTGAAACATTAAATTGCAGGATGCATGTAGATTCTTCTTGATTGAAAGCGGGTTTGCGTTATTTGTCGCGTTTCTAATCAACGTTGCAATCATCTCCGTCACTGGAACCGTTTGCTATGGAGACAACCTCTCAGACCAAACAATTGAGAGTTGCAGCGATCTTACCCTCAACTCTGCTTCATTCCTTCTTAAGGTCTGGTCAAACCGTTGTTTTTACCTCGTCTTGTGAGTATTATAGCACTAATTACTTCTTTTCTAAAAATTAAACAGAATGTGTTGGGAAAATCAAGCTCTACGGTTTATGCCATCGCATTATTAGCATCTGGCCAAAGCTCCACCATCACTGGCACCTACGCTGGACAGTACATCATGCAGGTAAATCCTAATGAGCAAGTCCCTGCTTGATGAAGCTTCGTTTACACCCTGTTCAAGTCTGCAAGCACGAAGAAGTGATCAGGACTTAGCTCTCGGGACTAAGCCACGACGCCGGAGAGGGTGTAAATGAAGCTTTATCGGTCACTGCTAATTTTCAATGTTCCATTTTGATAAGGTCCGGTGTGTGTATGTATATATATGTGTGTGTGGACAAAAACAGGGTTTCTTGGACATAAAGATGAAGAAATGGAGCAGGAACTTGCTCACTAGATGCATTGCCATTACACCTAGTCTTGTGGTGTCGATCGTGGGTGGATCTGCACAAGCCGGCCGCTTAATTATAATAGCTTCAGTTCGTTTTCTCTCTCTTTATTAATTTATGCTAATCATACAATTCCATTCAACAGTATGGCCGAACGTCATTATTAGAGAACACTGCAGATTCTTTGGATATATAAATTTATTTTATTTTAACTTTTTTATAATTCAATCCATCGTAATGAAATATTAATAACTCCGTTGCCTCCACTCATTTTGCAGATGATACTTTCGTTTGAACTACCGTTCTCTCTTATACCTCTACTCAAGTTTAGTAGCAGTGCCACCAAAATGGGTCCCCACAAGAACTCAATATACGTGAGTTTTCCCCCGTTGTACTCTTATAATTTTCATTTCATTTTGGTGTACTGAAATTTGGCCAGTTCGTGCTTGAAGGACATCTTTGTTATTTATAATCAGATAATTCTTGCTTCCTAAATTAACTTCATGAATTCATTGTTTATGTAGATCATCGTGGTATCCTGGATTCTAGGGCTTGGAATCATCGGCATCAATGTCTATTATCTATCCACTGCATTTGTAGGATGGCTGATTGATAACAGTTTACCCAAAGTGGGAAACATATTCATTGGGATATTGGTATTCCCTTTGATGGCTGGTTACGTTCTCTCTGTAATTTATCTCATGTTCCGCAAAGATTCGGTGGTCACATTCAAAGAGCCGACCGGGTTCGACCCAAATGCCCAGACCAACATGGAAACCGGAAACCCTGGCCTTGAGTATCATATTCCACACAGAGAGGACTTGGCAGACATTCCGCTGCCTAATTAAGTGTAGATTTTGCTAATCGAATAATGAATTGCATCCAATTCTGGAAGCCTTACTAATAGTGGTTTTGATACTTTCCATTCACAATTAGACGGGCTGCTGACTCCCTTTTATCACCGATTTTTTTTTGTGAGACCTTATTAATAATATTTTTACAAAATGGGTGGCCCCGCAACATCTTTTACCAAAAAAATGGGTTAATCTAAAAGTTGGGGAACACCAGCTTATGTTTTTGCTTCCAATATATAGCTTTTGTTTCTTAAATATGTACTTTTTTAGATGTTTACCAAACACTATAAATCCAAGTTAGCTTATAAGAACTTATAACCCTTGTCAAACACAACCTTAATTGTCTTCAGGAGTCGCGGTGGTGTACAAAAAAAACCATATTGAGCATATCAAACGCTTGAAAACATGTTATTGGGTTTGCGAAACCAAAGTTGATAATAGGAGGACATAGTACAACTACAACTTCATGACAAAAAGAAGAAATTTATCACATTCGCACGCAGTGGCGTAACCAGAAAAAAAATTTAAGGGAGGCTGAAAAAATTTTAGACGGTGGTGGGCCGTGGCATCGGCATCAGCTGCGGCGGCGTCCAGCGTCAGGAGGCGGAGGCCTGGCGGGAGGGAGCTGAGGTTGAGCTCATGGGATTTGGTCGCTAGCCACTTCCTCTTCCCGGCACTTGATTTTGGGCGAATGTAATTGGATTGGGAAATTGGCCCAACCCAATACATCTTAAACCCAACAATTTCGTTTTTTTGCCTTATGAAAAATGAAACGACGTCGTTTCACTAACGTGAAAACGACATCGTTTTAGTAACTCAGTTGGAAAAAAAAGAAGGTCGCAAAGCGGCCTTCTTCTCCGAGCTTCTCAATCGCCATCGCCGGAAGACATGGAAGCAGGGGCAGAAGACGCGCATCTCGTTGAAAATCGATTCCTTCCACCACTACTACCTACGGCCGGCGATTTAGGTAGGGCTGGAGCCCTACCTCGCGTACCACTACTACCTACAGCAAACATTCAAGGGTCGACAACCATGCATCATCGTTTAGTCCATATTGCCTGGGTGTTGTTCATGGTTGCTCGAAAAATCCATTACTACAAGAATGTTCGTTATCTTAGTCTCATGTCTCCAAAGGTGCGATAACGAACAACTAACCCTTCAATCCACTATATGAATGAAGGGAACTTCCCTGGTCAAAGTAGGAAAGTTGGGGATCCATGTCGGGTCAAAGAAACCGTCACGACGGACTATTGTGACATCCGGAGCTGCGACTGATTCGAGTAGGTTCCCAATGTAGCACGGGGAAACTGGCCACACTACCATTCACTCGTCCACATTGACTGTAGCTCCACCTCATAAATGGCTGTAGGAATAGGTGATTTGATACCCGTCATGAAAGCCGCCATGGCAGGTTATTTGAACTCTGAAAGCATTTCCCAAATCATTATCCGGAACTGCACAAGATCACGGATGTGATCCTGGAAAACATAGGGGACACCATCTACTGGACCGACCAATGTAGGACATTGCGGTATAGCTCCAGCCGCAGCAACAGCCAGGGCAGGGTGGATATGGTTGACTTCAATGAGTGGAACCACCACATGGGGCTGGTGTACGGGTACAGGTGGGGGAGACGGCCTGACTAAGTTTCTCTTCACAGTGCTCCCCTTCTTGCTCTTTGAGGACTTGAAGGTTTTGCACAGCTTCTTCGTAGGGGACAAACTAGAGCTACAACCGGAGCTTGGTTTCTTCAAGGGGGAACATGGTTCTTTTCGGCGTGTAGTTATCTAGGTTGTAGATATCGTAATTGGACCTGGTCATATACATTTTCTATGTTCATGTGAAGAACACGGGGGTTTGGTGGTGCTGGTTAAAAATTGCACCGATGTTGAAGTGGCGTTATCTGTCTTCGCTCCGCCCGAAGTGCGCACAGTTTACCATAAATTAAGGTTGCTTAAGATTAATTAACAATATTAATTGGTGGGAAAAAATGTACAGTATACTACCTCCTTTCAATAATAAACTTCCTAATCAAACAAATGGGTATCAAACTGCCAGAATTTAGTGTAGGTCGAATCACATATTGTCATGTGTCCAAAAATTCATCCACCACTTAATGTTGAACTACTTTGTAGGAAAATGAATGAAAATTTGAACACATGGAGACATATGAATCAGCTCACACCTTAACATATAAAATTCCCTAACATATAAAATTTTATGATGTAACTATAACAAGTTTTAAGAATTAATATCTACTACATATTTTTACATTTGTAAAAATTATTACTTAAAATAAAAGGGTAATAAATATCTCCTTTGATGAATCAACAACGCGACTCGGATTTTATTACTTTAACATATTGTACAAAGGTTAATTAGCAAGTGTAGTTTGGGTCAGGGGAAGTATTTTGCAGATGCATCCTAGGCCCAACTATATTTGCAGATGCATTAGTTGAGTGTTTCACCCTCTGTCCTACAATGAACTTGATACTATGGCTTCCAGAAGTCACACAATCAACTACTACCTCAGTCCCACCAAAAATGGCACATTTAGACTTCTAGAAGTCAAATGAATAAATTTTCAATTATTAATATCGTTATTTTATGTGTGTAAAAAAATATGAAAAATTAGTAATTAATAAATATATGTTATGATGATTCAAACAACATATAATTTAATAATATTCTTGCACATTAATAGAATCTAATGATCGAAATTAGCTCAGTTTGACTTTCAAAATTCAAAATGTTTCATATTTTTTAGGATGGGGATTGTACATCCTATAATTCTTATGAAGTTTTAGGTAATGTTCGCATCATGGAATTTCAACTTGAACCATGGGCGGAACTACCATGGCGCGAGGTAGGGTTTCAGCCCTACCTGAGATTCCGGCGCTATGGTAGTAGTGAGTAGCGCTTCCCGGTGGTTTGCTCTATCTAGGCGGCAAGAGCTTTGTTTCCCGGTGATTAATGTTGGAAAAGAAGGCCGCTCGCAACCTTACTTATTTTTGGCCCAAACTTTACCGAAACAACGTCGTTTTAGTACAAGGCAAACGACGTCGTTTTGGTTAGTACTGAATGAAAAAAAAATGAAAAATCAAATTCTAAGTATTAGGTTTGTTTGGATTGGGCAAAAATGGCCCAATCCACACTCAGAAATTGACGTTGCTCCAGAATAGAAGTGGCGCACCTCCACTGCTCTAGCCTACAGCCCCGCGCTATGTCTGCCCCACCTGAAAAAAAATTCTGGTTCCGCCACTAACTTGGACGGATAAAAATGAAATTTTGGCATTTATCCGGGGTGGAGTGAGTATTCCAACCTCTGTCCCACAATGAACTTGATACTTTGGCTTCCTGGAATCACACCAAATCAACTACATCCTATAATTCATTTAACTTGTGTGTAACATAATCAGCATGTGATATATTTTTGGAATCTTCTACGCATGATATTTTAAGTTAGATTTTTTTTCAACAATTTTTAACGTACATGTAAAATAAAATCAACATGTATAACTAGTTGTTGTTCACTTCTATATGTCAAATTAAGAAATTTATTGTGGGACAGATGGAGTACCGTAGAGATTAAATAATATATGTTTCTTTTTTTAGGTGATAATATGCAGTCTTGTTTATCCATTGCAATGGATGCAAACCGTTGGATTCAAACTAGTAAAATCACAATCTATTGCCATGTGGGTGAAATTCCTCCATTCAGTGGTTTCAAAAACCAAGAGTGGGAACCAGAGGCTCAAATAAGTGACAGCTCCCTGCAACCGTCAAGCATTTTCATGATTATCTCCTCTGAACCAAATCTTCTAGGGTTCCACCAGCCCATCCAATCAGAGTTTCAATCCAATGAAGAAGAATTTACAGCAAAAACTTGTCGTCGTTAGCGAGAGAACATGAGGGAGAACGTAGGAAGAACTTCAAAATCAAGAACCAAAATTTCCAATACACTTTTACTATGAAACCAAACTACTGATTTAGTTGTAATTATGATAACTTAAAATCGCCAGTTTGAAATTTTATCATACTGATTATGGATGCACGATACAAGATATTAGATTTTTACTTTAAATGGGTGATTCACAAAGGTCAGTGGGTTCAGAAGTCACGATCACTTTTACTATGAACCCCATACCCCATGACTTATGTGGATTTTTCAGTCCTTCCCAACACACCACCTTTCATTCACATGACACTTCCACCCTATTGCCAGCAGCCCTAAACTCTGTGGACATAGCACTATAAAAATTCTCCATTCCCATGCATGCACTGATTTCATTGTTTAACTCAAAAGCCACCATGAATTTTATCTTTTGCAGCCGTCCGGTCGTTCGAACACCAATTCATCTCTAATAAGAAAATAAGGGAAGCCAAACACACCCAAAAAGATAACAATGGTCAAATCATGAACCATGAAAGGTTCCTTCCTCTAATTCTTTTTTAGGCCATATTCTTATGAAATTACTTATTCGGTGTCGTAACTACTCCACACTATATTTTCCCAAATAATCACCCATATTTTCGGAGAGCCCAACAAAACCCTTTTCATGCTCCGAATTTCATTTCTTCCTTCAACATTCCATTTTTTAATGTAATTTGACTATAAAATGTAAGCAACATAAATTAATCTTAGAATATTGTTCACCATACCACACAATGATACTAGGTAATTTCATATTTATATAGTGCAAATATAAAATGTAAACTACTACGCATTACGTTATAATCTGCACAATTTGATTTGTCAACATTCGTGCACTTATATTTTTTGAATTTGGTTAAGTGGTTTCCTTATATCAAACAAATTTTTAGGATACAAATGCATTTTAAAATTTTATTGGAAAAAAATAATAAAACAACAGTGATTCTACGACTATACAAAATATATGGCAGTGCCATGGAAATTAACTAAGGAAATGTGACGAAGAGAGGTGGAGTACAACTACAATTCTCCGTTACAAGGTCCTAAGTTCAATATCGTAATTTATTACTA